>OX382180.1:5193363-7719363 GCA_947507545.1 Clistopyga incitator | reverse complement strand
CAAAACATGGGAAGAAAGTAAAATGATTCTACGATAAAATGGGGAAGAATGTGAGAATTTTTCCTAGAGCTTTTGGGCTTTTTGCCGTCGGGTGACGTAAAGCAACGCAACTTTGTCGTCCCCCGTGGTCCACACGGACGTGTAACACGTTGTTTGCGCTGCTAAGTTTCACGTGCCTCCTGCAGCAGGAGGCGAAGTAGCAGTTGCACGACTTCCACGAGTTTGCCGAGCCATTAACTCCTCCTAACTCTTCGTCTGCCAGAGTCAGTGGTCGTCTACACGGGAGTTTCTATCCTGGCAGGTTTTGTCGTCGAAGGGAAGAGCAATAGGGAGACAAAAACGATTACAAAGACCACCTTAATATTTTCTTTTTTCTTCACTCCTTATCCCATACTGTCACTCGCACGAAGCGATTCTCTCCGTTTTTATGGTCGTCCAGAAAGAAAAAAAAAAAAAAACTTTTTCGTTCTTCTGCAACATTCGTCTATATATCTATTTATACAGCGAAGAAAGGTTTTATTTCGCTTCCCACGTCGGAAAGAACCACGTCGGCTCCTCCTTCGAGGCTTCGTGCCAACTCTTATATATCTATATATATATATATAATTTTTTTTCTTCTTTTTTCTCTCTTTCTCCACTCCCGTTTTTCCCTGGCGTTGCAATTCGTGCAAAGTTCTCTCTTCTGGTGCTCTCCGCTTCCGCGTCCGGGGAAAGCCCTCAGTTTCTCTCAGCTCTAGAGCAGCACCGCTGTCTGCCCATGTAGCACTTTATATATTTAATTCGAAAATAAAACAAAGTAATTCATAAAAATCTAGCAGATCAAACGAATATGTTTTTCCATCTCTGCGACCTGTGCCAATTTTTTTTCTCACAAATTATAAATCATAATATTTTTCTTAATTTTCAAAACTGAAGATAAATGAATTCCAAAGAAAAAATTAATTTACTTTTCATCGAAGCAGAGGACAGTCTTTGGCGCTAGTAATTTTTCATGCAATGTTGCGATTAAAATGATTTATAAAAATAATAATGATGAATATTTATCGTAAAAGGAGATGAAAAATATTTTTTATTCTTCTGTCGAACTTTTTTCTGTCGGCGGCATGTAATATAATGTTTAACGTATAATTATACAGCAGTGCTATATGGGCGAGCAACGGTGCTCTTAAGTAGAGGGAAACTGAAGGCTTTCCCCGGATACATTTATATATATATGTATGTTTATGTACAAGAGCGCGTTTCCGGCGAGACTACAGTGGTCTACCGGCGTCCGCGAGCAATTAATTAATCGTGGAATTCACCGGGAGGCGAACACACGAGCGATATTGTGCTATAACGAAGAAACGAGATCGTTTCGTTATGGAATATAACGGACAGCGCTATGGGAGCCTCTTCGCCGCTTTGCGTTGTCTACACACTCGTCGTCCACTCGCGCGGTTTATGCATATGCATATTTATACAGCAACAAGGTTGCTACTTCCGGTCCAACGATTTTAATTAACGGACTCCCGTCAGTGCCAAGGATTCAGGAAGATATCAAATTATTCTTCATCTCCTTCCTTCCCCATAAAAATAATTACATATGAAAGTCACAAAAAACTATTTCCATAAATAATCATTAAAAAAAAAAATTCTATTTTTGCATATCCCTCGATAAAATTCATTTCTCAAATTAAATTTCATAAGAAAAATATTTTATTCGCACAATTTCTTGAGACCACAAGAAAAATTCGATTATATTATTTAATAAAATGTCTGTAAATTCCTCGAGAAAATTCCTAGCCCAAAGGATATCGCATTCCTGTGGAGGAATCTACATTTTCTCGTTGAGTTTATGTCTCGAAAACGACGATTTTACATTGTGAATTCGCATTTTTCCATCGGGGCAGTTGCGGCGCAATACCGGCCAGCAAAACCGTGAGCTTTGCTCTGCTATAGATATATATATATATATGGCGTGCAGAGCTGAACCGTCGTACTACGTAATATCCGTACGCAACGCGGGCCCTGCGAAACGAGCCCTTTATTGCCGTGCTCCGGGGGCTTCTCTGCGCTCGGATGCTGTTCCTTTCTGCTCGGTGCTTCCTTTCTCAGGCCCATCCTACTACTACCGCTCGCGCGGCTATTAATACTACGACTACTACGAGTCCTCCGGCTCTTTTCGAGCCCGCCTTCGCCGCGGGCTGGCGGGCTACACGTTCCCAAACCGCGTCTCACCTTCTCTACTATGTACCACACTATATACACACACACACATATATATATCATATATTGTGCTGAGCTTGTATACCTGTTCCCAAGACTCGGGAGGCTGCAGAAACTGGCTCCCGAGTGGTACACCTGCGCTCTACCTGGTCCACTCGACCAGGTTCTCACTTTTGGCCCTCTTTTTTCCTTTTTTGCCCTCCTTATTCTTCGCTCACGAAACCAAGACGATATTCTCGCCATTTCGTGTTGCGACGATGACGATGAAAAATAAAGAGAGCGATTCGCGTTTAACCCACTCACGACTTGGTTCGCAATATTTCGACCGCTAGGCGGAAAAGTGACGATTTACCGGGTACTGCGAAAAGTCCTTTTTGTCGAGGTTATTACGAAGTACGATTTTAGGAAAATTTATGGTTTACTGAAATTGAGCTGCAAAAGCACTGTTTGCGCATTAGGGATTGTGAGATTACGCTCTGCGAGCCCTTTAAACTATCACTACAACCGCAAAAAGGCTTCTTCTATATGCACTATGTGGCTGCGTACTCTATGAGGAAGAAGCAGACGGTATTTAATACGTTTTTGCGGTCTCCCCACCGAGATTCTCTTCTCTTAGCATGGTCAGACATTTTTTCTGGCATGTGAAAAAAACGTCTTTTTGCCGTAACTTTTGAGGGAGATGAGAGATCGACTTAAACGAAGTACCACGTTAAAGGTCATTTTGTCAGCTACAAATTACAACAATTTGTTTATTAGCTAGCTCAAATAATTTCCAAATTCGCGGCCCAATAATAAAAACGTGCAAATTCGTGTTTTACCTTCTTTTCCTGATAACTTGAGAATGCGATGACTGATTGACTTCTACGAAGTAGCATATTGACTGCCACTTCATCAGCCACAATTTCCAACAATTATTAATCAATTACCCCGAACGATTTCCAAATTCGCGGCCAACAAAGAAATTCCGAATTTCTGTTCTCTTCAATAATTTGCCCATAACTTAAGAATGCGAGATCGCATTGACTTCCCAAAAGTGTCATTGTGAAGACCATCTCATCAGCTTCAATATGCCCCCAATTTCATTGAATTCGTGTGAGCAGTTTGCGAATTCGAACCAAAAGAAGGGAGCACCTACTAACGTCGTGAGCATCGAGCTGATAAACTACTGGTTAAAATTGGTTAAAACCTCCCTTCTCGAGCGTTATTCTCGGACGTTCTCCAATCTCGAGGGGCTAACGAGAGCATAGCGGGCTATAGAGCGTACCTAGCGAATGTTGAGTCGAGAATCTCGAGGATGAGAGTCTGCGCTTCGCTGGTAGATGAAGAAGAGCGAGAGAGAGAGAGAGACTCGAGTCTGTTTCTCTTGACTCCTGTTCGCTCACTCGCATCATCATCATCTTCAGGCTCATCCTCCGGACGGCGGTGGAACGGGAGGCCCCCGAAGAGTAGCAGAAACAGCAGCAGCAGCCACTGGAGTGGCCCGCGTGCTATACTTTCCTTCTGGGAAGACGCCGTGCTTTTTAAGTATCCCAGGGCACGCCATCGGCCGCGGGTCTTTTGTTTTTTTCTCAAGCCTCTCTCTCCGCCTCGTTCTAGCTTTCCTCTCCACGTGAATATCGGCCCAGCCTCGGTTTCTTCTCGCTTTTCGTTACCCACGTTTTTCGACAGGAACAACACAGCCGTTCGCTCGCAATCCGCCACCCGAGCTGCCTAATCGCTCGGCTATTATCGACCGTAATGTTCCTTACGTGAAAACTTAACTAATAGCGGCAACTTTCGCGAAGCAAAAGCAGAAGCAGCAAAAAAAAAACAAATCGGTTCCTCGTTTCTTCGTATCCAGGATTTGCTCTTTGGCCTCGGAAGGAAACACTTATCTCCACATTGCAAAACAACATTGAATTTCAATTATTTTGCAACGTACGTTTTTTTTTTTCGCCTCTTCACATTTTTTCTCCCAGATGGGAAATTATCGGTAATATCTATTTACATCATCGCTGCTGTTATCAACTTATGACAAACATTTTTCTCTTTTTTTTTTAAGCATTTATTAAAACATACAATTTTTCGAAATTGTATGATGGTCGAACAATTCCACTATAAAAATGTTGCGACTCTTCATCTTCTTCTATTGAACCTGTAATATATTTTGCAATGGTAATCTCATTCATCTTGCTTCATTTTATTTCCTCTTTTTCTCAAGTCGAGCCGAGAGTTATCCCCGCTTTTACTTTCCACGGTGAAAAGATGGCTAACGGTTGTATAGCTGGCTGGAACCGATACGAGCGAAGAGCGAACCGAAGAGGTGCTGCAGAGGCGCAGGGAAGAGAGCAGAGGGCGCCGAGAGGAAGGAGAACGCCTCTTTCCCAGAGACTATACACTATATACTCTGTTGCACTGCACTGCACTCTCTGCTATCCCACCCAAGTGCATATATATATGTATATACATGTGTGTGTGTATGTGTGTGCTCGCTCAGCAGTGTAGAGTACTCTTCTTTCTGCCGGATGCGTGGCGGTGATGCCGGCAGCCGCGCGGAGTAGCAATAGCGGACGAACGTCCGGTCTGCCCTACGGGGCCGATGCACTTCGATCATTGGCTGCACACCGCGATTCTTGCCTCGCACCCGCGCTTTGCGAACTACATTCCATTTTTTTTAAATCGACTCATTACTTCCTCTGGCATAAATTTTTTCGAAAATATACAGACAAAATTGGAATTTAATAAGCAATAAATATATGCATATATATATATATTTTTAAATCTGTTCGTAAAGAAATATCAAAAGCATTTTTAAAAAAATAGATATATGCAAAAATAGAATAGAATTGATTTCGCAATTAAATTTTATTTTTTATTTTTTCAGTACATGAAAAAAATTTTAAGTTGACGTTGTATATGTAAATTATTTTATTTATATGTGTTTAATATATATATATAATCGTGAAAAATGGTTTCTTAGGTATTAAGATTTTTCGTTTTTTCGTTTTTACAGAAAAAGTCTTGATAACGAGACTCGCAACGCAAAGATGGCTGGACGTCGGAACCAATTGGACCGAGGATGAGCACAAAAGCGCCGACTCGAAGATGGTCTACGAGTACAGAGCCACCTGCGGCGCTCATTACTACGGCAAGGGCTGCGAAAATCTTTGCAGACCCAGGGACGACAGCTTCGGTCACTACAGCTGCAGTCCCACCGGAGAACGAGTTTGTCTTTCCGGCTGGAAAGGCGACTACTGTGCCTCTCGTAAGTTTATCACCTGATTAACAACACCGAATTGCAAAAAAAAAAAACCAAATTATTTTTCACAAAACCACAACAAAAAATTCATCAAGAGAACCTTCCATGACATTCAATCAACGTATCGGAATTTCACCAAACCAAAAATTTACCAACACCATTTCTGTCATCCAATTCACAGAAATTACAACATCTATTAAGCCACTAATTACTCGACTTACAAAAACCCCTAAAACTGACCCAAAATCGTCACAAAATTACAAAAATACATTCCAAAAATCCAACGACAAAAAAAAATCGAAATTCAGGCACCGATAATTAAAACAACCCAAAAACAAAATACCTAAAAAAATCCATCAACACAATTTTCCAAAAACTAATACAAAAGTTCATCAAAAAAATTCTCCAAAAATTTCATGCATTAATCGAAAAAAATAAAAGAAAAAAAAATTAAATTCACCTTGATATAATTCCCTACGTCATATCGCTGGTCGTTGCTTCCCACGCTTCGCGACGCAGCACTCGTCGTCTCATCTATATATCCTCAGCGTGTACCTTGCGTTTCGCGGACGCGCCCCTCGCCGTCGCTCTTCGTTTCTCTCGCGGTGCGTCTCCTTTCCCGCTATCCTCGTTGCGTTGTATGGGTGGACATTGGTACACGGGGACTCCCCGCCACAGAGAAACGCGAGCCGAACGGTATTGCTCGTCCATACACGTGCACGGAGCTCGCGCTGCATAATACACTCTCCCTCGTGTATTCCACACGAGCTGTGTATGTACTCGCACGTACGTATTCAAGTTTATCTGCGTACACGTAGTATTAGCCTCAACTAAAGTCTCATCTCTCGCTGAGTCGTCGTCGTCGTCGTCGTCGTCGTCGCGTTCCTCGCCGCACCGGGACGTGCCTGATCCTCCTCCTCTCGTCTCATCGTCGCGTCATTCTCACAGCAAGAAAATTCTCCCTCGTATTATACCGTTTACCTCGACTCCCGTAGAAACATTGCATATTTGCCCACTCATCAGGAAGAAGCGTTACTAAAAAGAGAAGAAAAATTCATTAAATTGACAGAAGTGAATAAATTGTTTTTTTAAGACTACGAAAAATTATTAGAAAAAAAGAAATGAGAAAAGAAAGAAGAAGGATTATTAATTTTACAGTGAGATTTTGTATATTAATATGCGAAAAATATTTAAAAAAAAAAAGGTTTGGCTATTGATGAAAAATCAGGATGAATTTAGTCAGAAGCAACAATGAGCAATTTGTACATAATGAAAAGGATATAAATATGTATATAAACAGGGGTTATTATGGTAATGCGATTGCAATGAGTTTCACCTGTCAAGCCGTCAAAAAAAATAGAGCAACAAGACGAGGATTGAATAAAGGATAATTAACGATGAAAAAAAATAAAATGAAATAAAAAGAAGAATTTAATTCCGACGAATCATGGTGAAAGAAAACGATGTTTCATTTTTATATATTCTCATAAATAATTCGTGACGCCTCGTGAGCGCGCCTCTCTCTCAATTCATTAAGCGCTGATGATTCCACGCTCGAGAGAGCCACGAAAAATTAAGGGAAAATAAATATACGATATATTTCGAAGACAAACGAAGCGAGAGTAGCAATTACCACCAAGTTTCCGCTCTCGTAGCATCGGAATTACGGCGTTTTGTGCGATATACAGTAATATACACGTTACTGAAAGGAAAGAGAGATACAAAGATGTGGATGAGTTGGCTCCAGAGCCTGGGAAATGGCGAGAGCATCTCCTCTTCTTTTTAATATATATATATATATATCCCTCTTGTGCGTACAAGTGTGTAAAGGAGAGGAGAACGAGCACCGTGAGCTTGGACTCGAAACCGGACCGAAGCTCACTCGTTTCCTTCAAGCCTTCCAACGAGATGTCGACAATAATCGGTCGTTGCACTTGCGACTTGGTGCTCCTTGTCCCCAGCAAACTCGTCCTCCGTATCATCTTATTGCAGCATTAACTCGATAAAAGTGACAATCGAAAAAAAAAAAATTCCATCATTAGATTCTCCTAAATAATACAGCTAATTAACGACAGCTCAGAAAAAAAATTAATTCAACGCATTACACACAGACATTCGAAATTAAATATTCCGGTATGAAAAAAATTTCAGATAAATATAATAACGCAGTAGAAAAAATGTTTTCTTCAATCATGACAATTGATTCTAAATTCGGGGAATTTTTTATTGTAAAGAATAATGTGTGAAAAAAATGTTGACTCGAATTTTGGAGTTTGGAGAAGGGGTGGGAGAATATTATAGCGTATATACGTGGTCAAAGGCTGCGAATAGATATATATATATATATATAAATGTATGTACGTGGGGATTTATGTACGTAATGTACGTGGAGTTTGGTGAGGCCGCGCGAACCAAGTTCTCGATGCGAGCCTGATACGCGTCTCGCATAATACCTGTACTATAAAAGCCCGAGTAAGCTACGTGTATATATCTGTGTAGACGTAACGTCGTGAGAGCGTTTGCGCATCGAGTTGGCCGTACCCGCGGACTTCTTCTTCTTCCTCGATTTATTCCCTGATTCGATGCTTCCAGGAAGCTTCGGAGGCATCGAGGAAATTCGTTAAATTCTCGACGTATGGCCGCGCACGTTTATTATATTCGAGGCATTATTCCGGGCACACGTGTCGCATAAAACGAGACACTCGTTCGCTCCTCTTTCGTTTTTTTATTTATTCTTTTATCCGCAAGTCCAGTTTTCGAGCCTTATAAACCAGAACAATAATCGATCCCCTTTAATTCACTCCCGTACCGTTATAACCCACAGCACTCGAATTTTATAATCGCCCAATTAAATCAATTAATTCATTCCACAAATTCAAACCCACGTTAAATTATTTTTCGTCATGAATTCACATCACAATTATCGTCATTATCATTATTACCATCATCGCATACAAAAAAATTAATTCCTAACTGTCGATAAAATGTTAATACTCCTCCTCAATTTTATGACAAATATTCAGCAATCGATTAATTCTGCAAAACGTTTAATAACAAAAATACTAAACAATCTCAAATATATCCCCACTATTGTTATTATTACTATTATTTTTTAATATCTAATCAATTTTTCAAAATGCAATTATTAATAAAAAAACAGATCAATCAGTTGTGAGATATTAATATTAACAATTCTTAATTATCATTGCGTAATATCGATGCCAAAGGGTTGAGCTTTATCGAAGCCCCTTCATCCCTCTTCGGTGAGTGTTTGAACGTTACGGTGATACGGGGGTGCTTGGGAAAGTGCACAGGGGTTGTTGGCTCTCGGTTGCGGAGGCCGACGACGTCCGCGACGAGGACGACGACGACGGAGACGACGGCAGCGAGAGGAGGCAGCTGCAACGCGCGCACGACGGGGCCCTGGGCCCCGACAGCTGCCGTCGGGTGCTTTAACCAACAGCTGCGGCCGAACTCGCACTCCACTTCCACGGATAGGTACCCTCGTCTCGCCCCTCGCACCTTCCAATTTTTTTTTTTTTCTCTTCTTCTTTTTCCCTCTGCTCGAGCCCCATCGATGACTTTCGAGACGTACCTGCCTCACGAAATAACGTTGCGCGGTGCGCTCCCACTTTTCCGAAGGAAAATGCGACACCGCTTCGCTCGGAAGCGATTCAGCGCGACAGGTAGACACCGGGAACTCTGTAATGCGCGTGAAAGGGACCAAAGATTGCGGCTGCTTTGCGTGTAAAGCACAAGGAAGTCGAGGAAACGGGGAGAGAAGGAGGAGCAGGAAGGACAACGGACGCTCGAAGCCCCCTCCGGTCGCACCCGATGGCGTGTACTCTCATTGTCACTTCCTTACTTCCTTTTTACTCGCTGGCATGCGTGCACTTTGACGACGCTTTAAACCACTGGGTTTTAAACATTTCTTTTTTTCCCTCGCACTTTTAAACACTTTAAATGCCCCGATTATTCTTGCTCGCTTCGATTACAAATCCAAAAGTCTTTTCTTTTTTCCGCACACATTGAACAACATTTTCGTGTGTGTAGTTTTTTTTAAGTATGGCATCATTGATTTTGACAGAAAATGGAGTTCAATTTTGTCAAATGACATGGGGTTGTTATTTTTATATTTCGAAAATTCATTAAATTTATTGATTTTCATAGATAATAAATTCGACAGCGGGTGAGGTTTGTTATTTAAAAATTCGGACGATTTTTTATGACGTTTGGAATAAATTTGTTAATTCATTTTGTCGATTAATATTAATGACTGTTACCAAAATTTAATAGCCACGTGCAATGTCAGTTGGTCTACAAATGAAATAATAATAATAGTAATAGAAAAAACCGTCATAGGAAGCGAGAAATCGATAAGTCCGTTGGAACTCAAACGAGGGGTGACTTTCGGTACGTGGGGAGTGAACGGAAAAATGGGTGAGACTGGTTTAAATGTCCTGCAGCGTAGTTCCCGAGGTCAGGTTTTCAGTCGATACAATGGACACCATAGAACTTCAATCCCCATAAATTTCTCCATCATTTTTACAATTTTATCTTGCAAACATATTCAGCCCAAGATTTTTGAAAAATCCTAATTAACCCAGAATATTAAAAAAAAAACCTAGAACAAACCTTAAATTTGTCTTTTGCAATCATAATACATTCACTTATATTTTAATCTCCCTTAAAAAAAAGAAAAACGTCACTTACCGTACATAACGATGCGCGTTTTTCTGTTGAAAAAGGTCAATAAATTCTCGTTATTACAACCATAATAAACCAGGGAGTCTCTGGGTGACCGAGGTCATATATTAAAAGCGAGTCATAGCTGTGTTCAGGCAAACATAAGCACAGAGGTCATTGTGGACGAAGCGCTTCGTCACAGCGAAGACTCTTCGCCCTTCCCCCCCTTTTATTTCAAAAGAACTTAACGCCAAAAGGCATTTTTCCTCGGCAACTGGTAGACGCGAATGTACACAACGCAAATACCGAGAAACCTGCGAGAAACCAAGAATAGATGGAATCATGAAAGGGAATGAAAGAAAAGACGAAGTGAAGAAGAAGAAGAAAAAGAAGAAAAAAACGAATGAAGGAGTATTTCTCGGGTTTGGTGGGCCGAAGGGACCAAGAAGAATGAAGAAATATGCGAGGATCCCTCCTCCTCTTATTCGCTCTTCGATTTCTCCCTCATTCTTCTTTACCTCTCCCTCCCCCACTCGTTGTCTTCTTATTCACTGTTTCCTTCGATCCTCTCTCTCTCTCTTTCTCTCGAAGGGAGAAACCTTGTGTAAGCAATGTCGGCTCCTCGCAAGCGTATCGGGATCGCGAGGAATCTCGGCGATTCGGCCGTTCCTTTCGTCGCTCCGATCTTCGCGAAGTAACCAAACGGTGCGAGAGAGAAAACGCCACACGACGGAGAAGCGATGTACAGCTTACCCGTATATACATATATGTATGTATATATATGTATGCACTCTACACTACCAACCCTCTCTGTCTCTCACTCCCGCCGTCTCCGACTATAAATACCTTCGAGTCTCTCTACGCTACGAAACCTACAGTGTCTCGAAACCAGTGGGAAGCTATCTGTAGTCATCGTGTCCCCATTTTTGACCATTTCACCATTTTAAAAACAATATTCCAAACTGTCCCCCCGACAACAACATTTTTTCGCACGTTCCTGCGAAACAAAATTTCCTACAATTTTTTAAAACTCATTTTCATTCGAATAACAATTTTTAAAAAATGAATACCATTAAACGAATTCTTCTAATTTTTTAATACACATTTCCAAATATATTAAAAAATCGCATGTATAAAAATGTTTATCCAAAACTTATTCAAATGCATTTTTTCCATGAAGTGGGAAAATTAATTATTTACCTATTTACAAAATAAATAGCAACTTGTGTGTTTGCATTGAAGTGTGGGAAATTAGTTAAATAAATAATTTCGGATAATTTTGAGGGTAAAAAAAGGGTTGAAATATCGGTAATTAACATTGTGTTGGGCTCGTTTAGCGAGGCTCTCGATGCTCGTAAAACGGCGAGAGTGCAGAGAGAGAGGGAGAGAGATGGAGAATGCATATGTGGCTGGCGGTTGCCAAGGTCACGTGTGGTCCACTGTGCGAGCGAGCTTTGCGCGGGGCGATCGCCTCGCTTCGTTCCGCGACCGGTAAAGCACCTTCAACCCCGAGTTCGAAGTCGTTGCGGGTCCGTCGGCCGGTAGGAGGAGGAGGAGGAGGAGGACGCGCCCGCGGCGACGTCGGTGCGCGATAACTATCTATACCCGAAGGCGAGGGACGCCGGGCGCGGAGGACGAATGCAGCTCGTTTGAGAAAAGAAAAAAAAAAAAACAAAAAAAAAACGAGGCAAACGCAGCGGCACGAGTATGTATAATGCCCGCCGGTCGATTAATTATCCTGGAGCTAAGGCAGCGGCAGGATAAACTCAAGAAGGACCAAGAAAAACAAAATCAAAAAAAAAAAAAAACGATTAGCGAAATCCCAAAAAAACCTGCTAAACACAACAACGAAATAACGAGAACAAATTCAATCGAAATTCAAACATTTCGCAAAAACACAATTCACCATTTCACTGTTTAATTAAACCTAATTTCCTAATTTAAAAAAAAAATGAAGCTGCGTTATGTTTTGCTTGTGTCTGCATTTATTGCAAGATAATAAAAATATTTCACTTTTTTTAAACATACTTAACATCAAAATACAATTATAATTTTTTACCAAAAATTATCTAATTATCTGACAATATGGAACTCTGAAATTAATTCACTAAATTTTTTTATTTGAATTTTGGCTCATTTTTATTCGAATTTTTTTTTTTGTTTCTCAGCTCAGTCTGCACAGTATGTATATGTGTGTATTTTGTGACTACAAAAGTGTTGTATGGAATGCATACTGTAGCTAAGGAACGTCGGAATTCCTCAGCTCTTTCCAAGTTCCAGGCGCGATCTCCGCAACTCTCGAGTCGCGCTCGCGATTCCCTCGTCGCGTATTAGACCCGAGCACATACGATATACATGCAGTAAAGTACTAAAAGCGTGTGCGAGAGAGAAAGAGAAAAAAGGGGGGCGGGAGGGAAGGGGGGGGGGCACACACGCGGCGCCTCTTTACTCTATACTACTCCTACTACATGTGTCTATATCTATATGTATATACATATATAAGTGCGAGAGAGTAACAAAATACACACTCCACCATTTCTCGTGTGTGCCTGGGCTTGAAGCCAGCGGCTTGAGACCCCAGGCGAGCCTTTGGATATTTGCGGACTGGACAAGCGCGCCTCTAACACCAACGTTAACAACCCTTCCCTTTTCTCTTCTCATCTCGCTCTCCTCTCTGACATCCACACACGTGACACAATTTCATTATTCACGGCCTCAATTTTTTTGATAAACACAAAATTCTCAATTTTCGTTTGCAAATTTCATTATTAAACGAATGTATCAAATTGCTAAAAGTTCTTCCATTCGAATTTTATAAATAATTTCATAATTTTTTTTTTTAATCTCATTTTTTTTTCGGTAGCTTCACTAATTAAGTATAAATATTTTGCGTATTTTTGAATTTTTTTAAAAATCGTCGAATGAAAATATGAAACGTGGCATAATTTCATAATTGTGGAAAGTTTTCGGCTGAAATTTCATTAAAATAATTGGAGAATGGTTAAAGTTGGTATTTTTGAATTTGGTGTAATAAACGAATAAGAATATTAACGAACATGAGAAGAGACGATTTTGGTGTGGAAGGTGGTGCAACGCGAAGGCGAAGCTTCTGCTCACGCTGAAACTCCTCTGATGTTCGTGTGTATGTCGTGAGGTACGCCGATCGACCTCTCCTCGAGAGTTGCCTTAACCTTTGGATTTTTTTCTTTCTCGTTTCAGCTCGCTGCCTGCCCGGATGCGACGAGCATCACGGACACTGCACACAGCCCAACGAGTGCCTGTAAGTATCCATACACACATACATATTTATACATATATACATACTACCTACCGTAAAACCACCTTGCCCTCCTGTGGTGGTATTGCTATACCGGTATTGCATTCTCTCTGCACACAGCTCTGCCGCTGCTCCTCCTCTTTCTGCTCCTTGCAGCGCATGAGCTCATCGGCAAATCCTCTCACCCTCAAAACCCTCACAAAACCAATACCCGAGTAAAAAACCAAATTTTCCCCCTTCACTTCCCAAAAACTACATTTTTCAGAACACCCTACTCGTCAGAAGTGAAAACAAAAAAAGTCGAAAAAAATTTCGCCACCCTCGAAACACCTTCAAAATTTAATTTTCAAAAATTCACCATTTTTTTGTTCACCAGCAATTTCCTCTCGAAATTATAATGCTCTTTGTAGTTTAAAAATCTCAGGAAATAATAATTCCATATTAAAAATACTAAATGAAAAATTTATTTTACTTACTACTAAAAAATATATATATTAAAAATTTACGACTAAATTTGAAATTAATGGGAAAAAAAAAATTATGAAATTTCGTGAATTTATTGAAAATTAATTCTCGAGAGTATAATGTACTCGTGACGTCTCGTTAGTGACGACGAGACGTTGCTATATATATCGAATGAACCAGTGGTCTGCGAGAAGGGGGCGAGGGGGAGGGGGAGGGGCGAGATCGAGAGCGAGACTCTCCGCACTGGTGCATCGCTCTTTCGTAACGCTCCAGCGAGGGCTATGTACTCGGTTCATAGACACACACACACATGCGAAAACACACGCGCGTGTAACAGCGGAACGAGACTGCACCAATACTTTGTTCTATTTTTATTTCTGTATATCGCGGCAAGTAGCGTTTTTCAATAGAGGCTCTCGGTGCACGTGTGTATAGGACAGCCTCTGGATGTGTAGCTATGCAGTCGGACTATTATGCACACAGCGTTGCATGCACTCGAGGAGAAAGGAAAGGACTGAAGGAGCTCCCGTGCGATGGTGGATGAGCGAGCGATTTACCGGCTTCCCAATTGACACACACCGAGAGAGTTGCCATTAAACGAGCACAACCTCTCCTCCTATGGGATAAACGATGCAAAGAGAGTGAACGTTATTATACGAGATTAGATATATCTCATTAACGCCGCGAATGCGCTACAAAAAGAATTTTAGATTTTTTCAAACTTACCAATTAACAAACAACAAAAATCGTGAAGGCATATTTCACACATACCAAAAGCAACGCGTACGAAATTAGATATTTATCTTTGCTATAATACCAGAGTATTTAGAATTTTTAAACAATTTTTTTCCGAATTGACGAATGAAAATTGAATTTGTTTGAGCTCAAAAATAATTGGACAATTTTTATACAAAGAGTGATTATTATGGAAATAATAAGAAACACGTGTTTACGATTTTTTTAAAAGAATTTGTAGCAATCGACGAATTTTTTTAAATTCGTAATATTTGTTGAATTTGAGATATTAATTGGGCTACCGAAAGTTGAGGGGAAAGATTTTTTTTCATAAGCGTTTGGATCATGAGGAAGACGAGGGGATCTTCAGGCTCTGGGTCAAAGATGCTAAGCGAAGAAATCTCGGTGTGCGCGGGGCTCTCGGCTCTTCGTTCCCCGGGCCCCGGGCGACTTTAACCCGCGGGCTTTTGAGAGTTGACTCGATCATCTAATTACTCTCTCGGTGTGTTCCTCTCTGCCAGAGGGCCCTTCGGGGTTAATTGTCCCGTTAGTGCTGCGCCGGCTGTGTGTGCATGCTCTGCTACAAACGATTGAGTCAACGATGCGCTGTTCTTCTCTCTTTTATTCTAATTATTCCCATGGCAAGAAAAAACAAAAGGCATCTCAAAAACACCCCAATTATTACAACCTCAGCTATTTTATTCGATTTGCATAAATTAATTGAACCCTTAACATCTCACCACTGCAAAAAAGACACAAATACGAATTACAACAAATTACAACAAATCTTAGCTCCCTATCATACAAAAAAAAATTACATTTCCTTTCTGATCAATTCTGCAGATTAATATTTCAATTGAAAAAAAAAAAAAAATGTAAAGTTTTCAATGAAATATTTAATTAACTTACAAATACGTGACTTTCGTTATTTTGTTAAATATCGTAAAAGAGACGGGTGAAAAAATCGTCGGAAATTGATATTCACAGGTTCGATCGACCTTAGACACGTAGAGCGCGGATTCGAGTGATAGAGCGTTCGGTACGTGTCGTAAATTCGTCAAGTAGGCAACGTTGACAACGCGAGCTTAAGGAGGAGTCGATGCCGAGTGAGCGACGAGAGAACGAGGAAGAAAGAACGGTGTAAAAGGCGGAGAAGTGCGCGGGGCCAGCGGGAGGAAGAGAGAGAGAGAGAGAGAGAGAGGACGGGGGAGGAAGCGAATGCCGTGGGAGCAGCCGTGGGATCGGCCCCCATTCGAATTACGTGAAAGAATCGCGGACGAAAGCGCGTCCGATTGAAATTTCGGAGTCTATCGCGCGCGCTTAGCCCCGTCTCGCTCCTTTATATCTTTAAAGAGAGACTCCCCATTCGTGTGACTCTCCCTCGGACACGCGCGCGTGTGGGAGCTGAATACCGATGAACGAACGCGAGAACGATGCACCGAGAGCTCCTCGAACTCTCCAGTGGCGTAGACCGGCTCAGCTATCGCGAGAATAACGATAGACAACCGCTCACTAAACGTGTCCTCGTTGCGTCATCACATCCTTCGATCCATACCAACAAAAATTTTAATCCTGCCCTCGTCCAGCGATTTTTTCCGATTCATCAACTTCAAACCTCTCTAGACAAAATGGAACAACAAATTCGTGGCAATTTAATGACATCATTTCCAATTTTGCTGACGAGAGATCAACACTTTTCGAAACCATCAAAAAAATATTACTCAATTTCCAACGGTTCACCTAACCATCGAAATTCTTCAAAATTCAATTCCACCGAGCAATAAATTAGTACTGAACCAATCCAAATGAAACATACAATAAATCAACAAATGAGTTTTCAACAAATTCAACCTTAAAAGCCTCTCCCAAAAATTCCCCGCTTAATTTAAAATCCCATCTTTACCCCAAACCAAAACCCAGCAAGACGAAACCAAAAAAAAAAAAGAAAAAAAATCCGAAAAATCCCTTCCTCCCATCAATCAATTCCCAAACGAGGTGTCGGGGTGAGCTTTCTTCTCGTGTGTCAAAAGTCCGGTGAAGTTCGGTTCTTCGCTTGGCTCGCGTATAGTTCACCTCTCTCGCGGGGCTGTAGGTATATGGGATTTAATGGTATAGTCATGCGACGACGGGGCAGCAGCAGCAGCAGCAGCAACAGCAGCCGCAACAGCAGCAGCAGCGGGAGTAGAGAGAACGTCGGGTGTGCAGGCAGGCCAGGCAGGCAAGCACACACCGCGCACGGCATATCGCCTGGCTGCCGGTGGTATTAGTGGGCAGCTCGCTCTCTCGCGCACACACATAGCGAGCGTAACCTTTCCTTGACCCGCATACTGAACGGCTGTGCCGTGGCTCGAACCGTGGGAACACTACTCGACGCGACTGCTCCCCACTCCTCGCGGCTTCCCGAGCGCCTCTCCTCGTCCGACACTCTCTCCCTCGCTCTCGGGTTCCTGCGTCGAGTTCGTCCGACTCTCCTTCCTCTCTTTCTCTCTTTTTCTTCCCTCTCCCCATGCGTGTTCTTCTCCTCCTTGGCCTTCCCTTCTCCTCCTTATCCTGGCCGCTCACTCGCTCTTTCTTTCTTCATCTTCGCTACTTCACTGCCCGAGATCGAGTCTCGGTTCTCTTCACTCGCACGCTCACCTCTCCGGCACCTTAATGCCCACCTCTGTTAGCGTTCTCTCTATTTCCAAGCTCTCCATCTCTCTCTCTCTCTCTCTCTCTCTCTCTCTCTCTCTCTCTCTCTCTCTCTCTCTCTCCCTCTCTCTCTCTTTCTTTTCCCTTTACAAGAGTTGTGTGATGGTTTTTGTGTGTGTATGTGTATATATTGGCTGTCCTCTCCCTCTCCTCCCCCTGGCAACCCCTTAATTCATCTTTCTCTCGCTCTCCCTCTCTCTCTCTCTCTCTCTCTTACTTTTTCGCTCTCTTCCCTGCCTTTCATCTCCCGGGACCCTTCGCTGCTCGTCCAGACCCCTGGACAACGTAATGGCCGGCGATACCACATCCTCTCCTCCCTCCTCCTTTTTCTCCCGTACCTTCCTCATCTGGCAACGAGCGATCCTACGCGCGGAGCTCGACGCTGACTTTATCCTCCTCTTTGTATGTCAACGTTGACTATTCACCTTTCCACAAAGTCGAGAGCATCCTTTGCGCTTATCCATCGCTTCGTAGGGCGAAGAGACTTTTTTATATCATATAAGTCCTTTCATACTTAACCAATGGCGCATTGTTTGTCCAGTGATGGTAATTAAAATGGTTCCTGATTCAAAGAAATCTGGGGACAAGCCAAATTATTTCTGTCCGTTTAATCTTGAAATGATATAATACATCAGTTTCCTATTACACTTTTTTTTGTTTTATTAAGAAAATGTTTAATTTATAAAATAATTGAAATACCCATTAAGATGGTTTGCTGGTTCAAAGTAATCTGGTGGAATTCCGGACACAATAAAAATGAGCATATTTTAATGACATTCCTTAAAGAGCCAATTAAACTAATCCTCAAAAATGATTGTTCTGCTTTCAGATGTCACAGCGGCTGGGAGGGTCAATTCTGCGACCAGTGTATCCGTTATCCGGGTTGTCGTCACGGTAGTTGCCAAAAACCGTGGGACTGCCTGTGCGACGAGGGTTGGGGCGGTCTATTCTGCAACCTGGATCTCAACTACTGCACGAATCACAAGCCCTGTACAAACGGCGGCACCTGCTTCAACACCGGCCAGGGATCTTACACCTGCTCGTGTGCCCCGGGCTTCACGGGCACCGACTGCGAGACGCCGCTTTTGGACTGTCACTCGAAGCCCTGTCTCAACGGTGGCTCGTGTTCGATGGACAACAAGTCCAATTCCTCGAGTGGTCAGCTTTCGGCGATAGCCGCTAATTCTTCATCAACGGACGTGGCGACGCGTAACTATCGTTGCACCTGTCCGCCAGGTTGGCGAGGTCGTCATTGCGAGGTGAGCTCGCGTTCCTGCCGAGATTCGCCTTGTTTCCACGGGGCGACGTGCGAGGACGATTCCTTGAAGGGTTACACATGCCAATGTCCCGCAGGATACACAGGAACAGATTGCGAGACTCAGGTCGACGAGTGTTCACCGAATCCCTGCTCAAACGGCGGAACCTGCAGCGACATGATAAACGGTTATCGTTGCTCGTGTCCCGCGGGTTTTACCGGCGAACGTTGCGAGATAAACGTCGACGATTGCCAGGGCGATCCCTGCATGAACGGCGGCACTTGCGTCGACCTGGTGAACCGATTTCGTTGTCAATGCGTGCCAGGATACGTGGGACGTCTCTGCCAGGACAAGGTCGATTATTGCCTGGCGAAACCTTGCGCAAACGGCGGAAAGTGTCTCTCGGGAACGAACGATTATCAGTGCGCGTGTAAGCCCGGTTTCACCGGCAAGGACTGCAGCTTTGACGTCGACGAGTGCCGAAGCGGCCCGTGCAGAAACGGAGGAACTTGCAGGAACCGTGTCAACGGTTTTTTGTGCGAATGCACGGAGGGTTGGCGAGGAGAGACGTGCAACGAGGAGGGAATGATCGGAGTGGCTGTGAGGCCCTCGAACTCGAATCCCGCGGCATCGCCGCCTTCGGGAGCGAGTTCCTGGTCGGGAAATCTCGCGAGACCTTCAGCGGAAGCCAGAGACGCTGGCCTGACGACTGAACACGTGGTGGTTATCGCCACCTTATCAACGGCCGTTCCCGCTTTCGTTCTCGTCGCCGCGGTCGCTGTTATGTGCATGAAGAGGCGACAGAAGAGGGAACAAGCGCGCGCCGACGAGGAGGCCCGTCTTCAGAACGAGAGAAACGCGGTGCATAGCAGCATGAGCAAAAGAGGCGGCGGAACCGGCGGCGTCGGTTGCAACGGCAGCAACGGAAACTCCGGTAACGCCGGAGGACTTTTGGGACTCGGGGCAAACGGAAATGCACTGAGCAACGGACTTTTGGGCGTAAGCGGCGGCAACGTTACCGGCAACGGCGGCGGTAACGGCGGCAGCGGTTGCTCATTGGGCAACGGCGATTCTCACATGATCAAAAACACGTGGACCGCCAACAAAAACGTCAACAACTCGTCCGCTAACACGACGCGCGACGATCTCGACTCGTCTTTCGTCACCGACGGCGGACTCGACATCTCGTGCAACGGATACAAACCCGAGCCTGTTATGCAGGACGGAAGAACTGTCACGAGAACCGCGAAACAGCTCAACACCGAAGCTGCTGCGCATCGGGCGTCGCATCATTTTCAAAAGGAAAAAGACTTAATCGGTGTTAACAGTGTTGTCGGTGTGCTCGAAGCCAAGAGGACGTCCGTTTTCTCCGGTAACTCCGCGGATTCGTGCTGCGGTAACGCTGATCCGAGCCTCATGAAGAGGCCCGCGACGATAAGCGACGGCGGCGGTGTTAATGAGGGCGGATGCGGGGTCTACGTCATAGACGATCACTACAGACACGACGCGGCACTGGCGGCCACGCTCGCGACAGAAGTGTAGTTTCCATTATTTCTTTACATTTTGTAATAATTCTATACATATTTTTCTTCTTCTTCTTCTTCTTCTTCTTCTTCTCTTCATCTTCTTTTCCGTATCGGCAATGGAGGAAAATATCGATGGCCCTTACAGACTATTAAAGAACAAGTACTCGTCCTCCTTAATTTCCTGCTCGTTACGCACATACTTATATATCTTGTATATGTAGAAGGGAAAAATATTAGAGAGAGAAAGAGAGAGAATGAAGATGTCGGCTCTCGGAAACCTCCTCGCGACTCTGTGTGTGAGTGACTCGGAAAGACGTCGCCCAAAATCGGAGAAAATTGCCGAGATAATTCGCATTCAAATATTTCAGCAATTTTCTCAACGATTTTTGAGCCGACTATTCGCCGATAATTACGTGTATACATTTATATATATATAATTATGCATATATATCATATATATATGTACGTGGGAATGATGAGGACTCTGGAGTTTCCGATGAACGTTTTATCGCGTTTAAAAGACTTTTTTTTTTTTTTTTTTTCGATCGTAGAGACGGAAATTTGTAATTTTGGGTTTTCGGGTGACTGAAAATTGATGAAGATTGGTACAAATTTTAGCAACGTTCTTTCACTTGGCGAAGATTATTTGGGATGGAAAAATCAAATTTTTTGCCGCAATCACATCGATTGATCGATATCTCGCGATTTTACGGTCATTGGACGCTGCCGAGTCGATAGGAAAACTTAAAAAATTCGTGTGTATAGTCTAGAGTTTAACGAGGAGGACGAGACCGACGAGAAAAACAAGTGAGAGATGCTGTGTCGGCGGTAACGCGCACCGCCATTCCCGCCCTCCCCACGATCTTATAACTATTGTTCCCCGCCCGCCCCCGCCACCCGAAAAAGAAGAAACGTCTAGGTATTTAATATTATCATGCTCGAAGCAAAAACCTTGTACAGAACTAATTTATTATTATTGTTATTTACTATTATTACGATTGCTATTAATATTATTATTATTAATATTATATTATATCGCATTATCATTGTTCCAGTAAATTTACAGCGTGGAAGAATGTCTGTTTGTCTGTCTGTGTGCGAAAATATGGCTGTACATTATGAGTATAAATGAGTGCGTCTGCGAACGCGAGAAGCGACGGATGCGCCACTGTCTTTGGCGCGATTGATGCGTTTGCGAGTTAATCAAAGGCTCAAAGTATATCCGCGAATCTGGGGTTAACGATGTGTAGACAAAAAGCTTGAATATTTGAACAAATTTACGACGAAAATCAAAAAAACATTTTTTCCCCGGATTCTCGATACTTTGCGCTCTGGAATCTTTCTTTTTGATTACATTGGACTTGAAAATTACGCCTGGGACCGGAGAATCGGTCGGTGGTATCGTGTGAAACATTTGGCCCAGTTTTTAGGATCGTGTGCCAAGGAATTTTCATTTCCAGCTGTTCTTACGACTCGCGCGTCGAACGAGGATTTTCTTGATTTTGTTATTCGACAATTCTCGATCGCCGTTTCACTGTGAAATTGTAACGACGTCGAGAGGGCGATAACTCGCAGGTATTTTCGCATGGTTATCGCTTTCCCGACTCGATTTGCCACGGAATTCGCGCGCGCGATCCCGAAGACTCTCAAAGGCCACGAGGTTCACGTTCATGTCTCTTTCGCAACGGTACGGTCGATTCTCGATCGCCGGTCGCTCTCCGGTTTGCCCGGGCGTCGAGTAAACGCGAGAGAAAGATTCATTTTTTGCATTTAACTGTTTTTTTGTACGACAACCTGACAATTTTTCAAATAATCAAAATAAAACTCGCAGCCGCCACCGACGGCCTCTTCAATATTAAATGACTAAAGTGTCTTTCGCTTCAAAGTATTTCTCGCCGTCGTGGACGCAGAGAATAAGAATTTGAGTAATAAAAAGAGAGTAAAAACGAAAAAGGAAAAAGGAAAAAAAATGGAAAAATGACAATTATGTGTTGTTATCGCGCGATTTACGATATGATTAATTATTTATTTATGATGATGATGATGAAGAAAGATATGTGAAAAATGCGTTTGCTGGCGGTGATAATGCCGATTACGATTGCGATGATGATGATGATTATTATTATAATTATATTATTATTATTATGATGATGATCATGACGGTATGATATATACGACGGATTATGACGATGATTATGATAATGATGAACAAAGATTCGATAATGTTCCTGTTAATTAATAATATTAATAAAGAAAGAACAACATTACCAACTAAGTCAGGCTTCGGGTGAATTATCTTATATCCATAATCACACACAAAAATCACACTCCCGATGCACGGGAGTCCGTAACTCACCTCCATCCTGCGACGATTATTTTCTTTCGCAAGGCTCAACTTCTTTCGCCTCGCGAAAATCCTTCCAGCGTAGATTATTTACGTCGCACGCTCAGCTGAACGAGAAATCCGAGAGAAGGGACGAGAAATTACGTTACCTTGCACCAAAAACATGTTTTTTAACATTGTTAAATTCAAGATAGTTCGCATTACATATTTTTCAATTTTTCGCGTCGCGAAGTGTACACAAAATGGCGGATGAGCGATGCTGATTGGACGAAACGGCTTCTGGTGGCCAATGAGAAACTCGCGGAACGACAACGCCCCCGGCGGCCAAATCTGTCGTTAACGGGATTCAAATAGATTTTGGCTTATTAATTGGTAAAATTACATAATCAGAGACTGTAAAAAAGGTGAAATTTTTTGTAAAATCTCGTTTCTTCGCTCCTCTTCTTCGCAGTTTGTTTTGTACTTACTCACATCGTCGTACAATATTCCATTGTAATGCTACGTTTAACGATCGGTGTGCACATATGGGATAACCGTGCGCCGAAGTGGAACCCGTCACTTTCACGAATAAACTCTTCGCCTCGACCCACCCATCTGTTTTTCTTTTTTTTTTCTCCCTCGACAGTCCTACTACCGCCCACCCTGAAACCCCAGAGACGATTTCGTAATAGAGCTTAAGGCGCGAAGATTGTAAAGACTTTTGACGATAGTGAAAACCGCGTGTGTAATTTTTTCGTTTTTTCTCCGGGTTTTTTCTTGTATAAATAAATGATATGAAAGACAAAAGGAAAAACGAATCGAGAGCAGCAGAAGCCACGATGAGGATAGGAAAATCGAAAGAATCACGCAGATCTGTATATTTGTAGTAGAAGTGTACAATTTAATAATAATATCGATGATTATATTATTATTATCACCTTAACTGTAAGACTACTATTAATATCATTATTAATATTATTAATATTATTATTGAATCGTGTAAATAGATGAATTGTCAATATAAACGATGTCGCAAGAGAGGGAGAGTGAACGATTAATAATGATATAACTGAAATCAAATTTTTGTCTATGTCTCCACATTTATTTCAACCTTCCGCACTTCGAACGAACCCACGAAGTATACGATGAAAATTCATAAAAGTTGAAATACTTTTTTTCCAAATACATAGAAATTTCTATATATCAAAATATTTTCAATGGAAACCTGAAAGTGATAATTTGAAAAATCTTGAGATGGAACATCTTAAAATCCGTATTCTTGAAATAAAAAATAAATATGAAAGAAAAATAACAAAATTACGATTGCCGTCAATCAGAATAAATCGGAAAGGCCCTTCGCTAAAATTACATCACTCATCAAGCATTTATCTCATACCGTATTCTTCATACATGACAAAACTTGAAATACGTTTTTTTTTTTTTTCAAAATATATAGAAGTTCTATATAGAAAAATATTTTCAATTGAAACCTGAAAGTAATTATTTCACAAGTCTTGAAATAAAAAATAAATGCAAAAATTGAAAAAACGTTCGAATAAAGTAATTTGTTATAAGCGCTAATTGAAAAATAGCAAAATTACGATTGCCGTCAATCAGAATAAATCGGAAAAGCCCTTCGCTAAAATTACATCACTCATCAAGTATCTATCTCATACCGTATTACGTACGATCAATCATATCAGAGCTTGCATTCCAGTTAAACGTGATTCCGGATGGGATTCAGCTCGAGCAGAGTATTACGGGTAGTAGGATGATCCAGCGGCGTTCAAGTGGCGGTTGTGGAGTCTCGTGAAAGTCTCGCAATGTGCATACGATATATCTCGCTGGAAACCGCGTTGGAGACCCTTCTCCGGGTGCAGATATCGCATGTTTCCACCGATTCGCCACTCATCGAGCTCACTCATCGTACGTACTATGTATACGAGTACGGTACAGTATCTTACATATGTACACATAAAACGTAGCGCGCAAACTACCACGCGTCGAGTTCGCTCGCTTATTACATCTCCAGAAAAGCTATTACGTACAGTCATTCCATCGTGCCACGTACTCACTCATATATTACTTATATGTATATATATATATATGCATATATTTATAAAGAAATATCCTTTCAAATCGGAGAATGCAAACAAAAGTTCGAAAGTCTATGGACTATAGACCTGCTTCGGCTTTTTTATCCTGGGAAATAATTTGCACCAACAATTCACTTCGCTTTGAAATTGATTCAAGTATGTGACAATTTAGAGAAAAATTATGTATATGGATTTGTAAAGCTCCTTATTCCATTTTATAAATATTTATCGTAAACTTGGTCCAATGAATGTTATTTCGTAGTGATTATCTGCAGCTAATTTTCAGAATACAGGTTTTTTAGAATTTCCAAAAAAAAAACATTTATTGATGGGAAAATATATGTAATGGGAAAATTAATACAGCGTCGTACAACTACATTTTTTATGACCTCTTCGTGACAAAGTGCAAGTTAAATAAAAAAATTATATTTCCTTTACCTACGAGTAGTACACAGTATTTTTATAATTCGAGTTTTATCGTTAATAACTTTAATAGCTTTTTAAATTTCAAGATTCGTTTAATAACATTTTTTGTGTGGAAATTTGAAAAATGTTGATCAAAGTCGAGCGTAATTAATGAAAGGCTCTTGTGCCTATTACGCAACATTTTCTTGTACAAATATTCCATTTGAAAAAAAAAAAAAGTTTTATCATGTTTTCAAAAAAAAATAGTTATTTTCTGTAAAATTCTGAAAGTCTATAAAATTGCAGTGCGTATAGATATGACTGTGCAAAAATCGGAGCCGGTCAGTTGGAAACGATAAATAAAATGCTGTAGCTTGTATATCGAGCTTTTAATTAACGATATTGCTCGCAGATTAATTCTGTGGGAATCGCGAGATACACAAGGTTTCGTTCGTAAACGCTTTTTTATCGTTTATAGAGTAAAGTTCGATTTCCAGGAAGTATTATACAGTGAGCAACGATAAATGTAGGTATATCTATTTAATGGGAAAGTTATACGATATATTGAGTGGGGTGATGTGGGTGAATACACAGATGAATGCACTTCCGAACGGTCGCTTAATATGATAACGGTGCCTGGTGGATTAGCACGCGGTGCACGCATCCCATGAGGAGGGGGGGAGTTTCTTCTTCTTGCCACAGGCAAGATTCTCATCTCCGTGAAGGGAATATTATTCTCAGTGTGATCCCTCTCTGAGCGACCGATCATCGCTGTGGTTCCTGCTCCGTAACCCCGGAATTGTGCTTTCAGGTTCCCAGGGCCTTTGCTCCACAATTAAACGCGACAACTTGCAACTTTTTTTAAATTCATTAATATTGTGATATATAAATATTAATTAGCGAGCCGAATAAAGGATTGACGTCGTTCGATTGATTGCAAAATTGTCATATAATTCTGATTGCTGAAAAAAATTCTTTTCTATTTTATTGATATTTTTTTCGACCAATGAAATTTATATTTGGATTTTTTGTTGTCTGTGGTGTTTCGAACAAAATCTAGGATTTAAAAAGATTTATAATTAATGCTGCAAAAGTGTCGGATGATGAAATACTTTCTTTATTTTCCAATATCATTATGAAATTATTGTAGGTTCTGAAATACATTTTTGATAAATTCTTCTCACGCGTTTCGAGTAATTAAGAATACCGTTTCAATCTCCAGATGCAGTTACATGTAATTTTGTTTTTCGTTAATGCTTGAAAAAGTCCCATTGTAGTTGTTTTTCCACTTTTTTGCACAGTATACGCCAACGAAAATCTCAACTTTGTAATCAATATAAAAAAGCTTAAAAGGCAAATGGTATTTCTATTTTAATTAGCTCACTTTATAATACACCCATGTGAAGCTCCATCAAATAACTATTTTACAAAATTTACTTCTCCTGATAGAATTATTGATGATAGAATATTTAAATTGAATAATGAATCTTGAATCATATATAAACTGCACGAACAAAAAACTTTATTTTTTAAGTACCGGGTTCGTTTCAACTTCTAGCTTTTTTCGTCTATCTTTATATGCCAAGGAATAAAGAGCCTCAGCGACAGTGTCCCAGCTGATATCAAGTTGTCTGGCAGCGAGTGTTTTTGACCTGTGAGGTACAAAAGTCGAATTGAAGACTTCCCCAGCCAAAGTGCTTGCCCCAGCGCACAAAGAGTGGCGATCTATGATCTCCCTGGACCAAAAATTTCTCTCGACGTCTCCGGCCAAAACATTATTTTGCTCGTCCAATCTCAAGCACTGTTCAGATATCACATGACTGGAAACCAGCAGTGCAGGATCTCCATCCTTGTCGTAATCGATGGTCCCTCGACAATCGGACCTCTTGCCAGCAATTTTTTGTACATAGTCAAGGCTCTTCATGAAATCGACCATCAGCATCTGATTGTTGTATTCCTCGGGAATGATTTCCTCGACGTTCGTCAAAACGATGGACTGCGGGTCCTCTTCATGTTGTCTCGCCCAAACGGCATTTGGAATGGAATTGAGTTCGTATCCGACAATTCGTTTTGCGGGCTCAGTCTTCAGGTCCGACATTTCCTCGCAGTATTTTCGTAAATTGGTGATTCGCAAATTAATTGGTGAAGTTTCGGTCATGAATCTCGGCTCAAAATGCATGTTTTTCAACTCGACGTGGCCAATGCTGTTTATTATGAATGTTATTTGGCTGAGATTCGTGCGGTTCGTTTTAATCATCTGAGCTCTGTGATAAGGAAGCGTTGGTTGAAATTCGAACAACGTTCCCTCAGATGCTGATCTGAAGGAAAATGGTCGTGTCTGTTTTGCCTTGGAAAAGTAGATTTTTGCCTCCAATTGAGCTAAGCTTGCGCGGTACATTGCTGCCAAGGGAATTTCCGTGGTGAGCGTTGGAAAGCAGCCTTTAAGGAAGGATGTGACTTTGGACAGCATGAAACCAATTCCTCGGGTGCAGACGGACAGAGGACATGCCTCTTCGATTATTGGCAGCGCCAATTCTAAGCTCAGCAGCTTTGCCAATGTTGGATTCGATTCTGCCTCCTGCTGACGTTGCTGCGTTCGCTGCGGCTGCCTCGCACCTCCTCGGACTGGTTTCGTTCGCCGGTTACGCTTCATTACGATTATCTGTTGACAATAACTTTGCACCGTAAGACGTTCGATATTTCTCACGAATTGGCAATTGATTTATGAATTACTCGGTAAATAAACTAAATTTAAAAAGTGAATTTTTTCACAGATGCAGTATTGAAAAATTGTGTTTACGCGTTAATTGAAATGAATAAAATCCCCGAGGATTTTCGTAGTTTTACCGGGATTTAATGGAGGATTAATTGATAAATTATTGACAAAAAGTTTGCAGGGGATAAAACTCCATTTTTTCTTTCTCTCCCTCTCTCCCTCTCTCTCACACAATGTTTTACTATTATTTCATTTCTTTTATTATTGGGTATATTTTTTGACTGGAATTTCGAGGGATTTGTGAATGGATTCAGGAACTGGAATTGATGTAAAAGAAGTGAATTTCCGGCAGTACTGTCTATTGAAAATTCTCACTAAAAATTTGTACTAACGATATTTTATCTTTAGAGATTTATTATAATTATTTCAATAATATTTTTTTTAACGATTCGCAAATTCCATGTATTTATATAATTAGTGAACACTTGGTAAAGTTTTCCGATAAATTAAACATTTTTATTAATAATATGAAATTATGATCCCTCGAAAATTATTGATTACAAAATGATGATCCCTCGAACGATTTTGTACTGAAGCTTTTTCAGAAGTCTTTGGGAAATCCTCCGTTCAAAGCCCCATTTTATTTCACTAATTATTTCGCGTTCAATTTACGGAACAATTATTATTTGGTACTCTTCATCAAGTGCTTGTTTATTACCTTATACAAAATTATTGAAAATCGTGGAAAATCTATTGAAGAAAAATGATAATCAATTTGATCGTGAAGAGTGAGCCCAAAATTCTTAAAGAAGCATATCACAAATCGACAACCAACTGACACAGCATCTTGAGCCTCCAACATCCGATCTATGACCTCCCTCCAAAGGGTTCAAAACTTCTCCAGCCAAGCTGAAGATGCCCCTGGCCCATGCATCATGGTCCACACCTTCCCTAGCCCAAAATACACTCTGATCTCCCGACAAAACATCCTTCTCCAGTCTCAAGCATTGTCCAGGAAGCACATGAGTGGAAACAAGAAGACTGGGATCACCGTTTCGTTTGTAGTCAATCTCCCCCCTTAATTCCGGAACAATAGCGCTAATCTTGTCGATCCACTGGTGCACCTTGATCAGATCTCTGCTCAAGGCGTCATGATCATATTCCGGAGGTATAACGTCATCAGGATTAGTCAACACGACAGTCATCGGATCATCGTCGTCCTTCCTCTTCCAAATCGCCGTCGGAATCGAGTTCAGCTCATAACCGGCTCGACGTTTCCAAGGTTCGCTTTCCGGATTGGCCATTTCCAGACAATAATCCCGTAAATTTGTTATTTGCAGATTTAAGGGAGAAACTTCTTTGATGAAGACCGAGCCGAAATTTTTGTCCTTGTAATCAAAATTACCGATGCCGTTGATTATGAAAGCGATTTCGCTAAGGTTTATGTGATTCGACTGGAGAATCCAGGGAGGCCTTCCAATGGCGAAGGGCGAGGGCCAAGCGTCGAAAAGTGGAGGGTCGGTTTGCAGAGGAAAAGCCAAAGGCAAGGCCCTTGCCAAATCCATTTTTTCCTGAAGTTGAGCCAAACTGGCGCGATACAAAATCGACAGATCTGGAATTTCTTCGGATTCTTCGGGAAATTGTTGACGAAGCTTGGAGACGACTTTGGATATGACGAAACCGATTCCTCGGGTGGAGACCGAGAGAGGACAGGCCAATTGTTCGGAAAGACCTCCGAGTTCGTGGAGTCGATTCTCTCGTAAAGTTGTGTAGAGCGGTCCGAGCAATTCCATCCCTCTTAAGGCTCGGTCGTTCAAGGGCTCCTCATGGTTTCGTATGGTTCCTCGACGTCCACGTCCGGCACCCTGGGACCGTCTCTGCATTTTGCTGTTGACAATAACTTTGTACTGGGTAATTGTCTCTCAATGAGAGAACAATTAATTGGGTAATACAGTTAAGGGGATGCTCGATTCGATAAGGCGATTTCGTATTACTATTTATTGCAAATATGCTACAAATGTACTTTAAATTCTACAGGGATGTAATAAAAACTTTCATGCTTCGGCGTCCGGTCGAATTACTGTTCAAGACATAAAACAAATGCAAACAAAAAATATATTTGAATCTCTCAAAAAGCAATATGCCCACTCGAAATGTCCAAAGATCCTTTGAGGTAAGATATAAACGAGTCTGGGGCTCAGATGTGTCAAATCAGATTGGACACCGAAGCATGAAGGTTTTTATTACATTCCCGCAAAATTTTAAGTACATCTGTACCATATTTTCGATGAATAGTGTATACTACGAAATCGCCTATAAAAATCTACTCCAGTATCCCCTTAAGAGGAAATATTAATGAAGAGAGGGATTCGATGCGCAACTGCTTATGTTTGTCTCTGTATTTTATTGGCACTTGTAAATGTTTACACAGCTGAACTCAATAATTGTACATGAAAAATGAAAAATGGATGGGACCATAATATCAACAACTGAGTCATGAAAAAACAAATCTAAACTTTTTGTAGTGAATATAGTGATTTTTAGACTGTAGCTAAATACTTTTTGATGTTGTTGACGCATATGACCAAAGATTCTACAAATTTTTCAGCCGAATTAGACATTCTATCATGGTTATAACAAAGACGTTATTTTTTAGTGAACAATCAATGTTCTCGGATTGACAAAATGCATTTTTTTAAATTCGGTCCATAGTTCTATATTACGCTACAAGATCTTAATATTAAAAAGTTACGTCATTTTCTGGGTAATAATTAAGCGGAAAATGAAATAAAAAGGCGGGTCATTTAATGCTCATCTGGTTTTTGTTTGTCTCTTTGTTTTTTATTGCCATATAAGTTTTTGTACTCAATAATTATACATGAAAAATAGAGTATCGATGGAACCATAATATCGAAGAGTGTAAGCCATGAAAATAAATCTCAATATTTCGCAGTGAAAATAATCATTTTTAGTAGCTGAATACAAATTGTCGCTGGTATAGCCTAAACCTCACTCTTTTAATTGCATAGATGACTATTTTAGTTAAATCAACAGTATTGTCTTAGGTACCTGAAAGTAAGTTCAAAAAAGTTCAAAAATTTATTATACTTTTATCGCTTGCTTTCGTGCATAAGAAACAATGTATTCAATTTTATATACTATATATGACAATATTGCAGTCATTTCGTATGAAAAACGACTTTTCCAACGATTCCAATAAGCCGATTATCCATTTTATATCACACTTACATATTAAATTGAATGCACCGGGTTATGCATAAAAATTTATAAAGCACTTGCAGTTTTCCAACGAAAAATCGGTACAGGCATATTCGTTTTCACAATGAAAATGTTTACTTTCAATTAACCCAAAATCCGAGCAACAGCCCTCCAACGGGTGCTATATTTCTCAATGGCAAGACTTGGAGATCTCTGAGAGGGGATCGTTGGATCTAATATTTCTCCCGCTAGCGTCATCGCGCCGGTAGCCCAAGATAAATGTTCGAGTGGTTCACGAGACCAAAAATGGACATACGAAAAATCGGACTTTACATCAACACTACCATTTTTCACTCTTATACTTCTTCCAGGAACAACTTGTGTCGAGGCTAATATTCCAGGGTCGCCCCAATACATATAATCAATTCTTCCTCGGAGATAGTTTTTTTCACCAGAAAGAAGAACGTTAAGCCATTCCTCTAATTTGATAAAATCATTATGCATTGAATTATCATTGTAATCGGCAGGAATGATTTCGTCAGGATTGTCAAGATACACAGATTGCGGATCATCAGGATTATTGAATTCCCACTTGGCATGTGGAATCGAATTCAATTCATATCCGGCAACTCGTTCCGACGCGGCGGTTTCTAGATTCGACATATCGACGCAATATTTGCGCAAATTACTAATTCGGATATTGAGCGGCGAGAGTTTGCTTAAGAATCGAGGCTCGAAATGCTTCCCATTTATTTCCACGTGGCCGATACTGTTAATTAAGAGAGCGAGAGCACCAATGTTTCGATTACGGCTAAAGGACCATTTTGAACATATTTTTGACGGACCAAAAAACGAGTATTCAGTACCCGAACGATAGGAAAAAGGTGCTGATTGGTGGTCTTTTGCAAAATATATTTTGGCTTCCAATTGAGCCAAACTTGCACGATACGCTGCGGCAAGTGGAAAATCCAGATGATAGATCGGTTCATCATCGGTGTCGTATTTCGTGGAAAGATCGGTCAATTTCGGTATCATGTAGGCAAGCATTAAACCGATTCCTCTTGTCGATATTGATAGCGAACAGGGTTCTTGCATGATCGGTACTGGCACACGCATATCATGAAGTTTCTGCCATGTTGTATTTTTCGTACATTGTGATGGTCCTCCGAATTGCATTCTGTTCGTCTGAAGAAAATAACTGTATTAATAATTGATCATCTTTGATTGTTGCAATTTTTGACAAAATTGATGCGGACATTGTTATTTTAAAGGTTTCGTATTATTTCGAAAAAGAGAAAATCCACGATATTTTTCTGAATATTTTATCATAAGTGTAAGTACTTTTGATGTTGTTTGATATTGAATTCAATCGGGAACTTTGACGTTATAACATAAGCTAGCGATTCCAAATTTAATACTTAATTTAATAGACGGAATAATATTTAGTGATGGTAGATACATAGTTTAGTGGGAATCGATAGAATGTTTCGGGTTATGCAGAAATTCAAACTTTTTATTATTTGTATTTTGGCGACAGAAATTCGCGAAATTTCAGTATTTCAAATTTCATTTTAACAGAGTTTTCATATTCATGATCAAATCAGGTAAATGAAGGTAACAAACTTGCTGTAATAATCTTCTGCATTTTATTCATGAACAATGTTACAATAGGCTCATCATTATTGAATCCTTATCTTCTAATATTTCCGGTATAGAGAATATTTTTGTCTTCCTTAAATTTTAAAGAATAACATCATCGGCTCCGCGTCGGTTTAGGAAATCAAAATGAAAATAAAATAAACTAAAAATAACTGAACTTTAGGGTTTGGAATTGTATCCATTTTACTTAATAGAAATAAACAATTTTTCAGGCAAATACAATAGCTTTTCTTGGTTCTCGAAAGTGTTTATATTCTTTTAGTGAAAAATCAACGTTATCGAATTCGCGTAACATTGCTTTCTTAATTTTATTGGTAAGTTTTTATAGAACTATAAGTTTAATGTCAAAACTCTTGTTTTCTATGCGTTGAAAAAGTATCCCAGATATATTGAACTGAAAAAAAATTGGTAGGGAGCACTGCGCAAGTGCAAAATGTGTTTAATCGTAAGAAAAATCAAACGGGCTCGCAGATTTCTCGTAGTGGACTTCATATTTCAAAGAATGTAATCAGCAAGTCCACGCCAATTGAGGAAACAGCGAAATCCTTCTACGTTAATTCTGGCAGCGCAGTTATCCTGATTCCAGACTTCTCCGGTTAATGCCAAAGCGCCAAGTTTCCAAGAATCTTGAGGGATGTTGTCGGGAGCCCAAAATTCGGTGACATTTCCTGACACAACATCGTTTTTGAGGGCCAAACTTTCTCCGCGTTCAAAAAGCGTCGAGACCAAAATACTGGGATTACCTTGGCCGTTGAATTGTACACTTCCAAAGATGTGGAGAAATTCGGCTGCCCATCTAAACTTCTCTACAATATGCTGATCTCGCTCAAGTCCCTGATAGTCATTCTCGAGATAATCGGAAGATATGATTTCATCCGGATTGGTAAGTCCGAAACTTTCCGGATCATTTTCATCCAAGAGTCCCCATCTGGCATTCGGGATTGAATTTAATTCAAATCCTTCCATACGTTTTGATAGTGGCGTATTTCGATTTGCCATTTTATCGCAATAGGCACGTAAGTTATGTATACGAAGATTAAAGGGCGACTCTTCTTTATAAAAAACCGGAGAAAAATTCTTGTCGTTGAACGTGACGTTACCGATACTGTCAATAACAAGAGCTATTGCGCTCAAATTTTGAGGATAGTCTTCGAGGCATCTCAAACAGTCCCTCCTTTGAAATGATATTCTTTCGAATAAATCACAAGAGTTCGACACGTTGATAATGTTGGCAAAGCCAGAATCCGGTTGGCAGTCCATTATTCTTAGTTCCAACTGAGCCAAGCTTAATCGATATATTGCACCAACTGGCACTCCTTCGGAATTGCCATATCTATACCGCATATGTTGAGCCACTTCCGATGTAATCCTTGAGACGATGAATCCTATTCCTCTTGTCGTAATGGGAACTTGACAAGCTCCGCTCTCTATATAATCATCACAACAGTTCAGTTGGTCATTGATCGATCGAGCTTCGCTGCCGGGTGGACCCCACGGCCCATGCTTTTCGATGCTTTGGTCCCTCTGATGTGCGTTCATCCTTCGATCTCTTCCAATTCTCCCTCGACGTCTTCGTCTATGGCTTTGACCTCTTTGAGCGTTTGGGGTTGACTCCATTTCCTCTGTTGAACAATAACTGTGCCGTAATTCCATGTGTATATTTACATTGTGCAGAGTTTGTGAACAGATATGATTTTTTGTTGATACGACTGTTGGTCTATGCAGGCGAAGAAAGAGTGCATTTTAGTATGAGTGTAGGAATTTTTATTTCAGGCCTTTATGACAAAGCTATGATATTAAATGTGCAAAATAAAGCTTTCTTCGTCAAAAACTCACTAATTACTTACTGCTCTTTACCTCACACATATGATTTTTTTTTTATACGACTGTTAGTCTGTGCAAGCAAAGAAAGAGTGCATTTTAGTATGAGTGTAGGAATTTTTATTTCAGGCCTTTATGACAAAGCTATGATATTAAATGTGCAAAATAAAGCTTTCTTCGTCAAAAACTCACTAATTACTTACTGCTCTTTACCTCACACCATTTTGGTGCACTTTAGAAAATTGCAGAAGAATAGCGTTTGGTATGCACTTAATAAGGGTTGAATGTAAGATTTAAAAAAAATACCATGTACGAAATTTTTTGTGCATTTCTATGGTGTGTCAGATCCCTTGAAAAATCACTGAATAATTGCCTACACCAAATCCAATTTCCACTGCATCGAGAATCGCTACACTCATATTAAAATGCACTTTTCCTCAGATAAAATAAGACATCAAACACTAAAATTTGTTTACAGGTTTGGTCTGAAAGCTACGATAAGTTGAACACTTTTTTCTTACCTCACACCATTTTGGTGCAATGTATGTCTTTACAAAATTGCAGAAGTATAGCGTTTGGTATGTACTTAATGAGGTTTAAATGTTAGATTTTTCAGAAGAAGGCTATCATCTACAAACATTTTCGTTTTTTTTTTTTTGGGGACTTTCTTTAAATAACTCGTTCCCCTTAAATATCACATTATTACCGTTCCTACGAAGCGACAAATTGCAGGGCAACACGGTATAAAAAGTTAAACGGTGAAACGATATATTTAAGTGAGAACTAGCGAGTATCATAAGCTTTGTGCTGCTCTCAATCGATTTTTAATGTCCGGTTACCGATCTTGTGTATGTGCGACGGAGAGAGAACGAACATTCGGCTCAGTTGCTTCTTTTTTTAAAATCCTCGACTGCTTTACTGTCAGCGCTATATACTCACTGACCATACGATGGTCCACCGAAGCCCGCGTGTCGCGTGGCTAATTAATTGCCGGTTATCGTGAGCGTAAGAGGCCCCACGCGTTCCTTTCGCCGAGGCAATTACGAAGAATAAACGATAATCCCAAGAGAAAAAAATATATTTATATTCATATCGCGGGTCACGGCACAGCCTCAGGTTTCACGTCTGAAGTACGCAAATAAATAACAACAACAAAAAATCATCACAACAGCCGGTGAAAATTTCAAGAGTTTAATTGTTTTTATACTTGTAATAAATCATTTTAATAAAATGATAATAATAATAATAATTAATAACTAATACATTACACTACAAGGGCAGAAAGTTGGACTTTCCTGCACTGCGCGTCATGCCCGAGGCGGAGATTCGATATTTCGGCTTATAAATTAAGATGTTCAGAAAATTATAATTGCTGAAAAAAATGTACATCATTGCACATGAAAAATTGAATGAATTTTTTGAAAAATTTACATATTTCACCTTAAGTATTGAAGAGGTGTTTATAGACGCCGTTTTTTTTTTTTTTTTATAGAAGCAGGTTTTAAGGGTGGAGTTGCCGCGCATCTTTATTATAACCGATCGAGGTCTATAGGAGATCAGAATAATGGAAAAAAAATTAATTGCCGGATGCAATCCGATCGATTCCCACGAGAGTCTATGGTTTGCGTGTTGTACCGCCCGGATTCGCCCTCGCGCCTCCACCGCCCCCGAATCGATTATCGACGCTCTATTATCGACGACAAACCGGTACACATCGTCGGAATCTGCTACCTCGATCCATACCCCATGCCTCACGGTTGCACACCTTTTTTTTTATTCACCATCTGCATTACTCTGCTACTGGCCTCCACCTTTACTGTCCCAACTGCAGCGATTGATGAATTGCAGGCGTGAGAAAAAAATTACGTGTGTAAGTCTACTCATATAGTATTAATATGGAATATCAGTTAATATTTCTGTAGATAAAAATCATCATTTCTGCCACTATTGATGCAAACCTGAACTCACTTATTTTTATTTATTTCAGTATCAATTTATATTTTGTTGTTCAACAATTATTACGCTGCAATAATTTCGAAAGTGGATTTCTAAAAGTGTAAGTCCCTTAAGAAACTATCAATATTAATTCTTTTTTTCGTAGATAAAAATGATACATTTTTTTTATTACTGTAAATGATATAAATTGACAAATAATTATTTTATAGAAATGGTTATTCGATGAACGCTTTTTTTGACATTTTATTAAAATAAGGTAAAATGTAGATGCAAAACTATCATTTTCAGGCGGGAAAAAAGTGATACGTGTCAATTTATTGATTATACACAAAAGGTTCAATTTCAATTTTGCTCAAGCATTTCTATGTCTATATTATGTAATTTTGGATTTTCGGGATGAGTTGTATTAATTTTTTTTTCGACGACTATTACGTAGTCATGAAATATCAGACAGTTATGCATTATGGTCTATTGTACAGTACGCGGAGCATACCATTGTTGTAATATGTTATAGTCGTCTCTTGGCATTTGTGAATCTCCTCGACTCTCATACCGCCCCCTTATTTTTCTGCGTGTATTCGCTCTTTCAGCTACAAAGCGGCCTTTAGCACTTGCTCATCCCCCACAAGAAGCGATTATAGATGCCAATAAATTCTCATGTTTCTTGTAAAAAAAAAATCACTAAAACTGCCTCTCAATTAAGTAACAAAAAAAATTAGGATATACAAACTCTTTTGCTGGCTTAAGAAAATTATTTACAGGTGACACTAAAATTTATTCATATGCACCTCCCTTAAATATCAAATAAATTTTCTTTATAATAACATTTTATTACGCAATTGCGAAGAAATTTATTTATGGGTTTTTTATGTGATTTTATTACGAATAAAAAATCTTCTTTGCCAAAAATAACACTAAAAATTAAATAGGCCGGCAAAAAAAATCAAATTTTATCCTCCAAAACCATTTCTTTCCCCCCAAACTTAAAACATAATCTGCATTTATAATATAATTTAAAAAAAACAGTGTTCCTAATTTTTTTCCAGAACTTTAAATGCCAAGTAGGAATACGAAAAAAAAAAAAAAAAAAATTTGTTATTGCTTGAAAGTGGCAGATATGAGCAGCAATTTTTCGAAATATAATCGATAAATTGCGTAAAGTGTGTTTCTGAATCAGTGGAGAATCTACGGTATAAAAGGAGGAGAAGGTGGAGGATATATTTCCTAGAGATAAAGCCCGGAGGACGTTGAGGATATGCGATAGAAAGTTCCGTACACGCGATCAACGTCAAGTGAGGCATAAGGGGAAGAGAGAGAGAGAGAGAGAAGGAAGGAGGACGCGAAGCGAGAAAAGCGGCGTTAGATCGTCGTCTAGCTTGGCAATAGCTGTACGCGGGTATATATATCGTTGAGTACCGAGATATACTGTATGGTATATACGCAGAGCGCATATCCGCACGGGTATACGGTACATTCACCAATGACCGAGTGGCACGGATCCTCCTCTCGCGCGTTCGCGCGTCCCATCCGCGACGTAGAAATATCCCATACTCGCGAGGCGAACCTTCCTCGTCGGCGGCGCCGAGAAGAAGCGCTCACCTCGATCGTTTGGCCTCACACGAAGTACGCGAAGAAACTCGGTTTACTCGACAACGAGAGATGCATAAGGTACACACACTATATGCATATGCTGCGTTATACACACAGACACACACACACACATACTTTATGGATTGTTCGCTGCAGTTGGCCAAGTACCTGTGCACGAAACTCTCGCGAAGTACGCGGCGTGTATAAGAGTGTGTTGCACGTATGTTTGTATGTCGAAACTACCGGACTACGTTTTATGGGGTTTTATTAAAGGAGCTGTTGGCTGTGACGCAGCAACTGTGATATACTTTCAGTAGGCCAAAGGTCGACTCACAATTGAGGGTTAAACTTTAATTCGTGCTTCATTTTTTACCTTTCGTTCAAGTTTTCCTTCAGCTTCGATAAAACTTCAATAAAGCATGGCTGAAGTTTGAATCAAGTTTCACTGAAGTTTGAATCAAGTTTCACTGAAGTTTGAATCAAGTTTCACTGAAGTTTGAATCAAGTTTGACTTGAGTTTACTGAACAACGAGAGATGCATAAGCTGTACACACACTATATGTATATACTGCGTTGTACATACACACACACACACACACACACACACACACACACACACACACACACACATACTTTATGGATTGTTTGCTACAGTTGGCCAAGTACTTGTGTACGAAACTCTCGCCAAGTACGCGGCGTGTATAAGAGTGTGTTGCACGTATGTTTGTATATCGTAACTACCGGATTACGTTTTATGGGATTTTATTAAAGGCGCTTTTGGCTGTAACGCAGCAAATGTGATATACTTTCAGTAGGCCAAAGGTCGTCTCACAATTGAGGGTTAAAGTTTAATTCGTGCGACTTAAAGTTTTGCTTCGTTTTTTACGTTTCGTTCAAGTTTTCCTTCAGCTTCGTTGATTGTAACGCAGCAAATGTAATATACTTTCAGTAGGCCAAAGGTAGTCTCACAATTGAAGGTTAAATTTTAATTCGTGCGACTTAAAATTTTGCTTAATTTTGTACGTTTTGTTCAAATTTTCCTTCAGCTTCGATAAAACTTCAATAAAGCATGGCTGAAGTTTGAACCAAGTTTGACTTGAGTTTACTGAACAACGAGAGATGCATAAGCTGTACACACACTATATACATATACTGCGTTGTACACACACACACACACACACACACACACACTTTATGGATTGTTCGCTACAATTGGTCAAGTACCTGTGCACGAAACTCTCGCCAAGTACGCGGCGTGTATAAGAGTGCGTTGCACGTATGTTTGTATGTCGAAACTACCGGACTACGTTTTATGGGGTTTTATTGAAGAAGCTGTTGGCTTTAACGCATCAAATGTGATATACTTGCAGTAGGCCAAAGGTATTCTCACAATTGAGAGTTAAACTTTAATTCTTGCGACTTAAAGTTTTGCTTAACTTGTACGGTTTTACTTAGTTTTGTACGTGGCTGAAGTTTGAATCAAGTTTGACTGGAATTCGACTTCATGTTTAATTAATTCCAACTTACAATTTTATTTTACAATAGATTCCAACTTGGATTCATCTCATTTTTAACTTAACGTCAAATCTAGATCCACCTTCGACTCAACTTTGACTCAAATATCATTCAACTCCGATTTCAATTTGACGGAACAACTAACTTCGCTTGTACTTTGACTTAAGCTAGCCCTAACTTGGACTACGGCCGGTGACCGCGAATAAGTCGAAACAAATTGATCCTCCACCCCAATTTTGACTAATGATTCAATCTCGATTTAATTCTAACACAAATTAAACTTAACTCCACAATTACGACATTAAAAATTTAACATCGGACTGTCAAGTTGAGGAAAATATTTAAAGCCTGTTTTTTATACTTGTCCTTATACATGAAACGATACAGTCCACTTCTCACGTGGAAAGAGAACGTCGAGGAGAAAGAGAAGTTTGAAGTACGAGCTTGCAATACGTGTTCGAGTTACACGCTCTCTAAATGGCCTTTGACATTCGATGTGCGGCGGAGCTCGCGCCAGATGCGGCAACGAGTGGTTAAGATCAAGACGTACAAACGTACAGTTATAGTTCACGCAATGTTTTGGGTACCATACGATGGTACTCTATGGACACGTGCATAGTTAGAGGCCCACGGAGATGAGGCTCACCGACACACAACGCTCGACGGAAGCCCACGGTTATATAAATCAAGGGAAACCCCCATTTGCCATGATTACGTAAAACGTGATTTACGTATGACGCCGTTTGTACATAATTTATATGTGTGTATGCTATGGTCAAATAGCATCGGCAAATTGCGCTCCGACTGTCGCGAAAGATCGCAATGCACACGAGGACAATGATAATGATGATGAAACTAGGCAATAACGACGGCAAACAAAGTCCTCTCAAACCCCTTCAATTTGTTTAAACTAAAATATTTTCTGTTCTCGAACAGACTTCTTATTACTGCGGATTTTATAAATTTTTGGAATACAGGATAGACGCAAATTGATCTCGATATGATATTTGACATTTTTTTTTCTTTTTTTTTTCATTATAATATTCGGTCGGATACGAGGATAATGATAATTATGAGGAAACTGGCAATAATGATGGCAAACAAAATCCTCCAATTTGTTTAAACTAAAATATTTTTGTTTTCCAACAGACTTTTTATTAATGCGGATTTGATAAATTACTGGAATACAGGATAGACGGAAATTGAAGTTGATAAGATATTTAAAATTTTTTCTTTTTTTTTCATTGCAATATTCGGTCGGACACGAGGATAATGATAATTATGAGGAAACTGGCATTAATGACGGCAAACAAAATCCTCCAATTTGTTTGAACTAAAATATTTTTGTTTTCGAACAGACTTTATATTACTGCAGATTTTATAAATTATTGGAATACAGGACAAACGAAAATTGAACTTGTTACGATATAATGAATTTTTTAAAACTTTAAAAATTTTCATTATAAAATTCGGAAAACATTGAAATATTAAAAAATTCAATCGCTCATAATTCAATGAAAACGGTGCATCTATTTCACGTGAAGATATATTTTCTTTGTGTGTGTTTGTTTATTGATTCGAAAGTGTGGAAATTCATTTATTACATCAAAGCGACAATAATTCATTAAATTTTTTACTTCATTTTTTTAAAGGGGGATGAATTGATTTCTGGTGGATTGCGGTAAAAAATGATAGGATTAAGATCGGTGACTAGAGATTTGTACAGAATAGGAGCTGCTCCATTAAATCGGTTGTCTCATCGGCGTATAATGACTAAGAAATCGCCGTTTATTTTTTTAAACGCGAGCGGCCCGTAAATGCAAAATGGCTTATGTCATTTTGCCTCGTTGATTCGACGGTATTTTTCAATCATCGGGATCCTGTGATCGTGTGTATTCGCAGCGCCACCCGCGCCTGCCGGTGATGAGCGTTCAGGGCCGATTGCGTATGTATTACTCGCTGCGTAACGATGCTGACTCGCTCGTGGTTCATTAATTCGCGCATGTTATATTCCGCAGGTAAATAACTTTTGACGCATCGTGGCGCAAGCTTTTCCCACGGCTGTCTTTATTTTTCTCCGTTTCCTGTCTCACTTTTCTCCGATGCGCCATGTCCTTGGTGAATCGTGTTCTTTATTGTCAATTATCGGTATACGTGACTCCATACACAGACCGCGCATATCCGGAATCAAACTCGTTGCTTTCAGGATGTGCAGGCATTTTTTTTAATGAGCCGAGTGCGGGCATTAATTCTACCCTGACAGCCTTAAGAATTTTTCAAACTTTGATTTTACTTTGAATTTACTTTAAATCAACCTTTCTTTAATTTTGGATTAACTTTGATTTGACTTTCGCTCAATATTGATTCAACTTCGACCTAAGTTTGAATTAAATTAGACGTAACTTAAATTTAATATGAACTTAACTAATGATAACTTAATCTTGATTCAACTTTAACTTAAGTTTGACTTTAATTAGATTTCACTTTGATTTAATAGTGATTTAACGTTAAGTTAACTTTCATTGAACTTTGACTCAACTTTGACTTAAATTAGATTTAACTTCGATTTAATATTGACTTGACGTTAACTTCACTTTGATTCAACTTTGACTCAAGTCTGACTTAAATTCGATTTAACTTTGATTCAACTTAGACTTTACATTTTTTTTATTCACATTTTGTATATATCGATAAAATAATTTTTGTTCATATACACGATAATATTTATTTTTCGATAATGATGAAATAATACAGTAATTATTTTTGAAATATTGACTGTTGGATTTGCGTAGAAAGTAAATTCAAGGGTTGTTCAACCTAAAGCTGCATCCTATAGTCTTGTCAATTATTATTTTCCACAGCAACAGGCAGCTACATAGACGAGGAACTGGACCGAGGTTAAAGCGTATTACGCTGAACCTTTATGGATGAGGAGTCCATCGAGGAGAACCACGGCACTGGAATGGCATCACGGTGTGACTATATTATATGGACTTAGGGTGAACTACTTGCTCCCATTCGCGAGAGATTCACCGACAAGTTTTTCTTTACCACTCACACTTTTTATTGAACTCTTTTTGCATTTCGCAAAAAATATAAATCAACAAATATCAAATGCGTAGAAAAAAATGATCGAGACAGGAATATTTTATCATATCTTTTGCATTTCTGTATTCGATTACGTTAATATTATCATTACGTTGATAGAATACACAAATGCAAGTATGATAAAATATTCTTATCTCGATAATTTTTTTATACGCAGAATGTCCTTAATTTTTTTTAAATTACGACTTAAGCCACTTATTTCGGGTGATGGATTTTTTTACGAACCAAATTATTATATATACCCAACTGCTATAATTTCCAGAGTTTTAACGACCATTAATTATTCACATGTAATAGGCATTATTGTATGTTAATAAACACAATATGAAAATCGGAATTTTCCGCTCTCCGATTTTTCCGGAAGTACCGTTCGTTTTTTTATGAGGCTTTTGTGACGCCGTATCACTTATATGCAGATGAGTTTCTCGAAAAAGAAAAAAAAACAAATTGTTTACGGGATTTGTATGGTAATATAATAAGCGTTGGAGAGGAGATTTAAGATATGCATAATTAAAGAGCAAGATAAGAAAAATTTATGGTTTATTTTGTATTCTTTAATTGTATTATCTCTCAACCATGATAAAATTTGAGGTGTGCTTCATCGTAATCGCCAATAAAACCGCTTCAAAGCATTTTTATCAAATATATTATCCGAATATTTATCAAACAAACAAAAAATTAATGAAAAATGCTTCGAGAATTATGTGTATGATATCTTTAAAAAAGTAAAAAACATTCTACCTCCTTTTTTTTGGCAGTGCCATTTATTTTTATGATACCTTTATGATGCGATATCACTTATATGCAGATTATACAGTCGGAAAAAAATTACCCACCGGATTATATGCATGGCAGTATCATAAGAATAATATAATAATAACATCGAAAATTTTGACATTTCATTTGAACAAATAAAATGAAATTCTTGCCATTTCAGGTGAACATATAACACTTAATTTTTCCTATTTCATTTCAACAAATACAATAATGCCATATCACTTATATGCAGATTATACATTCGAAAAAAAAAGAAAAAAATTGCTCGCGCGATTATACGCATGATAATATAATAAGCGTTGGACAGGAGCGAGGACACGGAGGATAGAGAATCGAGAGGAAGAGACAGAGAAATATTGAGAGGGTGGGGAGAGGTAGAGCCGCAGTGGGATCGCTACGGTGAGGCCTTCGACGCGCCGGGATCTCTTCACTCTTCGAAAATGAAAGGGATAGTGGGAGAGCCCCGGATAGACATCTATCTCGCTTGCGTCATCCACCTGCTGCTGTTGCTGCTGCTGCTGTTTCCAGCAGCTCACTCTTGCCGTGTGGTATCTGGTGATGCCTACGGACGATGCGCTCTGACGCAGCGCACGTTGTTCGGACGACGTCCGGTACCGTTTCGGGTTTCTCGTTCTCGCGGTCTCTCCGACAGTTTTCTCTCTCTCTCTCTCTCTATCATCTATCCGAGCCTCTGCTTCAGTCACAGAGAAGTACTAATTATATCAACGTAGCGCAAAAAAGGCTTCATTCATGAAATTGAATAAAATGATCAATAATCAACAAAACTATTGAAAATAAAAATATTTATTCGGACGTCCGGTACCATTTCGAATTTCTCGTTTCCTCTCCCTCTCTCTCTTGTCTCATACGTTTATTCTTCCATCCGATCCTCGACATCAGCCACAAAGAAGTACTAATCATAACATATCGTAAAAACAACATGTTCATTAAATTCAAATCAAACGCATAAATTATTTAATAACATTTTTAACAACCAAACTTAAATCTATAGCGAGTTAAAAAGCATTTTTATAAGATTTGTATCGAACAATGAATGAATTTCATTCGATTTTATCGTTATTTAATGCCCCCAAAAAATGATGAACTCTTATTTCCCTAAGATTTCGATTCTTCATAGCACTGACTGAGTCAAATAGCGCGAGAGTTCGAAAAAACAAAAAAAAAAGGTCACAGAGTCACTGCACGATGTGCCGTGCAAACCGAGTTTGTGTATCTACCGCCAGCACCTACTAAATAGGTGTATGGGGCCTTCTCTGTGGCATGTATCCACGTACGGGTACTCGTTCCATTAGAGATAGGAGAGGAGTCTGTGCTTATAGAAGAGGCACGCTCGTTCGCTCGCGGACACGAGATGCTCGTGGCATTCGACTACATTACCGTGTTCGCCACGTTAAGTCATTCCGCCGCGACCGCAGATCAACCGAGCGAGCTAGAGGATCCTACTTTGCTTCGTGGTGGTAGTAATAATAATAATAATAATAATAATAATAATAATAATAATAATAATAATAATAATAATAATAATAATAATAATAGTGGTATCCCCTGTATACTGAACTAACTTTGGTGTATACATAGTACTTCACCTAATACCAGTAAATATAGATATACACGTTGTGTATAACGTTATACCGTTTGAATATTTTTAAAAAAATGTATATATATATATATATATATGCAAAGTGTGTTTATGGAGTGTAGGGATATACACGTGAGAGTACTGTTTCCCAAGTCTATCTCGTTTTGTTCGTTTCTCTCTATATTTAACTCTTTGTCCTCTTCTGTTTTATATAATAGGCTAAGACTATAAGCGCCGATCTCCCCCTCGTCTGTTCTCTGTCTCCGCAAGTTTGCCATCCTCCTCTCGTCCTCTCAGCCGCTTTGTCCGGCGTATGAGCTCTCCGGTAAGAACTAACACGCTTTCGTGTTGTGGCATACATATCCCCGTACTGCAATATCGATATAGGATGTTCTCCGTCAAATAGATCGGCGGATGTGGCTTCATTTGAAGTTCTAATCGAAATTTTTTCGAAGATATTCCGGTCTTGTGGAATAAAGTTGTTACCTCTTCATTTGCATGTGTTGAATGAAGTTCTTGGTGTGACATTTTGGAGGCATGAAATGAAGTTGTTGGCATTTCATTTGATCGTGTCAAATTAAGTTGGTGGGATCTTAATTTCATTGTTTCAAATTAAGTTTTTGCAATTGCATTTTATGGTTTCAAATTAAGTTTTTGCAATTTCATTTGATTGTGTTAAATTCATTTGTTGTAACTTAATTTGATTGTTTTCAATGAAATTTTTAGAATTCCATTTGATCGTTGCAAATGAAGTTTTTAGAATTCCATTTGATTGTTTCAAATGAAGTTTTTAGAATTTCATTTGATTGTTTCGAATGAAGTTTTTAGAATTTCATTTGATTGTTCCAAATGAAGTTTTTAGAATATCATTTGATTGTTTCGAATCAAGTTTTTAGAATATCATTTGATTGTTTCAAATGAAATTTCCGGAACATCATTTGAAGAAATCAAACGAAGTTCTTGCGATTCATTTAATCGTGAGAAATGAAGACATTGTCACGTCATCTGTGCCAAATTACTTCAGAATCTTCATTTGCGTGCGCGCCAAATCAAACTTCCGGTTACATCTATATCAAAACGTTATAAAAAAACTAAAATTCATAAGTCATAAACAAGTTGAAATGAAAATACAACGTTACCAATTCTTACTACCTATTGAAAACTTCATTTGCGATAAGGCAAATCCAAACTCAACGTCGGACGGAACTCGATGTCTCTTGAACGCGAGTGGGTTTCGCGTGAACTTCACGACGTACAAATCCCCACACGTAGCTTTCGAGAGGCTCTCATTCGCGCTTGCTAGTTGGCGCAGCAACGAGCGGTCCACTAAGAAAGCTCGTGCCGGCACTCAATGACTCACGAAGAGAACAGAACGCGTTCCCTCCGTTAGGAAGGCGCCTATGGGACAGCTCGTATACTATATACACACTTATTCCAAGCAGCCGCCTCTTCTCCTCCGACATGTGTATAGTGATTCACACAAACGCTGATGAATAAACCGTAAAATAAAAATTAAAAAAAAAATACATATAAGAAGAAGAAAAAAAGACTTTAAGATTGCGAAGGACATGGGAAGCCGCGGCAGAATCGTCCGGCTCTAGTGTATATGTATAAGATAATACAAAAAGGCAGAATCCTTCCTCTTCTCATTTTCATTCGCACGATACGGTTTCTCACAGTTGTCCCGACCGCGTGAGTCATACGCTCGGACCAAGTATGTGTTGTCGGAGACGGAGCTGGTGCAGGAATGAAGGCGTTTAGTTTCGGAGAATCTTTTTACGCTATGGGGAACCCGTGGGCTACCGGTCCAGCGCCGTTCAGGCAGAATCGAGATTAAAATAAAGAGCGAGATGATAGAGAAAAGAATTTTTACAGGCACGATCCTGTCCGATCAACGGATTTTTCGTTGTATTAAAAGGAAGCAATTCCAACGCACATGACTGAATTAATTTAATTATTAATTTATCAATTTTCAATTATCGATACTTTCAATTGTAATTGTCATTAATTAGGATTGAGAGTAGAGGGTCTTTTGTCAAATAGCAAATTGTTAACTGTTAAAGAGACGAGTTTAGTTGAATTGTTAAAGTGTTGCTCTATTTTTTGGACAAAAATAGTGAAAGTATAGCAGCGCCGAAAAATTTACTTTTTCATTTGTACATTTAAATACGTTGTTACTCAATAAAATGAAAATGCATATTTTTTAGAGGATTTTGTTTTTATATTTAGGAAGAATTTATTTTTTAAATAATCTTTGGATGTAGTAAATATGCTAAATTTGCAGTTAAAAGGATTTCGAAAATTGACCGAAAAAAGTAGTGTGATTGTCTGAAAGTCTGAATATTGATAAGTCATAAATTGAAAAAGCCAAAAATGCCAAGAAAAATAGCAGAATTAATTTCTGGCTCGATTCATGACAATTTCATTGTTTAATAGCTAGCAATTCATTTTACATTAATTAGTGATTGATAAATTATTAGCAGAGCAGACGAAAATATTTTTCAGACCTTTTTAAATGGAATTTCGTGTGTGATTAATCGAAAGACTCTCAAGTTGGATGATACGATTTACGCAATCCTTTCAACGCGTCTCGGAATATTATGCACGGTAATCTGCTATGTGATGCAGTTCAGGTATCAGAAGCACCAGACGTATTAGGCAGTGCCATATATAGTTGGATTAGTGCAGGGAGATCGACTCGCTCTCTTCTCGCACTCGCCACATAATTTATGGTATCGAACACGGCAGGTCTTCCGCCTTTCGAAAATCACGTAGTTGTGTATCGGATCAAAGATGAAGACCCCATTACTTTAAAAAAAAAATCAAAACGTATGGTAAAATTATTTTCATAATTATTACTGCATAATATCAAAGCGCAGTTCTTGTAAAAAAAACGTTCAAGAATGTCTTTAAACAATTCGAGATTTTTTTTAATTCCATAAAAATTGTGAGGCTTTCGAAAATCACGTGGTTGTGTATCGGATTAAAGATGACGACCCCATTACTTTTTTTCTTTAAATCAAAACGTATGGTAAAATTAATTTCATAATTATTACTGTATAATATTAAAGCGCAGTCCTTGTGAAAAAAAACGTTCAAAAATGTCCATAAAAAATTGTGAGCCTTAATGGAGATGTCTGAAGTTTAATTTATATGTCAATTAAGGCCATGACTCTATTTTTTTCCCAAATATTTATCGTCGACATTTTAAAAAAATGACTTTTCTTGCTATTAAAAATATTTGTCTTGTAAAACCGGTAGAATTTTTTTGCTGAATAGCAATTATTTAATCCTCCGTGCCATGAATAGTTATGGTATTTAATTTCTGAGGTTGACCACCTTGTATCGGTGCTAATAATTTTTCACGTGTGCTGTAAATTGCGTAAAGTAAAAACAATATTTTTATAAGAGCCCCAAAATTTGTTAAAACTGAAAAATAAAAATAAAAATAAATAAAAATAATACCAAAATATCACTAGTAACAGCGACAGATAACAATAACAACGATTCAATAAATTTATTGTCAAGCGATAAATTAGCATCTTTTGCGAATTAATCAATTCGGCTTAAAATTAATTATGAAATGTCTAGTAGTTTAGAACAAAGCACGAGTACATAACACGACCATAAGGATATAACTTGACTCTGAGCTCTCGACGCCCGCGCTTCTCCATGAATGCATGTGGGTTAGATTAAGCGGGGTTACGTTAGCGTAGGTTAGGCCAGGAGGCCGGAGCCCTCGGGTTAGCTAGCTGAAGCCAATCGCGGTCTCGAGTGCGGGGGAGAGTACCGCTGGCGCTATACTATAAGTGATAATGCTTAAGGTGTATGGTGAGCTGCTGCTGCTGTTGCCTGCGAGTTGGTAGCCACACGCACCTCGTAACACGACCGGTAATCGTGTGGATATATAGTAGTGAGGACAAAGTATATATATACTGTTGGGAATAATATACTGTATAGAATGGTAGGAGGTCCAATATGCACAGTAAACAATATATACATAGCATCCAATCAAGCACAACAGCCAATTCGTATAATTGAAAAATTATTTTCCGCAACTTCGACGTATATTGATATGATCAAATTATCAGCAAGTGATTACGAATAATCGCCTGTAGGTATATTTAAATGAACGCCTTTTTTGTAGTTTGTACATTAAGAAATAATTTTTTAAAGCATTGTACATTTTTCTGAATCGCAATGCCAAAAAAAAATGCACTTTTCGAAAATGCAATTGTCAGGCTTTCGAATGTAGGAGTATGTGCTTTTTTACGAAGTAAAAATGCAGTACACATTGCACAATGAAATTTCATTGTTCGTCAATTTTTTTACAGTTTTTGCAATCACTTGCTACTAACCAACAGACTGAAAATTTTCAATTATTCAAAAAAATGTCCCGAAGATTTTTTTACATAAAACTCACAGATCACATCTGTCTGAAAATGCTCTTATCGTCAATTAAATATTTACGCCATTCATACTTGTTTTCGATGGCCCACAAGTCGCTTGCATTTACCAAAAACATGATTTTATACAGTTAAATTACGAATGAATAAATCCATCAAGTATAACAAAAAAATTCGATGTAGCAATTCATGTCGAAAAATTCTCTAAAAAATCACCCAATTTTAGAGGGTTCAGTCCCTCAACGACAAAGAAACAAGAAGCCTCTTCCGCGCCCGTGCAGAAAGGTTCTACTGGTCGTGGTTACTGGCGAGGGTTCGCACAAGTACGTACTATAGAATCCGTATTGCTATACGTTACTCCGTCTCCTCCACGAGGAGAAGGAGGAGGAGGAGGTGAACAACTTTCACGCGAGGACTCGAGAAATAGCGAGGCTTCTTCGTATCGGAATGCTCATGGAAGAGGCAACCGAGGAGCACTAGCAGCAGGAGGGAATCAGGCACAGAGAGGGTTTGCAGTGTCGGAGCCGCCGAGGGGCCCCCGTGATCCATGGGGGCCCGGTGCGAGCCTCCGGGCGCTTCGGACTCCTCATGGCGACCTCCGCGAACTAGGAAATTACATATTCGGGGGCACTGTAACCTGCGAACCGGTGGACGAGGGCCCGCAACGATTGGAGAACATATAGAAGCCGGTAGCCGAGCTGATAGCCACAAGGTATATGTCAGGATTCACCGGTGGTGGACTCTATGGTCAACGGGCTACGACCTCTTCGGAAACTGCCGCAGGAAATTATATATTCGAAGCGCCAGCACTGGTGCAACTCGACGTCGTGAGCGAATAGGGAAATTCTAATGGCTTCCACGAGGCTCTATCTACTGTACGAATCAGCCAGCGAATAGCAAGCGAATCTCGGTACACCGAAGGATGTTTCTGAGGGGGGAAGAAAAAATTCTGATGGAATTGAGGCGACTGGTATTTTACTTACTGGCATTTTACCGGGGAAATGAGGAAAATGAGAAATAATGAAGAAACATCGTTTTTTTCTTGTTTGTTTGAAAGTAATACAACCAACACTGGAATGTACTCTTAAGAGTATGAAAAACAACAACAGCAAAAAAATCGACTCCAATTGAAAAATTTGAAAATTGACCATTGAATGATTATTTGTTTCAATAAGCGGTGAATTCTGAAAATGGAAGTAGACAAGGTTTTCAACGTGGAAGACATTGTTCAATCACAAAACCCAATGTTGCATAACCTGGGGATAAAAAGGCTCGATTTACTTTGAATCAAAATTGAGAAATGACTGTAACAAATCCTCGAAAGAGTGGACAAAGATCTAGTCTAAATCTCCCATCGTCCACATTTAATCAACATCCAATTCCCATAAACCTCCTTCCATTTGATGCATCAAAGCAAACCCCTTTACATTGTCGAATACCAAACAAAGCGAAGGAACGTACGAAGAAAGAGAAAGGAAATTCAGCAAAATTCTTCAACTACGAGCCGGTGTTCTTCAGCATCGAGTCTGCCCCCCGCGGCGGGGAACCCAGCCGCGCGTCATTAACGCGCGCATCTACGGAGATCCCGCGAGAGAGTCAACCCAAACTGAAACTTCAGGCCAGGAATTAACCGAAGCCCCGTGGGGCAAAGTGTTTGCCCGTAAGCGAGGCATGCACACGCATCGGGGCCCCGAGAAGAGATCTCAACCGATCTCTCTGTCGTTCGGGGGCTTGTTCCGCCGTTTAAATTCGGAGCAAGGGCCCCAGAAATGGGGGGGGGGGGGGGGGGAGCAGGGCCCAGCATTTCGCTCTCATAGCTAACCGATACATATCCTCTTTCTTTCCCTCATCATCATCACCGGCTGCGCTGTTTCTCTTCTCTTCCACTCGACGGGCTTGGCCCCAGTTGTCATCCCCACTCTTCAGGGCTTTTCTCCTCTCGCCAGTGGCTTCCTTTTCGTTCTATGAATCGCATCCTCACCGCCGGTACAGACTCCGCACGCAGTTCCAATTATTATATTATCCGGAATGGGCCTCGGGCTAAAAAAGGCTCTGTATGCCATATTCACTTCATGGGTAGCAGATCCTCAGCTACCGAAATTCGGCATGATCCTCATATGGTCCGCAGGCATGTTTTGCTAGACCTGCAACTTTTCTAGGACAACATGCATATGGGGGAAGTCCGCCTGGAGGTCCTAGAGCCCATTTTCGATCTCCCGACTCTTTTTTCGCCCTCGGGGTCATCGCTGTAAGGTCCGGTGTATAATTGAGGTCCGATGCTGAGGTACATCCACCTGACGATATATTCTTCGATGGTGCAGAATGAAGATTCGCCTCTTCCGAAGACGCCACGCGGTCAGACCAGCTGTTCGGACCACTGGTGGACGTATATTATTAGACAGATTGCCTTCTTCACCTAGGCCATCGCTTCATATAGAGTCGATGGAGGGATTTGGAGCTCTGGATAGTCAGGGTCTCGCTCTTCGGTTCTTCTTCTTCTTCTTCTTCTGCTGCTGCTGCTTTTGCTGTTGCTCTTGGTGCTGCTACTCCTTGGACCATGCTTGGACTCCACGGGATTTCGGCCATAGACACATCACCCTGCGGGCAAATATTAGTAATTATTGGTATCGACTCGCAGATCCTAGACTGTCTGAGGACGACGATCACGATTTCGTTGTCTAGGGTCGTTGCTTCATGCCCTCTTCCCCATCTGTTGGCTCGACTTTTGAGACAAACGTGCCATCCCAGAGCCGCCCTGCACTTTACTTGGAAATTCAACGGTGCGCCATGTTTTTTCTCTCTTCAGGTACGACCATGCACCGGGATCGGAATGACAATGGTCTTGAAGTGCTTTATTGGAGACATGCCCGCATTCTTGAAGAAATTCACCTTCGTGGAAATGTTTAGCGGAGGCAGAAACTCAAAAATGGTACTTCGGATTAGGGAGAGGGGTCGGAATTTTTTGAACGTTCTTTGGAAAGTCGTTAGTTTTAGAATTCGACGCTTATGGATTTGATTGTCATTCCCTCGCAAAGGCGAAGATAATTTCTAATAGATTTTCAAGCTTATTGCACTTTGATTTTTAAAAAATATTTCTCATATCAATTTAACGACGCTATCAACAAAAATTCATTAAAATCCCCTTACAAGTATTTCTTCGCCTAATGAAAAATAAAAAAAATAAAAAAAAAAACCGGCAACCTTTTAACTATCTACAATTATAAAAATACCGATAAGACATTTTTCCATCTTCCAATAAACAAAAAAAAAGCCTTAAGACTCAATTTCGTAATCCTAGTCAGGATTTTCATAGCCATTCCCGAGTCAATGGAATGTACGATTTCTCACTTCTTCGGTATAATTTAGATTTGAGAGCGGTTGGGACTATCTTAATCGTTTCGGAAGGAATCCCGAGTCAAAAATGTATCTTCTTTCACCATTTCGCTCCGTCTGTCCATCTTCCTCGTATTTCTATCGCTCGCAGAGGTATTCAAAGCTAGCAGACTAATAATTATCCTAATGGGAAATCCGGAGAAGTGGTTGGGCTCGTTGCTTGGCTTGCTCGCTTTCTAGGTGCGCGGGGTCACGAAGTCAGGTGGATCCTCTCGTGATTTACGTTCTGCTCTCGAGTGCCTCTGCTGCTTGATCATCCAGGTTTTTACCCAACTCCGCACAACCACACGATACACATGAACGAGTTATCCACATGTGCGCGTCTTATGACAGTATATTTTGTGCATGAGCACAGGAATAGTGCATCAATGTCTCATGTGCCTCGGACGACTTGATAGGATCTTAAATTCACGTCGATGTGTCGTACGTCGTTGAGCGAGCGTTTCACGTTCTCTCACTCGATTCTCCAACAGTTTCTCTACTATATTTCCTGCACTGTGTTCACTGTGTATATCGCGCCAATATAGAAGCCGCTCCCGTTGACTCCCCCGCAAGGCAGCTAAAATTATCACTTGAAATAATATTTCCTGAAACGATGACTGAATTAAGTTCAGTTGGCTCAAGGAGATTAAGGCATCGCGTAGCATTCAATGATGTCCGCGGTTTCTGCGATAGTTTGTTATTCATTGATCTTTATTATTAGACCGAATAACCCAACCAGAATTGTTTCAGGAATTCGTTTGACATCTTTCCCCTGACCTTATCGCTGAGTCGCAGAGTGCGCTGCAATAATCAACGTGAGCGAGGATAAAAGGAGAAACGTAAGTTGACCACGATACACGTGACAAGTTTGACCTTAACAAGTTCAACCTTGAGAAGTTTGACTTTAACGAACTTGACCTCGAGAATCTTGACCTCAACGAGTTTGAACTTAAAAAAATTAGTCTTTAAAGGTCTGACCTTAACAAATCTGACCTCAACAAACTTGACCTTAAAGCCCTGACCTTAACAGATATAACCTTAACAAACCTGACCTTAATAAATCTGACCTTAAAATGCTTGACCTTAACAAACCTGACCTTGAAATACTTAACCTTAACAAATTTGACCTTACTAATTTTTCCACCGAAAACCAAATTAAAGTTCAATTTTCCAAAGGCTCGACATTTTATTATTGGCAATTCATTATTGATACGTGTAAGCGTTCGCGCGTAAAATAATTTTATTAATGAATGTTTATTGCAAAAATGTAAATCGATGGGTTTGATCATTGCCGATAATTTTGCAGTCACCGGAATAGAATATTCGAGTCCTACGCGACTGGCGGCTTTGCCGTGAACCCGGGAGCGATGTAAACCTTGGCTCCTGCGGAAACGACGAGGTAACATCGACGCGACCAGAACTGCAACTGCGAAAGAGCTATTGAACTGCCGTGCTGCCGTTGGCAGATATGAGGTCGTTTAAATTCGCGGTCGAACCGAGGGGACGAGGGCAATCTATACGATCGAAGGGTGCGCTCGAATCTCTCGCCATTATACGGATACGATATACAGAGAAGGAGGCAAAACGAGGAAAGAGACGAAGGATAAAATAGAGAAGGAGAGGGAAAAACGATTCGCCGAGCAATGCGAAGTATCGAATTTCATTTTCCATGTACAGTGGAACCTCGATTATCCGGATGGAGCCCGAAAATTCCACGAATTTCCGAAATCACGGATAATCCGATTCACAGGAGGGAAATTTAATTACCGATAATAATGGCAGAAAGCAATTTGAAAAATCTCAAATTATTGTTTACTTGATTTTTCTCTTTAAACATATATTTCTGTTTCAAATCTTTATTAACTGCTAAGTGACAAAGTAACTATATTTTAAAATATAAATTTTGTTCATTTTAAAAAAAAATGAAAATTGTGATTAAAAAATATTGAGTACAGTACGAAATTATTATTAATATAAATAGATTAGAGAGAGGAGATTCACGTTGCAGAGAGTTTGACTTAATTGGGGTCCCACTGTATGTTCAGAAATAGGAGAACAAAAATCCTTGCAAATTTGATTTAACAAATGAATATGAAAAAAAATTAATTGTACGCTATTTTTATCGATGGTAAATAAGCGTGGTGGAGGTATGCAGTAAAGAAACGGTTGCCTCCAATATACCGTTTCCTCGCGCCATCCTCTAGAATCCTCTTCTTACCTATCCTTTGAACACTTCCAATAGAATGCAAGTGGGTAATATTACCTATACACCGGGCTGACAACGAGACGACGAAAAGAAGTGACTCGGCGACCCCAAGAGAAGGAAAACGCCGAGGTGGGAGGACAGCGCCTATGACGACATCGCGAAAGCGTTTTATGGGTTACGTGTCCAGGAAATGGGCTCCTTCATCACGGCGTTTGCCCAGACTGATGAAAATCCCGAAGTTTAACAAAAGCTTGGCAATTTTATTTATTCCGTAATTATTCAAGCGCTAGAATCAGAGCTGTAACGATGATTATTTTGATTTTGTATTTTCCATGCCCACTTTCTTTGAACAACAATAACTTCGTTGTTTATCAATGTTCTATAACGAATGAAAATCCCAATATTTTCATTAGAAAAAAAAAAGTACTAGAGGTCCTCCTGGTTTTCGGTTTTTTGAAAACTAAATAAATAAATAGCGGTCAAATGTGTATTAAAAAGCTTTGCAACTATGTTTTCAATCCGAAATCAATAATATCACCAACAAAATAGTTGCAACTATGTTTCCACTGCAATATAAAAATAGTTGCAACTATGTTTTAACTCCAACGTAAATAATTCAGACAATAAATAGTCGCAACTATGTTTCCACTCCAGCATAAAAATAGTTGCAACTATGTTTTAACTCCAACGTAAATAATTCGGACAAAACATAGTCGCAACTATGTTTCCGCTCAAACATAAAAATAATTGCAACTATTTTTTAACTCCAACGTAAATAATTCGGACAATAAATAGTCGCAACTATGTTTCCACTCCAACATAAAAATAGTTGCAACTATGTTTCCCCTCAGACGTAACTTCCTGCCAGACGATATCAACGTCCTGTTACAATATAATAATCTACTTCGCACTATAAATATAAAACGCATAAGCATTCCCATATCTTCAATCGCAAGAAGAGAGTAGGGCAGGAGATGGTACACTGTGATTGCGATAAACACTATTGTCACGTATAATCGCTCGGTCTCATCGAGAGCGCGCGCGCTACCGTGATTATTTCACTGACGACGAGAGCACTGAGCTACCAATAAGACCATCCAAGCTGAGCCTCTCCTCGGAGTGAGAGAATAGCATGCGGCAGAGACGCTACTATGTTACTTGTTGGCTTAAAGGGTCCGAGGAGCATAAACGCGGCCACGTACTCGCTGCTTCCTCGCTTATGTACGTCGGTACACAACGGCGCGTTCGTCAGCATGTAATTAATTCGAGCGAGCGAACAAACGCCTCCTCCTCCTCCTTCTTCTTCTTCTCCCGCAACCCTCGCTAATTCCCTCTCGGCGAACACCGCCGCCGCGCTTTCATCGCATTAGCAGTCGAGATTCCACCAGCTAATCGCACTGAATTGGAGCTATCGAAGGCACACTTTAATTAAATTTGGCTCGGATAGGATATGGAGACTGCCTCAGCAATATTCCCGGATATTCCATGGGGAAATGAACTCTGGCTTAAGGTAATAGAATTCCTGAAGGAAATCTTCACGGATTCTCCAAGATTTTCCTCCAGACACCATTGTCGAAAACGACAATGGCTTCTCTTATCTTTCATCCAATCGGTGCCCTTTGGATTAATTAAAATTCGTGACAAAAGGTCAGGTTTCTATCAACAGACAGATGTCGTTGAAAATAACGCAAAGTGTCGTTACGGTTAATAAAGAAAATTTATAAAACATTTGTTCAATTTTTTCAAGAGGGAATTTTGATTTCGTGAATTTTTTTCAAATATCGTCATGTCGTTATCCTCGAAATGGTGTAAAATATCGATAAAAGGGGCTTTGGAAAAATGTATTAACGAAAAATTGACAAATAATTAAACCAGAAACTCTGTATCTCAAAAAGGGCTTTATTAATTACATTTTCTCCAAAAATGTAGGTATTTATCTAGACTTTGAATTAAGCGAAGAAATATTGTAAATAATAATATAAAATGATAATTATTCTCGTTTTGTTTTGTTATATTTTGAAATGTATGTGTAAATATGCTTCATCAGTTACGTCGTAATGCATCGTCATTACTTGCGGTAAATTCTTCAAGTGCATAATCGCATTCCAAGTGGTTCATAATTCTCAAAGATCGGGCGTAATTTTGTGTTGGTAGTAAACGCGTTTGTACGAATGTCCCTCGGATTTCTTTACATTTCGCACGACGACGTTTCGCGCATTATATTCGTCGGGCCGCAACGATCAGGGACTGCGTTAATGGAACCTCAAAAAAGGAATTTGAAATAAAAAATAAAAAGCAAATTTATATAGAGCGAAATATGAATGAACTCGCGCTACGATTTTTTTTCTTTTTTTTTTTTTTTCATTCTTCAACGCGTCTGTCTCCTTGCATTGTTCCGTGCAGTTACGTAGCAGGGCAGACAAGTAATACTCGAGGCCACAGGTCTCCCGTTTCCGCTTTCTTCATACTAATGTATGCAAAGACACCGTCAAAAGCACTTGCTCGTACTATTCTGCGCTCGGATTCATCATCCGGAATTTCTGGCCACCGCGAAGGCGTTTATGAGACCATTTCAAAGACTCTCACGAATTTCCGCTTAAATTCTTAAGCCATTCAATTTTTTTCTCGTTACGTGTGAAATATTTTCATCAGATTAGATGCGGCAACTAAAAAAAAAGAGTTTAAAAATGCCACAAACAAATTTTTCAAATGAAATAACTGGCTTTTCCTGTTAAACAAATTTTGTACCCCTCATAATTCATGAAAAACTTCAAGAAAAAAAAATCAGGAAATCCACTTTCCAAATAACGAATATCAAACAGCCACTTGATCTTACATTTGTATTTTTTTTATTTGTATTCCTTCGTATACCTTCTTCAGGTTTCTACGATTTCCCCAATCCCCTTCATCCCCTTCCATTTGTTGAGTTCCCCATCCCTTTCCATTTCTATCGAGTTCCCCCCAGAGTGTTACCCGCAGCCACTCTTTCCTAATGCGCTACTGTATCGCATTTGCACGAGGGCACAGGGAAACTGCGGAAAACCTGCGCCGATACAGGCGGCTATATTTTACTGACTTTCTGCTGTATGAGAATACATCAGAAAGTCAGAAAAACTGCCTCCCGCTCAACAGTTAACGCGCAAGTTGGTGCATAGCTAAGCGGTCACCCATCCAAGTACTGCCCGCGAGAGAAGCTGCTTAACTTGGGAGACCGCCGAAGGCATACACCGACCGCGCGTCCACTGCTGTCGGTCTGATCTTACAATTGTAATAAATTTCGTCTTGCATGACTGTTCACAACATTCGAAAAAAAATTCATTATTAAAAAAATAACAATAATAGAATTAATAAAAAGAATGCAAAGCGACCCTTACACATTCCTTCCCCATGATTTTTCGTATAAAAAAAATCTTGATCTATGAAGAAACAAAATAAAAATAAATTTTTTAGATAACGATTTCTATAATGAGAATTTTAATGAATCTTTTTAAAATACCGACAGTGTCATTGCCGATATCCAACAGCTTCTGACCCAGTGGCAGAGAACGGTACAAAATCGTGAAGAAACTATCGCTAAGCGATCCTTCTCTCTTTCTCTCTCTCTCTCTCTCTTTCTCTCTTTCCCTGCCACCATCATGCACCATGTAATGTGCAAAGGGAAGCGATATTCGTCTGTTTGATTAGACGGTCTCTTTCGCACGAGCCATAACATTAATAACGATCGAATGCAAATGAAGTTTCGAGTTCAACAAATTTCGCTCTACAAATGCATAATTTTACCCTTCATAATTAAATGACAAAAAAAATATTAAATAAAAAGTGAACATTTTCAAAATCAGAACTTCAACAAATCTCCTTTCCAAATAATGAACATCGAATAGTTTCTGACATTACATGACTTTACAATTATAACAAATTTCGTCTTGCATGAATCTTCACAACATAAAAAAATCATTACTAATAAAAAGAATAATCGAATTAATAAAAAGGATGCAACAGACAACCTTGCACATTTGTTTCTCATGATTTTGCGTATTTGAAAAAAACTTCATGTATGAGGAAGCGGAATTTTTAAAAAAATTGAAATGTCGATTTTTATAACTAGTATTTTAATGAGTCTATTTTGAAATACCGACAGTGCCATTGCCGATATCTAACAGCTTCTGACCCAGTGGCAGAGAACGGTACAAAATCGTGAAGAAACTATTGCTAAGCAATTCTTATCTCTCTCTCTCTCTCTCTACCTCTGCCATCATCATGCACCATGTAATGTGTAAAACGAAGCGATATTCGTCTGCTCGATTAGACGTTCTCTTTGTTCATTCGCACGAGCCATAATAATAACGATCGAATGCAAATGAAGACTCGAGTCCCGCTGCTGCAGAGGTACTTAATATTGCGATGGCTGCGCTCGAACCTGTGCTTATATGTGCGAAATGAGCAACGAGCTTCCAATATCCTTTTCCAATGTACCTAGAAGCATATATATATATATACAGTATATGCATATACATATTGCAGTTTAGTATAAAGATATAAACGAGAGGCACATATAAGACCTTCCCTGCCACGTTTTTATACCTCTTCCCAATATTTTTCATAATCAACCAAATTGCACTACAACTTAAGATATTTTTTGCGGATTTTTTAGACATTTTGAATTTGCAAGAATTCAGTGCAAAATTTATTCTAATTATTTGTAAGTTGAGGAAAAAAAAAATCGTCGTACAAACGAAAAACATTGATTTTTCAAGATCTTTTGAATCCTATGATAGCTAATAATTCTTCATGTAAAAACTTGAAAAATGATGACTTTTTTTAGCAGCATAATATAAATTATTTTGCTCGTCGAAATTGTACATAATTCACATGAAGTAATATTCGAAAAAAAATCAGCACTGCTAAATCAATTATAAAATAACTCCAAACCTCGATAAATAAATTTACAAAAAAATTAAAAGCATCTGTTCCAAGGTATTACACAACATCTGGATAGCGTGAAAAAAATGGTATAAATTCGGGAAAAAAATTGTCTAAATTGACAGAGGATACCTCATATACTTAGACTAATCAAAATAATAGTAGTAAACAAAACAATAAAAACTATATTGCTTCCCCAAATTGTACATATATACTCATATACTTGTGGCTACTCATAGGCAAATAAAACTAATAATAATCAAAACAATAAAAATTATTTTGCTTCTCAAAATTGTACAGAATTCCCACGAAGCAGGATTCGCAAATAAATAATGAATCGGCACTGATAAATCAATTACAAAATAATTTCAAAGCTCGATAATTGAATCCCAAAAAAATGTCACAGTATCTACTCTAAGGTGATGATCACACAGAATGTGAATGATCCAAAAAAAAGTCGTATAAAATTGGGAAAAAAATTGACTGAATTGACAGAGAATGCCTCATATACTTATTGGATACTCAAAGCAGTGTGTACAGATATAGAGAGCGTGGACGGTAATACGGCTTGCCTATCCATTTTGCGTTGTACCACGAGGAGAGCCGTTACCGTCGTACCGGTTGTGCCAGCGAGGAGAGCCTAGAGACTAGGGAGCTCCTAGATGCAAGTAAGCAGAAGCGAGCTTCGCCTGCGAGGGCACACACTCTGTTTGCCCCGACACGAAAACCTTTCTCCCGGTATCTCAAGAGTCTCCAACGTCGTCGTCGTCGTCTATCTGTGTTCTAATATGTATGTAGCCATACGCTCCGGGTATATTACCGCGAGTACCGCCGGTTAATTGATGTGCCATCGCGTAATGACGCGCGGGAGTACTTGCTGTATGGTACCCTCCACACAGATATTTATTATGTACGTATTATGTATGTATTATTAACTGTAGGTGCATAGGTACATGAGAAGGTACGATCGAAGCTATCGATATACACCTACGCTAACTATAACGAGGCGCGAGGAAAACTAGCTAGCTATTTCGATGAAAAATTATGTGCGTTCGTGTGTGTTTATGTGTATTCACATTTGTGTAGGAGAGCAAAAGGCTTCGATTAACGGATTGCGAAATTTATGGGAACAAGATGACGCAATGTGAGCAAAAAGCTTTTTATGAAAAGGAGCTTCGCACTATGGGCATTTTTTTAAAGAGAACGTGCCAAGTTTTTCTTTGCATTTAAGTAAGCACTGAATTGTTTGTGAAATTTGAAAAATTAATTTTCCTTTTTTTTCAAAAGAATTTCGATTTACTTTTCAATGTGTATATCTTTTATGGAATAGCACGATGATTTTTTCATTATCTATTTGCTTTAATTATTTTTAGAAAAGGAGGAATATTTTTTGGGATTTTTTTTTTTCTAATGAACGTCTCAAGTTTTTTTGTTTAGGTAGACTGCAAATACTAAGTGATTTTTTTTGTAAATTCAATGCACATATATATCACAGTAATGATTACATACACGCTACGATTATTTTTAGAACAACCGCTCGGTTATGACGAGCAGGTGCGTGGGCGTATGCACAGACAGGTACGCAGAGCGGTGACCAGGCATGGCACAGATCCTATCGCAACCCTGAAGAGCATTTCCCATGGAACATGTAACCGATGTCTCCTAGAATAAGCATTAGGAGCGTGTTACGCCCTTCAGCATACCTATACCCCTTTTTGGTGTCAATGTCCCCTGTTTCATTCCATCCTGACTCCACTTGGCATTGGGAAAATTTTCCGAATAATTATAACGTAAATTATTTAATAAAACATGTTAGTCAGTTAAATCAATGTAATTTGTCAAAACGAAGTCAATTAATTGAATTAATTTAATTTGCTAAAAACAATGTTAGTCAATTGGATAATTTCCATTTTTTGTCCAGGAAGAAAAAAAGATTTGCCACAACTGCGGAAAAACAGCCATACGTAACTGTGCAGTGATGAGAACAGTCTGAAGTTGGCTTTACGTCGAAACCAACGACGGCCAATCAGAATGCTTGAAACTTGACTTCACTACTTCGATATATCGATTTTCGACGTGCTGGGTCTTTTTCAAGAGATAAAAGAGAGGATATTAAAGAGCGAACTTGACGTCATGAAAAAAATAAATAAAAACTGCAGTGTCGAGAGATCGACGAACTTGTCGAGTCGTAGACACGGAGCGTATACCTAGCAGTTAAAGCGAGAACGTAGGAAAGCTCGGAAACGGCTACACGTCGGGAGGTTTTAGAGTCTCCGAGAGAAGCGGAGGGCTCGCTCGAGCGTAGTACACTCGCGAAGCCAACGGGTAACGTACGAAGGTACGCTACGTACGTAGCTAACCGTCACGCATCGCGACGATAAAGTCAGCGAGGTATCTCGAGGATAACGTTACTCTCCCGTGGCTAGGCGAGTACAAGTGTCTCTCTTTCCCTCTTCCTCTCTCATGTGTGAGTTTGTGTATCCACATGTGTGTACGGTGCGTCTATTAACGGGGCGCGCACTGTGCCGCCGGAGTGACCAGCTAAAATTTAACCAACGTATATACAGGGTGATGCAGAATAATTCATAATTTTGGTCAGTAACGCGCGGTCATTTTCTGAATAGATTTACTTAACGTTTTTCCGAAATTCGGAACAATTATTCACATATCATTCAAATAAATGAACCAATCAGAGCAATTCATTTGCTGTCTTGAGATTAATGACGCCGGTTACTTAACCGGTTATTTAACAATTCAATAATTGTAGCTATTTGTAATTTTTCATCCGAAGTTACATTTTCTGCGATTCGCATCATGACATACGATTATTGTTTTATTTTCAAGTGGAAAAGTGTATTGTTTGAGAGAAAAGTAAAACGTACTTTCCTAAGTGCGAAAACCTTTTTTTTTTTTGCAGAGTTAAACGATTCACGTGATATTGAAAAAAAAATTGTTTTATTTGATAATGTTTTTAGTTGAATAGCGATTGAGGATTTAGAGAAATAAAAATGTAACTGTACTTAGTGAGCGAATAAGTATCGCTGACCAACAAGTCTGTAAATACTTCTGAATCACCCTGTATAAGCGGAGTTCCACCGATATGCTCATCAGCTTCAGGTGGAACGTCTTCGTTTTATACTCTAGGAGCAATATATATGTAATGTACATATACGTGTATTCACTGTGTTTATCTAGACTACAGACACGTTGTTGTTTTAATATATAATATTAACGAGTCTCCAAGACCGCGAGCATTCACTTCACGAAGCGATGCAAGAAAACCAGCAAAAAATATTGTTACGAGAGAGGAAAGGAGCGTCCAAGCATTCGGAAGATCCGCGCAATATAAAGCTGCAGAAAGAGAAAGTTTACCAACATTTCACGTCCGTAAAACGCTCACAGATGCATGCAGATTATTACTTGTAATAGCTTCCTGATAGTTCCAGTTTCTGGATAGCAACCAGGGTTGGTGCTAATTTATCAATTTCGCGAAATCGTTTCCAATTACATTGATTGGTGTAATTCGTTCGTTGGTTTTAACTGAAATTTGCGATAAAGAAAACTCAAGTCATTCCGACTCACTGTTTGTGTTTACTTTGCATTTTATTAGGCTTTGCCTATGCAACTTGCATTGTTTATTATTCAAACAACAACGAAAAAGCGCATAAAAAATAAAAGAGTTTGCTTGGAAAACGTTGAGAAAAGAAATTTCATTGAAACGCGGATTACTCTATGAATAAGGAAAAAGGTTTACAAGTCGTTCAGAAAAAAGTGGCAAAGTGCAAGATATTGTTGCTTCATTTTGCACCTTTCGCGAATCTTCATCGAACATGAAGCCAAATTTTTATCCGCCCAAAATGGTGAAAAATAGTGCTCAAAGATAAAGCCAATTTTTTTCCTCGCAAAATAGTGGAAAATAATTATCAAAGATGAAACCAATTTTTTATCCTCCCAAAATGGTGAAAAATAATGCACAAAGATAATGCCAATTTTTTTTCCTCGCAAAATGGTGAAAACTAATGATCAAAGATGAAACCAATTGTTTTTCCTCGCAGAATGCTCCAAAATAATGTTGAAAGACGAAGGTAATTTTCGTTTTCCTCGAAGAATAATGGAAAATGAGGAAGCCATGTGCAAGGCCCAACTTTTTTTCCGCCTATGGTGTAATACAGGAGAATGGCGACTGACATTAGAGTCGAGTAACATGTGAGGCTCTCAGGACTTCATACTTCAGGGTGACTTCAGCGCACCGTGTCGAGTTTATAAGTCGTACACGCGGGCCAACTCGAGCGTTCCGTGCACGAGAATCGCGCATCGCTCGCGAGTAGCGAGAGCAGCGGCGGCTACACTCACCCTGGCTCATACGACTTGGCTATCGTCTGCTGTTGCTGCTGTAGTTGCCGAGGCCCGGTTCCGTTTCGCGGAAATAATGATAAAGCTCTCTCTCTCTCTCTCTCTCTCTCTCTTTCTCTCTTTCTCTCTCTCTCTCTTTCTCTCTTTCTCTCTCTCTCTCTTCTCCTCTCTTGAAGAGGGAGCCGAGGGGAGCCCCCGCGCATTACTCTACACGCGCGAGCGCGTCGTGTGTGCCTCGTCGTCAACGTGCGCGCGGACTCGCCGTCGTCACGCCGTAAGCACGAATATCCCTCGATCTGCTGCAATTTGGAGGCGCAGAGTCGCCGTAATCTTCGCAGTCCCTCGGTTTTGACCCTCCAACGGTCATTCGAATTAAATTTCAGGTTGCTTCGTCTCTTCGATTCCTGAAAAAATCAAGTATAATTAATATGTGCCAATGGCAGAAGATAAAATTCATCCATTCGAATAGAAATGCATCGGAGAAAAGAATTCATTTCATAGAATGAATTCCCAAATAATTCTGTCAGGTACTTACCTTAATGTTCTTTTTTTTTAATGTTGCTCAAATAAATTGAATCAATTCATTGCAACCCAAATTTTCATCAGCTGCATTGCACTAATTCAATTTATTATTTAAAAAAATGTAATCGATATAATTGTTTTTTTTCTTTTACTGTTCACTTGCTTCATTGAGAAAACAAATGGTTTTACTTCTATTTGTGAAAAAAAATTATTCTGCGGCTTGACGTTTATGAATTCCCTCGAATCTGGCAGGCAAATCCAACGGAATCGTAAAGATTGTAAAACATTCTGCAATTACGAGCATCGTCTTTAAAAAAATTATTAGCTTCGTGAGAAAAATGCACTACTCGTCCAATAACGTTACCTTACTCGCTCCATATTCACAACAGGTATTGAAGTCAAAGTCAATCGTTTATCTTCTCACTCCAATTTCATGCCTGACGTGGGAAAACAAAAATTCAGGGGTGTCGACGTCCAGCGAGCGAATTACACCGTTCCGTAACTCCTCGGAGTACTTAACGATAATTTCGCCTATAAAAATTCAACTGGACGATGTATTCTCGCGAAAGTTGCTGAAAGAGTTCGGGGGAAGGTATCGTTCTCATGGGCACCGAATTACGCGTTTCCTCGTTTCGTTCTCGTTCATGCACACACAAAAACACATACACTTATATATATATATACACATTTATGTGTGTGTATGTATATATATATATATAAAGTTATAAAAGTATATAAAGATATATCCACACTATATATATATATATATCAGACATTCTCTACCAATTCGGCCACTTATTTCTCGACCCTCTCGGATCTGTTTTATAATTGGCCGCATATCAGTACTACTCAAAAATACTCTGTGAATTTTTTCAGATTCTTTAATCAACTTATTTCAGAAATGAGTCTTTTTTCAAGTCTGCATATCATGGAACATTAAATTCCGGGAACAATTATAATTTTTATGACACCAAAAAAGCTATTTACTAAAAAAAAAAAAAAGAAAAACATTTTTTTCTCTCAATGCGACACTAATTCCGCTGTAAACTTTACAGAATATTAGGCAGGACATTCGAACCGTACAGAAAAATTCACAACGTGAAACTCGAAGAATCTTGATAGCCGAAAGAAAAAAAAAATTACAGAGAATTTCATTGTGTTAATTTTTCTAATTCTCTGTTAAAATGTTTCGTTTGTATATTAATTCAATAATGATTAATTAGTGCGTGCAGATATTTTATATACTATATATGCTTGATATATATATATAGTAATAAAGTGCGTTCATTTTTCTGTGTTTATCGAAACGCAGTCCGAGCAGCGAGACGAAGGGACGATGCACAGGGGCACACTAATGATAGGCGTCTCGCGATCCTGCCTTCGCTAAATAAGCCGGGCTCGTAACACAACCACTACTGTGCATTACTCTTCTTCGTCTTCGTCTTCATCTCCGTCTTCGTCTCTCCGTTGGGCGCAGCACTTCACTTCTCGCAGTTTCTCGCGATTACTGGCAACACACAGCGCTGAGTTCTTTGCGATTCTACGGCCATACGGCACGCACGATTATCGAGAAGAGATACGAAGCCGATTCGTGCGGAACGTTGTACGACTACAGTGCGTTACGCTACACTGCAATGCCTATATATATATATATTATATGTATATATATGTATATGTAGGAGCTTCGGAACTGCCGAATTATTCGTTTCCGTTGGTGCGGAGGGACTTCGGCCTGGTACTGGGAAAAATAAAAATGCATCCGTAGGATCATATTAATTAAAACGATATTAAACAAGTGCGATATTGCTCGATAGCGCAACGGTGCTTTTCAGACTACCTAATTGGATATAACGCACCACCGGCGTTAAATTCAGGAATAAAAGAGATCCGAGCGCATATTGGAACACGAACGGGTTATTATATAGATATGTGCTTCGTTTTAATGGCACGTACGTGCCACTAAGTATACACGTAACTATAGCGCGCTGGGAATATCTCCAATGGCAAATTAGCCGTTTTTGGATGGGCTCTAGGTGCTCGATATGTAGAAATGAAATTTTTTATTCAAGATCTAGTGGAGAAAGTTATAAATTGATATTTCTTCATAAGGTTTTCAGTTAACATTGAAGTTAGGGCTTAGGGTTTTAATATCACGTTAAATAAATGTACTCAAAAACAGTGGAAAGCAAGTTTTCACTTGAAATTCATTGAGAATTTAAATTCTTTCTGTATTTATCATATGCAATGAAAAGAATCGATGTAGAAAAAAGTGTGATAAATGTATAAAGAGGTTCCATTTTTTTTTTTTTGGGGTACCACGGTGAAATCCATGGTCTTATCACAAATTTCCTTTGATAAGCTTAACATTTTGAAGAATTTACGTCACCTAAAAATGTAATTGTTTGTTTGCATACTTAACTTTTTTGTCCCACAAAATACAATATAATTTCATCATCGTCATGATGCTCCTCAACACTTATGCAAGCTAATGGATGAAATTTTGAGCCAGCAATAATTGGCCTCGAAGGTTTTCAAACACTTGTATCTTGAAGTACACTCGCCAGATTACATCCAATTATATTCTAATTAAAACCAGAAAAACTTAAAAACGAGTATATCACAAATTAAATTTAATATACTCATTCCCTGATTATAATCTTCATATTTCAGACGCGAAGTGCTCATTCAGCAGCTCACAATAACACTAAGTAATATAGAGTTAAAATATGTGTAACGCTCAATTATAACGATGGAAATGTAAAAGGACCGGAAGTTTGTGTAACTTTTAGATGACGCAAAAAATTAAAACATTCTAAAAGGTTTCAGTGTTTTTGGCCCAAAAGATGGAGAGAAGAAATCACAGGTTTAGTCCGAATCCATATTCTTATCACTTATTCAGAGATAATGTGAATTCATCATTACACGTATATCATTTGTTTAGTGAAATTAAAAAAAAATTGTTGTCTATTCTTTCTTTGAAATGAAATTTTCTATAAAAAAAAAAGATAACGAAATATATATGTCGTATGGAAAATATATTTTCCATTAACAATATCTGCCTTACAAAGCAGATACTGTCCATTTTTTATCGTCCCCTGAGGTCAAAAATGTTTGCAGATTTTCTCAAATTTGCACAAAAATTAGCTTCAATGAAATGAGTGACAGAACAATAGTGCCTCGTAAAATAACAACGTGTTGCGATTGTGATTTCAAGAATATACCTCAAAATTCTGCGGCTCTTATTGCATCAATTACATTTGTTAATAAACAATTCATTTGTTAAATAAACAAATTAATGAACATAAAGCAAAGTTAAAAAGTTTTATGGGATCAAAGTTCCGATGTTTTCACTGCTCTCACACTTTCCGAAAATCAGTGAATGTTTACCAAAAATTTAAGAGAAAGAAAGAGAGAGATAGAGAGAGAAATGGTAACAGAATATTTCCAAGAACGAGAACACGCATATCAAAATTAGTCGACTTTACGCGCGTTCGACGGTTTACTGCCGCGTGGATCAAAGGAAAGTACTCGAGGAAACGTTAATGGGAGAAAAAATAAAATAAAAACAATAATAGCGAGCGCGCGATGCGAGCGAACAGAGGCGCGCAACGTTCCGTACGATGGATACCCTAATATTTATATTTTTCGTCCTAACGCGCGAGCGGGATCTGTCAAGGCTCGTCGAGAGGAACGAGCGACCTACCTTCGCTCTGCTACCTTGTATATTGGTCGAGTAATAAACTGTCTACTTACGGATATTGCTTCGAGTCTTCTTTGATCAGCTCGCGACTTCAATTCTACTCCGACGACGATCTTTGCGAAGCTGCTTGAGAAGAGACTGTTTATTAACTGTAGAAAGAAAAAAAAAATGTTCCTTGTTACCGTTCGTTTATTCTCACAATTTATGAAACCAAATTTATAACGATTATTCAATTGTTAATTACGAATTCGTTATTACTAATTTATAAAACTGAAATTATAATTATCAATCACTTTCCATTTATTAAGGAGGCCATTTTGCGTAATTCCAGAAGAAAAATTAAGTAAAAGTGAAAATAAAGTCAGTTTTAAAAATCTACAAACCGCTTTTCTTTTAGAGTGGAAAGACTAGCGTAAAAAATCATTGATCATTGTTGCAATTTTTGACGATCCCTCTTCAAATTGGTCACGCAAATTGGCTAACATATGAAAACATTGGCGCAATTGTTTATGGTGCAAAATTGTCGAAAAATTTCGATTGAACAGCATCTCTCATAGGATTTTGTAAAAATTATTAAAATTGAGACGCAAGCCATGTATCCTAAATTTAATGTACTAGTTTCTGTTTAATAGCTTCGTTCACTCGTAATGATAAGTAATACCGAATAATTTTACTATTATCATAGATATTTTTATTATTTTATAAATACAATGTAGGTATTTAACACCCTTCCGAATTATCGAAACAGCAGCCGATAACGTAGGAATTCGAATCACCGGTTGTTTAAGCAACTAACTCAAAAATGTATCGACAAACTCAACACAACTTACCACTTTTAAGTTCCAATTTCCAGCAGGCTTCCAATTTTCACGCCGTTGAAACAGCTCAAACAATCGAATCCCTATTTGACCGTCAGCCGGTAAGAAAGGTCTCTACGAGCTGTAATGTTTCGTGCGCTTACCAATGGTCGGTAAATCTCCCGGCTGCAAATAAAAACATCTTCATACACAACAAGATTCAAATTCTCGTAAACGGAAAGTTCCCGGTAATGTCGCTGCAAAAAATTGTTTTTCAGCTCAATTCGCCCGTTGATTCGAATTCTATGTTCGTTTAGCATTATCCAAAACTCCACCTCAGAACCCTTGATTTTTATGATTTTACGATATTTAAATAACTCACGAGTGCACGATGATCGAAAATCGACGACGAGAATCAGCTTCCAGTACAGATCTTCGAGAATTTTCGCCTGTTTGCGCCGCAGAGTCGATCAAATGCTCGGACGCGTTTGTTTATCACACGACTACCTCAACCGCTTTCCTACTTATCTCTGGTAACAGTACTTATCTCTGGTAACAGCAGAGCTGGTACGTAAGGTACGTGCGATTCAGAGACTCTCCTGATTGGCCCAAACGAAACTTTACCCCAGCTTAGACCAATCAGAACAGCCCATTTCACAACTGTTATGACTTTAAAAGTTCGACGTCAGCCAATAGGAAGCGCGCAAAGCTCAATGAGCTCAGAACAAAATAACGAATAATGTATTATGAAAACACAAGAAAAAAACGCACCGCGTTTACTGAAGAATAATCTTCTATCTGCCGAGATTATTCCGTCATTGTCGAACGATCTTTCCAAAGCGCGCGTTTGTAACGAACCGAACAAGTGCGAAATGCAAAAAACTTTCGTAAGAAGCTCATAAGTGTTTACTAATGTAAAAAAACACTATTTCAACACTCGTGGTTTATTTGGCTTACTTAGACCGTATATGTATAATAAGCAAAATAGTGAATAAAAAAAATGAACGATTTATCGAAAAATTGCGGAAATCGTGTTTTTAGTAGAAAAGAACCGATAAACATGCATATGGTGTTTAAGTAATGAAAAAAGACAGAATCGCTCATTTCTTACTATCAATTTCATCGATTTGGTAAAAAGAGGTTATGTCGCGTTGAGATTCGTAAAAATCAGTTCGGTGATCACAAAAACGGATACTTTTCAAACTGGTTCGATAAGTAAATGGTGTTTGTGTCTGAAAACAAAAAAAAAAACTCGTTTATTGTGTTTGACGAGCGAAGCGGCGCATAAATGAATAGCGAAAGGTTATGTTCGAAAAGTAAATACGCGTCGCGGGATACTGAAAACTTATCAGTTTATGATCACTTGATCGATAAAATGATTTGCAATAAATTGGGCAATCGAACGGCGTTTTTGTGCTAAAATACAAATACAAAAACGTCATTTATCGCATCCAAGCAACCGATAGACGAAAAATCGTAAAATAAATAAACGAATTGAGGTTATGTTTCGCAAGTGAATAAACATCCCAGAAAAAAACGGCTTTTCAAACCGAGAAATAAAAGGAATTCTCAAGATTCAAAAAAAGTGCGATTTTTCGGATCAAGATTATTTTTTCATATTAGGAATTTTATTGCGTAACAAAAAACTGAATTTTTTGAAATCGACGCACAAAAAATCTTTGCATTGTAAAAAAGCATTATTTCAAATCGAAACACTGAAATTCTCTGCGTCATAGAAAAAACAAAAACTGCAATTTGAAACATAGCGTTTTTCGAAGTGGAAGGCGGAAATTTTATCTGATCTAGATGCGTATCTTCCAGCGTGTTATCTTTGTCTTCTGCTCTCGCTTTATCTAAAATCAAATTTAAAAATAAACTAATTGATAAAAAGCATGGAAAGCAACAACAACCTTGCGAGTGTTTGGAATTCGTAGCAAAACTCGGAAGCTGATCGTCATTTTTGCGCTACGATGGACGCATATTCAAATACCCGTTTCGAAACAAAGATTGAAACCTTCGATCCCTGCATGATACAAGTCGCTGGACAACAGCGCGAAATGACGCAAAACGCAGGTGAAACACAAGCCGTGCCCGAAGCGCAGGATACCACGGAAAGCCAAGATAATCATGAGGTTTCCACTATGCAGGATGATTCTGAACAGCGAAACGTACAAATTACCTCGATTCAGGGAAACGCCACTGGGAATATGACACTCACGCCTGTGAGACTTCCCGCTATCTTAGACGGAGAATTTTTCTCCGTCGTGAGAGTCGAGGACACAAATGTTACTGTGCGCTGTCTTCAGTGTCAGAAACTTCTCAATGGAAATCTCAAATCTACAGGAAATTTTCTCAGTCATATTAAGGTATAGAACAAAATTTGACCCCTACGCAAGTACGAATGTAGATTCAGTTCACTTATTCATTTATTTATTTAATCATCGCAACTTTAACTCTTTGGGCTTTTTTTTCAGAGGGTTCATCCTTTTATGATTGAGAAGATAAAGTGCAAATCCAATCAAAGAAAACCAGCGATTGCGTACATCGATCTCTCGACGGAAAAATCTACGGAAATTGTGAGGACCAAGAGAGGATACAGAAAATGTTACAAAGCGGTAAAATTTCGTAAACTATTTGGCAAAATTTCAAAATTTTTGCATTACTGCGTTATTCGAATGCTCGTTCGTTACTTTTTGTAGATCAACAATAAAGTATTCACGATTTTGAATTTTACCGTTAAAATTAAGGAAATGAATTTACAAAAAATATTAAACATTTAAATCAATGCGTAAAGCTTCGAATGCACTTCTATTGCTCTTTGCGCAGTCCCAAAAAATATCTACGATCTCGAATATTCGTATTTCTAAAAGATATATCTATTTTAGGACGAAGTGCAAACCGGAAGTGAAGACGCGGCGGAACAGCCTCCTAATAATTGGCCGGACTCGCCGTTGGTGCGAAGGCGCAAATACGATGAGCCGGTCGAGTCTCCGGAGCTGACAAAACTACCACAGAGTAATTCTTACGCGGTGGAAGACGAGTTCGACGCGATAGGTAGAAACGTAGCTGCGAAATTGCGCAATATGCGGCTAGATCAGAGGATAGTAGCCGAAAAACTTCTAAACGACGTTCTCTTCGAAGCTCAACTCGGAACGCTTCACCGAGATTCGAATCTCCACGTTTAGAGTTATAAAAAACCAAAATTCTCCATAAAATCAACGTATCAGAGGGAATCGAGCTAAAATAAAAATCGGTTCCATTTATTCTTATCAATACGACATAATAATTCTTCACAGTAAATAACAGATTGTGCTTGAAAACAAACGAAAAAAACGAGAAGTGAAACAAGAATTGTACAGAGTACCGAAATACTGTAAATATTATATTTAAAAAACTATTCGGTACGCAAAAATATGAAGATAAGGATTGAATATAGTACAACGAAGATTATCTGCTGCCACGCATTGTACACTTTTAAATATATATATATATATATATATAGTTTGTAAAAGTTTTTTATAGGTGGAATTTTTGTATCACCTAAACTTAAATTTATATTGTACTATAATAATAATAGTTAATTAGTTTGCCGACGAATAAATGTTGAACGTGAAAAACTATTTCGATTACATTTACGGTTTCGGACGTTCGCGCGTAAACACTAATTCAGTCGTCGATTCGATACACGCTTGAAAATTACGTGCAGTTTTCATGCATAAGCCTGATACATATATTTAATTTATAGCTTGGAGCGACAGTAATTTTTTAAACCTCAATTTAGAATTTCGTTGGAAAAATGGACAGTGAAATTTTGTTTTGCACTCAATTAAAATTGTAAATATTTTATCAATGCAATTTGACGAGTAAAATTAATGCAAAGTAATATTTAATTATTATTTGTCAAACGTCAAATTGGATTTTCCGAGTTTTCCTTGTGTGAAAACCAGCGACAAATTACTTTTCTTTTTATTCGGACGGTAGAGCCAAAATGTTCGTTTTTGTGATTTTCTAACGGAATTTTTGATAATTAGCTTGACATTCTATCATCGATATGTTTCTATATTATATTATCGGTAGGTATATTACACATGGAACGACTCAGGCTCTTACTCTCATTTTTTTTCTGCTTTCTTCCACTTTTTTTCTCGAGAAACTAAGTTTGGAGAAAGCGAGAGCGAAAAATCGCTGTCGATAAAACCAAGACTGAATTCTTACACTGCCAGTCTTTTACACCCTTAAAAAATTAAGCAGTACGTTCTTTGTCGCATAAAAGCACAAAGCTTTTGAGATCGGAGGTTTTCTTCCTCCTGGGAAGTTGTATTTAAATGCTAAGTATCTTTATGTTAATTTTCTGGTAGCACCGAAAGTAGAATAACATTCTCTTGGAGATGTCAACATTTTAATTCTTATTTCGGCGAAGAATGTGCTCCATCAGTTCAAAGAAATTCCACGAGCACCGACAATTAAAAAGTGCACCACAATTACGTCAACGCGGCCCAAAATTCATCAAACGGGATATTTCACTTGAGGACAACCGCTTTTTGAACAGAAAGAAAAATTGCAGCTTCCCTCAATTTCAAAACGCAGTATGCGATAAATCAAATATCAAACTTTTCTGAAATTGCGTTTTGAATAGACTTGAATTGTTATTTAAATGTTCGCGTTACTGCTTTAAAGTGAACCAAACTCGCAAATACCAGATGCGAACCTGGATTACTTAATGAATGGAATTTTTACAGTATATTTAATTCAATAATTAGTATTTTTTCATTATAATAGTCATCAATGTTCGTAAAATGAATTACAAGAAATTTATGAGTATTTAAACTTTTTCATAATTTCCGGAAGTAAGTCATGAGTTTTTAAAAGTTGTTCAATTTTGCATAGGAAAAGTATTTGCAACATGAATGTAGCTTTTTTCCTTAAAATTAGTGAGATTCCAATTTTCTTTGTGAAAATAATTCTTTCAATTAACACTCGACCCTATCGCATTTTGTTAATTTTACCTCTATCTCAAACCTCTACATTCATGCCAAATGAATTCATCTTATGTACAATTAACCAAACTTCAGTTTTATTTTCCTCGTCATTTGACTGGAAAAAGTTCGAAGAAATTTAAAAACCCTAAAATTCCCAATCACTCATTTGCAATATTTATATACCATTGCTATAAAGCAAAAAAATATTATATTCCAGAGTTTAAAAAATGTAATGTTTAAATAATATCGCGAGATAAACAAATCCAACGAATCTTTCAATAAATATCAGCAATTTGGTTTTAAGGCTCAATCAGAAAAAAAAATAACGAAAGCTTAAAACTCAAGTTAAATTCGTTCAAAATGTTGCTGATCTTAAGCGAAATACCCGAAACAAAACGCATAACGATAAATTAAAGCTCACAGAATAAAAACATTCTTCAAATAAATCACACTTAAAAAGTCTGTATTCGTGGATCGTCAAGTCTCATTTACTCCAAACTTCCGCAAACGCTAACTTCGCATTTATCACCGCGGGGTCAGCTGGCATAAACGCGTCGTTTCTTTGGTTTAAACAGAACATTGTAGACACTAGCGGAGAGAACGCAGAGTCCCATGCTTCCAAAAATCGCGAAGAAAGTGTAGGTGTACCAAAAACCGTACCAATCGGCGTTGACGAACCACGTTACGGTTATCACCGCATTCTGCACGATAACTAAAGTATAATAGCCAAATAGCCAGACGTCAGCGTGAGTGAATTTGACTCTATACTCGATAACGCTAAAAACGTAAATGAGTCCGAGCCAGAGATTAACGAAGAACGTTGTAACGTCGTAGTACTTCGCGTAGTAAAATAGAAAAGCCAACATGAGAATATAGTGAAAACCAAGCATTCCGAGGAGCCAATACTTGTAGAATTCGTAAAAAATAGCTATTGAGAATACGCGCGCGAGAATGAAGAAAAACCACCAGACAAACGCGACGAATTTTCCCACAGGATCGTCCTCGTCCAAGCCTTTCACGGAATATTTTCTCGTAGGCACCCGGAGACCTCGCCACGTATTTTTCGACTCCGAAATCGTGGGCTCAGCTATGCTGACGCTTCTTCCGGGCGTTTGAGCTTCCGGCGACTCGGCATTCGCCGGATCTTTGACGATTGAGTCGGGTCTCGGTGGAGCGGGCATTTCCGGCACCGGTAATGAAGCCACACTCGTAATACCGCGAATCGGTGTCGGCGGAGGCCGGATATGAGCGTTTTTCGGCGGAAGCGGAGGAGTCGTTGAAATTTGACGCTCCAAGTTTATTCGCGGAGGAATTGGAACGCTTTTCTTCACCTCCGGGGCGTTCTCTTCGACGTGAGAATCCGAAGGGTCGATCAGAGGCGCCACCGAACTTCGCACCGTCGACGCCAAGTCCGAATTCTGAAGAGGCTTCTTCTCGTCCAGATTTCCGAGCTCCTGGTCTCTGTACTTCTTCAGCCACATTGCCCATGGCAATTTACGACCGTTCACACGCTGACTCTCGAATCTTTGGAAAGATGCCGTCTCAATCGCTAGCACGACGATCGACATGATGATGCAGAGCATGTGCACCATGACTGCGAAAAAAAATACACTTTTTAGATACTTCTTATCCTCACTAAAATTCATATCTACTATTGCAAAATGTTACTTCAGCCCAGTAGGAAATTCTATTGAAATTTGTTAGCGTTCCCTTGAATTGGAGCATCAACATCAATCTTTCAACGTCGTAATAACGACTATGACATTTTTTGTCGTGTTATCATTATTAAATTGCACAATAATAATTGCCATCCGTTCATAAATTATTCGTATTTTTACTGTTTAATACTAAAAAATATAGTATAATTAAGATACTATGTATATAATATAATATATAATATATACTTAATATAATATAAAATATAATATATATCGCAGGTTCCGCGAGCCTTTTTTCTCCGTGTACCTTGAAAAATATTGGACCGAAAATTTCTGACGATTTCGAATTTTTTCTTTTATCAGTCTACATTATCATCTAGTAAATGAAAAAATTACCAGTCTGATAAGTGCGTTCCTCAGCATATTCCCTGAAGATCAAATGCGTCTGAAAAACGGCTTGTGGTGCGGCTTGGAACCACGCCTGAAGAAAGAAGTACAGCTCAATAGCCGCAGGTGCAGCTGCAGCGTTAAGAGTCTTCACTCTCTCGTCCCCGGTCAATTTAATCGCATCCACTATGAGGACGATTAATCCGGCGTATCGGTACAACGCGAAGAGTGGAAAAGCGACGAGCTGGCAAACTTGAAGAGCGAACCACGAAAAGGCGCCTTCTGCTATTTTTTCGTCCTCGGTCATCCACCAATCGGGCCTCGATACCGTCAAAGCGAAATAAGCGATCGCTGGCGCGTACATAAGAGCAATTGTGGAGCCTCCCCAAAGAGGATTTCCCTCTCGCACGTGTTGAATCGCTACCACGAGATCCGCCGCAAGATTTATCACGTAAACGCAGCAGCTTACGACGACGGGTATCAGAAAAACGAGATAAATTTGCTCGGTCGATCTGAGCGGAATTTTCAGGCAGCGTGTCGCCTTTCCTTGGCAAATCGGAGCCGGCGTTTTTGCCATTTTTTCTTCTGATTCTCTTTCAATATTCTTGCGGATTTTTCGAGCACTAAAGATGACTATTGAATAGCGATGATTGTCCACTTTATCATCTTCGAGACTTCGGTAATACTAGAAAGTTGCATCGTTCCGTATCCTTGTGATTCGCTTTGCTGAGATCTTTGGACCTCTTCGTTGCATCGTGGAAGAAAATTGAGAGGCCAAGTCCGCCCGGAAGTGCACCATCACCTGTGGAAAACGAAAGTGTCGTTAATTGGATTTCGTAAAATATTTAAAAAAATTAATACACTTTTAGAGGATTTCAAAAAAATATCCATCGAATTTTCTGTTTGTCACACTCATGCCAATTTCGAAATTATTTTGTCTGATTAGAAAATATTAATAAACAATGACGTTATTATTACTCAAAGAAAGTGCCGCCGAATAAAATATATGCGTCAGATTCACTTCAAATTTAATCGAAGCATATTGTATTACATTTTCTAAAGTATGCAAGTCTCCTCGTTATTTTTTTTTTTTAATTAAGAACAATTACAAACTGTAGAAAAACGTTGACTCTCGACCAAAATTAAACTTCAATAATTTTTAAAGAATAACAATTTTTCGCATCAATTCCCGAACATAAAATAGATTTTTCTGTTCGTATATTAAACAATAATTTTTTAAATATTATTATTACTTATTTTGCATAATTATTCAGTTTTTCAGAACCTCTGCAGTAACATAAATTTATGAAGGAAAAAATATTATCGCGCTTTACTGAAATTCCAAATGAACTTTCGGTCGGGAAAAAATATCTCCGATCTTAATCACCAAAAAAATCTTATATTCTAATGATATCTCCTTCCCTTATCACCGAACTGTTGCCCTCTCTGTTCGATAATTTCATCATATCGTATCGCTGAGTGATTATCATTAACCGCATCGTGAATCACCTTGTCGCAAACATTAGAGCGAGTCAGAATAGAGAGAAACGTGAAATCGTCTTAAGGCAATGCGATAACTATACCAATTGAGTATTAATGAGTGCGACTAAGACAGCACCATTGGTTTTCGTGATGGAATGAGCGAGAAGTACAAAAACATATGGTCTTTCCGTATCAACTCAGCCACAACCAAAATTTTTAGCAAATAACAATTAAAACCCCAATTATGAAATTCCAACCTTTCCACAAATTAAAAAAAAAAAGGCATAATCATACAGCCGTCTGCAAAGTTTCACTTTGCATCCTCACTTTAAATAAATTTTCAAAAATTCGTATTTTCACGAAATTTTACTCATCAATAAATGATAAAAATTCAATTTTCAATCCTCGATTTCTTTTTTCACGAAATCGCAATTTTCCAAAATTGGCAATTACCTCCACTTTTAACCTTATTCGGATATCATTTTTTAAAATTACACAAACAATTCGTTTTCTTCCTTAGAAAATATTTCAAAATTCGCGGCAACAAAACTCGTAATATTTTAAAAAGTAAAATAAAATAAACTTTTCGGCGTTCTCGCTATCGAAATATGCTTTCAAATAAATGAAATCCAAATAAATTTCACTGTTTCACACCCGAAAATCGCATAGATTCATTTTCGCAATTCATTCGAAAAAAAAAAAACAAATATGACATGGAATACCCCGTATACAAGCCCATCTTAAGATGACATGAATCATGCATAGGTGCAGAGGAGACAAAACCAATACCAATCACTGCAGTCCGGGAGATAAATCGCCGAGAAAGCCTTCCACGTTATGCAAACCCATAAAAACCCATAACAAACCTTACGCTGCTGCTCGACGCGAATATATCCCACCTCTCAGTCCAAGATTCGCTTAGGATTCGCTCTAGGAGCCCGCATTAATTATTCAAATCATAGTAGGTCGTAGCACCTTACGCACACAAAACGCACTATGCACAAAACGCAAAAATTGCGCAACTTAATAGCAATAAACTGAGCCTAAAGCTTCGGAGTGGTCAGTAAGTCCGAAGAAACTGGTCGGAGCTGCACTCGCGTCCATCGACGCTTCACGAGTGCGTGATGAGAGCCGTACGTGTTCCGCGCTCCACTAAAATCTCTCCTCTCTCTCTCTGTCTCTCAATTATTTGTTGTTCACTCTCCGCTTCGAAAAAGTACCAAACCAAAGCCCCGCAGTATTTCCGGTGATAACTCGAGGCAATTCCAGCTTTTTCAACGCCTCGCTAGTGTTTTAATAATACTTATTCTCTATAATCACTTATCCCCGGCTCGGGGAGATGCTATAAGCGCAGCGCGATATTCCACGCGTCTGACGACGCAGAAGAGCCGCGCGAGTATTAAACCCGTGCGCCCAAAGGAGACGCAGCGAACGGTAATGCGGAGGGAGAGAGGAAAACGAGAGAACGTGAGAGAGAGAGAGAGAGAGAAGCGAAGAACGAGAGGGAAGAGCGAGAGAATGAGAGAACGAGAGAGAAGCGGGAGTGAGTGAAGCGAGAGAATGAGAGAACGGGAGAGGAATTGCTGCAGCTCGATACGCCCGGACGCGAGCCGTCGAAATAAAATTTAAAAAAAAGAAAGGTTGTGCAATACGTCGAACACACGCGTACCGATCTGCAGCCTTGACTTCGCAGAGCAACACCTGGCGAAACGAACGGTGTATTCCAAAAGAAACAGACAGCAAACGGAAAGGCCGTACAAAACCGTATGAGGACGACGTTGCGCTGTTATTAGTAAGGCTGTGTCACTGAAACGAGATAACTCGATAAGGCGAGGCCGGCCGAGCGTGATAAAAGCCAGCGTGTGCTACTATTGAGCTATAAGAGCAGAGCGCCCAACTTACTCCGGCTGCTACTGATATAACGTTAAAGGGGTAACAATTAGACGCTCGCGAGGAGATGGCGTGTGGAGATTGCTACGTGAATGGGGAGGAGTAGAATGGATTTAGAACAGTAAATCGTAAATACTGTGTGCGTTGTGTAGTAACCGAAGGGGGGAGTAAGACGCCGTTTTTCAAGCGGCTGCAAAATAATATATAATATTCATCTCTATTTGTTGAACTGTTTTTCTTTGTCAATATTTCGTATTTGTTTATACGTTCGAGTTTATCAATAAAGGATTTTATTGTATGTATGGGCATTCTACATCGGACTTCTAACACAAACATCGACGATATATATACTTTTTTAGTTCACTCTAGTACTTTTTTTTTTTTTTCAATTTTCGTAATGCGATTTTCACAAAATTATCAATTGAACATTTTTTTTCAACAAGTGTTTTTAATAATTATAGACAATGCCGCATCATAGAAAAAAGTAGACGAAAGTTGTTCATTGTTGAGTGTACTTTTATGTAAGAATGATTAGAAAAGTTTTTAACTCTTCTAAAGCGTTTATTTTTAGTTAATAGTCGTTCGAATTTATTTTTTCAAAACGCTGTTTTTTTTCGTTTTCAAAATATATATATATATATATTCATAAAAACGAAGATTTTAAGCATAACTGAGAAGTGGGACAATATTTCTTTGATGTACTTTTAAGATTTTTTAACTCGAATAGTCAAACGATAAAAAAACAATATTATTCATTCAATTCTCTTTCACTTGAATATTTGTTTAACATCTTATAGATTGTTATGTCCACCCACATTCCCATAAATTCTGTTCATTCTTTTCTTTAATCCAATGTCTTTTACTGCGCTTAAAAAAAATGGTTTGACTATTTAGCGCAGGAAATAAATTTTTCCCCTCATAAAATGTTGAAATGTCATTTCAAAATTCACATATTTTACGTCGTACTTTTTTATACAATTTTTTTTTAACGCAAGATATAAATAGCGTCGTCAATTCTTCACCGGAAATATTTTCAAGTAGCAATCAGATCTGATTGAACACGAGGAATATCAGAAAAGTTCGGAAAAAAAAACCGGTTGACCTGACACAGAATGCTCCATACTCCAGAGGAGAACGTAGTAGGGAGTTGCAGTGTCGAGCTCGGCTGCTCGAGACGCGGACGTTTCTACTTGCAGAACGGTGTATATAGACTAATTGATGGTCTTCGTCGTGCTGTATATATATATAATAGAGGGCCTCAAGCAATGAAGATGTAAAGTGGGTCTTGATGATTATGATGATGTTAGAATACTTTGAAAATTGCTCCAGCTGTACTTTGAGAATCGATATGTATTGAGAGCGCGTACTGCTAATTCGATAATAATAGTACAAAATAATTATGAAAGATTGAAAGAATTGACAAAAAAAAATATGAAACAATATAAAATATTATGCACCTTCGTACATTTAAAATTGCTAACATCAGGTTCGTTGATAAAAAATTTGCGAATCCCGTTCTGATTACTATTACAAAATGACAGAATGTTTGCTAGAAACATCAATTTTTTCTGAAATACTATAAATTACCATTAAAGTGTTAAAAAAAGAACGCATTTCTGCACAAAAAGAAACTGAGAATGTCTGAAAATTATATTCTAAAATTACGGCAAATATTTTCGGAAACATTCTGAAATATTACGAAATTTTGATAAATTCTCGAAATATGAATTGTCGATATATTCAGCAAATAGCGGAAAAATTCAGTTTCTCGGCGAAATTGTCAGAGAAATGGGAGAAATATTTTCACCAGGGTTTTGAAAAGCCAGTTTCGAACTGTAGTAATCTTGTTTAATTATTATACAATACGCAGTCTAAAAATTGGAGCTTTATTCGTCGGCCGGGCGAAATCCGGATAAAAATTTGTTGTATCTCTCCTCGAATTCTTCCTCGGCGTTTGGTTTGTTCATTTCGGAATCGTATTTTCCTCCCACGGTCCAAAGTGTTTCGAGGTCGTATTGATATCTCGCGTGTTTCGAGAATATGTGAAGGGCGATGTTACCTGACGAGTAAAAAAAAATTTCAAGTTATGTACTATTAATAAATTGATTTTGTTCCAAATTGAATAAACTTACCGAGATCTAGAGCGACCCAATCTTTGCATTTGGCGCCTTCGATTTTCGGCAATATATCCGTGGCATTTGCTTTAATTTTATAGACTTTACGAACGAAAGTTGCGAGTGCGGTCAAATGCCTTGGCGATTTCGCTGTTACAATTACGATGTAGTCGACGTATGACATTTCTTGGGGCACCGAAGCCACAAATATTTCTTTGGCTTTGTCCTTTCTGAGAAGTTCCACCAGGTCCTCGATATCATATACACCCTTAATTCCACCTGCAAAATAGTATTTTTACATATTAATTACATAATCGTTTCATTAATTTATTTTTAGGTATATACAAATGAATATTTCATAAATCCTATAATCAAGTTTCACGAAATTACAGAGATTATAATTATTTTAACAATGCTTAACAAAATTTGTAGTCAAATGTATTGAATGATAATTTATTGATGTAGAAATTATATTAATTAATTATTTGTTCATTTGCTTGTAAATTGGCCCTTTTTTAGAATTTCAAAAGATCTTAATCAATGCTAATTGATTTTAAAGATTTCAGAAACAAAAAAATCACAATTAGTCTTGTCCAAAATTTGAATGAAAAGTAAGAATCGTTTGTATAAGGAATAACGTTTACAAAAATGTTCTGCACTTTTTTGTATCCTCACATTGTTTAAATTTACAATTTGTTTATAAGCTTAATAATTACTATTTGAAAAATTCAAAAAAACTGTAAATTTCTGGGAATATAAATGCATTCAAATAGGATAAAAAATTTGTTGTTTCTTCGATCACAAATTACGATAAATTAGGCCCACTCAACAATAAATTTAATATCATAATAAAACTTGTAGAACCAAAAAAAAAAAATGTTTCCCAATTTCGCCATTTTCCCATTACTCGTTTCGTTTTGAAATTCAGGTTTGTACATTACAAAAAAAGCCAAAAACTTTCTAATTTCTTCTTTTAACAGTTGCAAATAATGTTTTTTTTTTATTAATTATTGGACACGATTCGTGTCAATCATTTGGAAAATTAATTCATTTGTGTGAATATACACAAAAATTATTTCTTGAGGTCAGCGAGTAGCTTTGTATCCTACGAGTGCATGCTTACGTTTCATGTTGAGGCCTTCGTAAGGATCTCGAAACTCGTGCAAAGCATTTATGGTTTCAAGGTCAATCATCTTCTTCTTCTCCTCGTCGACGTCGAAAATAACGGTCGCATCCTCATCCCGAAATTCTTTGTATTGCGAGCCGATGGCTCCAGAGAGGTTATGTTTTTCGTCCTCATCCTCGACCTCGTCGACCTTGTCCACTGATTTCCTTGGGAAATTGTCGGTCGAGAATCCTTTTACCTGGACAATTCGTCGGGGCTCGAGAACTCTGCACGTATAAGACGTCGACGATCTGTAAAGAATTTTACTCGCGCACGACAAAATTCGCGATGCTCGGCTACACATTTTGAGGATTTAAAAAGAACGAGGTTACGTTTCTACGTCATGTGTATAAGCGATATTACGACATAAGAATTTATGTATGTTTACTTCTCGGCAAAGTATCAATTAAAAAATGTACTTCCTTTAATGCCTAAACCTTAAAAAAATGAAATTATGCATAGGAGCCTGAGATATTTGCATTTTTTTAGCGTTTTTAAGGTCTCATGGTCACGTGGCCGGCTTATCTTTGCGGGCGAAAATTTCATGGACTTGTTTAGGAATTTAGATACTTAGTTCACTATTTTACTCATTAAGTTTCTAAATAATGACATAAATTGTAAGTCGTATTAGATACACTCAAACTTTCGATTTATTTTGGAATTTTATTGTAACTGTATGCAAATTTGTTGAGTTTTTCATAATTTGCATCTTTTCGAATGGTTTGCGAATATGAGATGCATTAATGGGCATTTTTTGTTATATTCCGGCTAAAGTTTATTTACTTAATATTAGTTAAAACTATTAAGGATTTCACAATATAACGATAAATATTACAATTAAATTGATATAGCATAAATGAAAACTAGTTAATATTTAATCTGTGGTGACATCAGTATTTATCAGGAAAAAATGAATTCAGTGATTTTTTGATAAAATTTGGTTCCATAGTTGGAAAGTGTAGTTTAAACAGATTTTATTGAGAAGCTTTGATTAAATAATTTTACAAAGTATTGAACTCACTGGAATGTTTCGTTAGCTAATTGGATTGGGAATTTTAGGAACATTGGTTTGAGGATATTAGTAAAAGTGTAACAATTGTTTCCATCATGAATAGTCTTTTTTATTGAACCAGTCAAGACAGTCCTTTTTTAAGAGAAATCTCTGCGGGAATAACTGCAGCGCGTTGATAGGATCCATGGGATTCCACTTCAAGATGTACAAAATAAATCAGCCTTCGGGCATGTGTGTGTAGCACATGTTGATTCTTCAGGGTAATTTGGCTTCACACAGTTATTCAGGCAGCTGAAACATAACGAAATTTTTGTTACAAATTAATAAATAAATGGTTATTGTAACTAAATTGATACTTTAAAAAACTTATTATAGTTTCTAAAGCGAATTTTTATAGCTTCCATCATTTAAAGTGAAAGTTCAATCTCACATTAAATCTTTTACTGCACATTAATAGATTCGATAATTTCAGTAGTTTTCAGTAATTTGAATTTCTATCCAGAAAAAAATGAACATTACCATCTGGATTTCTCAGAGAGGCAAGGAATGTATCTATTTCACTAATGAGAAGCATTATTTTTTTTGCAGGTAGAAGAAAATACTAACGATTTTTTTTATATTCATGTTAAGACCAAGTTTGCTAATAAAATCACAATTTTTATTGTTGATTTATCTTCAACTTTGGTTGTCTGTTTCAAAGACAGGTAGTTTATTCAATGATTTTTTTCTTGAATTCATTAATGATTTATAAAAGAAATTTAAGACAAGTCTTTTTCGATCATTAATAGAAGCATTCAGGAATTGCTTTTATAACAACAAAAACTGCAATTTTTACGGTTGTGTGGTTCATTAGTAAATTGTGATTACTTGATAAATCTTCAATAGAAAAAAAAAAAAGAGTAAAAAAGGTACTTAAACTTTAGTCTTACATTCTTTTTATAAAAGAACAGAACAATTGCTTATGTTACGAAGTATTGATTTTCTTGCTTCATTACTACCCAAATAATTAATATTAATCATAATTCCGTCGAAACGTAACATTAAAAGAATAATTTATTCTAACAAATTGAGTGAACCAAAAGACATGAAGACATAAAATGTAAAAATACATCTATCATAAAAATCACAGTACAAACATGCACAAAATTGTAATGATCAAAAAAAATATTGCCTCTAAATCATCAATTGACAATTGATTTTGGCTCTAGAACTTTCGGATAACTCAAAAAGTTGCAGAGCCACTTTACTCGCACATGTGCATGCTTCATTTCCCGCTTTTTTATTCCCACCCAATTCTTTATATACCAAAAAATAAAAAATACATTGTCATTTTTATAAAATACAGAATAATGGAAATGTGCGGAAACTTACAGAGTCGAAGATGGTCGTCTACTTGGACCTTGCACGCATCTTCCTCCTCTTACGCTTTAGCCTGCGCATCCTCTTCTTACGCCACTGAAAATATAAAAAATTGCGATATTTAGTTGATTGCGATAAAGCTAAGAAGTTAAAAAGTCTTTGTCCGTCGCGTTGCGATTGCGATGCGTCGTATCGAGAGTCAAGCGCCACGCGTGTCGCCAAAAATACAATAGCCGCAACGTCGTACGACGCGGCAAGATAAGTGCCTCGATTAAAACGCGAAAATTGATACTAATAACAAAAGTGCGAAACGAAATAGTAGCGATAACCGAATTGTTGCTTACCTTTGCTCTCATCCTGGCGGTTGAGAGGTTCTAGAATAATCTAGAAAGCCTCGATTGCGACGGATTGAAAATCCAGTTGCTCCGTCCGCTTCTGAGACCAATATGGAAGAGGCTCGGTTAATTCTCCGGAAGCGAGCCTCGGTTTTGCGGCTCCAACTCGCGTCGATAGAGAGCGCGGGGCGTTTTCGCGAGCGTCGCCCTATCGGAATATTTGTGAAGCTTCGTTCAAAAGATTCGCGATGAATTATGCACTCTAAAAAGGCTTTAGCGGCAGTAACGAACTGATTGATCTAACGAAATCGATCGCCAGGATTATTAACTACAATCGTGTCAATTATTTTACTGTAAATAGCGCATATGTCATGTGTAAAGATGCGGCAAGTTTGTCGAGAGTTTCGCGCGCTTGGGAAACGCGCGCATGCGCGTAGTTCATTGTTCATGCGCGTTTCCCATTGGCAGAGATGTGTTCAGCGAAAAAGTATTTTAAAGAAATGCAAAATTGTAATGATATTTAAAAAAAGGCATGCGGATAACAAATTTTGACAATCATTTTGCTGTTTGTTAAATAAGAGGAACTTGTCTTCTGTTAAAAAACATTATTTGAAACATGGCGAATGTTTTTTTTAATTAATGGATTTGCGGAAAAATAAGTACATAATTTTGGATTGCTAGAGAAGTTTAAAAAAAAGTTTAAGCTAATCGGATAGAAAATGTAAAAAATGGACTCCTTACTTGAAGTTCATCCAAAAAGACGTTTATGAGTGCGAGAGAGACAGCGAATAACTTTCGAATCCGCAAAATTCAGTAAAATTCATTATCTCCTTAATAAAAAAATATCCTTCGTTATGCAGAAATGCGAATAAATGATAGAATTTTATTAAAGTACAGAACGTGCGACGGCCTCAGAAAAACTTCTTGCAGTTTTAGTTACCGACTGAGTCACATATATGCTTCCACCTCGCTACGAAAGAGGGCGCCACACGCGTTCACTAGCGCCTCCTTATCGGATTTTTTTTTAAGCTCCTTCAAACGTCGGGCAATTCATTACAAACTCTAAACATCCTTCTATCACCCCCTAATTAATTACGACCGAACGGGCGTAATAAAAATCGAATCCAAAGATTCCCAGCGACAATCGGGCCAATAATTATGCACTGACTGTGCGTATGTGAAGTCCAGAGCGATGCAAAGTTTATCCACCATTTCGCGCGTCTCAGAAAGTCGCGCATGCGCAGAGACCACGATTCTCTAGCTTTTCCCGCGTTTAAAGAGCCGTTTCCCGCAAATTTACAGCAGACTGCACAGGTTGCAGGGTTTGCTCGCCACACATGTGTAAATGCAACTGGTGTACACGTCAGCTGTATTTTTCAACCCTTCTGGAAGCTAAATTTCGCGTAAAATCCGTGATTTTGTGAAAGAAGCAAACAAAAATTTCGTGCGTATTAAGGTCGTAAAATTCTGCAGTGTTTCCGTGGAAAAAAAATCGGTGAAGGGTAGCAGTTGATGCTTTTGCGTCGCACCACAGAACTCGAACTGACTTAAAAAGGACGCACCACAGACGCCGAATAAAATCGTTTTTTTTTAGTCACCGAAATTTTGTTTTTAAATCGACGAAAATGAGTGTACAGACGACGTTGCATTTTAATATACGAAAAAAATGCACTTTTTATGGGAGCAAGGAAAATACTCCAAGGCAGGATTTCACGAACGCAACGCTCAGAGCAACGCCGAGCAAAAGATGCACTCCAGCGTCCGGAAAAATCGTGACTTTCAGCAGCAGCAGCGAATCCGATTCGGATTCTGATGTTGAAAATGATGTGCGAGCAAGGAACGTCACTAATACTCCCAGACGGACGAGAAAAATATCTGACGAATCTGAGGGTGAGTTACAAAATTAATGAGAAAATAGTTTAGTTGAAAAAGAAAAAATTATTTTCATCGGTCATGTATTTTTTAAATTAATTTATAATCTATCAAATGTATTCTTTGTAGGTAAATATTACAACGGAAAGACATCAAATCAATCACTGGAAATATAGTCAACTTATTATTAATTTAGGAATTGAAACGAGTAAATTTAAAACAGTATTAAATTTGTAATTCTACTGGATCATTGTTAAATTACTTATGTGTTTAAAAATAGTTTACAGAAGCTTTGAAATGTAATATTTTTTGGGAGCTCCTTGTATCGTTATTAAAAGAGTGCAAAATTATTGTTGATTCCAAAATATTCTATCAAAGTTAATGCACTTTTGTTGACTGCAGTTCTCTTTTTATTTTTCTGTTTGAAATCACATGTTGGATTTGCAAAATAAAGTTCAAGTATAGCCAATTATAATCTCGGTTAAGCATATAAAGTATAAATCACCAATTGAGGATAGTCTTTTAAAAAATGAATTAACACTTAAAAATTAAATTCTTGCGGAAAACAAAAATTTCAGAAAATCGATGGAACATATTCTTTATGGGGAAATATTACAACGGAAAGACAACAGATTGATCATTGGAAATATAGTCAACTTATTATTAATTTAGGAATTGAAACTTGAGTAAATTTAAAACAGTATTAAATTTGTAATTGTACTGGATCATTGTTAAATTACTTATGTGTTTAAAAATAGTTTACAGAAGCTTTGAAATGTTTCGCTGTATAAAGTATAAATCAACAATTGAGGATAGTCTTACAAAAAATGAATTAACCCTTAAAAATTAAATTCCTCAGAAAAGCAAAAATCTCAGACGTTCAATTTTCATTCATTTCGTCATTGTACCTAATGTTTTAAATATTTTATTTATAGACGAAAATGGATCGACGCCTCCTAAGCAGAAGAAAACAGGAAAATTATCTCCTTCCACTCCTTCGACACTTCTCAATCGTTTGAACTTGGCAAGCTCGCCGGAAAGCATAGAAAAAACGTCGAGGAAGCGTTTGTTTGGATCGGAAAAGTACCAGAATGCAAGAAAAGCTCTCCACAGCTCTGCACCCGTGAATCTCCCTGGAAGAGAGAAGCAATTGGCTGAATTGGAGTCTTTTATCTCCGAACATCTCAAGAGCAAGTCCTCAGGCTCGTTGTACGTTTCCGGACCTCCGGGTACCGGCAAAACTGCTTGTCTTTCGAAGATAATGCTTCAGCCGGAATTCAAATCATCTTTTAAGACCGTATACGTTAATTGCACGACCATGAAATCAGCGGGAACAATTTACGCAAAGATAATTCAAGAGTTGGGAATACCGAGTCCGAAATCAGTAAAAAGCAGCAAAACCGTGATTGAAAAGTATCTCTCTTCGTCGCATAAGATGATTTTACTTATTCTGGACGAGATCGATCAACTGGAGAGCAAAAGACAATCAGTTCTTTACTCGATATTCGAATGGCCTTCGAGACCGAATTCGAAATTGCTGCTCGTTGGAATTGCCAATGCTCTTGATCTTACGGACCGTATTTTGCCGAGGCTGCAAGCTAGATGCGAACTCAAGCCGAAATTGATGCATTTCGCGCCGTACGACAAGCAACAGATCGTTAATATCATTTCTCAGAGACTTAAAGAAGCTAACGTCTCTGAAGTCTTTACGGGAATGGCGATGCAACTTCTTGCTGGAAAAGTCGCTGCTATTTCGGGTGACGTCAGAAGAGCTTTGGATATAAGCAGAAGAGTCGTTGAACTCGCTGAATCACAGAAGTCGAGCGAGGTCTTGCAACCAACGATCGACAACGGTGAGTGCGATGGACTATTTGCTTAGTTAAGCGATTTTGCTTCCGCCGGAATTAACGGGGATGAAAAAAGAAATCCTTTTTGAAGATTTTTCGTAATAAGTCAACAAAATTGGATTGTTTTTTTTTTTAGAGTCTTTTAATTCATACTTCTAGTGATATTTATTTCGTATTTGAAAAAAACTTTGCTCAAGTGTTTGATACTTTTCTGAATCAAAATAATGGAAAATTAAACAGAATGAGCTTAATTAACGTGATTGGAATTTTTAATGAATAATTCGTTTTTGTCATGTAGAATCAAACTGTGGAAGCCCGAAGAAGCAGCAGCCGCCGAATGAGAAGCCAGTCAATCTCAAGGAAGTAGTTACAGTACTGAATACAGTTTATGGGGCTTCACAGAATATTGAAAACGAAGAGAGTATTTTTCCGCTGCAGCAAAAACTCCTACTGTGCTCCCTTATGCTAATATTGAACAAGGGAAGAAACAAGGACATTACAATCAGCAAGGTAATTTTAGTCCATTTTTTTTCATTGCTAGAATTTAAAAAATTTTGAAAACAATTTGTGCTCTCTATTTGACTTATAAAATCTTATCTTTTTACGTCTCGAATTACTAAAAATCATGATTATTGCGCCAATAGAATATACTGCGTTTATATTGAAAAACGATTGGCTCTGAAAAATATTGTTACTGCGAAATTTTCCATAATTCATGTAATATTTTACTGTTTCAGTTGCACGAAGTTTACAAAAAGGTTTGCCGAAAGCGCAACATCCATGCGGTCGATGTGTCGGAGTTCGTAGGTCTCTGCTCGTTAATAGAGACTCGAGGAGTCTTAAGAGTGGTAGGAAAAAAGGAGCCGCGATTATCGAAGGTAAATCTGCAGTGGGACCAAGAGGAACTCGCCTCGGCTCTTCGGGACAAGCAGATGATGTGTGAGATTATAAATGACGCGAGTTGTTTGTAGAATAACAAAAGAAATTGACTAATCTTAAGCCTGTTAAGAGTCTTTTGACTATTGGCGTTTTTTCAGTTGCCAAAAATAACGCACACATCGCAAGTTTGCTATTAATGCGATGTGGCATACAACGCTCGGCAACAAAAACTGTAATTCAATTTTTTCATTTAAAAAATTATCAACAATCTCTAAACTTTCGGTTTTTATCTTCACGCTCTGTGAATTTGATTTTTCAGTTAAATTGGACATTAAAAAGCTGGATTACTGTTTTCGTTGCCGAGAAATTACGAATAGAAAGAAGATGATTGCGTCGACTTAACTATTCGAAAGTTTGACTGAATTCGAGAACTCAAGTTCATTGAATCGTATTTTTATTATCTACTACTATATATAATTTTTTTAAATGCATTATTGAGACTTATGACCTGAGTGTTAGAATGTTAACGTTTTTGGAGGACATCTAAAGTTACGTTATAATATAGACACTGTATTTTTTACAATAAAAGTATTGCACCATGTAAAATATTGTGTTAACAACTCCTTAATTAATCCTTAATTAATTAATATGCATCTAAAAATAAAAAAACGTCGAAGTTGTCTTAAATTAGAAAGTCGACATTTAATCGTGAACGGTTTGTGAACTTTGTGGGGGGGAAAGCACGCGTAGCGCGCGCAACAAGTGGTTTCGTTGAGCAGAGCTTTTCAACCGAAAATCACTTCTTCGTTGGGAGTCATCGTGCTCGGAAACCCATTTCTCGGAGTGTCTAATCGCATAAAATATATATTGTCAACTTGAATAATACCATTCCATTTACCTAAGAATCGTTGGAAAGATATTCATGTAAGTTGAAATTACAGTAAGTTTATATATCTTCGCTTTAAGGACTTCTCTACATTTAGAATTGAAGCCAAATTGGAGCGAAAAAATCAATGAAGATCACACTTTTAGTCATTTACAAAACGATAATAAATTCATGGGTCGACCAAAAAATTCCGTACTGAGCCGTTCATTGCGCCAACGCACTACTTTTCATAATAAACCTTATTTCGTAGTTTCTTTATGTCGGATTTAAAAACCACAGTTGTTTAAACATGAACTTTTTAAGACACGCGTCTCCGGCGAATGGAATTAATCGTGGCGTGATGGCCCGTGCTAAAAGGGATAATAAGTCGGCAATCTACTATTTATCAAGTGTTGGCCGTTACTATCGGTATTGGGATTGATAACTTGGTTGACCCAGGTTTAACAAGTATGAAGAATGTTTATTTTTATAATTTTTTAATTGGTGGAACAAACGAAAATCTAAACAAAAGTCTTAGGAAGATCCTTTTTTTTACAGAAGTATATCAATTTCAATTCAAACTTATTGTTAATACACAAATGAGATTCTGAGGTCATGGTTTTTGAAAATCCTGTAAAAACTTGGTCGCAAATTAAACTTAACAAAACAAAAAATGGATTTTTCGAAAATTCATTCCTCATGTCTGAAGTACATAAATACCTAACCGAGCAACATAACGATAGAATTATCCTTTTTTTCAGTACTTGTACGATAGAGACGAAACGACGAGTTCCAAAAAAAAATGTTGCCGTCCACACTTTCCTGGTTAGACATACCATTTGTCCAAAAGATGCTGCAATCATCGGAAAATGATAAGTCGATAAAAGTGACGAATCTGACCCTCAGTTTCGCGACCGAGCCCGGCGACAATTACTTAAGTGACTTGATACGAGCCAGTGTAGAATATTCAAACGAGAATTCAATTTTTGAGGAAATTAAGAGGATATCGTTGATAATAAAAATTGAGCCTGATGTACGTAAAGACCTAGTAAGTGAGAAATTTTTTAAAGCACACTCTACCATCCGAAAAATCGGTCAAATTAACTGAGAAAAAGTAAGACTAGATTAGCCCACGTTTCACTTAGTTTAACTGATCTGTTAATCGTTTTTTAATTAAAAAATTCATGGTGATTTTAACCAAATTTAATCGACGTTTTAAGTGATATATTTTTTTTTGTTGAATAATTTTCTTACTCGTAACTTCAACCGATTTCAACCGATTTTTTAACCGGGACTTTTCTCTAGAGGTTTCCATTACAGCGTATTAAAAAAATTGTTTTCACGTGTAACGTAGAGGATTATTTGCTCTTTAAAATTTGTAAAGGAAAATTCGATTCATATATGATCACGACTAAAGAGTGACAATTTTCCGAATATCAATGTAAAGGAGCAAAATTTCCGTCAAATCAAACGCAAAAGCAATAACATTTGCATTTTTTAATTCACATCGGTGGTTTCGCGATAACAGAATCCACTAGTGAAAATTATCGGTCAAAAGGTCAATTGAACTAAGTGAAATAGGGACTAGTTTGTACCAGTTTAAAAATCGGTTAAAGAGTTAACGACAAAGCTTGCCAGTGTAAATTGAATTAAAGGGAAATGGCATGAAAATTAATTTTTAATGTGATGAAGTCTGTGGCGCTCGGATGTTACATCAGGGAAATCGAGATGATGAAAACCACTTTGGTAGAAATGAACAAACTTTTGAACGAAGAAGGAGTGCGTCTTTGTGCACGCGTCTTGTATACTGATAACGGGTCACGTCCTTTGATCGTTATGGAGGATCTGGCAGCGTGCGGCTTTCGTTTAGCTGATCGTATCCTTGGTCTCGATCTCGATCACTGCATTGTCGTAATGAGAGGATTAGCAATGTTTCACGCTAGTTCTGTTGCGCTGTGGGAAAAGGTAGGCGCTATCAACAGTGAAATCTATCGCATACGAGATCAAAATGGAAATCAATGAAAATCAATTGATTCATTTTTTGATATTATCTGTAACCCACTTCTTCTTCTTCTTCTTCTTCTTCTAGGATCCAAAACACTTGGCGTCTTACACAAAAGGTGTGTTCCATAAAGATTATCCTCAAACGATTGAACAAGTGTTCATCCGTGGGTTCAAAGTTTTTGCGAACGAGATACTGAACTGGCCAGAATTAGGAGCTAAGTACGTGATAAAATACAGCTTAAGTTATCGGATATAGATTCCCGAAATAACTCGGTCTGAAATTTTGAGACCAGATCACTGCAGCGATGAGTTTGGTCAAAAAGTTGGATACCTTTGTATGTATTTAAACTTAGGGCTGCTTGTTCGTCTTCTATATGCTGAGACGACACGAATCACTTGCGAGAAAAGTGCCGTCCATTCACCATCTAGTTGCATTATATGAAGTACTAATGCACAATGCTCCGCTAGATGGAGAATGGGCGAAGCATTTCTCGCAAGTGAATTAGTCTCGATTTATAGAAGGTTAAAGTTTGCTTGACGAAACACGAGGGGTTCGAAGACGTTTTAATTGGTGTAAGCAATTTTGTAATATCTGAAAGAGAGAGAGGCTTTCTTTTTTTAACTGCGCGCGTTTGAGATTTTGAATAATAATTTAATAAATTGATAAAACCATCGGCAAAAGAAAAATACAATGCTCGCGATGTCTGCCAATAGAGATTAAACCCAACTTTTGGAACTCGCACAATTTGCGATATCATTAATACAATATTGATATTCAATAGTTTTATCATTTCCTTGACAGTGCACACAGTTACTCGGATAAATTCATGCAATTATCAGAAGTGTGTTATCAAAAAGCTGCAGAATGTGTACGACCAAAGGTCGCAGACATTAACGTACTAAATCACGGCGATTGCTGGACCAACAACATACTCTTCCGATATGACAATGCGGGCGAGGTCGTGAATAATGTCTTCGTAAGTTGTCAACGTTCTCCTCATCTATAACACTTTTGCAAGATCAGATTAAGTGTCACACAAAATTTTCATACTTCAAACTAACGTTTTAATGCTGATTTTTCCAGGTGGACTTTCAAATGTCTTACTGGACCTCGCCGGCCATGGATATCATCAACTTCGCCAGTACAAGTTTGTCCGACGACGTTGAGCTGCATCATAAACATGCTCTTCTTGAGGAATACTTGAAGACCCTGACAAAGACTATGACCAGGCTTTGCTGCAAGACAAAAGCACCAAACATGGAAGACCTAAAGAAAAGTTTGCGAGATCATGAGTTTTTGGAAGTGGTATATAGCTGCGTGTATTTGCCAATGGCGATGATTCCCAAATCTGCAGCAAAGACAATTGACGAGGATTCGAGAGAAGGAAATATTGTTGAGGATGCATCGCTTAATCCGACTTATAAACGATTGGATTACCGTAGAAAGATCCTTAGGCGACTTCCTGGTTGGAATTCTAGCGGATTACTTGGTGCTTAAAACATTCCCGGTGGAATTATTTTTCTCAAAAATATGTGAAAAATTACTAACGGGCTTAAAATATTTTCATAGATTTCGTAATATTTTTGTAAGAATTGCTCTGTCATTGATTGAATTTCTTTTATATCAGTCAAATTCAACAAAGACCTTCAACATTTCATTGACTTTGATATATATTCTGATAAGGTTTTGGACTCATGAAGAATGCATCGATACTTCGATGTTTCGATATGTACAATCAATTCTGATTCTTCGATCCAATCTCCAAACATTAGAAGGCGCACTTCCGGAATATATACGTCGCCGGACGTACAAGAAAATAGCAACAGGTGCGCGAGAAATGCGTTTTCCAATTTAATTTGTACACAAACAAGCCTAATATTGCTTTCAAGTTTTTCGGAAGTAAACAATTACGTGTATTTAATTTGGATTATATCTGCGAATAAAAATCAATAAACCCCTTTTTTTCGATTTCGAATATTCCAGTTAAGTATGACTAACGTAGTAGGTACTTTTCGATTTCTGCAACCGGAAGTCCTATTAGATTTCGCTCGTTAATGCGTAATAGAATGAGGAATCTGTGGAATAGCGTTAATTTCGAATTCTTACGGTTTCGAATGATCTTGAGCTCGCGCGTTATGCGTTAAGCGTACGAATCAAGCAGATGCTTCCCCATAGGCTGTACAGTAACCTTAGTTTTCGCGCCAATCAGCTGTTTGTTGCGTGCTTATATTTACTTTGCAGAGCATTCGCATATCTCAATTTTCGTTCGCCGAAACGTCAGACGGACGATAAAATGTCTCAGCAAATGAATGTTCTTCGCTGCTTCCACTGCAATATGTACCAGGTAATGCAAATGATAAGAAAAACTTTGTTAATAAACATGGCCACATATTAACTAATGTTTATATATTTTGTAATAGGTGCATATTGTTAAAAAGTCGAACAAATGGCAGTGCAAAATTTGCGGCAGCAAACAATCCATCCAAATCGTAAGTATGATTTAACTATTTATATGCGTTATAATAAAGTCAATAAATATGCAAGTTTGATTTTGTAGTTGGTTAATAATTTAGAATAATTTTGACAAATCAGATTTGTTTAAATTGGAAAAATATTTTCTCAACCCTTTATGTTATTTCTTTAATTGCATTTGGGAAAAAATTCAAAGTGGAATATTGCGGATTGCTTCCTTGTTACTGTTTATTCTTCACAAATTTATCTGTTGAGGAAGTATGTTCTTTAATTTTGGCTTTGTGATCAATGAAACTTTGTAACAAGTTAAAAATAACAGGGAAGCAATTGACGAGGTTCTACTTTGCCACCTAGTTTTAAATAAATTTGAAAAACTGAAATTAGGTAAAATTTTACTTAACGAAAATAAGGATAATAAGAAATTCATATTTGTGTGCAATGTGAAGCAATCTCCATTGAATTATGTATTTGTGACATTACTAAATATTATTCCGTTTATGTGTAAAAATTGGGGCTGCTGCTTTATAGAATCTTATATAAAATCCAAATTGAAAATTTTCTCCTTTCCTATAATTGGCAAAGCCACTTCCGTGATGGAAAGTTATTATCAAGTTTATTTTCCTCAGCGACAGAGATTTATAAAAAGTGTCAAATATCTTTGTATTCTTAGTTTTAATGATAATAATATTTTTGATAATTATTGTGTCTCATTGTCAATTGAAATGACCTTTACAAGAAATTTGACTAGAAGTGGACTTTTACGAAAATTTTCAATAAAAAAGGGCAGTAATTTTTTTAGAAATAATTCTAAATTTTAGCTTCAAGATTTCAACAGATTTCATCTGAAAGAATTTCAAAAGAAAAACTTCACAAATGTTTATATCCAATACTGAATAGAAGTACCTTATACGAATAGTCACTATGAACTTCCTATTTTTGTAGGTATATTTTCAAGGCTCAGGAAGCGACTGCCGTAAGCAGGTTCAGCATTTGAATTATCTGAAGGCCGAGGATGAAGGTCAACAGTCTTTTCACTCAGTCTCAATAGACGAATATGGCCTGGATTGCGTCGTCGACGAGAACGACGAAATTGGGCCTTGCAATTGTCCGAGTAGAGCTAAGCGTTCAGCTGGCAAATGGGCAAAATATTTAGAGAGCGACGAGGAGGACGATTCGGATACCGAGTCTTCGATAGAGAAAGAAAACCGCTCCGCGTTTGCGGACAACATCCAAAGTTTTGAAAACCGGGAGAAAAAGAGAAAGCAGTCTTACAGCTTACCAGCAACTCAAAATAGTTCAAAAACCGATTGCGCGAACGACGAACAGGCCGAAGCCGTAATTTTCAGAAGTCGAACTTATCCACTAGTGGAAAATTCTTCAAGGAGCCCCAATAAATGGGATAAATACTTGAACGAAGCAATGGGAAGCTCGAGCAGTAATTCCAAAATCAACCAAAGCCAAATTCTGGACAAAGTTCAGAGTCAGTCCAACACTTCTCCTAAAAATCATATTTTCGATGACTCAACCGATAATCTGGACGTCGACATTGACTTTTAATACGAAAATAATATCGAGGACAAAATGATTTTCTCATTCGATTTTTCAATGACTAATTATTCGGTTTTTTAGTTCTCTTTTATTACTTTGCGAATTCACCGCAGAAAAAATAAGCTTTATTCTTTGTTTTTTCACACGATTGAATAAATGAATGTATATCACATAGCCATATAAATTTTTGCTTTACTTAGTTTTAATTCTAGCATATTACACGTTAGTATCATCGCCTTTATCTTATGTTTCGCTACAATTCGAATTATGAAGAAGGCGAGACATTAGACGATCTTCTTGAAAAATATCGGGAAAAAAACGTTTATCATCATACATTAGTAATAAATATTTTCTATAAAGTTACATGACGAACAATGGACGTCTTCTACTCGACCTTATCAACAATCATTTTAAAAACTTAGTCTTAAATAAGTCTTCATAAAACTTAATTCTCATCAGTAATTTGTAGAGAATCTATCTGACGATTAAATTACTGTACGCTGACTTCTGGTAGAGTGATTTCCACAGAATCCATCACTTGCAACATGCTTACCAATTTTACCTATGATGCAATACCTTTTACTTATTTCTTGGAAAATAAAAAGACAATTCAGCCTACTTCGTTTTTAATAAGCACGAAGCTGGGGCAGAAAGCCATAAGGCGACTTTTTTTTGTTTCACGCCATGTCAAATAACAAATGTGAGCTGAAAGCGAGGACTTCGTCGTGAAAATAATAGTTGCCAGCTTTAGTCATATAATGTACAACTTTTTCGTAAGATATCGAATACAGAATCAGAAGACAATGATGTCGGAATTATTGCTTCGCTCACTGCCGAAAATGGTCAAGCCTCTCGCATTTGTGGGTGAACAGAAATGTCTGCAGCTATCGACAGCAAACATTATGAGTGAGTCTATAAAAATGCACAGTTCATGACCTAAAAAATATATTATTTTTAATATATTTATTTACAGGTATAACCATCAGAATCATCCCTTCTATTCTTGAAACTAGAATTCTAAAGCCACTCAATACTTTTGAATTTCCTTAATTTGCTTATTCTTGACACAAATAAATTGATATCAGTAATTTTTTTCGTAACATTCTACCATATTTGTAAGGAAATATCAACATTTTATTAACTTACGACTGCTAAAACTATTAATTTTCGTAAGTGCAGAAATTTATCGAAATGGCAATTTAAAAAAATCGACTCGGATTTTGATGGAATATCCATATTTTGAGTGGCCTGGATTCCAAATTAAAAAGCTATTGAATTTCTTTACTTGAAACATGAAAAAAATATTAAAAAATTCAATTCGTTTCTGGGTAGCAGTCTGACATAAAAAATTTATTTTCCAGGTACTCCAATGGCCAAAATCCGTACAACGACAGCTGAAGCAAATACGGTAGTGAATAGTTCGGAGACGATGCTCGAGATGAAGGAATCTGCACTATCACGGGAAATTTTCGACGTATCAGAAGCAAAAAGTATACCAAAAGTGGTGATGGAGAGGAGCCCTCTTCCTTTTGCAGATATTCCAGGACCAGCAATACTCAAACTGTGGGAGAAATATTGGAGATACGTGCCTGCCCTTGGTACGCAACTGTTTGTCAGTGTGCTTATCAACAGTTTCACCCAGGGTACGACGTTTTTGTCGAAGTACCAGTAATTCCGACGCGGGCATACCCAAAAATACTGATCCACGGTTTTTACGAACATCTTAAAAATGAACAATTGATGGAAATTCACACGTCAGAAATTACGGTTTTTGCGAATATTAATGAATTTAAAAAAGTAAATAGCTAATGGAAATGCGCGTATCATAAATTGTTATTGTCTCAAGCAGTCGAAATCTAAACAAGATAGAAATAAATTAAGCATACGAAACAATCCAAGTGATTTTTAGGCGTCTGCGTAAAAGCTTCTGATTTTTTGTTATCCTTTAGGGCGTTTATCCTGGAACAGAAATATTACACCCCTGAAGTATCTCTTCAACGAATATGGACCGGTTGTGAGAATTAATGGACCGATGATGAACGACGTCGTTATGATTCACAGACCGGATCACATTGCCGAAGTCCTTAAACAAGAAGGCGATACCCCAATGCGAAGCGGAATAGACGTTCTTGAGCACTATCATCTGCACTATCGGAAATATAGACTTCCAGGACCATTCTCAATGTAAATTTAAAGAGTAGAACTATCTCCCTTCAATCTCCATTATTTTGAATTTTTGTTTTCCTCGCAAAGGAAGCTTAATGAAATCTGAAAAATAACACTGTAGGTTTCGACTTTCACTTTTTACAAAATCGTTTTTCTTGATGTTCTGATATGAAAATCTTGATAAAAAATGCCATGATAACAAAGCTTCTTATCGAAGCGATTATAAAGAATCAATACATAAAGTTTATTGTCCATGGAAACAATTTTTGCAACTTTGAGGAATATAAATTCCAAACCTCGCAACCATTTAAAAACACTCGACAATTTTATAGGCAGGGTTCTGAGTGGCTCGAGACAAAAGCTAAACTGGAAAAGCCTTTCGCTCAACAACTTTCCAGATACTTTTCACGCTTGGAAATGATTTGCGACGAATTTTGTCAAAGAATTCGGAAGATTCGTAATCGTCAAGACGAGGTTGGTCCTCAATAAAAATAGCTTGTCAATTTTCACTAATGCAACTGTAAAACGAGTTCTTCATGTGCTTAGGTACCTGGATCTTTTGATAAAGAATTGTCCCGCTGGGGAATGGAATGTTTTTCCGTCCTAATGTTTAACAAAAGGCTGGGATTTTTGGATCCTAGTGGATATGACTCTTCATCGGAGCCAACGAAAATCGTGGACGCCCTTATGTCCGCGCACCTTTATATGAGCAGGTGTGAAACTGGTTTCCAGGTCTGGAGATTCTTGGAGACTCCTTTTTCGCGAAGGCTTTTTGAAGCTTGCGACGTGATTGAAGGGTGAGCTTTGCTACTGGAAAAAGTCTTACAATACCGCAAGAATTAGAGTAAATTAATTTTTTCCTACAGTATGTTGAACCAAGTTTTTGTTGTTGAACATCTTTAAACATGTTTATTTTTGTATATAACTGAATTTTTTCTGAAAACGGTGAAAACAATTAAAATTTAGGTTCACCGGTAAATTCATACGCCAGGCACAGAATCAATTAAGCATGAAGTCGTCAATAAGTTATGATGCTGAGGTGAATAACTCTGACGAGGGTTCCCCGATTCTACAGAAACTTTTGATGAACCAGAAAATGCAACCCGATGATATATCTTCGTTACTGATGGACATGATTGTTCTTGGAGTTCAAGCTGTAAGTATCCATTTTTTACTAGAGCGGAAAACAAATTAACACTAGACAATTTTTTATATGTTTTGAGAATAATTCTAAATGTTTTCATAACTTATAATTCCGAATTCGTGTCATGCGGCGTATATAAATTTATACCAGCAGTCAATTGATATGAAAGCAAATAATAAAATAATGAAATAAAATATCTTTCAGACCGCCAATACCCAAGCTTTTCTCCTTTACTTCTTGGCAAAAAATCCGAGAATCCAGAGAAAAATTAACGACGAGATAAGTTGGGCCCTGCCTACGATAGGCTCTTCATTGGCGGAGGAAAGCTTAGACCAAATGACGTACTTGAAGGCGTGTCTTCGGGAGTGTCTCAGATTACAACCAGCCTTTCCATACATCAGCAGGCTGTTGCCTAAAACGATAACGCTTCACGGTTATGAGATTCCAAAAGGGGTGAGTACCTCCCTTAATTATGAACGTAGCGCAGTGAGTGGAGCGTGCGAAAACTAAGAGAAAAAACTAAGAGTGAGAGAAAAAAGCACTAGTGCGAAAAGTGCATGCAAAGAGAAAACATGCGAGAAGTAAAATTGAACAGTTTTATACACGCGCAACATTTTTATCGCATCCTTGGCTATAAAATGCCTTTTACGCCACTCGCAGCTGTGACGAGAAGCAGCGGTTTTCATGCGCGCATTACAAAAAAAACGATTCACCTAAATTCCTGATAAAATATCGGAGAAAAAAAGGATGACCGGAAGCAGACAGTAATTTTTAATTATATTAGAGGATGGGCATTTTTTTCTCATATCTTCAAAAATGGGTGTGTTACTTCGATACGATAATACGTAATACATGTAATCCCAGACCTACTTGATAATGGCGAATCAAATATCCTCTCAACGCGAGGAGAATTTCGAAGATCCGGAGAAATTCCGACCTGAGCGATGGCTGGTCGAGCAGTCGGACGATAATTCCTGGCAGAAATATAGTTGTCTTCCGTTCGGCCACGGGGCGCGTTCCTGTTTGGGAAAGAACATCGCGGAGAAGCAAATAATGCTGCTTACAGCTAAAGTAAGTTAATTTAAAAAATTTGTTAACAAGAAAAGCAATACACCGAGGACATAATTTTTTTTTTAATTTTGCGCAGCTTGTTCGGGAATTTAGAATCGAGTACGACTACGCGGATATCGAAAGCAAATACTTGATGGTAAATGTACCGAACAGACCACTTCGCTTCCGCTTCGTTGGCAGAGACTAGAATGCAGACCCTCGTTGCATAATTTATAGGAATCTCCCTCTGAAATGTTAGACCGTTGCTTTATTTTCCATATTCTTCAATAATCTGTAAACTCTGTACTGCTTGATCTTGTCATTAGGCGAATCCGCCGACGGTAATTGTCAGTGCCATGAGAAATGACCGAATCATAAATAACAATTAATAACAACAATAGAAGAAATATATGTTTAAGTCGAACAACAATAAATTGCTATTTGCAGAATTAAACGTTTTACTTATTTAGAAAATTTAGGAATCTCAACATTTAATACCCTAAATTTTAATGTCAAGTTTGACGCTATTTCGCACATGTAACACATACTACTTTTTCAAACAAGTGCGCAAAAAGTGTGTGATAAAGTAGATTTTCGTACGCGCAGGCTGTTTTTCTTGTACCTAATCAAATAAATTAAGTAAATTTTAGAGAAATGCATGTTTTCAATTCTGGGTGGCTTACCCTGTTTTCTTTGATAGTCGTCAATATACTATTTTCGGGTGGGAGTCAAAATAGCGAATGGCTGAAATAGCGAATTTCTCAATGATGGCTATTGTAGATTCGGACGGTTATTATTTTGGAATTTGCTATATTAGGCATTCGCTATTTTAACCCCCACCCCCATTTTCCAGATTTAGCGATTTGTCAAAAGGTAGCAATTGGTAAATCATCCCAAAAAGACTCGCAGAGCCTTAAAATTTATATGAACATGTAACAAAACGATGTTGTTTGCGATTGAAAACGAAAGTACTTAAAGTTTGTCGTAAGCAGTTATTGAAAAATAAAGATTAGTAAAGTAGGAGTATAATCTTGATAAGAACTGAAAAAAAAGCATTTTGTTAGTCCAACATAGTCACAATGAAAGTAAGGAATTGCACTTTGATTCGTACCGATCCGTAAGAACGCAACGATAACGTGGGCAGTAAATCACCTATGGACACAACGATCAGCTGCTGACATCTCCGTAAAAGGATAAGAAAGTTCTTCATCATATTTGGCGGTATCTCGATCCACGAAGTGTTATACATCTCTTTTGCCAACAAATCGCACTAACGAAGCGACCGGCAAGAATTTAAAATATAGCAGCATGATTAAACGGTGAAAATGTAATTCAATTCGTGAAATAGTGCAACAACGAATAAATTGCTCAAACTTTCTGTACAAAAGTTCACATCACTTTATTATTCGAATATCACGCAAAGCTGTGCGTTCATCTTCTGAGTAAAAATATCTGAGCATTGTATATGCTCATTTTTTAATATAATATTTGTATAATATTTTTATATTATATATTATAAGAACAGGCAAACGAGTGAGATATTTATGTAAACAAATGTCACCGATTTTTACCTGGGCCTTTTTTAGGAATAGAATCTTGAAGTTCGATGCATATATTTACATAGATCTTAAATGACAAATGTTTTACATAATCTTACCGGTACTTTTCAGGGAAAATTTCTTGCAATCGGATGAAGGTCCTTACCACATTGATTAGATTATCCGCAGGCCATGTAGAAACAAAGACGTTTACTACACTGACGATTGAGGCTATTCCGAATTTCATTCGTATGGCGAGCGGATGATTCTTTAAAATGTTAATTATGGAAAATCGTCATTACTGTTAAAGAGTAGAGAATTTAAAAACAGCGTGTACATTTCAGTGCACGTGATGGAAGTGAAATGTCTTTGGTGCTTTTTGAATCCTTTCCTTTATAATAAATATCAATATTTCGGATTCTTGGGGAGAGAGAAAAAGTACTCTTGCATATAGTATTGTCAAGATTGACGTTACAAAAAAAAGAAGACCTTGAATACAATAACAATTATATTCAATTAATGTCGTCAATTCCCATAATTTCGTCGGTGGGTGCTTAAATGGTTAATACATATAACCTATATATATTATATATCTATTACCTATAAGAAATAGCTGGGCCCTCTTCCATCGAGCCCGTTAATATCTTTTTTGTCAATCCCCACAAATTTTTCCAGTTCCGAAACATTATAACATCGGTTGTGATGTGACTTGAAAATTTTACTCTCAACGTGGCCAAAAGAGTTTCACTTAAAAAACAAAGGAGGCTACTAGATAACATACACCAACTAGCACCAAAGCACCCATAATTTCCACAATTCCACAGGTCATTGAACTCGCAAAGGCAATGTATCTCATTGTGTCGGAAATCTCAACAGTGTTTGATATCAGTTCTTTGTGTTTTTGGACGAAAAGCTGGAATTCAACAGCATCGGAAACATCGGCAAGTTCCTTAGCGAGAATTTCGAGTCTGGCGCCAACGAACCACATGATTAAAGCAGCCTGGCAATCCGCAGTAATCCCTGCGGCAGATTATAAGGCGGATATAGCCTGATGTATGTTGACCAGGTACATGCCGGTACCGAATTCGACGTTGAAAGGATAAACTGCGTAAGTCGGAAAAGGCTGATCGTGGAGTACGAGTAGGACAAGTACCATTAAGCATACTGCCATATAATTTACTCCAGCGACAAAAGTGTGAAGAGGCCAAAATCTGTCGATGTAAAGTTGGAGAACGATTCTATCGTGAGGCTGAAGATTCTTTGAGAAGTGTCCCATCTCTGCAGTCTGAATCTGACTCACAATAAACATTCTCAAGCATTCAAGGAGAGTTAAATCTTAGGAATGAGTCATTACTATACAGAGTAAACATGTGTAATGAGCTGATACAATTATATATTTTTTGTTGTTGCAGTTTTTATTATCGGCCCAGCTGACCGAGCTTTTGTAAAGTTGCGCTGCGAGTGCCTCAAATGAATGAACTTTTTTTTTTTTCTATAAACTGCGTAAGTCGGAAAGGGCTGATCGTGGAGTACGAGTGGGACAAGTACCATTAAGCATACTGCCATATAATTTACTCCAGCGACAAAAGTGTGAAGAGGCCAAAATCTGTCGATGTAAAGTTGGAGAACGATTCTATCGTGAGGCTGAAGATTCTTTGAGAAGTGTCCCATCTCTGCAGTCTGAATCTGACTCACAGTAAACATTCTCAAGCATTCAAGGAGAGTTAAATCTTAGAAATGAGTCATTACTATACAGAGTAAACATATGTAATGAGCTGATACAATTATATATTTTTTGTTGTTGCAGTTTTTATTATCGGCCCAGCTGACCGAGCTTTTGTAAAGTTGCGCTGCGAGTGCCTCAAATGAATGAACGTTTTTATTTTTTTTTCAAATTTGTAAATTTCGAAATGGCGGGTTCAATATGGCGAAATTCTTTTTTTTAAATGACTTGATTTGGATAAAATTTATTTCGCGGTCATTTTCACGATTACGAAATTAAACTGATCCTTGTGAGGCAAGCGCTAACACAATTATATTCGGTTCGTGTCAAATAGATATAGGAATAAAATGAGGATTATCGTTTCGTCGTTAATTTTCGTTTTGTTATTTCAGATAAGAGAAGAATTTCGGGGGTAACTTCCAAGCGGCTAGCCCAGAGATTTCAAAATATTTGTTCAATGTATACCTGCGTTCGTTTACGATGCACGCGAAACACAGATGTTTTAATGAGAGTATTTAAAACAGCACCCAAAAAACCAACTGATTGAGTGACAACCGGAACATCATGTCGACATACGTAGATTGAGAACATAATAGGAATGCAAAGGCACAAAGCGCTTGCAAACGAAATGAACACTAGGTAAACACAAAATTTTGTGAAGTACAAGGCTTTCTCGAAATTATTTTTATTTTCCATTATTCCGGATGTAATACGAGTGTAGATTACTCGGCAGCTTTCTCAATAGTGCTATTCACGATAAAACGATTGTCCGGTAACATATTATTATTGACTTGCATCGCTGTAAAACCTATGAATAAGTCAAAACCAAAATTGCCTTGCATTGTATGATAATTTAAAGAGGTATTACATACACCATACTTTTAAAACACTTGAAACGTTCGATAAAACGATCATTACTTTCTTCCACTATCAGTACTTCGTAATTGGTCAAACATCTCATGAACGAAAAGGAATGGAAATCCCTGACGCTTCTTTCCTAAATCGATACTAATTCGAAGGAAAAATGCTACAGTTGAAAAACGCATGCGTGCTCGCGGAAATAAAGAGGAATAAAGATAGCTGAGCACATGCTATACTCTGAATAGCTGCATCAGTAAAAAAATCTTCATCAAGAAGGAACTAGTCCATTAGTCTACAAGATGATTTTACGCAATGCTTTGCAGACGCAAAGATGTGCAACAGTACGTTGACATTCGCTACAAAAAATAGTATGTGACATTAGTGCTGTACTATTTTACGTCAGGCACAGAGAGGAGACTTTTTGTGAATAAGTATAGCAATACGATGATATGTTTTCTTCTTGACTAAAAAAATAAACACTCGAAGATTATCGTAAGTAGTTATTTGAAAAATAATAATTACAACTCATTTTATGACGAATCAATTTTCAGATGACATGACGACTCGAAGAGTAGTGAAGTAAGAGAACAATCCTGACAAAAACTGTAAATAAAGAATTCTGTTAGTTCTAAAAAGTCACAGGAATAGCAAGGAAGTGAACTTTGATCCGCACCGAACCGTAGGACTGCAACGACAACATGGGCAGAAAACCACCTATAGAGACAACGATTGGCCGCTGACATCTCTGCAGAAGGATAAGAAAGCTCTTCATCATGCTTGGCGACATCTCGAACCACGAAGTGTTGTATACTGCGTTCGCCAACGAATCGCACTAACGAAGCGCCCGGAAAGAATAAAAAGTATTGCAGCGTCATAATCGTGCATTAGCGAAACGACTGCTCAAATTTTCTGTACAAAAGTTTTACGTTCCTTCAAACATCACGAGCTGTGTGGTCTTTGCGTTTATCGTTAAAAAATGTAAGTACTTAAAAGATTCAGTAGTTTAAGATATACAATAGGAGTATTTTTAGAAAAAAAAAAAATCTTAGGTATTTATATCAGCTCGAAATTTTTCGTGTCTTAAAGAAATGTCCAGATCAGCACGGGACCAATAAATGTCTGCGTTTTATTAAATTTCAAATCGTTTGGCATCGATAATTGAAATCGCAATTTTCTGATCCCAAGTATTTATATCAGCTCGAAATCTTTCGTGTCTTAAAGAAATGTCCAGATCAGCACGGGAGCAATAAATGTCCAGATCAGCACGGGACCAATAAATGTCTGGGTTTATTAAATTTCCAATCGTTTGGCATCGACAATTGGAATCGCAATTTTCTGATCCCAAGTATTTATATCAGCTCGAAATTTTTCGTGTCTCAAAGAAATGCCCAGATCATCTGGGACCAATAAATGTCTGCGTTTTATTACATCTACAATCGTTGGGTATCGATAATTGGAATCGCAATTTTCCGGTCCCAAGTACTTATATCAACTCGAAATTTTTCGTATCGTGAAGTGCCCCGATCAGCCCGGGACCAGTAAAGGTCTGCGTTTCATGGCATTTCTAATTCTATGGCATCGACACCTAAAATCACAATTTTCCGCTTCCAAGTACTTTAATTTAGAACTGAATAAATATTACTGATTTTCACCTCAATTATTGCTATTAATAGAATATTGAAGTACAATGCAAATATGTACATAGATCTTAAATGGCAAATGCTTCAACACAATCTTACCAGTATTTCTAACGATGAAATACTTGCAATTGGATGGTGGTGCTTACCACATTGATTAGATTATCCGCAGGCAACGCAGAAATAAGGACGTTTAGTATACCGACCATTGACGCTACTCCAAATTTCATTCTGATGGCGAACGGATGATTCTTTAAAATTTTAATAGTAAAAAATCGTCATTATCGGTAAGGAGTAAAAGATCTGAAAACAGCGCGTACATTTCTGTGCACGTGTCGGGAGTGAAACGTTTTTGGTACCTTCTGAATGTTTTAATTTATCATAAATAGCATCGTTTCGGATTCTCAGATCGAGAGAGAAAGTGTTCTAGGATATAATACTGAAACGATTAGCAAGATTAGAAGAATAGAAAGGCCTTGAATACTATGACAATGATATTTAATTGCTGTTGTAGATTCTCATAATTCGGTCGGGAGATGTTTAGATTTTTTAAATTCATTCCCACAAATTCCATATTGTAATGTATCTGTATTCACCTTAATTTTTATCTGATCTTTTTGTTCAGTTCCGAAACACTGCAACACCGGTTGTGATGTGACTTGAAAACTTTACTCTCCACACAGCCAAAAAAGTTTCACTTGAAAAGAAAAAAACGACGAGATAGTTACATACACCAACTAGCACCAAAGCGCCCATAATTGCCAGACCACCGCAAGTCACTGAACTCGCAAAAGCAATGTAGCTCATTGTGTCGGAAATTTCAACGGCGTACGTTATCAGTTTTTTGTGTTTTTGTACGAAATTCCGGAATTCAATAGCATCGGTTACATCCGCAAGTTCATCAGTGAGAATCTCGAGTCTAGCGCCAGCGAACCACATAATTACAGCTGCCTGGCAATCTGCGAAGATTCCTGACGAGCATTGCAAGCTGCATATAGTCTGATGGATGTAAACCAGGTACATAATCAGGGTGCCGGATTCGACGTTGAAAGGATAAACGGCATAAGTTGGAAAATCCTGATCGTGGAGTAAGAGTGGAGAAAGTACCACTAAACACGTTGTTATATAATTCACTCCAGCGATAAAAGTGTGGAGAGGCAAAAATTTGTCGCTGTAAAGCTGGAGAACGATTTTCTCGTGAGGCTGAAGATTTTTTAAGAAGTCTTCCATATCTGCAGTCAGAATCTGATTCACAGTACACATAATTAAACATTCCATACGCTATCAATTGAGATAAATTTTAGAAATTTTAGAGTCCTTACTAAACAAAGAAAAAATGTGTCATGAGCTTATATCGTTACTTTTTTTTTTGTTGCAGTTCTCATGCTCGCGCTGGCTGACCATAAGTGCGCGCTGGGATCGCCTAATCATTTTCAACGGTTTTATGCACGTTTATTATAAATTAACCATTAATTTCAGGACATTGTGCAGTAACATTAATGACAATATTTTTCTATCACTATTCGAGAAGTGATGCACGCAGAGATTTAAAAAAATATTTACTACATATACATATATACCTGGGTTCGTTCACGATGCATGCGAAACACAGATGTTTTAACGAGAATATTCAAAACAGCACCCAAAAAAACGACTGATTGCGTGACGATCGTCACATTATGTCGATATACATAGATTGAGACCATAACAGGAATGCAAAGGCTTAAGGCGCTTGCAAACGAAATAAGCCAAGCAATGTTGGACTTCATGATTTCCCACTTCGTAGCAGTTCTCGGTGGTGGCCAGGTGCACACTAGGTAAACGCAGCATTTTGTAAAACATAAGACCTTCGCGAATTTATTTTTATTTTCCATTAAACCGGAAATAATGCGGGTGTAGATTACTCGGCTGCTTTTTCAATACTGCTATTCAGGATAGAACGATTGTGCGGTAACATAATTATGGGCTTGCATCGGTGTAGACCCTATGAATAAGTCAAAACCAAAATTGCCTTGCACTGTACGATAATTTAAAGGGTTATTACATGCACCAGCATGTTTCAAACACTGGAAACGTTCGATAAAATGATTATTACTTTCTTCCGCTATCAGTACTTCGTAATTGGTGAAACAACATATGAACGGAAAGGAATGAAAATCCCTGCCATTTATCTTCTAAATCAATAATAATGCGAAGGAATAATGGTACAGCTGAAAAACGCATGCGCGCTCGGCGAAGTGAAGTAGAGGTAAGAAAGTAAAGGCTATACTCTGGAAAACTGCATCGGTCCAAAAACTGTTATCGAGAAGGAACTAGCTTACAATAAGTTCGATGGCCTGTTTCTACTACAAAGTGAGTTAAGTCCATAAAACAAAACAAAAAGATTTTCTTAAAAATAGATTGTAATTTTACTATGGTATAAAATCGAATATCGGTTTGTAAAAGATACGTGTCCTTAAAATTTTACAAAACCGCCCAATACTTCCGGTTAAGTAACGGCGAATTGGTTTAAAACGCGCATTTATCAAATTCACTTACTTGGTAACGCTTCCGGATACATTTTCAAAAGTTGAAGATACAGAAAATCGCACATCTCATAGATGTGCGACACCCGACTACTAATCATCGTCGGACCGCTGACACTGCACTGATAAGACTAGCGAAGGCAGTCGGACTTAAAAGCGCGGTTTCGAGGTGGAACTATTGCGCGAGAAATAATATACGGTAGCTCGAAGTGATACTGGAATTGAAATCATGAATTAATTTTTGCATTCACGATGAAATTGGACTACGTATTGAAGTTTTGTTGGCCCTTAAAAGGGCCGATTGAGTTTCTCATAGGTGACGAGTGAAAAGTTTAACCGCCAAATCCGTAAAGAGTGCGGCCTTGACGTTTCAGAGCGTAAACAACGTCCATTGCGGTCACAGTTTTCCTCTTGGCGTGTTCGGTGTAAGTTACAGCATCACGGATGACGTTTTCAAGAAACACTTTGAGAACTCCACGTGTTTCTTCGTAGATCAAGCCGGAAATACGCTTGACACCACCTCGACGAGCCAAACGGCGAATAGCGGGCTTGGTTATTCCCTGGATGTTATCACGAAGAACTTTCCTGTGACGCTTCGCTCCTCCCTTTCCAAGTCCCTTTCCTCCCTTACCACGACCAGTCATCTTTAAAACTGTTAGAGTTCTTCTCGACTGAAGACTCACAAACGAAGTGATGTCCAAGCATAGAGCGCTCCGAATTATATACAATTTCTGCCACTCCAACCCCACCCTTCCGCCATCAGCCAATGGGAACCAGCGCCACCGCTGGGCTGCCTATAAGATGACCCTGCCGTAGGGAGCACGTATAGTTAGTTGCGCAATTTCAGGCAGCCCTTTGCTCCGTTGAGATCTTTCATCACAATTTTCTGACGAAATGGCTCGTACCAAGCAAACCGCTCGCAAGTCCACCGGGGGCAAAGCTCCCAGAAAGCAACTTGCAACTAAGGCGGCTCGTAAGAGCGCACCTGCTACCGGAGGGGTGAAGAAGCCCCATCGCTACAGGCCTGGAACCGTGGCTCTCAGGGAAATTCGTCGTTATCAGAAGAGCACTGAGCTTTTGATACGCAAGCTGCCCTTCCAGCGTCTTGTTCGTGAAATCGCTCAGGACTTCAAGACTGACTTGCGTTTCCAGAGCTCCGCTGTAATGGCCCTTCAGGAAGCCAGTGAGGCTTATCTCGTTGGTCTTTTTGAAGATACCAACTTGTGCGCCATCCACGCAAAGAGAGTTACCATCATGCCTAAAGACATCCAATTGGCTCGTCGTATTCGCGGAGAAAGAGCTTAGATCTAGCTGCATATATAATCGGCCCTTTTCAGGGCCAACAGAAAATAACGAGAATGTCCTTTTTGCAACATGATACTTGAACCCTTTCATAAGATTCTTTTATATTCAGAGCTGCGGTACAATATGATACAGGTAGGCTAGGAACACACGCGGTTTACGATTTGTATGAGGCTCTATACATATCTATACGTTTTTAAATAATAAGCATTTTGTACTTAAATAAAATAAGAAGTGAAGTTCACTACGAACTATAGAGAAAAGGAAAGTGTGAGATAAAGAAAAGCTTATTTCTACTCTACGTAGAAATACTCACTCTAAGGACAGTGACATAAATGCAATTGTTGTAAACAATACAATTCGCATATTGCACTTTTCACTACCCCGCAATTTGGGTCCTCATTGTTTAATCTAAGCAGATCACATCACAATTCTCGCTGCGCACTTTCATAATACAAGGCTTACAAAATACAACTTCCTGTATATAGCAAAGTTATACCGAACAGCATACATGAGTCACTCATTTCATTCAATAGCATCTTCGAAAACGTTTTTCTGAACGCCGATATAATGATTCACTCATCGCAATGTTGAAATCAAGTCTTATTTACATACATGTCAAAATTGCAAAACTCTTCGAAATGCTAAGTACGAGTAACAGAGGTTACAAAATCATAATTATCCTAGCAAAATGGCAGCATATGTTGCTGACAGACCTCTAAATAAATTTGACAAATATACGTAATAATATTCGAAATCAATCCACGCGGACATCATATATTTGTTTGACCGCACCGCTATTCCCTTAATGTCCCGCTTACTGACGAGTTATTTGAGGATTGCAAATATTGAAGCCATATTTATAGATTAATAGAACAGAATGATCCTTTATGCACCGTGAACGATTTATTTATTTATCCAAAGCATAATTGGTTATTTCGTATATTAATATTTAAAAAAACATTGAATTGTATTAAACAATGAAGCGACATAAATGGCAAAAATTTCATAATATATAGGTAGATTGTATCGAAATTATAGATAAATTTTTCAGTTAATCGATAACGCCATAAAGCTCAGTTTTGAGTTTGGATCCATGGAAACTAAATTGAAAAGCGATAAATGCCTAATTTCACACTAGATTTGTGGACCCTGTTAATTTGACGGAATTCAAACTTTTTAAAGGACTTTTTATTTCTTGATACTTTATTCAAGCGTGAAGGCAAAGATTGTGCAATTTAGAGTTAACTTGAATAAATCGGGTTTTTAAAGAGAGTGCATTTTTTTTATTCACCCGTCAATCTGACGGGTGCCGTAGAGATAGGTATATAAGAAAGTCCGTAAACCCAATGTTAATTTTGTTGTGGACAGTATCGTTGACATACATTGAGAGATATTTTTAATGAAAATTGTTAAGCCCGGTCCAATTATTTTTAATCTTCGGTATTTTAAAATTTTCCTGCTAGTTTATAAGGCTGTTATTTACTTCTACAACAACAAATCTCGGATCGGTTTCCTGACTAGCTTCTCCATAAGTTGGTGAACTGTTGCTGTAAAGTCAGGCTGTACACACGGTCATATTAATTATCCTTGCTAAACATATTCCACTTTCTAAGCAACCTTAAATCTATACCTTCGTTTTCCACATGAATTAAAGCATGTACCCTTCGTTATTATAAACAATAAAACAGTTTCAAGAGGAAAATGCATTTGAACAGTATGTGCGTAGATGCCGAGGCGAAGCGTATTCTTCACACTCTTACCGTCTACCCGCTTACAGAATTCTTCGGTATTTACTCAAAATATCAAGTAATCAAATAACAATAACGATCGTTAGATATAACACATGGAAATATTGTAAAAAATGTAATAATGACCGAGTTCAGTACCAGACCCACGGTTTATTGTCGAATAACAGTCACACAAGGCCTTCGGGTCTTTCTTCATGGTACGCGCTGCGCCGTGCCCTGAGCGGAATCGCAGCGATCCAAACATTCTCAGAGAAGTTACTGTCATTAATACAGTCAAGTTAACGGTATATTCTACGAAATGGCAGACAAAGTCGCTTCATCGCCAGTTGTTGCTGCAGTGTCCGGATCAACGGGATCGGTTCCAGCTGGAACACCGAAGAAGACAACAGCCGTCAAGTCGAAGCAACCACGTGCTAAACCAGCTCATCCGAAAGCTGCTGAAATGGTCATCGCTGCAATCACAGCTCTGAAAGAGCGCGGTGGATCGTCTCTACAAGCAATCAAGAAGTATGTGGCTGGTACATACAAGGTCGACGCTGACAAACAAGCTACGTTCATCAAGAAGTACCTGAAGGCTGCAGTTGCCTCCGGTGTCCTTGTTCAGACCAAGGGCAAAGGTGCTGCTGGTTCATTCAAACTAGCTTCGACCAAGGTCGCATCCGCCAAGCCTAAAGCTAAGACTGCAGCCCCGAAGAAAGCACCAGTGGCAAAGAAACCCGCAGCAGCTAAAAAACCAGCATCAACAGCGGCTAAGAAAGCACCTGTCAAAAAAGCCGCCGCTACTAAGGCTGTTACCGAAAAGAAGAAAGTATCCAAAGGACCGGCCGCTAAACCACCTAAGGCTAAAACTGCGAAAGCAAAGCCTGCTGCTAAGTCACCCGTCAAGAAGGCGAAACCAGCAGCTAAGAAAGCCAAGCCAGTTGCTCCCAAAACCAAAAAAGCTGCTCCCAAAAAGGCAGCCGCCGCGAAAAAGTGAATATTATGAGCACTTCGAACGGCCCTTTTCAGGGCCACTAAAACTTTCTAACGTTGTAACAAATCCGATTTTTGCAAAATTTTCGTTTGACTATTGGAATTTTAGAACCTGCGTTTTATTATACATTTAGCGACAACAATTGGCGCGCGCGGTCCGTGTTATGACTTCGGCGTCACCATCGCTCACAGTGGAGTACTACCGAATATCCAGGCAGTCCTTCCAAAAAAGACTGAGAAGAAAGCTTAAGAGCCATCAAGCGCACGTAACCAACTTGTGCTACAATATAGTGGATACCACCTCAAAATTTTGTGTACAGAATATGCCTCAACTAATCATTCGATCGTATGAAACTTTTTTTTATAAATGCACAGATACGGCATGCATTGCGCTCAACTAAAATATTTGGTGCTTGTGAGGTGTAAAATGAAATTAAATTAAATTTTTTAATTAAATTGTATCATCACAATGGAAAGGGGTGGGGGACTTCAGCGTTCAACCGACTCAGAGTTTTTCAATTATTGCGCTTTCTATAATTATTTCCTGCAAAAATACCAAGTTGACAGTCATGCAGAATTATTCAAGGAGTTCATTTCTGATATTTATTCACGCGATGTTTTCTTTATTTTGCCGTAGTTTGTCTAAAAAATTTTGTAGTTTCTTTTTTCGCCACGGCGCTGCGTATGCATGCGCTTGATGGCTCTTAAAGTTCCAGCCTTACAGAAAATACTTCGGCCCTTTTCAGGGCCAAAAACATACTCTAACGAGAGTCTTCTCTTGTCTATATGAAATATTGTTTGACAACGGCTTTTTTAATTTTGAGAAGGTACACATCTATTATACCGAATGGTTATGGAAAAAATTGCAAGTCAATCTGTTAGTCGGTAGAAATCCATGTAGAAACATTCTCTGGAATTCTAGTTACTCCAGTTTTTTTAACTCCGAGAATAAATGTCACTAAACTACCAAATTGACAAATAATAGCTCAAATATAAATCCTGATTTTTCAAGGAAACTTCTTTTTATATTAATTATGAGTAGGTAGTTGTGTACATACAGTTCACAGTTGAATCATATATTGAGAAAAAGAGTACATTGTTTTTTTCTTCAATTTTTCGATAAAAGGTTTGTAACTTTGTTTTAGTTGTTAAATATTTTTCAATAAAAATGTCCTAGATGTTAACGAGGATAACATTTTCGGCTCCGAAATATTTAACAGTCCAAAAAGATGATATAAGCACTGTTCTCAAATGAGAATTTACCTATATGAAATTAGAATACATTCAGATGAGAAAACTGAAAAGTGCTGTTTATGATTACTGCAGTTGAATACAATTTGAGGATGCTTAATTACGTTGATTACCAAAACCGGCAATGTTTCGTAAAAATAAATTGTGCGAGCGAGAATAGATCTTCGTTGAAATAATTATTGGCCCTGAAAAGGGCCGATGGTTTTTCAGAGAGGATGGAAGTTAAGCTTTCTTCTCGGTCTTCTTGGGAAGAAGTACAGCTTGAATGTTTGGCAGAACACCTCCTTGAGCAATGGTAACGCCTGAGAGCAGTTTATTCAACTCTTCGTCATTGCGAATGGCAAGTTGAAGATGACGAGGAATGATCCTCGTTTTCTTGTTGTCACGAGCTGCATTTCCAGCCAACTCGAGAACTTCAGCGGCTAGATATTCCATAACAGCAGCCAAATATACGGGAGCACCGGCTCCAACTCGTTCAGCGTAATTTCCTTTGCGGAGAAGACGGTGAATCCTTCCGACTGGAAACTGAAGTCCAGCACGATTGGAACGAGTCTTTGACTTTCCCTTCACTTTGCCACCTTTTCCTCGGCCAGACATGTTGATTTAAATTAATATGGGAAAAAAACACACTTGATACAACGGACTGTTCCGTGGAGTATATGATCCAAACGTTCGTCCGAGCATCGGTGTGTAGACCATTCGGTACCATCAGCGCTCCAATCGCGACGTAGAAAATCTCTCACCCGCCCCTCCTCGCTTACTATTGGCGCGGCGATTGGGAAGACAGATGTGCTTCCCCCACTCTCTCACTCCGTTTGATTGGTGCGCCAGTCGGTTCATGTTTGGTTTCAAATAAAGGCCAGCGATCGGCTGACATCATTCAACTCCGAGATCTCCTCAGTGTTAGAAGTTTAGTAGTACAAAGTATTTCGCATCATGCCGCCGAAAGCAAGTGGTAAAGCCGTGAAAAAGGCTGGCAAGGCCCAAAAGAACATTACAAAGACCGACAAGAAGAAGAAGCGCAAGAGGAAGGAGAGCTACGCTATTTACATCTACAAAGTACTGAAGCAAGTCCATCCTGACACTGGAGTGTCGAGCAAAGCAATGAGCATTATGAACAGCTTTGTCAACGACATCTTCGAACGTATCGCCGCTGAGGCATCTCGGCTTGCCCATTACAACAAGAGATCCACCATCACTTCTCGGGAAATACAGACTGCTGTCAGGCTTCTGTTGCCTGGTGAACTCGCCAAGCACGCCGTCAGTGAAGGAACCAAGGCTGTTACCAAGTATACCAGCTCCAAGTAAAGGAAACCGACATCAAAACCAATCGGCCCTTCTCAGGGCCAACAAAAATTTCAAAACGTAAAGCAAGACTTGTTCACAGTAGCTACAGTATTTTCGAAGGAAGTTTAGATTTTATAAACATTGTGTCATGCGTTTGAATGTTTTCAGCGTTTATGGAACTACTAAACAGCTTGAAAATTGAGACACTGTGATAAGTAGGAAAATTAATTAAAATTAGAAACGTTACCACATATTTGTAGCTTGCTTCTATATCAACTAATAACATTTTAATAACCTTAATCATTAGTAGCATTCGACGAATTGATGGAAATTAATAAATTAATACTTATACGTGACAATATATCTCAATCTATTCTCCAAGCTGATGGGATTTTTGCGAGTTACTCTTCGCAGGATACTTGCTTAATTTTACAAATTTTCAAATTCCGTTGCACTGTGGCGGCCATATAGTCTCTGAGCATAGCAGACTCATTGTCAGAGAAAAGTATGTTGCTCTCGAACGCAGTGATGCCAGGCGCTCGCGCAGAAAGTACCGCAGCTGCCCCCACCCGGCGGTGGCTTCCCACTGGTCGCTCGCCGTGCGCCGTATATGTATTTTTCTTATGCTATCGTTCCCTGAACATTAAAAAAGTGTAATAAATAGAATAAAAATTAATGTTTATTTTTTATTTATCGATCGGCTATAGGATAAATTGTTTAAATAAAAAAAAAGAACAATTTCACGAGCTCTGAGCTCCGTTGCGCTAACGGTCCTATTATGAGTATTCACAAATTTATGGCTTATGGAATATTCAATATATAAATTGAAAAAAGTTTAAATTCATATGCAAAATTGGAGAAAAAATTACGGGTAAAATTGAACGGTGGCGTCGCCGGAAAAAAAATTATTTTCGATAATTATGCCGTCAAATTTGACTTTAGAATGTCAGTTGGATATCGGTTAATTTTATTTTTCTTGCAGATCATGACATTCCGCAAATTTTGGTTATTCAGGGACCTCATTTATAACACATTAATATCTCGCGAATTGATAAGATAATGAGTGAAAAACCATTCGTTATTTAAGCCGAAAATAAATAATGAATGAAAAATCATTCCGTATTTTTATTTTTTTTCTAAATAAATTATGCCCATCCCTGATTGGTTTTAAGGGTTGGCGTCCCTCGCAGGTAGATAAGACCCTAACGGTCCGCTTAACCTAAGTATCTGCTTGCCAGATTACCTGCGGGTGTTCTCGATCGTTAAAACCCTCGGTATGCGTCCTTCGCGTATAGCATCCTTGAATGTTTCACAAGACTGGAAAATCCCAAATAACCTTTGAACATCTGCGGCTATAATTATCGAATGGGGGCTTCAGCGTTCAGCCGACTCAGAATTTTTCTGTTACTGCGCTTTCTATAATTATTTCTATTAAAAATACCAAGTTGACCGCCATGCAGAATTAATCAAGGAATCCATTTGTGCGATTTTTTCTTTATTTAGCCGTATTTTATGCACAAAAATTGTGTAGTTCCTTTTTTCGTCACGGCGCTGTGGGCGTGCGCTTGATGACTCTTAAAAAATATGAAATACAAATTGAAATTATTGACTTTGTTTGTCGATTATTGTTAACTTTGCAAAAAGCATGAACCGTACGATTTTATCAATTGTTGGCCCTGAAAAGGGCCGATTGTATTTGAGAAAGCAGATGCAGCTTATCCACCAAATCCGTACAGAGTGCGGCCTTGGCGTTTGAGAGCATAGACAACGTCCATTGCTGTCACGGTTTTCCTTTTGGCGTGTTCGGTGTATGTTACAGCATCACGGATGACGTTCTCAAGGAATACTTTGAGAACTCCACGTGTTTCTTCGTAGATCAAGCCGGAAATACGCTTGACACCACCTCGACGAGCCAAACGACGAATAGCGGGCTTGGTTATTCCCTGGATGTTATCACGAAGAACTTTCCTGTGACGCTTCGCTCCTCCCTTTCCAAGACCCTTTCCTCCCTTACCGCGACCAGTCATCTTTAAAACTGTTAGAGGTCTTCTCGACTGAAGACTCACAAACGAAGTGATGACCAAGCACAGAGTGCTCTGACTTATATACAATTTCTGCCATTCCATCCCCACCCTTCCGCTATTAGCCAATGGAAACCGTCGCCATCTCTGGACTGCTTATAAAATGGCCCTGCCAGAGGGAGCATGTATAGTTAGTTGCTGATTTTCAGACAGTATACATCACTCTGTTGAGATCTTACATCATAATTTTCTGACGCGATGGCTCGTACCAAGCAAACCGCTCGCAAGTCTACCGGAGGCAAGGCTCCCAGAAAGCAGCTGGCAACTAAAGCGGCTCGTAAGAGCGCACCAGCTACCGGAGGAGTAAAGAAGCCCCATCGCTACAGGCCTGGAACCGTGGCTCTCAGGGAAATTCGTCGTTATCAGAAGAGCACTGAGCTTTTGATCCGCAAGCTGCCCTTCCAGCGACTCGTTCGTGAAATCGCTCAAGATTTCAAGACTGACTTGCGTTTCCAGAGCTCCGCTGTAATGGCCCTTCAGGAAGCCAGTGAGGCTTATCTCGTTGGTCTTTTCGAAGATACCAACTTGTGCGCCATCCACGCAAAGAGAGTTACCATCATGCCTAAGGACATCCAACTGGCACGTCGTATTCGCGGAGAAAGAGCTTAAGTGTAGCTGCCCATTTAATCGGCCCTTTTCAGGGCCAATAAAAATTAACGTGGATAAAATCTTTTGCAACATGTTTTACAATCCTTTATTTTTATATTGATATGATTGCAAAATTATTAGGCGTAATATAAGAAATGTCGAAGTCTTGAGAGTACCAAAGTATTCTTTGCCTATAGCTTTCATAGGGTTCACACCATTCGTACAACAAAAATAGAAGACGTTTATAGACTGTCTTTCTGGGAAAAGAAGTTTCTTAACTTAGTGAAAATGTTATAAATGTTTCGTGGTTAAACGTGCATCGTTGGCTTCAACTACTGCCATTTTTGCAAATAGAATTTCGAAATTATTTCTCTACGTACCGCCATAGCTACTACATGATTGAAGTTGTTTTTTTTTTTTTTTTTCCAGACGATGCCCCAAAGAGAAATCTTGTCCAACATCAACGAGGGTCTTGAATAGAGGGAGGCGGAAGAGGGAACCTCGATCTCCGCATTTTATAATTTTTTTATTTTCATCTTTTGTTTGGAAATTGTTCTTAAATATCTACTTAATGCACGTGAAATTAAAGTTTTCAAAATAAATTTCATATCTGCGTCAGAAAAGAATAGCATTTTTTAACTGAATTTTCGCAGTCAGCGTGGCGTAACCCTTTCGGCGAAGTCGCAGCGACAAAACATTATTCTCACGAAGTTACTATATTGACATTAAAACTAGCATCCCACGGAATTCGACGGAGTTTTGCAAATCAAAAATATGAAAAGAAAGAAAATTTGATTCGAGGCTACCCATAACGAGAAAAATTTGATGTATTCATAGTCTTCCATTCGCAGTTTCGCAGAATAATTGTCATACGTTTCGGGTTTTTTTTGGCCCTTAAAAGGGCCGTTGAATTGCAATGGTTCCAAGATTTTTACTTGGAGCTGGTATATTTAGTGACGGCTTTAGTTCCTTCGCTGACAGCGTGCTTGGCGAGCTCACCAGGCAATAGAAGCCGCACGGCAGTCTGGATCTCCCGAGAAGTAATGGTGGATCTTTTGTTGTAGTGGGCGAGTCTGGAGGCTTCAGCGGCGATGCGCTCGAAGATATCGTTGACAAAGCTGTTCATGATGCTCATCGCCTTACTCGACACTCCGGTGTCAGGATGGACTTGCTTCAGTACTTTGTAAATGTAGATAGCGTAGCTTTCCTTCCTCTTGCGCTTCTTCTTCTTGTCGGTTTTCGAGATGTTTTTCTGGGCCTTGCCTGCCTTCTTCAAGGCTTTACCACTTGCTTTCGGCGGCATAGTTCAGTATAATTTTTCCTTGTATAATACGAACTGACAATGTCTAGGAGCCGAATGAGGTTCGACGCTGGCCAGCATTCATTTAGAACCTCGCACGAACTCAGCGCCGCACCAATCAAATAGCGGCAGAGAGTGGGGATGTACCGCGACGTTCGACCGCCGCTTCAATCACAAGCAACGAGGGTGGGGATGTGGATTTTGTGAATTGTGATTGGAGAGTTGGTTGGGCCACATGCTCTACAAAATAGTCGGCTGGGAGGTTCGTGTCATCATTCGGTTTCGAACCGTTCTTCGTGTCAAGTACGTTCTAACTAACCTCATCAACATGTCTGGACGCGGCAAAGGTGGAAAAGTAAAGGGCAAGTCAAAGACTCGCTCGAACCGTGCTGGACTCCAGTTCCCCGTCGGAAGAATTCACCGTCTTCTACGTAAAGGAAATTACGCTGAACGTGTTGGTGCCGGAGCTCCAGTCTATCTCGCTGCAGTAATGGAGTATCTGGCCGCTGAAGTTCTCGAGTTGGCTGGTAACGCAGCTCGTGACAATAAGAAAACGAGAATCATCCCTCGTCATCTTCAACTGGCCATTCGCAACGACGAAGAGTTGAACAAACTTCTCTCTGGCGTCACCATCGCTCAGGGTGGAGTATTACCAAACATCCAGGCAGTCCTTCTTCCAAAAAAGACTGAGAAGAAAGCTTAAAGTATTACAAAAAACCCATCGGCCCTTTTCAGGGCCAACAATTATTCTAACGGAGGAATTATCTTGTACCGAAAATATAGGTTGGCTTTTTTAACTTTTATGAAGGGAGATTCATTAATCTTACTATGAATAACACTAGCATTAATCAGGATGGTCGTAGATAAACTCAGGGTTGCAAATCTTCGTAGAACAAACTTGAATTGATATTCTTCTTTTTTTTTTGCATGATTAATCAGCGATTCATTGTTCCAATTAGGGTCCTTCTCTTAGAAGCGATCAAGCACATGCATACGCAGAGCCGTAACGAAACAAGGATCTACGACATTTTTGTGTACATGATACGGCTAAATGAATAATAAATTGTATAAATAAATGACAAATGAATTTCTCTATTAATTCTGCATGATTGTCAACTTGGTATTGTTGCAAGAATATATTATAGAAGTCACAATAAGTGAAAAACTGAGTCGGCTGAACGCTGCCCCGTCCACCCTGCCGTTTCATTCAGTTGAGCGCAACGCATGTTGCATCTCTGCATTTATAAAAAAGTTTCATACGATTCGAATAATTAGTCGAATCCTACTTTGTATACAACATTTTGAGATTGTATCCGCTATACTGTAGTACTGTGAACAAAATTTTTAGAGCGACTCATTGGGCGAAAATAACCATAAATTACAGTACGAATGATTTTATGATAAAAATGTCAGCGCAGTATAGAACCTACTGAGATTTGTTAAAACTTGATTCAAATATCAGCGCAGGGTAGATTCATATATCGATTGACAATTACAGCTATAAGATGTTATATCGTTGAAGAATTGATTTCAAGATTTTTTATTGGAGAGCTGGGGCTTATCAAAATAGTTTTATCAGCTTTGTGTAATTAATAACCCATGCTGTTCTAAGGAATATCTCAAAACAATTCGTTGAAGGGGCAAAATTTCATGGCTGCGATTCTTAGGTGTATGAATCCATACTGGGCTGATATTTTTATCCATAATAAAAAATGTCAGCAACTTAGCTGAATCATTAACACCTTTGATTTTTTTTTCGCACAACAAAGAACAATAAAAGAGATTTCAGCAAATTGAAGGATTTCAGCGAAAGAATGAATGTCAGCGAATGGAAAAAATGTTTTAATTTTTGTCATTCTGTGCATGATGCTGATTAAACTAATTCGTTCATATGGCTCTGAGACATCTCATTTTCTTAGCCATGAGAGGATACCCTGGCTGAGGAGAACCAAGATAAGTTGAAGATAGAATTTTGTGAACTGCATTAGTATAATAGAAAAACTGTAATGGTTGTTTATTAAGTAGAGTAAATCAGCTTTGAGAATGTAACAAAATAGTTTGCTCCGCTTAAACAGTGTGTTGTCTCATGGAAGACGAAGAGAGACCTCATCGAGGCAAATTAACTGAGCAGTTTAGTCAGGATCATGCGTAGAGATAAAAAATTGAAAACTGCGCTTAAGCTATGTGATGCTTTAGAAAAATTCTGCCAAAAGGAAAAAAACCCTTGATAAAGTTTTAACAATCTAGTTCATGGATCATTTTTATATTCACTAGAACATGGATGATATTGAATTTTTTAATTCAGCTATTTAGACCTGACTCCTTTTCCTTAAGTTTACAAACACACCTTCAAACTGTAGGACTTGAGTTGCACTTAAGACTATAAATTCGGTCCTTATACGAGATAAAAAAAACGACACCGATATACGTCTTCGTGAAAAAAAAAAGCATTACAAAGCGGAATATACGTCCTTAAGATCTACAAAAAGAGAAAAAAAGTAAACCCAGCTAAATTTGATACGCTCAAGGTAGCGGACGTCTCGAGATTCACGGCCTCTCGTATTATCTCGAAACGGAGTTCATTTTTTCACAGAATGACCGAGTAATGCCGGAAGTGCATTTTTTTCTAATCTATTTTAATCTTGGAGGATAAAAATAGGACAAGACAAACAAAGTATACACTTTGAATAATGTTTTCAAATAAAGAGTTGTAAAAATTGAACTGATTACAAAATTTTTTCTTTAATTATTTTTATTAGTTAGTTAGACTTTTTTTTTTGTTTAAAGAAGATATTGAGAAGAAACTGGTATTACATTCATACCTTCATAAAATAAAACCATTCACATTTTCGTATTTTTCAAAAAAGAATGAACTTCGTAAAAAAAAATTTTTTTTTAAATACATAGACAGTAATTGAGTGCAAGATATTTATGAAAGACAAAAAAAGTGACTGTCCGAACAGAGAATCCCTCGTAAATTAAACGTAAATTGAAGAAATAACGTTGGTCTAAAGAAATTTTAGTCATTAAATTGTTAAGCCACAAAATATAAAAAATTATCAACTCAGTGAGATATTTTATACCAGCGATAAACAACCGAATTATATTATTCACATGTATATATCGAGAAGTTATCTACGCTTATTTTCTCGAAGCAAATGAAGCGCGACGATTTTGTATTTGAGAAAATAAAGAAATTTGTGGTAAGATTTTTGAATCAAAGCGCGTTTCGCGCCTTTTTTCAAACTTTGGTGCGCATGCGCAGCGAACCGGAAACCCAGCTGTAGGTCCCTAGACTATTTCCCTGGGGAGTTTTCGAACCCTCTCAAGTTCCGAAGGCACATGTCGTGCCACGGATGATGCGGTGCTGTTTAATATCGTGAATAATCGTGAATTTCAACTGTAACCGGAGTAAATAAGTGAAAAAATGTTGGTTCTATTCGAAACCCCGGCGGGGTACGCTATTTTTAAGGTGAGCGCACGTCGACCTGCATTTTTATTTCACCGACTAACCGCTAGCTAACCTAAGCGTTGCGCCCAAACACGTGTTCGCTGCGCCAGCTTCATTGCGCGCTCCGCGTGTTAACCACATTTTTTTGTCGCTCCAAAATCATTGAATTTCATGAATTCCGTTGTTGCAGCTTCTTGATGAAAACAAATTGGCCAAGACCGACAATCTCTACCATGATTTCGAGACGCCGGAAGCTGCGAGCAAAATGTGAGTATTTTTGCAACGTACCAAATTTATCAGCTCGATTGAAGCTATTTGACGAATTCGCATAATTGAAATATCAATATTTTTCTATTTTCCCGAAGAACACGCAAAGTCAAAAGTCGAAGAAAATTAAAATCGAAGCGTCGAGTTATTTGTGTTTTTTTTTTGCAATTACAAAACGCTTACAAAATTCACTAATTAAATGGCAAATACGATATCGTTATTTGCATGCTTGATGCGAAGAGAAATCTACTTTGCCGATAATACAAACTGTAACCAATGGTATTAAGGCACAATAATCGTTTCAGGAAAAAAAATTATTTTACTTCATGCCTAATTTCTATCAGTTTATTTATTATTGGTATCAATTTCAAGCAAGACGTTCATACTATTGATTGATTTTCCCATTTTCCCTTGCTTAATTTCCCAAATAATTGGAAAAATTTGCAATTATCTGGTCAATTTTCTGACTAATTACTACAATTTATTGCTCTGAAATTAAATCAATGTTATTCTCCTATGTACCCAGCCTCAAGCTCAAGCACTTCGAAAAATTCGCGGACACGACGGAGGCTCTGGCAGCGACAACGGCAGCGGTCGAGGGAAAGCTTTGCAAGACCCTGAAGAAGACGCTGAAGAAGCATTGCAGCGAAGTGCAGGAGCAATTGGCGGTGGCGGACGCGAAGCTCGGAAACGCGATAAAGGACAAGCTTTCCCTGTCCTGCGTGAGCAACACAAACATCCAAGAGTTGATGCGATGCATAAGAAGCCAAATGGACAGTCTCCTCGCGGGTTTCCCAAAGAAAGAAATGACCGCGATGGCCTTGGGTTTGGCTCACAGTCTTTCCCGTTACAAGCTCAAATTCTCCCCGGACAAGATCGACACGATGATCATCCAAGCAGTTTGCCTTTTGGACGACCTTGACAAAGAGCTCAACAATTACGTGATGCGTTGCCGGGAATGGTACGGCTGGCATTTTCCGGAGCTCGGAAAGCTCATAAGCGACAACGTGGCATTCGTTAAAACAGTTAAAATAATCGGAACTCGGGAGAACACGAGCAATTCCGATCTCTCCGATATTCTTCCGGAAGACATCGAGGAGAAGGTGAAGGAGGCCGCGGAAATTTCCATGGGTACCGAAATATCCGACGACGATATCCTCAATATTCAGCATCTCTGCGATCAGGTCATCGACATCTCCCAATATCGCGCACAATTATACGATTATCTCAAAACCCGAATGATGGCTATGGCCCCTAATTTAACGGTTCTCGTCGGCGAGCTCGTGGGCGCGAGGCTCATTTCGCACGCGGGTTCGCTCATTAATCTCGCCAAACATCCGGCCTCGACTGTGCAAATATTGGGAGCGGAAAAGGCGCTTTTCCGCGCTCTCAAAACCAAGAGAGACACTCCAAAGTACGGTCTCATTTATCACGCGCAATTGGTCGGCCAAGCCTCGACGAAAAACAAGGGAAAAATGTCGAGAATGCTCGCGGCTAAAGCTTCGCTCGCCACGAGAGTCGACGCTCTCGGTGAAGACGGAAGCTTCGATTTAGGCGCTGAACACAAAGCGAAACTCGAGGCCAGGCTGAGAATTCTCGAGGACGGAAATTTGAGGAGAATCAGCGGAACCGGAAAGGCCAAAGCCAAGTTTGAGAAATATCAGTCGAGCAGCGAATTCGTTCAGTATCCCGCTGCTGCGGATTCGACTTTGCCGAGCGGCGGTAAGAGGCGGCACTCGCAGGCCGAGGAGAAAAAACCGCTCATCGAGGAAATAAGCTCCACGCCCAGCGGAAGCGACGAAGTACCCAAAAAGAAGAAGAAGAAGAGCGAGAGCGACGAATCTTTCGTGAAACAGGAAACGGAGGTCGAGACTCCGGAGCCTAAGAAGAAGAAGAAGAAGAAGGTCAAGACTGAGACGCCGGACGAGGAGGTTTCCGCGTCTCAGGAAGTCAGCGAAGAGTCGACAGGTGAATTTTCTTATCGCTTGTTTCTTTAAATTTAAGTTTGCATATGTTGAATATTAAAAATTTATCGATCGGAATTTTTCATCTGCAGAGCACAAGAAGAAGAAGAAGAAGATAAAGGAAGAACCAGCAAACGAGGATGCATCGGCAGTGAAGGTTGAACACTTACCTGAAGAATCCTCAAAAGGTGAATATCATTTTAATACATTTCTATGACTTAAAGAAGCTGCCTGAGTAGATTTTATCGGTAAAAAGGTTTCGTTTTGTAGTCTGTAAAATACGCTGTTGATTTATTACAAATATGTTCCAAATTCTACAGGATTGTAATATCAACGTAAACTCATGTGCGTCCTGATGACTAGAAAATTTTCGAAACCCTCGTTTCAATAATCTCCTTTTTTTCTTTACAGAGCACAAGAAAAAGAAGAAGAAGGTGAAGGTGGAAGCGGAGGAGACGCCAGAACCTGCAGAGGAGACTGTTGAGACTCCGGTTAGCGAGAAAAAGAAAAAGAAAAAGAAGAAATCGGTCTCGAACGATTAGCAATAATACCATAGATTTATTTTCCATATAACGTTCCACTTTTAGCGCATTTGGAATCATAATCAGTAATTGTAACGACAAATCTATAAAAAAATTTGATTGGAGATGTCGTAAATTCTCACAAAACGAAAACTGGTCACGCTTGATCATTTTTATTAAGATGATACGAATTTACCGATGAATATTTTTCTATACGAACATTAGTTTGTACATTGCATTAATATTACAGTTTCGCAGATTATGAAAACCACCCGAGAGAGAATATTTGTTATATCACTTTTTTCTTCTTTATAGAATATTATTTCTAGCAATGTATTTTTTAAGGTCAATAAACGATCTAAACTAATGAGAACGAATACTTTTGAGTTTTATTCTATGCGTCAAACTCCGACTTTTTTTATTATTTATTAATACGATTTTTTTTAATAATTCTAAATAGCTCCTAATAAATCAATGTTTTTATTTCTTGATCCAATTTTTTAAAAACCCGTTTTTTAAAGAAATGTCTTAAATTTGCATTACTCCAAATTATTTTGGTATCTTTTTTTTTTTGTTCGATCCTTTTTATTAGAATGACTATCGAATATGTTAATATCCAAAATTAATGGAAAATTTCGAGGACAATATTTATAATCCCCAAGTTCTAATTGAATACACTTCTCCTAAATATAAGTGAGAAATAAATGTTTCTGAGATTGTGAAGAAAACGATTTGCATCAATATTATTTCATATGCATTCGACGTTACTCACCGTGAGAATTTTATAGCGTAGCGGGAATAGAAATACATGAGACAACACTACATTGAAAAATATTTGGTATTCTATATCATTCAATTTATTGACCACGAAGAAAAAATATATACGTCATTATATTAATGTAAATGAAAATGCATAGATATCTGTGACCTAGGTATATTGGCCTATGAGCGCTCATTCGGGACACTCTTTTCCTTCTTTTTATTTATTCATTTATTTTTTCTTCTTCATACGATAATTATAGTCTGTCACTTTGCGACATTAACGCAGACTTTATAGTACACATTATATATATACATATCCATGTGTTTATATATATATATATATATATATATATATCGTGTCGATATATATGTAAATTTTTGTTTAGTTTTAATTTCGTAGTTATTAATATGAGTATTATTAGTTTTTTATCAAATGCGATTTCCTACCTTTTTAATAACACTTATAAAAGTTATATATCTGTATATGTAAATTATGAAAGAATGTACTTGACAATATATGCTGCCGATGTTTTCTGGTTATTTCATAACTTTTTGTACAAAATACATATTATACCATTTATTGCAATTTTTTGATACACTGTTTTTCGGTTTCTATAGAATGACACAACGTAAATGTACTTGTCTCAATTTTTTTACCCGTAAGGGTTTTTTTGGGGGATTTAACTTTGTTTTAGTTGTTACGTAGCAATTTCTCAGCTTATGCTTTTCAGTTCCGTGGAAATACGACATAATAAAAATGTAGTACTGTGTGAGAATTTATGCTCCGTTTTCAAATAAAGAGTTGTTTATATGAAACAATAATAAAAGTCATCCAGAAAAAAGGCCTTCAGGATTTCTGTAACCAAATATGATTCGATGTCCGAAGTAATTCGTTTTTTTGGAAATATCCAAAATATTGATCATCTGAGCGGGAACGAAAGGCAGTACTAATATTACGAAAACGGTGATAAAACGAGCGATTTAGATAAAAACGATATCATATGAGCAAGATTGAATCATCGTTAAAATAATTGTTGGCCCTGAAAAGGGCCGATGGGTTTTTTGTAATACTTTAAGCTTTTTTCTCAGTCTTCTTGGGAAGAAGAACAGCTTGAATATTTGGCAGGACGCCTCCTTGAGCAATAGTGACGCCAGAAAGAAGTTTATTCAACTCTTCGTCATTGCGAATGGCAAGTTGGAGATGACGAGGGATGATCCTCGTTTTCTTGTTGTCTCGAGCTGCATTTCCAGCCAACTCGAGAACTTCAGCGGCTAGATATTCCATAACCGCAGCCAAATATACGGGAGCACCGGCTCCAACTCGTTCAGCGTAGTTTCCTTTGCGGAGAAGACGGTGAATTCTTCCGACTGGAAACTGGAGTCCAGCGCGGTTGGAACGAGTCTTTGACTTTCCCTTCACTTTGCCACCTTTTCCTCGGCCAGACATGTTGATTTAAATTGATTAGGAAAAAACACACTTGATACAACGGACTGTTCCGTGAAGTATATGATCCAAAGATTCGTCTGAGCATCTATGTCTAGATCATTCGGTACCATCAGCGCTCCAATCGCGACGTAGAAAATCTCTCACCCGCCCCTCGTCGCTTCCTATTGGCGCGGCGATTGGGGAGACAGATGTGCATCCCCCACTCACTCGCTCCATTTGATTGGTGCGCCAGGCGGTTCTTACTTGTTTTTAAATTGAGGGTAGCGACCTGAAGTCCTCATTCGCCTCCGAGCTGTCATCAGTATTCCAAGTGCGCTAATTTTTTCACCATGCCGCCGAAAGCAAGTGGAAAAGCCGTGAAGAAGGCTGGCAAGGCCCAGAAAAACATTACGAAGACCGACAAGAAGAAGAAGCGTAAGAGGAAGGAGAGCTACGCTATTTACATCTACAAAGTACTGAAGCAAGTCCATCCCGACACTGGAGTGTCTAGCAAAGCAATGAGCATTATGAACAGCTTTGTCAACGACATCTTCGAACGTATCGCCGCTGAGGCATCTCGGCTTGCCCATTACAACAAGAGATCCACCATCACTTCTCGGGAAATACAGACTGCTGTCAGGCTTCTGTTGCCTGGTGAACTCGCCAAGCACGCCGTCAGTGAAGGAACCAAGGCTGTTACTAAGTATACCAGCTCCAAGTAAAAGAAACCGACATCAAAACCAATCGGCCCTTGTCAGGGCCAACAAAAATTTCAAAACGTAAAGCAAGACTGGTTTCACAGTAACTGAAGTATCGTTGAAGGAAGTTTGGATTTTATAAACATTGTGTCGTGAGTTCGAATGTTTTAAGCGTTTATCGAACTACTAAACATGATAAATAGCTTAAAAATTGGGGCACTTAGTGATAAGTGTGCAAATTACACGCTTTCAACATTGTGTTACTAGTAATTAATAATGTAATTGAAATTAGAAACGTTACTAAATATTTGTTACTTGCTTTTATATCAACTGATAACATTTTAACGAATTTAATGAACAGTAGCATTCGGCGGATTGATGGAAATTAATAAATTCATACTTGTACTTATAAGTGACAATATTTTTTAATCCATGCTCCGAGCTGATGGAATTTTTGCCAGTTACTCTTTGTAGGATATTTGTTTAATTTTACAATTTTTCAAATTCCGTTGCGTATTATAAGGTATCAAGAGTGGGCTACTCTTGACTGGGCTTTACTCCTGACTTGAGGAGCGCCACTGCTACTCTTTATTCCTAAGGTGTCCCCACTCGCTGGCTGTTTAGATTACGTTATTTTTCAATTTTTGGAATTAAATAACGTTTTCGTGATAAACTTACTGAAGGCTCAGCTATTACGATTTCTGGTAATGTATTGGAACGAGACATTCCTACCCGTGGCCAGATTTTAGTATATGGCTGCTAGATGGCCAATTCGGGCTGAATTTCCGCTGTAGCGGCCAAATAGTCTGAGCATAGCAGGCTCATTATCAGTCAAAAATACATTGCTTTTGAACGTCGAGTTAATTCACAGTCTCGAATTACAAAAGTGGTAGAAATTTTCTGACTTCTTAATCGCTTCATGACTCAAGCTGCGTTTACCCAAAGCTCGAACAACTCTCCTCTTTCCATACAGAAAAAGAATCTAATTCTGAGTTCGGTAATTTTGTATTGCTGAATTATCACAACGTTTCAGTATATTCAATAATATTATATGCAGATTGTAATTATCGATTATTGTTAGCTTTACAAGAAGAATGAACCGTACGATTTTATCAATTGTTGGCCCTGAAAAGGGCCGATTGTATTTGAGAAAGCAGATGCAGCTTATCCACCAAATCCGTACAGAGTGCGGCCTTGGCGTTTAAGAGCGTAGACGACGTCCATGGCAGTCACAGTTTTCCTCTTGGCGTGTTCGGTATAAGTGACGGCATCACGGATGACGTTCTCAAGGAATACCTTGAGAACTCCACGTGTTTCTTCGTAGATCAAGCCGGAAATACGCTTGACACCACCTCGACGAGCCAAACGACGAATGGCGGGCTTAGTTATTCCCTGGATGTTATCACGAAGAACTTTCCTATGACGCTTCGCTCCTCCCTTTCCCAGACCCTTTCCTCCCTTACCGCGACCAGTCATTGTTTCAAACGCTTAGAGATCTGCACGACTGGAGACTCACAAACGAAGTGATGTCCAAGCAGAGAACGCTCCGAGTTATATACAATTTCTGCCACTCCATCCCCACCCTTCCGCCATCAGCCAATGGGAACCGTCGCCATCGCTGGACTGCTTATAAAATAGCCCTGCCAAAGGGAGCACGTATAGTTAGTTGCTGACTTTCAGACAGAATACTTCACTCCGTCGAAATCTCGCATCATAATTTTCTGACGCAATGGCTCGTACCAAGCAAACCGCTCGCAAATCTACCGGAGGCAAGGCTCCCAGAAAGCAGCTGGCAACTAAAGCGGCTCGTAAGAGCGCCCCAGCTACCGGAGGAGTAAAGAAGCCCCATCGCTACAGGCCTGGAACCGTGGCTCTCAGGGAAATTCGTCGTTATCAGAAGAGCACTGAGCTTTTGATCCGCAAGCTGCCCTTCCAGCGACTTGTTCGTGAAATCGCTCAGGATTTCAAGACTGACTTGCGTTTCCAGAGCTCCGCTGTAATGGCCCTTCAGGAAGCCAGTGAGGCTTATCTCGTTGGTCTTTTCGAAGATACCAACTTGTGCGCCATCCACGCAAAGAGAGTTACCATCATGCCTAAGGATATCCAACTGGCACGTCGTATTCGCGGAGAAAGAGCTTAAGTTGAGCTACCCATTTAATCGGCCCTTTTCAGGGCCAACAAAAGTTAACGTGGATAATATCTGTTTTGCAACATAGTTTACAGTCCTTTATTTTAACATTGATATAATTGCAATATTTTATTCGTCCGTATGCCTTCTTAAGGCTTTACGTTTTTTTTCCCCACTCCCCCTCATTCCCTTCCAATTTATTGAGTTCCCCCAAAGTGTTACCGCGCAGCCGGTCTTTCCTAATGCTCTACTGTATAGCATTTGCACGAAGGCATAGAGAAACTGCGGAAAACCTGTACCGATACAGGCGGTTATATTTTTACCGACTTTCTGCTGTATGAGAATGCACTAAGAAATCAGAAAAACTACCTCCCGCTCAACAGTTAGCGCGCAAATTAGTGCACAACTAAGCGGTCACCCATCCAAGTACTGCCCACGAGAGAAACTACTTGACTTGGGAGACCGCCGAAGCTATACACCGATGGCGCGCCCAGTGCTGTCGGTGATATGATTGCAATATTATTAGTCGTCTTAATATACGAAATGTCGAAGTTTTGAGTACCAAGGTTATCTTAGCCATAGCTTTCATATGGTTAACATCTTATCTTTGTAGAAAGAGAAGTTTCTTCCTCGCCTTAGTCTATATTTTACAGGCCAATACTTTAATATTGATATTATTGCATTATTAATATCCCGAATCTAGAAAATACTTTTGGTTTAAGAGTTTTAAGGTCTATGCATATCGCTCTCACAGGGTTTAGATTTCAAGCGCGATTAAAGCGAATCGAGTAGGCATCCTCCAGGAAGAAAAAAAAGATCATATTAAAAAATATATATTGTAAAAATATGAGTTAATACAATAATATCGCCAAATTTGGGCACTGCAAACTATTAACCGACCAGGTTATCGCTCTCACTTTTTTATATGCGTTACTTCCCACTAGACATGGTGCACTCTATGCAAATGGCAGCTAAAAGTCATGTGTGCATGAATACCAGAAGAAAGAATTTCTAACATGACTTCGAATCTAATAAATTTTTATCTTGTGACAAAGATAATTCCCTATAACGCAGAATTTTCAAGAGAAGAAGTTATTAAACTAAATTCTGATCCCATGCCGTCATATGAATTATTATCGAATCTCTGAGGTTTGAAAGTGTCAGGGAAATTCGTCGAGTGCTCCAAACTGAAGAGCCTCCGAAATTTAAAGGCTCGATCACTTATTTGGGTTTAATTTGGGCCGAAATAAACAAACAACAACGTTTCTGAAATATATTTAATAGCACATAGGAAAGTTAGAATAAACGAAAAACACATGTAAAGTGAACAAGCCGTAGATATTTCGCTGCGAAACATGCATTCAGTTTCACACACCAAAATCAAATTACCGTTGGGAATTGTTAAGGCTGGCCTAATTATTTAAGGTGGAGGTCTATTTATATTGTACTTATAATTTATAAGGCCATTATTTTTATGCATAAAAATAAATCTTAATATAGTCATTCACAGCAACTTCTTTATGAGTCGCTGAACCGATACTCTGAAATTGGGATAAAAACACAGCCATGTTTATTATTATTCATTCAAATTGAGGGTTTTCAAAGCTACTTTAAATCAATATCTCTGTATTCTGCATGATTTAAATAACGTTCCCATTGTTATTTTAAACAATTAAGGATTTCTAAGAGAAAAATGCATTTGATGAGTACGTGCGCAGATGTCGAGACAAAGCTTATTCTCGCCATTCTTAAAGTTTATCATCTAAATGATGACTCCAGTACTTGCTCAGAATATCAAGTAATCGAATAACCACAGCGATTTATCGATGAAATGCGTGAAAATATTTTTTTTAATATAATAAACACTGCGTTCAGTACCATACCGGCGGTTTATGAGCGACTGATACGCGCACAAGACCAGCGGGTCTTTCTTCATGGTACGCGCTCTGCCATACCCTTGAGCGACGTCGCAGCGACCGAACATTCTCAGAGAAGTTACAGTCATTAACAGAGCAAAGTTAACAGCCTATTTTTATACAAAATGGCAGACAAAGTCGCTTCATCGCCCGTTGCTGCAGCAGTTTCCGGTTCAACGGGGTCCGTTCCGGTTTCAGCCCCGAAGAAGACAGCCGTCAAGTCGAAACAACCACGAGCTAAACCAGCTCATCCGAAAGCCGCCGAAATGGTCATCGCTGCAATCACAGCTCTGAAAGAGCGCGGTGGATCGTCTCTACAAGCAATCAAGAAGTATGTGGCTGGTACATACAAGGTCGACGCTGACAAACAAGCTACGTTCATCAAGAAGTACCTGAAGGCTGCAGTCGCCTCCGGTGTCCTTGTTCAGACCAAGGGCAAAGGTGCTGCTGGTTCATTCAAACTAGCTTCGACCAAGGTCGCATCCGCCAAGCCTAAAGCTAAGACTGCAGCCCCGAAGAAGGCACCAGTGGCGAAGAAACCCGCAGCAGCTAAAAAACCAGCATCAACAGCCGCTAAGAAAGCACCTGTCAAGAAAGCCGCCGCTACTAAGGCTGTTACCGAAAAGAAGAAAGTATCCAAGGGACCGGCCGCTAAACCACCTAAGGCTAAAACTGCGAAAGCAAAGCCAGCTGCTAAGTCACCGGTCAAGAAGGCGAAGCCAGCAGCCAAGAAGGTCAAGCCGGCTGCTCCCAAAACCAAAAAAGCTGCACCCAAAAAGGCAGCCGCCGCGAAGAAGTGAATATTATGAACACTTCGAAACAGCAAAACAGCAAAACTTCGAACGGCCCTTTTCAGGGCCACTAAACTTTTCTAACGTTATAATGACTCTGATTTTCACAAAAAATTTACAGGCTATCGGAATTTTCAAATCTGTATTATAATTTTAGCTTCGCGAGATCATAAATTTTATGACGCAGATTTAAGCAACAGCATAAAGGCAGTGGAGGAAGTTTTAACCAGGAAATTTAGAAATTCTCCCCGAATTGATAAGGCGAAATTACAGATAATTACAGAAATTACAGAAACTGCGCAATTTGTACAAATCACTTTAGTTCCGAAAAAATATTTGACCCTGAAACTTTTCTGCTGTCCAACAAATAATTTTAATAACTTGGAAGATGAATCTGGTGCTCCGGTGTTCAGTGAATGTTGCAGAATTACTTTTTGCATATACTAGTACAATGTTGTATTTCTTTTACAATACATGCCTAGATCCGAATGAAGAACATTTTGTTGTTAGACATTCCTTGAAAGACTGGTTATTTTTTCACATGCATTTTAATTCGACGAAGTTTTTAAAATCAACAGTACGAAAAGAAAGAAAATTTGATCAAAGGCTACCGATAATGAGACAAACGATGTATCCATAGACTCATTCGCAGTTTTGCAGAACAATTGTTATACGTTGTAACGTTTTTTTGGCCCTTAAAAGGGCCGTTGAATTTCAATAGCTCCAAGATTTTCACTTTGAGCTGGTATACTTAGTGACGGCTTTAGTTCCCTCGCTGACAGCGTGCTTGGCGAGCTCACCAGGCAGTAGAAGCCGGACAGCAGTCTGGATTTCCCGAGAAGTTATGGTGGATCTTTTGTTGTAATGAGCAAGCCGAGATGCCTCAGCGGCGATGCGTTCGAAGATGTCGTTGACAAAGCTGTTCATAATGCTCATTGCTTTGCTCGACACTCCGGTGTCAGGATGAACTTGTTTCAGCACTTTGTAGATGTAGATAGCGTAGCTTTCCTTCCTCTTGCGCTTCTTCTTCTTGTCGGTTTTCGAGATGTTTTTCTGGGCCTTGCCTGCCTTTTTCAAGGCTTTACCACTTGCTTTCGGCGGCATGGTTCAGTATGATTTTCCTTTGAATACAACGAACTGAGAATGTCTAGCAGCGGAATGAGGTTCGACGCTTGCCAGCATTCATTTAAAAGCTCACACGACTCAGTGCCGCACCAATGAGATAACGGCAAAGAGTAGGGAAGGACCTCGAAGTTCGATCGCCGCTCCAATCATAAGCAATGAAGGAGGGGATAAGAATTTTCTGAGCTGTGATTGGCGAGTTGGTTGGGCCGCATGGCCTACAAAGTAGTCGGCTGGGAGACTTTTGGTATCATTCGGTCTTGAACCGTTCTTCGTGTCACGTACGTTCAATCTAACCTAATCAACATGTCTGGACGCGGCAAAGGTGGTAAAGTAAAGGGCAAGTCAAAGACTCGTTCGAACCGTGCTGGACTCCAGTTCCCCGTCGGAAGAATTCACCGTCTTCTCCGTAAAGGAAATTACGCTGAACGAGTTGGTGCTGGAGCCCCAGTCTATCTCGCTGCAGTAATGGAATATCTGGCCGCTGAAGTTCTCGAGTTGGCTGGAAACGCAGCTCGTGACAACAAGAAAACGAGAATCATCCCTCGTCATCTTCAACTGGCCATTCGCAACGACGAAGAGTTAAACAAACTTCTCTCTGGCGTCACCATCGCTCAGGGTGGAGTACTACCAAACATCCAGGCAGTCCTTCTTCCAAAAAAGACTGAGAAGAAAGCGTAAAGCATTACAACGAACCCAACGGCCCTTTTCAGGGCCTACAATTATTCTAACGAAGGAATTATCTTGTACATATTGTATGAGTTGGACATTTTTGTTGCTTCTAACGAGGGAGATCCATTAATATTAACAATGATAACATGAACTAAGAATATCCCTCCAAGAGCCATCAAGCGCACGTAACCAGCCCTCAGTATTTCACTTATTGTGCTTTCTATAATTATTTTCTGACAAAATACCAAGTTGACAGTCATGTAGATTTAATCAAGGCATTTATTTCAGATATTTATTTACCAAACTTTTCATTTATTTAGCCGTATTTGTACACAAAAATTTTGTACCTTTTTTGCCACGGCGCTGCAGGCCCTTGATGGCTCTTAATCAGCATGGTTGTAGAAACAAATGTGAATAAACAGTGTGATTTAATGTAACAAAATATTCTATGGTACTTCGGCTGATATATTTTCCTATAGATGATAACACGAGTGAACGTGATTGTGTAAATGGATGGAGTGAGGAAATGTGATTGAAGCACTAGTGGTACATAAACCGCACGAAGTGCCGTGATTCTGTGTCTTCAATTTAAACAAAAATGAAATTTTTTGTGAATTGAGAAATCGATAACCCATTGAAAATTGAAACATTTAATTTTCTTCCGTTTTTTTAATAGAAAATGTACTTTACTTTGACACAGTGTATACGTAGAAGTTTCTCAATTCCTAAAGATAACCTTTTTTTAGCTTTTTAGTTTCGCGGAATTAGGGAATAGTAAAAATGCGGGTAACTGGAAGTACTATGCAACGTTTTCAACCAAATTGTTGTTCACATGAAAATTAGAATACGAGTTATGCAGAAAAAAGATCTCTACGGTTTTTGTAATCAATATGATTAGATGTCGACGTAACTCGTTTTTGGCAATGAATTCAGAATACTTATCATTCGAGAGGAAACAGAGGGAAACAATACCATTACAAAAACGGCGATAAAACCAGCGATATAGGTTAAAAAGATATCATATGAGCGAGAGTGAATCTTCGTTAAAATAATTGCTGGCCCTGAAAAGGGCCGATGATTTTCCAGAGGATGGAAGTTAAGCTTTTTTTTCAGTCTTTTTGGGAAGAAGTACAGCTTGAATATTTGGCAGGACTCCTCCTTGAGCAATGGTGACGCCAGAAAGCAGTTTATTCAACTCTTCGTCATTGCGAATGGCAAGTTGAAGATGACGAGGAATGATCCTCGTTTTCTTGTTGTCACGAGCTGCATTTCCAGCCAACTCGAGAACTTCAGCGGCTAGATATTCCATAACAGCAGCCAAATATACGGGAGCACCGGCTCCAACTCGTTCAGCGTAGTTTCCTTTGCGGAGAAGACGGTGAATCCTTCCGACTGGAAACTGGAGTCCAGCACGGTTAGAACGAGTCTTTGACTTTCCCTTCACTTTGCCACCTTTTCCGCGACCAGACATGTTGATTTCAATTGACGACGGATAAACACACTTGGTACAACCGACTGTTCCGTGGAGTATATGATCCAAAGATTCGTCTGAGCATCTATGTCTAGATCATTCGGTACCATCAGCGCTCCAATCGCGACGTAGAAAATCTCTCACCCGCCCTTCGTCGCTTTCTATTGGCGCGGCGATTGGGGAGGGAGATGTGCTACCCCTACTCTCTCACTCCGTTTGATTGGTGCGCCAGTCGGTTCATGTTTGGTTTCAAATAAAGGCCAGCGATCTGCTGACATCATTCAACTCCGAGATCTCCTCAGTGTTCGAAGTTTAGTAGTACAAAGTATTTCGCATCATGCCGCCGAAAGCAAGTGGTAAAGCCGTGAAGAAGGCTGGCAAGGCCCAAAAGAACATTACAAAGACCGACAAGAAGAAGAAGCGCAAGAGGAAGGAGAGCTACGCTATTTACATCTACAAAGTACTGAAGCAAGTCCATCCTGACACTGGAGTGTCGAGCAAAGCAATGAGCATTATGAACAGCTTTGTCAACGACATCTTCGAACGCATTGCCGCTGAAGCATCTCGGCTTGCTCATTACAACAAGAGATCCACCATTACTTCTCGGGAAATCCAGACTGCTGTCAGGCTTCTGTTGCCTGGTGAGCTCGCCAAGCACGCCGTCAGTGAAGGAACCAAGGCTGTTACCAAGTATACCAGCTCCAAGTAAAAGAAACCGACATGAAAACCAATCGGCCCTTCTCAGGGCCAACAAAAATTTCAAAACGTAAAGCAAGACTTGTTCACAGTAGCTAAAGTATTTTCGAAGGAAGTTTAGATTTTATAAACATTGTGTCATGCGTTTGAATGTTTTCAGCGTTTATGGAACTACTAAACAGCTTGAAAATTGAGACACTGTGATAAGTAGGAAAATTAATTAAAATTAGAAACGTTACCACATATTCGTAGCTTGCTTCTATATCAACTAATAACATTTTAATAACTTCAATCATTAGTAGCATTCGACGGATTGATGGAAATTAATAAATTAATACTTATACGTGACAAGGAGACCCGCGAGAGGAGGCGTCACGAGTGGAAGCGTTGTGAGTAGCGGGAGTAGAAAAGTGAACAAAAGAGGAAGTAGCGGAGGCAAAAGGAGGAAAAAATATAGAACAGAGTAAAGTGGAAGGCGGGAAGAACGGGTGGAAATAATACGATCGGAAAGAAAGGCGAAGGAAACGGAGAGATAGCCAGAAATAGGGATCGTGGGAAAGTGAGGTTAGTGAAAAATCGAGAAGGAAACATGGCCGGAGGAGAGAAAGTCGAAGCGAGCGCCGACATAGAGAAGGAGCAAGGCGGTGAGACGGGGAAGACGCAAACAGAAACGGCAGTCGGTAAAAGAGGACGAGGACGACCGCCAGGGACGAGCATCGGCAAGAAACAGGGGACGTCAGTGACGAGAAGCCTGGACAGATTTCTGAAACCCGTAAAAGCCGACCAAGGAGAGGGAATGGAGAAATACGACGGCAGGGCTGAAGAAGACGATGAGGACGGAAACTTATTTACAACGGAAGAGAGCGATGCTTTCAAAAGAAAATGCAAGATAGGCAGATCGCCGGGAGGGAGGGGAGAGAAAAATAGTGGAGAAAGGAATGAAAGAGTAGTGGTGATAACACAAGCAACAGTGGAAAGGGAAGACGCCAGAATGCAAGAAGGCAAAGATCTGTCGGGGGAGGGGGAAAGAGACGAAGAAACAGAAGAGAAAATGGAAGGAGGGGAAAAAGAAGAAGAAACGGTGGATGAAAAGGACTTTCTAGGCTCCCTGAAAAAGTGGAAAGAAGAATGGGAAAGAGAGTGGAAGTGTGAGTTGAGAAATAAGCTGGCAGCCGTCGTCAGACAACTGACGGAGATGGTGAAACGAAGCATCGGACAGAGGGAAAAGAAGGAGGCAGAACTAGAGGAGACCCGACAGAAGCTGTGGGAGGAAAGAAGGAAGAGACAGACGGAGTGCGCAGAGAGAGATCGGATAATCAACGAATTAGGAAGGACGGCAGAATATCTACAGGAGGAACTGACGAGGGTGCAGAGAAAAAGCAAGGAGCAGAGAGGAGAAAGAGGAAAAACAGAAGAAATGAGAGATGAGAATGGAAATCGGGACGAGGAGCCGAATAAAAACAATACCAGGTCAACAAGCGAAGCAGACCAGATAATACTAGAAGAGGACAGTAAGAGGTACAACAGAGAGAAAAGTCGGGCCGGAAGTACAAGAAGGAAGCAGGATATAGGAGAGAAAGAAGCACCCTTCAGGAAACATCCGGGACGGCTGTCGCGAGCAGAATGGGAGAGAGAAGAGAAAGAAAGAAGATTGAGAAGGACGAACATAATTATAAAGGGAATGCGGACCACAGGTAGAGGTGAAGAGGAGGACATATGCAACGCGATACAAACAAACCGGAATATGGCCACTGATTAGAAGGTGGAGACGGATCAGCGCAGGCATGCTAGTGGAACTGGGGTCGACATTGAACAAGGCCAACGTGATGAAAAGCAACTACAAAAGACAGGGCGGTGACATACAGATAGTGGATGACAAAACAGAAAGAGAAAAAGAAATACAAGAATGGATCGAATTAAAGGCGGAAGAGATGAGGAAGAAAGGAGAGAAAGTGCGCACGGGACACCAAAAGATCATGACACAAGGTATATGGAGAAGATGGAGTGAAGACGAAGGAGATTGGGAAAAGGACGAAGACAGACGACAGAAAGAAACAGAGATGGAACAAGGAAACAGGAACGGGTTTCGGAAGAGAAGAAGCACAAATGGGTTTCGTGGAGGAAGGAGCAGAGAACGATTTAGAAGATAAGGAGGCGAGGATAAGAGCAGTGACGTGGAACATCGCGGGAGCAAGAAAGATCCATGAAGCATGGGAATGGCTAAAGAAATATGACCTAATTGCGATACAAGAGACGTGGATAGAGGAAAAGGACGAAAACAAGATAGTATGTGCACTAGATAAAGACTAGTGGTACACTAAGCCAGCAACACGAATAAATAAAAGAGGGAGGGCAGTCGGTGGGCAGTTGGTAGGAGTAAGGAGGGACGTTTGGAAATCCGCGAAGGTCAAAAGATGGAAAGATGGCTGGTAATAGAGGGGGGGGGGGGGGGGGGGGGGGGGGTAGTGGGAAAAGAGAAGGAGAAGATGAAAATAATCACAATATACAACAACCAGGGATTCTGGAACTTAGAAAGCGAGTTGACGGCTCTGATAAACGAGGCGGAAGAAAACGCAGAAGGTGTAATTCTAATAGGAGATCTGAATGCACGTGTAGGGGAGGAACAGGGTAGCGTATGGGACCAGGAGGAGGAAGGAGGGAGACGAAAATCAAAAGACGGAAAACTAAACGCAGAGGGAAAAAAGTTACTAGAATTCTGCGACAGCAATGGCCTAATGATTCTAAATGGGAGATGCGAAGGAGATTGGGAAGGTAACCTTACTTACATTGGAGAGGGAAGAGAAAACGGGTCAGTGATTGATTACGTAATAGCGAGGGATGGGAGCGACCAGTGGGTAAAAGAAATGGAAGTACAGGTAAGAATAGAATCGGATCATCTACCCTTAACATTCAGTATCGAAGGAACGGAGAAGAGGGCTCGTGGGGAAGATAAAAGGAGAAAGACAGGAGGAAGAAAAGGGGAAAAAATGCTAAGATGGAAGGGAAAACGACACAGGGAATATAAGAGGGGTTTCAAGGAGATGTGGGACCAAAGAACAATAGCAGAGGGACCGATGGATAGATGGGAGAGACTGACGAGAATCATCCAGCGAACAGCAGAAAAAATAGGTATGACAGGAAAGAGAGGGGGGGAAGGCGCAGATAGAAATGAGTGAGGAGGTAAAAGAGCAACGGAAAGTAGTATGGAAATGTTTGAAAAGTTACATAGAAAAGAGAGGGGAACGGGAAAGAGAACTCCTAGTAGAGGCAAGGAAAAGGATGAAGAACATCAAAAAAGGAAATCAAAGAGAATTATGGGAAAAAAGGTGGAAAAGGGTTGAAGAAAGTAGAAACGTCGGAGAAATGTGGAAGGAATTGAAGCCCTTCAAACCAAGAAAAATAAATAGCGGAAAACAAGTAAGTAGTGAGGAATGGGTAAAACATTTCAAGGTACTACTGGGAGGGAGGGAGCGAAGGAGCAGGGAAAGGAAGGCGGAGGAGCCCGAGGAAGGAAATAAAGTAGGACTTGAAAGACTAAATAGAGACATAGAGGAAATAGAGACGAGGAAAGCTCTAAGGAAGATGAAGAATGGGAAAGCCGCGGGGGCGGATGGGATAGTTGCAGAATTTTTGAAGGGGATGCCAGATGAAGGGATGAGGGAACTGGTAGAGATATTAAACGAGATGTGGGGGAACGGAGAAATCGCAAACGGGTGGGAAGTAGGAAGAATTTTTCCAATATTCAAATCCGGGGACCCGATGGAGGCAGCAAATTATAGAGGGATAACACTGCTAAATACGGGGTACAAACTATTAACAACCATAATATCGCGGAGGGTTAGAGACTGGCTGGAAACACACGGGAAAATGAGGGAGAGTCAGGCAGGTTTTCGCAGTGGGAGAGGGACGCGCGACCACGTATTTGTGCTAAACGCACTCATAAACAACAGACTGAAGAGGAAAGGAGGGAAACTCTATACGGCTTTCGTGGATTTCCGAGCGGCGTTCGACACGGTAGACCGGGACCGATTGCTCGAAAAACTGAAGGAAATAGGAATAGTAGGAAGAGCGATGGCAATAATAAGGAAACCATACGAAAATACAGAGAATGAAGTGATATCAGGGGAAGGGGTAACAGAGCGATTTAAAACCGTAAGAGGGGTGAGGCAGGGATGCCCACTCAGCCCAACACTGTTTAGTGTGTTTATCGATGATATTGACGAAATATGGGAAAAGAGAAACGAGGGGGGAACGGTAATAGGAACAGAGAAGATCTTCGCGCTAAAATTCGCAGATGACATTGTGTTGGTAGCAGACGAGGAGGATGGATTAAGGAGTATGATAACAGCGCTGGAAAGATATGTAGACAGGAACAAGCTAACAGTGAATATTAAAAAGACAAAAATTATGATTTTCAAGAAAGGTGGCAGAAACAGAAAAAGAGAGAAATGGAAATATAATGAGCAAGAGTTGGAAATCGTTAAGGAATATAAGTATCTGGGAGTGTGGTTCTCGAAAGGAAACACCTTTGAGAAGCATTTAAAAATCATAACGGGGAAAATCAATAAAGCCATAAATGCAACGTGGGGAATATTTAAAAGAGCGAAAATTGGAAGTCTGAAAAGAAGGTTGTACTTAATGGATGCGATTGTAAAGAGTGGTATGCTGTATGGTGTGGAGGTATGGGGATGGAAGAAAAGCGTACAGATGGAAAGAATGCAAGCAAGATACGTGAAGATGGCCATGGGAATAAGGAGGAACACACCGAGCTACATATGGAAGATGGAAGCTGGCTGCAGAGGAATAGAGATAGAGACGTGGAAAAGAGCAGCGGCCTACATAAGCGAAGTAATGAAAATGGAGGACGACAGATGGCCTAAGAAATGCCTGAAGGAAGAGATAAGAGGAATTTTGAACGGAAATATGACAAAATGGGGAACACAATTGAAGGAAGCAATGAACGAAGTCGGAGAAGGGAATCTGTGGCCGGTGATTAGAAATGACAATGTCAGCGAGCTGGAAAGAAAAATAAAAAGGGGAGAGCGGATTAAAACGGAGTTTGGAAGTATCAAAAAACTTCCTTGAGTGTACCCAAATAAAGAGACTCCCAATTATTATCGCGTCGGTAAATCATTTGACTCCAATTTCAAACGAACAATCAAACGAAAACCATTTAAATAATTTTTACTTGTAAGTAGAACAGATATAATAAGAGGGAACCGCACGTGGATAGCAAAAAAAACTTACCGTTTTTGTCATGAAACCTACAACTAATTCGACACACTAATATAAAGCTACTGATGGAAATTGTTGAGGTCAGTTCAATAATTTTGGAGGTGGGTCTATTAACATTGCACATTTAGTTCATAAGAGAATTATTTTTATTCATAACAATGAATCTTAAAATCGTTCTACCAGCAACTTCTTTACGAGAGGTGCTGAACCGTCCCTCTAAAACTCGGGTATAAACACAGACATGTTTATTAATCTTGATTTATATGTAGGATTCCCTGAGCTACTTTAAATCAATATCTTTTTATTCCGCATGAGTTCAGCGACGTAAACTTTGTTATTGTAAACAATTACGCATTTCTAAAAGAAAAATGCATTTGATGACTACGTGCATAGATGTTGAAACGAAGCCAATTCTGTGCACCCTTTCCATATATTCGTTTATTGAAAACTTCGGTATTAGCTCACAATCTCAAGTAATTGAACAACCATATCGATTGTTAGGTTAAACATGTGGGAATATTTTTTAAAATCTAAAAAAGGCTGATTTCAGTACCACATCGGCGGTTTATTGCCGAACGGTACGCGCACAAGACCCTCGGGTCTTTCTACGTGGTACGCGCTCCGCGATACCCTTTAACGAAGCCGCAGCAACATACATTCTCAGAGAATTTACTGTCATTAAGGGGAGGTTCCTCTGTTTTGGTTTGAAAAAATCAATTTTTTTTTTACATTTTCCGATTCTTTGACATTTGTAGAATATGTCCGTAAAGCGGTTTTGAATTTACTAAAGTTTTAAGCGAGATACAGCGCGTTGAAGAAGAGCGTGCATCCGAGCGCGCGCCGCTACCTGCGTCGGGTCCCGTTCGCTGCCCTATTCTGTTCATTTATGATCGGACCAACATATTTGAATTCTTCATATCCATAGAAGAATTGTATTTGGCCCTTTTTCCCTGTAGAGGGAACAAATTGCGTTTTATAACGAAAAGGACATCATATTTAAGTCTATGTTTCAAACGTTTTCGGCTCGTTAGTCGGGTGTCGTGAAATTTCGTGCTGTGTCGGATAAAATTGAAAAGTTCACGTGTGTTTAAAGAATGCCAGATTCACGGAAATCGTCAGAAAAAATTGGTCGACCAAGTCGTCCACGGAAAAGGAAGTTTCTAGGCAATCAGCATACTATGAAACAAGAAACTTCCTTCGCGAGCACGGCAACAGAAAAAAACACAGCCAAGTTGAAATTCATAGTTTACAAAATGGCAACCGTTTCGTCGCCAGTTGTAACCGCAGTTTCTGGATCTGTGGGATCCGTCTCGGCTGGTACACCGAAGAAGACAACCGTTAAGTCGAAGCAACCACGTGCAAAGCCAGCACATCCGAAAGCTGCTGAAATGGTTATCGCTGCAATCACAGCTCTTAAAGAGCGCGGAGGCTCGTCGCTACAAGCTATCAAGAAGTATGTGGCTAGTACATACAAGGTCGACGCTGAAAAACAAGCTACGTTCATCAAGAAATACCTAAAGGCTGCCGTCGCATCCGGCGTCCTTGTTCAGACCAAAGGTAAAGGCGCTGCTGGCTCATTCAAACTTGCGTCGACCAAGGCGCCATCGGCCAAGCCTAAGGCTAAGGCCGCATCATCTCCTAAGAAAGCAGCAGCACCCAAAAAACCAGCATCAGCTACCGCTAAGAAAGCTGTCGCCAAGGCTGTTACCGAAAAAAAGAAAGCATCCAAGGGACCGGCTGCTAAACCGCCTAAGCCTAAGGTTGCAAAAGCGAAGCCAGCTGCTAAGTCACCTGTCAAAAAGGCGAAGCCAGCGGCAAAAAAGGCCAAACCAGCTGCCCCCAAGACAAAGAAAGCTGCTCCCAAGAAGGCAGCCGCTGCTAAGAAGTGAATATTATGAACGCTTCGAAAAGCAAAACTTCAAACGGCCCTTTTCAGGGCCACTAAAACTTTCTAACGTTGTATTGACTCAAATTTTTGCTAAATTTTGTAGGCTATTGAAATTTTGGGAACTAGTTTGTCAATTCTTGGATTCTGAATTCTGGATTGTTAGGGAATTAAAAATTAGATATGCAATAGAGCAAGCATGGAGAAAAGTACGATCTCGTGCAATTTTTATTTTCTCGCGAACACATCAAAACTACTTTCATCGGTCTCGGTTTTTAGACTAAAAACATTGTCTTCTCTTTTTAATTCCCTTATCGGATTGTCTTCGTTTTCTACAATACTTGAGACGAATTTTGTCTATAGTAGTATAGTAGTAATTTCGTCTCAATTTTGTTTGGTGAGACAAAATTCGTCTCAAGTATAGTAGTAATTTCGTCTCAATTTTGTTTGGTGAGACAAAATTCGTCTCAAGTATAGTAGAAACGAAGACGAAATTGGTAAGTAAGGCTGTTGAGAGACACCACGCAAGATATAGGAACAAAACCAGAGGCCACCACTACCAACAAGAACGGGTGATCAACTCGAGACACAACCAACCCGTGGATCAAAAATACAGGAATGGATTTTTTTAAGACGAAATGTGTAGTGGGCTATTCGCCAGTCCCAAAAGCCTTTGACAAGTGTCTGGATGAATAGGATATAAAAAAACCTACAAACGCCGAAATTACCATGCCCGATGGAAAGGTTCAAGAAAGTGTAGAGGAGAGAGAATTAGACGTTGTCTATCATAAACAATTACAAAGATTGATAACATTAAGCGTTCAAAGGACGGTTTTGAAACCGAAATACCGGACTTCATAAAAACTTCCCGATCCGGCTAGTGTCGGCCTTTATTATTAAGTTATTTTAAGGGTAAGTCCGAAATATGTGCACTGAGAAAAAAAAATTGTTGGGCCAACTACATTCTCGAGTATTTGTGCCAGAGTTTTTTCGAATAAGTTGGAACAATTCATATATTCATTGACCCAACCACTTCGAATAATAGCCTCAATTACCCAATGATTGTGGCTGCTATTCGAATCTTCGGCAGCATAATATGAGATATAACCGGTATAACCTTACTTTTTTCATACCACTGCAATTAATAATGATGTCTAAAATATTAATAATCGCTTTGCAATTAAGTGTAGTAACTGCTTCCAAAACTTGTTACAGTAGATCTCTGTTTTTTTAGTGTTCGATGTTGAATTTTATCTGTCGGTCCTAAAATGCACTCTTCGACAAGTACTGTCGAATGAACATCAAATGCTAAAATTTGTTCACCGCTTTAATCTGAAACTGTGATAAGTGAAGCATTTCACTTGTAATAGGAATTTTCATTTCAGGACCAGGCAGAATCTTCCTTCGAAGAAAATTAGATGCTTGCAAAAACTGCTTGCTGCGTAGTGGTTGAACTGGAACTCTACGACAAATTAAAAATGAAAAATATATTCGCACAGTTGACTAAACAAATATAAAACCCACTCAAGAAATCGTTTTACTTTTTATTCTTGCGTCAACAGTACTATATTTTACATCAAATTTGATAAATCAAAGAATCGACACTTATGCGTGTTTTTTCTAAATAACCTCCAAAATGCATTATGCAAGTGAGCCGGTATTAGAGCCCTTAACCACTCGAATAGTTGTATCAACCATTCAAATAGGTGAGGTGGCAATCGTACATGGTTGCCGCAACTGATAGGGCCCCTACTAATAAGGCTTAGTTCGTGCAACCATTACTGTTTGGTTGTCATAAATAAGCCGAGTTATTGGTGAATTAGGAAATGTGGTTGGTTGTGTTAACCAATATGTTGGTTGGCCCAAATAATTTATTTTCTCAGTTTGTAGCATCGTTTCTTTACCGAGATATATGGCTTTAACCGAAGCCTCTGAGAAAAGATTGAAAAAATCTGCTTCTTACTTCGAAAAGGGGTACAAAGCGGCAATAACACAGTGCATAAGTAGATGGACAAGGTCGACGCCACCACACAGTCCGAGACATAATGCGACGTCGATAGCATTAGTCAAAAGAATAGATTTAAGTATCATTACATCGACAGCAGCGTGGGCCAGTCTCAAGTCGACATTCTATAATTGACCAAGAGTCCGATAGAGCAATTTCGCGGCTGTTGTATTAGATTGAGAATGTTCCATTTTCTTTCTAAACAAAGTTTGATTGAATCATTTGTTACCTCTAAACATTTACCTTTATAATCTGAAACGAAACGATAATGTAATTACGATTCAACTTCACAACAGGTAAGTACGTTTAATTAGTCAATTATAATTACCGTTATCTCTGATGGGATATTGTTTACTTTGCGAAAAGAAAGAACCGTTTGTTTCTAACTTTTTTTAGCCCTGAGAAGGGCCGTTTGTGTTTTAGGATGACTTTGCAAATGCATCTTATCCCCCGAATCCGTGAAGAGTTCGTCCGTGGCGTTTAAGAGCGTAGACGTAGACGTTCCGTATAAGCGACGGCATCACGGATGACGTTCTCAAGGGATACTTCGAAAACTCCACGTGGTTCTTCGTAGATCAAGCCGGAAATACGCTGGACACCACCTCGACGAGCCAAACGGCGAATAGCGGGTTTGCTTATTCCCTGGATGTTATCACGAAGAACATTCCTGTTACGTTTCGCTCCTCCCTTTCCCAGACCTCTTCCTCCCTTACCGCGACCAGACATTTTTCAAATTATTAGTTGAGATATACTGGACTGAAAACTTGTAAGCGAAGTAATGTCCGAGCAGACAATCCTCCTGCTTATATGTAATTTCGGCCACACCATCCCCACCCTGTCGCTAATAGCCAATAAGAACCGTCGCTGGATTGCTCATAAAATGACCCTGCTGAAGGGAGCGCGTATAGTTTGATGCTGACTTTCTGACAACGTCTTCCGTACGTCCGTTGAGATCTTGTATCACAACTTTCTAACGAAATGGCTCGTACCAAGCAAACCGCTCGCAAGTCTACCGGAGGCAAGGCTCCCAGAAAGCAGCTTGCAACTAAAGCGGCACGTAAAAGCGCACCCGCTACGGGAGGAGTGAAGAAACCCCATCGCTACAGGCCTGGAACCGTGGCCCTCAGAGAAATTCGTCGTTATCAGAAGAGCACTGAGCTCTTGATCCGCAAGCTGCCCTTCCAGCGACTTGTTCGTGAAATCGCTCAGGACTTTAAGACTGATTTGCGATTCCAGAGTTCCGCTGTAATGGCCCTTCAGGAAGCCAGTGAGGCTTATCTCGTTGGTCTTTTTGAAGATACGAACTTGTGCGCCATCCACGCGAAGAGAGTTACTATCATGCCTAAGGACATTCAACTGGCTCGACGTATTCGCGGAGAAAGAGCTTAGGACGAACTGCCAAAAAAAATCGGCCCTTTTCAGGGCCAGCAAAAGTTAACGTAGTTAGTATCTTTTTTGCAACATATTCCTATATCCTATATACCTATATTTGGATATTGATATTACTATATTATTATTGTCTGAAAAAATTAGAACTTTGCAAGTTGCTTGATCATTATTTTGGGTTTTTTGTTTACAAAACTGACGAAGTAGTTGATCAAGATTATCTTCCCCGTAAAGTAATTTTTGTATAATGCAAAAATCATTGTGGAATGTTCTACTTTGCATCCTTGTTTGAAGAAATGCTCGGGAAGATTTTGTTATCTACTCTGGCCGGTAATGGGCGATTTCTTAATATACAATATTCATCGCATATATGCTACAAGTATACTTTAAATTCTGCAGGGATGTATTAAGAACCTTCATGCCTCGGCGTCGGGTCTAATCACTGTTCTAGACATAAAACAAATGTAAAAAAATAGATATTACTCAACCTCTCAAAAACCAACATGGCCAACAAAAAAATTGCTTTCAGTATTGTCGTTATAAATAATCATATGTTTATCATTTTTTTAATCTACTAATAATTGTGGTTGCTGTGTAAAGGTAGAAAAACAAGTTTAAATATCGGGGATGAAATCGCGGTGGAGGATCAGGTCCGGGCCGAGTTGGTATAGCATGCCTCATATACAGGGTGAGACACATAAAGTGTTACAGAGCAATAGCACTCAACTATTGATCATATATTTCAATGTTTCAGGCAAAACTTCAATGTTCGAGAAGGTCGTACGCGATTCACTCTATTTTTCATCGTTGGAGGCGTTGAAGCTCCGACAAAGTCAACTCCACTTTTTAAAATGGAACCGTATATTTTTTTCGATAACATTATTACTAATTTTAAGTTAAATTTTGTGATCGCTTTCATCAAATTAAAAAATTTGTTATAGCCCCGGCATTTCCCAGACAAAGAATCTCAGTTTACGGTCATTTACCTCATATATAAATAAGTAAGTAAATCATCAGATAATTCCGACGTATGATCATATCGCGTTGAGACGGTGTCCAGGAAAAAATCATTGGTAATTTGTGTTGCTTGTGTATCCGTTCGTAGTATTTTTTCGTATTGCCCGAGGTATTTAGAAATTACCTCAAATCGCTTACAGAAATTATTACATGTTTGTGATTTTGTTATATTTCATTTGCGGCGGTCTACTATATTATTTGTGTGATTGACTGTATGTGGAATGCGTTGTTTATTTGCAGAACATTATATGCGAGTAATATTTACTGGGATATTGTATTATGTATTCTAGTTCATTGCGTTCAATCACCGTTCCAATCATGATGTACAAAATGTTTCGCCGACCCCTCGTCGCTTCTGATTGGCGCGGTGTTTAGGAAGGCTGATGTGCTTCCCCTTCTCCTACTCCATCGGATTGGTGCGCCGATCGGTTCACATTTCTTTATAAATGAAGGGCAGCGAACATCAAGCATCACTTAGCTCCGAGCTATCATCAGTATTCGCAGCACCCCAATACAGAGCATTTTTTCACCATGCCGCCGAAAGCAAGTGGTAAAGCCGTGAAGAAGGCTGGAAAGGCCCAGAAGAACATTACGAAGACCGACAAGAAGAAGAAGCGTAAGAGGAAGGAGAGCTACGCTATTTACATCTACAAGGTACTGAAGCAAGTCCATCCTGACACTGGAGTGTCGAGCAAAGCAATGAGCATTATGAACAGCTTTGTCAACGACATCTTCGAACGCATTGCCGCTGAAGCATCTCGGCTTGCTCATTACAACAAGAGATCCACCATTACTTCTCGGGAAATCCAGACTGCTGTCAGGCTTCTGTTGCCTGGTGAGCTCGCCAAGCACGCCGTCAGTGAAGGAACCAAGGCTGTTACCAAGTATACCAGCTCCAAGTAAAAGAAACCGACATGAAAACCAATCGGCCCTTCTCAGGGCCAACAAAAATTTCAAAACGTAAAGCAAGACTTTTTCACAATAATTCAAGTATCTCGAAAGGAAATTTTAAGGTTTGATTGAGATGCCCCGTGTGCATAACAATTCTTATTGAGTATCGAGTTAAGTGTTACCGAACGCTTTCAACCTACTATGTATGATAAACCATGAGATAAGAGCTCGAAGATTGGAGCACTTATTGTCAAGTATGCATTTTCAGTGTCGCGTTACTGCTCGTGGATAATACTGTAGTAATAAAAATTGGAAATGCTACCATATAATTGGATCTTGTTTTTGTACTTGCTACTGCACTGATGAAAATTTAACAATAATCAAGAGTCGAATGTGGATTGAAAAAAATGCTAAAAAGAATATAAAACTTATATCGTGTATTCACAGTGATATCGGTCAGGATTTGTCAATGTAGTGTTCGAGCAGTCACCTGAAAAAACTTTTTACTTACGATACGCTTTTCAAGATACTTTCTTTATTTTACAAAATTCTCTGAAAGGCCTGTTACGTTGCTTTATTTTTTCATTTTTCAAGTAGCTTTCTAGTAGGTTTTAGAGCATACTTTTACCGCCCGTGGTAATAAATACCCAAAAATATAGCAATACATATTGAAATTATGATATGTTAATAAAAATCGATTTGTTGATTTTCCCATTGCTTATTGTTTACTTTGCAAAAAGAATGAACCGTACGTTGTTATTATTTTTGGGCCCTGAAAAGGGCCGTTGGCATTTCGGAATTACTCCTGTAGGCAAGATGCAGCTTAACCGCCAAATCCGTAAAGAGTGCGGCCTTGTCGTTTAAGAGCATAGACAACGTCCATTGCTGTCACGGTTTTCCTTTTGGCGTGTTCGGTGTATGTTACAGCATCACGGATGACGTTTTCAAGAAACACTTTGAGAACTCCACGTGTTTCTTCGTAGATCAAGCCGGAAATACGCTTGACACCACCTCGACGAGCCAAACGACGGATAGCGGGCTTTGTTATTCCCTGGATGTTATCACGAAGAACTTTTCTGTGACGCTTCGCTCCTCCCTTTCCAAGACCCTTTCCTCCCTTGCCGCGACCAGTCATCTTTAAAACTGTTAGAGGTCTTCTCGACTGAAGACTCACAAACGAAATGATGTCTAAATACAGAGCGCTCCGACTTATATACAATTTCTGCCATTCCATCCCCACCCTTTCACCATCAGCCAATGGGAACCGTCGCCACTGCTGGACTGCTTATAAAATGGCCCTGCTAGAGGCAGCACATATAGTTCGTTGCTGACTCTCCGACAGCATACTCCCCTCCGTTGAGATCTTATATAACAATTTTCTGACGTGATGGCTCGTACTAAGCAAACCGCTCGCAAGTCCACCGGAGGAAAGGCTCCCAGGAAGCAACTTGCAACCAAGGCGGCTCGTAAGAGCGCACCCGCCACCGGAGGAGTAAAGAAACCCCATCGCTACAGGCCTGGAACTGTAGCTCTCAGGGAAATTCGTCGTTATCAGAAGAGCACTGAGCTTTTGATACGCAAGCTGCCCTTCCAGCGTCTTGTTCGTGAAATCGCTCAGGACTTCAAGACTGACTTGCGTTTCCAGAGCTCCGCTGTAATGGCCCTTCAGGAAGCCAGTGAGGCTTATCTCGTTGGTCTTTTCGAAGATACCAACTTGTGCGCCATCCACGCGAAGCGAGTTACTATCATGCCTAAGGACATCCAACTGGCTCGTCGTATTCGCGGAGAAAGAGCTTAAATCAAAGAAATCGGCCCTTTTCAGGGCCAACAAAAGTTAACGTGGATGATATCTTTTCTCTACAATATGTTACATAGGCCTATTTTTCGACATCGACATTATTGAATTATCATCGTCTAAAAAATACCCTCTGCTCAAAAGAGAAAAGCCGCCTTTATCGCATCCATAGGGTTTAAACTTAAGTTAGCTAAAAAATGAAAAAGTAGCTTACTCTTGTTCTGGGTGGGAAACGGATTTTCCCTTGCCTTATCACAATAACCCGTCAAAATATCGTGCCAGATTATGAAAGTGTCCCTTATACGTACAATTCCAGTATTGTAATGAATTGACATTGACAGTCTGTGCCAACTCGCTTAAAAATTCAAACATTAATTTCCTTCACTTAAAACGAATTCACAACTCCTACCCTCATCACTCTACTACATATTTATAATTTCATTCAAATATCTAGCAGCATACTGAGCTCACATTGAATATAACCCTAATTCAATACAATTTTGCGTATGTATCGAAATAAAAATACACTCCGAACCATCTCAGACTACGAAATACAAAAAAAAAAAGCCCATCACAGCTGTTAAACGATCGATGTAAAACATTGATCTTCCTGGTCGAATTTTTAACCATGTGTGCATAAGTATCGGAAAAAAACACTTCTAATAAATCTGTTGTTTAAGAGTCTATTAAACGTCGATTATGATTATCATCTCAATCCGCAGATCTCTTGTTTCAACGTTGAATGTTTAAAATAAAAGGTTATTGAACTGAACATTCCAATGGCAAAACATAATATTATTTATTGTTAGGATTTTAAGAGTCATTAAGCGTATGCATACGTAGCGCCGTGGCGATACAAGAAACTACAACATTTTTGTAGACAAACTACGGCTAAATAAAGAAAAAATTGCGTAAATAAATATCAGACATGAACTCCTTGAATAATTCTGCATGACTGTCGACTTGGTATTTTTGCAGGAAATAATTATAAACAGCACAGTAACGGAAAAATTCTGAGTCGGCTGAACGCTAAAGCCCCCACCCCATTCCATTGTGATAATACAATTTATTTTATTTTACACCTCACAAACACCGGGCACTACATATTTTAGTTGAGCGCAATGCGTGCCGCATCTCTGCATTTATAAAAAAAGTTTCAGACGATTCGAATGATTAGTCGAGGCATATTCTGTACACAAAATTTTGAGATGGTATCCGCTATATTGTAGCACCGTGAAACAAGTTGGTCACGTGCGCTTGATGGCTCTTAAGGCTTGGAAGTATCAGAGAAATTCGTGGAGTGCATCAAACTAAAGAGACTGTAATTTACTAGTGCTTCCTTAACTTTTGGTCAAATTTCTTTAACCGTTTTATTGTCTAGCATAGTTGCGCCAGCTTCACGATCTACTCGTCACTGTACTTCGTTTGAGGCCCCTTCGATTTGAATAGTGGCTATTCATGGTTTTGACCCTTCGTCAATTTTTTTTTTTTTCTTCTTCAAGAAAAAGAACTCTGATGAGTAAGATGATGATGATGATGATGATGATAAGAAACCCTGGAAATTCGATTTTTTGCTACGATTTTTGCTATTGATTTGAACATTTAGTAAATGCGTGTTGAAATGTTGATTCGTGTAAACAATCATATTTTTTTGATGGATTATGATATAAGGATTAAAACTAGGAGCTTCTCTCTCACGCGGGCAGTACTTGGATGGGTGACCGCTTAGCTATGCACCAACTTGCGCGTTAACTGTGGAGTGGGAGGCAGTTTTTCTGACTCTCTGATGTATTATCATACAGCAGAAAGTCAGTAAAATATAGCCGCCTGTATCGGCGCAGGTTTTCCGTAGTTTTCCTGTGCCCTCGTGCAAATGCGATACAGTAGTGTATTAGGAAAGAGCTGCTGCGGGTAACACTCTGAGGGGAACTCAACAAATGGAAGGGGATGAAGGGAAGTGGGGAAATCGTAAAAACTTGAAGAAGGTATACGAAAGAATATATTATTAAAAAAAACTATGAAGATTGAATAGAAATATTTTTAAAAAAACTAGGAGCTTCTCTATTTGCCCTTCGTTGTGTATTTTTATAATAGTACTTCTTTTATCTAATTGCATTAATCTTAGACCTGCGTTATTCGATTAGTATCCTCTCACAGCTTTCTGTTGTTTCGATACTCTCTCAACTTGACGTATCATCGGTATTGTTATTTTCAACGTTAAATCCGAGTCCAACTATAATGTTCTAGTTATTCTATTGTTTCTGATTCTCACTATGATCCAATCTCGTAGAAGTTCATTTTTCAGCGTCCCATATCCGCAATATTCAACCAGTTGGTTTATCTCTGAGAGAAAATCTTTTGTGAACACTCCCGCACCTTTAAATCTTGCTCGTTCAAAAATTACGTTTTTCTTGCCATCGAAATGATGATCGAATTTTGCACGTACAGTTTCGTAAACCGTGCTCTCAGCTTCTGTTGATCCAAATCCCAATAGAATGTCTTCTGCTTCCTCACCCATCGTCTAAATGGACACGATAACTTGTTCTGTCTCTGACTTTTTGTCTAAACCCAATGCCATTCGGTATTTATTTCAAGGTTGCAACCATCTTATCCAATCTTCGGGGATAAACGAAAATTGAATCGGCGGTACAGCGTTCACCGAATTATGGGTTACTGCTGTTGAGTCTGCCATCACGCACTCGCTGCCACTGTATTTAATTTCAATTCGGATAAAATACCATTTTCTCTTTATTTCATACGTCAGCCTTTCTACAAAGTCCCTACACGAAACGCCTAAAACAGTTGGAAACATCTCCAATCCACTCATTTCGCTTACTCCTCAAACAACAATGAACGTTAAAATCGTCTAAATGGACACGTTAACTTGTCCTGTCTCTGACTTTTTGTCTAAACCGAATGCCGTTGGGTATCTATTTCAAGGTTGCAACCATCTTATCCAATCTTCGGGGATAAACGAAAATTGAATCGGCGGTACAGCGTTCACCGAATTACGGGTTACTGCTGTTGAGTCTGCCATCACGCACTCGCTGCCACTGTGTTTAATTCCAATTCGGATTAAATACCATTTTCTCTTTATTTCATACGTCAGCCTTTCTAGAAAGTCCCTGCACGAAACGCCTGAAACAATTGCAAACATCTCCAAACCACTCATTTTGCTTACTCCTTAAATAACAATGAACGTTAATATCGTTCTTTTTCGGCAACTTCTTTGTGAGAGTTGCTGAACCGGTGCTCTGAAACCGGGGTGTAAACACAGACATGCTTATTATTCTTGATTCACATTTAGCAGACCCTGAGCTACTTCAAATCAATATCTTTCGATTTCGCATGAATTCAATTATGTGAAGCTTGTTTTTTTAAACAATTACGCATTTCCAAAAGAAAAATGCATTCGATGACTACGTGCGCAGATGTTGAAACAAAGCCTATTCAATATATCCGTTCCGTATATCCACGTATAAAAGACTCCACAATTGTTTCAGAATATCAAGTAATTAAGTAACCGCATCGATTGTTAGATGAAACACGTGAGGATATTTTTAAAAATATGAAAAAGCCCGATTTCAGTACCACATCGGCGGTTTATTGGCGAAGGAAGCGCGCACAAGACCCTCGGGTCTTTCTTCATGGTACGCGCTCCGTCAATGGGGTGGCTGAAGCTGCAGCCACAGAATATTCGCAATTTACTGTCATCAGTATAGTCAAGTTGAAGTTAGTATTTTACAAAATGGCAGACAAAGCCGTCTCATCGCCAGTTGTAGCAGCGGTATCCGGATCAACGGGATCCACGCCGGCTGGAACACCGAAGAAGACAACCGTCAAGTCGAAACAACCCCGGGCAAAGCCAGCTCATCCAAAAGCTGCTGAGATGGTCATCGCTGCAATCACAGCTCTCAAAGAACGCGGAGGTTCGTCGCTGCAAGCTATCAAGAAGTATGTAGCTGGTACATACAAGGTCGACGCTGAAAAACAAGCTACGTTCATCAAGAAATACCTGAAGGCTGCCGTCGCATCCGGCGTCCTTATTCAGACCAAAGGCAAAGGCGCTGCGGGCTCGTTCAAACTAGCGTCGACCAAAGCGCCATCAGCCAAGCCTAAAGCTAAGGCCGCATCGCCTAAGAAGGCAGCAGCGGCTAAGAAACCAGCAGCACCCAAAAAACCAGCATCAGCTGCCGCTAAAAAAGCGCCTGCCAAGAAAGCTGTCGCCAAGGCTGCTACCGAAAAAAAGAAAGCATCCAAGGGACCGGCTGCTAAGCCTCCTAAGCCTAAGACTGCAAAGCCGAAGCCAGCTGCCAAGTCACCCATCAAGAAGGCAAAGCCAGCAGCGAAGAAAGCCAAACCAGCTGCCCCCAAGGCCAAGAAAGCTGCTCCCAAAAAGGCAGCCGTTACTAAGAAGTGAATATTATGAACGCTTCGAATAAGCAAAACTTCGAACGGCCCTTTTCAGGGCCACTATAACTTTCTAACGTTGAAATGTCTCTGAGTTCTGGTATATTTCGTACAATACATAATCATGTAAATTATTTTGCCTAAAAACATTTTTGAACAAGCTACATGCAAAATATTTACACGTTGCCGAAATTTAAAAAAAAAATAGGTTCATGTAAACAATATGTAGCGTCCTCAATAAGATTCGTATCTACAAGCAGGTTTAAATTATATAAAAAAAAGTTCCAATGAAGCGAGTGACAGTGTTTTTGTTAACGTAGATGCACGAGTATATTCGAATAAGCTATTTTAGTATTGATTTTATAACGATTTTACATACAGGTTTTGCATCTTCGGCCAATTACAGTGGTCTTAATATTGTCGCTTTTGTGAGGCGCGTTTGGTATGCGGCATAGCCGCTAGTCGTCGCTATCATCGAATTTCCGGATGATCATTAGTAAGCATAACCTCGAACCGCCGAAATTTCTTTCAAAGAGAGGCACGTGCGTTTATAGCTGAAAATTCATTGAAAGATGACTAAGTGGTGCGTGGTGCCGAACTGTAGAACTGGCAGCAGAACTGAGGTAAAGCGTTCGGTATTTCGTGTGCCGAAAGACGCTGCTTTGTGGAAGAAGTGGGAAGAGGCCATTCCAGGAATCATTAAATTGAATCAGAATGACGTTGTTTGTGAGAGGCACTTCACCGAAAAAGACATTTCCCGTGAATGGATGAAGCGCGACGCAAATGGCAAAGTAATAGCCCGCGTAAGTTCGATAAACGATTTTACACTCATTTTAAAAAAACTTTTTACCTCAAATCGTGTACATTCCTATTACAGGCCACCTACAAACATCCACAGCTGCAAAAACTCGCTGTTCCATCAAAATTTGGTAACTCCCTAGCTGGAATAACAAACTGCGTGCCAATGCATGAATATGCTAAGCCATTATCAGATTCGCAAATGGAATCTGCAAAAATTGCAAATCAGGGTAATGCTCAGTTCCCTAGTGTTTCAACACCAGAAATTCAAAGAGTCGATATCTTCATTAGTGCGTTTCTTTAATTAAGTATTTATTGCACTTATGTAAAAAATGGAAGATAAATATTTGAACCTTACATTTATTTCTTCTGTCAATATTATAGATGCTGCAGATGTATCCCATTCAAGTCCAGCTATTAGTGCAAATATTTGTAAGGAAGAGCCTTGTTCAATCGAAGTAGCAGATAAACTTCCAGTAGCAGAAACACTTGTTTCTCCGATACATGCAAAAATGTCCGTATCAATGGAAAAAAACAAGTATAAAGAACACAATGGCTTGCATAAATGGGAAAAAATAGAGACTTTTCCAATTAAAATAGAGGATGAACTTATAGTAGCAGAAACATTTGTTTCTCGGATACCTCCCAAAGAGCCTCCAATGGAAATCAGCAAGCGTAAGTAACACAATGAATTACTACTTTAACTGTTTATACTTGTATGGCTTACACTGATTGCCATAAGATTCGTAATGACTGAAATAAAATAAGAATCCTCAATGACATTCATACTTATCACTGTGGAAAATGCACTAAAACGTTATCTTACTTATTATTCAACTTCAATTTGGTCACGAAATCTAAATTGCCAATGAAACGTATCTTCATGTGCACTGAATCGTATTAATATCGCGTTAAAGTAGTGCTATGCACTGATTATAAAAAATTACGAATTTTTTCAGTAACAGAAACCTACAATTGTTCGTAAAACCCTTTGATTTAATTTTATCAGGAAAATCAGATGAAGATACAGTGATCAATTGTGACTTTTCCACCTATATCCCAGAAGGATGGGGTTGGGTAAAAATGCATAATGAAATTGTACACCAAGCGTTATTCACATACGCAGTTACGAAGGTTGAAAACGGAGTACATTGTCCAGTAGTACAAAAAGCTGTTACACTTGATGCAAAGGGTACACTCCAATATTTTATTTACGGACGCCACATTGATTCCCAAGGCAAGAATCTCGAGCAAACTCTAAGTAGCGAAAAAATACTGAAGGACGTTTTACTAAAATTCAAAGGGACGAGCATTTGCAATGGCATGGGTGATGTTGATGTTCATCTTGTACGACCCGGTACTGCTTACCAAGATTACGTAAACAAATGGAGGAGTAAAGCCTGCTCGTTGATATCACAGAAAAAAAGATGCGAGTCTTGCACGAGGACAAGGAAGTGCATACAACAACGAATAGTGCGGCTGAAAAATTCTGAGGAATCGAATTTCATTGGTGATATTTCAAATCCTATTGATCAACGCAAATTATCAGCTATGCGAATGAAACTCAGACGTGAAAGACGTCAGAAAATTAGAGCTCAGGAGCGCGTGAAATATCTCACAACATGCATAAAAACACAATGCCACAATAATTGAGACGGAAATAACTCACGTGGATATCTTAGATTCTCAAATATCGAATGATCACGGAAATTATCGGTGCTGATAGGAAAAACGAACGCTAGGGTTTTTATTTTTTCCGACGAATGTGAGTTCGCAGCACGAGCCGAAAACGAGCGTTGCAATCACATGACTTAAGTTCATCTTTTTCCAACGATTGTTGTACACAATTTTACTTCGCATGACGCGAACAATGAAAGCGCTCCGTAACCGTAAAACGTACGTTATTACTACGAGGGAAGTTCAAAAAATTGGTTCACAGCGAACCAAAACGTCTCGATAGAGGACCGAGAAGTTTTTATAAAAACTTAGCGTGCCACCGAGGAACTCGGGTACGCGGGCTATAAAAATACAGCTTCTCAATAAAAATTGATAAGAACTCAAAACTGCAAAAGGCTGTGAAATAAGATGTGAATAAATGTGCCAAGCAATCCAGAGTTGTAGAGGGAAGCCTCATAAAATAAGGTATTTGCGTATTTGAGGATTAAAGATTTGAACTACTCCATTTCGTATGTGAAAAAACTATACGTTTTTTTACACATGTAATAATTCATGGAAATCGGACTCTGCACATTTTTTAAAGCTAGTGATGTATTATATATATCACTCACAGATAATGGTGACAATCTGATTTAACACATCTATATGGTTGATAAAAAAGGTGAATTATAGTTACAAACCGACAGTTTCTTCGAAATACATCCCAGCTTTTATCTGACATTTTTAGTAATAGTGTCAATAATTTTTTCTCCGCACAATCCAATGTTCCAAATGAAAAAAACAAAAATAACACATTCATGCAGAACTTCGATATTTCTTTAGCGCTTCACCGTCCAAACGATAAGTATGCCACGCTTCCGTTTTTGTGATATCTTTGGCACCTTTGCGTTTGTACATCTCTTGAGCTGGATTCCAATTCAGCACGACAAAATCTACTCTGCTGCAATTTTCGTCGGCAGCTTTCTGTAAAGTGGCATAAAATTAATATTTCGATAAACTAGTGCATTATTAAATTGATAAACGTAAAAACATGGAATGCTCTTTCAAAGCTTTTTAAAGACCCGTGAAAACGTGGATTTATTTTTCATTATCCAAAAGTCTATAAACGAGCAAAATTACGTAATGTTTTAGAAGATTGGATAATCATTTCATCGTACATTAATTTATACTCATGGCCAGTCTAGTTGAGTGTAGTATTTGCATAAAGCTACAAATGCTTTATTGATATTTTTTTAAAGGCTCACTTTAGCAACTGTGTCGAACATTCTGCTTCCTATACCCTTGTTTCTGTATTCAGGAGTCAGGTAAAAGTCATCCAAGAATATGCTTTTGCCTTCCCATGACGAATAAATGTAATAGTAGAGAGCATGGCCAATGACTTTGCCATTGTCCACTGCGACAAAAGCTTTGAACAATGGTGGATCCGTTTCAAAACCATCTCTCTCCAGATCTGCAAAAGTATAAAAGTTATTTTTTTAATCTCCAAAAGATTTGCAACAATAAAAAACTGTAAAAAACTAATATGAAAATTTTAGAGGCAATTCAGAATATTAATAAGATTCTCCAAGATATAAAACACTACTAACAGTAATTATTAATTTCTATTATTTTTTTAAACTTACATTCCAAGGAGCGTATCATGTCCATTACAATTTACACTGAATTCCAACTTTTATAGTATATTGACATCAGGGATTTTTTACCTAAACTTTTGTGCTGCTATATGATATAGCAGCTCTAAAGATATTTTTTTTTCCTATTAAAATTTGTGAGGATGTACATAATTGACAACGATAAATTTCTCTTAAAGTGATAAATATTTTTGAAATCTAATCTTCATCACAAATCACAAAATGCATGTTGAAAAAATATCTTTTATAAAAAGCAAGCTACTTTTTACTAATTTTAGCCTATCTTGTTCTCTTGTAAAATTGTCCAAAAGATGAAATGAGATTTCATTTTTATCTACCTACGAAGGATAGATGTTCATGTCACAAGATATCATATTTTTTATTTTATGCTTCAACAGTATGTATTTTAATCTCACAATACGTAGTAGAAGTTAAACAAATGCGATAATCGTGACCAAATAACCACGATTTTTATCTGCCCATAATCTCCTCTCAATCGCCTCAATTTTCTTAATAGTTTCGTATATCTTACCTTCGTGGTTGATTTTCGGGCCATTTGGCATTTTCTCAAAATCCGCAAGCTCTTGAATCAATTTTCGAATTTCCCGGCAATCCTCCTTTCTGGCTTCGCGAATATCGATCATTTTTTTTATTGATCCTATTAACACTATTATTATATTCAATGTTCACAAAATTAGTATGGAATCTTCCAATTGTTTCCCGAGTAAAATGAAAGACCTCGGCCACAATAGCCAGTGGATTGTTCCTTGCTGATAAGGGGAGCAAGCTAGCCCTCTTCTTATTGGCTGATGAAAACGATCTACAGCGCAGATTTTTTTTATCAATGAGAATACAGAAGATATGTGACAAGTGCTAAACTCTCTGCGCGCGGTGCTATTCGCAGTGTCCGGATTACCAGTAATAGCCACAGAGCATTTTCATTCATTACAAAATCACAGTGAGTAGTCGAGTGGCGAATGATTATTATGATTATCGTCGAGTCGACGGGCGGTAGGCGGACGACGCGCTTGTGAGCGCCCAAGCGCGTCTGTCAAAATATGAGACTTACTATACGCCCTTGCACGCAACTGTAACGCGTTCATACAGACGCTCTTCTTCGTACCTTTTTTTAATTGTTAAAGCATCTAGAGTGAAGAATTAATATGAATATCATCTGGTTTTTCGTCCTTGCCGGCGCTCTGCGTAAGTTACAAACTTTTTTAAAAATTATTGCAATCACATTAAGAGTGCAACGAAAATGAGAAAGACGGTTTGGAGAAGGGATTAATGTTTTTTGGCACAACGTGGCCGACCCATTTCTCAAATATTTTGAAGATTTTCGAGCCGCAACTTATTTTTCAATTGAATTACATTGAATTAATTTTCGATTCGATTTTCCAAATTAAAATTTGGAATAACTGGTACGAAATTCAATTTTCAATGAAATTTTTCTATAAATTGTGATAAAAACGACGGAGTGTAGCTAATTATTCCTTTTGTATCTGAAACATGTGCTAATTTTCTTAAGAAAACTGCTGTGCAATTTTGTGGGAATTATCTTGATAATCGATAGCAAATTTGGACATTTACTTGGAAAAACTCTAGACAATTGTTGCACATCAATAGTAATAACCATTCTGACAATTCTATAATTAATATTAATCCAAAAGATTGATAGAATCTTATCTGATTATAGCTAGAAATACTTATCACAACTTTGTACCAATCCACTTCATTTTTGATATTAAGTTGCTCAATCACTATAGAGTGAACATTTATGAACAAAACTTTTTTTAGTGTTGGTCAACTCTGCAGAGGGTGGAGCTTCTCTAGTGAGAAGCATGGGCCTGAGAGGAAGTCAGCAGTCATTACCTGAAGGCAGTAACTTGAGAGGACAACAGCCACAATCAAGGGCTGCTTACCTTGGATCACCAGGTTACAATGGAGGAAAAAATAACAACTTTGCCAAAGATTCTGCACAACTACAAGGAAAAACAGACAGAGGTCTAGGAATTTCAGCTTGGGGAATAATCGGAATTATAGTAGGGGCGATTCTCTTAACGACAACAGGCTACTACACTTTTGTACTCTATCCTTTCATATGCAAAAAGCAGCAGAGTTATGACATGATAGAATTGACCAATGTCGTATGACTATGCGTGCCTTGACCGTAAAAACAATGGGAAAAATGCATAAATTCCGGGTGTGTTCAAGAAGTTGGAAGAAGATGAAGTAGATGGATGGAAATCGCAATAGAATTACAGACTGATTAGCTGTTTTGTTTTCTCAAAAAAATAGTGCAACGTACCTAGAATTCAAGACTTAGGACAAAGTTAGTACAGCTTCTACTGATAAAAAATCATTTCCAAGAATTTACAAATTTATAAACTTCCATACAGTTTTGAGTTTGATCATATTTGGGGAAAATGATCTGAAGAGCTTGGAAAAGACTTGTATTTATAAGAATGTTATACTCACTAGTGATTAATTGAAATTAGAATTTGTTGATGATGGAACTGAAATATTTCTACAATTTTTACATAGTTAAAGACATATCAAAGATATAGAAACTAGAAGAGCTTTTTGTCATTTTATTGTGAAACTTTATTCAATAAAAAGAGACAAATGATAATTACAATTGGTTAACAATTATTCTGTACGATTAAGATGTCTGTGCTTTTTCTGTAAATGCAAAATTACACATCCGACGCCGCGATTCGCATCGGCTTTTCGTCTCCGAGATTCCACGCTTACATTTACTCATTTAATATACTTTTTGCGCTTGATGGAAGACGCTGTTCGGTGTGATTACAATTCATACTTCACATTATTATGAACGAGAGTATTTGGACTCGCGGGTGGAGAGCGGGTCGACCGTCGTCGTCTATTATGAATGATATGTCGAAAAAACTAAGGTAAAATAAGAAAAATATGGTCTCCGTTTGCAGTGGCACGAAATATTCTTGTAAGAAAATGGAATTACTGTACTATCAATAAACAGACAGTTTCATGACATTTATGAAATGAAAAGAGCGATAATGGCAGAAGAAAAATACAGCACAAAGCTTTGAGGCTTGGTGAAACCAGAATGAGCATTTTGTCGTCCAGAATAACATTGAATTGATCGATTCGATTAATTACCCGGCATTAATTTCCATCACGCAATGCGATATTCATGCATCTACGTAAAACTGTCAGAATTAAGACGGGAAATAGGGAAAAGTCGATACGAAAACGAGAAAAAAAACCACGATTCTGTTTAAACGCGTTGATGATTCTAAATCTGTAAGTTCTTTCGAAATACATATTTATGCTAGAATTATATTAATGATGTCTATTTTGTAACAATAACCTGTAGAGTTTATGAATATGCTTGAACTTATGAACAATGCAATGAAAAAAATGATTTTACGTATGTTTCTCTATCGATTTTTCAATGCATCAAGTACGTTCCCATTATTCCAAGAAGATATCTGTGAAATTTCATTCATGTTTTAGGTAATTATTAAACAACGTTGACATTTTCTACCGCCGGTGGTTGGTTAAAATAATCTACCAATTCAATAATTCGATAAAAAAATATCGAACAGAGACGCTAAATAGGAACATAAAACGAAAAATAAATTCCCAAACGATAGAAACACTCAATTCTGTTTACCCGTTTCGTAACTATCTCAGTGGAATGCAGAGCACGTACAACAAAAAAAATAACGGAAAAAAAACTGAAGGCATGAGATAAAAGATGAATCTATAGCTACAGTGGAAGAGTTGTGTGTCGACTCGTTACTGGGCCGAGAGATAGCGACAATCGCTTATCCCCCTGATGGAGAAAATCTCCGAGGCGCAACGAACTCACAAATTTGCAGTCTGATGATTCCAAAAAATCTCTCTACGAACATTTAGAGCTCGTCTTTCTCATCGAGATCGACGTCGCTGAGATCGATGTCCTCTTCCTGCGGAGGTTCAGCGTCTTTGCCGTCCCACGCTTCGGTCTCGTAGATTTTCGGTAATTCCGCTCCCTTAAGTGGCGCAATACCTCCGCGGCCATAGCTGAGGTCCCTCAAAAACTCGTTAATTCCGTCGTGCGAAAAGCTTCCCTTCAAGAGCGAATATTTCATTTTTTTGATATTAACGACCGCAAGAGCCGGATAACCAAAGCCTCCGATTTCCAGAGCTTCCTCGATGTTGGGCTGAGCTCCAGCTTCCGACCAAACCCATCCCCACATCTTCTTCTTGTATTTTTCTGCCAAAGCCTTAAGGGTCTTGAGATAATCCGTTCGGCAGCCCGACTGGCAATCCAAAATGTGCGGAAGCACTGCGACTACGCACAGAGGTTTGTCCTCGCAGGATTTTTTCAACGAAGATTCGCTCACGATCTGCACGATGTCGGGAGCTGGAATGTTTTCGGAGAATTTATCAAGCGCCCAGTTGACGATGTCGCTGCTTGTGCGCCCGCCGTCGTATTCTTCCACGGAATCAGCGTCTTTCGGGCCAGGCGCGAAGTACTTTATCGTCGGATAACCACGGATTTCGTACTGACTAGCTTTGGCTGTGTGTACAGTAGCATCGAGCGCTCCTAACTTGACTTTGCCCTTGAGTTCGCTCGCTGCACTCGCCCAAATAGGCGCGAGGTTCTTGCAATGTCCGCACCACGGAGCAAAGAACTCGACGAGCCACATGTCCTCGGATTCGAGAACGAGCTTGTCGAAGTTATCGTCGGTAAGCTCGATTACGTCTTTCGAGTCTTTGGATTTCGATTCGGAGCCCGATTTCTTGCCTCCTAAAGCAGCGCGGACCTTTGAAGATGCTGCGTTTAAACCACCTTCGACTAAACCGGCCGCGGTTCGTGCGCCGGTGTAATCTTCAGGCTTATTCATGTTTCCTGCAAAGATCTTTAGGGTCGGAAAACTCTTTACCCCGAAACGACCGCCCAGAGACTTATGCTCGTCCGCATTTACTGCTCCGACTTTCACCACCCCCTGGAATATTTATAACGCACTGGTTATTCATCAATGTTTTATCGATAGATGAGATTCGAATTTTTATATGAAATTTTCGAAAAACTGAGTGTGTCGTTCGCGCAAAATACGCAACACCCGATTCAAGTTTGGTTCTAGAATAGACTAACGTGGAACAAAGTTTGATTACTACTTTTATACAAATCTGTTCATGGATTTTTCAGTTTCAAAGTCCCTAAACTAAAAGTCACAAATCTGATTGTATTTTGATAAGGCTTTTTTTCTATCTTTCAAAAGACAATGCAATGCAATGAAATTGATATTTATATACATTGGATAGAATATTTTTCAAATACAAAATTTATCTTTCCAATTTCCCTAGTTATGCATTATTTTCATAATAAAGTATGAAAATTCTTACAAGTGGACCAGAACTCTTTGTTGCCAGATTTTACAAGGCAAGAAAAGAAGAAAATAAATGCAAATTTCACGTGTGCAATTGTTGAAAAATTTCATTTTTATGATTTTTATAAATTTCTACTGCCTCAAAACCTGAGATTTCTATTTGAAAAACATAGTTAACCGAGCCAGAAATTGTAAATTAACTAATAGTCTACAAAAACAAAACAAAAAATTAAAAAATTGACGTACTTCAAAACAATACAGAAAATTCTTAACAAACCTTGAGCGCAGTTGCAGCTTTCTCATACTCCGGTGTCAGCTGTTTGCAGTATCCGCACCAAGGTGCATAAAATTCCACAATCCAGACATGTTCGCTGTTGGTCACAAGTTTGTCAAAATTGCTGGGAGTCAATTGTATGACGTCGGAATTGGACGAGTAGAGGCAATTAGCCCCGGCGACGAGCAGGAGTAACCCTATATACATCATAAGAATTATTGCAATTGAACTTTACAAATTCTTATAGATTATAGATTCTTTATATGGTTCTGAGATTTTAAACCCCCTAAGGACCTGAGCAGTATAAGACAACATAGAATAAATTTACAAGAAGCAGGGAGAGATAGTACAGAAAAAAGTCTTAATCTAAATGAGGCGATACAAAAGAGCGGATGAAAGGGTTATTGAAAAAAAGCACCAGACAAACCGAAAGCTGGTAAGTAGAAAACAAGCGAAAAGTTGTTGTGTTAAAAAATTTAGAGATTATAGATTATATTCTTTATTGAGTTCTAGGATTTTAAACCCCCTAAGGACCTGAGCAGTAAAAGACAACATAGAATAAATTTACAAGAAGGAGATTTAGAGAATTTACAAGAAATTTACAGTAAGAGATAGTACAGAAAAAAATCTTAATCTATATGAGGCGATACAAAAGAGCAGATGAAAGGGTTATTGAAAAAAGCACCAAACAAACCAAAAACCGGCAAGTAGAAAACAGACGAAAAGTTGTTGTGTCAAAAACAGTATAAAATTCGTTTTGAAATGAGAGAATTTCAACAGGTGCTCAAGATTACGTTTATGCAGTCTCGGCGTGAATTAGCCGGCATTATCGAAAGTCGCGATTGAATCCATTGAAAAAAAAAAAAGTTAAAACATTAAAAAATGCTCGTCGACTTACCGAGAAAGGCCTGCATTTTGTTTTACAACTGTAGACGACGTAAAGATGCTCTCAAGACGACGTTATTCTCAATGGATTTCGGTGTATCATTCGATTATGTACTTGTCTCGCTGGTGGACGCAGCAAAACTTCTCCAAATATAGCCGAGATTTCTCGTGTAGTTGACGCCGACAGTGTGCAACGTTGCCTACGAGCTTTTTCGTGGATCGTCATGATTGGTCCACGATTTGTATATGGCAACGCTTGTGCCGCCCACGCATCTGTCGCCACCTACGCGATTGGTTGCGATAGCGTTTATGTGTTCCGAAGACTGGCTTGTTGAGCCTTCTCGGCTTATGCCGCTCGGACACACCAGCGACGTAAAGGCGGAAACGCTCACAGAAACTTCCGTTTTCCAACCAATCGCGAGAAATCCCCGTAAAGCTCGACTCACATGTGACCCTGTCTTACCGACCGAGTTGCCAATTTTTGCAAAATATCACTTACGATTAATAAATAACGAATGTAATGAGTAACGGTATCACCTTTTTTTAAAACCGATATGTCGAGACACTTTTTGAGGACATTTATTCCAAATTCTCTTTTTTCTCGAATGAGCATGAAGCTTTTTGGAAACATTTAGAAAAAAAAAGATACCTAAATGCATATTAATATTAAAAAAAATTATGGTCCTTTGCAAAACCACAAAACTAGAAGAAATTAGCATGAGATCCTTTGAACAAAGTTAAAAATTATAAGTTCACGTTCTTATCGTTCTCTCTCGCTCCACTGCATTTGCCAATAGCGCTTTCTCACTCACACTCACAGCGAAACTTCGGGAAGATTCAGCTACCTCACTCGCACTCATGACGACTCGGTCGGTACGACACATCACCTGAATCCGAGAACATGCTGGTTGCTTTCCAGACCGAACGTTAGATGGCGCCCTATCAAAATTCTCCGTTGTATCAACTCTCCCGAAGCACAAAATCATGAAGACTAGAGGTATTTCTAGTCTTCATGCACAAAATTACGAGGAATCGAGAGATAAACATCTCGAAAAAAAACGAGGAACTATCAGTAATGTTTATCGCTTGCAAATCTCTAAATATGATAAGATACGAGGGGCTTTCCGATTCATACGTTAGATGGCGCTCTATCGCAATTCCCCGTTATCTTTTCGCCCACCTTATCCGCTCTCTCGGAGTGACGTTATTTAGGCCCGCGAAGCAAATGTGTCAGATTCGCTCGGGCGACAGCTGCGAATCGTCACTGACAGGGCGGCGCGATTACACGCTAAAACAAAGTGTTGCCGCAAAAAAATAACAACGTGTAGCGCGAAACATCGAATTATCGATTATTCCGCGAAATGACTCACGCTTTCTCGTAATCGCGACGCTACCGTCCTTTTCCGGTAGGTTAGATACCAAACATATTATTAATTATTACGAAACAGTGTTGACGGCGGTTTACTTTCGCATGAGTGTCCGCGTTTCCGCATTCGGTATATACATCTATTGTATTCAGATTTTGGCTGTAACGTTAATTAATATGTGCAGGATGATAAGACGTAATGAAAAATCGTAGTGCGAGCCACGATGAGCTTTGACAATCGCCTCAAAGATCGCTAATCAACGCTTCGTTAATTGAAAAATCGACCCCCGACGATCGAAGGGGTAAGCAAATGTATATGACGTGTTCCCATAGAAACGCTGTTTAACCATCAATTATTGAATTTATTAAAGCCACAACTTTCGAACCTTGAACAACTTTACCTGTTTTAATAAACGGAAATTTGTATTTCTTCATTCTGAGAATTAATATTTGTTTTTCGTGTCAATATCAATGTTGTATGACATAATGTCTGTGGATGATATAACAAACGTGCTTACGGTATTAGAAACTTTCTGGAATTTTGATTATCCTTAAACTTCCCTAGAATTGATTTTTTATCTGATCATTGGAACGTAGTAAGAAAAATTAACTTTATATCTTTAATTGGAGAACCTATTTTTTGTATTGTTCGAAGAGGCATTTTTGAAAATGTACTCTTTAATTTTGACCATGGAAAGGAAATTTTTGTTTATTGTAAACATTGGAATTCAACTGGGGATATACGCTATGTGTTACTTTTATAAACAATATACACATTTGCCAAAAATGTACAAACTATTATTAATCGATAAACAAGACTATGATGCAGATTGAGCAAATTCTTGAGTATCCTGCCTTTGCATTTGTTTGCAACTTTTTAATCAACCTTGTCATCTTCATGCAAGATCATCTCTTAAACTGGCAGTAAAGATCTGAAGATCTCACAAAAAAATTTGACGAGTTCAAAAACAATCAGAAAAATCCATTACATTTCTTTAATTCAGCAGGATAAATTACTAATGACTTCAGTAAGCTTTTTTAGTTATGTAGTTAAGTGAAGTAAAGTGTCGAAGATTAAAGTACATTCACATTGCACAATGTTGGACTATATACAAATATTATTCTTATAATTTATGTGAAAAAACTACTGCTTCTTAAACATATCAATTTAAAAAAATATTTTATTTATATGCCTAACAAAAGCATTTAGCAAACTGGTCTACAATATTCTGGAATTAAAACTGGTATCTTCTGAACACCATATAGTATTCAGAATTCCGGAGAGATTCAAATTTTGAGAATTACATAATCCAGCTTAGATTTAGTTGGCAATGGATGCTCAACTAAAGTCTGAAACGTTCATTTATAAAATTGTTTTTTTAAGTTCCAAGGAGTCGGAAAGATCAATTAAAACCAAGTAACATTTTATTTTTCAATTTCATGACTCCATGTTTAAATATTCTTGCATTGAATTCAGAATTACACAACTTCAGAATTTTTATTGGGATCCTAAGATCTGAAATTATTAACTATAATGAGGCTAGCTTAGATTTGTTGAATATATTTTTGGTAAATAATTTTTTTATATTCCAATACACACACATAAACCACTGTTCCTCTACCTGCAGGAGGCAAGGATAAAAGCTGGTTTTATAAATATCATTATTAATTGAAATCTGAAACGTTCAAAATTATTCTGTCAGTCTTCTGCACTCGTTGATTTTTTTAATGAGTTTTCAGCTTTGTTTTCATTATTCAATTATTATTGACAGTGAGAATAATGAAGTTGTGTATTTTGTCAACAACAAAATCAAAAACACAATAATTAAAATTTTCCTGTGGACTATTCTCAAGATGAGATCTCAAAGTACATGTCGAAATTTTTTCAGATTTTTTGGAAAAATTTCGTTCATTAAAGGAAAAACTTGAAGTTCAGTAACAAAATCGAAGCCAAATATGATTTTCAAAAAACCATAACTTTTGATGTAGGGAAAGAAAAAAAATTATCCATGGTACGAATTAAAGTCTTGATAGCACACTTTAAGTGAAATAAATTTGAAAAAATATATATCGAAAACTCGGTTATTTAGAGCGACTATAAAACCGCATTGCGTCTTGACGTGTATATACGTCAACCCGTCCGAATGAACGGGATTCGTATGTCACATATGTACGCGTCACCCGCACGCGAAGGGTTAATAATAGACATTTAAATGTAAGACCTAAATGTTACTCAACTATAACATTGTATCGTTGAAAACCAAAATCTGCGAAAATTAAAAGACATGCAATTTTTTTATACCCTAAATACACGTTCGAATATTTTGACATTTTTAAATAGTTATGAAATTTAGTGTAGAACTTAGAATCACTGAAGTATGCCGATGCCTGAAAAATAAAAAACTGCTCTTATTTTTCTGAAAATTGATATTTAGAGGAACCACAAACACTCAGTGACAGAATTTACTCATTTTTTTTTGTAGACTTGGAAAATCAAATATAACAAAAAACTTCTTTTCTCAACTCAGGAATATATGTTTGAATATTCTGGCATTAGCATTGGCCTTGCGTCAAAATTTAGAATCACTACTTCAGATGTGGGGTGCAGATTTAAATGAAGTACTAACATTGAATCACAGAATTTTCTCATTTAGATCTAAAGGATGAGCATAATCAAATAAAATCAAATCACATTTAACTTTTTTACTTGGAAAAGTAAGTTCTTATAATTTTATAATGTACATTTATCTTATAGGAAATGGAACATAATTTGAGATCCTAGATTTCTAAACATATTATATTAGCTGCTCGTATCTTATTGAGGATGAATTAATGACAGAGAATTAGAAAAAGTAGAAAAATCCATAAATCAATGAGACTGCGGAAAAGATTTTTTTCAAATTACATTTATTTTATCAATTAGTTATTGAATATTCTATACTTTATATAGCAAAACTAATTATTTTATGCTCATGTATAAAATAACACACTGTTAAAATCATTCAACGTAAAATTACCACACAGTGCAGGAAGGTCTTTCACTTTTACTATTTCTGCTAAATTTGTTTTTAATACAAGTTAACTTTAATTTTACAACATGTACATGGAATTTCCATTTTTTTTGCATATTACATTGAATTTTTTACATATATCAAATTAATATACAGTGTACAAACTTTTCAAATATTTTTACAATTGATTTCTAATCGCTAGTGTCATCTGATTCATGACATGTATGATCAACATCATAGATATTATCTGTGTGATATCTATGGCGGAAGATTAATGTTTGATACATGTCTGACACAGCAGAAGGAAAAAAAATGAAATTTTTCTCATTTACAGGTTTTAAAGGTGCCTTATCTAATCACTGGAGGATATACTGATAACAAATTGGCTGGTCACAGAAAATCAATCAAACATGGGGGAAAACCTGAGAATCTTCAAGCTCCTTATGTACAAGAACTGGATTGTTCGCAAACGGCACTGGAAAATGTTGCTGTTTGTTGAGATCACAATTCCCATACTGTTGTTCTTTTTGGGAGAGACTGTACGAATGTTGTCTGGCTCTGCACCTACTAAAATTACCAACAATACTTACTATCCTCCTGAGTCTCAGGAAAATATGTGGGTATCCAGGGACGATAAGGTGTTTCAAATGCGATACACTCCGAACAACACTTTCACTGATAAAGTTATGGAGATGACACGTGAATGCATGGGAATTCAACCAAAACGTAATATGATTTTCTTATTATTTAAACACTAGTAATTAATCTAAAATTTTCGTCTCCTGCTTTTTGGAATCTGATATCGAACAAATTAATCATTTACAATTTATCAAACTTGATGTTTAATGTATTGATTGACGAGTTTTTGACCTTTTTTTTTGTTCTTCTACAAGTGTACAGGTGTGCGTAGATTTGTCGATAAAATACTTCGGGGAAACGATGCGCTATCTTACTCGTAGAAAATAATTCGTTGAAAAATTGCTATGTCTGGTTTGCACAGATACACCCAATAAATAGGTTGCATAAGATCTTTGCGATAAGAAAGGCGCTTAATGAATCATCACGATTATTCGTAACGACGTTTTTTCCCAACTTCCTCCTCTTGATAAACAATAGAATTTTTACACGTGTCCATTTTTGATTAATTTTAATGACTTATGTAAAAGTGGACAGATGCTAGAAATCGTAATTCCTTATCACTATAGTAAACAATAGTGATATGGGGTGAAGAATTCCTCGTTAGTTCAAGACACGATTAAATGACCGAAGGATAATAAACATTTATGATAAAATCGCGAGATAGCGAGAAGTACTATCAAAATCGATACATCCGATCATAAGATGAATCGTTTTTGTAATCGAATATTGGAAAATTTTCGAACTTAATTGGGGCATTGCATTTCTAAGAGATTAACACGATAATTATTATTCGCGGCAACAACGTTGATTTTGAGTATTTCCAAAGAATCAGAATAGATATCAATGAAAAACAGGTTTAAATGAGAGATAAAGTAACAGTAAAAACACTCAATACGTTCTTTTCGTGTACAATTTGTAATCTACAAAATTATCGTACTCATTATAATTTGCATTTAAAAACTTTCAAAAATTAGTAACTGATATAAGTTTGAAAGAAGACAGAAGAAGATAGAATGTTCTTGATTTTGAGAAATACTTCATACATTCCTGTCCTGTATAAATTATATTTTTTAATTTTATCGTAATAATGACGAATTTCAATAAAAATCGCTCTTTACTATTCTCTGAAGAAAATCTATTATGCAAAACTAAAAGAGATCGAAATTGGTTCCAAAAATGCAGTATAAAAACAGGAAATTTTAGTCTGATGTAATATTTAAGAGCGAACTGAGTTAAGGTTAATGATTTTCTTCTATGCATATCTCACTGGTTGGGCTGCTGGTGTTAAATAAATAAGCATTTGCTTTCTTTAATAAATTCTTCAATGAATAATCATTTCCTTAGTCCATAAATTATTGTATGTGACCCAGAGCAGCTAACCATTTTTTATATATAGCAAAAAAAAATTTGTTTTGTTGAACCTGTCAACAGTCTGTTTTCCTATAATATCCGCATATGAGTGAGTGAGGTATTCATCGATTAATAACGTTAATCTTTACCGATTTTCTCCCCTCAAAAAATGAAGCATTTTACGATTTTTGGACATTTTTCAGAGGTTATTGGTTCGACGAGCGAGGAATTGATGCTGGCAGAATTTACTCGCTCCCAGTCGGAAAATCCCGGATTAAGATGCATTGGCCTTGTTTTTTCCGAACTAGGAAACACGACGGTGCCAAAGAATTTGAACTACAAAGTCAGGGTGTCCAGCAGATTGCCGGAAGCATTGTACCAAGAACAGGAAAACGGTAGAAACGCATTTAATATGTACGGTGAACTTCCCGAATTACTTCGAATGCAAGTATGTCTGGATGAGATGTACATCGACCTTGTAACTCCTGCAAACGCCACAAAAAATGTCACGGTATGGCCTTTTTTTCAGATGAGTAATTTAGAAAACTAAGACCTGATAAATTATATCAATAACATATTAACTGACTTATTAAATTTAAATTTCGTTAAAATTCGGTTGCCCTCTTCCCTTTATAAGAAACGAAAAATGATGAGGAAATCATGAGGCACGTTGTGCATACTTTAATTTATAAAAATATATACATATATTTTCTTTAACAACAGACTATCATAATTAAACGGTAAACACTATGAAATATCCAGGCGGCTAATGCGTAAAGTATCTTTTGAGAAACAGAATAAGACATAATTCAGTAAAGTCGGTGAAGAATTACAAATTTTACTTTTAAAAAACCGAACGTAAATGTATCCCATTGAGAGAAAAAGGTGTTCAGTTAAGCTTTAAGCAAATGTGTCACTATTAATTTTTCTCTGCGTTAAGTATACGATACATTCTTAACAGTCTATTTATATTCATGTAGATGTCAATTCAACAAATGCCGTATCCGCCTTACATCGAAATCGACGAAGCTGCGCGTGCTGCTGGGCAAGCATTCAGCGAGCTCGCGAGGCTCGCTTTCCTCGTCGTTCTCTGCGTTGAAGTGACGTTCCCGACGAACGAAAAGTATATAGGCATTAACGTGAGTAGCCGCTACTCAATGATTATAGTCAATTATTGATTGCAGACAATCATCGAGATAACAACGAAATAACGCAAAATCATTATTTTTTCACATTCACTCGTAGATTCTCATGTCGGTGAACGGCGTTAAGAATCATCAGAACTTATTAAGCTGGCTGATAAGTGGCGTGCTCTTCAGCATCATTTATCTCGCACCGATAGTCTTACTGCTCAAATACTTCATGCCGCCGAAAGTAATACCGTTCTTGATGTACGGCAATAGCTTTATAATTTGGATCGTCTTTACTATACATGCTTGTCATGTGATTGCGTTCGGCATGCACATCACGGCTTACCTATGGAAACGTGAGTGTCATTATCGAACCGCGATATCATCTCAGATAAAACATATATACAATCAATGATTCGTTACTGTTTGTTATCGAACTGGCAGCGCTTTTGGTGACGAAACGTTGCGTTTTTTGCTGGATTATCTATGAGTAATATCCGTCCACTGGTTTTCGTGTAAAGTTGCGCTTAACTCTGAAGCTTCAAACAACTTACGAATGCCAGATTTTTTGTTTCTTATAATACCGGCGCCTAATTGAGTGAGATATTCTTGAATGAATATTTAGACATTTTTTATGTGACGTACTCAAAGCAGTTTCCGCATGAAATCATTTTTTAATTATCAACACTACAAATACTACGTTATCGTCATATGGAACTCTGCATTTGAAAAAACAATTATAAAGTTTATTACTGCGATGAACTGTGACGCGAACGTAAATATCTTCTTGCTTTCTCATAGAGAAAACTTCGTTTTCATGAAACAAAAACATTTCGAGATTTTTATGTCAATATACTTAAAATGGTTTACACAAAGTGTGTGAAACGAAAATTGTTGTTTTTTTTTCAATCTGTAACACCATAAAATATTTGTTTCTGGCAGAATTTAGATTCGTAAAGTCGTTTGATTAATACGTAAATTGATGCAAAACTTATCAAATGGACAGCAGCATTTTTTATGACCATTTGCCAAGGATCTCATTTTTTATGTCAAATTTTCATAATTTTGCAGCGGAAAAGAAATGGTTTTGAAGCGTTCTTCGGGAACTTTATGTTGAAGGCTTGAAAAAGCATTTGCAATATCAATTACGTATTAAAAAATACCGAAAATACGTAGGCTTGAATACTATTCTGAATTTTTCGATATTTTGGAGCCAAATATACTAGAAAATTCGGATACAAAATGACTCATTTCAAAATTAAAAGTGAAGCTGTTATTACGTCTGGGTATATGTGATATCATATGTAAAGATTCAAGCAAAATCTGCAACATTTCACCGCATGTGCTACCATTTGCTTCTCAAGCTCAGGTGAATAATCCTCTTCGCGTTTTCAGCGTCCCATGGAATTTTCGCTGCTTTTATGATTACGATGCTCATGGACGTACTGAACAAATTCGCAACGGGAACGGGAGTAAAACGATTTCTCGTATACCTGGGAATTCTGAGTCCGAACTTCTTGCTCAGTCGGTTATTCGATGAAATCGATGCTTACGAATCAAACCGTAGGTTCATTCAACATTAAATAATATCTTCATAACTTTGAATGCTAAAAATAACACGAATTTAATGTAGATTCATTAAATGCAAATTCAGAAATAATTATTTGTAAACTCTATCGTTTTGTTGCAGTAATTGGCGTTCAGTGGAGCAATATATTCAATGTTGGAAACCTCGCGGCTTCCGGTGAAAGCTGCATAGGAGTTTTGTCGATTTTCTCGTTGTTGGGAATCGTTATACACTTTTCGATGGCATTGTATGTATATGCTGTACGACCGGGAAAATACGGCGTCGCGCAGAATCCACTATTCTGTTTGCAGGTAAGATTTTATTCCTCTTTATTCGTGAAAGGCTTTTTATATTATATTTCAATGAAAATTGTCTTTCAAACATTGCAAATCCGAATCAATCTTCTTAATAGAAGATGGAAATATTTTAAGTAAATTTGTCACTAATTTAAATAGCAAATAGTGATAGATGCTTGATTTGTGTTGCTATTTATTCCAGAGGGGCAACAAAGTGTTTCACGATGCGATGGAGGCAACCAACATGGACTACGACGGCGCTGATCAGAGAGAATTCGAAAAAGTACCTCAAGGATCTTTAACGCCCGGAATACAGATTCGCGATCTGAAAAAAACCTACACGACGGACTGGCTCCGCCGCACGAACGTTCAGGCGCTTAAGGGGATCAACGTGGATTTCTACAAAGGCCAGATAACCGCTCTGCTCGGTCACAACGGCGCTGGAAAAACTACTATGATGTCAATTCTCGCTGGTCTCACGAGTTCCAGCGAAGGAATGGTCTTCGTCAACGGCAAAAACGTGCAGTACGAACTCGACGCGGTCCGCGGAAATCTTGGACTCTGTCCACAGGAAAATATGGTTTTTCCTGATCTTAACGTCTTCGAGCAAGTTCTGTTCTTCGGAATGGTACGTATCTTTAAAAATTCCTTTAATATATCAAATTTCACGATTTGCCAATAATTTCATGTCTGCCTTAGGATTTGAGTCTTTTTTAGATGTAAAACAAAGGTTTTTACTCATAATTTTACAATTTTTGCGATTGCTGTAGATGTTTACTGCAGATACATTTTCGACTCACGAGCAATAGGCCAACTTTTTCAAGAAGATCGTGGCGTTTCGGTATTTAAGTCGGTAATAAATCGTCCGGTGTAAATGTTTAGTTTGCCTTATGATAAAAATCTGGACATTAATTTGAAAAAACTCGGTTTTTCGATGAACTATATTTTCAATCCTAAAAGTGTGCTCTTGTTTGAACCGAGATGAAAATTGTATTTTACAGCTGAAAGCGAAAAACAAGCCGAGAAGCCAGTTGGAAGTGGAAGTGAATGTGTTACTGGGAAAGGTGAATTTAAGCGATAAAAAGAATTCTATGGCTAATGAACTGTCGGGAGGACAGAAACGAAGGATGTGCCTGGCTATGGCGGTGATCGGTGATGCGAGCGTGAGTATCTTCCCTTTTTCTTACATTAAAATCATATACGAGACATTCTCCATGAAGTGGGACACTTTTTTCTCTCGAAAATGTCTCAGATTTTTCTCGTTCCTTGCTGAATTTTGATACTATCCACATTCACGCTATGAGTTTATACATAAATTATACATAAATAATATATAATATATATAAATTGTCATGAATTGTGACAATTAACTGAAATTCAATCTAAATAGGTACTAATTTTGGACGAGCCGACATCTGGTATGGACGCCGAGAGCAAGAGAGAAGTTTGGGATATCATACTGGTAATAAAAATGTTAAAAACTGTCAGCATTTGAAAAACAATCGTGGAATTTCTAAATTTTTTAAAATTCATTCTTTGTTTGCTTGTAGAAACTGCGAGGAGAAAAGACTATTCTGATTAGTACTCACGACATGGAAGAAGCCGATATTCTCGGCGACAGAGTTGCTATTATTCATTCAGGAAAAATGCGAAGTTACGGTACTTCCATGTTTTTGAAAAAACTCTACGGTAAGATTTCGAAAAAATATTACCAACAAAATTTATAGATAATTTGTAAGGTTTTGCTAATGGAGTTAATAAAAACTAATGCAACGTGAATCAATTATATGAAAGCAGTTTCACGAAACGTCAATGAAATTCATAAAAACCGATTGATTACGTTTTTAGGTGATGGACAGGTTGAAGTAACGTTGTCGACCGAACCGTCGTGCGATCCGCATCGGATTATCGCCGAAATAGGCCTGAACGCTCAGCTTTTGAGTCAAGACGACGGGAAAGCTGTTCTTGCGATACCATTGGCGGAAAATTTGCCCGATGCTCTCGACAGATTGGAAGCGGAAAAAAAGAAGCTCGGTGTCACGGGTTTGAGTGTCTCGGTTATCACCCTGGAACAAGTTTTCCTCAGGTAAATCACGTTTTCCTAAAGTTACGTTCTTTTTTTGTTTCCTTGTTAGCTCAATTTTTTCCATTGTGACACTAGGCACCTACTTTCTTTTACTTAGCTCAAATTACAAAGTTGTTGAATGCCATAAAACATCGAATTTTTTGAATTAACGAAATTATTTTTTGACAGAGTGACGCGTGAACATGGCGATGAGACTGATTCGATGGGTCAAGCTGCCAAAACATTTGTGAAAGTCAGAGGATTTCCTTATCTCGTGCAATGTTGTTACGCCTATATTCTCAAGAAATTGGCCTTCACGCGCAAAAATATATGGAATCTATTCCTCACCGTAAGTTTCGTTTTCTAAAAATAGTACTTTTCGTCGCAGGAACGTAATGTGCCACTTTTATTGTCGGAGTTACGTCTTTTTACGTCCTAAGCCGTAAAAGTACGTCTTGAGACCTAGTTTCACATCCTATGCTGTAAGATATGGTTTTTCTGTACGTTAAACAGCCGTAAACTCATCGATTACACACGGGGTTAAAACATTTTTTCTATCTGTAAATGAAACAATTCACACCATTTCGATCTGGATTTAACCCTCGATCTCTGGGCTCTCGTCAGTGATTTTTTATGTTGTTGTTCAAAGTCTACGAGGAAAGCAGAATTTTTATTATATTTTTAAATCTTATCATTTTTATAAATACAGTATTGACCGCAACGTGAAAATTGAAAAAATTCTTTAAAATCCTCCGAAACATTTTATAATTTTCAATTCTGGACCTAAAATGAGCGTTCGTTCGCCAACTATTTACCGAAAAAAAGATTCTATAAAAGGAATCGTTTTTGGGATGATTTTTACGCATGTCGCGTTTGTGCAGATGGTCTTGCCGTGCCTGTCGGTTATCTTATTGGTGTTGGATCACGGTGGCTCCTCTAAAATTGGCGACCCTATTTCGCTCTCGTTGGACGCTTACTCAAACTCCAAGTCTTTGTCATATGCTAACAATCCGAGTTTTGGTGCGGCGTACGGGAAAAGCGCTGCTTACTTCGGAGGAACTTCCAGAGACATTGGAATGGATGCCAACATGACTGAAGGTATAAAGTTTATTACACTACTTCCAAACTCGTGTTTTTGAAGGATTGTATCAATCCAAAGTCTATTGCCTGGCATTTGGGTGTCAAATTCTTTTTTTTTCTAATTGAATTTTATAAAAAATACGATTACGTAGAAAACGGGATCGCAAAAGTATGGGAAAGAGGGTGTCTCCCTTTATAAAATACCTTCCTTAAAATTTCAATTACCGAAAAATAATCCTCCAAACTTTGCAAGTAAAATTTTTTTTTTAATCTTGTCTTAATTTCCGCAGAGTTGCTCAAAGTAGCGACTGAAGACGTGAGCACTTATCGCAACAAGTACGTAGTATCCGGCGAATTCGTAAATACAGACGACAGGGTTCACGCAAATGGATTTTTCTCCGGGACAGCTCTTTTGGGCATACCAGCAACGATAAATATGCTCTCAAACGCCATCGTGAAGGCAACAACGGGCGATGACAGTTATACGATATCGTTGACGGCCCAGCGTTTGCCTGAGTCGTTTTCATCGATGTCTTCTGATCCAGGAGCTGCTTTCTCTCTCACGATGGCCCTCGCGGTATTTCTCGCTCCTGCAGTTGCGCTTTACGTGACACATCCGCTGCAAGAAAATTTGGCGGGAGTAAAGCAGCTGCAATTTATGACCGGAGCTTCGAGTTTATCTTACTGGCTATCCATGTACCTCTTCGATCTCATCCAATTCATGCTCTCCTCGATTCTGCTTATCTGTATGTTCGTTATCGCTGACACTAGCTATGGCACGAATTATTATCACGGAAAGGAGATAAGTAAGTATAATCCAATAAAAAGGATATATACCTAACACAGCACGGAAATTGATGATTTATTAATACAAAAAGTAATCAATGAGCAGTAAATTTTTATTTCAATTATGCAGAATACGTGGGATTTTTACAAAATACGGAGAAATTTAATGCAAAAAGCATTTACTGTTCTATAACGATTAAAAATATATCTGATTTGATAATCTGTGAAAGCCATCAGACCTTCACTGTTGAACAAAGTTTTAAATATTGGATGATTTTCTAAATAAAACTAATTAAAATTAGAAACGTACTGACAAATGCAATATTAAAATTGTATCATGATACTGTGTTTTTCTCTCCTAAAATAAAAATGTAGAATGCAAATAAGGGAAGAACGGGTTAAATTAACTTGCTTTTATTCTCATTGCAGTGATTATGTTTCTGATTCTGTTCATGTTCGGCGCGAGCGTTCTTCCGCTCGTTTATATCTTCAGTTTCTGGAAGAAATCTATGAACACCAGCATCAACTTACTGAGCATATCGCCCCTCATTCTGAGTAAGTTTACTTAACATCACCTACGTGTCTTATTGAGTTCGAATCATGGGTGGTAAAATTGAATTTATTGATGAAAATTCTGTTGTTTTTTATCACAGGTTTCATTGATTTTCTGTTGTACGGACTGGTTCCTGTTGTAAACAGTGACGCATACGAGCGTTTTCGTGATATCCAGAGTCGTATATTTCTTCTGTTTCCCCATTTGAGCTTGATTTACGGTCACGCATCGTTTTTCGTGAATGTAGTATCGAACGGCAGATGTCGAAGTATGTCAAACCGACTTCTCGAAGTGGCTTGCATTAGCAAAGATATTTGCTGCGGTGAGTGAGACCTTTTTTCCCAAATTTCGGTTAAGTTAGTTTTAACGGTACAGTCTGGTTAAACGTGAAATTCAAAGAGAATTCCGAACTCTTCTTGATAGGACAAAAACCTAAAAACAAAACACAAATCAAGCACGTTGAAAAAATTGAATTCGCACAATAGTTATTCCAAAATGTTATTACGAAATTGATGAATAATAATTATCCAGAAAAATAATTATCACCCGTCAACCTCTTATTTTTCAGATGAAAATAATTTGTTCATTTTTTCTGAATAGGTATACATTTTTTCACGAAAGGGTTCGAAATTTTCTAGACTACTATTTTTTAAGTATCTCACGTTTGACCAAACTGACCTTTCTCTAAATAAAAAAAAAAAAATTAGACATGGATTGCTGGGATGGAACGTGCAAAAAACCGCTTCCCTACTTTGTGGACAATCTGCTGTGGACGAGTCTGCCAAGCAGTCTTTATTGGATGACCGGTTCTGTATTTCTGTTCTTTGCGATTATATTCGTATTGGAACAGAAATTGTTGTTTAAACTGTGGGCGCGTATACACCGACAACCGCTGAAGGGAAACACATCGACGATGGACGAACTTGTGAAGAATGAGGAGCACGTCGTCTCTGCGGAAGTTGCTAAATGGCTGTTGAAAGGTGAGTCACATACAGACAAAAGTTAACGAAAGTATTAACCAAACTTTACTTTCCCTTCCCATTTCTTTTAAATAGTTTAAAAACAAACAAAACCGATCTTTAGTGAAATAATAAAATCTATTTTGTTTTCGCTCAATTAGGCAACTATTTTTCTTGAATAATTTTTTAATGCAATGATCTGCGTGTAAAATAAATGAAGAAATTCTTAGTTTTGTCATCTAGTACATAGCAATCTAAAACATCTTTATAAGTTGAATTTTTTCTAGTAAAAAAATTGACACTCACACTGTTGATTTTTTCTGAATTCTACAAACAATGTTGTGAATTACGTGAGATTTTCAGTCAAATATGAGTTGAATTAACTTGATTATTTTGTTTGTTTTGAAAATAATATTGAACCTCTAACCTTTTCAGACGGAAGTAATCAAAGTTTCGGAACGGAAAATATATTCCTCGCTCACGAGTTGAGCAAATGTTACGGAAATCTCGAAGTCGTGAAAGGAATAAGTTTCCGCGTTAAGCAGGGCGAGTGCTTTGGTCTTCTCGGGGTTAACGGTGCAGGAAAAAGTACGACTTTCAGAATGTTGACCGGTGCGGAAATACCGCACAGTGGTTCGATGTTCCTGAAGGATCACAGCCTCGGAACTGACCGAACGAAGGTAAAGTTTTGCTTCCACGATAAACATGAGAAAAAGTTGCTCATTAAAAACAGTTTTCTTTAAATAGGATCGGTGACGATTCTCAAAATCTGGTCAGTGCTAAATCTTCGATTCCTCAAACTTCAATTAACTACTGTTATTTAATGCATCAAACTTCAAAAAATTGATTACCGATTCTCCTTCATATCGAATTTTCCTTAAATCCTATAACAACAATATTTCGATTGTAGTACCTCGAGGAAATGGGCTACTGTCCGCAGCAGGACGCGATAATCGATACCCTAAATGCATATGAACATCTCTACCTCTTCGCGAGACTGCGAGGAATACCAAAGTATGAAGTGAAGTTCGCCGTCGAAAAGTGGATTCAGAAATTAAGTAAGAACGCAAATTTCAATAAACTTTCAAAGTTATAACCTTCCAACATTTAAGTGGAGTTTTTATAATATCACACAACATTTTAGATGATACTAAATATTATCGATCAAACGTTGTTTTAGATTTTTAAATCTCGGAAAGTGTAAAATATAAATTTGCATATTTTGAACAATATTTTTTGTGTAATAAGTGGGAAAAATGCGTAACATAATTGCAAGTAAAATCGGAAATATCTTGAGTCCAAAGTACACTAAAATGTTGGACGTTCCAAAATTTTGATGAAAACAATCATAAATCTTAAAAAACTTAATTTCGCAGATTTAAAACGCTGCGCTGCGCAACCAAGTGGAACGTATAGTGGAGGTAACAAACGTCGACTGAATATCGCTATGGCGTTGATAGGAAATCCTTCGTTAGTTCTAATGGACGAGCCAACGACCGGCGTTGATCCGGCGGCGAGAAGATCGCTCTGGAACACGCTTAAGACTTGTCAGGAAGGTGGCCAGTCGATAATCCTCACATCCCACAGGTAATTTATCATATTTTATACAAGATTTTTTTTTTTTTTTTCAAGTAAAATCTATCATTAAGTTTATTCAAAACCTCAAAATAATAAACTTTCAACGCACATAAATGTTTTGGGGATCAATAGCAAGAATACATAATGTTATTTTTCCGCAGCATGGAAGAATGCGAAGCGCTGTGCAATCGACTAGTAATAATGGTAAAAGGTCAGCTGGTCTGCATTGGTGCTAGTCAAGAATTGAAGCAACGTTTCGGTGCTGGTTACAATATTCATATCAAACTAAATCCGGGATGTGACAGCATGGACGTTGACAAGATTAAGCAACGAATAGAAACCTCACTGATCTGCAAGCTGAGTGACCAGAACAGGGTACGTATTTCGCATAGAGTCAAATTCCTTGATTTGTAAAATAATCAGGAAGCAATTTCCAAGTTTTCAATATTTTGCGTAAATGATAACTCATTATTTATCGCAATCTTTTTACCTTACAGGGTTTTATCGGCTACCACGTGACGGATCCTGACGTCACCTGGACGATAATGTACACGTTGATGAACGAGCTTAAGAACGATTATCCGTGTATAGAAGATTTTGCAGTATTATCGTCGACGCTCGAACAGTTGTTCATTCAATTCGCTCGAGCGCCCGGATTAACGGATGAAACGGATGCAGAGAACACTCGCAAGAGGCGGCGATGGTGGCAGAGGAGGGACAACGGTTCAGCCGTATAACGAAATTCTCCTTTTAGTCAGTTTCCTCTGGTTTCAAATTTCTTATTTTGCTAAACCTGCAAACTAGATAGCTAATTGTTGTTATTGTTTTTTTCAATCCTGTTTTCGGTATTTGCGAGTCTTGAAGGGCAATGGAATCAAAACAAGAGTATCGTATAATTTATTATCATATGCATTTATGTCCCAACGAACAATTTGTGTTAACAGTCGAATGCCGTTCGATACATGATCGCAAAAATTCGCGACATGCTCCGAAAATCGAGCCTACTATTTACGCCTAAAAATGATACATATACGCTATTATATATTTATATTTATATACTTATTTGTGTGTTTGGGTGTATGTATCAATGATACCGTACTTCGACGTAAAGTGAACACGAAAATGGATTCACTGCTCAATCATAGGTCTTTTTGCCTTTGAACAAATTACTTAATGTGCGACGCGGGATTGTTTGTAATTTTAACGGTACTTATGTACCTAGTATCCAAGGAGTTAGCAAATGTATTAGGAAATAGTGCGGATAGCAGAGTTGGGATATTTTTTAATGGAAATGGACTCACTACAAATTATACTTAGGATGAGTAAAGTTTTATTTGGTTTAAACTATTCGGATTAATAGTAATTAGCCGCAAAAAAATCAACTTTCTTGGGGTAATCGGAATAAACTACAAAAAAATGGCAATTACTTTGAGTAACTATAAATAGCCGCAAAAAAATGAATTCATACTCGCAAATAACTGAAATAGTAACTAAATATTTTATTCGAGTCATTGTAAATAAGTGGTAATTAATTGCAGGATCAATTTTTGCTACCCAACTCTGATACAGATTTAGCAAAATCTATGTATCCGATTAAGTGAAATGAGATCAGAATTCTCTCCAGAATGTGAAATACCTTTTCGATTGTCCGTAAAAATATCGTTGCATTTTATTGGCCTGGGGAAACAATCTTTCTTTTAAAGTTAAAGCGAAATATTCGAGTTTTCATTTGCCAATCCGATAATTATTTTATTTATGAAGTTGATTTATTCGTCACATTCCTTGCAGCAATTTGTTTTTCTTTTCATCTATTATTGGTATTCTTAGGTCCGAAAATCGGATAAATAATTTATTCAATTATCCTAGCGCAAAAGTATTAATCTGAAAGGCACAGATTGCTGAGAAGACAAAAAATGTATTGATAAAAAATCCGATTGGCAATTAAATTAATTTTTTCTTTCACGATTTTCCATGCGTAAAAATTGGGAACCATCAGCAAATAACAATACGATGCACAGAGTATTTTTTAGGCGTATGCTTGAATTACTCCCAAAAATACCTCGCTATTTAGTGGATGTTTATTCTTTTTTTCGTGCATCAAACATGCAAATAAAGTTCCAGAGCAAGTCAATTACCTTACCTACTGATCGGAGAGAAATTAATTGGAAATTTAGATTTTGCGGATTATTTAGAGGACGGAAAAGCTGGTTCAAAATGCCTGTGCTGCTACTTTGAGCGCCTTAAACAGGGATATCAATATATTTTTTACTGTATGATTCTACTGTGATACGGCGCTTTTTGCGTAGTTTCTATACAGCGTGAACAAAGTGGGTTTTTCTCCAGGCGCGAGGAATTTTTCTTGCACATTTATCCAGCAACATTAAAAAAAAATTATATATGGTATATATTTATATATACATACCTAATATAAAAGCGTAGGATTTGTGCGGGCAACAAGAGGCTGAGCCTTTAAAACGTCGCACCGTACAATTTCTACGCCCCAATACTTATATTTTTTAAAAGCGTGTGAAATATAGTCACTAGATGTGAGATTTATTATATTTTTTACTACAAATCGTCGTATATACGTCGTTATATATAACCCTGCAGACATATTTCAATTTACGTGATGAGCAACTAAACGCTGACGTCTAAAATGTATACTGAAAATGTGTTAAAGAGAAAAATATATATACACCTATATAAAAACCAGTGATTTGCTCATTATTGAAACACAGTTTTGAGACATTCTTTTCTTACAATATTCGATTTTGCATATTTGATTTTTCAGCATCAGTGTTTGACTATAAGTGATAATAAATTGTGGGGATTTGTGAGATACATTCAAGGCTGAAGCCTCGATTAATAATGAAAAGTACAGATATGAAAATCATCAGATTGCATAAAAGTCAATGTCTGCCTGATCTCGAGAAGCTCGTAAGTGGCTCTATTTATTTATGAATTAGGTGACCAAATGGCCATTAGGATCCATTAGGAGATTTGTATTGCGATTTAATTTTTCTAACTTGAAAACAACATCAGGACAATCTGAAAGATGATCAATTAATCCTAGAATCTCAAGGCAGAGAGGTGAAGGTGAGTAAGAAAAAGAATTTCGTTTCTTTTTTTCTCTTTTCTTGTATAAATAAAAAATCTTGTTTCGCACAAAGCCGCATATCGTTATGTACATAATAAGTCTGCTGTTACGTGGCATATTACGCTGTAAAAATATAAAATACATATTATAGTATGGAAGGGGAGGATCTGCTGCATGAGGTGTCAATGGCTGTCTTTATCGTCGTGTTTGCTCGGCTGATGTCTAGTATTGATATCCACCACTCCCGCTGGTCTGATAGGAGTTCGGGCCTTGATAAGAAGAGCCGCCACCGCCTCCGCGTCCACCACCTGGAAGAGAAAAAAAAATAGGTAACTTTATTATAATCTATTACTAAACGTAATAATTATTTTATATGTAATATCTCGCATAAAGCGACACTTTACGCACTTTTTTCGAAAAACTCATATCTACACTTTGATTTAAATAAAAATTTAATTTACGTTTCCTTAAAGTCAATTTTATCAGAAAATCAGTAATATTTATGGATTTGTGTATTAATATAAACCCAGCCAAAAAATATATACACACATTTATATAAATATTGTGTAAAAAATGTTTTTCCACCTTTTCGGAGTAAAAGTAATAATTATTTATCTGTACTTCGTAAGATTAACAGAATAGTTACCTTAAGTGATTATTGTTCGATATCTAATAATATTCATCTATTTGTTTATTAACCCCGATTAGTTATTTTTTTATTTTTGAATTTAATTTTACGAAAATATCTCGTGAGCAATAATGTCACACCATTTTTTCTCTAAATAATTTTTTTAGTAAATTACTCATATTTATGCAACAATGTAGACTCAGCGCGTATTTATACATATATTCATATGAAAATTGGTTAAAAAATATTTTATTTATGTTTCAGATTACCACCGCCTTGTCCACCTCCGTAACCACCTCCACGGCCGCCTCCCGAAGATCCACCGTCCTGATTTTCGCCACGCGCCTCAGCAGCCAGCGAGAGCTCCACACCTCTCTGAATTTCTGGAGGAATTGGCGGCGGCGTTGGGAGATGAGCTCCTTGAGGATGGAAACCATCGGCATCCGCGGTATACGTAACCGTGTATTGAACACCGTCGGGTCCCGTGTACGAGTAAGAGCCGCTTACCGCTTCGGTATCTCCTGTAAAACAATCTCAATTTTCTCATTGGGAAATTTGATTTCTTCTTTTCTATCCATACATCAGGATACCCAAATTTGAAAATACAGGAGTAACTTAAGTTTTCGGGTATTACCAATAATTTTATGAGCTTTTGCTAATGAAAGATAAAGCTAATCTTTGAATTAATCTCATTCTTAGGTATTCAGTATATTGAACAAAATCCAATATTATACTCAACGTGAATTTAATTTTTAGACAATGTATCATGGTAATTATTGTTGACTATTAGTTGGTTGCATTTTTTCAGACAAATACAATAATGAGCTCGAAAGCAGTTTTGTAATTTTCTGGAAAATGTTTCTCCGGTAAAATTGATTAGAATGAATTGTTTTTTTTTTTTTTTTCGGTGAAATTTTCTTTACCTACACTAAAAAATCCTATATTAGGCTTAGAAGTGAATACAAAAATAAATGAAAATAACGAGAAAATAATTGATTTTTCTATTACAATAAGGGGACGGTATTTTATTAAAAAATCTTTTTAAAACAATTGAAATAATACTATAATGATGATGATGGCAAGCAAAACGATTTTGCAATTAAAACAACCAAGTTCATCTTTTACCCAAATGAAAGTTCTGCCAGTGGATCAAAAGTAAATTAATATTTTTTAAAGAGAAATTGATAAACCGATGATTTAAAAAATATCAGAATATTAATGATGGGAAAATATTAGCTGGATCTAAGAAAAATGCTACGTTAAATCGCAATAATAATAGAAAGGAAAAAATATAGATGAATTTCCATAAAGAGAGAGGAAGAGAACTTACCTTGCGCTTGACCAGTCTCCTGGGCGCTGATACCGTTTCCTGTTTCATAGCTGAACTGATAGTTGCCATCACCATTGTTCTCGCTGTTGAAGGAGACAATGGGAATCGCGGGTCCGCCAGGGCCACCAGATCCTCCACGTCCACCTCCTGCACCACCGCCTGAAGAAAAAATTTCATCGAAAGTCCCTGGTCAATTTTGGGTCGCTGTGAGAATAATAGTGGAGATTCAAGGAAGCGACTATTCATCAAGGATAGGCAATATTCGAATAAAAATCTATTCAAAATACTTTTCGATTCGAATAACTCTCAATAATTCTTGGATGTATTTGATTACACTCGTATCATTAGCATATATTACTATTAGCATAAATAAATAAAAAATGTTATTACTAAAATTCCAAAATATCTGTAGTAATCTAGTCACGATAAAAACAATAAAATTATTATGAAATTTTTGATATCAGTTAACGGATTCGTAAATTCATACTCAGAACTTTAATATTTGTATAAAAATTTTTAAAAATTAAATGCAAAACAAGAGGATATACTTTTTTTTATATTTAAGAGAAGTAAATCTTCAAATTTCTTAAATGTTTTTCGGTGTTGTTTTTTGTACAGTATATTTTTTACGGATGGAAAAAAAAATTATGTTACAGGTTGTGGTACTTTTTTTTGGAAAATTTTTGTTAATAGTTTGAAGAAGGAATTAAAATAGATAACAATAAAAAAGAAAACTTACCGCCTCCATAGCCGCCTCCGCCTCCGGATCCGCCGCCGCCACCACCGAAGCCTCCAGATCCTCCGCCGCCACCGCCGAAGCCTCCAGCACCTCCGGGTCGTCCAGCTCCTCCACCGCCACCGCCGAAACCTCCGGAACCTCCTGGACGGCCTCCACCGCCTCCGCCAAAGCCTCCAGAACCTCCGGGTCTACCACCACCACCTCCTGGCCTCGGTCCAGGTATCAAACCTGCTCCGCCGGATCCTCCAGCACCTCCAGGTGGAAGATAAGTACTGTCGAGCCTTGCCGCGTAACAGGTGCCGATCACCGCCAGTAAGGCTACCGCATATCGCTGCGAAAATATCGTGAAAAATTGGAATTATTGAGCATTTATAAAAATATTTAAAAATCCATGTAAAAATGAAAAGCTGTTATTAAGTAGAACTTTTCTCATTTATCCGGATTTTACAAATCTCTACACTGTTAAGAATGCAAGTAAATTTGATATAACACGATTTATAAATCGGATATATGAATTCCATATTAATATTGTATTATTGCAAATTTAATAACAGGACAAAAATTTTACGGTACTATTTGAAAATTACAGTAGGTCAGTATTGCTATCTTCATTCTGATACACCAATATTGTATTTGTTATTGAAGAATGCATATTAAAATTAATGTAATAAATGTATAAAATAATATGCTTCGGAGCTTTGCACATGGAAAATTTGGTTTCCAAATTTTTTAAATAGTTTATGGATTAACAATGTTGAGCAGTGTTGCATTTCTGGTAGAGAAAGCAACGAAATTTGGAAAATAATTCTTTAGCTTTTGACACCTACCAATTTTATTCGTAACGACACTGAGAGAAATTAATATGATTTTGGCAACTATTCAATGGTAATCATATTTTGCTAGTCCTAGTGACTATTTTCGTAGTTAAATGTATTATTTTCACTGTTAACGCAATTACTACACAAATTTTGAAGATAATAATTGAAGTTTTTCAGCCACTTTGTCGATTTTGCTCAAATGCGATTGCAATTATCTTTAGCTGTAAAGAAAAGCGCGTAAAAATGTTCACATTAATAGCGTCGAATTTGCCTGATTAGCTACGGATACCGATTTTATTTAAAATAAACAAAAAATTGAATGAAGCATCGAGCACAAGACGAATTGCAATTAGATTTATCACGATAAAAGGGTAGCAACTGATCAACTTACGATACAACTTCGAAATTTAATTAATCTGAAATAATCGATATGGCAGACAAAATCTAAATTTTTATTTAAAAAAATTCTGAATCCTTTACTTCACATTTTCACAATTTTCACAAATATCTGTTTCTCGAAACGGAAAATGAAAATTAAAACCGGATTGTCATTTGCAGTTTCAATAGTCGCGTTGAACTCAACTCGAAAAAAAAAATGAAGTTAAGGGCTATTTGAAAGTAGTCGTACCGCTCTCATCTCGAAGTCCCGGATGTCCAGTGAAAAAAAAGCTCAACCCTCGCCCACTTGCACGATGAGAGCTTCACAACTCAAATTGTATATTCCAGTGCGGTAAACACGTCGGATGGTAATTGTGAATCTATCGTGAGGGCCGAGATCTTATATACGCGAGCGAAGAAGAGTTCTCGGATCGTCTTCCTCCCACCACGTTGATGAGGCCACGTGTTGAGTATTGCTCGGTATATTCTCTACGAGGTGCCCGGTAAGTCGAGCGCGTGTGGGGCTTCGGTTCGAGTGACGAAGAAAAGTAAGAGAATGAAAAGAAGACGAGGAAAGTAAATATTAAGAAATAATTGGCAAAAGAAAAAAAGCGAGTTTGAGTGTTACGTTTGTGATCGTTTCTTCTAAATGAAGTCAAACTTAAGTTTTGACTCAAATTTAGCTTAACTAGCTCTGGATAAGTAAGTTTTTAGCTTTTATAGCTTCAGTTTGAATTGAATCTTTTTGGTTGAACTTAGACTTATTTGGTCCATTTTGAAATCCAAAGTTTACCGAAGTTTTAACTTTGATTATACTCAAGTTTAAGCTTCAATTTTACTCAAGCTTTAAATTATGTTTTTCTCAAGTTCCAACGTAAATTTTCTTAAATCTCAACTTAATTTTTTCCCAAGCTTCAAGTCATGTCCTTTTAATTAATTTCCAATTAATTTGGAATTTTCAAATTTGTCGTTTAAATCTCGATTTCTGCTTCGGATTAAACTTGAGCTTTTGTTCCAGTTCAGACCTTAATTTTTGCTCAAGATAAATCTTGAATTATTACTTAATTTCAAACCTCGATTTTTGCTGAACCTTCAACTCAAGTTTGAGCTTGGAGTAAGTGCTACTTTCACTATGATATCGAACTTCAGCACGACCGTGAATCGGAACTTAGGTTTGAACTCAAAGATGGTGTGAAGATTGTAGGAAGGGAAGATTATAGTGACTTTGGAAATTTCTATCCTTGGCAACCGTTTTTCCACTTTATTTTTTCGGAGAATATTAGTCGAGGCGAGTTCTAATTTCGTGTATAATTGAACAATCCATAATTATTCAGTCAAAGATGGTGTGAAGATTGTAGGAGGGGAAGATTATAGTGACTTTGGAAATTTCTATCCTTGGCAACCATTTTTCCACTTTATTTTTTCGGTGAATATCAGTCGAGGTGATTTCTAACTGTGTGTATAATTGAACAATGCATAATTATTCAGTCATGAAAGTATGTTCATTACATTTTACTTGAATGAATGCCCATCCTCGTTGTGAAGATTTCTAAAGGTTGGTTGAGTGTATATAATATAATAAGTGTACTTCACCTCCACGGTGAAGTATACATACTTTCACGTAAGTCTATGTGAAATGTGGAAAATGAGGAAGTAATGACCAAGGGCGACCTTGGCATTCTTTTTTTCTTTTCATATGTGTGCAGTATTGACAGTCAACCGTGTGATATATAAGTTGAATTCAATGCAGCTTCTTTAAAGTGTGCAATTTCTAATGAAGGAAGAAAATCTTAAGTACTTTTTTTCATTCCTTAACGAGGAAACTTTGTTTTCGAGACATGAAAAAAAAATTCCCCGATTTTAATGTCACAACCCTTAAAGTGGTCCAACAAATTGAAAAAAGGGGTTTACAAATATTTTTTGGATCTAAGTACGATGAAGGGTCGTCGTTTTACTTAAGTTACCTTCAATTGTTTTGGTTACAATTTTTTGGAAGTGTGGATTAATATTTAGTGATGCTAGATATCAAATTTGGTGGAGATTGAGAAAGGATTCCAGAATTTATAGCAATTTGAATTATACCACATTTTACTATACTGTTGCTTTTCATATTTTTTGACACATTTAACAAAACGGCCTAAAAATTGGAAGTGCACGCTAAAAATGTGCAAAGATATTTGATGCGAAATATTGTGAAAAACTACAGAGGCGTTAGAATTTTATAGAAAATTGAATTACGGAAACTTTTAGTCTTAAAAAAACTTCGCAAAGTCGGTCACGAATAAGCCAAATTTAATATATTTTTTAATTACCTTTTAATATTTCATCAAATATCTATCATCGTTAGAGCACGAAACTATTTCTAATACATTTTCAATGAATTCCTGAATCGAATATTCAGAACAGAAATTGTAAAGGTTTTTTAAGAACAAGTTTCCTCAACCGCTACGAGGAATGCTGCATTTTATCTCATAAATTTGAAAAATGTATAAAATAAGGAAACAATTTGCAAGGCCCTTTTTGCATTTTTTTTTAAACGTGTGTGCAATATTTACGGTCAACGGAGTCACATAGAAGTTGAATGCATTCCAGCGCCTGTAAAGTCGGCAATTTTTAATGGAAGAAGAAATGGCTGAGAAACATATTTTAATTAGATGTCCAGTTTACACCGTCTTCGGAAATTACCACTTTTCGCATTGGTTTCCAGGTTCGAGCGACGCACAGAAGTCTGTAAATTTTTTCTCTCCACATACAGTAAGCTGCTCCAGGGCGCTCTTTCATTATATTGCAAACAACCTCCAGGAGCATTCCCTTCTTTTGTGAATACCTGAGACATGTATTTTCGTTACTAGTAATTTGTAGGCGATTATTAGCCGAACGGTTTTCTTTCCTTTTCGCAGTTCAATGTACTTAGCATTTATATGAAAGATCTTGTGAGAGATTATATTATGAATTATTACTGCACAGCGTAATAGAACATAACAAATACTATTACTACTACGACCCTAATATTAGATGATAATTAACTAATCATCGCTAAAATAAATATAAATTTACAATGAGTTCAAAGGGTTGTTTCAAATTGCAACGTACAAGACATTTTAATTTATGAGTAATGTCGAATAGAAAAATGTTCGGTACTATATTTGTTCGCTATAATTATACGGTTACGGTTAAAAGCTACAGTAGTCTCCTTTTAAGGGAGTCAGATAAATATTGCTAATTCCAACCATTTCATCTGGTTTCGACCAGTGATCCTTTCGATCGAGTCCACAATTTTTCACACAATTGACGTAACTCTAAGAAGCACAATTTTTTTACACGTTTTTAAGTTATCTACAGTTTTTTCAAAAGAAATGATCTAATGACGCGTTTAAAATACCTGAAAATACTCAAAAAACTTGATTACCACACGCATTAAAAAATCATTAAAATGAAGCAAATTGTAAAAATAACCAGAGATATATAAAATGAATATATATAGAATAAATCATTATTGCAATTCGAAAAATTTCCTTTTTTTAGATTAACAATGAATCCCAAAAATAAAATAGGTAAAAAAAATTACCAGAGCTATATGAAATCATAAATAAGTAATTATTTATAATCGGAAAATCATGCTTTTGTCACATTGAAAAAAAAATTCACGCATCACCTAATTTTGGGTCTCCGAAAGTAGTTGCTCCCCTTAAGAATATGAAGAAAAAAAAATGAAATCGAAGAAAAGGAAGATCATGTTGTGACAGTACGCGCGGGTGTTCGGTTGCGTAATCCGCTGGTGATACAGATCGGCGGGCAAAAGCTGGTGCTCTGTGAAGGTCGGGCAATCGGGTCACATGAAAGTGAACCGTGGAGCGAATTGCCGCTGTCTCTCGGTGCTCCGCTAAGTCTTTGGCGCCTGGAGACGCTCATACCGCCTCATGTCAGTTGTTTATAGATCTTAAACGCTTCGCACCTTAATTACTTGCCGCAATGCGAGGATGTTACCTCAGGTTATACTTGAAGCACTGTAACGCATCTTTAGCGCATCACTGCGTAAGTGCATTAATTGCGCAACGTGTCCAGGTCAGCGAGCGCATCGGCTATCGAGAATTATACGAGAGTTGTAGCTATGATGTACCGCTTAGCTCCGAATTTGGCTAACTAAAGATGTTACGGAGAAGTGAGGCTGGATAAATCGATGAAAGCATTGCATTGTTCAGAACTTCAGAGTGACTAAGACAAGCTGAAAGGTCTTTTCTTCACTCTTCGCGATGATATACCGGTGCAGACAATATCTAGTCACCGGAACCTTATTGCGATGACCTTATCGACGAGAAACTCGCATTGTTATGCGGCTTCGGATCTTAAAGGTCCGGGCGATTTATATTTCATTCATAGAAATTTGTTTCTTCCTTGGGGTCGCAAGGTTTTTTTCAAAATTTAATCGGAAAAATGAGGTATTTTGTTTATAGTGACGCAAGTTATTAATTTTAGTAATGTGTTCAACAATTTTGTTTTACGCCAATAGCTGCTACACTTTTTTTAATTCGTCTTTCTTAGATGTGTTTATCAAAAAAGTATAAAAAGGATTTGATGGATTGTTCCGGCGTAAATTTTACTCATACTTAGACTGCACATTTGTTTCGGTACGGGAAGAAAAATATGTATCGCTGCCATCGGAAAATATAATGGAAAGACTCAAATCGGGGCACGATTTGGTGATGAAAATTAATTTCCTTCTTAGTTTCTTTTGTCTTTAATGGACTTTGACTCGCAATTTTTTAAAACGCCAGCATAAAATTTGTGAACTTTCCAATTTGTACACTAGAAATTTACAGTCTACTTCAAATCTACAAATAAATAACAACAATTTGTCATATTTCTTGAGTCGCGCTTTTCACTCATTATTACCAGTGTCGCTGATATTCCTCAAATTAGTTTAGCCACATAGATCAATGATACTCCGCACTAGTTTAAGGTGGTTTAAGTTAAAATTTTAAGCCTGGTCTGTACTCATTTTTTCCCTATTTCCTTTCGTATCATATTATTTCCATAACAGTTCGCTATTGTTAGATAATTGTAATTTCATTTTCTTTCGAAATTCATATTTTATCATTTTAATTCCTCGAAATTCAAGAGGACCCACTTTTTTACATTGTATTTGACCCATGCAAAGATCTTATGTCGATTAATAATATTTTATCTCTTTTATAATTCATTCTTCTCCAAAGATTACATTCTAAATTAACAAGCGCTGTCAGAGGTCAGTACTTTAAAGGTCCTCCTCTTGCACTCAAAGTATGATCCTGTTCCATGAACATTTGAACCCGACTTGAACTCTCAGCGTCGTTTTATTAACTGAACGCGAATGGGAACACCTGAGCAGTCTATTCACCTACAAAAGCAAAAGTTGGGCAACTGGTCTGTATGGGCGATGCTAACGAGACTCTCTTGGAAGAACGTTGCGAAGGAGGTCATCATCGTCACGGAGTGTTTTCGGCGTGCCCGGGAGTTCTGCAGAGGGAGAGGCTTCACTGGCCCCAAGCATCTACGAGCGACTCTGCAAAAAGGAAGAGAAGAAAAAAAATTATTTGCTAGACTCAATCGTGATGAGGAGAACGAGAGTGAGAGTGGGACCGATAATAAGATGCAACGGACGCTATCGCTGCCGCTATATACCGCACACAATGCACGTTGTGCTTTCTAAACGTTCTAATGCCTATGAAACACAAGAGAAGAATAATTCCTCGAAGAAGACGACGAAGAAGAGAGCAGAAGAGGCCCAGCCCTTTGGTGGCCTCCACGACTATCCAAGCATTCATCTACGCCACGTCTTACTTGCTCGTGTTATGCCAGAGGTGAAATAATATGTCTATTATGATAATACATGGATATATGAGGCATTCTACATTAAGTGGACCATTTTTTCCCCGAACCCTCTTCAAATTCTGTTCACACTTTGCTGAATTTTAATACTCATTAAAAGTAGTCTTCACGATTTTTTTCAGATCGTTCACTTAATTTTTTCGAACTACTGTTTTTAAATATCTTGGAAAGATGACGTTGGATGTAGAGAAAGTGACTTTAAACGATTTTTTCACACTGTTTGCGCACTAGTGCGCAAAAACGACTTTCTCGCTTGTCTTCTTCATACTGCAGGATTAAAAAAGGAATCCAGGTGCGAATCAGGGTGGATTCCCATCCAAATTCCTATGTGGATTCCCTCCTGAATTTTTTTCATAGGACTTTATACTTGAAGACTACTTTTCAGACCACACAAATGGTACTTTAAAAGTACTTACAACGTACTTACGAAGCTACAGTTATGGTAGTTTAGTAGGCGATAGACTAGGGCTCGTCTTCGGTTCAGCGATTCATCGAGTATGGTGCAAGCTTCCATAACTCGTTCAGAGGGCAGATCTCGAAACGATAAGGTGATACCACGAGTAATTCCAATATGATCTCGCTCTGGTATTACGTAAAACCGTTCATTGCTATCCCCTTTCGAAAGTCTATGTTCTTGAAGAGAGAGAGACAGAGAATTTCGATGCTCAACACAGCCACATACTGAATTCATTATGTACTTCTGTATATAGCCTGTGGAACATGCATAAAGGACGCAAAGAAACGAGTATTTTATGCTCGAAACCGATGATGGCAAATAAAACAAATTTACGTTCCATAAACAAGAATCGTGAGCGCGTGTCTCTGATGTCGAACGAGCGAAAACACTTCGCATCTCCGCCTCTTTGCAAAGCGCTTCCTCGTCTTCGTCTACTCGCGGTATTCGCTCTATTATCTATTTTCCGAATCGTGGGAAAAGCGAATGGCAGCTCTTCAAGCAATTGAACTTAAAAACTAGCGCTTCATCAATTTTTTTGTATCTGTTAAAGTATTTCTACAATAACTGCATTTTTATTCAATTTCACTTTAATCGGCGAACTGTGCAAATTAGAAGCTCTTCAATTTTATGGTTGTATCTTTAGAAAAATCAAATAAATACGAAAAATGATTTAGTGTATAAATTGAAAGGCTCGATTTAAAAATGTACGATTAAAAAATTAGAAGAGTCCGAATTGTAAGATATTTGGAAAATTAGTTTTTATTCGCATGGCTTTGTAATTACGAAATTCTGGTGAATAAAAAATTGACCAGAATATAGAATAATTGTTTGTGAAAAAATTGGCGGAAGGTAAAACCAAATCTACGACCAAAACTGTGATTGACTCTTGAATGAGAATCTTCTACTTTCTAAATGTTTATCATAAATTTAACCTGATCATTTATATTTTGCAATAATTATCTATAGTTTTTATCAAAAAATATCATGATCTTTGTACAATGGCTAAGTGGAAAATTGATTATGAAATTTAATAAAAGCCTCAATGAAAAAATGGGCACACATTCTTGAATCATTGAAAAATCAATGGAAAAGTCCTCTTCATTTTGCCATAATTTTACGTGAATTTTGATGAAATTCAATTGAATTTGAAATTTGTCAAGATTTTGATGTATATGTTTATTGCGGTTGGAATGCAAATTCATCGCAATGAGGTGCGACATAAATGGTCTTAACGTGTATTTCCTTATTAGTAAAACACACATTACAAGCTATTCAATTAACATAAATGATCTTTCACGCGCATTTGCTATAAAGAACTGAAGTCGTTATACGAATGCTTGGTTTAAATGGACTGACTAATAATGATACGTGTCATGGGCCAGCAAACATAATTTTATTGATAGTGCAGGTTTTTATTATGAATTCATAATTACGACATGAGTTATATCTTTGCATTCCGTTTCATAAACTGATAAGATCTTACAACTCTGGAAGTAATTATAAAATAATAATCCAATCTACTCACAAACCAATATTTTATACTAAACGAAATCCGATTTTATTTCGTACTTCCCCTGCAATGGAAACCAATTTTGACTTTTTTTTCTTAAACATGATTTTTTAAATTTGACTCTCCGAAATTTTAGTTTCGTCTATTCACGATTCCAATGAATTTTTCAAATTCCTTCAAGTGAATTAACTGTAATAATATAACTTTAAATATCTTGTTTGAAGGACAAATTTTTTCTCCACAATAAGTTACAAGAGAGTATAACCATAAGAAATGAAAGGCATTCGTAAATTATACGATTTCCTTAGTATCATTACTCGTACAGATCCGTTTCTCATTTATATTTGAAAAAATCATTAACTCAATTGAATTTGTCCATAACGAAATTCAATTTTCTTATTTCTCGGACGAAAGCGAATTAATCGAATTCCATTTTCGGTAACCAATTAACCGTGTCTGAAGTTACTTATTAAACGTATCAAGATTTCACGTAATTATTTAGTGGTAAAGAATCTTCGTGTTTGACGCGTAACGAATAATTACGCATGTGCTCTTTGACGACTTATGTGCGGTGCATCGCGCTTGCAGATTACAGAATAGGGCCAAGCGAGCGAGCGAGCGAGCAAGCGAGCAAGCGAGCGATCGAGAATGCACCTTCTATCATCGGCGCGTGCATAAACGCAATTGCGGAAGCATTTCACTCATCTCGTTGCGAGAGAAGCGTGCTTGCACACAGCGAGAAGGCGCATCATGCATCGTCTCGTTCAGAGAGACCGTTCGAATCGCTTACTTTTATTACGACGAGTAAGGGAATTTATTGATTTCACTCTCACGTCGACAGGCAGACAGGCCAACGGGGCATCTTCTTCGTTATCGAAGATTCTCTCTCACTGCGTGCCCGATGACTGCATACTGCGAGCTTCTCTCAGCTTCTTTCGAAAGATGCTGCAACTGATGTCCAGCGAAATCCGCGAGCATTTCTGTAAAATAAAAATAAAATAAAAAAAACGAAATAAAAAGAAGAAAAAAAATTGAATTGAAGAGGAGAGGAGAAAGAGAAGAGCAAAAAAAAAGCGGATTGCTGCGGTCTCGCGAGGCGATCCGTCGCGCGTTCCTGCCATTGCTTCGCCTTTCTGACTTGACGCAATATAGGTAACATCGAGGACGATCTAGTGCGCGAGATCTCGAGGATTAGCCGGCGCATCGCCACCAGGCCTCGCGAGGATTAGCTTGACGCAACCCGAATACCTCCGGAGATGTCTCATAACGGAATTCGCAATAATTCTTAGGTGATACCTTCTACTCTGCTCTCTGTTCACGCAGTTCGGGAACTCGGCGCAGTGATACGGGGCAATACGGGTCACAGAAACGTACTGAAGATGTACCGCTACCCTGTGAAAAATATCTATACATTAAATTGAATGTACATGTAGTCGAAGTTTCTATGCATAATTTCTACATTTACTATACAATTATGACGTTAAATTTATTTTTGGTACGGTAATTTTAATAATATGCTTTGATTTCGTTGTAAAAGTACCGTAATTTTATCTTACAATTATTCAGTACAATTAATTTACGAGCTTATGAATAAAAACTTCCAGTTTTTTAAACAGTTTACATGTTCAGTTGTTTCGTGCAATAAGATAAATATACTACTAAAATCGATGACATTTTACTTTGGAGAAGGAAGTTTGGTTTTATTTTACAAAACGGCGACGAATTAGAGGTCAAACACGGAATATCCATAATAGAAAGTACTACTTTTTACGTGATTTATCAGAAATTTATCAGAAAACGATGTTTCAAAAAACTAAGGTCCCCAGCGACATCTAAATACTTCTGGACGTATTTTAAATAAATTTGAAAACTATCTAGGAATTCTGGAGATATAAAACCCACCGATAAATAATTGTACCTTTGACCCGCGATCACCCCTCCTTTTTTTCGTGTTATTTGAAGATTCCTTTTTAATGACAGGAAACGCCGTTTTATTTCTGCGAATCAATAAAAAAAATTAGTTCAGTTTCACTCATACCAATACTTTCTTTTAAAAAAATGAAAATAAATTTACTTCACCTTTTTTCAGGCCTCCAGGTAAACTTAATACCGCTTTCATCGCTAATAGCCTGAGGTGGGCGCGGCCAAAATGTGTCGCGGACCCGGACAACAATAGAGCGTCGCAGCATCATCATCGACGACGGAGCCACGAGAAGAATCCCTTTCCTGAGGCTGGGTGACCCCTGCGGTGGAGTCGAATCTTTCAGTAACCGCCGAAGCACACTCACCCACGGTGAACGGCATACTCAGACATATGGGGGGGCTTCCCGGACTCTCTGGAAAAAAAAAATAAAGAGTGGAAAATATATAGTGCACACCGTTGGTTTGCAGCGCTCGACAAGTACGGAGTTGCATAATGGAAATGGGTGCATCAGCGAGTACAGTAGTAGCCGAGCGAGTTCGAGCGTAAAAGACAGAATTATTAGCCGCTCTCGCTGCTGGAGGAGCGCGGGTACTGTCCTCCAATTCACTCGTCGTGACCTTTACAGAACTCGAGATAGTTTTAAACCGCCAGTACAATATTATATACAACGCATTTCATGTCGGATCAGCAACAAAAAAATAAACTTCACCAGAAATTTCGCAACTGATGGACTTATCTTGAATTACATTTTTTTTCCATTTCAGTCTTCAAAATGATAATAAATCATTTTTCAAGGCGGCGAACTCGTGATATTGTGATTCATTGAATTTTCCTCAATTCTATATGCGAAAAATGAATTTTGAGTATTTCTTGAGATTCAAAGTCGCTCCGAAGTGACAGAATTATTAATATAAAAAATAATTAATACTCGATTTTAAACGCCCTGCTGTCAGAGGTTCCAATTGTCATTATGATTCCCGGAAGAAGAATTCATTTACTCGTAGAAATTGGATAACTAGGTTTTCTAAAATCGCATTTTTTCATTATTTCCATTTTATAAAGTGCTTATAATCTAAGATAAATTATTTTTATTCTACGGAAATGGATACAAATTTATTGATAACAGTATAAAAAGAATGTTGAGCGTGGTGAATTTGACGGATTTTTATAAAAATACTTTTACGAGTTTTAAAAATAATTTTTGGTAGCTTCTGAGCCGACGTAGAATGCGCTATACATGTCGTACGTACTTCGAGTATTGCGGTGGTGTTCGCAGCCGCGAGATATACGGTCTATAATAGCGCGCCGGTATCTACTTATGCATAAATCGACACGCCAGAGCGAGAAAGAAAGAATTCGAGCAGATTCACTCCTGACGATCCAATTTCACGCGTTGCCAACAGCTTCACCTGTTCGCCTTGGATTTTCGCACGATATAAGGGAAGATCCAGCGAAGAAGACGCGCATCGGACGTTTCTGAGCTTCTGAGAGGCTGTGAGATTCGCCTTCTGCACCGATAATGCAACATTTTCTCTCTTATTTTATTTCTTCCTTTTTTACGAACGAAATTTCATAATACCTCGCGATTATCACATGTTTCAAAGGACATCGCCGACCCTGAGAGCTGTGCTCACCGCGGACGATTCGAAACTCAATCGCGAAACGCGATTACCATTATATTGTAAGCGAACCGTTATTGCGAAACAGGAAATGCGACCGAAGCCTCGCAATATAGATTAATAATTGCCAGGGATCGGGTTACAGGTGCGTCATCGGAAGATTTCTTTGTGCCTGCGTCAGCGGTGACTCGTGAATTTATACCGTCATTTTCATCAAGGCATACAATTTTATAAAGAATTTTCATACGTTTGTGGTATTCCGAAAATATTAAGGACTATTTTTGTTTCACTGTTTAATGATCTAATAATTAATAATCAAAAGTTCTTCTGCATAATATACGATTATTTAACGAGAACGTATTCATAATCCTCAACTTTCTAATTATTTCCACGATTATGCAAGGATGAAAGATTGCGAGTTTAAAACGCCAAGATAAAGATATTAAAATGAGATGTTTTATTATTACAAAAAATAAGCTATGATGTATTTATAGGAACAATAATATACAGCCTGCGGGTACGGTTCACATTTGAGACATCATCTCGTTTATCTCGTCGTCGTTAAGCATTTCCTCGATATTTAACGGCTCGATATTGCTTGTGAGTTTCTTGGCTCTCGGCGTGCCTATTGTCTGCGACGCTGTCGGCGTCCCCACGTTTTGCGATGGTGTCCCGATATTTCGTGTGGACGGTGTGCCTAGGCCTCGCGACGGTGTACTCGGTAGTCTGTCGGCTCTCAGTTTATCGGCATTTCCATTGCCCTGAGAACTCTGCGTCGATGAACCCATTGACTTGGCGATTATATCGCGACTCTGTGCAAAATACGCGTTCGGATGGAGAATTGGACGCTCCGGAAGACTCTTGTGCGTCACCTCGAAACATTTCGTGCACGCCAGTAGATAGTGACCCTCTTTCGCGAGCTCCACCATTTCGCTGACACCTTTCAACATTTGTTAAACACTTTTATTCACATTGCACATCTTTTCTTCCATTTTACAAAGCTATGAGAGAGTATCGTAATCGACTTTGGCGAAATCATAGAGGAAGCTTTGTAAAAAATAAAAAAATATTGAGAAAACGATCTGCAAGGTTTTAGTTTGTAGGCTCCGTTTAGCTCTAAATACGATTTTCTGAAGATTCAGTGTCCTACACTTTCAACCACTCTGTTCTGGGTGATGCGACATGAAATGACCTACATTTTATTTTTCAAACATCTCGTCTTTCGAAGTTTTTTTAATTCAAATTTTTATAATTCAGAATACACTTTTTAAATGTAATTAATTTTTCAAGTTTCGAATAAATAAATTATTTTAATAAAACTTGATGATCTGTTAGAAATTAAAAAATTGTTCTTATCTTTGATATCGTTCGATGTTTTGAGTGGTACTCGAATCAAATACTCAATTTACCGTTTAGAATAAGGTACCTCTGGATTAGAAAACGATCTGATTGAGGTAATTAAAAAAAATCTACAACAATTGAATTCGCTTTCTTTTGTAAATGAAGAAAATTTGAATACGATCAGACGGAGAGCGATTGTAGCGTGAACGTGCTTTAAAAAAATTCTTTGACTCACCGGAAGCAGGAAGACCGTGACTCGTAAGTTTTTGTCTGAGGGTATCAGTGTTCATATGTTTAAATGGGCATCCATGATTGTCTCCAGGGCCGAGACCTCCATTTATAATTTTTTGGCAGCCGTAAGGCGTGTAACTTTGCTGCCTGCCCTCTTTTCCGAAGTAATGTCTAATATCGTACGAATATTTCTTCTCGAAAGTCTCAAGGTCGATTTTTTTCGTGAATTCCGTTCGCCAAAATCGCAGAGCGTCTTCGAGAGTCACGCCGATTCCTTTAATGAAGAGTCCGTACTGCATTCGACCACCGTTCTTCAGATGATGGTCCGCTTTCAGAGCGTCGTGAAGAGTTCTCATGCAAAGTGGATAAGAGATCTTCGAAAGCTCGTCGAGACTCTCGATCGGCACCGCTGCCGTTGACCAAACGGTTTTCGTCATTCCCGAAAAAACATTCGGAAGATTCTTCAGATAAGAACTCAGCCGTTCGTCGTCTTCAAACAATTTGAAATCATTTGTCGATCTCTGCAAATATCGTTAACTTTAATCCCAAAACCTTTAGTTAGAAATTAATGCCGTGGACAAATTTTAAACAAGATTTTTGGATTTCTCAATTTTTTGATTGCCTGTGCTTAATCTTGACTTGAATAGCAATAGTTTTTATGGCGGGCCAACATTATTGATCACGAGTGTCTTTTTGTTGCCAGTTCCCCAAATGATTCAACCGGTTTTGGTTGAATGTGACGAATGACAGTTTAATTTGTTTAGTAAAGGATTTGTTTGTTCAGTACGGAAAAACAGACAATGATGTTAATTTTTGGGCTTCTGAATTTAAAAAAAAAGTTTAAACGCGAAAAGGGCTGACCTCGAGTCCTTTGCTCAGCAGAGCCTTAAACTGAGTGACAAAAAGAGAGATGAGTTCGGGCTGTGGTATGTACGCATTTCCCATGGTAATGTAAACCCTTCTTCCTCTGACCAAATCAGCAACCTTTTGAAAAGGAACTTTGTAAAAGTCTACATTGTCGACGGACGATGTTTTGGCAGTAGAAACGTGGAGGTATTCTCTAAGATCGTTCTTCTCTTCTTGTGAAATCTGAAAATCAACAATTGTTTTCATAAGCACATTGATTGCTACTGAAAATATTTTTTCATACTAATTCTTTAATGGCAAAACTTACAGGCACATATTCAAAGTCATTAAGACTCAACAATTTGACTATTCCTTCCTTGTTTAAGGAAGTGAATCTAAGCTTAAAAAACTCGACTTCCATGTTGATAAACCATCTCCTGAGTTCAATGTTTTGGCAGTAAGCGAGCCTGAGTATAAAATGTGATATATGGTCTCTCTTTCTCGCCTGTAACTCGAACTCTGTATGCGATGCACACCCATGACCGTTTAGCAATTTTGCAACATAATTGAAACCGTCTTTTCTCAACGAATTGAGAAGAGCAGTTTTCTTTTCTTCCAGAGTTTTTAGATCGGTCCTTTGAAGCGTCGATTCGACTAATTGAAGTACTGCAACAAAAATATTTAAAAAGTTAATCTCTAAAAATAAACAGAAATAAAAGAATTAGCATAGTTTTCAATTGAAAAGTTACAGTATTAATCATATGGAATAATAATGTGTATCTAATAAATTCAAACCATTTGTCCTACGCATATAGTAAAAAGTACTATGATAAAAAAAAATTAATGATTTTCATTGCATAGTTTATGGCATTCACTTTTATGCGAACAATCTATAATCTAAACAATTTCCATTTGAAGTATTTAATTAATTCGATATTCTTAGAGTTCGTTGTAGATACATTTATTACCATTATCATTGTTTGTTTGGCGAATCTCCATGATTAAACGCTTTTCTTCCATTCTATTTGTATAATTGTATATATCACAAATGTCACAAATTATTGATCACGATTGTATATATTTAAGTCATCTGTACTTCAGGTAAAAAAAAAATGGATCAAGCAACAGTATAATGAAAACCTACATGATTAGAAGCTTTGGTTCCATTCTATTTGTATAATTATATATATCACGAATGTCAAGAATTATTTCTCACAATCGTATATATATTCAAGTTATCTGTATGTAAGAAAGATTAAAAAAAATTGAATTAGACAACAGTATAATAAAAACCTATATGGTTAAAAGCTTTTGTTCCATTCTATTTGTATAATTGTATACATCACAAATGTCACGAATTATTGATCACGATTGTATATATTTAAGTCATCTGTACTTAAGAAAATAAACAAAAATTTAGATCAAGCAACATGAAAATTTGTATAATAGTCGTAGCGAGTACATAAATTTTTGAAAATTTTGCCATCTCCAAAAAATGTCACCTTGACGTCTCTCAAATCCAAGATCCTGAAACTCTTTGAGATTGACATTGCCGGTCGGCGGAACTTTGTAGAATTGCATATCGTGAGGATACATTTCGCGTAAGGCATTGTCTTCCTGTTTGATGGTATAACGTCTTCGCTTCGTATACTCCATTGTCGTCGCGTTGAGTGTACTCTTTCTTCAAATAATTGACAATTGGATCAATGAAATAAACAAAAAATGAACGACAGCGATCTACACGTCGTTCAGCGACAATTCTCCATTTTTCTTTTCGCGCTCGAGAGCAGAAAGTGGCGGGAATTCCCGCCAAAGCTGCATTCGCTGGATGCTGAAAAACTTTTCGAATCACGCACGCGGTGGCGCCACCTCCGCAGTCCACTAACGCCATCTATCGAAGCCCCCGCGAAACTTTTTGAACTCGAATACGCGCGCGCTCGATTCAAAGTATTCAAACATTTTATTACCTATTGCTCTTTCATATGTATTACATACATGGATTAATGGATAAATAAGAGCAGGGATGAGAGTATGCAAAAAAAATAGAATTTCCTTTACAAAATTCTTTGTTAGTGTACAATTATTTAAACAATTTTGAAAAAGTTAATTGCCTATGTTCAAAAGTTAACTTGAAAACATATATAGAATAGCTTGCAGATAACATTCCAAAGGGCATAGGAATTTTTTTTTGAAAAATTCATATACTATGTAATAATTTATACTAAAGCCATGTAAAAAATCCAATTTATATTTAAAACACGACTTTATTGACTTTATTGACGAATTCAGAAGAATTGTGGATCAATTTTACGTTATACTCGTGTAGTAAATTCTTTATACCTATTTCTGTAAACACTACACTGTGTGGTAATTTCACCAACATTTTTTCAACAGTGTACACTGTTAAAAAAATTTCTTGAAATTTAATGCACAAGTAGTGGAAGTTTTTATGTATAAACTGGTATACTAAATTTTATATATAAGTGCGATGTAAAATTAATGCTCGGTATAGTAATTTTTATAATTTACTTTAAGTTTTGTGTAAAAGTCCTTCAATGTTAATAATATGTTTCAATTTTACTACAAACACACACGAATTCTATTATATAATCGTATATTAAATTTAATTTCCCAGTTTATGCATAAAAACTTCCAATCTTTTCTAACGGTGTATATGCGGCATTCCATACCAACTGACCCTCGACCTCTTGGATTTTATCCCCGATTTTTTATGTTACTGCTCTACCTTTAAACAGCAACCGCAATTTTTATTCAATTTTTGAAAAATAATAATTTATATACTCATGATTATTTATAACGAATATACATAAGTATATTATATGGTTATAACGAAGGCCATTTTTTTGTTAATTCGAAAAAATACTCATAAATCCTGTATCACATATCAATATTTTTAAGCTTAGGCCCGAAATTCGCCGAATCTCGCTTTTATTTTTTATCTCGTACTTGTGTAACCCATTCGGGCCATTTTTGTTATGACGATACAAAAAATGTTAGTTGGACATAAAACCACCTGGAATTCGGGCAATTTTTGTTATGGAGACACAAAAAATGTTAGTTGGACATAAAACCACCTCGAATTCGGGCATTTTTTGTTATGGCTACACAAAAAATGTTAGCTGGACATAAAACCTCCTGGAATTTGGGCAATTTTTGTCACGGCAACACAAAAATTATTAGTTGGACATAAAACCAACTGAAATTCGGCCACTCAATGACGGCTTGTGGCGTAGAGCGAGGGCGCCACCGTCGAGGCAACGAAGCGCCATCTTCGGTGATTCTGCGGAAGCTTTTCAAACTAAACGCGTTTTCGTAGTGGCGGGGTGACGAATCGGCGAGCCGCGTTCTTCAGTTGGGACCGTTAGGCCGCGTGCTTTTATCTCTCTGACAACAAAGAAAACGTTTTCGCACCGGGAGTTCACGGTATTGCACTCGTCTCGCAGTGCGCGCGGGGAAAGCCATTCGGGAAGCATACAAAGGATTTTTCGGGTGGCCTTGCGCGCATCTTCCGAGTGCAGTTTGCGTTTAAATTCGTTTTTTTTTTGTTTTCTTTTTATTCCTACGTAAACATACATCTTCTTTCTTTACTTCGAAGCTGTATATATTTATGGGGCTTGTATATAGTTGTTGAATAAATGGCCCAAAACGAGAACGACGCCGAGAGCATGGAGACGAACAACGTGGTCCTCTTTCGCACTACCGTGACGAATTATTTCAAGAGTATTGCTGAGTCTGTGAGGTAAGGAACGACCAAACTTGTAGCAATTATCTCGCTATAAGAAATATGCTTATTACTTTTGTCCTTTCGCCCGCTGGATATTGTTATTATATTTTCTGCTTTGCGCGACGATTTTCTTCCCCCTTTTTGTCTCTCACTCCCTCGTCCAAGAAGCTTTCTTTGTTTTCGTTTAAAATGAAGGAATTTTTTGCCATTCATTTTTGCCCTTTCCGGATTAGGCTGGGTTTTGGGTCTTTTTGGGTTTTGCTGTGGATTCGATTTTACATTTCTATTTTTTCGCCGATTATTTTTGTATTTTTGTTATGTTATCTTGTTGTTTTTTTTTCCGCCATTGAAAAATGCAGATTATTTCGTTGTAAATGCTTTGACTTTTTGTCGTGCTCCTTGTTTCCATGTGGATATTGTTTTTGTTTATTCGATATTGCGTAGCGAAGTTTACTTAATTTTTCTTGTGTTTTTATTGTTTTAATAAAAATACGAGAATGATGCAGTTATTTGATAGTGAAGACGTTGTTCTTCTTTGACCTTGGGCATTTTGGGTATTGTTTTTATGCTTTCGATTCGAGGTAAGAAAAATCTCTTAATTACGTATAATTTTTTCCAGCTGCTTTTTTTGTGTTCTGTGCAAAACTTTGGATATTACACTTTTCCGAATTTCGAGCTTTTGGTTTAAAAATTGTAACGAAAACAAAAATATAAAACGAATTACCGCATGCAAGACTTTTTTAAATTTGTTATTCGTTTCAGGACATAAACAACATTGTAATTAATACTATCTTTTATTCCTGAAGACTCGCGCGGCTGAATGTTGCAAGAAATACAAAAATATATCATGTATTCATTTGCGTTTTACGAGGAAAATTGAATTTTCCTCTAAATGGAGAGAATTTTTGATTAATTTTGGTCTCACGGTTACGATAAATCTCTTAACATTTTTCTGTACATACAGATCTTTGTACTAAATATACGCTTATTTTTATTGATTCGTTCTTTGTATGTACACAAACGTTCTCTTTATTCTAAAAAAAAACTATATTTATCACTGCACATTCGCATAAGAAAGGCCGAACAAAGGAAAAAACAAAGTGCCCATTTTTAACTAGACTTACAATCATTTCGTTTCCTCTTACAGAAAGCTTTGAAATTGTTACTAAATTCTCTTTCGCGCGTATGCAAAATTTATCTCTTTGTTACTCTACAAAAAGAAAACCAAAATTTATCATTGTACTTTCTCTCAGCGAAAGCCGAACAAAGAAAAAGCAGTGCGCATTTTCCACCAGATTTCTAGTGATTATGCGTCCTTTTACAGATTACTTCGCTATTCTTACAAAATGTTCTTTCTAGCGCGTGCAAAATTTCTTTGTTTGTCTCCTCAAATCTCTTTGTTCCTCTACAAAAAGAAAATCAAAATTCATCGTTGTACTTTCTCACAGCGAAAGCCGAACAAAGAAAAAAGCAGTGCGCATTTTCCACCTGCTTTGCAGTGATTTCGCTTCCTCTTACAGATTACTTCGCCATTCTTACAAAATGTTCTTTCCAGCGTGTGCAAAACTTCTTTCTTTGTCTCCTCGAATCTCTTTGACCCTCTACAAACAGAAAATCAAAATTCATCGTTGTACTTTCTTAGAGCGAAAGCCAAACAAAGAAAAAAGCAGTGCACATTTGCCACCAGATTTACAGTGATTTCGTTTCCTCTTACAGAAATTTTTCGCGTTTTCACTAAATTTTCTTCCCTACACAAAACTCGTTTATTTGTTCAAAGCTTTTCCCCGCACAAAAAAAATATCAGAATTCATTATCACACTTTCTGACAGCGAAAGCCGAACAAAGAAAAAGCAGTGCACATTTTTCATCAGATTTACAGCGATTTCGTTTCTGTTAACAGAAAACTTAGCCGTTCTTACAAAATTCTCTCGTGCACAAAACTTTTCGTTTGCTCGAAGCTTTTCTCTTTATGCCAAAGAAAAAAAATTAATCGTCGTACTTTCTCATAGAGAAGATTCAGTGTTCGGCAGAAGATGAAAGAATGAGGAAGCATCGTGCGAGGCTTTACATCGAATTTTTTTTTTTTACCTCTCCCGGTTCACTCTCATTATAATTCACACTCCTGAGTTCTCTCCGTTTACGAAGGAGATTCGATCGGGAGGTCGCGGTGAAACGGTACGGCAGCTGCTGGGGCCGCCATCGCGAGCACACACGCGGGGACCAAAGACCAAACGATGGTGTCACTCGATGTCATTGGCCTCCGCGGTTTGCATACTAATGTATCTTTCTCCTCGTTCTCTCGCAACTAGCGCGCCGTTTTTTTTTTTCTCTCACTCTTTACGCGCTCGGGAGTCAGTGTATTGCCTTTCGGGCGAGCCTCACGTGGCCGGTCAAATGTCCGGTGTGTTTTTTTCTGGCCCACTCGCTTCTCTTATTCAACAGTCGCAACCTTCAACGTCGATTTTAATATCTCGGAATCTCGGATCGAAACGTGCTACGCGCGAGTTATCCGTTATTCCGCTCGCGATTTCGAGCCATTCTTGACCTTCGTTTCTTAGCCATTTTTCGTCCCTTTGTTGCCTCTACGTTTTTGCAAAAGGAAGAGAAATTCAGGCAAACGAGTTTATATTTTGTTTTCAATAATCTTTGTGCTAACTTACTTAATTGTCGTTGTTGTTGGGTCGTTCGGTAGGTCATTTCGGTAATTGTATTTTTTCGAACCCAATTTCACATGTAGCCGCATAATCATTGTATGTTTTGAGAGCTGATATACCAAGGCTCATGTGTGGAATAGTTCAATTTATTGTAGGCTATAGTTTTTGGTTTTGGTTATAATTAAATGTAAAATTAAATGACTTTCCGAACGACCCAATAATTGCCACCTCTTGATAGCTTATGCACTTGATTGTGAATAATTCTTTGTTGTGTTTACATATATTACTTTGTATGATGATTTTTAGTAATAAAACGTATAAGTAAGCACTTAATGATTACAATGTTCGGTTCAGTGCAGATGAATAAATTAATTTGAGGACGTGATGATTCATGTTACGGTGTGCATTGTTACTTGGAGAAATTTGGTGATTGTTATGGAATGAAAATTTAAAAGTCTATAGCTATGGAATCTATGGAGGAGTTTTTGCAGAGAATGATCCGGATTTTTTGTACCGATGTTTTGTAAACTACCCGCCGAATGCGCTACCTATATTTTTGAAATGATGGCTTTTGCCATCAAGGGAAAATTCTTTGTTTGAGAGGTGAAGAGCACAAATTTGAAAAAATAACGCCACAGTTAAACTAAGATTTCCATCGAAGAATATTTATGATTTTGACACGGCTCATCCCTTAAATATTCTATTTTATATCTGATTTTTGTGAGTTTTTAAACTTAACATTTCAACTCTTCTTATTTTCGTCGCATTTCTCGCCGTCATCCCAGTTCCCATAAAGTGCTTTGCAATAGAAAGGTTCACCTTCTTTTACGTGATAGTGGCCTAAGATTAGAGCAATAATTATTATTGCTTTCGCAATTTAAAACAAAATTATGTTTTCATCCTATATGAATTTCGCGCGTGTCTATGCCAATTTCAATAGTCCTCATCTTCACCGTCATGTTCTTAGTATTGATTATCTTAATTTTCTCCAGCGAAATCCTGTGAAATCCTCGACCTTTTTATAGGTCGTACCCATTTCCAAAATGTGCTTTGTAATTGCAACATCCACTTTTTCCATAATGGTGACCTAAGATTAGTCCAATAATTATTACTTATTACCAAATTAAAAAAAAATTCAAGGTCCTACATGAATTTTGGGTGTTTCTATGCCAACATTTCAATTGTCCTCGTAGATTGTTTCCGTTCCCAAAAAGTGCTTTGTCTAGAAAAATTCACCTTTGGCGTAATAGTGACTTGAGATTGACGCAATGATTAATATTTATTTCTCAATTTAAAAAAAAAAAGTGTCTTATGGTCCCATGCGAATTTTGTATGTTTCTATGCCAACATTTGAATTGTTCTCATCTTCACCGTCATATTCTTAGTATTGGATATCTCAATTTTCTCAGGCCCCGGCGAAAACCTGGTCGAACCTCTCGTCGGTTGTCCCCGTTCCCGAAAAGTAGTTTGCCGCGGGTTCCTTCTCGTTCTTCTCGTCCCTTCTTCCGCACGGTTAAGTTTTCGAGCCATTGTCCTTGACGGTTGTGTGTACCGGGGTTCGTCGTCGGTTGCTTTGCCGTTGAGCTTGGCTTCGCCGGTTGCTAGTACGGCGAAAACCCTCGGGTCTGCTCGTGGCTACCACGGGACGAGAGCCTAAGAGGGATCCTTTGAATTCTTTTCGAGACAAAGGGGCAACCGCTTCGGGGCCCGGTTTCTGTGTGTTGCCGCTGCTTGTTGCTCCCTTGCCTCGCTCTGCTCCCGCTCATTCTGCTGCTGCTGCTGCTGCTGCTGCCCTACGCAGTTGTTCGTGGGCCAACACGCAGTTCATTCCGGGAGTAACACTCGTGGACGTCGCTCGTCCTGGCACACTCACTTAAACACGCATTTCTTTCATCATATTCCTCTAAATATTAACAAACGCGATAAGACAACGTGCGGTAAATTTTCATCGGCAGTATTTTTTTTTCTCCTATTTTCGATAATAATTGTAATACTAGTTATCGTAAATGCGATTTTTCATATTTTCGTCTAAGTATCACGAAAGTACTAATAACAATAGGCGGTAAGATGACGTGCATTCCATTTTCATCAGAAGCATTTTTTCCCCTATTTTTTGTGTGAATGTTATGAAAGAAATAATAATAATAATAATAGTTATCGAAAACGCCGAAAGGTGACGCGCAGGAAATTTTCATTGATAACATGTCTTTTGTTATTTTTGTCGGAATATAACAAAAGTAATGATAATAAGTCATGATATTTGTTCTTAATGCGAAAAGATGAGGTGCAGTACATTTTCATCGGTACTTCCTCCTCGTAGATCCTCGAGAGCTGTTTCTGCTGCTGCTGCTGCTGCTGCTAGTGATGATGCTGCTGCTGCTGTGTTGTCCCGCTTTTCGTCCTCTCGAACGGGTTCTCGCGAAGCTCCGTTACCTCGACTCTTGCCGGAAATCGAATATCCGTACTCTCGTTAATACATACTGCCGATAATTATGATCGCTCTTTGGTGAATTTGTCGAGGAAAAAGTTTTGCATAATTGTGAGGTGAGTGTTCTAAATACCGAAAGGTGTTCCACTTTTCTATCTCCAGGGTACCTTTTGATTTTCGGTCCTTTAATTCTTCCATTCTGCTTTTGTTTTTAATGGACTGCGATTTGGTACATATTCAATTTATCTACTGCAATCAATTAAAATTGTAAGTCTTATAACAATAGTAATTTGTAGTAATTTCGAATCTGTTTTTGTTGAAAACCTTTGTTGAGAGTGCAAGAATTTTCATTTCTATCTATTAGTGGAAACTAAAATCGTGGAACAAAACAATAGGAAAAACATTCAAGATTTTTGATTAATTTGCACATTGAGAATAAAAAATTCAACTACTTTTGAATGGTGTTTTGATGGATTAATTCCATCATTCATCAAAATGCTTGCCAAAAATAAAGTATCCCTAAATTTGACTAACGATTGCCCTCAAATATTCCTGTAAATTAAGTAAATATTTTCTTGGCCTTCAAGCGCTAATTCTGTAAAGTGGATGATTTTTCTTTCTCAGTAAATATTTTAATACACGTTTTTTCCCCCAAAGTTTCCCACGTTATTTACGGGATCGAATATTTCGAGGCCCACGGTAACCCTTTTTACATATACACATATGTACACATAAATAAAGCGTAGAGAATTACAAGAGAGTGAACGTTATGATGAATTCCCTCGCATTAATTAGTGTCTGATGTAACGTTTAGTTTCTTCTGCGTCGCTCGCAGAAGGACTCGCGCAATTTCCCGCGCATTTGTCGCCGTTTCAATCGTCAGTTCTATTGCAGATTCATCCAAGGAGCGCAGAGATTTAGTACAGAAAAAACAAAAAAAAAAAAAAGATCTTCGATCGGTGTGCATGGCTAGGTCTGGACAAATGCAAATTTGTTGTTTTGTGTATCAAATTGCACCTGTCCCGGCCTGATTGCGTACGCCGTGGTCATCAAAATCATCCAGTGCACTTGGACACGTGAAGAAATAACAACGGGTCCTGCTTTCCAACGAAGAAACCGGGAACGAAATGAAAGAACAGGAATAATAATCGTGAAAACGTGTTCCGTCGTTCCGACGGCTCGAAGAATATTATTTATATGTATATGTTATAAAAAGGGGAAGAAGAAAAGGGAAGAAAGGGAAAGCACTGATGAAAAGGTACGGGAGCGGTACGAAGGGGAAGCTGATTCGCAGGAGAGGAACGGGCATGAGCTCTTTGTTTGGATTTAGGGACAAAGAAAAATTCGATACCCGGCGATAGTATTACGCCACGCACATGCACAGGAAACTTACACGCGTAAGCGCCGTCGTCGTCCCTCGTTCTTTCCTCTCTTTCTCCGAGCCTCTATTCACATCCGACACATAAAAGCGAACAACGTGTGTACGAGAGCGACGAGGAGTGGGAACTACAGGCGCGACCTCGTGCTTCCCGTTCCCTCGAATCCCGGACTCTCGCACGCTTAAGAATCGTGTGCCTCTAAATTATGGTCAACTTCTCTATTTGGAAGAATTTTTCGAACCATTCCCAATAACAGTTTACCTACGTTTCATGCTAGACGCTCGAACGCGAAGCTACGAGGGAACGTTCTCAGATACATTTTCATATTTCCACCGGAGATTCGAGACCTTTTGATTTTTAATATGATTTCTTTGAATATGCGGAATCGTTTCTTTTTTTCATGTCGGTTTTTGGACTAATGAATATAGTAAAAAATAGTTTTTTTTTGTACTGAATTTGTGGACTATTGACTGCATTTATCAGGTTCCTTTGCTTCCGTATCGATAAAATTAATTTGTTTTTTTGTCTCTAATACAATTCATGCAATTTTTTCTTGGATTAATTTTAGTTAACTTCTACTATTCTTATGTAAATGCTTAAACGTACAAAAACGTAAACGGACGAATAACTTGCATATTGCTCGTCGGGTATGTACTTGTACTTTTTCCAAATTTTAATCGGACAAATTGTATTGACTGCATTCATTAAGTTTCTCTTTTGTTTGATTTGGAAAAAAGCCATTTTGATGAATTTTATCAAAATAGGGAACTAAAAAAATTGGATGGATTTAGTCAGCTGCCGAGTGAGCAGCCAAAGCGTTTGAAAAATGGTTGCATCTTCAATATATGGCCAACAATTATGCATTAATAATTAAACTGTTATTAAAAAAAAAAAATTCAACAGTTTAAATATGCTTCTGCAGAAAAGTTCCTTTCGTTATATCAGAAAATTGCTACAATACAATATTCATTATTTCATAAAAGCCACTGTTACTGTTTAAAAATGAAAACTTTTAAATTAATAAGGCCTTATACTTCTTCATTCTTCAACTTTCCAAAGGAACTTTCCAAAGCTTCTTTAATATGAGAATTCGATTATCATTGCAATGTTTCGAATAGTGCTTAATTAGAAATAATTAACGACACCGCAAGTGTTGCTATCATTAGTAAGCGGTTGAATTTCATTGCCTTCCTTCGTGTACATCTATTATCGTCATCACGTGCTGACTGAGACTTCTGGACAAATGCTTTCTCGAGAGTATAAGATTACAAAATAATCAACCTGCAAACCCTCTGCAATGCATTCACCTCACACACAACTTCCTGTTCTATGCTTATGCTACCCGACATTTTTATTGCGATTAATCAGAATAATTACTGTTGCTCTTTTTCGTTTCAGCGAAGACGAGTTTATCGATACTATGACGATATGGAAATCGAATCCCTCCGTAGCAAAGAAACTTCACAAGGCTATGGAGAAGCAACTGTATGACAGTATGTGCGCTGATTTGAATGATATTTTGGCGGAAGGAAGCCTTACAAGTGGTCTTGCTAAAGTCGCCAAGTTAGCGGACGAAGCATCGAATCGACCCGACGAAATTGCTTGGTAAATCAATCAACAATCAATTTAACAAGAGCGATGAATTATCAACCTTTTTTACAGGCGCTCCGCACGCACTTTCTCTATAAAAAAATTCGATTCGATTAGAATTTGATGGCGACAAAAATGTAATCTAAAGAAATAGTCATTTACGGAATAGTGTCCATAATAGTAATAATATTACCAACACTAGTTGAATTAATTGTTCCAAAGAAATGTACAGAAAGTTTCGTCCTTATTCTTATCCTTTAGTTTTTCTAATTGATTTGGCGAAATATGTCGAAAAAAAAAACAATTTGTTTATAAACAAAAATTTCGTTATCTAACACTTTATGAATAAATGAAATATTGTTTCATTGCAAGAATGTGAAAAATATTTGGCTAGAAAATGTTATAAGATTTAGTTGGTTTTACAAACAAATCTTATAGAAAATCGGTTTAAAGTATCCTTGACAAGCTGATTTATTTGACAATGAAATAACAAATTATTGTTTGCAATAATCAGATAAATAATTCGAATGCTCTATATTTATTTGCCTGCTTCTTTGTTCCAGGCGACCACCGGGAGACGTTAATCTTCATCTACAGAAACCGGACGCTCAGAAGATTCTCGAGGAGAGTGAGAAGCTGGAGAAGCAAGTTGAGCAGATGGAGACTGAGAATGCTCGCCTAATGAAGGAAATAGCCGAAAAGAGAACGACGGTTAGGCTCATCGAGGAACAGGTGAATCGGACGTCCAAAGTATGGCCAGGTGCGATCCCGAGGGTCGAAAAAGTGATAAAACAGCTGCAAGAAATGTCGGAATCGTTGGATACACCGGATGGCGAGTGAATTTGGAATCTACGAAATCTCATTATAATTTTCGTTCGAGAACAGCGGATTTCCGTTCCAGCGGAAGATATATTTTTGAACGTAGCTTCTATGAAGCTCATTTATGAAGAAAGCACAAACTAGTTTAAAAAAAAATGTATGGGTATTTTAAAAACCTCAATCGAAGTTTTACGATAAATGACTACCGCAAACGAATATATACACTTTTTATATAAGATTGTTTTTTAAAAGTGCGTAAACTCTGTGGAATTCAAGATTTCAGAAAACACTATTCTCTGTTACGTTCATAATTTTTTCGTGTATAATTCGCGTGTAAACAGTCTTTGTGAAGTTTACGTTGGTAAATTTATTAATTACATTGTTTTACGAGTTTTTCTCTTATTACGATTAAAAAAGCACATTACTTTTCTCGAAACTTCGAAAAACACATTAATTACATCTAACGAGAAATGAAACACATACCAAAGTGATTACCTATTTTAAGCGTTGTGTTTGTGGGGAATTCAATTTTAACCAACGTTTTAATTTTTAAATGTTATAGAAAAATCGCCAATGGCAGCGTCAAATTCAACACGATGTTTTTTCTGAAATCTGCAAATTAATTCAAACTTAAACTTTTAACTATGGACAATTATTGTTATTATTATAGAATGTGATTAGAATAAATGTATCAAAAAGAACTCCTTCGTTATTACCTAATTCTTTGATATGAAAAATTGGAAAAAACTTTTTTTAGTGAAATCCTTCTATAGGAATGAAGTAGACATTTACGAGTTTGTGTTTGTTTTATCGCGTAAATATCGTGATTCTATTATAAAACATAGGTTTCAACATACAAAGAACACAAATCATAATAAATATTTTCATAATTAACATCAAATCATAAAAACTTTATTTGTTGGACGAAGTTTCCAATGAATAAAAGAAGAATAAAAGAATATTCATTACAGATAATCGTTGATAAAAAAAGTAAAAATAAAATGTTTGTCTTCTCAATCCTCGTCCTGCAAGGCATTCTTCATTGCCAAGAGTTCTGTCCTCTCAGCGATTATTTGTTGACGTCTGAGCTTGAGTGAGTGAACAACATTGAAAGCATGCGATTCAATATTGATCATATCTGCCTGCAATAACAGTCCAATTTTAATTGTCAAGTTCAGCTCGTAACTAAACATTTTCGGCATTTATAGAGCGCAGGCTTTAAAAAAAATTCAAAGCCTAATAATATTCGACCCAGAGTTTCTCGATTGTGCAAATTATTGGAAATCAGTGACCTTAAGATTATGTGATACCATATTTTAAATATGCCGACATGAAGTTATCATATAATTTTTCATTGTCAGTAAATAGAAAATTAATGATAATTAACGTCTAGTTTTTAACATCGACCGAATATAAGGGACTTCAGTTCTATGAGATTGACGCGAGTTTCTTTGGCTGACGTCCAGCAAAAGCCATTTGTTTCTCGCGTGTCTCGTGACAATCGAAAAATCACGAGTCACCACGACATCTGGTGGATAAATTGTAACTATTGTAACCCAATCGTCATAACCTATTATTTTCTCGAAAATACAAATTCTTGCATGTTTGAAGCTAAAATTCACATTCTAAAAAGACTTTACCATTAAAATACCAATCGACATAATCTTATTGACTTTATCCAAGGTTCGCTAACTTTTGACCTGGTGGCTTAACGCCGCCATTTTGTATTTCTGTTAATTCCCAATATGTTCAACGCGAGGGAGATGCAATAAATAAAAACATTTGATCGAGCCTCGGCCAGCTTTTCGAGGCTCTGTACAACAAAATTCAAAAACACAATAGACAAAATAAGTAAAAAAATCGTTTGCAATCGACTAACTTTAATCGACTTGTAATCCTCACTGGCTACCGCGATTGCCGCTGTCTTAGTCATCAATATCTCTTCGTAATCGACTATTAAATTTCGGTTCTTGGCGATGATGTTTACAAGATTTCGGCGTTTTTGTTTGCTCTTAGCATTCGGCTGTCGACGATCAATCGCAGCGACACGATCCTCCATTTTGGCGACGTTCCAGCGAATCACAGCCAATTCAGACTCCATTTTGCGTATGTACGGTAGCAATTCTTCACAATTAGTGAGGAACTTGAGTTGGGATTGATGAAGCACACGGCAACTGTTGATGCTTTTGATAAGCAGAGTATTGAAGGCGGCGTACTTGCTATCGTACGTTTGCAACATGTTTTCGATCTTCAATAATCGCGAGGCTAGGTCCTGTGCTACCGCGGAACATCCTGTTGAAAATCGTTTGTCATTTATCTTCCTGATAATTTCTTGATTGAGTATTATCAACAAATTGTAGTATTATTATTTACCTTTCGACCTTGTCAACCCATTTGATGGGTCGTTCTGCGATTTATCCATGGGCAACGAGATGAAGAATAGTCAATACAATGGTGAAAAAGAACTATTACAGGTGAGCACAGCGAAAACGGGAATTGTTTTGTAAACAATGTGGCTATGCGCTACAGAAACACGAGCAGATTTATGTTATTTCCTGGTTATGCCACTTAATAGATGTCGCACATTGGCGAGTCAATCACTGGCCTTTTCGTGCCAATTAAGCTCGGGGAGGTAAAAGGCGCTATTTGCTATGTGTGCAAGGATGTAAAGTGGGAGACGTGCAGCCTGTGAGCGCTCGCAGCGGTGAGTTTCGTTACTACGAGGAGATATTAAGGTAAAAGTGAGATACGATTATATTGTCGTCTGCTAAAAGATTCTAAGTTCTAAACGATTTGTTAATATTATTATTTTTTTTCGTGAGTTACAGCGTTTACTTATGCGACTTGGTTACTTGACTCTCCTGCTGTCGCCACTGCGAATGTTTGTTTTCGTAAACACTTAGGTTGTAAATTTCAGTTGCGGGATTGTAAACATCAGAGCGTTGAACTGTTTCGAGTTTTTATTATTATAGGTTACATAAGGAACGTAATATTAACGAATCTTCAGTCACGGAAAGTCACTCTTTTTTCGACTTTGATTGCGCTTTTTTCATCTTTTCGGCCCTTCCATTTTAAGAGATCGTTGTATCGGGCTGACAGTTTCTGGTAAACGTTAATTATGTTCGTCCGTTTTTGTTCCAAAGTGGCATGGAGAGCGTCGTTCTCAATCTGTAATAAAAAATGTAGCTATTGATTAGTAAAATATCGTTTTACTAAAATGCGATATAAATTTCATATATTACGATACTAGTCAGAAAAAGGTTTATCGCACGAGTATCGTACGAAATTTGTATCTTATGCTACAAGGGAGAAAAGTCCGCGATTTTGCCGAGTGTGACTGAATCGACCGTGGCAAAAATCGCGCTGGTTCCCGTGGAAAAAACGATACTTTTCATCCGATTACGTTGAAAAAAACCACATTCCATTCCTACACCGAGATCGCAAGAATTGCTAATTTTTTAAATAAACGCCGAGTACGCATGTACATTACCGTTCAATTATCAATCCTGCAGAGCAGAAATGTAGCGTTTTTCTCTGGGGACTATGCGATTTAGTCTGCGATTAAATAAAAGTGATACGGGCGACCTTCTTTCAAGCACCGAATGTGGTTAGTTTGGAATAGTGGCAAGAATCGCGCTCTCTTCCGTGAAAAAACGATACTTTTAATCCGATTACGTTGAAAAAAAACACACATTTCGTTCTTACAACGAGATCGCAAGAATTGCTAATTTTTTAAATAAACGCCGAGTACGCATGTACATTACCGTTCAATTATCAATCCTGCAGAGCAGAAATGTAGCGTTTTTCTCTGGGGACTATGCGATTTAGTCTGCGATTAAATAAAAGTGATACGGGCGACCTTCTTTCAAGCACCGAATGTGGTTAGTTTGGAATAGTGGCAAGAATCGCGCTCTCTTCCGTGAAAAAACGATACTTTTAATCCGATTACGTTGAAAAAAAACACACATTTCGTTCTTACAACAAGGTCGCAAGAATTGCTAATTTTTTAAGTAAATGCCGAGTACACATGTACGTTATCGTTCAATTATTACTCCCGCAGAGCAGAAATGTAGCGTTTTTCCGTGGGGACTAATATGCGATTAAGTCTGCGATTAAATGAAAGTGATACTTGCGACCTCTTTTCAAGCACCGAATGTGGTTGTTTTGAAATAGTCGAGAAAAAACCGTAAAAAATGTTGTTGTTTACTTTTTGAAGCCTTATGCAGGTCGTAATATCCTTGAGTTCCGTTTCAAGTGATTTTCTGTTTTTTACAACTGACCCAAGGTCATCGAGGACTTTCAGTCGTTCATCGTTTATTTCCTGTATCGCCTCGCGACGTTCTCGAGCGTTTTGTGCGTCGAATTCTTCATCTTCTTTGTCGTTGTTTAAAAGCATCAGAAAAGCATTTCGCGTTTTCTCAATTTCGATCATTCGCGGTCGAGCGTTATCAGTATAATCGCTCAGCTTTTCGTGGGAAATTTTAATCTTTTCACGTTCATCCTCCAAACGAGCCAATGTCTGAGCTGCGGCTTCATGGCCTTTCAAACTTTCGATTATCGCCAACTTGCAACGTTCCATCTCATGATCGATTTGCCTCATTGTGTAATTTATCTCCAAAAGTTTCGCTGCTTCTGTCACTGCATTTTCTAAAACCCTTGCTTATTTTTTAAACAATTACAAAAAATGTCAATGCGTTTTAAAAACGACTTTCCGTCGCTAATTTTCTTGTTTGTTTACAGTTCGATAATTACACAATGAAAATTGAAAAATGAATTGGTGATTTATCTTGTTTATTACCTCGGTACTTAAAAGTGATATTTAAATATAATAAGTGGTATTTATAAAAGTGATGGATAAAAAAAATAACCGATCAAAAATCGACAATAGATATTAAATATTAATAAAATGTTTATAAATGTTATCGTGAAACTTACCTGGAAAATTGCTCTGAGCTTTCAGAGTCTTTAGTATAGCATCAAATCGGGAGTTCATCATTTTTATCGAAAGAATCAATTATTTTTATGCGAGGGTCAACGTAGTGGACGATGTCCAGGTAGAAATGAGGTACTTTTGGTGCTCGATCGCTGCTCAAATTGATTATGGCGTGCCTTTGTCGTTTCAAGCACAATTTCCCTTCTTAACTGCCCTTCGGCGAATTGGAAGGACGAATGAAACATTTGATACTCGAATGGTCGGCGATACGACGGAATTAGAGTGGGGAAAGGGCGCGGTTCTATTCGAGCTCATGAAAGAAAAAAATCACTTAACATTTATGTTTATTAATTTTTGTTCGATTTTTTATCAGAACAATTTTCTTGATGTTTTCCTGTTTTTTTTTTAAGTTCCTGACAATAGCGAAGATATGTAAAATATTATAGTTGACAGGAATAACGATTAGTGGTACTTTTGAATACAAAAAAAATGTGGATATTGTAAATATAAGGTTGCAAAAGCTTCAACTATATTTTACCGTTGAAATTAATCTATGGTATCGTCGAAACATTAAAAGGCTCGCTTTTGTTATAAAAATTCTGCGAATTTGCTTAGTGTTTTTATTTCTCATTTTTACACATTATTTATTTATGTAACAATTCATGCATAAAAACAACGAAAAAAAGGATTGCATTTTTTTAAATACGTGGGAAATATACAGAGTGAATGCAACCACAAAAATGTTATGGATAAAAATAAATAATTGTTGCTCGTATTTGGGCGCCAAATACTTTATACGTTTAATGGAACTTTTGGATATTCGGAGCTGATGTTTCAACCGAATCGTCTATCCCAAAGGTCTTTGAAAGTCTCTCTGTAACCAAGAAAAAATGAGTATTACAGCAACAAAAAATTGAATTACCTCATAACGAACTTTGAATGTTTGCAGGAATCTCACCTGCGGCACTCGCAGATTCCACCATTGCAACTACCACCAGCTTTTCCCATGCTAAGGCAGTTAGCAGCGCACGCAGAATCCCCTACGACTCCACCAAAGGACAAAAGGTCACACGTGACTCTACGAAAGCGAAGATGCTCTTCGCGTTCCTCAATCTCTTGATTCTGAAATGCTTCGGCTCTCTGTGCCATTTCCTGAGGCTCAAACTCTGTTTAACCAAAAGAGACAATATAAATTCTGCTTAATAGGTTTGCCTGAAATTTTTTCTTAAATCACTGAAATATTGTAATAAAAAATGTTAATTCGTAGGAATATCTGTCAATCAATAGCAAAAATAATATTTATGAAATAAAAAAATAATAGCAAGTATTATTTTACGGGAGTCCACAGTTTTTTATAAAATAATAACAAGATCAACTAACTAAACAAAAAATACAGGAAAAGAAGGTCTTAAGTGTCTTAAGGTAGATTATGAAAATAGCAAATATTGATTTCATGTATTTTGTTTGTGACTTGCATTTTTCAAGTGGAATTTTTAATCGCACCATAGAATCGATAGTTTAATAAAAACAGTTAAAATGGTAAAAATACAGGAAAACGATTTTTTGTGGATTAAATAAGCGTTAAGAAATTTCATACCTGAAGGAGCAGCCTCAGACACAGCCACCGCGGCTATGAGCAATACAGCGATGAAAACAAATTTTGCCATTCTGGTTAACAATTTTTTGATTGTTACAATTATCGGCGATGGACGTTGAATTATGCAAATCGTACACCGGATACTCATTATATAGGCCGAGAAAGATGCATTGCCTGTATCTCTCATCTCAGGTTCCAATATCTCCGTAATTCCCCGGTCGACCTTTAGCCTCTGTGTTAAATAGTCGAACGGGGGAATCACTGTATTTACTTGATTTTCCGGATCATTTCGGGTCGTCGTGCTGTAAGTGACTTTACACTCATTCGCTTGTGCGTTAATGCACCACATCGATCAACATATAATGATATTGGCACGACGTCAACTGATAAAATGAACAAAATTCCGATGCAGAAGTAACAATTGCTACCACGGTTTTATTTAAAACACTGTTGAAAAAAGATTCCCAATTTTCTTTGATAAGTAATACAAATTTTACAAAAGTGGTGTGTGAAATACTGATTAGTACAACATTCACTGTAGTATTAAAAATTGTACAGTTGTATTTTGACCAACATCTTGAAAAAAAAAAGGATCTGTATCAGTTATTCGAGAGAAAAACTTTTTTTCCGGACGTGGATATTTATGTGTGATGAAGGGACTTAAATTTATGTTGATAGGCATTGTAAATTGGTATGGAGAGCTTTATTAATCACTACGAGTTAAAAATACAAGTCTATAATAATGTAAAATAAAATGCTAGAGTAATACATGAATACAATTCAATATGTTGAGAACGATCATTTTTTTTTTTTAGAATTTCGACTTTAAAATTGTATTAATAGGTATAAAACTTCCCTACAAATTCGACAAGCGTTTTTTCGATTAATTTGAAAAAATTGTTCTTAGACGACATAATAGACCCAATAAAGTTGAAAATCGGAACAAGGTTTCTGAAACAACAAACTCATCGGATGAAAAAGATGCAATTATCATCACGGTCTCGTTTCGTTTTTTTTTCTAATTATGTACAATCGTAAGATAATGAGTCAAGTGTATAAACAATTAAATTTCTCTATTTGTATATGATGATATAAAGTCTGTTTTTCTTTAGTAGACGTAAATAAAATAAAATGAATCGTAGTTAAATTATCAAGATTATAGCGATCCTCCATTTTTGTCGTTGATCGTATTTCTTGGGGACAGTGGTGAAGTGCGTTTTGCGGCTGCATCCCGACGAAACTGCGCGATTACTTCAATCTTTTTGTGTAGAGTGTCGTGAACCGTTTCGTTTCGGCTCTGCAAAATTAGTTTTACTAAGTTATTGCCATGACCATCAATGTAACTCAAATATAAGAACCACGTGAAAGTGATTTCATACTAGCAAAGCCATTTTTCCTTTATATGATTTATAAACAAAATAGCATTGCCAATTTATTTTGTTGGAATGAGTCTTCATTTAGTTAACGATCATATTTTTTAACTGACCATGAATTCGAAATCAATGTATGAAATTCGGTGAAATTTCACGTGGAAAAAGAGAATAATTGCATTAATAATATTATGAATAATTAAAAAGACATTAACTGACTTTCATTAACTTCAAAATTTTTTCAGCTTCGACCATTCTGTGAGATAATTCTGCTTTGTCTTCGGCTTTCAATTTTTTTTCTTCCAAATTGGTGAGTCTCTTGATCGTCGATTGAATGTGTTCCTCAAATTCGGCAGCCAAGTCAATGTCATCGAAGTCCATCATGTAAATGGCCTCTCGAGCTTCTTTCAATTTGCGACGCGCCAGATCAGCATGATCGTTGTGCAGTAATATTTTTTCACGAGCTGTTATAAGCAGACAAATCGATTTGTTTAGAGTTTCTCGACACTTTACTCTATTAAGGATTTGCATTTGACACAGGAACAAGTCGTCGTCTATGTGCGGTGGAATTCGATCGACAGATCTTTCCATTATCGGTGTCACATCATTCTCTCGTGATCCTGTCAAGTATCGATAACGATTAATTCATAATTATATCAATTTTTGTACGATATAAATATTTGTCAAATGAAACTTAAGTTTTGGAATTATTTGCCAATCCAAATTCCTTACTTGATTTTTCGGCTCCTGATTTATCCATAATTAGTGTCCAATACACTGGAAAGCGAATATTAACGATCAACTGTCGTGACTTCGTTCAAGTAGAATCAAAACAAATGTGACGAAATTTCGCATTCTCACAGGAATATCGTGGTAATGCTGTCCCCGTTAACGCTCAATCATACACCGGTGAAAATTTCTTCGCCCAATGTTAAACGCCTATAGGGCTGTCTCTCTCGCACCTCACCCCACTTTTTGGTTTATCGATTCTTCTAAGAATAATCAATAATATGAATATCAAAAAGCCCGAAGCTCAGCCCAATTCTCCAATACTTCCGCACATTCTATCAAAATATGAGCTATTTCTGCTGGTTATTTTTCGAGAAAATAGGTTTCAAAATTTTTGATAGTGGTGGGGGAAATATCACTGCCTCGTAACGCTGAGTGATACACCAGCGAAAATTTCTTCGCACAATGTTAAACGCCTATAGGACTGTCTCTCTCACACCTCACCCCACTTTTTGGTTTATCAATTCTCCTAAGATAATGGCTTTGAATATCAAAAATCCCGAAGCTCAGCCCAATTCTCCAATACTTCCGCACATTCTATCAAAATTTGAGCTATTTCTGCCGAGTATTTTTCGAGAAAATAGATTTCAAAATGTTTGAAAGTGGAGGGGGAAGTATCACGGCCTCTTAACGCTGAGTGATACACCGGCGAAAATTTCTTCGCCCAATGTTGAACGTCTATAGGACTGTCTCTCTCACACCTCACCCCACTTTTTGGTTTATCGATTCTTCTAAGAAAATGGCTTTGGATATCAAAAATCCCGAAGCTCAGCCCAATTCTCCAATACTTCCGCACATTCTATCAAAATTTGAGCTATTTCTGCCGAGTATTTTTGGAGAAAATAGGTTTCAAAATATTTTAAAGTGGTGGGGGAAGTATCACTGCCTCTTAACGCTGAGTGATACACCGGCGAAAATTTCTTCGCCCAATGTTGAACGTCTATAGGACTGTCTCTCTCACACCTCACCCCACTTTTTGGTTTATCGATTCTTCTAAGAAAATGGCTTTGGATATCAAAAATCCCGAAGCTCAGCCCAATTCTCCAATACTTCCGCACATTCTATCAAAATTTGAGCTATTTCTGCCGAGTATTTTTGGAGAAAATAGGTTTCAAAATATTTTAAAGTGGTGGGGGAAGTATCACTGCCTCTTAACGCTGAGTGATACACCGGCGAAAATTTCTTCGCCCAATGTTGAACGTCTATAGGGCTGTCTCTCTCACACCTCACCCCACTTTTTGGTTTATCGATTCTCCTAAGAAAATGGCTTTGGATATCAAAAATCCCGAAGCTCAGCCCAATTCTCCAATACTTCCGCACATTCTATCAAAATATGAGCTATTTCTGCTGGTTATTTTTCGAGAAAATAGGTTTCAAAAGTTTTGAAAGTGGTGGGGGAAATATCACTGTCTCTTAAGAGACAGTTAACGATCAGTGATACACCGGCGAAAATTTCTTCGCCCAATGTTGAACGCCTATAGGGCTGTCTCTTTCGTACCTCACCCCACTTTTTGGTTTATCGATTTTCCTAAACAAACGGTTTTGAGTATCGAAAAACCCGACGCTTAGCCCAATTCTCCAATGCTTCCGCACATTATATCAAAATTTGAACTAATTCTGTCGAGTATTTTGCGAGAAAATAAGTTTCAAAAATGTTGAAAGTGGTGGGGGAAGTATCACTGCCTTTTAAGAGAAAAAAGAAATTTTCGCCCAACGTTAAACGCCTATAGGGATGTCTCTCTCGCGCCGAAGCTCATTTTTCGGATTATCGACTCTCCTAAACGAACAGCTTTGGTATCGAAGGGTCAGAAGTTCATAGCCCAATCTTACAGTACTTCCGCATATTTTATCAAAATTTGAGTTATTTCTGCCGAGAAACTAAAGTCAATTAAATTGCGACCGTCGTTCTCAAGATATTGCAAATATTTACTTTGTAATAAAAATTATTACTTCGCATTAAATCACCTCGTAAATAATTCGCAATGCATGACCGTTAAAAAAAAACTGTAGCCTCCTGTGCACCAACAAATAGTTTCACCAATTAAAACAATGGACGGTAATTGAGTGAGTTTAACACCACAAAACTGCGCTGAACTCTTGAAACGTTAACGTTCCGTGATACACCGGTCAAAATTTTTTCGCCCAGTGTTAAACGCCTATAGTGCTGTCTCTCTCGCGCCGAAGCTCATTTTTCGGATTATCGACTCTCCTAAACGAAGAGCTTTGCGTATCGAGGGGGCCAGAAGCTTACAGTCCAATCTTGCAGTACTTCCGCACATTGTATCAAAATTTGAGTTATTTCTGCCGAGAAACTAAAATCAATTAAATTGCGACCGTCCTTCTCAAGATATTGCAAATATTTACTTTGTAATAATAATTATTACTTCGCATTAAACCACCTCGTAAATAATTCGTAATGCATGGCCGTTAAAAAAAACTGTAGCCTCCTGTGCACCAACAAATAGTTTCACCAATTAGAACAATGGACGGTAATTTAGTAAGTTCAACACTACAAGACTGCGCTGATTTGACTAGTAAGAAGTAAACGTAAATTTTATTGTTTACTATAACAAGAAAATGTGCTAAATTTAGGGGAAACAATCTTTTAACCTCCTGCGCGTCCCAAAAACTGTCGCTTTTTCTGTGCTACTTCGCGTTGTCACCATTTTTCGTCCAAGATTACTGATTATCAACAAAACGTGAATTTATCGATGTGTACAAACTCGTGTACAAGGGCACGTTGGACACTTGAATCGCGATCAAAACAAATATGGCTGAGCCGGCGAAAGCCGGTAAGTGCATTTCCCTCATTATCCGACTTTTGTTCTTATTTTAGCATTCAAAAGATTTACACAAAATTCTTTTGTTTGTATTTCCTAAAATATGCAAATAAGCATATATTTAATGATCAAGAAATAGATTTTTTAGGCATTGTACCAGTGAACGACCAGTCGTTAAAAACTGCGAAAGTAATCTTTTCTATTATTGAATAAAAATAATTTTTACCAATATTCGATAATAACGGAAAAATTCAGTTTTGTAAAGAAAAATACCAATTTTTTTTAGATAAATTCAGAGCGGAGTAAAATTTCAGATATCAACGAGACCAAAATAAATCAGTACAAATATAAAGTCGTTAATTTCTTTGAAAAAAATTATCCATAATTTTTATCCATTAACTACCAATACTCAGTGCCGAATCACGCTATAAATGATTTGTAATAACCAAAACGCCAATCAATCGAGCCTCGACAAATCTTGGGGTAGAAAGTCGCGTTGGACACATTGAATAACAAAACAACCATCGCCAAGCGTCGAGAGTCGGTAAGCGCGTTTCCCTCGGCATCAAACGTTACTCGTGGATTCTTCGATATGCGTTAACGAGTTCTGTGCAGTTCTGTTTCTATTTTCTGCATTAAAGAACAATTAACCATTTTTTTACAAACATGTATATAATTAACGCTCGATAAATTGATTTCCAAGTGTGTTGTACCAGTGAATGACCTCTTAACAAAAACTGTGCAAACGTAATCTTTTGTATCATTCGATGAAGATAATAATTTCTTCAAAAATTCGATAACAACGTAAGAAAATTAAATTCTTCCGTTCTTAAACTAAATTTTTTTCTCGATGAATTAAAGATATATCAACGCCAAAAAGATAAATCAATACAAGATAAAATCGTTGATCTCTTCGAAAAAAAGTGCATTATTCTTATCGATTAATTATCAATGCTTAGTTCCAAGTCGCTTCATAAATTATTCTTAATGACGAAAACGCGCATCGATCAATCCTCGACAGCTTTTGTGGGAGAAAGTGACGTTGGAGGGATTGAATATCAAAACAAACATGGCCGCCCGGCGACGAGCCGGTAAGCGAGTTTCCCTCGCTATTGAAGGCCGCTCGCGGATTCGTCGATATCCGCCAACGGGTGCGCGCCGTTGGTCGCGCAGTTACCGAGACCTTCCGCGAGATGGCGGCAGGCGCGGCGCTGCGGAGGCAGGAGCGCGACTCTGTAAGCGGCGGCTGAAACGCACTCGCGCTTCGCCATTGTGCACCGTGTGATTCCTGCCGAAAGTTGGTGTTTTTGTGACGAGTGAGGAATTGATCCGGTATTCACGAATTGTGCGTTGAAGCTGTTGCCCGAATAATCAAAGTGAGTAAAAGCCGAAATTTCCGATTATTTCATTAGCGATTCTTTCGCATAATTGATACGCGCGATCGCGAGAAGCCGCGATATATGCGGAAAATCGGATGCGCCTCGTGCAGAGAGGAGAGAGATTCAGCTCGCACGGTGAATCGAAACGTCGACGCTTTTGGGGGTTAGTTTTTCACCGTCTCACTCGCTCTCGACGTTATAAGGCGTCTCTCTTCGACGCGCGTCGCTCTCGCAGCGTCTCCTCGGTGCGCGCGTGGGTTACGCGCCTCTTTCTATATTTCGCAGACGCATCGACGTTTTTCCGGCCTTTTTATTTTTTACTTTCCATTTTTACAATTCTCGCACTTACTTTAATTCGTTATTATGGGGCAAAGGGTTATTTGTTTTGTGCGTCAGCGAAAATTACGACGCTGCCGAGATTTTTGTACGTTTTGTGAGGCAGATGTTCTTTGGTTAACCGGCTTCGCTGGGAGGTTAGGGAAATCGTAGGCAAGATTTTTTTTTTCAGCCCTACTAAAAGCGAGCCACGCTTTTTCTTTTTTGGTATACGTTTTTTTGGGGATCGGCGCAGGTTTAGGTTTGTTTATATTGATTATATTTGCGGGAGAAGCTTTATTTTCGTTGTTTTGTTAAGTTTTTCGGTGATGATAAGTCGTACAGCGGAAAGAGTGGAATCGATCGTCCTGCGCGTAGGGAATTAGGCACTGCGTGTGTTTCTGTCTGTCTCTCTCTCTCTCTCTCGCATTGCTGATGCTTGGGGAGGGAGATGATTTGACCGATTCGAGAAACCGGCCGCTTGTATCACGCAGCGAGTTACGTAGGTTGTTATCTATCGGAGAGCTATAGATAAGGATTGCTTTTGTCGCCTTTTTTGCGTTTTCTTTGTAAGCTCATCTCATCGATTCGACCGTGAAATGCCGTAGAGCCTCACGGTCGATTTATAAGATGGATGTACCAGTGAATGACCGACTTTCGTAATTGCTTTTTGCGTTAAAAAGATTTGCGCATTTTTTTCACCGCGGAAATTATGTGAATAAGCATTTGTTTAATAGAGGGAATTGATTTTTCAAACGGTGTACCAATAAATGACCTGCTCATAAAAGCACTGCGAAACTAATGATTTCAATTATTCAGTATAGATTAGTTTTTATTTATAATTCGATAATAACGCAAAAAATACAGTTTCGTATGGGATGGTTCATTTTTATTAGAACTTTTGAAAACTAAATTCGAGTTTTTTGGAGCTGAATTTTAGAGCGGTCAGTCACTGGTACGTTGCTCGAAAAAATCGATTTTTCCACGTTTTCGTGGTTGCCATTTTTTTTTTTAGAGACACTGCGACGTTCCAAAAAAACTCACCGCGACGTATTGGTTCACATCTGCATTAAATTCGAATTATTCAATTTCAATTCAATTCGAATAATAATAATTTTCGTTTATATGAAAATTGCCATATTCTGAAATAACATATTTTCGTAACAAAAAATTACTCGGCGTAAAAAAAAATCTTTGAAACTCAATTTATAAGGACTGGAAGATTTTATGCATACATTTCTGTACAATGTACAAGTGCGACCTAAAAAATTAATGTACGGTAAAGTAATTTGAATAATTCAATTTAATCTTGCTGTAAAAGTAGATACGTTCTACATAACGAGTCTATATTAAATTTAATTGACGAGTTTAAATGCATAAAACCTTCTGGCCTTTTTTTAACGGTGTTGCTTCGATAAAGAAATTTCTTGGAGATAAAAATTCTTTCGTGCGGTCATTCACTGGTACATCGTTGAAAAGAATCGGTTTCCCGAGGTTTTGGTGGGGCGCATTTTTGTGCGACGCCCAGAAAATCCTCTCAGCGAAGCAGCGATCGGTATTTATGTAGAGTTATGTTGTCCATTCTTTCGTTCTTCTATATTTAAGTTTTCACGATGGTAGAGAATTGCGTCTGTATTTGCGAGCGTGTCGCCTCTATATCGTCTGGCGCGGTCGAACGATAGCGAACGATTAATCAACCTTGCGGATGTGAGATCTCGTTGTATTCGCTTAGAATGATGTTAGCTGCACGACTGCCAATTAGCGCAGTCGTAAATCGAGCGATTGAGTCTCATACCCAAAATGTGCTGCACTGCGGTTCAATAATATAATAATTTGGATCGTCCAACCGGAATTTCTCCACAATTTGCGTTCTCTCGATAACTTTGGTGTCTGAATTTCATGAACTGAGAAATATATTTTTGTTCGATACTAAAAGAAACCTTAATTATCAATTTTAAACATCTTACATTTTTTAAATTTCTTATATCATTGTTATCATGATTATTAATATTTAATTAATGATTAAGGGAACACGATGTACATTACAAAAGTGTAAAACCGGCTCAACAAGTATATATTTAATGTGTTTGCTTATTTTTTTTTACTACATAATGAGTCCAAATTATTGTAGTTAATAATTGACGTATTTCGAACTAATTAAATGCCACAACTCGCACTTAAACGTGCGAAAGCAATACGAAAATTGCGATATGAATTTTTCAGTGATTTTGTGAGTTATCTATGACATTTATTAAAATCGCTAAAAGCGTTTTCATTTTTTCTGAAGGTCAGTAACAATTGTCTGAATATATACTTACAATAATAAGCATTATCAAGATCCAGGAGAAGAAAGTTGCAAAATACTTGTCTATAAAATTTCATAGGCTCAAAAGCTTCTATAAATTTAGGCAGTAAACGAAATTTCATGGCTAAATCCCTAACTCGATAAATATTCCACTGATCCCTATTGTTTTGGAAGTCTCGCTAGAGGTAAAGACGATTTTCCACGAGAAAAATTGATGTCCCGCTGATTTCTGGAAAGTATTGGCTCCCCAACTGCTCGCAGTGCCTCGTACGCCCTTAAGGCACGACTTAAAGGAGAATAAAAGGTCAGAATAAAGGTACGGATAAGTTATAGACCCGCAGTACGGATTTCTTTCAAAATAGATCTTGAGCTAAGCAAAGGATAGAAAGAGATAAAGAGAGAAAGTAAAAAAAAAAAAAAACACAGAATCTGTCACTTTTCATTGACCCTCCCTTAACTCGCATCGCATCTTCACCTCCCTTAGTATTTCCAACCCTAAGGTGGCCATTTGCCTGGCCGTCGTCGCCAGCGCGTCGTCCCTCGACGTGGCACAACAAAGCGTTACCACGACGACTCTGGCATCGAGTTCTAGGCTTCGGTTGCCATCACAAAACTTTGAACTTGTGCGATATATCGACGTTCGTCGGTATAATTGCCGACACACACTTAAGGTTGTTCCAAAAATTAAAAAAAAAAGGTTAATGGCCTTTTTTCAAAGGATAATTTGGTCCATGAAATGTAGTCTATTCAGATTATTTAATAGTCTGAACGTCGAATATGTGAAATATCCAACGATAAATACAAATTGTGATTTACTTAATTTTATTTATTTAAGCAAAACAAGGATGCAAAGTAGAACCTTGCACGTTGCTTCCCCATTAAATTTTGCTCTTTACAAAGTTTCCTCTATGAGGAAGTCAAAATCTTACTGAATTTTGCAAGGGTGTATACATTATTGTCCATATTCAGACATATTATTTGCTGCACATTAGAAATGAGGTTTGTTAAAATCTGTACAAATTTTGGATAATCTACGTTGATAGGTAAACGGTAAAAACAATTTATACGTGAAAAACGATCGGATTATGTGATATTCTTGAATAATAGACCTTGTCGAAATTTTATTTTCATTTTCTGACGTTAAAATTGTGAAAAAAGCTGTGACCGGTATTTTTGCGCGAGTAAATGCCTTTGCCTTTTTTTATGTTAAACAAATGTGTGTGAATTTGATTCACTGAAAATGTTCACCGGAAATAAAAATGCCAGGTGTATTATGTCTCTAGTTACATCATAGTGTGCATACACGCACAGAACTGGCTTGATAAGCCTTAAGGGTAAAGATTCAGTGATCACCACGTCGTTTGATCTAATCATGAAACCTGTTTCCGTCCTAAGAAACCCGGAAATAGCTGTCTACTTATGTTTACATATATATATATAAACTTAGAAGCACGTGGACATTGGAGAATACCATTTCTTTTTTATTTCCATTATTTCGCAGACCTGTTGAGCCTTCTACTTGTTCTTATCTTCGTAGACGTTTTCTTAGCTCTCCGTGCACACAGAATTTAGCTCAATATATCGTGTCACTCGTTCCACTGGTTATCACAGTTTTGCATAATATGTGGGTCGATGAGCACCGCAAACTGCTGCTCTTGTCGTTGATGCTAATGCGTTGAAGCTTGAAGTTGAGTGTCTCATGTACAGACACAGAAAAGTCAGGCCTCGAGTTATGTGCACTCTTGAATTTTAGAAAATGCACTCAGAAAAATTACGTTTTCTCAGTACAATGAACTATAAAACGATAATTACCCGGTAAAAAATATTTGGAAAATTCATATACTGTATAATAATTTATTATACTAAACCCGTGTATAAAATTCAATTTAATATAAGAAAGAAAATGAACAATTTTTCATTTACTTTTTTATGTACGTGTGGCCAAATTAAAGTCAATTTATATTTAAAAACGTGACTTCATTAACAAATTTAGTAGAATTGAATATCAATTTTACGTTTTACTCGTGCAGCAAATTTTCTATATCCGTTTCTGTAAAAGAATCTTCCTCCATTAATGTAACCTTAAATATTTTGAAGTGTTGATTTCACAAATTTGTTCCTCCTCTTCACTGAGAGAAGATGATGATATTAGTAACGATAAAGCGACATCTATTAGATTTTACATCCTACAAAAATTTGTTTGTACATTTATTAAAACTACCAAACAGTAACCATAACCATATCCATGGTTACCGTAACGATGAAAATACTTCCAGGGATAAAGAGCTAATAATCGTCACTTTATCGTTGACTGCACTAGTCCAATTCTACTTTCGATCTTAAATTCGATTATAAATTCCGTCGAACGCGTTTCCCATACAAATATGTAGCGTAAATAATTATTTACGTAAAGTCACTACAAAAAGAAAAGGAACTAGTAAAATTTTCACAGTTATTTCGCGGAAGTTTCAGCTGTCTAACGGTGTCGCTCGTCACTCGAAAAGCAGTGAATCCTGTCAGTAAAAAAAAGTGAAGCTAGTAGTCGTAAAGTGAACCATTAAAAAAAAAAAAAAAGGCTATGCCGTAAAAGTCGAACTCTCGGGACATGCCATACGGTGTAGTGCAATTTACGGTATGCTACATATATAAATAAATAAATATATATATATATATATATATATTGTGTCGCAGAGGGGCGAGGGGTAGATTTCAGGGTGTAGAGGGATGAGGATAATGGCGAGCGAGGACAAATTGTTGCTACCGGTGGATGTCGAGCTGGCATGGCCCAGAGGTGGTTCTCGTTACGAGGCTAACTCACCGGAGTGAGGCTCTCCGAGGGAAACAGAAACAGCAGAGAAATTGGCGTGGTGAGAACACACACGGACGAGGAACAAACATTGTTCGGTCACTCTGGTTTGCTCTGCTCGTGTCATGGCCAGCTGGAAGGGGTTAAGTCAGGAAATGCCCTCACTGTTACGCCTATTGTAGTTCTGTGTCTCGAATGTCGACATTCGACGAAAATACGATATTTGCAACTGAAAAACAAGAATATTAAAATATTCGAAATCAAAATAGCCACCGAAAATGCAAAAAATTATTCGTTTCGAATGAAATTCAGTAATTGGGAATTTTGAGGTTGTCGATTGCGAATGTGGAGTCCACTTTCTGAAAAATATATGGAAAATTTATATACTGGATAGTAATTTATACGAAACCCGTGTAGGACATCCAATTTAATATACGAACATACGATATTTGCAACTGGAAAACAAGACAAGCGACGACGAATATTCAGATATGCAAAATCAAAACAGCCACCAGGAATGCAAAAAATTATTCGATGCGAATGAAATTCAGTAATTGGGAATTTTGAGGTTATCGATTGTGAATGTAGAGTCCACTTTCTGAAAAATATATGGAAAATTTATATACTGGAGAGTAATTTATACTAAACCCGTGTAGGACATCCAATTTAATATACGAAAGAAAATAAAAATTCATTGTACGTGTAGAAATGAAAAAAGAAAATGTAATTGACAAATTTAGGAGAGTGGGCATCAGCTAATACGACTTTTCTAACGAATTTAACGGAATCGTTCGTCAATTTACCGTTACGATCGTGTAGTAAATTTTTTATACCCGTTTCTGTAAAAGAGCTTCCTGCACATGTGTACTAATTTAACCTTAAATATATTTAACAATGAACGAGGGTGTTGCAAATTTCAATGTATATGGGGTAAAATGAAAGTTAACTTACATTAAAAATACAAATTTATAAACGAATTTAGAAGAGTGGGCATCAACTAATACGACTTTTCTATTTTCTAAAGAATTTAACGGAATTGTACGTCAAATTTACGTTACGATCGTGTAGTAAATTTTTTATACCCGTTTCTGTAAAAGAGCTTCCTGAACAGGTGTAGTAATTTAACCTTAAACATATTTAACAGTGAACGAGGGTGTTGCAAAATTTAATGTACATGTGGTAAAATTAAACTTCATTTTACATTAAAAACACGATTCATATAGCGTATACTAATACCGTGCATTAATTTATTACGTCTTCTGTACGAAATTACCAGAATTGTACATCAGTTTTACTTTATACTCCTGCAGTAAATTTTCTACACCCATTTCCACAAACGAGCTTCCTGCACTGTGTAGTAATTTCACATTGAAATTTTCCAACAGTGACAACAAACAATAAATAAAATAAATAACAAACAAAACAAAACAAAAAAATAGAGTTTAGTCTTCTTCGTCGAATATTTATAATTCTTTTTCCCATGTTGGCTCGTTTGCACAAAAAAAGCGAGTCCAAGGATCAATGGTGCTATCGAACAGTGTGATATCAAAAATTCAAAATGGCGCATTATAAATTAAATTAATGGTCACTCTAAAAAATCCTCTGTATTGATTTTGCATTTCTGTGGTCAATGCGAATCTTCGTAATGACCCAATGTTGCCTTTTTTTTTTTTGTAAATCACGTATTTCGCGATGATTAAATAAATTTGTTGCTATTGTCATGGCGACGCCACCGCGTCTCTCGATAATCATCAATGAATCTAGAGAAACGTGCACAAGGTCGTGTTGCACAAACGAGAGGAATTGCGACAGCGTTCCTTCGCATTGGTTTTGCACTCACTCTTGATCTCGATTTCCCTTTCATGTGTGTGTGTGTGTGTGTGTGTGTGTGTGTGTGTGTGTGTGTGTGTGTGTTTGTATAAGAATCAGTTATAACATATATATTAATTAAACCATTGTAAATGGCTCTTTCGCTTGTTCATCAAAGTGTAACTTCCACTCTAAGCTCCCACGCTTTTTTTCTGCCCGCTTTACGTACAGTGACTCGCTCTCGCATTCCTGTCTTATCTCTGACAAACGATTCGCTCGTTTATATTTATTTCGCTCGAATTTCGACGAGTAGCGAAGTTAGCCTGCACTTATACGTTCAGAGGGTCCCCCGCAAGATTCTCGACCTGTAGTCCTTGGCTCGGTCTGGCCGCGTGTCCACACGTCTCTACATACGCCAACTTAAGGAGGCATCGTCGGTACCGTCAGCGAAATCGAGTACAAAGATTAAAAAAAAAAAATGCTCACACGTTTTCGAAGGAAAACGGGTAAAAATGAATTTTTATCTCAATTAGAGAGATTCTGCTAAATGTAGAAAAAATTTTAGAACAATAAATTTACAGAAAAGTAAGCCAGTTTTTTAACATTATTGGTGGGTCATATTATTCGCAGTTTTTTGGGAGTCTAATTCTTAGTTATAATTCGATTTTGATCAGCAGTGGTTCATTTTGTCAGTTGAAACACGCTTTACAAATTCACCGGGTTATTTACATCGTTTTGCTTCTCATTTAGGAGAATAATTTTAAAAACTTCGTAATTCTTAATCCTTTTTATAAACAAATGGCGGTTATTTGTAAACTATGAATATTATTACGAATGTTTATCGGTATATTTATACGGTATCTGTCAAGGAACAAAATGAGCTACCGCTTGTCGAGGTCGAACTAAAATTACAAATTTCACTACCGAAAAACTAGAAATCATATATATACCGTGTATTGTTTGCGTACTGTGAGTTATTTTTCTGCTAATTCATTGATATGTATTATTGTTTTGCATTAAATAGGATCTCTTCACTTCAGATTATTTGTCGATTACCCCTGTTTTCCTTTTAAAATGTGTACAAACAATTTTTCAAATTTTTGTACGCGATTAAATTGACTGTACCGTTGTTGCCCCCTTAAGAATGCTGTAGTGCTAGGCTCGAGGGGGGATGGGCTCAGCAGAACGCTGGCGGTTTCACAATGAGGACCTCTCATTGCGAAATCACGAGCGTTTCGACAGAAAAGCTGGGTAGGTCGTAATAACTAAAAAACTAAACAATTAATAAGTCTGAAATTGGGCGATATGTTTTCTGATATAATTCCCTTGCCATAAAAATTTTTCTTCTTCTAATAAACATCTCTTCTCACACTTTCGTAGCATTAATTTATATGCTGTACATTTTTTAAAAATAACAGCAATATCAAATAGCCTCAATTCGATTGCCAATGTCTCGGTCACAATTGAAAGGCGAATTAAAAAAAAAAAAAAGAAAAAAAGAAAATCCATTCACGCAAAATGAGTGTTGATCTATATAATGTTTTTTGTCCATGGTGTAAAATTAAAAATTCTCTAGTGGTCGAACCTCCTTAACGTTTATGCGTAGTGACGGTGCTGCTATTGTTGCTCTTGTTATATGCTGTACATTTTTTTTAAAACAGCTATATTAAATAGCCTCAATTCGATTGCCAATGTCTCGGTCACAATTGAAAGCCGAATTTTTGAAAACAAAAAAGAAAGAAATTCCATTCACGCAAAATGACTGTTGATCTATATAATGTTTGTTGTCCATGGTGTAAAATTAAAAATTCTCTAGTGGTCGTACCTCCTTAACGTTTATGCGTAGCGATGGTGCTGCTATTGTTGCTGCATCATGGAATGAGGTCCTCTCATTGTGAAATCCCGAGCGTTTGGACACAGTCGTAATAACTACAAAATTGAACAATTAATAACTCTTGCTTGATTAATAGTCCTTGCCATTATAACGAGTTTTTTTAATAATAAAAATCTTTCCTCACACTTTCGCAGCATTAGTTAATATGCTGTAAAATTTTATTTCATAACAGCAATATTAAATAGCCTAAATTCGATTGCCAACGAGTGTTGATCTACATAATGTTTTTTATTCACGTTGGAAAATAAAAAATTCTTTAGCGGTCGAACCTCCTTAACGTTTATACGCAGCGACGGTGTTGCTACTGTAGCTGCATCATGGAATGCAGTCTGCGAGTCGAGCAGCAGTATTTACCGCACTGTGTGTGTACTGACCGCTCAAGCCTGTTGCGGATTCTGTGCGCCTATGCATCAGGTAACTCTGTACACACAACTGCTTTGACTGCCAATGTTGTTGGTCGATGCAGTTGGCCCAGCCAATGTTATCCGACACCGCAGGTTATTAACTGTACAGTTATAGTCAAATAGTCACTTTTCCGTCGCGGAGCGAAACTCACTTACGCATTCCGGGCATATTTGGCTCAAAGTGCTAGTCAAATATTGGCGATTAGCGTAAACTCACCGGTCAAATTAACAGTTATGTGTTGCCACTTCCTTGCCATAATTTTTGGCGAATTCAAATGAAAATTTCAAGTATATTTAACCCCCCAGTACATCTAAAGAAAATTATTTTATAAATAATTTGATATTCTCAACATTAACAAAACTCTTTTGTTTCTCATTTGGGCTTAACAATCATATGCATGTATTGTACCTTTTTTACGAATATTTTCAAATAGATAAACGAAAAAAAATGTATTAATAGAAACAACATAAATCAACATTAAAAAAAAGAATTCACATACAATTATGAAATATGTTGTAAATATAAGGATTATTTAAAGAAGTGGTTTCGTAGTTTCATAATTATTTAAAAGTAGAGCAAGCTAATGAAGTTCATAGTTAAAGCGATGTGAGGAATCCGTTGGCTGTCCGGTTTCTATATTATATATTAGCAAGTATATAAATCAGAAGCTTTGGCTACTGTGGGGCATCTTATATTTTGGAATTAAGAGGAATCCGACGAGCCATGGACGAGTAGAGTAGAATTACGCGCATCGGCACTGCACCACCGCAGTAAATAAGGGCAATAAAAAAGTTTGTCTATGCACCGTGCGGTCGATGTTTACGCGGCCGCCGTATCACGACACGCGGCAGCGAGCGGCACGGATTGACCACGTTTCTCCGACTCGAATCTGTGTTCGTGCCTCATCTCGTTACCACGGACAACCGCACTATGCCACATCGCAACCGACTCACCGCAATATTACGAGCTATCTCGAGAATCTTTATTACACCGGGGGCGAGATTAGCCCGGAATAGTTGCGTTCGTATCTTCACGACTCGTATAGCTGAGCCTGCAGTATTCCGAGTGCTGCTGCACCTTATGAATCCTCGTGGGATTCACGAGCTCTGAACTTTTCATATTATTCTACGTGTCCAAACGAATTAGTTATTTTAACGTTATACGCATTATACGTATTGTACTTCCGGCGGATAATTTTTTTTTTTTTCGGCTCCTCCCGACAAATAAATTCACGAATGCATTAATTGTAACGTAAAGTTCAATAAAAAGAGAATTATTAGCGGATCTGAATTAGTGTTGTAAAAATGAGAAATATGAAAAGTGACACGGTGAAGAAAAATTACGTAGATTGTATCGAAATGTAGTTTAAAAAATATATTATGCAATTTTTTAAAAGTGTATATATATATATAATTTTTTGAAAGTGGGTAAAAAATTGTTGTAGGACGAGTTGATGTTAATTTTGATTGAGATGTGAGATTCTCTTTTTTGATGATTTTTATTGAATATTCGACAGGTTTTATTTGATTGGATTGAAATGAATTCAGATATTTTAGTTTTCTGCGGGGGGCTTTTTAAAACTTAATTAATCCGAACAATTCCGAATTTTTAGCGAATTTTATACAATAAAAAAATGTCGTTTTCACATTTATCGAATGTGTCGAATCTTCAAAGATTCTATCTTACGTTTAATTATTATTCCCACGCCGGAGGTCGTTTATTAAATTTAGAATTACATTCTCTAAGTCACGATTCGTGAATCTCTTCGAGAAATTAAAATATTTATATCAAATTTAAAAAAAACATTTAATATTTTTTTAAACACCTGCAAAAAAAAGAATGTTGATTTTTACATTGTTGGTGCCGACGATATACAAACAGAACAAAAATTCCTCTGACTTTACACCTAATTAAGTGTCGTAATGCAATCGGTATCAATAATTGGTAATTAAAAAATAATGCAAAAATTTCTGTTATCATAATGTGCACCTGTCATAATAACATGATTGCCAACTCATGAAACGTACAAAAAGCAATTGCATTCTACTGCAACATTGTATCACTTTTTTTCACATAAAAATATTTTACAAAACGTGCGTTTTTGCAACATATTAAAAAACCAACAATGTAATGTGATTATTTTCCGTAAAATTACGACTTTCAAATCGCGCCACTTCTCGAGTGTCAGACAATTCTAATAATGATAATTATTGAAAATTATTGCGGTTACGGGAACGAGCTCCAATAAATCGATGAACCGAACGCGCCTGTTGAGAAAATCTCGAGGTCACCGAGCTGCACCGTCTCCGTCGCATACTTTCCTCGTGTGTATCTAAACACCACGCATATCATGCACGACCGGAATAAAGAGCCTCTCACTGGCCAAGTATTACTGTATATTAATGTAGTGTGGCGTATACGCTGCATCGACTTTGTGATTCTCGCTCAGCAGCCCGCAAGTCAGCTTTGTTTACATAATCGCGTACTACCGTCCCAGCGATATGCGATCCACGAGGTTTTTTCCTGCGGCATTCTGCGCCTCTGGCTCTCGTAGCCAACCCATGTGCCAGTTACTCACCGCTGCAATCGCAAAATTCAATAAATATTCCAGCAAGAGTTAAACGAAATATATATATATATATATATAATGGAATTATGAGACATTTTTTTGCTTAGCGATGGAGTTACTCGTCGATAGCTTTATTCGTTTGATAGTTTGATTAACAGTTCGAGAAACACCGGAGAGACTGAACAAAGAACTGCCATTAATTTGCCTTTTGCAGATATGGGTTTGAGTTCGTTAAATTATAATAACATTGAATATTCAATAATGTCAGTGCTTTACGTTAGCGACGATTCTTATATTCTCATTAATTGCTATAACTTTGAGAAAAGAAGCGTTCTTCATTTTTTGGTTCTGCTGAAAACTAGTTACATAACGAGTTTTATAAAGATTTGCCGCATAAGAGGTTTTTACAGTTAATTGTAACGTTCTTAGTTGCATATTGCTACAACACATTTTGTAATTGCTTTAATAATTGTAACTACGTTGTTAATCTAAATAAGTCGCGGTAGAATGATGAATTTCCTTTCGACGAGTCCATCTTCGTATCTACTGTCAGTCACGTACAAATCTCGCTAACATTACACTTTTTTACTATTACTTGTACTTATTTTTTGGGCATTTTATACTTTTGTAGAAAAAAAGCGTTCTTCGTTTTTTGGTCCTGCTGAAAACATAACGTATTTACATAACGAATCTTATAAACCTTTTCCGTATAAAAAGTTTTTACAGTTAATTGGAATATTTTTAGTTCCATATTGCCACAACAACACCATTGTGATTGCTTTAATAATTGTAACTACGTAGTTAATCCAAATAAGTCACGGTAGAATGATAAATCCCCTTTCGACGAGTCCATCTGTATATCTACTGTCAGTCACGTACAAAACTCACTAACATGATACTTATTCTTTGTAAAAAAAAAGCGTTCTTCGCTTTTGGTCCTGCTGAAAACATAACGTATTTACATAACGAATCTTATAGAGATTTGCCGAACATGAGGTTTTTACAGTTAATTGTAACGTTCTTAGTTGCATATTGCTACAACACATTTTGTGATTGTTTTAATAATTGTAACTACGTAGTTAATCCAAATAAGTCACGGTAGAATGATAAATCCCCTTTCGACGAGTCCATCTGCATATCCACTGTCAGTCACGTACAAAACTCACTAACATTATACTTATTCTTTGCAAAAAAAAAGCGTTCTTCGCTTTTGGTCCTGCTGAAAACATAACGTATTTACATAACGAATCTTATAGAGATTTGCCGAACAAGAGGTTTTTACAGTTAATTGTAACGTTCTTAGTTGCATTTGCTACAACACATTTTGTGATTGCTTTAATAATTGTAACTACGTAGTTAATCCAAATAAGTCGCGGTAGAATGATAAATCCCCTTTCGACGAGTCCATCTGCATATCCACTGTCAGTCACGTACAAAACTCGCCAACATAATACTTATTGCAAGCGTAGCTGCCTTCGCTATTAAATTCCTTAGTATCGAGGGAGCCGCTCTATCCCACGCCGAGGGCTTGCGAAAAATTTGCCTCGCGATACTCGGATCTGTTGGCAGGTATCGGTATTACGCGTGTGTATGTGTATCTGCACGTACCGATGTACATACAAATGTGTAGTGAATGCAAGGTGCAAATCTCTTCTGCAATAAATCACCTTCGAGAAGCTCTCCTCCCCTTCCATTTCTCAATGTGCGCTGTTGGTACCTCTACATTCGTACGAATTTATCATCGCTCTTGAGCAAACATCGAATTTGTCTTGATAGCGTGTAAACGTCTGCAAGAAAGAAGAATATCACCATCAGCGTGCGAAAAATCTTGATTACACGAGCTCTGCGAATTTCCTTTCAGACATGATTAATCACTCTCTCGAGGTATATATATGTATACAAGTCTATACTTGTGATAAATCCATTGACACATTTTTTTCTCCTTTTGTATTTTGACGGAGATTTAATTGAGCGGGAAATTGAGGAGTTAACCCAACGGGGAGCTTTTCCGGACAATGGTTAAGGGAGATTTTTCATTCTTACAAGACAGTCATGCTGATTGAACCCTTAATCTCCTATTTATTAGATTGAGATTTTCAGTATGGTAATATATGGGTTCGTGGTCACAAACAAATTTTCTCTGTTCTATAACCATTGTTTTTAATTTGATGACAATACAAATATACGCAATAAAAGTTGCGTAAGCGTTTTTTAAAAATTGATTCATTGAACGAATTAAAAAAAAATGACAAATATGTATCTGATTGGCATTATTATTTTTATTATTGTGTTCTCAGCAATAATGTCGACTTTACCAGATTTTCTCTTTTTGTGAATTCGATAGGTTCTAATCTAATCACTCTTTTGATTCTGAGGATATATATCGTTATAATAATTATTACTAAAACTAGTGCTCAAAGCAGATAATGAATCATGTATGATTGTTATCTAAACGATACATTTATTATTATTTGTATTATTAATAATAATACAAACGTGCGTGATAAAAGTTCTTTAAGCTACCATTCAAAATGAATTTTCTTAATACCTATTTGTCATTATTATTTTTATTATTATGTACTCGGCATTTTCAATATTCTACAAGTTTTATCCCCGAACCAAACTTTTGGTTGAGAATGTATGTTGTAATATAGTAACGTCCGTGATAAAAGTTATTTAAACTATGCAAAATTAATTTTCTTAATACCTACTTGTCATGATTATTTTTATTATTATGTCCTTGTCATTTTTAATATTCCACAAGTTCTATCCGTACGAAACTTTTGATTGGGAGTGTATGTTGTAACAAATATTGCTAAAACTTGTTATTAAACAGGATAATAAATCGAGCATGATAAGCATCTGAATGATATAGATTTAACGATCGCAATATATGTCTTCATCGTTACCCTTCACCGTTGCCAGGGTTAATAGTTTCCCGCCGTATCGAGACAAGTGTCCCAATAAGGCAGTTCGAGAATTGGCTTAATGTGGGTGTCGTCCGCCCTCCTGCTCCGCGTGTAACGAACGCCGCGTATCTCGTAATACACGATTGCCGTTAATGCAAAACGCTCCACGAGAACGCGTGAAAAATTAACGGTTTACCGGTGTACAGGAGAACACTTGTCTCTTGGTGGCCTCGACCTTGACATTGGCCGGCCTTGCCAACGGCACATCCTTTCTCGGGATGTACTCTCATCCAACCTTCTCAATCTCAATAACGCTCTCTTAGTTTCCTGACACGCTTAACTTCCTCGTGGTCATTTCACTTCTTCAAAGAATCTCTCGTTCGCTTTCACTCTCGCGACTATGCGACCACTCTCACTCTTCTCGACAACCTTACGCAGCATAAACGTCGCGCGTCGTTAGATTCCAATAGGTAATTTTGTAGCCGCGGAAAAAAATGGAATGAAAAGAGCATTAGAATGGAAAGTGCGGAAAATATGTCGTATATGTGGTGCAAATTTAACTCCAATAAAACTCGTATTCGACAATTAAGGATTAAATGATTATACGAAATAATATCGAGTGTAAATATTGATATGAAATTAAAATTAATTAATTATTGAATAAAAAGAAATAAATTATACAATTTTAATTAATGAAAATGCGAGGATCGGATATTATTTAATTGCGAATATTGATCTGAAGTCAAAATTAATTCATTTAGAAATTGAATAAAAAATACTCAAATATTTTTTCGTGTTTATAATACTTTTTTTTAGAGAAATTCTTAAGTACGCTTGTAAAATATTATTGTCTATTGAAATGGAATAATTACCATGAATCATTATAACTATTCGAAAGATAAATATTTTATATTCCAGCATAATTATTTATTGTTTCAATATCGAAAAAAGAGATTTTTTCTTCTAAATTTCACACACCGATTTTTCCTACGTTGTATTTTTAATTGTAGGTCATATAAGTGTTGCTTATCACGTGAACCGAGTAGGTCGCTCATCTGTAAAATCACGGAGTCGGGAATAGGAAACTCATTTCAATACTGGTGAATCCGGTCCTGAGAAAGTTCGAGTTTTTCGCTCGTGGCTCATCGTGGTTTTCTCTCTTTGAACTTCTCCTGTTTCTCAGACTTTCCTTCCTCTGGTTATGAAGTATTAAATAATAATAATAATAAATATAGAAATATACAGAAAAGAAAAGAGAAAAAACATGAACGGAATTAGCCTGCAATTTGTGATTCAGTCCATTGCAAATGTGGAGTTAGTTGGAACCGCGCGGTGCCTGTAAGGCTTCAGTCATTATCGCTTATTACGGCTCTTTTATGTACTCTATTATGTATATCACTGTTTGTGCGGAATAATAGCACCGGGAGAATGACTATCGGGGTACGGAAATCCTAAACAAATGTTTACTGCGTGCTTGTAAAAATTGAGAGCACGTGCGGATCAACAGTTCGCCTGTACAAATATTTCTAACTGCATAAAGTTGATGTCAATCAGTGCCTATGATGTCGAAACCCAATTAGAATTATTGTATTTGGTATGAAAAATTTCTATCAACAAATGTTTACAACGAATTTATGGCATCTTTACAGGAAAATGTTTGTCAATTTATTTATACATTTCTGGTTAAATGAATTCTTTATGCACTTATTGGTTGTAGAACTAAAAATTTATCAACATATTACTCAAAAAGTGTAATTTATAGATGAAATTAAAAAAAAATGTAAATTGCTAAATAGGATAGTCAAAAGAAACTTAACTAAATCGAATTCTCCGTTTCTTAACAACAACAAAAAAATCAAATGTTTATCAAGACCAAAAGGCAACTTTTTTCGACTAAATTTGTATTGATTAATATAATATGAGCCGGCTATTAACTTAAACGTAACCCGACCTCTTACACTGGTATTATTAATTTAAAAAAATAGACATGTGAAATGCTGAGCATAAAGAAAATACTTTTAAAAAGCCCATGGAAATTAAACGACGTAATTAGGCTATCTCCCTCGTTCTCTCTAATCACCTAAGTTCTGGAAAGCCTGGGTCGTTCTCGACGAACATGCCAGACATACAAAAAGTTATAGGTAAATTTTCGAAACGCAACTTTTTCTACTATAATTGTATTGAATTATATAATATGAGCCGGCTATTGACTTGAACGTAAACCGATCTCCTGTTGTCATTCACTTTAAAAATAGACATGTGAAATGCTGAGCATAAAAAAAATAATTTAAAAAAGCCCATGGAAATTAAATGACGTAGGTTAGGCTTTCTCCCTCGTTCTCTCGAATCACTCAAGTTCTGGAAAGCATGGGTCGTTCTCTCGACGAAAATACCAGGCAAACTTTTCCCTACAAAAATTGTATTAAGTGATATAATATGAGCAGGCTATTAACCTAAACTTGAGCCGATCGTCTACACGGTCGTTATTAATTAAAAACAAATAAACAAATAAATAGACATGTGAAACGCTGAGCATAAAAAAAATAATTTAAAAAAGCCCATGGAAATTAAACGACGTAGGTTAAGCTATCTCCCTCGTTCTCTCGAATCACTCAAGTTCTGGAAAGCCTGGGTCGTTCTCTCGACGAAAATACCAGGCAAACTTTTCCCTACAAAAATTATATTAAGTGATATAATATGAGCAGGCTATTAACCTAAACTTAAGCCGATCGTCTACACGGTCGTTATTAATTTAAAAGAAATAAACAAATAAATAGACATGTGAAATGCTGAGCATAAAAAAAATAATTTAAAAAAGCCCATGGAAATTAAACGACGTAGGTTAAGCTATCTCCCTCGTTCTCTCGAATCACTCAAGTTCTGGAAAGCCTGGGTCGTTCTCTCGACGAAAATACCAGGCAAACTTTTCCCTACAAAAATTGTATTAAGTGATATAATATGAGCAGGCTATTAACCTAAACTTAAGCCGATCGCCTACACGGTCGTTATTAATTTAAAAGAAATAAACAAATAAATAGACATGTAAAATGCTGAGCATAAGGAAAATAATGAAAAAAAAAAGAGGACGGAAATAAAACGACGCAGGCAAGGCTATCTCCCTCGTTCTCTCGAATCACTCGAGTTCTGGAAAGCCCTGGGTCGTTCTCGAACGAACCTGGCGGTACATATAAGACAGAGATCCGCGAGCCTGAATTATTGAGGATGGCGTGCAGCTCGCGGCGAACGACTCGTCGCCGACGTACGTATCGCTGGTGTACAGCCTACCCCGACTTGGGTTGGGGAGGTTCAACCTGCCTGCTGCCTCCCTTTAGCTTCCACTGCCGTTGCTGGTGGTGCTGCTGTCTTCCTGCGTGCACGAGAGGCTTTACCTACCCATACATGTAATACCGCGACAGGTCGCCTCTCTGTCTGCTCACGGGCCGGCCCGTCTCGTCCGGCCGGCGTCCGGCAACCCTCTTCTCTGCAAGTCACTCCCACTCTACAATTCACCCTCTCTCTGTAAAACACCACTCGGTATAATGCATATTTCCGTTATGATTTACTACTACGCAATATTCTTTTTCTTTTTTTTTTATTTTTGTCCTAAAAATAAAACTAAATACCAAAGTGGAACTCAATTTTTTGTTTTGTTTCGCGACAATATTTACATATTTTTCTGGATAATATTCAAAGGCTACTCTTAAATTTGCATAAATCTCCAATTAAAATAATAAAGTGCAATTCATTGAGTAACATGCTCAAGAGAAGCAAATAACATTTGTAATAACCCGTTACAAACCGCATACTTTTTTTGTCTTCAAAATAAAACTAAATGACGAAATGGAACTCAATTTTTTGTTTTGTTTCGCGACAATATTTGAATATTTTTCTGGATAATATTCAAAGGCTACTCTTAAATTTCCATGAATTTCCAATTAAAATAATTAAAGTGCAATTCATTGAGTAACATGCTCAAGAGAAGTAAATAAAATTTATAATAACCTGTTACAAACCGCATACTTTTTCCAAAGATTAGACTTATTAAATTAGCTTTGAATGGCGTCCGGCAATCTTTTTCTCGACGAGTCACTCCTACTCTACAATCCACCCTCTTTCTGTACAGCACTACTCTGTTCAATGCATATTTCATTTAAATTTGCAGAAATTTCTAATTAACATAATCTGGTGAAGTTCAAGATAGCGAATGGCTAAAATAATGATGGCTATTCTAAATTCAGACGCTCATTGAATTTGAATTAGCCAAATTTGCGTGAATTTCTAATAAAAATAATCCGGGAATCTTTTTTTTTGTGCACTCAGTGGTGCAATCCTCCGTGTACAACATTACTCTGCGCAATGCACATTTCTGTTATGATTCACTACTACGCGATATATTTTTTTCCGTATAATTAGAACAAGTTACAAATCAATGTGAAACTCAATTTTGTGTTTTATTTTGCGACAATTATTTATGTTTTAATGAAAATGTTTGCGTGGCAGTAAAATCAGGAAAATTATTGTTTAAATCGTTTTTTTAACTAATTTTTGAAACACATTGACACTTTGCTGAATTTTCTGAAAATACTTCGTTACGGACAGCAAATATATTTACGATTAAATGAAGTTTCGGACGACAGCTGTTTTCTTGAGATGTAAATATCGGATATGAACTGACGGAGAAGAGGGCGGGGAGTAAAATATGGTTCGTTGGGTTGTCTGTATTACATTCGAGGGATGACTCTGGTGAAGGGTGGGCGTGGGGTTTAGTAACCCTAGTTACCGGATTCCAGGTCATCTCGCGAATAGGTATCACAACTAATTGAGACGCTCGTTAAAGTCGGAAAGACCAGAGGACGAAAGTATATAGCTCTTATCCGGAGGAAGAAAGGCAAGAGAAAGGTTTCATTTTCATTATGGATGTGCTCATTAAATTTTTCGCTCGTTTGCCCCATTCCTTATCGCCATACTTAACTTCTCATCATATTCTCGGATGTAGTCCGCCTTCCGCGGGCTTAATTCACGCTGGGGTTAACTCCAATCAATATCAAGATTATACCGAAATTAATATTCATTTACAAGCATAAAACATGACAGCCAATAATCCTTCCGGATTAAAAACAATTAACACGGTGTGAAAAGAATCTACTTGAAATTTAATGTGTATGCACTTAAGCATAAATTGGTATACTAAATTTATTATACAAGTTCGATGTCAAATTTGTTTTTGGTACAATAATTTTGTTAGTTTACTTAAATTTTACTGTAAAAGTACTCTTCAATTTTTTTAATTTGCTTTAATTTCATTGCAAAAGAAACTTAATTTTATATCACAATTGTACATGTACGTTCAATTGACGAATTTATGCATAAAAATTTCGAGTATTTTTTTTGAAAGTGTAGGTAATAATTAAGAGAACATTCCAACACGAAAAAAAAACTTTTTCAGCAGCTACTGTTCACTGTTGAAATCTTTTCACTGTTAAAAATATTTCGTAATACTTTTATTACACAGGAAGAAAATGTTTTTACATAAATTAGTGTATTAAATTTCAGATACAAGTAAAATATAAAATTGGATTCGTATGAAAAATTTCGGAAATTCCGTGTACAAAAATTGCCATTTTATTGCACTCGTGTTAAATTTAATAAATTTAATAATATAACTATTTCCATGGTTATTCATCAAGAAACGTTGTGCTTACACAAAAATCAACTTGAATCCTCAAAAAAAAAAATCAGCGAAATAAGAAGTGAAAATAGAGTGTAGAAATCGCACAGATTTCATATGTTCTTTTGCACAGAGAATAAAACAATTTTGCGAATGAACGAGCGAACTTTAGTTTCGCGATGATCACCCTCGGTGAAATTTCAGTCTCATCGAAATTCTCGGCACGTAGTCGAGAGCCAGAAGACTTGTCGTTGAACGCTCGACCGAGGGCCCGTTTTGGGGCGAGCATGAGGATCGCGACCGTCTGTCTGGTCTTTAGGTCTCGTTCGTTCGTCTCTTCGGCTTATAAAGCCAAGCAATACCGAAAGAGCTTCGATGATTCGTGACTTTGCGCTGTCGTGAACCAATGCCAAAAAAGTGTCAAGTTACCTCTTCAAATAAGCTGGGGATTCAATTATTTAAATTCAATATTCGAAATTAAAAGAGAGAGGGAGAGAGAAGAAATTCTTTCATCTCCGGAAATGTTCACCTATAAAATGAAGGACTTGACTTTCAATACTTTCTTTTCTTTGAATGACCTCAAATCCAATAAACAGTAGTAACGTGAATCAAGGAAGATTGTCCTGAACCGTTTATCATTGATTAAAAAAAACGTCTTTGAGACTTTAAAAGAAAAACGTTACCTATTAAATGCCATGTCGCTAAGGAAATAAAAGCACAACGGATGACATAAAAATAGGCTGGGGTTTAGGAGAGTTTCCTTGAATGAATGCATTTTTTTTGTTGTGGTGTGCTACTTTGGAACCTAAAGGATTAATAATATGAAGATGATGAAACCGACAGCAATGAGCGCGCGGTCGGTGTATGCCTTCGGCGGTCTCCCAAGTTAAGCAGCTTCTCTCGCGGGCAGAACTTGGATGGGTGACCGCTTAGCTATGCACCAATTTGCGCGTCAACTGTTGAGCGGGAGGCAATTTTTCTGACTTTCTGATGTATTCTCATACAGCGGAAAGTCCGTAAAATTATAGCCGCCTGTATCGTCACAGGTCTTCCGCAGTTTCCCTGTGCTCTCGTTCAAATGCGATACAGTAGTGCATTAGAAAAAGAGTGGCTGCGGGTAACACTCTGGGGGGAACTCAATAAGAATGGAAAGGGATAGGGGAACCCAATAAATGGAAGGGAATGAGGGGGAGTCGGGAAAATCGTAAAAATCTGAAGAAAGAAAAGAATAAAAATAAGAAAAAAAAAAAAATGTAAAGGATTGAAGAGAACCACTGAATTCGTAGTTTTAAATTTGTTATTATTTTATCGTTATCAGAAAAAAAGTCATTGACATGTTTATCACGTTGGAATATGGAATTAAATTCTATTTCCGAAAAATAGTCAAAACCGCTAATCATATTTTTTTACAAGTATGTCGGTTATTTTTACTTCACGAAAAAATTTTGCAGCTCCGAATTAATAAGTAGCACTATACTGAACGGCATACCTTTGACCTTTTATTTTTTCATGATAATACATTCATAAGTTTAGCCTCAATGATTAGCATTTCTCTGTTATGACGTCACGAATCCAGATTTTGCAAATGTACTCAACTGGCTTAAAATGGTTATTTCTGTAAACGTAAATCCTCTAAGTTTGGAAGAACTAAATACATATTTCAGCTTTATTCGGCCAATATTTATGATTTTTTTCCATGCTGGGTCATTTGCACCAAAATAGAAAAAAAGCGAGTCCCAGGATCGATATAATCGCACATCAAGATGTAGGTGAATAACAGAATCGCTGTAATAAATATTTGGAACATTCAACATTCCGAATACTAATTTATACTAAACTCTAATAATGGATTTTTACTAGTCCCGTAATTAAAATCCAATTGAATATACGAAAGCAAATGAAAAATTTTCTACTTATGTGTGGTAAGATTAAGATAACTTATATTAAAACCACGACCTTGTTAACCAATTTAGGAGCCTGTGCAACACCTAATACGACTTTTGCAACGAATTTACCAGAATCGTGGTAAATTGTGGGGTTCGTTGTCCGATAATGGTTAAAACCAAAATGTCCCTTTTACTCGCGTTAAATAAGTGAATTTATTTATTCGAAATTAACAGTTTAAAACACCAATTTAACAAGATAAAACTTCTTACATTGTCATTGTTTATGGCAATTATTAGTTTATTACTAATAAACTAATACTCAAAAGTGGCTCTTAAGTGTTTGAAATATTATATTTATGACATGTTTGTTTGTTTGGCATTGATTGAAAGCTACTTGATTGAAATAATGAAGGAAAGCAAGGAAGAAGCATACGTGGGTGGAAGAGTGGGGACTTTAAATCGTGAAAGAGACGTGAAGTGCTGACAACGCGTCCAGCTAATTAGCGGCCTTTAAAAAAAACTGATTTTTTGTAGGGAAGTGGGCGGATATAAATAAACAGAAATACAATATTTTCATTCGATAAATTACAGACTCAAAAAAAGACGATTTGAATTGTGAATATTATTAGGGATATTAAAATATAAATTCGAAAAAAAAAAAAATTATTAATTAAAACCAGAAGAAGGTCCAGAGCGTAACACTGCACATGTGCATTAATTTTACCTTAAACATTTCTAACATTAGACGAGGTTGTTAAATTAAGGTTAACTCCTATTAAAAACATGACTCGTATGGTTTATTTAGTTCACCGTGCATTGATACGTCTTCTGTAATGAATTTCACATAATTGTACATCAATTTTACGTTATACTCGTGTATAAAATTTCCTGCACCTGCTTCTATAACCGAGCTCCCTACACCGTGTAGTAATTTCGCCTAAAAAAAATTTAACAGTGACAATATACAACAGATAAAATGAATAATAGCTAAAAAATAGATTTCAGTATTCTGTATCCAATATTTATAATTCTTTAAATCCTGAGTCATTTGCACCAAAATAGAAAAACCTACACTACTACTTTAGGTAAAATTACTACACCGTGTAGTAATTTTACCTAAAAAAAATTTAACAGTGATAATATACAACACATAAAACAAATAACAGCTAAAAAAATAGATTTCAGTATTCTGTATCCAATATTGATAATTTTTTTTTTCTATGCTGGGTCATTTGCACCAAAATAGAAAAAAAAGAGAGTTCTAAGATCGATATAATAGCACGACTATCTAGATGCGCTATAATGCTCGAAGGTAACATGCGATACGTGTCCTTTCGAAGTGGCTGAAGTATTTCTATTCGAATCAACGCTCCAATTTGTTGTCTCTATAATGCGAAGAGGAGTCTCATCAAAAGATCGATATAATGGCAGTTGTAGTATTATAATAGCGTTGTACATGTACACACACATATATATAAGTACTCCACAACGTGTCCTTTTTATTCCCGTTTCCCGGAGCTCGCTATAGAGTCTCTCATATGCAGAACATCGTGTAGAGCGAAATAAATGAATTCGTCATCGAGGTCGTGATTATTGTACTGCGCCTCGGAGAACTTCTGTACATCGCAAGCGTACGCGTGTACGTGCTTTGTGCATTACGCGCTATCAAGGCCCTTCAAACTCTCTTCTCGTAGAATTTTAAAAAACTTTGTCGTATAAAAGTGACGTTATAGGGACGCTCGATTGCCTCGAGCTTCAGCCAACACACGTTCTTTTCCCATATGCAATTTCCAAGGAGAGTTCTCTTTTGACCCGACGCCACATACGCGGTATATTACATGTAATAAGAGTGCTGTGCAGGCCACGTAATATCGAGTCTTTCAACTTGATGCCGACAATCGCGGTGAATAGTTTAATGGCTCAGTTGTTATTACCTCCTTTTTTGTTTTTCTTTTTCAATCTTCACAAACTTTTGTGTCAACTTAAATAATTCAAAATACCTTGTGCCGTTCGCTATTTTTGATTATTAAGTATTTTGCGTTATTCTAGGGCTTGCATGAAATAGCAAGTAAATTTGTGGGGTTTGTCATGATCCAAAAAATTAATATCTGCGCAAATTGTATTAATCGTTTAGATTGAGCATATTTCAGTTTATCCACGGTTCACAGTGATCGTGCAGCAATTTGGACGGAAATCAACGGAAAAAAGGATTGGCGACTGGAAAACTTATGCCAAAGAAGTTCCAGCTCCGGAAAATTGTGTGATGTTCGGTCCTTCGGAAGAGAATGTGGAGTTCTGTGCAGATATTCATAATACGACCTCGAAAAGGGATGAGAAAATTGTGCGAAATTGAATATTCGACAACGGAATTAATAATCAGCGATAAATAATGAAAATAGTTGATAAACAAGGTATCACCGAGCCAAGTTAACGTTAAGTTGTCGGTTAATTTGAAAATTATGAAGATAATACGACAACCTTAATACGTCAGTTACACGTATTAAATATAGATTGGCATTTGTCGTAGGTTCTGGAGTTCTCCGAGTTGCAGCAGGTCGTGGGAGTCGTCGTCCGATGGGAGGTTTTCCATTCTATAGATCGCGGAGTGTACATGCGGAATCGTTAGAGAGGGAGAATGACCAAGAGCTGTAGGGAAAGGGGAGGAGGAGGCACCACAGAGGTGACCACCCTCCAGGTGGGTCGGATTGTGGGTGGCCATCAAATATGCCAGGACAGATGCGTCGTCCCCACAGTAGTTTGCGATTCTTCCCCAGGCTGTTTCCCGGCACACCTCTTATACACCCTCCGCAGCAGCACTAACAGCAGAGCGGTCGCACTAGTGGCAGAACTTGCAACACCGCCACTTTTCCATTCCTTCCTTCACCCTTGCAGCCGGCCTGGCCTCTTCTTTCATTCTGTCGCTCACTCGGTTCTGCACTCATTTTTCTCTCTCCCTCACTCTCTCCTATTTTTCTGGCCCGCTTTTCATGTCCGCTCTCCTTCGTCTTTCCCTCTTTTCTTCTCTCTTTCTCACTCTTGAACAGCGTCGTCGCCACGTAATTACAGAGAGCGAAGAACTTTGTTGTACAGCTGCGAGCTACAACTTTCCCTATTTCTCTGTCGATGTTACCCCTTCCGGCGCAGGAAATTTCCACCGCAGCCACAGTTTTTTTCTTTCTTTTATTTCTTGCATTTCATTCAGTTTTTTGTTATTTTTTTCGTGTTTCTAATTTTCTGCGTGGTTGTTTGTAGATCTGGAGACGGGGGCGAGAAACTGGACCACTAATTCGAGAGGAATTTTTGTTTACGCCTTTTCGTTTATCTCTTTGGATACTGCGGATGCAGTCCGACAGCCTCCCGAGGGCTTCAACACGCTCAACATCCGCCGGGAGACCCGAGAAGCATACTCTAGACATCAGTTCTTATTCTGTGTGCGGATCGGTATTCCTTCCTTCGTGAAATTGTTGGGCTGACCCCGTAAATCTTCTCGTACTGCATATCGAAGTGTTGGGTAGTTTTGTTCGATCCAGTGGCGCATAAGTTGCTCGTGAGATATCGACTCCGGAGAATATATTTTTGACACGGATTTATTTATCAGAAGAAACAATATCACGCTCCCTCAACAGCAAAATTGGGCAACCTAGATATTCAAATTACATGGGAACAAGTTATTTGAAAGAAGAATGATAATAAATTCTCTTCACTTTTTACGCCCTCCAGTTGGTAGATTTTATGCAAAAACTTCCTATTTTATAAAGTCAAACTTTGAGAAACTTCAACGCCAATTTTCCATGAAAGTGAATTAATCTCCATCTGTAGTAGACATTAATTTTCCGCGAAGATCGTTATAGAAGCTTGGATTTTACAGAATCATGAGATTTTACAGAAATGATATAATTCATCAATTCTGAATGTCAAATTTGAGGAAGATCATAGAAGAACTTTAGATTCTTTACCAATCTTAATTTCAGGCCTCGTTACCAATTTTGCTTTTGGGGCATGAATATTTCCATCTTTATTGAGGCAGAAAATGTGGAAGTGATGAAAAAGGAAAGAAAAGTAGGATCAGGTTACTAGATGTTTATTGGTGAATTATCTCAACCGATCGAAGGGATCGAACACCATTTATTTTCACCTGTCTGACCTCCGCCAATTTCTTCTACTGGCCTTTCTTCCGTTTCTTCTCGTCTTCTTCGTTGTTTTTACATACTTTTTGCTATTTCTTGGTTCACGAAAGAAAGATAGGCAGGAATTGAGAATACGAACAAAGCTAGCGGTAGTTATATATGTATATATAACTGTGGTATACGATCAAAGCGAAAGACTTGGCGAAGTACTAGCAGATCGTGGGCGTACGGTCATTAATTATGTAGTTAAAGCGTCGATCGATGCATGGCCGAACGTGTCCGCGTAAAATATTGATACCCTCCGATCCACTGTCCTCCTACTCTTTTCTCTATCCGCCCTTTCCCCTTTCCGGACCTTGCAATAGCTTCACGAAGACCATGGTTCACTTCACATATCGTATTTTCAATCATAGTATTCCACTAAAACTAAATTTCGCTTAATAAATGATTAACACTTTTAAGAATAAATATAATTCACATAGGTTCAATGTGATTAACCTATTACCGCCCAAACATGAACTCGGAATTTTGAAAAGTTGTATGTGTAGCAAAGATTTTTTAATTTTATCACAAATCTAAATATAAAATAACAACATAAAAATAATGATACAAAATTGAGAAGTAATACCGCAAGAAATACAAACTACACTCCAAAATTTTCGGTGTAATTACATATGGAAAAATATACCTTATGTGCAATTGAGAATTATTTCAATATTTATGGCTTTATAAACGACCCCCGAGTGTAAAAATAATGAAAAATATTGTAGACGATCAAAAACATCCGAAATTTATTGCCACTTTCAAAAAAAAAACCTGTTAAAAGCTTCAATAATATCCATCAATCGATATCTCCGATTCTGATCTCGTTTCCGTAAATGAATTAAATCGAGGGCTTAAAAAATTGTAAAACATTATCGTATTAAAAATATCTTTAAATTTTTTCTAAGAAATTCTCTACATACAAAATACTTGATCTATCTTTCAAATCCACTATGGGCAATACTTTTTTAAATCTATTTTTAAAAAAACTACAAATAGCGTATTTCGAAACCTGTCGCTGCTAATTTCCTATTACCGAGTTTACCCTTCACATTCCACGTTTGCAACGTAACCAACTGCAGCTACCGACGTGTTAATTCCCCATGAACACACCGATGATCAGATATCCTGGTTCGCTGGGTTATTGCAAAGATTGGCTGTCAGACGATTTTAATATCTCATTAAAGGATCGTTAAACTTCACAATTAGTCCATTACAAAAGAAAAAGCCGAAATAAAAAAAGAAACGAGAAGATAACATTACATCGTTATAAGCGGATTGCTTGCGGAAATATATAAATCGGATATTGCGTCAGAGGACGGATGTTATTTCTAGATACGACGGCCGCTGTTCGCCTGACTACTCATGCCGCACAGATGGATTCGTGGGCGAATCCGAAGGAACGGATAGCCTATGAAGAAGAAGAAAACAGACACGAAGTTTAGCGAAGCAGAGAAACAAGAAAGACGGATGAGTGGGTGGCCCGATTTTCGCGGGGTTCGATTATCAGGAATCGATCGGTTTGAGCCGTGGCAGCAACTCCTGGCGACCTCAAAGACCTCCGCACTCTTCTTCCCCGAATAGAAGCGAATAGTCGGAATCCCCGACGGTGAAATATACACGAATCGTAGTGGTATCGAGTCCGGATATCGGTAATCAACCGGTAGACTCCTCCCGTAAAACTGAATGAACAGACGGACAAAACTCGTGGTGAATAACTTGTGATAAAAAGAAAAATGATATGAAAAGTTCGTAAATAAGAGAGAAGTGAAAAATGAATTGAAAAATATTTGATCTCTCGCTTATGGGTGCAATTCACTTGACAACAAAATTTGTCAAATTTTTATGCATGTAGTTGGACTGGATGAAAAATGTTGCTTCGCAGTAATCGGATTGAATAGACTAAAAACTTGTATCTTGAGTTACAGTGACGTTTCCGTAGGTCTCTATAACGGGAGTTGGTTACTAATTACGTTCTCGGCATAATTTATATGAAAAGCTCGAAATGGAAAATTCGAACTGTTATACATTTCTTGGGGTTTCGATTAAATCGTAATATGATTTTTTTGGTAGGTAATTCAAAGTTTTGTCGAAATTAACGTCAATGACGTAATTTTTTTTATTCGGAAAATTCGGAAGACCATAAAGTAGAAACGGCATCACTGATTTTATACAAATTCCATAGCAATCAATATTGAGTGCCCCTGTACTTATGTGCGAAATATCGTCAATTTTACGAAAGTTAAACAATTGCGAAACCTCATAGATTATAAATCATAAATTTGGTGAAAAAAATCGACTCTCAGGTTCTTTCCAGGCTACGTTTTTCGGACATTTCTCAGTATCACCACACAAAAACTTCTTCCGTGGGGAAAATAAAAGAATAATTATTTTCCATTGAGCCATGATTATCAGAACCTCCTCCGAAGAATAACACGTGTTCCGAGAAATCAAAGGTTTCTTTCTATTGAAATAAACCTTCAGCTCTTCTATTCATAATAATAATTCCAAACCAACTTCTCACATCTGTCAAAACGTTGATTTCCTCCGCATTTTTACGCTGCAAAGTACGAAAATTCCGATTCAATGATATCGCACCCTGATAATGTGTGTGTCAAGCATCCACTAACGATTAAGACGTTGTGATTGCGGTATCTGACAAGGAATCACTGTACCAAAAGGATCGATGGAAGTGGCCGGTTGGGCTATCTGTTCATCGGGTGAGCGATCGTTCAGGAGGAATTAACACGTCAGTGGATAGAGTCGGTGTCGTATCAGACACGTATAGTGTGCGGCTGGAAAGAAAGGGTTAAGAGACAGAGCGGGGCTGTTTATGGGGGGTTGAAAATGTGGCCACAGTCGTAGTAACTCGTCTATGGAAGTGCGCGATACTATATTAATTGAATCGATTCATGTGTGTGTGTGTGTGTATTTGTATGTGTTTCAGGAATACTGAAAGCCACGTGGAAGGGGAAAGTGGATATTGCTGTAGCTCACAAAAGTAGAATAATATCGACCAAGTTGGTTATTGTTGATGCGAACGGTAACCAAGGGTGACACGAGTACCTTCGACCAATGGTGGGCCTCGCGGTGTCCGTAGGCCGGCCAATCGGCGTCTCGTGAGCTGCCGGTTTTTTGATTGGGCGATCCTCAGGGATAAGAGACGAGTTCGAGGCCACTGGTAACCACAAACGGGCGCGCGACACTGCGCGAAGTGGTGAACCCCGGGAGACCAAGTTCCACGTCCAAGTCTCTGTCCACTCGACTCAATTCACTGGCTGCAGGAAAACCGAGCCTCCGAGTCTCGATCGTTCCTTTAAATCGTCACTCTGAGTTTTTGTTGTCTTCCCGGACAGAGCACGAGAAGACCATAATTCTCATAGATTTTTTTTAGTACTCGATTTAGTCACGTTGCTTCGTACTGTGCGCGGCTTTTTTTTTTTTTTTTTCTTTCTAACATTTCGACGGTACTGCAGATAACGTGGGGGGAAACTTCGATGTTGAAGACGATTCTTGGATCAACCGATCTACTAATACAATTGTAAGATTCTGATTCTTGTCAGCACTTTTTGTAGGCTTTTTCGCACATGGCACGAAAACTGTTCGCGACACTTTGTGGCATCGAATATTTCTTTGCTGATTTCATTTTTTATCGCTTTTGATACAAGAGGATAAAATTTTGAAATGGTATTTGTATTCAAATTACATTTGAATCAGCTTCGTTAATAATTGAGGTTGAACTAAGCTGGAATGATTATTTTTTAAGGTCCTTGAAACAGAGTTATAGACAAATGTATAAAATGTCATAACAATGGAATCTTAGACATGGATCTTTCAAAGTTTGGCTGTAAAAAATAATGACTTCTATTTATAATATATTACACAAGGCATAATACAATATACATCCATTACATTTTTCTAATTGTGCTAACGCCATTTACAAATTATTATTTTTTTATTAATATTTGCTCCACTTAGTCAGTGTATCTCCTCATAGAGGAAAAAATTACTCCTCACCGAGTCAAATCTATCAAGTATTTTGCACCGCATCATACACACAGTAAAAGAAGTGAAAACTGTGCTTACTAAAAAAGGAAAAGCCATTCTCGAATCTGTCAAAAGGAAAAACATATCTTCTTCTATGATAAAGCTACGCTTTTATTGAGTATCAGCAATATAGTTTGTTAGTAATCATTTAATACGTTCACATACAGATAATATTGAATTTTCAAATTTACTTATTAACAACTGATTCCCTCCCTTTAAGGGAAGGAATATCTTTTGGAACAAAAATTTTCAAAAACTCGATCATTTTTTGGGATAAATAAAGAACTTACATCATTAAAAGTAAAATTAAGAGACGAATGATGTATGACTTTTCTTTTATAAAAAGAAAAAATGATCCAATGTCCTTTCAATGATTGGTTACAGTTTCTGTTACGACTGTAATTTTCTTTTCCCATTAAAGGAAATGTAAGAAAAATGTTTGAAAACTCAAGTTATCATATTGTCTAGGATAGATTAAAATCTGCTAATTTGTTAATGTTTAACAAATGAAAATTTTGGCTTAGCTCCAATCGAGAACGTGTCGCTGATTAGCTTGTAGTAATTTGCTGGAAGAAAACGCGGAGCCTAGCCACACTGAGCGTTTAGTTCCGTCCGGTCGTTAACGGATCGTTAGATTTTTTCCCTGGCAAGTTTCTCGCAGGTTTGGCCTGCCTAAGCTGCGAACGATAACCGAGCGAATAAGCTGCTGCTGACGTACGCAGCGTTTTACTGTTTTCTCTGGTTTTAGCACGCTATTAGTAAGTAGTACAAGCGCGAGACCCTCGACTCCCTCGACACAAACATGTCTTTCCTCTGAAGCGACCTCTCGCGTGTATCACACCAAACGCGAAGCACACACGGGGATAATTTATTCTTTGGTTACCGGGAAAAAGCAGCGAGCGGTTACTTTACACGTTAAACAACGAAACGGTGTATTATATTGTCGGTAGAATAGGTGCTTAACAGTCGTAGAAAAAGAACTACAGTCCGTTATTATGCCTTGGGAATTCATACTCCATGCGTACTATTTCTCCGGAATTTTAACGTCTTTTTACACAGACTTGCCTTCTTTTTCGTGTTAATTTTTTTTCATTCACTAAAAAAGTCGTACGCTACGACTTTTTTTTTCTTAAAATAGTGTATACTTTGTCTCGCATAATAATGTGTTCTGAAATCAACGAACACTTTTTTTTGTACCTTAACTATCACCGAAACAGACTCGTATCTTTTTTGTGCTGACGAAGAAAACAGTATTCTAGATAGTGGATCTTCTGGAGTTATAATTATGTTTTCGAGTATTCGATCCTTGTGAGAAATTGGATGTTTTTTTGTGTTTTTTTTAAATTTATTGCAATAACATTTATTATAGATAATGAGGCTTTGGGAATTCTTTTAGATTTTTCCGGTTTAATATTTTCTGATAATTTATTCGATCAATGAAAAAATTATATTCTAAACCGAAGCTCATTTTTCCAAAAATCTAATTTGTTTCATAAATGAATTCGCTATTTTCTCGTAAATCTCGTTGTAAAATTATTTTGGATTTACCTGATATAACAATAGTTACTAAAAAAATAGTGGCTGTAAATCGTATCATTTCGCTCGATTTTTCAAGCTTAATATTTTCATTTGATTGTTAAGTAGAGCGTTTTTTTTCTCTCTTCAAATTAGCATTTATACTCGCGGCCCCAATTAATTCTTCTTACACGAAAAAGCTTTTTTCCTCTTCTTCTTATTTCACAAATTTTGATCCCTAGATTGTAGCGTATTGCTCTCGCCTGGCATTTACAAGAAAGAATATCTAATTTAACGTTAGCAGCTTTGGAGCACGAATCCCATCCACGAGGAGAGTGTTACCAGTTGGCAGGGAGGAGGGGTTGGGGTTCAGGGGGATACGAAGCTGTAAAGTGGATTACATCGTATTCCGAGGTTTAACGCTCTCGGTCCATCTCTCTCTCGCGTTTCCTCTCGCACACTTCTCTTCCGTCTGGCGTAAAGCGCATATTTTACAGCGGATTTTCGAGCCCTCAGTCCAGCTTTCAGTCGCCGCGCCTCCAAAATGATCTATGTGTACGTTTCGCTTTCGCAAAACGCTTTGGAGATAAAAATATTTCATCATCGTGAGACCGTCTCGACGCAATTCGTGCAGCTGTCGACATTCTTCACACTTTCCAAGGAGAAACATTGAATATCATTGTTTTTACAAATGCCATGTTCTTCCTCTCAGGAAAAAATTAATTATAATACATAAAAACTATTTAATATTTAATCGAAAATAGCAATAAAAAGTATGAGAAGTTGCATAATTTATTATGTATTAATGTCCTTTTAATACATGTGATAAAATAGAAGATGAAATAAATGATAATACATATGAACTGTCGAATATTTAATCCAAAATAGCAATAAAAATGTGAGAAGTTGCATAATTTATCATGTATTAATATCGTTTTCTTCTTTCTTTTGCAGATAGCCAAAAATCGGCGCGACACGTTCGACGGAAGCAAATTATCCCCTTCCCCCGCCCCAAAGCTGTACTTATCCGCAGAGCGGTAAGTGGATTTCCATAAGTTTTATTCCCGTTCAACTAAACCTGAATACTACACGCTTTGAGGTAAATTCCTCGGTAGGTAGGTCAGTGGAAGTCGTGGAGAAGAAAAAGTCGTAAAAGAGACGAAAGAAAGTAACTAAAGGAGCCGAAGAAAGAGGAAGGAAATAAAAAATGCGCGACTTTGCTCTCGCGGTTTCTTCGGTCGACACAGAGCTTGCCACTTGAACTAAAGATTTTACAATAAGGCACTTCGTCTCGAGTCCCCGTGACTTATGACTTTTTAGCTACACGGTGTACAACGGATTAACACTATTTGCTCTCACCACAGCTTTTACTCTATGTACTCTGTACTGGTATTACGCGTTGTTCCGGGACGATTTTTTTTTTCCACGTCTTCAACAAAGTTAACGGAGCCAATCATTTTTCTATAATTTTTTTCAGAAAGTTTAAGAAGATTTAAAAAAAAAAATTTTTCTCTAATCGGGTTAAATTTTTATCTTCTTTGAGGACATGACTAGTTTAAATTGTTTAACTGCTAACTTTCCTAATGCTCTTTAAAGTAATAAAAGTTGACACGAGTCAATTTATAAACGGTCATGAGGTTATAGCTGTAAATTATTACCTTAACAAATTAATGTCCATTGAACTGTACTGTATATTGTAATTTTTAACTTCCACTGGGTCATAATTCTACGCATTATTTCCGGGCAACGAACCCGCTGGATTTTTTATTTATCTAGACAAAATTAACAAAGCCTATAATTTGTTTACTCGGGAAATTTCTAATAAATTTTGTTTTCAATTCATTTTAATCGGGCGACAATCTTAATCTTGATTATGGATTTAAAAAATGGAGAAACATTCATTTAAAATCAGAAAATCTTTATGCAGTAGATTGAATTTTTTATGTTGTGAATTTGAATAAACACATTTTTTGAAACCTTGAGATTAAGATTATGTCGTGTATTTTTGTCTCTTGTCACTTGAACGATATTTCATAGAAGCCTTCTATTGGAGTGGGAAAATTTAGATTACATTTTTTGTTATCGACCTAGTTGTAAAGTTATCTGGTATTGCTCGACTGGCAGCAGATATACTAGTTTGTACTTCTCTGTCATGTTTCATCTGCAGATAAAAGTAAAAAGAGTTCCCTCCGTCTATTCATTTTGCAAACAATACTGTTCCGGTCTTTTATCTTACAGATAATCGGAAATCGGGGATAGGAAGACTACTACTATCTCTGCCGTGCTCATACACACTGCAAAACGTCTTTATGGAAATCAATATATTGTATAGGGAATTTTTTTTCTTGCGAACAGAACGCATATTAAATTTGATAAAATGCAACGAAATGTTTAATTCATTAAAAGCATTATAAAAATGCAATTTATCATATAATTAATTATATTTTCATAATGAATTTTCAATTAACACAAAAAAAAGATCGGTTTATATTTAATTTAATTTAATACGCGGTATTTGCAAGAAAAAACTTTCCATACAGTACGTTAATTTTCAAAGCACTTTCAACAGTACATGTTTATGACTATAAGAAAATTAATTCTGGATTCGTTGTATTGCATAATGCTCCTTTTGTCTGCGAACAAAAACATTTCTCCTAAAACTTATCATCCCCATAAAAAAATCTAGAAGAATCAAACAAACGGGACAATTTTATTGGGAATTTATCGTAATTGAGTGTAATGCATTTCCTTTTTAAAAAATGTATAGAAAACCCTTTTTCAAAGGCCTTATTTTTCATTATTCTTCAATTTGAGTACAACTTAGTTCAGGATATTCTTTCAACGTTTTATGACGGACGATTAACAAAAACATACCTCTTGTGATGATTCTACAATTATTAGATGAAAGAGCTATAAAAATGACCGTAGGATTACAAATTCATGAAAATCCGCCAAAAGAGTCAGAACTATAATTATCACTGCAGTTCATAGAAAAAGATATACGGTGTCGTGTAGTACATATGTACGTCGCGGTTTGTTAACGCAGTGGTCTAGTCTATCCTGCGGAGTAAAAGCAAGAGAAGAAGAAAAAAAAAACAGTGCAGTGTTTTCCGCGTTGGCGCATTAGTAAAGGCGCGGCAGAGAACACAGAGCGTCGGAAGCATCGCGCCTAGCACCAGAAGGAGTTTTGCGAGGCGTGACTGCGAATTCACAAGCCGCGCTCTTCCGAGCCGTGAAATCAGAGTCTCTTTTGCGCATATACATATATACATTTTTTTGCCTAAAAGGAAATGAAAAATTCTGATGAAAATTACAATGTGGTAGGAAAATGAGTTGCGCCTTTCTCTCCCCCGGAGACTAGAGCGTCTGTAATGAATTCGACGAATGAGTTCCAACAAAAAAATAGCACATCGAATTTTAAGGAATTTTTCGGTAACAGTAACTTAAAAAATAAAAAATGAATAGGTTCATAGGTAAAGTAAAAAAAAAATGGTAACACTATAGTTGTGATTTTATGCCCTATTATAAAATCGTATTAAAAACCGTAGTGTAAATTTTCCTTATTTAAATTAATTGGGATTTACGAATTTGATTGCATTGAGATGGAATTCAGGTATTCAAAGAATTGCCTCGACCATCGCTGAGAACATCGATAGCGTATGCGTAAGTCTACAAGGGAATAAAGGCGCTTGTGCAGCTTAATAGATTTCTGAAACGACGATCGATCAAAGCTCGTAACGAGTGTCACTCGTGCCTCGCGTGCTAACCCCCGACCACAGGGGTGTTATTATAATAATTGTCGATCGTGCGCTTTATAAGCTGTATTCTAGACCAAAGGACGAGCGCTTTCCAAGCCAAGGAAATTATTCAACGCGGACTGAATTTTATTAAACAACGAAATTATTGAACGAGGACTGAATTTTATTAAACAAAGAAATTATTAAATGTAGACTGAATTTTATTAAACAAGGAAATTATTGAACGAGGACTGAATTGCATCAAACAAAGAAATTATTAAATGAAGACTGAATTTCATTAAACACTGAAATTATTGAATGATGAATAAATTGCATCGAAGAAGGAACCGAAATATTATCGATCGATTACTAATTCTAACTGACAAATCGTAAATAATAAATCTAGAAAAGTGAAATATCTCTTGTGCTGGATTTTCCTCATTGGGTCACCCAAATTGAGCCCAATACTCTTGTAGTTCCACTACGTTTTGTGGTAAAATTTTGGTCAATTTGAGCAAGTAAACCTCTACTTAGTTTACCAATGAACTAATTGGTACGCAACAATTATATCTATTTGCCGTATTAGCAGTCAGTGACCCGGACCACGATACTAAGCGTGACGTTTTAATTTGATGTTATTGGGCTGTGGTCGCAGTGCATAAGATGATGTTGGTTAATTGGCTATTCGCTCCCTGCGCGAACACACAACCTCGAAAGTTGAGTATGTATTGCTGTGAGTGCGCAATTAATCAGCGCCACCTTTTTAGTAGGATCGGACTTAGGTAGGACTTTTCGCTTGTACGTGTACGGAAAATACACGTTCAACTCTTTTGGTTGTGTTTGCTGGACGGAGCTAATTGGCGGACCCTCCTTGCCTACAACGTAGTAGAATTGGTAGTTTTTGTACACATCTAACTTTGAAAATGCTTTTGTTAGACCAACGTTTGTAATGCTGAACGATTTCTTCTTTAAATTGTCGCCGGATGTTATATTGTTGATTATTGGGTGATTGTATTGTTAGTTGTCTTCATCGATGGCTTGATGTTGATACAAGTCCTTTTCTAGTTGACAGTATGGTCGTAAATCCCCATTAATTCAAGAGATATAATTTGCAGTAAAATGTGTTTCGTAATTACAATTTTACAATAATAATGTGTAGTGATTATAAAATGGTGTGTAATCTTTTAAATAGCTGAGAAAAAATACAAAATTTTGCTTTAATATGGGAAGAAATACTGGAGAAAAAAAATGGAAAAAATTATCAATGCCTTACGGTTTTAATGAATTATTTATTTCTTCCCATTTCTTCAAGTGGATTGCCGTAAATTTTCATTGAAAAATAATAATTCTGCAGCTATTCAAAATTTAAGGCATCGTATTACAATCGCTAAATATAATTATTATTAAATGATAATTACAATAAAAAAATGTACGGTAAACTATATCTCATGAATTAACGGGCATTTACAACTCCGCTTTATAGCCAAATATAAACTTGATGTTATTGGGCTGTGGCCGTAGTGTATTAGATGATGTTCTTGTTTAATTGGCTATTGGCAGCCAACAGCCAATTAACCATCAACATCATTTTCACATTTTAATATTCAATAAAAGGAAAATGTCCGATCATAGACTAGAAAATGAAAAATTGAGGGATATTTTAAAGAATGAAAGAAGCCGCTGCTCTCAGCATATATTTAGCATAAACATAGATATAGATTGAGAAGGCTATGAAAAAAGTGGTGCCAGGGGTGGATGAAAAGATGCGAGGGGTCGCGCGCATGCGCGTAATCTCGTCATCCACCACCGGTGTCAGGAGCAGCGGTGGAGAGAACTCGGGGGTGAATTCCACGAAGCGGTTCAGTATCCACCCGACCATCAGCTGATCGATATACTCGTCGGCACGCCAGGCGTACCCGCCGCGTCGCGTCACGCACGTCACGCATCGCCACCGAGCGATTCTCCGTTCTTTCTCTCTCTCTTTCTCTTCCCTTTTTCTTGCTTCTGTCTCTCTCTCTCTCTCTCTCTCATCCCTTGTTCCATCTACCCCTCCATCTTTTTCCACTCTCCTCCGAGCCTACAAACTGATGGGGATAATCGGGTTCGCGTGACCATAGGTCTCTCTCTCTCTCTCTCTCATTTTTTGAAATCTTTCTTTCCTTTTCTCTCGAGTGTGTCGCTCGGTAACCCATAATTCTGTCTCTTCGTCGTTGCTCCCATAATTTTGGTGTTTTCCGTGCGGAATTTTGTCATCGATAAGTGTGAAAATGCGGATTGAAAAAAATGAATAATTTTGTTAATAAAAAATGGCAAATGTTCATTTCCCTCGTTTGAATTGATTCGTGAAAGTGTCGAGGGTGCTAAGGGCAAGTTGCGAACCTCCGAAGAAGGCGACGGTGTCCCCTCCCGCCCCTCGAGTGGACACGTCCCTGACTAGAGGAGAAGAGAGCACCAGGTATGTTCTGACTCTTCGAGACCCTCGCGAACGTCGTCTCCTCGAGGCAACCCAGTTTCCTCGCTCTTCCCAATTTCACCCTTTCTCCTCGTATACCCTTTCACGTACCCGCGCCTACCACTCGAGACTTTTCTTACCTACACTCCGTTCGAGTGCCAGTGGCGAGGGCACTGATTGCTCCGACTGAAAAAAAAAATTAATTTGCTTCGCTTAAGGAGAGGCAGTCTCAAATTGCTGATTTTCATTGAGATATCTCATTTGTTTATCTGCTGATGTAATTGTTTTTTTTTAAATTTATTTTTTTATCCCTATAGATTTTTTAAATCTATGCCAAAAGCATCTAAGCGACCCAGAATTTATGAGTATTTGAATTTGTTCAAATTAGCTGTGGTTCAAAAAAATGAGGGAAATATTTTTTTTAATTAACACACTATGGAATTTTTAAAAATGTTACCTTTATTCGAAGAGACTTTGTTATGTGCAATTTTACTATTTTCATAAAATTTTGACTCATCTCAGAAAAGTGTGAAAAAGTTTGCAAACTTATTAAATGTGCAATAGTCAGATAATTTTTCCGGAAACAAAACGAAATTTGTTTCCGAGTTCAAAGTTTAATTTTCAACGACATCAGCATTATAAGATTAATCTCCTTACGAATAAAATACCGATTGTAACACGAATAGTATTCGAAAAAATCTTTTTCACGATTTACTAAATATTGAGTTTTTCCTAAAACGTTGAAATTTATTGAGATTGTGGTAATTACGCGCTGTAAAAAGTTTCAAGGGCTTCGAGATGAGTCAGAAATTGATATGCAAAGGAATTTTCTCTAGATCTTATGCGCAAATTACTTCTGGAATCCGCTTCATGCATATATTACTTTTATTCCTTCGAGCAAACATTTTTATTAACATTTTGCATTCGAGAATTTGCTACTATTATTGAAATCAATACTGAGGTATTATTGCTAGTTATGACATAATTACCCTCACTTTTAGTTGGTGGAATAGTATATTTTGCGACGAGGGAGGGAAATACGTAATTTTTGCCGAGGCCATAATTCACCGGCTTTCCTTTCCTGTGAAACACATAATTTTTTCTTCCGATTTTATTACAACATAATCACATTCCGTCCTTGCATTAACAAGGTTGCAAGAATTGATTATTTTTAACCTCTGACACGTACGCATGTGCAATACGGTTTTCATTACTGCCACCGGGCAGAAATGAACCGTTTTCCTCCCTAGGGAGTAATAAAACTGGATTGCGCACGCGTACGAGTCAGAGGTTAAATATGAGCGAATTCACGCCTACACTACGCGCGAACAATAATTTTATTCTAGCGAATTAGGAACAAAATAATTGAAAATTTTATTGAGGATATTACATCGCCTACAAATTAATCGGAATTTTAATAAAGCTAACAAATTTGCAAAATTTCAATTCGTTGTATGAAGAAATTATGAATGCACGTAAATGTACGATTTATTAAGTTCATGAAAAAGTTTCAAGGTTTTCAAATCGAATAAAAATTACAAAGTACAATGCAAAATTACACCTCATGCACAATCAACCAAAAAAAAATCATATATTGCTCCAAAAATGTGTTACTATTATTCAAAGCGATTCTAATTCACTATTGCCATGCATAATCTAATTATCCTCAATCTCGTTTAGTGCAGAAATAAATCAATAAATAATATTAATTATACTCCCGAAAAATTCCTTGTCAAATTTACAATTGTAAAAATCTTACAAATCTAAATTTGTAATATTAAAAAAAAAACACGAAAAATACGAATGCAGTTCAACGTGCAATTTCTTAAGATTATGGTCGTCTTCTGTTGCAAAAAATTTCAAGGATTTCGAGATGAGTCAGAAATTGCTACGTAAGAGAATTCCAGTTAGAGGTTGTGCACGCTCAGCGGCTTCGGGTTTCCAGGCGTGTCTCTGTCGAAGTTTGAAGCATAAGCTCGGAGAATTATTATGTAGGGACGAGTGAGTCGCTCGTCGTCGCGGCTCTGCTCTTGTTTCCCCCTTCTCGTCGTACGTGCGTCACCGCAGTGCGGTACTATGGTCACGCATTGTCCACTGCTATTCTCTCCTTCTCTTCATACGTTTACTACGCCGTCTTCATTCCGTGTCGTCTCTCCCCTCGACTAAACGTAATATACTCAGGAGAATCGATTCACGAGAGATACGAAACTCCGATGGGACACTACAATGCATCAGTCTGATGACCCCTGGTAATAATCCTTGAATCACCTTCTTCATTCTGACATTGCCACCAGGTACACCGATCGATCCGTGACTGTCGCACAATATACAACCGGAACAAAGTCTATTCAAAGTCGATATTGTATTCGTTGCATTATTGTGTTACGCGTAATTTTCGCTCAATGAAAGTCCAATGAGGTACTTAACAGCCAAACAGCTTACATAACAAGCGACATTATGTGAAATTTACTAATTGATTGTTTGGACCGAAACAAAGATATTTTTTGCTAAAATTTCTTGAACAATTTCTTAAGCGATTTTTTGATGAGTGCATTAGAAAAAAATGCAAAGAATCTTAAGGAATATTGCAGGTTAAATTGAGATGTAATTTCACAAGTAATTTATTTGATAAAGTGAAATAGTGTGTAAAGTGATCCAGAAAAATGTATGAGAAATCAATTTTATTATGTCCATTAAATATTTTTTGTGTACATTGGGGGAAACGTATTTTTAATTAACATAATTTGATTAAATGCCAGGGTTTTCAAAATAGAAACCTTTTTGCAAAATTTGAAATTTACGAAAAAAATATAAAGCCTTTTTTTGGTAACAGATATGAGAGGTTCTCTTTTTGCGTACTGTCGGCACAGAATTAAAGTTCATTTTTTTAAGTCTTCAAAAGCCACTGTTTTTTAATGTAGTAATTGAACCTCGCATTTAGATAATCCATAGAAAAATGAGTTGGTCTCAACATATATTTTCACAATCAAAATGAAACCAAACATCCAAATTTTACCTCAAAATCTTCACGTCAACCTCAACATAAATTCCACAAGCAAAAAATCGCTGTCCGACAAAATAATAATTCCCACCTCGGGGGGAAAAAAAAAGAAGAAAATTCGTATACAGAGAACGCTTTCGTGTTTACCATAACAATTTGTATTAAGAAAAAACACAAAAACCACTTTTTGCGTGCTGTATTCACCAAATTACAGTCCATTTTTTAAAGTCTTCAAAATGTTATTTTTTTATCTAGTAATCGACTCTCTCATTTAGATAATCCATATAAAAATCAACAGCATTTTTTATTTCCCAAACCAAATGAAAGCAAACGAAAACAAAACATCCCAATCTTTCTCAACAATCTCCTCATCAACCTCAACATAAATCCCACACGCACCTTCTCAAAATACACCGTTTGCAAAATTTAAAAAAACTACCTGACATAATAATAATAATAATAATTCCAATAACTCCAATATTGAAAAACGAGAAAAAAAAAAAAAAAAAACAAAACAAAAATCATATACGGAGAACGCATTTCCCAAGAGGAGTCCCCTCACGCATGAGTGCTGTACACAAACACGCTCGTGACTCGGCGAGCGAGCGAGCGAGCGACCGAGCAAGTATTCACACTGGTGCGCGCGGGTTTTCTGCCTCTCTTCTCAGCGAGTCTCTTTCCCTCGTGTGTATATATATTCCCCTCTGCGGGGCCGGGGAGGGGATGCTTCTCGCACGGTGCGAGTGGAGCTCCGGGGCGAAGGAAGGTGCCGCGAGAGCGCAAGGGAGAAGGGGCGAGTGCGGAGCGGCGGCGAGGAAGCAAAGAAGAAGGAGTAGGAGGAGGAGGAGGAGGAGAAGGAGGAAGAAACGCGCGCGGTGGCTCCGCGTTAGCTGGATGAAGGCGAGGTTCCCTCGCAAACTTACACTCTGTCTTCCTTCGCGTCCGACTTGGACGTAGGTCTCTCGTTGTGCTGCTGCTGCTGGCTCTGCTGTTATTCCGTTCGACTCTCCGAGTCTCAAGTTCACGCAGTTCTCGACCACTGTACGCTTAGCCGTGTGCACAGGTGCAGATTGAATATTCATCCGCAAATTCCGGCGTTCGTTCGACTCTCCCAAAGGTCAACTTTCGTTGTTTTCAACCTTAATTCCACTTCCATGACACAGTGACAGATCAGTGACTAAAGTTGTTCAGTGCCGCTACAGTGAAAAACCTGGTAGAGCCAGGAGATTCAATTTATTTCAGGGATATAATAACAACGACGACGACGACGACGACGACGACAATACAATAATGATAATAGTGAAAGTGTGTACAGAGCTCGGATTCGCGTGATTCGAATAAAATTGTATTTTGAATAAGGTTCAAATGTATTTGAATGCCTTGAAGACGAAGAGTCGAAATATTCGTTTTAATAATTAATTACTCGAGAAATTGGGGTTTTTATGACAACTATTTAGGCGGCAATTTTTAATTGGTCCATGGGACAATCAAAATATCATATACAAACAATTAATAATGATCACTCACTAATACGCTGGTAATACACACAATAATTATATTGCGAATTATGGGTAGTGGTGAAAAATTTGATAATACTTTTTAAATAATAATTATAATGTGACTATAATATCGTCGCTTATACGATCACTTAATAGTTGTCACTCATAGTTGCCAGGATTATCACGATTTCTCCTACTGCACACCAAGAGAAAGTTGCGGCATTGGTAATTAATGAGTAGTTTACCAAAACTGATGAAACCTAAAAAAATTATTTGAATCAACATCAAATAGTTGTCACTTATAATTGCTCTCAGTTTCCTGAGTGCACAATGACAATTAAAATAGAACACATACAATTACTCAATCCTCTTTTAATTATTACAAAAAGTTGATGGAATATCAACAAAAATTGCTACCATTAAAAATTCATAATTGTGTCAATACTATATTACTTAACCGTACTATAAAATTCTCCTCATATTCAAATTTCGTTCAATTTTTTCAATCAATTTTTTCCTTCAGAAAATTTCTTGTAATTTGCATTTTTATTCGTATGTTGCTCGTGTCTGAGTTTAAAAATGTGTGTTTTCTCGACGCCGACCGCCACGTACGCACGGAGAATACACACATACACACACACACACCGAGACGCTCTACTCCACACGCTGAATTGCGCCGGATGCGCAGTGACCTACCGCACGTAATACTGTAGTACTGTAGTCGAGGGCGAGATGCACACACGGTCACACAAAGTCGCGGTTATTCGCTCTTCTGGCGCGCTTTCTCGGTCTTTCGACTCAGTTTCTCGCTCTGCTCTTCTTTCTATACAGTCTTCCTAACACACAGACGGACACAAACTTCTCAGACTACACTCGCCGCGGCAAAAACGAACACGCGAGCGTAGGTGCGAAGCGATTCGTACACCTGTCAGGTTTAATGTTATATATGATACTGTAATATCGCAATAAATTACGCGGAACGGACGAGTACAACTAGCGCGACGATAACGTCACTTTAACGATCGGCTCGTAATTGCAGCACGCGCCAAACCAAACTAAATGGAGATTCTTTGATCTTTCGTTGGGGTCGCACATACCCCAAGGTTTTTTTTTCTTTCGTCAAATTGGAATACACACCAAGAAATCTGGACTGCAGATGTTACATGTTTTAGTTATAAAGCATAGGAAATAGCGAGGAATTTTCGAAATTCTGTCGATTCCTTAGTGTGCATCGGTTTGGCACGTACATTTTTTGTTTTTGTAAAAGCATGGTAGACTGACATATGTGAAAAAACGACATGGAGTTGAAATTTTTGATACACTAATTATGGAATTGAAACATTTTGTTGTTGTTGTAAATCTACATAATTTGATAGATCGTGTTTTTTTATCGTCTTGAATAAATCATATTGATTGGTTAGATATATTAATTCAATTCACATGACGTGTTTGTTAATTAATGGAGCTCTTTTCCATTAAACAAAATATTTCGTAGATAAAAGCGTTTTTTTAAATACGAATTGCAAAGCCAATTTTGCAATTCGTCAAAAAGAATGTTGTTGACGACCAACGTGGCATTAGTCTTTGAAATGTAAATAAACTAACAAAAATTTGCATCTTGAAGTATAGCAAAAAAAGTCTTGACGACAAAAATGTTGAATTTGCATTAAAAAAATTAAACTTTCCACGTGAAACGTGAAAAATGGTGTTCAGGGAGTAAAAAATGCTTCAGATCGTCGCGTTAGTCGGCAATCCAAAAAAATTATAACTAATAATGCGAGCATAGACACAAGATTCAATACCATTTACACACTGATAAAAATATTTACAAATTACCATTACAGATTTTTTTTAAATATCTGATAGAGTTAATTTAAAACACAAGTGAAATATAAAATTGAAAAAATAAATTTTTTAATTACATTTTTCTTGCATATTAAAATTAAATTTACAAGTTTCTATAAAAGTGCTATTTTTTTTGCACGTGCCGAATAATTATGCTAAATATTTTGAATAGCGTAATATGTAATAATGCGGGAGAGCCCGAATTTCGTTTGGCAGTGGCTTTAAAAGCTGGTGCAAATTCAAAGAGACGCGACGCCCGGCGTCGGGACGCTTTCGTTTTCGTTCAATTGCAATGATTTATCGCTTCTTCAATTTTACCGGGGGCATAGGCTCGTACCACCAGTGCGCTGACTCTATTCTCAGAGCTCTTCAGCAGACGACCCAGCTGTGCATCGATCATTGGCCTCACATTATATTCGTTGCTGGTGATAACTACATGCACAACAAGTGTACCCCACATGCGTGTGGATCACACCGCAGCTTCGATTCAATTCGATTTCAACGAATGAACACTCATTGTTTTGACAATTGGAAAAATGCTTGAATTTTTTCGTGACTCTTTGAATCAACAAAATTCCAATATTAAAATTTAGTTGAAATTTAGAATATTAAAACGTTAATTAGAATGATTATTTTTCCTTCATGTCGTATTAATAACATTGAAAATTAACTTTGTATTTTCGTTATTTGAAAAAGTGTTATTTTCTTTTTTTTTTTTCTTTCGTTATTGTCGATTTATTTGCACTTTCATTGCGATGCCATTTTGCACTTTCGCGTTTTTGCATTTATACAAATTTACGTTTTTTCAATTTTACAAATTTTATCTTTATTTATTAATTTATTTCTTTTTACACAAACCATTTTATCAAAATGCGCTTTGGTCTTGATTACAATTCTTGGGAGATTCGCAAAAAAATTAAGAGAAAGTATGGAATGAAATATAGACAAACGTGTTTACTTGTAAAATCCGTCACTTGTGCTGTTTATTGAGAAAATAAAATTAAAGACGTATTGTCTTTTCTGTTTAGGACGTACAGCCAGTCCATCCCGGAGGTTAGAGAAACGCGAGCACCATTACTGGTAAGTGTCTTGTTTTGTTGGGCTCGTTGTTGCATCGGGACAGTGCGTTGCGCTAGGTGCGCGCGTTACCGGCGTATTTAATGCCAAATAAGCCGGCGAGGCATCGAGTTTAACGCTCCTCTTGCACCCGAGAATGCGAGAGTTTTCACTTCCGACGAATTTCCTAGTCGGGTGCTCGCAGCGAGAATAAATAAAAATATAAATGGGGAGGAAATGCGGGTCGAGCTGTAATACTGATCCACTGCAATTCCGCGAATTTAAAACATTAAATTCAAATTCAAAAAGTACAACTTTTTGGGATTCACCAAAAAATTGCTTTATTATTTTGTAATTCATTATACACATATTTTTTAAATCGTTGACACCAGAAAGTATTTCAATGAATCACTCACAGGTAATACAATATATTATTACGACCGAGCTGAAAAAAAAAAACGAATATTTATTTACGGAGTGAATATTATTAATTAAAAACTCTTCTGTGTATCTCAAAGGTTTTATTGCACGTCTCGAACAGACGTGCAATAAAATCTCAAAGTTAAGTCAAGACTCTCTTTTGTCAGTTTCACCGTAAAGTTGATAATGAATTCGTTTGTCGATAGTCATATCCGGTGTTTCTACAAAGTCTAATCTCAATACTCGTTACGATATATATTAATTACCGGTGCCTCGTTTAGGAGCAGTGACTCAAACTGTAATGAAAACTTCAGTTAATAAGCTGTTGGTCTATAACAAAGTATTTTTGACAATATAAATATCGATATATTCTTTCTAGCTTATAAATAGGTCAATAAACTATCATTTATTATTAATGTTATGTGAAAATCGAAAAAAATGTCACCTTATAAAAATGGTATAACAATATTACATCAAGCCAACCTGACAACTATCGGAATTTCCGGAAGACGAGGAGAGAATTTATCTATAAATTCAATAGAAATAATATTTGAAGTATAAATTGTGATTGTGACTTCATGCACAATCAGAGAAAAATTTAATTTAAATTTAATTTATGTCGCCATTCGCGGGCACAAAGGTTTTGCTTTTAGAAGTTTGGGAATTGTGAAAAAATTGTGGTTTTTTTACATCAGTTTTAGTATTCTGGGTGGGGGTCAAAATAGCGAATGACTAAAATAGCGAATGGCCAAAATAGCGAATTTCCTAATTATGGCTTTTGTAAATTCCGACGGTTATTATTTTGGAATTCACTATTTTAGCCATTCGCCCAGTATTCTGACATTTAGAATGAAAGAAGTGCGAAAATAAAGAAAGCAAAATTGATTTTTATTGCAAAATCAATAGTCCAAAGCTTATTGACCAATCTTGATGATAGATAACAATAACAATGATAATCGAAGCACGCGATTAAATTCCGAGAAGCACGTGGCGGAATTTATGCTCACGCGAAAATGCGGTTTTTCCAGTTTCTCGTATCGACCTCTCGCACCACTCGTACAGTCGATAAATAAATATAAATAAATGAATAACCGACGTTCCTGAAAGTCCCGACGAGCACAGAACTCGTTTTTGCTCGTTATTACGTGATATCGTTGCTGTAATATACTTCTTTTTTTTCTTTTTTTTTTATAGTCACTTGTGATGTTTTTGTTCCTCGTTTCTTTCACGTTACGTCGAGATGGAAACGTGTTCTACATATAGTCCACAATGTCGAGCACGTGGGTTTTGTGTTTTTGTGGGATACGATCAATATTCGAAATTTCATACACCGGTACATAAATCTGACTTGTTAAAATGCAGACAACTGTATACGTTTCATATTCACGTGAAAACTATTTTTTAAATATGTATTTTAACAACATAATTGAATTAATCGCATCATTGATCAAATTAAATAAATGCACAATATTAAATGAAGTATATTGTCAATTTTGTTCTCTCATATTAAAAATATAAATATACTCGAAATGACTCATTAGTCAAAAGTAGTGTGTGATTTTCAAAATCCAATTGTTTCCTTTGAGCATTATTACATAAGGAATAACACGGATTTTAAATTTAAAAAAAAAAGGAATTCTTTCGTACTCTAATTCCTAAAAATGTCGATATATCACATTGAAATTTCCACTATAAACACAATACTGTTAAACATTAATTGGTACAAGATTTTACAGAATTCAATTGAATAGGTTCACTTTCATACGTATTAATTTTTTATTTAACTCATTATATTCCCCCTTTTAATAGCCAATAAAACAGTATCGAATATTTAATTGAATTAAACGCTCGTGCGCTAAAAATGTTATTATTATGAAGAGATAAATAAGGCATGGCCGACACGTGGTTGTTTGGCTCTTGGCTGAAGGCTCAATGAAAATCGAGATGACCGTGCGATAGAATCGTAGTGGGGAGTCAATGCCAAGAAGGTTGGCAGGACGATGAAGGAGAAGTGCATAGTAAGAACCCCACGAAGCCTGTATTTCAGTGTATACTAAGATACCTATGGTCTTAGTAAGGCGTCCGAGATTGTTGGTGGTATCCGGCAAGGAAAAAAGTGAGAGTGCTTCGAGCTTGCCAGCGAGAGGGCAAGCGAACGAGCGAGCGAGGGCGGAACGGGGTGAAGTGGTTTGACTGGTGCAATAGGACGTTACTCCCAGAGAGTTCTCTTCCTATGCTTCTTCCTCTTCTTCTTCTTCTTCTTCTTCTTCGCGTCCTCTGCAGAATCGCATCATGTTGCAGCGAAACGCAAGGGCACCTAGACTTTCATTATCCACTACATATTATATACAGACCATACCAAAATTAGCACCGCCGGAGCAAACTGTTTATCCAATTTATTTGAACAACTGTCATTATATTTTTTAATTGACTGGTTGATTAATTAAAAAATTCTCTGATTGGCTGGTGCATTGGACCATGGCAAAATCAATGAACCATAACAAAAGGTTTGTACTTGAAGACATCCTGGAAATAGGTAGCTTCGGTGTCGGATTTCTAGCCCTGATGATGCAGACTGTAACGTTTCCGAAATGTCGGTATAATGCTGAAGACGCGGTCTGATAAGATTCTAATAATAATTCTGATTGCGAAAGTCTTAACGATCAAAATTGTGACTTTGACAAAAAAAAATACGATGGAATGTTAAGGTGTAAGCCGAAGGCATTTTTTTTCTTTAAATAAAAATATAAATGGCTGAAGGACCGTAGCTAAGTTAGTTTATTTTTATTAGCTAAGTTTTTAGTATGGAAGAAAAATATTTTTCGTTACAAATATACAAAAATATATATATTTTTTAATTCTGATTTTTCAATTATCAAAACTTAATATAGATGTTAGAATATTTCTTCCACTCCAAAAAGTTTTTTTTTGTTTTTTTTTTTTTTTGTGAGAACGACTTTTTGATATTTAGAATGTACTGAAAGTTTGAGGAAAAATAATACTTTTCATTCTATGATTTTTGGGAATAATTTTTCATTGGTTAGAAAAATTTGGAAGCAATTTACCATTTTTTGAACGCCCTGTAGCGTCTCTGATAAAAAAAAAAGAATTGTTTGCCCTGGCATAGCTCGAATTCCCAACGTATTATATTGTAATAATTTGTTAGAGTTTGTAGACAAGAAGAGAAATGTAGCAGCGGGGCGTCGGGTGTGTCGAATGAATGAAACGCGTCTTCACGTCTCAGCGAGAAAGACGGAGAGAGTTGGAGTTGTTGATATATAGATATACGAAATTCGCTAGCTCGTGCCAAAGTGGATTTCCCTCTCGCTCACGCGGCCTTTTCATCTCGTCTCTGTCTCGTCTCATCTTCCGGTTATCGCGAGTGTTTCTATTCTGAGAACGAGTTGTCGAGCGGAAGAAATACGGCCAATGGAAAATTGTCTTCTGCGTAAATTTGACGTGTTTGTACAACACAATCTCCTTCTATTACTGATTAATTTCATAATGTCACTAGATTTCCACTGTAGAATCAATTTTCATCGTCGATTAACATCAAATTATCATTTTGCGTTCAAATAACATAAATTCATAATTTTTTTTTAGTATACAGTGCTCAATAATTTTTGTAAAAAATTTCATACACTTTCAGAAAAATCTGTCAATCGCAGCAATAAATCCGATAAAAAATTACATACAACCGGACGTGCCGTTCTCTCAAATTATTCATCGGTCGATTCAAATTGTTAGAACAGTAATTGTTAATAAATATTCAACAAATTAAAAGCCAATGCTTTATTGTGTCAACTGAAAGTTCATTAAACACTGATAAGGGACCTTTTCATTCTTACATGCATTTATCACTTCCCGAGTAAAAACAATTATATCAACGTACCATAAAAAATTGACATCTCAAAAAGGACCATTTTTTACAGGCGTTAAAATGAAAAATCTCAGAAATGTTCAAAGCGATTTCGAGATCACTGTAACCCCAAATGTATCTGACTAATTTCAACGCAATTTGTTCCTCAATCTTAGCAAATTTTTATTCCAAATCTTCGATTCTTATCATTTTTCCAATTTTAGCCCAATCGAGATATCCATTCAATTTCAATTTTGACGTATGAATTTTTAAGAAATTATTATTCACGCCATAGATTAAAATAATCGATTTGTCCTTTACAACAAGATATTCATTCCACCGTATTTATCAACGTTACACTTTGTTGACTGTTAAAAGATCAACTGCTACAAAATAAACCCTTTTTGGGTGGTAACTTTTTCTCTTAGCGCAGCGATAGTAATGGGTCGGGTTGATGGTTAGGTGTTGCAACCGAGTTTCACTCTCCCAGTGATAACAATACGGAAATAGTTTCGTAGAAGGGCTTTAGGATAGGAATGATGTTGGTGCCAATGGTGGTGAGGTGGTGGTGTTGCCGTCTGACGATCAATACCCTCGACTCGACTCAACGGCTTACCATCCAATGCCACAACCTTCAGCATGGTTTTCTCTATGCCGAGGCTCTTCCTTATCGTTTTCCTAGAGCCCATAGTCACCCACCGTTCGCTTTAGTATCTCTGCTTGCCAACCCCGAAGACCTAAATTCTCGGTAGTCACTCTGTGGTCGATATTATCATAAAGAAACCCTCCGGGCTCGCGAATTGTTTGTCGGTTTCCCACAATTATTGTATCCATTGCGTGTCGCCGCAAAGAGGTGAAACTATCGCGAGCCTGCTGAGCAGCAGATGACTCTATCCTTTTTCCTGCGCTCCTTTGGGGTCGCCGCAAAATTGACTGGGAGTAGCGGATAGAATAGCCGAGCTTAGAGACCGGAGGTTTTGTGGTGGGCGTGCGTTTCTTGACCTCGCATCATCAAGCGGTGTCATCGGCCTTACTGGAACTACGGTTTCTCTTCAGGCTCTTATGCAGTAGGCTCGGGTAACAAGGGTCACGATTGTCTTCAAGGATAAAGGGTTTAGGTTGAGTTTCACTTAACACGACATGGTGAGTCTTTTGAAAAATCGAATTTGTTGTTGAAGGGTGGACATTGGAAGAATAAGTGATCTTGTAATTTATGTATCACGGAAAATAAAATAGGTACACATTTTTTTGAATATTCATCGACAAAGGGATTTTATTCGGGGGATATTGTTGAGAATTTAAAAAGAGTTTAGGAATCAGGAACAAAGAGGCGCAATTTTTATTTGGCTGTTATATATATATTACAAATTAATTGTTAAAGTTGAATCTATCACACGAAGAATTTTTTTAACGTATCAAAATTACGTCTTGAAAAAGGAAGATATTTTATAGAATCTATTACACCGTAAAAAAATTCACCCGTAAAACTTCTCGCCTTATTAATTTCAATCTTATCAATTCTATATCATTCAAATTCAAAGCATTCTTATCGATTTTGCCGAATTCGATGGAATTGAATAAAACGTAGAAAGTAAACGTAGTCTTATCAATTCGACATGATTAAAACTTAGTCTCATTGATTTTAACGAATATAGTAAAAAACTAACTGTTCCACTATTTTCCCACTACTTTCACAGATAGAGTTTACTAAAAAAAAAAAAAACGTAGAATTTATCACGTAAGCCAGAGTCTTATTTTCTCCAGCTTTATCGTGAGGGATAATTTCTCGGAGCAATCTAGAGATTCGAAGTTCCATGACCCTCATTGTCGTCACCTTCATGGGCTGTGTATTATCCTCGCCCATGGGTATTGTGGTCTCTTGTCTCGATATTTCCGCCGCAGCGTGACGCAATTGCTTCAAAGTACGACAAAGACGAGGAGCCTGAAGACGACGTGCTTTCCCTTCAATAGCCAATAGCCCGTGAAGCGAATAAGAGCTATTAGCCGCTGAGATAAAGAGCGAAGGAGAGGAGAGATAAATGGAGAATTGCGGCAAGACGAGGGGGGAAGGGAGAGGGGGAGGGGAAGCGGAACAGTCCGGGTAAAGGGTTCGCGTAGGTCGCCAAGAAAAACCATGAAACTCTTCAAGGCGCGCTTCTCTCGCACCCTTGGCCCTTGGCTTCTTTCTTTACTTCCTCCAGTGCCCGGAGTCGAGCGATCCAGAATTTATGGAGCTTGTAAAACGGCCATGGGTAATGGTTATGGTCTTCGTACTCCTCTTTTCCGCTCGCTCCACTGTCCCACCGTCCGCTAGAGATAGTCCATGCTTCCCTGCAACCCGCGCATCGCAATTCTCCCTCTGGAATTCACGAGCCTCTTTTTTTCGTCGTATTTCTCAAATGCGCCACGAGACATTTCCGTATTACGGTCGAGATATTAAAATTAAGGACTTTACACTTCGGTGCTGCCACTCTATTCCAACAATTCCAGGCTTGAGAGCCGCGGAATTACTTCTGAGGGCTTTGACTCGAGATTTTTGACAAATTAAATAACGTGACTTATGGCGCGCTCAGGGGACCGAGCCACTTGAAAAAAGTCATAAGAAAAAAATGAGTTATATTGAAACCTCATTAACTACATACCAAGCATTATAATTATGCAATTTTGTGAAGGTACACAATGCACTAAAATAGTGCGAGGTGAAAAGTACATTTTTCAACTTTCTCCTTTTTTTAAAGAACGTTTGTCGAGAAAGAGAATGAATAATTTCGCATTAAGATCAAGTAACAATCACAAATTATTCTTGAATAAAATTAGCAGAACGTAATTACTGGAAAATAAAATTTTGTATATTTTTTTTTTTACAAATTTATTGAAATTTATTGAAATTCAGATTTCAGAACTGTTATTTATTGCTTTACCGGGAGGGTCTTAAAAATTTCGAACTGATTTAACGAGTAGGAAAGGCTTTCAACCTTCTCAACCTCTTGAATCAACCTCCCGATGCTGCTTCAAAGTCACTCGCAGACTTTCCCTTTAATTTCGCGTGCAGAGAGTTGTAGAAGAGCGTTGTAAATATCTGGTGCTCACAGTTCGTCAAAGTTCTATTCTCGCCACCTATCTGACCGGGATATCCCCCTATAACTCAGCGCTCGTTTGCTCGGCAAAGGGAAGCGATCGCAATCTCTGTACTCTGATGGGAATTTCGACGGATATCGTCGTCGCTCCTGATGGTCGATGTTACTGGCATAGTAAAAGCCAATAGAGACCAACGGCCTAGCCGATATCGATCGCTTTATACGTATCCTGTATTTCGAACTCTCTTTTTACCACTATACATTTCTACATTCATATACAGATATATATATATGTAAATAAATATTGATTCAATTAAATTGAATTTAAATTTAATAAATGATAAATTTAATTTAATTCAATCGTGAGTAAAAACAACAGAAGAAACGAATTATCTTCGAATGCTCGTATCTTTTAGGAAAATATGGTAAAATATTTTATACGATTGATTTTTCTTTCGACGTGAACTTTGTCGTGAGAATATTTCAAAAAATTATGATAAAGTTTCAAATCATATTTTTCAAAACAAATTAACCTAAAAACAGCCTCTTTTAATCGTTGGATAATTTTCAAAAAATTCTCAAAAATACTGCAGGCAAATACGAGCTTTGTCAAGGCTTAATTAAGGAGTAGGATGAAAGATATTTTTTGCTGAGTAACCTCTAAAATATTAATTTTCTATATCTGAATGTGAACAACCTCAAACTATTTTTTTTGTTATTTTTGCTTATACATTATTTTTCGATGGAATATTTATTATATTTCACCTATTCATTGAAATATTTGCAGCAGGCAACGAACTAAGGCAATAAGATAGTTCTCCAAAAGTTGCACGTGGTTCATTCACTCGGATGAATGATGGAAAAATTAATAAAGCCAATCGAGGCTCTTCACAGTCGAATGCCCGACGGATTGGTATGAAATTTCCCATATATATATATTGGGAAACCAAACTCTGACGGTTGTTGCTTTCGGTTTGCTTGATTCACGATCTCACCGCGACTTGTCGTCGGTAATTGCTATACCACATGGACTGGTGAGCTCGCTCTCCGATTAACCTGGAGCAGTCGAGAACGCGTGCTACACAATCTCTCTCTCTCTCTCCTTCTCTCTTTCTCTCCCGTTTCCACCCCTTTCGCCCCACTCACGGCTCACAACTCGATTCCACACAACATCAGGTACATACGAAATACAATTTCAGGCCAACGCATCGTATCTCGCCTGGATTTCCATGCACTCGTATGCTAATACTAATACCGGGAACATTTCCAACATTGTCAAATTCCGAATGAGCTGCGATCATGAATTCGCAAAATATTCCATAACATTTCTCGTAATCCGATTATTCGTTATGCACGTGAGCTCAAAAGCAATGTTGATGATATTATTGTGTGAAAATTGACGTGAAGTTTGATGGCTGATTGAGGGACACTTTTTGATATTGTCTATATTTGCAATATCGTTGGTGTTGGTGTGGACAATTTTGCCAAATTCAACTATTGGGTACAAGTAAACGAAGCGATAGATCAATTTATTTTCTCATTGCTCGTCCAAAAGCATCCAAAATTCGATACGATACAACATTAATGAGACACTACAAATTTATAAATTTTCACATGGTCCTAAAGGATTTATTTGAATTAAGTGAAACTGTATTTGCGTCGAATTTAATTTGTTTGATTAAAATACCATTTATCCAAATCACAGATGCGAATATTGAACTAATCACCATTTACTGCAATTCATTAAATGCTACCTGACTGTATTAAAATTCTTTATTCTTATTAAACCACCGCTTTGAGAAAATTCATTTATTCATTGAATGTCCTCACATGATTTTCTAAAAAGAAGTTACAACATTTTAAACATTTCAATATGCATTAAAATGTTATTTTATAAACATCCCGAATGAAATCCAAATAAACACTTGCAATTTCTCTTGGTGGAAATTATAATATAAGTATGAATTATAATACATACACAATGTACTATGTATCAAACATAATCAACATTATATCGTCGAGTTTTTTTCCGGAAGGAAAGTTCATCCTAAAATTTAGAATACGTAAAAAATAAAAATGAACGATTTTCAATATTTTTTCATTGCACGTGTCGCGGCGAACAATTCTCTTCTACCCTCCGTTTGTCATTAGCGTGTCCTTTTTATTGCGGAATGACAATGTGCTCCATTTTCTTCAACGCGTTCCAGTGCATCGGCACTACCCTCGTCTGCGTGGATTATTATCAACGAGCCAGTCACAAAATGCTTTCAGGCCTCGAGGCATTATCTCCGTATCAGTATAAATATTCCCCTCCCTCCCAGGTACATATTCCCTATGTACACGGCAATCGGAGCACGTGCACACATTACCGCAAATTTTCTCGTTGACGGTAGACACGAACGGACTCTCTGGCGCCGCACGCCACACGTTTCCAACTCCAGACTCACTGGCGACCCTTTTTACACCCTTTAAAGTCTCCCCTCCTCCCGCCCTTCCAAACTAGCCAAAGCCTTCGACAGCGACGCACATGCAGGTGTTCCTCCTACTTTGTCATTCCGTTTATTTTATCCACTGGCGTAACTGGACTTTGTGGGGCCCAAATAAAAAATAAATAAATACAAGGTCCCCTTTTGCCTATGAAAACGAACGTCACCGGGAATGAGAGATTAATTAAAACTGAAATAGCATTTGCAATCATTTAATCATAAATGAGAATTATACATAAATCAATATAGAATTTGTATTAGAAAAAAACATTAAGTTAATTTTAAATATTACACTTATTAATACACTTATTTCCAATAAAAAATAATTCATCACAATGATAGAAAACTTGTCATTGATCGCCACAAAAAAATTCAATATATAAAAATGTAAAAATAACTGAACGATGAAGTATAGGATATTCTAATATAAAATATACTCGAGATTTTATTCGATATAAAAAATGGTATAATTGGAGGGTACCCAATGTATTACGGCTCTTTGAAGAGGGACTGCATAAAAAAAAAGAGGGAGTTTCCCCATGCGACCGCATTGGTTACATTGGTATATCTACCTCGCTGATTCTATCTCCACGTCCAAGAGCCACCACGAAAGCTTACAAACGTGATGTATGTTATGTAGCGATTATTTCTCACGTATCGGTGAAGTCGGCAAGTGTGTAGCGATTCCCGGACACGAGAAAGCAGCAACAGTCGACGTTGAAGCTCGCCTCGTGTTCCTAGCAACCCCTTTTACCTCTGGTAACTCCCTGCACACCGTAGGAGAAGTGGGTGGGCGGGGGTGGGCAAGGGGTAGCTTGTGTCACGCTACCCTGAGTTGCGAGTAACTTTTTTTCTGCCATCCCCTTACTCCGTTTCTCGTTACTCATGTTACAATGTATTTTTAGTGCCTCTAACTTTTTTTTTCAGTACATACCTCCAACTTGCTTGGTGGGTTATTTGAAATGTGGTTTTTTTTTGTGTCAATAAAAAAATAAACCGAAAGCCTACATTTTACATGATGGGAGGGCTGGAAGTAATGGACGGTGGGCGTAATTGGCTTGATAGGTTTGTCGGCTTGTCGTAGGTTCCACGGATCGATTTTTGACTTACAAACTGCTTTTTATGGTTTTTTGCGCATTATGCATTGCAATAAATGATATAATATTTTTTAATAAAATGTAAGTCAATATATTTTTTACATTCTTCTGGACAGTAATAATATATTACATAAATCAATTCCCTTACAATATTAAATTGATAATGAGATTTTTTGTTCATCTTGCTGTTATCAGCTTTCGAATTGAGTTCTTGTCGGAGCAGTTATCAATATATTTTTTTATATTTTTTATTGACGGTAAAACCAGCAATAAAACAATACACAAATTAACTCTCATACGATATTAAATGGAGACTGAAATTTTTTTCTTCACATTCCTGTTATCAGGTTTCGAATTGAGTTCTTCTCGGAGCAAAGTTGCTGTTATCATAATGAACCAGTATGAAATATTTTTCAATGAAATTAAAATCAACATATTTTTTGCATTCTCATTGACAGTAAAATTAGCAATATAAAGGTACACAAATTAACTCTCTCACAATATTAAATTAAGAAACAAATTTTTTTCTTCATCTTCCTGTTATCAGCTTTCGAGATGAGTTCTCGTCGGAGCAAAGGTGTAGTTATCGAGCTGGAGACCTCCCACATGAGATTGGAAGGTAGTAACCCTCTGGTGGTTTCCGAGGCAGAGGGTGAGACCCTTCAATTACGGTGGTCTCCATACGATTTAACGTGCAAATTGCAATTACTGCGACACAAAGTCGACCTTTTCATGCCTCCCTCTTTCTCTTTCTCTTGCTCTTTGCTGTTTTCGCTCATACCGCGTATTGCATTGCGAGTACCGCACGGATTCGACGTGCAAAAACCTTACGATAATGTTCTCGTTTTAATTTCGCTCGAATCTATCCGCTCGTCGTGAAAATACTCGCCATTTTCCATGCTGCCCGGTGCAGGTGCACTCGGCCTTCACTCGTGAGAAAAAACAAAGCATAAGAATGGCGCAAAGCACATGAAAGAAAGAAATGCATAAAAATGGCAAAGCACCAGAAAGAGAAAGAGAGAAAAATAGACAAAGACAAAGGCAAAGAATCGGGGCGGCGGAAGCGAATGAAAAAAAAGAAAAAAAAAAAAAATGCGAAAAGAATTTACTAGCTACGTGAAAGCAACAAATTATGAACGTCGCGTGAGTTCGCGATATCGTAGCTTGCAGCTCGATAAATCGATAGCGCGCTTCCGCCCGGAGCTTTGCGTGTTTTTCTCACAACCCTCCCCCACTTTTTGTACCACTTGCTTTTTTCCCTTTCCATCCCATATTACCGCTTCTTTTTTTGTTGCTTGTACAGAATCTTGCAAAAACATCATGTTTTCTCTTCTCCTTTTATCACTTTATCGCTCCGACACTTATTTTACAAATAATTAAAATATATTCAATGCAGTGATCTACTTTTTCTCGACTGTTTAATATTTTTAAACTCATGAGCATTTATTTATCTTTTATATTTAGAAAATCATTGCAATATCATTCTCGCATAATTCGACAAAAAACTTGAATCGATATTTTTAATCACTGATTTATTTATTTTCTGCCACGCAATAAAGACAAGAAGTTGTAATAAAAAAAAAAAAAAAAAAAAAAAAAAGAAATTGGAACGCATTCCAATTTCTTAAATACTCGCAGCATTCACCGAATAGTCTGTCGAATAAGTCGATTGGAGAGAAAAAAAATACATGGTCGGCGAATTCTTTTATCTCTGCAATCCGTTTGGCTGTCGAGTGTTTTGCACTTTTATTTTTTTATTTTATTTTTTTTTGTTTCCTCGAAAATGTACCACCGCCGATGGTGGTGGATGGTTTTCTGCTTGCCCGGTGAATCGAGTCGCGCCCTGCCATTCGGAGTTGCTTCTCGCGCGCCAGGAACGTCAATTAAAACTAATTGTTCGGCTTAATTTCTTTTTTAATTCCCCTCGTCGTCCTCATCTCCTCGTCGCGAGTATAACAGCGACAGACGCCTCCGCGCTTTGCTGGAGAGCGAGCGACCCAGTTTTGCAACAATTTTCCGGCATGTACACTACAGAAGTATTTTAATATATATCCATATATAAATTTATATACTCTCTGCGGTGTACATACGTATATTTGCAGGGTTTGGAGTAAGCGCGTTGAAATGTTGTACTGGTAGTATAATTAAAACTTGAGTTTGTCGAATCCTTTCTGTTAACCAAATAAATTATGTTTGTAACACGATATAGTGACTCGGCTGTTTAATAACTTTACCGGTAAACACATTTTATTCCCCCTTAATAACTGTATATCAAATTCTTATTTCGTTTGTTTCCGTGTCCTAAAACTACTTTTGGTAGAGTCCGACAACTGAAAAGAGGCTCGTACTTAATGCGGATGAAACGAACAATTATTTCAATTTTTATTACTTTATACTGAGAAAAAAAAAACTAAACTTTGAGTTTGACTTGCCTAAGTGATGCAAATTATTATTTTATTTAGACTCTGAAATTAGTTTGAATAATTCAAGTGTGTAAAGAAATACTCAAATAACGAATTTTAGGAAAATTAATACCTTGAAATTTTTGCCAATAATATATAAATGATATAAATCGTTGATAGAAGATTTCAATTTTCTATTTTTATTGGACGCCTTCATGGATATTCAATGGAATTTTTTACCAATATTTTTCAAAATAATTTTCCATTACAATGGACAGAATGATGAATGAAAAAAATGTTCATTCAGTTGCAACAATCAAAATGAAAATTACATTTATTTATAAAACATAGCTCATTGATTGTATATAAAAATATTTACTTAATTATTGTAATCTTATGACATTCGAGTCAATAATACAGATGATATTCAGTTGGTGATAATTTGAGTGTTCCATAATTAATAACATTTGATATTCATTGCATAATGTCAAGTCGAATATCCATGGTATGAATATTACCCTAGCGGGTTTAATCTTCACATGAATTAATCAAGAGCTCCGCGCAAATTGTCCCGTCTAATTCAAACAATGTCAGTCAACTATGAAATTCTCACCGTTGTGCAAATACTGGCTTTGCATTTTACTGTTTGACTCGAGCCTGATTCATTAAATATATAGTGTAATACTGTGTACTGTGTAGTGGAGTGTGATTGGAGGTAGTTAACGGTTGAAGTTGGTAAAAAACGTTGTCAAACAAACAGTAACCTGACGATGGGGTATGGTCGATGATCCGTTTGCAGCTTTCAGAGCCACCGCAACCGTGCTACCACCAAACGAACGTTCGAACACGACCAATTACCTTTGATCGTTGGTGCACGTTCCTCAAATGGCTTTGAATAACTCTTTCCGCTACGAAATATCCCCAATGAAAAGAAAAAACGGAAAAATAAAACCTAAAAAGCCTGTTGGAGTGAGCAAAGAAAAAAAATGTTGCCATTCGGTTTGATTAACGTTTTTATTTCTACCAAATTCATACCACATGAAGAATAGATTAAAATAAATAAACGTAAAAAAAATTGTAGGAACGTGCAGATAAAACAAAACTGGTATAGTAATGCTTGATTAAGGATTTTCTTTGTCGGAACCGAATTTACAAAAAATAAAAATAGAATAATCGTACTAATTTGCAAGAAAATTTGAACTTTAATTAACGAGGTTTTTTTTTAAATGTTTGATTGCAGAAATAATGAAGAGAGAGGCTGACGCCGGCGCTATGGCAGGTTGCGGGGGGCCTCAAAGTCCCCACAAACGCTACCGCCAAGGCGACGATGAACTTCGACTTCTTATCCCCAGCAAGGTATGTAAATTCGTCCAATTCTAACTTATTTCATTTTCCATAGGAATACAACATTTTTTAAAAGGATGATGAGGGTCTTCCAGTCTCCAACATACACAAAATCTAATTTATTACAAAGCTTTAAAAAAGCCATAATGTTTTTCCACTGGCAAGTTTCTATTAGAATGTGAAAAAAAAAAAAAAATTAAATAATAATAACAGCGTGTAGGAAAATGATAATGATTTTATATAATTCCTTAGTCATATTAAAAAATCCTGTGCAACATACAAGAGAAAACGTGTGTATAAATATACGATTTTTAATTATTCTAAAATGTATATTAGAACGATGTAACAATGCATATAACAAATTTTTTGAATCATCAGTCAGACAATTTCGTGAAAATAATCTTAAATAGCTTTCGAAAAGAGAAATAAAAAAATGCAAAAATGTTTTCCATACTTTGTTTACAATTTACTAGATTATCGATTATTTTTTGCCTGTATTGTTATAAAAAATCAATAAGACAAATGGTGAAAATGTAAGTTTTTAGTTTACGTATTTTGGGTTTTTTAAAAGATTTTTTTTTCAATCGCGTAAAACTTTTCGCGTTGAGATCGTAGACGCGAAGTATCCTTAAATTTTCGATGAAAGTTGTATTGCTCGAATTCGCAGTCTTGTGGAGAGCTCCGCCGTTGCCGTTGCAATATCGACGCGTAAAGCGTCACGGATCCTTTACGTCCGTTACTACTTCCGGTCATTGTGAATGAACGAAGGAGCGAACGAGCGAACGAGCGAACGCCTTTCACGGCGAGAACGTCTTATCGCTCTTTCCACTCTGGCAAACGCTGCTGGTGCCTTGAGCGTACCTCGCGCGTTTTCTTGCTTACTCGAATCTTCCCTCTTTCTTGTCTCATCCATTGGATGAAAAGCTTGCAGATCTGCCGAAGTGATTTCCCGCCAAGTGCATACGCAATACAAGTTGCTTCACTTTACTCTCCACTTTTCCGTATTTCACGTTTTAGTCTCCAATTGTTTGCCGGCTATCGCGATATCTCGATTTCTCACGCGTGGCTTTCCATTTTCCTCTATTCTTTCATTCATACATTAAAGCGTTCGTTCATTGAAAGTGAATCGTCGGAGAAACCGCGGGTTATGACGGTCAGACTCATTGCTTAGGAGCAGCGATATCAAGATGAAACTTTTTCGCACAATCAGAAAGATATATATACTTATTTTACGTAATATTTTTGGCCAAACCTTTTATAGAAATTTTATTGAAATTTTGGAACAGATAGTCATATTAATTTTATTTTACAAAATTTTCACTCGCGAAAAATCACGAAAATAAAGCAAGAAAAATGAAAATCAATTAAGTGTCGGTTAACAACGACTTGTTTATAAGGAAGTAGAAATTCAGGAATTAAAAACGGATGTCCTGTATTTTATGTTCATTTTTTTAATGAATGCTGTTTCAGCTATTTGTGAATGTTCCTCATTATTTAGTGGAAATGAAAATGATTTATCAGCTTCCACAAAATATGAAGGATCACAGGATATGAAGTATTCTCATTGGTCAAGACGAAAGTTCATTTACGTACTCAGACATTAATTCACCAAATGCTAACAGAAACAGAGAAAAGCGAAGCACGAATGAGAAAAAAAAATCACGAAAAAAAAACTGTTTATAACAAAGTATACATTTTTTAATGAATACTATTGCAGATATTTATAAATTTTCCTCATAATTTAATAGAAACGAAAATGATTTATTATCTCCTATAAAATATCAAGGACATGAAGTGCATTCTCATTGGTAAACACGAAAGTTCATTCAGGCATTCATTCACCAAATGGTAACAGAAACGGAGAAAAGCGAAGCACAAATAAAAAAAAAAAACACGAAATAAAAAAAAACTGTTTATGAGAAAGTATGCACTTCTTTATGAATACTATTTCGAATATTTATAAATTACCTTCATAATTTGATAGAAACAAAAATAATTTATGATCTCCTTTAAAATATCAAGGACATGAAGTGCATTCTCATTGGTCAAGACGAAAGTTCATTCACGTATTCAGGCACTCATTCACCGAACGGCGGTAGCACGTACAGAGAAGAACGAAGCACGAACTAGATTAAAGGGAGTAGCTGGATCAGACACAGAGGAAGAAAAGAAAAAAAAGTGTAATTAGAATAATTGCGACGAAGAGAGCCGACTCTCTTGGCTCTTGGTACTGGCGTGTGGTCGTACGTTCTCCAGCTTAACGACTATCATGACTCGTGGAGTATATAGTACGTAGTATGGCATAACGAGGCCACTATTGTTCCTGGGCACGCGATTCACCGCGGGAAAAACGATGGAGAGAGGGAATAAATGAAAAAGGCAACGAAACCAGTGGAACTAACGGTACAACGGTGTCGACGTATTGTCAGGAGAGTCTTCGTACGCCCCGCGATTTGTGGTCACCATTAGAACGAAGAAAAGAAGAAAAAGATATTTAATTCCACCACATTTTTTCATTGAAATGTACTTCGGGTTTGTGAGGCTTATTATTGGATACTCTTAACTATTTGCACCGGCATAAAAGTTCATTAATACCAAGCAATATATTTCTCAGGGGATTTAAAAAAATGTAATAATGGAATTTATACACAATGTTGTATTGCATCTAATGGGTGTTTTAAAAAATTACGGTTGATAAAACAGTACGCGATAAAAATTAATAAATTATGATAATTAAACGAAAAAATAGGTAGTTTAATTGATACACAAATTGGGTAAACGAAATATGATGAAATAATGATTATTCACTGTATCACTGGAGAAAATTAATAGTAGATGAAGTTCGAAACACGCTCAAGCATAAATGGCATTGATTAAGAATTCATTTATACATTGTCCAAAGTATTTTTATCATTCTACCTTCCCATCCAATTCTCTCATATTATATTGAAGCAAAAAAATATGCAAGAGAATATTTCGTTGCTGTAATATCCAATCTAATTTTAAGAATTGTATGTGGAGGAGGTGGAATGACGAAATTTGTTTTTGGCAGCCCCCGAGTGAACTATTTTTCAAATTAATGCCATTACTTCATTGTAATGACACAATTCTGTTAATAAATTATCTAGAGACTGTTCAATTGTCAACGATGCAAATTATGATAACAAATGACATCAGCCTTTAGACGGCTGCAGACATTTAACATACAATGTTTACATTTCTATTTTGTATTGTAACAACAAAATGTGCAAGAGAATATTTCATCGCTGCAATCTCATATCTAATTTTATGAATTCGATGTGGAGGGGTATTATGACGAAATTTATTTTTGGCAGCTCTCAAGTGAACTATTTTTCAAATTAACGCCATTACTTCATTGTAATGACATAATTCTGTTGGTAAATTATCAAATATATACAAATTGTGATGATAAATGACATCAGCCTTCAGAGGGTTGCAGGCATTTCTCTTCTCCTCGCGTGGCCTTGAAAAAACTCGGACTGGCTGCATGGATCAGCATAATTCTCGTAGGACAAAACACTGGATCTCGCAATAATTCCGCAACAAATCCCAGTTAGGTGGCTCACGCCTATGAGGATTTAAAAAATCACATCTCCAGCATCGTGAGTGCACCTGGTCTATTTACCTTTCCCGTTGGAATTCAAGGCCACGCATTCGTGATGCCTTTTTCATCGCCTATTCCGCTTGCATTCTTTATTGTTTCTGCACACCGCAAGGCTATTTACGCAATTGGCGCAATTGGCGCAATCTGCTGAGTTGCATAGTCGTATAAAATTCATACCCTTATTTTTTTTCTAATTGATACAATTAAATGTGTGCAGAAATAATTTTTTTCCTACATTTTTCGTGTTTTGAGAAATTGTTCAAAAGCCGCAAAAAATCGGAATATTTGTTTTATAACATTTTCATTGCAAACAACAACATTATATCTAGTCTGACATATGCAGTTGGGCATGTATAGTCTCCATAAATTCTGTGGACAATTTATATATAATTTATATATGAGCCCAAAAATGAAATTGGGTTTATATCCAATTTACATATAAATTGTTTATAGAGTGTATACAGTCTATATATGACTAATTCGAAGTTTGGAACCATATACATTTTTATATACTCCATATATAATTTTATTACTTAGACTAGCTTGCGCCTATGTGGATTTTTTCTAAATACATCTTGAGCATCGTGAACGCACCTGGTCTACTTACCTTTCGCGTTGGGATTCAAGGCCGTGCATTGGTGATGCCTTTTTCATCGCCTATTCCTCTGGCATTTTTCATCGTTTCTCCAGACCACACAGCTATTTACGCAATTGGCGCAACCTGCTGAGCTGCATCGAGGCATGTGCGAGGCAAGCATCGCCCAGGAGGGAAATGTCCACGTCGAGAGTCTTACCCGAGCACGGGAGCGACGACGAGGCGGCCTCGCGACATTGCAAAACGTGTCTCGTTTAAATCAACAAGTGGTAAAAAGCCTTTCTTCAGCGCGTTCTGGAAGGATCATTATGACACTGCACCGTAAAAACGTAAAATCAAGTCACAAATTGCGCTCACAGTCAGTAAACGTCATATCAAATCGATCTCAAAATCGCTTTGGTACCAAGTTTTTTGACTAACTTAAACGCGCAATTTGCGACTTACTCATTACTTTTTATGACAAACATTTCAAACAGCTTTCGAATTCGTAAAATCGTAACGTTTTCGATCTACCATAAAATCGTCTGAAAAGTTTCGAAAATCAAGTCACAAATTGTGCTCAGTCACTAAACGCGATATCAAATCAATCTCAAAATCGCTTTGAAATTTTCGAACATATTTTGTTGAGACGCATTGGAAAAATGGCAATTTCTGACACATGTCCATTTGTGATTGTAAGTTGACACAATTATTTTCCGCGGGCGCAATTGGCACAACCTGCTGAGCTGCATCGAGACATGTACGAGGCAAACATCGCCCAGAAGGGGCATGTTCACGTCGAGAGCCTTACCTGAGCACAACAACGACGGGAGCGGCGACGAGGCGGCCCCGTAGGATTGCAAAAGGCCTCTCGCTTGAATTAACAAGTGGTTTAGGCGAGGCGTCATGACGTTCCCCTCAAACCTCTGCCAACGAGACGGCCACACCAGCACCGCAGCTCCTACAGTCGATAAGGATGCAACAGCGCGATGAAACTCGCCGCAAACACGTTGCGTTTATTGTACCCAAGCCCAGGTGTCACGTAATTGCCAAGTTTACGTCCGCGGAGATTATTTTCCACAGTTTATTCGATGCTGAACGATACAGAATTTATTCTGAGCTGTTCAACAAGCTGCAATGGATTTTTGCGGTCGTTACGTTGGAAAGAGGAATGCGATTGAATCATAAAAACCGGAAGATTTGTCATTAATCATTAAAGGTTGTAAGGTGTTAATGATTCAATAAGTTGATAATGCTTGTCGGATTTAATGGAAATTGTCTGAAAGCGATATGATATCATATTGGCAGCATAAATGCAAAAGAATCTCGTTTTTTAACACGCGACTTAGATCGATTAATGCTTTTTCAATCTATAACTGATTATTTACGCGAACAAATGTTTTGTTGGGCCAATCATACTGATCAAAATTCGACTGCTCGTTTACTGGGGTCAATAATTGATGAATTAGTTTTGACAAATGTCAATGATTTCCTGAGTTAGCAATTGATTAATTGGGCTGATAACTAATCGCTTCATCCAATCATTGGGTCACTGAACTAGTTCAGTGTGGAAATTACTCAGAATGATTATCATTTCGTCCCTCTACAAAACCAGCTTGTGGTTGGAAGGATTTCTCAAGATTACAAAGGAGCGCCAATTTAAGTGTAAAACAATTATCTGATATTACCCAATAAGCCATTTTATGGTACATTTTACTCATAAGGGAATTAAAAAAAAAAAAATGCGTAAGAAAATAAAATTTCAATGGAGTAGAAAGCGAAGAACGCCACAGAAGTATTATCTCTTGTAAAAATAGCCACAATTGAGATATATAAATATCGCGGAAAGTAACCGTCCTACTTTGGATCATAATCGCCCACTGAGCCGTGAGAATATTTCATTCTAGCGGTTATCCGGCGATATACATTTTTGAAATAAAAAAAAAATAATGTTTTTACACAACCGACAGTGAGAGAAGCCCGGAGATATCAAAAGCAGGGTTTACGAGGTACGCAGCAAAGTCGCGTAATTATACCGGATTCATTTCGTAATTATGTGCGTTGCTTTATCCGTTCGTTGAACGCTTTGGCGACCAGATTTCCACCGGGCGGTTCACAAGATCATGAGAATAGGCGCGGGACTTGGCGTGTTTCCTTGGCATTGACGTACGAAAAATTTCAAAGACCAGATTAATATCATTATAGCTTTAGAAAGTGCTTTTCAAAGGCCTATTCAAAGAAAAGTGGTGTGTTCGCAGTGGACTTTTGTTCTGGTGAAAAGAAAGACCTCCGTCAAAAATTGCAATTGCTTTCGTAGTCGTTCTGCACCTTGCGAGACCATCGAGGTGTCGCTTAATTGCAAGTTATTACCGCAATTTACTAGCACACTGCATTCACTTCTTGCATTGGATGCTGCGTCTTAATCTGGAGATGCATCTTCATGTTCGGCAAGTTTTTCATTTTTTTTCTCTCTCCTTACAGACTCTATTGGATTTGAAGAAAATACACACAAACTACGGCAATTCCCTCTTGGAAGACGTGACACCAAAGGCTTAAGGACCGTTGAGCTCAGAGTGAAAGAGCAGCGGAAAAGCAAAGGAAAAAGAATGAGATGAAAAAGTACCGTCGTTCAGTAGTTCAGAGGTGTGCAATTACCGCATAAAGCGTCACATTCCTGAGTGTCGCGTAATTCAGGACGTGCAGTGGCTTTATGCCACGCAGCGGGCCAGTATTATGTCACTGGGCGCCTCCTAAGCGACCAATGAGCCGAGAGAAACACGTCCGGTTATGGCAATGAAAGACTAGACTCTACGTCACAGTCATTGGCACTTCTTTTAGTGCCTTAAAGCATTCAGCAATCGCTAGTCAACGTTTTGTGGCCTCAAAACTGTTACGAGGCATTGTCTGATTCATTGCTTCCTCTTAGTTGATAATTGTTCTTCTCGAGATCTTCATGTCAAAATATTCGAATTTGTCGATTTACATTGAGGGAAAATTATGGTGTTACAGTAACTAAAATGACAACTATTTATTTTTAGTTCGGACGACCAAATGAATCATTGATACCACAACTGACAACTAATTATGTTCACATTTATGGTAACTAAATAGAAAAGCTTGCATTAAATTTAAAAATAGCTAAAAATAACTAAATAGTGGCAAGGTCTAAAAATGAATAGTTATCATTTCAGAGTTCGCTGTACTGCTAGGATTTCTCCGACTGCACCAATTCATGAGCCAAGCATTCCATATTCACTCGTAGAATGTGACGTTAATCATTTTCATAAAAACTGTACCGTAAAAAACAGGGTTTCATTTTTTACAGTTTCCATTTTCGAATTTGTTAATTGTTGAATTCTTCATTTAAGGCATTTTACTTTCGCTGCAATAAGGTTCGAGTACAATAGAGATCGGAATGTGAAGACCATTTGCCATAGAAATATATAATGATAGACAATTCGTTAAATTGCCAATTACTGTGCCATTAGCTCTCAGCGAGCGAGCTAGTAATGCATCGAGGAGAAGGAACGTTTAACCCGGCGAGCACATAGTTCTGACGTAAGGGCTTCTAACCGTAAGGCGAAACTTTAGCTGGCGCTCATTACAAACAGTCAATTCTATTGTATGAGCTCAGACTCGTCTCGCTCATGACGAACGGTGCGGTGCGCCGAGCTCTACGTTCTATGCAATATGATGCGGGGTTCTGTCGCTTCCCCTTCGTTTTCCTATTAGTAAGTCAAGCTACTTCGACGAAGCAGCTGGAGAAACTTGGGATAACAAACGAGATACGTGTCTCTCTCGATTAGCTCATGATTAACTCATGCAGCCAAGAGATTCCAGAAATGTTATGAATAATATTTATAAACAAATTACGACATTGTTATTTTCACTAACAAAAAAGTCAGCGAAAGATGTTATTTATATGAGATTGCATACAAGAATATTTATGAAGACTGTTATGAAATATTCGTTTCTATATTCATTATTAGGGACTTACTGAACTTTTTATATATTGTAAATAATTCATGGAGAGGTTCAACGTAACATTGCAAGCGAAGTTATTGGCGATTCACGTCAAGCAAATGAACCCAAACTCGGAAGATTTAACACGGGTTTTTATGGAAAAGGCGTTATAATCAGCCTTTAATCTAGTTTTGCAATTGTACGTTGCAATTGAAAGCAATGAGAACAGAAAGGCTGACATCTTCCGGAGATTTTGATGACTGAAGTGATATTGAGAAATCATCGTGTCATCCGATGATTGAATTGAAATTTTGTCGGTAATGTTGGATAATAAATAGTTTTTATCATCCTTCGGGAAATTATAGCAACCAACTTTCATTTTCTAGAAATAATAATATCGACATTCCGACATTTTCATATTTTTATTGTTTATTGTGGCCCAGTATGTACAAAGTGATTATATATCCGTGAAGATACGTTTGAGGGTTTGTCAGGTGGCTAATTTGAATTTTGTGGATAAATTTCCAATTCCCGTAACAAAAAATAAGTTTATAAAAAATAAACCGTAAAAATGTCCTGTTTTCGAATCTTTAAATACAAAAACATATTCGATGAATATCGTTCTTACATTAATATTTTGTTTCTGAATTGTCACTCGCGTGTTATTGACGAATGATAAATTTACTCGTAAGCGTATTTTGATGATAATCGATTACACATGAATACCTTCGCTCCGAACGAGTAGAACATAAATGTACCGATAACTAATAGACATTTTTTTTTTGCATCTGTTCCAGGTCGCCGGTTCGATAATCGGCAAAGGCGGCCAAAACATCACGAAGCTTCGTAGTCAGGTGAGAGCATTCGATTGCTGGCCGGCTAATAAAATGATAAAATTAATTTCTACCTCGTCGCGAAAATCGTTCACATCGAATTTCTCTGTCTCTCTCCACAATTTTTTTTCAATTTTCTATTTCGACCTACATCACTCATATTCTTCCATCGCCTCATTCCTCCCACGTCTCTATTTTTCGTTGCCAATCCGTTCTATTCTTAATCTCACATATTTCGTGTCCTCGTTTATTGCATCTCTCAACTTTTCGTTCGATTACGCTTGACGATTTCTGCAAAACTCACAATTCTAAAACAATTACAAAAAATAAAAAGTAAAACCGAGGCAATAACAGCCGTTACCGGCCTCGTTGCGTTTTCGAAGCCAGCATCAGTAAAATTAGCTCAAGAGGGTTTGACAAAAAAAAAAAACGACGATTTCCTTGATAAATCAGCGATACCCAAAAGCAATCAAAGGCTGTCATTAAATTCTCACACACACACACACACACACACACACACAATCTCGAAACCTCAGAGACTAAATAAAATGGTGCGAGAATTTTGAAAATTCTTGCTAAACAAATAACCGAGGGAAGACTCACAACGATTGGGAGTTTATATGTAATAATCTGCTGAAGATATGAAAACTTTTCGGCATTTAGACAGGATATTTTATAGGCCTTACTATTTTTTAAGATTAAAATATTGCTTTACAAATTATTCGCAAAGCGATGATTTAAAAAAAAAATCAAAAAATTATTCGTTGGTTGTCTAACTTGGTTGATGGTTTGTGCCCTGGCCCTGCCCCGACCCCGGCGTTGCCCCCCTGGCCTGTGCCCTGGTGTGTCGTTGCCCCGCCGGCGTGTTATCCTGGCCGTTCTCCGCCCTGCCGAAAACTGCCCTGCCATGCCGATTGCGCTCGATAACTGGAACCTGATCGACGGACCCCGAACTTCACCTCGACCAATCTGAACACGGCACTCTCTGATACGGCAACGACCGAAATCTGCCTCTGGACCTGTCTCTGTGTGTGTGCCCGCCGTGCCAATTCAACAACCCCCGAACAACCAACAATCGACCAACAATCGACCAACTCCAACCGCCAATGAATCGACCAACCAACAACCACGGCCCGACAGTACAAAGCCTCAATCATTGTACCCGATTGCCCCGGACCCGAACGGTAAATGCCAACACCAAATACTTAATGTCTTTAATTCTCTCTACTCTTCTCTATTTTTACAACTCTTCACTTTGTCTCTAATTACCGATACGATCATGCAGGAAACCTAATTACTAACTCGTCTGTAACTCACTCCTTTTCTTTTTTTGTTAGTTATTTGTTTCTCACACTGTTAGTCATGTTTTTATGTTCTTCCATCTCTATTTTTTTCTCTCGCTCACACAAATCGGCTGATTTCTCGTAGAGGCGAATTTACAGCGTGTTTTTAGCAGAGTTGCAACCACCCGTTAGCTTCGAATTCGCTATATTGGCTTATTCATTCTTATAAGTAATGAGATTTTCATCGTTTTATTGAAAATAAGAAATTGTACTCTCACACAGGTTCACTTGAAAATTTTATAAACACGAGTTAATGAGCGATTGGGAAGGTAATGTTACTTTGATGAAGGGATGGACAATATACGAATGGAAATGTATTCGGTATACCTTTCCATTTCAATAACTATTCATAATTCCTAACTAATAATACAATTTATTATCATGGATTGATGTATTTCACTTTTTATTAGTAATAAAATCTAATAATTACATAATTTTTTTTTACAATTTCTCATAGTTATTCAAACAGTAATGTATTTTGAATACAATTTTATTCGTAAGTTGTCCATTCCTGCTTGAATTTTTGTGACATTTCGTTATCAATTTTTATTGAAAATATTTATTTTATAAATAATTACAAATTTACTATTTTTTTTTGTAGAGAAATAAAAAGGCAGTTTGATCAGACGGAAAAAAGTAACAATTTTTCAAACAAATATGTATAAAAATGTCATAAACACACAAAAAAATTGGTAATTGGAAAAGTAATGGCTCAATACTATCTCCATTAATTAGATTGTGAAATCTTGTGACGAATCTTTGTGGGAATTTTTTTTATCCCTTCAAATAAGACTTACAATTTGCTTATCTACACAAACTTTTTGAAAGATAATGAGTATTGAATTATTTGCAGAATAAATAAATTGATGCAGTGAGTTTGAAGATAATGAGTCGTTACAACCGTGCGATTCAGTAACTTTTCATTAAGTTTTTAGGAAACACAAATTAGATTGTAAAGAATTTGACAGAAGCTTCCTGCGAGCAATTAGTCGCGGGAAAGAGTTTAACGTGAGCTAAATCTACGGTTTTGTTTTCTGTTTCAAAGCGAAGAGTCTTGCTTCGGATTTTATATAATCTACCGGTTGGATTAACCGTGGAAAAATGCTTTCTTCTCTGAATTCGTGAAACTACCGTTTTTACAGTCTGTTTTTGTTATGCGCCTTTTTCTCGCTCTCTCTTTCTCTCATCCGTTATCAGTTTTTTTATTATTATTCTCTCCGCTATCTCCAACCCGTCCGAGACTCGGCGGGCAAACCCGCAGAAAAGTAGGTAAACAGAAATTGAAAAATTTCTTATCACGAATATATATATATATATATTTTTTTTCTTTTTAAATACAACACACGTCACGTCCGCCCTGATGATAATATTGCGATACTTTGTCCACCGTTCTCCTTCAGCGCGCCCTGACGATGCCCGATTTAGGACATAATGATTCTACCCACTCGATTCCCGACGAATCGAAAAAATTCATAAACATTAATTTTTTTACCAATGAATTTTCAGGCCACGACGATCTTCACATCGATACTTATTGGGGGACAACATTTTCCTTTCAGTTTTTTTGACGGGGAACAAGTAGCTGTTCCACGTTCAAATTCGTTATCATTACTCTGTTGTCGAATCTTGGGTCAAAATGAATCATTTTCTGCTCCTAAGTGAAAGCTACAAAACTTTTCTCATTCGTAGTGCAAAAAACCCTTCGACAGTAAACTTATCATACATTAGATAAACAAATTTTACTAATTACAAAGTAGCCGCTAAATTTGCTTTCATAAATTTTGCGTTGACTAAACGCGATATTTTATTAAGAACACATCCTAAATTTTGTATTTATGTAAAAAAAGTATTTCACGTACAGATTTTTAGTACTTTGCTTGTAGTAAACTTGTACCAAAATATAATTTTACCATAAGTAGGATTACTGTGAATTTTCACATAACAATATTTAGAGTCGAAAGCATTTGATTTGCGTTTTAATTTTTTTAAGAACAAGATTTTTAGTTAATATGATTTTTTAGTGCTTATATAAATATCGTTGTCATCTTAAACTGGTTCACATTGAAAAGTAGTATCGAGAAAATATCTTATTAGCTTCAAACTAAGTTTTACCATTTTTGCTCGTACAGAATTACAAAAATTACGAAATTCAGTTTGACCAATTTTACACAGTTATGACAACGGAGTCTAATAGCCAAAAATTGGCAAAACAGATTTTTCCAATTTATTTAAGGAATTATTGTAATTTCTGCCGAATAAACATTTCTTTAAGTTATTAAAAATATGCTTGACATTTTTATCGGTAACAATTGCAGAAATTACTTACGTTTAATGTTGTGTAGAAACATATTGTTTTTTTTTTTTTTTCAATCCTCGTTTTCGAAATCGAAGATTTCTCTAGATATATATATAAAATGCATCGATGGAATGAGTAGAACATGCAATTGTTAGCTTACTTTAGACTCTTCACCGAAGCCGAAAATGAAGAGGAGGGTTAGTCCAAATAAATTGCCAAAAAAGAGCCCAGAGAAACAAACGCCTTGGTCGTTATATTCCCACAAGACCCCGAAGATCAGCAACGGAGCAGGAGCCACGATTCGTCTCTCTTTCTCTTTTGGTCTATGGGCAGCGTGGATGTACCCTCGCAATCCTAAGAGGAGCGCAGAGACCCCCTCCGATTTCCCGAGAGAACGAGAGAATCGTTTGAAGGAAACCTCTTCTTATCCTTACTCCATCTCGTTCGCTCTATCTCTCGTAATTTTTGTGCGACTTGGTTTATTTTCGAACCGAGTCATCGAGAGATATCGATACGTCGATATTCCTCAGTATCACAAGTGCAGAAAATTCCGATTGAAAGAAATCGAAATTCCAATTGAAGTCATTCGACTTTATTATTTTTCTGATAAGCGGCGGCATTAAATTTTGTAAACCGCGAATTCATGGTCTATATTTTTTTATTATCTTATAAAGGGTTAGACATTTAATCCCAAAGAGTTAAGAACAAATTTAACAACTGTTTTGCCGTCAGAAACGTGGCTCGTTTTGTTTAAAATATGAAAGATTCAATATAATAATCCCTTATTTTACTGATTTATATCTAAGACACAGAATATTTGAATACAACCAATTAATTTTGTCCCAGTAGATTTTTAATTAATTAAATGATTAAATTATTATTGTAGTGTTTATGGCAATATCGCTACTTCGTTGTGTATTTTATGGGGACCTGCGTAAAATAGCCGGGGCTGAGATTGCCCCGCATGAACCGTTTTGTTCGTATTAGTGAACGACGCGAAGGGGTTACGAGATAAAGGGATGGAGTGAGAAAGAGAGAGAGGAGGGGGAGAAGGGAGCTCGATTAATCCTCGTAAAGCAGAAACTCTAATTCATCGTAGTAGCATACAAGTCACACAGGCACGTTCTATCCATCATGGGGATTAATCAATGTGTGTTTAACACCGTCTACCAGTTTAATCTCTAATATGATAATACACCATGAATTATCGTTATCCTGTTACTTCCAAATTTATTTTCTCACTAATTGACACAATTTTCAAAAATTTATCTATATTTCTAACTGGTATAAAAGTGTACATCTAACTCCTCCGTAGTTAAGCGGAATATATTTTTTTAACAAACCATGAAACAAATTCTACAATTCGAAATTAATTATAAACAGACTGATTAGAGAATTATTTTTGTTAAATTTGATCGGAAATTGCACAATTTATAACTAAAGATGATTGAAAATCGAATAGCTATCCAACCACAAAATATTTCTCCACTAGAAGAGCAAAAAATTATCGGAATTTTTAATAACCCGTCAAAATCTCGGAAACTTTATAAAAATGTGTTGTTTAAAAAATATTGTTAATTAGTTGTAGCAGTGAAAGAAAACGAGACAATTAATTTGTAATATGGCTCGTGTCTGTGAGTTCGTTGGTGGGAACGATATTTTTCCATGTATTTTCCGTTTCTCGATTTTCGTGTAATGTGCAGTGCAGTAAAATAAAAAGGCGAACAAACAAGAAAGATGGAGGAAGAGTGTGTCCAGGGATAAAAACGCATACAGAGATGGAAGATGCCAAAGGGATCGTGTGTATCGTCCTATGGGACCTCGAAGCGCAGGAAGTGGCGAACGCAAAAAGATAGAGATAGGGCTGATTTGTGTCTGCCATCGTTTAAAAAGTTGGCGTTTGTCTTCCCTCCAGTTCCACGCTCGAAGCATCCAACTTTTCCAGTTTTTGAGGCAATATTTTTCCTCCCCGTGCTCTTCGACCGCCCTCTGACACTCGCAGACCAAAACGTTCTGCAGTGAGTACGTAGAGCGTATCGTACGAGAGCAACAAAACTATGAAGGAGGGTTGAGTAACGACGCTGCATCGTCGTCGTCGAGAGTTCGTTTTTTTTTTCCGTCTTCTCCTTCTCTGTGTACGTTTTTTCTCTTCATCTTACTCCTGATACTCCAAGCTTTTCTCCACAGACGAAAAACGAGCGAAAGAGAATGAAACAATGAAGTACGTGTCTCGAATCAAGGATATCGTACATTGTTTTTATTTTTCAGTAATTTTTTTCTTAGCACACATAATCCTCCGATAGATGAGCGTCGAATATTTACATATAAATAACGAGTAAAAAGATGACAATTAAATTGGCCTAATGGAACAAAAAAAAACTACTAATTTAGAAAGCAAATAAATAAATAAAGAAATAAACGAATTATTATGTTCTCTTCTCGGAAATCGTTAATAACACATAGAGTCTTTCTGTTTTTAGGGTTCTGACGATCAGCTCGGATCTGGATACTGTTCTACAGGTGGTGAACAAGGTGGTGCCTAATCTTGAAGAGGTATGTGCCTAGATTATGGATTAAAAACTATGAATTCATGTTGATAAAAAGATATAAAATTCTATAATTCACTAAGGAGTCTGAATCGTCTTTTCAGAACGGCTCGAAACATGGAAACGATGAGATTGACGTACGCATGCTGGTCCATCAGAGTCAGGCTGGCTGCATTATCGGCAAAGGAGGCCTTAAGATCAAGGAACTCCGGGAGGTAAGTCTTCTGATGATTATTTTCTTTGCAGTTCTCTCGATCACTTTCAAATATCTCGGCATTTATACTCGACGACTTCTCGTGGCGAAGTGCCAGAATTTCTTCGTGAAGGATTCACTCGATTATTGGAGTTTATGAGCTTCAGACGTTATTTAATGGCCTCTAAGCCTTTCGAAAAATTGACGTGTCATTTCCAGGAGTTACCACTTAGTCTCGAGCATAAAAAATGGAATAGAAATTAGAAAACTTAAAAGATGAAGGTTAAATCAATCGCGATTGATTCGAAATTTGTCTTGAATGTCTGTAATCTATGAAATGGAGAAAAAGTTATCTGATTATCCTAAGAACTTTTTAGTAATCACGAAAGATGATCGAATTTCTTAAAATGTAATTTCACTCCGCAAGTTAAATCCTAGTTACATAATTGATGACAAACGTCGTCAGTATTTAAAAAAAAATTCAATTGTCTTTCATGAATTAATAACAATATTCTTTGAGCTATTTGATTTAACGATTATTTAATCGTTTGCAAACGACACATTTTCTGTATCACCAAATGAAACGATATGTTTTATTTAGCCAATATTCGACTAATGATAACATGAATCAAATTTTGTATGTATCATTGCTAATGCATACAATGAAAATTAATGTACAAACATCAACAACAATTGTTTGTGACATGAAGTAATACTTGAACTTGCGGAAAATGATAATATTTAAAATAATCTAAATCAATATAATTTTTGCAACACGTTCAATAATCAACTAATTTACTTCGTTTGGCTGTTTTTAACGATATTTATTTTACGTTATTTACAATAAGGGTTTTTGATATAACAGAATGTTTCTCTCTTAAACTTGGAAAAATTTCGTATAAACTGCACGTGCCGTTATATTGTTCCGTAAAAAAACTGTTAATCGAACAGAGGAAATCGTAGATATGCGCAGTGGCAAATCGTTCGTTACGCTAGACGCGAAAACGTGAGACAAAATCTGTGCTCTGCTTAGTGACAAGATGCAGAAATATGTACCCAGGAGTACAACGTGCTTTCCGCAGACAGTCAAGAAGCAAGAAAAAAAGAACTAGTATACCTATAGGTACCTAAACCGTCTGCATTTGTGAGTCGCGAAGCACGGTTGAACCTTCCAACTTCGACGGCTTCTCGCGGTAACGGAATTTCGCGGCTTCACTCCCGTTGCCTTTTCCTTCGTTCACGCTCTTTCCTCCTTCTTCTGAAGCCGCAAGCTCACCAGTTACGCAATAAGAAACACCCACCTTGAAGTTTCGTAGTTATTTTCCATTTCCTTCTTCACGTAGGAAGTTTTGGGTGCATGAACTTTTTTTTCTCTCGGGATATTTATGTCAGAACACTCAAAACGGTCCGCAATATCGATAAAAGTGGTTTAGAAAAAATATATGTATGCTTGTTTGTGTCTGGTCCGCATACAAAATTCAAAATTCGATATCTCAAGAACGGCTTGATCGATCTCCGCAGATGTGGAGAAGGAAGACACATTTGTTTATGATAATTAAAAATATAATTCAAACATCAGACTAAATTTTATGAAATTTTGAATTTTTATAAAAACGTCTGTATGTTCTCTAGTTTCCGACTTTATTGGGGATTAGTTTCGTAGTTTAATACTCTCTGTAAATCCTGAATAGCCGATACACCGTCATGAATTTCGATTACGCGATTCCTCCAACTTCTTGGAGTTGCTAAGCAATAGTTGCTAGTTTCTGGATAGTTATCTTGATGTTTAGACTGCGTGGGGTTAAGCTATAAGCGTTTCTGAAACTATCGAGAATACCCTATGTTAGAGACTCGATTCTCGAGCTTTGTTGAACGATTATCTATCGTTTAACCTAATAAATTGATAGAACTAATAAATATGAAAAAGGCATAATTTTTTAAATCTGTCTTTCCACTGCGAAGATTTTAACAAGTCAGTCTTATTAAATTTCTTTTTTCTTTTCCTTCAATTTAGAATTTGAAAAACCGCCCAATGTTCATTTTATGTAATCTTCAACTACAGAGAATAATTAAATATATACGCCTGCTTAAGAATCTGCCATCTCATCTTCTGCTTGCAAAATTCCAAGCACACAAAGGGAAGGCTAACGGAAATAATTTTGATCAAACTTCTAGAGAAATGTGCGTGCCCGGTTTCGAAGTGTCACATACTCTAACACATAATTCTCCACAAGTTTTCAATTTTTTCAACTTTTTAATCTTGTTTTTTGTTCAATTTAGAAACCGAGGCAACTCCGAACAGTTACTATTGATCTTTTCCAAAACCACTCGAAAAAAAAAACGGCAAACCTTTCATAAAACGACTTAACAAAATGTTTTCCTTTGATCACCCAGTCCTTAAAGTATTAAATAACTTCCAATTTCCGTTCCTATTACATCTGTTCATTGCAATTCTGCCGCACTGTTTCAAAGTGCCACGTACTTTGTATCACACACAATTTGCCACAAGTTTCAAAATTTCCCCGTTCCCTTATACAATACGTTGAGTTGTACTTGTTGGTTACAGAAATGCTCCCTCCTTTGGAACTCCTCTGGAGAACAGAGTATTCCCTCTATCACTTCTCGCAGGGTTGTTTCACGATAGTGTTTGTTACCCTTTGCGCAACTTACTATCCAGTGAATACCGTTGTGCTTTGTTGTACTTGGCCATCGTCGTTTCTACACAGAATTCACAATACCCACTAGAAATCGGAATAGCTATGTACTCGCTTTTCCCTATGCGTCTCATTCCTTCAATTTCGTACCTGAATACCGATTACCCGGGTCAATTGAACATGGAAGTCCCGTACTGCAAGTACCATATGCAGAAATTGTATATTAAATTTCGTAGTCATATTGAATTTTTGTACGAAAGTTATTTGAAAAAATGTAGCGTTCGAAAATATTGAGATCCAATTGTTTCTGGATTTTCCATTGCCGCGAAATATTTTTCGACGAATATGTGTGAATATTCATAAACGTTACTTTTGATATTTCATTACCCTGAACTTCATAAAAATATATATTGAACTGTATAAAAATTCATGTCAATTTTGTCATATTAACGGTATTAAAAAAAATAAAATAAAAACAGACGTTCAATTTGAGATTAAACGAAACGGTTCGTAAAACGAGCGTTAACGTTTCAGGCTATTTTTCTCATTGCAAAATGTCTATTCAACTTAAATTGCGCACAAAAATTTGAAAAATGCATGTTGATGTACTAAGTTTCGTGTTCTAAATCAGCAATTATTTCACAATTTCCAATCCCCAAATTATCGAAATTCATTGACCCAAGTTTTACAAAAATCCATAGATGTTTGTATCGGAAAAACCGCGAACAATTTTTACAGTGCACACGCATTCCCATGCGAGATATTCGTCGTGCGTTGTCTCTCCTTGAGTTTCGCGCCTGACGAATCTCGACGTTTTGCAGTGCGAGGCTGTGCCGATCGCGCCAGAAGTCGCAATACGGATGTAATATAAATGGAAGGGAAAGAGTCGGAGGATAAAATCGACAGAAGCGGCAGCACCATCAGCAGCCGTGAGCTTTTTGGAAGGAACGAGGCTCCGGGGAAGACGTGGCACCGCCACTCAGCGACGTCGCCGAACCGCTTTATTTCGATTCCCGAGGTCGCGTATCACGCCCTCCCGCTTTCTGTCTCCTGTATTCCCTTTATTCCCTTTCGTTCCATCTCCCTCTTTTTTTTTGTGCCGCTGTTGCTGCTTGACTTTATTGATTCACAGCACGACACCGGTTTCTCCATACTGAGCTTCCGCATTTTCAACTGGCTTCCTCTTACTCACGTGTACACCATCGCGCACCGACCAGACATCCCCAAATGTATTTGGCTCTCTTTTTCGATGTCGAGGCTTTCGACGAGGTACGGCATTTGGCCTGTAGCTCCTCATCTCGAGGGATTTCGCGTAGATCAAAATCTAATTTTGTTGGAAAATATATTCATGAACATCCGTAAAATATGCCAGGTCGATAAGCTTAGATACATTATTTTTTATTTAATTGGAGTTGGATTTTTTCAAGGTATTGCCACGATTAATCATTTTGGCATTTCGAATTAAATATGATGGAATGATTTTTAGTGATTCGACAAATTGGAGCTCTCAATTTCATTGAATTTATATATTTTTCTAGGTAAAGTCATTTAAGGATGAAAGAATAATGCAAAACAATATGGAGACAACACAGTATTAATACTGATAAGAAGGAAATTAGAATTTGTCCTATCCTTGATGAAAAACATGATAGAAGTATTTGCAATTTAAAAACAAGGGTGCATAGTCGAAACTCACAGATTTCTTTCTCATCTATTTTCATCTTTCATGAAGCAACCTCTGCGAGAAAGTGTGTTAAGCAACTTCGGTTTCCTCATAAAAGAAGCTTTGTGGAAGTTGAAAATTAATCAGGAACATTAATCAGCGCACTCTTCAACGTTGCAGTTTAAATAATGCATTTCATAACTTTTAAATCCTTTTGCCCAACCGGAATAAATTTGAGCCCGCTATTTACAAAATCCTTCTTCTAAACGACTTTTCTCGTCTTGTTATTTCGTCGAAAATGGAACCAAACATTTATTTTATTTAATAAAAAATATAATTACTTATTTCACCTCATTTTTGATTTGAAATAAATATGGATTCTTATCTAATGTATATTTTCAGGAGATTCGCATGGAGCAATAATTTCGAAATATATCTTATAGGCTGTCCAACAATAACACTAATAGGAAGGAAAATAGAACTAGCTCTATCCAAAGTGAGGACCGGTTGGTGGTTGCCAACTAGGCGAGAGACGTCAGTCGTCGAGTTGTCCCCGTTTCGACGTTCACCCATAGTGCAGGATCCTCGAAAACCGACGTTGTTCTCGTTTCGCCGTAGCACCATCAACTCTCTCTCGTTCTTCGCCTCTCTCGCATTGTTTCGAATCTCGCCATCCCTAATTACACCCTCGTAAGCCGACTCACTCCGCTGGAACAATATTCCCTCGATGCCTCGCAACAGTCACGACAACTTTACTCAACTCAAACAATTCTCTGTGTGTTTCTCTCAATATCCGGTTAAATCCACGTGACTGATTTACTCTGAGAATTTCTCTGTATGGTTTCCACCGAATTAAAGCCACAAACTGACTGAACGCATTACCAAAAAGTATCAAAACTTCCATTTTAGCACTCCAACATTTATGATTAGTATTTTGATTACTGAGAGTTATGACATTACCAATAAATATTTCGTAAGTCAAGGAAATGTTAATTTTTATCAATTTGTATTGAACATTCATTCAGTTTAATTCAGCCAAATATTCAATATAATTTATTGTGGAATGAAAATATTTCCAAATTTGTTTTTCAATATTCAAGTAACTAGGTAGTGAAATGTCATTTTCAGTAAATATTTGGTAACGTGAATAACATCTTTCAGGATCCCAAAAATATTTCTCCATATTAAGGAAGTACAATTTCCTTCAGACTGTATTTTATTTTAGAACAAACATTTTTCTCAAAGACGACAAATCTGGAAAATCCGGCTTACTACTCCGTTGTAATTAGAAAATTTGATTTCCTTGGGATTGTAGCTACGACTGAAAGCTTTCATGGAAACCGAGATATTTTCATTCGTTTCGCTTTATATCCATCGTCTGCTTTTCTTCTTTAGCATCAGAGGCAAGGATCTTTCGACGAGGAAAACGTAACGACGAGAAAAACATAAAAATGAAATATTCAAGAGCTTTGAAGATGTAAGTAAAACGCTTGTATTCCTTGGCTCGGTGGATGGAGGGATGAGTTAGCCTGAGAAACACAGAAAGATCTTTCTCGGAGGTCAGAGAGCATGACGGAAGGCGTTAGTATAATGCCTCGTAGGAGGGCATCCTCCTTTTCCGCAGATCTCTCGGTTGGCCGTTTCGCCCGGATATTCGCGCGTCTCTCTCTCTCTCTTTCTCATCGTCTTCCTCTCGGACTCCTCCTTGTCCTGGATCTCCAGGAGTTGGTCGCACGAATCCTCAGACTTCTCGACAACGCTTGAGCGTCTCTCTTCCTCTTTCTCTGCCTCTCTCTTTGTTTTTCCTCCTTTCTCGCTCTCCTCGACTCGCGAAGCATTCGTTAATGGCTCTTACACTCTCGTGCGATTCCTTCGTCGTTCACCGACGACGGAGAGGAGAGGAGCAAGGAGAGAAGAGAGTCGTTACTCGACGGAATACCAGACTTGAAATTGGAATCTCCGTTCGCCATTTCTCGGCCTAGATTCCTCGAGACTTTTGCCCTCTCGTATTTTACCACCACCGACTTTTTCACCCTCTCCTGTTGCGAAATTTTGCATTTTATTTCGAGCGTAATTGCAGTCGTTTCGTTCCCCAACTTGTTATCATTCTATGGTGACGCAAAATATGAGAGTTTGGAGATTCACCGCTGGGCATAAAACACAAAGCAAATTCAACCTTTGGATCTTCCTTTGAAGCCAATTTTATGTTTTTCGCTAACGCTAATTTGCTATCATGCTCTAATGCCAAGACGACTTCAGACAAGATGTAATGCGCATTGAAATAATGTTGAAATTTTCAATATACAGTTTTCTCTGGTCACCAGGATTTTTTAAAATTGAATTTTGATGTGTATAAAATTTGAAGCCCTCTCTAAGTTTCCGTTAAATGGAAATATCGAGCTAAAGATTCATTTTGTCAAAGAAGCCAAATTGATTATTCAATAGTCTACAAATTTCCATGAAACTGATTACTAATTTCATTTTCAGCATAATTTTTCAAAGCACAATTTGCAATTCTCAATCAATCTCAAGCCTGGAGTGTGAAGCATATTATAAAATATAAGTTTTATTTTAAAAAATTCTGTACCGTTATTCGCATGCAAATATTAATGCAAGGGTTACTTAAAACTTTAATAAATTTCTCGACAGGGTCGAAAAAAGTCATTGAAATATTTTGCATAAAGTAAAAGAAGTGCAGGAAATTCCTGAGTTTGACTTTCTTCAAGTTATTAATAAGACTTTGCAAAAGCAAATTTCAACGTTAAAAATTGGAACGTGGAATTTGGAGCACGAATTAAATTTTTCCAAATATTATCGATACCGGATGTTGAGATCCACATGACGTTTTGCCATTTTTTGCTGTCATTGGTGTGCGTGCCGGATGGTCAGTCGTATTCTTAGTTACCGTGAAATATATTTTAAAAAACAGCGACATATGCCATTTACGTTGCGGCCTGGCCACCGCAGGAGGTTTCGACAACATACAAACCCGATTGTTACCCGTACACGCAACCCGGAATTAGCGCTTGGCCAATTTTTCCTTTTTCTCCACGTTTCTTTATTTTTTATTAATATTCATAACACCGGAACTGGCTGGGCACTGCCTCTTCGCATACATTACCATCCAGGTGATTCGGCGAAAAAAAAGTGGAACGAAGTAAACGTGCACAGTTTCAATAGCTGCAAATACAACATCCTGTCGAGTACGCAACACTTTTTCATATTTTCCCAACACGTTTCTTCACCCCCAATTGCAACTTACCCCTTATGACGAAATTAAAAGGCTAAAAAGTAGGAGAATATTTTGCCAACTGTTTCTCCGTGTCCTGCACGCAGCCCGCAATTATTTTCGAGGGGTCGAGTAACCCTTTAATTACACCAAAAAAAGCGTCATGACTATTGGCTGTAATTAACAACGAGAAACATTTTAATTTTTTCCACGGGTATCTGGTATTTCATACTTTTGTCGTAGCTACGAAAATTGGATTCATCAGCTGATATATTAAATTTAATATATGTGCGTAGAAAAATTAATATTTTTATAATAAATTCCTCAATCTTTATAGGATTTTATAACAGGCGTTGTTTTACAAGCTCTTTCATTATATGGTGAACACAAAAAAATTCCCTACGGTGTTTAATAATCAAGTTCATGACTAGATAATGTTAATATACCTCTGAAAAAAAATTAGCCAACAATATGAATATTTCGTTGAGTCTGGGGACTACACTTTGCATGTCATACGTGCATATTGGCCGTAAAATTTTCCTAAATTTAATTACAAGCCGTCCTTAAGAGTACTCCAAGCTGACATTGAAATCTCATATTTTTTTCCTGTGAAAAAGCTTTTTCTATGATGAGCGGGTAAAAAAAAGCTGAAAGCGAAGTAAAAACAAGCTGACGCACCCATTATATTTCAATTAGCGCGAGTGGAGTTTCGTAAGCGCCACGAAACTCTCACCGGACACGAATACACTCTCAACCCCTTGGCCGCACTCTTACTCGAATAAATAGTCAGGCGCATACGAACCGCCGATGCATGTACAAACACACAGACACGCTTATGCGGAGTCTATGTTCGAAGTTAGTTCAGTGGAAGGGAGAAAGAGGCGAGGAGGCAGCGTTCGCGAGGGTATTTCCTGCTAGATAGTCGGACAACAACGTGCTCAGGCTCTTCTGCACCCTTCAAAAAATACCGTGGCCTGAGAGTCGACGAAGGGAAGAAGCCGTTCGAGTTTGTGGAGCCGAGGGACGATGGGAATGGTGAAAAGATATGGAAGAAGAGCCAGTGGGATTGAACCGAGAGCCGGTTCACCATCAGCGTTGATGGTCGAGGGCCTGAAAAGGGAGTCGAAACCTTCGGCTTCCGGCTGCCCGTTAAATCCGGTTAAAGCTTCGCTGTGTGCGTGCGTAAGAAGGTCCTCATTCTTAGCCTCTTCGTTCGCGTGTAATCGTCTTTATCCCTTACGTCGCCGAAAACAACTAAATTATCGCAATTTTGTTCACCAAATTTTCCATCCCCCTTCATGCTTCTACAAAATCTACATGAAAAAGAAAAAAAAAGTGACATGGAATGCCCTATAGCTCCTATACTGCATGGGGCATTCCATGTCACTTTTTATTTTTATTTTTTAACCAAATGGCTCGAAATTTTATAGGAAATGCCCTGCAGGATGAAAAACCTATGGGACATTCTTTTCAAGCGTGGTTTTGAGGGAGGAATCTTTTTTTTTTTTTTTTGTGGATTACGATGTTCTGTTTAGCTCGGAATTTCCCGTAGCATGTAAGGTACTGAATTGTCGATGTGCTCAGTGTTTATGACAGAAACATCGATCGGCGAATTGGAGAGCGGATTCATAGGGCTGACGTCACCCCTGGCAGAGCTCAGCGTACTTGTTGTCTCTGGCACTACTTTCGTCGAAGCTCGGAATTAATTCCGTGGAAAGTGGCCGACGAGGCGGTGGGTTGAAGTCCACGCGGGATAATTACGAGCACGCGACATGCTCGCTTTTGTTGCAGGCCTCCCTGAGCGTTGCGTTTTCACTTCACACACGCCTCTTTTCTGTCGTGTATGCATATGTGTGCACGCACGTGTTCCACTGTGTGTCACTCTCGCGTACGCAAGCGGCTCTTGCACCGACCACCCTCTTTTGCCACGAAAAGGGCTGGCTGAGGGAGAGTGCGATATAGAGGAAAAAGATAGGCGAGGGTGAAAACACCGAACGCACAGGGTTAGAGAGGAAAATCCTGTGAAACCTCCCTCGTATGCTGCGTACACTCGACGCGCTAAATTCAATAGTGAAAAATGCAGAAAATACTGGAGCAGACAAAAAAGAACGGAAATATGAGCTCGGAATTGTTGCTCAAAGGCAAGTGTAATTCTATGTCGCGTTGTGGTACACAATATTTTATAATTGGAGCATATAAAGCTCTCGAGATAAAAGAGCAATTCGAGCTTTCACAGTCAATACTTGCTTTAGACAACAACAAAAATACAATTGTGCTGCGTGGAGTTAAATTTATACTCGCTCTGTCACAGTAAAATGATACCAATTTTTGTATCAATTATTAGTTTGGGAAAAAACATTTAATTATCGAATTCGCGGGCAATACGGTTCATCTTGTAGTTATTAATAATTATTGTCAATTGTGAATTACGTACAGAATCAAAGTAACTGTCAGATTAAAAATATGACTTTGGGAAAACTGTAAATAACTTTCTGGAATCCTGTGTGCTATATAAAGACGATTCAGCATCAGCTCGCAATCGATTGACGACGGCTTTGAAATTTTTCAATTTTACACCGCTAGCCCTATTTTTTTCCATCGTGAAAAATAAACCGGCTCTTTTTTTCAAAAACCCAAACAAATTCCACTTCCCTTTTAGAGTTCGAACAACAGAATAAAAAGTCACCGACGAATTTTGAAGAACATTTTCAAATTTTCACCGCTACCCTTTTTTTTTCTCATCGTCATAAATCAACCCGCTCTTTAAAAAAAAAAAAAAAAGAACTCCAAAAAAATTCCACTTCACTTTTAGAGTCGGAACAACAAAATGAAAAATCACCGACCAGGAGGTCGAGGGTCAGCCCGAGTTGGAATTGGTGTGGATTGGCCCTTATTTACTGCGTGTTTGTTTCCACGAGGAGCGTCGATCGAATCGATGACGCGATGGAGTGAAGTGAAAGCTTTTTCGGAGTCCTCGAAAGTGCCTAGCGATTTTCATTTAGGTTCTCATTTTATATTCACGCGGTTCTCGAGAGCCAGCCATCCCTCGAGGGGATCCCCGGGCCCTCTTTTATCTCAATGAAGTGGCCGTGAGGGGGTACGTGTGAATGAGAAATGGGGGGGTTTTGCGGTGTGAGTCCGTGGCGAGTACGCTGTTACCGTAGTGCGGAGTGCACGGTGCAGCGTGCACCGTGCAGTGCAGTAGTCTAGCTGTCTAAGTCGAGTTAGCCTCCCGGAACAGGTCGTGAGGACGCGGATCAATATCGACAGCCATTGCTAAACACGCGGCGCGCGTTGGCGTCTCTACTATACGTACATACAGACATATAAGTCTACATATACATTCGGTATATAATATAGAGCGTTTTCTCGACTATTCTCTCGTTCTCTCCAGCGTCTGAATATATGGCGAACCATATACGAACGACTCTCCAAGATCCCCGTTGTTATTTAGAACCTGGAAATAACGGAAAATAAAAACTGCGCAAGCTTCGCCAAAAGTGGTGAAATATACGGCGAATAAGAAAACAGATCGATTAATCGCTCGTGAATCTAGCAATGCACTTTTACACATTCTTCGTTGGGTGCATGAAATTTTGATCCGTGATATTATAGTAATTTTTATTTTTTTTCCAAATTAAAATGTCGATCAAAATTCTATGAAAGTTGGGGATTTTTTATATACATTTACATAGATTTTGTTGATTTTTATACTAACAGGAAAACGTTTGTTGTACTTTTTTTTTTGGAAATATTTTAATAAGTTTGTACGGCGATAATGCGATAATACCGTTGAAATAATATTTTTTCGCTATGGAAAAATTAAGTTAATTATTATTTTTTCTCTTTTGAAAATTCATCTGTTTTAAACATGAAATTGCCATTCAATACCATTGAGGAAAATATCTGTAAAGAAAATTGTTTAAAAAATCGTTTTATGTACAGCGTTTCTCAATAATCGAAAGTCAACGACTCTAAATAATTCTCTCCAGAGCGAGTCAGCCATCAGAGCTTCAATAATTCAGGCCCGACGAAGTGATGCAAAACTGTCTAAAAATAACTGGGAAGAGGGTTTAGCGTTTCAAAGCACCGATTCTGCATAACGTCGATGAATAAATTTAAACAAAAAATAATCGCAATTTTCCATCAAAATGAACAGTGCGTTTTCCAATAAATATAAATCTATAATCGATATTTTTATCGGCTCGAACTGCCAGACGTAAAAAATTCAGGAATTCAGGAGGGACGAGGGAATGCGAAGCTCCATCGAAACAACGAAAGAGAGGTTTTCAGGTTTTCCCAAGAGTTCATCACATGTCTTCCATATTCGCCGATGCTGCGCACAGGAAATCTTAGGTTCTAAAAATACTCTCTCAATTCTGTTGTCAATTTTTACGAAAATAACAAAAAATGATTCATGACCAGTTTCAAAGAATCAGAAAATGAACGAGTTGCCAAAATTGGATCTCTCTAGACCCAAGATTCCAAAATCATATTTTTCATTCTAAAAAAAACCTCCCAATTTATTCCTCAAAAAAAAAAAAAAAAAAAAAAAACTTTGGGAGAGAATTCGATTTTTATCTATTAAAAAAATTATTCATAACCAATTTCAAAGAGCTAGACAATGACAGCGTTATCGAAATCGAATCTGTCCAGACTCAAGATACCAAAATCATATTTCTCTTTCGAAAAACGGTTTTCCAATTGTTCTCCAAACAAAAATAGAGAAAAAATTGGATTCTTATCGAAAAAAAGAGAAATGAGGGAAAAAATTGGATTTTTATCTATAAAAAAATGAGGGAAAAAATTGTATTTTTTAATCTATAAACATTTTTTTTTTTCATAACCAATTTGAAAGAACTAGAAATTGAACGAGTTGTCGTGACGAGCGAGGGAGGCGACGGAGTTTCCTTCGACGACATGTGTTGCTATGGGGGTTCGTGGCTGCTGCTGCTGCTGCTGCTGCTGGACTCGTTCGCTGGGCTCACGCAACCTGAACAGGTGCTGCGCGCCAGGTAACGGACGCCACGAGACAGCTGCCACGCCAGGTGTAGCTAAGGAAGGAGGAACCCGGGCTTACACGCTTTCGACTTGCTCTCCTGGCTTTCAGCAAGAGGCTCAAAAGCAGCAGCACAGTCAGTGAAGAGTTCGAGTAGGTCTCCAAAAAAAAGGCGCCAAATTCATAAAGTTAGCAAGCAACTACATAACATTTAGTATATTTTCTCACAATTTTCTAAAAACGCAATGCATAAATATCCTTCCAAAATAATAAATAAGCAAAATAATTCATGGCTACCAGAAAAGAAAAACAAAACTTACTCGATTTTTAAAGTTAATTTAAAGTCAATTAAATTCAGACAAGTCAATGAAAAATATTTTTTAATAGTAGCTGAAAAATTCAGTACAAAAATGACAAGACGTGGAATTCTATTAGGAATGCATCCTATATTTTAATTCGCCTTACGAAAAACGTATTCTTTTTTTTCTGTTTTCAATGAAATTCGGTAATTTTGTCCGGAAATTTAGGAAATTCAATTTGATAAAGATTAAAGCCGTTAAGGAGTGGGATCCAATTGTCTGAGAATTTTTTTTTGTTACCGGGGTGGCGCAAATTTATTTCTCATCTTCTGTAGTATTTTTAAACCCGGGTTTCACAAAATTATAGAGCTCACGGGACGTTGATTCTAGTCTCAAAGTTCATTTGACTCATAGAGACATTCAGCGGTGTATGTCCGGTGAAAAAAAAAAACGCAGTCGCCCGGCCAACTTTCCTCGAGACGCGAGTATAACCGTGGGAAACTCGAGGGGGTTGAAAATAGCTATTTCGGACGAGGGCGGCGTCCGATGGCTGCGGTTATTCTCCAACCGTGTGGCTTTAGTTTAATATATATAGAGAAAAAAGAGAAAATAAAAATAACAATAGTGAAGAAAAAAAAAAAGGAAAGAAGGAAAAGAAAATGTGTGTAGAAAGGCATAACCGGTGCAGTTTCCAGTTGGCCAACGGAAATCTGGGAGGAGCTGAGAATTTCTCGTTGTTCGGTTGACCTAGGATCTCCGGGGTGATTTCACCCCTATTACCACCGGCGAACCCTGGATTCAAGGCCACAGGGACCCTTTTCTACATGCTTTACGTTTCGTTAACTTCGTACCGCAGTCGTTACTCTCCTCTTTACAAACTTAGCCTTCTACGCGCGCTGAAAGAACGGACACGCACATAGAGTGAATAAAAAAATATATTCCAAAGCGAATTCAAAGAGTTCTACACATTTGATTTTCGTTTCCAGTTTCTCTATCGTCTTTTCGAGTTATGTATTCACAAAAAATCCGGTTTGAATTTTATTTTTCAATATTTTCATCACTTCAAAATAAATGTGAAATTATTCTAAAGTAAAAAAAACTTCATTTTCAATTGATGTTTGTAGTTAATTCGGTTTTTGATAATTGACTGCCCAGTCTACTAGTAAAAGTATTGTAATGAATTTCGATAATGTCGCCACTTCCGTTTGGACACATGTAAAAATTGAACGTTTCCCAACAATAACTTCAAAAACTTTTGATTTTTTTTATTAACTTTATTCTTCTCAGCGTCTCGAAAAAAATTTTCATTCAAGTAATGAGTCTCTAAAAACGTACAAAAAAAATTCCTTCCGTTATTGAACAATTGGCTGTCCAGTCTGTTGGTGAAAATAAAATTATAAGTTTACGTGGTGGCGCCATTTCCGACACGCACCGGAAGTGGAGTGTGGTAGGGGAGGAGCGCAGTATTGAGGAGAGTGGAGAGACTCGAGCGCGCCTTTTCACCCCCACGAAGGAGCCCACGGGGTTGAAACACCGGGGCAGGATCGGCTGGTACCTCAGTTTACAATCGACAGCGCAAGTGAGCGGTTCGTTCGGGTTCTCTCCGCTGTATTCTTAGTCGGTGCCCCGGTTTAAAAAAAATAGTAACTAAGAAGCCGCGCTTTAGTTTGGACTCTGGGGCTTAGCACGCCTCGTGAGTTAGGCTAGTGAGGCTCAGAACTCAGTTGAAATCGGATAACTCGAGAGAGCGGTTCGCTCTTGCCGTGTATAAAACGCTCTTTCGCAATCTCTTCGAATAATTTAAATATTGAATATCTTCGATTGGATTGGATATTTAATTGAGTTGGAATATTGGCTTTTAATTAATTCACTTGAGAATAAATTGAGCTTGCACGGTCTGGATTGTCGAGCAGTTCGTTGAGGTCTTTTTTGTTCTACCGCAGTATCTTTGAATTTTTTTTTGTTCTTTTTCCCTTTTTTTCCTACTCTCCATTTGAAGAAGATGTTTTTCAAGTTCGATTTAACGACCTGTGATGGGCATACCGCGAGTGAAACTGGAGACTATCGGTGGTGGCGTTGCACCTGGAAGACTCTGCAGGCAAACAGAGTTCTTAACAACTTCCACGAGGGGTGAGTGTCCTGGATAATTGATATCGGCTTTCCTTATCTTTACGAGAGTTTGGATCAAAAGTTTTTCAAAGTTCTGTTGGAGTTACCGCATCGCTGCTCGGGATTGATAGTAAAAGTTTGTTTTCGCTCAATGTTTTACCAGAGGCTTTATTACGCGGAGGATAAAAAATACAGAATAATAACAGCAAGTGCTGATAATGTTTACGACTTGTTGCAGTACTTTGAGCATGATTACGTGCGGTGCGAATAAATTTTAACTTTCCACAAACTATAGGCGTCGGTACGACTGCGTATCCGGTGATTTAATTTTTTGAAAGTGGGTTGAAGGTTGAAAAAAATCTGATTGCCGAGTTAACCCCGCTTTTTCATGCTCCTAACATCATGCTGAGTCACTAACTAACTCGACTTTTCTTAAACCAGTTTTATCAAGTCGTGATTAGCTAACTCTATTAAGATATCTTGAGATCCATTGCAACTTTCTGAATGTATAATTTTATGGAATTACTAAATTCCTACGAATTACTAACCTAATTCTCCACGATCGGTAACCAACTTAACTTTTCTTAACCCACTTGCATATATTTGATTTCCGTTGTCCGATTAACCCCCAGGATACACCGTTTACGTATATCTCGTTGTATATCTTGGATTTAATAATTTCAACGATTTAGCAAACAAACGAAGATTGGATTTTTATAAACTCAACAAAAGCAGTCATAACGCTCATGTCTCGAGGGTAGTTTCTAAGAAAACATTTCTCGAAGCAGAACGTTGTCTGGTTGACTCTCCTTTTTGCATTCCCCTCTTTAAACTCTGTTTATTAAAAAGCTTTTAGCGATATTAGCTGCGGAGGAAGAAGAGTCGTCGACAGAGCGAAGGGTGACTGTCGGAGGGGGAGTCACAGAGCGATGCTTCTTCGGACGCTGTCGGCATACGAAAACTTTAACTCTAACTCTACGAGAGAGTCCTGCGTGAGGACTGCAGCAAAGCGAGGAGCAGCCTCGGGCTTAGGCGAGGAATTATCGCCAGGGTTGAACTTTTCCTTCTTCTCAGTCTGTTTGTAGCAGCGAGTATCCGAGGGCACTTCCGTTTTGCACACTCTCCAACGTCGATTATCTCGCTTTGCCAATACCGCCGGGAGGTTCTGTGAATTACGAGAGAAAGTGGAGAATTAATGGGCAGAGTAGTTGAAACTCTCGGAAACAAGCATCCAAGATCTCTCATTCCTCTCTCCCGTTATTTCGCAGCTCGGCCACTTCGATTCTTGCTAAACTTCTCGTTCACTCGCTGTTTCACATCGAAATATAAAAGTGTATCGAGATATTTTAATTGGAGTATCTTAATTAGCGATATCGAGGGCCTTCGCAAGTGATCTCGTTATTCCGTAATTTATTCATTAATAGAGTCGAGCCGGGCTCGTTGTTTCATGAAAACTTGCAATTTCCTCTCTTGTTCGCTTAAAAAAAGATGCCTGGAAGTTCGGAGGACTTTTTTTTATTCTCTAAAAGAAGAGGGGCAAAAAATTGCTTTTTTTTCTCGAATAATTTCTGCTCTGATTTCGGAACGAAAGCTTGCCCCCGATAATTGTTGAACTTTTTACCAGCCAATCGTTACAGAGAATCGAAAAATACTTGAAAAAAACTTCATGCAAAAATTCATAATCAGTGTAATTTGATTAGAAATGCTGATACATTTTAATATTAGGAAACCAGTTTAAAAAAAGGTTAGTCCTCATTATGATGGGACTAACAGTTCAGTTAATTCTTTAAAAAATTAATTAAAACGAAACATATTTTTGCAAATTACATTTTATTAGTCAGTGTTATTTTGATTATACGCCTGAATTTCTTTGCATGTTAAAAACCCATAAGTTGCTAAGTAATTTACCTCCCGAAATATAAAATTAAAGCATTATAAACTGCAGCAATGGTTTCAAAAATTTAGCACTGATTTAACGAGTCTGAAGCACTCCATCGTCCTTAAGAGCCACTAACGAGCTCCCACATATTCTCCAGAGAACCACTGGGGTGCTCATGTTTTTTTTTCTCGATAATTTCTCGTCTCTGTAATGTTTTTTTTTCTTTTTTTTTTCGTAGGTCCTGGAAATTTTTGCCCAAGAGAAGCCGGTGAAGCGATATAACGGGGCTTCAGTGCGGCTGTCAGAGTCGAGATCCTATTAAAAATATCCTTTTAGAGGCTCAAAAGACTCTACTTTTATATCAGCTTTGGAAAATTCTTTTTCCAATAATAATGTTGGTCAATCGTCTTTATTGGATTTATTGCATCTTTGTAGAATAGATGAGTGAAGAAGGGTCGCTGGACCAGTTAAAGCTTTTGGAGTGGCTCAGGGACCTTTGGCAGATGTTAATTAAACGTCCGTGATTAATTTAATCATTTAGCTCGAGCTCTAGTCTCTTTCTCAAACGAGTTTGCTCTCCAGCATGTATCGGTGAAATTACCTCTAGCACTTGGCTCCTGTTTCGTGTGGGGAGTTCGGGAGACTAGCTTTCCAACATTCTGTGGCCACGTGTTGCCTCGGGAGACCACATATCCTTCCTGTCAAACACGCCATCTGCTCCTCTTCTCTTCTCGCTCTCTCTCTCTCTCTCTTCCTCTCTTTCTCTCTCACACTTCCTCACAGCTAACTCACTTCGCTTCGCGTTCACTTCCGGTCGGCCGTCCCTTTTGAAATTGCGGGTTCAATCGTCCAGTTCTTGGACCGGGAATACGTTTTCAATCTGCTCGTCGACGTCAAAGCATTCTCGCTTTGACGAGAAAATTCCACTGATTTTTATTATCCCTTTCCGGAGCTCCTCTTTGTCAATGTAGAGTGCCGTTTTTTGGCGAAATTGAGTGACCCTGCAAAACCTTTTAATTCATTAGGAGCGATGATACGATTATTATTTTGCTTGAATGATTTTATTCCTCTCGATTGTTGAGACCAATGAACAATCGAAATTGAAATAAGTAAAATGGGATTGCAAAGATGCAAATTAGAATTTTCCATATTGATTATTCATTATTTTTCACTTTTTACAACACATCGTGAGGAAGTATTTCAATGAATTTTTATTTCCTCGCAATGGAAACTTGTTATAGAGCGAAAAATAATAAGGTAGCAATGTACAAGGCATGTACTGCATCTTTTGTTTTCAAATAAACAACTTAAATTTCTAAAACTGTAAAAACGAAAATTAAGGCGACTTCAAAAATTCAAACTCTTCTGTCCATGTTCTGTAGATCAGATATCATTCACTAATCTACCTAAGTCTTTCAAAATCCTTCAGGATCGTTGGCCACGGCTGCTAAATAATTGCATTAGGCTAAAAAAAACTCAGTATATGTTGTCTAATTGCAATTAAATCTCGGAACTTCGTCTCTGAATAATAGCTAATATTGCATTTATCCCGGATATTTCAGATAAATTATATGTCAAATAAAAGTCATAAATTAAAAAACAAATAATACTTGACTACCGAAAACTCGTCAATTTACACACATCTTCATCTTCCACTTCCGGAATAAAATTGTTTTCGTAAGTTCGTTCTATTTGTTGTATCTTCGAGGATATTCTTGCATCAGGCTGCAATGCGTTATCCGAAAGGTTGAGGTTTTTTTTTTTTTTGAGCCGTTGGAGCACCTCGCTAATTACTAATTGGACACGAATGAGAGAAGGGTGAAGTGTGTGTGCCGGGGAGACGCTAGGGAGGACGATTTGAGCAAGTCAACTGGAGCGCGAGAATTTAACAACGTGACAGTCTGCCCAGACTCGAATCGTCGAATAGCAGGCTGAGAGAATTGCGGTATATTGTGCTCGAAGATACACGTGTATTTCGCCGCACTTCACGAATCCGGGCATAACAAACTGCTGCAATCTGCTGCCGTACGTTAAAAATCGACATGCAGAATGCATTTCGTTACACTATTTTCGAGTGCATTTCAGTGCGGAGCTTTCTCGAGGATCCAAACCGATTAGCCAATTGCAAAGTGCACTGAAGGTGAAAAATTAATCAACATAAACTCAGCGATGCAGAAGGAATTGATATTTTGTCAAGACAGAAAAGAAAAGTATATACATCTATAATTGAATATTTCATTTCGTGAACGATATTTCATTTTTTTTCCCAATTTACTGATTATTTTGATAATTATTTTACACTGAGAAAATTACTGACATCGAAATGAAGATTTAAATTAGTACTATCAATTGGTTATCAATGGGTTATCAATTTGCGTAATAGAATTACAAGTGAAACGAAAATTGAACTGGTAAATTGAGCAGTACAATAATGACCATAAAAGAGGGGTTTTTTTTCTTTTCAAGTTGAATGTTCATTATCGTTTTCTTAAAATTTAATCAAAACTTCTAATTGTGTAATGATTTTCCTAAAAATCATGGATCAGGCGTTTGAGGGTAAATCGAAGAACGCATCGGATAAAAAAAGAATGAAACAACATTTTATTTATCGGTAAATTGCGTATATCTAGAGTGACAAAAAAATTAATTAATAACATTAAACCTATGGAAATATCGATAGAAATTCTCGCGACATGCTCGTAAAAATTCGCGAGGCCTTCACTGACGTCGGTGAATTTTCACAAATTTATTCATGAGTTTGCGACGACTGAAGGCGAGTACAGAGGAGCAAAAAGAAGAGACGAAAAACGAGGGACCGAGAGCTAAAGGAGAATTGATGCGCACCGCTAAGCGGGAAAACACGTCGCAGCACCCGAGGCTCTCGCGTTTCCTTCGAGCTCGTCAAACCAACGACGTCTCTCGTTCCCTCCTCTCAAAATTCGCAGCCGTTTTAATCGCAGCCACCGAGAGGTTGTACACGACCTTGTGTTCTCCGGTAATTGCGACGGTTCGCTCGTCAAATCACTGGCAGTACAGAAGTCCAAGTCACTGATCCATTCAACCACGTTTATTACGGCCTCTTCGCCTCGACGCTCTCGATTCATTAGTCATGCAGAGGAATGTATGATGGAGGAACGAAATATCGCTTTTCAGCATTCTCAAGAGGAATCCGTGACAAAAAATGGTCTCTTTCGCGGTAGATCCATAAAGTGTATGCAATTGAAATTTGATCCACTGGAAAGATTCTAGACTTTAATCAAATTTGTGAACCTGACGATAGAAGATAAAAACAATGAGCCAAAATATTAATTTGCAGTGCTCAGAAAAATATGCGTGAACTTGTGAATTCCAGTGATACTTCATTTCATGAATATCTTGCAAAAGCTGCAGATAATTGTTGCAAAATTAATAATACTAATAATTCTTTATCAAATGAGAAGAATTCTACAATTCTTCAGCAAGTCTACGAAAAAATCTACGATGAATATTCGATAGTAGCAGTAATTGATGTTAGGCAAACCCGTTTTCTCAAGCCACATTTGTGGATTTTTAATCAAAGCCTAAAACCGTGCCAGTGGACGGTCATTCTGTTGATCGATAGATCTATCGTGGCCATTTTGTTCACACTAGCGCTTTTTTTTTTGATACTTTTCATTGTTTTTTTTTGTTCTTCACCATTTCGCAGTGATTATGCAGTGAGTTGCAGAGCGTGAGAAAGATAAGGTCTTGATGGCTATCGGATATCAGCGAGATTATTGGAAATACAAGATTGCCAGAAGAATCGCTATGACGCCCCCAACGAGCATGAAGAATGGAACTCCAGGACCCTTAACGTACTTCTCGGCTTCATTTCCGCTGCTACCGGCGATCCAACCCTTTCGTGGCTTCGTGTTATGCCTCTCAGATTGGACGATTTCGCCGACGAGGTATTTCTCCATGATCTCAAAGGCGTCGACGGAGTGGCCGACGTCATCAAAATCCTCGGAGGCATCTTTGTTGGCATGATCGAGGAGAACTTCCTCGCCGCCCGGATGTTCGTTGAGGAAGCTCGTGACGTCGTAGACTTTGTCGTGAATTATGAACTTCGTGGCCTTCTTGTCGCCATTCTGAACTTCGGCCCTCGTGAATTGCTTCAGAGACATTTTATCGTCTTTGCTTTGTTTTGCTAATTTTCTTCGGCAATCTGAAAGATAACGAGAATTGGAATGAGTTCATGAAATTAAGCTACGGGCTGTTCCTTAGTTTACAAATTTATTCGGTTAGGATGTCAGCGATAACGAGAATTGTAATGAATCTGTGATTGCAAGTCCAAATGACGACTGATGGCTTTTATTCGAGGCTTTCCTTATCTGTCATCGCTGCTTTCGTGCCTTGAGAATAGGAGAACTAGTGACGTCTATTCTCATTAGCGACTATAATTCTCGACTTGTCTCTAGTTTATTGTCAAATACAAATAAGGTGCACGATGGAAATAAGGCCTTCAAAAATCGAAGCGTTATAGGCTCATTTTAAGTATTCGACAGCTTTCAAGAATTTTAATTATTTCACTCTCAGGTGTCATGCATTTATTGTCGAAAACTGAGATACGTTTTCTGGCAATTTTTTGGACAAAAATAAATTGTACAAAGTGCTACAGATCGTGATATTTCGCAATTTTCAAGTAATTTAGTGTCACTTGAAGCTAGTGGTTGTTATAGAGAATGAGCTTTAATCTAATTGTCTTGATACTAGCAGTGAGTCACTCTGAATAACTTTCGGCCAAAGTCGTTCGTAATTCTTTCAAGTCGACGAAATAAATCGACACACGATTTTGACCTCACTTTTTGAATAACGAGTAACAAATGATGTTTAATAAAAAACTTCAGAATGAGTATTTAAATAAATATTTCACGTTTTTCCAGAAAGCCACAAAATATACACACTTATTCAAAATTTTGATATTCAATTCTCCTCTCGCTAAATGTACTTAAAGTTTAGAAAAAAAAAGAAATGTCCGATTTCTTCGTTTCCAAAATTTTTCTAAGTAAAACAATTCCGTAATTTCTATAAAAATAAAGGATAATTTCATCAAAACTATTTTGAAGGAAAACGAATAATTCTGAATAGCAGACAGCTCAAAAGTTCCAGTCGATAAAGTATCGATCATTTCAATCAAACGCTACATTATCGACCGAGGCTCGATCAAATTTCCAGAAATAAAATCGAGGCGATCGCAGTAGTAAAAAAAATGTTGTTTTCTCCGCACGTGCGAGTAGTTACAGCCGCAATCGTCGGGAGGATGTTTGCCGAGAGTTAGAGTTTCAAGGGGAACGAAGCGAGCGAGCTGGTAATTTAGTGACGTGGCAGAATAGGACGCCATTGCGGTATCTTCGTCGCAGCTCAGTCGAGTCATGCTCGATTGCTGGAGCATCGAAACGGGCATAACAGATAGAGCTTCTCTGCACTGAAAATTGCGCAATATCTCCTCTGGACTCAGATAACCCGAATTAGTAATTTTCCATTGCACCGCTTGAAGAATCTGTATTTTTCAGCAGTGACTTCGGCCATAAATCACTAAATTGGTATGCGGGAATTTCGTGCGCAAGCCTCGACCTCGGAGAACGCAAATTTATTCCGATTGTCGTTGATTATGCTTGGCATGACGATTTTTCATCCACTCCGATAATTACATAACTGCGTAAACACGTGGGCATCAGAAATGTTTATACTTCTTGTCACAGTGCATGGCAATAACAAATAAAATCGTTAAGGCGTTCAATAGACCTAAGATCGATTGATTCCAATCGATCGATGAAATTCTCAAGACGAAATGCTTATTAATAGGCGCCTACGAATGTTATGAATTTAAAAATAGAATTTTTATCGCCGAGTACAGAAAAAAAATCTTTGAATTAATTCCATCTCGTTTTTACTTTGTTCGCCACTCGTTGCACAAGCACAGAAATCACCGGTGCTCATCACACGCGTTTACTCACCGTGCAACACGAAAAACGGCGATTTTTCTTCGGTTTTCGAAGAGCTAATGTGCGTTTCAACGAGATTTTTATGAGGTTTATGAGGCGACTGAAATCTTCTCGTTCCCGAGTCGCGTCAACAAAGCACGCGGATCGACTACTGCCACGCAAACGAGACGTTGGGTATATTTATCCTCGTAGTATCTCTTCGGCCTTGCCCCACCGCACCGGTCGTCGTTTACGCTCAACCACATTGAGCACCGGTTTTCTTAGCCGCTTCTGAGCTCTCTTGCTGTCCTCTACTGTCTCCCACATCCTTCGCGATTCTCTCGTACAAAATTCGTTCTTCGTTCACGTTTCTATCGCTTCAACTTCCTTCGAATGAGGAAGACTCTCCGGATGATCGACTCCGTGGCCGTTTGGGTTTATTTTTAATCGACTTAACCCACGAGCGCAGACAAAAATAGTATTTTTTGCGATATTCGATGATTTGAATTGCGTCTACTGTTGCGATTTTGTTAGCAACAGATTTTTTTCATCGTCAAGTTGACTGGATTTGTAATTATGAAATTTAAATCGTGTAAACTGAATACAAATTTCAGAAAAGATATCAATGTGCAAATGCTCATAATTCGTGCGCGTATTTTTAAAACTCGTTTACAACTGTTTAGAATGTTTGCATGAATATTTTTAAATTTTTAAGCAAGTTTGAGGCAAGTCATTTGCATAAATAATTTTTTTAAATCATATGAAAAATGTAGGTACCATTAAATGGATGATTAAAAATGATTTTTCCTCGGAAATTTGTCACATAATATAAATTCAAATATACCATCATAATTCTATTACGATTTTAATGAACCATGTCAAACTTATTATTTTGACGTTTATATTCAATGGTGTCAATTATTTTTTCACATCTCGGTCATCCAATGGGACAGCTATGTTCGGAAAGGAAGCAATTGATTAAGTTTCCAAATTGAGTAAATTGTAATATGTGACTGGAGAGCGAATAAGCGTCAAGAGGAGGGGCAAAATGATCGTCAATATAATCGTGGACTTCAAATTAGTTTCAAGTGTTTCATAGCCCACGGGGCGACTAATATATTCCAAAATATTTCTCAATCGTTCACTGCAGTGGCCGTGACTGGAAAATCAATTGATAATCGAAGTGGATTTGTTGAAATGTATGTCTTATCGTCGATACGTTATCTTGTTGTCTTTCATCGGCAAAAGTTATCAATAGGTATGCGTTTCGATAACTGTTAAAATAATCAGTAATTTAATACACACCCACGATTGCACTTCAACAATATTCAATCAATTTGATAACATTTTTTTCAAAATTATTATACAAGGCCTAAAGCTTTAATTCAATCAGTGAAATTAATATTGGTTTTCGCCCTTTTTAATAATTCTGCATTAGGAAAATAAATTGAGGTACGATGAAAATTACTTTCCTTCTCAATTTTGAAAATTCATTTGTACGTCAAACATTCCCCTCTAGTTATATTCGTTTTATTGGCTTTATTCTTTTCATACCTCCAACATTTTATAACTCGAGCCACAGTCCATCAATTAGTAATGATAATAATGATTGTAAAAAAAGCTCTCTTTAAATTCCTTGAATTTTATTTAACGTGAAATATTGTGTTTTGATATCAGTATTTCCCTTCATAGATATTTTATTTATTGAAGAGGGTAAGAGAGAAAAATTGACAGTATCATACAAGTATTACACATTCTTTACAGGCAAAATATTTGACTCAATTATGCTCGTAATTAGCGAGACGTTATTTGTATTTCTTTTAACATTATTTTTTTGCTGCGTGCACTTTGAAACATCAGGGTATTCCAGGCGATTGTGAAATCTTAAAGTTATTACAGTATCACGTTTGTGCTATGGATTTGGGACATGTAGTCGAGTGTTGCTCATCTCATATCGCAAGTTTCGATACAAACGACTATTTTTTTTATTGGTTTTTTCTACGTTAACGACGAATCTTTTCATAAGCATAATAATATTTTGATGTATATCTTTCTATGTCGCCTCTTGTGAAATAGTACATTCAAAAAATACATTGAATATATATTTTTTTATATACTTTTCAAGTACTATCGGATATAATTAAAAATAAATTAAATAAATAGAGATTTCCAGAAAGACTATATTTAATATCTGTAGAAATATAGTTTTACGTCGACTTTTTTCATGTCGGTCACTCCCAATATGTATTATCAGGCGAATCAGAAATATGAAGCCCGTCAAAAGACAACCAGTCATCACGCAATGACTGTTGAATATTGCTGACGAGATAAATTACATAGCAAGAAAAATCTCCATTTTTTGAGATCACCATTGATGACATTAGCTATGTAGATGCTAATAAGCATTTTGCAATTGTTGTTGTAGACATGAATACATTATTAAATTATCAACATATGCTAATAGATTTTTCTTGTATTAAGTATAATCTAATTTTTGAGAACCACATTACTTTTTTTTACCATGCTCGTAGTACACCAAAAAATAATTACTTCACTACCTTCATCCTCTTTTTTATTTGTCTCTTTATCGCGAGGGTTTGGATTTTTGAGGACATACAAGTAATAATAATCTTTATATAATAATGCATTGTACATTTTTAAAAAGAAAATTATATTTAATGTACCTATGAATATTAAATTTTCTAACTGCGCACATGAAACGAAAGGAAATCCTGCATTGCAAATTTGCAAACCCTGCGTTGAATTCATATATGCAAAAGCTTCTAAGTGCGATGCACTGATACTTCAGAAATTGTTTTTTACCACGTGTGTACTTTTAGCTGCAGTTAAAGTGTAATTTTTATTATCGTCCGACTCTTTCACTCTTGACCTTGATAACCTAACCCACTTCCATAAATACCTCCACAAAATCTATGCTAATCTCAAGAGTATAGCAGTAAAAAAAAATATCAAAACTGCAGAAACCGCCCACCTCAATTTTCCGGTAATTTTTTAATATTATATAATAAATGATGTTATATAAAAAGTATTTGGAGAAAATTCGTCAAACGGAGTAAATTCGTCTTCAGACTATTAAGAAAAAAACGTGTTTTATTTTCATTTTATTTTCATTCATTCAGAGTCAAAATTGTGACACGAGTGAGTTTTTTTTATTACATCTGCTGAGGATTCATTTAATTTGGACGCAAAAGCTTGAAGAGACATTTTTTTTTTCACCCCTGACAATCGTTGGACACATATCTCAATAAAATGGTTAATAAAAAATGGTTATTTGAAGATAAAAAAAAGGAGAATGAAATAATACAGAAAATGAGAAAGAGGATTGGGGTGAAGAAAGTCTGTTAAAATTGTGTTTAACTCGGTGGTATCGTGTATCTCGATTTCCAGACGTTGAGCTTGACATTGTCGAGAAACTCATCAGCGAGACAGTCGAACTTTTCTCTTTTGCTTCTGTGGAGGTCTGAGAAGAGGGTAGATGTCGTTGTGTCTCAAATTCTCATCTCCACCTTACTTCGCCCCCTCGGGCGATTCATTTAATTAACGAGAAAGAGTGAGTGAGAGGAAAGGAGGCAGACAGAAGACAGGGAATGAAATGCAGTGAAAGGAACGTCGCCTAGCTTCCGGAGCTTTGGGGCTCGTCGTGCTTCCTTCAAACCTTTCCTTCGCCTTCTTCCGCCTCCTCGATTTCTCGTTACTCAACATTTGCCGCAAATATCGTCTTTCCAAAATTATGCGAAAGCTCCATTTCCCAGTTACTTTCTCTCTCGGCTCCTAATTCGAAATCTCAATTTCAAAGAAACCGCCATATTTTAAAAACGACATTTTTAAAGTAACATCTTCACTGCGCACAACAATATGACACTGATTGTATTTTTAAAAAAATTCTTTCCTAAGGAAGATAATCTTTTTCACAAATATTACATTCGATTAAAAAAAATATATAATTTCGATGCCAATCGAAATGTAAAAATGGTATTCCCCACAGAAATTCAGAATAAAAAAAATAATACTATCAATTTATTTTAAAAAAGCGAAGATTTTATAATTCCAAATTTTGTATGGAATTGTAAAATTAACATTTGATTTTTGAATAAAAAATAAATAAATTTCGATATTTACAGAAATAAAAAAATGGGATATCTCGTAAAAATTGACAACGTTTTTGTTTTTAAATAAATTGTAAGTATTAAATTTTGATATAATTTTGAAAAATATAGTCGCGAATGTTCAAAAATTAAGTTTTTTATGAAGCTCCTAGATTTAAATTCACCGTGAAAACACGCGTGCTATTAATATATATATAATCGGAGCGGAGACTCATCGTTATCAGCAAACCGTGAAGCAAATCACTAGATCGAAAGCAACAGCTCGCGAACGACTGCAACGTTGAACCCGAATTCGCAGAGTCATGGTGACGAGAATGTCCGACAGTTTACCGACGTGTTGAATAGAGAGGTTCGCCTATCTCCGTCGTTTGTCTTCGTACAACACTCCGACGCCGGCGTCAATCTCGACGTACTACAGCGAGTATTGTGCTGACTGTAAGCGAGTAGTGTGTACAGCAAGAAGAGAAGGGGGAAGTCCGATGAGGTTTCAGTGTCTCTCAACCATTTTGAGAATCAAGTAATGTCCGGAAATCTGACGAGTCATAATTTTAATTGATGTGTCCAAATTTAAAAAAAAAAAACTGTAACATTAACTGCAAGATTAAAATTATTTTATTAATTGCTTAAGTAACGAGAGACAATTTTTAAAAGGGTTAAAGGAAAAAAGATTGACTAATTTTGCTTCCTCATTGAACGAGGTGTTTTTGGGATTCTAATTTCTTCAAAGTATGCAAAATGTCGAAAAAAGTGGTTTAGGGAAATAGTCTGCAATTGGATGCATTTACGTATGCGCGGATGTGATAAATTGCCTAAAATTTATTCCGCGATAATTCGTGACCTACTCGAGTGAGTCAGCTCAAATTTAATTGGCATGCAGAGTGCGAGTCAATATTGACTTGATATTTCGTATACACGAACAAATTTTTAGCTAGCGTTCTGAAACTTTGAATGTAAATTCAGCAAAGTGGTGCGAAGTTTGGAATTTGGAGAAATTGGTTAGGATTTTATAGATCATTGGAATTTAAAAAAATTTGGAAGTCAACTTCGATCGACTCATTTCGAATTTCCTGCAGGAGAGAACTAATAACAAGCTCTCCTAAATTAAAAACCTGTTGAAGATCTATAAACAGATTTTAATTTTCTAGAATATCGAATTTTCGAAATATACTCTTTATTGTCATAAATCGTTGGGTAAATTAGATTATGCAAGGAGTAAATAGTAGATTACAACACCGTATACAACCGCACCTACTGCCAGAATAATGGGTAAATAAGGTGAGCTTTCCTTCTTCGGCTCGTGATAAACCCAATCGTCGTCGTCGACGGTGGGCTCCCGAGTTTTATTGGAGCTTTTAGTAGCACCGTCACCGGAAGCCGTGCCCGTAGCCACGCCGATCTTGAGGGTTTCCCTCAATTGTATCGCCTCTTCAGTGTGACCGATCTCATCGAAACAAACGGTGCCGTCTTTGCCCGCGAGATTGATAAGGACCTCCTCACCGCCCGGATGCTTAGTCAGAAAATCCGTCAGATTGTAAACTCCGCCGTGTATCGTCATCCACAAGTCATTCTCAGAATTGTGCTCAGACACTTCGTCTGCCGTGTAGACCTTCTCCATTTCGATCTAGAAAAATAAATTTGTTATTCTAATATGTTGAAAGAATTTCCAAGGAGAATATCGGAGTTCACAGTTCAAGTTAAAACGTGTAGCATAATTTGCAATCTTATTATTTATTATGCATTTACGATCATTTGGATGCAGTAGTAAAATCGTCGAAATAATTGGATATTCATTTTAGCGAGAGAACGAAAATTTTTGTCTTTTGGATTTTGGAGTTTTTATTTATTTTTCAATTCATCAATAATTAGAGTGATTTTAGTGTACCATTTGCAATTTATTTATTGGAGTGCTCGATGAAAGAATATTTTTTGGCTCAATTTTCTAGAGAAAATTAACCGCGGATTTGAGGGAAATTTACTCGGAGAATATCCTCCTTTTAACAGGTAATGAAAAGCAAACAGAAATTTCTCGCTGAATTTCTCCAGGAACGGGAACGACGAGACTTTCGGGAGATTTAATCGAGCGATTCTATTATCCTTAACGTTTCCACTCTCGTGTTTAGAGGAACAATATTGACATGTACACCATTTTATCTGGTGTGCACAAAAAAATAACACAAAATTCAGACATTTCTTTCACTCTATATTTCATAAATAAATTTTAAACTTCTTCAAATAAATCTCAAATTCTACCGAGAGAGCGGTCAAGATTTCTCTTCCATTAATTCGTCAAAATTGAAAGAAAACCTTCTCCTCAAATATTTCAAGCAAATGAACCACATATTCTCATACAAATTAATTAATAATAATTTCGAGAACCGTGTGAAAAAAAATACATAAAATAAAAATGATCAAAAAAGTATCTTAAACAGTTGCTTTTTTGTGCATTAAAAATCTCCACAATAAATAATATCCACATTAATACTTAATTCTTATGACGAAACTCAACAAAAAGGGAATTCATTGATGAAACGAAAATTACCATGCTGAGTCTACATCGCAGGTAGCATGACATTCATATTTCCTATTGTACATTAAACCCGGAATATGAGAGGAGAAGAGAACCTTGAACTTCTCGCGCGTGTGTGAACCTATTTCTCGATTCTATTCCATGCAGTATTTACAGCAAACTCAATAGGGTAAATGTATATATGTACAGTATATATATTGTACCTTTGGTGTCTAACGTTCACTACTATACAGTCGGTTTCCTTGGCAATATCCGTTCGGTCCTGCGGTGCTTTTACTCTGGTGCCCTGTCTCCGATATCTTCCTCAGAATATACTGATTTTCCAGTCTCCAATATCTGCTACTTTTACCACGAATACTGCAGTAGCAACACAAGCTGGCATTCACTATAGTGCTTTTATATTTTGTCTCTTCCTCTCGCACAGACACTCGACTGTATTTCGTTGCTTTTATTTTCCAGGGGCACACGACTACGTTCGTACACGATCGAATGCGACTGAGAGAGAATTCTGACCATCGACGATGATAGGCCTCGACACGAGAGCCGCGCGATTTTCATGAAAATTCATTGAACCTCACACGACTTTTGTACTCTTGTGCTCCACCGACTTTCCAAGTCGCATCCTATTTGCACAGAATGGGCATGACGCGTTCAAGCTTAGAATTTTTGTGTTTTTTTTTTCCTATGCCTCGATTAATGTCGTACACTATTTACACGCTCAACCTATGAGCGTTTTATTCAATTACTACGATCTACGCTTCTGTGATTGGATGCGAATTGCGTCCGGAAATAAAGCAGTCGCAATTAACGGGAGCCGAGTCACCTTTTAAAAAAATCTTATATTTAAATGCCATTAAGTGCGTGTTAAGCATTATGATTTATGAGTTTTTTAAAGATAAACGGTGCAACAAAATGCTGTGAGGTTAAAGGTAAAATTTTTAACTTAACGTAGCTCTTACATCAAATCGGTGAACTAAATTCAGAGTTCCTTCTCTATTTTATTTGACGAAAGGTGCATTGTCGTATGACTGTGGGCATTTTTAAAAATACGAGGCGTTTATGATAAAGCTGTGATTTTAAATGTGTAAATAAATCTTTCCTTATCAAAAACTCATTGGTTAATTGGTCATAATATATTCAATTTCATATGAGAATGCACTTTTTGACAGATAAAATAAAACATCGAACACAAACATTTGGCCACCAATTCGGTCTGAACTTTACGACAAATTTTCTAAAAAATTCTTTTTACCTCACACCATTTTAGTGCACTGTATCTGGTCTTTCTAAAATTGCAGAATTATAATGCTTGGTATGTACTTAATGAAATTAAAATGTAAGATTTTTTAATAGAGCGGCATCATCTACAGAATTTTTGTCTTATTTTGATCTTATCTAAATTTGATGTCATCCTGAGAAAAATTATTTAACTAATCATATAATAGAGTGCCTGAAAATAAATTTGAGCGGGAAAGAAGAAAATATTTCCGCAGGAAATATTTAAGATTCAAACAAAATTTATTGTTTGGATGAAAAGGAATGGACAACGTTGATCGACAGAAGTAAAAACATTTGTAGAGGAGTTCCACCGTTTCGATTCATTGACCCTTTTAATTTCCGTTCCCTATCAAGTATTGCGTGAAATTGGCGGATCCTTTAATCGCACAGATCAAAGCAATTGCCTGTATGGTCGACGCTTCGTTACAGCTGACAACGCGATTTTCTGAAATTTATTTCCTCTTCCGATTCGCTCTTCTGCCCATTTGTATCGAGATATCTGCGTATAACGACATTCAGCAGTGAACACTTGAGTCATTTATTGCGTTATATGACTCAAGTGTCTTGTGCTCGTAAATAAAAATCCAGATAACAAGATAATCCATGAATTACTGAGTGAAATAGCGAAGCTGTCTGGAAAGCATTTCATTCATCTACCAGAAATTTATTTTTATATGCAATTATAGCATCAAATTGGAAAAATCTTTTTCCTAAAAAAACATTTTTTTCGTCTATTCTTCTAGTAGTAGGCATTTTTCCAGGCTATCATGGGCTCCAATTAATTGCTTTCTCACAGAGGAAGTTTTTTTTTATTGTTATACATTCTTTTAAAAAATCAACATGCTAAAGAAATGTTTATTAATTACCTCAAAATTAACAACTAATCCAATTCTCCGATAAAACTGTCTTTTTGCCTATCATTTCAACCGGCAAAAAAGTATTTCAGACATCACTGTACTCCGAATGATAAAAAACCATTCGATATTTCCTCTTGCCTCAGGCTTTCAATCTGAAAAAGGAGTTCGCTGCTGAATAACCCTATTTTCATGATAATAGAGTCCAAAAGGACACAGTATAGCAAAAACCATAATTTATTCCCTGCTAAACTATTTTAGGCTTTCAATACCGACACAGATATTGACGAAAACTCTTGTGGCGTGTTACCCCTGACATTTTCTACATTTGAAGCTCATATACGAACACAAAAGACGCTATCTAAGATTCATTGAGCGTTTTGCGTGTCGCACTTCACTAAACGCTTAAATGTTTCCTTACAGAGAAGCAAGCTTTAAAAAAATCCTATGATATTGATAAGATACTCGAGCTAAACTGTGAGCGAGTCGCGAGCGGAAGTAGCGTCGAGTTCATGGTGTCCTCGACCCAAAGCACGTTGAACCAACTTGCTAGTGGCTTGGGTTAAGCAGCTGCGATCACGCGAACTCACGATATAGGGCGAGGGCTGTAACCAACCCTGGGAATTGCTTAGCCACAGCCACTTTTCGTTGCTTGTCTCACGAGGAACTCTGGCGACCTCAGAAAAAGATAAATGAGCTGGGTTACAGGAAGGAAAAAAAAACGTAAATGAATAAATGCGACGCATGGTGAAGCGTTTGTCGCAAGATAAGTAAAAAAGGCAGCGAGGTTATTGTCCCGAAGAGAGTGACGATATTTTAGCGATAAGTCGTCGAGTATTTTGCGGGAAAATCTTCGCAAAAAATATAGAATTAAAAAAAATTGAAACAAAGCAAAAAACTCACACGTTTCGTTACTTTTGTGATTACAGAAAACTGGAGCGAGGATCAAGATCTACTCAAATTGCTGTCCGCACAGCACAGACCGCGTCATTAGCATCTGCGGCAAACCGGCAACGTGCATGGAATGCATCAGGGAACTCGTCGCTACGATAAAAACTGTGAGCACCTCTTACCTTGCAAATACAGTTTCTTCAAGAGTTTTTAATATCTACCTTGAGCCGAATTTATCGCTTTGAATTAAGTTTATTCTTATGCTTGGTGAGAATATATATATATTTCGGGCATATATATATCATTACACGTGCTGTCGCTTGACCCGAAGAGAGAAAAATTTGAATTATTGTAGTTTCACATCAGAAAATAGCTTGCCCTCCGTAAATATTCAATGATTCCCATGAATATTCATTATTTCGTGATTGTGATGAAATTATCGATTTCATTAATGTTACAATTTTTTTCCTCATACGTGTGATGACCAGGAAAGAGAGTACAAAAATATTTTTTATATACTTAGCTCCAATTCAGTAACGTCCATTTCAGCTAAAACAAAAATTACCGCAGCTCAAGAACATACAAAATTTATTTTAAAAATCGAAGTCCTATAAGATCTACAATCTTAAAAAAATGGCTCAATTTTTCCGTTAATTCATACGTAAGCCCTGTGGCTGTTTTACCGATCTATCAAATCTTCATCCTAAATTCAACTTTTTTTCATCTCTTTTTTTTTATGTTTTTTATGGCTAGTTTATTTTTCAATGAAAAAACCATCATTATGTTTAGTTCGATCAACACTTGTTTTTTAAAAAATCGAAAAAGAAACATCAAATCTCGACGTTTTTTCGAGCCTCTAGGTGATCGTAGCCCCTTAATTTACTTCGCGCCTTGATATTTTTGAACTAATATTTAATTAACCTATATTGATGCACGCAGTCACCTCTGAAGGGTGTGAACAACCCGTATGATCCGCACAACTACGACGACTACTACGCCGAGGAATATGGTGGCTACGGTAGCGGCGAGGGTCAGGGCAAACCCGGCGGTTTCGGTGGACCCGGTGGCCGCGGCAGTGGCGGCAATGCCGGAGGCGGAGGAGGCGGCGGCGGAATGCCACCGCGTCGAGACGCTCGGGGCGGCGGACCGCCGGACATGAACAGAGCATTCCCACCGCCGCCAAGGGGTGGACCGCGAGGAGGGGGCGGTATGTCCGGACCGCCAGATCGTGGATACGGCGGTAACGCTCGTGGAGGAAACGGGGGTGGCGGCGGCGGTAACTACGACGGCGGAAGAGGAGGCGGAGGTTACGCCGGCAACCGAGGAGGTCCGCCACCTTATGGAGGCGGAAATTACAACGGTGAGTACCGACGATTTGAAATAGTGAAGCGTACAGTAAGAGCTTACCACCGAAGTACCCAATAAATTCGGCATTTCTCTTCTCTGCGGTCAATGAGAAGGAAAAACCGGTATTTTACTCAGTTAAAGACTCGATTTAAGTAAACTATCCAAGTTAATATTGGTGATTTGAATTTCATTTTTTTAAAAAAAGGTGGTTGAAGGATATTAAGGAAATCTTTACTCGACAACGTAAAGAGCGTGTTCTTGATATAATCGATTTAAATTTTTTTTATTTTGAAGCTCTTAAGGGTGACAATCATCCATTGGCTAAGGAAATATAAACTTACAGTCCAGTTTTATTCAAATCTATCATTTCCTGACAATAAAATGATTGTGAGAAAAATAATGGGATTTATGGTTCAATAAATTGAATATATGTCCTCATTTTAAAGAAAATTTGTACCAATTGATATGAATTAAAAATAATCTAATAACAAAAATGTTGAATATTCGAAAATTATGAACAACACATAATCGTTAAAAAGTAATTGTTGCTGATCTAATTAAACGATAAATTTGTATAATACAGGAGCTTTTACAAATTGAGTATCGAATGGAAATTAATTAGTTTTTTCATGGATGTTTAGATAACGGATGGGGAATGCAAGGCAATGCTCCGAACGGACTCGGAGGTGGTGGAAATTCCGGAATGGGAGGCCCACCTCTGGGCGGCAACAACCAGGGCAACCAGGGAAATATGGGCGGCGGTAACAAAACCAGCACTCAAGTCACCATTCCCAAAGAGGTAAAAATTTATAACTTTTCGGCTTACAGAGAAAGTTCCGTTTTTGTAAGAAAAAAGCGTCTGATATACCGACGAAAATCCACATAACCATAACTTGTTTAGCTACTCAATTGGACTACTTAAAATCTTACTGCTATTTCCAGTATTATTCAATGTTTCTTTGTTAAAGAAGAAACGTGCAATATTTTCCTTTTTTAATTTTCAACGACTATGAATCGTTATTTTCATTAAAATCGAAAATATGTTTTTCATCTAAAAAATAGAAGAAAGTATCAGTATACTTTGTGTTTACCGTTCAATAACTTCAAAAATAATTTTTGCACAGTTTCTTCTCATCCGATCATTTTCAATGATTGAAATTCAAACGATTGTATTAAAAATGCGTCTGGAAAGCTTTATTTTATTTTTGAATATTTATATTCAACTCGGATTCAATGTATTAACAATCTCTTATTGTTTTTCAGTACGCAGGTGCAATTATCGGCAAAGGAGGTGCGCGGATCCGAAAGATAAGGTCGGACAGCGGCGCAGGAATTACCATAGACGAGCCGTTGCCCGGCAGCAATGATCGCATTATCACGATCACCGGGATACCCAATCAAATACAGATGGCCCAGTACCTGCTGCAACAAAGGTAATTGTGCGTCTCACGACTCAGTTTATCGAATAATTTTCGTAACTCGTTCACCAAAAGCTCTAAATCATTGTAACAATCATTGTAACAACAACAAAAGCAACAAAAAATTTAGCTGAAGATTAACAAATGCGCTTAACAACTCACCACACGTCATCGTCATCGCCGAAAATTGTCTTGGGAATAATTAACGTCTTTACGCCTAACAAATGCCGCTCGGCGACGTAATCGCTTGCCCGGAGGTGAAGGAGAAGAATTTCGAGAGAAGAGAGAAGCAAAGCACCCTTTAAACTCGTCCGACGTTGAAAATGAAAGAAAGTGAAAAAGAGTGAGAGAGAAAGAGAGAGAGAGAACAAAGTGATCTGAAAATGAAAAGAAACTCGAGTCCCGTTGTATGGAAGACTAGTGATTTTGTTGTTCTACTTTAGATGTAACAAGGAATCACTAATCATCCTACAAAGGTGCTTATTATCGTCGATCGTCCTGCGACGCCGCACCTGCTTTTGGAACTAACATCATCATCCTTTCTTCTTCCGCTGCTGCCGAAGCTACGCCTTTTTATATGTCATTAATACATCTTTTCTTCCATGAGATTGTTAATAAAGATAATAAGTGCATATGTATCCTTTTTCTGTCAGTTTACTAATGTTAAGGAAGTCATAGTGAAAGCTCACGTTTTAACTTTTATGCTTTTAAATTGTATGATATGATTTAAGCGATTTTGCAATTGCAAAATGTTGAGAAATTTTATGTTAAGAAAGGTATTTCACCTAAGAAAGGTATTATGAGATTTTATATCGGCAAGAAATCGAGTTTTAAGATGAAAATATTTCTCGCGTCTTATTGTTCGCATAATTGATGAAAAAATTAATAACCGTATATAACCTTGGTAGTATTTTTGCAAGTTCATGACCAAAATACCTTTAATCACGTAGTGAGTACTTTTAAGTTCAATTTTCATTAAATAAATAACAAAACTACCTTACATTTAGTTTAAATCAACCAATTCAATATTGGTCTAAAATTTAACGTATTTTGCATGCGAAACCTGTTATAATCCGTCAATTTTTGACAAGCTTTCAAAACTAATTCGTAAATACAAATATTTTATGTGAACCTTAGAAAAACGATTAGGATTTCTAATTTCCAATTACATGTATTGTTTGTCAATTATTACGTTTTTCGGATGATAAACATAAAGAAACCATTTTTCAAGCCGTGTCAAAGATTTAAAACAGACTAATATGACTCGATGAAGGATATCAAATAAATTCTATTACATCGATCAGTAAATTGTACAAAATTAGGGAATCAAATATTTGACACGGCCCAGAAACATTGTATCGGTAATAATTCTAGAGGTAGTGCCACCGTAAATAATGAATAATGTTGATTCACAATAGCAACGAAATATAATTTTTCTTTTTTCTTTGCTCTGTTGCAGTGTGCAAGACAATGCAGACCACTATTAGTGCGCGAGAAGCGAAACCACACACACAAACAAAAGCCGGGGGAGCCAAAGATGCGTTTGTAACTGTTTTTTTTTTAAGAATATTTCAAGAAACGATGAACGAAAGAGGAAAAAAGCAAGACGATGAGGACGAGTCGATAATCCAAGCGTGAAAACAAACAAACAGAAACTGTGAGCAGAGATAAATCCGTGTTGACGAACGCATATTCATACATATCCATACATGAAACATCGTTCTCGCGTGCTCTCGTGTATGTATGTATGCGCATGTTAAGCGCGCGAAAACGCAAAAGAATTAAGAAAATAAGATTACCTAGAAATCAATCAATGGACGAGACGATGAAAAAGTGCTGCGTTATGACGTGCGTGGCCTTGACTAGGAAACATATTTTTTCAGACGACTTTTCCGTAGACCAGAGACAAAGAGAGAAAGAAAGGAAAACAAAGAAAAGAGAACAAGAGAAAAATGAAACATAAGAAAACAAAAAAAAAACCACTGTAGAATATAATGATGGCTTTATACACATAAATATATATTTGTAGAATTCCCCTTAAGGCGTTTGTCGCCGCGCTTCCTCCCAAAAACTCGTCCGTCGTCGCTATTTTCTCCGATTTATATTTTGCTTTTTTTTTTACATATCATCGCATAAAGATTACATACACATGCGCCAGACGACGATGCGAACCGAAATGGTCTCAAAATGGCGTGCAGACTTTTGTTACGCATTTTTGTTTTTGTTTTTTAACACAGTGCTTGTTTAGAATTCTGTTTTTTATCTGTACATAAGCGCAAATGCCGACAGAAATCGTACGAGAAGAGAGGAAAGTACGCTTTCTTTTATCTGTCGCACGAACGAATATCTCGGCCATACGAGAAGCAAAAACAAAAAAAGGATCGAAAAAAACCATCGACGAATCCTCGTAATCATGGTTATTGGCCTAAGTCATTGTTTTCCGTTTGTTGAGTCCGTAAATATATCGCTAACGTCGCTATCATGTTGCGACTACGAGGATATTTCTGTCAACGCCACTTTGAAACCATCGAAAAGCAAAAAATCCTTTCGCCGCTTTAACGCGGCAGAGCTGTACATAAAAAGTTATAAACGGTAAAAGAAAACAAACAAATAACAACAACAAAACTAAAGAGAAAAACGGAAAAGAAGTATCGACACTCTCCCCCTGATTATAGATTATACTAACGGAATTCCCTAATCGCAGTAAACGCTTAAGCACTCGTTATTAAGAATCAGAAGTTTTGATAATCGCATTACCTTCGAATGCATTTATTCGTTTATTTATTCCTTCAAATGGTGAAAAACCATTATATTTAAGCTCCTGCCATATTGGTAAGAAATCCATAAGCATTTTGTGAAAATAAAGAGTGTTTTCTTCCATAAAAATTCATTTGAAATACGCCACGAAAATCACATTACCAACGAACAATTATTTTTGTTTCTCCAGTAATTTTCGAATGAATTTATCGTGGAAAAAGGATATTGTTTATTTTCGATAAGATGTTTACACATTTCCTCAGGATATTCTAAAAAAAAGATAATGAAAATCAAACTGTTTGCAGAATAAATAAATAGATCAAGTTTCAATGTGATGGGATTGTCGGGACTCTGTTAAGAATAAAATAATAATTAAAAGAATTATGCGATAAGATAAAAGAACAAAATAAGAACGATAAATGAGAAACAAAGTTAATGAAAAAAAAAAAAAAAAAAAAAAATGCGCCTCGCTACGTCGCGGAAATAACACGAATTTTCGTCATCAAAATTTGGTGTGTTCACAATTCACGACAATTTTTTCCCGATTATTCGGCGCGTTTTCGAATATTTTCTTTTCTCTAGGATGTCAATCGCAGATTTTTTATTCGCTCTTTCCAGGACGCTCTCCCCTCGTCCTTCCCGCAATCGCCCGCATCACTTTTTCCCAGATCCAGTAAAACCCACCCTCGCCCTCTTAATTATTCACTCGTCTATTTATAATCCTCAGGACTCGAACAAAGGGCATTTGTATATCGCTGGCTCAGTTCAACGACGAAACTTGCCGTTGTCTGTATGACGTAGAGGTTTTTTTCGTGTTTCTTTTTACGTTTTTAAACCGTGCGCTCTCGGTCGTAGAACGAACGCTTACCAATCAAAAGAACTAATGAAAAAGAACAAAAAAACACAAAAAAGAAAGAAAAGAAAAAAAATGACAGAATAAATAAGAGATAAGGAAGAATATATATATATATATATATTCAGACGCATCGTCCGAGAAATCGACTCGTATGCATTTCATTAATTTTTTTAACTCGTAATTATAATGATAAAGAAAATAAAATACATAACACAAATACAGAGGAGAAATCTAGCCGTGTGAATGCTGTTTGCGAGGAAGCGATAAATGTACGTGTGTGTCTGAAACGATGAACGCACGCGTGAAATGTACGAGTGCGAGTGTGTATCGGGGCTTAAGGGTGTCACGAGGAAATCTCTGCGAGGGAAGGAAATCAAGAGAGTGGGAGAGAAAGAGAAAGAAAATACAAACACTCGCCCGTAACACGATACGTGTATTATAAGGATATACAGTTTACAATTATTTGTAATAATGGATACATCTTATTTGTCAAATAAAAATTAGTACAAACGAACTTTTAATTGTGGACGTATCATCATTATTATTATTAAAACCATAACGTCGTAGGCCCTCCAGTCCTTCTCCTCCAGTCTCTTAAGTGTCATCAAAATAAAATAAAAAGTATCTGCAAGCGGTAATGGCAATGTAAATTTAACCATACAACATAATAATCGCGGATCTTTGAAAAATCACAAATAAAGTACATCTAAATTGTACAGCTTTGTGAGTAGGTCTTACTTCAGTAAAAAGAAGTGGGTAGGAAAACAAGAGAATTATTCGGTTTCAAAGTTACCAATTGCTCATAATTAGTTCGATTATAACGAGCAATAGCTCATTTTGTTAGTATATTTTCGATGATATTTGTAGTTCAAAAGATAAAAATATTTGTCATTTGAATTGTAATTTTGACTTTATTGTGCCTAGCGCTCGTAATAATAACATGAAAATCGTGAAAAAATGTGTTTTTTTAAAAAAAAAGCAAAGCTTCCGCTCAGAAGTATTGCTTTTACCCAATGAAATCCGCTGATGTGCTCTATTTACCTGAAGAAAGCGTTTCTATGTTTTTATATATGTCAAACTAATTTATTTCTCAATTCTCAAGGAAGGAAAAAATCTTCAGGAAAAACAAAACTTTTTTTCCTAATTATTTGTAATGCATTTTTATTTTATTCTTTTAAGAATCAACGTTGCGCTATTATCATTTTTTTTTTTTTCAAGTACGTCTAATTGCTGTATTGTAGTAATTGTACGGCACTGTTTGTTCTTTCAATGTCGTGTGCTTTTGTAACGCAATTTTGTTCAATTCTAGAGCTCTCATCGTTATTAGCTCAGCGAGGCGCAGAGTCCTTTCGTTTCCCATAGGATCTTGCAGAAACTTGGGGAACAAGTACTCGAGGAGAAAAGTATCTCGTAGTCCCGAAGGCATAGTTTACGGTGGGCGAACTCCGAAAGCTTTTGTTCGAACAGTAGTCGATAGCCTACAGAGAGTTGCTTGCTCACCACTGCGGAAACTCCATCGTCTGTTCTTCTCCTCCTTGTGTCAAGCGATGGCGCATTGTTCCCGAGCTTACTCGGGAGTTGCTTCATTTTCTTGCAGCGAAATTACAAACTTTTCGTATCCGCCAACTGTAAACGCGCCACGAGACCAGAAAACTGGTGTAAGTAGTTTGCATCTTTGCATTAATAAGCTCCAAGCTACAATTATGGATAAAGTTGGAAAAATAAGTTACAGAGATGGATAATTGATATTGACTATTGTCAATAAGTATTATAAAATATCAGGAAATTTGGCTCAGGTCGCAGACCATTTGATCTCACTATTTTACGGTAGAAAAATACGCAAATTTTTTAGACTGTTTAAAAATATCCATAATCGAATTTTGGTGATTGTGGAAATAATTTTCGTTTAATGGACGATACTTTTGTGTCTGTAAGAAAAATGTACCAGAGAGGTTCTTTTTGGCTTGCGTTTACCTGAAGAACACGCATATTGAGAAATAAAATATTAAGGTTTACATTTTTTTGAAAATGAATCAGTTTTTTAAGAGTTACGACACTACAAATTTAATTTTCAAAATAAAAAGGCCTTTGCTGAATTACGAACTTTTTGAGCAACTTCTGATCTGAAATCTCCCAAATCTTTGCCATATAATTGTCAAGAGAGAGAGAGAGAGATTTTCAAATATAAAAATCTACAAACAAAAATGTCCATTTCACGACACATTGAAGTAAATCTAAAAAAAAAAAATTAAACGAAATAAAGTTAAGAAAAATACGAATTCTTTTTTTTGCATCTTCATCAAAATTGTTTCGCAAACTTTAACGCGTTTCTCTCGAAAATACGTTTTTAAAGTCTGCATTATATTTCGAGACCTCATCATCCAAACGAGTTTCAACGTCGGGGAATATATTAAAAGATAATTCTACCTTCGGCAAACCTATTTTTATCCTACATTATAAATTGAACGACTTCAAAGCGCCGCTAAAAAATATAATGAACAGAACGTCACGTAAGCCAGCCAAGTTGTAACAGTAATTATGCGCTTTTTCACACAGGTGCAACCTCTGTCTTTTATATATATTTCTTTTTTTGTCCAACAAATGTTCCCATTACGTATTATAAGCAAGAGAAATTTTTGTCAATTAACAACTTCATTAGAATGCACGAGTGCATAATTAAAACATATTGCCTACTATTTTATTTTATTTTAATCCGAAAATTTTTTTAAATTATTAATTTGAATGTTAAATTGATAATGTGACGTGGTAAATACAAAATAAATAGCGTAGAAAAACATAAGAATAGTGGAGTCATAAAAACCATGCTATAAATTTTATTTACACCTGTAACTTTACATACGTAGATATTAATATGCATTTATGTTTATTAATCGAGATGATTTTATAAATGATATTTGTATAAATCTCTGATTTATTGCTTAAATCTACAAGCTTCAAGATTTCCTGACTGGTGCTGCTTAAACGGCTTATATGTGAACCATATCCGAATGTAAGTGACTACCATACCGATATTCCATTCTTGCATAGGCAATGTTAAGAAAATAGAATGACTTTTAGTAGCTTTTTGTCTGATTTTTTAAAAATATTTGTAAACATGTAAAATTGATGAAATACATTTTTGCTGGATTAAAAGAAATCAATTCCACAAAGTTTCCAGGGAAATTAAAATAATTTTTGCTTTTTTCATTTGCCTGCATTTTTCAAATGCTTGTGCGATTCAAAAGGACAACATTTTTTGGATTGAAGCAACAATGATAATTTTTTGAAATTCGTATGATACTTTTTAAACAATACTTCTGCAATGTCTGCTACAAAGGATATTTAAAAAAAAATCTTTATCGAAAAGACTTTTTATATCGGTTTTCTATATTTATTTTATCACGAATGAAAAAAGTGTATGCCTTTTAATAAACCATTTGCAATTTCTTCTCTGCAAATTGCATTAACAATTATTCAACGTTAAAAATATAGAGAATGCATATTTACTTGAAGACATTATTTTTGCTGGGAAGTATCCATATAATTAAATTTATTTTTCTTGAGGAAACATGAGTCTAATTTTATTCGGTCTTTTTTGCACACGAAAATGATTTACGTACACAGCAAAAAAAAATTAGTTGTGGCCAACGATTATCTGTTGAAACTAATAAATTTTCTGTGAAATCGATCAATTTATTGGTTCGCCAGAACAGGTAGTACTTTGACCTGATTTTTTTTGTTCGCATATCTGTGAGTGGCAACGCTTATCTTACTTATCATCGAAAGAGGAACATAATTAACTGAGATGAGCTTCGAGGCAATGAGTCTTGCTCAGTCACGACGCGGGAATGATCGATCATCTTGTGATCCCTTAATTAAGATAGATTCTCTTTTATATATTCTGGCCACCAGCGATTGAAGAAATTTTTCGGTTTCTTGTCGGCCCGATTATATTATCTTCCTATATTCGATAAAACGAATAATCTGAACCTGTTTATTTAAAAAAATAAGTTTGTATAACATCTTATTACAATTTATGAAACTATTGCAAGGTCGAATATCGGCTAACAAATATTTCCGATGTATCCCACATCAAAAATAAAAAATTGTTGGTTTCATATTTGCAGCTTAGAACAACTTTATTATTTTCTAAGAAACATTTTCGTAAATGCAGTTATAGTTTTTAAGTAATATTTCACCACGAATCCGTGAAATTAGTAGCAGTGGATTTGGTTTTATTCAAATTATATTTAATTATGAGTGTATATTCGAAATTATATTAATGTAATTTTTTTTATATTTGTGCATTACATCGTTGTGAATAATATCCATCACTAACATTCCGAATAAAAGGTATAAATGATATTGTTCCATGAATCAAAACTGTTTTTTGACGAGGGAAAATTTTGGGAGTCTGACTCAATTTCGGAAGAAGAACAATAAAAAAGTAAAAGAATCATTATTCTGCAATTTCTTATATTCTTATCCCTCGTAGCGAAATTAAACAGTCACTCAAATCAGAATTGCAAGGGCAAGTTAGTTTTTTTAACTAAACATTTGTGGCCAAATTTCAATTACAATCATTATTGTTTTATTTATTTTATAAACCTGAACTAGTTATAAAAAAATAATTGAAATACACAATTTTTCAGTGAAGTCTCACAAAAAATGGAGAGAATGAATTTGAGAAGAAGGGGATTTAATTTTTTGAACTAAACACTTGTAGCTAAATTGCAATTATAATCATTTTTATTTTCTTTATTTTATAGACCTGAAGTGGTTATAAGAAAATCATAAAAATGTGTAATAACTATAGAAAATTTTTAGTGAAGTCTCACAAAAGATGAAGAGAATGAATTTGAGGAGATGGAAATTTACTTTTTTAACTAAACATTTGTAGCTAAAGTGGTAGTCATAATCATTATTTTTTCATTTTTCAAAATAAATCTAAAATGCTTTAAAAAAAATGACTATAATTTTTATTAACCATAGAACATTTTTTAGTGCAGTCACACAAAAATTGGATAAAATGAGTTTCAGGTGCAGGACATTTACTTTTTAGAGACGGTATTGAATTTCAAAAATTTAACTATCTAGAACTTGAATCCCCCTCCTTAAGTACCAGTGTTTTTGATAGTAATGCAAAAAATCGAGGTTTGATGTCGTGGCGAATAGAAGAGGCTATTTAAAAATCGATGCCCTCCTTGGACGCGAGACGCTGAATCGTCGGTGGTTGCTTGCAGTTCTTCAGCTTATTCTTCCTCGGGCCGTCACGTACAACGGTAACAAGGTCCTTAAGGTGAGCGCGAAATTGCGGGCTCAGCAAGCAGTACAGTACAAAGCCTGCGGAGCTCGATATGGCGTTGAGAACAGTTGCCCAGATGCGAAACCTGCAACGACAAAAAAGTAAAAAAAAAAAACACACACACACAAATTTTTTTTATGTCAACGACAAATTCAATCGAATCAACAATATATTTTATGCATACCGAACTACCGCTGCAAAAGCCCCGGGGATTTCTCACTCAGAGATATGCGATTTTTTTTTTTTCAATAGAAAATGTATGGTAATTTTGGAAAGGGTGCTTTTTTGTAGTGAAATATACCTTTCCATGAAAGCCTCGTGAACTCTGGCTGGATCACCGCTATAGAGAATCGAAATTGCGCTTCTTCTCGATGCCAAGTGCGTCGGAAGTTCGCCCACCAGAAAAACGAACACTATTCCCACGAGAGTTACCGTCAACCTCGCTCGTTCCTGCATCATTTTTTAGAGGTAAAATATTTCTTATTCGTCTTTTCGACAAGATTGACGGACATGTGCAGAGCTGTCCCGCGCAAAAAAAGTAAATAAAGAGTCTTAAGGGTATGGCGTATTGGACGGTTTAAGATTCCATTAATACTCTGAGTATTTAAAGAATTATTAAATGAATTGCACAGGTATTTAGTATCAAAAAAGTATTAAAAGAGTATTAAATTAATTTCGCAGGTGTTAATACTTTTTAAAAACTTTTAAAATACTTTCTTTTTGCGCGGGATAAGAGCTTCTTGCTTTTTAAACAATCGTAAATAATCGTAAAGCTTGATTTCTAATAAAATTGTAAAATTAAATATAAAGATAACAAAAATATGAAAAATATTTTCTTCGACTGTACGATTAATGTGCTCAGCCATAATAAATGTAATAATTACCCGAATGCATCTGCTCTCTCCGGCATTCTTTTCCATCAAGACTCGACGTTTTTCGATGACCTTTCCCACGGAAAATAGAAGAAAACTATTGCCAATGATAAGAAACAGTGCGGGTATCAATCCAAACACAGACAATTGAAGCCAGTTATTCAGATCGTACCACCTGAAGAATTAATAAACAATTGAGGGGACTTGTAAGGTTTTTTTTTGTAAATATTGACAAAAAAAAATATTTTCTCTTATACCATGAATTGAAGAACTCTGTTGTGACGATCTCTCCGCTCTCGTTGTACTCGTAAATGAAACAGTAAGGGAGATTGCAGACGACAGCCACTGGAAGGGTGCACCACATGAGCTTCCTGGCTATAATATTGTTGCAGAATTTTGGAGGTTTACATCTCAGTGGACTACAAATACAGAAAACATAATTAATTAAAAAGCTCGAACCATGACGAAAAATAAAAGTTTCATTAAGTGACTAACTTAAATTTATTTTTACCATTAATTAGAATGCAACTACAAAAATACTGCTATAGTTGCATTTTTCACCACTGTTTCTCTTAGAATATAAAAGTAAATGTATAATCAAAGAAATTAGATATCACTGTACCAACAGAAAATAAGGAAACTAAGTATCCAATGATAAAGAAGAAAATAATAAAGTGTTAAGAGGCTGTAATATTGTTGCAGAATTTTGGAGGTTTACATCTCAGTGGACTGCAAAAACAGAAAACATAGTCAATTAAAAAGCTCGAACCATGACGACAAAAAAAAACCAAAAACGTTTTATTTATGATAGCTATTGAATACCAATTGATTGTACAGTATAGGCAATTGGAGAACGTAGAAATCAATTAGAATTGCTGAATAATAAAAAAGAAGCTGAATGAATAAACCGAAAAAAATTAGCATGAGATGCTCGATAAATCAGAGAGAAATAAAATAGAATCGTTGAATTAAATATGCGGTAAGTTAAGGAGCCAATCCAGAAAACTATCAAGTGCCATTATTACAATTTTTTTATTAATTAGAATGCAACTACAAAAATACAAAAATACTTATAGTTGCATTTTTTACCACTGTTTTTCTTAGAACATAAGAATAAATTTACAATCAAAGAAATTGGATATCACTGTACCAACAGAAAATAAAGAGACTAAGTATCGAATGACAAAGAAGAAAGTAATAAAGTGTTAAGAGGCGATTGCTCGTTATGAGGATCGATTGACGAGTTCCACGGGGAAAAAAGCATTGTCCGGTGATTAAAACTCTGTGGAAATTGGTTCTAGCCGATCGATCATCCACGCTCGCGCGGGCATTCATCGCTTCCGTCACGAAGGGCTTCGCGCTTTTCTTATAGCTCACTCTTACTCCTCCTTCAGATTGTATACCATTTCTGTTCGTAATATTGAAGTTCGTTGCTAATTATAAACTTGCTGCCTGCGGGAAGGCCGAGTTCCACAAAGGCCAAGGTTTTGCCTCGCAAGTTAAGTTTTCTTCAGGATTAAAAGGAAGAAAATACTAACTGGAGAGATCCTGAGCCATTTAGCAGCCTTTTCATATCGTTGAATAAATGTGCTTTAAATGTGCCCACTTTTTTGCATATCCACGTCGTTATAATTATGTCACATTGTGATCATAAATTGACATACCTCAAAAAGTGCCGCTTTTGAACCGCAGGACGAAAAATCTTGAAAAAGCTCCAAAGGACTTTGAGATTTGATACGAAGTTTTTTGACTAATTTGAGCGCTATTTATGACGTATTTAAAAAAGTGACACTTTTAAGTCGCATTAATACGAAAAATCTTAGAAAAATTCACAGCGATTTTGAGATCGACTAATTTGAGCATAATTTATGGATTAGTTTTAGCAACTTTTTATGACAAGTATCTCCAAAAATACTCAAATTAAAATAATCCTAAGATTTTTCGATCCACCATAAAATCGTATAAAAAAATTACTGAAATAAATGATTAATCAACGAACCCATTAAAATTAATGATCACAAATACGATTTTGTTTAATGGACGTTCGGTTAAGATCGAATAAAGTAAAACCTTGGTAAATGTTACCGGAAGAAATAGCGAGAAATTAATCGACCTTTCTTTGTATCGAATAATCACCAAGTGATGATTAATAGTGCAAGCAATTTAATTGTCTATGAAGTACTTTTCAATACTAATAAATGTCAGATTATTATGGTATAAAAAAAGGACAAGGAAAAAAATGTCTTCTATCAAATGATCACTGAGTGAAGATTAATAGTAATAATGCAAGTAATGCAATTTCAGTGATGATGAACGATCGTTTTATCTGCCGATTTCATTCACTTGCAAAACCACTTGTTTTCATTGTATAGCCGATATGGAAAACGAGAAATTCAACGAAGCGTGAGTAATGTCAACAGCAATATCAGGAGAAATATAGTGTATTTTAGTAGAGTAAGCTTTACTCACCCGGAAACGAGTATCAGTCGGTCGAGGGTAACGCAGACCGTCGCCAGTACAGCGACGTTCGACGACATCGAGCCAACCGGCAAATGCACGAACGTGACATACTCGAGCCAACCACTCGAGCCCCAAAAAATACCCTCTGATAGACCCGAAAACAGGAGCAGCACACACGTCACTAAATCTGCACCTGCCAACACTTCCATCAAAACTACACTGTTAAAAATGCAAGTAAGTTTAAAAAACAAAAAGACGATATGAGATTTACGGCTGAATTTCATGTTAATATACTTTTATCACAACTTTTCTTTCTTTACCATGTCAGATCTTCCTGTAATTGGCAATATCGAGCTATCACTAAAAAGCACTATATCTGATTTTTTTAAAAGATTTTTAAATTCATTATTTAAAGAAAAAGTTCTTTATTTTAAGCAAACATATCTCGGAAACATGAAGTATTGAAAAATATATCTCCACATGCGAGGTACAGTTTTGTGTTAACTTTTGGATGAAAAATTAAAGTAAAGATTAAACTCAAGTTCAAACTTGGAACTATAAATTCGACCCTTGATAATTATTTTTCGACTGGACTTTTATTCCAAATTAATTGCAAAAAGTATCTTCTCATTCTGTCATTGAAACTTAACGGAACAATATCATTGTGAAGCAGTAAAAAATGTATATAACGATTAAAAGCTGCGGTGGAAGGGATTGTCCAAAGTGGAGAAATAAACAATAGGCGAGATTCTATATATAGCCGCACGCGAAGTTTTTATGCATCCGAGAAGAATAGAGACAATGAAGAAAAGGAACAAAAAACAAAAAGATCATACCGGACGTATACGTAAACGTTGAACCTACTTTTTCGAACCTGAGAAGTTGAAAATATCATTTAAATTACAGTAAATTCCGTCGCCCCCATAATATAATGTATTTCAAAAATATGAAATACATTGTTAACAATTATTCTTAGATACACTCTTATTCTAAGGTTCTTAATCTGAGGATTAATATTCTAGTCAGGAAACGCTGTCAAAGACAAAAGTCCAAATAACCCATACCCATAAATAACCGCCACTCAAAAAGTACGAATAACCGCCACCTCAAAATTAGAAAAGGAAGAAAATGTCTCCTACAAATTTTTCTCTCCGAGTAAAAATGAAAAAGATGCAGCGTGCCAAAGTTTTCAATTCGCAGTGATCGTCTTAATTTCAAATAATTTTATTTTATTTTTTAAAAAATATCCGCCATCGGGGAATTTAAAGAGGAACAAAAAGGTGGTAAACATTTTCCTCTCACAACTAATGTCACGGCGCTACAGCGTGCTAAAGTTTTTTTCTGAAGATGCAGAAATTTAGATGGTCATAATTGCAAAAAGTATTTTGCCATCAACATTCAAATAAGTAGAATATGAGGTATACAACAAACTTAACAAAAAATGTTATCTATCTGTCATTCAGATTTAACAGAACAACATCATTGTGAAGTATCATTTAAATAAAAAAAAAATTAACAGAATAACTGAATAATATTATTGTGAACTAGTAATAAATATATGTAACGATTGAAAGCTGCGGTAAAAAGGATTGCCCAAAGTGGAGAAATAAACAATAGGAGGGTTTCTATATAGCCGCACGCGAAGTTTTCATTCATCCGAGAAGAATAGAGACGATGAAGAACGGAAGCAAAAAAAAAAAGACTATACCTGCCAGATACGTGTACGTTGAAGCCTTGAGGCTTTTTCCGCCGAGGACGAGGAGGACGAGCGTGTTGCCGATGATACCCACAGCAGAAATCGTGGGAATGACCACACTGTACATGAAAATACCCCACGGGCTCGGTCCGCAGCTCCACACGTCGGTTTCACGCAAATTTTTCATTTTTTCAACGAAACTTCTTCCATCGCAATTTCTGAATTCCATTTTTTTTATATCTAGAGATTTTACGTGCAACACGAGCGCCACAACAATGTCATTACTTTTTGTTTCGAAAACTTTCAATGGTACCGTGACTTTTTTTTTTTTCAGCGTAACTCGTTCGCTGATGGAAAAGTTGGAACTGTCATTGTAACGGTTCGGAAATCCAGAGGGCAATGTTGTTTCAGTTAACGAGTGGCTGATAGACGGATAGATAGATAGAGGAACGATGAATCGGGAGTGGTACGATTTTTTTTTTTTTTTTTTTTTTTAGAGGGTCAATGCGTGAACAGGCCACTGATAAAACGCAAATACATAGCAGGTGATCGATAGCACTGTAAGTGTAGAGAGTTTTTTTTTCTCACTCTTCGGTTACTCGGATTTTACACAATAAGGATTGATTTTTTTTTGCAAAGTGCCTCGCTAAATTTATTTGAACTATTTGTGGCATATTTTTTTCTTACTTCCGGATTGCTTTATTTTAATACCAGTGTGTTTAAAATATGCCGAATCAACCGGAAATCACATTTAGGGAAACTGAGGAAAGCCTGGACGTTGAGGGTGGTTTTATTGCAAGTGTAGAGAGTTTTTTTCCTCACTCTTCGGTTACTCAGGTTTTATGCAATAAGGTTTTATTTTTTTTTTGCAAAGTCCTGTTAAATTGCTTTATTTTAATACCAGTGTGTTTAAAATATGCCGAATCAACCGGAAATCACATTTAGGGAAACTGAGGAAAGCCTGGACGTTGAGGGTGGTTTTATTGCAAGTGTAGAGAGTTTTTTTCCTCACTCTTCGGTTACTCAGGTTTTACGCAATAAGGTTTTATTTTTTTTTTGCAAAGTCCTGTTAAATTTATTTAAACTGTTTACGGAATAAATATTTTTCTTACTTACAAGTTGCTTGGATTTTATTTTTATTTTCACAATAGCATGCTTGTAATACAGTAGAACCTCGATAAACCGAACTAATTGGGACCGAGACTAGTTCGGATAATCGAAACGTGGTGTTTTTGGGGACGGGATCATAAAGGGCACTTTTTCACATAAAAACAGTAGATATATATTGAAATTTGACATGTACATTAACATTTAAATGTGTCTATTTTTAATATCTGAAAAAGCTGAATGCTTGTTTTAATCTCCTTATTATAAAATCGTCAATTTTGCTAGTTCACCTAGAAGATAATTTAATACTGAAGAGAACAAACTTTAGTTTGTGCCCATAGGTCATTTAGTTTTTTTTACTATCATGCCCGCCAATTGGAAACTATAGTGTCGAGGCGCTCACGGAACGGACTCATTACTCTGCGGTTTATTATTGTATCTACTTTTAAAAAATAATGTTTACACTTCAAATACATAAGAAAATGTACCGCAAAGCTCGCTAGGCTAAGTTATTTTCTTCCCTTCCAAAAAAATTCTCGAAAAAAGCAACTTTTTAGCCTTCTAAAGCAGAATCCCCCCTTAAGCCATGCCACACTTTAACCTTTTCAATTTAGCTTCGATACTTTAAAACCAAAATACAGTTTGTGCGGAAAAAACGGATGTTACAGAGCATGAGGCTCGAAATATCGCTAGACATTTATATTTACATAAAAAGTGTCAAAGTGACAAAACGTTAATAAAGTGATTATTAGAATTTTCAATATTTACATGATGTCTGTTGAATAAAATTTATGATTTGTAGATTTACCGAAAGATAAAGCCGTCTGTGCACCTACGCAAATTTCACCAAACGGCGAGACGATTTTTTTTGCCGGAAAATAAATTACAAATGAAATATTTATTTATTGACATTGAATGGGATTCAGGTATCAATGTGTTTCGATCCGCTCTTTCTCGCTTTTGGTCAGATAATGGATGCACCCGACGACAAAGGCAAACCCTGTTCACCCGAGTTCTGTTCTGGCTCTGTGCTTGTATCGCACTCTCGTCCACGAGAGCTTGACGTCAATTGTTATTTGACTTTGCAGGCAACGAGGAACGTGTATTGCCAGTGATAAAAAGATAGGTAGAAGCAAACGTTAGCCTTTCCGATAACGAGTTCTGTACTATGTTCAGGGAATTGGTAGCGATAGAGAGAAAGAGATGAGAGAGAGAGAGAGAGAGAGAGAGAGAGAGAAAGAGAGTGCACACGTGAAAACCCATTCAACAGATAAAGCGTCGTTGAGGGTTGACAATATTCACCGTCCAACATTTATCACATTCGGCGTGTTAATTGTTGCAACTTTTCACGGAGCTTTTATTTTGTTTAGCTGTGATAGAGAATATAAGTTTTGATGAATTTTTTTTTTGGTCAAACGATTCTTTGTGTTGGTATTTTATTTTCTTCGTACAGCGAGCTTTGTTATATGACAATTTTTTTTTCAGGGTTTTAAAAATTGGCTGGATACTGGGATGTAACGTTGGTGCGACTTTGTTTAAGTTGGGCAAGCATTGGACTATTATTGGCAGACCAACTATCGGAGTATCAACGGTCGGCCGAGCATTGGCCGATAATAGGGGCATTGATTGTCGGTACATACACATGATCTTTTCCCTCGGCGACCCTCTTTTTCCGTGGAAATCTTCTATCCCTCGTAATTTTTTCTTCCCTCTCGGGTTTTCCTCCTGTTAGTTAGAATTCCCTACTGTCCTTTGAGGTACCCTTTTTTCCCGCGGGATTTTCATTTTTTCCCTCGGGATTCCCTTTTTCTACCGGGGCTTTTTCCTTTTTCCCTCAGGATTTCTTTTTTCTCTCAAGATTATCTTTTTCCCTCAGGATTCCCTTTGTCCTCGGGTTTCCCTACATTGCCCTCGGGATACCCTCTAATTCCTCGGGATAATCTCGGAATACCTGGCAGCCCTTATTGTTTGCGTCGAGCCTGCTTGCTAAGGGTTTGTATAGTATTTTGGGTTGCCTGCAGGCTCTAAGGGTGTAGTGCATAATCAAGCATGTGTTTATTTATCCCTTGTGACCTTTCCTATCGCTTGAGTTACTGCCAGTCCTGACGTAAAGGGATTATACTGCCCATGGAAATATAAGCATCTATAAAGGGAAAATGGGAAATCTAAAGATCATACATGAGGAATAAATGGGAATCAACAAACGCCAACAACAAAGTTTAAAACAGAATTATTACATCATATTCGTTTTCTCATAAAAAAGCACGTATTTTGTCTTCTATAATAACTTGCATTTATTCAAACCTAAAAAATTTCGCATTCTTTTTTATTAACACCCCAATTCAAAATTAAGTCCAATTTGTATTTCTGTGTTAGCTATTGAACAGGACATTAAAAATAATTTGCACGTTCCTAACACTTATTGATTACCAAAAAACGGGGTTCCTATTTTTTAAAAATAAAAAACGGGTATTTCTTTTGGCTGAAAAAATTACAGAGTATTCCTGCATGACTGTCGATATTGCAAAAAAAATCACCAGAGTCAAAGGTACCGAGGTTCTACGGTAGAAAAATGAAATAACACTACACCGTACGAAATCGACCTTATTTCAACGTTATTTCATCATTTTTACCCTAGAACCTCGATCCGTGCCGCTCTGCTGATTTTTTCGCGATATCTACAGTCACGCACCGATACCCTGTAATTTACTCATCCAAAAAAGAATATCCCTTTTTGAATAAAAATAATAATTCCCCGGTTTTTCGGTAATAAACCGATATGTGAAAATTTCTGTAAATATCCCATTTAATAGCTTGCACAAAAGTGCAACTTTTATGTGGAGACATTTTCTTTCAGTGACTTAAGCTTGCAAGATATTCCGTCGTCTAATTAAACTGCTATTTTTGAAATTTGACTATTAAGAAGCTTGAAAAAATTCACAGAGTACCCGATGGTAGTTCGATGCGACCAATTGCCAGGCAGATCTGAAATAGGGGTGACTTGAGAGAAAATGCCTTGTAGATAGCAGCAGCAAGCAACAGTAGCGTCGGAGTACATCAGCAGGCTAGGTGGGTCCCAACGAAAGGGCAGTTTACCATTGCTGTTGCGGAGTCGCCGCAGGGACTCGTACCACTGCGGTCTGACCATTCCGGGATTTCACCACTGCGACCAGTGCTCTCTCACCACCGCCAGCAGCTTTTCCGCTCGCTCGTGGCTCTCGTCGTTTTCGTGAGCAAACCGAACACTACAGAAATGACTCTCTCTATCTCTGTTTCGAGAATGCTCGGAAAATAGTCTCTACAGAAATTTTCGTTCTTCTCGACACGAGGAGAAACTCAATGTGGCACGTTTTCACGCTGTTACTCGACGGGCTGATACGCTCTACAGTTTTGTAGTTCAAACTTCAGTCATGGAGTTTATTTACCGTACAATAAATTGTCAAATTTCTGGTAAAATTTCACTTTTTTTTACTGCTGTTGTTTTTGTTTTTATATGTTTTTTTTTTTTTTTCTAATGAAATTATGCGTTTTGCTATTTAGAGAATTGACTTCGTTAAGGATTTAGTTTATATTAATATTAAAGTCGTGCTACAGTCAAATTTAATTGAGTTAACGAAATTATTAAATTTTATTTTGCTTCGCAATTGTGTATTGAATTTCCAAATCTGTGTATGCATAAAAACTTCCAGTAATTGTTTAATTGCAAATGTATCGTTTTCTGCCGGAAATCGATATGCTTCTTTCAAAATTTAACATTCGTTGCACTTAATTAATGTAACACTCAATTAATATAAATTATTGCAAGTGGAAAATATTAATATCGAGTAGTAAGAATCGAGAAATTTCAGCGAGTTGAAAGCTTGACAGGATTTACATCGAATTCGAATGCAGTGATATTTAAAAAAAAAAGGATGCAAAGTAAAACCTTGCGCATTGCTTCCTCATTTAATTTTGCTCTTTACATAGCAACCTCTACGAGGAAGTATTGTAACTGATTTTGGCTTCCTCATAGAGGAAGCTTTGTGAAGAGCAAAATTAAATGAGGAAACAATGCGCAAGGTTCTACTTTGCATCCTTGTTTTGAGTAAATTAATAAATCACCGGCACATTTCATTTTTCTTAGGTACAAACTTTTGTTTTACTTTAGTAACTTTTGCGGAGGTTATAGCGAAAATCGCTATTTTTTCAAAAATTCAAAATGGTGTAATATTTGAACGAATTTACCGATCATCACCAAATTTGGTACACAGTAGGACTGTATGTTATTTTTCGTTTATAGAACATTTCAGTTAATTTGCTGAAATTCGACGCGATTTATAGCAAAATTTTGATTTTTTACAAAAATTAAAAATTCTATAAAATCCGAACTGTTTTACCGATTTTGTCGAAATTCAATACCAAACAGCATTTAATGTCTCTCTAGTTATAAAGAACTATTTAGCCATATCGGCGAACTTTTACGAAAGTTAGAGAGTATAGGACATTTTTCAAAAAAATTAAAAATTCTATAAAATCAGTATACATAGATATATTTTCTCAAAAATTACAGCAATTGAAGAGGAATTAATACTCTACTTGCGTGCCAAATTTGAGATCGATCGATCGTGCCATTCGCGAGTTATCGACGATTGAATTTTCGGTCCTTGAAACACACACACACATTTTCTAAACCACTTTTCTCGACGTTTTAGATGATTCTAAGCATACTGACATGAAAATCTCGAAAAAAAAATTTTCATGAAAACAAAGCTTCCTCTATGAGGAAGCAAAAAATGTTTATTTATGTTATGTGAAGCATTCGTCACAAGTTTTGTAATTTCGCACGTGAAAGCTGTTGATATAAATGAAAAATGGTAACGAAGTTGACACATTGAAAATTGCATCTCCCTTTGCTGGAAAATGCCTTCTATGCCCTTCTGTTCGCATAACATTCGATATTGCTTTATCGGAGCTTCGCTAAGTGCTGACGTGTGCACCAATGCAACGGATTGCAGATTACGGGGTAAAATCTCGACGCCCGATGTCGCATTATCTGCTGACCCGAAATCTAACTACGTTTTGGTTCGCTGCATGATAATTCCTTGTTCGCTTTTGGGTATTATTAAAAAACATTCAAAATTGCAAAATTTCAGTCGAATAACCGAGGACGATTCTTGAATTATTGACGATTGAGGTTTCGAAACCGGATACCATACACTATGTGTGTGTATGTATGGGGCAATCCACTTCAATTCGACTTGAGTCTGACCCTTGACCTCTTGGATTTGAAAGGTGATTATTTACATTGTTGTTTCAACTTTAAAAGAATAGCACAATTTGTTTAGATTGCTTTGGAAGATACTCATTTTTCGTAAAAAATTGTTTAGAAGATTATTTTTTAATTTTTTTAAAGAAGATTTGAACAACATTTCCTGTACGAGGCAACAAAATGCTTTTATTCAATGGGGAATACCAAACGTAATGAACAAGGTTCCGGTCTGATTTCCCGAAAATAGCTGGATATTATGGGAATTGCTAATACAGAGTTATTGGGACGCAAAATTCGTTTCGGCGGAAAATTGTTACACATTCGTTGCTTGCGCTCTGTTCAACTTTAATGGAGTTTCCGCGTTCAGTGGCTTCGAATCGACGGCGCGGATCGTTTCACGACACGATTAGTCAATCTCGATACGTTTTGTCAAAGATTTGTCAAAAGTGAGAGAATCTGATTTGCAGTATTCTATTTTTTAAATATATATAAATTCAAATATAAAATGCATATAATAGTGATTTTTTAAATTCCTTGTTGATATTGCAGAACGGTTTTTCTGTAACTTATTCATTTCGGCCGAAACTGTTACCGAAATTTTGGAATTATATATATATACATTTATATTCTATAATTATATACTTTTTTTCTCTGTCTTAGAAATTAGTATAAGAGTTTGTAGCAAGTATAAAATATGGGATTACAGTGATTACACTTGTCAAAGATTTCCGAAACATGATTTCGTAAAATTCTCGTTTGCTTGACTGCGAATGGCGAGCCTAGTGTAGTATAGTGCGGCCAGATGGTATAGTTAAGTACGGTCTTTTACTAATTTCGTTTGATTTTGTTACCGAAATTTTCCGAAATTCTCTTCATCAGAAACGTTTGATGATTTTGGCCTATAAAATTATTGCCTAAAGCAATAAATTTTTGTTTTTCACCCAAACGTAATAATTTTCTTTTTCTCGGCCTTAAAAATGACTTTCTAGAAAATATAAAATATGCGATTACAGTGATTACACTTGTCAAAGGCTTTTGTAACATGATTTCGTAAAATACGCGTTAGCGTGACTGTGAGTGACGCGCATGGATTTTCCAGCTCTGCGTGTTTTGTCATTCTCCAAGTATAGTACGGTCTGGCGGACTGGCAGTGCCGGAAGTGCAAGTACTGGCAACACTGGCACTCACGGAAAAGCTTTATCGGACGGCTGGAAAGCGTTCGCGAGGATCGATCGACATACGCTGAACTCGGACGCTAATAATCGTTATTAGCCCCGGTTAGCTGTACAGTTGATGCTGGCTGTGCTCTCTACTACTCTTCGCGAAAGGAATTGCCCGCTTCGAGGTAGTATTAGAGACTCACAGAGTGTATTAGAGGCGCTGAAAGAGAGAGAAAGAGAGAGAAAGAGAGAGCTGTCTGGACAGCGATGCATGCACGAGGTCGTCGACCATCTCCACGTTTATGTGGGTCGTCGACGGGTTATCCGAACCTCTCGATATATATTGGATGAAAGCGCCCTGTGTACATTGGGCTTTCTCGACACTCCTACATGTTCCAAACAGACTTCCAGAGGAGCTCCCTTGAGGATACATTTCCTCTCTGTGTGCGTGATTTATCAGAGCCCTAGTGAACTTCTAACTTGTAACGCCGTTGACGCTCTTAGCTAATAGTATCGAGCAGTACCATGGTGGTTTAGATCGAAATTTTCCAAATTATCAAGGAGACCCACAGGATTAAAAATATACATAAATTTATTATAAAAAGCGACATGAAATTTACGAAGCGAGTATATATATATATATATATGAATTCCACGGTGTAAAAAATATTTGGCAAATTCATATACTATATAATTTATATGAAAACTGTATGGATGGTAAAATTAAAGTTCATTGACATTAAAACCGCGATTTTATTAACGAATTTAGAAGAATTGTGTATGAATTTTACGATATACTCGTTGTAGTAACGTTTCTATACCTTTTTCTGTAATTTTACAACACATGCAGTCATTTAAAGATAGTGGAGGAGGGTATTGCAAAGTTCGATTTAACTCACATTAAAAACATGACACACATGACGTATTTAGTATATGGAGCTTTAATTAATACATCTTCTGCAACTAATTTGAAAGACTCTACATAATTAATACTACTTGCTTAACAAATTTAGGAGAGTGGTACACGAATTTTCCATTACACCCCTGTAGTGAATGTTCTGTACCCATTTCTGTAAACCCGTTTCCTACACGGTGCAGTAATTTCACCTATATTTTAATTAACAGTGCATGTTAATATACTTTTGTCATGAATTTCAAAAAAATGTTAAAATTCTACGATATTGATATTTAAAAATCACAGTACAGTATTGTAAACTCTAAGGTATAGTACAATCTCTTTGATTGGGTAACGATCTTTAGCCAAACTATTTGATCATTCGCGAATCCAACTCATCAAACATCTTAGCCGAACTTTCCGCATACACTGTGAAAAAAAATCTTGAAATTTAACGCACAACTACTGGAGGTTTTTATGCATAAATTGGTATACTAAATTTTATATATAAGTGTGATCTCTAATTAATACGTGGTATAGTCATTTTTATCATTTACTTCAAGTTTTGTGTAAATGTTATTCAATGTTAATAATTGTTTTTTTTTTTTTTATTGTTTGTATTCCTTCATATACCTTCTTCACACAGGTTTTTACCATTTCCACACTCCCCTTCAACCCCTTCCATTTTTTATTCAGTTCCTTATGCACTACTGTATCGCATTTGCACGAGGGCACAGGGAAAACCCGCGCCGATACAGGCGGCTATATTTTACTCAGAAAAACTGCCTCCCGCTCAACAGTTAACGCGCAAGTTGGTGCATAGTTAAGCATCCAAGTACTGGCCGCGAGAGAAGCTGCTTCATTTGGGAGACCGCCGAAACCATACACCGACCGCGCGCCCACTTCTGTCGGTTATTCAATGTTAATAATTTGTTTTAATTTTACCACAAATACACATCAATTATATTATATAATTGTACATTAAATTTAATTTTCCAGTTTATTCGTGAAAATTGACAATCTTTTCTAACATTGTACTGTATTTTTTATAGGGGAAGACACTAATCAACCATTCGATCGCTATCTATAAATATAGCCGAGGTGCATTGTTATCCGGAGATACACCTGACGAACCTGACGAGTACAAAGGCCACTGATCTCCTGAGAATCGCTGCATTTCCACTTTTTCCACCCTAAATCTCTTTTTCCGTTTTTCCTTTTTTCTTTTAGCTTTCATATCTGCTAAGGTATATACACGCGTGACTCTGGATTATAGACGTCCGAGCATCCCCGCAAAAAAAGAACCTCGAAAGGTCTTGATGCAGTCTGCAGAAGGAGAGACTGGGAAATGGGCGTGGATGTGGCTGAGCCGCTTACTGGGATTAAAAGGTGATTAGGGCGGCTCGGTGCGTCGACTGAGAGCCTCGGGGGATGAAAGAAGAGTAACGATGAGACGCCTCGCATGGCGTAACTGCAATAGTCATCACGGTGCCAATAACAAAAAGTCGAGGAAAGCCAGTGTGCAAGAAAGGAGGGTAAAGTTTGACATTTTAGGTTGCTGACTTTGAAAGAGCGAAGGTAATAGATTACCGCAAAAAAATGTAATTAAGAAGATCTTTCAGATGCTGAATGGAGAAGAAAATGTAAGATGCATTCCTCGGAACGTGAAAATTATTTGGAATGTCCCATTCAAAAGGTGACACAAAATAACAACTTTTATATTTAGAATTTTCTTTGTTTGTGAACTTCCGGGATATGTTCACTTAAAAAAACATGTTCGATTAAAAGATATGAACAAAATTACTTGTAATGCATTTTGTTGGTATTTTTATATGACCAATTATGAGGCAGCTCTGAGATGGTCGAAAAAAGTGGCTTAATATGTAATTTTTAATTACTGTTGACATTGTGCTGATTGCTTATATTGAAATTGCAAATGTCTAGATTTTTCCATTATATTTAGACGTGTCAAAAGGCAAATTTAAGTGTTTTTATCTCAATTTTAGGTCTGTCACAGCCGAAATAAATAAAAGTGTATGCTAATGGTCGTTCTGACTGCGACCATTGACATAATCTTGTCATGTTTAGAATTTGAGAGTGCGACTCAGTAAAAGAGCAATACAACCAAAGTTAGTACTACGAATTGAATAAATAAATAAGTAAATAATACAGATCTCTTGAATCGCAAAATGCAAATAATTCAGCACATCATTAACAATTTTGGCCACTGAATCTATCCGTGGTTAGAATAATTAGATAACCCGAAATACACTGTTTGCACATTGATGAGTATCCGCTGTGGAGGTCAAAGACCTCGGGAATCGGAAAATTCCTAGAATAGCGCATACCTCGCTGCATGTTATCGACTTACCTAATTTCAAGTTAATCTCTCCCGTCTAAAAAAATAATTAAAAAAAATGGCCGCTCGTTTTTCTCCATCAAAATTGTTCAAAAATAACACTTTCAGAATACTTGCTTTTTTATTTTTTTTACGTGTAAATGTGTGTGTGTGTTTTTTTTTCATTTAATAAAAATGCAGAAGATATTGTTAATAGAATTGTACAGTATCTCAAATTTTCAGCACATCATAATTAAAATTTGGAAAAAAAATCTATTCGTTCATGTCGAAGGTAATTCTACACCGGCTGTTAAATATTTTTATGCTTCTGAAAAAAAAAGTTGCTTCTTTGATTAAACTGAAGATTTATCTGTGATGTTACTTGTACGTTAATAACTGTTTTTAATAAAATATTATAATCTAATTGCTAGATGTCACTGGTAATGTCATCAATAACTCTGGAGCTGTGAACTGTCAAATAAAAAATTGAGTGAAAGCTTCTCTTTATAGCGGATTTTATTGAATCCGAATTTAAGAGGATTTGGATTGAAATTTAATATTCTGTTAAATTGATATTCATTTCACATCCTCGTTTTATATTCCGAATTTCTGGCACATCGAGTCATGTTGTGGAGCTCGGAGAGAATTTTAGTGAAACTAGAATAACGCCAAAGGCTTCGCAACCCGGGACAACGAACATTCATTATTTCGGGTATTAATTAACGCGGAAAACGCGCCGGTGGTTCAGCTCACCTCATAGCTATATGTCCATTTCCAAGCATGAGGTGGAAGAAAATATACACCGGTAAAACGTGTAGACGGGAATAAAGTTAGTAGCGCGAGTTTGAAACGAGATATTCCGTTACGCTTTGATGAAAAGTTCTTTTTTTTCCATACCGATTCTGCAGCGGTTTAGAATAGTTTGTTTTCCTGTACGGAAATCCAAACTACTCTCATCGTATACAGAAGCAGACTTTGCTTTGGAGTTACTGCGTGGCTTGAAATATTCCAACAATGTAAATTATCGAGGAATCAGTTATATTGGAAAATACTTCTCAATTCAAGTACATCGAAATAAAAATAAAATAAAATAGAAACATTTTTTAATTTTATTATCATAAAAACAAAACTTCCCTCATGCTAAAACAAAATGCGAGAACACAATAGGAAAGTAAATTCGAAAAAGAATATATTTTTCAAATGGTCAAACGATTGATGGTGTAATGGTAAAATGATGAAAACATTAGATTTTTAACGTCTAAAAATGGTAAAACTGGAAAACAACATATTGCGCAATTATAGTCGAAGCAAGTATACCAGCATCATCCAATCGATGATTAAATTCGTTCAGAAGGGCAGGCGAAGTATTGCGTTGTACCACCCGGTAATCCAATCGATCTCAATTTAGCTTAGTGGAAAGCACCCTGCCGACGACAACGGTAGGAATGATGAAAACTACTGATTAATTGCCGTTAAAGAGGAAATTATCGGCGACGGTGGTGGGCTTGCCCGTTTTCGAGAGTCGCTGTTGGTGGCACTCGCGGTCTGTCTCCATGCTGGTCTAATCACTTGTACGCGGAATCAGTAGAAATGTCGGTATGCGGCCAGACGTACGCTTCCATCGTCTTTCTATTATTTCTATTCATTGGACCAAAACAGCAAACTGTGCCATAACCCATTTTATTAACAATATCAAAATTACAACTAATCTCCGAGAATTAATCAAATCCAATTAGTATCTCATTTGGTACATTCTCACAATTACGGTAATGATGTAAATAATAATGGTAACTATTTAGTAGTTACAGTAATTATTTGATAGTTGTGACTATTGTAAAAAAAATTGTTGTGCGAACTAAAAATAAAGACTAGTCACTTTATAGTTAGTGAAACCATAATTTTTTTTTCAGTGTAGCTTACCTTAGTGAATTGCTCGTAGAAGGTAAAGGAGGAGGAGGAAGGGATGAAAGGGCAGTAGAAGCTAAGTTACACTCAGAAAAAGTGATGGTGTCAGTGACTATTTGATAGTTGTGACAATTGTAACAAAAATTTGTTGTGCGGACTAAAAATGAATACTTGCCACTTTACAGTTACTGACATCACAATTTTTTCTCTCTGCAGCTTAACTAAATGAATTGCTCGTAGAAGCTGAAACAGGAGGAAAAGTGAAAAGGACAGAAGAAGGCGTTTGAAGCCCTACCATGGAAAAAGCAAATAATCTTGAAGATAAAATCTATTTCAATCAGGTTAGTAAATGTTTCACTCCCTATTGACTTCCCACCGATCTCATCGAAGCTGACGAACCGTCTTGTACTTTTTTTGCAATCCCTTTCTAAGTCGGTATTACCATTAGAGCCAAGCCCAGAGTTACGGTCCAACATTCGTACTCGAAGTGAGAGTATATCTCACGTCGTGTGCACTGCACTATCAGATATTGCAACCCTTGAGTATAATGTAACGCGATCACACGACGCCTCGAAGCCGCGAAGCACCTCGGCAATGTGTACCCGTGCGATAATCGAATTACATTAAGGTGGTGCGCTCGGCTCATCGATCGAGTAAATTATATCAGTTTACCGGCTGTCGGGTGATGCTGATGGTTGTAGGTGTCTGCGGTGCTTGAACGTACACGACATTGCCTCCCCACAAATTGGATGTGGTGCTGCCGGTACAACACGGCGTCTGGAAACATCGTATACGCCAAATGGCACAGTGATTGGCCACTCGAGACAACGAGATGCACAATCATTGGCATACTTCTTATTCCATCAATTTTGCACGATTTACTGCGGAGTCGATCAATTAAGGAAACCAAGACACCTAAAAAAAACCTCATTAAAAATTTTCTATTGACTATACCTTTTTTTTTATTTCACATTTAATCCTCATTAAGTAAGTACCAAGCAAAATAATTCTACAATTTTGTTAAAACATACAATGCACTAAATTCGTGTGAGGTATAAAGTCATATTTTTGAGTTTTCGTAGATTTTGGACCAGAAGAAGAAATTTTATTTGTCGAACAGTGGATTTTGTTATGAGAGATTATTTTTGTACCAAAAAATTATTTTATATAGACAATTTGTAAATGAATACATCCCTTAAATTTGAAAATATTCGATGTAATAAATGAAATTTAAAAAATTCCTGAAAATCAAGTAAATTTAGAGCGCTTACGTAGCTTCTTAATGAAAGTGGCCAATCACTGTATTGCTTGAAAAACTAGGGCTGGTTCGCGTTATACACGACGAAATTACGAGGTCTAAGGGGTTGCACGACGCTCCTGAGTCGTCGCTACCCGGGGGTTCGAGAAATAATGGAAAAGTACGATGTGACGAGAGTGATAATATCCCGAGTCGTTATGACCGTCACCCTCGTTCCTATTAACGTTATAAGTAACAATAAGTAATAAAATACCGTATCGCACCGAGAAGTGACGGGTTTTTCTTTTCTTGGCAACTCCCCCACTGAGTTTGCGATAAAAGCTCCGAACTTCCTGTAAAAATACGGTCAACTTTCTCTACAGCCTCTTTTTTTTTTTTTTTCATTTTGTGTCGTTCACTTGCGGTGCTAAAATGTCGAGTTTAAATCGCGGTTCTATTGCGGTACCGACAAAAAGGGGATGGATTTTTATGAGAATTTGTATGTGAGTTGACGTGACATTTTTTGAGAACATAATTTAGGGATCTTATCAGTGATAAGCCGAGGACATGTTTTGTTATAAAAAATAATTATATAAAAATTTGGTAGCTTTCGACGAAAAAAAGGCGTCGTGTAAAAAAATTGCAGTAGCAAAAAAATCTTATAATGATGGTTAACATGTTACATTTGGAAAATTTTGTCGTTATTAAGTGTAAAAATGTGATAGGTATTCAAACATTTTACTATTACTAAACAATATTTAGTTTTTTACGCTGAAACATAAAATACAGACTTCAAAACAGTTACAAAAACCAAAAATTTTCAAAATCGAATAAAATATTTTTTATCTTCTTAATCTGTATTCCTGGTCTTGAGTAAATGAGACGAATGGAAGAACAGTAAATAAATTCCAAAATTTCTACCTTCTGATGGAATGAATTTCCAAAAATCTGTAGATAAAACGCCCCAAAATAAAAAAAGCAAGCCTCTTCGATAAAAATAGGTTTTTTCATTTTCAAAAAAATTCATCAAGTATATGTAATTGAATTTTTCATGAAGAGGGTGTAAAAAGTGTCGAAACGTTTATCAATGAATACATTTTCATTAAATATAGTTTTTTATTTATATACATGTTGACTGATTGGGCTATGGTTTATACAAGGACAGTGTGAACTTATAGACTTGACAAAGCACGAAAACAAGGGAAAAGGGACGCAGCTGTTTGTCCTCCGGGACGTCGGCGATAAAATCTTTGCCCCTAGTCGAGTAAAGGGCGTAAGCCCCGGGGATATCTGTCCGGATCGAGAAAAGGATATCGCGGATGACTTGGCCTCGCACAATCTCGTCTGTTGGTGTATTTCGCACAAGTATCGGAGTCCTTTTTCTCAAATGCGACTGACGGAAAGGATTTGGAGATAAAGACTGATGCCATCCAAGAGGGGAACAACTAAACGCAGTAAACTCACGTTTATAGGCCAAGTTAAATTTTCGTTCTTCTCGAAATTGTCATAGGGCTTTCTAGGTTTTGTGTTGCCACTTTTGCAAGTACCGTGAATGTGTTTTCTTGTTTCATGAACGGACTATCAAATGTTTGCATAGATTGAGATTTTAAAAAGTGGCCAAATATTCACTTTCGATATAAAATTGAGGTGGAAGAAAATTGTTGAAAGGTTTTGTTTTGATAACTTTCACTGCACGTTAAAGTCATTTTTTGTTGTTGAAAAACAAAACATACTTTTTTCATACCCGAAATAAGTGACATTTTCAAAATTGTTCCTACTTTTTCTTAATTCGCTCAAAAGAAAACTAGAATTATTGAAAATTTTCTTGGGTTTTTTTTTTTTGCCAAGTGTACACAAGAATGACATAAAGTTGCAAGTCACTCACAGAAAGGGAGCATTGCTATGCAGTTAATTATTGTAACTACTTAAGAAAAATTATTTTTGCACTTCAAATACATAAGAAAATGTACCCCAAATTTCGCTAGGCTACATTACTTTTTTCCCTTCCAAAAGAGGGTCCTTGAAAAAAAAAAAAAAAATGTCTGGATCTTCGAAGACAGGATCCTGTCTTAATGGTTCTCCGACAACTATCCAACGGATTAACGTTTCCGAAAATTGGTGCGCCAGAAGATCAGTTTGTATCCTTTAATCCTGATCAATTTAATTCAAATTGGTTCTGCTCTCTGTATTTTATGCCAATTTCTTTTTCGAGCCAATTTAGACCATCCGTTCACTTTGTGAAAGGTGGGAAAAAATATGAATATTAAGTGCAAGATTTTTCTTCCTCGGGGTATCAAAATATTTTATTTAGTAGAAAAAAATAAGAACATTAAGTGCAAGAGTTCTCTTCCTCAGGGCATTAAAATTGTTCATCGGATTTTCTTCCAGCAAAAATTGGTGGCCCACAAAATCAGTTCGTATCCTTTAATCATGATCAATTTAATTCAAACTGATTCAGCTCTCTGTATTTTATACCAGTTTACTTTTCAAGTCAATTTTGACCAATACCTTCCACCATTCGGAGAAGGTTTATATAGACATTATAGAGACATCAAGTGCAAGATTTCTCTTCCGCAAGGTGTTAGAATTTTTTTACTCCTTCTAAATGGACCTTCAACGTTATCTCAGCCAGAAAGCAATTCGGACCGTGTGAAATATGTCATAACCTTTTGGTGGTACTAAAAGCTTAGAAAATTCCAATTATCTGCGATGTATCACAATTCCAAAGTGATTGCGACATTTAATGGGGAGCCATTGAAGCTCGCAGCTGGGTACCAAGAATAGCTCCCATTTATTCTGCCCTTTTCTTTCCACGTCGTTTTCTCGCGGGTCTTCAGCACCCACTCGCATTGGTTGGTCACCGTCCAAGCTTCCAATAGATGACTGCCGAGTTTCACACCTGCCATGCTATCTATTTACTTTTTTACACTGCACTTGAGCAAAGCTATCCATGGCAACGGGATATTCCGAAGTCATTCTTACCTCGCCGTTAAAGCTTTTACTTCTACTTTCATTTCTCCCCTTCACTGAATTACCGCCCCTTCCACTTCACCGCTCATTTTCCACCCTCAGGCAACATTTCATCCCATAGACGTTGTCACGGTCATTTTTCGTAATCAAAAAGTACGAGACTTTCTCCGCTCACTCACCCAGAGAAAGTAGACTCTTTTTTTTTTGTTCATGTCCATCATTCCTGATTGCTCTCCTGCTGGTGATAGAAAATTTCCAGCACTTTGCACCCTCGTGACGCTCTTTTTTCTTTATGTAATCCTATTTTGCAAATAAAAGTCTGCATCATTCGGTGCCAATTTACCTATCGATTAAACGATCAGAATTGATGGATGAAGATCTATCTACATGGAAAAAAATAATAATTACGAAGACATAGCAAATCGTTTGATGTCTCTGATTTTTTTAATGCCACAAAAAATTTGTTGGGTGGCGAGGAAAAAATATTATGTCACTTTGTGATTGAGTTGAGTGTAATTATAATGTAATTTGATGTAATTTAATGTCCCGGAGAAATTTACCTTTGTGTTCTGATAAATATTGTTCGTTTATTCGCGAAACTCACAATATTCAGTAAAACAAATATTGCAATACAAAAAAATATATAAATTACGTGGACACCGGTTTTTCCGAGTTTTTCATTTCCGGAGCTGTAAGGATATTAATTGAATGTGATACACAATGTGTCTCTGTGGAATTGCAGAATTATAATGTTTAATACGCACTCATTGAGGTTGAAATGTAAGATTTTTTTTCTTATGACTGCTGACTATTGACTGCTTTTAACGACTTTTGAAAACATTTTCCAATTAAAAGATAAGCGGTGTGACTGCAGTCAGAAAGAAACCTAGCAAAAACGCAATGTTATAAATTCATATTCAAATGTCAATCCCAGACTGTCTGAGTCTGAAATTTTTTAAATATACGAGCTTTTGTATTATTATGGCAAGCAATCATATATGAATAATAAAATATGAAGTCTAGACTGCTCGATCCCGCAATTAAATATATTAACAATTTTCCACATGTCGCTAATCCGTTCTCTTAGTTTCCAACACGTATAGTCAAAATTATAAATTCATATCCATATTGTAAAGACCAGAGTGTTTGAGCCACTATTTTTAAAAAATTTAATAACTTTCCACGTGTCAGGAAATCTATTGCCTGCTAATATACCAACATGCATAGCCAAAACTATAAATTCATATCCAAAATATAAAAACCATAGTGTCTGAGTCACCACTCTTTTTTTAATTCAATAATTTCTCACGTGTCGGAAAATCCATTGCTTGCTAATTAACCAACACGCATAGCCAAAATTATAAATCCCTATCTAAATTGGAAAGACCCGAATGTTTTAGTCACTATTTTAAAAAAGTTAAATAATTTTCCTCGTGTCAGGAAATCCATTACCTGCTATTTTACCAAAACGTATAGCCAAAATTATAAATTCATATCCGAATTATAAAGATCAGAGTGTCTGAGTCACCATTTGAAAAAAAATGTAATAATTTTTCACGTGTCAGGAAATCCATTGCCTGCTAATTTACCAACATGTATAGATGAGCTGTTGCAGCGTTGCACGTGGAGTGCAGCGGGCGCGTTATCGGAGCCTGGCAGTAGCTATCTGTACATGCATATACATATTATAGCATATATTATACACATACATAGCAGCAGTCCCATCGTCGCGGTAGCCGATTCAGACTCCGAGCTTTCCGAGTGACTCACGCTTGCGCAAGCTGCCAAGCTGGCCGGAGACATGAGTGAGATGGAAAGCCAAAGAGCGAAGAGGGAAGAGGGAAGAGAGCGGGCGGGGGGGGGGGGGGGGGGGGGGGGGGGGGGGAAGAAGAGGAACCTGCCACCCAACGCTCGCAAGGTACACCATGCCTCAGTTTCCCTCGGGGTGCCAGGCATCGCACAGCTTCCGCGGACACTCCGAAAAGCTTCGTGCTTTAGAGACGAGACGCGAAAAAAAAAATCCTAAAGTAAAAAAATATTATTACTATCATTAAAATAAATAAATAAAATAATGATGATATGATATTAAAAAAAGTAATATCATTCCTTTTTTTCACGACTGTAGTGTTGATTATTTGAATTCCAGCTGACTCGGGTTAGTTTGAGTCGAATTGCAAATGCGACGATTATTCATCAGGTATAACTCGAGTGGAAGACCCTCGTCAAGTGCTTCTATTCAGTAGAAATTCAACGAAGCGAAGTAGGGGCTGATTTATAGTATAGGATATATATTATACTGTACTGTAGGAGACTATATATATGTATATAGATGAGAGAGGACACAGAAGTGACACCAAGTGTGAGAGAAGTGGGATACTCTCGGGGGTTGATATAGTATATTAGCGCGGGTTTCGAGCTGGCGTTTCTCGCGAGTGGCGAGAGTCGAGCTCTCGTGGTTTGTCAAAGGATTCACGTAATTACGGGCCTTAAGTAACGTTTCTATCTTGTTAATCTACTTTTGTGGCTGGCAGTCGTTTCAGCGGACGAAACAACAACAAAATCTCGACGAAATTGTGCGTCTGTGCAGTGATGGATATTTCTACTTGGATCACTGAATCGTTACGGGGGATCGTAGTTGTCGCTGGAAAAGATTTATCGTTTGTTTACTTTCGTAGTATTTCTGTACTACGCGTTTGTACGGGAATAGATGTTCCATCCATGTATTTCTGGACTGGGCAGAGTTAATTTTATAAACTTTGTTACTAACGATCGATTATTTGTATATTTATATTTTTAGTTGTCGGAAATCGTCACCGAGGTCATAAAAGCTCGCATGGATTTTTTTTTTTTGAGACTTCAATTCTGAATAATTTTTGTCTGAGCAGTAAATGCAATTTTCACTTATGCGAGTATTTTGTAAATGAATTAATTAATTATTTGCGCGGTTTGAAACATTGTTTTTATGCTGTGGTAGCTGATTCCATTTAACCCGTGGTATTATCACACAATTACTGGGTTGTCGGTGGATTACTTTTTTTTGCTCGTTCACCTTCGCAGTGACCACGCGATACGCACAAAAACAAATCCTCCAATAATGGGTTTCTGTGTTGATACAAATATGTTCATTCGTATCTCATTTCTGCCTCACGATTTCATGGTATTCAATAATATTTCATAATGTTTTTGAGGCTGTCAATAATTTTTTGTTATTGAACATTTTTTGGTGTTTGATCAATACGCGACATTTTCACTTAAACAAACAATTTAAGCTTGAACTAATATTAAAGACAAATCTACAATACCGTCGAAAATTTCTTTCGTCTACAGAAAAATAGAAAGCTTTTAGTAAATTGTGGCTCCGATTCGTCACTTGATTAGAGATATGACTACTCATCTATAAAAATTTGCATAGGATAACTTTCATGCGGCTGTGGCTGCCAATTCTGGCAGTCTGTTCTGTTAATATTGCATTCACTGAAATGAATATTGTTTCGGTTAATTATTTATCATCTATGTCTGTGTAGTACCAACCATTTTCACTTTGATTATTAATATGTTTCTAGTATGTATAAAAAAATAAGTTTTGAGTAAATTGTGTGTCCGTTTAACATTAGGTTTTTTTTACTTGACCTGTAGTCATGTCAGAATTATTGTTGAAAACTATTTTTTCTGTTTATATCGGTAATTGTCACAATATATTTCCTGGAATAAATTTGCCATTTTGTATTCTATTTACGGCTGATAATTGTTTATTATTTTTTGTTTTGTTTTCTGGCTGCTATTCGTGATCTGACTAGATCAATGACTACTCGTCTACAAAATTTTGTACAGAATAATATTCCCGAGGTTCTAATTGCGGATTTTAGTTGTTTGTGCAGTAAATTCTGTAAATCGAGCATTGTTCCAGAGAATCAATACCCAAAATTCTCGTCTGTGTAGTAATATCCATTTTCACTGGACCGATAAATTCCTTCCTAGACCAATGTTTAGTTCTCAGGGATCAGCAGGATCTCCGGGGATTTCTCTACTTCACAGACCAGAATATTTAGAGGGAAAAAATCCAACTATTCAAGCCCAGATATTTATTTTTGGTGTAGTAAAGCTGATAAGAAAGTTCACCTTAATAAGTAGACGCTCATTATGTTGACTGTTTCCAAGGGATTGGAATTCAACTGCTCAGCGCATTGAAATAAATAAATAAATAAACCAATTTTTTTAACTGGTTCATTTTGTATTCAAGGGCTAGGTAAGCACTAAGTATCTTTTTTTTTTCATAGTTCCGATTCCTTATCTGACTAAATTAATGACTACTGGTCTACGAATCTTTGGATAGAATAATATTCCTGTAAATTCTGTATTCAGTAAATCGAGTATTGTTCCATAGAATCAATACCCAAAATTCTTGCCTATCTACTAAAATCGGTTTCCACTAGACCGATAAATAAATTCCTTCCTGATCTAATATTTAATTCTCGGGAATATCAAAAATATCTTCCAGAATTTCTTCACTTCACAAGCCAGAATATTAAAAAAAAACCCAACTATTCAAGCCCAGGTATTTATTTTTGTTGTAGTGAATCCGGTAAAGATGTTTACTTTAATAAGTAGAGGATCGTCATATTGACTTCTTCGAAGGGATTGAAGTCGAAGTGCTCGTGGAGACGTGAGTGATTAATAGAGTACTCCGGACCAAGTAATCTTCGATATTTGATACGGTTGAGTGGCTCTTGGATCGTTTAAAGCCATTTAAGTGATGTACGTACATAGATATATTAAGTGAAAGAGTGAAAGAGAGTTTCCGGTGCGAGAGTAGCGAAGAAAGTGAAGAATTCCTGAAGACGAGAGGAAGTAGAACTTGTGTAAAGGTTTGTGAAGACCGGAAACGTGTCTCAGTTAAAAGCTCACAGCGTCCATTCATGAGAGATCCGTCGAGATTCTCGTGGATCTGGGAAATCGGTGCTGATGGCGACCTCAACCGCGACGAGGTATCATCAAAACGAAACCAGCACAACTACAGCCACGGAGGCAAAGAGTGCCCATCATCATCATCATCATCGTCATCGCCAGGAAGTACTTAAAGCCTCGACGAGCACATGTCCACCCAGCAACTTTCCTGACAAGTTTCAGGACTTTTTCACCGCCCTCACCGAAGACACTGACGATCTTCCGAGCATGCTCGAGGATAAACTCATACCCAGGTATTTAAAAAATTTTGTGAAACAAATAGTACACTGCGTAAAAATCTCAACCTATGAAACATTTTCTTCGCGTGATTAAAATTATATATGACGTTTTCACTGTCAATTTAACAACTTTTTTTTTACCATCTTAGATCAGCATCATAATTAGTCATATCAAAGTACCTCTAAGTTTTCTCAGACTGTTTTATGCAGTATTTTAGAAAAGACCTTTTTTTCATTTGGACAAATTTCGGAAACTCGAAGTTGGTGGACAAAAAACGTTTCTACTTGTAAACGTTGAGGGTTTGCGAACGGAACATGGAAGTGGAAGAAATTTCAAATTTATGGAAAATTTCCTTTGCGTGAATGAAATTATACATGAAATTTTCACTTTCAATTTAGCAACTCTTTTTGATCATCTTAGATCAGCGTAATAATTAGTCATATCAAAGTATTACTAAATTTTCTCGGACTGTTTTATACAATACTTTATGCCATTTTTTTTAAGTGAACGTATCTCAGAAACTTGAAATTGTTGAGAAAAAAAACGTTTCCACTCATAAAGTTGGGGTTTCGTGTTTGCAAATAATACTCCGGACATAATTTTTACGTTGAGGTAATAATAATTTTTAAACGAAAAATGGAATTGATTGTTTTTTTCTTCTTTTCAAAAACGGATATTTTATTTTTAACGGATATTTGTTTTCAAAGACGGATATATTTTTCAAAAACCGATATCTTTTTTGGTTGATAAAATTACGCATTAAATGGGGAATCCAACAATTGAATTGTACGTTCGTCGAGTTACTTGCAGTAATACTATTTCGTAGAGGTGACAAACCATTAATCTGGATGTAAATAGAGCCATTGAGTCTGGAATTATCGAAAACGACAGGTGATCAATCCGGTTCAATGGTAGGAGCTCTCGTTCTGTATCTCGATCTTCATAAATCCTTCTTCCCCGATCATGAAACCGCGTAATTGCCCGGGACCATTTGCACGTAAATGAAGTGGCAATTCCTTAGTGCCCTCACCCTCCCTGTCTATCATACGGTTTCCTCATGATATACCCCTTGTCGAGTTAAACGATCGGACCCCAAATGGACCAGAGCAGAGGGAGGAAAAGCTTAGCAGAATAGCTCGAGACTCTACGAGATTAGAATCCGAGTCTATTATTAATGACCTGCAATTCCCAATACAAAAAAAAAAAAAACAATTCAGTTTGAAATGAAATTTTAGTTAACCTGATTTTAAATGGACTTCCAATTTCTTATTCACTTATTCACATCATTGGTTATTCCCCAAATATTCAGTAATATTATCAATTCAGTTTATTCCGTACATAATTAGACTTAAATTTATCAAAATAACAAAAAAGAAATGCAACAAAAAGTTGGATTTTATAAATTTTCTATAAGAATCAAACAAATGATCTGGCGTATTGATTTTTTTTCTGTCAATGCATCGATACCAATTTTCATTCTCAAAGGACCACGGCAATCGTTATTTAGATTCGCAGAATTTCGCAGGACTCAATTTACTGTACTTTGATAGTTCAGAGCCAATAGGTCAGCCTTTGATGGTCGCTCTTTGGTTGGCACCGAATGAACCATGATTTCTCTCTGACGCGCCAACACCTCTTCGCGATTAGAGCGATTAAGAGAGGAAACGAGAATCAAAGAGAGAGTGAGTGAGAGAGAGAAAGAGAGAATTTGCACGTGAATCAAGTTTCGTGGCCATTGCCTGTGAAGTTTGGTTTGCAAATATATTTTTGAAATAATAAAGTTTAACAAATATATATTTGAAACAATATACTTTTATCAATATATTTTTCAAATATATTTCAACGGAAGTAAAATAAATTTTTCACTCGAACGTTCCACAATAAATTTTTTAATGGTCAACCTTCTTGTTGATTCAGACGAATAATCATCTTTCAAATTTGCTACACTTTTCAGACCAAAAATAATGGAAAGACCATTTTAAAAAATTTTGACCTACAAATACACATTTTCATAAACTAAAAATTTAGTTCGCATCCGCCTTTAAGTTCCATAATGTTTCCCAAGTTTTTCCACAACTTGCGATTATTCAAATTCTACAAGTTTAATTGTAATTCCAAAACATTCCCTTCATAATGAAGAAAATTCATCGACGCACGAAATTCCATTCCGAGGATAATTCAACAATGGCGTTAGAGATTCACAGAATTCCACAGAAGTGATTTGGCTGCACTTTGATGGTTCGAAGCCAGTTCAACCTTTGCCAGCTGTTCTTTGCCCAGCATCGAATGAACCCTGATTTCACTCTCACGCGCCAACGCCTCTCCGCGATTTCAGGTGTTGGCGCTTTGGATGGAAGGCAATTTATCCGAAGCGATGGCCAAAGAAGCGAAAATCAGAATGAGAGAGCACGAGAGGGAGAGAAGAACGTACGTTGGAATTATATAATTGCTGAAGAGAGGATTTGCACGTAAATCAAGTTTCAGTTTTTCCACGACCTGGGTTTAATGAAATTCTGTAAACTTAATTGTAATTCCGAAGCATTCCCTTCACATCGAACAAAATCCATCGACACGAAATTCTATTTCCGGAATACTTCAACAATGACAGCAAAAATACTTCAGCAATGGTTAAAAATTCGCAGAACGTAACAGAAGCGAATTGATGCCTGCCCTTTGATGGTTCGAATCCAGAGCAAACTTTGCCGCCGTTCTTTGCTCACACGTGAACGTCTCAATGCGATTCCAAAGCCCAGCCAATATGTTTCAACAAAAATAAGATTAACTTTCCACTCGGACATTTAACAATCAATCATTTAATATACCCAAGCGTGTTGTTCGTCATGGTTCTCGCGAATAATCATTTTTCATATTTCGTACATTGTTCGGATCAATAATAGTGAAAAACGGTTTTCAAAGATTTTTTTTTTTCAATTTCGCCTTACAAATACGTATTTTTTTTTTTGTAGAATGAAAGTCTAATCCTCCTCCGTAATTCCACAGAAGTAAATCGATGGCTGCCCTTTGATAGTTCGAATCCAGAGCAACTTTTGCCGGTCTCTCTTTGCTCACACGTCAACGTCTCAATGCGATTCCGGAGCCCAGCAAATATGTTTTAACAAAAATAAAACGAACTCTCCACTCGGACATTTAACAATCAATCATTTAATACCCAAGCGTTTTGTTCGTCATGGTTCTCGCGAATAATAATTTTTCATATTTCGTACATGGTTCGGAACAATAATAGTGAAAAACGGCTGTCAAAGATTTTTTTTTCAATTTCGCCTTACAAATACTTTTTATTTTTTATTTTTTGGAGAATGAAAGTCTAGTCCTCCCCCGCAAATCCATAGAAGTGAATTGATGGATGCCCTTTAATGGTTCGGATCGAGTGCAACCATTGCCGGCGGTTCTTTGTCCAGCATCCAATTAACTATAATTTATATCTCACACGATTCGAGGCGTTGACGCTTCGGATAGAAGAGAATTTTTTTTTTCAATTTCACCTTACGAATACATCTATTTTTGTAGAATAAAAGTCTAGTCCTCCTCCGCAAATCCACAGAAGTGAATTGATGGATGCCCTTTAATGGTTCGGATCGAGTGCAACCATTGCCGGCGGTTCTTTGTCAAGCATCCAATGAACTCCAATTTCTATCTCGCGCGATTCGAGGCGTTCACGCTTCGGATAGTAAAAAAAAAGCGAAAATGGAAAGGAGTGAGAAAGCACAAGAGAAAAGAACGTACGTTGGAACTATATAACTGCTTGAGAGAGGATTTGCACGTAAATCAAATTCCAGTGCTGAGGTCTTCGCCCAGGAAGTTTTTCTTCGAATATACTCAACGAATATGTTTTAACAATAATAGAATAAACTTTTCACTCAAACGTTCCACAATCAATTAATAAATAAAAATAAATAAAAATATAGTCAGCATCCGCAATTCCACAGAAGTAAATTGACGGCTGCCCTTTAATGGTTCGGAACCAGTGCAACCTTTGCTGGCTGTTATTTGTCCAGCATCGAGTGAACTATAATTTCTATCTCACACGTCAATGCCTCTACACGATTTGAGGTGTTGGCCTCTAAGCGATTCGAGGTGTTCATATTTCGGATATTCGAGGAAAGAGGCAACAATCAAAAGGAGAGAGAAAACACAAGATAAACAAACGTACGTAGGAACTATATAATTGCCGTAGAGAGGATTTGCCCGTAAATCAAGCTCTAGTTCCGTGGTCTTTGCCTATGAAGTTTATCTTGAAAAAATATTTTTGAAAAATAGTAAACCAGCTAATATGTTCCAACAAAATTGATATAAATTTTTTATCCGGCCATTCTACAATCAATCAATAAATATAAATAAATAAAAACCTAGTCAGCATCTGCAATTCCACAGAAGTAAATTGACGGCTGCCCTTTAATGGTTCGGAACCAGTGCAACCTTTGCCGGTGGTTTTTTGCCCAGCGTCGAATGAACCATGATTTCTCTTTCATGCGTCAACTCCTTTACACCATTTGAGGTGTCGGTCTCTAAGCGATTTGAGGTGTTGACATTTCGGATAGTAGAGAAATAAGGCAAAAATCAAAAGGAGAGAGAGAGAGAGAGCACAAGGGAGAACAACGTACGTTGGAACTATATAATTGCCGGAGAGAGGATTTGCACATAAATCAAGTTCCAGTTCCGTGGCCTTCGCCCGTGAGGTTTCTCCTGACCCCGGCAGGCACATCAGTAGGGGCAGCTTCTCGACGTACCGGTTAAATCGCACCCCATCTCTCCTCAGCTCACAGCTTGGATAGCCAACCCCTGACTTTCACTCCCTCTGGCTAACACCCTCACTCCACTCGCTTCATACTCTCTCTCTCTCTCTCTCTCTCCTCTCTCTCTGTACACAACCACCACTACCAGACCACTGCACGTTAATTACGTAACTCGATTTACGTCTCAGAACATAGCGTGCTGAAAAAGAGGGGGACGGGGGAGAGGCGGTGAGGGGGTGGAGGGTGGAATGAGTGAGTGAACACAGGTAGAGAATCCCGTGATGGGTACAAACGTGCGGAGCATTGCAGAAGAACTCAGTCATCTATGCGGTTCGCGCTTAATTCTCGGTGCACGAATTAGTACTCCTCCGAACCGCGACTAACAACGTTACGTTGGTCACCCGTGCGAACTTTGACCGTTTGACTACTAATCTTGATTCTCGCTGAAAAGGATTGTTTTGCATAGGTTTTTTTAAATTTATCATCGTTGAGCGGTTTTGTTTTTTTAATTTTTTTTTTTATGGTGAGTTGTGGTGATTTATTGCTCGTGTGCGAAGGACTATGAAAAAGGGCATTGGAGAGGGTGCATTTTTTATCGATTTTCTGAACCGCAAATAACAATTTTTGGTTTGGCGTTAGTGCGAATATTGGGCGATTGGCTGGGAAATAGTTTTTTGGCTTTTTTGTTGAGCGGTTTTGTTCTGTTTATGCTGATTTGATGATTTGTTATTTATATATATGTATATTGTGTGTTATTAATCTATGCGATTCGCGCTTAATTCTCCATGCACGAATTAGAACCCATCCGCGACTAACAATGTTAGCTTGGTCGCCGCCGCGAATCTTGACCGTTTAACTACTAAACTTGATTGTCGCTGAAAAGGATTGTTTTGCATAGCTTTTTTTAGTTTCTCGTTCAGCGGCTTTGTGTTGCATAGCTTTTTTTAGTTTCTCGTTCAGCGGTTTTGTGTTGCATAGCTTTTTTTAGTTTCTCGTTCGGCGGTTTTGTGTTGCATAACTTTCTTTTGCTTTCTCGTTGAGCGGCATCGTTTTGTTTATAGTGAGTTGTGATCGAGAGTCACTATAGCGACTCGACGACAAGTTGAAAAGAAAATTAATGTTTTGATATTTGTGAGCAAAGATCTGTGAATAGAGGAATTGGAGAGAAAGCATTATTTATTTCCTTTGCGGGATTTAGTGATTGTCTGAAAGGCAAATAACAACTTTTGATTTGGCGTTAATGTAAATATCGGACAGTTGGCTAATCGTGATTGTCGCGGGAAAGTAGTTTTTTTTCCATTCTTCTTAACCATTTTTAAAAAATTTGTTTCGTTTTATGTGTCGTGAGTTATGATTTATTATTGCATAAAAAAGACAATCATAAAATACAGAGTAAACATTATTTTTTTGAATATTCATTGCACGAATTAGATCTTCTTTGAATTACGACTAACGACCTTAGCCTCGGCGCTGATGCGAACCTTGACCGTTTGACTAATCGCGATCCTTTGCTGTAAAGGGTTATTTTGCATAACCTTTTTTTTGTTTTTCTTGAGAAGTTTTCATTGTTCGTTTATTTTGGTTTGTTGATGGTGAGTTTTGATTTCAATGATTGATTGTCTTGAGCAAATTAGAATTTAGAGAGTCAATTCTACAATCCTATTTTATTGAATCATTTTTTAAAAATTATTTTTTAATGGGGCTCGGATCGATTAATTGGTGTGGTTGGCAGAATTTCATCGTTAGCTCCGCGCGATATTCAGCCTGAGTGAAACAACTAGTCAAGTTGAAATAACTACCGGAGAGTTCAGGTATAACTAAATATCGGTTGGCCCAGCAAAATTTGGTTACCTCAAAATTGGTTACGTCAACCACGCACCGTAATAAATTTAAGCTCACCCTTTTATTGAGTACAGCGGTTAAGAGGTAAAACATTTGAGAGTGTTTCACTGAAAGTATCAGAATTTTTTAAATATGCAACCAAATTGCAATGTAAAAGTAAGAATCAGGGAAAGAACTGTTTTTTTTAGATATATAAGAAAAATCTTGCTATTCCGATTAAAATGTTCAGCAAATCAATATTCATCGGATAGAATTGCGAGAAAAAAATATCAGATTAAAAAAAAATTTCATGTGCGTATTAAAAAATTATTTTTCAGTATAAAGAGACTTCAAATTTTCGGTACAATCGAAGTGCTTTTTTGTCAGACTCATAATTAGAATCACTTGAATTAATGGCAGACGATAAGCAGAATATAACTTTTGCAATTTTTCGACAGAGATAATAATTTTTGCGTTAATTATGATGAGTCACCAAAATACTTTTTCATCCTTGCGTCACCCAATTTGTAAACTTTTGGTCATTATGAAAATTTGAATGAAAATTTGACGAGCGTAGAAAGGATCAAAGCTGTGATTTTTGTACCAATTTCGCACAAATTCATTACGAAAATATGTCACGCCTCAAATTGCTGACACGAAGTTTTTCACCATCTGCTTTTTGCTACGCATTATAAGCTGACGAGGAAAGTCGATGAGCACGAAACTGTATAAATAAGTTGCCCTCGGCTTTGCGGTGAAGCGATGAAAAGCTTTATGCTTTGGGCAATGTTGAGAAATTTTAATAAAACATTTTTTTTCCTTAAAGCCAATTTGTCAAAATTGACCACAATTTCGAAAAGCACCTTAAAACTAATTTTTATGCTTTTTCCTAATTTATGCAAAAAATATTGTAGATTCGTTATCATTGCTAATCGACTCGGTTTATCAACATTTTTTCCAATATAAAGCAAAACGCAACAAATACTTTGTGCTTTGCTGCAGATCTGCTGAAGTGTCGAAAATAAAAAATTCGTCGTCATATTAGACTATCTTTAATAACTTTTATCAATGCTGATAAGATTGATGTATTTTTTCCATAAATAATAATGCAAAAAAAAAGAAGAAAATACTCATCATTTAATACATAGTTTGTTATCTATAAGCTCTTTTTTCGAAAAATCAATAAAATCATTTAGAATTAAAGTTTCAATGGAAAATGATTTTTTTATTCTGTCTGGATTATAAAATGTAAGATGACCCGTTTGGGTTAAAAACTAAAATACAATTTTATTGCAACTTGGGTCAAAATTCTTATTTCTGATTTCAGAAAACACGAATCACCGAACAACGACGCAAAAAATCGGAGATGGGCTAAGAGAACGTTTCAGAGGCGCAGCAGTGAGATTGAAGTTCGATTGAATCGAACCTCGTACGCAGGCCAGCAGCACAGTCAAAATTCTCTCGAGGGACCAAAGTCCCCAAACCCTTCGAGGAGAAGAAGCTCCAGCATCGCCGTGGCGAGGCCTACTCCCGATTTGCACAGGTAATGGAACGATATTTAATAAACCGAAATTTTTTATAAATAGTAAGACACAATACGTATTACATTAGATTTAATAAAACAAATTTTTTTATAAATAGTAAGAGATAATACGTATTACATTATATTTGATAGAACAACATTTTTTATGAATAGTAAGACCCAATACGCATTATATCTTATCACCCACGAGACATGGTCAACTTTGCATTTATACCTAAATGTACCGCAAAATCCAATACCCACAAAAACACGAATCCTCTTCACTTATTTACGTGAGTTCAACAGAATTATTTAAGCATTTTCATTTTATTGAATTTTCAACTAACAATATGAATAATGTACAATCTTTGAATATTCGTGTTATCGAATTTTTTATATTGAGTATTGATATCCGATTTAATTTCCATCACGTGCTAATGATTAGAAAAAGTTGGTGGATTTTCTGACGATAATACGAATATTCCATAACCTTTGAATATTCATGTTATCGAATTTTTCAGATTGAATATTAATATTCGATTTAATTTAAATCGCATGATTAAAGAAATTATGGAATTTTCTGATGATAATATGAATAATCTATGACCTTTGAATATTCGTGTTCTTAAATTTTTTGAATTGAATATTCATATTCGATTTAATTTAAATAACTTCATCTGCTTCAGACCAATAAAAAAGCTTGTTCCTGAAGCCCTCCTTGCCTTAACATACATTGGTGGGATCTAAAAGAATCGATAGTTTCGTAACGAGAGTTTCCCTGAGCCAAATCACTTCTTACCTTGATTCATAGCTTAGCTATATTTTACTTTGGGTAAGAAACTCCCTTGCCATTGAGAGAGAAAGCTAGTAAATTGAATAGTAGCCGCAGCTGCTGCACGCATGCCCATAGTAGTACTATATTACTATTACTACTATTACTACTAGTTCTAGTATTTGTAGTCGTAGTACTAGTATAGTAGCAGTAGATTATGGCAGTGAAGGTCCGACCGTGGGGTAACTTCCCGTTTCCCTTAATTACGGATTCCCCTTGTGCTACCACTTAACAAACTTCGCCTCCTGTCTTCCTTCCTCTCGGTTCACCTTGGTTCGCCTCCTGCGCCACAAAGTTCGCCCAAGTTGAATGGATGGTCTCGATGTTGCCGATGTCTGCGTGAAGTAACAAAGTAAAAAGGAAAAAAAAAAAGAAAGAAGAAGAAGAAGAAGAAGATCGTAATAGAAGAATATCCGTGTGTATATATCGTAGGTTAGCGAAGATAGTCGACCTTCTCGATAAATAGGTCGTCGAACATCCCACGACTTTATTCCCCATCCGGCCAATAACCGGACCTTTTTTTTTTTAGAGATATAGCCTTCCCCGAAGTAGTACGACCCACGAACTGATCAGACGTGACCAGAATTGTTTTTTTTTCTTCTTCTTCTGTTCTCTTACACTGCTTTTGATCGGAAATCTCAACAAAAATGCGAGTCTCTTACGTGACGATGGAATCTGGAATCGATTTTTGTTTTTCCGTTTGATTCATCCACGTTTCCGGTAATTTGAAACATTTCCGTGGGGAGGCGTATCTACAACTCGAGATAATTCACAGCTGCTCGTAATAAAACGGGCGTTCTCTTGCCGGGGTTGAAAAATGGTTCCAATGGCAGGAACATATGGCGAAGAGGAATAGCGATCGCTATTCCCTTTCCTGGATCTCGAAGGGTTGGAAAGATAGCGCGAATGGATTCCGCAAGTGATGGGGTGGCAGTCTAACTGTACGCAAAAACTTGATGCTCTTCAGTTTTTTGCTTTCTTACTGGAAAACTTTCGGCTGTACTTGCTTAGTTTAGTGCATAGGCGCCACGAGTGATCTTTGCCTGTTTTCAACTTGCTCTCGTCTCACTCGGAGAAGGTAATATAGCTTCTTACCTAGCCAATGTTAGAAAATAATAAGTAAAAAGACAATTATTAGGGAAACGCATATTCTCGACTTCCATAACACTTTCGAAGCCAAGTTGACGAGAAAGTGAGAGCAAAGTGAGAGCAAGATGAGACCCCAGCACGAGGAAGGTGGGAGCAAAGTGAGAGTAAAATGAGAGCAAGATGAGATCAAGGTGAAAGCAAAGTAAGAACAAGGTGAGAGCAAGGTGAGAACAAAGTGAAAGCAAGATGAGAGCAAGGTGGGAGAAAAGTGAGAGTAAAATGAGAGTAAGATGAGAACAAGGTGAGAGCAAAGTCAGAGCAAGGTGAAAGTACGGTGAGAACAAGGTGAGAGCAAGGTCAGGGTGGCATGTAGATATTCGTGGTGCAAGCTCACCTTCAACTTCCTACACTAAACGAGATATCGAAATGTCGATGGCTTTCCGATCGTTTATAATCTCGGAATTAGCATAAATTTTCAATGAAACAACAAAATTGTACGCTCAACTTTGGCCTTTATTCAACAAATGTTAATGCTGACCCAAATACATTATACGAATCAGATGTAGGACGATAAGCTTCATAATCTCTGCGACCTGATGGATTTGGGCACGGAGATAATTCCATTTGCAGGCGACTAGTCCGGAGTGACTGAGTACAGACTACAATATCCGAGCTTAGACCCGCAGTTCACTATTCGCCTTCCACGTTTATTAGGTGAAAAGTTTCTCCCGAAATTGTACGCTCGAGATTTACAGAGGCCCTTGCAGCCTGCAGGCTGATCTCTTTTCATTCATCTTTAAAATCAGAACAAGGCTGCACTTGTGTGTTCCACGTGCTGATGCACTTCAACTACACTTGGAATGAAAATGGCTGGTTACTCAATGGTTTGTCGGATACGCGTGTTGACAGACACAACGAATAGCCCTATTGTGGTCATGTATATAATACACTTATTCGTCGTTACATAAGCAACTTGTACGGTTGGTCGGATGTAACAACGGGCACAGCAGGAAGCCAATCGGAAGTTCTCTTGAGTTTTGTCTCCTTCTCGTCTCCCCATAATTGCCAGATTACAGATTTCCCCATGGAACATACACTTTCGCGAAAGTTGACGATGAAACTTCCGGCTTGTACTGTTGCCTTAATGCAGTTTGGTACCGTTACGCAGCTTCCGCTGCAGCTATGCTTTCTCTGAACCACTGAGCTCATGGGATATAGAACTCACTCACAGAGTTAAGAGTTGAAAGTGAAGATGCCAGAGACTAACTACGTTCTCCAGTCTATTTCCATCTCGAGAGGTAAAAGGAAGTTGCTAATTTGCGTTATATAATGGTTAACTCTCGTCACTTCGCGGAGTGTTAATTTTACTCGCGAAATTAAATCCGCATTACCTTAACGGAACCAAAGCAGCACCTTTGAATTATTCCTTTTGTCATTTCTGTACATTTTATTTTATTTCCTTGCTGCATATGGAATACACTTAGACACCATTGCGATAAAATATTCGCCGAGCTTCAAACTGCACCGTAAAATATACACTATGTATTTTTATTTATTTTTTATCGACAAGAAATTTAATGTACATGTACTCGGAGTATTTATTCATAAAGTGGTATCACTGAATTTGCTATTTGCCATAGTAATTTTAATCATTTTCTATAATTTTACTGTAAGACTGCTTTATATTTAAAATTGCTTTAATTTCATTGCAAAAGTACCTTAATTAATTTCAAATTTTCATGAATCACAATTGATGAGTTTATGAATGAAAATGTTCAGTCTTTTTTCAAAGTGCAACGAACATTGAAGATTCTAATTTTGGGAAACGTTAATAAAACTTTCGATAAAATTTGTGTTAAATTAATGTAAATTCAAATAAAACGTGGCTTCGATTACAGATTCTTAAACCTTGCTCCAATGAAATTTTACGAGACACTTAAAATTGCTGCAAATTCGAGTCGAATTATATCTAAAATAAAAAAATATAAAAAATTTGCTAAAATTTTCAACTGACGTAGAATTTTGTTTGGAATTGAACTTAAGGGTCGTTGAAAATTTGAAGTTTAACTCAAAATTATATTGACTGATACACACGAAGACCTTGGCTTATGATATAGAGGTGAATTAATTAAATTTTCAGATTTCTACAGACCGAGGCGGGTCCTTGGGGGCAATTATCCTTGGTCGTATGAAAAATTTGAAAAAAATGTTTAACCGACGTATAATTTTGTCGGAAGTTTGGAATTGAACTTAAGGGTCGTTGAAAATTTGAAGTTTAACCCAAAATTATATTGACTGATACACACGAGGACCTTGGATTACGATATAGAGGTGAATTAATTAAATTTTCAGATTTCTACAGACCGAGGCGGGTCCTTGGGGGCATTTATCGCCGTCACCGCGAAGCCCGACAAGAACGAGTGCCCTGAGTCCCGGAGCAGCATCCTCGACTTCTCATCTCAGTCCGGGAGCTAGTCCGGCTGGCCCCAGTCCCACGAGTCCCGGACCAGCTTGCGGTTCCCGTGGTCAACTTCCGAAACAATATAGAGGCAGAACTAGCAGCATGCCAGCGGTGCCGAGACACAGAGTGAGTCTCTGCACTAAATATCTAACATAGTAAAACTAATAAGTTTAATAATAATAATAATATTAATTCAAACCACGTAGTTAAGTAATGATCACAGTGGTTGACAGTGAACAAAATTGATTGATTTTGAACAAAAAACTAATTGTATTGCAGATCTACCAATATTTTTATAAATTTTTAAAATAAACTCTCGACTGAAAAAGAGATCAATGAAGAAATTGCATGAACGCAAAAATGTTATTCAATAATCGTTCGCATATTATAGTCCGGAAATTTGGTCGTCATGGAGTGAGAAAATCGCTCGATTTTAATATGCGAATTATTATTATTTAACAGTCATGACTTTGTGGAAAATTGAGATTAAAATTAGGAATGATAATTAAGATATGTAATAATAATTACATAAACAGTTATTTACAATTCATTGTAAAAAATAACAACTTTTACTTGGTATGAAAAAATAAGTTCTAATCATTTCAGTAATAATTATTAATAATTTAGATAAATTATTATTTTACATTGATTTCTGATGTTCAATAGCCTAATAATCGATAATAATTCACTCATTAAAGTATTTAAAGTACATTTTTTATTAATGAACGCTCATCTTTGAGCAGGAATTAAAAACTTCTGGCTTTAACCTACTTATAAATGAATAAATTATTTCAAGATTACATTAAATTCTTCAAAAGCTTCTGCTAAAGTGGAATCTCTCAAGATTAAAAAAAAAGCTTAACGTTTACAAAGCTTCCGTCTGCGAGTGAAAAAGAACGACGGGAATTCGATTTAATCCTGAGAGTTTATCTTAGCTTTAACGAAGTGCAATACTGCGAGAAAAGATATAGGGAATCCGGTGTAGCAGGTAGAGATCTTCGACGAAAGAAATTCCTGGAGGTATATCGAATCCGGCAAATTGAACGTCGCTCGCTCATTGATTCGGATTCGATTTAGTCCAACGAGCTTATCCAAACTTCTTTTTTTGTCTTTTCACTCCATCGAATACCCTCATTCCTACTTTTACCCGAAAAATCCTATATATTCAGGAATTTATATATCCGATATAACTATTCAACGGAATATGACAAATGTGTGAATATCAGCCACTGAAATGGTTTCTGCAATTTTATATACGTACTAACAGTTTAGTATGTATTAAAAAAAGAGTTTATAAACTACAACAGCAACAAAAATGTAGAAGTTCAAATATACATTTATTAATAATAAATAAATCATTTTTTGTGCCAATTAAAAATTTCGAATATGCCATTATAACGAAATATTTATTTTGCCACATTTAAGATTATAATTTGTTAACTATTAATGAATACTAGTATCTACAAATAAACACTTTTCGTAGTGCCATTTGCAAAACGCGGCTTTGCAAACTTTTTACGCTTTGTAATTATAGTTGCCTTCTTATTGAAAATGAGCCCACACTTTTATTATCATCTGCCAATTTTTCGTAAATATTATAATTAAGTTTTATACGATTTATAAAAAGCTTTTAGTTTTACGGTTATGCTTGTTCTGAAGCGAACAAACAACTTTCTAAGACATATAGATGTATGTGGCGATTGTGGAAAGTGGTTCAGAGATTCTCCTATGGTTCTCTGTATGGCTAAACTACAGGGACCATAGTGTGGCACAGTATATTGTCAATAAAGACTAGAAGTTTTTGTTCATAAACTCGGCAAGTTAATTTAATGTACAACTGTGATACAAAATTAAGATACTTTTGCAACGAAATAAAAGCAAATATTAAAAATTACTGTATCAAAAATAAATTTTATATCGCACTTGTATAGTAAATTTGGAATACCAGTTCATGAATTAAAACTGCAAGTGCATGTACATTAAATTCGAAGTAGATTTTTTTCACAGTGTATACTAAACACTTCGTGAAATTTTTCATTATAATATAATTATTGGAATTTTAGAACATATCTGCATATTCAATGAAATTCAATATACCATGCTAATATGCAACAATAAAAAACTACATGATACTAATTTTCGAAAGATTTTTACCGACTAATATTTCTTTATGATCCCGCAATTTCAAGCAAATATTAACATTTAGTTTTATCGAATTTATAAAATGTTTTTAGTGAAAAGTTTTACGGTTATGTTCGCTCTGAAGCAAACAAACAACTTTCTAAGACATATAAATAGATGCGGTGATTGTGGAAAGTGGTTCAGAGATTCCCCTATGGCCCTTCGTACCGCCAAACCTGAGGGACCATCGTGTGGGCCAAGTGATATCGCGTAAGTGTGGTCGACAGGTCTGAGAACGAGGGCCGAATACAGTAGATAAAATAAAGCGAACCAACGAGAAATGGAAGCGGACCATGTGCACGAGGGAGTTTCGTGGCCGACGAGTAGAAGCAAAATGCAATGGAAATGAGGTCGATTTTTCGTGGCTGCTTTCGGTCGTATGGAATTTATCATTTCACAACGAACCACAAAAATATGTACCACTGTCTATCACTAATACCATTAGTGATGCACAGCATAGTATACGACCCTATCTGCATTTTTCAGACCCTTCTATGGAAGTTTGAAGCAATGAGATAAATTTATGGGGTTTTTTCGCATTTTTACCAAGCGACGACAAATTTTAAGACGTAATGAATAAAATCTATTTCATGAGATCACTTCATCTCCGCCAATACATATGATGAGGAATGAATTAAATTGTCAATTTTCTGAATTCGAACGAGGAATAATAACAATAATAATAATGATAATTTTTGTTCTTAAGATTAATGCTCACTATGATTATAATGAGAATTTTTGTTTATTGATAAATATTTTACGGAATAATAATGTACGTCAAATAATATTTGTATAGTTTTTGTAATTTTAATTTTTTAACCTAATACAACAAATTTTGAGGTGAATTTTTAAAAAATCTATTTATATCTAGATCTATCTATCTAGCTCATATCATTTGAAAAAAATGAAGATATCGAAAAGTGCACATTCTGACAAAGAATTCTTCTTTCGAAAATATATATAAGTAATTTATATATATGAATATTTTATAAAAAATATTTAACAAATTGAGGAGGGTCAGGATAATAGCATGTTAATTCCAGCAGTAATGCATATTGTGTATGTGTCATATGCACATTAACATGTCTAAACAAATGATCCTCCGCAAATATTCCCCACAATGGCAACAGCATTGGCATAATATTTTTATATTATGGCGAGATTACGTTAATCGACTTTTAAAGACGATTTAATATACCGTCCATCAAAGTTAATGCTTCGATCTGTGTATAAAGACTTCCATTAATGGTAAATCACATTTCAAGCAGATTTTTTTAGTGGGATTTAACGAGCGCGAATGCAGCCGAGCGGCAGAAAAGCGATGCATGCAATCGACATGAGAAATGTGGTGGAGAAAAAATTCACAGTGAAGCAAACAGATCAGCGAGTCATGGAGTAATATTGGAAAAGTCTCAGAGCAAACGAGAAGCGACGAGACGGCAAAGGGGGTAGAAAAGCAGTAGGCAGACTGAGTAGCAGCTTAGAGATTGAGAAAGACACGATTTCGACGCCGCTGGGTATCCCCGAAAGGGCATAAGAAGGGAATGAGAGTCAATGTTCTCGGCATCCATCGAACTTTCTATTTGCCGAAAGTGAGACCGAGAACCCAAACGTCGGAGACGTGCAAAAACGAGACGGAGAATTCTACGACTCTTCGTAGCTTCTACTGAAAAGTGAAAACCTCGACGTACGTGTCTCTGGGGTTAGCAAATTTGGATAAATTATTCAACAGGATTTCGTCGCATCGAACGATTTTATCGTCCTTCGTGCACGTTGCGTTGTGAAGATATTTGTTCAATCGTCTCACCGTAAGTGCGCACTTTTTTGAGGATTCGAATTTGAAAGCTTCACGAGCAAAAAAAAAAGCTGGGAAAAGTAAATCCCACCGACGACACGAAAACATTTATTTTTTACAATAATTCTGATGTGGGAAAAGTATCAATGGAATAATTTATAAAGATAGATTCATGAGCTTTTGTTAATACGATTTTTTTCATGGGGTAAGGAATTCTCAAATTTCTCTGAATATATATGTCATGACACTCCGTGCGTAAAGTGCGTACTTCACGCACTCGGGCAGTGCGAGAAGTCGTTCGCGTGCGAGAAGTCGCACTTGTCCTTTTTGTAACACATGCATGAAATGTGTCGTTTTACGTGCCTCGAAAATATTGCAGAAATTGCACATTACAGTAGGCCATGATATAAAAATACCGTTCGCAATTCACGCACGCAAACTTACTTCAGGCACACTTTCCCCTGTCAATAATTTACTTCACGTACCCTTTGGACGCGCCACCTAGTCGGATGAAATGTGAATTAGTATTGACAACGTTCAAGTCCCGTGCACACCGTAACAGGAGCGCGCACATCGAGACGATGGAGAGAAATGAGGAAAACTTCAAAATTGTATCCAGTGTATTATTGGCTATATTAATTCTGTCATAAGTTTGTTTTTTTTACAGTCGGGTCGCTTCGCCCCCCGAACCCACCACCGAGACTTCCCCCCCCGGACTTGTACTTTTTGCAGCTTATTTCAAATCTTACGAATAAAAATGTACAAATTTTATGCATTTGTTACAAAAAATAGTTTGTGAAACTCGGGCGTCATGGTGAAATCTATACAAAGAGTGTGAAGTTCTTCATTACGCTTTTGTATCACAATGTACATACTATTTGATCTCGTGTGATTGCAACACTCGCCTTCCGCTCGAAATACAAACTCTTACTCGTCAGAAAAAATTTTTGTCGCACTAGTATCGTTAAATACTATTCTCTTTACTTTAAATATTTATTTTATTTTGAGTCTAACAAATGGTTAAAAACCCACGAATTTTGGATATGTTTTTATGTGACAGATAGCGAAAAATCATAATAGCGAATAAATGAAATAGCGCATTTCATAATAATGGCTATTTTATATGCTGATGTTCGTTATATTTAAATTCGTGATTTTTATCATTTGCTATTTTCACTCGGACCCCTTCACTCGATCTTTCACAAGGATATTTATTCATATATTTTCTACAAGTTTCCAAAAATACTGGAAACATTTCACAGGCACTGAGATTCCATAAGAAATGTCCCTTACATTTTTATTTCATAAAAAACGAACGCATGTTCACATGGAAATATTCAAAAAGACGATTTCTTATCGAGTTTAGAAATAGGATAATAAACACGCTATTCTGTGCGCTTTAACCGGTAAAAAAGAGATGCTCAAAAAACAAAACAGTAAAAATAATTAAGTGTCATGAATGGTAGATAAAACGCAGGTAGAGTCTTCGAGTCTCGTGAAATTCTTTCGGTTTTACATCTTTCACGAGGCATGTCTTTGTTTCATTTAACGCTTCTGCAACACTATTTTTCCCACTTCCACAGGACAACACAGCAAGCTCACCATTTTATTCCCACTACTTTCACCGTTAATACTGTTATCATTATTTTCCTTTCTTGACGCAACGAGAAAGCGTTCTGTGCTCTTGCGACTGGAGTCTCCAAGCGTCAAGGTGCAAGTGGAGTTACAATTATACGTTGATGCTCGTCCGCACTACGACCTCGGACCCGAAGAGGAGAAGATGGGCGGTGTCTAACTTGTATACAGACGGAGGAAAAGGTCGAGAATAAGGTTACGACAAAAATGTCTCTCATAGCGAAAGATGTGCGTCTTCGTTGGTATTTTTCCGAGCGTATTGAAAAAAGCGTTAATACGCTAAAACAAAATGTATCAAGTTGAACTGTTTCTTAAGATATTTGTTAACAGCTACAAAATTTATTAACACCAAATAAATAATGAGTGTTTTCATAACAAACTCGTACGCTGAAAGAAAATTCACTAATCAATTTGCCTATGTTATTTTTTAAAATAACTTGTTCGACGTTTGTTAATAAATAAATAATGATTTGGGACTGCAAGATTAGAAATAGTTAAAATTACTTCGGATTTGTTGATAGTTTATAATTTATTGTTTGAGGTTTGTGTGGATTTGTTAATAGTTAACGAATCTATATTTGGGACAAGTACCGTCGGTTTGGTACGACTATTTCGTTTGTTTACAACGGTCGACCGTTAGAGGAGGACAAGCGCGATCATAAAACAACTCGTACGCGGACGGCATTTCCGGCAAATTAACCAATCAATTTACTTATGCTATTTTTTAAATAACTTTTTCGATGGCTGTTATAAATAAATAACGGTTTGAGACTACAAGATAAAAAATAGTCAAAACGACTACGAATTTGTTAATAATTAACAATTTATTGTTTGAGGTTTGTGTAGATTTGTTTACAGTTTACGTATCTATGTTTGAGACAAGTACCGTCGGTTTGGTACGACTATTCCGTTTGTTTACAACCGTCGAATGTCAGAGGAGGAAAAGCGCGTTCCTCGACGCAAATACGCCTCAGTCGTAGCTTCGCAGTCAAGGCGAAGACACGCAGCAGGCGGGCATCGTGCGACACAATGGAAAGCATTAATTGGAACTGTTGTTTTTTTAATTTTTATAACGCTGTCAAAAGAATATTTTATTTACTTATGAGGAATGCATAACAACAGGGTTTAATAATCATATACAACTATGGCGACGTTTCTTGTCCACATTTCTATCAAATTTCATGATTTGGATTACTAGAATGGTAACTGTTAATACGTTTTTAAGAAATCAAAATGTAACGCTTGATTCTGTTAACTGAATGCTTGTAGACCACCGATAAGGGAACGTTTCATGCAAACATGCATTTTTTAAACTCTTATAACAAATTATTTCCAATTTCGACCAATTTCGGAGATTAACCATACATTTATTGATTGTAAATAAGTAATTTGTTAATTATAACAAAATATGAATTTCACCATATTTAACATGATAATTTGTTAACTATTTAGTTATCCTATAAATAAATACTTTTCGCAGTCTATCCAACCTAAAATGCTCGAGGCATTGTGACCAACATTTGGGCAGTAATTTCGTATTAAAAAAAAGAGTTATATATTTCGTTTTATAGGGCGTGAATATTTCTGGCAAAAAGATACACGGTATCGATTACATTTTTTTCACACCTCCATAGTCTTCGCGACTGAAAAAACGACGAAAAAAGGATATCAAGGTTTCGTTCATGGTTACATACTTTAAGGACTTCGTAGCTCGAATGTCGTGAGGCTCAAGGTGAAATAAGGAGAAACGATAAAGTTTGCTAACCTAGAATTGATGATGCTGAGGAGTGACTAAATCCTTTTGCAGTTATAAAAAACTATTGATTAGAAAAAAATGATAAATTATTATTTTTATTCGGTGTATATTAAAAGAACATTTTTCAAACAGATTAATTATTCACATTCGAATGTTGAATTAAATACTGACATTTTTCAACTAATTGAATTGCGATAAAAATCGGATATTAAAAACAATTCACATTCTTCATATTTGAGTGAAAATGCATTGTTTTCTCTACAAAATTGAAATCCAGGCATCAATTGAAATTATAAATACATTCAACCGACACGAAACAGAAACCAAATATGCAAATACGACCTACGAATAATTCGAAAGAATCAACAACGAATAAACCGTTGTATTAAATTTTTGCCCATTGTCAATGTTTATATGTGTGCATATATGCGGCATTCCATAGCGAGTCGACCTGGTTCTGACCCTCGACCTCTTGAATTTCATTCCTGATTTTTCATGTTATTGTTCTATCTCTAAACAGCAACCACAATGTTTAAAAAATTTTTTTGTAAACAATTTATATACTTATTATTCATTATAACGACAATACTGAAGACAATTTTTTTTAATCTGAAAAAATTCTCATAAATTCTGTATCAATTTTATCAATATTTTAAGCTTAGGCCCAAAGTGAGGTGGACCTCGCTTCTATTTTTTACGAATTTCCTTCAAAAAGAAAATTGCAAACAAAATTTAGATTAAGGATATAATGTACCAAACATCTGCTACTACTACTACTATAAAAATATTTCATACATTTGTTTTTCCTCCAATTAATCAAATATGCTATGTTGCAAATTAAGGGCTTAAGTATTATAATTATGCAGTTGAGTTAGTTTTCAGCACTAAAGATGTCCCAAAGTAATTAGTTTTCGTAACGAATTTAATTTACGAAGACGGAGTAGAATTATCGTATTTATTATTATTTTTTTTCACGGTAAGATAGATCGTTCGTCGTAAATTTCATTGAAAATCTCAAGTACCTCGGCTCTCAAGGAAAACGCAGGAGCCGGTAACTTTTCACGAATCACTGTTTAACGATTGAGCAAAACGTAAATCTCGTACTGCTATAGTGTTAGAAGGGGATTAAAATTGCTCGAAAAGATAGAGTATCGGAACGTTCCATAAATTGAAAAAGAACAGCTCTTCAGAATAATCGCAGATAAATTACTCGCCCATTGCTTCCAACCCCGCGAAAATCAAAAAAAAAAAGAAAAAAACCATGGAAACTTTAAAGTCTTGATTTCTCCTGGGATACGAAGGGAAAAGCCGTACTCGGTGTCTGCTGACATCGAGATAAACGGTTTCAGGTAAATTTTTCTCCATTCTCTTTTCTCGCTGTCCTGTTGCTCAACGAAGCGAAATGTGAAATTATGGCGCGTTCTGCTTTAGAGATATACCGACTCTAAATATGTGACATTATCGTATAAAAATGCTGGATGCAACAAAAAGATATATATATATATATATATATATATACTGCAAAAATGCGGAATGGCAGTATGACGAAATCCAAACTGAATTAATTTTCTCTTCAGTATATCAGGATTTAAATTTCCGTAAAAATAGAACAAAAGTCGACAGAACTATTCGAGTCTCGTCCATCACTTTAACCCATTAAGGGGGATGGGAGGTTCCAGCAATGTCAGCCAGAAAACAGAGTTTTATTTTTTTAGATAAACTACCTAGAGTTTCCAAGGTATTTGTTATTCGCTACGGCGAAATAACAAGTGTTAAATAATACTGGAAAAATGAAATTTGTTCAACAATTTCTTATGTACGTATTTAGAAATTTTTTGTACTGATTGGACATAATTATTTTGATTTATTCTTCAATATCCAAAACTATTCGTTTTCATAAATTATTTTTGATATTTCTTTTTTATTAAACCAATGGAAGGTTCTTTTTTGAATAGTGAAGAAAATCAAGATATTCAAGATAATAAAAATTTCTTTTCCAACAATTTGAATCATTTTTTCTCAATTTCAATTGAAGAAATACTGCAGGAGTCCAAAGTTTTGTAATTTCATGTTCTCTCTATGTTAATATTAACATTTTTGGAAAAATCGAACAGATGTTTATAAAATCGTTAGTTCTATTCTCTCCCATCGTGCGAACCCCATTAAGGGGTGTGGGAGCATCCATCGATCTCTGGCGAAAAGCGTGTTTTTTTTATTGGTAAAAAAAGTATCTACGATAGTCCATGATATTTATTTTTCACTGCGCTGATTTTTTTTAATTAAAAAAAAATTGAATGAGCATTCCACTGGAAATATGAAACTTTTTTGCGGATTTTTTTTTGTCACCAATCGATAAATATATATCCGTTGGAGAAACCCAAATCAAAGAAATGAATTGGCAAAATTTTTATTTTACCAATAAAGAAAAACACTCTGATTCTAAATAAAAATTCCAAATTCCTAACACGTTTTATAAAAGCTTGTTTCGCTGCAATTTACGCAAAATAACGAGAAAGGAAAAACCACACATTTCGTTTTAAAAATTCTTCACAGAAGATAAACGCTTTGTCGTAAACTCGTTTCGTGCCAATGAAAAAAGTCTAATCTTAAATAAAAAATTCCAAATATTTCACGCGTCTCGTAAACATTTGTTTCGCTGTGATTTAAACAGCGAGTGCAAAATAGCTGGAGAGCAAAGCCACGCATTTCGTTTTCAAAAATCTCGACAAGAAGATAAACGCTTCGTCGTAAATTCGTTTCATACCAATAAAAAAAAGTCTAATCTTGAATGTAAATTACAAATGCTTCACGCGTTTTGTTCAAAGTTTTCTAACACACACATTTCGTATTTAAAATTCTTGACAGGAACGTAAACGCTTTGTCGTAAATTCTTCTCTTGTCGATAAAAAAAGTGTAATTTTTATTTCGATTTCCAAATGCTCCGTTCATCTCATAAATGTGTGTTTCGCTGCGATTTTCGCAGCAAGTGCAGACCAGCCAAAAAGGAAAACCACGCGTTTCGTATTTAAAATTCTTGACAGGAACGTAAAAGCTTTGTCGTAAATTCTTTTATTGTCGATAAAAACAAGTGTAATTTTTATTTCAAATTCCAAATGCTTCACCCGGTCTCATAAATTTTTGTTTTGCTGCGTTTTCCGCAGCAAGTGCAGAATAACGAAAAAGCAAAACTACACATTTCGTTTTAAAAATTCTTAACAGGAACGTGAACGCTTTTCGTAAATTCTTGGCGATAAAAAAAAACTGTATTTTTTTTTCAAATTCTAAATGCTTCACCCGTCTCATAAATGTTTGTTTCGCTGCGTTTTCTGCAGCAAGTGCAGAATAACGAAAAAGCAAAACCACGCGTTTCGTTTTTGAAATGCTTAACAGGAACGTAAACGCTTTGTCGTAAACTCTTTTCTTGTCGATTAAAAAAAGTGTAATTTTTTTTTTTCAAATTCTCAATGCTTCAACCGTCTCATAAATGTTTGTTTCGCTGCGTTTTCCGCAGCAAGTGCAGAATAGCGAAAAAGGAAAACCACATATTTCGTATTTGAAATTCTTGACAGGAACGCAAACGCTTTCTCGTAAATTCTTCTCTTGTCGATAAAAAAGCGTAATTTTTATTTCGAAGTCCAAATGCTTCACCTCTTATAAATGGTTCTTTCGCTGTGATTTCCGCAGCAAGTGCAGAATAACGAAAAAGCAAAACCACGCATTTCGTTTTTGAAATGCTTAACAGGAACGTAAACGCTTTGTCGTAAATTCTTTTCTTGTCGATTAAAGAAAGTGTAATTTTTTTTTTCAAATTCTAAATTCTAAAATCTAAATTTCCGTCTCATAAATGTTTGTTTTGCTGCGTTTTCCGCAGCAAGTGCAAAATAGCGAAAAAGTAAAACCACGCGTTTCGTTTTTGAAATGCTTAACAGAAACGTAAACGCTTTGTCGTAAATTCTTTTCTTGTCGATTAAAAAAAGTGTAATTTTTTTTTTCAAATTCTCAATGCTTCACCCGTCTCATGAATGTTTGTTTTGCTGCGTTTTCCGCAGCAAGTGCAGAATAGCGAAAAAGGAAAACCACATATTTCGTATTTGAAATTCTTGACAGGAACGTAAACGCTTTCTCGTAAATTCTTCTCTTGTCGATAAAAAAGCGTAATTTTTATTTCGAAGTCCAAATGCTTCACCTCTTATAAATGGTTCTTTCGCTGTGATTTCCGCAGCAAGTGCAGAATAACGAAAAAGCAAAACCACGCATTTCATTTTTGAAATGCTTAACAGGAACGTAAACGCTTTGTCGTAAATTCTTTTCCTGTCGATTAAAGAAAGTGTAATTTTTTTTTTCAAATTCTAAATTCTAAAATCTAAATTTCCGTCTCATAAATGTTTGTTTTGCTGCGTTTTCCGCAGCAATTGCAGAATAGCGAAAAAGTAAAACCACGCATTTCGTTTTTGAAATCCTTAACAGGAACGTGAACGCTTTGTCGTAAATTCGATTCTTATCGATTGAAAAAAAGTGTAATATTCTTTTCGAATTCCAAATGCTTAAACCATCGCGTAAATGTTTGTTTCGCTGCGATTTCCGCAGCAAGTGCAGAATAGCGAAAAAGCAAAACCACGCATTTCGTATTTAAAATTCTTAACAAGAACGTAAACGCTTTGTCGTAAATTCTTTTCTTGTCGATAAAAAAAAGCGTAATTTTTATTTCGAATTCCAAATGCTTTATCCATCTCACAAATGTTTGTTTCGCTGCGATTTCCGTAGTAAGTGCAGAACAGCGAAAGAGCAAAAGCGCGCATTTCGTCTTTAAAATTCTTGACAAGAAGATAAACGCTTTGTCGTAAATTCGTTTGGTGCTCCGTGAAGTCTCACCCCATTTCATCTAAATTTTTTTTCCGCAGCCGCGTAAAATGGTCGAGACGTCGCGGAGGAGAAAAATCGTTGAGAATCGAGCTGAAAACATTTCGCAGCGCTAAATACAAATAAAAAAAACGGAATAATTGCTGGTGAAGAAAATAATGCGAACGTGTTGTTGAGACAAAATCACCAGAACCTTCGAGGTACGTGTCATGCATTCCAGAGGCGACGTGACGGAATCGTTTCTCGTCTCCTGTTATATAGCGAGGATATCATCTGTGTCGCTTACGTGCGGACGGGAAGAGTCAAATATAAGTTAGGAACGATGTTGGGGAAAAAAGATGGCAAGATATTCGTTCCCCTCGTTTTGTAGCTTGTTCGAGTCGTCGCATTGACGGCGGATATGAGGAATGTCGATGAAGGAAAAACAACGAAGAAGTTTCTTTTCCGCGGGGCGGAAAGACGAAGGGGAAAGGAAAGGAAAGACTAAGAGAAAGGAAAATGAACGAGGGAGGAATAGACGAGCGGAGAAACTTATTATTTTGGTGAAATCCACCCCACGAGCGTGCACCTCGGAAGATCGTCAGATACATATATGAACACATCGTGGAATCCACTGAATCACGGAATTTTACAGGGTTTCTCCCTCGGAGTCCGAGGGTTGACTTGATAAACTTCTGAGTCTCTCGCACAGTGCTGCTAAGAAAGAAAAACTATTTAGTTCCAGGCAAGTGAATTCGTTTGGAGCCAATTGAATGAAATTTTACCCAACTGAATATATTTCGAGACAATTGAAAATAATTTGAGCAAACCGAATTTATTTAGAGTCAACTGAATTTAAATTCAGCTAATTTTATTTATTTTGAGCCAACTGCGTTTAATTCGAGCCCTCTGGATTTGATGCCAGCCAACTGAATTTAATTTGAGCCCACTGAATTTGGTTTGAGCCCAATGAATTTGATTTGAGCCCACGAGATTTGGTTTGGGCCCACTGAATTTGATTTGAGCTCTCTGGCTTTTAATTGAGCCCACTGAATTTCATTCGAGCCAATTAAATTTAATTCGGGTCGGATGAATATAATTCGACCGAACTGAATTTAATTCGAGCTTACTGAATTTTGTTTAAATTACCTAGATTCAGTTTTCCCTGATTGTAATTGAAATTTAATTCCCCAAATTGTGTTTGATCCAATTGCATTGCCTCTGAGTCACTTGAATTTTGTTTAAGCCATCGAAATTTAAATCGTGTGTTAGACCAACTACAGTTGGGATATGATAGTATTAGTTTGGACCAACTGATTCCAATTTGTGACTTAGTGTCAGCAAGGGAAATGCATTACATTTTGCCAGTAATAACTCAATATTTTCAGTGGTAACTGAATTTACTACGAGCCTGAAAAATTTCCAAGGGTCAGCTGCATTTAATTTAACCCAACAAAGTTCAACTAGGTTCAACTAAATTGTTCTAGTTTTGTCAGTCTGTATGTGGACACAGTTGCTCGGAATCCAACGAAGCAGTTAATTTCGTACGGGTTTTTTCTTGGCAAATCTCTCGTTAGCTTGATAAACTCCCGCGTCACTCGAACGTTTATACGAAGCAAAGAAGACACGAGGAAACGTGGAAATTCGTAATGAAGATTATCGACAATCAGGAAGCGTCGACATCCACAGCGAGACCAACTTTGTGATCGCCCCTCGATAAATTCGTGAGATCCAAATTGAACGACAGAGTCAACGTCACGAAATCGCTGATTTTTTGCTGTATACTCGTGCCCATTTGGCGATCCTTGTTCAACTTCAAACGCAATATCGTTTTTTCGTCCAGCCTCATTCGAGTACCGACTCCTACTGTCCATTCTTGACGATTGTCTCGCCGTGCCAGTATTCCATTTACCGCTGTGTCCCAGTCTTCGTTGACTGTACAGCAAGATTCAAGACTCGTTATTCATTACATAGTCAAAAAAATATTTCTATGGAACAAAATCATTTAAACTTTGTCTATAAAGTAACTGGAAAATCATTTTTTTGCACAATCTGTACGTGGGTTAATTTTTTAAAGTAAATTTTTTTTTGTACATTTCAAGATTTATTATTTATTAACGAATATGAATTATATGGGTTATTTGGAAAAGTGTAAAGAATCCTACAACAATTTTATTTAAAAAATTTAAATCATTTAAAAAAAAAAAGGGCTCGTGTCTACGAAATTCTACAAAAATTCAGTAATAGCTGTGAATATCTTCGTAACAATAACAGAATTGGATTTTCAAAAATATATATATATTTTTTTCTAGTGAAAAATTGGAAAGCTGAAAAATTGTTTAATCTAGCATTTTTTTAGTCATAGACGTCATTAAATTGAGCAATACTTTATGCACACGTAAAATTTACGATTTTTTCATCATTTTTTAATCTATATATTCCTGCATCATTTTGTATGAAATTATAGATTTTCTGTAATTCTGCTTCCTTAGATTCTCTTCGATTTGAGAAAAATATTATACTATGGAGACTATGTGAACATTAGTCTATAGTAATTATAGAATGACGTGTGGAATTTTTCCAAAAAAAAAAAAGATTATCATACTCGTTTGTTGAATATAAAATTTTGTAGCAATTAAAAAAAAATACTCATTACATTATAGCCATGTTATTATTATGAAAACATAATTATGGACCTAATTATTACAAGTTTAATTCTGAAAAGGTAGGGGTTGCAACGCTATGTACACGAACAACAAAGGAGATGATTTGAAATTTAATTAACCTTTGTAAAGGACTGAAACACCGCACTCATGGGGTATCGACGTTCCTCGCAAATGAATTCCCAAGTTCTCGTAACTGTAGGCGAGTCCAACGTCGTTCATGGTCATGGAATTCGACCCTGTATCATATCCCGCCTGATATCCGAAGTACAGGTCATTGTAACCAAAAACAGCGGCGCCCGTCAATCGAAAATTAGAATCCAGAGAATTAGCTGCGTTGAAAATAATTTTTTTACAAACATATTCGACAATGCATTATTTTACTTCTAACAGCTCATGTACAATCATTTTCCACAAATAAAGTAGGTCATTTACGTAGTGAAATTATATTTAATAATGTATGACGAAATTAAACCAATATTTTGGGTTAAATAACAATGGGAAATTTGTAACTCTGAACACAACAGATCAAAATATGTTACAAATTATGCAATTCCAAATCATTTTTATTGTAATGACTTCTGATTTTAATTTAATGATTTTTAGGAGCGCCAAACCACTTTACAATGATGAAAATAGAGCTGCAAATCACACTTGACATTTTTTATCTTTATAAAAAAATATTATTGTGCAGTTAAAATTTAAATATTTATGTAGGAGGATTTTTTTTTGTTAGAAGGTTTAATTGTAATATCAGGCTGAATATCCTAAATAAACGTTATCACTTTTTTACAATTATTATTGAAATTTTTGTTCTCAGATGCAAAATGGAAAATTTAATGTGCAGATTAAAAATGTTTCTTTATTTTTTAAAAATAATGGATCTGCTAGGAAAATTAATTTTTTTACAAGTACATTAAACGATACCAAGCAAACCGGAAGTGTCGAAGGTACTAACCAACAGAACACCCCAAATTGACGTTATCATTCTTAAATTTGGCACCGACATTCAATCCTGACGCTGACGAAGACGGATTGTAGGACACGGCTGTGGTCGCCGATAATCCAGTGATCGGTTTTCCTTCTACGCCGTATTCTAGCGTTATCGTACCGTCACTCGACCACTTTTCTTTTACGTTCCCGTACTCTTTCGCATCCACTTTCGCCTCGACCTTAGCGTCCGACTGAAAAATAAAGAGTGCTTAACAATTTAAACAAAACACTAGCAATCACTGGTCTAATTTCTATTTTAGAAGCAAATCATTTTTCAAAAATCGATATTACGTAAAATTCGAATCGCTTTACCAATCATCGCCAAATTTGGTACGTAGTAGCGTTGAATGTTATTTTTCGTGTGTACCACAATTTCATAAAAACCAAATCGCTCCACCGATTTCGCGCTCAAATTCAATACCAAAGGTCGCATCACTTTGTTCAATTTTGATACTAAGCTTCAGTCCCGTACTCACAAATTTGTTCCAGTTAGAAAATTTACCTAATTTTTTTGAAAATTTGCAAATTCTTGTGAAAATGAAATGCGTCGAGATCATTTTGTTTAAATTTGAGATGATTGGGTCGAATAGTTAGTTATTTGAATTTTTGCCCTTTCAACACACACACACACACACACACACACATCCATACATACGTGCATCCGGAAAATTTTCCTAAGCCACTTTTCTCGACGTTTTAGACTATTTTGAGTGTCCCGAGAAGAAAATCTCTTAAAAAAATGTTGACGGAAACAAAGTTTCCTCTACGAGGAAGCAAAATGGATACAATGGAAAAACTTGCACATTGATTCTTCATTATTTTTTATGTTTTTCAAATTTAATTAATTTTAATCTAATTTCTCACCGATTTTGCCTTCCTCACAGAGAAAATTTTGCTTTCGGAATGTTTTTACTAATTACCACTCAATGAATCACCGAACATTCCAATAAAAATAAATAAAAGAAAAACATAAACTGAGAAGAGAGAAAAAGAATTTTTTTAATTTCACTCCCGGGAAACTATGTTTTATTTAACTGATACTTTTTTATCACAGGAGATAAAAAATAAGTGCCCATAAATCAGAAACGCTGAAGGATTAGATTACCAGAGCTGCACGATGTTTGGAAAAAAGCCTGTAGAAACTGGAAAAAGAAGTTGAAAAGGAAGCTGCAAAGTTTACGACTCTCACTGTTGAGAAATTCTCAACAGTGCAGTAGAGAGGATGATACGTGCTGTTGTTCACAAGGGTTGAAGGGAAAATTCACTAGAGGGTACTCCAGGTGAGAACCCAGGGTCAGCTTGGACTCTCCCTTGCAGTACATTGTAGGTACACTAAATATGTTTCGCTGAAGTGTGCATAGAACCTAGGTACCTTGATAGGTAGGCGGCAGCTGCGTGCTGTTGGATCATTCATAGAACTGTCGACTGAACTACAGTGTCTACACTATGCAATACTAGAGAGGGCAAGTGTAACCACTATGAATTGCCTTTTAGACTGTTTACAATGTGTCATGCAATGTATCACTGGTTTTCTTCATTCGGCGAATAATATTTTTTCTTTCAAAACATTTTCTGAAAATTCTTTGAAAAGTCTCTGAGAATTTTTCTGGAAATTCTTTGAAAAATTTCTGAGAATTTTTTTGCAATTTTTCTGGAAATTATTTGAGAAATTTTCTGGGAATTCTTTGAAAAATCTCTGAGAATTTTTCAGAAAATTTTTCTGGGAATTCTTTGAAAAATCTCTGAGAATTTTTCTGAAAAATTTTCGGGGAATTCTTTGAAAATTCCCTGAGATTTTTTATACGTTTTTTATGCGATGAATGAAATTCTAATTCAAATGAATTCTATTTGAATGAAATACAATTCATTTGAATAAAAAAAAAGATATTATGCTAGCATTTACAAAAGAAAAGTATTCAACAATCGATGCAGTAGGATTGTATTTCAAGCAAATAAAATGTATGCATGTAAACTAAGAATATTAATTTCAACCAAGAAACATTTCATGCAAATGAAAATTTGCTTGTTCCAAATGGCTTTCATATTTGATTCAAATAAAGCCATGGGGCCTATTTCTCTGGGTGTAGGTTGCAACGAGGGTTAAAAAATATCATATCAGGCGTAACCTAAATAAATTCAGTGAGTCTTCGCGATGGAGATATCAGGAATCTCGTTCCAGACGTGAGAGTAGCCAGTAGCCAGGAATGATTTCTGATACTGAGCGAATCCGTGCACACGACTGAGCTACATCCTCGTTTACTCTGTCACGAGTTTACAGTGAACGTCTCCGGAAGGTAGGACCTCACTTATCGATTGACAATTATATTAGTCAAGCGAGTGAGCACCTCCTCTCCAAAATGTGCTCACTACGTTCAAGATTCAGTACAAAGCGGACGACAGCGTTGAACGCCCGGTGAAGCTTAGTATCCAGGCCACCGGGAATATCACTAAGCAGAGACTGAGCAGTGTATTCCAGGTGAGGCAGGACCAAGGTCCTTTCAAGCCACTTACCAGTAGCTCTATAGAATAGGTTTGAGGACCGACAGAGCTGCCACAGGCAGCCGTGGTCCTCTCGCAGTATCGTGACGACATGTTCCTAGATTAACTCTTAGGGGATTCACATGTTTTTAAAGATTTTTTTTTTTTTTATTAATTTTCAGACATATCCATGAGCATTTTCTGAATTTTTTTACGGATTTTCAGACATATGCTTGGGTATGTTCACACGGATTCTTAGAGATTCACATATATATGTATACAATATTCTTATGGATTTTCAGAAAAATCCTTAAAGATGTCCAAAAAAAATCCTGAATTTCTGGAAGAATTTTTTGGACTTTTCCGACAAATTCTTGGGGATTTTCAAACAATTCCTTAGAGAGATTTAGAGAAATTGTTGGAGATTTGCAAAAAAAAATTCTTAAAGATTTCCGAATAAATTCTCGGGGATTCCCGACAAAAAAATCCTTAGGAATTTTCGAATGAATCCTTAAGATTTTTCAGATAAATATGTACATGTAATATTATAATATTACTGTACCGGAAATGGATCTATTATAAATTGAATATTCTGAATATATTTATTAACATGATAGAAAAACATTATTTAATAATGTTATTAATTTGATTCTGACGTTACCCTAACCTTTTTGTGCAACCAAACAACGATACTTAAAACCTGGAATTCAATATGTCAGCTTTAGTTATACCTAAAAGTAAAAAAATGAATGGAATTAATTACCTGGTTAGTCTCGCAGTTGAGAGTGTAATTACTGGACAACTGGACATTCTTGTCCGATTTGCTGGTTATCGATACCTTGACGATACTCTTGCCATAATGATAACCCGAGCGGAACACCTCCCACACATTTTTTCCAATGTCCGGAAAACCGGGCACCGGCATTAGAGCCTATGGGATGACCGCGAGAATTTTCCACAAAAATGTTTTGTCCCTCACTTATTTAATAACTTTTTCCCTGCACTATCCACCAGACACTAAAAATTCTCTGAAGTCCACGGAATATGAGAAAAACAAAACGTAATCTGAACGAAAATCGAATGAAAACACATATGCTCTTCAAAATATAATACTTTCGGGCCAGGAGAATTTTCTTTATTTTGTTGGAAATTCCATTTCATTGAGAAAACAGATATTTGCTAAGGCGACAATACGAATACACAGAAAAAACTTAAATAAAAATCATTAAAATTAATCCGAGTAGAATAATACAAAAATCCTGATCTGATCACGCTTAACATACAAAAAAATTATTCTGCAAAGCAGTTGCTAAAATCAAGTAGAAAATTGCTCTCAAATCAGTCATTAAACGTGATATTAAATCGATCTCAAAGATCGCTTTGAAATTCTCTAAAATATATCCTCTTAACGCATCTCAAAAATTGCACTTTTTGCCTATATCCATTTATGATCTCAATTCGACACAATTATTTTCACACAGATCCTCACACATTCGTAATCGTATTTTACCGTTTATGGTTCAGTAATCGGCACCAAAAGTTATTTATTTGCCAGAAGGACAATTCCAATTTGTAAAATTAATCAAATGTCTAGTTCCGAAATTTTCTAAAGTATATCCTCTTAACGAATCTGAAAAATGGCACTTTTTGCCTATGTCCATTTATGATCTCAATTCAACACTATTATTTTCACACAGATCGTCACACATTCGTAATCGTATTTTATTATTTATGGTTCAGTAATCGGCATCAAAAGCTATTTATTTGCCAAAGGGACAATTCCAATTTGCAAAATCAATCAAATGTCTAATTCCGGTTACTATAGCACGTAATCTGTCGCTCGATGTTCAACAAGCTCTCCATCGTACTACACAATCGTAACGCAATTTCGTCGATCGGATCGACGGGGATTTAAGGGGTTAGCGAGGGTTGGGGCCATATTCGCAGGAGCATCCGTCACTCATCGGGTCGGTCATCGGGTGTACCCGTTGGGATTCGCTACGACCTCAATCCGTGCACTTGCGAGTCTGCTACATTTCTGGAATTGGGATTCAATCCTTTCCCACAAACTCTCTGCGATGCTGACAGCCTCTGACATTTCTATGTATAAATTATCATTGCAAAAGAATATATTTTCCAATCAAAAAATTTGAGGTGAAAACATAAAAACTGGAAAAATACATCCCTGCAATTTGCCACGTTCGAAAAAATTGAGGATATTATATGATTTTATTTGTCCTTAGGACCATACAATAAAAAAAATCATTTACAGGATTTTATTATATATATAATTGTTTCTTTATTGATTAATCTAACTCTGCTGTGATGTTTTGGATGTTTACATCATTTTGCTCGTTTGTCACAATCATTTTCTTTTGCTTATAACACTTTTTGTGGGACGATGGTGCATTCTTTAAAATTCAAGCACATTTTTAATACATAAGAGATTCGAAAATATTTTCAGAATATATGAATACGAATTATGCTGACTCCTTTTTCAGATAAAAATGAGTATTATTTTCCAATATCTTATTAAAAAGGTTGTACGTAAAAAAAATTATTGGTGACATTTTTTTCGCTCATGTGGTAAATTAATTAGCAGTCTTGACAGCCAAGCATTGATTAAGAAAACAAACAATACCATTTAATTCACTATCAGAACAAATTCACATATCTAGTACAGCAAATAAAAATCTCAGCAAATCAAACCCATCAAATCAAATTTCCTGTCACTGCAACAAAAATATATATCGATCTATTTGCTGATCGGTTGGCAACAGAAGTAAGCCATGCAGATTCATTTGCTAATCCAATAAACGGTGGCAAATCATTTCATTTGCTACCAGAACAAATTCACATATCTGCTAGAACAAATGAATTTCTCTGTCAGCAAATCAAACGCATCGAAAACAATTTTTTCCTACAGCAACAAAAATAGATATCGTTATATTCGCCGGTCGTTTTGCTGCGGATTTGTTTTTTTTTCACTCCATATTATCATAATTAATTTTTTTCTGTTGCAGCCAATGCTCGGTGACACGAAAAGAGCCGGAATGCCAGGAGCTGCCGACGACGGTGGTGAAATCGAAGACGGCGTCGAGTACTACAGACTGCGTTCATTTTCGATAACGGCAAATGGAGTTTTCAACCTGGGTGACTCGCTTAAGAGTCGTCGCAGCAGAAGTATAAACAGCGTAACGTCATCGGGTACCAGCTGCAGCAGCACAAGAGACGCCAGACTCTTAAGGTGACAGTTGGTTCACGTATTATTGCAAACGTATAGAGCCGAGTACTGTAAATAGGGTGTGGTGCAAAGGAGGATGGCGAAAATTTTGCGAAAGCTGCGCTGAAGCAGCAGAGCAACACTAGCAAAAGCTAAGGAACTCCTCCTCAGCGACTCGGGCGAAAACTTGTCGAAACTGTCGAGCATTGTTGAGAGCGAACGAGTCGAAGTAAAATCGCAGATTGGAACTGGCGCCATTCTCTGTGCGAATCCTCCACCTTGGAAAAGTCTTTTACCATGTCTCGGTGAAAACTCGAGACCTCGACAAGGAGAGAGTATATAGTGGAGCTTTTCCAGTGAATATTGAATGTAGTGTGCGACCCTCCACAAGCTTCTTGAAACGAGAGTGCACTGAAGCGGGCACATATGGAACGAAGGCTTTCCAAAATGTGACATTAGATACATCGTCGCTTCGCCATTTACCATTTCATTCATATGTGCAATATTCGATATCCTTTGTCAATTATTCTGGACTAAGAGCTCGTAAGAACTCGCCCTGAAAGTTATTATGGTCTACACTTATAAACGTACACTGGTTAAATTGATGTACAATTCTGCTAAGATCGTTATTGAAGAGGTATTAATTGATGCACTGTTAAGAAAATTTTAGATACAATTATTGCAAAGTGTAGGAAGTTGACTTTCAGAAACGGGTATAGAAAATTTACTACACGAATGTTACGTTAAATTGATGTACAATTCTGCTAAATTCGTTATTGAAACGGTATTAATTAATGCAGGGTGTGTAAATACACTGTTAAGAAAATTTTAGATACAATTATTGCAAAGTGTTAGAAGCTCATTTACAGAAACGCGTTTAGAAAATTTACTACACGAGTATAACGTAAAATTAATGTACAATTCTGCAAAATTTTTTATAGAAGATAAACGTGCACTGTTAAAAAAATGGCCGGTGAAATTACTGCACGATGTAGAAAGCTCGTTTACGGAAACGGGTATAGAAAATTCTACTACACAAGTCTAACGCAAAATTGATGTGCCATTCTTCTAAATTTGTTGCGGAGGTAGTATTAATTATGTACAATCTGTGAAATTTGCTACAGAAGACGTATTAATTAATACGCGGTATACTAAATACGTCATACAAATCGTGCTTTTAATGTGAATTAACTTTAATTTGCAATACCTTCCACCGCTGTAAAATATATTTAAGGAATAATTAATGCATATTGTGCAGGAAGCTCTTTTACAGAAATAGGTTCAGAAACGTTCCTTTATATAGAGTAATGTAAAATTGATTCACAATTCTATTAAATTCGTTAATAAAGTCGCTATTTTAATATCAATTAACTTAAATTCTTCCACATGTACATTGGTTTTTCATTTTCTTTCATATATTATTGAATTTCATACACGGGTTTAGTAAAAATACATTATACGAGGTTGATTCGTAATATATAATATGTTGTATGCATTAATAATATGTTTTTTTTGTGTTGATCACTGAATTAAATTGATTTTCATTCGACGTAGAAACAAAATGAGGGAACATAAATTATTCTTTTAATCATAGACAATTCGGCGTTTCAAAATGAAACTATTTTGAAGCACTTTTCTTGACATTTTAGACCCCCTTTTGTGAATCCTGACACGAAAATGCGGAGGACAAGTGTTTTTAACGAATACAACACTCCCTCTATGAAAATGCAAAAACATGCTTTTATAAAAATAAAAAAACAACCGTTTGGGGAATCTTTTCATGAGGAAAAAAGGTTTCCAGAGTCGAACACCGTACGTTTGCGGGCCGTCCATTTGATGCCGATTGAAATATGTGTGCTGAGGCTTTCGAAGCTACACAGATAAAACGCGAAAACCACTCGAAAAGATCAAAGCGCTTGTCTTTCGCGGCGTGGGATCGTGGAAAACTTGAAAGTCGAGCCAGGCTTTTTCTTCGTCTCCCTTTCATACCCCATCGCCTTCATCGACTCATTCTCGTCCCGTTTTCCCCACAACCCGAGCACCACGTTCTCTCTCACTTTTTCCATCGGACTATTTCACCATTTATCTCACTACATTCCACCGTTTTTACTCACTGCTCCTCGGAGCAGCGACTTTTTACCTTCACATCGGATTCATCTCGAAGATACCTTGAAAAGGTCCTCATGAAGGTCCTTCGCGATTAATTCACCGGAGTGCTTTTTTCCGCAATAAAATTGTGACCGGTGAAAAGACAATATTCTCGTAGACAGACATCAAAAAAATTGCTAAATGTAACCGCGAGAGCAGATCTGGAATCCGCTAAATTCTCTTCTCCATGCGATTGCCGATCGATCGAATATAAAGAAGCCGAGAAAATTTTACGTTAAGAATTCATTTCAATTATGTTGAAACTTTTGCCAGAGCATAATATGTTTGAAGAGAATAAAACACTTTTCATTGAGACATTTTTTATTTGCCACACACTCAGACAGATAATCCTTTTACTTCTTCATGGAGGAAACTTTGTTTTTAATAACGCAAAAAAATCGCCGATAAACAAACTCCGCATATTTTAAGCAACGAGATTTTATTGTGTATAATAATTTACGAAAGAAGACAACTTTTTCATTCACGCTTTATACGAACGATTTGAAAATTCAAACGCATATAACCCTTTTTTTAATATTTATGGTTGAGAATGCAGAAATTAAAAAATTTAAATAGTGTCAATTTCTAATTTTTAAAAATTTCTATACATTCGAATGTACTTTTTTAGTAAAAACAAAATTTCGCCCTAATGAAATATCCCCGTTCGTTCAATTCTTACAAAATTTTTGGATTAAAAATGATTTTTTATATATTTTTTTTTGTTATATGAAAAAAATATATAAATCGGTTTCGTTAATATAATGAGCATGAATAAATTAATGACAAAGCTTTAATCAAACAGCGAATAAAACAGTATCAAGTTTTCAATGCACTGAATCTAATGAAACGTTTAGATTCGGTGCATTATTTTCCCTAAGATAGGAAAAAGAAGTTTTTTCCTCTTTTTTTTTCAAAATACAAAATAGATTCATTTTGACCCAGTGAGTTTGTTCTATACTTATCCTCCTTAATATCCGGGCCAAAAAGAAGAGTCAATTTTTTCAAGTGCCTAGTTCAGACCTGGGGATAAAAAAGCAGCCTCGTCATATTTTTCCCCACTACGCGGCCCTTTTTATTCCCTCTCGAGAGCACTCCAAGATTTACGCCTTCAATAATTTATTACAAAGATGAAATTGGTCATGTTACCTTCTTTTATGACCGCAATGTGTATATGGGTCCTTGAAAAATGGAATTCTAAAAACATGCAAAACACAATAATAATAAACAAGAAGTAGTTTTTTTCTCACAAATCGCTCACCTTAAAGACTATGTATATCATTGTTTATCCTGTCGGAAGCTTCCATTGCTTTTTGTAATAAAAATACGATCATGGAAAAATCTTGTTTATGGACGAGGTCCTTTATTTTTGGTCGATATCAATAAAATTATATTACGAAGGCTAATGATCGCCGGTGGATGGTGCTTTATCAATATAATACATAATATAATATACAATTAGACGTTTAGGTCGAAATTTATGTAAACTTACTTTGCTGCATATAGTCAATGAATTAATTCACAATTGCTATTACAATTCATTCAATTACAATCACTACTAATAGTATGAATATTATTACATAATAAGCCGTTGTAAACGATAGTCCTGAAATTAATTATGAATAACTACATTGTTTATATTGAATATGATAAATATTGATCTGAATCGGATAAATTTTTATTTCGTATTAATGACTCAAAGACAATAAAATAATTTAATCAAAATTAGGTTGACATTCAAATGAGGAAATTGATTCACATTGACTGAACTCTAATTCGGTCTGTTAGATTTTTTTTTGGCGCAGCGGTAGTATTTTTTAAATATAAAAATGCCTAAATGGTAACAATTGAGCTTTTAATGAATATCACAGATTTTGATCTGACTGATTTTTCCTAATGATTCATTGTATGCTAGCAATAATTTTTGCGGAAGATAAAATCATCCCCATGTTTCCGTATCTCTCTAAAAAAAATCAAGTGCTAAAAACACAGCAACAAAAAAAATCAAACAAGCCTGGAAAACCAAACTCGTCCGGTTCAAAGCCCAGAGCTTTCCTCCACTTTTTCTCTCGCGTCTCACTTATCTCCTCTAATTCCCTTTTCATTTTACCCCAGCAATAATTTATGCTAAACATGAAATGGTCCCTGTGTTACCATTTCTCATTTAAAACATTAAGTGCTAAAAACGCAGCAGCGAACAAAAATCAAACAAACGTGAAAAACCAAACTCGTCCGTTTCAAAGCCATGAGCTTTTCCCCCCTTTTCTTCTCGCGTCTCTTTTACTTCCCCTAATTCCCTTTTTATTTTACACCAGCAATCAATTATACTGAAGATAAAATGGTCGCCGCGTCTCCATCTCTCATAAAAAAAAAAAAAAAAACAAGTGCTAAAAACAGAGCAACAAAAAAAAGTTAAACAAGCGTGAATAACCGAACTCAACCGTTCCAAAGCCCTGAGCTTTTTCCCAAGTATTTCTTTCGCGTCTCACTGCGCTCGAAACCCGTCTGCATCATCCCTTATCATTGCAAACATCTCTTATCTTCCGTTCAAACTTTATCTCTGACTGATTCGCTATCGCTTTATTTTTTTCATCGCTTTTTCTTTGTTTATTTAACGACCCGCAGCGAATTTCCGAACTGTGCAGGAGTTGTCGAGAAATTTGCGAAGAGGTGAAGAACATCAACGCGCGTGCTACCAAAAGGCCACACAACGCTCGCTCGCTCGCTTACATTCACGATGCGAGCGACGACGATGAACGCGTTTAATTTCACACGTCGTTTAACGGCCCGGGTCTTGTCACGCTTCGGCTCTTCCGCTATTGCTACTGCTGGTGTACACTGTCTGCCCAAGAGCACGACCTCCTCGAATTACTCATGCCTGGATAAACTTGAGTAACGAAACCTCCGGTGCTTTTCGTCCTACCGTCGTCCTTATATCGAACGACTTGTGAAAACAAGACTCTTACTTTTCTTCCCGATGACCCTAAGCACAGGCAGGGTTTATGCTTTTGATCTGGGGTCATGTCACTGTGACTGTTTTTTATTTGTTACTCGATTTTTTAAATTATCTAAATTGAATTCATGAAATAAACGCTTCATTACCGCACAATGTTGTTGCTATGTTTATTTATTTTATTTTCTCTCTCTTCTTATTGTCTTCGCGTGCGTAAAAGACCGTTTTACATGCTGTGAAATACAATTTTGTACGATACAGTCTCTACGATGATTACAACACTTGGCAGACATTTTTTTATTACACTAGTGTCATAATGTACTATGGAGTTTTAATGATGAAATTTTATCTCGACCTCGGACTTGACCTCGAACTCGCTGTACTTTTACGCTTCGTTACCGCCTAATGTCTTTACTGTGTCGATCTATTTGAAAAATAGTATATTACACATCTAGGGCAGTCAAGTAAGAAATATCTCAGATCACATGTAATTGTCTGAGGCTTTCTTATTTATTTTATTTACTGCCCGAGAAGTGTATACGATTTTTCTTATAGACGGAGCCGAAAAGCGGGATTCCGCGCAGCGGGACGAAAGTGTCGCTTTCGGCCCGGAAGTGAGAAAAAATGTATTATTGACTTCGTGTGCATAAAAGCCCGTTTTACATCTTGTGAAATAAAATTTCGTACGATACAATCCTTACGATGACTACAAAACACTAGACAGAATTTTTTTTATCGCACTAGTGTAATAATGTAGTATAGAATTTAATGTTGCAATTTTATCTCGACCTCGGACTCACTATACTCTTACGTTTCATTACCGCATAATGTCCTTACTATGTTTATTTATCTTATTTTCTCTCTATTTTATCACCTTCGGATGCATAAAAGCCCGTTTTACATCTTGTGAAATAAAATTTCGTACGACACAATCCCTAATATGATTACAAAACTAGTCAGACATTTTTTTATCACACTAGTGTCATAATGTACTATGGAGTTTTAATGTTGCAATACTATCTCGACCTCGGACTTGATATACTTTTACGCTTCGGTACCGCACGGTGTGTTTACTGTGTCGATCTATTTTGTCTTCTTTCTTTTTCATTGCTTGCGCGTGCATAAAAGCCCGTTTTACATCTTGTGAAATAAAATTTCGTACGATACAATCCTTACGACGACTACAACACTAGCCAGCCATTTTTTTATCGCACTAGTGTCATAATGTACTATGGGGTTTTAATGTTGCAATTTTATCTCGACCTCGGACTTGCTATACTCTTACGCCCCGTTACCGCACAGTGTGTTATTACCGTGTCGATCTACTTCATCTTCTTTCTTTTTCGTTGCCTTCGCATAATAGCCCGTTTTACATCTTGTGAAATAAAATTCCGTACGACACAATCCCTAATATGATTACAAAACTAGTCAGACATTTTTTTATCACACTAGTGTCATAATGTACTATGGAGTTTTAATGTTGCAATACTATCTCGACCTCGGACTTGATATACTTTTACGCTTCGGTACCGCACGGTGTGTTTACTGTGTCGATCTATTTTGTCTTCTTTCTTTTTCATTGCTTGCGCGTGCATAAAAGCCCGTTTTACATCTTGTGAAATAAAATTTCGTACGATACAATCCTTACGACGACTACAACACTAGCCAGCCTTTTTTTTATCGCACTAGTGTCATAATGTACTATGGGGTTTTAATGTTGCAATTTTATCTCGACCTCGGACTTGCTATACTTTTACGCCCCGTTCCCGCACAGTGTGTTATTACTGTGTCTATCTACTTCATCTTCTTTCTTTTTCGTTGCCTTCACATAACAGCCCGTTTTACATCTTGTGAAATAAAATTCCGTACAACACAATCCCTAATATGATTACAAAACTAGTCAGACATTTTTTTATCACACTAGTGTCATAATGTACTATGGTGTTTTAATGTTGCAATACTATCTCGACCTCGGACTTGCTATACTTTTACGCTTCGGTACCGCACAGTGTGTTTACTGTGTCGATCTATTTTATCTTCTTTCTTTTTCATTGTTTGCGCGTGCATAAAAGCCCGTTTTACATCTTGTGAAATAAAATTTCGTACGATACAATCCTTACGACGACTACAACACTAGCTAGCCATTTTTTTATCGCACTAGTGTCATAATGTACTATGGGGTTTTAATGTTGCAATTTTATCTCGACCTCGGACTTGCTATACTCTTACGCCCCGTTACCGCACAGTGTGTTATTACTGTGTCTATCTACTTCATCTTCTTTCTTTTTCGTTGCCTTCACATAACAGCCCGTTTTACATCTTGTGAAATAAAATTCCGTACGACACAATCCCTAATATGATTACAAAACTAGTCAGACATTTTTTTATCACACTAGTGTCATAATGTACTATGGTGTTTTAATGTTGCAATACTATCTCGACCTCGGACTTGCTATACTTTTACGCTTCGGTACCGCACAGTGTGTTTACTGTGTCGATCTATTTTATCTTCTTTCTTTTTCATTGCTTGCGCGTGCATAAAAGCCCGTTTTACATCTTGTGAAATAAAATTTCGTACGATACAATCCTTACGACGACTACAACACTAGCTAGCCATTTTTTTATCGCACTAGTGTCATAATGTACTATGGGGTTTTAATGTTGCAATTTTATCTCGACCTCGGACTTGCTATACTCTTACGCCCCGTTACCGCACAGTGTGTTATTACTGTGTCTATCTACTTCATCTTCTTTCTTTTTCGTTGCCTTCACATAACAGCCCGTTTTACATCTTGTGAAATAAAATTCCATACGACACAATCCCTAATATGATTACAAAACTAGTCAGACATTTTTTTATCACACTAGTGTCATAATGTACTATGGAGTTTTAATGTTGCAATACTATCTCGACCTCGGACTTGCTATACTTTTACGCTTCGGTACCGCACAGTGTGTTTACTGTGTCGATCTATTTTATCTTCTTTCTTTTTCATTGCTTGCACGTGCATAAAAGCCCGTTTTACATCTTGTGAAATAAAATTTCGTACGATACAATCCTTACGACGACTACAACACTAGCCAGCCTTTTTTTTATCGCACTAGTGTCATAATGTACTATGGGGTTTTAATGTTGCAATTTTATCTCGACCTCGGACTTGCTATACTTTTACGCCCCGTTACCGCACAGTGTGTTATTACTGTGTCTATCTACTTCATCTTCTTTCTTTTTCGTTGCCTTCACATAACAACCCGTTTTACATCTTGTGAAATAAAATTCCGTACGATACAATCCCTGCGACGATTACAACAATAGCTAGACATTTTTTTATCGCACTAGTGCAATAATGTACGATGGAGTTTTAATGTTGCAATTTTATCTCGACCTCGGACTTGACCTCACAATTGCTATACTTTTACGCTTCCTTACCGCACAATTTTCTTACTGTGTCTATTTAGTTTCTTTTCTTTCTTTTCCATTGCCTTACCTGCGGTTGGATCTTCGCACGGACTCATGAACTCCCGTATGTTCGTTCCGACAGTTCGGCCTCGCAGCACTCATGCATCGGCGGAGAGGAGGAAGGAGCAAGTAGCACCGACGGAAAAGTGGCCACTTACAAGGTCGGCATGCTCGGCGCATCGGGGGTCGGAAAAACCGCTCTTACCGCCCAATTCACCACCAGCGAGTACATCTGCGCTTACGACGCCTCGCTCGGTGAGTCTTTATGAATTCTATTATGATGAAGGAGTTTTCATGAGCTGCCCTCCGATCCAGGGAACGTGGAAAGCCCAGTATAAAGAGGGCGGCCTTTCCCTTCGCCCCTTTTATACGAAAGCTCTTTTGTTTCTTATCGCCCTCCAGATGCGCAAGAATTCCAACCTATTCAACCATATTTCCTCCAACCAAATCTCCAGATGTATGATGCAAATAAATCATACTATTTCTTTCCATGAATATGCGAATACATTTATCATAAATTGGACGAGAAAATGAATAATTGCCTATTGGAATACATAATTCATTTTTCATCGGATTATAACGATAAATGGAGTAATTAATTATAAAATCAGCTAAATGGTGTTTTTAATATTTTGAGCAACTTAAGGCGGAAAAGTGGGGATTTTTTAAATGTGATTTTTCTTCGAAAATACTTTTTACAGTCTTGTAGACATTTTTGTATCTTATTACACTTTGGAATTACAAATTGGAATATTACAAATTGTAAAATAAATTGGATTTCAAACTTCAGCAGCTCAAACTTTAGGGAAGTCTCTAACTGGTACGAAAACTATTTCGAACAAAGTCCACCTTATGAACAGGACATAACAGCTGTTACCTCAGAAGAATTTAACCAAATCTTGAAAAAGTGCCAAAATACCTCACCAGGCATCGACAACATTTCGATTGGGATAATTAAAAAACTAAATTGTAGAGCTCATCTGCAGATGATAAAAATATTTAATCATTGTCTAGTAAATGCACACTTTCCAAAACTTTGGAAAACGGGAATAATCATAACTATACCCAAGTCTAACCAGGATCACAGCAAAATCGGCAGCTATCGTCCGATAACTCTGTTACCAACCATCGGAAAAATCTACGAGCGCATCCTTAAAAATAGACTAAACAAAGCAATTGGCAAAAACGTCCCTATATATCAATTTGGCTTTAAAAACGGAAACTCGACGTTGAACGCACTTACAATACTAATTTCAAACGTAGAAGCAAGCAAACTATCAAATAAGAAATCAGCAGCGCTATTCCTCGACATTGCCAAAGCATTCGACAGCGTCTGGCACAACGGGCTCCTTTATAAATTTCATCAATTACAATGTCCCAAATATTTAATTTACTCCATAAAAGACTTTCTTCAATCACGCTCATTAGTCACCAGAAGCGGAAATGCACTATCGGAGCCTTTTACGCCGGAACAAGGTGTCCCACAGGGCTCACCTTTATCACCGCTGCTATACAATCTTTATTGCTACGACATATACAACTATGACATAACCAACAAGCAATTAATAGATCTGAACCAATACCCACTCCAATTTGCAGATGACACAGTCTTAATCTCCCACCAAAACAGTCTACACCACACGATAGCCTCGCTCCAAAATATAACAAATAAAACAATTAACTGGTATAATTACTGGCGCCTCAAACCAAACCCGCAAAAATCGCAACTCCTTATTTTCAATCACAAAATTACTCCACAATCACCTACAATACGGCTACTCAATAATGAAGTGACAGCTGTGCACCAGGTAAAATACTTAGGTATTAACATAGACGATAAACTTAATTTTAACTATCATTTGCAGCATTGTAAAAAGAAAATAACTCAAAGAGCCTCACATTTTCGGAAAATAACATTTAGGGAAAGCAAAATACACATAAAACACCTCACAAAAATGTACAAAGCGATATGTAGACCAATCCTGGAGTACGGACACCCCATCTTTTTAAACTGTAAAGAGACAGCAAAAAAAATAATAAGAACTGCCGAAACAAGTACCATACGACGATTAACACGCATGAGGCACCCAAACAACCCTCTGCATAACATAAGAAATGAACTTTTATACGAAGCAACAGGTATTACACCGGTAAGATCACGAACAAAAGAACTAACAAGAAAATTTGCCAGAGATCAAATAGACAATATTAAAACATTATGTATTCAGCCAGCACCCAATATAATAAGAATATGTAAATCCCCCTCCCACACAATCTACCAACACTTAGAATTAATCAATAACGAGTGAAAAAAAAAAAAAAAAAAAAAAAAATCCGCCTTAAATATAAAACATAACTGCAGTTAATAGGGATAAAAACAGTGGCTGAAGGACTTCGGTCGATGGCCAATTGGCAGTACAACCGCCAATAAAATTAAAGAATTGCCACGGTCAGTAGACTAAAATGTACACCATGTATTGTCAATAAATGTCTTTTACTACTACTACTACTAAATTGGATTTTTATTTTTTCACTTAATAAATCGTATCTCAGTGATTGATATTCAATTAAATTTAACGGAGCATTTCAAAATCACATTTCAATGTGGGTTCAAGGAATGATATAATATTTAGTATCTTAAGACATAAATTCGTAAATTCAATAGCAAACAAAATTAAATATCCCTGCACTTATGGAAAACTATGTAACAAAATACCTTCAATTTTACTGTTTTTGAGTGAACTGAAAAACCCACAAAATCAAAATTTGGTCTTACTTTTTGTTGCGATAAAAAATTATAACAATTAAAGAAAAGCTGTTGCTTAACTTGAATTAAAGTCGATTCAATGATCGAAGCTCTGCAAATATACAAACAGACAATTGTCTGTTATTTTCCAACCATTTTTTTCGATATACCTTATTTTCCTCGCCGAAAATTACGAGATCTTTTTCTCCATTAAAATAAAGTTTCCTCGATGAAAAAAATAATAATAATAAAATGAGTATCACCTCCACGATAAAATCCACGAATTAAAACAAATATAAGTAAATGATTACTTTATTAATTTATTAAGTAAGCACATTTATGATGAAACGTTATAGTGTTCGATTTTTGAAGAATTTGATTACTTTATTGTAGAAATTTCAAGCTGAACATCATTATCCCAATATTTTCGTATATAGATGCGGGACGCGAAATTGAACATGATTAGCACGCAGCACAGAAGACATAAGCCTCTATCTCCGAATACAACTATAGCACTGCACATCAGCTTCAACTCTATGCAGAATCGCATTTGCCTTTATAACAGGACGAGAGGATCAAGCCCGAGAGCTACCATTATCCGAAATACACCGTAAACCCACATACCATCCTATTCGCTTCCCTATGCTTTTCCATGGAATCTCCAGAGGCACAAAACCTAGAAAAATTCTCTTCTCTCTGTTCTTTCCTATCAAAGTTTCCATAAAATCCGAACACTTTTATCGTACATTCGTATGTACCTGCTTCTTGAATGCATACAAAATAAACGACTTCTGCTTGCAACTTTATTTTCAACACGTTAAAATAATGCATCTCACAAAATTTAATTTAAGTATTTCTACAGAAGCTTATAAATACTTAAATTATTTACAGTGCTATAAAGATTAAAAAATGCGTGCTACTAAATTGCACAATAATTTGCACATGTGCAAATCCACATTAATTCGACCGCATCTGACCCTCGATTTTTTGGATCTAATCGATAACTTTTTACGTTATTTTTCCAACTCTAAAAGAGAAGCAGACTTTTTTACAGATTTTTTTGTAAATCGCAACTCTTAAAAAATAAACAATTTGCGTTGGACGTAATGTAAGAGTTTGAAAAAAAATCTTGAAAATCCTTGGCCAGATTTCAAAATTAAAAAATAAATCTAGATCCAATGTGGGCGTGCGTTCACTTCCACAGAATATAGCCAACGGATCATCAAGCTTATAATAATATTGCAAAACGTCGACGCAATTTTACGTTGATAAAAAAAAGTGGGTATTCCTGCCCCGGTGTCCTCTATTCACCTGAAAAAAATTAATGCATTCTCATGAGTCCAGCATTAAAATACGAAAACTGATTCACGTTGAGTACATTTTAATTAAGTTTAGTAAATTTTTTTCTAGACGAAGGCAGATTTGTTAAATATCAGTAGACCAGAGACACAATTGTCAATTTAAAAATCTGAAAAAAAATTAAGTGTTCTCTGCATGACATATCTGAAAGAACTTGACTATAGTTCTCGACTTAAAGTTCTCGACAAGTAAAGAAATCGACTTGAATTTTAATGTACATTTTCTGGAAGATGTTATTTATAAACTGCTATACTAAGACGATTACAACACTAACTACACATTTTTTATCGCTCTAGTGTCATAATATACTATGAAGTTTTAATCTTGCAATTTTATCTCGACCTCGAATTTGACCGAACTTGCTACACTTTTACACTTCATTACCGCACAATGTTGTTACTATGATTATTTATTTTGTTTTCTCTCTTTTTTGATTACCTTCGCGTGCATAAAAGCCCATTTTACATCTTGTAAAATAAAATTTCGTACGATACAATCCCTAATACTATTACAACACTAGCCAGACATTTTTTTATCGCACTCGTGTCGTAATGTACCATGAAGTTTTAATGTTGCCATTTTATCTCGACCTCGGACTTGCTATACATTTTAGTTCGGTTTAGTAGATTTTTTCCTAGATGAAGGCAGATTTGTTAAATATCAGTAAACAAGAGACACAATTGTCAATTTAAAAATCTGAAAAAAATTGAGTGTTCTCTGCATGACATATCTGAAAGAACACTGTAAAAAAAAATGGATTTGAATTTTAATGTACATGTTCTGAAATATTTTATCTATAAACTGCTATACTAAATTTACTATACAAGTGCGATGTCGAATTTATTTTTGGTACAATCATTTTTATAATTCATTTTAATTTCCTTGCAAAATTTCCTCAATTTAACATCACAATTGTACATTAAATTCAATCGACGAGATTATGAATAATAAATTCCAGTATTTTTTACAGTGTCGAAGTTACGAGTCGATCGGAGACCACAAAAGTGTGTCGGGTTTTGGCAGAATCATCCACATAGATCATTAATTAATAAATACATCTCTCAATTTAACAAAACATTCGATGCAATAATTACTTCTTTTTTTTTTTAAATTACCGAAGATCATTTAATTTTATAGGGTTTACACCGATATCGCTCCTCGACCTACGCTTATATGGCAATATCCTTCATGCCCCACATTGGCACACTCCACACACCGAGCTTTTCCTAGCAATAAGCGAGCCAGTAGCTCTTACTTTGCTGAGAAAGGTTATTTCCAACGACCTCGATAGGAGCTCTTCTTCGTTTATATTCTTCTTATCTCGTCCTTTCTCATATTCTGCAGTCCCCGGCTGAATCCCTGCGTAGACTATACGTATTCTCTTCGAGGGTTGCGTAGGCTTCAAAGGCAGGCGAGGGTAATTCTCACAAGAAAGCAGGATCAAATGCTATAGAATAATATTGTCTTCCCTCTTATACAGCATTTTCCTTAGAATTCCTCTCCCCACTTTTCTTTTCTACTAAAGAAAAAAATGCTCTCACCAATCGAGATTCAATTTATGACTAAATTATTACTAGCTCGACTTCCATTTTAATAATAAATGAGCGCTTTTTTACTTATCACAATTTACCCAATTTCTTCTAATGTAAGAATACAAAATGCATTTTATTTATTAAAAAATAATAATCAATGAACTCTATAATTTTGAAAAAATCACGGAAACTTTATTGTCATCTCGAACGAGACTCTAGATATAAATAAATACATTTTTTTAAATTATATTTTTTAAATTATTATTTTTCTTATAAATTTTTCTTACTAAAGAAAAAAAATGCTCTCACCAATCGAGATTCAATTTATGACTAAATTATTACTAGCTCGACCTCCATTTTAATAATAAATGAGCGCTTTTTTTCTTATCACAATTTACCCAATTTCTTCTACTGTAAGAATACAAAATGCATTTTATTTATTAAAAAATAATAATCAATGAATTCCGTAATTTTGAAAAAATCACGGAATCTTTATTGTCATCTCGAACGAGACTCTAGATATAAATTAAATACATTTTTTGAAATTATATTTTTTAAATTATTATTTTTCTTATAAATGCATATTGATTTTTCGAACGTGGAATAGGTAATTAATATTACTTACATTATGATACATGATATGTATCAATGATGATAGCGATTAATCCCACAGTTACGGTAACTATGGGAATATTTGCATGGACTAATAATGCGTAATATAATTGAACGAAAATTACGTCATGAATTTCCGTCTGTTGAACGTCCGGAATATTATTTATCGTGTAACCAACTGCGCAATCGGGAAACGAGATAAACATTATAATTAGGCAGTCCGAAGGTCGAGCGATATTTTAATTGCATGATTACATATCCCTAACCAAATTTTACTATATTGGGAGGGAATAAATCTCGACAGCTGGTGATGCCGGATCTAAACTCAAATTCAGTTATTTTAATTACCTCCATTTTCATAAAGAAATAAAGGCTTTTTATTTTTTATAACTTATCACATTGCTTTCAATATGAGAATGCAGAATGTATTTTATAAAATAACTAAATTATTATAATATATAATATACAATATACATTATAATTAATAATAATTAATCTGACAGTTACCGTAACTACAAAAATAGTTGCATCGACTGAAAATCAATAGTTGTCACTTTATAGTTGATTGTACTATTACGATTTCTTCGAGTACGTAATATGATTGAAAAAAAATTGATTTATCAATTTTCGTCTGGTTGAAACGACCGAAATATTATTTATCGTGTAACTAACTCTGCAACCTGCAATAAGAGAAAAATACAGTACAATAATAGGTTCAATTATACCAATATAATTTCCAGGAGGAGCGATAATTCTAATTGTACTGCATGTTTTTGATTAGTGGAGTTATAATTGTGTTTGCAGGTATTAGCTACGAAATTTACCACAATTGTAGATCAATTTAACGTTATACTCGTGTAGTAAATTTTCTATACCCGTTTTTGTAAATGAGCTTCCTTACGCTGTGTAGTAATTTCATTAAATATTTTGTTAACATCGTATGGCAAAAGGAAAATGTAAAACAAGACCAGGAGTTTCTATTCATAAACTCGTCCATTAAATTTAATGTACAATTGTGACATAAATAAAATTATAGAAAAATTGAAGAAATAAAGTAATTTTACAGTAAAGTTGAAACAAATTATTTCAATTACTGTACCGAAAATAAATTTGACGTCGCACTTGTATAGTAAATTTAGTATACCAGTTTATGAATGAACACTTTGGCCAGTACGTGTACATTGACATTCAAATGTATTATTTTTCTCAGTGTATAATATTGTAGTAATTTCATTTAATATTTTGATAACATTGTATGCCGTATGGCAAAAGGAAAATGTAAAACAAGACCTGGAGTTTCTATTCATAAACTCGTCCATTAAATTTAATGTACAATTGTGATATAAATAAAATCTAAGAAAAATTGCAAAAATAAAGTAATTTCACAGTAAAATTGAAGCAAATTATTTCAATTACTGTACCGAAAATAAATTTGACGTCGCACTTGTATAGTAAATTTAGTATACCAGTTTACGAATGAACACTTTGGCCAGTACGTGTACATTGACATTCAAATGTATTATTTTTCTCAGTGTATAATATTGTAGTAATTTCATTAAATATTTTGTTAACATTGTATGCCGTATGGCAAAAGGAAAATGTAAAACAAGACCTGGAGTTTCTATTCATAAACTCGTCCATTCAATTTAATGTACAATTGTGATATAAATAAAATCTAAGAAAAATTGAAAAAATAAAGTAATTTCACAGTAAAATTGAAGCAAATTATTTCAATTACTGTACCGAAAATAAATTTGACGTCGCACTTGTATAGTAAATTTAGTATACCAGTTTATGAATGAACACTTTCTCCAGTACGTGTACATTAATATTCAAGTGGATTTTTTTCTCAGTGTATAGTATTGTTGATTCGCCCACTTAATTTTTCTCAGTGAGGAACCGAGATAAACATTATAATTAGCCTGGAGGTCGAGCGTTATTTTAATTGGGTGATTACACATAAATCCCCAACAAAAGTTTACCATGTTGGGAGGGTATAAATCTCATCACCTGGTAATACTCGATCAAAGCTCATACTCGATTATCATGATTAGCGTATAATCAAAGGAAACTCAGCCCAAGAGTTAACGCAAGTAGTGACCCATTAATGTTCTGCAATCACATGCACATCCGACTTTTGTAACGAATTTACCAAAATTGTATATTAATATTGCGTTACACTCGTGTAGTTAATTTTTATACCCGTTTCTATAAAAAAGGCTACCTACACTGTGCAGTAATTTCACCTAAAATTTGTTTAACATTGTATGCTGTATGGTAAAAGTACACTGGGAGTTTTTATTCATAAACTCATCAATCAAATTTAATGTAAGATTGTGATATAAAATTAACGTACTTTTGAAATGAAATTGAAGCATATTTTTTAAAGTAAAATACATTTACAGTAAATTTTAAGCAAATTATAAAAGTTACTCTATCGAAAATAAATTTGACATCGCACTTGTAGAGTAAATTTAGCCTACCAATTTAAGAATGAACACTTTCTCCAGTACGTGTACATTAATATTCAAGTACATTTTTTTCCCATTGTGCAGTATTGTTGCTTGAGCCACTTATTTTACCTTGAGTGTGGAACTGAGATAAACATTATAATTATCCCGGAGGTCGAGCATTATTTTAATTGGGTGCTTACATATTACCCCCAATAAAAGTTTACCATGTTGGGAGCGTATAAATCTCATCACCTGGTAATACTCGATCAAAGCTCATACTCGATTATCATAATTAGCGTATAATCAAAGGAAAATCAGCCCAAGAGTTACCGCAAGTAGTGCAATTTATTGATGTTCTGCAATCACATGCATATACGAATTTTGCAACAGATTAACCAAAATTGTATAATAATATTATGTTACACTCGTGTAGTTAATGTTTTATACCCATTTCTGAAAAAAGCCTACCTACACTGTCCTGTAATTTCACCTAAAATTTGTTTAACATGCTTTCACAGTAAAATTAAAGCAAATTCTCGAAAGCAAAATACATTTGCAATGAAATTAAAGCAAATCTTTTACAGTAGAATAAATTTAAAGTAAAATACATTTACATTTACATTTACATCGTACTTGTACAGTAAATTTAGTATACCAATTTATTGAATTAACGCCTCCAGTATTTCTACGTTAAATTTCAAATAGTTTTTTCTCAGTGTACAGTATTGTTGCTTCAGCCACTTATTTTACCTCGAGTGTGGAACCAAGATAAACATTATAATTAGCCCGGAGGTCGAGCGTTATTTTAATTGGGTGATTATATATATAAATCCCCAACAAAAGTTTACTATGTTGGGAGGGTATAAATCTCATCACCTGGTAATACTCGATCAAAGCTCATACTTAATTATCATAATTAGCGTATAATCAAAGGAAACTGAGCTCAAGAGTTAACGCATGTAGTGACCCACTGACGGTCGGCAATCACATGCACATCGTAGGTGTAATTGTACGATTTACAGCCTCGCCTGAGTCTCGATATCGCATCAGTAATCATTGCTGACTAAGAGGACGACCTTGACCCTGTGGGTAGCTGTGGGAGCTCGACAGCTTTTGTGCTTAAACCCCTTTCTCCACTTCCTCTTCCTGCTCCTTTGGCTCGTCCTTATCGATATACGCAAAGTGAAATGTGCGAGAGACTAATTTCCCGTCGGAGCGCGTAACCTCGGCGAGAGAGACGAGAGGAGGTGGGGCGGAAAAACGTAGGGAAAGCGGAGCGGGCATCGGTAATGATAATCGATAACGCTGTATATACTCTCGAGCTTTCAAATTCCCGTTTCGGCTCTTTTATCGTGAAAATTCTACGACGAATACACGCTTTAAATTTCTCTCGGCAAAAACCCGAAGTGCACTAAGAGAAATTGGAAGGGTAATTAAATAAACCATCGATGACCGACTCGAGAGAAAAAAATATGTGTAATACAAAAAAAAAACGTTTTTTTGCCGTTTTTTTACAGTTATTAGTCGTTTATTATTATTTTAACAATACCGGAGACAATTTTCCAATATATACAGTTTTTTTTTTTTTTTTTTTTTTTTTTCAAAGTTGGTCATCGATGAGTTATTTCGATATACATTTTTATTTATTTTTTTGCGACGAACAATTTAAGAAATTCGGTTTTTTAGAAATAGGAATCGATATCCCACAAAGAAAATAACGTATATTGAGGAAAATTTTTTAGCTTTTTAATATAAACAAACAAGTGGAATCCTTTCGAAAGGCGTTTATTACATTATTAGACGATTTTTATTACCTTAACATTTTCAGATCCGAACTATAGTATTTTATTTTTTATTTTTTTTCGAAAGCTGAAACTTTTTTACAATGGAATATATCTTCACGTTTTTCTAGAGACAATTAGTTTTTTTAAATACTTTTAAGAAGAAAATAAAAAAAATCACAATAATTTTATATTCTTAGCAAACTTTGAATGCAGCCCCAAAAAAGGCTTAACAAATTCGAGCAACAATCTTTCACGATATATTTAACATTAGTAAAGTTACAGCGAAATCGATGAGGTCGTCAATAATTTGTGGAATGTATTTATTTTTTCAATTTCAATAATACCGAAAACCATGCGGCGCATATTTATTAAAAATTGCAATTAATTGTCTGTATCCAGATGACGAGTACGGCCAGAAGAGCGTTTCGGTGATGATCGATGGCCACGAAACCGAATTGGAGATCATCGACCATCCGGCCTCGGAAATGTCGGTAAGTTTCAAATCCAAATAAAGAAACTTTTTTTTTTCCACATAACTTTATAAAATTATTAGCTCTTTTCATGGACAAAAATACGTGAACAATATTTCCGGTAGAGATTAAAGGCGCGGCGCTTTTGCGATGCAGAAATTGTATCGAATCGATGATGAGCAATCAATGATATGCACACGTGACACTATTTCAGAGTTGTAACCGCACCCGATTTATTTCCTATCGACCTATCGAATTTATAGGTTTATTTTTCTCATATTACGAATACATTGACTTCTACATATTCTCTAACTTATTCAGCTATTTTTTAATCGATTAATAAGGTTGAATAAAAATATATATAACCCACGTTTACATATAACTGTCGACCCAAATCCATATTTCTTAAATTTGAATATATTTTCTGTTCAATAAGTATATTACTTAACAAATAAAAAAAATATTGGAGGCGAATAAAAGTAGGTCAGCATTTGAATAAAAAAAATTATTTCCAATGCCTATAGATTCTAGTCCCCTTGACTAACTTATTTTTTTTTTGGTGAACTTCCGAGTAATGATCTGTAACTGATTATTGGTAACGAGAGGGGAGGCAGAAATTGTCAAGTTCGATAGGTCGATAAATTCGGAGACGATCGGGAAAGCCGCAGGCAAAGTATGAGAACGATTGTCCCTCGAGAGGGCTTAGCAGCCGCAGCAGCATACCAAAGTGGTTGGTTTCAATTTCCGGTCGAGCGTGGCACATATCGCGAAACGGCCAATCACAGAGTAAAACGGCGAAGTCAATGACGCTCGATAAAAAGACTTCCGGGACGTTCGGAGGCCGATTCGGTGCACCGAACTGCAGCAACTGGCATCGAACACGAGAAATAATAGAATCAATTCTGAACGTTCAGGCGTTTCGAAGCGGGAAACGAGATGGCTCGCTGCCACGCGCATTCTATGGAACTTTCAAGCCCCTCTCTTTCCCTTTTTCTCTGTTTTCTTCTGTACTCTTTTGCACTTAGCTACATCCAATCCCCTCGAATAAATCCTCTTTAACCTGCGGTTTCATTCTATCGCTTTATGCTTCATACTGAGGCTGGAATCTGTGCGATAAAAAGCCCAACTTTAATTGCATGGGCCTGAAATTTTGATATCGGATGCTGTTGCTACTTTGATTTCCAGTTGAATTTTTTTGTATTCGTCAGATTTTTTTGTATTGACTTTGAAATGTAATTCAAAAGTTGACGTTTAATGAAAGTGCCACAAAAAAAATTGCATTTGTCGCATTTATAAAAGGCAAAGTTTGGTGAATCAATAATACAAGATTTCTCACTAAATATTTTTAAAACTTTTTGAAAGAATTAATGTATAAAAAAATATAGAAGCAAAGAAAGAATATGCTTTTTTAGTTTTACAAAACTGCACTTTCCAAATTTTACTGTAATTCTTGCAAAATAATAAATCATCCAACGCTCCATTTTTTTTATTTTCTACAATTCTATTTCAAATGTAAAAATAATTTAACAATATTCTCATTTCTCGAAATATGAATAAAAATTCCACAACCCTAAGAATGAACTTATTTAAACCCAAGTGCATGAGTAGTGAAATTTCAATTGTAAATTTGTAAAAAAAAGTGGAGCATTACGATAGAATTGAAGTATTTAAAAAAATACGATAAAGAAAGTCAAACTTCGGTCGTCCTCTTTCCTTCATTCTTATTTTCACTCGCTATACTCAATCGCTTCGAATAAATCTCCTCAAACCGACGCCTTCTTCATACAATTTTACCCTCCCTCGTAAAGTTGGAACTTTTAGTAGTATTACGGAAAGACGAAATTGAATTGCTTTGATCGGAATGCAACTTCCGGATATTTATGCTGATTTTATTGGCAAAACGATTTAATAAGTAGCTCAATTCCATATTATTTGTCTTAAGGCGGGAAAATGTAGAGATTCTCTTGGATTACAAGATTCTTCTGGGTTTTTTTTACGCGATCATTTAAATTCAGTGCATTAATGATTCAGTGATCTAATGAATGAAAATTCTCTGATTTTCTCTTATGCTTCGTGACTGAATTATTCATGGAGGTCGAGTCATTCTGCTCGACGTACAATCCGGACGTTTACGTGGTCGTTTACTCGGTGGTGGACCGTCGAAGCTTAAAAATGGCTGAAGAAACGCTTCTCTACCTCTGGAAAAGCGATTACATGGCGAGTCGAGGTGTCATACTCGTCGGAAACAAAGTCGATCTGGAGAGGAAACGAGAAGTACCGACGATGGGTGAGTTCTGTTGGATACAAAACCTGTGGTTATACAATAAAATATTAATTAATTTATACATAAGAAATAGTAAAAAGGATGCAAAGTAGAAAAAAGTGCTAATTACTTCCTCATTATTTTTTTCTTTTAATACGAATATTGGATAGCATGTTCATCGATTTTGACTTCCTCATAGAAAATTTTCAACAAATTTAAATTGAGAAATAAAATATTCGGATAAATAATAATAATTGTCATTTTGAGGAATTCCGCGAATATAAAAAAATCTTGGAAGGTATCAGAACTGGTAGAGGTAACACAATTTAATGGTTACGTAATATAATATTCGATATGAAAATAATAAATTTGCTTATACAAGCTTCCAAAAGCTTTTACGTTCTTAATTAGAGTTGTAAACTCCTGTTGCTCTTTGATGTTAAGCTTCTCCATTAAATATTTTACATAATTATCATTCGACAGTACTTTAAAAGCAGAGCTTATGAAAAACATGTTTCAATTTTTCAATAACGCCAGGAAAAGTTGATGTCCAATAGAATTTTTTTTCCAAAACGTACATATGTCCTCATATTTTCAAGGAAGCGTATATAAAAATTCATTCAAAAAATTCGACGCAATTATAACAAATGTAAAGCAAGACAATTATTGCAACAAAAAAAACAATGGACAATAAATATTTATAAAATGTGGTAAATGAAGTTCCTGATAATTAAAAATTTCGGGAGCGAGAAATTTATTTATTTCTTTACCAATTACCAATTGCAATAAATATCGAACGTATTTTTAAAAAAACTTTTATAAAAGCTGTGAACAATAATGACAATTGAATAATTATCAAATTAATTTTATAATAAAAATTCGGAGATGGAAGGATAAAAGAATTTCGAACCTGCTTTTAATAGCTGAAAGTTTCCATTATCTTTTTTAAGTGGGTCGAAGATTGGCCAACAGTTGCGGCTGCAAATTCATCGAGACGTCGTCGGGACTTGCTCATCACGTTGACGAGCTTTTGGTCGGCGTGCTCGCTCAAATAAAGTTGAATCCTCAAAGAGATCGGGACCAAGCGACTAGACGAAGAAGGAGGAAGCACCGAAGGCGGATTCTCAAACACTTGCTCGGCTTCAAGAGGAAAACCAAGAGTTGCGAAAATCTCTTCGTACTTTAAGAGACATTCGTTGCTTCAGAAACGTCTGTAAAAAAAAAAGTGCTTGCGTTAAAAAAAGCTGCACTTTACTTCAGATTATTAAGCAACTTGCATAAGTAACAATAATAATTATTTTAATTAACTGTGGTATGAGATTGTTCGAAATTATAATTCGTACGAATGACCACCTCGAACCATATCGAATTATTCTTTTAAACGAGACGCGCGTATATTATGAATAATAATTGTAAAAATACTGCGTCTTCGAATATTATTTGCAATGCTAGGAATTGTCATTTTAATTTATCTCGTTTTATCGGATTACAAAAGAAAAAAGAAATTGGAAAAGGAAAATCGGAATTGAGAAAGAGTTCCGCACTGCCTTTCTTCCTGCGTGCTCCGGTCGAGCACCTATACGAATATTATCCGAATCGGTTGGGAATCCGATTCGGCGGGACCTAAGCAAAGACACGACTCGGCGTTATTAATTTTAATTCAGGAGCACCTCTCGTTACAAAAATAAAGTCTTACAAGTTAAGCACGTTTAGTTTATTTTTTATTTTATTTCATCCCGTTCGTTAACAAGATTGGGGTTTTAATTTTGATTTGTTGATTATTTATCTCATACTCGAAGCAGTATTTATTGCGAAAGTTGAATTAGCCTTCTACGAAAATATTTGTGATTTTTATTCACATTTAATAATATTTTTCGTTCGAAATTTCATAACTATAATTTCTTTTTATACGCGTTATACTTGGGAAATTTTTTTTTGAAGCTCGTAAAATGATTTTAGAGATGTCTATGTGAAATAGTGAGATTGGCTCTGATAAAATAAAAACTCCGTACGTGTCTCATCGATAACAATCGACGAATCGTCTAATATAATTACAAACTCCTCCTCATAAGTTGATGTCACGATATTACCTTTAAAATCAAAGCCCATTTTTACCCCTTTATGCGTGCTTTGATTGGTCGGTGGCAAAGTGGCTATAAACGGGTTCAAATCAGTGTCAAAATTGAAATAGCACTAGATTATTGTGGGAATGTCAAGGCGCCTGGATTTTATACAGGCTTAAATAATTAAGAGAGGGTGAGAATTACTGCTCAGATATGGAAATGAATTTTTGTTAATTAGGGCCCATGTGAGCACAGTATTTCTCAAGAGGCTACGTGAAACTTCAATAATATCTAAAAAAAATTTCCTGAAAAGAAAATATTTCTATACCCAAATTTTACAGTCTGTCTGCATGAAAAAAATAAATACATTCAGCAGACTATTATCATCAACGAAAAATGTCAATTTACTATAAAAATTGAAGTACCACGTGGTCTCCTTAAGGTACTACGAGAGGTACAGTCAAATGTGAAATTTAGAGAGAATTTCAAGCATTTCGATCAATTAATATTTTTTTAATTAAGGGGGTAAAAAGACTATGAAAATGATTCCTCCATTCTTATGAATGCGTATAATTTTTTCAGAATTTCATGTAATTTTTGGAAATCACGGTTTTTAATCCTCCCATTATTAGTAACCCATTGTTAAAACGGCTGAAGCAACTTTCAATATTCATCATCATCTGGCGTTAAAATTTAAAAAAGAGGAAAATGAGTTTCTTCAACACCACACTAACTCAATACGGTAACATCACCCATCATGCATTCAAAAACTGGAGGAAGAACAGCGAATCAAGAGTGCGACGAACACAAGAACTTAAGTTCCTTTTAAAATGTAGACAAGAAAATTTAATACCTAAACATCTAGATTCAGCTGACATAAACAATTTAACTTTTACCCGAAGCACCTCCTAGTAACCTATTGTTAAAACGACTGAAGCAACTTACAACATTCACGGTTTTTAATTTTTTCTTAATTAAAAATGTGTGGTAAGTGAGTAGAATCAAAATATAGGTCAGACATTTAAAGAAGACACAATATTTAAAAATTTGATAAAAATCTGAAAAAATGCTTTCAGAAAAGTGAAGAAATCACTTTCATGCGCAAAAAAGTTAAGTTTCTGGTTAATTTGCAGAAGAATTTTTCAAACCTTTTTGTTAATGAGATTTTGGGATTAATATTGTGCTAAATCAATATGTAAATTTTTCACTGTTTTCACGTTTTTATCCCATCAAAAAGTGTTGGGAATTTGTTTTTAAATCTCACATTTGAATGCACTGTACCGCTAGAATTGCCTTAATACCTCAAATATGTCAGTCCCTCGAAGCTCCTGAAAATAAAAATTCGCGATACGATCCATCTTAAATCCTCTACACTTCTACTCCAAATGTAAATAATTCGTGTATATGCTCGCGACGCGAAGAAATATATCGTGATTTTAAGAGTGAGCTTATTTTAACCCGAGTGTATAAGTAGTGGTAGGTCAATTGTACGTTTTTAAGAAAAATAAAAGCGAAGTCACGAAATGAGAAAAGATTATTACACTTTGGTAAAGTGTGAAAGAATTAAAGTATTAAAAAACAAAATAAAGATGAAGAAAACTGAACTGTGGTCATTTTCTGTCTTCCATTCTCGTTTTCATTCGCTCTATTTAATTCCCTTGAATAAATCCTCTTCTACGATGGCACCAGTCCTTTTCATCACTTTTAAAGTTGAGATCTTTTGAAGTGAGATGAAAACGCGCTTGCTAATTTTATTGATAAATACATTTCAACAAGTAGCTTAATTCAGTATTTTTAATCACATGGGCTGAAAAAATATTTTTTCAGATTATAAGAATTTTTATAGTTTCTTTTCGCAATATAAAAAATGTCGTGCGTTAAAAAACTTAATGCTAGAAAAATTGTTAAAAACACTATGCAATTTTGATTCTCTTATCCGAAGATTTTTGTAGTTACATTTTGTTTTGTAATTAATTTTGAACTCATAAACAGTTTGCAGAGTTTATAAAAAATTCCTCTTCAATTAATCATTAGAATTATCTAATTTAAATCCTTGTGTGAATGCCAGAAAAAAATACGACAAAGTATTATTTCGGTTTTACATAATAAATATAACTTGATACCTCAAGTTTTACATAAGTTAATGCGACAAATTTAATTTCTGTAATAAATTCCATAAGACCCAAATTTTCAACGATTTGTCCCTAAATTATATATCCATCATAACTGAATATTATTTAGTCAACATATTGAATTTCCGATTGATATTTCAAGCTTTGCCGAATGCAATACTGCTGATTTACTTTCCATTTAAAAAACTCCATATTAAATCATCATTTTTATATCGTTTGATTAAATTATACATTTATCATCACCGTTGAATATTACTTTGTTACTTTGGAGTGTAAAAACATGAAAGACTAAAAAATATGCATAAAAATGACATACATATATATATATTTTTCACTTCTATCACTTTTTCCCAATTGATGAAGACCGATAAAATTCTTTTTTTTTTTTGCTTGTTACGAACCGATCCTCATTAGCGACTGTTCCGCAACATTCTTCTATTGTGACTCAGCCTATGAGGACGCTGGTTGAAACGGCGAACAGTCCTCTTTACCGCAGGCTGGACCGCGTCATCGCTTCCGAAGAGGCTTTTGTCACCTACCACTTGACCTCCCCCGGCTCCCGCTGGGATATCTACGATCCAGGCTCTTCCCGGTTCTCTTTTTCGTCCCCCATTCCCATGCTCCTCTTCTTCTCGGTAAACCCTTCGGCATGCACTGCCGAGGGAGCAGCGGTGGTGGCTTAATGAGAGTTCCACTAACTAGCGCCTCGAACTTTGCGACATATGTGCAAAGTGTTCTGGTCTCTAAATGCTCTTTGCCACAGATTTCTCTGTGCTTCATTGATTTCCATTAGAGAGTTGAGAGTTCAAGAGTCCTTCTCGAGGGCCCCTTTGCTATATTGTTTTCACGAATTTAGGGTAAGCAGTCACTCACAGGATGTCACTTAAGTGACTGGTAAAAGCATCGCTATTAATTAACCACGACTCGGTATTATCAATGATTTTATTCAGGAGCACTTATCGTTATAAGAAAAAAATCTCACTGGTTCGTCGAGTTTGTCCATAATTGTATCTGCAACTGCAATTAAAGTTTCATTCATTTTTTATTTAACGTTTTTATTCAATTGCATTATTTTTTTCTTGATTATCTCATTAGCAGCATTGATTAGGCTGCGAAAATTAAATTGGCCTTTCAGAGAAATATTTTTGTGATTCTTATTCACGTTCATTAACGTTTTTTACTTGAAATTGTATAAGTTTCTTTTTTTTTTTGGGGACCTGTAATTGTGAAATTTATCTTAAAGTTGATAAATTGGTTTTAATAAAATGTTTAGTCAATGTATTATATATTTGGCAACATACAATATATAATATTCTTGATAAAATATAAAAACAAGTAAACCAACTTTAAAGGTAATAGGACATTTACAACTCTGATTCCCAACTAGAACAGATTACTCAATCAAAGTTGATTCACTTAATTCCACTACGACTCACATAGTAATATTTATCGGGCCTATTAATTATCCAAAAACAGCAATAATTGCAAATTAAGATTTTTAAGGATATCGATTGCAAATTCGTTATCTGGAAATCCAAAAACTGCAAAATACCTTCTTAAAAGTGCATCCACAAACTGCTTCTAATATAATTGAATTACCGTCTTTGAAAAAAATTGGATTCTCGACCACTATAATTTTCCTCTTCATATGCAAAACCATAAAAACTTGAGAAACTTTTAAACATGTTTATTTAGTTAGTGCAACACAGTTGATTTTTATTGTGTATTTTCCAGGCTTGAATCCGGGAATCCTTAGCCACAATGGGGACCTGCAGAATTTATAATTATTTTTTATAGACAATTAAGAAGTTGTAATTATGTTGAAGTAGTTTTGTGTCTCGTACTTGGATAACAAGGTAAGGGATGACGAGGTGGACAGCACTTGGGGGGCGGCGGTGGTGACTTTGGTTTGTGCATCATAGGATGGGGCAAGAGACATGGGCAACAAGGTCCGGGCACAATGGGACGACAGGGCGGAGGGGGTGGACAAGGCGGTCTTCGTGGTGGTATTATGCAAGGAACTTCCTGAATCCTCGGCGGCAGCATCACCGAGCAAGAAGGCGGCGGAGGAACGTGGGGACACTTCCTACAAATTTATTGCCAATTCAAATAAAGGAGCCGAGTCACCGAAAAAAAATGATTTAAAAAAATCTGTAAATGATACCCTTATTTAAAAAACGTTCACATTTAAACCTCGTTAAGTATATACCAAGCATTATAATTCTGCGATTTTGCAAAGATGTACAGTGCACCAAAATTATATTTTTGTATGAAGTTGGGAAATGTATCGTGCAATAAAAGAATAATTAATTTTGAACGAGTAGAGAAAAATAGACAATAAAATGTTTAATTAATCAGAATTAACTAGTGCTTAATCTTTCTTTATTTGCTGCGTGTTAATGCATTTTTTATCGAACTTATTTCACTGTCTGATGCAATCGATTTTTCCATTGTGTGGATAAGAATTTATGAATTCTTAAATGTTTTGTGTATCCTGGAAATAGATTTGGTAACTGAATCCAAGAACAATTTTGTTTTAAATAGCGATGTAAGAAAAGCATTATGAAGGTTAATAAAAATTAGTTATGTGGTTAATTAATTAGATTTATCTAGTGCTTAATTTTTCCAATATCACGAATCCGGTCAGTCACTCGAAATATAATAAAAGCATTTCAATTCGTTTTTTATCGACTTTATTTTGCTGCAATTTATTTTCGTATTTGGTCAGTTAAAAAATTAGCAAATTCTTAAACTTTTTATATGCTCTGAAAATAGATTTGAGTGCGAAAGTAATTTGTTTTTAAATATCGGTTAAAGACAGGCATATTAAAGATTGATAAAAATGAATAAGTGACCATTACAGGCAATCAATGGAACCGATTAAATATTTCAACTCTTCCATCTCGTTCCAGCATTGCTTCGCCGGCTTTCGACTGGCACTGTTGCACATCGTGAATAATTGTAGACGGTAAATCAGTCCCCTATATAATGTTGTTACTGACGCGATTACGTGGCTTCCGGAAACTCTGGATATCCGTGAGGAAAACCGTGTTAATCCATTCGATCGTAAAGTTTCGTAGCCGCGTATATATATAGACGATCGTTAGTTTATACGCTATTTGCGGGATGCATAAACATGTTGGCTCGACTAAAAATTTAATAGGGTTTATCGGCTCCGAAACTGTTTGAGAAATATGCCGTTAATCCTCCTTTCACTTCCCGCGTTTGTTCACTGAAGTTAACGCCGATAAATCGATCAGCAATGGGCTTGAACAATGAAACGAGATTTATTTATGTAAAAGCGTATATAGCATGTCGTATACCCAATTTTTTCTCCGTATTGCCAGAATTTTTCCGCACTCGTTGGAATCGGGTTTTTTTTAATCCCACGCAGTTTTACTTCAATTGAACAATTTTCCGCCCCTCGAAGTTGCGCGTAGGTGTATTTTATTTTTCAGCACTTATTTTCAGAGAGTTTTTCCATTGTAGAGCACAAAAAAATCGTCGTTAAAATCCAGGCGTCAAAGTTTATTGGCTGTTTATTTTAGGTACTCCGTAAAAATGATTATATTATGTATAGGATACAAATACGCAGGAATATCGCTACGCCATCAAGGTCAACAATAAATTGCGCAAAGTACATTTTTTTAGTTTGTGTAATTAAAAAAATTTAGTTTATTCATTACAGACCTACTTTACAGTCACACTGACTATTCGTATATCGTCGTAAGGCTTGTCGGTCTTTGGATTTGTTTTGACCTGACTTATATTTTGTACTACTTCCATTCCCTTCACCACTCTGCCGAACACCGTATGCTTGTTGTCTAGCCACGGCTGCAAAAAGAGAAAAACAAAACCATTAATTGATCGAAAAATTTCACCTGTTTTTCGCTTCCTCATAGACGAAAATTTAGACTAAAAGCAACGCTTTTTTAAATAACATCTTTTACTTTTTAAAATTTAGGATGTTTTGCTAAATGGGTTTTCATGAGTCCACTCAATATTGTTTAGTATTTAATTTGCCCGAAATTGGAGAATGGTTTCGGATTTTATGAAGTTTTGCACGGGAATCCGAATCTGCAATTTATTGCTTATTAATTATTACATATTTGATCGGTAATCTTTGCCATAAAACTAAAGCGAAATTACAAACATAAAAAATAATCCTACGATCAAATAGATTTATTAGTCGGAAAATGTGAAAAATGAAAATTAATCAATTATTTAATCCGTAGCACAAACAGGGTAAGGCACTGAAAGTATTACCGAGCCTCAAGCACTATAGCACTCAAATTATTGATCATATCCAAAAATGCTTCGGATAAAAGTTTTAGTGTTCGAGAAGGCCTTGAACCACCCTGTTTTTTTTTATCTTAAACATTTTTTATTTAAATACCATCGCTGAATTTGTTTTAAAATCGGTAAAAATGTCGTTAAAAAAATGCATGGTTTTTGAAAAGTGAAGGTGGCCTTGACTCAATCAATAATTTGAGTGCTATTGCTCTGTAACCCTTTTTGTATATAAAATACTAAATAATAATTTATATCAATGAAACAAAAATAAATAAACTATTGATCATATAACTGAAATAATTACCGTGGGCGTTAACGTGATGAAAAATTGACTTCCGTTCGTATTAGGTCCAGCGTTAGCCATACTCATGGTGTATGGCCGATCATGTTTGAGATGAGGTCGAAATTCGTCCTCAAACTCGCCTCCCCATATGCTCTCGCCTCCAGTTCCAGTTCCAGTCGGATCCCCGGTCTGTATCATGAAACCCTTGATAACGCGATGAAATATGTGACTGTTGTAATATCCGTTTTTCGCGTGGACGCAAAAATTCTCCACGGTCTTCGGCACGTCCTTTCCGAAGAGAGAAACGTGAATGTCGCCGAGCGCCGTGTGCAAAATCGCTGTGTCAAAGATCTTCTGCATATTCGTCGCTTCTGTCGATGATATTATGTCCTCCTTGGACGGCTTCTCGTTGAAGACGTCACGATCGCACTCCGTGCTCTTCGTGTCTTCGGGCTCACGTCTCGTAAACATGTAGAAACGATTTTTCTTATGCGCCGTGCAGAATAACGTGGGGTCTGGCTTGTTCAATTCCATCGTTGGATTTTCTGAAGCCTCCATTTCTACAGTCACCGCCGCGGTCTTTTTAGCTTTTCCCTGTTGATTTTCGAAGCGACTATCAATTTTGTTTCAAGAAAACATTTTTAGTAATTTATGACTAAATGGTTTTGAGAATTGTATACAAAATTGGCTTACAGATTCTTGAAAACGTTAAAAAAACATCTGTTAAATTGAAAAAAGATGGACGTTCCATAAGCCGAAAAACTTGCGCGCAAACATTACCTAAATTTTGTAATGTAGTTAACAATTTAAGTAGGTATTGTATAAAAAGTTTAAAAAATCAACCAAATCGACGAAATAGCGTGTATTAGACTTAAAGACGAGATGGATAATTTGTACCACGTGGCATTTAAGTGCGTGAGAGATAGTAAAGAATTTTCATAAGAATACAATTTTTTTTATCCGGCAAAATTCAATGACTCAGAATGTATTTCTATTGATTTTGCAGGCGTTGAAAATTGGTTTTGTAGCGAAAAGTCAATATTTTTCGAATAGCATTTGTCCGGAATATTTTGGAGGTTATGTCGAAGTTGCATCGGCCCTCAAATAGATTGAAGGAAAATTAAATACCTGAAACAATGCGAGCTGCATCGGACGAAAATTTTCCGGTTTTCCCATAATGCGGATGCAACGATTCGTAAACAAATTCACGAGCTTCATTCCTAGCATTGTACTGTAAATAACGAAGTAGCCAGATTCGTCGAAGATTATGTTCCCGAGATTGGTTTCGGCCTTATCGAGCTCTCTTTCTACCGCCATTCTGTCGAAAAAAAAAAAATTCAAAATTCGAGGGTAGATGTAGGATTAATCAAAATAGTGAGATAACATGATAAGAGGTCGTATAGTGGAAATTATGAAATAGACGACTAAAATTTTTATATAAGTGATTCCACCTGATTTCGACCTGGCTCCACAATTTTTAATATCATTGACATCGAACTTTAGAAAGCACTGAGTTAATTGTTTTTATTTCTCTACGCATTTTTAATTATATACGGTTAAGTCTATTTATCATATTATAAATGCAGCATATTGTTATTTTTGTAAAATCATAATCACAAATTAATTATGAATGAAATTTGTTCATAAAAGAATGATTTACAACTATGCCCACTCTGAAAATGTTAGACAAGAGATTTTAGATTTGTTTGAGTAAAATACCAAAATGATAAAAATACGTTTGAAATTAATACGATTTTCTCTTGAAAATAGATTGTATTGAATGAAATTAAATACCGTCTTCCGAACTCCATGTTTGGCAACTGCTGCGTCATCTGCTGCAGCTCGGAAAATCTTTGCAGTGTCTCGTCGAAGACTCTGTACAATTTTCCAGTAAGGAAGTTAAAAACCCGAACTTTACGATCGCCGCTCAATGATGCGAATCTTCTGCCGTCGGGCGAGATCGCCAAGCCACACGGATAAGTCTTGTTCTTTGCGAATTCGAAAAGATCTGTGTCTAACTTGGAGTCAAACGGCACGCATTTCGGAAATTTGTACTCCGATTTTGGTCCCGTCCAGTATTCCAGAATTCCCGCTTTATCCACGGATATGCAAGTTTCGAATTTTGGATTATACTGAAAAACACAGAAATATCAGTACGCATTCTTTATATGCACACTGCTGGACAGCAGTTTTGTAGAAGCTTCAGTAATGCTTCTCAAAAAAAAAAAACACTGCCATTCTGCATAGGGTATTTAAAAAAAAAGTACAATTTGAATCAGTGTGTTTTCTATAAAAGATAATAGCAGTTTCTATTCTCTACAAAACCAGATTTTGATGATTAAGTTATGTAACAAATTTTAAAGAAAACCAAAAAAGAAATTATATTTGTTGTCAAGCCGCAGAAATTTTAAACATTTTTCGATACAACTGGTAATTTCGAAGATACGAACATTCGAAAAAACAAAGGCTTGAAAAAACGTGCCTATTTTATCAGAAATAGTATTGTATCAAAATTTATTTTGAAAAATTGAAAGGGGTCAGACTCAAAGCATGTAAGCTTAAGCAGAAACGCCTCATATACAATGCTTTCTTTATGAGAAAGCCGAATTATATTAATTCTTCATGAGGTGGTAGTTATTTGTAAAACATTTATAGAAGGACTGTTGGAATTTATTTATTACCTTCATCACCACGACCGGTTTTCGGTGAAGTTTTTCGAAAACGTGTAAGGGACGTTCCGTCCCTTGTCCATCGAAGACGGAAATTTTTGGTGTGTCCTGATCGGAAACTGCTACAGCTGCTATTGCATCACCAGCGGAATAAACCCACTCCACGATCAAAGGAGTGAAATCCAACTTCATCATGTTGATCATGTCTTGAAAAAAATTTGGAATCATTTGTACCGGAATACTAAGCTTTATTTGTAACGTGTAAACTACTTAACTAAAATATATACGTGTTTTTAAATGTAGTTGTTGACAACGCGAAAATTATATTTTTAAATAACAATTCGTGATTGAAAAAGAGTTTGTAGAATATATTATTATCATTATTATTATAATACAGTATTATTGTTATAATTATTAATATTTTTTAGATCATAAAATTCACTTAAAATGCATTTTTTGGAATGGAATAACCCGCACTCGAATTACCAACTACTCTATCAGCGAATGATTATACTTACCAAAATTTATAACATCAAATACTTTCATAGTCTTGTCCAGACTCACAGTAGCGGCGTAGACACCATTACTGCTTGCGGACATGGATTGAACCGCCATGAGATGAGCTCGGAAGTGTTTAACGAATTCTATGAGCTCTTCCTGCTTCTTCCAGAATTTAACGTGTCCATCGCAACTAGCCGTTATCACGAAATTCGTTCTACGTTGAGACAAAAATGAAAAATACATTTAATTTCTGAATTTTATTTCAAATTAAACTAGAAGCTGGTAGAAGATTATATACTTGCTTTGTAACGACTATGTGAGTGATGATGTCTCTGTGCATATATGATTTTTCGTAACACTCGCAACATGGTAAATTGTCTATGTAGGCTTGCTCGTACTCCAAAACTGTAAAGCAAAATAATATGTTAGAATATCAGAGGCTCATTATTTAATCAACACACTAAAGACACAAAAGTACCTTAACGTAAGAAATACAAGAAAAAAATTGTACCACATTAAATGTTGTTTTTATTTGAATCAGTGCAACAAGCAGGAGTATTTAGTTCTATTATAAAAAACAATGTTAAAAAAACAAAATGACAATGCAAAGTTATTTATAAAATAAAAAATTGACATAATAGTGGCAACAGTGCAATAAAGATGAACAGTTATCACCATTACAAAAGTTTTAAACTTGTCACAAAGTAAATGTTGGAAAAACACAATGACAACAAACTTATTTTCCCAAAATTACCATAATAGCAACAGCAGTGCAATAAATAAGAGCAGTTAGACCTATCACAAATTTTATATGCTAGACGCAGACTGCCAAATGTTTGAAAAAAAATTACAACACAAAGTCCTTTACAAATACAAAAATTAACATAACAACGACAACAGCGCATTAAACAACAGCAGTTACCACAATCACAAATGTTCTAAACTTGACACTTGACAAAGTGTCCAATGTCAGAAAAACAAAACAAAACAACACAAAACTATTGACGAACACAAAAAAATTATCATAATAGTGATAACAGTGCAATAAATAAGAACAATTACCACAATCATAAAAGTTCTAAATTTGACACTTGACACAGTGTCAAATGTCAGAAAAACAAAACAAAACAACACAAATCTATTGATCAACACAAAAAAATGTCATAATAGTGACAACAGTGCACTAAATAAGAGCAGTTAGCACAACCATAAAAGTTCTAAACTTGACACTTGACGAAGTGTCAATGGTCAGAAAAACAAAACAAAACAACACAAATCTAATGACAAACACAAAAAATTATCATAATAGTGACAACAGTGCAATAAAAAACACACACACACGCAAACACCCACATAACCCCAATATACTCAAAACCATAGGAAAATTTTGATTCAGCAGTCAATAAAAATGCATCATTATCGATTGAGGTTAGAGAACCTTTTTGTTTTTTGACAGGTGCAGCTTCGGAAGGCAGAGGACCGACCCACTCGTCGTCGCTCTCGCTATCCTCCTTCGGTCTCTTATTATCCGACATTCGTAAACGCGTTAATAATTCCTTCGCAAGCAATAATCAAGCTACAAAAATAAGTAAACAAAAATCCCACGGACGAGTTGCACGCACGACGGACGACGAAGTCCGATTGTTGCGTTCTGTCAAGGCAAACATGCGTAAAGCGGCGCTCGGAATTTTTTTGCGTCGCGGCGCATCGAGCGTCGCCAGCGGCCGGCGATCAATCGCCTCTGCAACTGCGTTTTCAATTGCGCCAAGTTCGGCGACGGAAGCGGCGTTGCCGCCATGTTGTCCGCGTGCTCATCTCCTCGTCATTCCCCGCAAACGCACAAAAAAGCCCTTTTATAAAACGTTTTCCAATTTTTTCCATTTCGTATCGTCAAAAAGTCTGGCGCTCTTCCGAAACCGCAAAGAGAAATACAGTGCATTTAATCGCCACGTGACGAAACCGACTTCTTCGCTCTCGGCGTTGCCACATCTCGAAGCCATGCGAACGCGCCTTAAGCAACAGCGACAGGATCGCGGTAAGTGACCGGACATTTAACCAGTTCATTCATTCGCCATTATTCATTGTGCTGTACCGGAAGCTATTCGTATTATTCGTATTATCATTCGTACAGCGTTTATTTATTTTTTTTCTTCGTCTACAGTGGTTTTTTTCAAATAATTTTTGTTGTTGGTTTTTATGGGTTTGTAATAAACTTTAACGTCATTCCACATATTCAAATAAGGGTTTATACGATTACAGAAATAATTAAGTTTGTCAGGGATTCAGAAAAAAATTTCTAGAGAAAAGTAAACACAATTATACAAAAATACTATTTTTGGTTTCGTTCGTGCAAATTTAGTTGCTGATTTGACTCACGAATGTAGATTTCCTTGAATTTTAAAGTGTTTTTTTTTTGTTTTTTGCAATACATGAAATTTTGGGACCAAAATGATCAAAATCGTTTTCAAGACAATTTAACAAAAAATAGGGATTGCTATTGTTAATTTTTGGAGTCTGAAAATTGCTGCCTTTACGAGGAAGCAAATGGAGTTTAGTTCTCATTTTTTGAGTCGACATGAATTTTTAATGAAAAAGACTATCTACATGGTGTTTAGTTGTTAAAAAAATATGCCTAAGATCATCGGGTACATTTCGTCATCTTTGGTGATCACCAAAACTCAAATTAACATTAAGGCTGATTAACAGAGCATATCGTCGTTAGCACAAATACATGAAATAACAAATGTGGATAACATCAATGACCATAACAAAATGCATCAGACAACAAAAAAGTTACTTCGTAACAAATAGGATTCGACACTAAACGAATTTCTAACTTTCACGAAACTCTCCCAATCTTATTTAAATAATGCCCATGATTAATCCAACTATTGTAATATCCCCATCTTATTTAAATAAAACCGATGATTAATCCAACTATTTAAATATCCCCATCATCTCCCGCCCAAATAAATCCAATATATCCGGCTACCGCTTGATATCCGAAAACCCACCCGGTAAACTAACCCCCAAGAATGACCGCAAATTTCCGTGCGAAGAATCGTTGCAAAATGTACCGAAAAATTCTCGCGACAACTGGCAACTCGGTGCGTGCGTTTATCCATCGTCCGGGAAGACGTAATAGGTCACGTTGGAAACGCGAACGCAGCCCCGAAACCCGGCGACCAATGAGCGCGCGCCCGAGTCATAACAACACTTATTTCCCGGTTTCTTTTAACCCCGAAAGCTCACGGAATGCGGGAAAAACATATTTTCTCCCCGCTTTTTATTAAACCTCAATGACCTCGACAATTTTCATGAAGAATATACGATTATTAATTAACGCGTACTGCAAATAATGACTCCGATTGATCACGGTTGCCCGTGTAGAGGGCTGCGTTCGGAGTCGCGTCTCGGGAGCTTGGCGGGCTACGGGATCACCGATTGGCCGTGTCTTTGCCTCCCCGTAGTCGATGGTCGTCGCACAGCCGTCCGGTCAAGCATCGGTTCGAGTTTCTCTGAGGAAAACACTGTTTCCCGCGGCCCCATTGCCTCAAGTCGTGTCGACGAAGAACCGTGAGCGAGAGAAGTACATCACGTATCCGAGATACAGCCGATAACCGAAGGTGAGTGGTGTTGGCCTTATTGATGCGTTTATCGAGTCTTCGGCTGCGGTAAAAGCCCATCGTAACTGAACCGCGTGTATTATTCGTGGTAGAGAACAAGCGTTGCGCCGTCAGCTTAACAACAGATATATATACGATTGATAAAAAGCGCTTCGGTACATAATCGTCGTAGTCCGTGCGAGCGGAGCTCGAGCCCTGAGCGTTAGCACACACGTGGTCTCTGTCGTCTTCCTCTCGGGACTCCGCGAAATCGCTAAAAATTCATGATCCTAAGCCACGGTAGTCTCCGTAGTTAACGTAGCCGAGGCTTCGCCACCATTTTGATGAGTCTCGGTGCCGGTCGCTACCCCCGGTTACGTTTTTCCACGCGTACCTCCGCTTCGCTGCTACGAGGCGAATTAAAGAAGATGAAGAAGAAAAAAGAAAAGAAAAGAGAGAAAAAAAAAACGCGCAGTACGGCGTCACTCGCGGATGCCATCTTTGCGAGTGAGGCCTGGTGGCGTACGTGCGTGCGTACGTAAACCGCACACACGAGAGCGTGTTATATACGCGAGATAACCGAGGCCGCCCGCCACGTTGTCTCTCGGATTATCAAATTCAACGCGGCCAACATTTTCACTGGGCCATTTTGCGATTCTCGCTTTTTTTCACCCGGTATCTCATTTTTTTTTGTTTTTTTTTTTTCCTTTTTCTCGCGAGGATGCTCCTCGCGTTGGGTGAGATTATCGCCGTATGCCGGCCGGGAAAGAGAGCCTCGAGCTCCGGGACGAGCTATGGCGCAGTATGGGGACGCCTCTCGTGAAAAACACGTGCATCGCCGCACTACGCGTCATGCCATTTTACATCGCGCTTAGCCATTATTTCGCCGAGTTTTCTCGAGATTTATATTATTTCCTTTGCGATAGTCACGAGGCGCCTCGTGTGTTCGGAGCTTTGGAGCTGCGGGAGAGAAATATGCTTCTCTCTCTCGCGCTCTCTCTCTCGCTCGTATCTCTGTCTCTCTCTGTTTCGACGTACAAACTCGCCGCCGTCTTGTGCGCCTCGTTGTAGCGGCTATTTGCTTACCCGCCGCTCTCGTATCGAATGAAAAGTAAAAAAAAGGAGAGAGAGAGAGAGAGAGGAGAGAAGATGAGGAGGAGGATGGTGGGGGAAGGAGACGTGTATCATCATAGTCGCGAGGGAATATCCTCGTGTCGCTCGCTCTCTGGAGTCTCCATTTGCTGGGAGAAAACCGTGCGAGGATATCGTGACGATTTTCATGCCTTCATCCACCCTGTGAATATTCTCCTTGCGATTTCTCCCTCTCCTCTCCTCACAAGCTTCACTCTCTCTCTCTATCTCTCTCTCTCTCTCTCCCGCTTTTAGCGATATATTTTAAGAGTGCAGTTACTCCGTTAAATGTCACGTAAAAATGCAACGAGCTGCGGTCAAATCAACGACGAACGGTCGCTACTCTTCGTCTCGGCTGGTTGCATATATTTATAATATGTATATGTGTGTGTGTGTGTGTGTGGGGGTATGTGTGAATACGTATTTCCTTCTCTCTCTGGTCACTTTCTCCGTCTACGTCGCACCACTGAAATACCTCTGTACAGGAATACCAGTATTCGCGTGGTATTCGCTTAATAAACGCTATTTTTCATTTTATTTTTCTAATTTATTTTATTGCCACTCGGAGATTCAATCGCCGCTTGTTGATCGCCCGTCGACTATCGCCGGAATTATCATCATTGTTATTTGAACGCCTCCATCACTTTGTACGCACGCAGACGCGAAGCTATATACAATGTATTTGTGGTGCAAGGATGTTTCTTTTTTTTTGCAAAAGGAGCTGTCACCTAAAAAAGAGTTAACGATTCGGGAGATTCAGTGCAAATAAGGAATTTTCAAGAATTTTATTATTATTTGATCTTACCTATGGTAAAAATCATGGAAAAAATGATACATATAAATTACAGATTTCATCGTTTTTTTTGTTGGTAATATTGCAAGGAAATGGTTCAATGGTTTTTTTTTTAATGAGATTAGCAAACGGTGCTAAATGTTATGATTTTACAGCAATGCACGATAGTCTGCATTGGAAATAATAATAATGTACTTTACAGCGTTTCTTAAATTGTTAAATCGTTTTTTTTTTTCAAATTTGATTCGAGATATTGACAATGCATAAAAAGGGTTTCGCTTGATAATCTTCGGATCGTTTGCGGAAAGAAATTCAACGATTTATCGTTTTTTAATGTTATTTTGGTTCAAAAATAATTGTGTTATTACTTTGTAGTGAAAAATTGAATGCAATGTTTGGCTGAATAAGATGCAAGTGCAAGCGTACTCAAAAGTGCCTGGGTACTTTAGAAAATAACGCTTCATACAAGTGTTTCCTTATCTGTGGCATAATTAGTGTGTGTGTGTTTTTTTTTTTTTTTTTCCTTTTAAATTTGCACCTGTAGAGACTCCATAAATCATCTTAATGATTTTTATGCATACGAGAGAACTGAACTCCACTCTCAAGATTAATTTAGAGATAATAAAAATGAAAATGGATAATTGTCTTTCGCTCTTACCACCAATATCACAAACGTGTAATCGAAATTTCGATACATTTTAATAATCCTTTTTTTGTGGACTTGATAATTCACATGAACTTCAATTTTTTATACTTAAGGCCAATATAAGTATAGGTTTTGCCAAGATAGTGTATATATCTGTACAAACATCTTTCTTTTTCCAAAAATTCTGTAGTAAAATTAGAAAGTAACACAATTCAATTAGGCAAATGCATCCCACATTTCAATTTTACAACGAAAAAACAAAATTCCGTAGTTCGTTCAAAAAATGAATATTTCCCCATTAGAATTAACAGAAATGCCGAAAATGCAAAGAAATGTTCGGCGTTTGGGCTTCAAAGGGTGGCCCCCTTTCCCTTCCCCCAAAGTTTTACGAAAAAAGAAAAAAATTCGAATCCTCTTTTCACAGCGCTTTTATTACTAATGACAACAATGATTCGCCACGAGTGCAACCAATTTTATGAAACGAAATTTTAGGATACTTACTAAAAATCGCATATTAATTAAAAAATGTGCGTTAATTAAAGAGGGAAGATATCGTAGTTTTCATACCTAGGAAGAATTTGTATTGATGTCGATTCACTTAAGACTACGTTTCAACTGATAAGACAAAATACAATGGACAAGTTCTAGGAAATTCGATTAAAATGTGTGAGCTAATTAAGAAGGGAAGGGATCAAAGGTTTTATACGCGAGACAATTTTGTCGCAACTTCGAGGACTCAATCAAAATGACCTACAGATTGAAATGTGTGAGTTCATGAAGGAGGAAAGAGATCAAAGGTTTTATACGTGGGATGGTCGTTGTTTTCAGATCCATAAAAAATGAGTTCGAGCGCGTGCTATAAATGCAGCCGAATGGGCCACTTTGCGAGGGAATGTCCCCAGGGGGGCCCTGGAGGTGCCCGGGGAGATCGCGGAGGCCGTGGCGATCGGGACGGTGGTTTCACCAGAGGACGCGAAAAGTGCTTCAAGTGCAACCAATACGGTCACTTTGCTCGTGAATGCAAAGAGGACCAGGACCTCTGCTACCGTTGCAACGGCGTTGGACACATTGCAAAAGACTGTCAACAGGTCAGTGAGGTTTGATATTCGCTCTATTTTTTTAACATTATTTATTCTATCTCATATCGTCACATACGAGTTTGCAATTGTCATACATTGAGTCTGTACTTATTTTTCGACTGCAGATTACACTTAAAACTTGTTGTCCGTTTGCTCCATTTCCGTGTCCCATTTTCACCACACATTCCCCATAAACATAACAAGAATATGTTATCAAAAAAAAACTTGATTAAAAACACTTACCACTTTTCCCTGAAATGCATGTTTTCGATATTTTCATATTAATTTGTATGATACAGAGTTGGGCAGTGTTAAAATTGATTTGAAAACAGTCTTCGCGAAAATTATATTATAAAGTTTTTTTTTTTGTTTTAATTAAGTAATGGTAATAAGTATTGTTTCATTATTATGTAACATTATGAGATCATTACCCCAAAACCTACGTTACAATTTCATCAAGCAGGTGTGAATAAAACAGTTCTACATGAAAACTTGAAAAAGTAATTCAACATTAGTTAAAACGTCTTAAAGTCTAAGTGAAAGTTTAAAAAATGTGTTAAAACATAAACAAATTTTGAACTCCGGTGGATCTTGTTATTTTTGTAGGATAAAGCACGTGAACGTTATGAAGATAACGAGTTAAGGTAGTATCTTCACGGAATAATGGCTTGATGAAAGAATCATTTTATAATCTACACACTCTCGTGAACGTGTGATCTAAATATCTGTGCAATTAAAATTACACTTTCAAAGTTGAGATATTTACACTCGAAGTTGGGATGCTTTACTTGTATCTTCTATACCGAATACGCAAGGCCGATACACGAGACGTTTTTTATTCCAAAATCTACTTCTCATGTCAAAAGACGAAAGAAAACGAGAATGGTTTACAGAAGCTTAACGCGTAGATGCTGAAAAAATGTGACAATGATTTTCATTCAGTTTTCCAAAAACGGTGAGTTAAAGGAGATCGAACTTGGTGACCGTGAAGTTCTGTATCAATTACGCGTAGCTCCCATTTCTTGCAAAAACTACTGCAACTATCTTAAACCTTACATCGTGTCTGAATGGCCTTGCCAATAAACTGCAAACATAACTACCGGTGTAATTTTTTTACCACTGAAATTTGGAGTAACGTAAAAATAACAATGCTTTGTGACACAAAAGACTTCAATGTTCTAATTAAATTTCGCTTCGTTATGATTTTTTTTCTCAATCCTCTTCATGACTATTATTGAAGCCCCAATATGATGTCCATCCTAATCACAACGTGCAAAATATGTTTATCGGCCAAATGAGGTTTTTAACTTCTTCGGTTCGTCCATGCTAATCAAGTAGTTTCATGTGGTTCGTTGAATAAATTTCCATTTGCAATTTTTTCTCTTTGCTCAACGCGAATTCACAAAATCTGTACGAACTGTTTTAAAGACTTTCAGTCAGATTTTCAAAATGTACCGTTTCCAAAATCCGGCTATCTAAAAGAAATTCTGAGTACTTTATTCTATTGAAACTTGGTGTAATTATTTTCTCTGTAGAAGAGATTGTTAAATTTTATCGTAAAGTGGTTTCATTATATACACGTGATTATTATATGTATAGTTTTAATAAAAACTATGCATGAAAATTCGAGAAAAATGACCGCTATTTACCGGAAATAAACAAATCAGAATCTAAAGACTCAAATAAATAAATAAATTCAAAGCCTGACGCTTTTGTAGTAAATTTGTTGTGACCCCATCTTTATCAATGTTTGTATTTTGCGATTAAATGCATAAACAAACAAAAAGTCTTACGCAGAAAAAAATTGGCTGTCTGTAAACCAACATGAATTCGGAGCCACTGATTTATTAAGTGTGCCGATGAATTAAATAAGGCCGTTAGCACCCACCACACATAAATGCTTGAAACTTCCATAATAATCAATCATTTGCATATCCATTGTCCCACGTGAAATAATAATCATAAACTTTCAGTCTCTGGATATATCTTATAGGTTATGTTAGCGTTTAAATCCTTCCAGTAAATCAATGATCATCAAAATCATGCCGATTTTAACTTAACTTCAGTTTCCAAGCATTAAATTCAAGTTATCTGCACACTTAAAATACATCGTTATTTTGTTCAAAATTCAAAACGATATTTCACCATTTTTACGCTGCAACGTCGTTCATACAACGTTTTAAACAATTGTCTAGTTATCATTATTTTCTTCAACATAAACAACAACAAAAAAACTATATTTCAACCGTCTTACACTGCAAATCCGAACGCACAACAACCTTGTAAATAATTCCCCTTTAACAAATGCTCCAACTCTGAAGCGTACTTGTGTGTATGTATGTGTGTTTGATGGAAAATATGAATGCAGAAAATCTAGACAGAGAGAGCGTTGATTACAAGCCCATATTTTTGTTCTGCAATTGCGATGTAAAAACTACAGGGACCCGAGATGAGCTGTTACAACTGCAACAAAACCGGTCACATCGCTCGTAGCTGCCCGGAGGGTAACAACGACCAGGGACGTTACGCATTGCAAAGCTGTTACAACTGTAATAAGACAGGTCACATTGCGCGCAACTGCACGGAGGCAGGAGGAAAGACCTGCTACATCTGTGGCAAGACCGGTCACATAAGCCGTGACTGCGACCAGGAGGACAGGAAGTAGGAGAAGACAACCGGAATCCGTGCCGTGCTCGCTTAACGATAACGAAACACAAAAAAAAATAAAACGCCACCAACAACAACAAAAATAACAACAAACAACAACCATTAATTCACATAACAAAAGAAAAGGAAAACAAATAATTATACAACAAAAATAATGCCCGTTAACCGTAATCGCGTGCTCGCGGCAAAAAAACCGGGGTTTTTGTAGCTAGGTAGGGACGTGCGAACGTATGTCTCTCTCTCTCTCGTTTTTTAAACGCGTTTTAATCGCTGAGGAACGTGTTTTTCGCCATAGTCGTTAAACCAACAAAAACAACAACAACAAGAAAAAAATCCCACATCTCCAAGCCCCAAATTCCCACCCGAATTTTCGTCCCTCCCCTCCGAACAATTCTTCTCCAATTCTCGCTCCCCATTCCGTCATCCAGCCGTTGTTTCTCTTCGCAAGGGTGTTTTTTTCTTTCTTTTCTTATAAACAAAAAACAACAACAACAACAAAACGAAACGCTGATCGACGTTGTCTTTAAGTTTTTTTTTATTAATTGCTTGTTACACTTACTCACGAAACACGAGATATAAGGAAAGCAAATACTTGCCCAAAAGCCACATTTACACATGCGACGATTATGAGAAAAACGTAATAGATAATAACTCGAAACATACAGAACAGGATGAGGAAAATAATGAAGTTGATGGTAACGATACGATGTAATAATTATTATAAAAACAAACAACAAACATTCGAAACTTTATAGCGCGTAGACACGAAAAAAAAGAAAGCTCCTATATTACCCACCTCGTAGCCCCATTGTCGATCCTTCAGCGCCAATCTCTCGTAATCGCATTGATTTTTGCGATGCAAGATGTATGGATTCTTCGTGGACAACAGAAGTTAATTAATAAACGAAAGGAAAACAAACTAAGACGATGAGAAGAGTTATGTGAACAGACGAAAGAGAATAAAACATTTTTTTTTGTTTTGTTCGAGTGAAGAGCACTCGAGAGTTAGAAATAGGAGGAAGAAGCGGTAGAATCAACGACGAGCAACAGCAGTAACCAGAGTGACTTCGGTCGGCCGTGATTAAAACAAAAGAAAAAGGTGATCTCACGGCGTGTTCATTATTGGAAGACAAATTTTGCTTTTTTTTTAGGCAAAGAAGACTGAAACGAAGGACAGACTAGGTTTTCTTAAGTAAACAGAGGAAAAACGAAAAAACGAAAGAATAGCGAGCGAAAACGTGCGTGACGTTAGGAATTATATATATTTGTGTGTAGACCGATGACCGAGAATGATTTGAAAAAAAAAAAAGAAAAGAAAATGAAAAAAAAACGTAACAAAAACGATGCAGTTTAACAGAAAACAATTACAGAGGGTTAATATTTAGACTCGATAACATCCACGCATCTTGTATCTGGCCACCCACCAATCGCCATCTTACTCTTTAAACGAAAATAAAAGAAAGAACAAACAAACGATAATCCCCTCTAGCCGACTCGAGTTGATGAATTTGCGGAAGAAGAGTTAAGTGTGTGAGCATGTCGGCCCTGAATGCATACAAAGAGGATTTAGTAACGTCGTGATTTGCGTAAAGTGTGGCGATCGAGAAATCAAACGTTTCTCATATATATTTTGTTTTGCATTAAATTTTCGAAATAAATTGTCTTCTATTCTTTCTTCATTTCACCCATTAATCACACTTTTCCATCGGTTTATCCGCTTAAACATTTGCTTTCTTCACTAGCAATCGACTTTAAACTCACGGAATTTTCTCTTCACACCTTAAGTAAATAACTTCGTTACTAGATATGTGTATATATGTGTGCACATGTGTATATACATATATGTACACATGCATGTGTGCAGGAGCTGTATTTTGTACTGTACAAAAGCTAGGTATATACTCTGGTCGTTGCTGGTGACTAATTCCAACGATTCTTTGATCTGTACATCATGGGCGAATTAAATGTACTAAATACAATAGATAAACAACTTGTCTTTATTATTGCGCACTCGAAGCTAATAATGAAATTCGATACATTCAGTTGGTATCGCTCTCCCTCACGCAATCTTTTCTCTGAGCTGTGAGATCGTTGGATTACTATTAAATGCAACAGCAACAAATTTATCCCAAAAGAAATTATGTAAGTTTATTATATGCCGCAACTATATCCGAAATAATATCATTATTTCGGATAAACCTTATATTGTAATTATCTGCATAATAATACTAGGATAATAACAAAACGCTTCCTATTATGCATTACAAAATTCACCATAATAATCACTTAAATTTAACAAATTTGTGCGGTTGCAGTAGAAAAAATGATTTAGGGCTTTGCGTTTAAGTTTCGTTTTGCGACAAGATTAAAATCTTGATCAGCAGCACGACCCGAAAACAAATTACTTTTAATTTAAAGCCACATTTTTCATATATTTCACTTACATAAATTTCGTCACGGATGTAAAAAAAGGTGATCGAACTTTCCCCGATAAAAACGGGGATTACCGAGTAGAATTAACAGCAACACTGACGCTATTTTTGAGTAAAAGAAAAAGGAAACGATGAAGTAATAGTACAAATTTGTACTGCGCATTTTTTTATTTGTCTAAAGTCGAAAAGGGGAAAGTAGAGAGAAGAGAAAGAAGTTAAAGTAACAGGCGAGAAAGTTGTTAGCAGACAAACGACTTGTCCAATAATGATAATAGTTATCTAGGCATAATGCAGCATTCACGATGTATTTACGGCGTTATTACGATATTAATAAATGACTTGAACGGTCTAAGAAAAAAAGTAACAAATTGTTTGCAACGAACGAATGTAACTCGAATGATTCGGAAGGAAAGAGCGATCCCGCGATCGGGATTTTTAGCTTAAGGGAGAAGAAACTTGGCGTCTGCGCAGATCGAACGCGCATCGTAGGTGATAAAAATTGTAGCGCTAATCTTCTAGTAGCAAAAAGAAGAAAAAAATCCTCCACAATTTTGAAACAATTCAATTTTTTGCAATAGAAGAAGAAATTAGCGTTGCCATTTGCAGTAGAAGGGCGAGTTTGATATTCTTTTAGCCAAAGGTGACGCCGTTCGCGATTTCTGTCGCAAAAGCGCACGTCGATGGTTTTACCAGCAGCGACAAATGTGTATTAAATTTTTTCAAAGCAGCCAGGCGTGCCTGGGTTGGTCGAAACGAGGCGTAATTATCTTTTTAATATCGTTTTTCTTTATTTTTTTATTAATCGATGTGTTGTATGTAATGAATAGAACAGGTGTCCTTGCTGAGCGATTTTATACACTTAACAAATCGGGACTTAAACAAAATATATATATATATCCGATCTCATTATATATATATATATATATATACATAAATATAAATATATATACATGCGTGGAGTTTTTTCGACGATAGCGTTGTACTCGTGAGATTTGGACGATCAAATCGGAGACAAAAGATAAAATGAAAACTGAAGAAAAAATGAGGCACATTGTATTACGTTATTGGACCGCAAGCCTTTGGTGTTCCCCCTATGGATATATACAGAAACGTTTTTGAAATAGCCAAGATTTCCTCTAGGGAATCTCTCTATTTTATATCGAGTGAGCTGAGCCGATGTAATATTAGTAATTATAGCTTCATCCTGAAGACATCAAATCTTCATTAAACGAAATAATCATGTTTGTTCCTAATTGAAAGAGAAAACCTCAGAAAATTCATATCCATCGAGGGTACCATAGGTTCTAAATGCGAGCGATAATTATTTAAAGAAAAATAAAAAGGAAAACAAGTGCGATTAGGGCACCTGCGCTTTTGTGTATGCTACAAGACTTTACGTACGAATGTTGTAAAAAAAAAGAAAAAAAAAAGGAACATACGACTGTTGCAGTGTATTAACCAATTCGACCGCCGCACTCTCGGTCAAGGCTCGACTTATATTTAAAGAAACAGAAAAAGGAAAAAAAGAAATCACAGAACTAATCTATTAATACTTAATGAGGAGAACGAAGTAAAGGAGAGATAAAGAGGAGTAAGAGCGAGAAACGAAGAAACGACGAAGAGGACGATGAAGATGACGACGACGATGATAAGTATGAAGAAAAATGAAGCTACAAAGTAATTGAAGGATTACGGAGTATTCGAAGTTGTGTTTTTAAACTGAATTTTTGAAATAGAAATGCGTACGGAGAGGCAATAATTCCGTGGTTGTTCTTTTTTCGTTTTCTTTCTTCTTTCTTTCCGTTCTGATTTTTAATCCATATTTGAACCTTCAACCCGAATCGGTCCTCGACCATATTTACTACTATTGTCCCTTAAGCATTTTCATCCCTGTTCTTCGCCCTTTTATATATATTATATATAATAATAATCACGCGGACGTGTAACCGGTGTAACTTCGGCAAATGATACGAAGGCAATTAAATAAATGAGCATTTCGAAGATACATTGTACGGTCGCATACAACGTGCTCCCTGTGTATTTATGTTTAAGTTGCGTGGGAGTTAAGAAAAACAACAAACGATTGTTTACTAATAAAACAATGTCCAATCGCTTTACCTGTGAAATCTTTTCGACGCCCGGTTATCAGTGTCATTTTATTAAACCCTTTAACCGCGTACTTAGAATTTATTTCATTGAGAAAATAGATTTTGTTTTTACTTCTTTTTTAATTTCGGTCCAAAAATGTTACAATGAACTTTGAAGTTTCATTAGAAAAGCATACATTTTTGGTTTCGGGTAATCAAAAATTGATACAATTTTATGTGTAAATTCGAAGAGGAGAAATGTTTGAAATTGCTTTTTATACTAATTGGATTTGAAATGTTTGCATTTGTGAAAAAAATTTTGTTCTTCACATGCCGTAATGGTTAAAGGGTTAAGGAGCGTCGACACGTAAATCGTTCATTCATGCTTTTGCTTGACTATAATTATTATACGTTTACATAAATAGGAATAATCCAGCATCAAGGAACGAAGGTATGTTAAAGAAGTACTTAAATAATAAGTGGTTCACAAGAAGATATTTTTAATACTCTTCATTATAGTAAACTGCTGATTTTTTTGTAAATCTGAGACCTATTTTCAAAAACGTATTTTTTGAATGGGCTGATTATAGACTTTTTTCTTCGCATTACTCAAAAAAAAAAAAAGTTTTCCTAAACGCCGACTTAAATAATTTTTTGGTCACTGACCATTTTTCTTTATTTCCAAGAGTCTTCTCATTTTTTATTTTCTTTTTATATATTTTACAATTAATTTATTGAACGTGAACAAAATTATGTGTACATTGATGTAGACCCTTAAGGATTGTACGCAAAGCGGAAATTACGTCTACAACGAAGGTGGGAGAAATGAAGAAACCTTTGGGAAGTTAATACAATTTTTATCTATTGTCAATAAACTCACAAGAAAAAATCTACACGAAAGAAGTCGCAATGGCGATGAGTTTGGTATAGTCCGCGCCTTTGGAGTGAGTTTTTTCCTTGAGTATCGTTCTCAGGATATGCGGTATGGGAACGTGAATTCTGGTGCCTAAGGGGGTGCCATTGTCGTCTATGAGGACGATATTATTGCTGTCAAATTTAGGCACTTTGGCTGCTTGGTTTTGTTTCAGACCTACGAGAATGCCCTTTTTCATTTGGCCCTTTATCGCCACGAGAACCCTATCCCCTTAAACACAAAACACAAGTTGCATCCTTAAGTTCTGATATTTAAACACATGAATCAATAGTATCAACTGTTGCCGACCGAATTTAAGAATATTTGAGTCCGAATAAAAAGGGAGAAAAATGAATTGATCTCAAAGTCTGTAGCATCAAATGTTATTAAACTTGGGTACAATTTGACGTTAAACACTCGATCAATACATTTTTTATTCCTTTCCCTACATCTTTCTAGGAGAAAGTCTGAATATATCCTTGGTCCGAGAAATCAAGTAAAAATTAGACTTCTCCAGAGAACGATTTATGAATATAAAAGAAAAATAGCTTTATGATCACAGTCTTTCAGAGAATTTGGCAGGGAAAGTCAAGAATTGTAAGAATAATCATGATTATTTAGCTAAAAAATTATACAGTTTTGTGTGAAATGTATGCAAAATTACAAAAATTCAGAGATCTTTTTAGAGTAATTTTCATACATTTTCAGAAACATATTTTCACTGTTTTCATTTATCGCATGGTAAAATATTCTTTGTTGTATATGTCAGTACATAAAAAAAAAAGAATTATCTGTGACCGAACGTATAAGATACTTGTTAATGTTTATTAGCTGATCAATTTTTCTTCTCAATTCCAAAACAAATATTCTTTTCGTCTTCCAGTTACTTTGATAAATAAAAATCGTGAATGTTATTCAGAAATGGTGCATTATTGCTTTACCTATATATCCAACGCCCTTTTTGTTATAAACATGAATGCATCTCGGTGGTTTGCCCTCGAGCATAGCCTGCTTTCCAATTTCGCTATTATCCACGACTCTCAAACGTGTGAGCTTAATTATTTGGCTCTGCGCCGAACTCGTGTGAATTCCTCTCGTTGCAATGTTGAATGACAAACCACGAAAAGCCATTGTCGTTATTTACCTATAAATTTAAAAAATGCAATCAGAAATGGAAGGTCTGGAAATGATGAGGTTCTTGATTATATTTTTTTGACTGATAATTAAGGTGACATATTTAACAATAATACCCAATAGTTGGGTGAGGTGCACTTACTGTTGTTTAAATAACTAAAATCACTGATCTTCACTGTATATTGTGATAAATTCGTCCGATTTTCATCGAAAGTGTTATGTTACGGATTTGAGGTTAGAAATTCACAGGCAACGTGCGTCGGTACACGGAATTCCTGCAATACCGATCACTAATTAGGGCAATGCAGTTTTTTAAATTCATACCATACGCGCATGAAAAATGCTCGGATATTTTTTTTATAAATCTGGATTCCATCTTTTTTGAGGAGCGATTTTCTCAAATTTAATGTACTTTTTTTTCGTCTTGTTGATTAACCAACATTTTATTTTTTCAAGTTCCAGCGGAGAATATATGCTACATTGAATAAATATATATATTTTTGACGACATTTGGTAGAAATTTGAAAACCCGCGGAATTCATTACGAATAGGTGCAACATTTTTATTTCGTCAAGGAAATACTTATATTTTCCTATACGATGTAGAAACTCAGAATTTCAATCGTACAATTTTGGTCCTTATGGAGAAACTTTTATTTCAAGGTAATTTCGAACACTTCTCGATGGCATTAAAATCTGAAAAAAAAAAAACAAGCACGTTGAAGAAGCTGAAAACCTTATAAAGGAATTGGTAAAAATAAAAACTTTTCAACAAATTACCCGTTAACGTATCTTTTTTTTTCAAGGGAAAATCATTTGTTCATTTTTTCGAATACGCATAAATTTCTTCAAAATTTTATCTAATTTGTTAAAATCACGATTCTTATTATATTTTTTTATGTATAACTATGTATTCCAAATACATTCGAAAATAGTTCAAGCATATGATAAGATGAGAAAAAAGGTAATTAAATAAAGTGCCCCAAAATTTTGGAAATACTCCTACGCATTCAAATAAACTACCAAATTATTTTAATAATGTTTTCTATAATGTTAGTTTGACGACTGATTTGTTGAGTAATCCACTTTTTCATTATTCGAATATTAAAATCGTGGTTACTGCGTTAAAAAATTTTTTTCTAAGTCTTCTGCACCAATGAGTAAACATGTTACTGAACAATAACCAAATTTTTGTTAAAAAAAAAAAACAAATTCTCATTTTTATGTAAGATGCCCCTTTTTCACACAAAAATATTATATCGATAAAGCTATTATTCATTGAAAAAATAAAAATAAAAATAAAAATAAAAACCTTAAGTAAAGGCTTAAATTGCTGGTTCTGCACACATGCAAAATTTAGGTACACCCCACGATGAAAAAACGAGTCAGTAGATATTTTATAATAGTAACCTTTATTCAACGGAATATTTAACAGACTGTGGAGGAGGTGCGGCGAAACTTTGGCACGGTTTAGAGTCACAACGGTGTCTCGTCGTGGGGTTGAATAAGAAAATTTTATAAACGTCTTAAACACCATTGATTTTCTCCTTTCTTCTCTTCTGTCCTTCAAATCATTCATTTCTCCGGGCAGTAATAATAATAATAACGATGATAATAATATTAATATATAGATCGATTCAACCCCAAGACGTGGGCTTCAGGCGCTGGACCGACTCCGATTAAGTACAATATTACTCTGTATAATTATAGCTGCCGGTCGGGCGAGTAGAATGTCCAATTGTAATAATCAGCTTATCATCATCATAATCGTCATCTCCTTTCGGTTCGCAAAAAAAAAATCAGTAACAGAGATGAACTCCTTTCGTTACTTTGAAATAAGCTTTTGTTGTTTATTTATCCCATAACATGGTAAATAAATACAACGGTAATAAATTATACAATTTATACGTTGATTTTACTATCATAATGGTAAATAATCTAAAAAGTGAATTTTTGAACAAAAAAAAACGAGAAGAGCTCATCTCTTGTCAGAAGAAAGTACATGATGATAATTCACTCTCCCACACACCCACACGCACGCACACAGTGAGTGAGTAGTCTCGTTTTCGACGAGACTTTAAATTTGTTTCCGGGATGCTCTTTTTTATTTTTTTAAATATTTTTATTTTTATTTTTTTAGAATAGTTCGCGCACGTTTATTCATGATCGAAATCGATTTCCTTACCACTTTATATAATACACACGCATATATACTTTACGATGTCACGCGTTATTGCTAATTATATTATTCGATCGCGCACATCATCGTCATCATCATTTAATCCTTCTGCAATTATACACATACACGAGTAGGTAGCTTCACCGTTGATACGATGTGAATTGTAGTTTTTGGATGATGCTCAATTTCAGTAACAAAAATCGATCCAAATAATTAAAATTGATCGTTTTTTTTTTTTTCAATTTCGAAAATAAGCATTTTTTATACATAAATTTATTTGTATTCTCGCCCTGTTTCGCAAATGTGTTTCCTTGACTCAATTAGATTTCTGTAATTTTTAAAAAAATTATTTAAATAATTTTTAAAAACCCCCATTTTTGCATACTAAAAAAATCTGAAGAAGTTGAAGAAAAATCAAGTGCTGATCAACAAAATGTTCAGGCCTGTCCAGAAAGTAAGCAAGATATTTTTTCTTTAGTTTCGACAATATTAAATATTACATTTGTGTAAGAACAAAAAGATAAATTTGTGTGAATTAATGGACCGCCTTTGAACAGATTTTTTAACCAAGTTTTACCAAGTCTAAAAGTAACTTTGACAAGTCTACGATAAATTTCAAGTTATCACTTTTATGGCACTTTTTTGTCATTTGCATAATCAGTTTTTTTTAAAATCCTTGGGTAAAAAGATGAGCCTATGGGAGTATGAACCATATACTAATTTAACATAAATTTGAAGCATATATTTTATATATTTATCGATACATTATGTAAAATATATAACAAGTTTTGTTTATTTATTCTTCTATTTCTTTTTTTTTGGAATTCAAATTTGTTATTAAGATTAATGAATGTCTTACATGGTTTGGATCGATTTTTATATCTGGATTAAGCCTCCGTTTTATATTTCTTTTGATGGACAGAATACTATGAGGAAATGCACCAAGTTTACCATTTTATCTCTCGATTTTTCGCACCTGCGGTACATAAACATAATGTGCGTATGTGTATACACATAATTATATACATAGTGTATATATTTTTATATATATAAATCACGTACCTCCCATCGAATCCGCTTTCACATTTTTTCTATAGTTTACACGCTTTTGAGAAGAAAAAGAATGAACATCTTTAGCAATTTTCTTATGCATTCATTACGAAAAATGTCGAATTTACACATCCTTCTAACGCCCACACACACTTTATTATTGTAGTTGCGATAAGTTAGTGATAGTCGGAGGTGATATATTGAATGAATATATAGTAACAAACGATTCCCAGTTTCTTCATTTTTTGTTCTGATTAAGTAAAAGCAGATTCAATAAACTAACAATGTGTGTTTTTTTTTTAAAGGACGGTTATTGTTATAATAATTAACAATATCAAACATAATTCGTTGAAATTATTACCCCTGGCCACGATGAAGTTCTCATCTATTTATTTTTCATTACGAAAATCGGCTCGAAAATTTCCGGACTAACAATTAATTTAATAATTTTGAGACATTTACTTTTCTTAGATCAATAATTAGTCAGTCCGAAAATGGTCCTAGAAAAGCAACTCGAGGTTCCAATAGTTTCCAGAAAAATTATAAAGACATGAACATGTATAAATGTTGCGATGATAATATTTAACAAAATTCATCAGAATCAATTTGAAATTAATGAAATTTTCATTCAAACCTCACGGTAATCGTTCTATTAATTAGGATATATTATAATATAGAACGATAAAAAGAATTTTTGGAATCCGCTGGTCCCAAGAATGGTATGAAAAAATTGTAATAGATATTTTTATGTCAACAATTGGGAATTTCCTTACCGATTCAGCCACGCGATTTTTAAAAGAATTTCCTTATAATTTCGCAAGTAATCCAGATGGAATTTTCAATGCGTCAATAAAGATTCCCAGAGTTTCACGCCCCTACAAAAATCACATTTACAAAATCGAACTCTCTCAATTTCCCTCGCGACGATATGTAAGCAATTACTAAACTTAGAATCATTTTTAAAATCATCTTTATCCTGAATTAAAAAATATAACGATTTGTTTTGAAAAAAAAAGTGATAATAAATTCTTTAATTTTCAAAAAAAAATTCTTTTAAAAAACGTATTGTCTCGACGTGTAACTAATATTTTTCATCGTTCAGTTGATCAGAAACTTTTTCAAAAGAAAAAGTATGCATCTATATTTTTTTAGTGACATATTTTTAAAATTTCGTTATCTATCATTAATCTCCAGTATTTCTCCAAAATCATTGACAATTATTTCAAAAATAATACCCAAAACTGCTGGAGACCTCAACGTGTCCAGAAACACTAAAAAATATAAAAAAAGAGAGAAAGACGGAAACTGGGCTCGTTTATCTTAGTATACATAGTTGTGTACGTCGGGCGGATGCTGCCAAGGAAAACAGGGCAGTTAATTTTATTATTCTCTTTATTATCGATTATTTATCTTGCGATTACCGCACGAGCTCATCGTGAGCGTGTGTGTGTGTTTGTGAGTGATGATACAGTCGAATTGTTTTAATATATCGTCCTTGTGTCTCCCGACCGCTGAGATGGACTTTCTCACCCGGCGGAAACGGCACTCTAGGTAAGTTAGGTACAACAATAATAATTAATAATAATAATTAATAATAATAACTAATAATAATAATAACAGTAGTAGCAGCAGCGGTAGGAGAGTTATTTGGATAATAATATTTAATAACTCTTTCTCTCGCTCTCTCTCATCATATTTAGTTATTTTTTTTTATTTTCGCTCCAATCATTTCACTCTTTCTCTCTCTCTCTCGTTTCTCTCTCTTTCTCTCTATACAATTGCACAAATATTTACACAATTATTAACGACGAAATTCTACGACGGTGCGCCAAATTACAAGGCCATGCTCTCGTTAAATTCTCTCGGGAATCTCATTCACGAGAATCGCGTGTCCACTGCATTGACAATTGTCGCTGCACTTGGTTAAACGTCTCATTATATTTTTCTTTTTATTTTCTTTTTTGTTGGCTCTTGTCCACTTGGCTCCGTTTGCGGACTCTCTCGCACACGCATACCGCTCAGATAGAGTTGGCACAATATATTTTCATTATAGTAGCTGCGTAACACGCAAACTCGTGTGTTCTCAACGATTTTGTTTCGTGCCGCATTGAGCGATCGATCGCGGGATCGTTTTCTTTTTTTTGTATTTTTTTTTTTTGCTTTTTTTCTGCACGAATAGCTGAGTCGTTGGGTTACGCGGCGAGAATTTCTCTCCGGGACTATACACACAAATATCAGGGACAGGGGAAAGTTTTCGTGGCAGTAGCTTATCTTCGAGGAATATTCATTTTTTTTTTCAATGTGTTTTTTTCCCATTTTTGTTTGGTTTTTTTTCTCATCAATTGGGATTAAATATCGCTTTCCTTTCCCTTTTCCTCTACTGACGTATCTACAAGTTTGATTAACTCTTTTTAAAAGTGTTGTCTTCTTTTTTCCTTTATCTTCTTCCTCTTCTTTATATTCTTACTCTTCGGTTTCTTTTCCCGCTGGCATAACGCACGCACATATCAAAAAACTTAGTGAGCTCTGAGAAAACGACGATTCAACTGCAGTAAAAGTAGTCGATAAAATTTCGTACGAAGAGGGGTCGATATTTCATTATTATTTTACTCTCGCATTATCATTTATTTTTTGCTACGAGAAAAGAGCAGCGCCAATGCAAAAAACAGTAAACGCTACATTGTAGTTTTTGGCTGAAAAATAATCAAAGGCGACGACGGTGTTAACGCTTTTTTTTTCCTTTTCGCGAAAACTTGCGTCACGATTGCACTCGCAAATTTCTAATCTTAACGAGGTGAAGTGTAATTTTCTAAGGCGAAAAATTGCAATCGCAATTCCGCTGCAATAAAATACGGGTTTTATTTTATGCAACTTAATTTAGAAGAAAAATAAAGTTTCTCTCGGAAATAACGATTGCAATTTTGCGAATCAAAAAATTCTGCCCTCGGATTCTGATTTCTATGCTTTGCAGGAGGACACACAGCTTTTGTCCTCTCTTATTTTGTCTTTTATCATTAATGCTTTTTTGCTCTTTCTAAAACATTCACAGGAGATTCCCTAGGACGATGAAACGTCGTTTCCACTCGTGGAATCGCGTCCGCGAGTATAAAAACTCTCGAATTATTTATAAATTCAATTAAAAACTCGTGTTGATCGGTTTTTTTAAATCAATATTTATAAATAATTTTTATACTCGATTAGGTAAGACCTTAAGGCCGTTTCTACCGATTTACGGAAAAACAGCGTATTTCACAACTGTTATCGATGATCCGATCGAGTTAAAAAAATATCCAGACGTAAATATAACAAATTGCAGAGTGCTCTTCATTTTGCTTTCTCACAGAAAAGAATTTACTCGGCGTAAATAATTCTCGTGATTATCACATCAGTATACATGAAATAATATTTTTATTCAATTTTTTACAACTAGAAAATGCAATGGAATATCTGGCTGAAATTTCGAGGGCCGAAGCACTTTAGCCGAAATTCGTTCTGATTTAAATATTTCATCAGCGATGCAGCATTTTTCAAGTACGAAGTAATGTAAACACGATAAAGCGTAAAAACGTTAAGCTAATGAACCGTAAATTTCTCAGAAACTGCATTCATAACCGAGCTTAATTAGCATTGCGTTGGGATAGAATTAATAAAGTGGTTCAAAGGCTACGACTTTATTTTTCTAAAACTCGCTCCATTTAATTCAGCCCTTATAACTCTAAAACTATTTAAAGGATTGAACTGAAATTTAACACGGAGGTAGAGCAATTACTATTCAACTGTTATGGTAAAATTAATTGAACCATACAAATTTTATGAGTCTCAATCATATATAGAAAAATGAAAATGCACAGCAGCGTCAGCATTGCAAAAACTATTAAATTTAACGTTTCAAACGAAATTCTCCCATATCATGAATTTACGCCTGAATTTTTTTACACAACTAGAGCATTAATACGATCGATCGAACCCGAGAATCTTTTTGTACAACTTTTGTCACCGATAAAAATAAATGAAAGACGCTTTTTTTTGCTTAAAATCGGTGGAGCTGACGCTTTAGACGATTTACCGTCATTTGGGCGTGAAAATGCGCGGAATTTATTGAAATTCTCACCGCGGCACGCGAATATACTGGCCGTCCTCTTCGTACCCGTCCTCGAATGCTTGGACGTGCGTCGTCGCGTCGTTTTCGATTGATACTTTTTCATTTTTTCGTTCCGGTTCGAACTCCAGCTCATTTTCAGTCTCGCTCGAGAGAGGAGAACCGGAGTGCACGCGTCACTGAACCCAAGAGGCGGGCACCCATTGCGGTTCTCTCTCCAGAGAATTTATCTCCGTGAGAAGCTGATTGTACGCTCGATCCGTGTCGTTGTTGAGTATAATCATATCGAAAAGATGTCCGTACTTGTCTTCCATTTCACGTGCTTTTTCGATTATATCTTTGAGTTCCTCTTCCTTGAAGCTCTCGTTATTTTTAATTCTCTTCTGGCGAAGCTTTTCGAGGCTCGGAGGTGCAACGAAAACGACGTAAGGTTTCAGATCCGAGCTCCTCAGTATTTTCAGACTCTGCGGGTGTAAGTTGAGCACGCAAATTTTTCCGGAATTAACGACGGAACGTATCGCCTCGACCGATGTTCCGTAATACGCCTTCTCGTATTCACCGTGCTCCACGAATTTTCGACAGAGAATGTCCGACTCGAATTGCGAACGCGATATGAAGTGATAATCCTGACCGTCCACCTCGGAACCTTTTCTTGGTCTACTTGTGTCTGAAATTTGAAAATTGAGTGCGTTAAAGATGAGACTAAGGTTATAGAAAATATAGGATTGAAAATGATGGTCAATTTATCGTCACTGAATTTATAATTTGTAAACTGATATATGAAAGTTATGGGGCACCAATCAGTCTCTCAGATCTGGCCGGTGATTTTTTTGTGATATTTGTTTGACTTATCACTTTTTTTCTGAAAAATAGTGTTAGACTTAATGTAAAAATTTGGAAAAATTCTTTGGCATGTTATAAAATTCGAAGCAGTAGTCTGTCGATTGTGAACCGATAGTTAACTATTTTTATATAAGACACAGGATTTCCAAAAATTATTCACGGTTTTTTCAAAGTCATTTTCTTAACTTTAAAGTTACATCACAAGTGATTTTTCGATAATTCTTTTTTAAATGGAGACTAACGTACGCGAACTTTGTATCTGAGCTTGAAAATGTTGGAATGTGGCACAGAATATTTCAGGATTTTTTCAAATATTTGCATTATTCTTGTAAATTTTTCGTTATTCTTATTTGTTATTCCGTTAAAAGGTAATGAGTCAAAAAACCTGGGAAAAATTCTGCTTTCCTTTTAGAGTTGGAATAATATAAATAATAATTACAACGTAATATCACTAAGAGGAGCCAAGATTACAAAAGATGTTTGTTTTCAACTTACGAGGAATCGCCGCAGCAAATCGTTCGCTATCCTGCATGAGCCTTTGTCGGAGTTCGTGCCTTCCGATATTCGGGGGTCCGATAAGAACGATCGGCCTCTTGTGATTCGCTCTGGGATAGTAAAGCGCAACTTCTTCATACGTCAGCACCTCTTCACTGTCGTAATCTGTAATAATAAAATTGTATATTGATTCTCCGTCTGATAATCGTAATATCAGAAATTGCGATAAATCGATAAACTGAAGGTCGCCGAATTAAAAAAGAAAAAAACAAAAACAAATAATTTACCGTCTATCGTTGTCGTGTCGTAGAGAGGATATCTCTCGTCGTTGAAGTTGGGGCCAAACTTGCTCCTTTTCTTCTTTTTCTTTGGGTTCTTCCTCGTGCAGAGTAAAGTGCTCGACTTCTTGGAGCCTCGCGTCGTAGATTTGCCACCGGCGAAAGTCTGTTTCACCGATTCCCGCCTGAAAAGACAAGAAAAATTGTACGTAGCACATCGGAAAACGCCTTTGGCGTCGGCGATACATCGAGAGTATACATTTCCGGTCATGAGAACATATGCAGCACAATGTACTTACTGGTGTTGGAAAGCTCGGCTTGGAATAAGGCCAGCGAGTGTGTGATCCTCCTCACCCTCTCGATAAGCTTGCCACCAGTTGGAGTCTTCCTGTGATATTACGTGAAGGACGTCACCCTTCTGGAAACTAACGCCCAGCTCTCGGCATGGGATATAAGGATCCTCCTCCGGATCGTAGTCGAAGTGAGCTCGAACGTGTTGAATCTGTTACCAATAATATTCGGAATAAATTCCTATGCAATGTTTCTGGACCATACCGATTTTTGCTTGATTTTACCATATCATCAGCGATATTCTCTATACGATGTTATGTAAAACTTGGTTTTGCATTCAAGCCGATGCTGTAAGTGCATGAGATTTTTACGCATAAAGTTGATAGAACGATTTACTTTACAAAAATGATTTCACATTAATAATATGCAGCGATTATAATGTACAAAAATAATGATATAAATTTAATATCTATTACAACTGGTTGCAGTAAATATCGAATTTGTTTGAGATCGATAAAGAGGTTCAGTTTTTATAGGGTTTTGAATTGTAAAAAAAAATGATGTTACTTCGCGCGCTTGTAAAATCCGTGATAACGTGTTCACATTTCCTTCAAATACGGATTAATATGGAGCACAGTTTAGGTATAAATTACACGCAAATCGGTCGAGCAACTCAAAGTTTATGATTCTTTGAATTTTTAGGACAACATTTTTCGAACTTCAAACAAGTCTGCAAAGTAGAACCTTGCAAATTGCTTCCTCTGTATTTGTCTTTGCTCTTTACAAAAATTTCTCAAATTTCTACATACTTTCTCATAGTTTTTAGAAAACCAGAAAATACTGAAGAACCATTTTTCGAGGTTTTACTTTTAGCCTACTGAAAATATTGCTGGAAATAGAAAAAATTACCTGAGCACTGTCTTCTCGCCTCGTGTTGGTGACATTGTTTCTCTGATTAGAGGATGCAGGTAACACAAGGAAGGTCAAACCACCCTGCATACCAGCGAGAATATCGCAAACTTCGTTTACGCTTTTTCCTCTCATTTCGACGCCGTTTACCTCGAGAACTTCGTCACCTTCGTGGAAGAGGCCCGATTTGTCGGCGGCACCGCCGCGAACCACTCGACCGATTATAACAGCGTCACCCTCGTTTCTCACTGTTGCGCCCAGCGGCTCGTTAGTCTTTTCGATTCTTATGATTTTAATATTGTCGGTATTTCTCGAGCCTCTGAGACTCGACGATGGACTGGGCGACCTGCCGGGCGAGGAAGACACTCGACTCTGCTGAACACCATCGACGTATGAAATTATCGAATCGTGAGCCCATAAAAGACCCTCCATCTCGTAACTCGACAAAAGGCCCGTTAACTCCTCGACCATTGCTCTCGTTTCAGCGGAACCGACACTCGTCGATTGCCATTCTTCCAGGTCCTCAACGCACTGCAAAATACCGAATCAATTTTTATGAACAAAATACTTTCAAAAAAATGTATTTTATGCTATTTTTTAATTTTGCATTATTCACTGATTCAGTGCTGACTATATGTTTCAATTTCATAATGGAAGCTTTGGCTCTTTCTAGTACTAATACAAACATGCTTAAAATATCGAATAACTTTTATATATTTTTTTAAAATCACGTATTTTGTCAATAAAAAATGGCGAAGTTTTATAATAATGCTTATATGCATCAAATAGTTAAATAATGTCCCAATCTTTTTAACAAAATTCATGTGCAATTTTAAGAGTTTTTTGAAATTCGTTGTAACTAGTAACAAATTGTACGTTTTTTTTATTAAATTGCTGATGATCATTGCGCAATAATAATTTTAGTTATACGATAAATATCAAAAATTTATTAATGATAGTGTACAACGATTCGAGTTTAAAGCAATTGAGGTGATAGTGAGTTTAATAGAGATGAATTTGCAGCACTGAATGTGTTCTTACACTTGCTGAAATACCAAGAACAGATGTTTTTAGTGAATTTTGAGAAAATAGGGTTCATTTGCGAAGTGGATAGTGCATAATATAACCATAATATAATCTAGCTTGTGCTCCAGAGCGGATCTAAATGTACATGTACGTGACTGGCAATATAAATTTGATTAATGGACGGTTCCTTATTAACGCTTCTGTTGGCACTGCAGCAAATTGCATTCGAGCAAAGAGCGCGCCCCAAATTAGGCAAACTGCTAGAAAACTATTTCAACACAATAACTAAATTTGCAAGAAGTAATTAACACATACAAATTTTAGAGGGTTAGCAGATTAAATTCAAGGCGGAGCGCTAGATTTTTATTTTTCCTATGAGACACAACATGAAATATTAATGCTCACATATATGCGAAGAAATAAACGAAAAAATAATTGAACTAACAATTCGTTTGTCAAAAACGGGCGGGATTTACTTAGTGTATTTAAAAAATCGGAGCATTTTCCATTTATCCCTATAATTATAATTGATTTAAAAAAAGTTTTTCTTTGCAGTTATTTGAAAAATTAAACGTTGTTTCATAAGCTCTGCAAATTATGTTATATAAAGCGAATTTCTATACGTTTCCATTGCAATCAAAAATAAAAAACATAAAACCTCACAACCCTGTAACTTTTCAAGTTTAATTTATGGAGTAGAAGGTAAGATATAGATTATTGATTGAACGTTATTTCATAAGTTATGCGAATCACGTTATAAAAAACAAATTTTTATACGTTTTCAGTAGAAAAAAAACGTGAAAGCTCACAACCCTGTAACTTTTCAAGTTTAGTTTATGGAGTAGAAGGTAAGATATAGATTATCGATTCATAAATTATGCGAATTACGTTGTGGAAAACATATTTCTATGCGTTTGCATTGGAAAAAAAAAAACATAAAAGCTCACAACCCTATAACTTATCAAGTTTAGTTTATGGAGCAGAAGGTAAGATATAGATTATTGATACTGTGAAAGGTGTTAAGATGTACTCACGAGTCTCGCAAGAATCGATGCGTCGTCGTCGTGGTATTTGAGAACTTTGCCGGTTCTCAGATGCGTCTTGAGTGCTTGGTGAGTGGCCAGAGCGGTTGCGAACCTCCTTTGAACCAAAAGCGTTCTAACCGCCTCAAGCTCGGCCTCTACGCTAGGTCCTGAGATGCCCAGGGCACCGGAAAGATTGCGCAATTGAAGTTGCAGCCTCTCGAGGGTTGCGACGACCTCGCCATAGGCTGTAATTTTCACGGAACCCTTATTAAATTTCATCTAATTCGATCAATTAATCCCTCAATATTAATTCCTCGAGTCCAGAAGGGATTCCCTAACTCTCCCTAATTTCAAAATAAACTTTTCTAGTTTTCTGGGCCAATTTCATAATTCGATTTTCATAAAGGTAGTTTAACGAATAATTTTTTATTATTCTTCAAGATAAGATGATTTAATTTGGAGTTAAAAATTATTACAGTAATATTTTCATTATTTTTCTTGTAAAAAACAAAGCGTAATGAGGAAGCAAATATAAGGCTCTACTCTGCAGGCTTTTTGTGACGGAACAATTTAATTTGGCGTTTAAAAACGATTAAATTCATTACTTGTTTACAACATTTTGGAATCGTTTGAATCCAAGACCAATATAAAAATGAAGTTAGATCGGGGCAATAAATATGAGAATCACTTTTATCTATGCAAAGTTTTGAATTAATTATTGTCGACAAATTGCTGAACTCACTGAGGACTTTGGGAGGCTCTTCGACCTCTTTGGGCGTCGTTTGTCCCGGTGTTCCAAGAGGGGGTCGAGTGACAGCGCTCGACACCTCGTCCTGAGCGTATGCAGGATTTTCTTGGCCGGATAAGATCGTGGCATGGCTCTCGAGTGCCTTGAGTTGTGTCGAGGCTCGTAACGAACGATTGAGTCCCTCCTGTCTCTCATCTTCTTCCTTACGCTTTCGTAGTTGTTCCTGTTGAAAAGAAAATACAAAAATTTGTTAAATATATATATCTTGAAATATCATCAATAGTTCATCTGCAAATTAAATTTTTATTCGTTGTTAAATTATCAATTTTTAAAAAATAATTAAGAATAAATAAAAATGATCAGCGAATAATCTGCTGTTAATAATTGACAAAAAAGTTCGAATAAAAAAAGGGTCTGATTATATTCTATAAAATTACTATTAGCAATTTATCGGCCGCTTCAGGATTCATTGAATTATACGATGTTCAATTTTTAATAGATTTTTTGTAACAGCTGCTATTTCTCAGTATATCGAATTATCGATAAAAATAATTCAATAAAAAGAATACGTTGAATACTTTTTTTTGAGATTACCGTGAGCAATTTATCTACTGATTCAATTTATGTAGTACGCGGATCATCCAGCGATTGATTTACTACATCGGCCATTAATTCCCAGCGGGTAGATCCAATTATCGATAAAAATGCTGGAATTAATCGGAATCAATTTACTGCATTTTATGAAAATTTTTATTAGCAATTTATCTACCGATCCGATGTTTTTTTCCGCTGTGCCCACTTGACACTTTATAAAATCCCTCTGCGATGCATTTTTTACGCCGTTCCAATTATGAATAAAAAATAATTTGAAAAATAAAAATTCATCGAATAATGTGTCAAGCAATTGATTTGTTGCATCACCTATCGATTAATAAATTGCTGTACGAAAATAATAATTACCAAATAAATAATAAAATCAATGGAAAAAAACATTTAATAATTTTCTTTTCACTTTCTGTTCACTATGCATGACTTATCGTTTATTTCGTATTTTTTTGAATCAACTAAGAATTAATAATCTGTGCCACTTATTAATTCGTGGTACGTAAATGATATTATTGAAAAATCAATAAAACGAATAAAAATTCATCGACCATATTTCTTGAAAATTACAATTCGCCATTTATTGGCGAATCCAATGTTCATTTCGCAAAACCCGGATCACCGAGCAATTGATCTGCTGTACCAGCTATTAATCCGTAGTAGGCAGATCAAATTATCGAAAATAAAAATAAAAAAGTGCAGAAGGCCAGCTGTCGTGAATACTAGTGTGTATGCGGTGGAAACTCGATCGACGCCCATTTGCTCGCGGATAACACGAATTCCGATATTGGATTTAAATAACAAGACCTCCTCTTACCCTCTATATCCCCTACGTCGCTTCCCTCGGTTGTACTATCTTTAAAACTCGTATAAAAACCAGCACGTGACTCGATCGCGATAGCAAAAACGAGAGAAAAAAAATTGTCTAATATTACATTCAAAAAAATTGCAAAAAAAGTTACAACAAAATTACGCAATGATATAACTATAGTTACAGAATATAGTCACCTGAGGTGAGCATTAATTCCATAAAATATGCTGATTAGTCTAAAAAAATAACAATACATTTTTAGGCAAAACGATTCTTTTTTTGCTTCCTCACAGAAAAGGCTTTAATTTGATTAATAATTTTTTTTAGAGATTTTCATATCATCAGAACCTTCAAAATAGTCCGTAACATAGAAAGAAGTGGTTCAGAATAATTGTTCAGGTGTATTTATGCATATGTGTGTGACAAAGTGCCTAAAATTCATTCCACCATAACTCGTGAGCTACTCGACCCAATCGGCTCAAGTTTTAATACCATTTAGACTACTGATCAATTATTTCTTGGTATGAATTGATTAAAAATTTTCCACGAAAACAAAGTAATGTTCAGTGATGCTATCTAATGTAATGAAGATCGGTAAAATCATTCGAATTTCACTTAATTTATTATTTTTTGACGAGTAAACTTTCCCTAAAAATCAGTTTATTTATTTATTTGAAACATCAATACAAAGTACAACTTTGTACATTATTTTATCATTATTTCTCACTTCACTTTACAAAGAGCTCACTTTAGAAGAATACAAAATCGACGATGATTCCTCACAGCATTAAAAGAAAAATGAGGTGTTAATGGGCAAGTTTAATAAATTGACAATGAGTTGCAGAATATTTAATAGGAAATCATTCAGCCATCGAAGTAATTCAATTGCAAATTTTATTGAATGAATACCCATCCCTGGATATAATAACCTATGAGGGCGAGGGCATGTGATAAACGTGTAGTGTACGTATTATGCGTACTGGCCAGCATGAGCCAAGGGTAAATACTCGAAGGAAGCCCCAATTCTTCGGCTACGTACCACACGCCGTACTAGAAGGGCTTCCCGAAGAAGATACATGTTCACTGCACCGTTAAGTGAACGTGTACCGATATCCGACATGTTAAATACAAGTGAAAGCATATTTTCATACAATAAATAAAAAATAAAAATGAAATAAAATTTAATTTTAATGCCTCGCAGTAATTCCACAATTTCGGTATGTGTTTTATTACGCTTATCATCGAATCTTTCAAAGAACGATTTAATAATAATATCAATTTTACTGTAAAATTGTCATTTATAAGTCCCTAAGACTTGACCTTAATATTTCATTTATTTCCATTCTTAAAAAAAAATTGACATCGGCTAAAATCGAAATAAAAATAATGGTCTTTAGTTTTCACGGTACATTTAATTAATTTTCATGAAGCATATTTAATAATTTGCGTCTGAAATCCCACAAAAGGGAAAACAGAAATTTTTTTGAGCGATAACAGAAAATGTCTTTGACTTTTCATTACGGAATTGAAGCTAGTTTATTGTTGTGGAAAGGAGCGTTGAATATAATTGTCATTCATAGAATGGCTCGGCATTATTGTTTTTATTTTCAAGGTACACCCGAGGACCTTCTCAGCTCCCGAGTGTCAACGACTGGGATCTTCCAACGTCCAAACATGGCATGTATACTAAATGCACATCTTGTATCTAGCAGTGACTAGTCTCGCACTTTATATCACGATATTCCCATTATGTATGCTCGTATAGTCACCGGCGTTAAGTATTGCTGGTATGTATCGTGTTGCGTGCCGAGGGCGGCTTATGGGAAACTTGTCGGCGCAGCCCCTTAACGTCGGGAGGAAAAGCAACGGCATCAGTTGGTACACTAGCGTGTCGTCGTCGTCGTCGTCGTCGTCGTCGTCTCGATTTCACATACCACGAAGCGATTATGCCATAAAGGCTCGGTTCCTTAAGCTGGCAACGTGAAGAGTACGTATTATCTGTACCAGCACTGGTGGCCATTGCTATCGATGTCTATAGCTAGTCACAAGGTTCTCCGTGGAGAGTAGAGCAGATCGTAGACCCTTCTGAGTCACCCTCTTAAGGCTCTCGACTGTAAAATGCACCCTGTACTCTCTTTCTCATGATTCTCGAGTAATCTCTCTCAGACTATCTTCTCATGTATCTGGCTTTGGTGCCACCAGCCAGTGTGAGACCCTTCCTTTAAATTCCTAGAGTCAATCTCAAGGGCTCGGGTTTTTTAGAGAGCTTTTAAATGGATTTGTTTCTTTTCCTCCTTTTTTTTGGGGGGAGATTAACTTACCGACAGATATTCACACTCTGTGGTTGTTCACAGCGGTTTTGAAGGGTTTATCGATATATCATAGCCCTTTTGCGGTTTTCGAAAAGGTCAGAAAGCTGAAATATCATAGGATTCTGGTTTTTGATTGCTTCAATTGAATTCAAATTTTGGCATGGCTCCCAGGGTATTTTTTATTGTGTCTGGCGTTGGTACCACCAGCTAGTGTGAGACCCTTCCTTTAAATTCCTGGAGGCAATCTCAAGGGCTCTGATTTTTTAGAGAGCTTTTAAATGGATTTGTTTTTTTTTCCTTTTTTTTTTTTTTGGGGAAGTTAACTTAGTTAAAGTTTTTCACACCGCAGTTCTTCTCAGAAGTTTTGAATGGTTTATGCGTATCATAGCCCTTTTGCGGCTTTCGAAAAGGTCACAAGGCTGAAATATTATAGGATTCTGTTTTTTGATTGTTTAAATTGAATTCAAATTTTGGAATGATTCCCGAGAGGTTCTCCCACAGTATTTTCTATTGTATCTGACGTTGGTACCACCAGCCAGTGTGAGACCCTTCCTTTAAATTCCTGGAGGCAATCTCAAGGGCTCTGATTTTTTAGAGAGCTTTCAAATGGATTCGTTTTTTTTTCTCTCTTTTTTTTTTTTTGGGGGCTCAACTTACTGAAAGATTTTCACACTCTGTGCTTGTTCACAGCGGTTTTGAATGGTTTATTCGTATATCCTAGCCCTTTTGCGGCTTTCGAAAAGGACAGAAGAAAGGTTTATTTCCATATGATAGAATTCTGTTTTTTGATTGTTCAAATCGAATTCTAATTCAATTTTCTAATGTATCTGGCGTTGGTGCTACCGATCAGTGTGACACTCTCCCTTTAAATTCCTGGCGTCAGTCTGAAGGGCTGTGATTTTTGAGACAGCTTTCAAACGGATTTGTTTTTCTTTTTCCTTTTTTTTCGTGGAGAATAACTTAGTGAAAGTTTTTCACACTCTGTGGTTCTTCACAGAGGTTCTTAGTGGTTTATGGGGATCGTAGCCCTTTTCGGGCTTCCGAGAAGCTCAGAAAAAGGAAAAGTTTATTTCAATATAAGAGAATTTACATTGAATTTAAATTTTTGCATGGTTCTCGAGTAATCTCTACCAAACTATTTTGCAATGTATCTGGCTTCGGTGCCACCAGCCAGTGCGAGACTCTTCCTTTCAATTTCTGGAGTCAAGGGCTGTGATTTTTTAGTCAGCTTTTAAATGGATTTATTTTCTTTTTCCTTTTTATTTTTTGTGGAGATTAACTTAGTAAAAGATTTTCACACTGTAGTTCTTCACAGAGGTATTGAATAGTTTATGGGGAACGTAGCCCTTTTGCGGTTTCCGAGAAGCTCAGAAGCAGGAAAAGTTTATTTCAACATAATAGAATTTTACTTTTTGATTGTTCTGATTGAATTGAAGTTTTTGCATGATCCTCAAGTAATTTCTCGCAGACAATATTTCAATTTACCTGGCGTTGATGCTATATATCAGTCCGTTAGAAATCCTTTTTTACATTTCTAAGGCCAATCTTAAGGGCTGTGATTCTTTTAAATAAAAATTTTAAATAAGTTTGTGTTTTTTTTTCACATTCCACGTTGATTCTTCACAGCAATACAAAATGGTTTACAGAGCGAAGCCCTGTCGCCTCGCCTTTTCCGGAAGTGTACAGTCCCACTCAAACAAAAATTTCAAATTTTCATCAACGAAATCTCGTATTTTATCAATTAAATTACTGCAATTGCATTTTTTAACCTTCGAGAATTCTAGAATAATGCCGTAAACCTTCATGTGGTTTTTCCCCCTAAAACAACTTGCAAAATTTTCCACTACTTCTCAAGAGTCATTTCTATAAAAATTATATTTACAATTTTTTTTTTTCACGATGTTTTTCGTCGATTTTTCATGAAATTTGTGAAAAATCCTGAGATTGCGACAGTCATTACGTCTTATATTTAATTGTAACCAAAAGCAAAAACTACTGCGTAGAATAAATTAAACTTTATCACAAACAAGCGTTGCTATGTCACCTCACAAATCATATAACGATTATGTGGCTCAAGTGTGAAGTTGGATTCGAAAAAAATAGAATTACCGAGAGTCGGGAAAAAAACGAAATGACTTTCCGAACGACTCGATATATTTTTGTGGAGGCTGTAAGCCGGCAATACGCAATTGTGGAAACGATTCGGTATTGCGCAACTGCGTAATACCCGACAATACCACCAGTTGGTAGGTAGGTGTATAATAATTCGTGTATAAAGAGCGACGATTGCGAGCTCGATCGACGAATCATCGGAGTGTGTGCATCAGGCACCGGTTGTGCATTGTGTCACGCGGAAGTAAGATCCGACACGGTTAGCCGAGCGCTTCCCGTTTTCCGTTTCCCCTCGGCCTCGTCCCGTTTCCGTATCGTATGCAAGCTACATATAATACCGGTCGGCACTCTTTTACACCGTTCATTATATATATATATATATATATATATGATAAATAGCACGTAACTATACGAGCATATATAGCAGTACCGGTGCGTTAGGTTGTGGGGATGCGATCAGCTAACCAAACGTCGAGAGGCTTTACACGGAATTTCAACGATTCTCGCACAGAGCACATCCTATTCCGAATGAAGTTCCGGTGAACGTCAAACTTGACGAACGATATGCTCTGCGCATTGAGCTCAGTAAATTTGGGACGTGAGCAAGCAAAAAATGGATTGAAATGTGAAGAATTCACGGAGCACTTATTTTTATCTAATTGTGTAATTATTATCTCATAGTGCGTAGGGAATTACATCAAGATTACGCCACACTTGAAATAATGAAGATAGTTTATGAAATTGTTGAGTAACGTGGAGGTTGGGGTTCATTCCAAAGTTTATTTTTATTTTTTCGTTTGCCAAGTCAGAAAGAGGCGACGAATACTTTTTTTTTTTATTGTCGTAATCGTGTTACAAAAATTTGAGGTCGCTATGGAATTTTTTAAACAAAAGGTTTTTCATCTAGCTTCTTAAAGGTTGGGTTTAGGTTTTGTATTTGTCTGCCATCTAATAAAAGGTGACTGATGCTCAACGTAAAATTCTCCCAAAACATCAGTACATTTAAGACATTATTTATAAGAAAGTAAGCATAAAATAATTTTCGTCATCTATGCGTTCAAAATTGAATTGAAAAATTCAAATTCAATAATTGAATTTTCCTTTCGACGCCTATCCCAGTAAGTGTTAGAATATGCGCAATATAAAATTTGACTGAAACTCTAGACTCGAGAATTCCAATCAAATTTATTCACAGATTTGGTTTAGGTTTCTTTGCACGCAAAATTCTCCTAAAATATCAGTACATTAAAAATGTATATAGAGGCGACTACAAAATTGGAAAAGAAAATAAACATAAAATAATTTTCGCCACCTATGCATTTGAAATTGAATTAAAAAATTGAAATTCAATAAGTGAATTGTCCTTTCGTCTCCTGTATCAATAAATGCTGGAACATTCGTGAAATAAAAATTTACTGAAACTCTAGACTATAGATTATAGATTATAAATAAATATAAATAATTACAATAGTCTTTGGGATCGAGATACACGCGTTTGCTTCTTACCTGATATTTCCTGATGGAATTAAGCTGCTGTTGCGTTGGTTCGGGCGTATTGGCATTGTCAGTCTGCTCGATATTATTGTTTCTCGTCGAGAGTCGAAAATTGTCCTTAGGAGGTCGGGCTGGTGCTCTCTTTTGATCACGCGGTGGTATCGCCGGCTTCACACCGTTCAGACCAGCCTAAAAAGACAAATTGAAGATTCGTGGCATTTGCATTAGTGGCCCTGCACCTGAGCGAGGAGCACCCTCGGTTTATCTCGGCGACACACAAAGGTCAGTTCCAAAAGGTCAGACACTGGGTCACCCGGAGGCCTCCTTCAATCTCCGGCTCGAGCCACTTTTTAATATCTCACGAATGCCGTTCTAATTTCATTCGCTCCTCCCGTTTAACCCTTCGAGGCTATTTTTGCAGATATTTATATTCATATTCCTCTCTGTTAATCAATAAGATATATTCAAGACCTTGTCGCAAAATATCCAGTCAAAGGTATATTTAAATTTGTGAAATTCTTTTATTGAATTTCAAAAAAGAGATAACATTTTCATTTCGATGAGCTGGATTTATTTCAATTCCGCTGCTTGAATGTTAACTGAAAAATTGTTATATTAGCCTTGCTAATTTCACAAGGCTCGCAATTCGCATTTCCAATTTCATTTTTTATTTTTATTTTAGTATTATTTGCAAACATCAGCACGGTTGAAAAAAAAAAACAGATCTCATATAAAAATGATTTCTTCAGTGTGCTGAGATTCCATAAAACGACATATTTTCAATTTGGATGCTCAATATTTTTTTTAGTTTATGTGGAAATTTGGTGTAATTGACAAAATCGATTTATAAATAAAAATTTTATCCACATTATCCTCGAGATGGTATTCATAGCTGCATTAAAATCAGTTTCCCTTCTTCCTCTAATTAAAGATCTTTAAAAAAACGAAATTGGTGCGTTTTGCCATCAAAGAGTTAAACGCCAGGTGTGACATACTCTCGATCGCGAAACGATCGATCGTGATGATAATATTATTATATCGAATACTACAGTTTGCAACGTGGTGGAGAAAGTAGCATTGGAAATCTCTTCCTTCTGCGACTGTCCAGAACTTACAGAACTGGTATTTCGCACACGCTATTGCAACCGGAAGTAGAGTGGAAAAAAAGTGAGAGAGAAACAGAAAGAAAGATACGCAGATAGAAATCGTCACACACAGAGACAGAGTTTTACAAGGAAACTAGTTTATGAGATGAGAGGGATTTGTTGCAGGATATAAAGTACAGTCGAGTGGATCTCGTCGAGAGGATCCCAATAGTATAGAGAGTCGTGGTACTCTTTTCTGTTTCTTCTAAAAGAGATCCAGCATTTTATCTTGATAAACCCCGAAGCTTTCGCTGCCTTATCCATGCTTTGCCAATTAAATTAACTACACAGCGAATATGTACCTCATCTACCTACTCGAAAATCCGAGTATTTGCCCATTTTCACCAATTCATGCGAAAGATCAACCCAGAATGAAATGCGACTAGAGCGATGCACACGAGAGCGACTCAGTTTCGACTCTCGCGATCCATAAAGTATGTGCATCCATTTCCAAGTGCAAAATAGGATGCTTTTCCGTTCTTCATCATGTTTTTTTTTTTTTCAAATTTATTTTATCGTTTTTGGTCCACGAATTTTGTTACCTGCTCACAAATATCCTCAGGCTTCGGGAGGATTTTCGTCTCGTTTTGGTTCATCGTTGTCATCGTAATCCCCGTCTCAGTAGTCCCGAAGATTTTGCCGGATTTTGTCGCGATTGGATCGTCGTGAGTCGTGAAAAATCGGTGACAACCGATTTTCCCGATCGCGGAAACCAAACAAGGCTCGGAGAACCAAGAACGCGACTGAACGACGAATATTTCATTCTCGTATTCTCGAGCAACGTCGATTTCGCTCTTGAACTTGATTCCCAATTTCTTCGACTCCATACTCGAGGCCGAGTCGTCGAAGATTTTTTTGCAAACGCTGTCGTCGCCCTCCGAGCCTCCATTTCGATGATCCTGGTGGTTATTGTAATACTCCAAAGAGAGCATCGAATTTTTCTCGTTTTGCAATTTGGCTGTGTCGTCGAGATCGGTGGAAAAATTCTCGTCGATCGTTCGGTCGTTCTCGTTGAACTCGTCAATAGCGATGACGCGACAGGAATTATTCTCATGGAGTAGCCAAGTTTTTTCGTCCTTCGAGGAGTAATAAACTATCACGGGTGTCGAATCCCCACGGCCAACGAGCTCCCGTAGCGAGTTTCGCGAGTTTTGATTGCTCTCCCGTTGCATGAGATCGAGGATCGATCCAGCCTTTGGAATTCTGTCGTCGACGTGATCCGGTTGTGGCTGATGACGATTTTTACGTTTGGAAAGGCATTTGTTCGTCGGTGTGTTATGTGCCGAAGAGATATTAGAAGCGTGAGTCAGCGTGGAAGAATCGTGAGAAGCGTGTAAGCAATTTTTAGAGGATATGCGTGCTGAGGAAGCGTTAATGAGAGTTTTGCTCGGTCGGCGTCGACCCAACGTATTTATACGCGCGGTGTAACGCAGAACGCGATTTTTAACCCTCGATCTTACCTTCTCTGCTCGTCCCTCTTGACATCTTCCTAAAGCGCTAACAACTTCGTTCCTAAAATCGTCGGCCTTAATGTGCGGACGTAGATGATCGGTATCGTCGTCGTTCTCGTTCTTCGAATCGTCGACATTGTCTTTAGAATGTTGATTGACCGTCGCTACGTTATCGGTTCCAAAAATGCTGAGACGCGAGCTCTTTGTTTTCTCCAGGCCATCGTTTTTTAGGCTCTGCAATGTCGAGTTTCTGTCGATCGTACCGTCACTTCTATTCGGCGGCGGATAAACCGGATGGGTCTTGGTAACGGGCACGAAATCCGGCGGACAATCAACGGCGACTTCTCTGTAGGATCTGTTGCCAACAACGAGAAACGATCTATCGGATCGAATCTGTTGATCGGGAAAATCGGCAATCGAGGCATCGCTCCTCAGCGTCGAATATCCGCTTGAGGAATGCTGCTGTTGGGCCAGCTGTTTTTTCTTCTTAATGCTTCTGGTCATTGTGAGATTCGTCAGCTCGCCATTGAGAAGATCGTCAGTCGATCCAGCGCCTAATAATCCTTCGGCATCGATTTCCAGCTCGTCTCTGTTCGACCGCGACTTTAGTCTCTCCCCGTCGCTATGTCGTTTCGACGAGGCCTTTTTCTTCACCTTGCTCATGTCCGCAGGAGCTGCGGAATTTCGGATTTGATGAACCTGATGAATCAGATGATCCTTGGGTGCCCAAAGTGGCGAGGAAGCCGATTTATCATTGGATCGTGGCTTTCTGCCGTTCGCCAAACTCTGCTGCTCATCGATGAGTCTCGTTAGGTCTGTGACTTCGTCGGATCGCATGAGAAGACCTTGATGAAGATCGTGAAGATCGGTAGCGAGGCCATAAGCCGGATTGTCGAAGGAAGTGGTCTCTCTGCCTCTCGTGAAAATCGGTGCGATTTTGATTTCCGGAACGAGAGGCCGACAAGGAGAACCAAGATCGATTCTCCTTGCGTCGTAAAGCGGAGATTCTTTGCCGGCAAGAATCAAGCTGCTGTCCAAAGGCGCAGTGCTGTCGGATCGGCCGGAAGAGCTTCTTGGACTGGCGGAATCATCGCTGCAGGTCTTTAGCATTGTCGGATAGTCCTCTTTGGCGAATGGATAGTCCTCGTCGGCGTCGACGCTCGACTCCTTCTGCAGAAGAACTGCTGAAGGCGTTGAGGAATCTTCGCGAATCACCAATGGAGGACTATCAGCGTTAACGCGATCTTCCTCGTCGTCGGTGATGTCAAAAGGATTGATCTTATCCAGAGGGATTGTCTTAACAACCTCGTGATCTTCCTCGTTGCTCATAATATCGTCGTCCAATTTTTTCGGCAATGGAGACGGAAGATCCCGGTTGTCGTTCTCGTTGAGAACGTTTATCTCGATGATACGCGCTAATGTTTGATTCTGTTCGCGAATATTGTGATTCTGATTGTCGTCTTTGTTGGCCGCTGTTTTAGCGTGAACGCTCTCGACACGGGGTTTTTCTACAGGACTGTCGACACGATCTGGACAATTGTCCGTAAATCCTACGTTGTCGAGACCGTCGACGACGACGTTGGTGCTCTTAATGTTTAGGGCTAACATGTTACTTTGATGACGGTTTGGATGACGATTATCGGGAGGTTTTTGGTGATCGCTAGCGCTACGTATGTTGAAATTGGTCTCGTCAATGCGATCGGTAGATCTTTGACGATATGCGGAGCTCGAGGATGACGTTGTTTCGCTACGATTCAACATCAACGACATTACCTGCTTGTTAGCGTACGCCTGCTCTAGGAGAGTATCGGGCACGTCGACGGGGAGCTCCCGGTGATGACCCGGGGAGGACCCCTGCCCCCACATCTCATCGGGAATACTCGAAATCTCGACTCTCGACTCCCGAGACTCTCCGCCTCCTTTGACGTTATCCCGCGAGCTGCCGTTATTGTTCTCCTGCAGCTGCGACTGCTGCAGGTCCGCCACGCCACTTCCGCTGTGCCTTCTAGACCTGGAAATCATAGAATAAACATGATTTTTAGAGAATATTCAACTTTTCAGGGAAATTAATGTTTACTTAGTTGTGATGAAGACTTTCTTTGCATGCATTGGATACAAATATTCGGCTAACTCGATACAATTATTACTCTACTCTTATAAATCAGCTTACAAGGAGGTTGGAGTGCTGGATACTGGCTAAACCAATGCACGTAATTTCGCACATGGAGAATTGTGGTTTATTATGATAATCAACTTTTGGTTGCTTGCAGTAATTTCGTTCAATAGAATTTATCACTGCAGCTAGATTCGATTGTTTAACTCAACCAATCGCAGTTGGTAGATATTATTGATTAGCTAATTATTTACTAATTAGCTTAAGAAGGTTGGAGTGCTCGATACTGGCTAAATCAGTGCAAATTATTTGCTACACGGAGAATTATGGTTTGTTGACACAAGCAACTTTTAATACTTGGCGTAATTACGTTCAATAAAAATGTATGACTCGATTGATTGTCATTATCGTTCAGTTGGTTGATGTTATCAAGGAACGAATTGACGATAAATCAAACCACAAAAAATTGTTAATTACATTTTATTCATTTTATCAATTGTCCCTGTTCTTCATCATCCTAAACGTTGCAATAATCTCATTGTAATAAATATTTCCCGTAAAAAATTCTTCTTAATGCAAATTTTGTTGACCCACTTCATTCTCCCATGACAAATTATGGTTTCCACTACAGTTTTCCATTTCACTCTCTTGTTCAAAACTCTCGCAGACAATTCAACAAAAATTGATAAAGAATCATTGCCCATACGATTATCACTATCAAAGGGTAATTTCCATTAGGAATTCATATGTACTTCCAAATGTATTCATCAGTTTATAAATCCAGTGTTTACAAACACACCTTCAAATTTATAAGAAATTAAATGCCAGTCCTTTACTTTATGATTTTGGCAAGCCAAAAAAATTAAGTAAAGATTGACAACCTAAAAAAAGCATAGAGCTCAAGGCTTTCGAGGCTGCAGAAAAAAACTGCATTAAACTATTTGATTGTTAAAGTACCTAGAAATTGAAATATCTAAGGCTTAAGGTACTTTGATACAAAGGACTCAAGTACCGTAGTGTATTTATAGCTATATTAACACGTACGATATAGTCATGTATACATAGATATAGTACGTTCACAAAAGATCCAGGTGTTCCGGGTCTAATTAACTCGAGTCTACGTCTTTCAACTACCCCTCCCCCTCCTTACCCCCCAACCCGCCCAACGAATCTCACGATTATGCGAACATGAAAGTCTCCGCGGTGAGTCTCGGTTTGTTAGGGACTCGGGATCTCCAACAAGTATATTATATTATCTTCCACTACATGTATATGCTTATGGGAAGTAGTGAGATAAGCGTCTTAGCTTCCGGGATCAAGATTCTGTTGACAACGCAGTGTATGTGCTCCGCTTCCTAGGATCGTTAAGTCCTCTAAGAACGAGCTCATTGGGGTGAGTTGAAAAAAATTGCTTTCAATTCTTGATGCAGACAATTAACGACGTAGCTGTTGTATTTGATACTCAAATTGACTCTGATAATAAATAATAATGTCCTTGTAATAAATTGATGTTTGTAAACAATATATAAAAATAGAAAATAATGAAAACAATAGAAAAATTATATCTGCAGAATAATAGATTTACTTTTGTCAGTTTATAAACAATAGATTAAAAATAGAAAATAATTGCAACAGTAAAAAATTATATTATAGCGAATAAAAGATTTGTTTTTGTCAGTTTATAAAGTGGCAAAATTGTCACTAAAATCAGCAAAAATGAGTGTTATTTTGTTTAATCCAGCAATCCATTCACCATAACTAATAAGTCCCTTCCGTTCTTTAGTAAAATAACTTTAAATGCATGTTTCAGGTTAAAGTGATAGCTGAGCACTTCTATGAGCCATGAAAATTCGCTTCCACTCAGGAAACGCTTAAGAGCGACATCAGACATCCGTTTACATATTCCGGATAGCAACTTCGAGTCCCTGACGTCCGATGATATTGAATAATAATTGAACGAAATACCTTTACTATCAATATTTTTACATTCTCTTTCTTCAAAAAAATTTTTACACGTAATGCCCAAAGTCAAATGCAATCATACTTCATTTTTTTCTTTTTTTTTCATTCAAATCATTTGACTCTTGTATGCGATTAATTCAAAGCAATATATTAGAGTTTTAACCATACGTTCTTGTTTTAAATACAAGATACTCAAACCACTGATATATATCTTTGAAATAAATGATTTTGTGTATTCAATTATAATTTTTTTTCAGTGTAACTCACTCAACAAACATACCTAGTTCATAATGACTTTAGTTAAACAACTTTAAATGGATATTTCAGGTTACAATGGTAGCCGAACATTTTCCTGAGCCATAAAGACACTTAAACCAAGGAAAGTGCGGTAAGAGCGACGACATCCGCTAGCACACGCAGTGCGAAACCTTCGTGTTTCCGGGGTTCATTGATGCCTGGCTGCGGTACGTGTCATTGGCGCAAACGGAGCTAGATGGCGCGTTAGCCAGTGGACTAAACTCGCATGCGGAGCACCGTAGACGTCAACGCGAGTGCGTGAACGTTTTGCTAGCTTCCATAGTATTCACTACATTAAGAGAAAATCTTGGTATTAGTAGCCATAAAGTGACAGCTATTCATTTTTGCAACTATGCGTACAACCAATTCTTTCATAGTTGTCACCCCTGTTAAATAGGCGACTAAAATTAATAACTGTGACTTGATAGTTAACTGGAGTATTGCGATTTCTCTGAGTGTACACTGAGAGAGAATTGTGGTATTAGTAACAATAAAATGGCATCTATTAATATTTAATTCGCACAACCAATTTTTTATAGCTGCCATGGTCATAACATAATTGCAGGGATTACAAATGTGTAATTGTGACTTTAGAGTTAACCGTACTATTGCGATTTCTCCACGTGTACACTGAGAGAAAATGAAGGCATTGGCAATTATCAAGTGGCAACTATTGAGTTTCAGTTCGTACAACCAATTTTTATATAGCTGCCATCACCAGAAAATAGTGACCATAACTATTTTCATAGTCACCGTAACTATGAAAATAATTGCATGAACTAAAAATTAATAATTGTCACTTTATAGTTACCTTTACTATTACAATTCCTCTGGGTGTACACTGAGAGAAAATAATGGTATTAATGACCACAAAGTTCTGAAACTAGTAATTTTTAGTCCGTACAATCAATTTGGCGCTGCTATCGCCATAAAATATGGACTCAAAATGAATAATTGTCGTCTAGAGAGAATTATGGTATCAGTAGCCACAAAGTGGCAACTATTCATTTTTAGTTTGTACAACCAAAAGTTTTCAACAGTTGCCGTCACCATAAAATAGGTGCGTGAGCTAAAAATTAATAATTGTCACTTTACAGTCAACTGTACCATTACGATTTCTCTGAGTGTTTATCCATATGCTCGTCGGGCTCATACTGTATGTATGGAATACGGTACAGTATGCGGAAAGAACGACATAAAGAGACAATGGGCCGCCAGAAAGCAAGCGTTGGTTGAACAAAGAGCAGCAGTAGGAAATACCTACGTTGTGGCGTCGTCCATGGGCATCACAGCCGGTTACTGGTTATACCCGATAATGCACACCAACAACCACCGCCATCACGCTCTTATGGTTATTGCACACGCGGCCAAAACCGCCTCAACGTTCTTCCATTCAATTTCCAATGAATCTTAAGCGCCCGCGCGCATTTCCTGCTGGCAAACACCCTTTTTCCGTTTTTTGTTTTGTCTCGCGGTCGCCCGAAGACGTTTCGCCAAAAGCCTCCAATGAATTTTCAGGGGAAGACGAATAGACGAGCCGGGTATTTGTACATGAGGGAACCGGTTATCCGGAGAACAAAACAAAACGCTTTTCGTTTCCTTTCTTTAAAGCCTCGTATCCAGTTTTGTACTTTGTCGTACGGCTCCGGATATTGCGGTATGTGCTTACTTTTTTTTTAAACTACTGACACACTGATATGCTCTATTCGTAGTGGACTATTACTACGGTAGGTTTTGTGGCTAGTATTACTTACAGTTTCTGGCCAGAATGATAATACTCTAAGTTTGGGTTTGGGATTCTAGGGATACGAAATATTAAATTGCCGGAAGACAATTTATTACATTGCCAATAAAATTTTAATGACTGACGTATTATTTATTGGAATTATTGAAAATCATATTTTAGCGCTTGAGGGTATTAAAATATGTGTCTGCGTTATGTTTCAAAGATTGTATTGTTGAGTTTTTTTTCTTGGATTTACTTTTATTTGCTTATCTGGATACTTGTTCAATAATACAGTGACTGTCACACTATTTTTTGGCACATTAAATCACACAATATTGAGAGTTTCGAAAATGTATTTTTTTTGTTATTCGTAAAGTTACTATTAATTTCAAATAAATTTTATTCACCGAACTGGTGCCCTCAAATTTTTTTATCTATCTTAAATCGTTAACGCATATCAAAATAATTTAACTCCCGTGCAAGTGACAATATTTGAAGAATATTTTGCCAACCGGTACTTTTTGAAAAATGTGCTAAGTGCAAAAACAAACCAAAGTTACTGACGGTTACTCATGATATCCAGGAGCTTTTCTCACCTCATAAAAATTCTATATTTAGCATGCTAAAAGTTTATATTGCAGAGCCCAGGTGATGTATTCTTTGACGAATATAATTTATTTTGACCTATTTCGCCTCTTGCGAAGAGGTTTTTTAAAAATTCGAGTATTTTTTATTTTCTTGATTACTCATAAATTTAAAGCTCATATTTTTTTTGCCAAATGAAATACAACGACGTACCATTTTTTTTTTGTATCTCAATGGCAAAATATACTATACAATGAAAATGATTGTAAAAAGTATTAATTCAAAATTTAATACCATTAAATAATAAATTGTGCCGACGATTTTTTAATAATGTCAATGAAGTAAATAAAAATTCTTTAAAAATAACTTTTTGTTCATTTATGAGCGTAGCTATGAGTGTCATTTGAGGTAATCAGAGCACCACAGTTGTCGTCATTAAATGTTTATGACTTGTTATTCGAGTGGCCAGAAACTGAGTCACTGATTTGAGTCATTAAATGGCAATTAACGTTTCCTAAATTTTAAATAATTTACCAACTGTACTTAGGACTACTGTACTGTATCTATCAGGTTTACTGTATAGTTATGTACTTTCGATCATTATCGAAGGGCACACGAATGTCGCACTCGGATTTACACACAAGTGTTGCTGTATTTCGCTCGCGTCAATGAACGAGGAAGAACTCTATGACGAGCATACACAATTGTCGAGTGTACACGTAGTGAGTGACTGGAAAGTGTGGCTAATTGAGTTTCACGCTGATTATACTTCACGTGCAAAAGTGGAGCCATGAGTGCACAAAATGGAACGTAAAAAAAGAGTGATACAGTGACCTCAAATTAGAGTGAATTCCTATTAATTTATTAGGTTAATGCCTTTTTTTATTCGCAAAAATGTAATAAATGCAAATTACGTATATATTAATTAAAACGAATATAATTGTTTAATGTTGAAATTAATGTATTAGACGTAATATGACGTGAGATATTATTATTTTTTATTCAATAAATTAAATGAGGTAAGAATTACTAGGAGTAATAGAAATTTTATAAGGGCAAAAATGTGGAAATTGCTGTCTAATGTTTTTGGTTAATTAAAGTAATCGTGACGGTTATTGGAAGCAACTCTTTGGATTCAGAAATGACAGTAAAAAAATGGTAATTCTCGCGAACGTTTTTATAGCAATATTCAAAATTATTGGTCTTCATTATTTATCATTAATAAGGCATAACAAAAATTCAATCTATGAGGTAATTAAAGATTGAAACAATGATTATATCGGCCGACTAATTAAGTTCCTGACTGCAGCAATGATGTGGTTAATGTAATTAGTAAAATCGCCGCAAGGAGTAAATATTAATAGTTTGAATATTTATTTATCAATAATAATAGTTAGTCCATAATAAAATATTGTCGCGCATCTACAATTTTCATCATTTATAATAGATTTAATTGTTGCAATTTTCGACAAAGTATATGCCGAACTTTATATTTCTTAGCTTTAATTAAAGTAAATTTTGTTACGGCATTAACTTCTTTAAAATTTTATCTGCATTACCCCAAAATTGTGTCCATGACAAAAAAAAATAATATTCAAACATAAATACTTATAGACGAACGGTAAACAAAATGTTATTCTGTGGAATTTAGAATTATTAAAAAATGTGCAATACTCAAGACATCAAGGCCCAATTCAGCATTGAGTATTAAACAATAGCCTTGGTTATTTATTTATCAATAGCAACGCTACAAATCTTCGGCCATTGCTTCCTCATTATTTTTCGCTTTTTTTTTAATTCACTGTGAAAATAATCCGAAGTGCGACATTCGTGTGAGAACAGACCTAATCGCATTTCGCCTCTTGAGGCCCCGGACCTTCGGTGGCGCGCGTCTCACAACCGAGGTCGCTGCGATAAATTCGCTGGAAACATTGATAATCACACTTGAATACCAAACTACCGGAAAATAAAAATAACAATAATGTTTGCGATGATGTCAGAGAATGGTGCGGATTTAAATGGCCTCTGGTTGGCAATGAATTTTCAATGTCAAGCGGCTGACGAGATACAAAGGCGGTCAGGGTGAGTTGTACTGTCGAGGGTAATTTGCTCATAGAAATTGTACAGTTGGTGGGGGAGGGTCGGGGTAGTTTCGGCTAGTCGTCCTGCAATATCCTCCCTTACCGATTGCTTATATACCTGCACCCAGACAGAGGCTCCTTTCCAGGAAAAAAAAAATCCGTCCCACGTGCAAATTGCCATTGGGCTGAAAATAATACACGAGGGACCGAGAGAGAGAGAAAGAGAGAGAGCGTGCAAATCCATTGGAAAACTTTTAGTATTTCACCTCTATCGGATCAATGAGAATTCCAGTCACGCCAACTAACCGACATCGCGAATAGCACACGTTTTGAATAAAAACTTTTCCTCGGCTCTGCATGTTTGTGTCTACGATCACAGCTCGATCATTTCAGCGTTATTACTTTCGACGGTAATTTACAAAATTACCGTTTGTCCAAGTGAAAGTTCGTACCGTGATTTTTTGAACTTTGTAAATTATTTTTTATCCAAGCAAAATATGCTCCCGGATATATAATTTTAGGGACAATTATAGCAGTTTTAATGGATGTGTAGCGAAATGTTTTTGGACGCATTTTTTAGTTATTACTTTCCTCGGCAATTCCTGAAATTGCTGATGTGCACGAGAAAGTTCGTACGATGATTTTTTTAATTTTGGATATTTTTATTTTTATTTTAGTAATTGGCTTTCAATGTCGGGATCTATGAAGGTAAAATATGCTCCGAGATATATAATTTTGAGGAAAATACAGCATTTTTAATGGATATGTAATTAAATGTTTTTAGACGATTTGTTTTAGTTATTACTTTCGACGGCAATTTGTGAAATTACAGTTTACGAAAGTGAAAGTCCAGCCGGATATTTCTATAACGTTATTTGAGATTTATTTTTTATTAAACTAGCAATTTAAATCTCTCGGTGACAGCAGAAATTCTATGAAAATAAATTAAGAAAAATATATAGAGGTGATTAATATATGGTACATTTTTTCGTTTTTAAACGCGTAAGCGTGTCGCTACAATATACGTTACACCTTTTATACAAAAATTTTAAAAGACATGATAAATATCGACACAGAAAGAAATGGCATTAACACTTGCTACATAAAAATAATTTTTGCTCTTTCAACCGCAGAGTTTAATTCATAAGAAATTACGCACAAGTAAATAATACAATTTTCTCTTGCACATCTATTATTCATTGTTTTCATCTCATATGCAATGGCGATAATCGGATCCTGAATTGGAGAGGCAAAACCGGTTTTTGATACCACGCAAGCGATTTCATAAATAATTCCACTTTTTTTTCTTACGTGTAATAAGTACATTTTGTAAAGAATTTTTAAGCGCTATTAATTTCGTAGATAATTTGGAAATTGCTGTTTGTGGAAGTGAAAGTCCATTCAGAATTTTTCGAAAAGTTTTGTGTAAACTATTGCTTATTAAAAGGCAATTAAAAGCTTTCAGTGTCAATAAATGTTTGAAATATACATCTCGTTACATATAAAAATTTGAAAATTTATAATAGATCTATAGGAAATATATTTTACGCCAAAAAGTGCTCATATTTCCGCTTCTACTTTGGTGTATAATATTATTCCAATTTGTAACATTACAGGATAATATAAAGTTTTATTTCAGATCAATTCACTTGAATCTAGAAAGCCATAAAAATGTGATTTTCGGATAAATTAATCTGATAGAGTTTAGTTTATTAACCTCTCGAATAGCAGAATCGAAGTGCCGGCATTAAATACATTTTTTAAAAAATGTTCTACTATATTTATCACAAAATGTATAACCATTATATTAGAAAGATAATTGAAAGAACGTGTTCTCAAAAAATGTGATCAATAATCTGTATTTTAATTTAGTAATTTTAATTTATGACATCTTTGAATTAATTCATATAGTTATTCATTAATCACCTTTTTCGTTTTTTTAATTTATTTTTTAATTCGTAAATATCGCATTATTGATATGAATAAATAGAGCTCGAAAAGAAGCAATTATTACATTTTTGATAACGGTGCTATTTGAGTGTTCGACAAAAATATCAAATTATCACTATCGAAAACGTTTCTGGAGTTCTCAGTGATTGTAACTTGCAGTGAAAATTTTTGCCGAGGACATGACGCGGAGAAATCGATATTTAAAAAGCTCAATAGCGTCAACGTCTCGTTAGGAATGTAATGGTTCAATGAAACCTAAAATTTTCTACGAATAGCGAGCGGTCAGATTTTCAAGTGTCTCGAGAAACGTACCAGTGCAGCGTTTTAAGAATCCTCATGGCGTGGCCGGCTCTCGATTACTATTATAATCCTCAATATAATATTCCTGTGAATACCGGTGTGCGTCTCTCATGGGCGCACCCGGGTTATGCGGCGACGGCGACGACGGTTCTCTCGCGGGACGGGAGTGCAAGAGTCGCACGAGTCGTGAATCTCAATCGCCTGCTCCTCGCGACACTCCGAGTTTCGCGTTACTCATTTTTCTTCCCTTCTTCTCCGTCTCTTCCGTCGCTTCTTCCTCGCAAGCCAAGCCCTTCGTCGAAAAAGATCTAAAAAGAAAATAATCCCGACTACCAGTCGATCTATCGATCCGGTTCAAGTTTTTCGGCTCTGCACATCTGCAATTGCGCTAGAAACTTCGTAAACATTCCAAAACACACAGTAGTATCCAAATCCCAAGCGATCCGCGGTGCTCAGGTCGATTCCAAGACGTCCAAACGCCCCCAAACGGCTTCAAACAGGTTCACAAAGGCTCCAAACTGCTCCAAACTGGTCCGAAGTTATTCAAAAACACTCAGAACTCACTCGAAACACTTGTAATTTATTCGAAGACGTACAAAACCAGGTGTTTTGTTGAAGGCAAAAGTTGTTTACCGAATCACCCGAACTAATCCAATCTGGTTGGAACTGCTTCGAACTTGTCCGGAATGGTCCGAAACGGTCCAAAACGGCCTAAATGCTCCGAAAAAGATGCGAAACTATTCGAAATAGCTCAAAAATCACTCCAAACACGTTTTCGACGGGAAAAAATGCTACACCGTATAAAACGAGTGGCGATCTTGAAAATCGTTGAAATTCGTAAACAGGTCGAAGGGTCTGAGTAGTTGTTCGCAGAGCGTAGTCGGCCACCGACTGGTGGAGCGAGCACGGGCGAAGCTAACACACAGGTGCTCGGGCAGAGCGATACCCGAGGTTCTCTCGCGTGCAGAGAGCTCTCCTGCAGTGAGCTCTCTCGTGCAGTTGCTGCGTTGCTCGATCGCTCGTCTCCAACGAACGCCCAGAGCTCTCGGTTCGTCCGTCGTTCCCGCTGTACACGGACACGGGTATCCACGAAGAAATGCACCAACACACCTGTGCAGCAGGTATTCACACGGCTTAAGGCAGCGATGTGTACACAGAACACTGACTTTTAAGGCACTGTACACACCGAGAGACCATGAAGAGAGTACGTGATATTTTCTCGGTTCTCGTCTCCTCCCGTTTTTTTCTTCCAAATTTTTTCTTTTCTCTTCCGAGGTCCACCGCGCTCTTTATCAGCGTGTACGTTTGTACCGACGGTGTACACCCCGAAAAAAAAAAGATAAAACGTCTCCTACCGGTTTGAGGCCCGGCTGTGAGGCATCGTTTGCGCCGGTGGCTGCTGCTCGGACAGGTATTCCCAACTCCGTTAACCGCCTCAATTGCACCACCACTGAGCGCACAATGTAGTTTTCGGAAAAGCGCGATAACAATTACCCACGCTCTTTATCATTTGGTCACAAAGTGCCAATCGATAATCCCGATATTTCATACTTAAATACCAATTATCATCGAACAATAATTGTATCAAATCTCCCCGAAAATTCGCTTCTCCACTTCACAAAAATTTCATCGGCGCACTTTAAAACGCCTAAAAATCAATTTTCATAATATTGATTTTTTTTTCTTTCCCATTGTTTATTTAATTTTTTTAATTATCTGGCACCGAGGTTGTTGTTGTTGTTGTTGTTGTTTTTTTGCAGAATTGATTGCTTCTTTTTTCTCGAGGCAATAATAACGAAGGTTGAGAAAAATAAAGTAGTCGGCGGAGGATCGCAATATCAACTCCCGCTCGGACGGCTCGCAGTTGGTTACTGCGAGTTTGTTGGCTTCGTGGTCGTCTGTGCCCCGTACGCCCGGCGCGTCCCCGACTTGCCGCCACCGGCGCGCTGCCGCCGCCGCCGCCACGGAACGAAGGTGGGCCCCTCCACCGCCGCTGCCGCCGCCGCCGTGCAGGCGAACGGGCTCGCCGAAGCCAAAGCGGACGGGCGTCCTCGCATGCACGGCATACTACGTCGGAGTTTAGCCCCAACGGAGAACAGTGGTAGCGTTGGGCAGAGCTCCGCGCGCCACCGGATCGGCAAGCCGGTATATTATACATACTACATACTCTCGAGTCCATGCATGTGTACTTATATACATATACACGTGTATATGTATAATGCGATCTTCGCTCCTTTCCTTCCCGACTTCTTTCGCTCTTTTGCCTCCTCCTGATGCCTGCGGGCCCCGCGAGCCGCCGTTGCCGATCTTGCGGTCGACGCTGTCTACAGGGTGTCTCGATGTCGCCTTCGCAAATTCGCCAGTCGTTGAAATCTCTCGCGGCTCGAGTCTTCGACCATCAACGACGAACAATGGACTTGAGTCGCGGTCACTGATCGAACCAATGCTCTTTAATTAGCAACAAGCATTTTGCACTTACGAAGATCGCAAAAATTCGCACTAGGCAAATTCTTGAAGTGCTTGAATTTTTGAGATTTCTGGTATTTTATTAACTACTGGAGTAGAAAGAGATATCGATCGATTTATGTTCGATTATAAGGTTGACTGGCATATTTTTATGCAGTATTGCTTTTCCAAGTATAAATTATAATAATAATGCGGATTTGACGAATATTTATAATTGGATGTCGCATGTATTTGTAGTTAAATTTTACCGAACGATCAATTTTTTTTTTCGCGTTTTTTTAGGGAATTGTATTTTTTCATTTGCATTTTAAGAATAGTTAAATGTAGCATGATTGATCGCTTAAATAACTTTCGTTCAGTGGCTCTCACAGTGAAGTCACGTGCGAAGCTGTTTCTTCATCAAATAACACAATGTATTTCTAGTTCTCAGAGAATGCTCAGAATTTGTCACGAAATTATATTTTTACTCCATTTATTTGAAAGTGAAATTGGCCACGATTTCGCAATGCGTGTCTCAATGTTAGCAGCTGGAGCTTTTTATTCTTGTTGAAATTCTCTTCGAATGAATGAAGTTGATTTCATTAACTCGTGAAGTGGACGCTTCGTTTATCAATGAAACGAGTTTTGATCTTGAATCCCCGATGCAGTATATGATATACAAGAGCCTGATTTATCGGACTTCCAAGTTTGCTCTATTGATTACACAACCGGTAATAGAATTTGTTTCAATTATCTGCCCTTCAACTTCGAAAAGTAAAATATTTCAAAATATTAATATTTAAAAAATTTTTATGCATGGCAAATTGCAACAATGATGTATATTCAAATATGTAATTTCTTCAAAACGTTAATTGTCCGATATTGCGTACAAAATAAATTTTACAAAATACGATATCCATAAAAATGAAAAATATAAATAAAATATCGATCAAGCGAATGATATTTAAAGAAAAATATAACCAAGTCCGAAAATATCGTATGGATATAATATTTAGGAATATCGAACACTCAATAATTTTTTTGTTTCCGTTAATAGTGAAGCAATTAAATCTCTAATTAAATGTTTCGCCCAAAAAAAGGTTCTATTTTGTCCTCCGGAGTAATTTGCGATCCACAAATCACATTTACAAAATAATTTTGCTTTATTCTTCAATTAAAAAAAAACTTTTTAATTGAAAGTTTGGGCAATTTGGAATAAATGCTCTTTATTTAAAAAAAAAAAACAAAAAAACAAAAAAAAAACAAAAAATATTTTTCCTCCTTGTGAAAAAATATCTCACAAGGTTTCATATCGATGACGAGTGGCGCAGCATATTAAAATAAAAATTTAAAAAAAACGAGATTCCAGGTAAAGAGTTCGTCATGGGGAAACGAAAACTCATCTCTCGTGGTGAGCAAACGACTCTCGAATTTGTGTTATATAGAACGAACGAGACAACAGAGTACCATCTCCTTGTTTTTTCCCTTTTCTATCTTTATCGTTCATCCGTTAATCATAGAAGACTGTATTATATACCTGCCTATATATACGCCCCTACCTATATAGATATAGATATAAATATATAGATACATGTATAAATATATATATATATATATATATAATAGCATTCACGTTTTTTCACTGTCTCTCACTTCTATGCAGCGTTTTCTCAGTCTTCCTTTCTCTCTCTCTTGTCCCTATCTTTCCATCAACGCAAGAGAGACAGAGAAATTCCATAGTTTCCTCTATCGCGTTCCAAGCGCTGGCGAAACCGGATTCCCAGCTGATTCACTCGCGCCCAGATTCATCAACATCCCAGTCGTTCAAAACACTTCATCGCTCGTGCTTACCACGAAATTAGTCGACGAGCATTGAAAAAAAAGTGATATACAAAAAAAGTTATGAGAAATGGAAAAAAAAATCATTGAGCATTAATAATTTTATCACTGGTACGAAATTAACAGATTTCTGCATTTTTGGAATTATCATTAAAAAACATTTTCTTAAAAATAATTATGTACCTCCTCGAAATATGGTACGTTAGCAGGTAAAGGGTTAATTTTAAGGTGAGGAAAAAAAAAATTCATTGAGCACTAATAATTTTAGCACTGGCATAAAAATATGAGGATTTCCTGGCAAACTCGGTAAATGCTTGACCTTGACCCCTTCGGATTTGTTCCACGACTTTACTTCCTCATGGAGAAAGTTTTGTGTTTATGAAAAAAGTTTTTTCACCCAATTTTCATGTCACTCTCGAGATAGTTTAATATATCAAGTAAAGCGGTTCGGAAAAGTGTCCGGGTGAAAGTATGTGGGCGATTCCGTCAGATTTCAGCCACCCAAACAATTACTACACCTTCAAATTTGACAACATGTCAGGATATCACAGTACAATTTAATTTCCGATTATTAAAATTCTATATTCGCTTAATTAAAACGTCTTTTTATTCATTTTCACTTTGATCAGGTATATCGATCGCGGTGCATCGTATTAAAATTATAAACTAGTTGGTGCATATATTTATTTATTTTCTTAGATGAAAAAAAAATGTTAATCGATTTCTCGATTAATATGAGATAAATGCAAAATCTACTCGACTGAGATATTTATTTTCGTCCTCGACGAAAATCGTGCGATTTTATCGCAATGGGAAAGCAAGTGGATAATGATGGTCATTACGAGAAATAACGTTGAAAATGAAAGAGAAAAATGATTATTCATTTAGATAAGTATAAAGTAACGATTTATTCGGTCTTGTGCGTCAGTCTGTGAATGTCGTCGATGGCATTTCGAGTACTCGCGTTTTTTTTCTCTCTGCTACGATGCCAGACGTATAGATGCGTGTACCGATGTACAAAGAACAGCCGCAGACGCATTACTCCCACGCTTTGGGGCTCGTCGAGTCTCAGAATCTCAGAGTGCACTCAAAGGTGCGTAGGTAGACGTAGTACACCGCGAATGCATGCGGCTTATTCGTTTGCTACTGATATAGAAGTTGATATATAGTGTATTAATATCTCTCGCGGTTGCATTGCGGTTTCTATGAGCGAATAAGTAGACTCGAGCTATCAAGATAGTCCGTAATGAATTATTTTCTTCATTCAGGTTTATCATGATTATTTTAATTATTTCGTACCATTGAGAACGATGATTCTGACTTTAATTGAACGAGTACTTCGATAGTTAACCAGTCGAAATAACATTAAGTCGATGATCAATTAAATTCCAAATTGGTGAATGCAAATAGGTAACATTTTGGGAATCACGAAAAAAAGAGTGGTTATTTTTGAATTTCTTGTGGATTAAAATGGTTTAAAGTGTCATCCTTTGTCAATTTTTTTTCTTTATTATTTTGTTTTGGCAAAGTTAAGGATTATAACATCATTTTTTTGCGATAAATTGATGATGATTGTTAATTAATTTCGGTTGCTGTTATTTCTATATATATATCCAATTTGATGTATGTTTTATAGTAAGGTCGATAAATCTGCTGGCAATTATAAAGGTAATTTATGGAGCGCATCAATTAATTTCAGTAATTTGATCAATTGGCGATTCATTAATATGAGAGAGTTTGGGCGAATTTATAGAGAATAATCGATTTTGTAATTTAATTAGTAGCAAGAACTAAAAAAAATGATTAAATTTGCACTTTTTTTTTCTTATGACCCAAAAGAGTGTAAAAAACGAAATATCTCAAATCCTTACTAAACTATAAATTAATAAATTCAATGATTAACCTATATTCAACGCTGAACCTATTTCAACGCCTATTATTACTATTACTATTAACCTATATTCAATGCCAAACCTATATTCATGAGTGTAACATATTTGGTACGTCGATAAAATACACAATAAAATATACAATCAACATTTTTCGAACAAAAAATAGTTAAGAAAAAATGTAACTTTTCCATCATTTAATTAATACAAAATATTTAAATACTGGCCATTTAAAAAATAACATGGAAAAAAAAATTTGATGCAAAAAATTTGAGACGTCGAATCAAAAGATGGAGTGTAATGAAAGTAAAATTCGTGTTAAAAAATTGCGAAACAAAATCGAAAGTGTAACCTGCGTTCGCGGAAAGCTCCTAAAACCACGTTTCAACGATTCCGTCGATCTCTCGGTGTCACGTGTCGCCATTGAACCAACCAAAATTAGTTGCTTTCGGCGCGATAGAAAAGATGAAAGAGAGACGAAGCAGTGGAAAGAAATTTGTCGCGGTCGAGGCCAACAGACGCAGGTCCCATTGGGCCCTCTCCTCTTCTCTCCTGTAAACCGGCATGGCCCTTCAGGTACTTAGACTTTACGTGCTGCAGTACCGCTGACTGAGAAAAAGAGAGAGAGAGAGAGAGACGAAGAGCCAGGCGCTTACGAAAGCCAGACTCGACGCCAGGTCTTCGACGATGGGGCTCCCGCTTCGCGGAAGAATGGAAGAAAAGGGGACAATGGACCTCTTGCTGATGCGCGAGAGAGGGAAAGGACGGCAAAGGATGAAGGATCGTAGACCGTTGGGCCCCTTCCCACGAGGCGCAGTTCCAAGTAAAACGCGATTCTCGCGAAAACGTTTATCCTCTATTTATTATTGCTAAAATCGGCAAGATGAATTTAAATACAAAAAAAAAAAGTCATTGCACTAAAAATTTTGAAATAAGCTTCAAAGTGCTTGCGATAATTATTTACGCTCAATAATTTTTTAATAAATTGTTCATTTTGTTTTTAAAATAAAAACCAAATTATATTCAATATTATTAAGTTATATTAAATTATTTAAATTCCCAAGTCCTTAAGAGATTTGTGAATTTAACATTCCTCAGCAATTCGACCTGAGTTTGAACTTCGAAAAAAAAAAATTTTTAAGTGTTGGACCTTTTCTTGATGAAAACAGTTAAAAATTGCATTACAGAAAAAAAATGCACACTTTCATATGTAAATACATTTTCCCACATTAGTTAACTATAAGATGAAACTCTATAGAATTCCACCGTCTGTGAAATTGTTTGATTGTGATTAGAGAATATATTTTTAAAAATCAATATTTGTAGACAATGTGCTACATTGGCATTTAAAGAGTGAATTTTTACAAATGTAGCTACGATGACAGGTGCAACAATTAATTTTTTATTTTGCACGAGACGCGGAGTAATACTTGCACGGCAGACAAAATTGGTTTGGCAACTACAATTATCTATGTTTAAAAAAACCCTGTCTTGCTTAAGTATGCGAATTTCCATTTGATGATCTTTCGCGGCAGACATACAAACAATTTCCACAGCACATTTTTTTTCCGTGTGTAGTAATTGATTCACCATATTTGCTTGTAACTTCCGTGAAAAATCTTCGAATGATAATTCCTCTGCTGAGACTAGAATATACAGAGTCTTCCTGCAAAGATAATTGGACCTTGCAAAGCCAATTTGATCGACCGATGCATTCTTATCTCTACGACGAATGCAAAACTGAGAAAAGATTTACACCAGTCGACACAGCTGTCTCCTACTACTAATTACTGATATCAATTTGTCTTACTAAAAGATGTGAGCAGAGTTTGTCGAAATTCTTTTGAATTAAAACAAAAACATCATTTTTTTGAAGATTCAAAATTATATAAAATTAGAAGCGCTTCATAGATTCAGCACAAATTTAATACCGACCGTTTTTTTTTTTTTTTTTTTTTCATTACTTCATTTGTTATAAATTTTTTCATGAATTATAAAAATTGCGGCGGCTAGAGACCATACAAACTTTTTTAGCAGAAATCAGTCTTATAAAATCGGAACAGGTGTTTCAATTTTTCCATAAATTTTTACATAAGAAGGAGTCTTGCTGCTCTACGGCATTGTGAAAAAAGGTTATCTGAAATTTAATGTTCATGTACTGGAAGTTTTTATTCATAAGCTGCTATACTAAATTTACTATCCAAGTGCGATGTCCAATTTATTTTCGGTGAAGTAATTTCTATAATTTGCTTTAATTTTACTGTAAAAGAACTGTACTTTTAAAAATTTGCTTCACTTTCATTGCGCTAGCACCTTAATTTTATATCACGATGTTGCATTGAATGTAATTGACGAGTTTATGAATAAAAACGCAGTCTTTTCTTCCAGTGCGGTGCACTAAATATCAGCTTAATTGTTAAAGTCGTTCTTGAATTATAGTAATTCAAATTTTGCAAGCCTACCACACATACACCCACACACATTCAAATAAACATTTTCTCCGAGTCACTTTTCTCGATTTTCGATGCCACATTGCATAATTTACCATAAAAATTAATAAAAATGTCGTTTTGTTTTTCACGAAAGCAAAGTTTCATCAATGGGAAGCAAAAATCCTATAAAAGTCGATAAAAAAAATGGTTTAATATGCCTATTAGATGCGAAGTCTATTCAAGTTCCAACTCCAAAGACCGGATGCTTCTGATGACATGCGTCGAGGAGTACATACACTCTTTTGTCTATCCTCAGGTTCATAGTCTTCGTCTCTTGTCTCCGGTTCTTGTCGCTGCTTTTGAACGTCTCATCTTTCTTCCTCGTCATCCCGATCTCCTATTCCCGAGGCTCTTCGGTGAGAGTGCCGCGCGAGAGAGATTTCGAGTGAGTGAGACTCGAGTGGTGGGATCTCTCGAGTGTAAAAGGACGATAAGCCGATATAGTCTCGCACTCGTGATGTTGGCATCGAAAGATCTCTTTGGTCCAGGTCCATTTGGCTGCTGCAGTGCCAATCTTCTTCCATTTCTCTTCGTTCCCTTTTCCTTCTCACTTCTTCTTCTTCATCATCATCTTCTTCTTCGGCTACTCATCTTCCGCTCTTTTTTCTTCCTCGCTATTTCCTTTCTCCACTCGTCTCTTCTTCCTTTTTCCAGCTGGCATACGTATAGTATTCCCAATCCTGCACACAGCAGAGGCCCTTTTTGGAGTGCTGGAAAAGTGGAGCAAAAAAAAGCGATGGGGACAAAAGACTGGTTCTGTGGTTCTTCGAGGCATTGCCGAAGAGAGCCCAGGGAGCCCTCTCGACGAATGGGAAGCTTTGCAGGCCTACGTCACTCTGCGGGGTACACGCCAATGGACGTTTTTAAGATGTCCACACACACACATATACACATTCAGCCTCTTATTTTCTGCTTCTCCTTAGAGAGATCTCAGATTTCGTACTCTCGACTCAACTACCATTATCCTGCAGACTGATTGACTGATTTCAATTGCGTGTTCATGGGTTTCCTTTATTTTTCGTCATTGAGAAAGATGTTTTGGTGAAAATCGTTTTTTTCCGGATTTTTAGGCGAGTTTAGTGAAAAAAAAAAAACAAATTGCAAATTGTTTCCGCATTATTTTGTGCTTTTTAAACATAATACTGTATTTTTTGTTGGAGATGTTTTGTAAAAAGTAAGAATAATGAAGAAGAAATTTGCAAGGTTCCACTTTGTCGACTTGTTTTTTTAGGTCGAGAGACGTTTTTGCAAAAAATTCAAAGTTCCGGTAAAATTTGAAGCGCCTGATCAATTTAGGTTACATTTTTGAACAAACTTTTGTTCTTGCTAATCCGTACGTGAAGTAATTGATTTGCATTTTACTAATAACGTCAATATTTTCGATATACACTGCAACTGGATATTAACTTGTTTTTGTACATTTAAGCAGAGTTCTCACGTTATGAACATTTTATGATACTTGGATTTAAAAAATGTCATGCCATTTTATGACACTATGAATAAAAAAATATGATGTCATTCACAATGACACTTTGAATTTACAAACATGATGCCATTTAATAACACTGTGAATAATGATAAAAAAGTTTTCCGGCTTAAAAAAGCCTATAAAGAAAAACCTTGCTAATTGCTTAAATATTTTTTACTTTTCCCGAATCGTAGGTCATTGGCGTGAGTAAAATGATTATGCAGTTTAGTATCAAGTCGGCAGAATATTCATATAAAACTAATGAATGTCAAATCACATCGTAACAATCCGGTTTAAAAAGTCAAACTGGAATTTTCTGCAAATTGTATCCGCCAGCTATTAAAACGCGAAGATCTGTAACGAATAAATTGAATTCATCGATTCTGTCTTATCTACTTCGTTGCTACTGGTATATCGAGTTACATGAGAGGAACATCATGACTCACATACAGGCTCGCGAGATCGAGAAATTATACAATTATAACAGCGCGAGTAAAGTCACTCCGACCTACATCGTTTTGTCGCTCTTATCTCGATTATGATGTACCTACGAATGACACTGCCAGATTTGCAATTAAAAATTTTATCGCCGAGTGCTACATTCCATGGTAGAATATAGAATGAATTACAATATTACCATTCCAAATTATACCAAAAATAAAATAAAATAAAAATCTCCAGAGGACGAAAAAACAATTTTTATCTTAATTTTTTTTATTTATTAATAAGTTGATAATTGTATTGTTCAATAAAATTGCTACCAGATTTGCAATTAAAATTTTATCGCCGAGTGCTACATTCCATGGTAGAATGTAGAATGAATTGCATTATTATTACCATTCGAAATTATAAAAAAAATAAAAAATAAAAATCTCCAGAGGACAAAAAAAACCGACTTTTGTCTTAATTATTTTTATTTATGTATAAGTTGATATTGTATTGTTCAATAAAATTGCTACCAGATTTGCAGTTGGAAATTTTATCACCGCGTTCTACATTTCAACCCGGAGAATAATTGTACTATTATTACTATTCTAAATTACACCGCATAATTTCAAAATTCTTATGAATTCTTATGAATTGACATTGTATTGTTTTGAAAAATTGCTACTGTTGTATTCGTAATTGGCGAATTTTACATCTAATATTCCACGTTTAATATTCCACACCACAGGACAATTGCAGTATTGTTACAATCCTAAATCGAACTAAAAAAAAATAATAATCAACATCCGGAGAAAAAATGTATCTTAATCACTTCTTTAAATAAATGAATTGATATTGCATTATTTATTTTTGCTAATGCCATATTTTAGCAACATGAGATTTTGTCATCACTAACAGATTTGCAATCTGAAATATTATCGACGAGTTCGAAATCCCACAGTGAAGTACAATTACACTATTATTACCATCCCAATTAACTAAAATTAAAAAAAAAAATCAAAATCCTTAGAAGAAGAAAAAAACTATTTTCTTTCTAACTATTTTTTACATAAATTATTTAATACATTATTTGTGCAAATTGCAGCACGTGATTAACTCATCACCAGCAGATTCGCAATTCGAAATTTCATCTGCATTTTACTCTGCATTATTCCACACCGGAAGACAATTGCCATATTATTACACGTCCCGGCGTTTCGAACCCCCAAATCGAGTGAACGTTTTTTCTACCTTGAATGTGGAAGGCAATGATGAATGAGACTCGTCCAACATCTAGGAGTGCAGTTGCCACAGGGGCGTTCGAAAAAAATCCTCGTTGTTACCATTTTAATTCACGTTTTAGTAGATGACAAGCAGAAAACCAAAAACATGCATTTCACGTGGTACGCCAGGAGAGGGGGTTTGTTTTTTTTGACTGGCAGTTAAAATAAGAGACAAGGAGGTGAAAAATGTCGAGACAAACGCGTTAGTACCGAGCAGCCGCTCCGGGCATGAGAACTGGAGCCTGGAATGTCGCTTATCACCCGCAGACCTGGGCACCTGATATCGAAAGCTTATCTTTCCCAACTCGAGACCCCCACCCACTCCGTTCATACACCTTTTGTACATTATTCGTGTAAACGCGTGTGCCGTGTGCTTCTATACTCTTGTGCACACGTGTCGTGTCTGAATACGTTTCACTCAGACAGTCAGCGAGAGAAAAAAATTAATAATTATTTTTTAAACGAGAAATTATTTATTTAAACGATAGACTGAGAGAAAATTATGATATTGGCAACTATAATCAATTTTTCAACAATTGCCACCAGTATAAAATAGTGACCATAACGATGTTTGTAATTACCGTAATTACGAATATAATTGCATGGATTGAAAATTAAATACTGTCACTTTATAGTTAACTGTATTATTACGATTTCTCTAAGTTTATATAATTGATTTAAGGGAATGAATCTACTCAGAAGCTCGAAATAAGGTTGAGATCGGTTTTTTATTTTTTAAGAAACTATTGGTCGAACGAAAACCATTTTTTAAATCGATTCGTAGAAATAAAAAACGATTGTTTTCATAGGAAAATAATATGAAAAAAAGGCCGCCGATCAAGTTTTTTTCAATGATCAGTCGAATGATAGAAGAAGATCATTTTGAATGCGAGAGTGAGGAAAAAAAATTTTATAATTTTTTAATTCGAAAGTTGAATTCCGATTTTAAATAATCATTTATTACATTAAGATTTCAGAAATGCAATTACTATTTATTTTTTTTAATTAACATTCCACTCGTATTAACATTTATATTTTCATTCCGCATTATAAAAAAATCTTCTAAACATAAGTAACAAAATTCGAAAATTTGAAAACTCCTAAATTCTGTAAAAAGAAAAGGTAAATATTGGAAAGGCCGTTTAAAAAAAGTCTTTTCCACTGCATCATAATAAAACACAATTGTGGTAAATGGCTGTTATTGCTATGATTGTTAATTGTAAAGTCGGCTCCCGATTGTTATCATTGCTGATAACAAATGAAGTTGAGTCATCGAATGCAGTGTCAAAGCACCTCACATTTATCGACTTAAGCCACCTGCACTGTGCAGGCAATTTTTCAGGTAATTCCACCTGTTCTATAACGATACTAATTCTCTAATCAACTTGAACTAACCAACACAAATACTAATACAAGTATTTCCACATTCGTAACTCAATAATTTCCCCCACAATATCGAATTTTGTTTATTCTTTTTCACTACAATAAATAAATAATACGATCTTGTTATTTCATTCTGAGATCCATGAATAAAAAATTAATATTTCTCATCTCTTGATATTTAAAAAAAAATTATTCCGATTTTTTTTGTACCTCAATTTCGATCAATAAGAGTGCGGCATTTAACATCACGTGGTACAACTAGGTCGAAATTAATCGATAATTTTTCAAAAATTTCCCGGCAAGGTTGCTAAGCGATAAACAATCATGTTTCTGTCACTTGTAATCTATGCAAATGTTTAAAACGTCAAAGTGCTATTCACGAACGTCGATATGAGTGAGCAAAGAAAGCGATTCGGTGATGAATCGCTTGAGAACATCTTTGAAAAAATTAAACAAAATGTCCCGGCTAATACCGCTAATACAGCTAATACAAACGTTAAATATCGCAATCTTATTGGTCGAAAGTGAGGTTAAAAAAATAATCAACCGAATACCCCTCGAGCTTGAAAATGAATCGGATATATCCCAATTGTTTCTCTACGTGGCATCGATTGAGATTAATTTTGCTCAAAAATCCCTCGCGCTGCGCGTTCGCGATTTTTACAAGCAAAACGTATCTCAATCGTTGCTACGCAACGAAACAATCGGAAAATATCCGATAATTTTCACGCTCTCGGGGTATTACAATCGATTAAACGGAACATTTTAATTTCTTTCTCATTCTATTATTAGATTATTACAAATAAAAAATTCATATTTCTCATCTCTTGATATTAAAAAAAAAATTATTCCGATCAAACGGAACATTTTAATTTCTTTTTCATTCTATTATTAGATTATTACAAATGTCCCTGTTATTTCTTTTTTTTTAACTTCAATCGTGTCGTTATCGTTGCCATGATATCATCGAGTATGTTGAGTCAACAAACGCATGCGGTCTTTCGGAGTAACTCGGTGTAAGTGAGTAACTCAGAGTCCGAATACGCAGTCCATAGGCAAAGGGAGAGTGCACCGGGTGCCTCACGTATGCCCGATTAACTCGCCCGATAGCAGCAACCCCCGTTCGATGAGTCACGTTCCGAATGGCCTATAAGAGGAGGAGGGAGAGAGGAAAAAACATAGGAGTGGGTATAACGGTTGTGGACGAGCGTAATAACCGAGAGAACGACGACCTAAACAACCTGCCGCTGAGGAAAGGGACTTTAAACATGATTATCTGACAGGTTGTGGACACTGTGCGATGCTGAGGAAACCGAGAGTGCGAGTGATAGAGAGTTATCGAGGAAGTAGGGGCAAAATGGACAGTGGGGTAAAAATGTAAATTTCCCTTCAGAGGGTTTGGGTCAAAATCAGGGACATTTAGTCATGCATTTATTCAACTCGCTTGGTGTTGGTGTTATACTAAAAAAAGGGAGCCCCCCTTAAGGGGGCCGAGATATGAGACAAAAAATTCTGTGAATGGTAGACTTCCTTTAAAAAATCTTTCATTTAAAGTTCGTTAAGTTCTAGGCATTATAATTAAGGAATTTTGTTGACATACAGGAACCAAAACAGTGTAAGGTAAAAAGTAAAAATTTTAACTTGTAGTTTTTACACTAAACTGGTGAGGAGATTTTAGTGTTTAATGACTTATTTTATCTGTCGAAGAGTGTATTTTGTTATAAGTGTAGGAGTTTTTATTTTAGGCCTTTGAGACAAAGCTGTGATTTTAAATGTGCGAATAAATATTTCTTCAATCAAAAATTACTAAATACTTGGTTACAGCAAATGTAATTTTCAGTGCTTGAAGAGTTATTAATTTTTTGTAGAACTTTGTTGGCAGGCTTTTAATAGGATTCATTGAATTTGTCAATCGTTTGAAATTTTATAATCTAGGTAAAAAGAAATTTTTAATCCGAGAAAAGAAGACATTAAAAATCGACAGTTTTCAAAAACGTATTGAGACTATTTTACATAAACAATTATATTAATAGTACGACACATAATGTACCATCTAATGTTGGACATCTAAAAAACTTTTGAATCATAACTCCTTTTTCAATCTCTGTTCATCCAAGTAAAAATTTAAAGAATTACAAAAAAAAAACATTTCCATTGTTGACTACTGTTCACATAATTTGCAAAAACGTATTGAGACTGTTTTAATTAAAAAAATTATATTAATAGTATGACACATAATGTACCATCTAATGTTGGACATCTAAAAAAACTTTTGAGTCAAAACTCTTTTTTCAATCTCTGTTCATCAAAATAAAAATTTAAAGAATTACAAAAAAAATATTTTCATCGTTGACTTGTGTTCACATGATTTTCAAATTGTTCGTTCACACAAAAAACTACATATGAATGTTACAATCAAATACGTTTCTCAAAAATAAGAAAATTCAGTAACATATCGTGTATAATATTTATTTCGAGAAAAGTGTAAGTGACTTACCTGTAGGGAATGGAAATGTGTACGTGTGTCTGTAGACATAATAAGGAATACAGAGGAGGAACAGGAGGAGGTGGATGAGCAGGAGGCAACCGTTGTGCTGTGCCCCAAGCTCGACATTTGGGTCCTTCCGGTCGTCAGGTGCTACAAGGGAGCACCTTATAGCAACACAGAGGTCGGACTGCGCAGGAAAGGCAGGTGTAAAACGAGGGGGAATCCTATATAGCTGAGTACGCTACTACTGTCCAAACTGAACTTGGAACCCTCGTCTCGTAGACTCGTCATTCACTGTATACACAGAAGAGGCTCGCACTGTTATATACCTTCGAATTTCCCAGGATGTGTATATATATATATATATACAAAGCAACAGCCAACCAGACGTGACTAGAGGAGTCGGAGACTCGCCGCCGCAGTGAGAGACAAAAACGGCCAGCGGACATTTAATATATCGTCCTAGTCGGCAGGGTCTTAGAGAAACTCGAGACAGCAGGTAGAACTGAACTTTGTAGATGCATCAGCAAGATGCTTCGTACAGGTAAGCATCAGAGAATTCTCGGTTTTTCCACAATCGACTTTTTCATCTGCTGTACCTGCCCATGATTATGGAATACATGACTGGAGAGCAGAAAAAAAAAGAAATTCAGTAATAAAGATTTTTAATAATATTGGATGTAAAAACTTTAATTTAAATAAATTGAAAATAAAGTTTTTAATTTTTTAAAAAAGTAATTCAGAGATGCATCAGCAAGATGCGTCGTACAGGTAAGCATCAGAGAATTCTCGGTTATTCCACAATCAACTTTTTCATCTGCTATACCTGCCCATGATTATGGAATACATGACTGGAGAGCAGAAAAAAAAGAAATTCAATAATAAATTTTTTTAATAATATTGGATGTAAAAACTTTAATGTAAATAAATTGAAAATAAAGTTTTTAATTTAAAAAAAAAAGTAATTCAGAATTTCAAAAAAGTTTTTGTTTTTCTTCTTTACAGAGAAATAGCTTAGTATATTGTTTATTATCAATATTAATTTTTATCGATTATTCGCGGAAATTTTTTTATGCTGGCAGATTTGCGAAGCGAAAGTTTATTGTTTTCTAGGATTATTTACCGCGGGTTAAGAATCCTTTAAGTCGGACTAGCAAAACATAAGTTGTTCGAGTTTTTTATAATAAAAAAAATAATGTTCACGTATCCCAGGCAGAATTTGAATTCATTGGTACTCGAGGACTTTGGTACTTGTTTGGTTACTTCGTATTTTAACACAGAGTACTTCTCACTTTTACAAAAAGTACTTTAGACAAATTACTTAAACTACTTTAAGATTAATTAAAGCGTCTCTCACGTCGATATTAAGTACTCGAAGTACTTAATACATATTATGAAAAATTCTTTTATTAACCACACACCACATACAGAATACTGAGCTGAAGGACATCGGTCGATGGCTCGTTGGCAATTAATGCAAACATATAGATCTCGTTTATAAATAGCAACTCATTATGCTTCGCCAATATCTGTGCTAATTGTCAATAAATTTCATGTACTACTATTACTTTTATTATTTTATACTTCAAAGTACGTTCCGATAATTTTCCCGCTGTATTGGCGTCATTATACTTGTTGGATTGGCAACGGTTAATAATTAAGAAATACATTAGCAAAATGCACGTTGTTTAATTTTCTAAAATTATTTTTTTTAAACACACAATATTTACGATTCGTAGTACAATTTTTATAGACAAACGGAAAAAAAAAAAAAAAAACATTCAGTGGAAATTTTTTTTACGCGCGTGTAGGGAGTAAAGATTCTTGGAATATATTCTTTTGTACGGGGATTAGGACGGAGTTGGCTGGCGGCAGCGTTGCACCTTGTGGCGAGAATGTGTTTTTTTTTGTGTGTCGTGCGTCAATGGGATCACAAGAATTCCACAGCGGATCGGTTTATAGATATACCATTGTGCTCTCCGTTATTAATTCTATCATTTTACCGTGGTGACGCCTTGGCATGAGCGCGAGGAACGTCAGGCAATCCGATTCCCCGATCGATTACCACTTTTATGTAACGCAAAAGGCACAGGGAGCCTGTGAGTGACTCGGCTCGCACCTCAAACGCGTTATCGTGTTACAGAAGCGCACGAGTCGAATGTGCGCTGTATCCGCCGAGATATCTGGAACGCGTACAACACTCGGTGCAGTCCACGCGCTCACATACACGTCTTTATTACATCCGATCGCGCATAGTGCTGTTGACCCCGTTAGAAAACATTTATTTTCCCATCTCGGTGGAGAAAATGAATTGATACGATTTCTTAATCATTTTCCGTTTCCGATCCCACAAATATAATGACCCCAACACAGCAGGAAAATTATCGGAATGTAATTTAAAGTATTAAATTCATACATATATTTTTAATAATTGGTATTCGGTACCTTAAGTACTTCGTATCAACGTATTAAATACTTCGAGTACTTTACATCAGCGTGAGAGGTGCTTCAAGTAATCTGTGACAGTACAAAGTATTTCGAGTAATTTGTCTAAAATACTTTTTATAAAAGTGAGAAGTACTTTGTCTAAAATACTTTTCATAAGAGTACCAAGTACTTGTGGAAAATTACCACCTCCCTTGTGTAAAAGTACCAAGTACCTTGTGGAAAAGTACCAAGTACTTTGGGTAAAAGTACCAAGTGCTTTGTGCAAAACTACCCAATACTTTGTGTAAAAGTACCCAGTACCTTGCGTGAAAGTATCAACCACTTTGTGTAAAATTAGTAAATAACTAAACAAATACCCAAGCCCTTGAGTGCCAATCGGACTGCAGATACCAAACAAGCACCAAAGTACATTAAGTCCAGACCAGGTACCAAGATACTTGAATACCAATCAGGTATCCAAGTACTCAAAGTATTCTTCAACTGCACAGACAATTTTAGTGCCAAACAAGTACAAAGATACCTTCCATATCAATCGAGTACACGAGTACTTTTACTGCCGAACAAGAATTCAGGTATTCTAAGATTCCGAGAGTACCGAGATACAAGAGTCGTTAAAAAATCTTTGCTGCCGAGTACTTCACTCCGTTCGAGGCTTGTATCGTTTCCAGCTCGGGCAGAAAACTTTAACGACTCGGGAACACGTTGGAGAAGTCGTTTTCCTGAGCGGCCTATGCAGCGCTACGCTGCAGTTGGTGCTCTCGCGCGGTAGCATGCACATAGGCGTGCACCAACGAGGAAAATAATGGTCTCTCTCTCTCTCTCTCTCGCGATCTTGGCCTACATCCGAGGGGATCCCCACTCTATTTTTCTTTTTCTGTTTTTTTTTCCCTCTTCTTCTTCTCTCTTCCTTTTCAATCTCAATTGTACCGGAGTGTGGAGCACTCGCTGGGCGCCAGTGCGTGAGACGCCCGCTCGCCGAAGTGCAGGTCGACGGAGATGGAAAAAGGGTAATGAAGAGGAAGCGGACGAAGAAAAGCGTGAGATCGCACACGAAAAGAGCCCTTGCCGAGAGGCGGAGGAAAAATGTGCGACAACAAATTGAGCAACTTCAAATAAGTCTGCACCCTTATCGCTTTGTTCAACTCTTTGGTATTTTATTTCTTCGTCACTATTGTTGGCGATGATGAAAAGACACCAAAACTGCGTTTGACCTCCAATTTTTCATTCTTCCATGGCGCGGCTTTAAGTTTTTTATTCCGCCTTTTCTACGATGTAAAAAATTTTTTTATGAAAATGAATAGTGTTTAAAGGAATTTAATAGCGGATACAACACATTTTGTATTTAATATACACGTATAGTTTAAGATCCATGTACAATGTATTGAAATTAATTTTTTATGTTTGAAATGTTTTTGGGAAGCTACTTGATCAATTGTGTTAATATTTTGTGGGTTTAATCAGTGGTTTTATGTCACGCGCATATCCGAAATTTGATAAAGTTCTGAAAAAAATGTGTACGCCAGTTAAACTATGAAAAAGCTGAATTATTTGAGTACAATTGAAGCAGAAATATTTATTAAATTAGTCGCGAAAAATGAATCGAATATATGTTTCATTAGAAAATGCATGTAATTAAAGGAATTAAATATTAACCAGTTTAAATAAATATTGTCGACATTCAAACAAATATTGGTTGGATTCATCAATAAATTCAGTCGATACGATTGACGTATTCGATTGATAATACGAACACGTATATTGTCTGCTATTTTCATAAGATAGTTCGAGGCAATCACAATGTTTAGTGAAAAAAATTAAATATTTTGTTGAATCAATAAAATTTCGATCCCGTTCAACAAATCAACCAATTAAATATATCATTGATTCAAACAAAGCATTCATTTGAATATTTTGCAATAAAGGGCTCATTTGAATATTTAAAAATAAAGGGTTCATTCGAATATTCTCAAATAAAGGATTCATTCGAATATATTCAGATAAAAGGTTCATTTGAATATTTTTAAATAAAGAGTTTATTTGAATATTTTCAAATAAAGAGTTCATCCAAATACGTTCAAATAAATGTTATATTTAAAAATATAATTAAATCAACTCAATTATACATTTATCTGAGTTGCCTTCTTTCTTTGCTCCCCTTCTTCGTGTTGTCGTTCGTGCGACTGAACGTAACCTTGACAATGGGCAAATGGTTCTCATGACAGACAGAGACAAAACGTTATGGAGATTGGCGAGGCATAGCAGACGAGGACACCAGCCACTTTGAGTTGTTCCCTAAACGCCGCAACTCCCGTCATACGTAATCTCGATGAATACTGCTGAGATATCCTCTCGATTGTTCGCTATTGACCGCGGTGCCTCTTTAATCGTTGCTGGTGGTATTCACGATACGAGAAAGCGATAAACCGAAATAGAGGTGAGGACCAATTAGCAGTGAATAATAATTAATCGCACGTAGATCGTTCGGCAGCATCGCCAGTTCAATGGAATACACGGTGTAAAGGGAAAACGTTGAGAGAGAATGCTCGCGGCTTTCGTTATACTTCGATACGCGCTGCTTTTCTTCCACGCTACGGTGATAACGCAATTTAAACGATATTATACACTCTACATTGTGCAGCATAAAATCTCTGGTGGTCCTATTATACTCCGTCCTCTGGAGATGCTCCATTTCCTGCGGCAAATTATTCTGCAGTGTTCTCCACACTTTTTCTTTGGAAGCTTTTTCATTTTATTTTATTTTTTTCCCTCCGCTTTCGATAAATGTAACAATAGTTTGCAATAATATTATAAAAATTCTGTACAGTGAAGAATGAATAACTTTTTTGTACTGAAAACCTTGTAATTAATTAATTAAGTTCTCTCCAGGAATTTTTGGCTAATTTTACAATTTTGTTGTTGTTGTTGTTTCCCAGTTTTACAAAATAATGATTTTTAAATATTGACTTCCGGTAAATGATCAGTCAGAAGAACAATTTCCAAAAATGTCGAGGACCCTTTTAATTTTTTGTAAAACAACATAATTTTCCACACAAATTATTTTTTACCCTTTTTGAAAATTGTTATTATTGTATTTTTTTTATATCTATCGTGTGTTATAATAAATGACGTTGTTTTATGCTGTGAATACTTTGATTGAGAGTTTTTTAAAATATAAAAATGGAGCGAAATTGAATATCGTGAAAAAGTTTGCGATATATAAACATAAAAAGGTACTTTGTGTGAGAATTAAGCCGTGAACGAAGGAAACTGAATAGTCGAAGGTTTCATCGGACGTGTATCCACGCGACGGTGAATCCTCGGAACCGGAAGTGGCCATGGGAATAAATGCGAGACGGAGCAATGGCGGGGGCTTATCGTTAACTATTTTGTATTCAACCGGTGACGCCCCGTACAAAGTTAGAGAGAGAAAGACGCTTTTCTCGTTTCGTATCGCAAGGATGTTCTAACAACTGCTGTTGTTGCTTGCCGAAGGCAAATACTTTGGGAAGGATTTTTCTGAGAGAAGAACACACACATCATCGAGGATTCCAGTGGCGCTCGAGTCGCACCATGCTCAAGTACACTATGGTGCTTTCTACGTCACATAGCATACATATATTCCCTGTCAATTGACAAATTACCAATTGGCCCTTTTAGATTCGTCTAATAATGACCTACGTTTTATTGCAACTTAAAGGCACCCTCTGTTAATTTTTTCAGATTTTATGAGCCTATATTTTAGAAAAGGCGATATTTTTTTTAAGGCCGTAGGGTCACGACCTTAATTTTTAGACACATCACTGAATTTTGTAATATACTATCAATAATGCACAGAGGAATCTGTGTGTAAAAAATCAGGCCATTTCGGCGCACAAATAAATGCAAAGTCGAAAAATTTAACACAGGCTCTTATGGAAAAGGCTTTTCGGTGGACCTTTTATTTTTTTTACCTGCATTTCCGATAAAGTACATGAAGAAACAATAAATCGAAAATGATCTGAAGGTTTCAGCGATTTAATTGACATTAAGAAAATGGCGGGTGGGTTACCGAATGTTTTTTTAATAAAAATATCTTATTTAAATAAGAACCACTCTAAACATACATTGTTCAGAGGAAAATAGTTTCTACCAAATAGCATTTGGTAGAAAATTGAATTTGAAAACCCAAATAAAATTTGTTAAGCGGAAATAAAAATGGGCATTTATGGGAGCAATGTAAAAATGGACGAATGTGAGGCTTCGGTGACGGAGAATGCCTGATGTATGGCGCGAGGACGAACGATCAAGCTCCGCGCCAGACCAACACGAGAGCCGTAACTAACCCAGGCTAACCGGTGGAACGCGAGGAGGACAACAATGCCCACGGCGCAATCAGTCGATCGGTAATAGCACACAGGGCACGTTTTAAGTGTACTGTAGTGGTAGCACACCAGTGGTTATACTACGCCACTATGCATTCTCTTCTTTACTGTACTATCGTCCACTATACCATGGAATCTATAGAATTCTTGCACTCCAGAATTTCCATAAAACTTTCGTTCTTGATAACGGAGCGATAAAAATCCTTTTACAAACTTATTTCGTCTGGGGTCGACGTAGACTGCGTTAAAGTTAACGCTTGATTGTCTGGACTCGTGATATTGTGCGGGCTTTTTATTTGGGTTAACATTTCATTACTTGGATTTCGGATTTAGTAGAGATTATTTTTTATTGAGGCGGAAGTGTTCAGACGTGAATTTTTGTGAGGAATTTATAGCCTTGCACGTTTTTTTAATCGTCGTCACTCTAATTTCCCTCAAATTTAGAATAGTCGGCTAAATAGTTTTAAATAGTTTCAGCGCTTTTGAGATTGAATATTTGGATTAAAAAATTGGTAGATCACAATACTTTCTGAACAAATGCGTGAAAATTATCCTTTTGATGCTCGGAGTGTGGCGGAGATGTGTGAGAAAGTAGTTTTTGCGCACCAGCGCGCTAAAACTCCACCTTTTAAGCCTGACCTATGGCGAATAAGTGCGAGAAAATGGCTTTTGCGCAGCCGTGCGCTAAAACTCCACCTTTTAAGCCTGGAGTACGGCGAAAGAGTGGGAGAAAGTGGCCTTTGCATATTAGTGCGTTAAACTCCACCTTCTAAGCCTGGAGTATGGCGAAAGTGTGCGAAAAAATGGCTTTTGTGTACTAGTGCGCTAAAACTCCCCCTTTTAAGACTGGAGTGTGGTAAAAGTGTGTGAGAAAATGGCTTTTGCGCACCAGTGCGCTAAAACTCCCCCTTTTAAACCTGGAGTGTGACAAAAGTGTGCGAGAAAGTTGTTTTTGTACACTAGTGCGAAAAAAGCGTTAAAAAAAATACCATCGTAAAGTCCGGCAACCGAATAAAAGAGATATACATCAATAAATAACACCAATTTCAAATTTACAACAACAAAAAATCATACGACTACTGGACTACTGTGCTTTAATTGTTTTTTCCTCAAATTATTTTCCCTCAATGACGTCAAATTGAGTTATTATCGTATCCACCTGAGAATGGAATTCCCAGAGATAGTTGTGTTAGTCATGTACAGTGAGATAGTTGAAATGCGTTGCTGCGGCGAGAGAGAACGCCTGCATCACTGCGACTATGTTTCTGCCTTCTCGAGAAGCTCTCACGATGGAAATACGGCCGTGGCCACGGTCGCGCGACTCGCCTGCCAATTCTTCACTTCGTCTCATTCCTTCTCGCATCGTCGCGCAATATATCGTTGAATGTGTGTATAGTATACTATTTAATGGCTGCGGCACTAGAGTCGTGACTTTGGTCGAACGAGTCGCGAATCAACAGTGAGTGTATAGTGGAGGGTCCCCGGGGTGTCGATTACGAGGGCGTCGATCGTACATCGTGTGTCCCCGGCTCGAATGACACATCGATTCTATCGCTGCATATGTGATGCAGTGCGTGTAGATGGGAAAAATTAATGTCGATTGATCCGTGAACGTCAATCTCAATGAGATATTCGCTCTTCAGCATCGTACTACTTGCCAAGTACTCAGACATTTTTTTTGCTTTATTTTCATACTTTTATTTATCGATAGAGAAATTTTTATTTTCTTGAGGAAGATTTACAATTTTTTTTTGTTTTACTTGCACTGTTGCACTACTTGCCAAGTGCTGGGACATTATTTGCGTTATTCTGATACATTTAATTATCGATAGAGAAATTCTTATTTTCTTGAGGAAGATTTACAATTTTTTTTTGTTTTACTTGCACTGTTGCACTTCTTGCCAAGTGCTGGGACATTTTTTTGCGTTATTCTGATACATTTAATTATCGATAGAGAAATTCTTATTTTCTTGAGGAAGATGTGAAATTTTTATGTGTTTTGGTCTCCGACCAGATTACAACTTCAGGATGCGATAGTCTATACTATTCCGAGATTGGTACTTTTATTTTGACTTTTACCAGAACTCTGATAAGTGGTACACGTCAATAAATATACGCTTAATAATTCTGTTATGAGAAGTATATGTCAAATAAAAATTATTTATTGTAAAAAGAAGGTTTTCGGTGGAGTTGAAAAAATAGAATAAGAAGTGTAACACTCCTAAAATCCTGGAACCAAAAGTTTGTGAAATATTAACCAATCCCTTAATCTTTTAAACTCTCTTTGTTCAATTTTAAATTTTGATTTCTCTTATTTATATTTTCTTATGTCAGGAATTAAATAAGGCTATTTTATAACCGTTCATTTTCTTTACATGCTCATCAACAAACCATAATATTCGCTTTGCCCTCTAAAGTTCTCTATCTCAAGTCAATGAGCAAGTCTTTTTGACTTCAAAATTTTGAGGTAAAAAATAGAAAAAAAAACTGTAATACCCCTAAGATCCAGGATCCAAATCTCTATCAAATATTAACCAATCTCTTAATATTTTAAACTCTCTTTGTCCAATTTGAAGTTTTTCTTTTTCTTATTCCCATTTTATTATCTCAGAAATTAAATAACGCTATTTTACAACTCTTCTTTCTCTTTGCTTCCTCACCAAAAAACTACAAGGTTCGCTTTGCCCTTTAAAGTTCACCATCCTGAGCAATTAGCAAGGATTTTTGTTTTCACATTTTTGAGTTAACAAAATAGAAAAAAAAACTGTAATACTCCTAAGATCCATAATCCAAATCTCTGTCAAATATTAATCAATCTGTTAATTTTTTAAACTCTCTTTGTCCAATTTAAAGTTTTCCTTTCTCTTATTCACATTTTATTATCCCAGAAATTAAATAACGCTATTTTGCAACTCTTCTTTCTCTTCGCTCCCTCACCAAAAAACGACAAGGTTCGCTTTGCCCTTTAAAGTTCTCCATCTCAAGTCAATGAGCAAGTATTTTTTACTTCAAATTTTTGAGGTAAAAAGATAGAACAAAAAAAAATGTAATACCCCTAAGATCCAGTATCCAAATCTCTGTCAAACATTAACTAATTTGTTAATCTTTAAACTCACTTTGCCCAATTTGAAGTTTTGTTCTTTCTCTTATTTACATTTTATTATGCCAGAAATTGAATGAAGCCTATTTTACAACTCTTCTTTCTCTTTGCTTTCTCATCAAGAAACTATAAGGTTCACTTGGCCCGTTTAAAGTTTTCCATCTCGAGTCAATGAGCAAGTATTCATATAGCTTGTCGCCTGGGCGCTTCCGTTACCCGCAACCATGAATAAGTTGAAGGGTATATAGAGAAAGGGATTGAGAGGAGCATATAGCATGGAAACGCCTGGAGGTTTTGTGCTCGTTCCTTGAAGACGAGAGGAAGAGAACTCGGTAGGAGGGTTGCCGTCACCTCTTCTGAACGGCACAGGAGATGAGACTCCGCAATTGCGTGTTCGTGGGCGTCTTTCTATCCTACGTCTATTCTATTTCTGAACGGACGATGATGAGTTTTCCGAGAGAATCGAAGGTACGGTGATAATAAAGCTTCGTTATCGGGTATTGCACGTGATAGGTTCGCGTTGTCAACGAGAACGATCGTACAAAAATGTCATTTCATGAGAAATACAAATGGAGACCATGAATCAGAGAAAGTAAAAAGTACAAAAGAATTTTTTAAGCTCTTTTGACGAATTTCTGTGATAAATTCCATTTTTAATCAAGTTAGTTTGTTAAATTTATTTCTTAAATTCTTGAGACGATTTGCTAACGTCTTGTTTTTTGGTCCATATTATATAATTAAAACACTTCGCTGTTTGGGGAGATTGATAATTTTTTATGTTAAAAAAAAAAAATTCATATTTTGTACTAAAAAATTTGTAAGAATTTTGAGGCACTGTAGAAAATTCATTACCAATTCAATCTACTCTTGCTAACCCTTTTCCTGTTAGAGCGCTTATAAAAATAGTTATTCTATTTTGTATTACTTTTTTTAATCATCATTGTATAGCTGACATTTGTATTGTTTCTTTTTATTATGGTAAATAATTTTTGTATGAGGTATGTTTTTTTTTTTTGCAGATATTTATGCGTGTTCATGTGGGCGCGAGTTATTCGTAAGGAATGTTGTTCATCTCCACGACCGGATTTAACATACTGCGCCCACAAGTTCGTATAATCTGTGCATAATGTTATGTTAAGTGTGTGATAGGTTGGGCTCAGAGTTCCTTCGTCTCGTTATGCGCTGGGATTAAAGCTTGGGGCCCTCGTGGCATCGAGCCAAGCCTTCGGCCAACACAAGGGCTATACTCGAGCCACAGCCGAGTCCTTGAGCGGCTGGTGTAATACTGGTAGAGAATTAACCCGAACCCATTTGGGGTTCAGAGTTTCTGTTAAAACCTTCAAATTTGAGATCTCAATAATCAAGGGAACTCCGATTTCAATTGACGTTTTGTCAATAATATATTTGGCCCAGTAAAATCTCCAATTTCATAATTTCAGTCTAGTTTAGTAATTTGGTTTGTTATTAAGTTAAGCAAAATAACTAATCCCATTTATTTGGTTATTACAAGAGAAACTGTCCTGTAGATTTATTGAAAAATAATGAGGATCATGCTATTTAAAATATATTGTTCCTTTTTTTGAGATTTCTCTTGTAATAACTGTGGATTTTTAGTGTCGTTTTTAGATCAATGTTTTGCATCCTTGGGATTGATTATTCGTTATTATCGTTTAATATTCGCATTAAATCACAGTGGATAATTCCTGTCCATTTAGCTTCTTTTGAATTTACACTAAGACAAGATATTTCAATAAAAACTCAGTTTACAAATAAAATGTCAAGACTTTCCCTTACAGGATCAGTACAGGGCAATTGGCGAGTAAAATAGCTTATTTTCCCCACTTGTTACTTTATATTTCAATGAACCTCGCCATTTCGATAATTTACTAATGTTGTTTCGGTAAAATTGTAACATTTTGTACATTTTCACAACTCAATCACAAATATATATATTTTATTCGAGTGCTATTTTTTCTTGAACTGAATACTTCAGCCTCAATAAATTCGTAGCGTTGACTCTATAATTGACAATTTTCGCTGAAATGGTATATTTGACTTATATGGCAAATGTAACTGGATTTAAAAAACCAGATTTTTACAAATTTGAGGTCAACGAAGAGTACTGCATTGCCCTAAATTTCTAATAAATAGAACAGGGTCGAATTTGAATTCTATTCAAGAATGGAGCATTTACAGTGCCGGAAGGGGTACAGAATATACTCATAAAGCAGAACGGACTCTTTTCATAACTTCTCAGGGGCTTTCAATGAGCCTGTTAGCCTATAGCTTCGTTCATTTAGGAGTGAGCCAAGTCAGGTTCCCCAAGCGTCACCTAGCGGCTTTAGTTGCTACTCATGTGTTCATCCACGAGCTCGCAATGAATCAAGAGTCGCTAAGGAAGAGAACGTCAAGAAAACTTGATGCACAATTGCCACAAAAGATACTGAAAAAGCCTTAGATATACGAGCTTCAGTCAAAATTGTGGATCCAGTGCCTCGAAATGTAGTACTAAATTCTTAGTATTCTGCAACTCTCCTAATGATCATTGGATTTTTAATGAACCCAAAAATATCGTTAATTACTGCCCCCATATTTTGTGTAATCAATCACTGTTCCGAGAGGGTCAACTTATTTTTAAAAAGGATTAAGTAATCATTTATATCAATGATATCCATGACAAAAGTTTCATCTGTTTATGAACTGCGGTTATTTTTAACGATATTCTTTGGAGCCTCCAAACAATTTATTTACGACACGCCGTTAAACAAAATGTAAAACAAAAGTTTAAAGATTTCAGAACAACTCCACACTTTCCCGAATTAACGAGTAAGTAAAAATTTGCTAAAAATCGAGAAAACAAAATTAGATAATTGCCATTGGACCCCAGCCTAATTAAAAAAAGTTATGAAAAACAATTGTAATTCCATTAATTTAACGAAAACCACATTCACAGCGGAACAATTGATCTCATTGGCAAATGATTAATTTTTTTTTCTCAAAATTTCTTAAGATATGATCTTGGAAAATTGTGAAGAAATTTAAACCCCATAAATTTCCTATACTTTACTTCCAATAGTCACTTTTGCCATAGAGTAAAAAAAAATCTTTGTCTCGGCTTCAAGAGACTACATTTGTTTCAATGACGTCATTAAATGAACAGGTGAAATTTCTGTCGATGAACACCAACAATTTAAGTCTGATTAATTCAGGAATTACATTTATGTGTGTGATCGTTTAAAAGCTGTTAATTAACTTACTTGTAGATGGATTCCGGAGAACCTGAATCTCCCGGTGGTATCAATAAGTTGGTATCGTTGGCTGCTGAGGAGGTCGATCCCCTCGGTGATCTTGGGCCACCCTCAGTGTCTCCGATCAGGACTTCCGTCCCTCCATTTTGGAAAGGGCTGCTGGCCCGACGTTCGCCGGTTCGGCCGGTTTGCACAGGTTGCTGAGAAAACCGAAAAGTACATGAGTTCACAAGCGTCATTGGCCGGACGTTAATGTGATAACAAAATTTACGAGGCACATAAGATTCCTCGGCGCTGAATTTAATACCGACATTTAAAGGCTATTATATTATACTGCAACTCACCAGTAAATTCGATTCCTCCGGACAACTTCGCTGCTTTTCTAACCCGTCCTTACGGTCCTTCGACTCCTCCTCCGGTTTTGCAACGCCTTTGGGAACCGTTCCGTTGCTCAGCTTCGCTGGCACGTTTCGATTCGCCGCTTCTCTGTTTTATGATAAAGAAAAATAACGTTAAATACAATACAGTAATGTCGTGGGACACATTATTTAAAATAATACTGTAAAAATGTTCTTAACGATGATCAATGTATTATAAGTTTTTTTTTTGTTGATACAGGTACAGCCTGTATTATATTTAATATGCGAGTACTGCAAAATTTGATGTGTCATGCAGTTAAGATATTATAAAAACTGTGTGCTTATCATATCTATTTTTTTTTTGTACAAAGTGTGTTTATATTAAATTCAATTTAATGCACGGCATCTGCGAAAATAATTCCAATACAGTTTCATATTCGTTTTCAAATTAAATAATTTTCAAAGTAAATCTCTAGATTTGACAAATTTTTTCAATATTGTTACTTTGAATATCTAATGCCTTGTAAGTAGTAAAATGCATAAGATGGTGAAGAAATTTATGGTAAAGTTTGTAAATAAAAGCTTCCAGTCTGGTACTGTAATTTTATAGCAAATGTTTTAAAAAGTGTATTGAAGAAAAAGTCTTTCAGGATTTTTTCGTCTATGACAGCTAATTGTTTTTGTTGTTAAAGTGATTTCCGTCACATGATATTGAGCGAAAACTTTGCCATCTGTTCGTGAAATTTATAGAAATTAATAATGCATACCAATTTTATTTTGCATGCAAATTGCATTGCGTAGATAGAATTTTTTTGTCAGCATATTGAAGGCATTATTTATTCAATAATAAGTTAAATAAATCATGCTAAAATTAACGGTATCTGACCGAAGATAGTTGCAAAAAATTGACGTCATATAAACATCGTTTAATTCTATCATCTTAACTTAAAACAAAGGGAAAGCATTTTTGTCTTGGACGTTTATAAACAGAACTCAATTTGTTCAGTGACCTGCTCCAATCGAGATTTTGTCTCTAAAAACAGTTTTATGCGAGATATCTAACGTTACATACATTTCTTTTACAATTGATCTGCGAATTTTCCAAACTTGAACACAATATAAGTATTTTTCACGAATGTAACGATATTTTAAATACATGTGTATGGCAGGAATTATTTTAAGATTATGTTTATTATTAAAAAGCTAACTTCAGAGTCGTCATAATGCGTCGTTTTTGATTTTAAAGCACAAGAAAATAGTTTGATAAAAAATGGCTTGAAATAATTCAATTTATGATTGTTTATTTATTGTTGATCATATTTATTTTTATTCAGTTAATTTCCAACCTCGGTAATTTCTACTCTGAAGATACTTTGCATACACCATTTAAAAGACGGTGGACCATATTGCACATAGGCATTACTTTATTTAATCATTTCACGGTTCGTTTGAAGCGAAATTTGCACTTTTTTGTTGAAAATAATAAAAATTTCCTGACTACAGATTATGCGCAAATGAAGTTTATGCATAAAACAATATGATCATAAAATAATTTCCGCCAGAAATAAAAAAACTTCTTTTATTTCCTTTTTTCAATTTCCCATGACCGTAATAAATAATTATGGCCATTTCGCTGGCCATTTTGTGCAATCGTGTTTTTGTAATACGTAAAAAAAAAGTCTTCATGTAATAGTTCTATAAAAACGAATTCATTTTAACCACCATAGTATTTCATAGTTGCATTTTTACGAAAATTATCTATCATTGATCCAAAATCATCTTCATTAATTTCACGTTGACATAAATCGTGGGGTGAAATATCCGCTCATTCAAAAATTCTCTAATTCGCAGTGATGCTGCAGTATTAAATTTGGTGTGAAAATAATTTCGCCCGGAAATATGTCTACAGAGGGAAAAAAGAAAATGAAACGAAAATTGAAAAATATCTTTTATTAATAGACGTCGTCACAATTTCAAGAAAATTTTCTTGGCTCGTGGATAACGCATCTGCTTCAAATGTCCTTCAAATCAAAACTGTGCAAAAAGATAATTAATCATGCATCGCTAGCATAAAATAATTTAGATGTCACCAAACGCTTTTAATCGACAGTCTATTTAATATATTTCCAGGAAATATACCTGTCTGCGAGGGTGACCGTTATGTGACCGTTGGTAATGTCCTTCTTCGGCGTTTCTCCGGTGCTCGTAGATGCCGATCCTTCGGTTATCTGCGGAATGCAAAACAAAAATCATATTAAAAACAATCCAATCCATTAATGCAAATTTAGACACTGTAATTCGCCTTAGAGTGCGAATTTTTATTATTTTTACTACTGGGTATGTGAACGTTGGTTTAAAATTTTTTAAACACACGATACATTATACGATAATTATACCAAGAAAATAGAAATACGAAAAAGAATTTAATATTAATAGAAATAAAACGAATTGATACATAATTTGATGCGGTAATTGGTCGTTCGAATGCAAATTTCAATAATCTCAACTACTGAGCTCTGATAATCGGTAAAAAATTCTAAACACACACACACAATTCTAAATTAATTGTAATATAATAAAAAGAAATAAAAATAATATATTCCTTATACACCTTCTGCTTTTCACATTACAGTCAAAACTGTATTTCTAAAAAATCGTGCAAAGTAAAAACGAAATCATTTAAAAAATCTGCTTTCCGTTTGGAGTTGTAACAACAACACAAAAAATAACCGATTCGAATAACCGATGTCTTTTGAAGAACCCCGTTCTCAAATTTACCCATAATTATGAGATATTAAGACAAAACTGCAATTTTCTCCATGACAATGAATCTTTTGCTATAGCGATGAAAAAAAAAAATCCAAATAAATGCATATTTCACGGCAATACAGTCGAAGATAAAACGCTGTCGTCGTGGAGCTCGTCGACGCGGAAATTACCCCTTAAATTATTATTACAGTCGCTCGGTACCCAGTCGTCGTCCCGAGTGATTTCTCGGTCTCGTCTCGTCTCGTTGGCTTATTCCCGATAGCGAACGACCGGAACGACGTCTATTACTATTCTATATATGCCGAGAGAGAGAGAGAGACAAAAATACAGACTCTTCGTTTACTCGTTGCGAGCTGCGGTTTGCACTAAAAAGCACAGTGGCTGAGAATTAATCGTCGCAACGTTTCGTTTCGCGTTGCATAACGAGGGTTCAACGGGTAATAATCGGGAGAGGCACGAGGCAGTGAAGCAGCAGACGCAAGAGAGCGCGGGAGCTCTTTTCGCCTGCGCTAGGACGAATTGCAGTAGCGGAACGTACCAAACCACCGGCTGCACTAGCAACATAAGCAATGAACGGACAAACGGAGGATAAATAATACACGTTCCTTCGCATAGCCACGAATCGGCACGTCACCCAACATATATATATATATATATATATTTATGTATATATGCAACGAGAGCCAAGGTCGAATGTACACATAATCGCAGCAGAGTTACCCGCTGAAACACATTCGCTATTGCCTCCATTTCCACTTTGCATTCCACATTTCACGAGCATCGCAAACACTCCGAGATATTTCACGTAACGGGAGATATACATTCTATCACGTGTTGAGAAGTTTTATTTTATTTTCCTTCTTAAATCGGGAATTGAATGTATTCGAAAAAGGGCAGATTTGAAATAGCGTCAAATTGAAATAGCATCGTGATGCTTAATAGGTGCGCCGATATGCATGGACTTTTGTTTGGTAGTCGGGATTTTTTAAAGGTTAATGAGAGAACGAGAGATAAGTTAGGGATTGGTAGGATTTGTTGACACGTATTGCGTTTTTTTTTTGATGATGGTATTGTGTGTGATAAATATCAAGAGCCGCGGTAGGAACTCGATGCTAGGTTGAAGAGAAAATTGTTGTTGCCTCCGGATGACGATTCTGCATATGACTTTTGATCTGATGAGCGATTTTTTTGCTTCCTCTTAGAGGAAGCTTTGTTTTGATATAATTTTTTTTTGGAGATATTCATGTCGAGGCAACCAGAATGGATCAAAAAGTCGAAAATCAGAGAGATAATGAAAAGTTAGATACAAAATATATCTACGAAGTTATTTATTTCTCGTTATTGAAATAAATTCATGAAAATACTTTTATAGGTATTATGTATCGGATTTTGTAAAGGATTTATTTGAATATTTAAAAATAAGACATTAATTGAATGTTTCCAAATAAAAAGTTCATTTGAATAATGTTAAATTAAGGTTTCATTTCAATTTTTTTTTTTCCAAATGAATGGTTCACTTAAATATTTTCAAATAAAGGATTCACTTAAATATTTTCAAATGAATGGTTCATTAAAAATATTTAAAAAAAAAATTCATTATGTCCAATCATATAATTCTCTCAGTGTAGCGTGCAAAAAGTGTAGTACGAGTGTCCGCAATGCTTATTCTCACCTGCTGATGTAATATCGCCTGTATGTCTCTCGGCTGGATCTTCCTCAATGCCGGTAACCTCTGAAGTCGTTCCCTCGCGCCTCTGAATCACACGACACATAAATCATTCTCTTCAATATACAAGTAATCTTTTCCTTCAATAATCTTCTCGTCTTAGAATCGCTTGTACTAATTAATTAAAAAGAAGCGAGAAGAATTTTTCTTTTTTTTTTTTTCAAGTGTTGGAAGCATTTTCTGTGATTTATCGAAAAAGTTTGTTCTTACCTCTCGAGAGCTATGACCCAGGCGTCCCTTATCCGGTCGGCGTTCGGCCCGTCCAATTCTTCTGCCGACAGGACGATAGTCATTAGTACAATTGGAACGAAAAACTTTTCATCTCGAATTTCCTACTCGCAAACTATTCCAAGGAATTTAATATGGGCTTATAATAACGAATTGGTGAGGCGCTTTTCAGTGAGTGTCTTACGACTGCCATCAACGAATCGATTAACGGGTTGAGCGTTATTATTCTCGTGGCGAGATTGATGAAGATTGAAGATAGGAATCTTCGATATTCTGAGATAAGCGGAGATAATGCAGCGAGGATGGAACTTATAATGTATGACTTCGTAAATTGTCCTTCGGCGATGAATTTATTAACGTATGCCTCGAAGCTTCGTATACGCGCGTTTTGCAATTTGCTGGACGTCGGACCTTTGTCTCTTTTGTAAGAAATTACTCATGCGCATAATGATATTTCCATGTAAGTTTTTTTAGAAGTGAGAATCGACAATGTTCTTCTCGGGAATTCTTCGTGATTACAAAAAAAGAAACGGGTTTTAGTAGATTTGTTCAGTAGATTTTTCATATAGTTAGATTGATTTGGCGAAATCGAGTTAGTAGAGTTAAATTGGCGGAAATCCGCTTCACAGAATGCGATTAAGGAGATTTTAATCACTAGAGTCGTGGCCGATTAAAAAATCGGTGGGGGTGAGTTAGGTGCATATGATAATTAGGTTCAGTATAATAGATAAGGTTTTGTAGGGTGTAATTCATATAGTGATGCCAACAGTCGAGTCAGTAGTGCCGACTTATGGCTATAACAGGAGACTCAGTTTGCTGACTCGATTGTGAAGAATCAAATCGGTAGAGTTGAATCAACAGAGTCAAATTACGAGAGTAAAATCAGTAGAGTCTAATCAACCGCGTCGAATTACGAGAGTCAAATCAGTAGAGTCAAATCAACAGAGTCAAATTATTTGAGTCATATCAGTAGAGTAAAATTAGTAGAGCGATATCAGTACAGTAAAATTAGTAGACTCAAATTAGTAGAGTCAAGTCGGTAGACATAAATCAGTAGAGTCAAATCAACAGAGTAAAATGAGTAGAGTCAAATCAGTTAACATAAATCAGTTGAGTAAAATCAGTCGAGTGAAAAAAGTAGAGTCAAATCACTAGAGTCGAATTAGTAGATCCAAATTAGTAGTGTCGATTAATAATTTGACTCTACTGATTGAATTTCCTACGAATCTAATCGGCATTGTCAAATTTAACTTGAGTGCAGAGCGCTCCAACTTTCTTAAGAGGAGGGAGTGAATTCAAAACTGTTGATATTCGTTCAAGAATATCTCACCCGTTTAGCTGCTAGTATTATAAGAAAAAATATACACACTTGACCCATAAAACAAAGAATATTTCGGCATATAGCACGAGCATGTAACTTTTGTATATACCCTAAAATAACATCTTGTTCGATAAACTTTAGCACAACTTCACAGGCAGGCTATTAAACCCTGGAAAAAATATTCAATTGTGTATAAGCAAAGATTATTATCATTCGAATTTAAATGAATGATAGAAAAATTATTTTAAAAAAGATCATAAAAATCACAATTCTGATTAGTAATATTTCGAAATTACAATGCCGATATTTCAAAATTTTACCATTAATCTTCCATTTAATTCATAGACAATTTAAATGAAGAATTTACAACTCGACGACGTAAAAAGTACAATAAAAAATCGATAATGATTGAAAACCTTTTTTTTTTTTTTCATTTCTACCTCACAAAACATGAGTATCAATACATTGAAGAAAAAAATTGCTCAAAGCCATTCAGTCTTCGACCAATCAGCACCTATACACAGACGTGAAGTAAAATGTCATTTCGTTCTTGTTAGTCACCCAATGACTTTGAATCAATTAAAAAACATAGAAAAAACGAGTTCAAAAATCATAATTCGTGTTAGTATCTTTTTCGAATTCCAATACCGATATTTCAACATCTTAGAATGAAACTTTCATTCAACTAATAGCCACTTCGATCGATGAATTTCTTCGAAACTCGGCAAAGTAGAAAGTGCAGAAAAAAATCGATAACAATCGAAATCGTTTTCTTTTTTAATTTCGATCTCACTAAATATTTCTCTCACTCCATTTAAAAAAATGCTCGAAGCCATTCATTTTTCGATCAGTAAAAAATCAGTAAAAAAAAATAGAAAAAACGAGTTCTAAATCATAATTAGTATTTCGCATTAATATTTTTTACAAAAATCCACTACGTATATTTCAACATCGTAGAATGAAACATTCATTCAACTAATCGACACTTCGATGGATGAATTTTTTCGAAACTCGGCGAAGTAGAAAGTGCAATAAAAAAGTCGATAACAATCGAAACCGTTTTCTTTTTCAATTTCTATCCGACGAAATATTTCTCTCACTCGATTAAAAAAAAATTGCTCGAAGCCATTCAGTTTTGATCAATCAGCAACGACACAAGCAGACGTAAAGTGAAATGAAATTCGGCTGCTGTCAGTCACTCAATGGCTTTGAATGCATAAAAAATAATAATAATAATGGAAAAAACGAGCTCGAGTGGAGAGAGGCTGCGGTACCATCGACTGACGGGTCCTCGTCGTCGATGAACTTGATGCTGGATAGATCAAAGTGCCTGGCAACGTCATTGTCGAGAGGCGTTCGGTGTCCTGCATGTTCGCCGTCCTCGATATCCGACAATATCAGGGGCAGTAATAATCTCGAATCCGCCGAGGCGAGCCTATCGCCGATGATCGAACGTCCACAATCGTCTGGCGTACGCGAACGCCTCGTTCTCGCGCAACTGCATCGCGTCATTTTGCGAAAAAAATCAGTAAGCTCGCGACTTCCGGTCGACAATGGCCTGGGTAGTCTCCTCGAATTTCTCCTTTTAGCGGCTTCCGCCACTTTTTTTTCACCATTTTCACGCGTCATCGAGAGTTCAAATAATGCTACGGTTATATTTATATTTTGTTTACACAATCAGTCACAATTTTTTAAATAAACAGTTTGTACTTGAAAGTGAAACCTAAAAAACGGTCGAAGTTCTATTAAAATTGTACATACGCAATTTAATATTTTTTATGGACTTTTGATTAAAAATACCACTTGACAAAAAGAAAATAAAAGAAAAATTGTGAGTGGAATGTTTTCTTTTCTCATAGAGTAATTTACGACGTGCAATTAAAATGCTGTTAAAATGGTGTAAAAATTTACGAAAATTGTGTATGTGATCTTGACTACAAGAAAATATTTCACTCGCGAGAATGTTTAATTTTTTGGGATTCTCGTTAAGTGATATTTTAAAGAAAATTACAAAACTTCACATGTGCAACTGCAACGCTATTAATCGAACGATTTTCACATTATTCTTTATAAGTCAGTCACCAAAAAAAAAAAAAAAAAAAGGGCGTTAAAAAATTTTTATTATTAATACAGCCCACATAATTTGCATTCAAAAGGTAAGGTAAAAAGTGAAAGTTAACTTGCAGCTTCCATCTCAACGCAGTGTACAAATTTCAATGATCAATGACTCAGATTATCTGTCAGAGAGTGCATTCTGATCTGAGTCTAAGAATTTATATTTCAGACCTTCAGGACAAACCTCTAAATTCAAATTTATAAATAAATCTTTACACAAAATCACTAAATCATTATTGACAGTAACTTCAATTTCCACTGAAGCCAAAATGCACTCTTCGCCAAATAAAATAAGCCCTGGATCCCCGAAAATGTGTTCACCAGTTTTTTTCCAAAACAATAACCAAGGCTAAAACAATGTACTTTTCACCTCCCACAATTCTGATGCACTGTCTTAAAAAAACGCAGAATAATAATGCAATTAACGCACTGAATGAGGTTTAAATAAGATTTTTAAAGAGAAGCCATTTTTTCCTATGACTCGTTCTTTTTTTTTTTTTTCGGTGACCCCTTAAAACTTGAACTTGTTTCAGAATCAATCACGAAAACAAAAACGTGTTTCTCGCGAGTAAGTGTAATAAACAGCACGTGAGTTGCAAGCGAAGTATTTGGTTATTGCCTGTATCGTTACGCCGTGAGACGGGCGCACGTGTCACGAGAGATAGCGAACGACTAGAAAACTCTAAACGAGAGAAGCATCGCCAAGCACTGCCGGTATATGAAGAGAACAGCACCACAAGCCACTCCGCATATACGATATCCACTGTATAGTACGTATGGTGAGTATGGAAGCGGGCGCGGGCGCAAATAGGGGTTTATATTTGGAACTCTCGGTCTCGAGCCGACGGCTCTCTCTTAGTCGTGGGCTCTCTCTACGAGAAACACCGGCGAGCCGGGCGCGATGGAAAAAAATAACACGAGAGCGAAAACGATCTCGGGCCGAACGTCCGCTAGACGGAGAGAATGAATCGAGAATGAAGGAGATGCCAAAGAATGAAAGAAAGAGGAGCACCGGCACAAACTACACTTGCCAAGACGGTTCAATGCACCGCGCCACGATTCATCGGATGTTCATCGTTCGCTTTGGACGCAAAGTCTATAAGAAAAGAGTCTAAGGGACTGAGAGGACAGCCAGTCACACTCCTTTGACCCTTTTGATTAGAGCAAAATAAATACCACGCTATTCGATTGCTGACTCGACATATGAAATAGTCATAGGGCCACACCCTCCTTTACTTTAGTCTCGCACGAAGAGCCAAAAAATAGTGGGTTTTAGGGTGGCAAGCGAGATAAATACACCGGGAACAGATTTATTACCGCGTAAAAGTAATTATGTCAAATTGAGATCATACATTGACTCATGTCAAAAAGTGACATTTTTTTAGATGAGTTAAGATCGGTTTTAGGATATCACAAATAAAGAGGTTTGGAGAACGATTTGATGTATCGTTTACTAGCTAATCGAAGCGTAATTTCGGGGTTCGATTTTAGTGACAGTCTAGAGGGTTTTATGGTTGGTCGAAAATAATCTTAGGATTTAAATGATTTGGGCGATTTTTGAAAACGAATTTGCGACTGAGTCACAAATTAGGATCAAATTATTTTTTTTAAATATTGATATTATATAGATTTCATAATCGCCTTGAATTTGTTGACGAATTGTTGCATTAACGCGTCTTGAAATATGCACTTTTTGAGATATGCCTATTTATGATCACAATTTGACATACTTATTTATGTTGAGTGGCCAACTGACAATCATAATTTTGCCAAAAATATTTGGAATTCGTATATTACAATCATATTTATTTCATACCACACAATAACGCACAATTGTAAAATGAAATTTTAGCAGGAAGAAAATCCTATCAAATCCCATACAAATTTCGAGTGCTCGGAACATTCAGACCCATTATCAATTTCCAATGTTTCTATTCCGTCAGTAAAATCAGTTCTTTTGAATTCCCCGTGGCAATGAGAACGCCCTTCATTTTGCCTGTAATGTTATGATCGATGGAACCACAACAAACACAAGTATACTTTCCAAACACTTCCAGAATTAAGTAAAAGTCAATCCTCAGTCTGCACGTCACAACTTTGTCAAACGGACGGACTATTATGTCGTTATACGAACAGCGCTGCATATCATACGTAAAAATCGGTTACTTCAGTTTCAAATGGGAAATCCACAACTTCCAGTTCCGCACAAAATGTGACGATGTAAATTTAACATCGGCACGAATTTCGGTTGAAAACGACGAAAGGGTGACATTTTATCTAAGCATCACTGATGAATATAGTCAGCAGGACTACCAGCCATATTTGTCAGTTTCCGTGCACCTGGATTCGTGTCCCACTCACGAAGCTAAAATATCAGTAAACATCTCTATTCTCAACGGGGATAAGACGAAAAAGTTGAAACCTTACAACACCACAATTACCAAAATAAGTTCGGCGTCGCGAGGCATTAGCATGACTGAGTTAAAGGAATTATTATGCAACGACACTTTAACATTGTTGTGCAAGGGCTGCGTAATCCTAGATGAGTATAATATATGTGAAAAAAGTAATACCGTGCAGTCCCAAGTTCCAAAATGCACGGCTCTTCGTGAATTTGGAGATTTACTGAAAGATCGTAAGTACACGGATATTACGATTTACGCGGGAAACGAAGAGATCCACGCGCATAAAGCGATTTTAGCAGCCCGAAGTTCCGTATTCGCGGCGATGTTCGATTTCCCGTTGGCGGAATCGAGAGAAAATCGGATTCATATAACGGATATAGAGCCCAAAGTGATTAGGGAAATGTTGCACTTTATTTATACGGGCACAGCGAATGTTGAAGGAATGGCCGGAGCTTTGCTAGTGGCGGCAGACAAATATGACCTTGAAAGACTGAAGACCATCTGTGCTGCGAAGCTATTCGACACTCTCTCGACTGATAACGCCGGAGAAACTTTGATACTTGCCGATCGCCATGGTGAAAAACAGCTAAAGGCTCTGACCATAGCATTTATTATAAGGCATTTCAGCCACGTGATAAATACTGTGAGTTACAGACAAATAATCACTTCCTACTCGTTTCTGCTTGATGACATTCTTCGACATTCGCTGTCATTGGACAAGTCCTATTCGCAGAAAATCGACAATCAAACTGAAACGGCTTAATGGTAATTTTTATCGAATTTCGGGTATGATTTTCTGTACATTATCTCAATTTAAGACTGGATTGTATTTGGATGGTTTTTCTTTTTTTATTTTTTTTCAATAGGTATTTTTAAAGTCCATTAATTTTTTGAGGTAGTTGATACATTTCACACTGATAAAATCTAATATTTTTTTAGCTATCAAGCTCTGATTTTTCCATTATTACACGAGGGTTAAAATGTTGGGTCTTTAATTTAGAAGTTTGATGATTTTTTTTGAGAAGATGAAAGGTTTTGTTCTTTATTGCTCTTATCAATTTTACTTAAATTTCAGTAAACGTTATTTTCAAAAAAAATATCCATTTTAGAATTTTCATTTTTTAATCAGAGATATTACTTTCAATGACAAAAACGAGATAAATAATATATTGGGCACAAACCGAAGAGGTTTAAGGTTCACCTTGTGTAATTCTCCATGGAATGTTCCATCTATTTGAATTGTGGCGGTAATTGTTCTCATTTATTAAGAATTTATTATTAGTTGAAATAATTGAAACAGCGTCAAAAATTCACCCATCGTAATATTGCAAAAGGCATCTTGAGTGTCGCTACAGGTGTACTAGTTTTGTCATTTTTCAAATTTCAGGTCCTATAATTAACGGATTTTCATCTAAGTGTATCTCGCCTGGAATGCAACAGTCTGGATGCGGTTTTCTCGTTAAAATTTAGAACGTGAAAATCGTCCCAATTTTCCTTACGTCGTTACGAAACTTAATATGATTTAACAGCTATGACAAATGACTAAAATAGGTCTTTTCTGAGGCTATTTTTGGACTACACCCACGCAATAGTCGTAACTTCAAATACACCAATCTGATTTATATTCTCTCTACAATATTAAAAAATAGTATATCTAAGTTGATAATCAATTGTTCACATGCGGTTCATATAGTTAACTATTCATTGTAATTAGAATACTATACGCAGTTCTCTACCAACTACTGCAAAAAAAATGTTTAAAAAAATATATGACTACTAACACTACGACGTTAATGAAAGTGATAATATTAAAAATGAGTAGCAGTTTAAAAAGTTATTTCTATTAGAAAAAGGTACTCCAACAAATCGATTAGAAACTATCCCCTGATTTCCTCCCCAACAAATGTGAACCTCACGCATCTAATGAGTTAGTGACAAATCCACTAATTTATTGAATTGAATATTTTGAAATTGTCTTAATCTTATTAATTTCCGCTATCATCTCCTTAAAACAATTTAATTCCTTCGTCCGACCTTACTACGTAAAGTTCTAATAAACATTGGTAAACATTTCTGTACATTCCCAGCCAAAACATTATCCTCTTACGTATCCCAACATATATTACAATTTTCTAATAAATATTTTCGGTTAGTGTTGCATTGGAGCGAGACGATCCGAGGAATAAATGAATAGCAGAACTCATCTCGAAACGTCAAGCGATCGAGTTCTCTCGTATCGTGCTGTCAAACCGAGATTCTTGTAAACCGATCGAGACACGAGATCAAGTTGTATATAACAAAACAGTTAAGCTCATCGCAAGGAAATATCAACAAATAATAATCTTCGTTTTTTAAGGGAGGAACCCACGTTAGGAGACTAATTTTCACTGATTTCTTAAGATTTATTTTATTTATTTCCAAATCGAGACGATTAAAACAAACAAAAGACCGAGAATCTCACTTGTGTGAAGTTATCAATTGTCATGGCTGAACCGAGAGAGACAAATTATTTATGCTCGTCTCATAATGCAACACTATTTTCGGTATACATAGATCATTCGATATTTTGTGCTGCCGTATTTTCGATTTGGCATCTAAATTGGGTTTTCCATGTAGAAAACCTGCGGTTCTGAGGTAATTTGTCCGAGAACTTGAAATTAAAACTGTTCAACTATTTCGCGCTTGGTTACGTGTCGGTTAACCGCGACGTCCGTCGTCGTTGCCGTAGAGTTGCTCTCGGTATGTATATCCCGTGATGTGTTCCACTTGGAATCGAGAAATCCCGTTTCACGTCGTGTCGTTCCCATTCCATCACACATAGATCGCCCTTTTCCCCTTAATTAACTGACGTTTTCGATAAAACCCCTCGCGCGAACGTGAAGAATTCAATTAACTGCATACGCGAGCTATGTGACTCTTCTTACATTAAACTATACGCCCCGAATTGTACGACATACGCGACAGAACCTTGCCCTGATTTCATTGCAATCGGGAAACTGACAGCTGAGCGATGTGCAAAGGACTTGCAATTGTTCAGGAAAAAAGCATACAAAGTTGCTTCCTCATTATTTTTTGTGCTTTTAGAAAAACTTTTCCTATGAAAAAGTCGGTTGATCGATTTTGACTTACTTGTATAGAAAGTTTTGTAAAAAGTTTTTTTTTAAATTATGAGGAAGTAATTTGCAAGGTTCTACTTTGCTTTTTTCAGCTTGAAAGACATTCTTTTAAAAAAAAAGTGTCATAAAACTTGAACAGCTCGACCGATTCAAGTTAATGGTAAATTTTGTTCTGTGTTTGGACCGTACGTGAACCAAATTTTAACCCGGGTCGGCGGAATTTGCACAAGCAAGCGCATGAATAAGACAACATGAATTTTTCAAACATTCAAAATCCTATAAAACGCGAATCTCTTTGCCGATCTTCACCAAATTAAATACCTACCATAATGGAATGTTAACTTGTCCTTGTAGAATATTTGAACAGATTTGGGTGAAATTGTTTTTAATTAGAACGAAAACATACATTTTTCGAAAATTCCAAGTTCTGTGAAATCTTAACGGTCTGATAGATTTAACTCAAATTTAATAATGATCATCCTCTTTTTATCATTTTGTTCATTAAGAACCATTTAGCCCATTAGCTATAAAATTGCGGCAGTTAGAGGACATACAGACTTTAAAAAAAAATCAGTCATAAAGAGTTTGAAAAAAAACATGTTTCTTTTTTTACTAAATATTTATATAGAAAATTGCGTTGCTGATCTACCGGTGGACAAAATTTCAACTTGATTGTTAACGCAGATCTTGAGATACAGTGATTTGAATTTTGCAAGCCTGTCACTCATATACACACTAGGCGGTGTCATAAAATTTATTTATTTTCCAAATTCATTTTTTTACTACTAAAGTATGTATTCTGATCTTAATTTTCACCTTCTATATGGAATACGCGACTTAATTTTTAAATGATTTATTTAATTTGAAATTTGCTGGAAAACAAAGATCTAAATTGAGACACTTCTAAATATTATTCGCCAGTGAATTCCTTTGGCACAGTCGATTCTTAGGTCAGCCCCTCGAGTTTAAGCCACGAAGTCTAAAAAAATATGATAACGAAGAGTAAGAAACAGAAATAGACGAAAAAATATATTTTAAATGAAATACATTTTTTTACTTTTCTTTCTACTGCCAAAAGATGTAAACCGCCCTCAATATCCACTTCCAATACGGAACTCGAGCCTACATTTTTTTCCGTTTTTTTTTTTTAATTATTTGTTAAAAAAAATTTTATCGCCAATGAGCTACCTCAAAATTTCATTTGTCAGAGAATTCTTATGACAAAGTTGGTTGTAAGCTTATCGCCGCGAGTTTAAGCCATGAAGACCCAAAAAAAGTGATGACCCTCAAAATTTCTGCATCTTCAGAAAAAAACTTTAGCACGCTGTAGCGCCGTGACACTAGTTGTGAGAAGAAAATGTATACTACCTTTTTGTTCCTCTTTAAATTCCTCGATGGCGGATATTTGTGAAATTTTTTTTGTTTTCCAAATTAAGACGATCACTGCGAATTGAAAACTTTGGCACGCTGCATCTTCTTCATTTTGACTCGGAGAGAAAAGTTTGTAGGAGACATTTTCTTCCTTTTCTAATTTTGAGGTGGCAGTTATTCGTACTTTTCGAGTGGCGGTTATTTGTGGGTAGTTATTTGGACTTTTGTCTTTGACAGCGTTTCCTGACTAGAGTATTGATCATAGGCAAAAATGCCGAAGGACTTTTTTGTAGTACTCTCGATTATCTAGTGGCGGGTTCCGCCGGATTTTTTTTTAACGGCGAAGAAATATTTTTTTTTGCCATTTAAAAACTTTGGACCGCGATATCCCGGCTAGATCACCTCCTAGACAACAAACAAATCTGCCTTTTCTGTTCCTTTTTTGATTATCTAGTGGCCGGTTGCGCCAGATTTTTTTAAGAGCAAAGACATTTTTTCCGATGTTTTAAAGTGGCAAAAAAAATGTTTTCGCCCTTAAAAAGAATTCGGCCGATCGCGCCACTAGATAATCAAAAAAAGAACAGAAAAGGCAGAAATATTTTTACTCTAGGAAGTGATCTGGCCAAGATATCGCAGTCCAAAGTTTTTAAATAGCAAAAAAGGAATTTCTTTGCTCTTAAAAGGAAATCTGGCGAAACCCGCCACTAGATAATCAAAAAAGGCACAGAAAATGCTTATATGTTTTTTTCTCTAGGCGGTGATCTGACCAAGATATCGCGATCCAAAGTTTTGAAATGGCAAAAAAATATATTTTTTCGGCCTTAAAAAAAATCCGGCGAAACCCGCCACTAGATAATCGAAAAAGGAACAGAAAAGGCACATATGCTTTTTTCTCTAGGAGGTGATCTGGCCAAGATATCACGATCCAAAGTTTTTAAATGGCAAAAAAAATGTCTTTGCCCTTAAAAAAAATCCGGCGAAACCCGCCACTAGATAATCGAGAGTACTACAAAAAAGTTCTTCGGCATTTTTGCCTATGATCAATACTCTAGTCAGGAAACGCTGTCAAAGACAAAAGTCCAAATAACTACCCAAAATAACCGCTACTCGAAAAGTACGAATAACCGCCACCTCAAAATTCGAAAAGGAAGAAAATGTCTCCTACAAACTTTTCTCTCCGAGTCAAAATGAAAAAGATGCAGCGTGCCAAAGTTTTCAATTTGCAGTGATCGTCTTTATTTCAAATAATTTTTTTTTCAAAATATCCGCCATCGGGGAATTTAAAGAGGAACAAAAAGGTGATAAATATTTTCCTCTCAGAACTAATGTCACGGCGCTACAGCGTGCTAAAGTTTTTTTCTGAAGATGCAGAAATTTTGAGGGTCATATTTTTTTGAAAACGAATTTGCGACTGAGTCACAAATTGGGACAAAATTATTTTTTTTAAATATTGATATTATATAGATCTCATAATCGCTTTGAATTTGTTTAAGTATTGTTTCATTAACGCGTCATGAAATATGCACTTTTTGAGATATACCAATTTATGATCACAATTTGAGATACTTATTTATGTTGAGTGGCCAACTGACAATCATAATTTTGCCAAAAATATTTGGAATTCGTATATTACAATCATATTTATTTCAAACGACACAATAAAGCACAATTGTATTATGAAATTTTAGCAGGAAGAAAATCCTATCAAATCTTATACAAATTTCGAGTGCTCGGAACATTCAGACCCATTATCAATTTCCAATGTTTCTATTCCGTCAGTAAAATCAGTTCTTTTGAATTCCCCGTGGCAATGAGAACGCCCTTCATTTTGCCTGTAATGTTATGATCGATGGAACCACAACAAACACAAGTATACTTTCCAAACACTTTCAGAATTAAGTAAAAGTCAATCCTCAGTCTGCACGTCACAACTTTGTCGAACGGACGGATTATTATGTCGTTACACGAACAGTGCTGCACATCGTACGTAAAAATCGGTTACTTCAGTTACAAATGGGAAATCCAAAACTTCCAGTTCCGCAAAAAATGTACAGATGTAAATTTAAAATCGTCACAATTTTCGGTTGAAAACGAGGAAGCCGTGAAATTTTATCTAAAGGTCACTGAGGTGTATAGTCAGCAGGACTACCAGGAATATTTGTCAGTTTCCCTGCACCTGGATTCGTCTCCCACTAGCGAAGCTAAAGTAACAGTAAACATCTCTATTCTCAACGGGGATAAGACAAAAAAGTTCCCCCCTCACGACGCCACGATTACCAAAACCACTTCGGTGTCGCATGCCATTAAGTTGACTGCGTTAAAGGAATTAATATGCAACGACACTCTAACATTGTTGTGCGAGGGCAGTATAATCCTAGATGAGTATAATAAATATGAAAAAAGTAATATCGTGCAGTCCCAAGTTCCAAAATGCACGGCTCTTCGTGAATTTGGAGATTTACTGATAAATCGTAAGTACACAGATATTACGATTTACGCGGGAAACGAAGAGATCCACGCGCATAGAGCGATTTTAGCAGCTCGAAGTTCCGTATTCGCGGCGATGTTCGATTCCCCGTTGGCGGAAACGAGAGAAAATCGGATTCATATAACGGATATAGAGCCCAAAGTGATTGAGGAAATGTTGCACTTTATTTATACGGGCACAGCGAATGTTGAAGGAATGGCCGGAGCTTTGCTAGTGGCGGCAGACAAATATGACCTTGGAAGACTGAAGGCCATCTGTGCTGCGAAGCTATTCGACACTCTCTCGACTGATAACGCCGCAGAAACTTTGATACTTGCCGATCGCCATGGTGAAAAACAGCTAAAGGCTCTGACCATAGAATTTATTATAAGGCATTTCAAACACGTGATAAATACTGCGAGTTACAAGCTAATAATCACTTCCTACCCGTTTCTGATTGATGAGATTCTTCGACGTTCGCTGTCATTGGACAAGTCCGATTCGCAGGAAATCGACAGTGAAAGGGAAACGGAAACGGATTAATGGTCATTTTTATCGAATTTCGGGTATGATTTTCTTTACATTATCTCAATTTTAGAATGGATTGTATTTGGACGGTTTTTCTTTTTTTTTCAATAGGTATTTTTTCAAATTTTATTCAGCTCTGATTTTTCCATTATTACATGAGGGTTAAAATATTGGGTTTTTAATTTAGAAGTTTGATGATTTTTTGTGAGAAGATGAAAGGTATTGTTCTTTATTGCTCTTATCAATTTTACTTAAATTTCAGTAAACGTGATTTTCAAAAAAAAAAAATCCATTTTAGAATTTTCATTTTATAATCAGAGATATTACTTTCAATGACAAAAACGAGATAAATAATATATTGGGCACAAACCGAAGAGGTTTAAGGTTCACCTTGTGTAATTCTCCATGGAATGTTCCATCTATTTGAATTGTGGCGGTAATTGTTCTCATTTATTAAGAATTTATTATTCGTTGAAATAATTGAAACAGCGTCAAAAATTTACCCATCGTAATAATGCAAAAGGCATCTTGAGTGTCGCTACAGGTGTACTAGTGTTGTCATTTTTTAATTTCAGGTCCTATAATTAACGGATTTTCATCTAAGTGTATCTCGCCTGGAATGCAACAGTCTGGATGCGGTTTTCGTTACGAAACTTAATATGATTTAACAGCTATGACAAATGACTAAAATAGGTCTTTTCTGAGGCTATTTTTGGACTACACTCTCTACAATATTAAAAAATAGTATATCTAAGTTGATAATCAATTGTTCACATGCGGTTCATATAGTTAACTATTCATTGTAATTAGAATACTATACGCAGTTCTCTACCAACTACTGCAAAAAAAATGTTTAAAAAAATATATGACTACTAACACTACGACGTTAATGAAAGTGATGATATTAAAAATGAGTAGCAGTTTAAAAAGTTATTTCTATTAGAAAAAAGTACTCCAACAAATCGATTAGAAACTATCCCCTGATTTCCTCCCCAACAAATGTGAACCTCGCGCATCTAATGAGTTAGTGATAAATCCGCTAATTTATTGAATTGAATATTTTGAAACTGTCTTAATCTTATTAATTTCCGCTATCATCCCCTTACAACAATTTAATTCCTTCGTCCCACCTTACTACGTAAAGTTCTAATAAGCCTTGGTAAACATTTCTGTACATTCCCAGCCAAAACATTATCCTCTTACGTATCCCAACATATATTACAATTTTCTAATAAATATTTTCGGTCAGTGTTGAATTGGAGCGAGACGATCCGAGGAATAAATGAATAGCAGAACTCATCTCGAAACGTCAAGCGATTGAGTCCTCTCGTATCGTGCTGTCAAACTGAGATTCTTGTAAACCGATCAAGACGCGAGATCAAGTTGTATATAACAAAATAGTTAAGCTCATCGCAAGGAAATACCAACAAATAATAATCTTCGTTTTTTAAGGGAGGAACCCACGTTAGGAGACTAATTTTCATTGATTTCTTAAGATTTATTTTATTTATTTCGAAATCGAGACGATTAAAACAAACAAAAGACCGAGAGAGACAAATTATTTATGCTCGTCTCATAATGCAACACTATTTTCGGTATACATAGATCATTCGATATTTTGTGCTGCCTTATTTTCGATTTGGCATCTAAATTGGGTTTTCCATGTAGAAAACCTGCGGTTCTGAGGTAATTTGTCCGAGAACTTGAAATTAAAACTGTTCAACTATTTCGCGCTTGGTTACGTGTCGGTTAACCGCGACGTCCGTCGTCGTTGCCGTAGAGTTGCTCTCGGTATGTATATCCCGTGATGTGTTCCACTTGGAATCGAGAAATCCCGTTTCACGTCGTGTCGTTCCCATTCCATCACACATAGATCGCCCTTTTCCCCTTAATTAACTTACGTTTTCGATTAAAACCCTCGCGCGAACGTGAGGAATTCAATTAACTGCATACGCGAGCTATGTGACTCTTCTTACATTAAACTATACGCCCCGAATTGTACGACATACGCGACAGAACCTTGCCCCGATTTCATTGCAATCGGAAAACTGACAGCTGAGCACTTTGATGTGCAAAGGACTTGCAATTGTTGAGGAAAAAAGCCTGCAAAGTTGCTTCCTCATTATTTTTTGTGCTTTTAGAAAAACTTCTCCTATGAAAAAGTCTGTTGATCGATTTTAACTTGCTTGTATAGAAAGTTTTGTGAAAAGTTTTTTTTTTTAATTATGAGAAAGTAATTTGCAAGGTTCTACTTTGCTTTTTTCAGCTTGAAAGACATTCTTTTTTAAAAAAAGTGTCATAAAACTTGAACAGCTCGACCGATTCAAGTTAATGACAAATTTTGTTCTGTGTTTGGACCGTACGTGAACCAAATTTTAACCCGGGTCGGCGGAATTTGCACAAGCAAGCGCATCAATAAGACAACATGAATTTTTCAAACGTTCAAAATCCTATAAAACACGAATCTCTTTGCCGATCTTCACCAAATTTAATACCTACCATGATAGAATGTTAACTTGTCATTGTAGAGTATTTGAACAGATTTGGGTGAAATTGTTTTTAATTAGAACGAAAACATACATTTTTCGAAAATTCCAAGTTCTGTGAAATCTTAACGGCCTTATAGATTTTGTTTATTAAGAACCATTTAGGCCATTGGCTATAAAATTGCGGCAGCTAGAGGACATACAGACTTTTAAAAAAAATCAGTCATAAAGAGTTTGAAAAAAAAAATGTTTCTTTTTTTTCTAAATATTTATATAGAAAATTGCGTTGCTGATCTACCGGTGGACCAAATTTCAACTTGATTGTTAACGCAGATCTTGAGATACAGTGATTTGAATTTTGCAAGCCTGTCACTCATATACACACTAGGCGGTGTCATAAAATGTATTTATTTTCCAAATTCATTTTTTTACTACAAAAGTACGTATTCTGATCTTAATTTTCACCTTCTATACGGAATCCGCGACTTCGTTTTTCAATGATTTATTTAATTTGAAATTTGCTGGAAAACAAAGATCTCAATTGAGACACTTCTAAATATTATTCGCCAGTGAATTCCTTTGGCACAGTCGATTCTTAGGTCAGCCCCTCGAGTTTAAGCCACGAAGTCTAAAAAAAATATGATAACGAAGAGTAAGAAACAGAAATAGACGAAAAAATATATTTTAAATGAAATACATTTTTTTACTTTTCTTTCTACTGCCAAAAGATGTATACCGCCCTCAATATCCACTTCCAATACGGAACTCGAGCCTACATTCTTTTACGTTTTTTTTTGTTATTATTTGTTAAAAAATTTTAATCGCCATTGAGCTACCTCAAAATTTCATTTGTCAGCGAATTCTTATGACACAGTTGATTGTTAGCTTATCCCCGCGAGTTTAAGCCATGAAGACCCAAAAAAAAAGTGTGATAATAAGCAGTAAAAATCAGAAACTGAAAAAAAAGTTTTTATTTCTCGGGTTACAGCTTATAATCGCACTTTTTTGGGTCATTGAGCGATGTTTTATAAAAATTATGCCAATTCAAGATTAGCCAGTATTGAACACGTTGTTTAAATTTGAGTTAATTCGGTCGAATAGTTGACAATTTAAAATTACTTGAATTTTGGCCCTTCCGTCACACACACCCACACACACAAACAAACATACACCCGGACCATTGTACTAAACTACTTTTTTCGATATTCTGGCCCATTCTAAGTCCCCTGATATGAAAATCTCGAAAAATGATTTTTTCACGAAAACAATGCTTCATATATAAAAAGCAAAATATATATTCCCTGTAATAAGTTATTTCCTAAGGTAAAAGCTGCAGAGCATTATTACTTACGAATAAACGCTGAGACACGCAGAGTGTTTCATGTTTCGCGGGTCTCGTTGCAAAAATGTGAAGAATTTGGCGCGAATCGTTGGAGCGCGAGGATAAGGAAGCGGCGAGGAAGGAAAGTAAAGTAAAAGATTGACTGGCGCGCGTAAGATCCGCACGCGGCAACCGGTAGCTCTTTGGTTGCGCACGCGGCCGAGTTGGAAGGAATAGAGTGGCGGCGTGGAGGAGCCACACGCAGAGGACGAGGCGAAACGAGTGATGCCGCCACGAGGCCAAACCAGTTTCCTAACTGTACACACGGTACACAGTGAAAGAAAGAGAGGGAAGAAAAGATAATGCGTGGCCGCGACGTTGTTTGGCGTGTAGTATATATACATAAGTATCGACGTATACACGAGACTCGGGAGAAGAAGACAGCAAGAGCCTCGGAATCGCGGTCGCTGTGCTACAAGACTCTTGGCAATCACAACGACGACGACGATGACGGCGATACGCCGAGCGATAACGCCGACACTTTACCTTCACTCGTTTAGAAATATTGTTTAGAACGTAGCTTAAAGAAGAACAGAAAAAAGACACGAATGGAATGATTCCAACAATTTATTTCTGAACTACGTAAGGCTTAAAGTATCATCAGGAATAGCTAATGAGAGTTGTGCTTTATAAAAATGTTGGCACATTCCTATTTTTATCGTGAAATATTACATTACGCTACAAGTGCGATAAACTTTTACTATTTCTATCACACGAGTTGAGAAAAAAATTCTCCAACGAGTATTTCACAAAATACTACTTTACAAGGTGTGAAAATAAGTGTTTTGTACTTTTTTTGCGAAGCGTGCGTAAAACTTCCCTTATCGCACCGAAATCGCGATCGCTGTGCTACACGAGTCTTAGCAATCACTACGAAGCTGACTATGACGGTGAATGGTGCGATACGCCGACACTTATCCTTCGCTTGTTTAGAAAAAGTGTTTAGAACGTACCTCAAAGAAGAACAGACAAAAAGACACGGATGGAATGACTCTAACAATTTATTTCTGAACTACGTAAAGCTTTGACCATCAGTAGTAATAGTTGATGAGAGTTGTGCATTTAAAAAATGTTGACACTGCTACTTCAATTATGGAATATTACATTAAGCTAATGAGAGTTGTGCTTTATAAAAATGTTGGCACATTCCTATTTTTATCGTGAAATATTACATTACGCTACAAGTGCGATAAACTTTTGCTGTTTCAATCACACGAGTTGTAAAAAAGGTTCTCCAACGAGTATTTCGCAAAATACTACTTCACAAGGTGTGAAATTAAGAGTTTTGTATATTTTATGCGAAGCGTGCGTAAAACATCCTTTATCACACCAAAATCGCAGTCGTTGTGCTACACGAGTCTTAGCAATCACTGCGATGACAATAATGATGGCGAATGATGCGATACGCCGAGCGATAACACCGACACTTTACCTTCACTCATTTAGAAACATTGTTTGGAACGTAAGTTAAAGAAGAACAGAAAAAAGACACGAATGGAATGACTCTAAAAATTTATTTCTGAACTACGTAAAGCCTTAAGTATCATTAATAATAGCTAATGAGTGTTGTGCAATTAAAAAAAGGTTGACACTGCTATTTCAATTATGGAATATTACATTACGATACAAGTGCGATAAAACTTTTGTTGTTTCGATCACACGAGTTGTAAAAAAGGTTCTCCAACGAGTATTTCGCAAAATACTACTTCAGAAGGTGTGAAAATAAGAATTTGTACATTTTTTGCGAAGCGTGCGTAAAACTTTCCTTATCGCACCGAAATCGCGGTCGCTGTACTACACGAGTCTTAGCAATCACTACGACGGTGACCATGACGGTGAATGATGCGATACGCCAAGCGATAACGCCGACACTTTACATTCACTCGTTTAGAAACATTGTTCAGAACGTAGTTAAAAGCAGAACAGAAAAAAAGACACGGATGGAGTGACCCTGCCAATTTATTTGTGAACTACGTTGATAAAAAGTCCAACGAGTATTTCAGTTCTGAGATGTGAAAATAAGAGTTTTGTACATTTTATGCGTAACGTGCGTAAAAAATCCATTATCGCATCGAGTGAAGTAATAATGGTAGGAACATTAAGGTAAACACACCTAATAATTATAGGTATCTAAATATGACAAGTGTTTCGAATGTTTCAGAAATATAAAAAAATCGAATGCTTGATTTCTTCAAATTTTCACATAATTATTGTGAAGAATTTCGTTCAATAAATTGTTACGGACTTTTTGGTATAATTATCACCGGAAATTAGTATCTCATTTTTAGTCGAATTAAAATACCAACAGAAAATCGTTATTCATAAACTGCAAATCGTCAGGACATAATTCGTTATATATAACTAATAGCTACATCTAAACTCAAGTATATTTATTAATTTACCACTGTAAACTCAATTAATAGTAATAGCGATATTAATTACAATTCTATAAAATGAATAAATTCATGGATCTTTTACTGACATTTTCTTCCCTTACTTTCTACAATTACCAAATTAAAAAATATCGCAGGAACCATTAATTAATAGTCGCTACTTATACGATCCTCATTTCCCTCATTAAAAACTACGATATATATCGATTAACATCATAAACGTAAACGAGGTGGCGAAATCGATAAATTTATCTCAATAAATGGTGCATTATGCCCGAAAATTAACAGCAACAATGTCTTTTTCAATTTCTTATAATTAATCCGCCTTGAACGCACTTCCGTTAACCTCTTAAAATTCATGCGTAAGTAAAATGAAAGTCGACAACGATCGTACATCGTAAAACATTGTGTTAGTTGGTCGGGCTGACGATAAAAAGGAACACCTATCGTGATACGTAAAGCGAAGTCTGGCAGCGAAGGCGTCGCAGAAAAGAGCTCGAAAATGGTGCAAGCCAACAGCTGTTCAAACTTGAAACGAGCGAAGCGCTCGGCGCTCGAATGCGCTTGGGAGACACGCGGATCGAGGAAACGAGCGTCAGAGCCACGCCGAGTTATAAAGAACAAGAGAGACGAAGAATGGTCGTTGTGTTGTCAGCTCTCTCTCTCTCTCTCGGGGGGGTTAGCGTAGTGCATTCCGAGTTCGCTTTCATGACTCTTGTGCAAGTCCAGAGCTCGTGTATCGAGACTAGAGTGTCGCACACGAATGCAGAAAATCGAGGAAGATCGAGAGAGAGAAAGGGAGATAGGAGCAGTCAGTGAAAAATTATCTCGGACGTCAGCGAAAGCCTTTCTTATACTTTTCCTTTTATTTTCGTACACTGTAGGGCGAATCAACCAATAAAGAAGCAGTTAAGCCAATGAATTAACATCCTATTCCGATTTTTTATTTTTTTATTTGTCAATACGTAGCATTTGCAATAATTTGGAATTGTAAGCCTTAGCATCAATTTATTAAATTAAAATTTATGTGTAACATTTTATCCCCAGTTACAGTTAATTGTTAAACTCGTAACAGTATTGTAACACATAACACTACTCATATAATGGATTCAGGAATTTTCTGATGTGTAAATTGATGTCGAATAATTTACAATAATTTTTATAACAATTGTACCTAAACATTAATCAGCATACGTATGTAATGTTAAAGTTATTATTGTTCGAATGGAATTAGATAACTTGTTTATATTTTCTTTATGGAGACATTTTTTAAGTTGGTTTTGGTAACTAATCCGGAACTTGATTAAATGTGACCATTCTCTATGCAAACGTGTCTGAAATTTGTTAGTTTTTAAATAATCCATAGTTTTTCGTTTTTTGTGCCTTCAGCTAACGTAATGCAATTTAGAAAAAAAGTTAACTTTCGGTTGATGTTATAAATGTGAATGATATTCAATTTTGCATTGTTGGGATGCAACGAAATAATTTTTGAAAAATTCCGATGAGCCCAAATTAGTATAGAAGGTGCAAATTAAATTACATGGTGATTACGAGTTTCGAAACGAAATGTTATATTATGGCGCGCAAGTCTTTGGTTTTTTTTTTACTTATTTTTTAAGGCGTTGCGTTCGAACGATGCAAACTTCAACAGCATAAATCTAAGACGACCTTGATAGTTCACAAGCTTTAATGTACCTCAAAAAGTAATTGAATCACACGTTAATTGTAAGTGAAGTTTACTGCAAAAAATGTTTTCATGATAGCCGCAAAAATGAATCCAATTGTATTACAGAAATTATTATTTTTTGTTTCTAAGGAAAAATTTTATATACTTTTTTAAATTCAAATGACATAATACCATTAAAAACAATTATTTGGCAATGAATAAGCAACCAAAATTCAAAAATACTAGACTGATCGTAAACTTGATTAAATGTGAATCTTCTTCACGGAAACATGTCCAAAATTTGCTTGTTTTAAAATACCTCAAAAAGTAATTGAACCGCACGTTAATTGTAAAGTGAAGTTTACTGCTAAAAATGTCTTCCTAATAGCCACAAAAATGAATCCAATTTTATTACAGAAATTAATTGTTTTCTGTTTCTAAGGAAGGACTTTGTACACTTTTTTTATCAAAATTATATAGTATAATTAAAAACAATTATTTGGGTATGAATAAGCAACCAGAATTCAGAAATAATGGACGTATAACAATTCGTGATCTCTTTCGTCCGCTGCTTCGTCGGATTTGCCTTTTTCTGCTCATGGCACTTAAAACTCTTTCTAACGCATTGTTCCTTCCTTCCTTCCTCGTTCCTTTCCTTTTCCGCGAAGCCCAACTCTTCAGGGAAACCCACCCACGCTCTCAACTGATCCTCGTTCATCTCCATAATTATGTAAACACAGATTATGCTTGTGCACGTACAACGGATGACGAGAAGAAGCGAAAAAATTAAGGTGAAGTCATAGTTATTCATTCACGGAGGCTATTAAGAGAGAAATTACGTTTGCGCTTATATATATATATAACAACGCTTCTTGAGTATTCTCCGAATGTCCTTTAAACTAGGGTTCTAAAGCTCTATTATTTCATTTCATAAATATTTATGATAATTAACTCAATGGTTATTATTTCGTAACAATTATCTGCAGATTTTATGAAAATATGTAGCATTAATAGTAGTTGCTGGGAAAATGAAAATTACCGATTTCTTCGAAAAACGTCAGGATATATTTAACGCATAAAAAAATCCATTTTCTGATGAAATTTAATTTTTCCAGGAGTTATTTAAAAACTTGAACATGATTTTATAAAAACTACAGGTTATTGTCATGAAATTAATTTTATTATATATTCTAATTTCGAAAAGTAATAGAGAATAGCAATTCTGCTTTCAAAATTGTTTGGTATAATCCAAAGCCCACTTAAGGGGACTCACTTTCTTAGAAAGGGTGTAAGATTTTTTTTGTTCAATGTTTGTATTATATCTTTTGCATAAAATTTCTATCAAAGATTATTATTATGATTATTATTTGACAATAATAATTTTATAACAACTTTTCACATCCCTCGTCCCTTTAATCACATTAAAAATCTCATAAATAAGCTCAATTCAATCGAACCATTGTCCTCAGTTAAAAAATCTTCCATTCGAATTTTAGCATTTTGATGCATTAATTTAAAATCTCTATAGAAATAGTGTTTTTTTTAAATCGTCTGATCAACTCTTTTTGAAGTTCAATTTTTTTTAGTTTCAAAGCACCTTTTCAAAACGCATCGCTATTTTTCGAAATTACGCGGTCTTTTCAATAGAAAACCGTTTCTGAAATTCGCCTGCAAATCTCATATCTCCCCCGAACGGTCATTGACAATTCCAAGTCTCACAAATCCCTACCTCAATTCTCCACATCCCTCATCCTCCAATCTCATTAAAAATCTCATCAAAAAGCTGAATTCCATGGAATCATTGCCATTAATAAAAATTCTTCTTTTTCCTCTCTTGACATTTCGATGCAATTAAAAGTCTACATAAAAAAATATATTTTTTTTAACCGTTTGATCACCCATTTTTCATGCTCAATTTCATTTAATTTCAATGCACCTTTTGTAAAAACAATTTTACGTTTTATGTTTTAGAAAAAAACATTTCTGTAAATCGCTTAACTAAATTTTATAACTTCCTCGACCAATCACAAACAATTCCAAGTCCCAAGAAACATCTACCTCAATTTACCATATATTCCTCGTCCTTAAATTTCGTTAAAAAGTCCCTACTCTCTTAAAGAATAAACACCTTCACCTCCTTCGACACAAAACAAAAATGGAATATAAATGAAATAAAAATCTACAAACCACAACATTAAATCCTTGGACCGCGAGGAAATTCGTTTAGATTCCCTTAAGGGCACACTTAATCCAGGGGGAAACAACACTGCAACACACACACACGCGCGGGGATCTCACTGGAGGCACCGTAGAAGTCACACTTGGAAAAACAAGGTATAATAAGAGCGAAGTTTGCAGTTGGTTGCATTTCCTCAAGCGCTAGTGGAGATTCTCGCGTGAAGCGCTCGTATTATTATTATGTACGTGGGTATCGCGCACAGTTAAATGCAGTGTCCGTCGGGTAGAACTATCCGCTGAATATCCTCCAGCTGGAATAACTCGCACGAGCCACGACGACGACGACGACGACGACGAGCCACGAGCCAGCGCGTCTTCGTGAACGCGGTACAACCGCATAACTGTAAGACCCGGCGAACTCTTATCCTGGCGACTACTTATGTGGATAACGAACGTTCCTCTTCAGTCTTACTCGTCCTATAGCCGAGCTCTGTGTACTGTCTTTGACTCGAGCCTCGTCCGTGTTGCTGTTGCTTTTGCTTCTGCTTCTGCTGTTGGAGGTGGTGGTGGTGGTGGTGCTATTGCCTCAGAGCCTCAGCAGAGTTCGTGTTCTCCAGCGCTGGGTTGGCTTTCACTCCCACCTGGTAGCGTTCACGATCCGAGTCAACGGCGGGGATAGACCCCACCGAGCCTCCCGATCGCCACCAAACACTCGAGAGTGTGTCTCTCGAATATCCTCCGGCAACGCCGGACCTTCCAACTCACCTGGATGGCCCCCAGTCCACGATTTACGCTCACTCGACTACACACGTGGCCTGCCGGATGGCTAGACCTATCTATCGACTACTGGAGATGGATTTTTTCTTCTTTTTCTTTTTTTTTTCTCCTAGTTTGTTGGGTTTGAATGTGCTTCGTCTTTCGCTTTTTTTTTAATCGACTAGCGGAGATGATGGATCTTTCGATTGCAACTTTTTCGGTTTCGAATGTACTTTGAGAATTTGTTTTCTTTTTTTTCTGCTTCCTCGTAGAGAAAGCTTGGTTTTTATAATTTTTTTTGTTTTTTTTTGTTTGAGATTTTCATGTCAGGAGACTTAAAATGGAGCAAGACGTCGAGATTAGTGGTTTAGAAAAAATGTTCGTATACATGTGTGTGCAGGGCTTCAAAATTTCAATTACCTATAAGTTAAAAATTGTTTAAAGGATTGAGGCAAAATTGGGCACGCAAGTGAACCAACAGCCCATTCTTGACTAGTGCAATTTTTTACGATATGTATGCAGGATTTTTTTTTTTTAATAGCTGTTTCAATTTTTTCAAAAAAGACGTGCGCGCTTTAACTTTCATTGGCGATATTTTGCTAAATAATTATTTTTGAGTATAGGTACTCAAAATGTTGGTTGGTATTAAATATGACGAAATGGGAAAAACGGTTCGGATTTTATAGTTTTTAAGTTTTCGATAAATTGTTGCCCTAATTTTAGTGAGACACGAGATAATAAACTCCAATTTTATATATGAAATCAGTACTATTCGATAGTAGTAGGTATACAATTTCTTTATGATTTTTTATGGGTTTCAGGTTTTTCAAAATTTCAACTTTTATAATAGAAAAACTTGCAAAGTAGAACTTTGCAAATTGCGATCTCATTATTTTTTACGTTTTACAAAGTTTCCTCCACGAGGAAACCAATATCGATTAACATACCTGGTCGTAGAGATAGCTTTGTAAATACTCAAAAATAATGAGGAACTAATTTGCGGAAGTAATTAAAAATACAAATAAATTTAATACCCAAAACGATATGAAATTTACAAAACGGGTTATGAATTCCATATTAATATACTTTTCTTGTAAATTTAAGAATAATATAACAATTTTACGGTACCGGCATCTGAAAATTGCGGGACATGAGTATTGTAATCTGCATTTTAATATGCATCTGAGCTTTATAACGTATATATTCGTTCTTAAAAAAATGTACAAAGTTTTTCAGTTTTTTTTTTGTACTATTTTTATCTATCGACTACTGGGGATGGATTTATTCTTTTTGCTACTTTGTTACTTTCGGAAGTACACTATTAAAAATGCAAATAAATTTAATACACAAAACGATATAAGATTTACACACCGGGTATATGAATTTCATATTAATATAATTTTCTTGTAAATTTAAGAATAGTATAAGTATTCTACGATACTGGTATCTGAAAATTGCAGGACATGAGTACTGTAATCTGCATTTTCATATGTAAATGCATCTGAGCTCTATACACTGTATATGCGTTTTTTAAAAATGCTGTACAAAGTCTTTCAGTTATTTTCCTTTTTTCTATTTTTATCTATCGACTACTGGAGATGGATCTTTTTTTTTTGCTACTTTCTTGCTTTGGAATGTACAAAGACGTTCAATTTTTTTTAATTCTTTTCTTTAGCATGCTCATAGAGAAGGCTTTGTTTTCATGGAAAAGATTCTTTTTCATTCCTCTGGATGGTCTAAAACATCGAGAGAAATGGCTTAGAAAAAATTTTCAAATGTGTGTGTGTGTGTGTGTGTGTGTGTGTGTAGCAGACTTGCAAAATTCAAAGCGCTGTATCTCGAGGACGGTTTCAACAATGAAGCTGAAATTTGGTGTACCGGTAGAGCAGCAAAACCTCTTTTCATGTGCATACTCACGAAAAAGTTGAAGCATTTCTTCGGATTTTGTAAGACTTTTAATCTTTCGGACAAGACCTATGTGGTTCTCTAGGTTTTTTTAAACTAATCAGCTACATTGTATTTATTAATAATAATATGCTTAATGAATAAAGTAATGAAAAAGAACAGTCAGTATTAAAATTCAACTATACCTATAAAGTGATCCAGATTTTATAGATTTTTAAATTTTCGAATAATTGATATTTTCATTTAATTTGAGTCGATTTCGACCAATTCTGCTTAAACTTTTTAGAAAAATGAATTAATATCCAGCTGAAGTACATACTAAATTTTATAGCATTTCGAATTTACGAAAAATTGACATTGTTTATCCGAGCCTTTTTTTCGATCTTCACAAAATGTAATATATGTTTACAACTTAAATTAAAACACATTTTTTATTCTTTATTTTAAAACTCCATGAAACCCTAACCGCTTTATCGATATTGCCCAAAATCAATACCAAATTTCACATCACTTTGTTTCATTTTTATACAAAGTTCATTAAAATTAAAACATCATTCTTTTTCAAATATCAAAACTCCATAAAATCCTAATCTCTTTACTGATTCTGCTCAAAATCAATACCAAATTTCACATCACCTTGTTTCATTTTTATACGAAGTTCATTTAAATTCAAACATTATTTTTTTCAAATTTCAAAACTCTATAAAATCCTAATCTCTGCCGATTTTGCCAATACCAATAATCAATACCAAAGTTACAATCACTTTGTTCCATGATTACACAAAGTTGCTTCAGACAATTAAAAATTTATTTTAAAAAGTTTTCCCATGAACCCAAAGCTTTCTCCATGAGAAAGCAAAAAAGAATGCATGGAATTTAAATCAAATTAATCAAATGAGAAGGAAGTGCATGTCTGTACATAGTCGACTTTATCTACTGTCACCTGGCAGTCTGATCGGTACCAACTCGTTCCACTGAGCAGTGCTATCAGTCTTCGCCGAGCGCGAAAGCCACGTTCGTTATCCTGTAGCACGTTGCTTTACAGCCGGACCTATCTACTGTTGTTGCTCGGTAAAACCGAGAGTGAGATGAGTCTACTCCACACGACTGAACGAGAAGGCAAACGCTGTGTTCGCTCACGCGTTCCAATAAACACGCTTCGCCAGCTCGCATGTCTATCCGATATTTAAAAGGTACGTATGTATCCTTCAGGTCGCCTATAGTCTATCCTATCCTCACTGCGCCGCCCCAACTCGTTATTATTTATGCAATAATTAATTGCTCGCGTGATTAAAAAGAAAAGTGTAAGAAACGAAAGAGCGCATGTACTAAAATTAATTTTTCATTTTTTTGTCCGATAACTCACTCATTTTGTTCCCCGTTCTTCGGGTCACCTGAAGACTAATCGTTCCCGACTTGATGCACTGAAATTGAGAAAAAATAATTAAGCGTTAATTGCAGGTTATCAATAAATGTCACAGTAGAATACGAAAATTCGTATTATTATTGCTCGTAAAATAATGGAGTAACGTATACGTAAAATTACCGACAGAATTAATAAATGTTACTCGAATGTTAAGATAATTAAGCTTTTTTTTGAGGAAAAAACCTTAGGTCAAAAGTGATTAGAACTTGCGACGAGAAATTGCAGTATCGATAAATGTTCAGACCAAATAAAAATTGAAATTGTGTTTAACAGGTTTGCTACATTTTCACGAAAAATCGAGTGTAACAAAATTAGGATGAAATTGAATGTGAAATTGAAGTTTTTGTTAATACTAAAACAGAATTTGAATGAAGATGTATTTAAAGATCATTTTCCAATTTTTTCTTATTTGTTCTTCGACCAAAATTTTCCATCAAAACAAGTATTAGAAAATTAATTGAAGTATAAATTAATACTTCTAAAATATTTTTGTAAACCGAATTTAAAATAAGAATAAACCGAATAAAAAATGTATGTCTCTGAATGGTAAAACAAAATCAAAATAAGTTGTACTTAAAGATACAAAGAAAACTACTGCAGAAAAAAAAATAGTTGCCAGAAATAATTGACGTATTAATTGCTGCTAAAAAAGTTACAATTAATCGCGCTATTTTTTCGAGAAAAATTGACCACACGGTTTGTGTATTTAATGTGCTTTGGGACACGATGTATGCGGTTATATAAATAATCAATTATGTAACCACTTGTTGGCTGCAGTCAAAACAATAACACGGCTTATTTCCAGCAGAAGCTAATGATTCCATCAACTGATAATTCTAGCGTGCTGAATCACTTCCTGGCCAAGTGGGATTTCGCATTGGACGCACTGTACTGTACGTTGCGCGAGGAATTCCACCACTAATAGACATTCACCTGGTGTATGTGTTGGCTGACTTCGGCATCGGTCGCGTTCTCCAGCGTACGACCGTTGACCTCGAGAATCTCATCGCCGACTTCCGGATTGTCCGCGTTGTCGGCGGACGATCCTGTAAACCATCAAAATCCTCGATTATATTTTTATTCTGCAATATGACTTAATACGTATTTAAAAAACTTTAATTTTTGATAATTCTTTTTTTTATGATGTTTTAAATATTAATAATAAGCTCAAATTTATTGCGAAATATCGGTCTACAATTTTAGTATCTATTGACTTTATTTTGGCATTACTTATATATTAATTAATTGTTTTAAAAAATATGATAATGTTTATATCCAGTTAAACAATTTGAGTAATTTGCATGTTTTTATCTACTTTATTGTCTTTACGTCAGCATCATCTACGAAATACATTTATTTATTTATTCATTTGCCAAACTTCAGAATAAAATTTTAGTCATATATTGCTAATTAATTGCTTTATGCTAAATTCTGAAGTAATTCAATTATTTTTCATTCTCGCACGTATGAAGCGTAAATAAAAATTCACTACAGTTTAGCCACAAAGTAAACATGTTTTGTCTTTTAAATACGACTTAAAGGAAATTTCAACGATTCCACACAAACGTCTTTAAAGTATGTCGATAAAAATGAATTTGAAAAGTTACAATTGAAGAATGTGAGGACAATTATCAACCAAATCGAGTCATTCAGATCTTACCATTTTTAACAGTAGTTATAAATCGTCATCTATTGCAAGAAAAAAAAATCTACTGACAAAAAAAACTGCAACCACGAATTTATAATTAACGATTTTCAACACAATTCTCAAGTAAATCGTCTGATTCAGGACTAATAATCTTTATTATACCATTAGGTTCATGTTAACATCTACTACGAATGGTTCTAACGAATTCACTCAGGCTCCTTCAAAATATAACGAAAAAAAAGCTAAAAACAAATTTTATGATTAAAGACTTTTAGCTCGTTTATGGAGTAAACTAAGCGATTCAGGTATAAATATCTTCCTTGAAACTCCTATGTCAACATATATTAGAAATAGCCTCAACGAAATCACAAAACTCCTCCAAAATAAGCCAATAGAAAATTGATAATCCTCAATTTACGATTTTAGCAACTGCAATTATTTAAAAAATCATGTGATTCAGGTCTAATTCTCTTCCTTATAATTCCGATGTCATGTATTGCAAAAAAGTCCGAAGAAATTCACTAAAAACTCCTCGGAACGAGATCCAAAGAAATTGGTGATAGCTAATTACCGATTTTAGATAATTAAGAACCGAATCGTGTGATTTAGATCTAAACCTTTTTCTTACAATGCATAAGAAAATCTACCGCAGAACAGCGTCAAGAAATTCACGTAAATCCCTCCAAAATACCCCAGATTTAAAAAAATAGAAAGTCGAAAATTCCGAAATACCGATCTTTTTTACTCTTGTCATCTAAATCGAGTGAATCACGTCTAAATCTTTTCCTGAAACAATTCTAAGAAATTCCTCAAACTGCTCCAAACGAAACTCGAAAAAATCGGTAATTTCTTATTACCGATTTTCGCCAATTATTAACCGAATCGTGTGATTTAGATGTAATCTTCTTCCTTACAACGACTATGTACATCTATTGCAAAACAACCCATAAAAATTCACAGTAACGCCTTCAAAAACCCTCCAGATCATTAAAAAAAAAATCGAAAATTCTGAATCACCGATCTTGATCACATCTATCATCTAAACCAATTGAATCTCTTCCGAAAACAGTTCCAAAGAATTGATTGAATCGCATCCAAACAAATCCCCAAAAAAATCGGTAATTGCCGATTTTCGTTGATTATCAGCCAAACCGTGTAATTCAAATGCAATCCTCACCCTTACAACAAAACATTACCAAAAATCTCAAAAATTCTCACGCAATATCCTTAAAGACTCTCATACCCCAGAATTCTCAACATTATACTAAACACCTCTAAAAAGATCACCAGGTCAAACCGAATTCACCATACAACTCGATTTTTCGATTGTCGTACATCAAAATCATGATATATCCTCCCAGGTCAACCGTTTTCGCAGTTTTTGTTTAAAAAAACCCAGCGTTTTCATAAGTAGAAAAAATTGGTAATTCTTAATTAACGATTTCGGCATAAATATGAACCAAATCGTATGGCTTAGCTCTCATACCTTGCTTATAACTCCTACATTGACATCTACAACACGACAACCCTAAGAAATTCGCACAAACTCCGTGAAAGCAGACAAAAAAAAACAAACTATAAAATTTTAATTAACGATTTTAGTTCAACTATCACGAAATCAAATGATTTAGGAGTAATTCTTATTTTCGCAACTCCAATGTCAATCTATTGCAAATATCCCGAAGGAAATTCACGAAATCTCTTCAAAACATCCCCGGAAGAAAATCGGTAATTACCGATGTTCGTCAATTATTAACCGAAACATATGATTTAGATGTAACCCCCTTCCTCACAACTATGTAAACCTAGTACAAAACAGCCCCATCAAATTGACTCAAACATCTCCAATCGAAAAAAATCGGTAACTGCCGATTTTCGCCAATTATCACCCGAATCGCGCAATTTAAATCGAATCCGCTTCCTCACAACAAGCTGTCCCGAAACAAAACCTTAAAAATTCTCCCCGAACATCCTCAAACCCCCCCAAACCCGAGAATCCTCAAAATTGCACTAAGCTCCTCTAAAAAAACATCAACGAATAAAACCAACTCACCATACAACTTGATCTTGCCATTGTCGTTCATCAAAATGATGATGTATCCTCCGAGGTCGACCATTTTCGCAGTTTTCGTTTAGCCCCCCGGTGTTTTCATAAAAGCCACTACCTATATCTATACCCCATATATATATATTTATAGTAACTTTGTTGTTTCTTTTTTTTCCCGCCTCGAGGCTCTCTCATACACACTCTCCTTTCAGTCTGCATCAACAGCAGACCCCGACAAGTAGTTCACGCAATTCTGCCCCAATTCCAGCCACTCCAAGGCTGAATACGTAACCCCAGAGTCTCGCATTACAATTATTGTTCTGCGTTCCTCTGCATCTCTTCCCTCTCCCTTTCTCCCTTTCTTTCTTCGCTCCCACTAAACAGTCATTAAAATGAAAGTTTTTTTAATATTAATTTATATATTTATCTCTCTCTCTCTCTTCTTTAATCACTCACAAAATGATCGTCACTACCGCGAAATCACTGTGACACAGTGCGCCACGAGCCTAATCCTCGTATCGTCGCACGCACACTGCATCTGGCCTCGACACACGAGAAAGCTCCGAATCTACCCTCTCGCGAGAGGGATGACGATAGTCTATAGTGAAGACCATGGGAGATTGCGATGTGATTGCGCGCGCGGCCGAGCGGACCACCCTCCACGTGCCCCCCTCTACCCTGCAGCTACACAACAGCATCAGAATGAGCACACAACGCGCGCGCACACACCAACACACACACTTACACTGATACGCGACGCAACCGACTCGTAGAATACCCGGAGATAGTCACACTGTTCTCTCGTCTCGCGGTATCTCGTCGTGATTTTACGTAATAATTTGGCCTCCCGCAACAGGAAGGATATTACGTGGACTCTGTTATCATTTTTCGCCACAACTCTCGGCCCATCAATTAATTTTAGCCGTGATATTTATCGAAACAACACGTAATCGAATTTCCGGCGATTTTCGAATTCACTCTATTTTATCATTTGCTGAGTCCACGAACCCTTTATTTTTGTCATTATCATCAGTCACGATGAAATCTTTGTTTTTTCTTCTCATTTTTTTATTATCATCGCGATGATGGGAATAAATAAAAAATTGTCCGAAGTTTTTATGATTTTTGTCAGTTGTAATTTCATTAATTAGTATCTCTGTGTCGTAATGTCATTATTATTGTTATTATCGTTAATGAAATTGAAATTTTATTTTTTTGTCGTTAAAGCACATTATTTATTCACAAATCTCAGTGTCGCGTTTGAACTTTTTTGTGATTTCAAGTGACAAATGTAAATGATTTAATGTGCAATTTTACATATCCTTTATCACTGATTATTTAACTTTTCACATTTTTATCTCCTAATTTTTTGTTTTGTTTTTTTTTTTGGGCGTTCCACTATATTAACATTTATATTGGTGAATTCCAGTGCGTATTTTTCTGTTATCTTTACTATCACGATTAAAACCCGAATGTTTTTTTTTTCTATTTTTTCGAACCCTCAAATTTATTGTTGTTAATTTGTTTTTAGAATCGCCAATCGGATGTCCGGAGATATTAGCAGGAATATTGGGATTCCCTGTGGGTCAGGACATCCAAGGAGTCGCTATCTCCGTTCCGAGCTCGCGTTCGCGGACAGCGTTTGAGTGCAAGAGGCACGGACACCACCCTCGAGGTTCTCGAGTCCGGCAGCGCGTTGTCCTCGCGAAGTACAGTGATAGCAAGTGCCTGATAAAAGCCGCACGTTGTTTCCCCCGTGTTCTCGTTTATTTCGTCGCTCCGGTGCCTCGATATTTGATTATCCGGTGAGAGGAATGCAAAAAACGAGGCGTAAGATTTTTTCGTCTTTGAGCTCGGCGACCCGGTTAACAATAATCGACGTAACGAAAAGAGCATCATCCTCTCTCTCTACAGCGCGCCCGTAGGCGAAGCCCTGCCTTTTCGCGACAGAATGCTGCCGAATTGAATAATTAATCACCGATACACGCACCGAATCGGTCCAGCAACAAAAAAGAAAACAACTAATTATTCATTAATTTTCTCCACTTTCACTGGGTTTTATAATATTTCGTTTTTTAAAAAATTGGTATTATTGTTGTCGATTGTTGTCGATAACAATACGCTTTTTTCAAGGGCGTTGCAATTTTTGTTGGGTTTTATTTTTTTTAAATTATTATTTTAATTAAGAGTCGAGAGGGTAAAAGGCACGAGCAACCACCGCGAAAACCGACTGGCACACTCGAACGACCGACTGACTCGCTCCTGGTAGTCGTCGTCGTCGTTCTCGTTGTCGTCGTCGTCGTCGTCCTCATCGTCGACGAGCGAACGCGTGCGCCCGCGCACCCTCCGTTTTATTCAACCCCTCTCGACGTCTCTTCTCTCGCGTAGCGCGGGGCGCTCTCTCTCTCTCTCTCTCTCTCTCTCTTCACTCACATCCCGTGGCAGCGCCAGCAGCAGTAGCAGCAGCTTCAGCATCTCCCCCGGCTAACTGGTGCGCGGCCGAGAGAGCAACCCCTGCCGCGGATACGGGTGGGGGTGAAAATAGCGAACTGCTAAAATAGCGAATTTGAAAATAAGGTACGTCTGAATCTAGAATGACTATCATTATGGAATTTGATATTTCAGCCATTCGTTGTTTCGATAATGTTACTTATTTTTATTACATTTTTGTAAGATGAGGGTCAAAATAGGGAATTTCAAAATGATAACCATTCAGAATTCAAAGGTGCTTATTTTGGAATTTGCTATTTTAACCATTCGCTATTTTGAGCCCTATCTTGTTAATATGCAATCAAAATAGCGAACGATTAAAATAGCGCATGATTACAATAGCGAATGATGAAAAGAGCAAATGATCATGATAGTGAGTGATCAAAATAGCAAATGATTACAATAGCCAATAATCAAAATGGCGAATTTCACGATGACGGCCATTCTAGACGTTCCTTGTTCTTGCAAATTCGCTATTTTTAACCATTCGCTATTTTGAACCCTATCTTATCAAAAAGCAAACAAAATAGCGAATGGCCAAAAATAGCGTCCTTTATTTTTAAATTCACTATTTTGATCCCTATCTTATGAAAACACAATTATAATAGCCAATGGCCAAAAGAGAGAATTCCATAATTATGGCCATTCTAGATTCAGACAATCCGCTATTTTAGTCATTTGCTTTTTTGACTCCCCACCCGCGAGCAAACTGAGGCTTCGACTGTTTGCCGTCCTTGTTGCGCACAGCACTATATACGTATTCTGAGATGGCGGCGCGGGGGCGGGGGTGGGTAGCGGTGGGTGGTGACGGTGAGGGGGAAGAAGGAGTTCTTGAATCGTACGGGAGAGCGCCCTCGACGAGAACAGTCTCGGGGAATCCTGGAGGGCGAGTCGGGCCAGGATCTATTTTCTAGCTTTTATCCTCCTGCGCATACACACTAACATAGGGGCAGGAAAAGGGGGTGGGAGTGGGGGGCGCTCCCTACGTTTCCTGAGCGTTCTTTCCATTTGCCCGCTCTCTTTGGGTTGGCGCGGCCTGCGGCCTCTCTCACAGAACGGGCGCGAAAGTGCGCCTAAGCTTCCGGCTCATTTTCCGGCACTGTGAAGACGCCGAGCGGCCAAGACACGCGGTAGGATTTATCGTGTCGTTTTTTTAGATCGAAATAACTTTGGGAAATTGTAAGTGTTAATAAAATTTTAGATTGTGACTTTTTTACATGGAAATGAGTTTGGGAAATTGTAAGTGTAAATTTAATTTCTGATTGTGACTATTTTTTTTTTTTTTATGGGAATGAGTTTGGAAAACTGTAAGTGCAAATCGAATTTCTGCCAAATGGGAAAGGGGTGAAAAGAGTTACGGAAGTGAGGAAAAGAACGGATGCGAACTGATATTTTGCGGATTATTTCCTTATTATTTTTCGTTTCTTCTGGAGGCTGTTTGTGAAGCCTTTTTGACGACTATTGAGAAAAGCGTTTGTGCAATTTATAGTTTCAGGATCGATTTTGGCAAGAAAAGATTTGCAAACTGAAAATAATACACAGGTATTAATCATGAACATTTTATATTAAGACGTTCGTTATATTTAAATTTTTTGTTTCAGTTATTTGCTATTTTTATTATTCGCTATTTTGACTCCTTATTTTATTAAAATGCAATCGCAATAGCAAATTATCAAAATAGCGAACAGCTCAAATAGCGAATTTCATGATGATGGCCATTCTAGATCGTTCATAATTCCAAAATTCGCTATTTTATCCATTTCCTATATTGGTCTTTCGACATTTTGTTCCCCACCTCGCACATCGTTTTTTGAAAAAATTCAAAAACCTATAATATACAAATTTCTCTTTACATATCGTAAGAAATTGCATCAATCGTAGACGGGCTGTTGCTTCATTGACATACCAAACTTTAGCTCAATCGGTTGATCGGTTCTTGAGTTATAGGTGATTGAAATTTCAAAGCTCTGCACACACACACACACACACATGCATGCATACAAACATTTTTTCTAAACCACTTTTTCCCAATGTTTTGGACCATTCTAAGTATCCTGACATGAAAATCTCGAACAAAATGTATTTTATTTTCAAATACCTTCCTCCATGGAAGCAAAAATATAGAATGTCTTAAATAAAATCCCCGACACATGGAATACGAATTTCTCCTTACATATCGTAAGAAATTGCACCAATCATAGACGGGCTGTTGCTTCATTGACATACCAAACTTTAGCTCAATCGGTTGATCGGTTCTTGAGTTATAGGTGATTGAAATTTTAAAGCTCTGTACACACATACACATACATACGAACATTTTTTCTAAACCACTTTTTCTCAATATTTTGGACCATTCTAAGTATCCTGACATGAAAATCTCGAACAAAATGTATTTTATTTTCAAATACCTTCCTCCATGGAAGCAAAGATATAGAATGTCTTAAATAAAATCCCCGACACATGAAATACGAATTTCTCCTTACATATCGTAAGAAATTGCACCAATCATAGACGGGCTGTTGCTTCATTGACATACCAAACTTTAGCTCAATCGGTTGATCGGTTCTTGAGTTATAGGTGATTGAAATTTTAAAGCTCTGCACACACATACACATACATACGAACATTTTTTCTAAACCACTTTTTCTCAATATTTTGGACCATTCTAAGTATCCTGACATGGAAATCTCGAAAAAAATGTATTTTCTTTTCAAAAACCTTCCTCCATGGAAGTAAAGACATAGAATGTCTTAAATAAAATCCCCGACACATGAAATACGAATTTCTCCTTACATATCATAAGAAATTGCACCAATCGTAGACGGGCTGTTGCTTCATTGACATACCAAACTTTAGCTCAATCGGTTGATCGGTTCTTGAGTTATAGGTGATTGAAATTTTAAAGCTCTGCACACACATACACATACATACGAACATTTTTTCTAAACCACTTTTTCTCAATATTCTAGACCATTCTAAGTATCCTGACATGGAAATCTCGAAAAAAATGTATTTTCTTTTCAAAAACCTTCCTCCATGGAAGCAAAGACATAGAATGTCTTGAATAAAGTCCCCGACAATTAGCATCACATCTTCATTGCACTTGATTTAATTATAATCGTTCCTACAATTTTCTATTCTACAGCAGAATAATGCGCAATTATAGAGGTAAATGAAGAAAAAAAAAATGTAATACTCATTTTCTTGCGCAAAGCTAAAAATAAAATGACAAAGAGAAATGTAGGCATTCAGCGTGTCACGCTGTATGACAATTCCTCTCTGTAGGCTCAGAGGCAACAAAAGCTTCTTATTCGAAAAGCCTTGAGACCTTGGCCAAGGCTTCCGCTTCATTTTCCACCCATCACGGTGACATTGCGCCGCAACAATGCCGACTCGAGAATTTCATCGAACTTTCATAGGAAATGAAAGCCACCGAGCTCGGCCGTTTATCCTGTAGTACAGTTTCTCTCTACCCGCTCCAATTTCTTCTCTTTTTTTTTTTCTTTTTTTTTACTGTCATCCCTCCGATGTACCGCAATACTATAGAATAACACGATGCCTACGTCCCCGTTAATAATTTACGCAACGGTCTCTGATATCCTCGAGGTCATTGCAGTATGTTGCCAGCAATTATGTGTGTCATTTGCGCAAACGAGTAGAAAAAAGATAAAAATGAGCGAGAGAGAAAAGCAGAGAGAGAAGGAGAGATAATGGGTGGAGAAAATAGACAATCGAGGCCGCGAGGGTCTGCATGTGCGAGGAGATAAAGAAGGATCACGGGTTCGCGTATTAATTGTGAGCAAAAAAAAATAAATGTCATTACATCTATCCCGAATTGACCTCAATATTATAATTTTTTATTGGAATTTTTAAGTGCTCTTATATAAACTAAGGAAAAGGGTTGGTTTGGCTTATAAAGATTGTGGTTTATAAAAAGGTACCGAAAAAAAAATTGTCGGTGCCGTCAAATTATTCGTTAGGCGTAAATTCTTAGTTGTTTTACCAACTAATTGATTAAATTGATTGAAAAGGTATTTGATTAAATGAAAAAATTTCTTGGTAATATTTTTGAGTAATCCTTTGATTCAGACCCACGGCCTGTCGAATCTGGTCGTTGATTTTTATTGTTGTTGTTGTTTCTAATCTAAAAGTAGAGCAGGATTTTGGAAAAGTTTTTTATGATTTCCACTTTTTTTATTAAAAAAAACATATGGAAAAGTTTGAAAAAATTCTTTAAAATTCTTAGCACATTTGAGAATTTCAAGCCTATATCCAAAGTGGATATTCCTCGGTTTATATTAAAGAAACAATTTTTATTGAATAAAAAACGAATTTGCAAAAATTCGAAGCAGTAACCGATCGTGCGCTGATGCGTAACCATTTATTACATGGAACACAGGTTTTTTTAAGAATTCACAATTTTCCCCGTCATTTTATTCATTTCACAGTAACCGTAATGTAAAAATTAATTTACAATGAACGAAAATCATAAATAATTACAAGACGGACTACATGCTGTGATTTTCTCTGTCAAACGAGATTTTGGCACTGCGAATCATCAATTTTTCTTTAAGTAAAAGATTTTTCATTTCGTAATCGATTTTATTTCCGCTGTAATTACTCTTAAATTATATCTCGCACATTATTATATTGGTAACCTTGCTCTCAAAAAATCCAGTGTCTAAATTAGTGTGGAACGTCACCTATATATACACGGAAAAAAATTCATATAAAAAAGTCATTTCACCAATTTTTAAAATTCAAACATAAAAACATAATTATTCCGCGTGATTATTACCACCGCTTTTAATTCACGATATTGTTGATTGTGTACGAATTCTTTTTATATCACAATCCCTTAAAATTCTCAACCTTGCCCTTAAAAAATCCAATGTCTAAATTGGTATGATGGAACGTCACCTATATATACTCGAAAAAAAATAATAATAATAATTTCATGTAAAAAAAAATCAGTTGACACATTTTTTAAATTTAAACATAAAAACATAATTATTCCACGTTATTATTACTACCGCTTTCAATTCACGATATCGTTGATTTTTTACCAATTCTTTTTGTGTCACAATCCCTAAAATTCTCATCCAATGATTTTTTTTTGTTGGGAATCTATGTGCAACAATATCCTTGAAGCTAAGGAGTAAAAAAAGTGAGCACAGGGATGCGAAAAGCTTGGGTGAACAGCAGTCACTGCCGGGCGAAGTGAAGGCTGTGCAAGCGAGCGAAAAAGAGAGACAGGGAGAGGCCATTGTGGCATGTAAGAGAGAGGTGAAAGTGCGAGAGATCAATATAGAGAATCGAGTCTCTCTGCGCTGCCCACTTCTCTCTGCCTAGATATTTCTCGTCGTCCTGTTCCGCGTACATATGCACTGTATCACTGACTCAGTTCCTTCACTATCTTAAGTGCAATTGAATCTAATATGCAAAACGATGTGCGATTTACGAATTCGGTACACGAATTCCGCATTTATATACTTTTATTATTAATTTAAGAAAAGTATTAAAATTCTGCGATACTGATATCCGAAAAGTACACTGTTAAACAATATTGTAAATTTTGATTGATAAACTCGTGAATTAAATGTAATATAGAATAAAGGTATAATGCTTCTCGTCGTCCTGTTTTGCGTACATATGCACTGTATCACTGGCTCAGTTCCTGCACTATTTTAAGTGCAATTGAATCTGATAGGCAAAACGGTATGCGATTTACGAATTCAGCACACGAATTCCGCATTTATATACTTTTATTATTAATTTAAGAAAAGTATTAAAATTCTGCGATACCAATATCCGAAAAGTACACTGGTAAAAAATAGTGTAAATTTTGATTGATAAACTCGTAAATTAAATGTAATATAGAATAAAGGTATAATGCTTCTCGTCGTCCTGTTTTGCGTACATATGCACTGTATCACTGGCTCAGTTCCTGCACTATTTTAAGTGCAATTGAATCTAATATTCAAAATGATGTGCGATTTACGAATTCGGTACACGAATTCCGGATTTATATACTTTCAATATTAATTTAAGAAAAGTATTAAAATTCTGCGATACTGATATCCGAAAAGTACACTGTTAAACACAATAGTGTAAATTTTGATTGATAAACTCGTGAATTAAATGTAATATAGAATAAAGGTATAATGCTTCTCGTCGTCCTGTTCCGTGTACACATGCACTGTACCAACTGGCTCAGTTCCTACGCTATTTAAAGGGCAAGTGAATATAATATGCAAAACGATATGCGATTTACCAATTGGGTACACGAATTCCGCATTTATATACTTTTATTATTAATTTAAGAAAAGTATTAAAATTCTGCGATACCTGCGATAGAATTGTACACTGTTAAAAAATATTGGAAATTTTGATTCATAATGTAATATAGAGTAAATGTTCTTTTTAAATCTAAAGCAAATTATAAAAAATAAAGGTCTTTTACACTAAAATTAAAGTATAAAAATGACTATACATTCTTCTTCTTCTTGAGGGTTTGGGCCTGCCTCTGATTGGCTGTACTACAGCAGCGAAGACCTTATGGCCATTTGGTACGAGGCGAAAGTCAAAAAGACAAGACTATACATTCATTTAAAGTTGCACTCTATATGGGGCATTCCACGACCAATCGGACAGTTTGACATTTGTTTATTTCTTAATTCTCATAATTTTTAGATATGTATCCAAATTCTGTAAAATTGTTTTTGGAAAGTACATGACAAGACAAACATTTTGAACAAAAAAGAAACGTTGAATTTCGACCAGTTTTGAATAAGTTATGAGCGAAAAACCGAAATAGAGGGACTTTTGAATCGGCAATTTAAAAAATGTTAAAATTCACATGACGTTTTATGATAACACACATCCAAAAATTACGAAAAAAAAAAAAAATTTTAACTGTCCGAATTGTCGTGGAATGCCCCATATATAATTTAGTATAGGTATACTAAATTATATTCATAAATAGGTATTTATGAATAAAAAATTCCAGTACTTCTGCATCAAATTTCAAATAGATTTTTTTTTTGCATTGTAATCTTTATTTTAATATATCAATATTATATTTGTCAATGATGAATGCATTTGAAAATTAATATACGGTATATGCATCCGAGCTTTTAGCCGGTATATTAGTTTCCAAAAAAAAAAAATGTTACAGTGTAGTATTACTATTACTACGTCAGTATACTATTTCCACTATGGTATGTACATATATGTTGAAGTGGACATAGATATAGTACAGCATAAATGCAATATTACTATAGCTAGTACTACCAGTGATGCTTAATGCTTTCCCCCCTTTACTCACCCTCCGCTCGTGAGTGAGTGCACTGGAGTAGCGGACGAGTAGCCTACAGGCCTACACAGCGAGCGCTCACCGATCAGCCTCTATCCCTGCGTCATCGTCTCTAAATTCGATATCTAAACTCTGCAGGAGAAAATTTAATTTTCGATGGATGTGCGGGAAAAAAAGCCCCGAAGCTTTTGGGCTCTCCATCGAACATGAAATTGGGAGCTTATGAGGTTTGTAACGTTGAAATACAGACCTTATGAGGTTTGTAACGCTGAAATGCAGACCTTATGAGGTTTGTAACGCTGAAATACAGAAAGGTCTGTATTTCAACGTATTGAAAAACAGATCTTAAGTACTTGAAACGCTTTGAAATACAGACCTTGTGTATTTTAACATTTTCAATTACAGAAGTTCTGTATTTCAACGTTTTAAACACACAGACTTTATGTACTTTATCATTTTAGAATGGAGACCATATGTATTTCAACATTTTCAAATGCAGATCTTATGTACGTAAAATTTTGAAATACAGAAGTTCTGTATTTCGACGTTTTAAACACACAGACTTTACGTAGTTCAACATTTTTTAATGGAGACCTTATGTATTTCAACATTTTCAAATACAGATCTTATGTACGTAAAATTTTGAAATACAGAAGTTCTGTATTTCGACGTTTTAAACAGACAGACTTTACGTAGTTCAACATTTTTTAATGGAGACCTTATGTATTTCAACATTTTCAAATACAGATCTTAAGTACGCAACATTTTGAAATACAGAAGTTCTGTATTTCAACGTTTTAAACACGCAGACTTTACGTTTTCCATCATTTTCAAATGGAGACCTTATGTATTTCAACATTTTCAAATACAGATCTTATGTACGCAACATTTTCAAATACAGAAGTTCTGTATTTCAACGTTTTAAACACACAGACTTTACGTAGTTCAACATTTTTTAATGGAGACCTTATGTATTTCAACATTTGCAATACAGACCTTATGTACTTAACATTTTGGAATACAGACCTCGTGTACTTGACATTTTGAAATACAAAAGTTCTGTATTTAAACGTTTTAAACACACAGACTTTACGTATACCAACATTTTGGAATGGAGACCTCATGTATTTCAACATTTTCAAATACAGACTTTATGTACCGTAGCGAAAAACAGATCTTACGTATTTGAAACACTTTAAAATACAAATCTTATGTATTTAAAGCGTTTTGAAATACAGACCTTATGTATTTCAACATTTTGAAATGCACAGATCTTATTTATTTCAACGTACTGTCGTAAATCGAACAGAAAATACGTCTACTTTCGAAAACTCAGTCCAATCGGAACTTTCTAATTTTTGAAATATGAAGTAATTCGTATTACTCTATATCCAAAATCTAAAAATTTAATAAAAACACAGCTAACCTCGAAAATACTAATCACATATAAAATCACTAACTTCGAGAATCTAAATCCTGTCCCAAAATTTCAATTTCGAAAATCCGAATGTAGTGTAAAATCCAGAACCTCTAAAATCTGAATCCAAACTAATTCACAAAATCTTCAAGTACTAAAATCCAATCTCCAATATTTCTTATAAAACAAAAGTTGAATCTTAAACCTCCAAATCCTCCAAACCTCGAAAACCCACTTTCTTCAGTATTGTATGTTAAATATCCAATACCGTATGAAATTAACGGTGCAGTTTGTGAATAAAAACGGCCACTCGCTTATCATAATTTTCTACTGAATTTATTTAACAGCAATAATACTTTTTTTTTCTGGCGCAGTACGTTTTGAACAAATTTAATTGAATGCAACTCCAAATTCATTAGTTACAGTTACAGTGATGTAGCCTAATGATGTGAGATACACGATGTACTGGCACAGAGTGCATTTTAAAAGGCAAAAGCTTTTGCACAGAGGTACTAACGTACAGACACGTAAAACGCTCCAATTTAAGGACGCTACGACGAGAGAGAAAGAGAGAGAAAAAAATAGAGAGTGGGCGAGAGAAAGAGGAAGAGAGAGAGAGACTTGTTGCACCCCGGCGTCGCGCAATCTCGTGCTAATTGTGTCCGCAGGCCGTGCGAGAGCGACGACGACGTCTTCGGCGGCTCTCACTCCACTAAAAGGGCTCGCTTCTTCGCAATTTACTATTACGGGGACTGACTGCAGAGATACTGAAATAGCGGAAAATTAGCAACCCTCTTTGAAGAATTATTATTATCTTTTTTTTTTTTGTTTTTCGAGATCGGATTGTGACGACAGGGGTGCAGCTTTCGACGCTTGCATATTAGTCGCACGTGACCAGACGGTGATACATAGCACGTGGATGATTGTGCATACTTAATCCTGGATTACTTCCAGTCGCAATTATCGTCATGGTCTGATGGTCGTTAATTCGGAATTATAGCCGAAGCTATTTTAGATGATACGATGATTATATCGGTACTATTATACCATAACCGTCTGGACTATTTGGAGAAAAAAGAAACGATTAGTCTAATCAGTTTTAATTGTAATAGCGTGGTGTAAATAAAATAACTATCGCACTGAGATGAAAAAAAAAAAATTGGTATAGAACCAAAAAACGTGCGCTTGCGGGCGGCGAAAAGAATATTTTGTTAATTGGACAAAATATTTGGGAACGCTAATTGAACAATTTTTGTTTCAATCACCAATCGCTTCGACCAATTAAATATTCCTTCCGATCAAACGAACCGGCTTTTCGCTGCCCGCAAACGCACGTTTTGTTGGTTCTACCCATTTTTTTTTCTCGGTGCCGGTTTCTGGTCATTATTTTTGTTTCGGAAGGTTTATAATGTAATGGTAAAAAGATTGAGGGTGAAGAGAGAAGTATTGGGAATCGTTGTGTAGCAATTGCTTTTAATACGATTGTTCTAAATATTTGAAGGTTTCTCTCCGCTTCACCTTAAGTTGGGTGCGTTTTTGGTTATATTTTTGTCAGAAGGTTTGTAATGTAATAATAAAAAAATTACAAGTTGAACCCATTTTTTTTCTCCGTGTGGGTTTCGGGGTATTATTTTTGTATCGGAAATTTTATAATGTAATGGTAAAAAGATTAAGGGTGAAGTGACAAGTATTGGAAATCGTTGTATGGCAATTGCTTTTAATTTGGTTGTTCTAAATATAAAAAATATTTTTAGCTAAAAAAAATAACCAATAAAATTAACAAAATAAAAAATTTCATGAAACAAAACTTTTTCTATTGTATCAGCGAGCAAAGAATCATTTACTTCACTCCAATGTGGTGTAACGTGGTAAAATTCTAACGCTTTATGCCCGCTCCTCGCGATACGACGACTCCCGACAGATCCGTAGGGCCCCGCAAATTTGACGAGCATTTTTATTAATTTCCGTTTATTTTATTTTATTTTATTTTATGTACGAGAGACGAGGGGTTATCGACGAATATACTTCGATCTTTCTCGGCCAAATTCCCTTGGAGAAGCGAGTTTGATTATACTCACGAGACGTTATCCAGTCCCGAAAGATTCAAGGAGTCATTGAGCACAGAGTGTGCAATATCATCGCTGTATCACCCGTCTACGCCATCGTCGATTGCGCTGCGCTACGAATTCCCGTTTTGGGCTCCGCGCGTCAGAAGCGCCAACTATTAGAATAAGTGACGGATTGCGAGAAATTAGAGTTGGTCGCCTGATTGTTCGCCGACGAAATAATTAGGGTAGGGATGAGAGGGCTCGTGCTTCCGTGAGCGACACTTCTCGTGGCTGTTCCGTGGGAGCCGTCGTGTCGTGAGGGACTGTATAATAGTGTCATTGGTATATTGGACAAATAGAGAGTCCCGTCACACACGATCGTTCGATCCCAGATTCCCGCAGGGGTGATAATTAGAGAAGGGTTCCTCTATTGATACTTTGGCCGAGGTAAGCCCGTCTCTCTAAAAATCTTATACGTATGATATCCAGCAAATAAATATTGGCGACGACTGTATTCTGCGCGTGGTCGAGCTCGCGAGCTTCTTTGTTTGGGAAATTGTTAAGTGGAAGTCCCGCGTAGCTTTACGGTGGAATTATCGGTCGCGCGAATATTCTAATGTAATTGCATCGTATAAAGTCGCACTGTTGGGAGTATTGCCCGGAACAAGCCATTATTGTATTTTGTTATTTCCCTTGAATTCGGGAATTGTTGTTTTATGCGCGGGAACGATAGTGTTGTCCAGTGTGAGAGTGATCCGCGATATAATTGATTATTGTGAACAGTGGACTGAGTAGCTGTTTTTCTTTTTTCGGGGAGAGTTTGAGTGTCGCGAAAAGTATGTAAGATTGTGTGTCACGAGAGTGAAGATCGTTCCCGCTGCATTGGTTGAGTGAGTGAGAGAGAGAGAGTCAGTCGAGAACGCGTCGCTTAACGTTGATACGAGAGAAGCGCGCGATCTCTTTTTCTTCCCCTCGAGTCAAATTTAATAATAAATTTTATTTTGAAAGTCAGGTGGGTCCACGGAGCCATCCTGAAATTATTTGTAATTGTATCTTTTTTTATCTACTCCCGTAATTTATTTCTGTTCTCTCTCTCGTGTGTCTTGTATGTTTTATAGCGTGTGTGTGTGTGTGAGTTGTGAGAGCCGCGGCGCATGGTGACTCGTAGAGGTCATCGAGACTTACATTCGATTGTTTTTTTTTTGTCTGAGAGGACTTATTTTCTGTCATCCTCTCATTTTATTAAATTAAAATAAAAAGGGTGTCTTCGGATATTTTGAAACTCCCTTAGAATAACGTTTCAGGATAGATTAATTTCTTAACCGAGAAGTAGCTCAAAAGAATCCCGCCACTCTACAATTTTTGACGGCTGCAGCTAGTTCGGCAACAGCAGCTTGGTCCCGAATAGCCAATAGAGTTTTTCCCGGCGCGAAAGCGCCTGGCGCCCAAATAAAATAAAGGGAAAAACTCTTGGGGACTTTAGCTTTGTGGTGTTTCAGGAATTTTGGAAAAATACACTACAGTGGAAAACTACGCTTTCCGGACCTTGTGAACTTCAATCGTATACGATTCTAGCCACAACAACGTTTTCTCACCTCGTGTCGTCATATACTTTTTCGCAACATCTTCTGTGACCATAATAATAATAGACTTTCAAATTACCTGCAAAATAAAATGTTATTTTCGAGCTGTTTTTCATTTGCTTTCAATCATTTCTACATACCAGCCGCTACATTTTTTTCAACTTATTCTTATGTAATAACATTAAAAAACAAAACAAAAAATTGCATGAACCAAAACGTCCTCTATGAGCGAACAAAGAATCATTTACTGCACTCCAATGTGGAAAACTATTTTTCCCGGACCTTGTGAACTAAAATCATATACGATACTCGCCAGAAAAACGTTTTCTCACCTCTTGTCGAATTTTACTATTTCGTAACATCTTCAATAACTAATATTTAAAACAGCCTACAACACTCGTAATTATAACTACAAATAACAATGTTAATAAATTTTCAAAATACCTGCCAAAATATGTTATTTTCGCGCTGGTTTTCGTTTCAATTTCATTACATTTCAAGACCATTTGTATACCGGCCGCTGTACTTTCGTTGCCTAATTTAGAAAAAAAAAAAAAACATTAAAAGAAAACTTCCTCTATGAGCGAACAAAGAATAATTTACTGCACTCCAATGTGGAAAACTATTTTTCCCGTACCTTGTGAACTAAAATCATATACGATACTCGCCAGAAAAACGTTTTCTCACCTCTTGTCGCATTTTACTATTTCGTAACATCTTCAATAACTAATATTTAAAACAGCCTACAACACTCGTCATTATAACTACAAATAACAATGTTAATAAACTTTCAAAATACCTGCCAAAATATGTTATTTTCGCACTGGTTTCCGTTTCAATTTCATTACATTTCAAGACCATTTGTATACCGGCCGCTGTACTTTCGTTGCCTAATTTAGAAAAAAAAAATAAAAACATTAAAAGAAAACTTCCTCTATGAGCGAACAAAGAATAATTTACTGCACTCCAATGTGGAAAACTATTTTTCCCGGACCTTGTGAACTAAAATTATATACGATACTCGCCAGAAAAACGTTTTCTCACCTCTTGTCGCAATTTACTATTTCGTAACATCTTCAATGACTAATATTTAAAACAGCCCATAACACTCCTCATTATAACTACAAATAACAATGTTAATAAACTTTCAAATTACCTGCCAAAATATGTTATTTTCGCGCTGGTTTTCGTTTCAATTTCATTACATTTCAAGACCATTTGTATACCGGCTGCTGTATGTTTCGTTGCCTATAGTTACCGAGATAAAATGGCGCATGGTCAGTGTGAATCAGCTGTGAATGGTGAGAGCCCGATGCACTTCGTAGTGTTATTCTCGCTTGATAGGAACGCGTCGTCGTTGATGCTCAGCCGAGTATCTTATCAACTGTTGTCAACTGTCAAACGCAGTTTCAGCGCGTCATTCTCGTGCACCATGCGTCAGTGATCGTCAGAATCAAAATTGTGTCGACGCTTTCATTTGACCCAGCGAAAAACTATTTTTTCGCGTTGTACGTGTGACATTTCTACGTGGTACGTATTTAAAAGTATAATTATTATATATTCGTAGACATCGCTTAGTCCTTAGCACTTTCGTTTCCAATTAAAATGCCCCTGGTACAAAGAATCGATGAATAATAAAGAGCATTTCCATTGTTCCGCTGCGCTGCTTTGTTTATCTCATAGTTTTTTTCATCGACTCGAGCTCGACACGCTTTGTCATCGTCCTTCTACGATTCTTTACTATGACAAATTCGCTCTCAATTACGACCTCGTGGATTATATTTACCAGAGATTTTGCAGTATTAATGAACACGTTTTTTTCTTTTAAACAGATTATGCCTGTTTCTTAGCGAGTGTTATTATCTAATTAGCACTTTGTACATTGGAATTGCAGCGCTATGTACTGTGATTATTATATGCTGTTCGATGTTCAAAGATCTAGAATAGTGGACAATATTGAAGATGGATAATATGACGAAGATAGAATATGTGTTTCCTATATTCGAATATTGATTAATATTTCATAAGCGATTCGTTATCTTTATTATTTTTATCGAAAACTCATTTTGGATTTTCATTTTGGAATCTATTTGATTTTCGTTCATAATGTTTTAGTATTTTTAAAAAAAGTGTGTTGGTTAAAATGGATACATGAATATGTATTCGACACATAGCAATGATATGATTTTAAATATAAATAATCGAGCATAAATTATTCTTCACAAACACAAAGCTTTCTATGTAAAGGTGCCACAATTCTGGCTTTCAATCATTCAAAATTTATCCTTGTTGATTTTTGTAATTAATTCTCTTTATTCCAACCTCGTGAATTATATTTAGCAGAGATTTTGCGGTATTAATGAACACTTTTTTTTTTAATAGATTATGCCTGTTTCTTAGCGAATGTTATTATCTAATTAGCACTTTGTACATTGGAATTGCAGCGCTATGTACTGTGATTATTATATGCTGTTCGATGTTCAAAGATCTAGAATAGTGGACAATATCAAAGATGGATAATGTAACGAAGAAAGAATATGAGTTCCCTATATTTGAATATTGATTAATATTTAATAAGCGATTTGTTATTTTTGTTAACAAGTTTTATTTTTATGACAAGACTCATTTTAGATTTTCATTCGGAAATATATTTATCTGATGGCTTTGTGATATGATGTTCGTTCATGTTTTTGTATTAAAATAAAAAGTGTGTTGGTTAAAATGGATACATAAATATGTATTCAACACATAGCAATGATATGATTTTAAATAACACAACACAAAGCTTTCTATGTAAGGAAAACAAAATTCTGCTTTTTAATTGTTGTTTATAATTTATCGTTGTTGATCTCTGTAATTAATTGGGAATGTAATTCATTACAGGAGTATTTGTAGCTTTTAGAAAAGGAAAATGGTACCCAAGGTTCTCTTGGTGCTGCTGGGTTTACTTGGCTCTACTTTAGGACTTGTAAAGTATCAGCCAGAGGCAGTGCATCTTTCTTATGGAGGTAGGAATCACATAGAAAAGTACATTGTATCAGTACAATGTTTAAGGGATTCGAGTCAATCAAAAATGTGTTTTTTTTTTTCTATTACAAGGTCTACTCTCTTCTTTACCAAGGCAAAAACTGGAAATAATTCTCTCCTTTGAGGCTGAACCCGATGGATTTTTTTGTAACTTGACCAATCGATTGGATCAATCGTTTGCATTGAAACTAGATTCATGCGTTTTACACTTGGCGCATTATTCAGAGAATACTACTCTACAGTTTCCTTTTCTTTGAGTCTCATTCTCTTTGTAGTTACACTGCACAACTTTAAAGTATAGCAATTTTTTTTTCAAGCTCCTGAAGGCCGAGTTATAAACAAATATATACAATACCATAATCAAGTTGGCATATGCGATATTAATGTTTAAAAGTTAAAGTTCTAAACCACAAATGCTCTAATTTAAACGTGGGCAATGTAACTGCAGAGAGAATGAGACTTAGCAAAGGCCAATCTTTCGAGCAGTGTTATCAGGATCATGCGCAGAGTGTATAACCCATAATTCTGGTTTTGATACAACCAATCCACCCGACCGGATGTTCAAGTTACAAAAACATTCTTAGGATTCATTCTGAGGGGAGAGAATAGTTTTTAATTTTTACTTTGGTGGAGGAGGGTGAAATAGTTTCAATTTGGAAAACACTTTTTTGACTGACCTGTTTCCCTGAAAAATGATATTATCAATTTAATTGTATTTATGTATAGAGAACATTCGTGATATCATTGTGACGTGGAGCACCAGGGACGATACTAAAGAATCCGTTGTAGAATATGGCATCAATGGCTTTATCCTCACTGCCAAAGGAAACAGAACTCTCTTCGTTGATGGAGGCCATCAGAAAAGAAAGCAATATATTCACAGAGTTCTGTTGAAAGACTTAACGCCTGGCAGCAAATATAGTAAGTGCACATCTCACAAACAGTATATTTAAAATTAGTGTCAAGAAATGTAGAAATTTGCAGTTAAACTGAAAAACTTTGAAGGCAAAGATTACCACTCATTTTTTTTATTTATCGCATTTGTCAATTGCTACATAAAATTAGCAGTGACTCTTTGCCATATTTGAAATGTATCCATTAATCCCTTGTGTAACAATATTCCCTATTTACATTCAATTTTTATTTTTTATTTGATTTCAAATTATTAATTTTTTATTTATTTAATCTGAATTTCTCTTTATAAAAAAATAATACGATTTAAAGCTTAATAAAAGTATCACAGTTTTTTGTAAATGAATTTTATTAACACAAAATAGCACTTGAAATATTTTTTTAATGAATGCATAATTTAATGAAACACAGTTTATCACTGCGGTAGCAAATTGGGATGGTCGAACATCTTTAATGTGGTGACCGCGCCGGACGACTCGCCAAATTGGACGCCCCAGGTCGTTATCTTCGGCGATATGGGCAACGAAAATGCCCAGAGTCTTGCGAGGCTCCAAGAGGAGACGCAACGCGGTCTTTACGATGCGGCTATTCACGTTGGCGATTTTGCTTACGATATGAACACCGACAACGCGCGTGTTGGAGACCAGTTCATGAAGCAAATTGAGGGAGTTGCCGCTTATTTGCCTTATATGACTGTGCCTGGTAATCACGAGGAAGCCTACAATTTCAGTAATTACAGGTGTGTCCGTAATTGCGAGAAAAAAATCTATTCTACCAACTCAATTCTTACAACTTTAACAAATTTTCTGCTGATAAGTAAATGCACCCCACTTCTTTACTTTTACTGTCACGATTCATAAATTTATTTAAAAATTTGAATACCAATAAAGAACAGGGAATTAAATTACAAAATTGAACAAAACTAAAAATTACGAAATGAAAAAACCTAAAGTAAAGATTTCTATTAAAATTTCATCGTATATCTTCTATCTCGTAAATTATCCAAATAACAAAATATCTAAAACCAGTAATTTCTCCTGAGATATTTTTATTCTTGAATTCTAGTAAAAATACAAAATAATAGTCAAGTAGAATAAATGGAGATTAAAATGTTGTAATTTTGAAAATTCAACCGAAACACCATAAATTTAACTCAAGAGTTCAATCGGCGTTTTATTCGCACTTTATGTAAACGTTAAAAGACGGTTTAAAAAAATATACCGAGTCATATAAAAAATATACACAAATAAAGTGGAGAAGATGGGAGAATTTGATTGCAGCGTTCTAAAATCGAAATTACAAAGATACAAAAATTTAGATTTCATTGGACTCCAAATTTTTATGTGCGATGTCTGTTGAATTTTGTCATTTAGTTGCCTATTTTTAATTACTTCAATGTAGGAATAAAAAAATGTTTACTGAAGCGCATTAATCGATAAATTAAAAGAAATATAGATGTTTTATATCAAAAAATAAACTTCAGGCTCGTCAATAATAAATAAATGTTCTAAGAAAAGGGAAAAAAAATTCTATCACCAATGGATATTCGATCGTGTGTTCTTAGGGCGCGATTCTCGATGCCTGGCGACTCTGAAGGATTGTGGTACAGTTTTAACATGGGACCAGTGCATTTTATAGCAATCGAGACGGAGGCATATTACTTTATGAACTACGGTATAAAGCAGCTTGTAAAGCAATTTACCTGGCTCGAAAAGGATTTGGAGGAGGCTAACAAACCGGAAGTCCGGTGAGTACATCCAGGGAGAAATGACGTCAAACTTATGTTCGTTTGCTTATTGTATTATAATAATAATGTGGCAAATTTATGCAGAGCCAAGCGACCGTGGATTGTTACATTTGGACATCGTCCGATGTACTGCAGTAACAAGAACGCCGATGACTGTACGAATCACGAGTCTCTCGTCAGAGTCGGATTGCCATTTCTCAATTGGTTTGGCTTGGAAGATCTTTTTATGAAGCACCGAGTGGATCTCGAATTGTGGGCCCACGAACATAGCTACGAACGCTTATGGCCAATGTACAATTTCAAGGTAAAAGTCAGATTTCATAAGCAGCGAACATTGAGGATAATTTTTTTTACAATTACAAAACTTTTTCGCCTGACGTTTTTGAAAAAAATCTGTATGTTCTTCAGTCGATGAGCTAAATAGTACTTGAGAAATGAAGTAATGGAAAAGAACGGTCCGTATTGAATTTGAGATAAATCTATAAAGTTGATCAGATTTTACAGAATTATGAATTTGTGAAAAATTGATGTTTTCGTTGTAACTCATGTCAACTTTGACCAACTCTACTTAAATTTCCTGAAGATCGGTAGAGAGGTTTGGATTTTAAAGGATGTGGGATTGTTGAAAATTGGACGCTGTCTCGTTCGCGCGCTAGCTTAGGCAAATAACGAGATACCGGGTTCAAATTTGGTCCTCATACACCAAAGTTTAGGTACAAATTACCCACGAATCGGTCGAACGGTTCAAATTTTATGACGTTGAATTTAAAAAGACGTCTTTCGAACTAAAAGAACCCTGCCAAGCAGAACCTTGCAACCTGCTTCCTCAATTTTTTTTTTGCGATGCTTCCTCTATAATTTCTCTATAAAAATAATGCGAAAAGCTTTTGTATTCTTGGCAGTCGTAAAGTTTAAAAAAAATCTTCTGAACCATCATAACGTTCCAATGGATTTTCAGGTCTACAACGGCAGTTACAATGAGCCATACAAAAATTACAAAGCCCCGGTTCATATAGTAACTGGTTCAGCTGGATGCAAAGAAGGTCGCGAAAAGTTTGTGCCGAATCGTCCGGAATGGTCAGCTTTCCGAAGCTCCGATTATGGCTACACGAGAATGAAGGCTTTTAACAAGACGCATCTTTATCTGGAGCAGGTTTCCGACGATAAGGACGGCGCGGTGCTCGATCAACTGTGGCTTGTAAAAGACGAGCCTCTACCTAAATTTTCAATGAGTTGAAAATTTCACTAATATAGAATCTTGCAGATTTATTACAGATACTATTGTAATATTTTCAGCTGTAATCCTTTTAAATCCTAATGTACATATCCGTGAAAACGAAATGTTATCACGATGCTCAAGTAAAAAAATAAATGAACAAATAAACGTCTAATTAAGTTATTTAAACAATTTTAACACCATATTCTTAAAAAATTAAAAAACTTCAATCAGAAAATGTGCTAGCAACGATTCGTAATTTTGCAAAAATAATAACAACTGTACACACGAGTAAATTATGGATGTGGTAGTGAAACATATATTCTCAACCAAAAGTTTGATTTAACTACTGTTACAATAAGACTTAATTCCTCGACAAGTTGGAATGATCTAAAATCGGTGTTATTTAAGATCAAAACAAAGATTTGCACAATTGTTCTTGTTATCGAATCAATTTCCTTATTTTTTTAAGTACCTTTTTTGCAATGGCTTCATCAATTCCGTTGCAGAATGTGGAGCTTTGGAGGGAATTTTGAATTAAAAATGAACATGCAAGATGAGAAATGTCCGCCTGTCCACACATTTTTCAAAATGACAAAAAAAAAAACCATGATTTTCAAAAATTACATAAAATTATGAAAAATTCATACGTTTAGAGAAAAATGAATAAATCTTTATGATTCGAAGGAAAGAGTTATGTTGACCGATGATTTATTGAACTATTAAAAAAAATGGGGTTCTCAAGATTTTGGAATTATTATTATGCAAAATCAATCTTTTCCGCATCTTCTGGATGTTTCACTTTTATAGATTTTTATCGTATTGAGAAGTATCAAAAATGTTCTCTAAAAATCACGTTTGGCGGGGCTGTACAATGTTAGGAAAAAAACAAGAGACAATTTTACCATATAATTGTTTAATTGTTAAAATATAAATATATGTATAATAATATAGTTATTATAGCGTATAATAATAATAATAATAATAATATATATAATTTCTTATCGGTATAATGGTTTGTTTGCGTTCGTTAACGTTCCTCGTTTGCTCAGTGCACGGTTGAGCCACTTGTCCCGTGGCAACGTGGTCAGTAGCGGGTCTATAAGAAACGACGACCCGATTGACCAAAATCATCATCATTCGTATTTTGAAAAGATTTCCCGTGAACCTCAGTTTTTTTTTCGTATTTTCTTCTTCACAAAAACCACCCTGCACTCCGTATTACATTGGTAATAAGAATTGTTATTACTAGGCTTCATTAAGGATAATATTGATGACGCTTTATTCCCAATCCTCGGTATTTTTATGGAGTTTTCACGGCCAAGGCGATTTTACGATGTTTTTCGTATTTCTTTTCTTTCTTTATACACAATAATTTTTTTCTCGGCTATATCTCTTTACTAGAATCGACACGGCGCGGACTAACTGCGGCTCAACGATGCGTCGATGAGAATTTCCAGACTCTGGGACTAAGGCGAGAGTCCAATTTATAAACGAAAACGCGAAATATATATATATATAATTTTTGTTTCGGTATACAATAAACTTTCATGATTTTATTTTCAATTTTCCTATTCAGAGTGTTGACAATTTCATCGTTGTCAAAGCTACGTTTTCATGACCTGCAATTTGAGGAACCTTACATGAAATTTAGTAACGTAAATATTTTTTGCGAAAAATTGTAGTTTCAATTGTTGAACGTGTAATTTTATAACGTCAAAAAAACGAACTGGAGGAAGGTTTTAAAATCACCGAATCGCTTTTTCGAACTTAGATGCCAGTAGCAGCGCAAATGAATGGTTATTGCAAACTACAGTTTTTCGCAGTGGTTCGCGTTTTTGTGAATTATCGAGTGAGATTATATTGACTGTTGTATCTTTAAAGTCAAAGAAGTTTCAGCAGCACATTCCACAGAAATCAACAGTTCCTTTTTTGTAGTCTCAAAGAACACTCGAAAAAACGTAATATACAATTCATACTATATACATGAAATCTTTGTAAATTGTTATCAAATCATTGTTAACGTAATTATTGTTATGTTATAACTTTAAGCTGTCGAGCTTGACACTTTTAAGGCCGCGTTTTTTCTTGACAGTCGTAACCTCAGCTCTTTAATCTCAAATCTTCCTTACAGCTTTCTTGTTTTCAGTACATGTCATTTGTATTTGATTTTTTTGTAAATTTTATATTCCAGTTTATGTTATGAAGATAAACATTACCGCTGAAACCTCTTCAAGAGATAATTACAGTGATATCAGCTGAAAAATTGGGCATTCGATTTTAAGACTACCTTTAAGAGGCTTTTCGGATTACCGGCATTTGCATTTTCTCAGAAACTTTGAGCACCTTTCAAACCGATTGATTGCATTTATCGTTACTGAGTCTGTTTCACAATCACCTTAAATATCGCGGATCACACGGCTGAGCGCAGAAATCCGCAAATTCTTAAATTTCATTAATTATTTTCTGTTCATCTTATCCGTTTTTGTTTTTTTTTTTGTTTCTATCATTTCGCCTCGCGACGAATTTGCATACAATTGAACCTGTCACTCGGAGATATGTGTTAAAATATCTAAACATGCACCAAACAAGCGTATCGGAGGCCGAGATCGATTCCACGGATGTTTGTAAGCGCCGCGTGCGAACGTTGACGAATATTCGCGAGAAACTCGGATTTTTGAGCTTTTCGCTGTCTTCGTGTCTGCTGCTTCTGCTGCTTTTGCTGCTGATTCGTCCCGCCGCATTTGGCACGATTCATTCGGACAAAACGCGCCGTATAATCAGCGTACGGCGTTGATGAGGCACGCGAGTGTCAGTGATTGATCGATACGATGGAAGATGTTGCCGCCGAGTGACTCTCCTGATAGGAAAATTGTGGAAAATGTTCTTGCTCCTCGGCGATGGAATTAAGACCACCACCACTGCCGAGACAACCCTGATCGGGCGGCGTGAGTTCCACGCTCTCGCCCGTAAATTCACTATCGAAGTAACGCGTATCCGTGTCGGATGTTACCTGTGGTTTGAACGGCGGCGGGATTTTCTTCTGCACGAGGTCCGACCAGTCGATGGACGAGAAAAACGCGTGATTCATTATGTCCTTCGCGTCGTTAGGACCACCGCCCAATCTCTTGGTTGGATCCTTTATGAGCAATCCTAAGTATCAACATATTAACGTTGTTAATTTTTTATATAACTCATACGACATTTCCGCTGAATTTTGCATGCTCTGAATCCGATCCCCTTCATTTTTTGAATAATTGTGGATAGCATTTCGATATTAAGTGCTTTTTTTGTTGGCGCTACGAGCAGTATTTTCGAAAGTAGAATTTCTGTAAGAATCTCGATTCAGGAAAATGTCCAAGATGAAATAATGTATACATTGTTTTCTTGCTTTTTTTCTCCAAATTCTGTTATTTAACTTTGAACAAAAAAATCTTATTTAGCAAGAAAACGCCATGGCTTAGAATCTTTCATTATGAACTACTTTTTTTGACTCATATTAAAAACATGCGAATGGTGCGTTTTGATTATTTTTCACCTCAGAGAGAAATACGAGTGAGAAATATTTGTAAAATGATATGTTTATGGATTTCACAATTCTGAAAGAGACAAGTGGACCATTCATAATTTGTTATCACAAAAATATTATTGGTTTGATATTTCAGGAACGATACTTGCCTCCCAACATGTCTTTAGCCTCGTTCGTGATAGTTCGTGGAAATTTCACTTCTTCAAGGAGAATAAGAGTGAACAATTTTTCATGATCCCGATTGTAGAAAGGAAGCCGACCGCACATCATTTCGTACATAACGACACCAACGCCCCACCAATCGACAGCCTGTCCGTAGTCGTTGTCCTCTAGAACCTCCGGCGCCAAATACTCCGGTGTTCCGCAAAACGTCTTGGTCGTTCTTCCTACAATTTCGATGGAGTAGTAAAAAGTGCGACGCTCGAATGACGCCATATAGAATTACGCGCTCTCATTGCAATTGCGTCGCAAGTTTACGCTACGCATTTGCACATTATAGACAGCAACAGGACAACACCGGCTTATATTTAAGATTGACTAGGCTGTTTTCGTAGAATTATGCGATCATGTCATACTGAATCGTAATTTATCTTATTAGTCACAAAAAAATTGTATAAACGAAAAAAATTAACTGCAATTTCAATTTTTGCCTGCACTGTTAAAAACGATTATAAATTTACTGTTACCAGTGATAAGAAGATTTGAAAATTGGCATGTAAAATAATGATGATAACATTCACTGTTAAATTAAAAATAGTAAAGTTATACGCGTGTAAATGAATTTGTAAAATATTTTTATAAAAATGACAAAATACCTATAGTCATTCTGTTATTACGTGACCAAAATTGAATCAAATTTTTTATACTAGTTAACGGATTTGTTAAATCATATACAGAAATTACGACGAAGTATGAAAGTCCATTAGTGTCTCGTAATTTGTCACTGGTATTTTTGTGATACCGATCGTATTTTTCCGAAATAGTGCGTAATCAAGTTGAATTCGTGAATTCAGAACATGTTATTGAAAATGTGTTTTTCGGTTTTTCGAGACTTATCTTCTAATAATTATTGATTTCTCAATTCTTTGCATTCGGGGGAGAATAAAATATATGGATTTTGTAGTGTGAAACGTTAGAATTTCCTAGTCAATGTTGCAAAGTTTGTACAATTTCGGGACTTTTTTACGAAACTTCATTTTAGAATTACTATATTAAAGTTTTCGTTTGGGTGGGTAATTCTCCTATAACTTTCATTTTATACCTCAAAATGTGCTTTTCACTCACCGTAAGTTATGTCTTCCTTGCATAACCCGAAGTCCGCAATTTTTATGTGGCCGTCCTTGTCGAGAAGAAGATTCTCGAGTTTAAGATCGCGGTATATTATGCCCTGTGAGTGAAGGTAACCCAGTGCCGATATTATCTCGGCACCGTAAAATCTCGTTCTGTCCTCACCGAAAACTCTCGAACGACTCAGGTGAAAAAATAGCTCACCACCGTTTACGTACTCCATCACGAAACAGAGGCGATCCGCCGTCTGAAAGCTGTACTTAAGGGACTGCAACAAGAAAAAAGATCCGAATTTTGCAGTGTTTACTTAGAAACGTAAAAATCGTTTTTGGAAAATGTTCTACCAATTGAATTGATCTTATATTTTTTAAACTGAAATAATAATTGTATTTAATAGCGATAGCTAAACAAAATAACAAGCTTTGCCATAAAGCGAAGACTTACGATAAGGAAAGGATGATTTGTGGTTCGCAGGACGCGATTTTCCGTGAGAGTGTGAGCGACCTCGTCTTTTCGTATAATAACTTCCTTCCGTAGTATTTTAATGGCGTACAAGTGTCCAGTTGCTTTTTCTCTGCATAATATAACTTTACCGAAGGTTCCTTTTCCGAGAACTTTCAAAAATTCGAAGTTTTCCAATGTCTGTAAGGCAATTATTATTAATAATTATGAATTCGTCGAAAGTTAGTCATTCTGTGGATTGTTGACTACTCACGACTTTCTTTTTTCCCGTCCTTTGGCTGCTCGATGTACCCTGCACGCTGAATTTTGCTGACAACTCGTCGATGCTCCCGTCGCCGTCGTTGTCACCCGACACGACGCCCAACGAACTGCACGAGTCGGAACGACCGCCACCCGCCGATTCCATGTCTATGTCCTCCGGTGAAGACGACATTTGCATCGGAGGCTGCAGTTGTTGATGCTGGTCCTCCGTCGCTAGTCTATCCGCGACATATCTACGTAAAACATGAATTTTTATTCAATAAATGATGAGTGAACGCCGTGTAATGATTACTGTCAAATATGGTTCGAATTTTTCAAAAGAGCCAATACGTTTTTTGAGAACGTTTGACGTCCGTTTTACAAGCTTTTTCAGCTTCAGAAAAATCGTTACAATTTCTCCAAACAAATTGGCTCTGCTTAAAAAATGAATGAACGTACCGAAGAGTTTTCGAATTTTTATAATTATAATTGTTTTCTAATCCGGCCGTTTCGGATCTTTGAATATTTGACTCAATTTCGCGGAACAATGATTTGTTCATACAAATCGGATCTACTTTAAAAAATGTTTGAAAGTGCCTTTTTTTAGGACACTGCTCCGTTTTATAAATCCATCGAAAGTGCCGTTAGACTTTCATTTTTAGAGAAAAAGGCCAAAGGAAAATTAAAATATTTGACGGTCTTTTTACCTGAACTGACCGCAGTTTTTATTAAGTAATGCGTTTAACGGGCTTAAAGGTGCAACCAATCGCATGGGACGAATTGGAGTTTTGTTTTCTTCTTTTAACTCGTGTTTAACAAATATCCAGTCCCAAATTATCGTGATATTGTAAAAATTGACGGAGCTATGGGATTTTAGAGCAGCTACCATCTGGTCTAAAATTTCCTCGTTTAGATAAAGTTAATTTTTCTATATAACAGGAGCAAAAAATTATAGAAATAATACATTCGATAATGAGAATAGCGAACTAGAAAACGAGACAGCAAAGTAGAAACTTGCACAGTATAAGGTGATTTATTTATAATTTTTATGACACTACCACTATGAAGAATTGATTAACATAGTTTATCACAGTGTCTTTGCTTTGTGATATGTGGAAAATAATCAGCAACGTGCACAATTCTATTTTGCAGGCTTTTTTTATGGTTGTGCGTGTTGCTGTTTGAACCTGATAGCGGCCACCCAATCCTCGCGCTCCTGATCCGTTTCAACGTGAAACGTTCTCTCTATGACCGTTGTCCACTGCAAACCCCTGATAACGAAGGTGAAAGGCTTCGGTCTGTCCACCGACATTATTTGACATCCTCGAACAGTAAAGTTGTTCAGAGGTTGAGCAGCAGCAGCCGTTTGTTGATCGGGCTTCGTCTTAAATCCCACCAGAGTTCCGTCGTTCCTGAGGACAAAGTACCGCGATCTCCAGTTCTTTATGTGTTCACCTAAAAACAAAAAATGTTTGGTCTAATCAGTACAAGATTTGCGATTTTGTTAAGATTTTTATTCACAAAAATTGAGGGGCTTCCTATTTTCGATGGCCAGTTTCTGAATATTTTAACTTAAGTCAATATCAGTAACATTTCAACTTTGATTCTAATGTAAGTTAAACAGAAGTTTTTATCCAATCGGACATGAACTTTACTATGAATTTCAAACAAAAATGGACAGCTCCACGAAAGATTCTGAATATTCGTCTATGTTTAAAGTTGCACAATATTGTTATTTATACAATGTTTTCAAATGCTTGGGTATTCTATGTCGATTTGTATGTAGATTCTATACATGCCTATAAATTGTGTAAAATTTTTTCAGTAACATGAAAATTATACGATTCGACGATAATGGAATTAATTATTTTTTACTACAAGAAAATCATTTTGTTTGATTGATTTTTTGAAATCATTTTTAATTTCCTATGTTTCGTTTCTCAGATAAGGCGTTTAAAAAAAATGCAACTTTCAAAAGTGAAGCGGGCGGAATATCTCAAAGTATTTTTGTATAAAATCCGCGAAATCTAATTAATTGTAATGAATATGAAAGAGGCTTAACAAGAATTTTCTAGCTAAATATAAAAGTAAAATAAAGTAAGCGAAGTAAAATATGCTAAAAGTTTTTTTGCGCATAATCTATTTGTAATTGTTTGTCAACGAGTTGATTATCCTTTAAGTGTCTCTCGCAGTATTTTTTAAATCACATTTAACTTAATGAACAAATATCCTTTTATTTAAAATAGAAAATCATATTATTTGTAATAATCACTATATGATAAAAAAACGTTTTCTAAAATTATCAAGACTTTTTTTTGTCATTCATTTATACTGTCTATGTAACTTTCTGCCAATGATAAGTGCCAATCTGCATTTGGCACCTAAGACAGTCTCATGCGAGCGTTATCATTGTAAACAAAACAAACCCAAACTAAATGTATCCAGGAATAATAATCAATTTTGGAGCAAGTAAATTACATTTTCGATTCAAACTGCTCTATAATGAAGGAAAAAATGTGTACATTTTCAGGACGTTTGTATAACAAATATTTAGTACAATCCATAAATTTGGTGTCCCATGGGAATACCAAAGTACCCCTTATCAGGCATCCCATCAATTTCTTTATTCTAATCTAAGCATCTTTGTTGCAACTTTTTAAAACCCAAACTAAATTTGTCTAAAAATAGTTGATAATAATTTTGGGGCAAAAACTGGAATTCCCTAATGAAAAACACTTCAAAATGTCGTAAAAAAAATTGTATGTCTTTTCAGCCGTTTCTTTAAAAATACATATATTCTAATAACACGTCGTCCCAGATGAATACCAAAACAGTTCTTCTTTTCCATCTCGTAAACTTGCATTTCGATCCAAGCATCGCCATAAAAATCCACAAAACCCAATTTCAATACCCCAAAAAGGATAGTCAATTTTGGCGTCAATATTTTAAATTAAGACTATTATACAATTAAAAAAAAAAGTTTAGTCCCTCTATTTTGTATAAATAAATAATCAACACAATATCCATAATCTTTAGTGTGAGATGCATCAGAATAATCCAAAGAAAATGCTATTTTAAAAAATGTATTGTTTTGAACATTTTTCAAACTCGTTTAAAATTCCAAAATCGTCAATACTTATCAACGAAAAACAAAACGAGGCGCAAATGAGCTCGAAAAGGCGAGAAAAAAATGTGCGCGATATGCATTTCGATCCAAGCATCGCCATAAAAATCCACAAAACCCAATTTCAATACCACAAAAAGGATAATCAATTTTGGCATCAATATTTTAAATTAAGACTATTATACAACTAAAAAAAAAGTTTAGTCCCTCTATTTTGTATAAATAAATAATCAACACAATATCCATAATCTTTTGTGTGAGATGCATCAGAATAATCTAAAGAAAATGCTATTTTAAAAAATGTATTGTTTTGAACATTTTATAAACTCGTTTCAAAATCCAAAATTGTGAATACTTATCAACGAAAAAAAAAACGAGGCGCAAATGAGCTCGAAAAGGCGAGAAAAAAATGTGTGCGATATTCGGTACGTTAGAGGACAGATGGAAAATGGTATTTCTGTGATTTTCGTCGAGCATTTGAAATACGATAGAGAGAAGATTTCGGGGGCATATAAATGCGTTGTTGATTTGTGTCGGAGACGGAGCAGACGTTAGCGTCGTAGAAAGGTGAATTAAAAGGCTCGTGGGTATGTTTGGATGTGATAAGAGGAAGGAGGTGAAAGATTGGTGAAATACCGCGTTTTTGTAGCCAGCCCTCTTTGACGACACGCTGACTGGGGCCGGACGCCACGGCGCCCATCGCTGCGTCCCCCATGACCCGTACCCCGATGTCTCCTCAGGGTCAATTATTTCTTCGTAAACTCCGTTGTTGGTGGTTATTGTTACGGCGCACGTTACAACTCGTTACACACCGATACAACGCGTAACAACTTTTATTGTTTATACGGTGAAACGACAACAGTAGCGTATATAGATGCGGGAGACTCGCGTGCGCGACGTACGAGACAGAACTTGGTGTCTGGGTGACTCTCGTCGATCATAAGATATATGCAGTTGGCACTGGCATCAACTGGCAGTTCCGCGGCTTATAACCAGCAGCGCTCTCTCTCTCTCTCTCTCTCTCTCGCGCTCTCTTTCTCTCTCCACACGATCGGCAAACTTCATTTACGCCTCAAAATCTAAACGCGCAGCGAACTCAACCATCGAAACTCAGTACTAAGATCGGAGATCGTTCCGTCGGGTAGTGTTTGTAAATCGTCATGTTTGGCTTTGGTGGCGCGCACACACTGACGTCGGTAATTTACCGTCATATGACCCTGATGATAAGGTAGAGCGGCACGTATGATCACGCTCTCTTTATCTCTTTTCAGACGATCGGCTTATACCTGATAAGAAATGAGTTCATTTCTTTTTCTTCCACCTTCTGGAAAATCTGAATGCGCAGGAAAAAGTCAATCATCGAAATAGGTTACTCATTTCGGAGATCGTTTTGTTGTCTATAAATTCCCGTGATATAACCCTGATGGTAAAGAAGAGTAAGGAGATGTAGGAGCATTCTCTCTCTTTTTTCGTTTCACACGATCGGCAAACTTCACTTGCGCCTCAAAATCTAAACGCACCACGAATTCACCCATCGAAACTCAGTATTCAGATCGGATATTGATCGATCGGATAATTTGCAAATCAGTATGTCTGAATTCGATGACGCGGAGACACACCGTGGTCCATAAATCATCGACCTGTGGCCCTCATGATAAAGAAGAGCAAGGAGATGTAAGAGCATTCTCTCTTTTTTTTCTCTTCACACGATCGGCAAACTTCACCTGCGCCTCAAAATCGAAACGCACCGCGAATTCACCCATCGAAACTTAGTATTAAAATCAGATAATTTGCAAATCGGTATGTCTGAATTCGGTGGCGCGCAGACACACCGTTGTCCATAAATTATCGAAGTGTGGCCCTCATGATAAAGAAGAGCGAGATGACGTATGATGAGGAGTGAAAACGCATGCGATTCGGAGTAAAATAAGAATTCCATTGTATGTCAGTCAACACTTGCCCGTAATGAAAAAAAAAATCATGGAATATCGTTATTCGTAATATTCTTTTAATTCATCACCATACATTTAAAAAGTGCCATGATACAATTATAAAAATGGTGAATTTTGTCAAAATTGAAGTGAAACTGTCCTTTCTCTTGATTGATGTGCAGCAATTTATATTTTGTATAAAGCTTCAAAAATGGTACTGAAGGATCGGTGAACCCAGATGTTAGACAACACTACTCCAAAAATTCTCCGCGTGAAAAGGGTTAATTGACCGGCATTTAAGTCACATTACCGACCAATGATAATATCGCCGGAATCGCACGTGAACCACAGCAATTCAATTGAACTCAGTAGTGGTATATCAGCTCCGTGAGGAAAGGTTTGTAAATATATGTACATGAAAACATGGTACATGGTTATGCATGGAAGACTGTATCACAGCACAGACTCACGCTCTTTAATCATCCGTCTCAAAATAATAAACCCATCCCATGTATAAAGCTCCGCTAACATTTTCATTGTTGCAGATAATTGGCCGGAGAAAAATGTACCGGCTCATAAAATTGGGAGCAGCGCTCCCGAAATTTCGGTACTGTGGCTCGCTCCTCAGGACAGAATGCCTAACGAAATATGCTGGCTACGCGAGATCGTACATGACGAAAACAAGCGAAATTATGGAGAACCGACTAAGGGCAAGGGACATGGTTCCCGCTGATTTCACCATTATTTATAGAGGCGGCATGGATTTATACGTGCATCTCGCTCATCAATCGTCAGCCATACTAAGTTTTTTGGGAATCGCGGTGCTTTACAGAAATTTTTACGTCGACGACGAGCCCATGGAATTTCCCGTTAAAACGCCGATATCTCTGATTGGATTTAAGAATTACAATCAAATTTTGATAACCAACGTCGCATTTTTCCTTATGATGTTCGGTATGCGACAAATAAGCGGCAAGTACGTACTCCGCATGTACCACAACCCGGCGACCGACACTTACAAAGCGATTAAACTCGGATTTCTACCCGGGGCCACGAGAGCCGTTGACTTTCAAGGCGGAACATTGCAAAGGCAAACCAAAGGCAGTTATATTCCCTGGATGAACAGTGTCTATAATACTAACGGCACGAAAATCATGTTTTTCGAAAGCGGCTTCAAAACTTACGCCGCTTTTAATAAATTGTTTAAAGACTAAAAATATATTTATAGTTTCTGAAAAAAATGAGCCAATTTATTATTATTGTTTTTGCTATGATCGATCCCGTTAAGTTCAAAAGGGTTGCTCAGTTTAGTGTAGCGATAAAACTTGGATTTCTACCCGGGGCTACGAGAACAAGGCCGTCGACTTTCAAGGCGGAACATTGCTAAGGCAAACCAAAGGAAGATATATACCCTGGACGAACGGTGTCTACAATGCTAACGGCATGAAAATCATGTTTTTCGAAGGCGGCTTCAAAAATGCCGCCGTTTTTAATAAATTGTTTAAGGACTAAAAATATATTTATAGTTTCTGAATATTGAGTCAATTTATTGTTATTGTCGTTGGTATCATCGATCCCGTTAAGTTCAAAAGGATTGCTAATTTAGTATAGCGATAAAACCGAGATTTTTACCCGACGCTACGAGAGCCGTCGACTTTTAACGCTCAGTGATAAACCGGCGAAAATTTCGTCGCCCAATGTTAAACGCCTATAGGGCTGTCACTCTCGTACCTCACCCCACTTTTTGGTTTATCAATTCTCCTAAACAAATGGCTTTGAATACGGAAAAGCTCGAAGCTTAGCCCAATTCTTAAATACTTCCGCATATCCTATTAAAATTTGAGCTATTTCTGCCGAGTACTTTTCGGGGAAATAGGGTTCAACATTTTTTAAAGTGACGGCATGAAAATCATGTTTTCGGCACGAAGATGTCTTCAAAACTGCCGCCGCTTTTAATACATTTTTTAAAGACTAAAAATATATTTATAGTTTTAGAATAATGAGACAATTTATTGTTATTGTTGTTGTTATCATCGATCCCGTTGAGTTCAAAAGGGTTGCCCAATTTAGTATGGTATACTATAGTATAGTATACTGAATTAAGTTGATTTGTATTTAAGGTAAAATTCGGGTCTCTCGCTCAATTTCCTATTATATCGGTAAAATCTGCATTAATTTTACATTGAAATATGAATTCGGGTAAATTTCGGTCGACATTTAATAATTACACCAATCGTTGAGTAATTACACCGTTGGTCGAGTGAGATTCAAATAATATGTAAGACATAATTTATAAAAATCGAGCCCTTTATTATTGTTTTAATAATTCGCGAACTGAGTTGTACAAAAGTTGTATATCAGTCCATCCCTTGCCTCATAAGGTTGAAGAATGTACATAATAAAATTACAGGCGGATTGCAAAAGAAATTGCAATTTGACAATAAAAAATTGGTTAATCAATAATATATTAAACATTATTATTGTAATCGATTCTGTCAACTAAACTGTACACATTTACACATCAGTTCTATAAGCGAGTAGATTCGCGTTTGCCGAAAGTCTCGTCGCGTCTTGAGGGCTGCATTTTGTCTCAAGCTTTACGATATGAAAATATCGAAAATCTATTTTTTTTGCCAAAATATAAGGGGTATATATTGAAAAATTTGATGGGATAAATCAAAATCGTTTATTTGAATGTTTCGAAAGGTGAAATCCAAATGTCTTACAATGCGTTGTATTCGGATTTTATGATTGTTATTGTACACAAGGTGTATAGTATATAATCAGAATACCGTCGGCAACAATTTATCGCAAGACATTTCTTTGCTTTAAGAGAAAATTAAACTTTTTTTCAGATCTAAAATTCGCGATGCTTTTTCACAAAAATTGATAACTGTAGTGGAATAAATAAATCCACCATTAACCCTTTAACAGCTGATGTAGCATGAATGCTACTTTGGAAGAATGGCGATTTTGGAAAAAATGTCTCAAATCAGAATTCAGGAATGGTGTAAAAATTTCACAAACAGTAGAACTGTATTAGAAAAGATCTATATTTCAATAGGATCTTTTCAAGTTTTCCTTGAATCCACTTTTTCAATTCAGAAGAGTGTCCAACTTTTCCTGAAGAATAATAATTTTTTGGCCGTTAATATATCAATGAAAACAAAAGCACTCCGAAAACGTAAGTAGACGATTACTTTCGATTTTTAAACGACTTTTCAGAATCTTCTCGCCCACAAAGGCAATTGTTTAAATAGATAAATTCAATCCAATCCTACATATTTGCAAATGGTCTCATAAGGTAATCTCTTGACGATTTTTTCGCTTTTTACGAGCTCAACATCGACGCTAAATTCTTCGATCCTCACTTTGGTAACGAGAGCTTTGGAGCCAGCGTATTTTCCCTGCACGACGAGAATTTCTTTGCCAATTGCCGGAATCACTGTTTCCAGATGTTCCTGATCAAATTTAATTACGTGACCCGCAACATCGTCGGGAGATTTCAATTTCACTTTACCGACGAAGCCGGACTCGAGGATTGGACTTTGGACGATTCCTTTGGCTTTATAATACTTTTCACCGAGTGTTTTCGTTATAACTTTAACCATAATCCCCTCGCGGAGCCAACCTTGTTTTACGGAATTGCGTTCGTCGTCGCTCGATTCTCTAGAGCTTTTTTTCGCTCTCTTCGACGAGGAACTTTCGTCTTCACGACTGCGCTTGCTTCCTTTCTCCGATTTTTCTCTTTTTATCGTGTTTTCCGTACTGAAAGACAAGCGATCGTCGTCCTCGCCGTATTCGCTTTCTGTGCTCGACATTGGCTCGGTTTTTATTTTCGTTAGCAGGCTGTTTGTGTTCGGCTTCGTAGGAAATCCTGCCGAAAGTACCGGCACTGGTTTGGGCTTCAATTTTAACTCTATTACCAGAGGCGCGTCGTCTTCCGGTCGCACTAAAGGAACCTTGAATAAATCCTGATCCGAAGTCTCCTGACGTCCTTTTTCCACCTGCTTTTCTATAAAATCCATCATTCGCTCCTCATCGTCTTTGTCCATTTTTTGTTTCTTGGCTTTCTTCTCCTGCAGTGCCAAGGTTTCTGGATCTCTGTCTATGTAGGTGACAAACCATCCTGCAAAAAAGATTTTGTTGTTTGTTCATGATCTTAGAAATTCTTTGGGCATTTTATGGGAGAATGGAAATCAGAACGACGTAGAAATTAATGCAATTTGAAATTGATGTCGTATAAGTTGCAACCAAATATTAATGTTCACTGTTTAATGTTGCTTTAGTCGATTATGTGTTAACACATTGAACGTCACGTCACCCAGATTTGGGTGACGGCGATGTTGCCGCAGGGGCCCCCGCTATTCTTCGTCCAATTAAAACAGGATTTTTGAGATACTTTATAATAGTTTTATGTCAAAAATATGCAAAAAATACTATTTGACTGACTGATTTGAAGAAACTGAAAGTTCTGAGACAACTACGATTTACACTGGACGTTCGACGTGTTAAATGACGTCATTCGCCGAAGCAATTAACGTACACTATCTGTTTCATAAAACAGTGTAATAAATTTTCATGTTTTTCGCAACATACATTTAAACTTTTTGCAACATTTTTCAAACTACAGAATCTCTAAGCTGTAGAATATGGATTTTTCAATTTTATATTACTGTCAATATTTTATCGTTATCGATAATCAAATGATAGAATCAATATGAAAAAACAGGAGAATATATTTATTAGATCGTACTCGATTTATATCTCACATAAAACACAAAACTTTGTTATTTCCAACCGAATCATCAATTGTAAAGTGAGTTATTATGGCCTCAAATAATTATAGACTTTTTGATGATTCCATTGCTGTATTACAAAAAATCTATATACCTTTTTCCGTCTCGTCGACGACACATTTTCCAGAGCGTCCGAGCCATTTCACAAAAGCTGTCAAGCTCAACCAAATGGTAGCATTCATGTGAACATGGCCTCGGTCCGCGATGTATTCCTGATAGACTCTATTAGCGGGTGTGCGTCGAGTGCCAAATTGTCTCTTCAGAAGATTGAGATAGCCATCGGAGAATTCTCGGGAGAATTCGTCCATGTATTTGTGCTGATTGTCGGCGAATAGAAGCAACTGACGATGATGCGATTCGGACATTGTGTGACATTTGAAACCATTTTCGTCGCGACACTGCTTCTCGCACATCTGACAGTACCATCGCAGTTTTTGCAGTCCTTTGGCCTTAATTTTATTGGCGATATACTTCGGAGTGCCCACTTCATGTTTTCCCATCTTTGTGTTATTTTATTAGAACAATTTTATAAAAGCAAATTTGAGGTTGGATTTTTGGGGTTATTATTAATTTTGCTGGGCCCACGTTTGTAAATTCGTTAATGTTTGTACTATTTCTTTCAAGTTCAAGTGTATGAATTCTGTTTGAGATTCATTTTTTAATATTCGGAGTATCGGAAATTTGTGGAAACGAAGTTTATTTCACTTTGTTGTGATTAGCTCATCGAGAACGTTTGACACACGTTATTACACTATGGGAACTAACCCAACACTAATCTAACATAGAATGATGTTTTTTTTTTTTCGAGACACTTTTTAGTTAAGTCTTTTGATTGGTCAGAACTCGACCGTGGTCAGCTGTGGCCAATCAGAATGCCGCGGAAATGAACGAGTTTTTAAAATCAGTTTTTGTTCTTTCATGAAAATGAAAAATTGGTTACGTTTATAAAAAATCTCTATTCTTGCTGTAAGTGATGATTTAAATTTTAAGGCATGGGGTAATTAAAAATCATTGGTCGCACGACTCCATAAAAAATCGTAAAAAAACTCCGAAAATGACAATGATAAAATAGTTTCCAAATTCATTAATAAATAATATGTATTCGCAAAACAACAGTAATTAATTTCATAACAGGAAAAAGGTTTTTTAATAAAAGTTACGAATTTTTTGCTAATCGATTACTCATTGGCATCATCATTATCGTCAATAATAACGTAAATAATTTGCATTTTCAGTTGCTCGATATTGAAAATATCAATCAGAGATATAGTATATAATCTTTGAATTAGAGATATAGATCATTTTAAACCGGAAACAACGATCCAAAGAATTGTGGCGCTCCCGCCAAGCGTCAACCAAGCTCCACCAGCGGGCAGCACCGTCCAAACCCAGCGCCGTCCGCGCAAGCAAATTCTAATCCCGCGCGCAGAACTTCCGCCCTGAGCATGCGCTCCAAGCAAGGCGCACTTTAACCAATAAGGCACCGCGTCAAGCGGAAGCGACGACAAGCCTCGAAGCTTCCAAGCTTTTCGATCTTCTTCCGGCAAGCTCTTCGGACACTTCAGACGCGTGCAATAAGACTGAGTTTGTAATCGTTGCTAATCCAAGTTAATATTATCTGTTCAGCGAAGAAAGCCACAGCTCTGGCATCGCAAGTGTATTCGAGTCATGTTAATATAAAGATTTATATCGTTCGCTGCCTACACACATTTATTTTCCCATCATCGAAAGAGAAGCGTGCACGTGCGCGAGGCTCATGGCGGACCTCGGGCATGGTGCATTTTAGCAAGGCAGTCTCGCATAGCTGCTGCCGCAGACAACTAAAGTGGTGACCCCGAATTTAAAATCAGTGCTAAAACGCTTTTCGTTCAAAAAAAAATAGCTCAGCAACACCGCGTCATCGAACAATGTGTGCCTAACCTAAAACCACGCGCCACTCGCCGCGTGCATACAATAAGTGCCGCGCATTAAAACAAAAGAAACATTAAAAAGCCATGTTCGCCTAGAAAAACGCGTTCAAAAACATTTCCAAAGTGAACAAAAGCCCATAGGGCATGTCAGTGCCAACTTCGCCCTCGAATACGAACGTCTCGCTCGAGGACACCCCGCGACCGAGCATCGTTCAAAACCAGTCGCTCAACAGCAGCACGCCGCATCCCGACCTCAACGCAACAATCCGCAACCGAGCCATCGTCTCAGTCGAAAATCTCACCAACTCTGCTACTCACAGCCACTCGGAGCTAGTAACAGAAATCCACCCAGAGGAAACCCAGCAAGTCAGACGCAGGCTTGAATTCGAAGCAGCCACCATGCAGGAAAACCAGGAAGACGTCGCAGCCCTGAACGCATGTAAGCTACCCAACTTCTGGAGTTCTGAACCTCAATTATGGTTTTTCAAGGTCGAAGCGGAATTCGAGGTATGCCGAATAAGAAAAGACAGTTCTAGATTTAACCTAGTCATTCGGGCACTAGACAGCACAGCACTCTTCGAGGTGTCTGACATAATTCGAGAACCCCCAGAGGACAACAAATATCTCGCAATAAAAAATCGCATTCTCCAACGCTTCGGAGAATCAGCCGAGAAAAAGCTCGAGAAAATGCTCACATCCTTAGAGCTCGGAGACAAGAAGCCATCACACCTATACAGGCAGATGAAAGAGCTAGCAGGCAGCAACGCAACTGAAGGCCTCCTCAAAGTCAAATGGCTCGGGCTGCTTCCTGAAAATGTACGGAATATCCTGAAAATTTTCAAAGCCGGTAGCACAGAGGAACTCCTCACCGCAGCGGACTCACTAGTTTCCTCGCCAATCCTGCCATCCGCCTTCGCCATCGCAGCACCGCCCTCCGTCTCTGCAGTCCAAAACCGCTCGAGCGAACTCACCGAAATAAAAAATTTAATAACTGATCTAATTACAGTCTCAAAAGAAGTCTTGGCCCGCGTCGATTCCAGATCCGCAGCCCAAACACCAAATCCGCAGCAGTCGGACACAAGGAGAAGTCGGTCCACCTCGAGACCTCGACCCCACACAAATGGAGTGTGTTACTACCACAACCGCTTCGCATCAGCAGCAACACGATGCAACCTACCCTGCAGCTTCAACGCGCAGCAGAACCAACAACATTTAAACAACTAGAGCTGTTGCCTGGCCGGGCTCAGAGCAGCAGCCAAACGGTAGCCCAGACGTCCTCGTGCACCTCTCTCACAGCACCCGAACCTAGACGCACAACCGAAAACAGACTCCACGTCACCGATCACATCTCAGGCACTCGCTTCTTGGTCGACTGTGGATCGGTTGTCTCAATCCTGCCGCACACAATCGGCATGGGCAGCAAAAGTCAGGGTCAGCAGACACTGGTCGCAGCAAACGGTTCACCAATCCGCACCTTTGGTCGCAGAGTCGCACGAATAGACCTCCGTCTTCGACGCCCTTTCTCCTGGTCATTTATTCTGGCAGATGTCAAGGTACCTATCTTAGGGGCAGACTTTCTCGCTTACTACGGTCTACTTCCAGATCTAAGACGTCAGCGACTCGTAGATGAGACAACCCTTTTCTTCGCTCCTGGAGAAGTCAAGCAAGCCGTTGTCCACTCCATCTCAGCCCTGTCGCCAATCCAATCAACAAACTCGAACGAGCAGGACGAAATAAAAACACTCATCGCAGCCTATTTTAAACGATTCATCGCAATGGACGGTTCCATAACCGGACCCACAGCAACGGTGAAGCATCACATCGTGACCACCGGTCCTCCAGTCTTCAGCAGACCTCGCCAACTCTTAGGCGCCAAACTCAAAGCAGCCAAAGCCGACTTCAGCCTCCTTCAGCAACTGGGAGCTGTAAGACCCTCGAGCAGCAGCTACGCAAGTCCATTACACATGGTCACTTCAAAAAGCGGAAAACTGCGTACCACAGGAGATTATCGAAATCTCAATGCGCAGACAGTACCGGACAGGTACCCCATACCACGCATCAACGATCAACTACTTCAACTTCATGGAAAGTCAGTGTTCTCCACCATCGACTTGAAGAGAGCATACTTCCAAATCCCTATCGCCGAGGAGGACATTCCAAAAACAGCGGTAACAACACCGTTCGGACTCTTCGAATTCCTGGGCATGCCCCTAGGACTAAGGAATGCCACTCAAACCTTTCAACGATACATGCATAGCATCCTCGGTCACTTAGATTTCGTCACAATCTACCTCGACGATCTTCTCATCTCGTCAGCGAATCCTCAGGAACACTTGGCTCACCTACGCAGCGTCCTCGACATCCTACTAAAGTGCAGACTACGCATCAATTGGGACAAATGCTCCTTCGCCAAAGAAGAAACCGATTTCTTGGGTTTCACAATAAACAAGCACGGATTCAGACCTCCGCCAGCGAAACTCGAGGCAATTCTCGCCTACCCAAGACCGAAAACCGTCTGGGACCTCAAACGCTTCCTAGGAACTATCAACTACTTCCGAGCCCACATCCAGCACGCAGCGCAGTCCCAAGCACTTCTCAACGACCAACTCCGAGGCGCGAAGAAAAGAGACAAGAAACCAATCAACTGGACACCGGAACTCGTAGAAGCCTTCGAATCCTCCAGACAGGCGCTAGCAGACGCCACAGCAACAAGTTTCCTGCACCCTGATGCGAAAATCATCCTCTCAGCTGACGCCTCCTCGACAGCGCTCGGAGGCTCGCTCGAACAACTAGTAGACGGGAAGTGCGACCCCCTCGGCTTCTTCTCCAGAAAACTCTCTCCGGCAGAGCAAAAATACAGCCCTTACGACCGAGAACTCCTAGCAGTTTTCGCAACGCTCAAGCATTTCGCTCACATTGTGGACGGAAAAGATTTCATCATCCGCACAGATCATAAACCGCTCACCAAAGCTTTCCAACAACGTCCAGAAAAGGCATCTCCCCGCCAAATGCAGCAACTCAGCTATATCAGCCAATTCAGCACCAACTTCGTGCACATCCCTGGCGAAGAGAACGTCGTAGCAGATGCCCTGTCTCGAGTGTGCACCATCAGCATGCCAACCAAACTGGACGCAAAAACCATCAGCGAAGCGCAATCATCCGCCGAAGAAGACCTCTCGCTTGCACGAAACTCATCTCTACAGCTTCAACCTCTCCAAATCGAGGGAGTCGAAATTTTCTGCGACGTCTCATCAGGCGTAGTCAGGCCCTACCTTCCTCCTTCTCTCCGAAAAACCGCGTTCGACGTCGTACATGGACCATCGCATCCAAGCGGCAGAGAAACCAGCAGGCAACTCAAAGAGAAATTCATCTGGCCAGGCATCAAGAAAGACGCACTTCGTTGGGCACGAGAATGCATTCCGTGTCAAAAATCAAAAATCAACAGACACACCAAAACTCAACCGAACCACATTGAGGTTCCGGAAGCAAGATTCAACCACGTCCATCTCGACCTCATTGTCATGCCACTAGTCGCTAACTACAGATACTGTCTCACAATAATCGACAGGTTCTCCAGATGGCCACAAGCAATTCCAATCAAGGACAAACAGGCAGAAACCGTCGCAGCAGCTTTCTACTCAGGCTGGATCGCTCTCTTCGGAACTCCACTAACAATCACCTCCGACCAAGGAACAGAATTTGAAGCATCGCTCTTCGCTTGCCTTGCAAAAATGATCGGAGCAGAAAAAATCCGCACAACCCCATACCATCCGAGCTCAAACGGAATAATCGAGCGCTGGCACAGAACGCTCAAAGCTGCCTTAATGTGCCACGAATCAGCAAACTGGCTCGACATCCTCCCCACAGTTCTATTGGGATTAAGAACCACATACAAAGCCGACATCAAAGCATCTCCGTCGGACCTACTTCTGGGAACCTCTCTGAGAGTGCCAGGAGGATTCTTCGTCACAGACGACCAACCAGTGCTGCACAGCTCCTTCCTAGACAATCTTCGAAATCACTTCAGGATGCTCCAGCCTAGACAGACAGCCCATCACAACAAAGGGAAATTCTTCATGCACCAAGACTTAAAGACATGCTCTCACGTCTTCAAAAGAATAGCAGCAGTTAAGCCACCATTAACCCCACCATACACTGGCCCACACAAAGTTCTTCAGAGACTGGACGACCACCGCTACGTCATCGACGTCAATGGCAGTCCAGCAACCATCTCCACAAGCCTACTAGTACCAGGTTACATCACCGCGGACGAGTCAACGGAACCTCCGCCTCAGCAAGCGAAACCACGGCGCTCGGTCCACTTCCAGCCTCCTCCAACAGTATCACAAGAGGATCCATCAACCTCCTCAAATCCAGGGTTCCCAGCAGAGCAGGCAACCTCCAGAGGGGGAGTAGCTGTGGCGCTCCCGCCAAGCGTCAACCAAGCTCCACCAGCGGGCAGCACCGTCCAAACCCAGCGCCGTCCGCGCAAGCAAATTCTAATCCCGCGCGCAGAACTTCCGCCCTGAGCATGCGCTCCAAGCAAGGCGCACTTTAACCAATAAGGCACCGCGTCAAGCGGAAGCGACGACAAGCCTCGAAGCTTCCAAGCTTTTCGATCTTCTTCCGGCAAGCTCTTCGGACACTTCAGACGCGTGCAATAAGACTGAGTTTGTAATCGTTGCTAATCCAAGTTAATATTATCTGTTCAGCGAAGAAAGCCACAGCTCTGGCATCGCAAGTGTATTCGAGTCATGTTAATATAAAGATTTATATCGTTCGCTGCCTACACACATTTATTTTCCCATCATCGAAAGAGAAGCGTGCACGTGCGCGAGGCTCATGGCGGACCTCGGGCATGGTGCATTTTAGCAAGGCAGTCTCGCATAGCTGCTGCCGCAGACAACTAAAGAATCTCATGTCTCACTAAGAAATTTCATTACATCGTTTGTATTTTAGATTATTTTGTTTTTACTTTCGGGGGGACCAGTCACGTGGATGCTGCAGCAAATTATTAATCTATATCGAACAACTCGACATTTAAAATATCGATCCGTCTGTGAATTAGAGATATAGATAATTTTAAACCGGAAACAACGATCCGAAGTATCTCATGCCCATTCGGAATTTTAAAAAACCCAAATTCAGGGATAATCACCTTAAACAAAATTTGTGAATGAAAATCAATTATCAATTCTAAAGAGCTTAATATTCTAAACCACTTAAATAATGAATCACGTGATTTAACAGATTCCTTAATTCTAAGTACTTTCAGTTGATTAAAGAAATCCCAAATTTTCCGGATTTTGTTTATCGCGAAAATGAATTCACCTGATGAGAGTAATTTTTCAATAACCATTTATTGCGCGTTATCAGCGCCGCGGCTACGTAGGCAAGGTCATAAGCCAATCGGAAGCTGCCGCCTATCAGCCTCGCTCTTCTCGATTTGCGCATGCGCCTTCGTTACAAAAAAAAGGTGATGTGTACGTCAATTTAGCGAGCCGCCGTGAGTGCGAGTGAGACAAACGCATGGAGATTCGCGGGGGAGCGAGAGAGAGGGAGATAAACGTGTGCCAAATCTTCCAAGGATTGTTCATGTCTGTCTCTGCTGTCAAAAGGCCGAATACGACGAAACGATAATAAAATATTGAAGCAAAAAATGAATATCGTGGACGTGCTGCGTCAGGCGGACGCTTATCCGAAAACACTCGAAGATTTCCGGGTCAAAACATTCGGCGGCGCTATCGGTAATTTTTTTCTCTCAATAACAATTGTCAGTGTACATTTAGTGGTTATCAAACATCCGGACGTCAATTATCGTCTGCTTTCAGCCGGAACCCTACAAATTATCTCTCGAATTATCGCAAACACGAAAAAAATTTAATAACATCGTTTGTATTTTAGCGATTATTTTGTTTTTACTTTCGGGGAGACCAGTCACGTGGATGCTGCGGCAAATTATTAACCTATAATCGCGGTTACAATGTAAATAAACGGATGAATGAATGAAACCATTATTATTATTATTATTATTGACGATATTGGGAGAATTAATTGATTTACATATAAAATTGCTAATGACGATAATAATTTTAAAAAAAATTTATTGATAATTATAAGCTGTTATTTAAAATAACAATAAATGATTGCAATGATTATTGACTATATTGAATTTAAAGTATCAACATGTTGCTGTTTATTGTGTATTTACGTGGCTTTTTAATTAGCGTGTTCGCAGATCCAGGGGATTAAACCTTTTTAATCTCTTTATTACTAGATTTTTGTTTAGTCATTTTGTCGCCAGCTCGTTTGGGTACATCTTGAGTCTCGTTTTGTAGATAAACGATAATAATGATAGTAATAATTTTATTGCAATCTATGGTAGATCTGTTATTATTCTGTTATTGTCCAGAAGCTTTGAAGGTACGTGTGTGTACAAAAATTTTTTGTGAAAATAATTAGTGCTTTTTAGAGTTACGTAAATTACATGAAGTATTCAGGGATTTTTTTCCAATCGTGCTATTGAGAAATCTTTGTTTCAGTGACAATAATTAGCTCTATTATTATGGTTTTGCTGTTCATCTCGGAGTTCAGGGATTACATGACACCACGTACGCACGAAGAACTCTTTGTGGACACCTCGAGGGGATCCAAGCTGAGAATTAATTTGGACGTCGTCATACCGACGATATCTTGCGATCGTAAGATCAAAATAAATCATAATGATGTTTTTCGATTTTTTGGAGCGTGAAATATCTTGCGAATTTTCTTACAGTATTATCGTTAGATGCTATGGATACCACTGGCGAGCAGCATCTTCAAATTGAACATAATATATTTAAGAGACGTCTAGATTTAAGTGGAAAGCCCATAGAGGATCCCAAGAGAACCGATATCATGGAAACTAAAGCTTCATCTAAGACAGACAAAGTATGCTTCATGATTTTTCAAATTTCGTTCATAGTTTTTAATCTGAGGTTTATTCTGTTGTAGAATGAGTCATTCAAGTTATCATAAAGTTTATTTTAAAATTTTAAATAAGTCAAGTAAACGATCTAAATAACATTGACTTTTTCGACTTTTTTTGAATTTCGCGAAAACGAGTAAAAAAAATAAAATAAATTAAATTTATTGAAGCAACGGATCAATCAAAATGCTTAATTACATCGTGATATAAAAAATTACTATAAAGTGTGAAATTTATAACAGGATAATAACACTGCAGTTGCTATCTGCGGATCCTGTTATGGAGCGGAGGATCCCGAGAATAATTTGATGTAAGTTTCGCCCAAAAAACTTCGTTACCTGTTCTCAAAAGGATAAAAATACATTTTAGTATTTTTCCAGGTGTTGCAACACGTGCGAGGACGTGCGAAAGGCTTATAGAATTAAAAAATGGGCCATTAACGATCCGTCCTCGATAGTGCAATGCCAAAACGAGGAATCCATCGCAAAAGTTAAACGTGGAATGACGGAAGGATGCCAGATATACGGGTATATGGAAGTCAGTAGAGTGGGAGGAAGTTTTCACATTTCACCTGGCGAGAGTTTTACCATAAATCACATGCACGGTAATTGATTCTAAATATATTATTTCTTTTACGATATACTATCGGATACGCAGAAAGAAATTAAAGCTGATATTCTTCTTAATCACATGCACAAAATAATGCATATTTTAAAGGATTATTTGTATTAGAGTAGCCCAAATTTTTTTGATTATTCGTAGTCCAAGAGTACATATAAAAAAATAAAGTTAAAAGCTACGATATAATTACTTTTATAAGATATTTACTGTGAAATATTGGTAGTGTTGGCAAAATAGATATATTGTTTTCTCATAGAGATTTGTAAAAAGCGAAAAAAAAATGAGGAATCAATTGGTAAGGTCCTATTTTACAGACTTTCTTAGGCTTTAGCAATTTGATAGGAGAGAAAAGATTGAATCTGCGTGCTTTATTATCTATTTTCAGTTCACGATGTGCAACCCTACTCATCGTCGCAGTTTAATCTGACGCACACGATTCGTCACTTGAGTTTCGGGCGCAACATACCGGGAAAAACGAATCCCATGGATAATACGACGGAGATCGCGACGGAAGGTACGTAAAAGAGCTCTGAACGAATCTTCGGGTTTTTCGTTTTTTTATTAGGAATTTCCAGAATGCGGTATCGCAGAACAATGACTCAGTCTAATATAATTGTCGATAATATGGTAAATTTTTTTTAGTATACACGCATATATATATATATATAACATATAGATAAGTTCCGTTTACTAGCAACGAATTCCAGTACCGATGGCCATGAAAGTACCGAAGGTTCCTCCTCCTTGTACCATTGTCTTGCCCACGCTGTTTATCAGTTCCCTTCCCCTCAAGCCGTACCTGTTGAAGAATGTATATTGATATATGGTCATTGAAAGGCATTTAAATTTTTAGAGCCATACTTTTTTCATTTCCGAAATAGTAAGACTCGTTGATTATCAGGAGAAGTTAGTTTAAAATAATTAAACCAAAGCGGAAATTGGTGGGTAACCCAAGAGGGTTAACCCAACGATTTTGCGAATAGAAAACAGAAATAATTTTTCGTTTATTGGGAATAGAGGTTTTTTATTCAATGCCATTCAGTTTAATTTAACGATTCAATAAAATGTGGAATATAATGAAAGGGTCAGTTTAAAATAAACTCTGCTCCAAAACCTATAGTTTTTATATGGGATATAATACTAAAAAAAATAAAAAAAATAATGAAAATTTCTATGGTCTATCTAATATTAGAATAGTAAATGAAAATAACCAATTCCCTCAATCTAAAAATGTTCTATAGTTATTTAAATTGAAAAGAATTATCAATGTAACAGTTTAGTACAACATTCAACAAAAAACAATTTTTTAATTCTGGAAAAACATTGACAATATTTATAATTTTATAAGGAACACATTCTAAATTTGTATTCCTTTCAAACAAAAACTACATTCGCAGAAATAAATTCAAATAGTCTTCCACATTCAAAATAAGATATCCAAAACAAAGATTTGTTCACCAGTTTGATCTGAATTCTATGCCAGGTAAAAATTTTTACTTTTTTCCTCACACTTCTTTGGTATACTGCATGTCTTTACAAAATTGCAGGATTCCAATGTTTTATGCATAATCAATGAAGTTTCAATGCAAGGTTTTTGAAAACACGCGTATCATCTACAGAATTTTTGTTCCTGTTACTTTTTTAGGTGACTTGGTTTACTGAGATGAATGTTTATCAAAATTTTGTCCTTTTCTTTGGTTTGCCTCGACTGAGTTATTTTAATCGATGAAAATTATACCTCAAGGCTGAAAATCCTCCAAAAAGTGCTCCCGAAGCCATTCCTATGCAAAATCCAAGTCCAAAACCCATTTTCATTCGATCCCAGCACGTTGGTTGGGAAGTTTGGAAAGCTCCTCCAGGAACGACAGGCATGTTAACCTAAAATCATTTGTAAAGCAATAACAAAAAGCCGGAATTTTGTATTACATCATTGTTGTTCCGGCAAACACGTTGTCCAAAGATCAATTTCGATGATGCTTGGAAAAAGGATTGCTAAGAGGATCAGTGAAAAAACCGATAATCCGCCGGACAGTTTATCGCTAAAAATAATTTTGTGATTTTTTGACATCGCTATTTGAACATACGAATATTTGCACTTACTTTGAATTCAGAATTTCTCGCGTTTACTCGAAATAAGATTTAACGGAGCCCCGTAGCGGCTTGTTTTACACACGTCGATCGCGATATCAGCGAGCCGCCATATTGGTTAGTACCATTGGGTCAACTGATAATAAAAAGACGGCTGCTCGTCAACGGGTCTACGCGCATGGCTAAAAAAATGCGGGATATTTGAATATATTTCGTGCTTGATCCTTTTTCCGCTTTCGAAAAAGTATTGCAGATTCATTTTTCAAATAGACGAAGCTCGGTTTTGTAATTTTTTTTTTTTATAAGTTTTTATATCTGTATATTTTAATTGTTAAAAAAAATGATACGTATTCAGAAAAATTAATCAAACATTTTTATTGAAAAAACACTTAGGTTGCCATGTGATTTATTCTACAATTAAAAAAAATTAATTTGTTACCAACATTTTGCAATCCTCATTATGCGAAATGAATATTTTCATTACCTGGAACGTGCTCGATTTTGTTCAGTTTTTTATCCTATCGAGAAAGGTTCAAAATTTATTATTTTTGCTAAAGTTACCTTAAATTCATTGTAAACTTCTTTAGAAAATTTGGGTATTCCTCATAATACACACGCAAATTGAAATCGTCAAAGTATTTTTAATATTTTTACTAAATCACGTCACGACGTAATCGTACACGAATTTAACTCACTGCATTTTTCTTATTTTTTTTGCAGGTGCGATGATGTTCAATTATTATATAAAGATCGTGCCAACGACTTACGTTCGCGAGGATGGATGGCAATGGCAAACGAATCAATTTTCCGTGACGAGACATTCAAAGAAAGTGTCGGTAATAACCGGCGAGTCCGGAGTACCCGGTGTATTTTTTAATTACGAGCTCAGTCCATTGATGGTCAAATATTCTGAGACGAATAAGTCGTTCGGGCATTTCGTGACGAACTTGTGCGCAATAATAGGCGGTGTCTTCACTGTCGCTGGTCTCATCGATTCCATCCTTTACCATTCAGTTCGGGTGATACAGAAAAAACAAGAATTGGGCAAATTCAGCTAAGATCGATTTCGCGAGCGCGACGAAAGCTCATCGATAGAAAACTGTGAATGTTTAATGACTCAAATGATTTTTCGTACGCTCGGGAACTAAAGTTATTTTATAGATAGATAGAACGTATGAAAAATTCTTCGTCAGTAAAGCTACTTTTTCCCAAGCTTCTCAACTATTGTTTTTCAATTCATCACATTTTTATCGAAAAACTTTTAGATTTGTTTCTGCCTTTTGATTTGTGTTTTTTAAAGGATATCTTATTTTTTTTTATAATAAAACTTGGAGATGGTGTAAAATGGTAAAGACAATTGTGAATATGAGAAAAGTTATTTTGACTTTTAAATGCATAATATGTCAAATGGAAATTGACACAACGTTGGAGTTATCGATAATACGCAAAATTAACCATGTCCCATTGACCGAAAATACTTTTGTTTTTTCGCTAAACGTCAAGTAAGTACCAGTTGTTTTTGTATTCACATTTTCGACGACCGATTTACCACTTTCAAGTTATGTAAATAAAAAAATAAAAAATGCGACTCCTAAAATAGGATAACCAATTTTTTTGGAAAGAGTCCTTTAGAAGCTACGGAAATGTGGTCAATTATAAGCAAAATCTGCGAAGATTTGAGAAAAGAGGCTAATCTTACGGAGAATAATTCATATGAATAATATACTTTTCACACTTCCATTAAACGATCGTTGGCTAACGATGGTTTTTCAGTAACATTAATTTCAACGCGCTCATTTTTTAAAAAACAGATTTCCCATGTCAACCAGTACGACGTCTTTATAATTATGCGCATTTATTACGTAAATTATAGTTTATTTGCGAACCGAGCCTAGCTCCTTATCGCAACACGCTGAAGGGAATTGCTGGATGAAACTTTGAAGTTGATATTACCTTTTTTTTTTTGGTTTGCAGTCCGTAAGTCGATTTTTTGTGCGATTTTAGTCTGGGTAACATATTGAACTTGCAGAAAATGCAATAAACCCAAAATGCAAAAACATAAAACTTGCAGTTCGGTCGCAAAATGTTTTAATTGGTTCTATTGTGGGTCCTTACAACTGATCGGATTTTATCTTAAAATCCATTGAATAAAAAGTGAAAATTGTGCATTGGCCGACTATCATTTTTACTCGCTTCTAGTAAATCAAATCAGGCGAGACTTTTAATGCTTGGCGTCGAGACGCTACCGTGACTCTTAATTTGTAAGAAAAGTAAAAATTCTGAGGAGTTTTTAGGTCTTCCAAGTTGCTAATTACAAGATGTAAGAAAAAATTCCAAGGTTTTTGTCCTGCAGTCTCCTTAAGTAATTTCTGTCGCATTTAAATCGAAGAATAACGCTGTGACCAAAAAAAAAAAAAAACGAGAAAAGTAAGAAAGGAACGTTTATACTTTAAGAATCGGCGTCAAATGCATATTTTTGACTACGTCACAGCAATGTCTGTAAAAGATCGAAAAATGAAAGTGCAAAAAATGCAAACTATTCGTATGAAACATAAATATACGTTTGTGTTTTATTGAAAATTTATGTACATTATATTATGGATAATTGTGTGGTGTTACAGGGATTTTAAGTATGTGTTATAAGTCTCGACACTTGTTTTTGCGACTTGGCGACAGAAATCCAAGTCCGTTCCACCGACTATAGCGTTAGGAGATACGTAAAGAGGTTTCTCCGGATCGTATTGGTTCTTTCCCAAAGCTTCGAGATATTTGTGTCGTTGACGAAGTCTTTCCATTCTGCAGGTGAGTATCATCGGCTGTTGCGATAGTAAAACGTGCGGTAGACCCATCGTATTGTGAACATAGTCGAAAACATTAACGAGTTTCTTCCTCGCTGTAAAAATATGTACCACAGTATTTTTTAATTTTTAAGTTATTTTTGCTTCCCCATAAAAAATCTTTTCTTAAACATTATGTCATAAATGAAGCATACTCCGTATATTCAGTCAATTTTTGTTTAAATCTCAGATCTGCCATATAATTATATCAAAATATCAATGGAAGAGTCTATGGGAATTTTTTTTAGATTTTTCTATACAATATTTTAGGAAAACCTTTTTTTTTATGGTCAAGTGAAAATATCTTAGAAATTTAAAGCTACTAAAAAATGTGTCTACATAAAAGTTGGCGTTTTTTTGTTACCTTTTTAACTGAGCAATTCAAATATTTTTCACAAAAAAGTGGGTCAATTCACAGAGAATGCTGCAAATATGGTTAATCGTAATTACAACATTTATAGTCATTTAAGAAAATTAACCAATGCAATAAACAAAGTTAATCAAAGTTAATTTCACAAAAAAGTGCTTCAATTGACACAGAATGCTGCAAATATGGCTCATCATAATTACAACATTTAGTCATTTAAGAAAGTGACTCAATGCAATAAACAAAGTTAATTAAAGCCCCTCCGATTTGAAAACTAGAAAAAATGAGGAGCAAGTCACAGTATATTAAAATTAAAGATTTCCAAACTTAAAAAAAATTAGTCAATACATAAATTAGAATATAATGACAATAAACTGCAATATAAAATTGATGAAAGCATCTTCGAAATTTGGAAAAACAACAAAAAAATGCAGATTTGAAAAAAAAAATTGAAAACAAAGATGACAAAATTGTGCATAAATAACTGCAGGAATCTTACATTTCATTAATAATCCAGGTCTGGTCAATACCAAAGCTTTTGTTTCAAATTTATCGAAACCCATTTCTTCCCTGAAGGCAAAAGTATTTTCCCGTATGTGTTTCATGTTATAAGTGATGACTTTGGGCTGCCTCGTAGTTACAAGTCTGACTTCATGTCCTGTGAGTTGAAACTCTCGTTGGAAGAATCCGAGTCTTTCGTCTATTCTCTTAGTACTGAACATGAGCCAGAAAGGATTTTTGTTCACGATTCTCGCGACCATTTCTTGGTTGAATTTGTGAGCACGGAGGTATCTTATTCTCGTATGCAGATCGTCAATGTCTTGAGTAAATATGTATGGATTTTTAGTGATGAATGCTCCAATTTCACTGGCCGTTACTCCAGAATCATGGAGAAATGTGATGTGAGGCTTCATCTCGTCAAAATTGCGCCGCAACAAGATTCCCATTCCATTTATCCTTCCCTCAATTTTGTACAGCTCGACACCTAATTTTGCCAGTTCCTGAATTGTCGGAGAATCGTTTGCATAGGCAGCAAAATTGAAAGACGGTTTGTGGAACGGTGCAATGTGGGAAATATCTTCTTTGCAGGTGTCCAAAGCACTCGGAAGTGGCGCAGGCTCCTCAAAATCATTTTCTGTCGCAAGATCATCGGAGGCAGAATTTTTCTGGCCAAAATTGTCGGTTTCGCTAAAATTTGAATCGTAGGCCGACGGAGCTTTGTTTGCGAACCCCAGAATTTTAGGTTGTACAGTTGGAACGTTTTCGCTAAATAAAGACGAAGCAGCGGAAATATCAGTGGAATTTTCAGAAATTTCCGGCTTACTTTTTGCGGAGGTTGTACAAGCTCGGTAATTTGTTGTTGCTTGAAGGAGAGAAGTTTTGGGGTTAACCTTAACCTCGAGGAGGTGAGAATGTAACGACCTTCTCGTTCCGCGAAGGAGTTTCACGTAACGCGAAAATGCCATTTTAAGTGGATTTTTCGTTGACACCGATTGTCATGAGAATAATTACTGCTTATTGCTCGATTAAATGTTACATTTGAATTGTGCGAAGGCCACGAATAAACAGACGGACCGACTGTTCTTATCGAATGCGCAGATCGCTAATGCGCACGGATGCAGCTGCGCATGCGCGGCATCATCAGCTTGTGCAGAAAAATTTAGAATGTTGAAATTCAAATGTCATCGACTGTGTTAGATAGAGCTAATCTTGCAATACCGAATTTCTTGGATCTGCAAGATTGTTAGATGGAAAGCGCCTTTCTCATCTTTTGTCGAAAAGATCAACCGGTCATTAAGATGATGTCTTACCGACCGAGCAGTAACACATCACCTTTAAAAATGTTGAAACCTATTTTCTCGCAGTTTACTCGGCAGAAATAGCTCAAAGTTTGATAGAATGTGCGAAAGTATTGCACAATTGGTCTACGCTTCGGGCTTTTTGATACACAAAGCCATTTACTTAGAAGAATCGATAAACCAAAAAGTGGGGTGAGGTGCGAGAGAGACAGCCCTATATGCGTTTAACATTGGGCGACGAAAATTTCACCGGTGAATCAATGAGCGTTAAGCGGCTGTGGTACTTCCCCTACCACTTTCAAAAATTTTGAAACCTATTTTCGCGAAAAATACTCCGCAGAAATAGCTCAAATTTTAATAGGATTTGAGGAAGTATTGTAGAATTGGGTTAAGCTTCGGGTTTTTCGATATTCAGAGCCGTTTGCTTAAGAGAATCGATAAACCAAAAAGTAGGGTGAGGTGCGAGAGAGACAGCCCTATAGGCGTTTAACATTGTGCGAAGAAATTTTCACCGGTGTATCACTGAGCGTTATGGGGATGCTGGAGTAGATTTTTTTACCGACTTTGGTCCAAGTCGGAATACATTTTATTATTATTTTATCCTATTAGTTTCAATTTTATTTATTTTTCTTGAAATATAGATTTCTACTAAAATGAAAATGATAATTTGTCACGTATAAAAAAACCGTAGGCCGAAACTAATATTTAATTGAAAATCATCGAGAACATAGGATAAAGAAAGTATGTTTCGCAATAAAACTTCGGCGAATACCTTTTTTAACGGATACTCAATAAAACTTTATTTTTTTTTACACCTTTATCACTCTCGTTTTACCCGCAGACTACGTTTACGGGTTTCCGCGTACATACATTATTTAAATGATTTGAACTTCCTCGTTATTTACGTCTCATTAATTCATATCGGCTACGCTCTGTCTATCATGTAGAAAATATGTAGGTACGTTAATCTTATGTTCCATTCATGATGTAATAAAAACGTAGGTCTTTGCTTTACATAGTAGTATGCAAACGTGCGTGTCTCTTCCACTTGAGGTATTACATTCCACAAGGATCAAGACGTTTTTTGTTTTTGCTTTCACAACGTTTTCTTTACGTTATTAAGGCACTCTGTGCCAGGAATACTTTGGGTGCCCGGAAATATATATAAATCTCATCGTCGTAATTTGTAAACTGCGTAAACTTAAGACACGGCTCAGCGTGACACTTTTAATGCTATTAAAAAAATTGTAAGTTCTTGTCTGTTTTCGATTCTTCGGTTACGCAAAATTATAATATCATATATTAGTTGCACGCGATGGCTTAAAAATAAATGGACGGCGGTAAAATGCTTATGAACTAGAATCCGCTCACTCCTCTGCTGTGATTTATCTCGTTTGAATATTGCAACTAAACATAAAAATATGGAACGCTATTTTTTAATGATTTCACGAAAATAGGATTCACGTAATTCAAAGTAGCTGCAAATCCAATCAGTCCTCAATTTTTAAGTTTTCTGTTGTTTGTGGCGGTTCATCTGACGATTCTAAAAACTAACGTTTGTTTTTTTAGTCTAACATTTTCACAGTAATATGTGTTCTTAGTATATAAATTAATTCGTTAAAAAAATTTCGCCGCGTGCGAAGATTCCATGGATAGTTCCTCTCGTCAAGTTTGAAAAAAAAAAAAAAAAGACAAAACCTAATGTCGATAAATTCATTGGTTATCAATAAATCCAGCTAACTGGAACCCATTGGTGTTCGGTCGCTAAAGCATCGAGTGCGGTGACGACTTGTCTGAAAGTCTCATCGAAGTCATCGTTGACGATAACGAGGTCGATGTATTTTTCGTAGGCTCGCTGCAGTGCCGCTGACTCTTCGAGCGTCGATTTCAAATCATCCTCCTGTAGTGACGATGAAAAAAGAAAAAAGTTATAGTCAATCTATTAAAATTCAGTGGTCACAAAATTTTGCAACCTGAACAGCATTTTATTGTGCAATTAAGCGTAGGCTTATAACAAATTACAGGAGTGACTATAGAGGAAAAATAAATAAAATAGGCTCACGAAAAAAAAATTGCTCGACGTCAAGAGGGTCGTTGGAAAATTGTATTTGCAATTTTCAATTATTTTTCTTGTCGTCTCAATGCTGATTTTTTTTTGTAAGTATGATGAACAAAAATCGTGCAAATACGAACCTCATACAATGATGCGAGGGACTCGAGCGTTCTGGCCCTTCTCGAACTGTACCTGATGGAGCTCTGTCGGTCAAACTAGCGAAAGCCAACATCAAACACGTATACGATTAAAAAATACAACTTCGAGCATTCGTACTCCTAGATAAAAAATCCTAGTTAATTTTTTCTACATACGGAGTTGCGAAGCTTCCATTGCGTTTCGACTCACACTATAGGTTTATTTATTCCATAAAATTGTTGACATTACAGTTGAAAGGCTTTACTACTTTACGTATGAAAAATGTATGAAGGCAATTATGTTTTATATCGAAAATTTGAATGAGAGTTTAATCGCATTGGTGAATACAAAAACATGCTAAATGAAATGATTTAAATAATATTTTTTTGACTTAATGACGCAACTTTCGATAAAAATATCAACAATTTGCATTTATTTATCAATGCAATATTCCCCATTAAAAAGAAGATAATTGAGGGAATTGTATGAAATTCATTATTTATTTAATGAATGATGATATTTAATGATTTAACGAATTATATATCAATTGTTTTTTCTTTTCAAACTTGAAGAATTTTATTAAAAAATCATTTTCCTCAATGCTTTCCTGATTGAATATGATGCAGCATTTGAAGCTATAGGTATTTAAAAAATTGTGGAACAAATAAACAAATAGAGTGAGTACAAAAATATTGCAACAATGTAAACTCCTCTACAATCAATTTTCGAGCTTTCGATTACGAAATTGACGGGTAATAAAAACGAGGCAGTCCTACGAACTAAATAAAGTAGCCGGGCCGTCCACAGCAAAATCCAGTTTGCAATTGCTTCTTGGTAATCACGATCCCAATGTTTAAATAATTTATTGACCAATCAGAATTTTCATGCCGGAGAAATGACCAAAATTCGTGAAAAGAAACATTCAAAGGAATGTAGATGAATTTTATTCAGCCAATTGAAAAGTAAATGACGCAAAAATAGATTTTTTTCATGGGGCTCAAATGTCATGCAGATGAATGAAAAAATGATTTATTCTCATCATACTCGATAATCTGGCATACGGGAACGATTGGAGCAAAAACACTATTAAAATCAGATCTACAAATCTGTAAGAAAAATGTTACCGTCAAATTTCGACTGCTGGCTCCGGTTGTTCTTCCCAAATCGTAAAGACTTTTTAGCTGCTCCATTCCTGGTGCAGCGATAAATATGACGTAGGGCATAAATTCGGTGCTGTTGTGAAGAATCTTTAATGCTGCGGGACTGCAGTCGAGAACGCACATTTTTCCAGCTCGAATTAATTCCCTGACGGAATCGAGCCTCGTGCCGTATAAATGACCGCCGTGTTCACCGTGTTCGAGATATCGATGCTCCCGAATGTCCATTTCCATGGAATCGCGGTCAGTGAACCAATAACTCTTGCCATCTTCCTCAAGAACTCTTGGAGGACGCGATGTGACTGCAGATGCAAAGGAATCGTTAAAACTCGATACAAAGAGGCGATAAACTGAGCAGATGCTTTTTTTTAATCTTCAGTTTCGACCAAGTGAAAAAGAAAATGTATTTTCACGTATAATTCGAACTTTGCAACGAAGTGAATTTTAGTACGCTAATTAATTTTAGCTTCCTCACAAACGAAGTTGCGTAAAAAATTGAAAATCCTGACGAAACATTGTTCAAAGATCTATTTCCAGTGTTGTTTTATAAATAGTAGAAAACAAGCTTTAAGTGAGCGAAAAGGTCGGAATTTGAACGTTTAAATAATTAGAAAGTAACAAGAAATTTTACGTTTTCGTTGCTTTAATTCATGACTAATTATCGTTGGATTCTTCAATGAATTTTTAATGAAGAGCCTATAGTTTTTATCATTTGAAGGACATAAAGATGTTCGTCAAATTGTATAAAAGATAAGTTTTGAAAATCTTTCAAAAAATTTGTTTTTCTATTAGCATTGGAACAACAACGCAAAAATTGCCTTGTATGTAAAAAGATTCATAACGCTAATCATAAGAAAGCGGATAAAACGAAGTTTTCTTACAGGGAACTATAGTTCCAAATTTCTCAGGATCGCTGTTGATCAAGCGATTTTTGAGAGTCCTTCTACCGACTCCGCGAGGTCCAACGAGCGCCAGAGTCTTGCGGTTGAACGGTGGCATTCTCGCGACTTCCTCGTAGAGGAGAAGCTCCGCTCCGTCGAATTCCCCGTTTGATTTTGACTCGTACATCTTCTTCTTCTTTTTCTTTGATATTCTGGTTCCGCAGATGCTTATTTTGTGAACGAAATCCGCCTCGGGTGGTACGAAGGCTTTCCTGCGCTCTTCGAGCTCCAGAGAAGGTACGAGGCCCGGAGGTCCAAGTTGTTTCGGCCCTTCGACTTTTCGTGCTTGCCACCAATTCGGATCCGCTTGGTCCACTATTTGTAGAACGTCTCCCTTTTGGAAAGGAAGTCCAATTTCTCGACAAGGGAGAAGTGTATCCTCGGATGGATCATAGTCGAAAATAGCTCGCATGTAACACTGCAAAAATGAATCATTATTATCATAGAAGTTCATACAAATTATTCATAATTAGATTAATAACAACGAACGTAATAATTAGTACGATAACAGTTTAGAATTGGGAATTTTGCCTGTCTGGAACCAACATTTTTATTCCTATTCTTTAAACAGAACAATTTATTGATATATTGAAGAAGTAGAGAAGAAATGCGAATTAAAAAAATTAAACTAAATGGAATAAAATAGAAGAAATCCGAGCCCATAATGAAAAACAAACTAAAGCTTGTCAATCAGAACTGGCAAAATGATTAAATATATATAGGGACGAATAGTATACGATTATTCGTCTATGGGAACTTGCAAATTGGAAATTTATCCGGACGACTAATATACGACTATTCTCGCTCATTATTTTATTAATGAACTGGACGAACTGGGTTGTATTCATGCACAATATGAACGAGTGTATCTGTGATTTTTTAATTTGAGGATCAAACGCACACTTTCCCGAAGAAAAATAATAAGAAACCCGTGATTTCGTAAAACTCCCATTCCCAAATGATTACCATTCGGTATTATTTTTTCAGAAGCCGTCGTGTTTTGTTTACGCATAAATTACCGTGGATTTCAGTCTATTGTTGCCATCGCTCGAGATGCCAGGCGCCACTTTCAGCGTGAGATTTTCCTTGGCAGCTTGCATCGCTTGCTGAAGCTCATCTGGCGTGTGAACGGATTTACCGTTGACTTCCATTATGACTTCGCCGGCCCGAAGAAGACCCTGTCCCTCGGCTGCACTTCCTCCGAGAATCCTGGCGATTATTAGATTTCCAGACTCGTCGACTTGCACCGTCAGACCCTGAAATGCGACGAAAAAATTAACATCTTGTAGCAGCGGATCGTGAATTACATTTGTTCGTTTTGTTTTGACTTTCTTTCTCTTCGATTTGCGCTTCATCGAGAACATCCGTTCCAATAATTTATACTCGCAAGTCTTTGCAAGATCTTCTACAGTTTTTTCATCTTCTTTTCGATTCTGACAAACTGCAAGGCCATGTGGCGAAATTGCGATGGTGCGGATCACTAGAAACGCCAGTGAAGAGATACGAACTTGCGGAGGAGAATGAGAGAATAATAAACTGTGGAAGTCGACAGCTTATTTACGGACTACAGTGGCATTTCCGTCGTCTTCTTCTTCGCACCTCACAAAGAATTAAAATCGAACGAAGCCGGCGAAAAAAAAACGCATTTTACCAATGACTGAATCGATTCACAGAAGAACTTGGCTTTCTAGACGATAATAAATATTGCTCGGAGCAGATTGTTTATGAACTTGGATGGGTATTCTATATTCATTTACATTCTTTACAAATTTCAGTATGAAACAAAATACACGTGTATTTCATTCATGAGATGATTCTAATTTACAGGAAATTGAAAAAGAAACTAAATCGCACGAAAATAAAATAAAAAATGAATTCAATTTTATGATTCTACAAAATTAAGTATACTTTGAGCTGTTCTTGTTCTAAATACTCTTTTCATTTTTGCCTGATTTAATGAAAAGAAAATTTAAACGAAAATTATTTTCCAAAAATTATATCTAATCTTAGTCGCAATTCGGCTTTCAGACTATAATAAATATTTCTTGGGGTAGATTGGTTTATCAATGCAAAAATGCAATCTAATAGTCTTCTGGGATCTTAATGAAAATAAAGAAGAAAGAAGTCACGTGTTTTTCTATTCGTACAATTTTTTTCCAGACAACGAAAAACTTATTCATTCAAATACTACTTTACGATACTCGTGCGATAAAATTTTTTCTAACGAGTGGCACCGCCAGCCGAAGGTGAGTGTTGCAATCATGCGAGTTAAGAAAACGTTTATCGCACGAGTATGGTACGAAATTTTCTTTCGCAAGGTGTGCAAATAGCGATTTACGTATGCGAAGCGTGCGTAAGACCGCGTTTTTCGCACCGAGTAAAATAAAGTAAATTATCATATGAAAAAAATGCAAAACGAATACTCCCACGATTGTCATTCAAATGCACGTTTATATCTATTCTAATTATTCACTATAAAGTAAATTGATATTTTTTATTCCATAGAAAATAGGATAACAGTAAAAAATTGTGCATACATTTCCTTGTAAAAGATAACAATTAACAAAATATTTAAAAAAATGATATACATTTTTTTCTTCAATTTCAGTCTCCCAAATCTACTAATTTAATCAAAAAATACAAATAACTTTATTTTGGAAATACAAAAAATACTTTCGTTCAATCAGAAAATTATGAAATAATTTACCAGTGGCTCGTCAGGCTGCCTCCTGAGTCCGACCATCCGGATAGCTTCGTGTCTGTCGTCGCTCGGCATGGCGAGAGAAATTGGATTCTGTGGGCTCTGTGGTGAGGATCGCCGTTCAGCGACGGCGTCGTGCGTTTCCAAAAGTGCTTTAAGATGCGAGCTTTTCAACAAGTTGGCCAATTCCCTTTCAGCGTCGAATCGGGACGATTGGAAACTGTGACAGACTTCGTCGACGATATCACAGATGGACAGGCACACCGGCTCCACACACTCCGGAGGACCTTCCAGCCGTTCCTGGAGCTGGAAATAATGAAATATCGTTTTTAAAAAAATCATCAAAAAAAATACAAAAAATATGATAATAAAAAAGGATGTAAGGTAAAACTTTGCACATTGCTTCCGCGTTATTTTTCGCTTTTTGTTAATGTTAATGTTAATCGATGTTGGCTCCTTTATAGAGGAAGCTTTGTTATAAATAAATTAATTAAAAATAACGACGGAACAAGATTCTAGTTCGCATCCTTGTTTTAAATAAATCAATCAGTATAAATGAATATTGTTAACAGGAAGTTAATGTCCGAATAAACATTCCGCCTCGGGCGCGCTAACTAAATTTTTATGTTTTTTTAAAAAGGATCACCACATTTTTTAAGGATCCTGCTCGTTTTAGTATTTATATAAGAAGTAAATTTTTTGAGGACATTTTCTGTGGAAGCTTTATTATCCTTTTTTGGGATACTTGCTTTATTCCACAGATTTTTCAGAAGGTTCGTTACACTTTTTGAGAACACTGCTTTATTTTACAAAGTTTCCAAAAAGCCGATTACGTTTATTGAAGAAAGTTTGTTTTGCAAACTCTATACGATTTTTTAGAAGAGTCTTCACGTTTTTATAGGACATTTGTTCCACTTTTGATTTTTTAAATATTAATGCTGACGATTTTAGATAAAGAGTTCACTTAATTTCTCCAATTTTCAAAAAAGATTGAGCTTTTTGTGAGCTTTTTTACGTAGGAAAATTCACATAGGAACAATATTCGTCAAGGACAAGGAAAGTTGGTGGGATTTAAAGAACGTCTCGTGACGCATTGCAGCAAGGAGTGAAATTTGTTGAACCGGCAAGCAAGGGCCTCAGTGGTTGGGACTTGTACTCGAGAAAGTTGAAACGGGTTTCCAAGTCACTATGGGCTAACTGTTAACGACTGTAGTAGAGTCTCTCGATGCTTATGCTCTTTCTTTGAGACGTAACTGCCAGGATAGTATATACAATGTATACACCTGAGTCAACAGTAGATCGAAAACATTATTCCAATGGTTTTTGAGGCCGTCTATAGGTTTTCTTATCATCATTATCATTATTAAACAATATTGCTTATTTAAAAAAAATTAATTAGCCCTTACGAAGCTCTTAATTTTTTTCTCAAGTATTACAACAGTATTTTTAAAAAATTGCAATTTATATTCTGAGAATTTTGAAAAATTTGTTGGGTCTAGTTGAGGCAAGAAATTGGCTAATATTTTCGGCAAGATACTTCCGATATTTTTTTTTTTAACATTTTTTTGGCACGTCCCACAAAATCGTTGAGATTTTTCAAAAATGAAAATCATTGCATTTGAAATTCTGAAAATTGTGAAAAATCTGTTGTGTCTAGTTGATGCAAGAAATTATATGTGCCACAAAATCGTTGAGATTTTGAACAAATTAAAATCATTGCATTTGAAATTCTGAAAATTGTGAAAAATCTGTTGTGTCTAGTTGATGCAAGAAATTATATGTGCCACAAAATCGTTGAGATTTTGAAAAAATTAAAATCATTGCATTTGAAATTCTGAGAACTGTGAAAAATCTGTTGTGTCTAGTTGATGCAAGAAATTGGCCAATATTTCCGGGAAGCTCAACGAGAGAGCACGATCGCCTCGTGGTGAGAGTGTTTATACTGAAAAACGTTAACGTTAACCGCCCACGCAAAGGAAACGAGAATACGTCGTTTCAGTGGTTTTGATGCACCGGCTATAAATCACGATCACTTGCGGCGGCCGTCAGCGGCGAGGAAAATTTGCTCGTTAAATCGAATGGCGAACCGCGTCGATTATTCCAAACTTCGTGGAATATATTTATAGATAACAGGAGCTTCTGTGCAATACCGTTGAGAAATTGCGTATAGGGATAATGCGAAAATCTCTCGTGCGGTCGAAGCCAGAAGCGTGCCTCGCCGTTCCATCTGACGTAAGATTCTCCATCGATCTACGCTGCCTTAGTCATCGCTCTTGCTTCAACCAATCGGTGCAGTCACGCGAATAATAGAGCTTCGAATAACTGCACAAGAAAATATAGGAATATTTTTTTCGATTTATTTTTTTTATCCACTGATTCCCCTAGCATAAATTTTCCGTTCTAGTGATTTTATAACGAGGCACAAATCTTTTGTACAATACTTTCGAGATCAAATTTGTAAGCAATGTTTATTTTATAGATTAAAAAATATATTATTATACTAGCGGTGAGACTGAGGATATTTGACTTTAAAATATTCAGTTATATTAAAATATAAATGGATATAAAATTTAATTTCAGTTTGTGCAGGTATGCGAATAACTGCACAAGAAAATATATAAATATGTTTTTCGACTTTTTTTTTTAATCCACAGATTTTCCTGTAGCATAAATTCTCCGTTCTAGTGACTTTATAACGAGGCACAAATCTTTTGTAAAATACTTCTGAGTTCAAATTTGTAAGCAAAGTTTATTTTATAGATAAAATAAAATATTATTATACTAGTGGTGAGATTGAGACTATTTGACTTTAAAATATTCAGTTATGTCAAAATATAAATGGATATAAAATTTAATTTCAGTTTGTGCAGGTACGCGAATAATAGAGCGTCGAATAACTGCACAAGAAAATATATAAATATTTTTTTCGACTTTTTTTTTAATCCACAGATTCCCGTAGCATAAATTCTCCGTTCTAGTGATTTTATAATGAGGCACAAATCTTTGGTAAAATACTTCTGAGATAAAATTTATAAGCAATGTTTATTTTATAGATAAGAAAAATGCTATGATACAAGCGGTGTGATTGAAAATATTTATATTAAACTCTAATTGAATATTAAAAATTGATACAAAATTTAATTTAAGTTTGTGCAGGTGCGTGGGTATTAGGGCTTTTAATAACTGCACTAAAAAGTATACGAATATTTTTTTTTCATCAACAGGTGATTTTAGAATAATGCAAAAATCATTTGTAAAATAAAAAAAAATCGAATTCCTAACTTCTGGGATTAGTTTTGTAAGCAATATTAATTTTGCAATCAAAATATTATTTAAATTTAAGCCACACTTTTGCTCCAAATATTATTTCCGGTTTATAAATAGCATATTTACTTTAATAATAATAATAATAATACTGATAAATATTGTTATTTTCATGAATAATTTATTTTCGATGTTTCTGTTAACGAAATTATAGATTGATAATCGAACTATTGAAGAAATATTTATTTGAAGCAGCACAAATCATAGCTCACTCAACACTATTTCAAACACACATGTTTGAGGTGGGCAATAAATTGTAACATCTCATAATTTTCCATAATTATTGGACAGCGATGATTTGAAGCAACAAATCTCCTTCCCGAATGTTTACAATTTGCGAATAGTACTTAAGATCTTTTTCAAAGCTATCAACACCGTCGAGAACAAATCATTCCCAAAAATATCACTTATATTAATTTACCCCGGCAGAAAAACAAACGTTATTGATTTCAGTTCGGAAATTCCGATAGGTTCACCACGTCGAGGGCACAGCCTTGCTTTCGGCCATTATGGCACTCGCGAGAAATCGTATTCAAGTCGATTGTGTCATCACAACAAAAAGCCATAAATAAAACATTTGAAAAAATAAATAAAAATAATAAACATGATTTTCCATAAAAATTAGCACCGACACTTAAAAAAATTGTATTTTTTTCACTGAATAGTGGGGAACGTTGTGGGGCACCGTATGTTCTCCAAGGGGGACCACCGCGCCCACCTGGTTCACCACTGTGGACCAAATGGACTTTCCTTTCTATTTTGGCCACAGTTTCAAACGCACTTAGTGATATAAAAAAATATGATTTTTTTTTTTTTGGTTTTTGGGAAAATGATTCGCGTACCAGGCAATAAAGTTCGCTTTTTTCAGCAGTGCGGTAAAGAGACTCTCTTGGGTCAGTTTGACGGGCTTCTCGATGCCGTAGGTAGCGTCAGAAAACTGCCGCGCCTTACCGCTTCCCCTTCGCTCGCAGTCGCGCGAGAGCCTCGCGTACACGCGCGTCCCCCCGTTTGCTCGGTTATACCGAAACAGGTGGGGGCCGCCCCCCTGTTCAGCCTTCCAGCTGTTGGAAATATTCTCGCCACCCGTTACATCCGCTACGGGAGAGGACGCGACACACAAGCCGCTACATTATGCCGAGCCAGGGACGTGTCTAGATTCGACCTGATACCGGTTTGTCTACGGGATCTTCCTTCTCGGAATGCGTGACTTATGTTTTCTTTTTTTTTAGGCGAGCGAAGGCGTGCATTTTTATTCTTCAAATTCTAAAAGCTCATTTCATCTTTCACTGTGATAGTTTTTCAAGCATTTATATGAAAGAAAAAAATTCTCTGTACAATGCAACATTTATAATTGTGTTATGCTCGTATTTTTTGAAATTGTGAAAAAATTTAATTTATGATGTTATTATTTGTTTGAAAAATTGCCGCTTGTGTCTCAGAAGGTACTGTTAATTGTACGTTCATTTTGTCCTTATTTCATGTAGAAATATGGTAAAATCGTAAATTTTAGGGACCAGCTATTGAAATAAGTAGGTCAGTTACATCAATTAGTTTGCCTAATAGACTTAATAGAAATTGCGTGGCTTAAAATCAGAGCAATATAAATGACAATGTAATCAATAGCCAGCATTAACTATGTCAGATGATAATTAACAATTGAATGTAATTAATTACCCAATTTCAAATTAAGGATTTCTGATTAAATAATACGAAATCCACTTTATGGTTCCAGCAAAACGCCGGATGTGGGATGTGGAGAATATTCTTCAGTATTGAACATATTCATATGCAGAAGTTTCCCACGAAATTGTTGAACTCCAGAGGGAAATGGAGAACGTGCTTTGTTACTGACAAACTATCACGACTTCGGAGACAAAAAAGTAACAAAAAGTAATCAATAGCCAGGATTAATTGTGTCAGATGATAATTAAAAATGAAGAATAATTAGTCTGCCAATTCCAAATGAAAGATTTCTGAATAAATAATAAAAAATGCACTTCATGATCGCACCTGAAATATCAAGAATATCCTCAAGCACACTATTGAACAGATTCAAATGCAGAAATGCCCAAAGAAATCGTTCAACTTCAGAAGGAAATGGAGAACGTATTTTGCCACTGACAGAATATCACGACTTCAGCGCCAAAAATATGAAGAAAAGTGATCAATAGCCAGCAGTAATAATGCCAGATGATAATTAAAAATCGAACTTCTCAAATGGCCAACTCCAAATTAAGGATTTCTGAATAAATAATAAAAAATGCACTTTATGATCCCACCTCCTTAAGCACAATATTAAACAGATTCACGTGCAGAAATTCCCAACGAAATCGTTGAACTCCAGAAGCAAATGGAGAACCTGCTTTGCCACTGACAAATTATCAAGACTTCAGAGCCAAAAATACGATTAAAAGTGATCAATAGCCAGCATTAACAATGCCATAGATGATAATTAAAAATCAAACTTCCTAAAAGGCCAATTCCAAATTAAAGATTTCTGAATAAATAATAAAAAATGCACTTTATGATCCCACCTTCTTAAGCACAATATTAAACAGATTCACGTGCAGAAATTCCCAACGAAATCGTTGAACTCCAGAAGCAAATGGAGAACCTGCTTTGCCACTGACAAATTATCAAGACTTCAGAGCCAAAAATACGATTAAAAGTGATCCACAGCCAGCATTAACAATGCCATAGATGATAATTGAAAATCAAACTTCCCAAATGGCCAATTCCAAATTAAAGATTTCTGAATAAATAATAAAAAATGCACTTTATGATCCCACCTCCTTAAGCACAATATTAAACAGATTCACGTGCAGAAATTCCCAACGAAATCGTTGAACTCCAGAAGCAAATGGAGAACCTGCTTTGCCACTGACAAATTATCAAGACTTCAGAGCCAAAAATACGATTAAAAGTGATCAATAGCCAGCATTAACAATGCCATAGATGATAATTAAAAATCAAACTTCCCAAATGGCCAATTCCAAATTAAAGATTTCTGAATAAATAATAAAAAATGCACTTTATGATCCCACCTCCTTAAGCACAATATTAAACAGATTCACGTGCAGAAATTCCCAACGAAATCGTTGAACTCCACAGGGAAATGGAGAACCCGCTTTGCCACTGACGAACTATCACGACTTCTTCATGTCTACTACTGCAATATCATGAGTGTACCAAGCTCTGGTACGTGCATCGTTACACTACGCTTCACAAACTATATATATATAATAGTAGCAACGTGTTATTTCCTTTCGTTCGTACATTTCTTTCTGACTCCGTCTCGCGTATTGCGACTGACTACTCGCCTCCCCCTCCCACGATCATACGTATGTGATTATGCGGCGGGGGAGGCGAACAGAGCTCTGCAATTATAACCGTAGCCTCGCATACTTTGGCACGAATGATTCGTCACTGCGTGAAAAAAAAAAAAAAAATTATCGTCGTACACGAGACCGGCGTGGGCGACTACGTCAACTTCATTCACCACGCGAGTTCTATATACGTATATATATATACATATACAGGGTATTCCTCGTCAGTACATAGACTTTAAACGAATATTCTCTGATTTATATTTTAATTCAGGCAAGATTTCATTTTATGTGAAAAAATCAGTGAAGGAAAATTTTCCTAGACATAACTTCCGGTATACATTTTTTTAAATGTCAGGTGCTTTTTTGCAAATGTTTTTTAAAGAAAAATTCAAAAAATTATTTTCAAAAGGAGGACACGGTTAGTGATTACAAATTGAATATCGTGTGTTGGCTCAATGAAAATGAGAGTTGAATAAAATGGTGGAATATTCACATCGATACCAATTTCATTTCGATTGGAACATGAAATATCGGATGCATGAGACATTTTTCGTTAGTTGAGCCACTGTTTTTTTTTTCCAAGCTTCACGGATATTGTTCACGTTGACCAAATAATCCTTGACAATAATTCGTGTGATTTAATTTACGTTTTTATAGGGATACTTATTTTAGAAGATGTATTTCTTTTTTATAGTCAATTTGGAATAACAACATTTTTAAATAAATGTTGCCCGATGATAATTTGAATTTTTTTTTAAACCTTAGTCACATTTAAAATTTCTGAAGCCTGGACTCGAAGAGTACATTCGATTATATTTCAAAACACTTTTATTGATGCAAACGTTTTTTTTCAAATTTTTACATTATATTTACCTTTTTTTAAGCGATAAGTACAGCGAAAAAAAATGTAAAAAAAATTCTGCTTCCCTTTTAGAGTTGGCACAAAGAAATAAAAAATCACCGACCAGATTCGAGAGATCGAGAGTCAAATCCAGGTCGAATTGATCGGGACTGCCTTATATATATAAAATTTAAAAAAATTTGCGCTATAAAAGTCGGTCGGGATTATGACTATGCTAATAACCATGGAATGCCCCATATACATGTATAGGTGGTTCCGTGACGTTACGACGGGAGTGACCCCAGTGCCGAGATGCTCTGACCTATACCCATTACAGGGTTCGTAAGGTCGTAGCGGGAGAATTGAAGTTAGCGACAGGCACGAGACCCAGCAATGATTCAACTGATCCACTCAGCTTAAAACATCATTTTTATTTTTTCTTCTATTCGTTCGTTCGCTCAGTCATGACCTCGTATACTATAGCTACAAGCGCCAGCCTGAATATACGTAGCCCAGATTCCTCGTGTCTTGGGCCTGCTTTACTTATTGAGGTCGTCGCTTCTATTCTTATTACTTGGTTTTTCGAATACCAAAAAAAATAAATAAAAATAAGTTGTAAGCATGCATCGATATCTAGAATATGTTAAGAACATTATTATTTTGAAAAAAATAAATTAAATTTTGTCGCCATTTTTCTCCAATTTACGGGCAGTTTTCAATATTTTTTTATTCCAGATTCTACGAGTTAAAGAAATGTCGCATAATATTTGTATGAAATTATAGTTAATGGCAAGTAATTAATTATTACATCGACTACTTATTGAGGTCGCGGCTTCGATTCGCATTACTTGGTTTTTCGAATACCAGTACAAAAATAAATTATGAGTATGCATCGATATTTATAATATGTTAAAAACATTACCTTTTCCAAAATAAAAAAATTAAAAAATGAATATCTCGTCGACATTTTTTTCCAATTCACGTGCACTTTTCAGTATTTTTTATTCCATATTCTACGAGTAAAAAAAATGATTTGGATAATACTTTTATGAAATGATAATTCATGACAGTTAATCAGAAGTCGCGGTAGCGTTGATTATTACTAAAAAAATTAATGCATAATGAGCACTAGCTGAGTACTAGCTCAGCCAATACTGTACTGAATCATCGACTCCTTATCGAGGTCGTGGCTTCTGTTTTCATTTGTATATATTATTTCCAATTACTGAGAACTAAATAAAATCTTGTATTAATTGACATCTACATTTTTTTAAATGTAAAAAATCTTGATTTCTTTCTCAAAGTAAAATACAAAAATCGAGGGAATGTCGCATAATATTTGTATGAAATTATAGTTAATGGCAAGTAATTAATTATTACATCGACTACTTATTGAGGTCGCGGCTTCGATTCGCATTACTTGGTTTTTCGAATACTAGTACAAAAATAAATTGTGAGTATGCATCGATATTTATAATATGTTAAAAACATTACCTTTTCCAAAATAAAAAAATGAATATCTCGTCGACATTTTTTTCCAATTCACGTGCAATTTTCAATATTTTTTAGTCCATATTCTACGAGTAAAAAAAATGATTTGGATAATACTTTTATGAAATGATAATTCATGACAGTTAATCAGAAGTCGCTGTAGCATTAATTATTACTAAAAAAATTAATGCATAATGATCACTAGCTGAGTACTAGCTCAGCCAATACTGTACTGAATCATCGACTCCTTATCGAGGTCGTGGCTTCTGTTTTCATTTGTATATATTATTTCCAATTACTGAGAACTAAATAAAATCTTGTATTAATTGACATCTACATTTTTATAAATGTAAAAAATCTTGATTTCTTTCTCAAAGTAAAATACAAAAATCGAGGGAATGTGGAATTTATTCGTATTCTATATTTTTTCTAATAACTCAATTGAAATAGCACATAGATTTCGAAGATTTTTTTATATCTCCACAGTTTAATTGCATGTTTTCTAATTTTCAAAATATCAATATTTGTATCCTTTCAATAATGAATTTTGATGCTCTTTACGAAATTATAATTGATGAAACTTTAGTGATTAATAAAAAAAACCTTTGCTGAAGATTTTGTTGAATCTGTGTACCTTCGATGCTTCGAGGACTTAGCCAACAATGCACTGAACTCTCGATTATCTAACGCCCTAATAGCCTACATGACCTCATTTAGATCCCCTTGTATCGAGCATCGACGTGCCACTCGGCCACTAAGGCTTCAGTATAGTCGCCACTGTTAATAGACGCAAGAAAATCGCTACAGCAATTAAGTATTATCACAGTGGGAAAGTAGATTACATGATATTCTAGCTAACATAGTCACGAAACGGAAAGGCACGAAATAGTATGTTTTTTTTTTAAATTGCAAGAGCATCAACCCATCGACTTTTTTACCTAAGCAGAAAGTGTCTTTTTTCGGGTAGAACGAAAACTCGAGCTTTTGCTGCATATAATAGACAAGAAATATACAAGGGGGGAAAGTGCGTGATTTTTACCAAGGGTAAAGTTCGTACATGATTTTTAAAAAATTGCGGTACAAAATAATCACATTCCGTGCTTGCAACAAATTTTAATTAATCATGAGTACCCGCATGTGCAGGAAAGTTTTCATTACTCCCGCCGGGTAGAAATGAACCATTTTTCTCCCTTGGGGAGTAATGAATCTGGATTCCGCTTGCCTCGGGTTACGAGATTAAAATGAGCCGTTTTACGCCCACGTTGCGGGCACGAAATGAGGATTTTTTAGCGAAGTCGGGAAAAAATACTGTTTTTTCTACTCGGCTTCTATATGTTTGATAACAGTTATTTTCGAATTGTTATGTTTCTTCAACATTGTCTTTTCTGGGCTTTTTTTCGAATGCTTATCACAGTCGCAGGTAGCTACTTGTATTAATTAGGAACTATCGCGTGGTAAAAAAGGAGATTAGACAATGCAAACAGTGAGAACAGAGACACAATGGGACCGGTCCGTGTACATTTATATTTCAGCCGGAAATGCCACCGGTTTGTGTGGCTTAACGACTTTTCGACACCTGAAGTCGAAAGAAGAGGTCCAAGAAAAGCAGGTCCTTTTCCGTCCTTTGTAAAGGACCTGCTCAAGTCACGCAGTGTGGGAATCTCCGTCCCTCGTTTTCCGTTTTCTTAGATCCCTGTCTCTTCTGGCTCGTGTTTTTTGCCCGTCTCGTTTCTACCTGTTTTCGTGCGTAGCCGCGCGGCGCTTCGCTACGGAATGTGGCGTTGTGGGCTCGTCGAGATGGGGAATGGCTATAAAGTCAGGGAAAAAAGGAGTAGGGGTCGGAAAAAAAAGTATGAATAGCTACGAGATGGACTACATGATGCCACTTTACCCACCAGTTGGAACAGAATTGAAGTAGAATATCAATTCTGATATTATTCATTTAACTCGGTTCGAGAAACGCGGTTTTACGCACGCTTCGCATCAAACCCCATTTTCATGCTTATCCTTCGAAATAATAGTACTTTACGATACTAGTGCGATGAAAACCTTTTCTGAAGATTGTGAAATTGCAGCCCGAGCCGAAGGCGAGTGTTGCAATCACATGAGATAAGCGGAAGTTTCTCGCACGAGTCTCGTATACAACTTTATGCCATTAGTGCGCGAAGTGCAACTTCTCGCGCGCGAAGCGAGGCCAAGTGTGCGTGAAGTAGGCACTTCTCACACGGAGTGGCATAAAATTGAATACTCGTGCGATAAACGTTGTCCAAACTCGTGTGATTGCAACTCACGCTCGTCCGAAAAAGTTTTACCGCACTAGTATCGTAAATTACTCTTTCATTTGATACTGCATACTCGTTAATCATCAAATGTCAAAAACACTGAATGGTTTCACCCCACGACGCAATTTTCTTTTGATAACACTTTTTGTTCGTTAAAAAAAATTTTTATCTAAGCAAACGCGCGCTGACTTTGGGTTTGGGTTTGAAAATTTTGAAATGTGGCGAAGGATTTTTAAGAATTATTTCAAATTTTTACAGCGCGGCCATTGACTGGTGGAGAGGGGAAATGGCAGTAGATGGCAAAGAGAGTGACGAAAGGAGTGGGGGTCGGGAAAAAATGTGTAGAAGGCCCGGAACGCGTAAACGCATCGAGGCGACGCAACGTTCGCACACAATCGGGACGGCAACGTCGAGAAGCACGTGTGTGAGTCGATTCACGCTCGCCGGTGAATATACCCGGTGTCCCAATGAAATGGTGCCTCACGAGGTCGATTGAGTTTCACGTCGAACAGGTCGTTGAGCAATCCTCCCCCACTCTAACGATTATCTCATTCCCTCGCGGTATGCACGAGTTGCAAGCGTTTCGTTGTTATTGTACACAATTAGTATAATTATGAAAGGAATTTTAGTGACGTATTGATGAAGTTCTATGGTTTCGAGCTGAGGTGCCATAAGTCATTAAGAAATTCTTAAGGCCACTTATTCGGCAGTGCAGAAATCGTTGTTTCCAACGGTTTCATGTTCTCCTTTTTCATAATGCGAGTTTTTTTTGTGAAATTATCTTTCTACGAGATTTTAATATTGCAAAATGGAGAAGAATATAGATAAAAGTGGTTCAGAACAAAAAAAAGGGTTGGAATGAATTTATGTTTGTGCCTATTTGAGATGTTGAGGCTGCAAATTATTACGATTATAATTTATGAATTACTGAACTGAATAAAATCAAATTTTTTAAATCACCTCAATCATTCAGCTTTTAGCGGATTTTAAATTTTTTAAAAAATGTGTCTTGTGACTCATATTAGAAGAATTTTTTCACTGCGTAGCATTAACTTCATGGAATTTAGTCAAGATAGAATTTAGTAGAAATTATGGGAGTTTTGGTGTCGAATTTAGGCGAAATCCGTAGATAGTTCGCAATTTGATAGAATATTAAATCCTCAACATTAAAAAAAATCATGTAACTCGGGAACGGTTGAAACAACTCATCTGAATTTTGTGAGCATCACACTTAGAATTGATATATTTCAGAATTTTACATTTTCCGCTTTTGTTTGTGAGACCAATAATTCCCCATCGGTTCAATTTGCTAATATAACATTTAGCACATTGATCAGAAAAATCCATCCGATTAAAATATCATTTTGATAAAATCCATTATCAGAAATTACGCTTTTCTAATTTTTACATGGAAATGCGTTGTTCCTTTATAATCCAAAATTCACTGTCTATCAATATTTCTCAGCATTTGTAATGAATCTTGCACAAAAAAAAAAAAATTAAATATTCCATATAGCGGGCGTTGTGTCTTCGAAAACCAAAACCGCGAAATTTAATGTCAGGTTGCACAAAATAGTTGAAAAAATCGAGAAAAGTGGCGAGAAAAGCCAGCAAGCAATTTGCAAGGTTCTACTTTATTATTCTTGTACATTTTCACTTCAGATATTCATAAATTAATAAACAAAAAAAAAATCTTCAGAAAATATCCGATAAAAAAGCAACTATTTCGCTATAATATCGAGAGGGTTCAGTTGGGGTGTATGTCATCTCTGTTGTAGGCCGGCTATCGATTATTCGTGAAACTAGCATCCACGGAACATGTAATGTGCTTTCCATTCACGCCAAGAGCCCTTATTATACTACACATATGCATATATGCTTATATATATATATATCTATATGTAAGCAGTACGTACCTTAACGAGTGAATTGACAACGGGGCTGTCGAGCAATCCTTTGAGAAAGAGAAGATCGGTGTCATCAGCAGCGACTTTGCCGAGCTCCTCGATATTGTCCCTCACGTGCATAAAGGCCGCTGGAACATTCACGGTGCACTTCTCCATAACTGTGAACCTATACGAGTACTCGCACTTTCCGTCTCTATCTCCCTTACTCGCAACCCCTCGGCTCTACTGTATCGTAGGATGTGCGCGCGCGCGGGGGGTGCTTCGCGTAGAGGGTGGTAGGGGCTTTATAGAGCAGAAGTGGTGGCAAGATGACGAAGGAAAAGCGAGCAAGGGGGAAGCAAGAGGCATTGGGGGCTCACCCCCCGGGCGTGGCCCATTCTCGACAATACGATCAATATTCTCAGCTACAGGTGGCAGAAGTTCCCTGCCACCCTCTTGCAACCCCCGAATTTATCCAAGGGTAGCTACTTCTTTTTAATTTGATCTTGTTTTTTTGAGATTTTGTTACCTTTGGTACGTGTTTAGATTTTTTTGAGAAAATTAATATACAATTTGTATAGTCAGTAGGAAGGTTATTAAAGCTTCGTATTTTTTGATATATGGATTATATTGATAGTGCGTCCTCATCTGATAAAATGTGTGTGTGTGTTTTTCTTTAAATTTCATGTTCGTTCTTTTTAGTTTGGTACTTCTTCGGGGATCTTGTTTCCTTTGGTACGTCTTTAGATTTTTTTTATTGAGAAAATCAATATACAATTTGTGTAGAAAGTAGGAAGCTTATTAAATCTTTTCCTTTTTTAAATATGTGTTATATTATTGTTTATTCCTTCTAAATTGAAATTTTTATGTCAGAACTTTCAAAATGATCAATTAGGTCAATATTCTCAGCTATTGGTGGCGGAAGCTTTCCACCACTCTTTTTGCAACCCCCACAATTATCGAAGGATCTCTGCTTTATTCCTACGTTCTTTTTTAAAATTTCGTCTTTTGCTTCTACATTTTCTTTCTTTTGACCCGCCTTTAAATTTGTTTGAAAAAATCAATATAAAATGTATATAAAAACTAGGAAGCTTATTAAAGTTTTGCCGTTTCAATATATAGATCATATTAATATTGAAATGAGTTTTTTTGTCAGAACCTTCAAAATGATAAGAAGCTGTCACTCTTTTTACAATCCCCAAAATTATCCAACGGTCGCTACTTCTCCCCTACGATTTTTTTAATGTTGGTCTTTTTTTGTACATTTTGATTCTTTTGGAACCCCTTAAAATTTGTTTAAGAAAACCATCATTAAATCGGTATAAAAAATTTGAAAGCTTATTAAAACTTCGACTTTCTTATATATTCATTTATATTTTTTAATATGAAATTCGCGGAAAGATATTTCACCTATTATTTTGCCCATATCAAGGTTGGATAGGTCAAAATCTTATATTATAGTTGCGAATTCTCATAGTTAACATTTGCACGAAAAAATGACATCTCGTCGGACCAAAGAAATATCGAGGAAATGGCAAAAATACATTTCATCCCCTTAGACTCGGGCAAATTATCCTCATAGTTACATAGATTATATCACGCTCTTGTATGACGTTATTAATTAATTTGTGCACTGCACAGATAATTATCGATTTTTTAATTTGTGCTTTATGATCAATTGTCTATTTTTAAAAAAATGTCAATAGTGGTCGAAAATTGTGTAATATTGGGAAATGAGATAATAAAGAGGTATATGGTAATGCAAAATACATTCAGTAAGGAAGGAATGTCCGATAGAGCTCAAGCTCAAGGCTCCAGATGTGCCAAGACGTTAATTGTGTTCGCAGTTACGTTTTAATTAAGAGAATAGAGTTGCAGCATCGTTAGGACTGTAAGAGTGACGGTTTAATGAAGAGATCCCATTTCCTATGCAATACGAGCCGTACTCGAGTATTGGAGCATTTATATTTGATTTAAGGGGCTCTGAAAGTGTAATCCATCAATTCAACTGGTTATTCGATATTCAGAGTCACTTCACTGCTCAGAAGGCATAGGACTGGTTTGTTTACTATGCACTACAACGTTTAGCTCGATGAAATGTCTGATTCAATTACGAGGACATCGACTCGAATCTATTCCATACGATGGAATATAGATTCGCACATAAGTATCGTTTACTTGCGTATATAGGAAATAGATCTCGGTTACACGTTTTTTGTTTTGTTTTAAGGTTATTAATAAATAAGAAATATTATGATTAATTTTATTTTTCTTGTGCAAGTATAATTACTTTTTTACAATTGGAAATGTTCTAAGAATATTTTATCACTTATTTTTAGTGATAAGCAATATTCTCATTTTTTAAAACCACGGAAGCATAATAAATGATTTTTTCTTTTGCTTTCATGAAACTCAAAAGTAGTTATTGTATGGATGGTTTAAAAAAATGGATACATGGTAATCGATTTCTAAGAGAAATAGGAAGAATCCACGTGACGATTGGAATTAATTTTAAAACACTGTTTCTTTTTTTTAAACAAAGAATCAAAAATGAGTACTCCATACATCAATTATCATTAATGTTAACTTGGCTTAAATCAAAAAATTCAAAAGGCAACCAATTAAAAATTAATTCTGCCGAAATTTAACAAAACTTCTATCCTTACTATCCTCTTTTTTCCCCATTTTTTAACACAGCATATCTGATTATTAATGATAACAATAATTTGAAAAAAAATTCGAGCCTCCCTCCCAAACCCATTATCAACTACTATTTCCAAAACCATTCGTTACCATTTTCAAAGTGGTGAATTTTCACGCCGTTTACGGCGTCGTTGCTCGCAAGAAGACGCCGATCTTCGGGCCTTTCCTTCCTCCCAAAAAACACCATGTTCATTGGTAAGAAAAAAAAAACCCACACTCACTTCACTTTTTAAGAATTATTTCCCGGCTCATTCTATACTTAAGATCACAGTAAAGATAACGTGCACTGAATTTCCGAGATGAAGGTGATTTTTTTTTTTTTTAGATTTTTGGAAAATTCCGAAGAAAATACGTGGGCGAAGATCAGTTAATTGTTGGAGAGATTACTGATGGACTATTGGCGGTGGTACGGTGCGAAGTCTGGGGACTCGGCGAGAGTGACGCGAGCTGAGCGCGCTCGGGACCGAATGAAAGTGGTTTCTTTCTTACATACACCTGCAGCATACGAGCCCTGACGAGAGGCCCAAGAACAGCGGGGCCTTTCAGAGCTATCAGCGCCACCGAAGGGGCCTTAGTTGTTGGCTCGTCTATACGTCGGGCACCGTAAGCCGACACCGCTGCGAACTGCGGTGACTGGCTCGAGGTACTTCAGGATTTCACGCTGCACTGACACTCAACACGATCTCGATACTCAGTCACATTTTGTTTCTCAATGTATTCATTGTTTAAAAAAAAAGCAAATTTTTATGAAACTCCATTTATGCAATATAATTTATTTTCAAAATACCCTGTCATTCAATGTGAAAACCTAATTTGCAAAAGTCAACTTATGTTGCTTTGCACTTATGAAAATTGAAAAGGGAATTGTTTGTATGAAATATAATTTTTAAGTTTTGTGCGAAAAAAAACAAAATGTTACACCGATTTATCGAGAGTTTTATAAAAATTTCGCGATAATTTTTATGTACAAAAAATTATTGAGATTATTGTTTTGGTGAATTTGATAATATTCAAGTCACATTTTTTAATGTATTTATTGGCTTAAAAATGCCAAAGTATGAAATTCAATTTTTATTTAAAATACCATTCATTAAAAATTCATTAAAAATTTTGTTTTTTCGCTAATGAGAATTTTTAAAAATTAGTTGACGTAAAATAATTATGAATAAAATAATGTTTTTGAAAAATTCGGTTTTGTTTTTTATATAGAGAAAATTATCGAGTTTATAATTTTGGTAAATTTAGCGGAATAAATTGCCCGTCAGGAAGAGAGACGGAGTAGCACGTGAGAGCTTTCTGAGACAGCTCGCTACGAACTGTTCGAATATCTGTGAATGCTTCTTTGGTTCCGACGGTGAAGAGCGTGAGCTGGACCGCGAAGAGAGAATGAGGGAGAAGAAGAGAGAGAGAGAGAGAGAGAGATTTCCTGGTCTCGAAAAACCGAACGGACCAGCTGGTATGTCTTTAGCTCTCTTGGGGAAGCTGCTCGTGGTGGGGATGAGATGAAATCCGGTGAGATGCGTTCTCGGGATTTTCTGAGATCAGGGAAAGCTCGTCAGCTGAGCTTGTGCTAATGTAAACGATGTAAACACTATACGATATAGAAACAGAGCAGTATTCATCGTTATAATAACGATACATTTTTTAATTAATGTTAGGAGTGGCAAGAGATTATCATTATAACAGGAATATTACTATCATAGCGATTAATTGTTGCCGTTCTTAACATGAATTAAACCAAAAAATTTCAAATACAAATTTCGAAACAATCGGTCGAGCGGTTCAAGTTTTATGACACCTTGAATTTTTGGATAAACGCTTTCCGGAGTAAAACAAGCTTGCAAGGTAGAAAGTTGTAAATTGCTTCCTGAACATTTGTTTTTCGTTTTCTGCAAAGTTTGCTCTATGAAGAAGCTAAAATCAATCAACATACTTCTCATAGGGGCAGCTTCGAAAAAAACAACTAAAAATGATGAGGAAGCAATTAACAGCATTATACTTTGCTGATTTTTTTTCTTTGCGTAGGAATTTAGATCTAGCATTGGATGATCGAAAGTCGGCGTTGTTCAAATTTGATGGTTCGATAAAAATGGTTAAATACATTGTTAAGTCCTGGCTATTTTTCCTAATATAATTAATACACATTTTATCCTATCATTACAATTAATTCTGCAATTCCTAACGCTTTTTCTAAACGTCATATTCCCGCAATATTCTAATTTTATTTCTTTATATATATTTATACATAAAGAACACCTTCAACCGCTGGCTATCCAGTCGCGCCGGATGTATATCCAATTTGTGCCAAATTGTATCCGCTACTCGAACTTTTTGTCCCGTTTTCACTTTTGTGCAGTTTCGCTGTCCGTACGTGCTGTGCATGTTCAGCAGTCCCATGATTCCCAAAACCGCTACTTAAAATCTGATTCACACCTTCTTCGTTCTATCAAACTTTTAATTTAACAGTCTTCAATCATTCGTCAATCAAGAAACATGGAATGAAACACATTATTGAATAGACTCAAGAGCCTAAGTTTTAATTATAAACCTAATTTATAGTATTTAGTAATTATTGGATATACATCTGACTGACTATCCAGTCGCGCCGGATGTATATCCAATTTGTGCCAAATTCTATCCGTTTACTCTAACTAACAAATGTCCTATTTTCACTTTTGTGCAGTTTCGCCGTCCGCACGTGCATTGCATGGTCAGCAGCCCCATGATTCCCAAAACTCCTACTTAAAATCTCATTCACACCTTCTTTATTCCATCAAACTTTTACTTTACCAGTCTTTAATCAATCGTTAATCAAGAAACATGGAATAAAACACATTATTCAATAGGCTCAAGAGCCTAACTTTTAATTATAAACCTAATTTATAGTATTTAATAATTATCGTAAACGGCGGTAAATGAGAAGTTTTTTTTACTATTAAATCAATTAATTCAAAGCGTCAAACTTGGTTCTTCGAATAAAGAATAAACGCGTGTGTCAATCCGAAATTTGAGTTTCAACTCTTAATCGAACAAGAACTCCCAAAAAATATATTCCTTTCCAACGTCCCGTTACCTCGGGACGTAACATACATATTAAACATTTCAATTGTAAATTCGGGCCCAAATAAAATTTCCGGTAAAATGATTTTGAAAAGGGCTAAAGCTCTTTAATACATAGTCAAAAATATTTGGAAAATAAATATACTGTACAGAAATTTAATGTACTTCAAAATTCGATTTAATATGCGAAAGACAGTTTTAACAGTGTCCACTGGTAAAAATGTAAGAAAATTTAATATACAAACCGATGTGAGATTTACAAATCGAATGTATGAATTCCGCGGTAATATACTTTTATTGTAAATTTAAGGCTTACATGGGAATTCTAAGGTACTGTTATTTGAAAATTACAGTGCGGGGGTACTGTCATATTTATTTTAATAATATTGTACTTGTTAATAACGAATGCGTCAGAAAATTAATATACAGTAAAATAAAAAATGTATAGTACACGCTTACCTGTACCGGACTCCAAGTTAATTTGGATTTTGCTTCCTCCGCTTCCTCTTCTGGCAAGAGATGACAAGGTTGAACATCCGCAGCCACTCTTTGCCATCCTTCATCCTTCAGATTCCTCCAGACTTGAAAAAAGCCACGAATCTCAAGCTTCACGTTCATCATGTCAACATTCGTATCTATATTTCATATCCATAAATATGAAAACGCCTCTTTGGCGTCGAGAAAATGAATACTTTCGCTTTTCAACATCTCGACCATTCGTTATGCTCAATTTTGAAGCATTGCAAAGACCCACGACTATCCGTCATTTGTCATTTCATCATAAAACGTCTTTTCACAGCTAAACTCGAGTTCACGCGTTCTTCAAAGAATCTTTTGCCACGGAAACTCGCTAAACATTCTTTTATTTTTCACACCTTCAACAAGTTCGGTCTGTTACATGTCCAGAGTCGAAAAGATAGTCATACAAACAAATTTCTACGTACAGTAAAAAATTAATACCATTTTTCTTTCCGTTTCAACTCAATTTTTCGTTTTTAATATCGTATGGAAATTTTTCTTCTCACAAATAGCATTCTCATAATTGGTTTTTGATAAAGGAAGCGTCCCTTTTTGGTGAACATAATTGTTTTTTCGAAATTTTCATGTCAATGTACCTGCACTTGTTAAAAAGTTGTTAGCAAAATATTATTTACGTTTTATGGAAGTTAAAGTATTAACGATATCTTTGTTTATTACATTTTTTGAGCTGAAAGCCTGGAAAAAAGGGTATGGCTAAAAGCAAACAATAATGAGGAAACAATTTATAAGGTTCTACTTTGCCTTCCTTTTTTAGATGACTAATATTTTTATTATTTGGTACAAACAACAAAATTTTGGCCGATGCGCAAGCAGAGCAAAATAAAAATTTTCAAAAAAAGGTTTCGAAAGCCGTTCCTGCTTCCGAAAGGTTTGCAGCTTTATTTTCAAAGTAGCTCACACTTTTGTATCAAAAGAAGGGTTCAGATTCCATAGGAGTTTTAATTTTTGTTTATTATTTCTTGACGGCTACTAATTTGACGAAATTCCAGCTATTCTTAATTCAATAAAACGAAGGATACGAAATAAAAGTTTTCTTTAATATTTCTTCGTAGAAATAAATACGCTAAATTCTAAAAAATATAGAAATTTATATCCACTTCGCGTTATTTTTACACTACTAATATATTTATTAGTTTGCTAAATCGTAAAAATTCCGGCCGATACGTAAGTACAAAAAAATAAGAAAGTTGCCAAAAAGATTTTTGAAAGAGGCTCTTGCTTCCGGAAATTATGCAGCTTTATCTCGAAGTAGTTCACCTTTTCGTAATCAATTATAAAGTCCTCACTCTTCAGGCCTAAGTAACATACGTGTGAGATACATTTGTGTACAGACAGAATGTATCTCTTCGAACGAAGTGTCAGAGAGAAGCTTCCGTGAAAGATCAGTCACTCGTCACTCATCACTCAGCGATGACAAGACAAGCACAAGGGCATCAAGAAGTTTGTGGTGAACACGAGCGAAATAGAATAAAAAAAAAAAAGAGACGAGAGCTTTTCTGTTCATTCCGTGTTGGCAAATTGCCCGGAACGTGAAGTTACTATGCAGTCCCCAAGGCTTAAGGCTATTTATAGAATGGGTGTGAAGTCCTCATCCATGCATAGCTATTACTTCACAATCTTTAGACGTACCTTGATCAATTTTTTATCGTAACACTTTTCTTCTCTTAACCCTTCAACATATTCGTTAAATTCGGGAAATTAAAAATGTATATAAGAATTTCGATCAGTGAAAAGATTCTGGATCAATGTGGGAAACGGTAAAATTTTATTAGCAATTACAATTTTGGAGCACCCTACGTTTTATTTTTATGAAAGACAAAATGGATTTAAATAATTTTCAATCTGAACATTTTGATTCCGGAAATGTCCAACTTGGAATGAGTGCTTCTTTTGAAACGGAACAGAAATTGGTTTATTAGAAGGTTGAACGACTGTAAAACTTTGTAGTTGATCTAATTGGAGAACCAATGTTTGTTTGTGAATTCTATAGAACTTATAGAATAGGTGTGAAGTCCTCATCCATGCATAGCTATTACTTCACAATCTTTAGACGTACCTTGATCAATTTTTTATCGTAACACTTTTCTTCTCTTAACCCTTCAACATATTCGTTACATTCGGGGAATTAAAAATGTATATAAGAATTTCGTTCAGTGAAAAGATTCTGGATCAATGTGGGAAACGGTGAAATTTTATTAGCAATTACAATTTTGGAGCACCCTACGTTTTATTTTTATGAAAGACAAAATGGATTTAAACAATTTCCAATGTGACCATTTTGATTCCGGAAATGTCCAACTTGGAATGAGTGCTTCTTTTGAAACGGAACAGAAATTGGTTTATTAGAAGGTTGAACGACTTTAAAACTTCGTAGTTGATCTAATTAGAGAACCAATGCTTGTTTGTGAATTCTATAGAACTTATAGAATAGGTGTGAAGTCCTCATCCATGCATAGCTATTACTTCACAATCTTTAGACGTACCTTGATCAATTTTTTATCGTAACACTTTTCTTCTCTTAACCCTTCAACATATTCGTTACATTCGGGGAATTAAAAATGTATATAAGAATTTCGTTCAGTGAAAAGATTCTGGATCAATGTGGGAAACGGTGAAATTTTATTAGCAATTACAATTTTGGAGCACCCTACGTTTTATTTTTATGAAAGACAAAATGGATTTAAACAATTTCCAATGTGACCATTTTGATTCCGGAAATGTCCAACTTGGAATGAGTGCTTCTTTTGAAACGGAACAGAAATTGGTTTATTAGAAGGTTGAACGACTTTAAAACTTCGTAGTTGATCTAATTGGAGAACCAATGTTTGTTTGTGAATTCTATAGAACTTATAGAATAGGTGTGAAGTCCTCATCTATGGATAGCTATTACTTCAATCTATAGACGTGCCTCGATCAATTTTTTATCGTAACTTTGGGATTTCAATTATCGTAACATTTTTCTTCTATTAACCCTTCAATTATTGACAACCCAACATATTTGTTACATTCGGGGAATTAAAAATATATGTAATTATTTCCTTCAGTAAAAAGATTCTGACTCAATGTGACAACGGGTGTAATTTTATTGGCAATTACAATTTTGAAGGATTCTACGTTTTATTTTTATGAAATACAAAATGAATTTAAATATTTCCGATCCGATCATTTTGATTCCAAAAATGTGCAACTTGTAATAAGTGTTTCTTTTGAAACGGAACAAAAATTAGTTTATTAGAAGGTTAAACGACTTGAAAACTTTGTAGTTGTTCTAATTGAAGAACCAATGTTTGTTTGTGAATTCTATAGAATTTATAGAACAGGTGTGAAGTTCTCATCCATGCATAGCTATTACTTCAATCTATAAATGTATCTTGATTAATTTTTTATCGTAACTTTTATTTGATTTTCAATTATCGTAACACTTTTCTTCTCTTAACCCTTCAATTATTAACAACCCAACATATTTGTTACATTCGAGGAATTAAAAATATATATAATTATTTTGTTCAGTGAAAAGATTCTAGATAAATGTGACAAACGGTGAAATTTTGTTGGCAATTACAATTTTGGAGCATTTTACGTTTTAATTTTATTGAAAATGAAAACAAGAAAGACAAAATGAATTAAAAAAATTTCCGATCCGATCATTTTTATTTCAAACGAGTCCAACTTTTAATAACATTCTTTTGAAATGGAACAGAAATTGGCTCATTAGGCGGTTAAACGACTTTAAAACTTCGTAGATATTCTAATTGAAAAACCAATGTTCGTTTTTCTTTTCACACGTATTACTATTTTGTTCGTTTTAAGACGGTTCCAAAGTGAAGATTATGCCAGACCGAAACTGCAAAAAATCTCAAACTTCTAATAAATGTTTCTTTTGAAACGGCACGAGGGTTTCTTCGATAACAGTTTAAACTACTTGAAAACTTTTCAGTTAGTATAACGAAAAAAAAAACAATTTTTTTTTCGTTTTTTTTTCTCACATATATTATTATTTTGTCTGTTTTAAAGAATGTCGAAAAGTGAAGATTACAGGAGCACTGAACTGCACACTTTACGTTGTCGGCGACACTAAGGAGTGCTGATGGTACCACATCGTGCAAGTTTGCCTGTTCCACAATTCGCTGGTACTGTCGATCGATTTCCTTGTTCACCTTCTCACCAAACGCACCTGAATGTTTCACCTGCACTGTAAACATTACAGAACTAGGGATATACACCTGGAATAATATTTGCAATAAATAGCACATCATATTTTTAACATGCATTTTTATTTCATTTTTATAAATCCAATTAGAAGTATTAAAAAAATATTTTTATCACAATAATTAAATTTCATGAAGAAAAAAAAAACGTAATATTCTAATTTTCATTTAAGAATGAGAATGTATGTTAACATGGGTCATAAGCGTTATGGGTCATTAACCAGTCAATTAGTTGCTAATTAAATGGTGGTGAAGTCTCATTTAATGAGGGTTGGATTTAACGAGGGTTGAAAGCTGTAGATTTATATTGGTAGTGACATCTGGCGTTGATTTCTCGAAAACTTAATGCGCAGTGTATCTGAATCGTTGACAGGCAGTTATATCGCATTCTTGTTTTCCTTGATGAGATAAAACGTTATCGACTGATGGTAAAATGGCAGGAGTAAAGAAAATTTAAACATCTATATGAATTTTTTAAAAATTATTTATTTGGCTGGTATCTTGTAAAAGTGTACAGAGTGGAAAAACGGAAGTAATTATGGTAATCGCAATAATAACAAAAAAATACGAAAAAAATTATTTGCGTGACTAAGGATTGAACTGAAAATTTTCAAGAAAAATTAACAATATGATGCGATATCCGATATTTAATTTGCGGATATGTAATTTACAATGCTGTATCGATTTTACTAAAATTACGTATTTACAATTTATTTTGAAAATGTCTTAACTCGAAACCAGTTTAAGCAAATGGTCTAAAATTTACAATGAAACTCATCCATCAATAAATGAATAAATAACGAGTGATTTATTTTGATGGTGTAATTAAAGTGTTTGTTATTTATTGACCAAAAATTGTTAAAAAACGTGGCTGTCTGAATATTCTTTACTGTATAAATACATAATCATCTCATTCGTACCGATAACTGAAAGTTGCTCGAAGAAAAATTATGATAAGAAAGCTGATAATCTGAGCTAGTATCAAAATGACTTTATATTGAACCGATTTGCCGATTAAATCTATCTTTCGTCATCATTTATTCAATCGCCGTACCTCGGGACGAATCTATTTTAGATTGTAATCGTGTTATTGTGAAATAAAGTTATCTAATCTTCGATCTTAAATCGATAAATCTTCTATATAGGAAATATGTTTTATCAAATCTTGGACCACAGTAAAAGAAGCAATTGAAGATGTATTACCCAGACATTCTGAACTAAAAGTTTTATTGTATTAGCACTTGAAAATATCCTCCAATATTCATAAGACAATAATACTAAAAAGTTATTGGTATAATAAAAAAATGTTAACAAATGCTTATGAACCCGAAAACATTTTTTTTTTTTTTTTTCATTTGATAAATTTTGTATTTTATACAAGAAGTTACAGGATCATTCATCGAACCATTCCACGAAAACAGCTTTAAATATTTTTGAAAAAAAAATATATGCACAGGCAAAAAAATCAGTTATAATTTTATTAATGATAACAAAATAATGTTTGTTGTATAGATTTTTGAACTTATTAACTAGAAATAAACGTTTCAGTTGTGTCTGTTGAACATTCGTGGCCTATTCAATATAACATTAAGTAGGAAAAGGAAAATATAAAGCGAGGGCTTGTGTTTGTTCCGTAGGGGAAGACCCTTTGTGACGAGTTAATGATCAAAGTCATGCTGAACGAGACCAATCAAACAATCCTTTCGCGGTCACATCTTCGGTTTCATTGCTACGCTGTGCGTTGAGCCAGTGCACGAGTGTCGTCGAGATACTACGTGATGATACTTCCTTTCTCTCCGTTCCATCTCCCTCGTCGATTTTGTTGACCTCTGGACAATGTGTACTTGAATTTTTATTCAATTTCGTTCGTACATGTGTACCAAAAGAGCCTTCATTAATACCAGTGCATCAACAAAGCAAAGTAGAACCAGATGTAGCATCATGAGTTAGCTTTTCGCGTAACTGTCGTTGCTAGTGTGTGTCACTTTGGACTGTTTATCACTTATATTCATTTGAAAATCCATAACGCAACGAAAGCGTTTGTAATTTTTTAAATGAGACAATTGAATGTGTTTAACATAAATTCATGTTCAATGAAATCAACCAATTAGTCTGGCCAACTTATTAATCTGATCAACTAATTAGTCTGGCCAACTAATTGGCCATGGCAACAATTTAACCTTGCCAACAAATTGGCCATGTCAAGTAATCGGTTATCCTAACTAATCGGCCATGCCAACAAATTGGCCATGTCAAGTAATCGGCTATCCTAACTAATCGGCCATGCCAACAAATTGGCCATACCGACTAATTGGCCATACCACTTAATTGGCCATGCCAACAAATTGGCCATACCAACTAATCGGCTATGTCAAGTAATTGGCCATGCCAAGTAATCAGTCATGTCAACTAATTGGCCATGTCAAGTAATCGGCGAAGCCACCTAATTGGCCATGTCAAGTAATCGGAGATGCCAACTAATCGACCATGTCAAGCAATCGACCATGCCAACTAATTGACCAGGTCAAATAATTGCTTCATTTACTTATTTGTTTAGTGATGAAACTAAATTAAGGTCTGGCGTGGATGTATCGATGCAGTTAATTTTGTTTATTGTAGATGCATAGAATTACAAAAAAATGGAAATATAAATTAAGGCCATATGAAAAAATCCGCAATCGTTGCGGTTTTGACAATATTTGCAGGTAATATTTTCTTGCAGTGTCTCGATTCTCTTTTTTCAGCCGCGTCGAAGTTACATGCAGTACATTATGTACTGCAACAAAACGGGAAATAATTGAAGGCAAAAAACGAAGCAGTCGCTAATATTCACATACACGAGATCGTGTTTGCTACAGCGACTCTCACTTTCCACTGCTTCATAAGTATCGCGGGGATTGCCCTGCGTCCTCAATTCTTCCGTCATTCTGTTCATGTTTATTTGTTTGCGAAACGCGCACAGATGTCTCCTCTTGCATATCAAGCTTTGCCGATAAGACCAGCATATTACTCATCAAATATCTAAGTACATAAATAAGTCAATACAATTCGTATACTCACTAAAAAATTCTTATCTTGCATGATTTAAGGGGGCTTTAACTATTTTATGTTATTAAACGAATCATGACGATGATTGGGGGATTTACCGGACTTTACCGGATCTTGAAGCTGTAATTCTGTGTCATAGTTGACGAGATCGGGGTAATGGTGGTCACCTAAGCGTTTTTATGTATGTAATGGGGCCAGCAGATTTTTTAAAACTTAAACAATTACAAAAAAGTGGACTATGTGTTTTTTTTTGCATAATGCAAAAATTTCGATGGCTATAATTCGAACATAATTTTTTTATCCAGAGAGAAAATTTCATCTCAATTTAATAACGAATAATGTCGATATTCAGGTAAATTTTCAATGTGGTTGAATTGTGTTTCGTATCAAAATGATGATTAACGACATTAACATAACTGAATTGTACATTCTTGAATGCAGTTTAATTGTGGAATTATGAACATATTTTATTGGCACACCTTAAAGCGTATATTAACTGTAAAGTTATAACTATGGAGCATTAATAGCGTCGTAAACGTACGTTAATTTTAGAGCCTTAAACGTACATTAATTATAAAATTTTAAACGTAGATAAGTATAAAATTATAAAAATCTATTAATTTTAGAGTCGTAAACGTACATTAATTGTAGATTTATAAACCTAGATTACTGGCAGTCTTAAACATAGATAAACAGTAGGGTGGAAACGACAATTGAACATTTATCTGAATAAAAATGTAATACACTGTTGAAGCGATGAGGTCATTTAAGCCTCTACGTGTAGGGTTTACTAGTTGTTAGGAACCCATTACGTTGGATCGAGTGATAACTTTGTTCATAGCCCGGTAATCGCATGACTAACAACCCAAATACATGAATTTCATGATTGTACACACCGAATATACTCGGTGTCATTACTCACGCGACTGCCACCTCTTCAGCTTCTCCAAACCGAAGCCAAACGGCTTAAAATACTTTGTATTTTCCATTTTTTCTCATAATAGCAAAACAACACTTTCACAAAATCAAATAAATCGATATATTGAATAGGAAGAGAGAATTTAAAGTTATAAATATAACTTTAAATTAAGTTATATATATAAGTTATAAATGAATATAATTTAAAGTTATATTTATAACTTAATAAAAATGTCCGAAAAAGTGGACATGTGGACATATTAAGTTATAAATATAACTTTAAATTATATTCATGTATAATAAATGACATGTCCACTTTTTCGGATGATGGATTTGTAGCCGTAAGAATAATTTTTTATTCTTACCGCTGAAAATCGAGTTTGGCATATTCAACAGGTTGAAAGAAACTGGTTGTCCACAGACACGAATTAGCATTTCTCATGTGCTAAGATATTACAATAACAAAAAGATAATTCATTGAGAGATATGTGACGGTGATCCGCATTACCCCGATTTTTTAATGAGCTAATTTTGTCCTCTATTTCCCCACCAGCAACTCTTCACGCACGTGAGCGAGGCTTTACTAATCGGGGAGATCCAGCTCGACTCGACTGACTCTTCAGTCATCGTGTGATCTTGTCTATGTTACAGTCGAGGCTGTGTCCTCGGGTTCAAACAACTGTAATAGCGCGCTCGCCGTCGTGAAGGTACATACTGTGCTAAACTTTATTGTACGGTTGAAAGTGAAATTACTGTGCCGGTAATCGCTGATTTGGTAATGCGCTGATGCGCCTGTTAGCGACAGCCTCTTTGTGGCTTCTTCAGCGTCTCGAAAAGCCTCAGTGTCTTGTAATTCGTTTATGAAAGTTCTTCAAAAATGAATTTGTCCAAAGAATCCATTGTTTCCTCATTTGTTTGTGTGCAAATTTTTTTTTCGCTTTTTATGTCAGTGCACTGCACACTGTACACAAAAAAGTGTCATCAATCCTTGAAATTTAATGCAGAAGTAGTGGAAGTTTTAATGCATAAATAGGTACACTATATTTTGTATATAAGTGCGATTGAAAATTAAGTAAGTTGTACTATGGTATAGTAATGTTTTTAATTTACTTCAATTTTCGTGTAAAAGTTTTAGAATTTTCTATAATTCGCTTTAATCTTACGACAAAATTTAATAAATTCTATGTTACAATTGAAAGTTACATTTCATTTACTAGTTTATTCATAAAAACTTCCAATCTTTTTTGACGGTGTAAAATGGTCTAAAACATCGAGAAAAGTGGTTTTGAAAAAAATGTATGCACGGAGCCTCGGTGTGTTACAATTAGTTTAGAAAAGTTTTTTCAAAAATGCTTCAAAATTATTACTTCCTCAAAAAGCATACTTTGTTTTCATGAGAAATTTTTTTTCCACATTTTTATGTCAGGACATTGAAAATGGTCTAAAAGTCGAGAAAAGTGGTTTTGACAAAATCTACGGATGGAGCCTCAGTGTGTTACAATTAGTTTGTAAAAGTTTTATCAAAAATTCGTTGGTCATATGATTGTTGCTTCCTCACAGAGGATACTTTGTTTTCATGAGACACTGTTTTTCTCGAGATTTTCATGTCAGGATATTAAAAATTGTCTAAAACGTCGAGAAAAGTGGTTTTGAAAAAATGAAGCCTGAATGTGTTTTAATGCGTCTGTACATGTTTTTTTTTTTTTTTTTTGTTCAAATTCGTTGCCCATATTAGTACATTTTGACACAAGGGCAACATTCTTTTATTTTACGAGATACAAAAAGCGGATTCTGCTCTCAAGGGGCGAGCTAAATAAACCGCTTATCTCGACCGCGTTGACGTCTGCCAGAACGTACCTACACATGCAGTAATTTATTTATTTATTTTTTTCCTCGTGGTTACTTTTATCACGATTTTAGTATTTATGTGCAGTCGAGCGAGTCGCATGTGTTGATAGGTTTTTCGTGTACTTATTATCTTTTTCGGTCAGTCTTTGTAGATCAGTTCCATTGACATCGCTACAACGACTTCTCGTCTCAGAGTAACGAAAAACTCTCTACACGATGGCACTAAAACAAGTGAGTTTAAAAAGTGTAAAATATAATAATAATAATAACAATGAAAAGTATAGTTTTTGAATTTGCAAATTAACTTTTGTAGATTTATTGGGTACTCCTGGGGATTTTTTCATTGAGTAGCAACAGCGAAGCACGAATTTTAAAATCGCCAAACACTGATGATGTCCCTGAGCACACCAACCGAGGGCCTCCACTTCCGTTCAATCTTGAAGAGATATACAAGGGCGGCTATACCTCGGTAGCATTCGACGGCACCTGGATATCTGATAATGAAATTGTGTACTCCGATTCTGCGGTGGGCATCAGAAAATACAACATCGAGTCTGGGAATTTTACGACATTGCTAATGCCCAGTGCCTTGGTAAGAATATACATATTGAATTTGCTCACTTTTATTACCGTGTTTTTATCAATTTTTTCGTCATTTTTTCGAGAACTTCCATTCGAGATTTTCATGTGAGGATACTCGGAATGGTCTAAAACGACGGGAAAAGTAATTTTGAAAAATGTCCGTACGTATGTACATATGAGTGCATGAGTGTAAGAATGTATGTACAGATTTTTACTTTCGCTTTTTGACTCCTCTATTGGTTGCAAAGTCGTGACAGTTAAAATGATATTTATCATGCTTTTTTTTTTAAGAATCAAAAAATACAATAGAATAATTATTTTTGCATTATTTTATTTTACCCTTAAGGCATAAATTAATAAATCACTGAATATCGACCATCACTCGTTTATATATAGGAGTTATCCCTATAAATTTTTTTTTTCATTTTTTTCGTACTTCCTCCCTGTTTTTTTTGGGGCTTAAAGCCCGATGACTAATTTTTAAAATTTTTTTAGTTTGTGAGGTCTATAAATGTTTTTAAACTTCGGTAAGGTACTTCATCAGACGTCGCGTGTCGTAAAAGAATATCGAACCGTCCTCCGGTCTACCTTCTGTTCCACTAATTTACTTAATACTTTAAACTTCCTCATAAAAAATACTTTTTACTTACTTTCTATATAGCCCCAAAAATATAGCGCAATGATACAATAATATTTGGACATCTTATACACGTTTGTACGGATGTTATCAGCATTTTTTTTCTATTTGACAAGTGCAATGTGTTTAGAAAAATGAAAGATATATATCCATTTAATAGATTTTCAAAAAATCGTAGTGTATTTGACGAAAAGGGACTTTGAAATTCTTCGAATAGAGTTCCAGATATTAGAATATTTTCATTTTCGATATATTTATTATTGTCCATTCGTGATTAAAAAATGCTTCATTGAAATATACTACAATCACCTGATACAATATCGATTTATAATGACTTTATTATTTTTAGCAATATGAATATTCGGATATTGTAAGTAGTAATTATTAATTTCAGAAAATTCGATTTTTTTCTTGTAAAAAAATCACCTGATACAATGTCGATTTATAATGACTTTATTATTTTTAGCAATATTAATATTCGGATATTGTAAGCAGTATCTATTAATTTCAGAAAATTCGATTTTTTTCTTGTAAAAAATGAGCCTGATTCGAATGGGTATTACTAAAAATGATTCTATCGCAATAACATGAACGGTTTTTTGTTTGACTTGTGTCTATGGTGACTTGAGAGATTCGATGGATCTTCTGAAAACTTTGCTCACAGTTGGATATTGAAAATCTCGAAGTCTCGTGGCCTTTCCACGTTCGCTCCTCGCTGAGCTTCTTCAGCTTTGCTATACGGATACGAGCGCGATGGTAAAAAAGTTTGTGCACACATATCGAGACTTTTGCTTCCAGAACTGTAGGAGGTCACATGACTCGGTTGAGGCCTTAGCGTATGAGCGACGATATATAGTTTGACCTTCGCAAATATTCAGCGTTCTCGCGCCGCAAGTTCTGTTTAACCCTCGTTTTTGAACTTTCAATTTTTCTCGGTGCCTCCAGAATTCTCTCCATTCTTCAAATACCTGGAGGCCTAAATCTATACTTCTGCATTTAAATTCGACTTAATATCGATTCGTTGTCAAACAGATTACATCGAACATTCCTTACCATTAAATAACATTTGGGCCGCAACAATATATTTTTGGTGTTTTTTTTTTTTTTTCGTACATAAATTTCTTGCTTTTTTACAATTATCATTTTCGAAATTATCATTACCTCGAAATTTGTTCACGGATTAAGAGTCTAGAATGGTTATTAATGAAAGATGTAATAGTTTGTAATGCACCAACAAACGATTAATATGTAAACATTGTCTGATATGAAAGCGTAATTGCCGCTAGTAACTGTTGTGATAGTATTATAAGTATATAACGTCGTCGCAACGGGCGTCATAGCATTTTTCGATTGAGTTTAGTCCACCTGATCAATTATTGAGGGAGTTTACCGATCAGTGGCATAAAAATGCATGAACTTTGGGATTGAAAAAAATATATAGAACATACATACTTTTAGAAATTAATTTCGACGAATGTTATTCGTCTAGCAATCGAAAGTAAATTCTAATTTGATTTATGAAACGAAATCCAAAAAGGCAGTATCAGCTCCCGCCATGAACAGCAGGTTAAATATGATTAACTCCGACTGAACTTAGGGGGAGCCTCATCGTTATTCGTTTCTCGGAACACCCTTGTATAACAAAATGGCCGCCACTCGAAAAAGAAAATCAATTTTCTTCGCTTTCAATTCTTAAATCACTTTTTAAGATGAACAGACAAGACTGTAAAATAATGAAATCCGTTAAAACTCATTTCCAGAAGTACTTATTTGAACTAACAAATAAAAAATTCCGAAGTTCACGCGTTTTCGTGCTTCTGAACGGTAACCTCCCCTTGACCTTCTCTAAAGTGTATCAACCTTGATTTTGACTACCTAGAAAGCTTACATACTTTTACCACAAAGAAAACGACTTTTTGTTCTGTTTCTACAATGTGTATTTCCATTTGTATAGATTTGTTCTGTTCCGATTCTAATCTACACCCGCTACCTCCTATCGCGCCTTACTCGCATTTCGCTAAGCTAACCTAACTTCCAATGCGTCCGCAAACGACTCAGCTACACCGTACCACATTCGCCATGGGCACGGCAAAATTGCGGAAAACCCGTACCGGTACAGACGGTCGTATATTCTTCTGACTTCTCGATATATACACGAACATAGCTTACTTAAATATATATACCGAGGCCCCAGGAAAATTGGTCTCCCGCTCGCTGGTTGATGAGCTAGTCGGTGCGCCGCCAAGCGGCCACCCATCCAAGTTATGGCCGCAAGCAATGCTGCTTAACTAGGGTGGTTGTCAAAGTTGTACACCGCCCGCACAACCTCCAGTGTTGGTTATTTTACCTTATATCAAATACTATCAACAGCTAATCAAGGGTCTTGATAAAATGTTCTTGACCAAATAACAACGGAATCTTACATTTTTTTAGGCGATTTCTATTCACCGTGAATATGCTAGGATGAAATTGAAATTCTGAAGGGATGTAATAGAAATCTCTTCAAAACCAATGAGGCTACTTGACATTTCAAGACATTCTTCGAGGCAAGATATGAACGTTTATACACTGAAAAAAGAAATTTCATTGGTTCAATAAATCCATCATTTGCGGTCTGCCAAAAACAAGCGTTATCAACTTAATTCCAATTCTGATTGCTCCAATTTCCATACAAGATCGAAACGATGATTCTGAAAGAAGCAAAATAATATTTGATTATTTCAATGTTGAATGGGATTGAACGAATAAGAACTGGAGTTGATACAAAACTATTTCTTTTCGCAGCCCGCAAACGATGGCTTCGGTTATTGAATCAACGACATTTGTTTTTTCAGTGTAGGGCTCAGTTGTGTCGAATCAGACCGGATGCCGAAACATGAAGGTTTTTAGCAAATCCCTGCACAATTTAAGGCATATTTGTAGCATAATTACGATGAATAGTGTGTACTACAAAATTGACCGAAGTCGGTAAAAAAAATCGACTCCAGCATCTCCTAAAGGATCCTCGAATTTGTTTGCTGTAGCAAGATCGTGGGATTTCCTGCAGGCAGCTGTTGGCAGTGACTAAACAGTCTTCGACGCGCTCCTGTCGTATATTTGCCTCGACAATACATCTGTAAGACAAACTATATGTAGCCCGATATAGGAATGCGATTTGGTTTCCAAAATATCGGTTCATTGGGAAGCCGATCGCGTGCGACACTTTGTCGTTTGTTCGACAGGATTCTCGTTACGAGACTTACGACTCATTCGCGGGGGGGCGCGTCGAGCGAAACACTTGGCACGAGTCGAATCGAAGATGTCCAAATCGTTTGCAATCAGCAGTGCCGATCTTAGCTCGCGAACTCAATTTTTATGTCTCTGCGCGACAGAGAGGCATTTCTTCATCAGTTGTGGATACAAGGGAAATCATATCATTGAATTATTTTCCTTATGCACGAAATTCAATGTTTTCCTCACTTCTTTGTTACAGGAAAAATACAAGTCGGGCTACATCTACGAAATCTCCCCCGATCACAGTCATATACTTATCGGACACGATGCGGAAGCTGTAAGTCGCATAGTAGTTACAAATTAGACACAAGATGTAAATTTTACGTTTAAATACGTTTAAATATTTTCAGAAATTTCGGCATTCCGTGTTTAGGAAATACGATATTTTCGATCTTAAAAACAAGTGAGTGTGAATTGTTGTTTATCAAAAAACCTTTACATCGCATACATAATTACATTTATATATTAGAGATCTGATTAATGTATTAGCTGGTTGAAAACCTGTAAATGCTGTAAACCAATAATTTCATAAATGTATGAAACGTTATTCATGGAAATGTTTCCATTTACACTTTACACTCAACATAATTAATCCGCAAATGTGTTTTAACAATGAAACAGTTCGACTGAGAAAATCGCTGATGGAAAATCTATTCTTCTGGCAAAGTGGTCGCCAGTTGGTAATTCGTTAATTTACGAGATCGACAATGACCTGTATTATCGTCAACCGGTGGAGAATGGTAGCGCCATCGTCAGGCGACTCACTACTGATGGTGTAGTTGGAATTATTTACAATGGTGTGCCCGATTGGGTTTATGAAGGTACATTGAAAAAAATTGTAAGTTACTGCTAAGAAAGTGCATCTTTTTACCCGAGATTTATTTTTGTCGCAGAGGAGGTAATGGGCTCCGCAAGCCGTCTATGGTTTTCTCCAGATGGAAGGCATTTAGCATTTGCGAGTTTCAATGATACTGAAGTTCAAGACGCGGCTTATTTCTACTACGGTCAACCCGGTGCCATGAAATATCAGTATCCTATGGAAGTGAAGTTCAAATATCCAAAGGTACGTTCTTATTGAAGGTACGTTCGATTTATAGACGAAGTGACTTTTCCCTCGTCACTTCTTTTTTCGAGATTTTTCTGTTAGTAATACAAAATTTTCGAGTCTGTCGAGAAAAGAGATTTTAAAAAAAATGTCCGACATGAGTGAATCTTTTATAACTGCATTGTTAACATTTTTTTAAAACTTCCATTACGGGTAAAGAAAACACTTATAAAAACTCGTATATTGAATTTGACATGTAAGTGAAATGATAAATTATGATATAAGTTTTATGAATAATTATTATATAAATTTTACTGGACTCGTGTCTCGAATTTTATAAATCATGGCTAAATTTCTAGTTCTGTAATTTCGCAAAAATTTTGACCAGGGTAGAGAGGACTGAAATCGGGCTGAAAGTTGACGCACAGATGGAACATTTTTATTCGACACATCTGAAAAAACATTTATCTTTTACCTTAATGGATTTTTTGACATCTCGAGCGGTAATATACGTGTTTTAGAGGTTCAGTAATATTCATTTTTTTATGTTTGTTGTGTCTTGAACAGTAATTCGACCGGACGCCAAAGCATGAAGGCTTTTATTACATTCCTGTAGAATCAACAGTTTATTTGTAGCATATTTACGATAAATAGTGTAAACTACGAATCGCCTAATCGACTCCAGCATCCCCTTAAACGACGAAATAAAAGCTGTTGCATGCACTTTGCAATGTTCTAAGCTAGGGCAAACGTGGCGGAGGGAAAACTAGAGTGCAGTACTTTCGCTAGTAGTTTATATACGGGACATTGCATGTCAACTCGACCTAGGTCCGATCCTCGACCTCTTGGATTTCATTGCCGATTTTTCATTGTATTTTTTTATCTCTAAATTGCAACCACAATTTTTATTAGATTTAAAGAAAACAATTTACATAGTTATGATTATATAACTGATAGCCTCCCATAGTTTCGTTATAAATAATTATAAGTATATAAATAAAATTAAAAAATTTAATAAAAATCGTGGTTGCTGTTTGGACGTAAAACAATATGATTAAAAAATCGGGGATACAATCCAAGAGGTCGATGGTCAGACCCAAGTCGAGGTGGTATGGAATGCCCCATATACTATATATCGGAAACTGGAAGGTATCGAGTAACGGAAAGTGCGGCAGCTATCGCGTGTACACTTTCTGTTAAAACTCGCTCGGTTTCCCTCTTGTCGATGCGAATACTGCTGAGATGAGGCAGCCAGCCAGCCACTCGACTATCAATTAACGATAGTTGGGAAACTCTGGTACGCCAACGAGATAAGTACTAATCGGTACACTGTGATGATGAGTAGTGCATGTAGATAGTATCGGACATCGATATGAGTGTTCAAGCGCTACACGAGCATCGAGTGGACTTATACGATGCGTTAAGAGTCGTAGCAAAAAAATATATTCGATAATACGAATTCACGGTTAATTTCTCTTTCACTGAATGTTCTCATTGCATAAGTAAAAAAATTATTATACCGGTTCTCTATTACTCGGAAAAACCGGAGAAAGTTTTGGATTTAAATTTCGACGAAATTAGAACTTTACAACAGTTACATTTCTGGTAAAAATATAAATTATTAGTAATTCCAATAATTTTAATATCAGTTTCCAGTACACATTACTTTCTTTTGTGTAAACATAATAAAGTGAGCCAATACTTGTTTTTAGGATTTGTAAAAAAATTTACATTTCATTGAAATAAGATTTTCGGTAGAAAATAAATATTTTGTGCGTTTTTCGTTGTTGGAATGACTCACTGACTTAGTATTTTGTTTTTCAATCATAACTTAGCAGATTAACTTTATTCGATAAAAAAAATAGAGACTTTGAATCTGAAGTTGTAGAATGAAGCAAAATCAGTAAATAATTAAACGTGACATGCTATTCCATATTGGGATTTTTCCTGGAAAAGACAAGCTATTCCATGGTGCCCGACACGTTATTACATGGTGATGGACATGACTTTACAGGACTGCTAAAGCAATATAAAAATTGAATGTTTTCCCATCTTGAACATTACAGTAGTAGTTTTCAATATCTCGCCGCTGAAGGAAAGATTAATCGTCACGATCGATAATCTTACATTGTTTGTAAATCGAGATACGGAATTTGAACGCACAAAAGGAATCTATCTACACGCAATTCGATCCAGCGATTAGTTTGTTGATTATTGACATCGATAACGGTTATCGTGTGTACAAACAGTATGTCGATTTTTACAATCTTTACAAACCTCACTTTTCATACGTGTGCTGAAGATTACTTTTCATCGGACATATAACTGTTTCATTACTTATGAATGCACTTTATTCATATACTTACTTAAAAACCAATTTACAATGATTTTTTTAAATTATACTAAATAATTCTTAACAAAATATACGAAGATGTTATTAGAAATAAAAATAACAAAAAATGCATGTACATACCCTTAAAAATCGTCATTAACAGCATGTATTGGCCTACGAGTGGTCGGAAAAATTAGGTTTCGTTATTTTCGACAGCTGAATTATTTTCAAATACACATTAATACATAACCGTTTTATTTTGTTTCTGTATGAAATGATAAAGAAAGGAAGAAAAGGAAGGTAACGAAGGGGAAATTAATTGTGTTCGTGCGGGTCCGCTAGGCCCTTGAGCCACAATAACCCTCCTTAAAATCAGATTAAAATCACCGGTAATATAAACTTTCTAACGTTTTTTATCAGTATCCTTATCTTATTTTTAACGACCGTTAGTCACGTGAAGAAGACGGTTGAGCAGGTGGTATCGGACGTTTACATTTTCACGTGAACCAAAGTCCTATTCAAGATTCTGGTAGGACAAGTGGTATGAGAGAAATCAGTGGGGTTTCTCATGCTGTCGTCGGTGTGTGCGAAAACGGCCAAGAGAGCTTGCTCGGCTCACGGTACAGCGAGTAACGCCACTTTACGTAAACGCGTATGTGTGCTACAGCAATGTGCTCTGGTTGTTACCGCCGCAAGCACCGCAGCGGTAGCGGCAGCATCCTCTGATCGATAGCCCCGGTTTTATCGGCAAGTTGCGAGGACACACGAGAGTGTGATACTGCCAGTCTCCAGTGCCCCTCCCTGCAGTTGCACTGTATACGGGAAACGAAATCTTTTGTTGTTCCTGAGACCGCTATATGTAATACCCTGCACAACCAACTGCAAGCAGGACCCTTTTTTGCAAGAACCTTCTGCAGCTACCGCGAAACTCTGATTCACTTTTGTTGTAACATGTGCCAACAGTTTCTTATAGAATATGTACTTGTTGTATGGCATGTCCGAAATGTGCGGTAAAACTGACCAAGCGGCAGGCGGGCATAGTTCTTTACTTTTTTACATCTTGTTTTGTTGGCATGCCATCGGGACGCCTGCCTAACCTCTTTATTCGTTGAAAATCTTGGATTATTCGGGTCTCGTTTTTTGCTCAGAAGCGCCTCGGTCTCTCACGTACCCCCGTATAGATCAGGACTTTGCGTTTTGCTCGGTACCCCCTTCGCCCTTTTTATCTCTCGAGATCTACACTATCCCTCGATGCTTTTCATCCCTCAGACCTCTTACCCTTTGGGATGTTTCTATGCTGCCCGCGAATACCTCTTATCCTTTAGGACACGGTTTTTAATCTCTCGGGATCACCCGTCCCGCAGGTCCCCCACCTTTTGGGACACCTTTTTCTCTCTCTCTTCTCATCTTTCTCGAATCCTTGGGACCAGATGTCCCACGGCATACCCCCACGCCATAGGACCATTTCCTACTGTTCGAGATCAACTAAACCTTGGGATCACACACCCCACGGGATCAGCCGTCCCTTTGAGCACTGTCCCTCAAGAGTCCCAATCCGAGAGAGACCTTACGTTTCGGGAACCCCCTTCTCTTGGGTACTCCTCTACGGAACAACTTTGACCCCTTGCGACTTTTCTCAAGTTCTCCGGATCATCAGCCCTTCAGGTCCCCCATCATTTGGGACATCCTCCGGGTTGCCTTCTACGCTCCGCGTTTACCTGTTCTCGGGAATCCCTTTATTTTTTCTCTATCTCTTGAGGCCCCCTATCTCTTGGCACCAGCTACCCCACGAGACATTGCCTGCCTCTTAGGACCTTTCCCTATGACTCGGGATCACCCGACCTTTGCGATCACTCACCCCGCAGAATAACTCGCCTCTCGGGTTCCTATGCATCAAGCTACCTAGCTTTCGAAAAAATCTAGAGACTCTTAAATCCCGTTCTCTTGGGTTCTTCTGTTCCTTGACTCCTCCGCATCTCTTCTTCCGGGTGTCTTCTCCATGCAGTGGAACTTAGACTTAAATCTCCGTACTTTCATCGTTCTACACGGTGGCAAAATATTTTTAGACTATAGACAGAATTTGTTGGTGTATCCGTTTGAGCTTTATAGACTTTGATACCGTTTGACCGATCATCATGAAAGTTAGCACATATGTATAATATGCATTTTTCTTAAAGAAGGCTTTTATGCCATTTTGTTGTAACTCGCTACTAGTTGGCGCTGCCCAGTTTTGCCGGTAGCTTATATAGCAAGAGGAATATAGTTTTGGCTACCGTAGGTTTTCCATTTGGGATTTCAGAAAATTGCACAAGTTTCGAAAGAGAACATTTTTGATTATTTCCCTGTACGAGCAGTCCCAGATTCGCAGTGTAAGTCCGTTGGTGCACTTGCCCGATTCTGTCGTTTCGTAAAGCACAGAATTCGTTGTTGCCGACGATAAGCACGACGATAACGACGACTCGAGTATCGCAAAGATGAAACTGGGAAAAGCATCGAGAAGGGGGGCAGCTTTGAAAAAGAAATTCCTGAGGTCATTTGGCCACGAATACCGTGCCGAGTAAAATACCGAGCAGAGGACGACAGTGAACGTCCAGGACACCAACACCGAACAGAAGCGACAGGAGCAGCAGATTCGTGGACGTATGGGCGAGGATTTTAACGGGCCATAAAGGTCTTGGCAGCAAAGAGCAGCCGATAGCTAGTGCAGCCTCTCGCTGCCATGCTACTTCTGCTTCTGGTGGCCTGGATGAAAGGGTTATCTCGAGTGGTCGCGTTATACGAGACTTTATCCCACCCCCACGTCGTTTCTCTTCGTACTTTCCACCATCGGAGAATTCTCGTACACGAACAAGAGCTTGTATCGTCTAGTTGCATCCCCGTACATGGTTCGTTCCGCCGAGTGAAAGAATCGCGAGGGTTCAAGGATTGCGAAGAAAGAGGATGGAATAAAGATGAAAGCGAGAATACTCGGAATTGATACTGGGCAATGTTTCTATGACGAAAGTGGCTGTAAATGCGTCTTCCGGGAACCACTAGCTCGTGAAAAAGCCGCAGATGATGCTTCGGCATCACTTTATGGAAATTACATGCCACCACTTTTTATTCTTTGAATTATAAAATCTAAGAATTAAAAAAAAAATTTGCATGTAATTTTTAAAAATTGATTAAAAATAATTGTGCATATTGGTGCTATGTCTATATGATAAAATAAATCCATATTGTGTAGCGTAATTTATATGAAATGTTATTGGTATAATAGGTGGATGAAGGAATTTTTACAGAAACAATTACATTAAATTGAAATTTAAATCGAATTATGCGTAATGATAGTCATTGAACAATGAAAAATGATTTATCAGTGTACTGATGATTTGAAATTTCATTTTCAGGTTGGCACGAAGAATCCTCAGGTGTCGCTGCATCTTGTCGACCTCACGGACCCGGACTCAAAACTCATACCCCTAAAGGCGCCAATTGACGTTGTAACAAAGTACGATAATTTTTCAAATATTATTTATATACAAAAGCAATTGTATATATTTTTGTTCATTTTTAATTGCCCCAGAAAGCTTACTTTATTTTAAATTTAACATTAACACGTTATTCGGAAAAAAACGTTCATATAATAGTGTCTGCATTTATGTGTACGTCTATAAATCAAAGTTGTTCAAAATTCATTGTTTAATCTCTTCTTATTTACTTTCAGTGATCACGTACTGTTTACTGTAAATTGTCTATAAATCAAAGTTTTTCAAAATTCATTGTTTAATCTCTTCTGATTTACTTTCAGTGATCACATACTGTTTACTGTAAATTGGTTTACGAACGAGACAGTAGGTGCCGTGTGGACAAATCGTGTGCAGAATGTTGGCGAGATTGTATCGTACGATGTCCATGGAAAATCGAATAACTTGCTGAAGTTGGAGGAGAAGAAGGGTTGGCTCGACATATCGACACCGGTGGTTCACGATGACAAATTGTTGCTTCTGAAACATCAGGAAACTAACACAATGGACGGAAGATATAATCACCTTACAAGTTACGATCTGATAAGCGGAAGCACGTTGACCAACGAGAAAGATCTGAGCCCTCTGAATTCAGATGTTATCTCGCTTCTCAGCATCGATTCGACCAGTGGAAAAATGTATTATTTGGCCACAGAACCAGGCGAGCCGGCCCACAGAAATTTGTATTCCACGACTGTGGACGGAAAGGAAAGACCGACCTGCCTATCCTGCAGCATCCTAACGCCGGAAGGTAATTTTCTCGAGACGGCTCTCTGCAAAATTTCGTTTTCATCTAACAGCCCTCGCTCTTCGTTCCTGACCCTCTTCTTCAAGACCCAAATGATTCACGTCGCTTGAAAATAAAGTAACTTGCCCAACTAGTTCTTTTTTTTTTGATTGCGTTGAAATGTAAATTCGTGAGGATTATTCGCTTTTTTGTTTCACGAAAGACAACCGACTCTAGTTTAGTCACGTAAAAATTGAATCTCAAAAATGTATTTTTGTAACTCATGCACATAAAGTCGCACATTATGTGCCTGCTAAGCGTGCGAAAGATGGCGCATTATGCTGACATCAACGTAGATAATTTTACGTACGGCATCTGGTGTGTAAAGTTATCTAGAATTCTTTAGATAACTTTACACACCAGATGGCGTGTTTAAAACTATCTACAAGATGATTTTGTATGTTGTCATTCGTTACAAAAAATAGTATGTGACACTTGTACAACGAAGGGGTCGTCCCGCGAAAGTTAGGAAACGGTGCACTCGCCCCCTCTTCCGCTACCTTCGCGCGATAATGGCCGCTTTATCGTACTAGTATCACAATGTTCTATTGTGAATTATCAAGTGAACATCCTATTCCAAATCCATTTACCTAAACATAATTTTTAAATAAAAACTTATAAAACTTATTAAAATCCATCATCTTCAAAATTTGATAGAATTTTATTTTTAAGATACCAATTAATGTCCTTTTTTTAAAGAAATATTAATAATTGTCCAAAGAATAGAAGAAGTTTGAAATCAAGTTGTCACTAATTCGAATCCCATTCTTTTATATCGCCACGCTAAAACATAAATTCGGAAAATAAAAAATATTTCTCTAAAGTGAACATCTATAAAAATGGAATTAATTATTACGCCATTAATCATTTCTCTGAATCCATTCAATAAAAATGCTTGCAGATCATTTATGTAATCTATACTTTTGATTTTCCGTTGCCTCGTAGGATATAATGAAAAAACCTGCCTTTATGTTTTAAATCTACTCATTGTGTACTGAATAACAAAAATTTATTTATCAGGTAACAATTGTACGTACGCTTCTGCTGCATTTTCAAGAGACTCTTCTTACTACGCCCTCACATGCTCCGGACCGGATCCAACCACCGTGGACATTTATAACAAAGACCACAAAAAAGTCTGTGTTTGGCGGAGCAACGAAGTTCTGAGGCAAAAGTTGAAAGATCGTTTGTCAACTACTCTAAAGACAGTGAACGTTCGTGTCAACGGTTACGTGAGCAAAGCAAGGATGGAACTTCCGCCTGGCTTCAATGAGAGCCAGAGTTATCCTATGATCGTGCAAGTGTGAGTGGATTATTATACCACGTAAACAAAAATTATTTTTTTAAATAGCTAAAATCGGAAATACTGAAATAATTATTCCACGAAACATAAACAAAAAGAATACGAATGTTGCCATTATTCTAAAATTGACCACAAGAACTTTTTTGTTTTGAACATTCAAAACTTTCACTCTAAAATTGAAATAAACTTCAAAAAGTCAATATATCATACATTAATGTTACATCGCACTTTTGTACAGAATTTAGTATACCAGTTAATGCAGAAAACCTCTCAGCACTTGGGCATTAACTTTCAAGCAACATTTTGCGTAACAAATTGCACAAAAATATTTCCAAGTGAATATTATACCGACAATATTATCAAAGTTAAAAAAAATGCTATAGTAACAGTTTCACGTATTAATAGTGCATTGCTATTATTGAATTTTCGAATTAAGTTTATCAGTCTATCATTACTTTATCCTACGCTTGTATAATTAATCTCTATACAACAATGAGTCTGAATGTGAAAAAATATTTATAAAAAATATATTTTCAGTTATGCTGGACCAAATACCGCAGCAATTAAGGATGTTCGAACGTTCAGCTACAACTCTTACTATGCGACGAATCGTAGCGTGATTTGGACTTTGATTGACGGCAGAGGAAGTGCTCACAGGGGTAGTGAGATGCTCTTTGAGATATACAGAGCCCTGGGGACCGTCGAGATCGAAGATCAAATTGCTGTGACCAAGTGAGTAATGATACGGGCTAACAGCAACGAACGTACAGTTCTGTTACTTCCTACTACTCCATAGTTGTGTACTCTGTCTGATCGCATCCAAACCTATCTACTAGTGTATCCACTCGCTTACAGAAAGCTACAGGAGACCTATCCGTGGATCGACGCCAAGAGAACAGCCATATGGGGTTGGAGTTATGGAGGATTCGCAACTGCAATGGCTTTAGCCACTGACAAAGAGAATGTCTTCAAATGTGGAATCTCCGTTGCACCTGTGTCCTCTTGGATTTATTACGGTACATACATAAATCTACGTTAATTTCAGTTAAAGAATCATGCCGATATGAAGATAACTGAATTTATCTTATTAGATGTGATTGTGTATTATAAAATACAATAGTTGTACATAGTAGTAAAACAAAACAGTGACTTCGGCCAATATTCATACTTGATTATAGAAAATGATTACAACTTAAAAACATACCAATTATTTCTGCCTTCTTGTCTCTAATTTCAAAAGTCATTTCTATGTTGCAAAATTCTGTTCTTCTCGTAGAAGATATTTTATGAAAAGTGAAAAATAAGAAACGCAACTTTACAGCTTGAACCGTAGGCGCATGTAAAAATTTTCTTCAAGAATATTATTACGGTGTTATTGAAAGTGCATATAATGCATAAGTGTCGTTAAATATAAAAGTCCAATATAAATTCAAGCCTTCACAGGTTTAATGAAAATCATTTGCAATTTTAGATTCGATTTACACCGAGAGATATATGGGGTTGCCCACTCCGGAGGACAATCTTGCAGGATACAATCGCAGCGACGTAACCCGACTGGTGCAGGGTATTCGAGGCAAGAAGTTCCTGTTAATTCACGGAACGGGTGATGACAACGTACATTATCAGCAATCAATGGCTCTGGGGAGGAGTTTGGCTGATGCTGACATACAGTTTGAGCAAATGAGTTATCCGGACGAGGCTCATGGTCTGACTCGTGTGGTGCCACATTTTGCTCACACCATGGACCACTTTTGGGGCGAGTGTCTTGATCTTTCCTACGCCAAGTAACGATTCAATTGCAGTTAATGCGAGGCAGTATTTTATTGGAACTTCATTCTATGAATGTGTACATAATAAAGTAAACGAAAACAAAAAGAGGAAAAGAAATTTTTTTTTACAATAAATAATGTTTTCTGTATTATTGAAACTCGACGTTAGATAAACCTCGTAAATAGGTGTGGGTAAATCGGTTGAGCTGCCAACCGAGCGCGTCTCTAAGTAGCGGCAAATTAGAAATTTTTTAAACTTTTCTTTTCTCGTTTAAGACTTAATCACAATAACCTCGCTTATCACTGATAAATATTCGTGCTTCGTATCACGATGGAAATATAAACCAAGGCTGAAAACAAGAGAGAAAACCTAGCGCTTACAGCGATTCTCGTTTTGCCTCGACCGACTCTGGAAGAACAAGAGCCATAACCCAAAGTGAGTTGGGAGCGAGAGGGAAAGGAGGGGGAAGGTGATTGTGCATGCAGATCGGTACGTACTTTAGTCAGGGTATTCACCCATGAGTGTCGAAACGATGCTTTAATAGCCGGAAACACATACATAGCCAAGGTCTTCGTGGCGCGCGTGTCGATTAGTGTAGCATCGCTCACGTGCGTGAAGTTGTTGATAGGGAAGTAATTGTGGCGATGTCACACAATGTCACCGATTTACGAAGCCCAACAGATAAAGATTTATGATAATCTTTATAAATAAAATTGTGGTCAAAATCACCGCGAGCAAAATAAGTAATGTATATAAATTTCTGTATATGCCGGTATACGCTCAATATGAACGAGATAAGGTATAAGGATTTATCCGTTTTCTCCTCGCGCACAGAACCCGCTTTTTGCACTTTGTAAAATAAAATTGTATTCGACACACGTGCGGAAAGCTCGTGTAATTGCAACACTTGTTAAAAATAATGTTTCGTACAGAAATGTACTAATATGAGCTAATTTTTTATAAACTCTCATAGTCGAATTTTAATAAACTGACGCTTCATGCATTTTTTCAAAATCGCTCTCTTTTCGACGTTTTCATACGTTACGACGACGTTGACATAAAAATCACGAAATCAAAGAAATTTTCACAAAAACTTCCATGGCCGATCTTCCATGTCTACAAACCAATATGGCCGCTCGAGGTGTCAAAAGATTCTTTGAAGTAAGATACAAACGTTTCTGGAGCTTAGATGTGTTACATCAGACCGTACGCCGAAGTATGAAGGCTTTTATTACATCCCTGCAGAAAAAAACTGCTCTTCAAATTATATAAATATAAACGCTTAGGCGGCCACCATTACCCCAATCTCCCCTACTGTCATGAAAAATTACAGCCTCGCGGTCTGGGAAACTCCCGTGAATATCCCAATTGTCGTCATGCATAGTTTAATAAAATAAAATAATCAAAGCCTCGGTAAATCATTAAAGATAAAAATTGCTTAGTGAGCGTACGAATTGTGTTGACTTATATATGCACTTAGATATTTGAATAAACATGAATAGATTAACGGAGAAATTGAGACCACCGGGGAATCCAGGCGATACTTCCAAAGCAGTGGAAAGTGAAAGTGGCTGTAGCAAACAAGATATTGTGTACCTGGATATTAGCTACTGGTTTGCTTTTTAGTTTCGGGTCTTTACTGTCTTGTTGCAGTATATAATTTACTGCATGTAAGTTAGAGGCAATTAAGAGGAGACAGTCCTTGCAAGAAGAATTATGTGAAGAAGTACTGTGCAAAAATGTCTTCCGCGGTGTTCATTTTTATAAAATACCAGTCAAACAAGTTATTAAAGATATATATATGTTATGTAGATGCTCATATAGATGTTATAATTTTTTATCCCTGTCATATTACCGTCAGTCGATAATTTTTATCGGTTTCGAAGAATTAACGCCAGATATCTCTGTTAGTATAAATCTAGTCTTCGACCCTCACGTTAAATCCAACCCTCATTGAATGAGGCTTCACCATTTAATTGGCATTTAATAGCCTGGTTAATTATCCAAAAGGTTTATAACCCAGAAGATTCATGACCCATGAATAGATTAACAACATATCTTCTCTTTCTTAAATGAAGGTTAGAATCTTCCGTTTTTGCATGAAATTTAATCATTATGATAAAAATATTTTAAAAATATTTCGGGTTGCATTTATAAAAATGTAATAAAATCTATATTAAAATGTTTTATTTGTTTCAGATATTTATCTAGTATATCTCTAGTTCTCTTTACAGTGCAGGTGAAGCATTTATGTGTAGATTTATGTGTTTAGCGAGAAGTTACACGGAAGTCGATCGACAGTACTAGCGAATTGTGGAACAAGTAAACTTACAGGATATAATATCATCAGCACTCCTCAATGTCCCCGTCAATGCAAAGTGATGTTAACTGCTCCTATAATCTTCACTTTCAAACAGACTTAAAAACGAACAAAAGATAAAATATGTATAAGGAAACACAACAGAATGGTTTTTTGTCAAATTAGATTAACGAAAAGAAGCATTTATTTGAAGTTGAACATTTTTGCATTTTAATTCTTCTATAATCTTCACTTTTGATCTGTCAGTAAAAGAATCTGAAAAATAATACATGGGTAAAGAAAAATACAAAAATAGTTTACTTTAAAATTATACCAGCAACGAAGTTTTTAAGTCGTCCAACCCTGTAAAAAACCAATCCCTATTCCGATAAAAAAACACTCATTACAATTTGAACATTTCCGCAATCAAAATGTTGCAATCGAAGTTTTTCAAAACACTTTAAAATTTTTTTTCGGTTTTCTTTCACAAAATGAAAATCCAGGATGCTATAAACATTTCATTGTTAATGCAATTTCTTTTTTCGACATTTTGATCGAGAATCTTTTTATTGACTTACGTACATTGCAAGAAAAATTTGCTTTAAATTTAATGTACCGGTGTATGAAGTTCATTATGCAAGAACTGGTACTTAAATTTAAAGCACATGTATGCTTGAATTTTGAAGTAAAGGCTTATGAAAAATAAAGGCCGCAACAGTAAGATTATAGTGAAAGCAGATTTCAAGTTTATTACGCTATTCGTGAAATTTCAATATGTGTAAAGAAACGTTTCGATAATTTGGCTAAAACAAATTACTAATGTCAGGATTTTTTAGATCTTTTTCTTCTGTATGGACAATGCAGAGTTCGATTTCTGGACCGGCGGAGGTTGTATGGTGGAGAGGGATGAGTAGGGAGAAGTCAGAAAATTTCCACCGCTTTTGCAATTCAAGAACAGGAATCAACCCGACGTTCAAAAGCAGAGTACTTTTTTCTGACAATGAGCCTACTATGTTTAGAGATACCTTTTCTCGCACTATGTCGGTTTCGCCTGGGTTTATACACCACCTTGCGCGAAACGCAGCCATAATTGGTCATCTACCGGCGAAATGCCAAAACCTGGCCGGGGGTAGGGTTGTCCCGTTGAAATCGGAGTGACGATGGCATTGAAAATTCAATGAATTTTCGCATTCATTTCAATGGAAGTGCTGGAATCTTTAATAATCGTTTATCAAATTTCAATAACCTGCTTATCAAGAGACGCGGGAGCGTCTCGAGACAAGTACATTTACACTGCCGCAGATCGTTTACTCGAGCCAACTTATTTTAGCCACTTTTTTTTTAGGTTAATATGTTAGATTGATAAAATGATAGCGTTTTCAAGTCTTTTTCAGATATAATCAAATACTACAGTTAAAAATAATTAATTTAAGACCAAAACGAGAGTTCTATCTTTAGTGGTTTAGGAGATATGGTTATTTGCATTTCAAAATTTCTCTGAAATTTTGCACTTTTTCAGTGGTCGACTCTGTAATTTCGCACACCGATTTTTCGCAACCTGCCAACTACTGCGCTTCGCAACCGTTGGTAGATTAGGTAGCTGGAGAGTGAAGATTTTATACTCGGTTACGAAAGTGTGAAGTACTTTGAAGTCATAGCTGCTGTGACTGTATTTTATGCGGGAACTGCAACACGATACTGTCACCTTCGGCCGTCCACCATCGTTCGCGCATCCGCACACCCGGTGGGCGCCAGCTAATTTTTGTTTCACCAGTATTAACGAACCGGTATGCCCCAGGAATCGAGTTAAGCAGGTTCGATCCCCATAAAGATCGAAAGTTCGGGGCAAAATTGATGATCGAGAACAAAACTAAAGAAAATGGTAGCTTAGTTAACTTTTGAGTTCGCGTAAAATTAACAAACGCAACTGGATGCGCTCGCAGGGGCGAATGGTTGCGGAAATGTACGGCCGCTCGGGCTGCTAGGTTGTGGTAGAGAGGGTCGAGATATGGCCCGGTAAATAGCTTGTTTTTTTTTTCTTAATAAGAGCTTGAAAAGATAGAACTTTAATATTCTTAAAAAAATGTTCTGGAGCAATTACAATAAATTTTATTATTGAATTAAGGCGCGAGAGCCAGCGCATCGAAATCACTAACGGTAGTGGCGAGTTGCAGAGCGTGTGTACCCGCAACTCATCGATAGCTGCACGAATATTCAGCAGTGGGAGATCTCCAATAGAAATAATCAATTAAATAATTTATGAAACGGAAAAGATTCACCAGAATTATTCCTGATAATTTGAGGAACGAGAATTACATTAGAAGGAAGAATATTGAAAACCTAATGCACTGAACTGCACTGAATAATTCACGAGACCACTGATTTTATTTTACGAATAAAATTCGCAGCAAACGAGAATGTGTAGCGTATGCTAAACACTACTTACGTCAAGCGCGAGGGTCGAACAATCGACGCGACGAGATCGACAGAAAAACCGATCCGACACGGGAGCGCGAGTAAGAACTCAGTCACTTCATCAACGTCCTGAGCAAGACTAACTAATTCGAGTAATCTTCGAGAACTACTGTCTTCTCCCTCGAATTATTTCGTTACTGTATCGAGAGCGCAAATCATGCCGGTAACAACTTCGGAATCTACACAATCGCCTCCCTTAGTGCTTCACGCAAAAACGGGCGTATACTTCACATCCATAATGCATCAGAATGCTCTATCCTATGCCAAAACTTAACAACAAACTCCACCCGTTCTCTAGTGTAACGCACTTTCACCACAGGGCGTCGGATTTGCAGCGGTCTACAACTAATTGCAAGAACTCCTATCGGTAACTCTTATCGGCCGGGCTGCTCGTTTCGTTGAGCTCTCATCCTCGCGACAGATTGGAGTGCATCGATCTCCCATAACTTCACAAAATAAGAAAACTTCCAAACATACAAATTCTTAGCGAAAACGAAACGTTACCGTTTCGACGTTAAACATTACCGAAACGTTACCGTTTCGTTTTCGAACACATCTCGAAAACGCTTAAACACAGCAATAACCAATTAAAAAAAACCTTTGTGATCGTGATTTCCAAAAAATTACGTCACAATACATATGTGTGAATGTGTTGAGTTTGTAACCGGTTTCCCTTTCTAGGAATGGCAATGGGCTAGTGAAACGCAAATAATATTGCTAAAGAAAAGGTGACAAAGATAATAATCGCGTTCTTATTAAACTTAATGGTAAACAAAAATATCTCATCGGAAAAGACAGGGAAAACGATAGCTCTAGAGGGTTTTAAAAATTTAGGGATGATGCTAAAGACAGGACTAACAAAGGAGGGAAACATGCGCGCCAGCTATGTAACGAGTACTGACGGAATTTTACCGGTCTCTTGACACGGTTATTTTACAATACCGGGAAAATAAGAAAGACAAGAGGCGTTTACCCAATACGAAAAACGTGAAGGGCCGGTTGGGACTGTGTGTCGTCAAAAATTAGTTATGTACGAGCGAATGTAGCGACACCGTGACGACACAACGTGAATCGGACCCTGTGCTAGCACAAAGTATTGGTCTATATTAAGTGAGAAATACATCACGGGAATAATAAAAATAAATGAAATTAATGATGTGTGGTGCAATGCGACGCTCTCATCTTTCAGATAATTATCAGACATGGATACACTCTATAACTTGGCTGATTTTCAAAGTGCGTAACTTTTCAACGTCGAAATATCAATTAGCAACAATTGTTAAGTTACGCGCTTTGAAAAACAGCCGAGTTATAGAGGTTATCCATATCTACTAAATGAGAGCGTTGTATTGGTTCAAGGTTGCGAATTTTAGTTTCATGTAACGAATTACTTTGTTACATAACATAAATGGATTTTTGATTGACTTGTGTCTATCATGACTTGAGATATTCGATGGATCTCCTGAAAACTTTGCTCTCGGGTGGATATTGAAAATCTTGAAGTCTCGTGGCTTTTCCACGTTCGCTTCGTTCTGAGCTTCTTCAACATTGCTATATGGATGCTAGTGCGATGGTAGAAAAGTTTATAATTCGAGCACGCGTATCGAGACTTTTGCTTCCAGGACTGTAGGACGTCGTATGGCTCAGTTGAGGGCATAGGGTATGAGCGACGATATATAGTTTGACCTTCGCAAATATTCAGCGTTCTCGTGCCGCAGGTACCGTTTAACCCCCGTCCTCGAACTATCAACTTCTCTCAATGCCTCAAGAATTCTATCCATTCTTCAAATACTTGGAGGCCTAAATTTATGCGCCTGCATTTAATTTCGGTTCAATACCCATTCGTTGCCCAAGAGATTACATCGGATATTCCTTTCTAGTAAATAATATTTAAGTGTTAAAAATCAATTTTTTGTGTTTTTTTCGTACATCTAGAATAATTGTAAATAAAAATTATAATCATCTATAAAGTACTAGCAAAAAATTAATTATTTCATACGTCTAACAATAGAAAGTAAATTCCAATTTTATTTATGAAGCTAAATCGAAAATGGCGGTTTTAGGCACCCATGTACCTGCCGGTTTAAAGATGATTAAATTATACTAAATTCGAGAGGTCTTATCGTCTTTCGTTTTCCAAAAACCCAGTGGATAATAAAATAGCAGCCTTTCAGAAAAGAAAACCCGTAAAAATGTTTAGTCCGTATTTTTCTTCAGATGAATGGTTAAGACTGTGGAGAAGACTTTGATACGACGATGAAAGTTATTTCCATAAGTTCTTATTTAATATTTTACTGAAATTCTCGAAGTTCATGCGTTTTTATATCTCTGATAGCTACAGTCCCGTAACGTTTTGAAAATTTGATGAAACTTATTTTCAGTTTATCTAACTACCCAGAAAGAGCCTCTTGACTACAAAGAGAACTGCACTTTGTTTTATGGTTCGACAGTGTGTATTTTACTCTACAATATCAGTAGCTAATCAAGAGAAGTATTTTTAAACAAATATCATCGAAATCTGCCCTTAAGGACCTTTCAATGTGTTTGCTGTACCAAATTCAGGGAATTCCCTGTAGGCAACTGTTGGCAACGACTAAACAGAGTCCTCGAAGCGCTCTTAACATATATCTACCTCGGTAATACATCTGTAAGATAAACGGAATGTAGCGCTATATATAAATGCGATTTCGTTTCCAAAGCATCGGTTCATTGGCAAACCGATCGCGTGCGACACTTTGTCGTTTGTTCGACAGCACTCCCGTTACGAGACTTACGGCACATTCACGGGCGGCGCGTCGAGTGAGACACTTGGCACTAGGCGCTGTCGAATCGACGATGTCCCAATCGTTTTCACCCAGCAGCACCGATCTTACTCCGCAAACTCAATTTTTATGTCTCCGCGCGACAGAGAGCCACGTTTGTAACCTGGCAGAATAGGAATCCGCAACTTTTTCACCCGTAGAGACACAAAGGAAATCGTATCATTCAATTTTTTCCCATGCCCAAAATGTAATGTTTTCTTCACTTACCTGTTATAGGAAAAATACGCTTCGAGTAGTATTTCCGTCGACATTTCCGCCGATCATAATTATATGATAACTGGATACGAACCGCGGCGTATACGACATTGTAGTTACAATTTAGTCATCAGATTTAGATTTAAGGCCTCCGAGTTTAGGAGATACAATACAACTCAGTTTTTATGTCTCCGCGCGACAGAGAGCCACGTTTGTAACCTGGCAGAATAGGAATCTGCAACTTCTTCACCCGTAGAGACACAAAGGAAATCGTATCATTCAATTTTTTCCCATGCCCAAAATGTAATGTTTTCTTCACTTATCTGTTATAGGAAAAATACGCTTCGAGTAGTATTTCCGTCGACATCTCCGCCGATCATAATTATATGATAACTGGATACGAACCGCGGCATGTACGTCATTGTAGTTACAATTTAGTCATCAGTTTGGAATGTTACTTTAATTGTTTAAATATTTTTAGCGATTTAAGGCCTCCGAGTTTAGGAAATACGATGTCTACGATCTTAAGAACAAGTGAGTGTGAATTAGCGGAATGATTAAGAGGTCTGGTTACTCTGGCCGTTCGGACAAAAGGTATATTTTTGAAAAATTGTTGGTCATCCAATAACGAGTTTCATTAGCTTATAATTTTTGGCTAGGCAGACAAAGCTTCGGTGAGGTAAAATGAGAGAGGAAGAGTTCTTGTATGCACTTTGCACCGTCCTAGGCCATGATAAACGTTGCGGAGGGAAAACTGAAGTGCGGCACTCTCGCCAGAAGTTTATATTATACATTGGAAACTGAAAGGTATCGAGTAGCCGAAAGTGCGGCAGGTATCGCGTGTGCACTTTCTGTTAAAGCTCGCTCGGTTTTTGTCTTGTTGATGGGAATACTACTGAGATGAGGCAGCCAGCCAGCTACTCGACTATTAATTAACGTTAGTTTGGAAACTGGTGAACACCATCGAGATAACTATTAATCGGTATATTGTGAAGATGAAGAGTACATGTAGATAGTATCGGAAATCTATATGAGTGTTGAAGAGCTATAGATGTATTAAGAGTGTAGAAAAAAAAATGCATATTTGATAATAAAAATTTACAGTAAATTCCTATCACCTCTTCTGGTCTGGATTTTATAATATTTTCGAGTAGTTTCTCAATAGTTGACAATAATACGATCGGCCTGTAATTAGTAACTATACTGTGGTCCTGATTAGATTTGGGAATTGTTACAATTATTCCTTTTATCCATACTGGGAACATTCATTTCGTTCTTTTGAGCCCACGAGACGACTATGTCGTGTACTAACCATTAGTTACGTGAATCAGTAAAACGGTTGAGTTGGTAGTATCGGATGTTTACATTTTCACGTGAATCGAAGTCCTATTTAAGATTCAGGTAGAACGCGTGGAATAAGTGAAACCAGTGAGGTTTCTCCGGCTGTCCTCAGTGTGTGCGGAAGAGGTCAAGAGAGGTTGCTCGGCTCACGGTACAGAAAGTAACCCCATTTTACGTAAACGCGTATGTGTGCTACAGCAATGTGCTCTGGTTGTTACTGCCGCAAGCACCGCAGCGGTAGCGCAGCATACTCTGATCGATAGTCCCCGTTTGAACGACAAGTTGCGAGGACAAACGAGAGCGCGATATTACCAACTTTCAATTCACCGCCTTGCGGTTCCACTGTATACAGAAATATATTTTTTGTTGTTCCCGAGATCGCTGTAAGGTGGGACCTGCGCAACCAAGTGGGACCCATTGTTGCAAGAATCATCTGCAGTTAGCGCAACTCTGATTCTCTTTTGTTACAACATCTTGTGTGCCATATTTGAGTTGCACAGTGAAACCGATTAAGCGGGCATAATTGTTTACTTTTTTTACGCCACTTTTTTTTTTTGTTTTCTCAGAAGCCCCTCGGCCTCTTGGTTATCCTTCGATAGGTCAGTTCTGTGTGTTTTGCTCGGTAGGGTAGTTCACCCTTTGTCTCTTGAGACGTTCACTATCACTCGGTGCCTTTGATCACTCAGACCTTATAGCCCTTAGGACTGTTCTCTACTTCCCGGGAACATCGCTAATCCATTGGGACCTTTCTTAATCTCCCGAAGACACCCGCCCCTGAGTTTGGGACACCTCCCCTAATCGTTTGGGACAACTCATATCCCTCGGGATACTTTCTACCCTCCGAGATCACCCCCCTCGCTCTTTGTCTCTCGGGACGTCCACTATCACTCAGTACCCTTTATCCCTCAGACTTTATATCCCTTGGGACTTTTCTCTACTTCCGGGGAAGATCTCAAATCCTTTGGGATCTTTTTTAATCTCCCGGGAACAACAGCCCTTGAGTTTGGGACACTTCACCTAACTGTTCGGGACACCTCTTTCCCCTCGGGATACTTTCTAATCTCCAAGATTGCCCGTTCTTTAAAACCCCTTTATTTTTCTCTATCCCTCAGAACTCCCTATCTCTTGGGACCAGTTACTGCGCGGAACACCTCGTGCCGCTTAGGACATTTCCCTACGACTCGAGATCGCTTATCCCGCAAAATGACTCGCCCTTCGGGTTTCTATCCCTCAAGCACCCTAGCTCTTGGAGAACCTTATGACTCGGAAATCTCGTTCTCTTGGCTACTTCTGTTCCCCGACTTCTCCACCTCTCGTCTTCGGGGTGACCCCTCGATTAAGTAGAACTTAGATTTGAATCTCCATCTCCATCGTCCTACACGGCGGTGAAATATTTTTCAACTATAGACTGAATTATTAATTTAATAAATTAACGGAAGTGAAGTTTTTAAGTAGTAATATATCTATACTATTAGGAAATTATTGTGGCTCGCACGTGCCGCACACTCCTATCGGGGACTTAGAAATAATCAGGCTTGGGGGGATCCATTAAAGGACTTAATTAAGAATAATACGTGCTTGCGATGTCACAGACCTCACCCACCTGCAAGTCTCGTAGACCACCCCGAATGTTCCTAAGTCTCTCGATTCTTGACACAGCGACGGCAAAATCTTTATATAATATACAGGAATATGGAAAAATGTATATTAGTATATCTGTTTCGACTTTGTAGCCTTGGACACTGTTTGACTAATTATCATTAAAGTTAGCACATATATGTATTTTTTCATGGCTTTAATGCTATCTACTCTGTTGTAACTCGTCACTAAACGGCTCTGTAGCACATCGATAGGCAGGACAGCGTCTGCCAGATTTTGCTAGTACCTCGTGTAACAAGAGGAATATAGTTTCGGTTAACGTAGGATTTTGAGTCGAAATTTCAGAAAATTGTACAAGTTTTAAAACATTAAATTTTTTATTTTTTTTCGGCGAGCAGTACATTTTGACTGTCCGAATTTGTTGGTGCACTCGGTCGATGCCGTCGTTTCGGGAAGCACCGGAATTCGTCGTTACCAACGATAAGCACAACGATTACGATGATTCGAGTATCACAGGAATGAAAGTAGAAAAGACAGGGAGGCAGGGGCAGCTTTGAAAAAGAAATTTCTAAAATAAATGGGCTACGAACGCCGTGTCGAGTAACATTGCGAGTCGAGGACGACAGTGAACGTCCAGAGCACCAACACCGATAGAAGCGACAGGGGTAGCAGATTGGTGGACGTATGGGCGAGAATTTTAACGGGCCATAAAGGTCTTGGCAGCCGAGAGCGACCTGCAGCTTGCGTAGCTTCTCGATACCACGCTACTTCTGCTTCTGGTGGCCTGGATGAAAGGGTTATCTCGAGTGGTCGTTTCTCTTCGTAATTTCAACCATCGTAGAATTCTCGTACATGACCGAGAGCTCCTATCGCCCATTTGCATCCGAGTATATGTTTCGTTCCGCCGAGTGAAAGAATCGCGAGGCTTCGAGGATTGCAAAGAAAGAGGATGTTGTAGAGGTGCAGGCGCGAATAGTCGGAATTGATACTGGGGAATGATTCCATTACGAAAGTGGCCGTAATCGAGACGTCCAGGAAGCACCAGTGCGTAAAAAAGCAGCACATGGCCCTGTAGCATTATTTTAACCCTTAGAGGGCCGGGATGACGCCTCCAGGCGTCAACCCCCCACCCCCCAAAGTTTCGACCTTAGTTGAGTGATTGGGGGATATCATTTTCCCACTTTTCTATAGGGAGAAAATGCCTCAAATCCCGGCCCTCTAAGGGTTAAGGGAATTAGATACCACCACTTTTTTTCCACTGAACTATAGCATTAAAGTATTTTAAAAAAAATGTATTGGCATAAGAGCGATTTCATAGAATTATTTTTTTCTAAATTTCAGACGATTGTGAATATCGTTTGTAATTTGTAATATTAAACAATATTGTACGTAAACAATTACCTCAAATTTAAATTTAAATTGTTCATTGTTACTTACTGCAGTAATCTTTGTTCGTTTTTTATTCGGTTTGTTCGTTATTTCACATGTCCACGTTATTTTCAAAAAAAGAGTTCATACAATAATGTCTGTATTAATCTGTACGTGTGTAAATCATATTCGAACATGTCGGATAAAATTCAGAAGGACCTTACGGTATAGAGTCAAAATTTATCATGCTTATCACACGAAGTTCGTAAGATTTCACGTTGGTCGGTCATGTCAACGGCTGAGATGACACATAACCCTCTCGCTCATCGTGACAGCGCGGCGATGTGAGGCGTTGCCACAACGCGGGCAAATAGGCATTTTGTATTTCTGCATTCAACGTCCGAGATTTTCTCAAGTAATTTTCTCACATCTTTCATGTCTTTCAGATAGAAAAAAGCGAAACATTTTCTTCACAACAAATTATCGTTTTACAACAATTTTTAAACTATTGCATGTCTCATTTCGAAGTCTAGGTATGTGAAATGCTACGTCGACGTGCCAACGATTTCAGGACGACTCCGCAGTTCAACGTTTAGTGAGTCTCTGCGTTACGTTCGAGTCAACAAAACCCCTACGTAACAAGTTTCAGTGCGGAAATAAATGGCGCGACAGACTAGGCTAGAAAATCATTTCAGACCATTCTGAATTTCGTCCGTTACATGGTTTTTATTTCCCAAATAATTTTTCAGATAAAATAATAATTTTTTAAGAAACCTCCTAGAGGTTTCTCCTTGCCAAAACGTCGGCCCCCGCCGAGCGTTGAGTCCTTTCTGAAAATGTCCTGGAGAATTCTCCTTTTACATGTAATTAATGACAGAAGTATAAAAACCACATATATTATAGAATTAACTAATACCATTATAGAATAAAGTATAAAGATCTTTATTATGAAAAATCATTTATCGTTTTAACGAAAATGTAGGGAAATCGCTATCCATTTACATAAAAATCAAAAATTCTTTTTTTTTGCAATACTTTCTTCTCATATATATTTTGCATGTGATGAGAAAATAAACGTTGTCTACACATTTGTTCAAAATTATTTTTCTAGAAGGAAAACAGTTTCCTTCCACAATTATTTATATTTAGACTGGTTATAAAAAAAATAATAATTAATGAGTCCCATAGAATCTATAACACGCTTTTGTAACGTCCGAAGTGACAAAACAATTGCCCTGTTTTTTACCTTGGCTACAGCTAATTGGTCAGGGATACGCGCTGAACGGTTTGATTAGTTCGAAGATAAATTTTCTTTATTAAAAGAAGATTGAAAGAATGATGGTTGTCAAATTTTGTGTACGTATCTGTTAGTTAATAGAAAAAGACTTAGTTAGTGAGAACTCGCGGTGGTCCGCGCAAGACTTTGAGTATGAATATGAATTTTTTCGAGTTCGCTTACCACTGATTGGTTCACTTTGACTCATTTATTTGTTCTGGTAGTTGATGAGTGTTGGTTGTACAAAGTGATATTGACGAAGAATATGAAATATGCGCCCGTAAATACTGATCTATTTCACTTCTAGTGTTACGCAGAGTTAGGAAAGGGCAGTTTCTTTACTCTAATTGGTCGAAAAAACTCTCGTCTCCGTCACAGTTTGACAGATTTCTTCGTCTTAAACCTAATGAGTGAAATTTTTGGGAGTCAAAGACGGCTAGTTTCACGCCTCTATTGGCTAGATCTGCCGTCTTCGACTTCCTTCGTAGCGCATGGGGTACCCCTTCGACTGCGATCTGGTAGAAGGCCTTAGACCCCTCTTTCGCAACTAGTACCGTCTACCCCTCCTGCGGTAATCGATCTATATTCCTTTTTACCGACTACCAACTGCAGGGCCTTTTTTGTAGCATACGGCAGTGTTTGTAGGGTTACCAATTTCTGGGGCAAGGGTCAATCGGCATGTAACACTTTCGAAAAAACAAAAACTAGTTAATACCTTCAATAATCCTGGCTTCAAATTCAGTTCACTTTTTCATAAGTCTCTTGATTCCTCTACCGGACAATTAATTCTCGTTCTAATTCCCAAAAGCCTTTGCGTTAGACTTCACCGAACCAGGAATTTTTTAAAATCTCTCTTTTCTCGTTTAAAGCTTAATGGTAATGAGCTCGCTTATCACTGACAACTATTCGTGCTACGTATCGCGACGGAAATATAAACCAAGGCTGAAAACAAGAGAGAAAACCAAGCGGTTAAAGCAAGTCTCGTATTGCCTAGACAGGCTCTGCGAGAACAAGAGGTATAACCGAAAACGCGTGGGGGGTGAGAATTGGGCTAAGGTCTTAGCTTTCGTGGTGAAGAGATATATCTGTTGGCGGGAATGGGTAGAAGGGGAAAAGGAGGTGATCGTGCACGTAGATCGGTACGTACTATGTTTACTACACTATATATATCGAGTATTCGTAAGGGTATTCACGGACGAGTGAGGAAACGATGCTTTAATAGCCTGAAGCACATACATAGTCAAGGTCTTCTTGGCACGCGAGTCTTTACTGCGAAAGCGACGCCGGTAGATTTACCGTCAAGATTATGGCTAGGAGTGGAGTCGATCCTCTTCTGGCCGTTTCCTCTCTATATCTCACGCACTCACAATACTTCGGTAGGTTTTCTTATGCACTCTATTCACTTGTGATGTTCTTGTCCCAGACCACGAAATACAAACTGCGAGTGAATGAGGTGTGAGGAATCGAATAGCCGTTTTTGCGGTGCATATAGAAAGAAGTCTACTGCATTAATGTTTCCAGCAAGAATCGTCATCCAAATGTGTCTGGTCTTTGAACAGAGAACAAAATGTATTAGATACCTTCGAAATTAATGTGATGAATGATTATCATATTCTTGGTGGGGTAATTTTCAAACTAAAAAGCGTAATTCTTCTTATATTCTCTACTGATGAAGTGAAATTTTAATGGTTTAAAAAGTATCGTCGAAAATAATAATTTGTAACAAAGGAGATTATTACAAGCTCTGCTCCACAGGCTGCTTTGAAAGCTACCACACATCATTCATTTTATTCATTTTTATTATTCCCCGAATGTATTTCTGATTTCGTCAATAGTTTGTGTGGAAATCCTCTCCTAAGACTAGGAGGAGTGTGAAACTTTTATTAAGCATCATAAAAGACACTATGGCAGCCTAGGCAAAGTGACGCGGTGAGATTGTAGGCTGGAGAAGAGAGGAAATCTGCTACGCCAGCCAGCTAAGGAGTATACGCCGTGTCACACGAGCAGCCTTGACTTAAGGTAAACGTACCAATGGCGGGACAGGTCCCAATTGAGGGACTCTATATGAATATTTGTATATATCAAGAATTCAATTAAGAAAATATAAATAATAACTCTTACAAATACTCTTATGTGTCCACCGATCCGCACATTTCACGTCCCGAGATCGGGACATGTAGAAAAATACCCGTCCCAGCATTGCTACATTCTACATTTTTCAGCGTTTTAATTAATAACTGTTTTTCACACAATCAAAAATATTTTTATTGTATGCTTTTCGGAAACTAGAAACTCTAAGCTTACGATTTTTTACCACCATTTGCTAAAATAATAAATATATGGATGCGAAAATTGGTATACAAAACAGACATTGCCTTAAACGTCCCGCCATTGGTACGTTTACTTATAGTATATCGGCTCAGTGCTGGAGGCCAATGCTAGCAATTTGGCAGTTCATTGTTTGTGTTAAAAAATAAAGGAGCATTCCGCAGCTATTTTCATAATATTACTTTATTATTATATCATCGATAAACAAAAAAAAAAAAAAAAGAAAAGAATGTCGTTCACAGGTACAATTTTTGTAATTGCTCTTGGCAAAGTGACGACAGCGGGATTCGAACCTGAGACCTATACGTCCTACCTAACTACTTAACTACCTAACGAGCACGCTAAACACTGGGCCAAACCGACTATGTCCTTATACTTTAAGTATGTAATAATTGTGTCTAGAATAACAGCCACAAGTTTATGGGATAGATTGTGATCAAATTTGACACAAGAAAGTTTTTGAGGTCGCTTATTGTAAAACGCTTAATTAATAATTTCAAATTGGGAGTCCAACATAGCCAAATGCAAAAAAATGCAACCGATGAGTTTATTTTTATAATAAGTAGTGCTCTGCGCTGTTGACACAACTCTAATTACCAGTCTCAGCTCCATATATTTGTGTTTTGGCCTTCGTTGACATGTTGACGACGGGACAAAAAAATGTATGGTGCAGTATGGGCCCAGTACTCAGTCGTATGTCGGTCGGATACTGCCAAAATCTGCAGGCCGTCATCACGGCAACCATCGGCCCAGTTTATGGCCAGTACTTGGACGTCTGTAAACCACGCGTCGGTTATATTATGCAGCCTGTATAAACATTAACATTGGGGCAATATAAACCCAGTACGCGGTCGAATGTCAGGCAAAAAGGGGCAAAGTTAGCTAGCATACGGTAAAACAATGTTCGGTCTGGTTCGCGGCCGGTACTTAAACAACTCTCACCTGAGTACTGTCTCCTTTATCTTGGTAGTAGTGACTGACAGAACCGGCACAGAATAAGGCCAGTATTCAAATAATATTGCGACGGTACTCATCAACAACGTTTGGCCGTCAAATCCGTTTCACTACTGGACCGTGTTGGTAACTCTGGCTGTATACCAGAATTCGTTTGTAGAATAGTCTTTCGTACAATACTCGTGCGATAAACGTTTTTTCGAACTCTTGTGATAACAACATTTGCCTTCGGCTTGAAGTGCAAAATAACACTCGTTAGAAAATATTCTATCGCACTATTGTCGTAAAGTATTATTTTAGTCCGTGCAATTGTTTTCATAGCTACGGTTATTACGAAAATAGTTATAGTGACTATAAAAAATTGGTTATACAAACTAAAAATGAGTAGTTGTCACTTCACAGTAACTAGTACCATAATTTCCTATCAATGTGCAGACAAAGTCATGTCATGGAGAAAAAAAAAAGAATTGTATCAACTAGAGGAAAATCAAGGAAGAGTGCGAATACTAATCAAATCAAACTCCCGGTGATAAGTTTTTCGATCTGGATTTTTTTCTGGTCAATCCGAATGGTATTATTGAATGTTAAACGCGAAATTCGAGTTAAAAGCGTTTTCAGAGGCATGTTGTGGTAGAGCCGAGGGAAATGGGTAGATAACCCAGCGTTCCCGTGATATCTGACTGACATGTGGAATCACTGTAGCGTGAATTGAGTGACATAGATGTATAGGAGTTGAGAGTGCGCGCGGGAAAAGCCTTGCGGATGACGTGTGCATCCTGGTATAGCGGGTGAGTGAGAGGAACGATAAATAGATTCTCTTTCTTGTTCTCGTTCTCCTTCCGTAGGTAATAACAATTCACGGAGAGAAGAACCCATAAAAAATAACAAATTTATGTGGTTGAAGGTGCGTACGGTAGGCAACGTGGTACACCAACACCACTACCGGTTTTATCGCAATTTACTTCTAACTGACCGCAAAACGACGTAGGTCCCTCTGTGCAAACATGTTACCGCAGGTGCTGCAGACAAAACGATATACACACGCTCATAAAGTACCGTATTTGGAGAAAGAAAAACAATAATACTAATGTGGACGATAGGTCTTAAGCCTGCAACCTCTGGATTACCTGTCAAGAGCTCGGCGGCCTCGGCTACTCGACTCATTGTCATTGCTAATACATATATACCTCATATGCTATCTGCTGTAATTTATGGTCTCGTGTGAGGAATAAATGTGAAATAGTTAACATCGAACCAAAGATGCACTTGACCAGTAATTCAGAGATTATCGGTTGAATATCTGTCGTCAACATTAATTTTTTTTTCTCCAAATACGATTTTTCGGAAACGCGCGTATATCTTCTTGTTCCAGTCATTTTAAATCAGCAATTACAATTACCAATCAAACTGAAATATGATCGGGCGTTCTGTCCTTTTCCGCGGTACAATTTTTGCCCAAAACGACCTATGTCGTGTTGCGGTCGCTTATCGGTGGCATGACTTTCTATAGGGTTCACTCTTTGCGGAGAATAGACAAAATCGACTGCATACCTCGGAGATCCTGACGCAAGAGAGCGAATCGAGTGCACGCAACATGCCCATCCCCGGCAAGGCCCGGAAATCAGCGGGAGTCGTGCGCGGAAGTCGGCAACAGAGGCAGGCGGGAGTTCATTGCAGTGGCGCTCGGGAGTCGACAGCAGCGCCGTGGCGTCGATCGAACAACGGCGTTAAGAGGCAGCGATACACCAGTGGAAATTTGGTCGCCCAATGTTAAACGCCTATACGGCTTTCTCTTTCGCACCTTTATGTTTTCTATTCTCCTGAACAAATGGCTTTCAATATCGAAAAGTCCAAAGCTTAGGCCAATTCTGCAATACTTTTGCACAGTCTATCAAATTTTAACCGCTTTTTATCGAGTAATTTAGGCAAAAACAAGTTACAAAATTTTCAGCTGTGGTGGAAAGTGGTGGGGGAAGTACCACTGCCTCTTCCGAGTAAGTCTACCTTTCTCCTACTTATTACGATGTGAACGAGGTTGCTTTTGCGTTGCTTTCAAGTTATCTGCTGTTTTATAACGACTTATTATTTATTTCTATTATATTTATATTATATTATTTATATTATTTATATTATAAGTAATTATACCGGTCAATCAGACATTAATGACGGTATAACTTACACGTCACTGCACGATTGCACTGCGTCGTTTTGCATACTGCCCGAAAGGTTAGGAGATTAGAACTTCGACAATTCTTCTTATAGTTCTTATTCTCATTCGCGATAATTCGTCATTAGTTATATAGAAAAAACGACACGGGCCAAATATTCAAACGACAGCGCAGAAAATTTTCGAATTGATGCACGAAAGCGATAACGATTACTGCAATTTCAGGTAAAAAATACCAATCGTCCAGCAATCACCATCTAGCCTAAATTATCACAGCGTAAGTCACCAGGAGATCTAGCAGAATTTCTCGAGTTTCCCGATAAAGTTTGCTAGAGCGGATTTAAAGAATATGGATATACATAGAAGTGCGCTTTCTTCGTGCAGAAACTGAAATACGCATAAAAAAAGACGAAAAATGCATGATACTCCAGTTTCTGCGCATCTTCAGCGTGATCATGGGATCGGCACTTCTATGTACGTCCATATTCTTTGGTGGCCTGGTAGTCTCATCCGGTACTAAAATTTTCTGGCAGTTTCTACCGGATATATCGCACTTTTACTGGACTCTTCTCTTCGTGTAGGTAATGTACTATATACGAGTATACTCATGGGCTTTGTGTACCCATGTTGTGGGGTCGGTACCGAGAGGCACCGAGAGACCGAATGTAATTACGGGGAAAGATGACGCGTCGTGTGTCGCGTGCCTCCAAGACATCAGTCACTCCTCTCCAGACCGCACAGTAACGATGCGCGCGCGCCTCGCCACTGCCGCATAGTCTCCATCAACCCCCTCTTTCATCTTTTTGCTTCTCTCGCCAACACCAAGCGAAGAGCGATGAGCCACAATTTAACGCAAAAAAAGTTGGGAATTGAAGAAAACGTAAAATGAAATTTTCGTTACACAGCAATTTGAAAATAATCTTTCTTGTAAAATGCTTTTCAAAGCTATCATTTGCAATTGGTAAGCTTAAGCATTGCCGATGATCATTTTTGATTAAAAAAACATCTATAAATGGAAACATTATACTTTTTAAAATAAAAGTCATTTAAAGAATAGAAATTATGTAGCTAATGATATTTTAACATATTTTAATGAACGTAAAAGTTTGGAATACTTCACATTTTTTAATTTTAATGTCAACCTTTGTATTTTTTCAGTTTTATATGTTTTAGCAAATTCGGGGATAAAAAAGAATTTCCTTTTCCACTTTCGTATGAAACTAAAATGTTTTTCACGGTCACAGTATCTCCGTGAATTTCTTCGATCTTATTTGGTTAGACAATTTTTTTCACTTTGATATTAAAGCAAATAATTAAAAATTGTGAATGAAAAAGAGGGGGAAAATAGGGACATAATTGAAAAAATATAGCAATAAAACGAGGAAGAACTACAAAAGAATTTTAAGTATACCGTCATAAGAATTTTAAAAAAAGTCCAAGCCAATGTTTCCGCTACGATGAAGAAAAAATTGTGTTCCTGAATAACGTTTAGAAATATACCTGATATGGGATTTATCAAGGGTTCATCAGAATATAAATTTTTTTTGTCTCAGGAATTCACGTATTATCGGAATAACCAGTACAACTGAAATTTATACAAATATGCTTGTGATATTCATATTCATGTAGTAGGAAAAAGAATCTGGCAAGCTATTCGGGTGTCTCGGCATCAATAGTATCGTTTTCACGCTTTAGTTGTCCCTGGCTCGTCGTAATGGCTGCACTGTAAATGCAAGCCAGTCAACAGGGTTGATGCTTCTATCTGTTTGGTGTTGGCAGCCTAGCAGCAGAATATACAGCCAGAAAGAGGTAGACAAAAGGGTCGCTGGTTCTGTTTCTCTTCTGGCCGCGAGGGTGGCTTGCGTTTCAACTCATTGTCACGATCGCGGTGTAGGTGATCCACCAGCAGTTGACAATAAACACCTCTGCCTTGTTCTTGTTTCGTTCCTCATTCTTCGCTCTTTCATTTTCGCGCTACGCCTTAGCGTCGGTCTTTAACACCCATTGGGACTAAACACTTCAGCGCTTTCCTTGGAATACAAGATTGCGATTTTGGCAGCCGCTTCGTAAGTAAAATTGAGTCGGAACGAACATGGTAAGACTTCAGATAAGGAGAATCGCAGTGTAGGTATTATAGTTTGTGCAAAAAATAATTCAGGGTCGAATTTATAGTTCCGAGTTTGAAGTCAGATTCAAACTTGAGTTCAAAATGAAGTTCAAGCTTTTGTTTTCGTATGTATAACGGCTGAATGTATCAGACCGAAACAGAATAAACAGAATATCAGCCTGTGCACCAAAAAATAGAAATAAAATTAATAAAACATGTTGCTCTTTATTTTACTATTTATTTTTGTATTTTTGCTACTTCAGGTAAACTACTGGAAGCCGTGAAGGTTTAGATCAGATTTCAATACCAGAGCTCCATTTTAAACGTAAAAGAATCTCACACCGAATTTCATTATGGTCCGCAGCTGCGTGCTCAAGTTATTGTGTTTTCGGATGATACAGACAGACAAACGGACAGATAGAAATGAGCTAGTGTGTTTTTTAATAATCTGGTCCACTTTGAATATGTGTTTCCATCAAAATGCAGAAAATCTGGAATCTTTTTTAATACGAAGTGTGTAAAAGGAGAAAGGATAAAACGAAATCCATTATAATCGATTGAATACCGCAGCTCATACCAAAATATCAGTTCTATTTTTGAGATGCATTTTTGCATGCATATAGTAATAGTTCATAAAAAATGGTACAATGGTTTTGAACGATATATTAATATCATTCCTATGCTTGAACCTTAAAACATATTCGAAAAACGTAGTAAAATTTCGAATACGAAAGTTAGGTAGAAATAGGTTTAAAAAATGCATGTTGACAATGCTGTCATCTGCACGACATGGACACCATTTTTAATAATATATCAGCTATTGCCTCGTTTGAAGCGATTCGGGAATAGTCAAATTTCCCGGTAAACGCGTCACTTCACAAAACGACGTATTCCATGCGTAAATAGAGCGGGTGGAAGCGAATTTAGTGCGCGTGTCGAATTGGCAAAAAATAGTCAGGTGTGCAAGGGAAAAAGATCGAAAGAGCAAAAGAGAATGAGTGAACGTACGAACGAACGAACGCGAGCCTGTATCCGCGGCTCGCTGCGGATTGCAGAGAGAACGAGGTAAAAAAAAAGCAAATAAATGACAGGACTACAGTGTGGTTGAAGGTGGAGTAGGGGATGCAAGAGGTGAGAGAGAAAAATGGGGGTAAAAAGCTCGACAGCCATCATTGTATCGACGTGATGTACATCAACGACTCGGACGTGTTTACGGTATATCGATTTTCTACATCAAAAGCCAAATCTACTTCGGAATTGTTCTTCAGCAAATTGGACTGACTGACACATGACCCTTTTGATTGACTCTGCAATTTTTATTTATGATTTGCATAACTCTAAAATCCACTACTTTTTTAAATCCGAAAGAAATATGAGACCTGTTTTCGAAAAAACAATTTTTTTTTCGGCTGCAACCGACGACTTCATCTATTCTTTTCGGCCTTAAAACAATATAATAATTGGAAAAATAGTAAGACGACAATGAGCAACAGCTAGAAACTGTTTGTCACACATGCATTGCAATTTTTTTTTTGGAAAATACAGATTTTTAGTGAGCTATAACTATACTATAACGTACTATAACGTGTTTTATTTTATTCAGTGCGAGAACCTTGTTACAAAAAAATTTCATACGATACTCGTGCGGTAAACGTTTTTAGAATTGGCGTGATTACAACACTCACCTTCGACTAGTATTGTAAACTTCCGTACGTCAGACAAAATTTAATCGTACTAGTATCGTAAACTACTATCTTCATTGTAACTTGCAGTTAGAAATAGATTTTCGTGTCTTCGGTTGAGCTGTGCAGTTCATAAGTGTTCCCCGTGAAATGGAGTTGCTTATTTTCGTCCTTGAAAATTCAATTGAGTGGATAGGAAACAAAATCGTCTGTTCGGTGTGACAGTCGTCAAAAATTCATCTTGAAAATCGTCTTATACGTCTTTCACAAAGTCATTGGTTGTGTTATCCGGGGAATGATGATATTCAGGGAAAAATCGTTTTCTTGAACATAAAACCAAAAATCTTTTTCATGTATAAAATCTTTATGAGAATTGGTGGAGTTTGGCAACTGGGCTGAAAAGAAAGCCAAATAATTGGTCATTTTCTCATGCTTTTTTGTGTTTCAGGCATTAGATATATCCAATCTCTACAATATCAGTCTATGTCAATTTGAACCTAGAACATGATTTATTTATTCTTTTTTTTACAAATATTTTATTGACGTTAAAGCTGTTAGTATTTCTTGAATATAGTATTAGTAGGAGATTCGAGACTGAATAAAATACTGAGTGTTATGGTTGCCCATTTTTTGTTTCTATTTCCGATTTATTGCGATTGTTGAGAATCTGTAACCATTTTTTGTATTATATAGTGAATATCGCGACTTTCAAGTCCGAGGGTTCTACTTGGAATATCTCTCAAGTTTACGAAAGAGGATAAGGAAGTTACCAACATTTTATGGAAGGCTATTGTGGTGTTACTGAAATTAATTTTAAAAATCAATCGCCGTATCCATAGATAAACTGCACCCATGCTGATCAATAAGGATGGAATTTAACAAATACTGATGTAAAATGTGCAATTCTTTATAATACCGAGATGACATGAGGGGTGAGCGGTTACAAAAACTTATGAGAATGAAAATTTTTTTGAAAATTTTCAAGACTGTTGAGCGGCCTCTAAATAATTTTTTCTCAGAGCTCCATTTTTCATCAAAACTGTTAATTCACCAGAAACTCTAAATTTATTGAGTGAAATAAAGAAATAGCGCTAAAATTTAGGCCACCTTAATGTGAATAGACTGTTGAGTCATTTGAAATGCTATTTCAACTGAGGGCACTTGAAAATAAAATGCAATAAAAATATATTATATATATAAATAAATATTAACACTCCCTCACAACGTTCACTCACTTCAGTCTATAAAGGGTTCATAAAAAATAACTAAAAAAAATAAATAAATAAAAAAGATGAAAACGAAGTTGATGATATTGTAGCAGGCGACGGAGAGTTGAGTGTCGCACATGCTGTGCACTTCCCTCACTTCAACTCCCTTTCCAGCCGCTCTCCTTCTTCTAATATCAACCTATATATGCAGCAGAACGTACATAGGCACGTAATACGTAATGTATGCGCATAATGGGAGCGTAATAACGTGGCACTCGCGACGCTGTCGACGTCGTCGAGGAAAGAAAGCTGGAGGACGACGTACGCGACAGGAAAAGTGTGCGTTCAACATGCACAATACTATACGTACGAAAGTACGAAAGCAGCACGGCTGCTCTGGTCCTGCTGCTACTACTGCGAGGTATGCTACTGAGTTTTGTATGTACCTACTGATACGCAGTCAGAGGACTCGTATTATGTTATACGTACTATATATGCGGCATTCTCTGTCAATTCAGCAACTTTTTTGAACCCTCTCAAATATTTCCACTAATTAGCCACATCAAACTACCACTTGACGGTATTTTTTTTTACTATTTTTTCTCCATTTTTAAATATCTCATTTGAGATGCATTAAAAAAATATGTTGCTGTGTAGAAAATCGACAAATCTTGAGGACTACAAGTAAGATAAAATGAATAATACATGTAGTTTTTTTAAGCTTTCATTCATATTTCACTACGAAAATGTGAAGTTTTTTTTTCGACAAAAATTCTTTTCATTTCGCTAAAACGCAAAAGCTAAAAATGGAAAATATACGAAATGTGATCAAATTGTGCACGTCAATCAAGAGAAATTTTCGATTATTTCATATAATATAATTTCTTACATTAACATTTGTTTCCATATGTTATAGTTTCCGAAATCTATATTGTAAAAACGGTGTTTTCTGAAATGATGCGTTCTAACATCTAAAAAATTATAAGGAGTAGGGTCAACTACTACTTAAATTTGTATAATTATGAAAAATGTTTGAGAGACTCAGAATACTGCGGCTAAATTGACCGAGAATGCCTTATATATAGATATGTATATAGCTATCTACAGTTACTGGTGCTCGTCCTCTCTTAGCATCCTTCGAGCAGGGACGGAATAGAGATATTAGAGAGGGAGGCAGGCGAAAATTCAAAAGGAGCTAGTACGAGGAGAAAACAGGAAGAAAGAGGCACAGATTGGAATGTAAAGAGAGTGAGAGAGAGTTTACGAATATAGCTGATATAATGCATATATGGATGTGCCTACATATATGTCTTATGTACTACCTATATATGCGTTTGTACATAGTGCCCATATATAGTAGTTGCTGCAGGAGTACAGAAAGGAGTATATGTACATTGGTATAGACATTAGGACTGTTGTATGGGGTAACTCAAGGAGAGATGGTCGATAATTTTTTCAGAGATTCGTACTTCCAAATTTTGATTTTCTTCGAAAAATAAAATTTCCCCCACTTTGCCCTAGTAAAATAAAAAACTTTTCGAAGCGGTTCGTCCGTACATTTCTCTATAAAATCTTCTCAATACCAATTTTCAGTGTTATGTATTAATGACCCTGAATATTAAACCAAGAATGATAAAGCCATTATTTCCAGTTTTTTTTAAAGAATGGCTTGTTAATTTTTCAAAATATATAAAGCACCGAAATTTGTCATGTTATCAAAATGTCTATATTATTGTATGGTCGAAAGTCCTTCAATATGAAGTTCCTTCGTATTTTCGATTTTAAATGTTAAGATTTTTTAATGGTTCAGGGTTAATTTAAATAATATAAAATAAAACATACGAATTGAGCCGTAAAAATATGATTATCTTTATTGGCTCGAGTGGGAAAAGCCTTGCGGCATAAAAACCCACGTTAACAATTATCGCATACGGTAATTATTACAAAATTTGCATTTTTACGTTATTCACTAACGCATAACCTGTACGAGCTATGATTTCGACTTTGTAATTCACACCAGAAAGGATCTAGAGCCGTTGCCGTCCTTTTGGTAGAATATGGATAGTTAAGGATCGAAGAATCTAGAGCCGTTGCCGTCCTTTTGGTAGAATATGGATAGTTAAGGATCGAAGAATCTAGAGCCGTTGCCGTCCTTTTGGTAGAATATGGATAGTTAAGGATCGAAGAATCTAGAGCCGTTGCCGTCCTTTTGGTAGAATATGGATAGTTAAGGATCGAAGAATCTAGAGCCGTTGCCGTTCTCGCAATTTCCTTAACCTCGCGTATTCTTTCTCGTCAACCTCGTTAGGTTGGTCGAATGAGAATTGTTTCGTCTCAATGTGTCACTGTGGGTCGCTCGGCGACAACTGACTCACAGGGTCCCATATGCCTCTCGATCCCTTAGTCTCGAGAATAAGACTACATTCTATTGAGAGCCGATATGGCCTCAGAGTTACGGTTCGCTCGCGATACCGCGAACGTAAATATTTTTCTACGTCACCCAAAAATTATTCTTCTTTCTTACCTTGATCCCATCTTCTTTAAAGATATAAGTGAAAGAAAAATGGGAGACAAAAAAAAATGTACCATGTACGAAAATCTGGTATACTGTAAAAAACATTTTTCCGAATTTTACAGGCACACAAAATTCGGATGCATATACTGTATATTAGTTTTCAGATACATTCAATATCGGCCTATTAAACTGAAAATTACAATACTCACTTACTTTAATTTTCAAATACCAGTATTATAGAATTGTCCTGGTATTGTTGAATTTACAATAAAATTTTATTAATATATCATCAATATATGCGATTAGCAAATTTCATATGCATTTTTAACATTGCAACGAGAATAGTTGAGGACGATTTAAAAAAAATGAATTTTCAAGAAATGTTTATACTTGATTTTTGAAAAATAATTTCGACCCTAATGGCCATCTTACTAGGAGTCACCTTAGGTTCGACTTGGTAGTTTGCAACTGCGGGAACAGCTCGGGATCGGAACAGCTCTCGGCCGCGTGTTTGCGGAGTGCTGGTTTCTCGTCGTACGTACATACTAGTATATATAGAGCGGTGAAGCCTTCCGAGTGGCGTCCCGGTGCGGATTCTGCCACGGGCGCTATTAATCGAGCCAATGCAAATTCGCGCGGGACCCCGGAGGTGCACCGCGAGGAAAACCCGTCGCGGCTTCTCTGCACTCGTGTTCTACCGACTCGACGAGTTCTCATACGAATAGGTACACCGATATACTGCCAACAGTGCACCGCGGTACAAGCTTTTCGGGAATTTGCATTGAAATACAGGTGCCCCTGTTCGTTGCACCAAAATTAATGTACATCTCATCCGAAAACCATCTAACAATTTACCGCTTGACATAAAACATACAAAATGTAAAAAAGAAAAGAAAAAATACATCTATACTGTGACTAGCAATAATTTTAGCAATTTCATTCCAGACATCAACACACGAATTGTCTGAAATATTTTTAATAATGTTTTTCTTAATTTAAATTTAATATTATCCATTATTGTTTTTCTTTGTTTTACGTTAACCTTTTTTCTCATTTGACGGTGGCCATCCCAGTCGTTTGCATTATTGATTACACTCCCAATCACATCTTGTATTTTTCTTTCTGTCATATTTGTGTCACAAATCTTAGGAAGAACCCTCATGTCAATTACTTTTGGCTGGCAAGGGTAGTTCGATCAGGCGCATCGGATTTTTACCTTACCTGGCTGTGATGGCAATAACTTCAGGTTAACTCGATTGTAGATGTCGTCTTGATATAAGACCCGGTCCGGATGCAGGCCTGATCCTGTTGCCCTGATCAGGCATGCCGCATTCATACCCGAACCGGCCCTGATATTATATCAGGTGACCGGAACGAATTTTTACTCGGGTAGTATCGAAAATTGTGAATAAAAAGTACGTGTTTTCCACGCACTGTAAGCAATCTGTGAATTTCCCATAATTTTAGATAAATAGTTCGCATGAATAATCGAATTCCAATTTTCTATTTGAAGCCTGGAATAAGTAATAAAAAGCATTCCCAAGTTATTTCAATTATAAAATATACCACCCCTAAATTTTGTTCTTAAATAAAAATACAAACTTTTTATTTTGTTATTAAAAAAATTGTTTTTCCTGTTCTCGAGTGGTAGAAACGTTGACAGGAGTTTACTCGAAGCTCTGACTCCATCCACTGTATTTTCCAGCCGATTTTCAGTGCATTTCGACGTCTCGAGTCTCATCGTCCGTCGACGTTGGTTCCTCTCTCTCTCTCTCTCTACAGACTTTCGATGATCGATCGCCGCTTTTCGTTCTTGGTGCTTTTGCTGCTTTTCCGTCTCCCCGGGTTGCGCTTCTTGCTTTTTGCTTTTCGGCGTGGTGAACGCCGCGGCTCCTGCTGTGCGAGAAACGCTCGCTCGGGCTTCTCGTCCATCGCGAGCACCTTTCGCCTCATCTTACCGCCAACTCTTGCCAAGAATCTATTCATCCATTTGCTACGTGACGCGACGCCCCCTCCCGCCTTCCTGTATGTGTACTATGGATCCCTCATCCTTATTCCTTTCCTCAAACCCTTGGACTCGAATAATAATTTATGCCGGGCGCAACCGCCAGGGCCCCGCAGCATTGACGGCACGTGAAATTATTTTCCGATCGTTCTATCGAACACCTCGTAAATTTCTTTTCACCGTATCGACCGATCGCAGGATTTGGGGGATCTCGTTAAAACTCTTTCTTTCCTCAAGTGTCGAATATTCCGTGAATTTTATCAAGATCCTCTTTCAATTCTCTCTCGCAGATTTTGTAAAAGGACTTCCAAGTCAAATTTCCTTCCTCGCACTAAATGAAAAATAAATTAAGGGAATAAATGATCCTCGAATTTTGTACAATTCATGAAACGTTTTTTGAAACAATGACATATTTAGTAAAATAAAGCAAATATTTAATTTACTTGAACCAATTGTTTCAGAATTGTTTCAGAATTTCAGAACCGAATTCAATGAAATCATGCAGTTCGTATAATTTTTGTTCAGTACACAGAGGAAATTTTGTTTCGTGAAAAAAAAAAGTTTGCTTTACTTATTTTTCATCAATATCAAGTTTGTTTGATAATAAACGAACCGACAAATATTTACACATGATATCGATGATTCGTTCTGATTGATCTCACTCGTGTGCTGTTGACAAACGCTTTGCGCCCTGTACAGAACGTTGGATTTACACAAATTCGTGCTAATTCTAAACTAATAGTCTGACGTGTGTCTGTGTGTATGTGTACACCGAGTATACACACAAAGGGATGTAGGATACACAGGTAGGATGTCCTCATCGCAAAATCCGCTCGAAAGCACTGCGGCCATTGTGGTGGTCAGGGCTCGGGCCTAATCCCATTAAGTCCCTCGATAGAGCATCCCCGTCCCTCTCATTCTGGCTGCTGTAAGCCATCTGCATCGCACACCGAAATAATCGCAGCTTCGTGTAGTCATGCACTAATGATGTTAATTCAATTCCGCATCTACTGGCGTATATATTACGTGCGTAATGGACCGTATTAAGATAACTGGGAGGGGGGATGAAAAGCAGTGGAAACGATTCATCAAGCGATTGCTCTGTGAGCAATCATCATACTTATTGCTGTTATCAACAAAACATTCATAAAGCCTTGAATATCATAAACATAACGTGGGCTTAGAAAATAATTTTTGTTTAAAAAGAATTATTTTTCAATTCCGAATTTCTACAAATTTATACTATGAAGAGGCTTATTATACAACTAACAATATATTAGTTGTGTATCATTTGATTTCCTTCACTAACTGGGTCAAGCGAATGAAAATTTTGTATCATTTGCATTGTTAAAAATGAATTAATGTAAATACTACGCGCGTAATGGACCATATTAAGATAACTGGGATGATGGATGAAAAGCTCTGGATACGATTGATCAAGCGATTGCTCTGTGAGCAATCATCATACTTATTGCTGTTATCAACAAAACATTCATAAAGCCTTGAATATTATAAACATAACGTGGGCTTAGAAAATAATTTTTGTTTAAAAAGAATTATTTTTCAATTCCGAATTTCTACAAATTTATACTATGAAGAGGCTTATTATACAACTAACAATATATTAGTTGTGTATCATTTGATTTCCTTCACTAACTGGGTTAAGCGAATAAAAGTTTAGTATTATTAGCATTGTTAAAAATGAATTAATGTAAGTACTACGCGCAACCAAATTCATATCAGTCGGTTAGCCCAACTATTGGAATAGTATGAATTAGTTAACCCAACTATATTGAGGATCCTGGATAAAAAACGCATTTTATCCGTATAATAACAAACTACATTCGTCATTAGAGTAAGTTAATTGAATTTACCACCTAATTGGAAGTTGTTCACCTAAGTACCTAATCATCTGGCTGTGGGAGCACTAAGTCAGTTAGTTGGATCAACGATTTTTGTTGTTACTATAAACAAACAGTACTTTCCGTGTAATTTAGGATAATACAAATAAGGTTAAGGTAAATTCACTTTCATAAAGTTACCTAAAATTATATTAAGATAGATTAAACTAAGTTGAATTAGGCTTATCAATCCCTCGGTTCTGATTAATGTACAGAGCTCTGCGAATTAATCGATATATGGGGTCACAGTAGATAATGGCAATGTATTGAAATTATGGAACAATCGTGTTGCGATTATTCGAACGCGAGGATGCGCAAAGACCAGACCTTATGAAACAACAGATATTTCATTTTTTTATTATTATCCTGAATATGAAAAAATTCGAAATGTCTATGTTTTATATTACGAATAACTATGGTTTTATTTTTTGTATTGTTGAGAAAACATATATTGCAGTATTTGCATAAATTTTTAACAAACTCTTCAAAAAAATGTCTTTACTCGTTCGTTGCAAATGTCGTGGAATTGTTTAAAACAATTAGAAGAATTTAAAAAAATTTGTTATTAATAGGCATAGCACCGAGAGAAGGTAAAAATGGAAAGGTTAAAAGTGGTTTCGTGATACGTGGGTTAAATTGAAAAAAAAATTGAAATGATATTGAGAGGAAAGCCGTCGAGGAAAATTTGTGAGTCTCGCGTGGTGGCCCAACGTGACACGCGATATCCCTCGTTTCTTTCAGCCTGTACGTGACTGCAAGAGTTGCACGTATGAGGAGCGTATAAACAATATGCTCTCTGCTACAAGGTGCAGTTACAGCGGTTGGTATACCACCCGGAACGTGTGTGTATCAGTTGCCAAGTTTGTGGAGGCTACACCTGCAAGCTGTGGAATCACGCGATGAAAACTTAGGAAACATTTTTTTTTTGTTCTCCTATTTATATCGGAAGGAATCATTATTTTTTATAATATTTTGCAATATTTATAAGAGAATATATGAGGTTTTTAATTTAAAAAAAGAGTGATAAAAATTGCGATAGTTCATAATGATAATAATAAATTACGTATCACTTCCATACATTTTCACACTACATTGTAATGTATTTATTGTCAACACTGTTTTTCCTAATCTCAATTGAATCGTAAGGCGTTTAAAAATAGATATGGTTTTACTTTGGAAAGTAAAGGAATGTGTACAGATTCGGAACGTGTGTGTATCAGTTGCCAAGTTTCTGGAGGCTACACCTGCAAGCTGTAAATCACGCGATGAAAACTTAAGAAACATTCATTTTTTTGTACTCCTATTTATATCGGAAGAAATCATTATTTTTTATAATATTTCGCAGTATTTATAAGGGAATGTATGAGGTTTTTAATTTTTAAAAAAGAGTGATAAAAATAATGATAGTTCATAATGATAATAATTAATTACTTATCTATTCCATTCATTTTCACACTACATTGTAATGTATTTTTTGTGAAAACTTTTTTCCCCAATTTCAATTGAATTTTTATGGATTCCATTTAAGACAATGCTGTACTAATATCGTGAGTCGTTTAAAAATAGTTATGATTTTTTTTTTTGGAAAGTAAAGAGATGTGTACAAATTCGGCGAAGCAGACTTTGTTGATGTCAAGTCTGGAGCAGTATTTATTTTGCCCCGTTTCTTATTTTAACCACGGTTAATTGATCAATTGATCGATTTGGCCGATTTGGTCAGTTTCTTTAGCGTTTTTTAAATTTTATTCTTGGAAAGTTGATTGCATGATGACTGTTCATGACTTCATATTTATTTTCCATAGCGATATACGATTTTGGACAGTTTGGGCGTTTCATTTTAAGTCTTAAGGTTTGAGTCTCTATTTATGGAGCAGAGCAATTGTTTTGAAAGCTCATGCTTAAAAAAAATCCATGTCTCAGTTACCAGCATTATTATGAAATGTTATACATTTGTCTATAAATCTGTTTCAAGGACCACGAAAACAATTGTGCTGCTTAAATGCTGTGCAGTATTCTCCCTTTTACCGAGGACCTTTCTTCTTCCTGTCCTTTGTCCTTTTCTTTTTAGGACGCCTTAAGGTTGTAAAACTGGCTGCAAAATATAGAAACACCAGCGACTTGTGGAATGACGCGGTAAAAAGTTCGGAAAATATGTAATTGTTTTTTTTTTCAGCATTGATATCGCGACGAGTAATAAATCACTGGGCAATTAGTGGCATCGACAAATGGGAATGGCGTTGATATCGATGTTACGTTAATTGATTGCCAGTCTGTCTGACCAGGCACTGCCGCATCCCCTCGCTCGCGTCCCGCTACCGTTGCACCTCACTCTCAGCATGGGAATGCAGAAATCGATGGACGAATAAATTTGCCGACCTCTCTCTGTGCATTCTCCGGCTTAACTGACCTTTCAGTGGAGGTTCTCGGCTTTCTGGTGATTCTCATTACCTTTCTGCGATGGTCTACGACGCGATAAATCATATGACATGCACGCAAATAACCAGATTACACGTGTTACGTGCCTAGTGCTGCTAACGCTGTGAAATTATAGTTTTATTCCACTGTAATAATAGAAAACATTGTAGTTTGTATCTGAAAAATAATTAAAAAAAAAGACTAGGAGAATTTTATGGTAGATATTTCACGAATTAGGTGAATTTATAATTTTGCAGAAATATGAAAAACCATTTTTCAGAATGTAATTAGTAAAATAAGCTTCGATTATTAAACATTTTGTATTATGAATTGTTATTAATTATTGAAAATTAACGATTATGAATCATCTAAGATTGATTGATAAATAGCGAAGAATGTATTTTTAATCTACACTTTTTCCAACAAAAAATGTACACACAAATTGGAAAGCATAAAATTACCTATTATACTGTGCAGTCTGTGGTGGCACGGGGAAAAATGTTCTGCTATGTTAGGTAATAAACTGGCAGCTAATTTGATTTTTCGCTGGATTAACGTTTTTTATTCTTGGATCAGTAAATACGGTTTCTGGATTTATGAATAATTTGCTCGGCTGGCAAATAAAAAACATTTGCTGCTGCTGAGCAATAGTTTTTCTGTGTGGGGCTAAAAAGGAAATCACAGATACAAAAATTTTTTCCAAATATTTCTTCAACTGAACGGATTTAAATTGTCGTAAAAATTATTCAAATAAATTATCTACATTGATTACGAATCACTAAATGATTCACGAAATCAAATTTAATTAAATTGGTAAATATCTAAATATATTTGAAAACAGAAAGAGCATCTCTTCCCGATAATGCGGGTACATACATTGCCAATAAAAAAGTGCAAATAAAAAAGAACGGAACTACGTTCAAGAGGGGGCAAACAATGATTCGCCTACTACGAGAAACTTGTAGAGCAATGTTAGTGAAACGATTCACTGAGATCACACGATATGATATGAACATCGTGAAACAAGAACAGAAACGTCGTTCAGTCATAAATCACTTGTCAACTATACCACCACTGCAAGAACTGATAAATTACTTCAACGAATAATGATAAGAAGAGAACACACGTCTCGTTATCGATAGAATATGATTTATGTAAGAGTAGTAATGGTAAGTTGCAAGAGGTTTCACAAACTTCAACGAGCACAACTTTTTAATCTCAAAGTTCTGTAATAAGTAGTTATTCCATGCTCAGAATGCATTAAATTTATGGCTATTTTCCCCAAAATCCGGGAAACAAATTTTACAAGATAATCTAATGTAAATTATCTCACTAGCACTCAAACCCTTTCTGTCAGAAGTAGTCAAACACGAAATGTGTCACATGTTTTTGGGGTCACTTAAATCTGACCGCAAAATAAGCAAATAAAAAATGGAAAATCCAACATGCATGGTACCCGGAACTCGAAATTTTCTATATCGAAAGAAAACTCAGTTTTTGGAGGTTGATTAGATTTTACATTGCGTCCTTGAAGACAACTTTTGAAAATTCAAAATGGTAGATCCAATATGGCTGACTTACGGAAGCTAGATCGAGTACAGATATTTTTTGCAAATGATTACAAACAAAGGCGTCGACATGCTTCAAGTGTCTGTTAAATTTTAGCCCGATTGTTAGATAAATTCTTGAGATATTTAGGGTTAAATTTTGTAAACCACTTTTCGGACATTTTCAACCATTTTGAGTATCTTCCCATAAAAATATCTTACAAAAAGTTCCGCCGAGTTGAAAAGGAATCTTACCAGAAAATACAAGAGTGCTAAGAGTGAAAAGTAATTTTGCAAAAGGACGAAATCAGAAAATAGTGCGAGTAAGAGCGTAGGAGACACACCTGTCGTCCTTGACCGCATTGTTGGCTCGTTAGGTGGGCGGTCTGAAGAGGAGGAGGAGGAGAAAAGCGCGAAAGGTGCAGAAAGTCAAGGGCGAGCATGCAATGGGAAGCTATGCTCGAGAGTAAGCGAAAGAATGATAGAACGAGAGTGTGGCAAGTGACTATAGTAATACCGTTTTATTGTCAGGATCGATATAAAGTTGGAGGAAGAAAAGGGGCCGGACAGGCGAGGATATGCTTGGAGAGTTAGAGGCTACATTTCGAAAAGTGATCGTTCTGCAGTTTCGGGTCTACGATAAAGATCTCAGAATGATCCTCCACACGAACGTCACGACGCGAATGAGTGCGGTGATATTAAGGGCTCCTTCTCACTCACACTTTCCTTTCGCCCGAGAATGTTAAGCTGGAGTAACGCGCGCGTGCTGCTGCCAGAAATCTACTTTGCATAGATCGCGACCGTGAACCCTTCGTCGTACTTCCGGTTCTTGCTGGATTAACGATGGAGTATATGAGCGCCTAACTGCTTTAAGGACGTGACCGATAGGCCAGCCAAGATGGGTGTATACAAAGTATCGTACAGAGTTGTAACAGTGCTATTATTCTTGACCCTGTATTATTTATTCGTTCATTTAATAAATCACTTAATTTCTGTAATTGTTTTTTTTTTAATATCCTGGTATAAGAGAATATATAAAGGTTTTCATGAAATCGAAGAAATATATTTTTCTGGGTAATGAAAAATGGGGACAGTGGAAATAGCAATTGGAATTAAAATAGTTAATTACGTTATATTCTACATTACACCAAGAGAAATGATTTATTAGTTTTAACTGAAACAGCATATTCAAATTCTGTTCCAATAAAAAAAAAACATTTTTATTCGAGGGGAAAAAATATACACAGTAGATTTTATCAGGATAATCTGGTCAGATACCGAATAAACGACATTTAAATTCAATATTCGAATTAAATATTTCTTTAAATCAAATATTTATCAAATTAAATGTTTGTATATATATATATTTTTTATTATCAGTGCTTTGTGGAATTTCTACTGGCATAATATAGAAAACGATTATTTTTGCCCGTAATTTTTGTCTCATGAATCTAATCCCAATAAAACTAACAGTTCGTATGCTATGTAAATTGTCAAGTTGCTGATTTAATTCATAGTTGAGCATAAAAAATCTCAGAATATATAGAACCATGGACAAAGCTCAAAAACCGAAAATTGGAAAACGCAGAACGAGAATCGAAGATCGATTTGTAACATATAAATCCCAAATGCTACAAGCTCGATAAAAACCAATTATTTCTAACTTTATTCATCGTCTTATCTTAATTTACTCTCTATTGAACAATAAGACGTATAGGACGACTAGTAAAAATGAAAATAACAAAATAACAAAATTTGGAAAATGCGAGGATGAGTTTGAGAGATAGATTTTATATTACAAATAGAATTATCATTAATAGATAAAGAAGTTGACACATAAATTGCAAGCGCTTTGGTGGTAATGAGACTAAAGTTTTGCTCGGATTTATTGGAAAGTGGAAAAAGTGCGCGTGGGTCAGACTGCCGAGCACCTGGCGATAGCGAATCACTCCCCAGTGGAGAAAGCCCGCACTAGTCAGACACGGAAAGTGCAGATCGTATACTGCGCCAGTAGCAATTTCACGATAAACTAAAGTAGTAACAACCTAGATACACCAGTTCTATTTTGAATCTCCATCTGTCCTGTTAGCGAGACAACGATGGATGTATAGTGTGGTACATAGATTTGCGGATACTCAGGGACGGCTCGGCAATCAATTTACGTTGTTGTCGCGTTTTCGAGCTGACATCGTTCGTTTCGGCCTAACGAGGGAGGCCTGTCCTAGCTTTTCATTTTATGCAACCTTGCAATTGACGATTTGTACGATTGTCAAGAAAAAATATCCCGTTTTTTGCGAGTACACAACTCAAATTGACGCCATTTACCCTCTTCCCTGAATACTAGAATTGTACTAGCAGCGAAAAGTAAAAAAACATATATACACGGATAACTGAGTAATCTTTTTCTCACCCGTATGTATTCCTGTAATTGTTATACGTTTCTGCTCATGTCAATAAAATTAAAGCGATTTTCTCGTAACTATATTCTTGAAGTGTCGTCACCACAATATCTATAAAGCTTTCGAAGATATCGTTTTAAAAATACATTCTTCTTTCACTTTTAACAGTGTTTTCGTTAATTATGTTTTTTATTTAAATAATTCGCATTTGTTAATGTTTGTTAAATTTTAGTTAAATTCAGTTAAATTCACATAAATTAAATTAGGATATTTACAAAGAAGAAAAAACGAAATTCGATAAAAATTGTTTTGTTAAACACACAAAGTTTCTCGTTTAGAAAGTTAGTCGGTAGAATTGCAATGATAAATACCATTAAAACTTTACAGAAGTCGTGTCCAGAAGTTTATCGTAATTATCCGAACTTTTTTCGATTAATCTCTTTTTTTCAATTCATTTATACCTATCTCTGAACTTCCTATCGACTTTTCAGGCATCCAATATATGCTGTTAAACAAGCAATATATTTCTCCTGAAGTATGATGCATTTTCTTATGCGTAATTATTTTATCGTAAATATCAAACGCTTTCACGAATATAATACTCGAATGAATTCACTGTAATACCTGAAGTGTAGAAAGTCATTACATAATGTAACATAACTTGAACACTAGCTTCGTGCTCGTAAAGATAACTTCAGATGTTCCTAATAGCATTGGAAATACCGTCTGCGGAAGGAAGTTCTCACGGTGGCTAGGGTCACTTACTGACCAGACGTTCGATGTCGCTTTGCTCCAGCTGGCTCTTCTACTTGGAACCATGGAGTCAACGAGCTGGTCTCATACGTTATACTTTTACTACCTGTACCTGTGAATCTGGCCTGAGAGAAAAGTACTGTAGCAATAACTAAGAAAGACAAAAGATGCAAAGTGGAGTCTTACACATTTCTTCCTTATTATTTTTCATTTTGCTTCCTCATAGAGGAAGCTTTGTTTTCATGAAACATTTTTTTTTCGGGATTTTCATGTCAGTATGCTTAGAATCACCTAAAACGTCGAGAGAAGGGGTTTAGAAAATGTGTGTGTGAGTGTTTGAAGTACCGAAAATTCAATCGTCGATAACTCGCGAATCGAGCTCAAATTTGGCACGCAAGTAGAGTATTAATTCCTCTTCAATTCCTGTAATTTTTGAGAAAATATGTCTATGTATACTGATTTTATAGAATTTTTAATTGTTTTGAAAAATGTCGTATACTCTCTAACTTTCGTAAAAGTTCGCCGATAGACCTAAATAGTTCTTCATAACTAGGGATACGTTAAATGCTGTTTGGTATTGAATTTCGACAAAATCGGTAAAGCGGTTCGAATTGTATAGAATTTTGAATTTTTGTAAAAAATCTAAATTTTGCTATAAATCGCGTCGAATTTCAGAAAATTAACTGAAATGTTCTATAAACGAAAAATAACATACAGTCCTACTGTGTACCAAATTTGGCGGTGATCAGTAAAGTCGTTCAAATATTACACCTTTTTGAATTTTTGAAAAAATAGCGATTTTCGCTATAACCTCCGCAAAAGTTAATAAAGTAAAACAAAAGTTTGTGCCTAATAAAAATGAGATATGCCGGTGATTTATTCATTTACTCAAAACAAGGATGCAAAGTAGAACCTTGCACATTGTTTTCTCATTTAATTTTGCTCTTCACAAAGCTTCCTCTATGAGGAAGCCAAAATCAGTTACAATACTTCCTCGTAGAGGTTGCTATGTAAAAAGCAAAATTAAATGAGGAAGCAATGTGCGAGGTTCTACTTTGCATCGTTGTTTGTAAAGCTACCGCTATGAGGAAGTATGGTAATCGATTTTGGCTTTTTCATAGAGGAAGTTTTCCAAAACGCGAAATATGGTGAGGGAACAACGTGTAAAGTTCGACTTTGCATCAATTATTATGAGAAGAGAATTTGCATTAGATAAAAAAATTAAAAAGCGCATATACTCGCTTTTTTAAAATGCTAAAATGCTATGAAATTTATGTCTGTAAATCGTTTTTGTAAAAAATCACATCAATGGAGGGACGAGTGAGTACATTATTTGTGTGCGAAATTTTTACCCGATAGATTGTGTCATTCGATAGTTGTGGGCAATTGAATATTGGTACTTAAGGGAATTGCAAAAAAAAAATGTAGAATAAAAAAATAACATAACAGATACCGTTGCCAACGGCTACGAAATACGTTTACAAACTACGTTGCATCATTTTGATCAGATACAAATTTTTGGTTTCCTTGCTGAAATTTCGTGGGTTTTTGCGTGAATTAGAAAGAAACGATTTTTATTTTGAAAGACTCAAAATACCATACAAATTTTCTTATCTGCAGGAGAAAGTTATTGCAGTAGATATGGTCAGTTACTGACCAGACGTTCACTGTCGTTTTACTCCAGCTGGCTCTTCTATTTGGATCCGTGGAGTCAGCGAGGTGGTCTCATACGTTATTCTTTTACCAGGACACCTGTACCGGTGAGACTGGTCTGAGAGAAAAGCACTGAAAGAAAATATAGAAAAAGCCAAACAAAAAAGCACGAGTGAGGAAAGACGAAGAAAATGTCGTATATCGTCTACGACACCTGTACCCCTGTTTCAACGTTCCAGCTTACAAGGCACCCTTTCAACTGTTCCTTCTACCATTCTTACTAGGTTCCACCTTTACCTAGCCTTTCAATTCCAGCACAAAGAAAACGGGAGAATGCGAGAAATGAAGCTAGACTCGAACTGAGTCACAAATCTTTTTTTTTGTCTCCTTGAAGAAAAGTTTCTGCGGTAATCAAGGGAAGTAGAGTACCTTTTTAATGAAAAAATTCAATTTGGATTCATACTTTTGTTCGGTCTTCAATGACAGGATTGCAATATGTGGTTTAGGTTATTTTCTATAGTTTACATATATTCCTAGAATATTTTTTAATTTGGATATGTTATAACGGAAAATTGATTGAACTTTTTACTTTTAGTTATTTCTAAAAATTATAATTTGACAAAAAGCTGCAATCACTTTCCTCGCCATTTCAGGTGGGTCTATTTTTGATTATTAGAATTACTATGAATATTCTCTGTAGAATTTGTCATTGTCCAGGTAATAGAAAGTAATTATTGTGCATTTTATTTGCTATTACTTAAAGTATTGCCAAATATTCGTCACATAATGGAAGATTGGGTTTTCAATTGGTTAACTTTTAAGGCAGTGGTAAGTATTAGCAAAAATAGTTGATATAACAAATTTTTGCTCGCAATGTTTGTATAGTAGTTTTAATTATTTGCAATTCAATCAGTAACAATAATTTTTTGCGAAACATGACTTTAACTACGTTATCAACGAAATTGTATGGATGTTATATTGCGGAAAGACTCTGTTTCAATAAAGCTGAAAAACTTCTACTCATTAGAACTTATTCATCACTCATGTATTAAAAAGCTCTTCATATACACAAAAAAAAAGAATCATAACAATGTGCACTACTTCTAGTACAGTTGTTAAGTTCTTTGTTTTTTAAAACGCTATTACCATAAAATGATAGAATCTAAAAGCTGAAGAAATTCGACCGGAAAACTCTATTTTTCACCTGCTTATGAAAAATAACATTTTCTGCTGCATATAGGCAGCAATCATTTTCTTATCATTATTTCTATATCAAATTTACGACTTATGTAACTTGTTGCAAGTAAACCACTCCTGAGGCTTCGTTGTCAAAGGCGATTCACACATTCATTTTGTAAATTATAATTAAGCCCTTTTTAATTTTTACATGATTATAATCCTCAAATTTTTTTCGTTATTAAAAAGAAATTCTAACTAATAAAAAGTTTATCACTTTTCACCACTTATTTGTTTAATTTAAGAAGAAAAAAATACTTTTTGTCAACAAAATTTTTAAGTCGTAACAAAAGTGTACACTTTTTACTCCTATCGTCCAGGTTGTCCATGGAACCGTAGCAGGAAAAGCAGGACCGAGTCACGTCCATATCCCCTCGCACATTTCTTTCCCCCACCGTCCCGGGTCCATCGAGCGTATAGTCGCAACCACCCACAGCATCCCGAGACTCTACATCTTTCTCGTCGTTCTCCGCTCGAAGCGCGAGAGCCAGGAAGCTCACTGCTGGTGGTGCTCGAAACTCAGTAGCGTATCGTGGGCCCCCCTGCCTATGGTAGTATTCCCGGCAGTTGGTTGGTGGCGGGGTGCGCACCCCCGAGCGTCACAGGACTGATTTTCGAGGCAGGACGAGGGAAAGGACGAGGGTGAGGAATGAAGGGGGGGTTCGAAACCCTCAGTCGCGTCGGAGTAGGGGGAACCAGTGATAAAGATGGAAAATCAGTAATACCGTGGAACCAACAGAGATAATAAAACAAGCCCCGGAAGCACCGTGAACGAAAGGGGGATAAAAGCATAAGGGAAGTTTGGGGGTTGAAGCGAGAAACTCGTTGCAACTGAAACGCAGTTTCGAGAAGGATAAATAGAAATGTGAGTGAGCTAAGAAATGGAGAACAGGGAGATGAATATAGAGAGAAAGAGAGACGAAGAGATCAAAAGAGGGAGACAGAGAAACACAGAAAGAGAGAGAGGGACAGGGAGGGAGAGAGAGAAATTCAGAAAGAGAGAGAGGGGGAGAGGGAGAGAAATAGAGATAGAAAGAGAAAGAGGGTAAGGGGAGAAGTAGCTCGTGAGTCGGGGGATTGAGAGAGATGAGGGGAAGGGTAGTCAGCGGCGGGGGTGTGGATGGAGGAACGACCGGGTGGGAGAGCACCAGGAGGCCGAGGCTGCGGCGTTGCCTCAGTGCCGGCGCAGTGGCCGGGCCATCCGGTGTCCTGTGCCCAGGTCTCCTTGTAAACTGAGTTTTTTCCATTCTGTCCCACCCCTCACCTCCCCTTTCTTATAGTGGTTTAACACGGGCTCGCGATCTACTCTCGTCTATCTATCTAGGTGAAAAGAAAAAAAAAAAAAAAAATCTCCATCGATAGGAAGCTGAAAAAGCTAAGAGATACTTAAATAAAAAATTCAATAAAAAGGGGGTGGAAGGGTGGAAAATAAAAAAAAATATAAAGATATATATAAAAGGATGTACAGATACGATGAACCAGGAGACAAGGTGATTTTTTTCCCGGATGCTCCTGCAGACTTCCGCTCGTGTCTCTCGTCGTAATTAATTTTTGTTCGCTGTGCTGTTGTATGTGCTTCGATCTCCATCACGATTTTTCGCTCGCTCTGGTGAATCGGACAGTTCGACGCTGTTTTTTCATCGTCGTTGTCCTGTGTTTACATAACCTCCGGTGTTAAAGGATAAAGAGAGATAGAGAGAGAGAAAAAAATAAGAGCGGTGTTATATTAATGTTTTATTGTTCGTGTTAAAACGATATTAAGGGCTTGTTTTGACGTTCTCGTGAAAGCCGAGAGATAAGGCTAAGAGTTAAATATATAGAAATAATAAAAAAACGGCTGCTTGGTACGTTCGTGATATAAGAAAACGGAAGTTGGACTAACCGAAGAAATTAAGGAAAGAGGGAAGTTGAAGGAAACGAAAGACGAAGGCCAAGAAAAATACGAGAAAGGTACGGGGGATATTATATACGGTGCGGCACGCGAGGCACGCAGCAGCTAGCGAGAGCGGTACAGGAGAGGAGGGAGCCATGCCGCCCGGGCGAGCTTGCTGCTGCCTCGAGTCCCCCAGGATCATCGCGCGAACCTCGATTCCTCGCCGTTCCCGAAGGCAAACCCTAAATCGTCGCCTCTGCTGAAGGTAAGGATATCTCGTCGGATCGTCACCTATAGGAATTTGTGCAAAAAGGGTTTTCCCAATTTACAGCTCTCCGGCAAGGTTTAAGTCCTTAAATTGGGGTCCCTGAGACCCTAATGTTAAGGATATCTCGTTGGATCGTCACGTATAGGAATGTGTGCAAAAAGGATCATTCCAATTTACACCTCTTCATCAAGGTTTAATAGGAATGTGTGCAAAAAGGGTCTTCCAAATTTAAAGTTCTTCAGCAACATCTACGTCTTTAAATTGGGGTGTCTGAGTCGGCAATCCTAAGGATATATCGTTGGATCGTCATGTACAGGAATGTGTGCAATGAGGGTCTTCCTAATTTATGTTCTACGTACGTTTAAGTTCTTCGGTAAGGTGGAAACTTTTAAATTGGGGTCTCTGAAACTCCAATGTTAAGGATATTTCATAGAATCGTCTCTGAGACCCCAATTTGATAATTATAAAGAGCCTGCTGCTGTTTGATATACCATCTTAATTCCAACGTCTAAAAAAAATCCAATTAATGGGGATGTCTTAATATATTTTAGGATAATCACTCAACAAATAAAATACTGTCAGGGTTTCCGGAAAGAAACTTGTGCCTTTGGAAAAAACAGTGAAAGTAATGATACAAGAGATCCGAAAAATGTATCGCCGCAAGTTTAGTTTATTTATTGAAGAATGTGCAAGGGGGGTTTGGTTTAATGCGTAATTAGGTTGGAGATGCGTAATTGGGAAGATGTAGACATTACAAAATTTGAAATATGCAATAAAGTTGTTGACAAATTCACGTGTCAGTTGGAGAAAAAGATCGTTCAAATATCGGATGGGGACCAAAATGTCGAATGACCAACATAGGGAATGGATAAAATAGCGAATTTCAAAATTATGAACGTCTGAATCTAGAATGGCCATCATCATGAAATTCACTATTTAAGCAATTCGCTATTTCGATAATTTACTATTTCGATTGCATTTCAATAAAATAAGGGCGTCAAAATAGTGAATAATAAAAATAGCGATTGGCCGAAATAAAGAATTTGTATATACCGATCGTCTTAATGTAAAATGAACATTATTTTTAAATTCGCTATTTTAGCTATTGCCTATTTGGATCATCCGCTATTTTGAACCTCACCCGAAATATCGCAGTCTTCCAGACATCCAAGAACCTCTTCGAAGCTGTTTACCCAATTTTTATTGTAATGCGGGGAGTGACAATAGAGTAAATGAACAATTTTACGTTGCTCGTTTCTGTAGTTACAAAATTCACAGACAAAATTACCGTTTTACTGATAACATTGACACATTCTGTTTTGACATTGTTCCATCCCCGTGACGTAAAAAGTTCCATCGGTTTACGTCACACACAATGAAAAGCTATTTTGTGGACGTCTTCTGGGTCGACAAAATTATTATTTTACTAATAGTATTAATATAAACTGCAACTGTATTTTCTAAGTTCTTCAATTCCAAGTTATAACATATGAAGAAAAAAGAAGTTCAGTGTCGTTCATAGGCAAAATTATGATTTTACTAATAATAATCATATTAACTATTTACATTTTTACCTAAGTACGTCACTTCTGAGTTGCACAATTTGAAAAAAAATAAATAAAAATAAAATGTCTCGACGTTTTACGTCACACACGATGAAAAGCTGCTTTGTTGACAACTCCTGTTTGGGTCGTTTGAGAATCTCGAGGACTCTTCGAGGTGACGACGACTACACAGGGCTCGACTTTTTTGAAATTTATATTCGTGCAAAGGTGCAAGAGGTTCGCATGAGATCTCGTAAAGCCAACTGGCTGAGAAGAGTCGGAGCAAACAGTGAGCAGAGAGTGAGGATGTGGTCGTTATCAAGACGTTTCCTGCTAGCTCCTCCCCAGGGACAACACACACCCTGACTACCTAACCTTACTCCTCTTTACTAGTGCATGCGACCGATGCCAGTATTTTCCCATTTCACTTCCTATCCTCACTTCACCTGCGCCCTCTGACTGTGCCTCTGCCTTTCTCACACTGGGGACGAATAATGTCCTTCATAAAAATTAAACTGTCGACGTGTTGAACAGAAATAACGAAAATTTATCTGCCAGAGCAGTGGAACAAGAAATTATTCCCCGCCAGAGAGCTTCGAGGCACTAATTTCTATTTCTAATTTGCGCTAATTGGCCAAATTGATTTAGTTTAACTTTTAGCCGCGCCTTGAAAATTCAAACAAATTGTGGCGATGATACATTGATATTGAACAACAATAGGGGGTTGCATATCGACATTGAAAAAAAATTTACAATGAAATATTGACACAAACTTTCAGAATGAACATATTCATAACTCAGAATAACATTAGATGCATTAATTAAAAATTAATTATTGTATTCCTTTGAACGATAAATTGTCGACGTGCAGAACAGAAATGACGGAAAAATATTTATCAGAGCAGTGGAACAAGAAATTATTTCTCGCCAGAGAATTTCTATCTCTAATTTGCGCCAATTACCCAAATTGAATTAGTTTAACTTTTCGCCGTGTATTGAAAGACCAAATAAACTGTGCCGATGATACATTGATATTTGAACAACAATATGCGGTGGCCTATCGGCATTTGAAAAAAAAATTGACACGAACCTTGAAGGCTGGAAATATTCACGATTCTGAATAACATTAGATGCATTAATTACAAAATGATTATGGTATTCCCCTAAACATTAAATTGTCGACGTGTAGAACAGAAACGACGAAAATTTATCTGCCAGAGAAGAGAAACAAGAAATTATTCCCCGTCAGAGATTTTCGAGGCTCTAATTTCTATTTCTAATTTGCCCTGATTAGCCAAATTGGTTTAGTTAAAATTTACATGAGAGCAAATTCAATGAAATAGTTTGTGACAAATTCACACCGAATAAAGTTCTAATATTCACACTTTAACGTTACGATAAAAAAATCTACACCAGCCGAGTTTTACACCGAAAAAAATGTGGTATTAAGAGTAACACCATTTCAGCACCAATTGGGGTCCTAACTGCTCTACACCATTTGACGTAAACGACGGACTGAAAGAGCAGTGTAAGAAAATCAGGTCCGTTGATTACCACTAAAATTGATTACATCGAACAGTTCAACCATCGGCACCATTCAGTGTAGTTTTGACAGCGTTAAAAACGTAACTGAAACATTAAATGGTGGCTAAATGGTCCTAAAAGACTTCATAAGTCTGCACCACCATTTGTCATCAAAATGTGCCGGCTTTCACAAAAAACAACACCCCTGAGGGTCGATATAGTGCATCACACCATGTGGTGTTAAATTCTGTCAGAGTGCATTGCATTATTTGTATACAATATAGAGGGTGTATTTATTTTTTACACTATCCATCGTGAATGTTTAACAGGATGCTTCATCGTCGATCTCAAAGTAATTCAACTTTGCACTTGAAAGCATTCGCAACAAACGTCAAGTACTCACAACATACAAAGGGGCCCAGTGAAAAAAATAAATAAAACCAATAAAGACGGAAACGGTTTATGGGAGAAACGTCTACAATGAGGGAAGTAGAAACAAGACGAAGAAGGGGAGGCGAAGAAAGTAACGAGATGCTCTACTACATCTATCTATTTATTTCTTCCACCGCCGCCCATCCAATGCCATATTTCTCAACATAGACTGCGTACCATCCCACAACCAAAGAAAGACCCGTAGTCAACTGCTATACAACGACGCATCGAAGTCTGCTCGGCAGCGATAACGAACTTTCAACTTGTTTTCACGAGACGCTGACGATGCCTGCGTTGCTGTCGCTGTTGCCGTTGAGATTTCTGCTGTTTCTCCTTCAGGGTGCATTGTCTCATCGTCCTGGTCGTCATGTACGTCCTTCCTTCCACGACCCCCGCTTTCTTCACTTGCCCACCCTATCAGCGTTATCATTATTTCGTTTCCAGTAGATAACAAGTTCGACTGTACCCTCTATTCTTCGCCGAGTGAAGGAGGCACAAAGAGACGGGAGATATATATCCAAGTGCTGCACTGAATGTCCGACGAACTATACAAGAACTATCCCTTCGAATCCAAAGCTCAATGATGACACCAATTTCTGTTCATTTTCTGTACAATGTACTTTGCAAATTTCTTCTCCCTCTACATTACATATTCAGAGTAACAATACTAAAGAAGATTTGTGAAATAAGGAAATATGTTGTTACAATATACAATTACAAGGGATTCGATTCTTGTCTTATTGCGTGTCGTTTGCAAATTTTGGGCTTAGAATCCACCTAATGTCAAATTCTGTGGTAGACCCTAATTTCATATTATCACTGAACGAACCCCGAGTTTTTAATACAAGCATATTATTATAACACCGACACTGTGATTTTGGGGTACACGTTACTAATATTTCAATAAGTATTTTGTACACCCTATGTGATTCGTTTTTCTAAGTATGGTTAGGTGAAAATTTCGCGATGATGAATCACTAGTTCTTACACAAATATCAAAATTTTCTATATGAGTTGACAAATCCGTTAACGGATATTAAAAAATGGATTCTAATTTTACATTGTTAGTTCTATATTCATTGGATTACTCCAGACATTTTGTAATTTTCATTAAAATATTTAAAAAAAATTATCCCCACGTAGAAAACTTTACTCACCACTGTTAATTTTACGGTGGATCTTATAGTAATTATTATGTCACCTACTGGTTTTGTACATTTTGAATCACTTGTGACAGTAAAATTGCAATCTCTTTCAAGGGTGATTTGTAGCTACCAAAAATATTGAATAGCTACAAAATAGTTACATGGCCCAAAAATGAATGATTGTCACCTCATAGTCGATTGTACTTTTTACGATTTGTCTGGGAGTGAAAACTTCCAAGTTCCTTGCAAGAAATTGTAATAGCATTAAACCATGATTCTGCCCGATAACTTCTGCGTGTACGAAGAATTTCAACGATCAATCAGCAACTGATTTATCAATTGAGTATAGAGAACAGCCATAAAGATGGTATATAGACTTCAAGTTAGATTGGGAAACTGACATAAAAAGGCTGTAAGAAACTGTGACTCCATCGAGTTATCGGTATCTGATGATAGTTCCGAAGTCTATATGGACGTTTAGAATTGTCCTGGTTTTCGAACTTCTAGCATCAATGGTAAACCAAGTGTTTTCTTATTACAGACAATTTAACGAATTGTGTTGTCATCAGATACGAAGTATGTAAAAAGGTAAAGGATTACAATCGATAGAAATCAACTTCACAATTATACGATAAATATATGCTTTAATTATAAACAAAGTATTTTGTGACATTGAGTAAAAAAATGTTATCACAATTTTTTTTATTGGTATTATTAAAAATGTTTCTTATATATTTATCATTATCATACATATTTAAATGTTTTGCCTGCCATCTGGAAGAAAATAGTCAAATCAGGTTAGAATTGTTTGACCTGGTCATTATAACTGCTTGACTTGTTTTTACGACTTCGACGAATCGCGAAAAAGTTTGGATACTCAAACGCTGTGCCATAATTCATGGAAGTATGATTTGAAGTTCAGAGCTAACCGACAATTTTGATTGTGTGTTACTGTAGTCGTTTGATTATGCTTTTCTATAGTCGAGACACGATTGTAGTTGGAATAAATGGTGCATGTATACTCCTGGGCGTTGACGATGAGAATGTGCGAACTTGAATTGGATTTCGGATGAGAAATCTTCGAGTCCTCCTCTGCGAGTTACTTTATCGTCATCTCTGTTTCTCTTTCTCTAGAAACCAACTTCGTCGCATATCTCGTAGACGCAGAGGGTTAACTTCGATAAAGGTCTTCATGCACACATATCTATATTTATTTCCCTCGTTAACAATGGAGTAGGAATCAGCGATTTTGAAATCAGGCAATCGCGATTCCGAGTTTCACCTTGCTTTCTAATTCCGATGGAATTCGTAATTAGTTTAGATCTAAATGCCAGTTACACTCGAATTGGTAATTCCTTTACAATCCAATTCCAATTTCGATAATTCGCTCAGATTCAAATGCCAACTCCGTTGGAATTGGTAATTCGCGTTTACCAGTTCCAACAGACACCACTTTATTTGAATTTCAATTACGGTGAAATTGGTCATTTCTTTTTATCTGGATTCCAATTTCGATGAAATTTGTTCTTTGTGCGGAGGTAAGTCCTTGTATACTCTGAAATAAAGATCCGAATAAATGACAATCCTTATTTTAGAACGAATTATCGTGTCAATTAAAACACACATCATAATTCCACCAGTGAAAATAGATGCTAATTCGGAGAGAATTGGAAATTACATTTAAATCAAATCACTGTTCTAGAAGATATTATGAAATGAAGACAGATTCGAATTCATTCTGCAATTAGGAGTTGAATGAAAATAAATTCTAATTCTTTCGAGAATTTCCAAATCAAAGAAAGACAACCCGAGTTCCTTCCGGAATTAGGACTTGAGTGAAAATAAATGTGAACGCCAGAAGGAATTGACAATTAAATTGAAATCAAGTCGTAGACCCAGAAGGAATTATTATTTGAATAAAAATGATATCCTCGCGCCCGAATGAATAAGGTATTGGATCAAAATAAATGAAATTCAACTGAAATTAGGATTTAAATCAAAATAATTAACTAACACTATTCGGGATTCGGATTTAAATACAAATGAATACGCAATTTTTTTCGAAATTACCATTGTAATAAACATAAATACCTAGTTCGATCCGGAATTAATATCTAAATAAAAGTTAATAACTAATCCCACCCGGAATCAGGATCCAAATAAAAATTAATAACAAATTCCACCTGGAATTAGAATCTAAATAAAAATGAACAATGAATTTTAGGCGCAATTATGATCTAAATATAAATTAATAATTAATTTAATTAATCATCCAAAATTAGGATTCAAATAAAAATCAATAAATAATTTCACCCGCAATCATGATCTAAATATAAATTAAAAATTAAATCCATCCGGAATTAGGATCTGAATAAAGATTTATTCAGATCCTAATTGAATTGTTCCACCCGGAATTGGGAATGAAACGGTTTCAAAATCTAAAATTATTTACGCTTCAGCCTCGCAACCTGTGGTACATGAACGTAGCTGTTTCCTCGCACGGCAAAAGTCCAAAGCAAGGTGAAGCTTGCACGAACGAATGAAACGGCCGAGTATTCTTCGATTACCCTCGAACATTTCCGATCGACTCTGATAAAACCGTCTGCGGGAGTTCGGAATATCTTGCTAGGATTTCCTATAATCGTATCTTCGATTTTGCTGAAAGTTCAAAAATGTTCTCGACAGCAAAATGCTACGCAAGTCTTTCGGTCGAATGCAAAACCGATGATACCTACGGTAATAAGAAGGCAAAAATGTGTTGCAATAGGAGCTGAAAAAAATGGCTTCGTGTTTAGAAAATGTCGATTTCTGTGCATTGCTTTCTCAATACTTACCACTTTGCTTAATGCAGACGGTCTGAGAAAAGATGTCGATCGACTTTAGCTTTCACATGCAGGAAGGAAATGAATTACGTCATAATTCGATAAATATTGTTCCGTTCATGTAAATAATACCTGTTCCTGTAGTTCTGAATCTTTATTCTCCTTATAATATAAAGGAAACTAAGTCTTTATGAAAGAAATCAAGTATTTGATCCCAGTATACTCAAAAATCCTTCACAACGCTACAAAAATTGGACTACAATAAATGGATGTCTCTACGTATTTATTTGGGTTCGAAGGGTATCGAAAATTTAACACAAGTCAGAAATCTGTGTCGATGTCGAAGTTGTTCTGATTTTACGGGATTATTACTTTCCTTACTTATGATAGCCATAAAGATTAAAAAACAGAACCCGACAACAGTGGGCGCGCGGTCGGTGTATGGCTTCGGCGGTCGCCCAAATTAAGCAGTTTCTCTCCCGGCCAGTACTTGGATGGGTGACCGCTTAGCTATGCATCAATTTGCGCGTTAACTGCTTGCGGGAAGCAGTTTTTCTGACTTTCTGATGTATTCTCGTACAGCAGAAAGTCAGTAAAATATAGCCACCTGTATCAGCACAGGTTTTCCGCAATTTCCCTGTGTCTTCGTGCAAATGCGATACAGTAGTGCATTAGAAAAAGAGTGGGTGCGGGTGACAATCTGGGCAGTGGGGGGTGGGGGGGGGGGGGGGTGGGGGGGGGACTCAACAAAAATAAAAGGGGATAGGGGAGCTCGATAAATGAAAAAAAAAAAAAAAAAAAAAAAAAAAAAAGAGGCAATGAACCTGCTTTTTGTATGTACGGTACGGGGCATTAATGGTGTCCCTCGGTGGAACTAGTGGATAAGGGTAGCGAGGTAGGCAGACGGCGTGAGGTAGAGGTAGTGGGAGAAGAGAGGTAGTAGCCTTCCCCGTCAGCCGAAGTCTCTCGCCTTAGGTCCGCTCGGTATAAGTCGTCCGAGCACGAAGACCCATAAGAGCTTCTCGCTCGCACTCACCATGCCGGCGACTGGAGGCATCTCGCTTCCACTCCCAACCACGTGCCGAATGGAAGGGGTAGCCTTCCTCTCCGACTCGGGACACCATCAATGTCACGAGCCGTCGACGTCCCGTATAGGTCTGTCTCAACTTTTTCAACCTGTCTTTCCTATAAGGCTATCTCACTCGCGGCTAGAGGAGTCCGCTCGAGACCCTCGCAGGGCCTGTTCTCTAGAGCAATTGCAGGATCTCGCTTCCACCCGCAATTGCTATCGCTGCAAGTCAAATTGGGAGGCCCAAAAAGAATTTAATAAAAATTGACATCTGTGGCACAGAAATTTAAATGCTTTTAAATTCGTTATTAATAATCCTATATTATTAATTGAACAAAAAATAATCATGAAGAGTATATGCAGATATAAATTTTTGTTTATTTTTTGCCATAAAAATACCAAAATAAATAAAATAAATTCAACATGAAAGTTTCATTCGAAAAAAATAAATAAAATGCATCTCCAGAAATAGAACCCCGACAGTCCAGTAACGAAGCTCGCCCTATAACCACTGGGCCATTTATCGCTTCCACTAGAGTGTGTATAGTAGACGGCCAAAAAAAAAACGAACAATTTTTTTTAATGGTACTCTGAAAATATTGCTCATGATGACATGAAAAAATTATCCAGAAAATTCGAGCTCTTAATGTTAATAATAAGGGGTGTATCATTGCAATTATCGATTTTTTACATCTACCGTATTTATTACCCAAAACTCGTAAATTATGAATCTGAAAAATTTGATCTATTAATATTTTTGACGGAAATTAAATTTCCTACAAAGAAGCTCTCTTAGTAAATTTACGTAGAACGAGCCGTTCCCTTGTAATCGCGCCTCAATCATTGATTTGTTTTTTCAAATTTTAGTATGAATTTTTTATTTTTGTAACTACCAGACAAATTTATATTTTCAAAAATCAAATGATTATTTTTGCGGTAAATTTAATGCTCTACAAAAAAGGTGTCTTAAAATTTTTCAGAAAATTCACTCCTTCAAGAGTTCTTCGACATTAAAATAATAAAAATCGACATAAAAAATGTCGAATAACTCTTGAAGGAGTGAATTTTCTAGAGGCGTGTAGGACGTTTACGCATTTGTCTTTCTACATAAGTGTCTTTTGACTATCTGCACTTGTTTCTCGTCGCAGTGAGCATCGGCGCCGAAGTCACCATTGTTACTGGTCGATAAGCCCTTAATCCGGCGACACCGCGGATTATTGACCCATATACTCTGCATATACTCTTCATGATTATTTTTGGTTGAATTAATAATATAGGATTATTAATAACGAATTTAAAAGCAAGATAAAATGAATCGCGTCTTGTGAGAATTCGCATCGTCGATTATTTCTGTATCACAGATGTCAATTTTTATTCAATTCTTTTTGGGCCTCCCAATTTGACTTGCAGCGATAGCAATTGCGGGTGGAAGCGAGATCCTGCAATTGCTCTAGAGAACAGGCCCTGCGAGGGTCTCGAGCGGACTCCTCTAGCCGCGAGTGAGATAGCCTTATAGGAAAGACAGGTTGAAAAAGTTGAGACAGACCTATACGGGACGTCGACGGCTCGTGACATTGATGGTGTCCCGAGTCGGAGAGGAAGGCTACCCCTTCCATTCGGCACGTGGTTGGGAGTGGAAGCGAGATGCCTCCAGTCGCCGGCATGGTGAGTGCGAGCGAGAAGCTCTTATGGGTCTTCGTGCTCGGACGACTTATACCGAGCGGACCTAAGGCGAGAGACTTCGGCTGACGGGGAAGGCTACTACCTCTCTTCTCCCACTACCTCTACCTCACGCCGTCTGCCTACCTCGCTACCCTTATCCACTAGTTCCACCGAGGGACACCATTAACGCCCCTTAGTGTATGTACCACTGGTACAGTTTAAGTCGATTTCGAGTGAAATTATGTGAAAATCGATACACGAGTTCGAATGTTATACGAGGGTGACTTTATTGGGTGTCGATATTGCTGTTGGTTACAATATGAAAGTCCTGATAATTGGGAATTAATGGGGCGTTTAAAGTTGCAGTGACCATGCAAGCAAAGCCATAGATACTCTGCATTCATTGTGATGTACGTTGAAATATATTCGGCGGAGAGATTTTTTTTTTTTTTGGTATTGTAGGCCTGAAATTTAAGATTTTATTACGTCAAGAAAAAATAAGAATGCAATGCAAAAAGTACCATCGAGCTGATAAATAACGCACGTTATTGTCATCGCATTACTACGAAGATTTGTTAAATTATCTAACCATTTTTTTCTGCTCCGTCTGTAAAATACGTTTCATTAGCAAAATCAGAGTATCAGTAACATTCTTTTAGCACCAAAATCATTTTTTTAGTTAAGATAGTCGAATAGTAAAATCATTTTACTATGCTGACAAATGTCTTTAATAGGCTAAGAAATATTTTTGTTGGGTCCAAAATTGTTTTTTTGAGGCTAACAAATTAGGCGTACTATCAATATACTATAATTTATCTATGCATTTTAAATACACAGATAGATCATTATTTTCTCAGTAAAATCTAACGATATTACAAAGTCTTATTCGACTTTAGAATTTCGATGTTTTCGATGAACAATTTTTTATCTATGAGGAAATAAAAAAAAAAGTGCCACGAAAAATCGAACCAGTTTGCATAGTCAATGCAGAGCTTATGTACAAAGGGATCGCTATTACATGCATGCTCAGTGGTTAGGGCTTGAGAAAAAGGTCAGGAAGGACGAGTATTCATCGTATAGAAAAATGTACTATAGAGTACGATTATAGCTCCTCCTCGACGTGATGATCGGAGTGTAAGATTAAGAGATCGTCCTTGATTCCTTTCGAAGTCCCTGTAATCCCGGAATGGTCCGTCTCGTTGAGGCTTATCCGCGTTAGAAAAGCCTCTAGACTAATATTCGAACTTTTTTCTTCAACCTCAACGCCTTTTTCATTCATTCTCGTTTCTTCATAGTGCAATATTCCAGTCGTAAAATTTTAACGACACCGTAGTTTTTAAATTTCTTCTTCGTATTACAAAAATATGGATAATTTTTTTTCTTCAGCAGATATTTTATAAAAGATTGCAGACAGTTTCGTACTTATTATTGAACGTATATTAAATTTATGAAACTGTCATGCGACATTGAAATTCATCTACTTTGCATCGTAAAGCTTAATTTCCATAAATTTCCATGCAATTAATATTCAGCCGGAAATATGAATGAATCTGATGAATGAATATTGCAATTTTACCTGAATTACTGAATCACAAACTATCGCATATCGCAACTGATGCATACGAAATTTCATGGTAGTGACATTTAATTGAAAAGCTGCATTTCATGGTTCGCTCACTTTTATCTGTGAATACGTGGAAAATATTAAGATCTAGATTACATGCATTTAACTCTACCGATTTACTTAATATACTCAGACTTATATACTGTTTCGAATATAATAACTTCCGAATGTTCAAGAATTTTGTACTAAACTTGTCCATTATTGGAGACGGGTTAGTTGAGTCAGGGGCATGTTGAAGCAAATGAATCAATAAACGGCGACATGGAACCTTTCGATTTTCAATGGACTTATTCATATTGTTAATATACCTGTTTTTGTAACACTATAAAATGATCGGCTGACAATTAAAAAAGTTGCAAGAGCGAAACTGATTTTCAGGATGATAAGTACAGTTTTACCATCGTAATAAAAGTCTTCTCAAGCAGTGATCGCAAGGCCACTCGAAAATAAATTCATATGAACGCATGAACTTCAACATAAAAATGTGCCATGCAGTCAATAAAAAGTTTTTTTTTAAATCAAAAGCAAAAATTATCCAACTAACCCCGGTCTCCTCAATTCTACGTTACTCGAGCTTTTTTCCTGGGGGTATCAAAATTATAATTACTACAATATAATTATTAAATGCATTATAAAATTTTGGAATAGTACTAGATTCTGAACATTTTATTTTTCCCTAAATTCTATAATTAACAAATATTTCAAAAAAGTTCTGTTTCAAGAACCACATAAGGCAACAATAAAATCAAGTATTTTCTCCAAATACAATAGAAATAATAATAAAACGCAAAAAAAAACGATTCTTGGAATACGGTACTAATTGTTACATTTCTATATGAGCTCGAGTAAGAAAATAAAAATCGCTGTATTTTTCCTTTGATATTTAATACGATCCCATATTATCGTTCTTTATCCGCATGAACTCCATAAATACTCTATTGTGGTATTGCAAATCACAGAAAGTAGATATCCCGAGCCCACAAACGAGCCAAGATATCTTGAAATCCCGAGACGCCAGTTCGTCTCATGATTTTACGAGCGAGTAGAAAATACAAGACATATAAAGAAGAAATGAGAGAGAAATAGAGAGATAAAAAGTATTGCAAGAGACTCTACGGTCGCAACTCTTTGGAGTCGGCCAGGAAGGCTCATGAAAGTACGAGCTCTACTACTGCTAGTAGTAGCATCCCGATATAGTCAGACATCGGGAGAACGCGCGAGACCGAGACGATTCGGGCGTGTGGTGCGCGCTGAAAATGTAGCGAAGGGAAAGGCATAAAGGAGAATCGGAAAACGCGAGAAGCGCAGCACGATGTGTTGGTTGGTAAGCAGCCCAGAGAAGTTTGAGACTCTGAAGCTCCCGCGCGTTAGCTGTGAACGTATTCCTGCCTGTTCTGGAGTTCTCTCGCGGTTGTGCTGGTGCAAAGGATCGATATCCCTGTCATAAGCTGGCACGAGTTGCGGGACCGCACGTGTCAGCCATTCCTGGTCTTACTCTTTTACTCACGCGCCTCTCCCCTCGCCCCTGGCCCCACAAATCTCGACCGCAACCGTACCACCATTATAGATTCGCGAAATAAGTAATTTCGCGAGATATATCTCGGTGAAAGCCATTGGCTGGTGCTCTTTCTCATTATCCGTTATTCGTACATTTTCCGCACGTTACATCATCATTATGATTATTAAAATGGTCGACAGCTTGAAGATAATAATAATAATTTCGAGTTAATTATCACTAATAGCAGTATTCGTAATGTCGGTCTCTACATTCGTTAGGTATTTTTGTCGTAACGCATGAAAAAATATGTTGTCCGTTTTTTTATGAAAAAAACATGGAATATTTAACTTGCGAATATTCAAACATATTTGGGCAATTGATATACTGGTATATTATACATTTGAATTAGCGCACAGGTATGAAGGCGGGATTTTAGGGGGTTCATAAATCTAACATTATACTCGAATGCCAAATATAGATTAACCTACCGTGCATAATTATTCTAAGGCTCCTTCCAGACTTGGATCATTTACAGTCTCTTTCGGCCCTGATTTAACGTCTCTTTAGAATTCCTTCTCTGAGCTCTGATTACGAAAGGTTCATTTAAGAGTCCTCTTTCTGGCCCGAATTATTTCAATTCCCTTTATGAGTTTTCTGTCAGGGCCAGATTATGCCAAGGTCCTTTAGGAGTCCCTTCGCCGGTTCAAATTATTCCAAGTCTCTTTACGAGACCCCTGTGAGGCCCAAATCATTCGACGGCCCTTTATGGATACAATGTGAGGTCCAGATTAATCCAAATCCCTTTATGAGAACCTTGTCAGGCCGATGTTATTCTGCGCGCTCCTAAACAGCACTCTTACAAGCCCTCAATATTCCAAGGCTCGAAATTATGGGCCCAAGTCTCGACGTAACTTCTTACTTAAGATTGTATTTGACATGTTACTTCTTATCGAATTTCGAACTTAAGTAAAAATGAGAAACTATAATGGGCGTCATACTGTCTTTCATGATAAGTTAATGGACACAAGAGACTAGGATTCAACAAAGCAGAATGGAAGTAGGTACGAATTCGTGGAAAAAAAAAAAAAAAAACAGTGTGCCAAGTAATATCTCCGTTGGGCTTTCTCGGTAAATGAATCGGCGCGTTGCGCGGTTACATTTTACTCCGGAAGCAAAAGGGATGAAAAGCTGGCGAGAGTTGGTCCGGGAACCAGTAGCCGACGGATTAATGGCGTTCGGCCGTTTGTCAGAACAGCAGGGAGTTCCATACGTGCTAGTGTAACCGTTCGACCATAGTCACGTCTGCACACGACCGCTACTCACTGCCTGGTGCGACACACCCCATCCTCCTAGTTGTGTCGCTGCCGCTGCTGCTGCTGCTGGTGCTTCTCCTCATCCCTGATGCACACACCCTATTCCTCTATAGTCCATACCGTTGCCCGGGCGCGGATGCAATTTAATCTCTCGACAAATGACCGTTGCCAGCAGCGTCGAATCACGATGCGTGTAATAAATTTGTTGTGTACCATGCGGCAGCGTCACAGCGTTCTGGCAAAATTTGTCGTGGGGCTGGAGGAACCGCGCGATGGTATACACACTGAAATCGGTGCGGAGGAATGACGGATAACCAGCCGAAGAACGGATTTTCTGAAAGGCTAAAAAAACACTTGGTGACTAGGAAAGAAATCATTTTTTTAGGAAATGAACCACTTTGTCAAGATCCAGATCTGGAAGTGGGGGTGCAAATTCAAGCAGCTGAGTAAAGGCGGTCATTTGTTTGAGTGTAAGCGCTCGGAAGATTTAAGCATTCGATAGAATCACATTTCGTGTTCCATTTTAACATGATTATCCTTGAGCGCTATCGCATTTGTAAAGCCTTAATTTATTTTGATGACCTTTTCAGTAAGAAATCTTAATTTGAATAACGCGATATAAGTATGCGTAAACAAACAGCTTTTTGGCCACTCGATGAGGTGATAACTCTTTCAACAAATCCTGAAAACAATGAAAATCCAAACAAAACTATCACCATCTATGCAACTAATTAAAATTGGCACGTGATGCCGGTGGAGTAGATCAAAAGTGTTCTCATCGGCGTGAAGGGTGAAGAAAAAAGGTCTCGAGAGAATGTAAGCAAGCTTGTGTTATCGATTCGCAGGTTTCCGATTTTTATCGTCAGTCACGAGAGGAAAAAAAAAAAATGATATCGATGAAACATTAAAGGGATGATGACGTGGAGTCGGAGGAGAGAGGTTGCCAGTGGAGGGAAAAGAGGCCACGAGGATTATCGCGTCTGGGATCTAGGGGTGGCCGCCAAGGGTCGAATGAGCGAGGGTTGCCATGTAGAAAGGGAGCATCGAGAGAGAAAGTGAAAGGAAAGCATGTGCACACGTCGGGATCGTAAGTCGAGAGCCTCGGGGAGTAGTATGGCCTTCCAATTGGCCGGATGTATCTAATATCGGGGCTGGCTAGTTCCCGCGGGATAATACGTAAGTGGCGGAGGAGACACTCGAGACCAGCTAACCACCTGAACCCTGGGAGGTTCTCGATTACCCACCTGCATCTTTGATTCAGTGTCGTCTTACACGATCTCATCTTTGACCTAGCCTTCCAATAAACAGGCCTATGCAATGTTGCTGTAGCGTCGTGACACCGTAGAATGCATCTGGAAAATCCAACCCAGAAACATTGCAATACTCGAGAGATGCTTAGGAATGGCTTTATTGAGAATACAATATCAGCCATTGCAGGTTGTGATTTTGGAGGAGGAATTCATGAATCTCGTACGTAAAAAGAGTTGGGGCTAGGAGGAACTTTTATTTCCATATTGTTTCATACGAAAATAGTCCTGTTATATGTAGCAGAAGAAAGAAGGAAAGGGAAGTTTGGGGGAGGGGAGTCGAAAGGGATGAAGAAGAAGAGGGGACGGTAAAGGAGATAAGAAATTAAAGTGATAGGAGCCGAATACAGTGGGAGAAGTCAGGGTTTGTGTAGACGAAGATGGAGGTAGTGGGAGAAGGTGAGGGAGCGAAGGAGGGCAAAGGAAGATAGGGAGCAGCGGGAAAGAGTCGTTTAAGGAAGGAGAAAAAGGAATTTCTCAACGATTTCAATAGGGCAAAGGTGACGAAACGGATATGAGGATGCAGGGAGAGGAATATGACGAAGAGGCACCAAAGCGTAGCAGGTAAGGTAAGATGGAACATGAAGAGGGAAAGGCATAAAACGATGAGAGATCGAGGTGAAAGAAGTCAAATTAACGGAGCAAAGCAGGGTATAGACATACGAAAGTAGAAGTAGTGGGATGAGGTGAAGGAACAAGAGATATTGAAAAAGAGCGACGGAAGGTAGAAAAGGGTTGTTTAAATATCAAGAAAAAAGGGTTTCCCACAGAATTCAAAGTTCAAAAGTTGGCTAAAGAAATGCAAGAATGGAGAAAGAGGAAAGAATAAGAGAAAAATGAACAGGAACAAAAGTCTATCAGTAAAGAAAAAAAAGATGAAGAAGAGGGAAAGGTAAATGAGATAAGAGACGGAAGTGCGAGGAACTGAATAAAGTGGATAGAATTCGAGAAGGAAGCAAGGGTTTGGATAGAAGCAAGTGGAAACAGCGGGAAAAGGTGAAGGAGCGTAGGAGGGGAGAAGAAAAATGAGAAAGGGTCGTTTAACGAGGGAGAAATAAAAATTTCCCTAGGATTTCGATGGGGGAATTTAGATAGAAGAATGTGAGGATGAGGGGAAAGGGAAGTAATAGAGGCATACAGAGAAGAGGAACAAAAGTGTGTGACAGGGGACAGGAAAGGAAAGAAGGGAGTGTAAGGGTGAGTGAGGGAAAAGAGGAAAAATCGAGAAAGGGAAAAGCTCTGCCCGGGCTGCGGCATCCGGTCACACTCCCTCGTCCTTCCCCCCTCCATCTTCCCTTTCGCACCCCTCAACGATACTCAACTAACGGATTCTAAAGGGACTAAAAGCCAGCGGAGGGAACTCCAAGACTACTGCATGCACTTCGCTTTTCCACTCACCTCGATACCTGACTCTCCAAGAGAATTCACATGCTGGTAAAGGTGCACGTTTGTGCCTCATTCTCCTACATGGTAGATAATAGCGTATGCATATGGCGTACATGTATATATATATATATATATATACATATGCATATATCTAGTATATGTGAGGCGGGACTTTAACACCTTTGGGATTCCACCTTTGGCCAGATTCTTATGGCTATTGCACCAGAGATCGTTCGTTCCCGAGCCTCTTCAGCCAAAGTGTGATTACATAATACCGAATGAAGACCTAGCTGTGCGAAATTCATATCTTGTGAAAAGAAAAATTCATCAAAAAATGATGCACTTTGAATTGTTCTTCGGTTTATATGCTAGAAATCCATTTTTTTTTAGATATTCGTATGCTTGTCAGGCTTTGTCTGTCATCCTACTCGCATCTTTTTGACCTTGAAGATATTTTCATTCTTTAAATGTTATTTTTTTTTTAACTGGGCAGATGTTATATTTTGACAAAGAAAAATAGGATATCAAAAATGCAGAATAAATAATATTCCTGTTCAAAGCTTTTTCGAAACTTTCGTTGTTAAAGAAAGAAAATCGATTTGCAGCAAAATAATTTAATGACTTGTGCATATACGAACGACAGGAATATGGATAGTAGGGGCATCGAATATTTACGCAGGCAAAATATAGATTTAATCGCCACGTCATATGCTTTCGGTAGACCATTGATGATTTAGATTTTCTTTCTTACTCAAATATTCCGACCGAAATAGGTGATTTTTCTGTAGACTCTAGATAAATCCTTAAAATATTGAGCCAAATAGAAATTCGATCAGAAAGAAGAGGAAAATATAAGAAAAAAAAAAAGAAAAAAAAAAGAAATTTTCCGTGTCTTACTTTAATATTCCAAGATATAGATTACTCAGAACAAAAGAAGTCAGAAAAAATAAATAAATAAATTTAATTAAAAAGCTGCTGAACTGGCAAAGAAAACATATCTTGTTTACCTGCGCCGAAAAAATTAGTCCAGGAAAAAGTCCCGGGTGGAATCCGGGTCATTCAGGCGGGAGTACAGAGTGGAATGTCGTATGGACCTTGGGGATTGACCCGATCCCAAGGTCCATTCTGGAGTCTCCCAATCCATCCGAGACTCCAGTTGGGATTCCTTCCAGGACACAAAAAACTCTCCCAGACCTCATCCCGACCGATCCAAGAGTCTCAGCAGCCCGATCGCACAGTCCATCTTGGTGTCCATTTCGGACTATCATCTGGGTTGCCATGGACTTCATGCTGGATCGCGTTCTGGATGATTCGAGAGTTTCGCCAGTCTCATGGCAGAGCCTATGTCAGTTCAAGTTTTTTCAAGTCACTTGCGAGAAAGATTTCGACCACTCACCAGCTCGCGGAGCTTTATGCGTCAATGTTTCGTATGATGCCACTAGATGGCAACCAGAGAGAACGTTTCTCGCAAGTGACTTGAAGCTGGAACGTATTGGATGGGTCTACCCTTCATTGACGGGAACCAAGATTGGTGGATTGTCCAGAGCAAAGTCCGGAATGGAGTTAGAAGCATTTCAGATAGAAATCCAAAATCCCAAAATGAGATTCCCGAATGGACACGACGATGGACTGTGCGACCGAACTGCCAAGACTCTTGGATCATCCAGGACGAGGTTCGGGGGAGTTTCTCGTATTTCGGAAGGAATCCCAGATTGAGTCCCGGATGGACTGGAAGACTCTAGAATGGACCTTGGGATCGGATCAAACCTCAAGGTCCATATGAGAATCCACTCTGTACTTCCGCCTGGATTGTCCGGATTCCATCCGGGACTCCATTCTGGACTCTTTCTTGGTCTTTTTTTTTCTGCGCGTGTTATTCAGGGATCAGATTCCAGCGACAAATCAAGTCGTTATATCCGGTGGAAAATGAAATAATTGCTGTTCGTATTAATTGATATTGGATTGAAACTCTCTAATGCCGATCTTGCAAAAAGTTGCCCGTCATTCATTTTTTTTCTTATGCCAAACCGTTTTTTAATTGTCATTTTATGGACTTGAACATTATTGAATTGATAGGAGAAGGAAAATTCTGGAAGGAAGTTTGTCCATCATTCATTCCAACTCTTCTTTCCTCCTTTTGCCTCGTCTCGCTTAGCAAAATCTCCACGAAGCACGTTGGTGCTCATCGTAAACTCTCACAGTTACATTTTAATGGTGATTCGTGCACTTTGTCGAGACTTCGTTGATGTGCGGCTGGCGCAGTTCCCAATCGGGGATTCCCCACCTAGACTGTGATGCCCTCCCTGGGATTCGTAATTGAGCAACGATAGCTCTCGTTTTTAATCGAGACTCACTTCCCTTCGTCTAGTGCCATTATCCCAGAAACACAACTCCGTTCAACCATCATCTACTCTATTCGATCACCACCTTCATGAAAAATAGATTATTGAAACGATTTCAGTACGATATTCCCATTCCACTTAATAAATGAATCCGATTAACGCGATAAAACGGAGTAATAACCCGAGGGATCGTAGGCGATTTGACTGAAACTCTCGTATCCAGAATCTCAACGATTCTTTTCCTTAATGCGATAATCTTCGCCGGAGTCCTCCCAGTCTATCTCAATTTGGACCAATCCTATTCAAGTACTTAGAAATCGGTTTGTCGTTGTACTCTGATCAATAAGAAAACAGTTAAAAACAACAGAGGTCAAACATTATTTTAGCAGTTTTGACACGGTAAAAATGAAGACGCAAACTGGAACGTCCTTAACATATATTGAACACAGATTCCCAAAATGAAAATTTGATTTTTTCCTTAAACATAATTTTTTAGCTATTTCAGGCTTTGCGAGCGAGAATTCCATTATTCAAAAACGAATGTTCAACAGATCATTAAAAAATGAGGTATCTCCTAAGGGTGTCTTAATAATTTATTATATATTAGCATACGAGGTTTAAAAATAATATTTTTTAAAAGAACTTTATCATCAGCACATTTTTGTTTCTTATGATTTCTTCAGTCAGTTGAGTGACTGACTTCTCCAGACTGTTTTTTGAATGTCACCAAGGTTGTATTTACTGCTTTACAAGGTTGTATTTTCAACTGAAAAGTTGAAACAAAAAAAAACAATGTAATTACAAAATATAGACTTATAACGAACTCCCGGTGGACCAACATCCGATAGTTTAAGATTATAGTTGCGGGAATTACCGCCATTCCCTTAAGTGCAGGGGTTAAAATTGGGTGCGCTGATTCGACAAACTTCGAAATTGACTTAATCAGCCAAAACTTAAATGTGTTCTTCGTCGTTCGCCGCATATCCGCGGTGAGCAAACGGAGGCTGATTAGCGTTTGGTATAGCGATAAATAGATGGTACAGGGAAAGAGCAACCTAGCGGGAAATCGTCGAGAGAGATAATTTCCTCTCAAACGTGTATCCGTTTGGAAAGTTCAGAAGCGGAGGGGAATCCACGAATGGTGTTGCTAACGGTGAACAAGGGGGAGCTACGTACGAGCTATATGCGATGAGACGAAGAGGAGGGACGGTTTCCGGTTCCGTGTACGTCACGTAAGTGGTCTAACGAAGACAGGGCAGCCGTTAATGAGTGCGCACACGAGAATGAGGGAAACGCTGCGACGACCCTGAGGCTCCTCCTCCTCCTCCTCCTCCTCCTCATCGTATTTTCAAGCTTAATTGGTATTTGTGCTCCGTCATCGTAGTCGGGGGCTCTCCGAAACGAGATAACCAAATAGAAAGACAGAGAGGAGAGTCAACGAATAGGAATAAAAGAGGAATCGAGGGTGAGGGAGAGCTGAGTCATAAAAAGTTCAACGCTTCACTTCATTGTCGTTCGATTTTTTTTCTTCTTTTTTTTTTTTAACCTGACAATTGAAGGTTAAAAGATGCATCGACAGCGTTACCGAAACGGCTTGGTATTCTATCAAATGTCTTTTTATTATTTGCTCCAGTCTCTGATAATGAGATGTTCATTCGAGAACCTTTATTTTCAGCATGTTTCAGTTTTGAATGGATAAAAAAAATCATTTAATCCAATAGGTGAAAATAAGCGCTATCTTTATAGTAAATAGCTTAGTAACTGATAGAGTATTTGTTTTACTACTGGATTAGTATCTACTGTTTTCGGTTAAATATATCGATGCCATGTAATTTGCAAGTGCTTTGAATTTCGTTAAGTTCATTCACAACTTTAGAAATTCGATAAATGTTTCTCTGTTTTTTAGCAGGAATGCAGTACAGAAAATTCCCTATTGCTTTGTTCATTATTTAGTCTTCATTTTCAGAGCTATTGTTCTTTAAAAAAAAAATAAGCTAAAAATTATCGATTTAGTTACGCTCACGTTCAGCAGAAAAAAATCTGGAGATGATAGAAAATTGAGGCACGTTTTTTCGAGTTTTGTGAAAGTCGATACGATATCCCCAATATTTCGAAAAATGAAAAGCTCCAGAACAGCTTTACCATTCTCAGCAAAAATGGATACTGAATAATATTGAGGAGCTACTGATTTACTTTACTCGAGTGCCACATTTAAACTCGATCGATATACTCGGAGAAAGACCATTTAGTTATACATTTTTTCGAGACTATTTGTTTCGACTTTTTGGACTACTCTGACTACGCTCGTGAAAATCTCGAAGCCAATTTTTTTCAATACAGCCAAAGCAAGTGAATGCCGAAATGTAAAAGTACCTCGTACTCGAATCCTTTCAAATTCTTGAGGAAGTATATGCAGCTGTATGTACAGTATATAACCAATCCTGCAAAGTGGATCCTTGCAAATTGCTCGCTCATTTGATACCGATGACGAAGCTTCCCTATGGGTATTTTAAAATTCATCATATTTCCTCATAGAGCTTCGTAACCACTATAAAATAATCTGAACGGAAACTGCAAAATTGTCCTTTCCATCGCTTTGCGTCCTCAGAAGCATTGTTTTTTTTTTTTTTTTTTTTTCACTGAGGCAATGCAAATCGTTCAATCAAGAAGTCATTGTCCTCTAAATTCGTCGGTAAACTTTTCTTGCCACATACAGGATTTCCTCGGGAGTATACATGGGATTTGTGCATTAGCGGGACGTACGCGGCTGCTGGGGTGGCCACAGGCTCTCCGAGTCTCAGAACCTCAAATCCCATTTCGCGTTTCCACCGCACGCTCTTGACTCTCTCAACTCTCCACCTTGGTCCTGTATACAGGTATATAGAGCTTGAGAGGTTGTTCTCTCGAAAATCCTCGCTAGGCTCACCCCAAGACGTAGTGAGCTCAGTAGCAGTGAACCGCAGCATCGAAAGCAGCCCAGCGGGGCTCCGTTCGTTGTCGCAGTGCCCTGTTGTTCCTGGCTAGTTGAACCCGATGGTTCAGGTCCTCTTGTCTGAGACCCTCGGTCGATGTCGGGGAGAAACTAATTTGTTTAATCGTTTCCCTACTCTGCCGTAGCTCTACTCTCTGCTACTTTGGTGGCTTTTGAATAATTCGTAACTGGACCTAGTTCAATCCGTTAAAGCTCCGAGGCCGACTTGCTCTCGTTCTCCAAACTCCTTTCCAACTGCATATCCAAGTGGCCCGGGCACTTTTGCATTAATTACATAAAATAGCTGTTTAATAAGGGACTTAACTGTATTTCGAGCAGAGTTAATAAAACTTTGTTACGAGGGTGAGGTGAGATTTAATGGACATAGGTTTACTTCACACAGTGCAGCTAATTTGATTTTGGAATTAAATAAAGACGAAGTGGGTGCGGATTTGTGAAATCACTGAAATTTTGTGTGAAGATATTGAAGGTTTTTTTAGGATATCATAATTGATTTTTAGGTGTTTCTAGGTAACGGTATTTAAAGTATCACTAGTGAAGTTATAACTGCTGATTATTTTAAGTCCTATTATTGATCCCCTCGCAAGATTATTGATTGTCTGATTATTCTAAGTTAAACTAAAAGTCTCTTCTCCCACGCTGATTATTCCTGAAAGCCACTTCCCAGGTTCTGATTATATCAAGAGTCCCAGTAGCGACTCGACACCAAGTTATTATTCTAAGTTCTACTACTCAACCCCTTGCAAGATTATTGACTGCCTGATTATTCTAATTGTTGTAGGTGCTGCGGCGGCAAATATGGGAAATGGTTACGATTTATTCGTTTTTGTTTAAAAAAATGTTATGGATAATAAAAGTTACTGAAGAGGACCCTGATCACGGCCGAAACGTATATTTAAAAAGAAGAACATCGTCTTATAATACTTGGTCGCCATTGGCTGATTATTCTAAGTTACACTAAGAGTCTGTTCGTCGATGCTGATTATTCCAAGTCTTTCTGACGGCCACCTTCCATGTACAGATCATTCCAACTCCTGCCAAGGACTTAGTAACAGGTCCTAACTGTTCTGAGACCTGCTAAGAAACACCCTAAGCACTGATGTTGCTCAGTCTCACTAGCAGCCGCCTCTCACGTTCCAATTATTTTAAGTTACACCAATAGCCTCTTCCTAGGCCCAATTTATTCAAAATTTCACCATGGAGCCTCCTCTTACCGTATTATTTATTTTAAGTATTTTAAGTTAGCCTCCTCGCAAGTACTGATTATTCTAAATCTCTTTAAGGGCCTTCGCCTAGCCGCTGTTTATGTTAAGTTACTCTAACGGGGCCTCCACCTAAGTTCTCAGTATTCTAAGTTACCCTAAACAACCTCCTTGTAAGCACCGATTATCCCACATCTCATTTCTTTATTATTCTAAATTACCTTATTGCCCTCCATCGAGGGTCTGATTGTTCCAAGGCCCACAAAGGGTCTCGATATTTTTCACTTCGAAGTGCGCCAAACATGTTTCGAATTGCGTCTTTCGCGTTCCTCTAAAGTTGATACCTATTGCAATTATAACAGCTAGGATTCTGAATAAAATAATTATCGTTAAAACCCATAATCATGCGGAATTTCTTTGAACAACTCAAGAATGTACCGTGAAGTCACTTTTATTTATTTACTGAATCACCTAGTGAAAAAAATTACGAGGTCGCGTATACGATTCTTTTTCGATTTTCATCAATTTGCAAAAGTCCCGACCTTGTAGAATCCACAGAAGAATGGATGGAAAAATTGAATAGTCAATTAATCAGCTTTGAAATTTCTTTGTAGTCCAAGTCGAAGGTCGCTGGGTCTCTCAGACAATTAGTCTCTGGGCTTTTGTCCATGAAGCTTCCAACTGTTGAGCACAAGCTCATTTCCTGCACCCCTTCGGCTCTTCTCGCTATCCAGCGAAACGGTCCTACCATCGTGGGTGGAATAATAATGGTATGAGGTGGCCTTGCTCTACCTTGTTCGATAGTACATAGCGGTGGTATCAGTGAGCATTATATACCTCTCCTAGTGGCTTCTATCTATACTAGTGAACGTTTAGAGACAGCGTACGTGGCAATGGGACAAGATTAGCTGGAAAACGCGTTCGGTCACGCCGATGAAGTCGAGATACTCACACACACACACACACACACACACACACACACACACACACACACACACACACATTTACCTTTCGAGGGTGGAATCGCGATTGTGTGTAGGGATGCGATGGATAGAGATAGAGACAGATAGGAAACGCTGTCGAGCCACGAGACAACACTGGAAACACTTCTTGGCCCTCGAGAGCTTTAAATTAATTTGTCTCCCTGGCTCTCTCGAGTTCGAGTTCTCGTTGAATGTTCGTATGTCGAGTTGCTGAGTCGAGACCAGACGCTACGAGCCGGCCACTCGGGAACGTCCTTGTCGTCACCTCTCAATCTCAACTACGAAACTTACCGGCGCCATGGCTGCTGGATATGTCGCTGGATGTTCGTGAATTCCTAAGCGGTTGTACTAAGATTCGCCAATGATATCCATTCAGTGAGCCAAAAAAGTGTCTATTATTTTTGCAAACATATTGTACGTAGAGCATAACAGAAAATGGAATTTCAGGGTTACGAACGCTATTGGCGAAAGTAACGAGGAAAGTCCGTGCGAGAAAGCATTTAAAATAAAGCACTACTGCGAGAAGTAGAATCCGCGCAGCATTCTTGTTCTATCCTTGGCTATAAAGCGCTACGGACGTCACAATATGCATGCACGAGAAGTAACACTTCTCATGCATTCGTTGCAAAATAATGGAATGCATTTAGTAGACTTTTTTTTTATTTTGGGAATTTATCGAGTGTGTTTGGTCAGTGGTAACTTTGTAAATTTAATGGAATATTCATCGCGAATTGGCTAATCGGTAATCGATGAAATGGTCATTGATATAAATTCTCCATAGATTCACAATAGTACAGATGCAATTAATTTTCTATTGGAACTCTTTTTTTTCTCGTTATATTCTTCTGGAATATTCAGTTTTGGGGTTACAAATGCTGCTCCGTGACAGTGACAGACAGGAGTGCGTACAAAAAAAAGCACTAGTGCGAGAATTACAATCTGGCCGAATTGCGTATGTGCAGTATTCTTATTTTACCGTTGGCTACAAAGTGCAACTAATGCCATAATTTGCACGTACGAGAAGTAGCACTTCGCGTGCATTTGTTACATTAAAAATTAAATGCATTTTCTAAACATTATTTTTTGTCAATGTGTTCAGTGAATTTGATCAGTGGTGTCTTTTTAAAATCGAATTAAATATTCATTTCAACTCAGCCAATCGACGAAATCGCCACTGATATAAATTCTTCATATTAAATTTATGGTACTTGAGCTGAAACTTATTTTCCATGAGAATTCTCTGTTTCCTATTTATAATACTTAATTAAATATTCCTTGCGGATTAGCTAATCGCCGAAATGGTAATTGATATAAATTCTCCGAATATATTTCCGGCAGTAAAGTTAAAACTTATTTTCAAGTGGGATTCTGTTTTTCCGATTTTTTGCGAGAAGGAATCACAAAAAACGGTATGAGAGATCAAGGGAGAGGGGTTACCTTCTGACAGTTTTATCGGGTCGATGACCAGGCCATGCTTGTTCGGGGTAAATTAACGACTTCGTGCCTTATCTCTGGTGCTCACCACGGCCGTGGTAACCCCCGGGGGCGCATAGGCAGCGCGAGGCAAACCGGCCGGAAACATGCGAGAATTTTTTTTCCTTCTCAACCCCCGCTACTATTGCCGACATGGCTCAGGCGCGAAACCGATCTTTTGCCATATACAGATATACTTGGCTATCTATACTATATATTGCGCACTCGGTTTTGGCTTCTTTCTCGTTTCGCTACAGCCAACTCCAAACCCCTCTGCAAAAGCTCTCACGACCTAAACCATTCTTGTAGCCTTTGCATCGCTGTACCCATTTCAGTGAAATACTTTTTTACCCCAGCTACATTCAACCCGAATTCTGTTAAAAGAGTTATTTTAATCACTCCCCTCATTTTTTTTTCTGACATTACGATCACCAGTATGCTTCATCACAGACGAAGTTTTTTCATAGTCAAGTTTTATTTTTGAACACAATTTATGTAGCAGTACTGGAATTTTGCAGAGAAATGACGTAGGACCTTCGTATTTGCTGTTATTTTTTATGAAAATTTATACAGGCGTTCGAATAATACGAAGCTTTGAGTTTTTCGACAAATGCATGTAAGCATGAGTTGAGATAGATGAGACTTTGCAAATTTTAAGATATCAAACTAAACAATTAACTACGAATAAACTATTTTTCGAGGAAGGTTGGTATTGATATTGGTCTTAATTTACAAAGGTTAACTTTGTGTTGACAAGATTTCGCAATGAAAGTTGCAATACAAATGGAATTCGGTTTCATAGGCCAATTTCGAAATCGCATCATGTCCCAAAGTCCTTTAATAAAATAAATTGTTGAAATTTTCTTTCACGACTTTAGCGTTAAGGTGCACTAGAAAATAATGATTTGAGCTGCAGCAAGAAATGCGCATTTCCGACACCATGGGCGCCCCAACTTCCATTCGACCGAATTGAGCCTGAAAAGTGCATTGTCTTCGCAAAGCCACTGTTTTCTGGAACGTAAGCCCTACGTAATTTGGTGAAATTCGTGAGGAAGAAAGTAGATGGCGTGGAAATCGAAACATCGTCCCCAGAATATACTACAGTAGGAAAAACTCAGAAGTACATTGCAAGGATGGAAGCGAGTGCACAAGCGTTGTTTACACGACGCAGTTATGGGAACCGTGGAGACCGAGCCAGATTCCCGTCGTCGAAACGACGAAAAGTTTTTCCCCTCGAAAGCGCCAGGGTCTCGAGTATATTGTGGCAGTGCCTTTCCGACGCTCTGACACACATATATGCGCGTCTTGCTATATGTTCGTCCGAGCTTTAGTGAGAAAGAGAATCGAGCGATGCGGTAAATATGAAAGTTCGAGATGACAGGTCGCTTTCCACCAAAAGCTCTCAACCACCATTGGACGCAATCTATGCCACTCCCTCGTTTGGAATAGGAGCTTTGGACAAAGAAATTGTGAGGGTAGATACGGAAGCTAACCGGAATGAGACACTAGAGATAGAAGAATGGGCTTCACACATTTCTGGGCTTCGTCCTTTTCCGTCTTCATGTATATGTGGACTTACAAGGGCAAAAAAAAAACAAAGAAGAACCTGGCGCTATGCTTTGTTATAATGACGCCATTTTGATATGCAATCGTACACTAGGCAAAAAGAAATAGGAAGGTTGGAAAAAATCACTTATTTCTGCCCGGCGTAGGTTGGAAAATGCTTTAATTCATTCGGTGCGAGAAACGGGGTTTCACGCCCACTTCACATGTGGCGCCTGTTTTTTCAGTTTGTGATATAAAATTTTGGAGTTTAGCTCGTGCGATGATTTCAAACTCGCATTCAGCTGGTAGTGGAAACTCGCACTCTTGTGTGTTTTATCGGACTTGTATCGTAATATACTATTACGTTCATCATTGTTGAACGAAATCATGTTGTTATTGTGATCGGTGGACATGCGCGCAGCATTTCAAGCCCAGACTATTAAAGTGACATTTATAATGTGAAACTCACAATATTCCGCTTTGTTAAACATACGAAGTTTCCTCACTGCACGATAACCAGAGATTTGCATGTACCATACAAATGTTTCGTTTGTCAGAAGTCATCAGAACCTATTTCCATCCAAAACCACCCGATTAAATAAGATATGATGAACCCAATTATTTTGGTCTGATTCCCTTCCTGATGACGATATCAATGCCTAAAAGCTCGGGATATTTTCCAATTCTACCAAACAAACAATACCACAAAAGCGATGTGACGGTAAGCCCCATGGCATCCAACCTGTGAAGATACGCTTGGCGCTAATGTTGCTGGAGAAATTACAATCGTTGAACATAGCACACTATCATTGCTGCCAGGGTCGAAAGCGCGGAATGCTGAGAATGCTTTAATGCCCTCAGAGCTAGAGAAAATGGGAGAAAGGGCAAGATAGTTGGTGGGTTTGCAGTCGGAAATGTTGAACTGAGAGCATCTCTCGCGTTTCTGCAGAATATGTAGTCTCGTATGCAGTGTGCCAAGCTCTTTGCCTTGACTGCACATCGTGGAATATAGCAAAGGGCTTGCAAGTTGGTAGGAGGAAGTGAATGAGCGAAGAAGACTCAAGGGCTGAGTGTACCAGTCGCACAATGACACCGCCACTTTAATCCACACGGGAACCCTTTCCAGAAAATTACACGCTCTGTCGCTCGCACTAAATTGCGTATACATTGCACCAAGCAGTGGCCAACGGGACAGAGTGCTGAGAAAGGCTCTTGGAGTGAGCAGGAGCTTAGCGAGTGAGTGCTGAGGCGTTCCACGCTACGTTCCAACATGCGCTTGCACAACGTTCCTGCGTTCCGACGCGGTATCTCTTACAGCACGAGAAATCCTTTGACAAGCTTTCTCGTGGTTCGCACGCATGTTAACAGAGCGAAAACTCCGACATAGCCGAAGAGATTGTTACGTAAAGCCTGAGTGAACGACGAGAAAACGCGAGAACAAGGAGAACGCTCATCGACGGAACAGTATATCTACTGTAGAATTCTGCATCTTTGGAAAGAAATGCCAAATACAAAGGAAGGAATCCAGAGAATGGAGGATTTTCCTTCTTACGATTTCAAGTTGTTGGAAAGTAATAACAATGATGGACGTTCATATTCCTACTTTTTTTTTTTAAATGCAATCTGGCAAGTTTTTTTGTTCAACTGTAAGTTGAATTTGATATTCGAAAAAGGAAAAGTAGAATTTTTTGCAGGGCACCCTCTTGCATTGCAATACACACATACATTATTTAAAAAAAAAAATTTCCAATGTTTTGGCCCATCTTGAGTGTTCTGCTATGAACAGGTCGGAAGAATATCATGAAAACAAAACTTCGCTTAGGACGAAGCAAAAACACGAGTGGTCTTCAAAAAGACATAATAACTAACCAAGTGTGGCCAGGGCTACAGAAATGAGAAGAGCGAAGGAAACAAATTCAGGAAGTGTTCTTTGTGGAGCTTCGAAACCCTTGACGTGAGATGTCTCCACAAGGCTTCGAATCTGACACCAGCCACAAACCACTTCATTCCGATATCTTGGACTATCCTGAGTATTTTAGTATGATCAGATAAAAAAAATATCACGAAAACAATGCTTTCTACTGAAAATAGCAATAATACAATCTGCTGACTAATAATTCGGTAATTTAAGTTTCATTGTTTCTGAAAATAATCTTCAATTTTTTCACATCGACAAAAAGTGGTCTTCAAAGACATAATAACTAACTGAGCGTTACCGGAGGTACAGAATTGAGAAGAGCAAAGGAAAATAGAAAATGCAGGAAGTATCCTTTAACACGTTGACTGCCACGCGTGTTTACAACAAAATCCCCGTCAGGCCACCCGTGCCACTGTAAGATGCGACGTGGCCTGATGAGAACTTTTGCTGTCACCCGAATACGGGTGACACGGCAGTTAACGTGTTAAGGAGCTTCGAAAACCTTGACGTGAAATCTCTCCACAAGGTCTCTAATCTGACACCAGCCACAAACCACTTCTTTCTGATGTCTTGAACCATCCTGAGTGTTCTGCAATGATCAGATCGAAAAAACTTATCACGAAAATCATATATGTGCTGGTAAAGAATTAACTAATTTAAATTTCGTTCTTTCTAAAAAAAGAAATCCAATTTTTCCTCATCGACAAAAAGTGGTCTTCAAAGACATAATAACTAACTGAGCGTTACCGGGGCTACAGAATTGAGAAGAGCAAAGGAAAATAGAAAATGCAGGAAGTATCCTTTGTGGAGCTTCGAAACCCTTGACGTGAGATCTCTTCACAAGGCTTCGAATCTGACGCCACCCTCCGGGTATCAGGCCCGTACTATGATCACAAACCGGTGTGAAACTCCTCTGAAATAAATTCGCGAAGCTTCCAATTAGCGCGCCAGGTCCAGGAGATAGATAAAAAGAGAACATTGGAGAAATAGTTGAGGGAGAGGGAGGAGGGCGCACGAGTGTTCGATAAATCCGAGTGGAAATCCAATTGCATAATCTACATCTATACAAATTTCAACACACCAACGTGTACTAGGCTGGAACAGGAAACTGGCAGAATCCGTGTGATATTCGAGACGGTGATTGGATACTCCAGCTTCATTTTCTCTGTACTTTTCTCGCATTCCGATCCGTCTGCGGTTGAATCAGATCCATTCCATTTCTCTTTGATTGAATAGTGAATATATTTTGTTTGGAAAACCGAGAACGAAAATGAAACGGATCTTTTTTGTATTCCCCATCTTTTTCTCAGAGCGCTGCCAATTGCAATATTTTCCACTTAGCTTTTTAAACTTTAACCACTTGGTGCCATGTTATCTTTATGACTTTGGGGTAAAACTTTTAAATTTTCTTCTTGAGAAATTTTTAATTTGTAAAGTTAAAAAAAACGAAAATATATTTTTGTAAATTACTTGCTTCAAATGATAATAAATTATGCGAAAATATTTCTGCATTTTGCCGAAAAACGTAACGTCCGTGAAATTTATAAACTAAGAACTTATGTGCGTCAAGCGTGCGTGAAACCCTCCATTCTCGCACCGAGATAAATAATAGTACTTTACGATCCTACTTTTCTGACGAGTGTTCGAATCACACGAGTCAAGAAAATGTTTATCGCGCGAGGTATCATACAAAATTTTATAGTTCAAGGTGTGAAAACGGCGACTTATGCGCCCGAAGCGTGCGTGAAACCGCATTTCTCGCACCAAGTTGAATTAATGTTTTTTTCTGCTTAAATCATAAACCCAATATACAATATGTGACGCACCTTCAGTGACTCAGTCCCAGAAGATCATCTGCCTATCCTTGAACCTACCTACAATTCACACTCTCATGCATTTTAACCCAAAACATCAATAAAAACTGCCTTTTCCTTCGCTCCATTTTCTAATAGTCGATAAAAATAAAAAAATAATTCTACAAGCCATAATCACCGTCATTGACGATACAAAAAACATTTCCGTTTGCTAGAAACATGAAATGTAATTATCAATTTTTTTTTCTGGCTACAGCCCATTACGTTGCTAATGATAAAACGTTTTGTGACGGAAATTGGGTATATATTGTGAATATTCATAATGGCTCGTGGTCTGCGGCGGTTAGGCCGGAAGATAGATAGATAGCCGCAGAGTGTTGGGAGAGCCGCCGAAGAATACTCCTATAATTAATTTATGAAACGATAAACGTTCCTCTTTCGCGAGCGGACGCTATAGGCGAGAGCGATAACGCGAGGATCGGTTGCCGCCGCCGCCGTCGACGAAACGACGCTTGCGTTCCGTGGGGAGCCGAATGAGGCAGAGCGCTCTATGGAACGTATAGAATAGCCGCGAGCGTGATCGATTAAGCTCTATTTCCTGGAAGCTCTGTCAGAGCAGCGATATAGAGGCAGTATGGGTCGTGAGGGTGGGTGGGGCGGGTGGTCGGGGGGGGGGGGGGGGGGGGGGGTTGACGCTACCGCGGTCCAGCAGCCAACTGGCCCGGCACACAAGAGGCGTGTTCGCTAAACGCGAACGGCAATATCGAAAGCCGCTAAGCCTCGAACCGATCGTGAGTCTCGTCATCCGATCGTGGCGAATCGTGGACTAAATAACGAGGCGAGCGAATTTGGGGAAGGGGCAGATTATTGGAAGGCAAAGAGTCGAACGTATACGCAAAGTCAATTTTAGGTATTGTATATTACGTACTTGGATTATGGAGTCATTGAATAAATAAAGCTGTTATAATCAACTTTGTTGTGATAGAGCTAAAATTTCTCGTTGTGAAGGATTTTTCTGATGTTTCTGTGAGTCGAGACACATTAATCTGTGAAGTTTAAGAAAATAAATCGTTGAAAATAATGACGGACGTTGGGGTTTTTTTTGTAATTCAATTTGTAATGAGATTGGGCTTCTTGCGAGAGGTGCATGTTTATTAAAACGATTATTCATATAGCAATATGGAAAATAGAAGTTGTTTAGTTAAGCAATTAAGTTCAGAGCAGCACTATTTTGTAGTGTTATTTTTTAGCACGATTTAGATAATACGTTCTTTAAAATACATCACTTTTTTTTATACAAAAAATGATGCCTTTACTTTTTTGTTGTTGTAATTTTTCATTTTTATAATATTTCTGAAGCTTTTTATGGACTGATCGAGGATTCGAATCGTCGGCGAAAAAAGTGATAAAAGCGTTCGTCTCATTGGCGTTTCAATGTGCAATGAATTGTTGATAAATATAATATAATGGTTTTCAAGCTTTCACGTAGGAGAATTAGTAATAATTCCATCGAAAGCTTAAGGCCGCCAGCCGTTTAATGCCGTTCTGCATATTCTATATGCTTGAGGTCTGGCAAATATGTCTTAAAATATTATACTGGAATATGCAATATTAACAAACCTATTCATACAAGGTGGAGTATGAAAGTATGAAAATAAGATTTTTATGATTGATAAATAATTAGCATTGAAGAGCAGTCAAAAAGTTATAATATTTCTGCTGAAACCGCGCCATTATCTTCTTAACTGTGCCATTTTATTGAGAATTAACGTTTACGAAAGCAGACTGAAATTAAATTCATAATCTTTGACGTCACTGATATTTTCACGGTGTACCATATTAGTAACAACAACAACAACAACAACAATAATAATAATAATAATAATAATAATAGTCGTTTGAAATTCACACGGATGTAATAAGAACTAAGCTGGAAAGCAGTAATATACCATTTGGTTCTGGGACATAGGGGGTTTATGAAATATCTTTGGTATCTGTACCTAGTCCCATCGTTTTCGTGTAGGGGAGTGGCGTGTGGAGGCGGCAGGTAGTTTATGCTAATGCAGAAATGTTGTCGCAGTGCAACGACGTCGGAGTGCAGGTTTCCAGCGCATCAGTGGCAGAATCGTGATAGTAACTGTTCGTATGGAAGCGCACTGGATATATAGGGCCTCGGGCTCACGAACCCTTCGCCTCACACGACTTTAGCAACCACGAGAGACGAGAGAGTTTCTCTATTGCGCTAGCAGTCGTAACCAAGGTGTATCGACGAATCGAGAAAGGCACCGAGGGCTTAAAAGAGCCTTGGAAATGTACAACATATCGCCTCACATATGTACATGAATATCTGAATTATGTTCGGGTTTGCACGTGTAACATAGTATTTTGGGCATGTATAGAGGATTCCACAGGTTAACCAGTGCAGAAAAATGGTGTCATGAAAAAATAGTTGGTTTTTTAAAAATCAACGTCGTTTTGCGGTAATGACTAGCGGGTTGGAAAGACTGTAAACAAAATCTACTTGAAATTTAATTGCAACAGTTCTGGAAATTTTTGTTCGTCAACTGGTATGCCAAATTGTGTATATATAAATTACTGTATTTTAATATTAGTGTTCAAGTCCTTTAATTTTAATGATTTCCTTTAATTTTGCTACAAAACTGCTTTAATTCTGTATTACAATTGTACATTATATTCATTTACCAGGTTATGATTAAGAACTTCCATTCTTTCCTAACGGTGATGACTAGAGCGCGAAGCTGAAAAAAAAATGAGGCTTGGAAAATTTGTTTGTCCTTTCCTCCAAATGAACACTCACATCACCACTCCCATAGACACTTACTTGTAATGATAAAACTAACGCCGAAAATATATTGACAATCACTTTTCAAAAAACCCTTTCAATATATAAGTAAAAAGATTTCAAAAAACACTTTCGATTCGGTTTACACGGCAGGTATTTGGAATTCCTCACACATAGTAGTCACATATGAGTACTATGATACGATAATCTCGATTACCAATGAATTAGTCAACGCATGACAAATTTATCGCAGTTAGTATCAATATTATGACATTTTTTATCACCCCAATCATAAATTTTATAAATGAAAATCCAAAGACTAATCAACACAAATCACCTGACTATTAAATCACACAATCGTTTTTTTCCTATTCATTTTTCTTTTGGCCTTATCATTCCTGGCGTTTTTAAAAAATGATTCCTGGCTTTCGATACGTGCAATACGAGCCGAATCACAGTTACAAAAAGGGACTGATGGATGCATTGGATTAGCTGCAGGACACATTTGTGTATTTCTGTGTATTTCTGCATCCATATCGTACAGTGCACGTTTTTTTTACAGCTAATACTATATAGCGCTTTGCTTCGTTGAGTTATTCGTTCGTCAGTTCGGGTTAAATGAAAAAAAAAATCAACAACCTCTCTAGGGAGAGATGGGAGTAATACTATAAAACGTGCAAGTGAAGGGATGCATAGGTACGATACGGACGAAAGTATAATAAATGCACCTGATGCAACTGTACATCAGCGGGATATCGCACTGTGCACTGTGACGACATAGAATTGCACATTGTTGTACAGCTGCGAACAGCCCTTCCAACTTCCCATACCACAATTCCCCTCGGTTTCCATTATTCATCGTTTATATGTACACCATTTTCCCTGCTGACACGATTTCGTTGACGCCTCTGACGTGATGTTTAAAATGAATAGTGAAATAAGCGAAAAGTTGTCATATCAACACTGATACGATAATTTAACAAATTGATCGGATTCTGTGTCTGTCCGAAATAAATGTTGCTGAAAAACTTCTTTTTTTTTCAATGAAAAGCGGATTTTCGACAAAAATGCTTGAGGTCGAAATGCAAAAAGTAGTGAAAAAATTCTTATGGACAATTAACTTCACATGTGTACAAGGCATTCGCCATTGGTGAAGCTACTTTTTCCGAAACACTCAAATATTTATTATAATTAACAAGGCTAATTACTTGCTGTGAAAATTTTTCTTCAGATTTTTTTATACCACAGGTGCTGAAGAGTGCATAAAAATATGAAGTTGAAAATAGTTAATTTTGGTTAAATATTGAATGGGGTGGCTTTCACTTTTGTTTTTGGGTAAATAAAATTAACAAGATAAAATGGAGGATGCCAAAATGTTTGAAAGAAGTTCAATTGATTGCTTGCTAAGATACTCCATTTTATTACGTTTAAAAACCAAATAATCGTAATTTTCGGAAATATGGTCAAGATGAGCGTAAACTACGTCGAGGACACAAAAATAGCCACCATTTTTACAAGAGCAGATGTCACTGCTGACCTGTCGAATTAATTTGTACCTCTTTTTCAACTCTTTTATCTTTCAACGAAAGCTTCGAAAGAATAATTATTGGCAACCTTAAATAAACTGACCATCTCAAAATGGCTTAAGGGGCTCTAGTAACCCAAATAAGACAACAAGAAAAAAAAATTGTATCAACGATATCCCCTTTATAAAAACAAACTTTTAGACCTAATCGAATACATTTCAAGGGTTATAATAGTAAAATTTTTTGAAGACACAGATTGCACCAGAATGGCACGAGTTAAGAAATTCTAAAAAAGTTGAAAAACCCTTGGTGTCTACAGAATTTGTTTCCTTGATTTCTTTTTTTAGGTGACTAAGCCACCTAAAATTGTCGTTAACTCGAACCAATTTTTAGAGAATTGACTAGAAATCGGTAAAAAATCTCACGTATATTCGAATTAAGAGATAAATATTGAAAATGCTTCTGAGGACAATCGTAAAGATAAGGTGGACGTTCAGGGATACGAGAGTATGACGTCATATACGGAACTGATGCAAGTCGTTTGTCGAAGACCCGTGAGAAGTTGGCTTGTCGGGAATCGAGGCACTTCATCTCGTTTCTCATACGTTGCGTTCGCTTTTTCGTTGGCCCTTCGATCGCAGGTTTTCCTTCCCCGTCACTTTTCCTGCGGGCACCGAGTTTTCCTCATTTCTCACTCACTCGCGTTTGCGCCAGAGCTTCACTCTACTCTTTCCTGGATCTCGCGATACTGACCTGGGAAATTGAGATAGGAAAACGCTTTTCCCCGGCGGTTTACGAGACCTGGTGCTACCAATATCCTCTCCGTTTTTGTGTGCGTCGCCCTCCCGTCATAGTCTGCTGCAATATACCGGACGGTTCGTTGTATACCTTCAGGATCCACCTCCGCCACAACAGCTCACCTCGTCTGAGCTCTTTTCTCACGCGACTCGTATACTATATTGGTAATTCACTTTGTAAATTGCACTGCACTACCGACCTTTATTGTAGTACATTGAGTGAGAGAAATATATGATTGAATGAATTTCATTTTCAAATAAATTCTTCGTATAGAAATATTTAAATAAAGCCTTTATTCGAAAATGTTCAAATTAACCCGCTATTTGAACCGATTATATATTTTATTGGTTTTTTTTTTTATAGCATGGAACCAGAATTTTATTGACCCAACAATACAATAAATTATTTTTAATAAACATTGTGTTGATTCGATTAAACAATCCTATGGGAAGGTCAACAATATACATGGTCACTGTTCAATCTGCCAATTGAATTTATCGTTGAATCAAAACAATATTTGTTTCAATGTGGAGAATATTAATTTGAACTTGGTTAATACTTAATTGCTTCAATTAAATTAATTTTTGAATGAAACATGTACTCGATTTATTTTTAAGCTCCTAATTGAGGGAACTTTTCTCTTTTGAATGTATTGTTACGTCGTAGCCTTACCCGCACTTGTTTATAAAGCCTAACACCCGCACTAGACACAACGCCTTAGCTAAAGCGCACGTGCATCGCATCACGACCATTGACCCTAATGCTCTTCCGAACCCAAGTGGACCTCCGCAAGTTTATGACACAAGGCACCGGACGACGCGCGTGTCATAGATCCTCAGTTCGTATCTTCCAAGAATGTGAGATATAAAATTGAATACCATAATTGATAAACCCATTTTCTAGCTACCGGATAATTACATGCGCCTCCAACGGTCCCATAAATAGTTCACTAATATTCATTATTTACGATCTTTTATCAAATTTATGATTCCCTCACGCCCGAATCAACCTATCAAAATTAGTATATAAGAGCGGGATTTAGTTAGTTAAACCAGTTAGTTCCAAATCTACGACCAACGTATTAACTTCGACGGAGCGCGCAAAGCTCCATAGTACCTATTCGGCCCTGCGTGGTCAATTAATACAGTTAACTAAATACTAGAAGTGTACCAACAGAAAGTCTAACGAATAAATTGTGAGTATTTACAAATTGGTGAACCACCATTATTTGCATGCTGGATCCCTGTATCACGACTCGATCATCCAGTCACTGACTGCATCTGATTTAAATTCTTACATCATTGAGGTAGCGTAAGGCGAGATCTCCGTCCCTGGTGTAAAGAGCTAACGCTTTGACCCGAAAGTGAGATCGCCGTTACTTTCTCCCCAGTGCAACTCATAGGAGTTGACCGGGACGTAACAGTATGTTTTCATTGTTTTCAATTATATCATTTAGTGTACTCAATGACACAGTTTTCCGCTGCAATTAAATATTTGAATGGATCAAATATGGCATAAATCAATCAATTCGACTTTATCCATCTTCCACTAAAAAAAAAATGTATGTGAATTTTTTATAGAGAATATGATAGTTTTTCCCTTCCATGAAATTGCAAATAAGTACAAGTGCAAGTAAGTAGGAATTATTGCAAGTAGGAATTTTTGCTCGAATATTTACCGATGTCCCAATATCTCCAGACGAGACCTATCAATTGATATTTCCCGGAACAAAATCCCTTTGAAATTTCGAAATTGCAGCACCCTTTATGCAATTAATATTTGTTTAACGTACATAAGCTCATTTATTGTTTTGCAATTGCCTTCTACGAATTAAGTACGCAATTGATGAATGAATAAGTAATAAATAAATAAAGTTTATATTATTTGTGCATAAAGGTCTCAGTATACTGTTAAAAAAATCTGGAGGATTGAATACAGCTTGTCAATTAAATTTAATGTACAAATGCGATATAAAATGAAGGCACTTTCGCAACGAAATTAATGGAAATTGGAAAAAATAATAATAATTTGACAGCAAATTTGAAGGAAATTATAAAAATGACTGTGTCAAAAATCGCATCGCCCTTGCATACTAAATTTAGTATACCAGTTTATGCATTAAAATTTTCAGAACATGTACATTAAATTTCAAGTAGATGTTTTTTTTCACAGTGCAGAATTGCATATTAGGATTCCGGATGCTGGACCGGAATTTCGTTATCTCGGCGTGTGAAAGCCACTTGAATAAATTTCGGTATTGAAATTTCAGTTGAAGGGAGAAAAGGAGGCAATAAAGGGAACGAATGGGAAATGCTGCAAAGGGCAGTGGTACACAGAGTGCATACTCCTATTGTTTAGCGAAGTACTGAGATGCATGGTGCATTGTCCGTCATCTGATGTCGTCGATGTTTTGCTGCTCTTGCACTGTGAAACTCGAAGTACTCGCTCGTAACACGCGCCCTTGGTCATTAAACACGGTAAACTGCATCACTCTCTTCTTGGTTCCTCGCTGTACAGAACTCGTAAACAACGATCTGTGAGCTCGAGCAGAGGTAGGGTACGCTGACGCGGAACGTTATAGTCCAGTAACTACGAGAGCAGCAGACCGGGCCAATTGTTTAGTGCGAACTGTGCGCAGTCAGAACTGCACTCGTAAAATATCATTTTATATGGGTACCTACGAACCTCCAACCCTTCTACTTGTAATTTGCGGCATACGGTGTGCACGCCTTTGACGAGTCCAATTGGGCGAAGCGAGTGTCTGGAATTGTCTCACTTTTCTCACTTAAATATACCGGTTTGTCCATGCCGTAAATTAATTAATTTATCACGAAGTAGTCGATGTCAAACAATAATATAGAGTCGGAAATTCCTGTGGCATAAAGTTATCGATTTCCTATTTTTTGGTTTGCTTATTTGTATTTTTACTGATTTAATTTATTATATTTTTGAATGTACATTTGTGACTTTCCAATGTTTGAAAAATTGTGGATATCAACAAAGAATAGTGTAAAATACAAATACATGTTATATTAAAAAATCGTTTACTTTGGTTTGGTATTTTATTCCCGCAATTTTTTGTTGCCTTAAAGAGATCGTTTAAAAAAATGTTTGATTCATTTATTCATTTTTCAATTTGGTATTCACAAGCTGAATTTCTCTTTTCTGTAGTAGTGAAAGCATTTTTGATTTTTCCTTTTTTTAAACACTTTTTGGTATAAAATATTTATATACTGCAGATTTTATAGCAAATATTTGTTTATCATTTGATTATTTCGTATAGTAACAGCTTTAAGAATTATTTTATGACAGAAAATATTATTGAAAAAGTGTTATTACCGTTTCCGGTGAAAAAGCTTTTATTCCGGTCTGTAAAGCAGAGAAAGAAATACACAGAAGTTGAAAGAACAACGTTTTAACCGACTATGCTCTGCAACTCCGTGTCTCGATTTTTCTCTCTACTCTTGCTGGTTTCATGTAGGGTTTTTATCGCTTTTGAATCCTTCGCGCTGGGCTACTTCGGTCCTTCGCCCTGGCTCTGCACAAACCACACAAAAAAGCACCCTTCGGGAGTGCAAGCAGAAGGAGAAGGAAGTGAGGAGCAAGAAAGAGTCGGAAAAGACGCAAGCGTAGCGAGTTTATTGGCTCACCAAACCCCGAGGCTCTTTACTTCTTCTCACTTGTGCCTGACTGTTTTGTTGATGTTGATACAAACACACCGCAACGATTCGATCTCCGGGAGTCTGTTAAAAGGTTAATACAACTGATAAGCTTAGCTAATATCGATAGGATGATCATGGACTTCACTGAAAAACGTTCTGTGAGAAAGTATTTCTTTCCTACGCCTAATTGCATTGTAACTGTAGTGATTATTGAATAATTTATGATTCTTTTTCAAGCTAATATCGTTTATTTTATGTAAAAATTTTTGGCATTGCAGCTCAAATTTAGGGGAAATTTGTGCAAGTACATTCTTTTTTTTTTCGAAGATAAAAAATCTTACAAAATTCTAAGCGCTTTATCGATTTTTTCTGAACTCAATGTCCTGCACAACTAGTAATTGGTTTGTTACTATAGAACATTAAAACAAAAGTGTAAAAAACTGGCAACAATTTTTTTTAAATCTGGATTCGACCAAAATCTCTCTATATATTTAACTAAAAATTAATGCCAATCATCCTTGAACACTACCGCAGTTCAAAGCTTAATTTCAATTTTCACTATTCACTAAATAAAAAAGCTGCAAAGTAGAACTTTGCAAATTGCTTCCACGTTATTTTTGGCTTTTTACAAAGTTACCTTTATGAGAAAGTATATTAATCATTTTTTGCTTCTTTATAGAGGAAGTTTTGTAAGAAGCTAAAAATAATGGGGCAGAAGTTTACAAAGTTTTGCTTCGTAGCTTTTTTGCAGAAACTGTGTACCTATACCATTACCGAAGAGTACTGATTTCATGTATAAAATTTGAGTTCGCTATTTTATGTTTTGGTAATGTTAATGGAATAACATCATTTTTTCTAGAAATCAACATTTTTCGAAATTTTAAGCATACTGCAGATTATGAGGAAACTATACACTCATTATCGCAAAATAGTACGAATTTCATGTATGAAATTTGAGTTCATTATCTCGTCCTTTACTAAAGTTAGGACAACAAGGCGAATTTTTCGAATATTCGAAAACTCTATAAAATCCGAACCCCTGTTCCGATTTCGTTCAAATTCAATACCAAACTATATTATGAGTGCCTGCATTAATATTTAGCAATTATTTAGAAAAAAAAATCGCAAATTTTACGAAAGCGTCCTCCCTTTTTTGAAAAAATGCAAAACACTATAAAATAAATATTTCTAGATATATTTCGTAAAAAAATGCACCAGTCAAAGACGGACTGTTGCTCCACTTGCATGCCAAACTTTAGCTCAATCGGTTGAGTGGTTCTAGAGTTATAGGTGATAGAAATCTTCAAGCCCTGCACCCGCACACATACACACATACATACATACATATGAACATTTCTTCTAAACCCCTTTTCTCGATGTTTCAGACCATTTTAAGTATCCTCACATGATAATCTCGAAAAAAAAATATATATTTATTAAAAACAAAGCTTCCTCTATGAAGAAGCAAAAATATATGTTGTCGAGCCGATCACTGAATATGCTACCAATCAATAACGAAAGAAAATTAAATTATGACGTGCTTCAAAAAATAGTCGACTCACATTTCGCGTGTGACGTCAAAAACTGGTACTGAGTGTTCAATCGCTGCGTCAATTTGCTTTTTTTTTTTCAGGAGAACGAATATATTTTTTTAGGTACATACAAATCGTATAAACAGTTGTCGATATTCGATGTGCAAGTTCGCAAAATACATACCTTCGTTGCCAATTCATTCATGCATCGAGGCTCCTCCCAGCTATCAACGGAATCAGAGCGATTACAATTTCTGATCGGGCAAACTGTGGCTCATGGTTAGGGCTCTCGAGGGTCCTCGACCTCCCCAGTTCAGCTCTTCTTTTTGACTCTAAAACACAAAAAAAAAAAAACTACGATGAGCAGAGATGGAAACGAAATTTACACGAGAACGAGTAGAGTGCTGGTGCTGAGAGAAAAAGAGAGAGAGGGAGGGAGAGAGTTTGTGGATAGTGGATAACGTAGGCTTTCAGTGCGAGGGTTGCGAAGCGCCAGAACGGGGCATCGACTTCCGGCCGATTCGCATTTGGCCGATGGAGTGTATGCGAAGGGTGGACCAATTGAATATTCTACGAGGGTCGAGTGAGCCGACGCGTTGGATTGGCCGACTCACTCGTCTCTCACTATCTGTGTCAGCTCGTCTCATCCCAGCAGGCACATATATATATTTATCTAATATATATGCACACTATGTAAATATATGTATAGTAGGGTGTGTCATTTTTGGGCAATTTTTTTTTTTCGACTCAGAAACAGGTTGTATACTTTCAGGAAGGTAAAATAAGAAGCCTGTAAAAATTTTAGCTCTTAATATTAATATTTAGATGCGCCTCATCGCGAATTTCTATTTCCCATTTAAATAACATGGGAAAAAAATTTTTTCATGTTTGGAATTTTATACGTTGGCAATGGCATATTGTTCGATGGAACGCATAACATATTTTATAGAGAATCGCACGCTCTACAAAAAAGATGTCTTGCATTTTTTCGATAGACATAGCCATTCTGATAATATTTGAGTTCAAAGTTCAAAATATACGAAAATTCATCTTTTTGTTAATATTATAGCGAAACTATTGACTCTATTGAGAATCTTCAACCAACTTTTATGTAAATTATTAAATTTACCATGAAAATTGTCTCATCCATGATTAATTAATATTTATTGGTGAATTGTTCAATGCTGTAGAGACCTGTCTTCTGTCACGAAACTGGTTCTAATGGGCTGATACTTATCATAAATAGTTACAAAAAAAATCGACAAAATACTCACGAAAAATATCTTTCGTTATTTCCATTAATAGTAAAAAAAAAATGTTTATGTTTATATTAAAAATTAACGAAAAGATGAATTTTCGTATATTTTGAACTTTGAACTCAAATATCATCAGAATGACTATGTCTATCGAAAAAATGCAAGACATCTTTTTTGTAGAGCGTACGATTCTCTATAAAATATGTGTTGCGTTCCATCGAACAATATGCCATTGCCAACGTATAAAATTCCAAACATGAAAAAATTTTTTTCCCATGTTATTTAAATGGGAAATAGAAATTCGCGATGAGGCGCATCTAAATATTAATATTAAGAGCTAAAATTTTTACAGGCTTCTTATTTTACCTTCCTGAAAGTATACAACCTGTTTCTGAGTCGAAAAAAAAAAATTGCCCAAAAATGACACACCCTAATGTATAGATAGGAACATGTATTTTCGAACCGTCATCTACATATCGAGATTTCCGTCATGGGATATCGATCTCTCGACTGCGGTTCTCCCATGGTTCAATTTTTATCACAGTGAATAAGACGAATATTTTTTGTGATCCAATGTTGACGCCGCATACAACGTAATTAATTAGGGGTTGTTACGTTCAAATCTATTTCATGTATTTATTTTTAATGCAGACGAGCTTTGTTAAACCGTGGATAAATAGGTTTTCTACTTCAGCAAAAAATTGTTTGATATTTATTAATTAATTCGTAAAGTTGATATAACAAGCTTGTGAAGATAAGAACTTGTAAATTGGTTTGTCATATATTTTTTGGCTATTTGCTATGAGGAAGTGTGGTCGTTGATTTTGGCCTTTTCATAGAAGTAGATTTGTAAAAAGCAAAAAATAATTTCGAGGCAATTTGCAAGGTTCTATTTTGAAAGCTTGTCTTAGATCGACAGACATTTTACTAAAAATTCAAAGTCGTCAAATTCATATAAGTGTCTGTTTGGCAAGTGTTACAAAAAAGCAGCTCCCTTTTTACATGCTTTCTGAAGTTGAAGCAATAAGAAATGTACAAACTGTACAAAGTCAAAACCATTGTACGAGAGGTGAGTCTATTTTGCAATAAACATCGCTGAACCAAACTTCGTTTGTGTAGAAACTTTGCCATGTTCAATTCAAGTGTCAAGTCAAATATTCGTGCAGTAACCTCAACCGCAGTTTTTGTAAATAAAAAGTCCTTCATAATCCGACCTCTTCTGCGCTTTCCTCAACATAAAATACGAATCTACTTGAAAAGTATCCGTAATTCTAAATAATTATTTGACGTAACAGCTCATGACGATTTACGAAAATTAGTACTTGTACTTTTTTCATAAAAAAAATAATAATTCTGAATTACCGAAAACAATGTCTCTCGTTACTTTGCCAGAAAACGTTTCAACATTATTGCATTCATTGTCAGAATAGCGATAAAGTTCATTGTGGATAATTCCATCGCTGCAGAATGAGCAGGAATATTTTGACAGTGAACTTCATTGAGAAATGAAATGAAATTTTAACGGTTCGCTTGAAGAGTTGGAGCAAAAAGTTCTGAATGGTCGTTGATGTCTCGAATGGAACAAAACTCCCTCAGCAAAAATTCTTTGTTTCTTGGTTGGTCCCAGGGAAACGCGTATTGCGCATCTCCTTAAAAGGATCTTACGTTGGAAATGGGCGAAGGGTTCCCATGGTAGTGCTTGCCTCGAAATGTCCTCCGTTTGGGAGAGGGGATATCAAAAGAGAAGGAACGTGCAGGGGAGGAAGAAGGACTGAAGGACGGATATCCGTGAGGACACAGACTAGAAATTTCGTCGGAAAAGTGTGTTGGAACGCTTGAGATGGAAACTGCGGCAGGAAAACCAGGAGGAGGATGCGTAGACCGGCGGTGGGTTATCGATCCTCAAACGTGGGGCACGCAACTTGTGCGAAGGGTTTAGAACTCCGACCGACCAAAAATATTAAATTCTGCTCTCTATTTCACATTAAAAAAACCCGTAAAATTAAATCTTGCAAATAGCTTCTTCGTTATTTAAAAAAATGAGAAAGTTCGTTAATTGATTTGGGCTTCCTGATAAAAAAATATAAATGGAAGTTTCAACTGAAAATAATATTTGACGGTGGCTGGCATATTTTTGGATCTCATTGCTCCGTGAAATTTTGAAATTGCTCGGTCGGATTTTCATCCAATAATTTTTAATAACTTGTGAAATAATTGTATTCCGATCCGTAGAATAACACGGTTTTACATTTTTTAAACAGTTGATGATTGAGAAAGAAACTGAATTAGTTATTGTGGTAAAAAATAAGCACATGTCACATAGTATATGGTATATTAAAAATGCAATAACATTTAATCATAGACTCGAATCGCCATTTTAAAAACTATATCACTTGTAATGTCAAACATTAACATTTTCTTCGTATAAACCATTTTCCCAAATAATCTCGTTCGGTTAAACCCGTTATATTCGCTCGGTTAAATTTCTCGTGATTAAGTTGTAAGATACGGTAAGTAATACGTCAACGTCCCAATCGCCGGACGAACATAGAATAGTATATTACGATACAAGTGCGATAAAACTTTTTCTGTCCAGTATTTGCAATTACACGAGTGAAGGGAAATTTTGTCCAACGTAAACGAAAATTTTCTCCAAATTTTTAAGTAATACAAAATTTTACTTTAAAACGTGAGAAAATGAGGGTTATATACGAAACGTGCATAAAACGCCGATTATAGCACCAAATGAAGTAATTTTTTTTGGCGAGTGTTATCATCGCACGTATTAAGAAAATGTTTATCGCAAGCAATACGAGTATCATAAAAAATTGTATTTTGCAAGGTGTGAAAATGGGAAAAACCGCGATTATCGTACCAAGTGAAATACAATCATTTTCCCGTTTCTCTTGCACAGACAGTGGGTCCATTTACCGGGACATGTACAGTATTAATAGAACTTTTACCCGAACTCTATAAACTATTATTAATTCTTGGCGCCTCTTGATCATCCTCAACCCTCGATCTCATCATTGATGACAATCGTTGCAGTTGGTGACATTTCTGAGACCACTGCTTCTGTTGCAAGATGTGCAGTTGAGAAGGTCTGTGCTGTCCTTGCAGGTTGTGCAGTTCAAACAATCAGTGGAACCCTCGCAGCCCGTACAATTCTTGCAGCTTTTGCAATCCCTGCAATTTGTGCAGTTCCAACTATCAGTGGAACCCTCGCAGCTCGTACAATTCTGGCAGCCTTTGCAATACCTGCCACTTGTGCAGTCCGAACAGGTTTCACAGCCTGTGCAGCCTGAACAGTTCGTACAGCCCTTACAATTTGAGCAGTTGGAACAATTCTTGCAGTCCGTAAGTCCGTCGCAGCCCGTACAATCAGCGCAATTACTCATGTTCCTGCAGTTTGTGCAATTTTTGCAATTGACACAGTTCACGCAGTTGACACAGTTAGTGCAGGTGTCATCTGCGTTACATGTCAACCAAAAAGTCGCAAACAAGAATATGAAGTGAAGTTTTAATGAACACTTCGATCTGAGCGCTGCGGCCATATTACGACGTCCACAAGTCTTCATGTTCTGGAAAGTTAGTTGTTGACGTGGATGAACATCTTACAAAGTTTGACAAGATTCTGCGCTGGTTTTTCAGGGCTTTCGAAAATAGATTGTGCTGAATGACTGCAAATGAAATGGACTAATTAGTAAGTTTGTTCAATAATTGGAAAGACATGGTTTTATGATACTGGCTGCAATTTATAGTGGAACATATTCTATTTTTTTTTATTTAGTAAAAGGTTCAGATTTTAAAATTACGTCGTATAAAAATAGTACTCTGACTCCACAAGGTGAAACAGTTTTATCATAAGAATTTATTCCATAATACTATGACCCTCAAAATTTCTGTATCTTCAAAAAAAAACTTTAGCACGCTGTAGCGCCATGACATTAGTTCTGAGAGGAAAATGTTTACCACCTTTTATTTCCTCTTTAAATTCCCCGATGGCGGATATTTTTGAAAAAAAAAAAAAAAAAAAATTATTTGAAATTAAAACGATCACTGCGAGTTAAAAACTTTGGCACGCTGCATCTTTTTCATTTTGACTCGGAGAGAAAAGTTTGTAGGAGACATCTTCTTTCTTTTCTAATTTTGAGGTGGCGGTTATTCGTACTTTTCGGGTGGCGGTTATGTGTGGGTAGTTATTTGGACTTTTGTCTTTGACAGCGGTTCCTGACTAGAATATTGATCATAGGCAAAAATGCCGAAGGACTTTTTTGTAGTACTCTCGATTATCTAGTGGCGGGTTCCGCCGGATTTTTTTTTAAGAGCGAAAAAAAATTTGTTTGCCATTTCAAAACTTTGGACTGCGATATGTTGGTCAGATCACCTCCTAGAGAAAAAATATATCTGCCTTTTCTGTTCTTTTTTTGATTATCTAGTGGCGGGATCGGCCGAATTTGTTTTAAGGGCGAAGAAAATTTTTTTTGCCGCTTTAAAACATCGGAAAAAATGTCTTTGCTCTTTAAAAAATCTGGCGGAACCGGCCACTAGATAATCAAAAAAAGAACAGAAAAGGCAGATATGTTTTTTTCTCTAGGAGGTGATCCGGCCAAGATATCGCGAACCAAAGTTTTTAAATGGCAAAAAAAAAAATTTCTTCGCCCTTAAAAAAACAATCCGGCGGAACCCGCCACTAGATAACCGAGAGTACTACAAAAAAGTCCTTCGGCATTTTTGCCTATGATCAATATTCTAGTCAAGAACCGCTGTCAAAGACAAAAGTCCAAATAACTACCCACACATAACCGCCACCTCAAAATTAGAAAAGAAAGAAGATGTCTCCTACAAACTTTTCTCTCCGAGTCAAAATGAAAAAGACGCAGCGTGCCAAAGTTTTCAACTCGCAGTGATCGTCTTAATCTCAAATAATTTTTTTTTTCAAAAATATCCGCCATCGGGGAATTTAAAGTGGAACAAAAAGGTGGTAAACATTTTCCTCTCAGAACTAATGTCACGGCGCTACAGCGTGCTAAAGTTTTTTTTTTTTTGAAGATGCAGAAATTTTGAGGGTCATCATAATACTTGATATTTAATTTAATTCCAAGAGTTTAAGATAAAACTGTCTGACTTTGTGGTCTGGAATAATCGTAATTATAAAGGTCCGAACGATAGCCCGATATTTACTATACATGTGTTCAAAATAGCAATTTAATCGGCATAATAGTTTGTGAGGAAAAAATTAAGATGTTACTTTCAACATCTATAAATTTAACTGCGAAACACTAACACTGTAGATTTTACTATTTTTTTAAATGCAATACCCAAAAAATGAAGTGAAAAACAGCTGCTTTAAATCAATAACGGACATAAACAATTTTTCTAACAAAGTTAGGATCACAACTTTGTCGTTATCAAAATTATTTTCACCTGAATGCTTTTCCAATTATTTCCACCAGGTCTGATAGCAAGTTTAATGTCGGATCTTAAGCGGGGTTGATATGCACTCTCGTTGTAAGGCGACTTATAAAATTTTTCCGTGTGCGTTCGTTTTTATAGAAATTTAATGCGAGCGTGTTGAAACTTCGCGGCAACTGTAGCAGCTCTGTATACAATATTACGCATGTGAATGTGTAAAAACCTGCTTCCCGTCGCTGATCACATGAACTCGCTCAAGGATACGGAAGGAAAATTTCTACCTAACCTAACAGCAATGTAAACATGGCGACATAACAAATGAGTCATAACAAATGATCAGACGACTGTATCGTATCAGACGACTGCAGCCTGAATAGAAATTTCGGCTCGGCTCCGGCAAGGTCGTGCCAAGCTTGTCGGAACGTCTGATCAGGTAGTAGTCAGGTAACCTGACTGAGCCCTCAACCGAAATGTAACGTGGTGATTGATAGGGCCGCGATCGAGATGCCTGCTCATGTCATCTTGATTTTTCATATACTTTTACCCTTTATATCCTACCAGGGCCCTTATTTAGTTCTGTTATGGCTGAAGTGATGTTAGTAAATTAGTCATACATTTATATTTTTTTTGTAAAAGGAAAAAACAATTTGAAGGCTATTTGCAAAATTGTACTTTGCAAGCTTGTTTAAGCTCGAACATTTGTCTAAAAATTAAAAGTAATTTCATGTTCCTAACGTTAATTGCAATTCCCAACGTAGCATAATAATTCCATTGTATACAGGGCTATTTTATTCAATATCTTTGTACTCGATTTAAAAAATTTGAAGTACACTGAAATTTCATGAAGAATTGATATTAATTTTTATTTCGATATACGTTACTACGACAATGCTTTTTTTTATGAGATATTTTTACCTGAAATTTCATTTTTTAATGAATCATTAAAAAATCAATGTCCTTTTGGCTAGGACGAACTTTACAGCCAAATTATTTCGAATGTTAAGCCATTTAGTGACTGTAACAGGCTTGATTGACTTGGAACTGTTTGAATTTGCTCAAGATATCGGTTTTCGTATCGTGCTCGAAGGAGTTCAAGTTGTAAAGCTACACTTCGCTTAGTTGAGAGTCGAGAGCCCAGCAACTGGAGGCTGTTTGGATTCCAGTTGGAAACAGCGGCGAAACAGCGGAAGAAGAAAGCTTCGAAGAAAAAGACCAAAGGGTGGGAAGCGAAGGGTGAAAAAGCATCCCCAAGGCTTCTAATAATAGTCTCGAAGCATCCATTTCTACGAATAATAAACTCTTCAGCTAATTTATAAAGTACTTTCACCCTTTACTAGTTAAAGATAGCAGTCCTATCTCCTCTCACATATTTTCCCGATAGTTCACAAATAATCGGACTCCTTCCCCCTCTCTCCTTTTTTCACCCCTCTTGCCTCTTCCCTCGCTATATTCAATAGCAATGAAATGATTCAATGTGAACTCTTCCGAGACTCATTACCAACTTATCAAAAGTGAGAAACTTTCGCCTTCGCTTTTCTCCTCTTCCTTCTCTCTCTTCTCCTTCTTCTTCTGCTCGTTTTGAATTTATATTGGATTAAGGGCTATTCGTGGGCGATAGCTTCAGCTCTTTTGCCTTTGATTACAATTTACAATGGAAAAAATTTGAAAGACTGAAGAAATGCCATATATATGTACATTACAGTCTTTGAGCAATTTCTGAAGGAATAATTCAAGAATTTTAGAAACAAGACATAAGAAGTAAAACTTCCTTCGACCAGCTCTTCACTTTATATTTAAAAAAGACTGCAAAGTAAAACCTTACAAATAGGTTTGTCATTATTAAAAAAAGAGAGAAACTATATAAACCGTCTTTCATAGCGGAAACTGTGTAACAAGCAAAAAATAATGGATATAAATTTTTCAAAAATTTCATTCCTAAAAAATTCTTTGGCTTGCGTATTATTTAAAATTGACATCTCACTGTCTTGAGTAATGCTAGCTTTTTATCAGATTGAACTTTCAGATTCACACAAACTTTTCATTAGAAATGTACCATCTTTTCAACGTCTTGCATCCTTCAATAGCATATACAGTGCCAAATTATTATTTCCATGATTATTCAAAAAATGATTCCAATTAATCTTCACTATTTATCCACTGTGATGACTTTATTAAAAATAGAATTAAAAAAAATTGTTCGCACCCTTTGATAGCGAAATCATAGTTCCTAATAAATTTTCACGTAGAAATGGTGAAAACTGATAGGCTACTACTTGGCAGTGGTTGTCGAAAATTTAGTTTTGGGTGCGGAGGGTTGAATGGACGAGAATGAGTATTGGCAGAGTATTAAAATGCGCATGACGCAAGGACGAAACGACGTGTAATCTCGAATGGCTGCCGAACGAAATCGAGAGAAGCTGCGGAAAGAGGGGATGAACCTCGAGGGATGTTTTCACTGGTGTGGAAAATGAAAATGGGCCTGGATCATGGATAGGTTTGCGTGCGAATTGCTTGCTTTTATTCGGCCAGAACCGGGAGATGGTCTCTCCGTTAATTAATAATAATTAAAAGGAATGTAATCCTCGGTAATTCCGGGGAGAAATGTAGAAACGAGACTCCGTTCTTAATTAACCGAAGCCGATTATACGCAACGAGTGTCTCTCGGCACCACTCGTGGATATGTCTAATTTCGAGCTCTGGTATCTCTCGACCTTTGCCCCTTTTAAACACGATGTTGGGTGCAAAACACATTTTTTAAATATTATTAACATTTTCGAGTTTGTGAACAAAAGACCTTCTAGACTTTTGGCCATTTATAATGCCATTCACCGTTATCTTAATAACTTTTTTTTTTCAAAGACCCACATCGAAAGATATTTTAGTATCTGTTGAACGATAATTAACCTGCAATTGTTATTAATTGGGGATTTAGTTTGTATTATTCGCAAAATACTTTTTGTGATATTTTCGAAAAATTTTCAGAGATGCATTTCTTTTACTTACTTTATTTAGTAGCTCATATCGTACATTCACTGTAAAAAAGACAATTCAATTTAATGTACAATTGTAATATAAAGTTAAGGTACTTTTGCAATGAAATTCAAGCAAATTATTAGAATTGTTATGTCAAAAAAAAATTTGAAACCGCTCTTGTATAGATAAATTTAGTATACCAGCTCATGAATAAAAATTTCGAGTCCATGTAAATTAAATTGCAAGTAAATTTTTTCACTGTGTTACAGAACAAATGAAGATCAGTTTAAGTTTAAACAAAAATTTCTCGGGGAGATTTGAAATCAACACAAAAACCTGAGCAACAATTGCAATAATCTTCCTTGTTGTCAACAGGTAAATTTTTTCCAATTTCTATATTTTTGATAGCTTCGTGTAGAGTTTCAGAGGATTACAGGTATAGTAGCACGAATTCTTTTTAAAAAGTAATTAAGATAAAATTAACAAATAAATGTTAATTCGTTTAAAAATATTCGTTCGACATTTTTCTTCAATAAACGGTAGCATCGATTCACGTTTGATGAGTGAAAACTCTTTTTTTTTTTCATTGATTTTGAATAGCATTATATGAAATTGAAAGGCAAGATAACTTTCACAAAACATAATTTCCGATTTCTCAAATTTCTCAAATTTTTATACCAAATAAAATTTTTATTCCTTCGTATACCTTCTTCAGGTTGTTACGTTTTCCCCACTCCCCTTCATCCCCTTCCATTTATTGAATTTCCCTATTGCGTTCCATTTTTATGGAGTTCTCCCCAGAGTGTTACCCGTAGCCACTCTTTCCTAGTGCACTCTTTCCTATCGCATTTGCACGAGGGCACAGGGAAACTGCGGAAAACCTGTGCCGATACAAGCGGCTATATTTTACTGACTTTCTGCTGTATGAGAATACATCAGAAAGACAGAAAAACGGCCTCCCGCTCAACAGTTAACGTGCAAGTTGGTGCATAGCTAAGCGGTCACCCACCAAGTACTGCCTGCGAGAGAAGCTGTTTGACTTGGGAGACCGCCGAAACCATGCACCGACCGCGTGCCCAATGTTGGCGATTTTATACCCAATATTTCTATACTTAACCCACAAGTAGTGGAGTCATTTTTCATAAGGGTAAAAAGTATGACCCCATGAAGATGCAATAGAAAATTGCTATAGCAGGAATGCAGTTTGCAAGTCGAACAAAAAACACGAAAGCACCCTTTGACTTTTGTGTGCGATCTTATCCTCCGTCAAGAGTCCTTGACTCCTTCGTCTGAATGGTGGCTGGGATCCCCATTCACGCGAGAGCAGCATGCACGCACTTCCGGTTACCAGGATCGATTCACAAAAGCGAGAAGGCTAAGCTGCGAAGGAGAGAGAGAGAGAGAGAGAGAGAGCGAGAGATGAAGGGTGGGGAGGGACGAAGAGGGGGAGTAGCTGAACGAAGGAAGGTCGTATTCCAACTGGATGCCTCCACCCTCGCGTTCACCTTGCAGGTGAGGGTTGTCGGTTGCCATGGGGATCCGGCATGCCATTCTGTCTCTCTCGTTTTCTCAGTCTCGCTCTCATCCCCCACTGACCGCCCTCTCTCTGCCTCTCGCTCGTAGGTCAGGGCCACTTTGCTTCAAGGAAATCGGACCCCCTTCCTCATAACAGGTGTGCGCATTGTTTCTAAAGCTTCGTGGCTATTCAGCTTCGCTGAATGTATGTACGTCAATGGCTAAAATGGCTCACACATTTCTTCATTACGACAATAGTCAATGGTTAGTCCAACATATTTCCTCAAGACTTCAAATTATTCAAATCATGATACGGTATTAAAAAAATATTTTTTTTGCACAAAGAAAATGTATTTTTTTTTAGAAAGATCATCTGGATTTGGTCATTAACAATTTTTCACTCAACATTATAACAACAGTCGGTATCCTGACTGACAATTATGGTATTAATAACTATAAAGTGACGACTATTTATTTTTCGTTTGTATAAATCATTTTTTCAGAGTTGCCATAACTATCAAACATTATTATTATTGTTATTATAACTACAAATTAGCTATCATAATTATTGTACCACCATAATTTTTGTAAGTGTATTGTTTCAATACATTTAATTGAACATTCCAAGTGTAATTGATAATAATCGTTTTAGGTGTTACCAATAAATTTAATATCTTTTTTTTGAATATATAAAGTGACTGCTTATCTAAAGTAAAGTTTTTTTACAATTGATTGGATTTTATAGATAGTAATTTTTAATAGAATATTCTTATAGAATAATTCCCATTCTTATATAATATCTTATTTTTATTCAATCAATATTCATTTGCACTTGTAACCTACGATAAAATCTCCTTCACATAGACACTTGGATTGGAGAACGAGAAGAAACAAATTTCCATTCATTCGTCACACTTTGAATTGGATTTCCTCGCGGAAAGTGCGTTCATTTCATGCTTGGTCATTTATCCGCTGACGTTATAAGGTGATACTATTGGCCTGGATAAGCTCTGGTAAGTGCCGCGCATAAGTTTGCTCAAAAGTTAAATGGAGCCGGAGATGTGGAAACGTTCTTTCACGGTAGTTGCGCTTGCCACGGGCCATCCTCCATCGTCGCTTCTATAGTGTGGCGAGCAGGGCATATAGAAATATGGAAGGGGAGGGCGTTATTCTCGCAAGCTCTGAAGTAGGTGAGACCCGAGTGTTCAGACACATTCATGCATAAATACAAATATTCACACGTACAAATAGCTGTTCGTACGTGCATTATATACATAATACATATATACAAAAACGTATACGAGGCAAAATACGTCAATTCCGTCCTGCAAATTTTTCATGTCGAAAAAAAAAAATTCAAATAATTTGTTTAAATGTTCTTCCAACTGATTCGGGTTTCCACAATTAAAAAAAAAATTCAGATGCATATTTCAGCCGTTAAAAACATGTTAAAAATAATTATGTATTACGTCATTTTTTTCATAGATTCGCATCATATCAAGAATGCGAACGTGAAAATTTTCGATAAATACACGACGCCATTTTGGAGAAAAAAAGAGATACATTGTGCTTAAAAACGCATCAAATGATATTTTTTAACAGCTAAAATGTGCACCTGAAAAATGTTCAAAAAATTGTCAACACTTGGATCAGGTGGAAAAACGTTTAACCAAATTATTTGAATTTTTCTTCTTTCGCATGAAAAATCTGGGCGACTGACTTGACGGGCTTTTTGCCTCGTATGTATATACATATGTACGCCATATCTAAACACATACACATAACGTATACTGAGCAAAGCTCGGCTTTTCTTGCACATAGGCGGGACAGGGAAATGAATACGACAGTAATTTCATACCTCGATGCAACAAGTGTGAGCGCTCGTAGTAGGTAAAGCCCATATATACTCAGGGAGGGAGAGAGAGAGAGAGAGAGAGAGAGAGTCCGTAGTCCCAAGAGCTTGCAAGACATAACCGAGTGAAACACGTAGATAGGAGAAAATACGTTAGCTCACACGTTGTTTCGCAGAATACATGAGGGCTTTCATGGGTACACAAGGAAAAAGTGAATAAATACTGTTTTGCGGTAATGACTGCAATGATAAAAATAATGATAAGCAGCAGTTGGAAGAATTATGGGAATTAGCTTTTTAAATCTAGTGGAATCTGCCACTTATATCTCAGAGAATATAAAGCTTATGTTTTTTTGCTTTAATATCAGTGGAGATAAATTTTTAAAACATTATTTTCATTCGTAATTAATTTTTAATTATGTGGGAAACACAGTTTTGTTTAATTACTGTTATACTTGAAATAATAGCAAAATGTTATACATTGCTGGTTGAGACAAAATAGATGCTGTATTGTTGTTTAGATTGAAGTGAATTTCTCTGGCTGAATTTAGAATTATTGAAGTACCATTGATGAATAATTTTCAATTATTCGACTTAAATTCACGATAAATAATTGTCAATGACGAATTTAGTTTAAGGGACGCCCGTTAGGTGGGCAAATATCAATTTTGTGTTAATTTAACAAAATACAGATGTTATTAAATGTATATATTTTAATGGCGCTATGAGTTACCATGTTAAAAATTAAATAAAAATAGGCCATGTGATTAACACTCTACACTTTGAATTTTTTAAAATGCGTTTAATGCACAAACAAACCTACAAAAGTCTTGCCAATTGCTGCTCCACTATTTATCACATATGACGAAAATTCCTCTATGAGGAAACCAAAAGTGATAAGCATACTTTCTCATAGAGAATTCATCAAATTTTTCGAATAACGACGAAGCAATTTACAATTTACAGTTTTTCTTTGCAAACTTTTTTCAATTAGGAAAAAATTATATCCATGCGACTAATGAAAAAAAAAAAAAAAAAAAACCCCATATCGTTAAATAGACTATTAATTCCAGCGGATCGAAGATCTATTTTGTCTTTTACATTCAATGTCCAGAGGTTATTGCTTGTCGGTTTTTTCGGTGCAATTTACCGAATAGCAAGGTCGAATAAAAATTGTGGTAGGACCGGAATGACGCAAAGCCCCCGTGTCCACTACTCGAGAGAACTTCTGAACCCATTTTCACCAATGGCTGAGCTCCGCTGTGTCGGGAGCACCTGTCGTTGCTCGTCTTGCTCGGGATTTATGACGTTCGACGGTTGCACGTGTAGGAAGCGGAGCGAAGAGGTTGAGAAGGGCGAAGAACTGGAAGAGGCCAGGAGAGGTCGCATACGTATACGTCTACACATTCTGTACGACCACAGCTGTGAGGCTCGACCACATTCTGCGGTTTCACAGATTTTGGACGAGTATCGTGGTCGTTTTCATCGTGGATTTTAGCCGTACGAGTTTCTATTTCGGGTTGAGGCACGCTCGTCGTCGTCGTCTTCTGTCGCGTGCCTTTCTCTCTCTTCTTTCATTCGCAAAAAATCCCCGCAATGCTGAAACACAGATGAAAGCATCAGAAATGCATTAGCCACATTTATAACTCTAATTTGCACTTTGAATTGATTTATCGTTAAATAAAACTACTCTAACATGATTTAATTCCAGGAAACATTTGTACGATAATAGAACGCTACTAGATGAACGTCTCTCTCTCTCTTTTTTCTCATTAAAAAAAATTGTCGCAATGCTGAAACGACCATGAAAGCATCAGAAGTGCATTAGAAGTATTTATGAATCTACCTTGTACATTGAATTAATTTATATTTGAATAAAACTCCTCTAACATAATTAAATTGTAGAAAACATTTGTACAATATTAGAACGCTACTAAACGAACGCCTCTATTTCTTTTCTCATAAAAAAAAAATTGTCGCAACACTAAAATGAGCATGGAAGCATCAAAAGTGCATTAGAGGTATTGATGAATCTACCTTGCACATCGAATTAATTTATGTTTGAATAGACATCCTCTAACATGTACATGTACAAAATATCTGAAGTTACGTGACTTCCGATGGTAATATCATTACTTAATACTAGTTGCTCTATACAACACACATATATGAATGTTCAAAAGAACGTTGAAGCTCCCAGATTGAAGAATTGTGTCGGGATATTAAAAGAGTTAAGAGAGTTTATCAAATCAAAATAGTAACGGGATATAACTATAATAAAATCTGGAATCTTCATGTAGTGGAAGAGCTGTGATGGGCAAACTTACGCGTCTAACCCTTGTCGCTAACTGCTGGAATGGCAATATCGTAAACAGAGAGAGAGCGACAATAGCGTGTATACAAGGAAGCGTGTGTACTATACAGAGCTCAAAAATAAGTGTGACGAGCTTCATCGAGAATATTTGAAGAGCCAAAAAATTTTTTGAAACCTTCTAACACCGAAACTAAGCGTCGGCCCACTTTCGAATTAGGCTTAAAAAATTCGTTATGTGATTCACTATTTTTTATAATTTTTTGAGATTTTTCAATTTGGGCCAAATAATTGAATTTTCAAAAAATCATTTAAAAAATTGAGAGCGTTTCTCAGCCGAGGACTATAACATAAAAAAAATTGGAACCAATCTGGAAGGGTCGGGGTCAAACATTGACCGAGTTCACCTGGAATACCTCATATATTATTACATATTATATTATATATTTCTTCATATCTATATTATATTTCTAATACTTTAAAAGTATTTTATGGTCACAATTTAGTGTTACCATAATGTAACATTAAATTGTAACTCTCCCATGAGACAATTCCGCAATGGTGCGTTAAAAATAAACTTTTTCGGAAGGTATAGAGTAATAAGGATTACATTTGTAACTCTACTAAATAAAAATTCTACCATGATTTTATTTAGGATGTCTTCTCCCGATCGAGTAAATAATGATAGAGTTATAAAGACATACCTCTACTTTTAATTTTTCTATCGAACATGACTATCACACGATTTAGTTCTGTAAATTATGTGTACAGCTTTAAAATACTCTGCTATTGCTTCATTGAACGATTTAAAAATATATATAGTGCGGGTGAAAGTAAGAAGTTTAATGCTACGAAGGTAGAGAGTATTCTGAAGTTATGATCTGGTAGAGTTATAATATCGCAGTTATATAATACCCAGACCCTCAGAGGATCGAATTTATAGTCCCAAGTTTGAGTCCAAGTTCGAACTTAAGTTCCAAATTAATTTAGAAGTACCCTTAAAAATTCCGTATAATTTATCAGATTCTTCTACTTCTCAGAAGTTTTTTCTATGAATGATTTGAAATTTCTGTCGCACAAATTCAGAAGACGTTTGCTTTTTCTCAAACTATTCCCGTCTTGGCAGAGATAAATTGAATCGTCATGCAGAGGCGACATTAACTGCTTTTTGCACTTTCTGTCGAGTCGCAACCATCTGTTCTCTGGATAAGAACAATATGAGGTAAAAAATATGAATTTCACGTGAAACAGACGATCTCTGCTTAGACGAAAATTTGATCAATCATATCTTTATAAATAAAATTAAAAACAATGTATCTGTTATAGTAGTAAAAACTACTAAACAAATTACCTACCTCTGAATTTTATTTTATTACGTTGAGATATAACTAGATTTCAAAAATGCTACTAATATTACATTCACAACATCAGCAATAATTAAAAAATTCTTATGTATCTACTTTTGTCCAAAATATAAATAAAGTATAAACTTTATTTTGTGCGATTAAAAATGTGAGTACATTCACTATACTCATAAATTGTAAAATTCACCCAATCATAGGGACATTCTGAAAAGAAAAAAAAAAGGTAACCCACTGAGAATGCCTGATATACATACGTGTTTATGCACTACGATGACACCGCAATAATTTTATATTACGAGCTTGGATGACGTAGTGATGACCACAGGCGCTTCAGGGTTGGAACACGATGGGCTATAGTCAACAGGGGAAGAGCGTGACGCTCATCTCCTCATCTATGTTTATTCAGTTGCGAGGTAGGAGTCATCGAAACGCCACGCGGTTATTCGCACCGTTCGGTACCAACACATTTTAAAAAAAGACTTTTTTTTTGTCGCTGGGAAGAAACAAAAAAATCTTTTTTTATCGTTCCTTCGCGTGACAAACAATTGGTGAAACGATCGTAAAATTTTTCTTACCCAATCATTCGACCTCGTTGCGTCCAAGTATTCGTAAAGTGCATAAATGTGAGTATCGTGTGATTTTCATCGTGCCGATGTAAAAAAAAAAAAAACAAAGATAGCACCACGAGGCTTTCACGAGGCTCTTTCACCTGTCGAAGTGGATTTTTATTTTACAACCGGTGAAAAATAAAAATAAAAATAATATTTTAAAACAATGTGAAAGCATTTACTGCTGGATTACAATGCACGTCGGTGAATTTCTCTCGATGGTGAAACAGGCTTAGTGGCACATAGACCAGTGGAAATGGCTTTAACTGCTTTTCGGAGGTGCAATGAAAGCCTACATTGTTACATCGGCCAGTGAATTTTCCGCCATTTGCTCCATCTGCGGCTATCAGGTTAAATTGTGAGCCCCATTACTTTATAAAATGAAAATGAATGGCACGTTTTTTTAATAATCTAAACTGCAATTCGTAAGTACCGGAGGTACTTAAGCTTTTCAATAACCGCAAAGAAATAATGCCTTACGATACTAGTGCGATAAAACTTTTTCTGACGACTGTGAGTTTGCAGCACGAGCGAAATAAATTCATTTTTTATAACATCACAGGCAAACACTGGAGCCCTTCGTATACTTTTTTATACCTTCAGAGGTGATATAAGTTTATTTTAAAGAAAATCTGTTTTAAATGTGTGACTTTTGTTGATTGTTCTTGGGTTTTAGCTTGATAAAATGATAGTAATGATAACTATAGGCATCATTATTATTCTCTCGTCTTTTAACAAGTTCTGAAAATTTCGAGACCTACCTAATTGCTTATTTTGTCGATCGAATTATAACACTACATGTTCTGTAATTTTGCAATAATTTTTTTACAGTACAATCAAATAAATTGGAAGCTAAAAAACTGTAACAAAATGTCCAATAATTTTGTATACAGTGCAATTAAATAAATTGGAAGCTAAAAAAATCAGTATGCACAGGCAATGGGTACCAGAAAATTTCACCTAAGTTAGGTCAGGCAAGCTGCATCTATGGTGCATGCAGACGGCGACTACCGTGAACGTGACCTTAGCCCATGCGCGGCATTGAGAGAACGAGTTGGACCGTGCATTGTAAAATCAACTGAAAAGAGCTCAACGTTGTGTGTAAGTAGACGAGGATTCGACACACAGGAACACGTAGGTTGAATCGTAGAAAGGGAGGAAAAAGCTCGTTTTGCCTCATAGCCCACTGTTCTTCACTGAATGTGTGCACCGGGACTTTGGTATCCGCTACTACGAATATAGAATGAAATGGAGGCACGTAACCCAGCAGTAATCAAGAGATACGCTCTTACGGGATTACGAAAAAACACTCGTCGGAACTGGGAATGTATTCATTCGTTTTGAGGACGAGAGACATAGTGGAAAGAATGCAAGGTTTCTCTCTCTCTCTCTCGTTCTCAGATATCAGAGAGCACCCAGCATAGTAGATATAATGCGATTTCACTGTGCTCTCCTCGTGGCTCTTATGCGGCCCACTCTAACGCTATATAAAATGGAATAGAATGAAAAGAAGAATGCGAAGAGTCCTGTACAAAAGAAGGTTACGAACCACCTTAGCACTGGCAATAAAATGCAACGGTAGCGAGCAAGCAAGCGAAAAAGAGCATCGACAGTTCCAAAGGCTACAGTAGACAGAGGTGGACACCGAGATTTTTGAAAAAGAGATTCATTTTCCGGTTAAATCTAATCATTCCAATTTTTTTTTTGCACCGTTCGGTACTAACACATTTTTTTGTTGCTGGGAAGAAATAAAAGATCTTTCTTTATCGTTCCTTCACGTGACAAACACAATTGGTGAAACGAACAAAAGAAGGTTACGAACCACCTTAGCACTGACAATAAAATGCAACGGTAGCAAGCGAGGAAGCTAAAAAGAGCATCGACAGTTCGAAAGGCTACAGTAGACAGCGGTGGACACCGGGATTCATGGAAGAAAGATTCATTTTCAGGTTAAATCTACTCATTTCAATTTTTTTTCGGTATACAAAACAATAGGATTGCTTCTTAATCGCTTTTGCAATAATTTGCAATGATTATGTATGATTCAAGGTAATCGATTTTATGTGTCGAGAGATACAAATTGGTGAGCATAGTGAAATATGATTTTTGCGTCGAAAAGGATTTAGTGGATTTGTTTGCTTGATTCGCCCTTTTTTACTGCAGGATTTTAAGTCTTTGTCGTTTAGTTTCACAAAGTTCATTGTATTGTTGAGGTGATGATTATTATTTAGCAGAACTTTTAAGTCTCCGTAAATTTGCTTGTAATAATGGAGAAATCAATAATATTAATAACAATAATGGGTAATGTTTGTATTTGCTTGAAAATATAAATTCACGTGATGAATACAGAAGTGAAATCCTAGATGAGTAATAATAAGAATATTGTCTTTTTATTTATAGAATTATAGTAATTATTTTTGGAACCATGAAGCGATCGAAACTTTCAAGATTGAGAGGTCGAAATTCTTCACAATGGTTTTGTGGACACTCGCGCGCTCTTCTTCCGTTTGCCCTTGATCGGACTAGCTCGAGAATGCGACAAATATTTTTATGACATCCTGACCCACTTATAGCATGGTCACTGAAGCGACGTCCACGTGTCCCACCAACGTCACGAAAATGAGAGTGAGATTGATGGTTTGTTTAATTTTTCCGACTGGACGATCAAAACAAGCTATATCAATGTTGGAGTAAGACGACGATGTGTATACGTCAACTATAAAGTTCAAGTGATAACGGCCCTAATATCCTAAAGCTTAGGACCGAACTACGTCATAGATATCGGAAGACAATATTTGTTCAACGTGACGCACGAGAGTTTTGACGTTGACAAACGCGCCGCACACTCCCGAATTTTAACGATTTTTGAAATTCAGTCCCGAGCTTTTGTACGTTTAATAAATTTGTGTACTTTTTGAAATAGGTTTACTATATAATTCGCATAAATGGTTAATGCGATTCAACATAATTTAATAGCCTCACAATATAGAGATTTTGATAAGATTTTGGTTACCGATAGCGATTTTGTAAAGGGACGTGTAGCGTTTGTGCGAGTGTTTGTGTGAGAATCTGTGCAAGCTGTGTGAGTGCCTGAATAAATGACTGTGAGAAGTTATTACAACGCAGTAATGGCATAAATAGCCGCGCAAAAATGAAAGTACTAAAAAAGATAAAAAAATAAACAAAAAGTCTTAAGAGTATGACGTATTGGACATTTTAAGATTCCGTTAATACTGAGTTTGAGTAGCAAAAAAGTGTTAAATGAATTTAACAGGTACTCAGTATCAAAAAAAGTATTAAATTAATTTCACCGGTGTTAATATTTTTTTGTAACTCATGCACATAAAGTCGCACATTACGTGCCTGCAAAGCGTGCGTAAGATGGCGCATTATGCTGACATAAGCGTAGATAATTTTACGTGCGCCATCTGGTGCGTAAAGTCTCCTCTTGCGCTACAAACAACACTGGGCTTCGCCTCGTGTCGTTGTAGCACTCGACTTGGCTCGTGCGCGGCTTCCTAACCTCTGCACGATAATGGCCGCTTTATCGTACTAGTATCACAATATACTATTTTAATACTTTTTTGATACTGGATACCTGTGAAATTCATTTAATACTTTTTTAATACTTAAACCGAGTATTAACGGAATCTTAAACCGTCCAATACGTCATACTCTTAAGACTTTTTTTTAATACGTTTTTTTTTACCTTTTTCAAATTTAAAAAATTTTTTTTACCGCGGGAAGCACACAAAATCTATTCTATTTATCAATTAAACCCCAAATTATTTTCGTTATACGCGAAATGGTTAGTCGATTGTTCTATATAAAATTAGCCGTACATCAAGCTGAAATTAACCAACAAAACCTGATCGTCCAACAATATGTGAAAAAACGCAGTCTTTGTAAAATTCATGACTTCGTCGCAGTATCGACGTTCACTAAAAAAAAAAAAATACCACTAGAATTCCCTAGAGAATTTTTCAGAGCACCTTATACAGCATGTACAATATATTTTATCGATCGATGGTTATTCATTTTTCCGTTTGGCTTGAGTGGGTCAGGAGAGTGGGAGTTGGGTGGATTTACGGAGATGGAAGGCTGCCGTAAGCCTGGGAAGAATTCCTCGTCAGTTTCTGCAGTCAGCACTTCCCTCTCAAATCGTGCAATTAATCACGCGGTCTCGGGATATCACGGGAGTGAAGCCGTTGCAAGAGTAGCTATCGCTCGATGCTCAGTATTATCCCTCGTGCATCGTTCGTCTTCCGTCACCGATGTGGCACTTCATTAAGCGAACGGCCGTCTCTCTGGATAAGTCGATCTTCCCATCGGGTATAATACGTGAGCCTAACGCTCACTGCCTGGAGAAATCTCGTGGCTCGTCAAATTCCTGCAGACTCGTTGGCTTTGAGTGAGATGAAGGACGAAGGAAGCTTGAGCTGCTGAGGAAAACGCTTCTTGTCGCTCTTATTCCTCTCGTTTCTACTTGCCACGAGCTGTCCCATCTTCCATGACGCCTTCTACTATACACTCTCGGGTCTCTCGTTACGAATTCGAAAGAAAGTTGAGACTTTTCTACTCTGGAATTGGAGCTGCGTACCACGGTCACTCTGATGAAAATATGTTGGATCTCGGCTTACTCACTTCTCTCTTCTTGACCCTTATTTTCAACAATTTCATTTTATCCTGGTTATTTAAGACAAAAGTTATTCTCATTGTTCAATGGAATTTATATCAAATTTCTTGTCGTCATATAGGGTCGCGATTATTTTTTAGTCGATTTTTTAACGGATTATATCGGCATAGAAATCTCTGTTGATAGGCACTAGAATTTTCACCATTGAAAAATGCTCCAGCTTTGAGGGTTCAACGTTTTGTGAATCGCAATTTTGTAGGGTTAAAAAATTGTAGCAATACTTAAGAAATCCAGTCATTTCAAAAATCGTCAGAATTAAAAAAAGTTATTGATGATACCTTTCTTTTACGGTGCACTAGAGTGAAAGGTAACATTTTTTACTTATCGTACATTTCAAACCAAACGGGTGAACGAATTCTAGTTTTCGATTACTTATTTTATCTATCGAAGAGTAACTGACATCTGAATATCAGTTTAGACATTGCAGAATCGGATTACAACGGGAATAAATTCTACGGAAATCCGAGCGTCTGTTCAATACAGCAAAGAGTCGGATTGCGATCGGCAATGGAAACAAAAAAAACCGACCAAAATTGCACCGGCCATTTCGTAAATCAAAGGATTGGATTACAGGTGGAAAAAATAAATCCGACCGTCTATTCCATACATTGAATAGTGAGCTTGCAGTCGGAAACGAAAAGTCGGTAATCGGACTGCTTCATCATTGGGTGTTGTTTGCAGGTTGGATTGATAAAATCGACCACAGACGAACCTAAAATGGAACGGGTTGAAATTGGAAACTCTGCATCGTACAATTGTCAATTTTGAGTATAACGACCTGAATTCACAAAAGAACAGGCCAAAATTGAAGATCGGATCACAATTTAATTAACTTCCATATAAAAACTGACCGAATATTCGACGTCCTTCCAGAGTTTCATATTAGATTCTTTCCCTTTGCTTCCTCGATGAAACCTTGGTTTTTCTTTGTATTCGAAAATCCACTATCTTATTATTTTTATATTCAGCTTCGATATTTCAAGAACGACTTTATCAATCGAGTTAAAATGTAGCACACACGTGGGGCAGGTGGACAACTTCGTTTTTGTTCATTCTCAAATAAATTAAAACACCAGATTATTTTTTATCCAATTTTGACATTATAGAAAAATGACTGTATACTCTCTAGCTACCACAGATTTGTAGCTCCAGAGTGGAGTAATTTTTTACAAATGAACCTATGCAAAAAAAGAAGCAGAATTGAATTTGGAATGAATCTGTAGATAGATTCGATTTTTACAAGATTTAGAATGTTTCGAAAACTTTATATTTTGCCCTAACTCACATAAATCATCACCAAATCAATGAAATTTTTTTACAGACAAACGATAATACTTAGCGCTGTTACGTACCATATTCGGTGATGGTCGCCGAGTGCATAGCATTTTATGGTATTTAATTTTTATTTGCAAGTCAACCTTTACCTCTAACTCAGGTTAACTGACACATGATCAATTGAAGTGTTGCCAAAGAGAAAGAAATGATGTATAAAGGTAACATTTATTTATTTATATAACACAAGGATGCAAAGTAGAGGTTTGCACATTGCTTCCTGATTGCATTTGAATGTTTACAAAGCTTCCGGTATGAGGGAGGCAGAATAGACAAACATACTTCATAGGAATAGCTTTGCAAACAGTCAAATGTAATGAGGAAGCGATGTGTAAATTCCTACTCTGCATCCTTTTTGCTTCTATCCTATTTACACTTCTACCCTATTCACCCTATAAAAAAAATCTAATTGAAATTTAATATGAACATAATATATACATTTTTATGCGATAAAATAAATAAATTTTGCATACATGTGCGATGTAAAATTAATGTGTGCTCCAGTAACTTTAATAATTCACTTCAAATTCACTGTAAGACTCCATTTAATAATTGGCTGTAATTTTAATATAAAAGTAGTAAACCCTTAACAATTAAAAAACTAACATTGAAAAAATCTTCGGGTCATTGACTCAGATACGAACTTCATTGACTCAAAGCCAAAAATATCAATAACCACCGTTGCGTTTTATCAGGTACAAATATATGTTTTAAAATCATTGCACCTTGATGCCTCAGAAATCTCGATTACTCGTTGCAATCGATTCCATATTGTTCCACGTAAATGGTTAGTAATATATAAAAATCAATATCTTCACTACTTCATGTGCTCTTTTCAATATAAGCCACTCTTCGCTTTCTCGTTACGTGACGCGTCCCAAGATTCGAACTTCTTTCCTTCCTGGTCGTGGTCGTGGCTCTCGACCGTCGAAACGTTCGATATTCATGCTCGAGTGGCCGATTATACCAGAGAAAGCCAGGGGGCTCGATCTTCTATTTTCTTTCGGTCTTTCTTTACATTCCATTCCACCTACTACCCTCTACGTTCAGCCACCAGCTTTCTCTTCTTCTTTGTTTCTTTCGTTTCTCTTCCACTCCGCAATGCAGCGATATTTCCTGTCGCTGGAAGGAGCAATATAAATCGAGATCGTCCTTCTCAAAAGGGGGACTTCGCAAAGAGTCTCCTGTAGATTGCGATGACTTCCCTCATTCTCTCTCTCTCTCTCTCTCTCTCTCTCTGCTTTCTCTATTCCTCCTACTTTCTCTTCGCTTCTCAAGACACTCGAGAAGAAGTACGTGAATTTAGCAGTAAAGAAGAAGGAAAGAGTGGAAAGAGCTCGTTGATATAGCTCCGCTCGAACCGGGGAGACACATATGGGTGACGCAAAGAAACTTTTCCTCGTTGCAACTTCGCGGAGGGTGCGACGACTTTCCAACTGGGGAACGAATGGGTGGATGCCTACTCCGGTCCCTTTTCTTACCTATTGGTACATTTCCCGAGTAATTCCTTGCACTAAAAAACCCTCGCGTATGTACGATTGCGTGCTCACGTAAATAACGCTCGTAATATTCGTCCGGCATGACGTTTATTATTATTAACTTTCAAACGGCCCCCTTTGCATTGGAGAAAAGAACGTTTTTCTTCAATTGCGATAAATTTTGTGTAGTGTAACGATGAAACTATTAAACTTCACACGGTTTTTTAATCTATTGGTGGGAATTTTTCTTCGCATTGTGGAATAAAAATGACATAAAAATTAGAGATCCAGGTTTAATAAAATGCCACTATTTGTATTATTTTTTTTTTAGAATTTTCAAGCTCAAAACAAAAATTGCTGGTGAGTTTCTTGTTGTGCTTGTTACTTAAACGTTAATATTAAGAAATGAGAGTTGGAATAATAAAGATTAGGTTCAGTGAATCTTTTTAGCTGTATCAATTTATGATAAAAATCTACAGTGAAACCACAGCAAATATGTTTGTAAAAACCGAATAATTGAGATATCAATAAAAATCACTGCTTTTCGTCACTTTCTATCATGGATATCCTACCAGAATAACTTTGGACAAAAAAAGAAGGAGTTGCTCCATAGTACAGCAAACGAAAAATGAGCAATAGTGCTCTTAATATTCCTCCAGAAGAGTTTTTTAAAAGAAGAGACATGCAATAGACTAACTAACACAAAAAGTGAAAAACGCTCCGGATAAATATAAATTCGTTTGGGCTGCACGTGTTGACATGATGAATGATGAAGATATATTCGTGTGGAGTTGGAGAAAAAAGTAACGAAGCTTACGACTTGCTGCGGAGACGTAGAGTTCCGTCGAGGAATGAAAGGCAGCGAATGAGAAGACTGACAAACTGTGCAATTCGCTAAGAAGGTCTCCTCAGGACCGACCGTCCAATTTCGCGCAGCCACCCTCGGAATTTCCACCGCGCCAACGTTGGAAGCAGATACGTAATAAAACAATTTATGTGCGCGCACGCGAAGTATATTACGGACGTATGAAGCGGGAAAAATTTTTTACGTTTAAAGCCTCATCATGACTCGCAATATTTCAGTAATTTCCTTCCTTCAGTTTTATTTTTTCTTCGGAAAAGTTTATTGACCTTTCCTCAGAAATGCATATATATACATATACATATATATATAGTTGCTGAAGTTTCCGTCCCGTCTTCGCTGATCTTTATACTGGAGCATCTCGTTACGAAAACATTTTGCTGCAGGTCTGAGCTTCTTTGGCATGCACACAGTAGTCTATCTATGAATCCGGCGATTTTTTGTCAAAACTTTTTTTGTTAGCTAAGTATAGTGAGAACTTTATCTACGCCGTATTATACAGTGCATGTTGAAGGTATAATAAAAAAAAGTTCCAACAAATTGCTAAATAAGAAACTGCATAATACTTTTATTCATAGAGAATATTTCGCAATTTACGTACGTTAATAACGTGAAATTATTTATTAATACATTTTTCACGGTGGAAGTTATCAAAGTTTTCGATACTATGTTCGTGTATATACTAAGTTATGGTATTCTATTGAACTGTTTATTATATTAATGTCCGTGGAGTGTGAATTAAATCTCCTCGCAATTTAGTGTAAATGTACTGGAAGTTTTTGTTTATAGACTGGTATCCTAAATTTACTATCCACGTGCACTACGCAAATTTATTTTTGGTACAGTAGTTTTAAGAATTTGCTTTAATTTTACTATAAAAGTACTTAATTTTTTTTTATTTGTTTGAATTTCATCGCCGCATTTTGTATCACCTTGTATTACCTCGATTTTGTACCACAATTGTATATTCAACTTCATTGACGAGTGTATACATAAAAACGTCCAGTCTTTTTTTAGTTTAGACTAAAGAAACTATCATATACATAAATATACATACATACGAACATTGTTTTTCAAACAACTTTTATCGATGTTTTGGACCACTTTGAGTGTCCTGACATAAAAATCACCAAGAACAATTTTTTATAAAAATAAAAAAAAACTGTCTTCATGTAGAAGCACAATGCATCTACAACAACTTCATGTAACAATAGTAATTTATATAATATTTAAATCAAATGTTATCGAGATTCATGAAATTTTCGATTAAAAAATCTCATGACTTTTTTCTTAGCGACAGAATATATTCATAAGCGTTGGTGTTATTGTACGAAGAACGAAAAAATGAGTGAGGATACAAGTGTATGCGTTGCAAGATTCGTGTAGAGGCTATTGAAGAGGATAGAAGGTAGAGCATTAAGGTAGGGAAGCAAAACAACTTTTACGAGGAATTACCGAAAACTATTTTTTATAAAAAAAAGCTGTCTTCATGTAGAAGCACAATGCATCTACAACAACTTCATGTAACAATAGTAATTTATATAACATTTAAATCAAATGTTGTCGAGATTCATTAAATTTTCGATTAAACAATCTCATGACTTCTTTTTTAGCGACAGAATATATTCATAAGCGTTGGTGTTATTGTATGAATAACGAAAAAATGAGTGAGGATACGAGTGTATGCGTTGCAAGATTCGTGTAGAGGCTATTGAAGAGGATAGAAGGTAGAGCATTAAGGTAGGGAAGCAAAACAACTTTTACGAGGAATCACCGAAAACTATTTTTTATTAAAAAAAACTGTCTTCATGTAGAAGCACAATGCATCTACAACAACTTCATATAACAATAGTAATTTATATAATATTTAAATCAAATGTTATCGAGATTCATGAAATTTTCGAATAAAAAATCTCATGACTTTTTTGCTTAGCGACAGAAGACATTCATAAGCGTTGGTGTTATTGTACGAAGAACAAAAAAACGAGTGAGGATACGAGCGTTTGCCTTGCAGGATTCGTGTAGAGGCTATTGAAGAGGATAGAAGGTAGAGCATTAAGGCAGGCAAGCAGGACAACTTTTACGAGGAACGTCTAGGACGTTGGGGTGTTAGAGCGAGAGTTTAATAGAGCGAACGTTGTACGAGGTTTGGTGAAAACGGGACAATGCTGCTGGAAAGTGTATGTCCCGTAGCGAATATAAGGTGGGCAGACGTGTTGAGAAAGCGAAGCCAAGACAGACAACAAAGAGGCGATGAGCTTGGTCGGTATAAGCGTGGAGGGGAAAAATGTCGTCTCGAACATTTCAAATATCCACATATCGAGCGAGCAAACGTTTTCCCAACTCTGCTTATGTTTTATAGGATATATGTATTTTTTTCTCGCTGCGTATATACGGGAACAAATAAAGTACAATAGCAGGACGAATGCACAAACCCGAGCTTCTGTACCATTTACCTCCCCTCTGAATAACGCTGTATGGGAAATACCACACAGCGAGTATCAGAGTCCACCATTATATTTTATATTGAAAGCTCGTCGACATAAAATGTGAGCCGAACGTTTGATCTGCTTGGAAAAAGCCAATAATAGAATACATCGCTGAGAAACGCGTGCTCGTGCATTTGGAAAAAATGCAGATTGAAAGGATTTTTATACGAATTGGAAATTATCGTATAGATGCATGCAACGTTCACAATGTGTTATCAAGGATTAAGAAATTGGGACATCGTATAATTTATAAATGACGATAATTATGATTGTTATCGATAAATATTAATAAAAATGTTTCACAATAAATTGTATTGCAGATATTCTTGGTCAGCTTCGATGACGTTTTATCCGATTGCTTCTGATTAATGAAAATATGATTGTGCTTATAAAAGAAAACCGTTTTTTCGCCATTTTTTGGATTTGACAATTTTTAGTTGAGAATTTTGTATTGCAAATTCACAAAAATTTTCTACATATTGCTTTTTTTCAACTGGAAGAGTGAGTTGTTGTTCAAGAATTGGAAATTGCGAAAAACAATTGATGAAAAAAAGAAGGGTTGGGAAACAAACATATTCACTCGCATTAAAAATGTGAGCAAGATATTTCTCTGTGTTATCGAAAAGTTTTTCATTCGTTGGAATTTTTTTGAACACTCCCGTTCAAAGAATTTTTTAACACACGGAACAAACTTTTTTTTTTGTGAATAAATTAACAAATAAATTTTCAACATTTCTCGATAAATTTGGTACACGAATGACGTTACTGCTTGTTAAATATACATTTTTATTTCGCTCATTCAAAAATTGCTCGAATTAAAAAATTTGAACAGAATCGAGTTGGAACGTTTCAGAACCGAACAAAGCAAATCTTACCCTCTCGACATGTTTTAACGTTCTACAAAAAATGTAGAATTTCAAATAGCAAATTTTTTCCCTGAATCGCAATAATATAAAAAATATAATAAAATGCAGAAGAGGTCAAGGCTAAACCTTTGCCGAGTTGGACAGAAATATCTCATTGACATTTCAATATCTTCAATGGTAATAAAAATAATCCATAACGTATTATGTTCTGCATCGTCTCAGCTATTTCGTAATTTTAAAAGCATATCATTTGAAAAAAAAAGCTTACATGTATTTTACGCAGAAATAAAACACAGTATGAATAAAAAATTCTGGTAGTCCTTAAATTCGGTTCACATCTATAGTGAATTTAATTATATTTGATGTTAACAAAAATACTGAATAAAGTTCTTTTTCTGCGATTTGTTCATACATGTTAAAAAAAATTGGCAAAATTACCACATAGGGTAGGAAGCTCGTTTACAGAAACGCGTATAGAAAACTTACTGTACGAGAGTTACGTAAAATTGATGTACTATTCTTCTAAATTTGTTACGAAAGTAGTATTCATTATGTACAATCTGCTAATTCATTACAGAAAAGGCATTAAATAATTTTCAGTATCGTAAATACGTCATACGAGTCGTGGTTCATGGTTTTAATATGAATTAACCGCAACTTTGTTACGAAACTAGTATTTATTATGTACAATCTGCTAAATTCATTGCAGAAAACGCATTAAATAATGCTCAGTATCCTAAATACATCATACGAGTCGTGGTTTTCATATGAATTAACTGTAACTTTGCAACACCCTTCTCTACTTTCGAATATATTTAAGGGACAATTAGTAAGGTAAACGTACCAATGACGGGACAGGTCTCAATTGAGGGACAGCGTAGGAATATTTGTAGATATTAAGAATTTAATGAATAAAATATCAAAAATATCTCTTACATTTGTATCTGTTTTATATAATTAACATAGGCGAAAAAAATTTAATGTTTTTCATCGTAAATTGGAAATTTACATAATGAAATATTTGCAGATATATTGTGTTCGGGCGCTAGTACATCTGCATTTTTCAGCGTTTCAATTAATAACTGTTTTTCACACGATCAGAAATATTTTAATTGTATAGTTTTCGGAAGCTCTTTTACTAAGACGGATATAAGGCGATATTAAAACGAGTGTAACTTAAAATTTATACCCAATTCTACTAAATTCGTTAATACGGTCGCGTTTTTAATACAAATTATTCTTGATTTTATCACACATACATTAAATTTTCCTTTTGTTTCGTATATTGAATTGAAATTCACCCACGGGCTTAGTATAAGTTAGTATGCAATGTATGAATTTTTCAAATATTTTTTATAGTGTAAATACAACTACTATTTTATCAAGATTTTTACGTTTTGTAAAGCTATTTTTATTTTAGGGACATGATTTTTCAAATACTTAACTGCACATGTTTATACCAGCATTAATACAAGTTTCTGGCAGTCCATAAATTCGGGGAGATTGAAAAAAGAATTGTAGCAGCAATCCATTAGTTCTGTCGCCGTATTCCCCTTTATAGCCACATGGAGGATAGTAGAAAAATTCTTGGAATTCTCTGGACCAGGAGAATTCGGGTCGTCAATTAAAGGTCCTGGGAAAATAATTATTTCCTTCCACCCTCTTGCTCCTGTGCCGCCTCTCGTGGCTCTTTGTAGAGGGCACTCTTTGCGTTTCACCCCTTTTCGTCCCCCATGAGTGGGATAGCACGCCTCGTCGCTCGAACTCGTAGACCCGTCGCTCGTAACTCCTCGTCGTTGTCGTCGTCGTCGTCGTCCCTCGACTCCCTTTCGTTCCTCCTGGCTGGAGTAAAGCGAGGGGAAATAGCGCGAGAGAGAGAGAGAGAGAGAGAGAGAGAGCGAGAGAAGGAGAGGTCAAAATCGAGGGGGAGAGTATAGGAACTCGGAAAAGCTCGTGGTATCAGGATTGTGCAGAGGATATATTCCAGCACGCTTCACGCCCCGTTGCCACACAGCGCCACCGCAGCAGAACAGAAAGAGGACAAAAAACTTGAGGAAAAAAAAAATTGTGTAGGTGGTTTGGTGCGACGTGGCTTCCTAGCCAATTTTATAAGCGATCTCCCTTTCTATTAGCCACCGGCTAATTTAACTTTCGATTCTTTCAGTCACCCTCGCTAACGTCGCGCTTCTACTTCGCTTCTTTTTCCCGTGCTTCTTTTTTTTTTTGCTCTCCATTTTACATCGTCTGTTCTCTTCCTTTTATTCGCTTCAATCAAGTTTTCCAATTAAGCGTTTTTTCACTAATTGAATCCTATTTAATTAATGCACCTGCATGTATTTATCAACTTTCGTACGTCATTTCCTTGGACTGAGCTCTAGATAAGATTCCGATTTTTTATTCTTAACCCTTTGGGGACCAAGAGTGTGGCTTCGTAGAAAATCATTACTATACATCTTTCGGAGTTGTTAGGTTAGAATTTTTCGAAAATGTTTATCAAAACAAGTTTTTCAGAAACAGTGTTGGTCATAATGCAGAAATTTGCAAAAAAAATCTTAACAATCCAGCCTTAACGTTTTTTAAATACCGCAGAAGACTATACAAAATTTGGTTTCAAAACACTTCATGACGAACACTGTTTTAAAAAAAAATAGTGATAAGTGAAGAAAAAATCTTTTCAAAATCATTCTTTTTATTTAGAGTTGGAACATAACCATAAACAATAATTCAAATTTTATGTGAATTGTCCCATATGTATTCGAAAACTGTCTATTTCTGGTACATATTCGGATAAACCAAGGAAAATAATATTATTTGTAGTCTGATAATCCTGAAGAGCGAACATGTCAGGCTGTCATGAAAGTGTCAAAAGTTTCCGGCCACAGAGTGTCGCTCTCGTGTTTCGGCAGAAACAACCTTCCCAACCCTTGATAGAATAAGCACCGGTGGACAGGGAGCGCTTTGGTGGAAAATCGAAAGCTTCGCCGTACAGTCTTGCTCATCCTCGACGTCAGTGACGAAGGACAGTGTATGGATCTGGACGCGTCTTGGCAACGAGCCATCCGACGACGTCTCCCCATTTACCCTCCAGAGACGACTACGTATATTCGAGGATTTCGTATGTAGGTTCGCCTTGCGATACTGTTGGTCGTATTGGAGAACCGTCGGAGACCCAGCGCCGTTAGCTCTATTGCAAAACTCAGAGTCCTGCTTGCATCTTGGTCTACGTTCGATCGTTTCTTCGGTCCGAAGCACAACGCAAACATCCAGAGCTTCGCGTTACGAGGGAAAATTTTCTTCTTCCCTTTCTCGTCTCATTTCTCTTTTTCGTCTTTCGATATAATCCTGCGACCGAATGAGAAGCAGCGTACTTTCCAGTTACGAGTTACGCAGCAAGATTTTACAACTTATTCCGTGATTCAACCCTGCAAACAAATCGTTCATCCGATATATTGGAACGATTTTGGTAGTATAGTCATCTTGTAAAACTTATTCTTGATTCATGATGGATTGAAATATTTTTCACAATGGTAATTTTTTCTGTGGAAATTGGCGTTTTGTGTAATCACTTAAATTATAACACGACGAATGAGGAATTGGAAAACGATTGTATATTGTAGTAATTTCACTTCGTCGTGGTATTATTGGCCGAAGATGATGCACTTTGATCGTGTATTATAATGGAAACGTACATTATTCATCATGTCTTCATAAAAATCCACTATCATTTTGTATCTTTTCAGCTTTGTATCACTTTGTAAAACTCAGAGCTTCGCTATATGAAGAAAATTTTTCTTTTTTCCTTTCATCGTCTTATTTCTCTTTTTCTTCTTTCAATATAATCCTGCAACCGAATGAGAAGCAGCGTACTTTCCAGTTACGAGTTACGCAGCAAGATTTTCCAACTTATCCCGTGATTCAACCCTGCAAACAAATCGTTCATCCGATATATTGGAACGATTTTGGTAGTATAGTCAGCTTGTAAAACTTATTCTTGATTCATGATGGACTGAAATATTTTTTACAATGGTAATGTTTTTGGTGGAAATTGTCGTATTGTGTAATCATTTAAATTATAACACGACGAATGACGAATTGGAAAACGATTGTATATTGTAGTAATTTCACTTCGTCGTGGTATTATTGGCCGAAGATGATGCACTTTGATCGTGTATTATAATGGAAACGTATATTATTCATCATGTCTTCATAGAGATCCACTGTCATTTTGTATCTCTTCAACTTTGTATCACTTTGCAAAACTCAGAGCTTCGCTATATGAAGAAAATTTTTCTTTTTTTCTTTCATCGTCTTATTTCTCTTTTTCTTCTTTCAATATAATCCTGCGACCGAATGAGAAGCAGCGTACTTTCCAATTACGAGTTACGCAGCAAGATTTTCCAACTTATCCCGTGATTCAACCCTGCAAACAAATCGTTCATCCGATATATTGGAACGATTTTGATAGTATAGTCATCTTGTAAAACTTATTCTTGATTCATGATGGACTGAAATATTTTTTACAATGGTAATGTTTTTGGTGGAAATTGTCGTATTGTGTAATCATTTAAATTATAACACGACGAACGACGAATTGGAAAACGATTGTATATTGTAGTAATTTCACTTCGTCGTGGTATTATTGGCCGAAGATGATGCACTTTGATCGTGTATTATAATGGAAACGTACATTATTAATCGTGTCTTCATAAAAATCCACTATCATTTTGTATCTTTTCAGCTTTTTATCACTTTGTAAAACTCAGAGCTTCGCTATATGAAGAAGATTTTTCTTTTTTCCTTTCATTATTTCTCTTTTTCTTCTTTCGATACAATCCTGCGACCGAATGAGAAGCAGCGTACTTTCCAGTTACGAGTTACGCAGCAAGATTTTCCAACTTATCCTACGATTCAATCCTGCAAACGAATCGTTCATCCGATATATTGAACATTTTTTGGTTGTGTAGTGTATTCATTAGTCATTACTGGAATATCATTCCTTCCTCATTTTCTCGCTTAATTTTTCATCATAGATCACCATATTGTTGATCAATGATGAACAAAAACATTTTTTACAATAATAAGTTTTTTGACAGAAATAGCAGTTTTGTAAAATCTTTCAAATTATGTCACAGTGGATGACAACGTGGCAAAAAATTGTAGATTTGATTGATTTCACTTAGTCATATGGTATTATTCGCCAAAGACAAAGCAGCTTGATCATAAGTTATAATGGAAACAAATTCTTTTATCATATTTTCACAAAAATTCTATACTATCATTTTCTATCTCTGTATATAACTTTAACATAATGTTAGAAAAATAATTTTACATACAGATGAATTGCTCGTCAATATTTTGCGGTCGATCGTACTACGAAATACTGATAAGACAAATGTGTATTCTAACAATAAATAAACATAGTACACAATACATATGGAAATGTTTGTAGCAGTTGCTATAAAGCAGAAAAGGCAAGGGAAACTTAAGAAAATTCGTAGAAAATGTTGTAATTCGGTAGATTCCCAAGATGCGTAGGGAAATATATATCCCGGGTGTTCGAGAAACCGTGAAACTTGACTAAATATTCAGAAACTCTGGTAGAATTTTCTCAGCAATGTTTTTCTCTCATTCCTTCGCTGTTTCGTATGCAATACCAGCGGAAGAATTGGAAAACAAGGAGTATTTTCTTTACGCAGTCGTGATGCAAATATTAGGAATAGCTCGAGGGGAGTGCGCTGCAAATTCTTGGGGATTGCCTTTCAGCTTTCCTGCAGCCTTCTTAGTTTCAGAGGAGGAGGATGAACTTGGCGAGTTTCCGGGTTTTCCGGTTGTCCTCGACGACAACCCGGCAATTCAGGGATTCAATGGTTACCGGAGACTGTAACATCTCCGTTAATCGTCGTGCCCCTGGAAATGGAACTTTCAGTCACCGTTAAGAGGATTGATGGTGGTGTGATTCTAGCTTTGTGGTTCAAGGATCGTGTTCTCGTGGAGCTTTTTGAACGAGTAAAAGCAAAAAGTAAAATTCTCCGGCCCTAGAAGTTCAGCTTCAAAGACTGAATACCAGTACATGAAAGAGAAGATGAGGAAGTGGGAAGCGAACGTCAAACAGCGAAATGGTAAGAGAGCTTGATCTCTTTGAAGTTGACAAGACGAGCAAACATCATCGGCTTGTCGTATTTTCTTCGCAGACTGGCACGGGGTTTGGGTGGGTTCACAGTCAGTTCTGCTTGGATCCTAAGTTTCTAAGCATACTGAGATGGGTTTAGGTCGGTTTACTTGAGCTCAATTGCAAACACACAGTCTATTGATGCACAACTTACTGTTTTTAAACTGACTTCAAGGTTGAACTTCTGTATTACATTTGAGAACTGCGGCTGGGTTGGTTTCTCGAATCCAACCGGATGATGTTCTAAGGCCCGTCAAGTTGAAGTGGGAAATTGTGTACCCGTTACTTTCCGTCAGAGCAGGTTCCTGAATGTATTATGGAAATAGCAGAAATCTTCGATAGATCGAGTATATAGAGTGATTCCTGTCAAGCCCGATTGACAATTTTCGCCCGTCCATTGACAATAGAAAGCGTAATCGCAACAATACGGTAATTTGCTTGTTCCGATGACCCAAGACCTCAAACCGAATTACAAACCTTTTTGTTCAGTTATTCCGTAATTGTACTGTGACATAAGGGTTCCACAGACATTTGCTCAAGTCCAAAAGAGTCTCCAAAAAGGAGGTTCGGTTCAGGTAGTGACAGAAAAAAAATTGTCTGCCAATCAATTCCAGTCAGATCAAATTCGCGTACACATCATAAAAGTAGCAGAATTTTACGATAGATCAACAATTTGGAATAATTTCCAGCAAGCTCGATTGATATTTCTAAACCGCTATTGACAATAGAAATCAGAATTGCAACAATACAGTAATTTATTTGTTCCCATAATTCAAGACGACTCAAACTGAGTTACGAGAGTTTTTGCTCATTCATCTCAAGTGTTTGCACAGCGACATAAGAGTTCCGCAAAGATTAGCACAAGCCCAAGAGAGCCTTCAAGATGAGGCTCGGTTGAGCGGTTAACAAAAATGAAAGCCCAGCGAATGCAATTGAGTGGAAACAGGGTTAGAGGGAAAAATGAAAACCCGAAAAGAGAATGAAAAGTGAACCATAAAGAGGCGACGAAAGTAAGCAGACTCAGAAATAGAGGACCGGGCGACATGATTGCAGAGGTAGGAGAGAAAAATTAAAGCGAAAGCGAGATAGAATATGCCACTGGTGGATGTAGGGTGTAGGACGTCGACGGTGAGTTTGTTTAGGGACTGAGCAAACAGAGACAATGTGTACAGTAGAAGCTTCGCAGGAACACACATCCGAGGTGGAAGCTGCTCTGTTCCAACACTGTATATTCTGGATTCTATACAGTCTAGTCGTATTATAGTCCAGGGATCCATCGTGAACGGAGAGCATCGTGTAGAACGGCACATACGTAACTCCTGTTGGTCACTAGTGAAGCTTCTGTTGGTGTCCTGCAACGGTCAAACGTTCCATATTGGTCGAACAAACGTTGAATATAACCTGAACGTTTGGAGGGAGTGAAAGGAGAGAAGCTGGTAGGTTGGACGCAAGAACGACCGAACGAGCTTTACCAAAGGACATAGTTAACCCAGCGTGCCGATTGCACGAATCGTATTGCAGCTAACGGCCAGGACTAACAGCAGTAAAGCTGAATTAGAGAGAACTGCGCGACTATTATGTCCTCGGTGTGTATACCGGACCCAATACCTTCGTTATCATCGCACAGATAGATTGAACAACGGGGATTATTAGAGCTCCCGTGGGAGCTTCCATGGGATTGGAATTCGTTCGACGTTATACCTACGCTTGTAAGCAAATGTAAACGATTATCGGGCTGGAGACATTGGTGATTAGTAGAGCGGACCAGTTCTGGTGAAAGCGACTGAATAGAGATGAGAAATCGAAGGGATTGAGAGATAACCTTGTTTATAGATCAGGCAAAGATATATTTATATATATATCTATTTATATTTAAGGTCGTGAGTTTTTAGGAATGGGTGGGGATGAGTGAGTGAAAGGTTTATCACAAATAAAATACAAATTTCGCGAAAATGACAAACACTTGTTACGGCGTAAAAACCCTCACGGTTCAGAGGGAAAAGCCGTAACAAGCGGATTCTTTATTTATCTAAATTTACTTTACAACAAAATGAGAAAGAATAACGTCAATCGACTGTAGTTGTCGGACAAATATACACTTATTATTTAAATAGAATCTAAACGCGGACAGTAAGGTAGGCGTGACACGAACGATTAATAATGCGACGAATGATCATTCCGCAACCTATCGCGAGAGATCTCGTTGTACTTACTACTTACGGACTGGCGTCACAAACCAGCCGTCTAAAACGCGGCGTTGAGCCACGAAGCGTGGTCAAGCCGGTCACGGGAAGCGCAGAGAGTGGTCTCAACCTGCACCACGCGCGCCCCAACGTCTTGGGGATCCAGACGCGTGATGCCCGGGCAACCAGGGTGTTGCCGCTTGCTGCGCTCGCCCTGGAACGGGTCACGTATCACCGTGGACACCGTTCCCAACAATCTCCTACTGTCGCCTCGAGGCAGGCACACACACACACACACACACACACGCAAATCGGCTAATACGCAAATTAAACTTCCTTTATCGCGAAAGGAATGATTATACCGCGAAGGGAAGAAGCTACAAAGTAACGGATTAAAAGTCGCTTCGAAGACCGAACGTAACGAGAAGGATAATACGCGAGGTGTCCACTCGTGGATCGCTGTCGATCGACTGTGTCGTAAATCTGCATCTCTTCGCGCGCGTCGAGAGAACAAAAGGCCCACGTGATCGCCTGCGCGGGCCCGACGTGCGCGCGGGCCTACAGACCGCGGGCGCCAAAACGCGTGCGCTACGACGCGACAACGAACCCGTGCGAGCGCGATATTCAAACCGGCGAAGAAAATAGGAACGGCGCGAACAAACCTTGAATTAGGATATCACCGGGAAATATGCAGATTCCGTGGATTACGATTTGGATTTAACTATTGAGGTCAGTTCTTGCGATACGCGGTATGACATACGATGCATGCACCATTCTATGATGAATTCAATGTGCGGTACATCGGCGATTTCTCCGAGATTCATGTTTCAAGACATTTGAATTTAAGACATTGACCTCGATCTGATTCACGTTCTCATCAAGTGCAGAGTATGTAAATAGGAAAAGTATTGCAGCCCCAAAAAAAATGGACTCTGAGATCTTAATGGGAATACATGAAAACACAAGAAATTTTAGTTAAAAGCTTTGGACGCAGTGAAATTTGGTGTAACGTCTTCTATGTTGAAAATGTAGTTTTGTTACTGCAATCCAATCCAAAATCCTTGGTTCTTCTGCCACTTTACCAACAATACGAACTATGATCGTGAATTTCAGGTTGTCTTTTTCGACATGGATATTGAATCGTATGATCATGTAGTATTTATTCTATGACTCTTCAACTGACGAAAATCATGTCTACGAACAGTTGGCGCATTATGATTTTTTCGGTTCTATTAATTGGTGTCTAAAAAAAAATAGGCAGTACCTTTTCATTATTTGATATGAACATTATCAATTGGAAAGTGATAAAAAACGGGTACACTGGATCTGTAGACATTTTTTGCTGTTTGCATTTTTCGCAATAAATCATGAGAAACAATGTATAGTTCATCATGATCGGAATGACAAGTTGATTACCCAAAAAATCTGCAAATCGTAAATCATCCAAAATAATTACACGCATTAAAAAATTTCCGATAACATAGATAGCAAAATCTCGATATATGAACATTATAATTGGATAGACGGATGAATAAAGTCCATCATCGGAGTTTTTTCTTTCCGGCGAGGATTTAAACAGGAGGAGGAGATTCACCAGATAATTCAATCAGGAAATTATATAGAAACGTTCGGAATCTACTGCATTAATCGCTTTATCCCTATTCCACAATTTCCCTCGATAGACAGTCGCTTAAACACGAAGCTCTACCTACCGTAATTACACTATATCCACGATTTCTCAAGTTGCCGTGCATTAAGCCCCAAGCCATAAATAACCACTAATATAATTAATACCGAGACCCAGACGAGTACCCGGCAATTATACGAGGTAAAATTATTAATAGCGGACCCAAATAATCGCAGGATAATCGGACGACTGAGTTCCTACTGCAATAGGCAAGTGCTATAATTGTGAACATCACCGGTTGAATTAATTATACTTTTTCGACCCCCCCAAAACAGTAATAACACGATACCCCCTTCTTTTCCATTTACCCATGCTTCTCTAAAATCTCTCCATTTTGTACAGTGCATAATAAACCCTTGTCGGCACATACAACGCAAATTATTATCCCCTTTACGTATTATAATTCCTCCGTGAGATTTTTCACGGCTGCTACTGCTGCTGCTGCTGCTGCTGCTACTGGTTCAACGTTTTTATCCCCCTGGGAAACAGCCTGAGGAGAAAGGGTTTGGGATAAAAACAAAACGAGATGGATATCCGGAACAAAAACAAAAAAAAATGGCTTGGCCAGAACGAGGCTATTTTATGAGAACGCCGGAATGAGAGAGGGTTGAAAAAAGAGAGAGAGAGAAGGGGAGGGAGAGGTGGAGAGTGAGGAATGGAAGAGAAGTACGGGAAGGTGTGGGCGAGAGAATTTCACCAGCTCTCATCCTGCACGACGTCGCGTTTTCCGCACGCCCTGCATTTCCGGCTTAAGTTCAACGGGCTAATGCGCCGTAATAGCTAGCACACAGCCAGAGAATGCTGTGGGCTAAGAGGGAGGAAGTTGGAGGGTCGACTCCCCTGCTGCCACAAGTTGTGTCTACCTATATGCATAAATATGTGGACTATGTATATACCTGAGCAGTTCGCGCGGTGAAACTGACAGGCTTAATACAACGTCGGGTGAGAATGTACGCCAAAGGTGAAATTTTCGCAGTAGTAAGGTTAATGAGAAACACCTTAGCTGAAATTTGTTCACTCCCCTCGAAATTAAACTTCTTCCTTCCTTCTTTCTAATTAACCCCTCCAATTATCAGGAGAGAACGAAATTTCGGTGTCAAAAATGAGTTGCGAGAACGAGTGTTGATAATTCCAGGAACATTTCAGTTACAAAGCTTCTGAGGTTGCCCTCGGAGAAGTCGGTTATTCAATTTTTAGAATTGAAAATGGCGGATCTATAAATATGGCGGGAAAATTTGAAAACATGTTTGGATTTGTCGAAAGTTTATGGAGACATTTATTCATTGCGATGACAAATGAATTGTTGGTAATCCATGGTTGGATTTCATTTTTTACACCGTCAAAGACTCTTATTAGCAAGTAAAAAAAATTTGTTATGAATGTGATATAACAACATTTTTTTATTCTCGAAATTAAGTCTGCTTTAATGCATTTGTCTGAAAATTTTGAATGCTTGAAGTACCCATTATTCTTGGGATACAATATAAATTTCGCCAGCTCTTCGATCATAGCAGATAAGTCATTGTGTATTTGAAAATATAGTACCAAAATTAGAATTCAGTAACTCAAGCATCTCTGAATATCCACGAAGAATTAAGCCATATTCAAGTTCACTATTTTCACTTTAAAGAACCTAAATTTGCGAACAAAGCTTAAAATACTGTGAGCTCCGCTGAAAGCCCAAAAAATGTGTAGCAAGCTCAGAAAAGCAGACGATATGAAAGCTTGAAAGCGTGATAAAAACGAAACAAAAATAGCAATAAGTTAATGAAAGCATTGAGGAAATGAAAAAGGGGTGAACCGTGCGAGCGGACGTGAGAAATGATTAAAAAAATCGAGTCACAGTCGCGTTTGTACAAGAGACGACGAGAGGAAATGATAAGAGGTGGAAATTACCAAGTTTATTTATATATCTGTATATACAGGCCGCGATACAAGAGGGTTTCGCTTTCTTTTTGCTACAGCAAAAAAAAATCATCCCTTGTCTCTTCGACTCTCTGTTATACTTCTTTCATTCCCATACTCTTGTCCTTTTTTTCTTATTTCTCGTTAAGAGAAGCTGCCTCAGGCGTGAGACAAGCCAGTAGTACACGTGTATACATATATATATATATAATAGACTACTAGACTTTCCCTCGCGGCACAAGGACCAATGTGGCCACCAGTGTGGCGCGCAAATTACCCTTTAATCTTCCGGTCGATCGATCGAGAGCTCAAGAGTTCCACTGGCAGACAGCAGCGTCCCTCATTTCTCTCGCTTTTCGCTTTTAGTATCCTTCCCTCTCTCGTCCTTTCCTCTCCCCGCTGGCATCTTCCGTTTCCTCGTCCACTTCTTCTTCTTCCATGACTCGACTGCTTTTGTCTCTTGAAACCAACGACAGAAGCTGCATCAGAGATCTTTCTTCTCATTGTTTCACTGTAGCTGTGCAACGACTAAGAACGTCCCTGAGCCCGAGCAGAGAGAGAGAGAGAGAGAGAGAGAGAGAGAGAGAGAGAGAGAGCGAGATTGAGAGCGAGATTGAGAGAGAGAGAGAGAGAGAGAGAGATTGAGAGAGGGACAGAAAGAGACAGGGAAAGAGGAAGGAAAAGAGCGCAATTATATTTCGCCGCAAGAATCGTCGTGCCGGCAGTCAACCAGGATGCGGCTCATTCCGAGCCACTGCGAGTGCAAGAGAAATGGAGAACGAAAGAAAAACGCTTTTTGCCTCTCTGCAATTCGCTTCCGCCCGGTACAAAGAGCTCAACGTACTGGAATTTTTAATTCCGTGCAAGCCGAATTACGAAAATTCTTGGCACGATTTATGGTTGGAGAAAGGATCGATATCGTGTATATACTTTGCTGGGAGGTTATTGTGAATTGTCTGCTTTCGTAGTAGCTTTCCAAATCGCGCGATGGATTGGAAAATTTCGATTTAGACGTTTCCATTTTGTAGCAAGTTTCGTCCTTGAATGCGGCACATTTATTATTAATACAACACATTGTAATAACTTCCATATATTCTCCAAATTTGGGCCAAGATAATATTTTGGAAATATCGATGCAATAACGTCAATTATTTGAAAATTAAAAAACTCCATTATTAATCGAAACATTTCGCCAGTTTTTTCCAAATTCCGGAATGCCAACGGACGTATCACTATGTTCAATTCTTGTAATTTCACCCGAACAGAAAAAAATGGATCCAATTAGAACATTCAATTTCCTTTTTCAAATATTTTTTTCAGAAACGTACCAATTGAATTCATCGAATTTCACCCAACAACGGGGTACCGAACCAACTTTAAAAAAGGCATTGTTTCAAATTCAATACCAATAATCCATCAACAGAAATTTATTTGCAAAATACTACCCTACTTGCTATTCATAAATTCGCGACAACATTTAAAACAGGACAAAAAGAAATGTAATAATATAAAATCTCAGTCAACTTTCGGCCGCAAATATCCGTGTGACCCCATAAAAAAGTTTTCCAACCATTTTCACACCTTTCTCCTTTTTATATACTTCATGTTTTCATCATTTTTACGAAAGAAAATGCAGCAATGGAGAAACTTCTCTTACCCCCGGCCACGTTTTTCCTGAACACTTATTCCCTCGGCGAACCGTACAGCGCAGCATACCTTACGCCGTTTTTTTAATCTCGAGCTTTCATCGCATGCACGAGAAGTGAAACTCAGCAGGAAAAGTGCATTTCTAGTCGTGATGCTTGCCTCGCTGGATCGTACAATATAGTACAATGAACAATACGTGGTGAATTTAAGTATAACGGAGAATGGTATCCTGCTCAATACACGTTGTAAAACGTGCGCACTGTAGATACACACTGCAGTCGGTTTTTTCACGAATTCGAGGCATTGGAAGTCGCCAGTGTATCGACGTCCCCTCCCCTCCGCCCCCTCACTGCTCGTGGCCATATCCCTTAAAAACAAGGGGTCGGGGCACCAAAAGAAAATGGAAGCTCCCTCCCAACCCCCTCCTCTTCCCTTTAGCTACGAAAGAATTTATTTAACAAATTTTTACCAATGATCACATTAGGTTTAATTTACAATTTCTCATAATCTTCTATATAACATGTTGAAAATATAGTATCTCCAACCCGCCATTTTTGTCAATATTTACAAGGGACCTATCCCGTTCACAAGAAAATAAATCAATTAAATAAATAAATAAATAATGGTGAACGTGGACTGGTTCGAGCACCGAACGAGGGAATAACAATGATTTGGATGACACTTTATACATAAAACAATATGGAGTTGTTAGCAAAAAAAAAAATTCAATTTATTTTGAATACCAACATGGGTTTTATTTGAAATAAGAGTGAATTTATCATAATAATAAAGAACTTCTCATTAGTTGCTACAAACAAACGAAAAACAATAACTGATCAAAAGATCGATGAAACAAAGAATAGTTTAACACAAAATATATATACATGATATTACTTGTGAAATGACATTTTTTCATCATTTCTGAAAAATTGAATAGATAACGATTTAATGTACATGTCATTCGTCTCCCAAACAAATTTTTTCGAATGAAGATTATAAATTATTTACATGAGATGCACAATAATACAGTACAGTGAACAATACGTGGTGGAATTGAGCATATCCCCTACGTTATTCTCGATTCGTGCTCGATGCGCGAGGAACGTGTGCAGCGAAGATGCACATTGCAGTCACTTTTTCACGAATATGGGGGGATGGAAACCACCACTGTATCGGCAGCCCCCACCCCCTCCCTCCGACTACTGCCGGTCTCCACGATACCCTACTATACGTCTACTCTATATGGATGGATAGTTCAGCCACAGAGGATATATGCATTCAAAGCCGAATACGGTAGCGATATATCACTGTTGGGTGCGTACGTGAGCCTGAGCTGGCTAAGGTAGCGCAGTAGGTACGTCCGTACTATATCAGACGCTCTTGTACCGCTGCCTTTTCGCCCGTACCACGTGTAACGAAAATTCTGATGGTGTTCCAAAACTCGCGAGCTTCGGGTGTTCTCTGCGCCTGCACATAATTCGTAATATGCAAGTTAGACCCCGGGTGAGCTTGCAGTTGTGATGTTGCCGAGTGCGGGGAGCAAAGTTTCGATATCTATATGCATAGTCCTGGAAACATGTTTAATATAATCCTGACTAGAGTCGTAACCATCTCGTCATTCTTCAACTAACTTTGTTTACTTATCCCTCTGTAATGGAAAAATCTGTCGCCGTCAATGTCTAGGATAATTCAGAGTTATGGTCATCCTCACCGCGCCCGAAAAGTGGGAATATTCTCTAAAAATTCAGGAACTTGAAAGTATATAAGACGAAATATTCTTACTTCTGGCACATATCACCGTATATGTTAACAGAATTGCTATTCTCCGTTATTTCATTTTATTTAAATTTTGTGTTGACACCGGCTCAATGATAAATATTTTTAGTAATTCATTTGCAGATTTAATTTCGATTGTTTAAATTTCGTAGCATTGGCTAAACTGAATAAAAATGATGAAACTTCGTTATAAAAATTTTTTAAACTACAAGCAGCACTTTGCAAATTGCTTCCTAATTGTTTTTGGCTTTTAACGAATTTACCTCTATGAGGAAGTATGCTGATTGATTTTGGCTTCCTCGTAGAGGTAAGAAAACTTTTTTTTGAATGTTGTAATAAGCCAATTTTAATGAAGAAGCAATTTTCAATGTAATATTTTGAAGCTTCTCTTATTTTAATAAAAATTAAACTCTTGAAAAATCTGAAATACATAATAAATTATTGAGAAACTGTGTACCTATGATAACAGAACTGTAGTGATTTCATGTATAAAATTTGACTTCACTATTTTATGTTGTGCTAATGTTAATACAGTAACATAATAAACATCAAAATCTCGTAAAAATAATTTTTTTTTTACGAAAACCATGCTCTACGAGGAAGCAATAGAAAATGATTTAATATCGACTTCATTTTTTTTCAAAATATATTCTGGAGAATGAAATTGCGTATCAAGATTGTGTATTATTTAAATGACATGTCATGCATAAAATGCTACAAAATAACATCTGAAATACATAATAAATTATGGATCAATTGTGTACCTATCATAACTGAACTGTAGTGATTTCATGTACAAAATTTGACTTCATTATTTTATGTTTTGCTAATGTTAATGCAGTAACATAATAAATATCAAAATATCGTAAAAATACATTTTTTAATAAAAACAATGCTCTATGAGAAAGCAATAGAAAATTATTTAATATCGACTTCATTTTTCTTCAAAATATATTCTGCAGAATGAAGTTGAGTATCAAGATTGTGAATTATTTAAATGATATGTCATGCATAAAATGCTAGAAAATAAAGGAGCGAGAAATCGTAAATATGATGTTTAGAATTACTATAGGTGGCTCGATTACATGTCACTTTTATCATTATTACCGGTGTAAAGGCTGTCACAATTTACCGAGACTGACTCGCCACGATAAAACAACAGTCCAATGCAGCCAACCATGGAACCATCAATACATCACGGATATTACATGTTGGCTATAAAATCGCGATTTCGTGCACGCGAATGTATCTTTAGGTTGACGATCGTACACGATTTGCATATATAGTACGACAGCTTTACATAGCAGCCTGTGTTTTATAGCTGCGTGAGAACGACAGACCTGAAACACTCGTGCACAATATCGTTTCACACGATCCCTGTTTATGTGCAATCGATTTCCACTTGACACATGTATCTACGCTTCACAAAAATCAACGTGCAAAAACAGATGTAACATCTATATGTTGTACATTTATGAGCGATCCGAACGAAACCGTTCTTTAAAATCTTGTCTGACGCCGAACGACGTCGTACATTTTTCGAATATTTTCATATTGTTTCACTTATCCGCCCAAGTTAAATACACCTTAAGCATCAACGGTAAATAGGGTATTAAAATTTAGTCTTATATCTTATTTATTGCGAAAAAGATCACTCTGATCAAGTAGAGAATCTAGTGAAGCTCTTAGGATTCCAAGGGAGACTTAAAAAAAGCCGTCCAAAATTCGAAATAATGATCTTTAGACTGCTATGGTTTTTTTTTTTTCAAATAGAAACATGGCTTCCTATTCTCACAAAAAATAATTGTCAAATTAAATCGAACAACTTTAGTAAGAATCGTTTTCGATAAAGTCCGTAATTTTTTATTCGAGAACCTTTCAAAATACGTTCTTTAATAATCAATAAAAGGAAGAGATTTTACAAAATTAAACAAAATAAAAATTCTTTAAGGTATATATATTTTTATTGACCATTTTATCCATGATACTCGTTTATGTCCCCTCGTTCTTGCAATGGCTCGTTTGAAGCGGAATGCCTCATATATGTACGGCGAAACATGCATGGGCTGAAGTGATTTGCATTAATTTCAACCCTATCGAAAAATACGTCTGATCTTTTTTATCCGCCCATAGTCATCTGAATTTCCCCTCGAACAGTGTAATTGTATTGAATATATTCGTCGTGTATACACTGTTACTGTTACTGATCCGTGTACATGCGAATATTGACTTTGTCACACGTGATACGTTGTTTGATCTATAAACCCGGTGGGTCCCTTCTGGTCTGCAGTAGATAATCGATTACATCGAAACCAATACTGCCTACATGACTCCCAGTATGAGTGTATGTACATAATATCAATGGTAGTAGTCACGCTCTTGCTGGGGTAAATCGAAAAGAATAAATATATCATTCAGACCGGTGTCAAATTCAAGACACCGTGTCAGGCGGAAATAAAATCATAAACCTGCACCTACCAAACATGATATACAATCAACAACATCATAACTATAGATATTGCTGCATATATTATTATGATGAATTTACATGAAACGTCGAATTTTTCTTAAGCCGATTTTACATGAAGTTAATAATAAAAATAAATAAATAAAATTGGACTAAAATAATTTTTTCGCATTATTATCTTGTAATATTGCCTCCTCGTTAATGACATGGAGTGAATGTTTATTGTATTTTTTTTGTACTAATACTTGTTTTTTCATTATTTTGTTAATATAGACTGCGAATTATTTACAATAAAATTTTTGTAAGATTTTTAATTTCGATAACTGCAATAACTCAACAAGTTTGTTTACTTTTTGGATCATTTTTTTAGTCAGTGAAGTATAAAATGTTTTAACCGAGCGATGTCAAGCAAATAATTTTTTGCGCTGTTTCTCAGAAATCTGTAGTAATTAAAATATGTAAAATGGCATTAAAAGGTGCAAATTACCAGATTGAAAATGTTTTTCAATAAGTGATAGAAGTTTCGTTTTAGTCAACTGAAAATAATATTTGTTGGTGGCTGTCATATTTTTGGATCTCATTGCTCGGTGAAATTTTGAAATTCCTCGGTCGGATTTTCTTCCAATAATTTCAAATAGATTGTAAAATAATTGTATTCCAAACCGTAGAGTAGCACAGTTTTACATTAAAAAGCGGTTGATGATCGGGAAAGAAAGTGACTTAGTTATTGTGGTAAATAATAAGCAAATGTCACATAGTATATGGTATATTGAAAATGCAATAACATTTAATCATCGACTCGAGTCGCCATTTTAAAAACTATATCACTTGTAATGTCAATCATTAACATTTTCTTAGTATAAACCATTTTCGCAAATAACCTCGTCCGGTTAAACCCGTTATATTCGCTCCGATAAACTTCTCGTGATTAATTTGTAAGATAGGGTAAGTAATACGTCAACGTCTCAATCGCCAGACAAACATAGAATAGCATATTATAATACAAGTGCGATAAAACTTTTTCTGACCAGTGTTTGCAATTACACGAGTAAAGGAAAATTTTTTCCAACGTGAACGAAAAAATTTTCCAAATTTTTAAGTAATACAAAATTTTACTTCAAAACGTGCATAAAACGTCGATTATTCCACCAAATGAAGTGATTTTTTATTGGCGAGTATTATCATCGCACGTGTTAAGAGATGTTTATCGCAAGAAATATGAGTATCATAAAAAATTGCATTTTGCAAGATGTGAAAATGGGAAAAACCGCGTTTCTCGTACCAAGTGAAATACAATCATTTTCCCGTTTTTCGTGCACAAACTGTGGGGCCATTCACCGGGACATGTACAGTTATTAGGACGTTTACCCGAACTCTACAAACTATTATTAATACTTGGCGCCTCTTGATCATCCTCAACCGTCGATCTCATCATACATGACAATCGTTGCAGTCGTTGACATTTCTGAGACCACTGCTTTTGGTGCAGTTTACGCAGTTGCGAAGGTCTGTGCAGTCCATGCAGGTTGTGCAGTTCCAACAATCAGTAGAACGCTCGCAGCCCGTACTATTCTTGCAGCCTGTGCAGACCTTGCAATTTACGCAGTCCGAGCAGGTTTCACAGCCTGTGCAGCCTGAACCGTTCGTACAGCCCTTACAATTTGTGCAGTTGGAACAATTCTTGCAGTCCGTAAGTCCGTCGCTGTCCGAACAGTCAGTGCAATTAGTCATGTTCCTGCAGTTTGTGCAATTTTTGCAATTGACACAGTTCACGCAGTTGACACAGTCAGTGCAGGTGTCATCTGCGTTACACGTCAACCAAAAAGTCGCAAACAAGAATATGAAGTGAAGTTTTAATGAACACTTCGATCTGGGCACTGCGGCCATATTACGACGTCCAGAAGTCTTCATGTTCTGGAAAGTTAGTTGTTGACGTGGATGAACGTCTTACAAAGTTTAACAAGATTCTCCGCTGGCTTTTCAGGGCTTTCGAAAATAGATTGTCCTGAATGACTGCAAATGAAATGGACTAATTAGTAAGTTTGTTCAATAATTGGAAAGACACGGTTTTATGATACTGGCTGCAATTTATAGTGGAACATATTCTAATTTTTTTTTCAGTAAAAGATTCAGATTTAAAAATTACGATGACCATCAAAATTTCTGCATCTTCAAAAAACACTTTGTTGCGTTGTAGCGCCGTGACATTAGTTCTGAGAGGAAAATGTCTAGGCACTTTTTTGTTCCTCTTTTAATTCTCCGATGGCAGATATTTCCGAAAAAAAAAAAAATGTGAGAAATTAAGACGATCTATGCAAATTGAAAACTTTGTCACGCTATATCTTTACGTTTTGACTCGGAGAAAAGTTTGTAAGAGTACTTTTGAAGTGACGGTTATTTGTGAGTAGTTATTTGGTCAAGAGCAAAAATGCCGTAGGACTTTTTTGTAGTACTCATGATTATCTAGTGGCGGGTTCCGCCGGATTTTTTTTTGCCATTTAAAAACTTTGGACAGCGATATCTTGGCTAGATTGCCTCCTAGAGAAAAAAACATATCTGCCTTTTCAGTCCCTTTTTCAAGAAAAGATGTAGCGTGACAAAGTTTTCAATTTGCACTGATCGTCTTAATTTCATACAAATTTTTTTTCGAAAATATCCGCCATCGGGGAATTAAAAGAGGAACAAAAAAGTGCCTAGACATTTTCCTCTCAGAACTAATGTCACGGCGCTACAACGCGACAAAGTTTTTTTTGAAGATGCAGAAATTTTGATGGTCATCAAATTACGTCGTATAAAAAAAGTGCTCTGATTCCACAAGGTGAAACAGTTCTATCATAAGAATTGAATCCATATCATAACAATTTAATTCTAAGAGTTCAAGATAAAACTGTCTGCCTTTGTGGTCTGGAATAATCGCAATTATAAAGGTAGACTGAACGATAGCCCGATATTTACTATACATGTGTGCAAAATTGCAAGTCAATCGGCATAATAGTTTGTGAGGAAAAAATTAAGATGTTACTTTCAACATCTATAAATTCAACTGCGGAACACTAACATTGTAGATTTCACTGTTTTTCTAAATGCAATACCGAAAAATGAAGTTCAAAACAACTGCTTTAAATAAATAACGGACATGAACAATTTTTCTAACAAAGTTAGGATCACAACTTTGTCGTTATCAAAATTATTCTCACCTGAATGCTTTTCCAATTATTTCCACCAGGTCTGATAGAAAGTTTAATGTCGGATCTTAAGTGAGGTTGATAAGGACTCTCGTCGAAAGGCGACTGATAATATTTTTCCGTGTTCGTCCGTTTTTATAGAAATTTATTACGATTGTGTAGAAACTTCGCGGCAACCGTAGTAGCTCTGTATACAAGATTACCCATGTGAATGTGTAAAAACCTGCTTCCCGTCGATGACCACATGAACTCGTTCAAGGATAAGGAAGCAAAAATTTCACAAATGGGGAATTATCTAACAGTAATGTAAACATGTTGACAATGAGTCATGACAAATGACGTATCAGACGATTGTAGTCTGGGTAACAGGTCAGTTAAGTAGAACCTTGCAAATTGGCTCTTTATTGTTTTCCGCGCTTTTATAAAGCAAGTGCTATTAAATTTAATAGAAAAATAAAGATTTAATATTACACTCCACATAGAGGAAATTTCCTGAGCAGCGTTAAATACGGCGGAAGCAATTAGCAAGGATGTAATTAACAACAGCATTGATTAACTCATTTCTATTCCACAGATCTTTCAGTTTTACGAATATAGAGAAGAAGAAAATAAAAAATTAAAACATTAAAAACAAAAAATGGCTGTCTCGAAAGTTTCGGGAATTCAGAAAACTAATTGTTGGACAAAAATTTGATAAACAAAAATGATTTGCTTATCAATCACTATATGAAATAAATAATTGTTTTTCTCTCAATATTCTCGTAGATTGAAAAAGTGATTATAATTTGAGAATCTCTATTATCTGAACCAATTGAAAGATTCTGACGAAATTTTGTGCCGCACATCGTTGAATGCAATGTTGTGTTCGTCTGAGATTTTTGGCAAGCGATTTCAAGTTTTACGGAAGATAGTGTGTTAAAGTCTGATAGTGTCCATTGGAAGCTAATTACAGTGTTCGACTACAGTCACAGCGAAACTGACGTTCATTAACGTGTCGTTCGTACTTGCTATCGCTACCGGATGCAGTATGTTATTTATGTGAGATTGGTATCACATCGCAAGTACTCGCAACGTCGTACTTCGCTCGGTATTCTATGCGTTAACCGCACCAATACTCTAGTTATTCTCGTATCCATTGTCCTTGACCGACCGTCTTGAATTGATTGCGTACGCTCCGGTACTTGAAACTGCGCCTGCAATTTATGTCGCTATTGCGGTTTATGGAGACATCCGACTATACCGAAGATCAATGGAGTACCAAAATTTCAAAAATGTTTTTACACATTTTTACGAAGGCGACCTATAGTAAAAACGAAGGTGATTCCGAATTAAAGGGACCGTCGCATATGAAGAAAAAAATGTTGAGCAATTAATTTACAGAAAAGTATCTCAGTTCACTTAAATTATCAATCGGTCATATTATTCGCAGTTTTTTGGAAGTCAAATTTGTAATTACAATTCGAGCTTGATTAGCAGTGGGTAATTTTGTATGTCGAAAGACGTTTTACAAATTTACCAATTAATCTCTATAGTTTCACATCCTCATTAAAAACAAAAATCAAAACACTTTGTATATTTGTTATTCTTTTATAAACAAATAACGATTATTAGAAAACGATGAGTATTATTACTGAAATTTATCGGTAACTTTATACGGCATCTATCAAGGAATAAAATAAGCTAATGCTTATCATCGAACGAACTGAAGTGACACATTTCACTTCCAAAACACTAGGAATAATATATCCCATAGATTATTAGCTTAATCCGAGTTATTTTTTTGTAAATTACTTCTTACAAATCTTTGTTTATATGAATCAAATTGTAAGTCCTGTGTCCTGTGTAAACTCGATAAAACGGTGATTCAAATCTGTTTTTGATCAGAACTCATATCACATATTTCGACTTGGGCTTCATTTATTTACTTTAAACATCTGGTAATCATGCTTGAAAATTTCCAAACAATTTATAGCTTATTTCCAGTATATAAAATATTAAATAATTGATATAATAATCAACGTGATCGCACTGCCTTAAATTTATTGAAAGTAGGATTGTGCTTGTAACGATTGAGAATAGAAGACAATTGTGTAGTCAGCAGATATTCATATAAACGTCTGTAAGAAAGACGAGAATAAGCAGATCGAAGGATGCAATATCGTTTCGGAGTCGAGAGATGTTTATCCGGCTGCCATGAGGGCTAATATAAATGCTTCGATGGGAATGATACTGCTGAGAACGCAGTATCATCGGATATTCGATATCCATGCTAACAAAACAGAATTCGTTACAGATTTCGTTTGAATACATATTGACGTATAATCCCAATTGCAGGCCAGAAGAGCCTTGCTGAAATGACAATGGGAATTCTTTCTGGTTCTTTAGGGAAGAAGTGGTTAAGCGGGCACAGATAAGAACAAATGATTTGCAGTCAATTCGACTTTTGTTTCGTTCATTCACCAATAAATGTCATTTTATATCGATTTTTGAAAGTTGCAACGAAGGGTACATTTGAGACAATTCATTTTACACACTTTTTGTCAAAGGTTAATATGGTATATTGATAAAATTGTAGCGTTTTGAAGCTTTTTTTAGGTATAATCAGATACTGCAGCTAAAAATATTTCTTTTGAAACCAAAACAATCTCCGTACGTTTCCTAGCAGATTCACAAAGTGGCAAATTGATATTGGCATTTGGAGACCTGTTAAAATTATAGCTTTATCCAATATTGCTAGAATAAAGTTGTGCAAGAGATCATTGCAAAAAACATGAGACATCATAAAGTGCAATCCATCGGACATTGCATTCTTAATAATGGGCAGAATTAAAAAGGCTCAATTCTCGTTAGAAATAAATCGGCCGATCTTAATGTCTTGCATACGACAGGTAAATCCTTCGGTGTGATCCTCAAGAAAAATATTGAAATGGAATTCATCTATCGATAAGATAAATACGAAATTGACTGCAAATCATTTTTTCTTTGCGGATTCAACCCCCTTAAGGGATATTGAGCTGGTATGTGATCGAAAGGGAAAGCAACTCCGGCGCAACGCGTTACAGAAGAGAAACTGTTGCGAGTGACGTGAAACTGGGAAGCTCCTCTTGCTTTGCGTGGTTTATCGATTTCCAGGACAGCCACCAGCATCCATATAGCAGAGACGCTCTGTCTGACGCCTCCCTCACGCCTTTACCGAAACCCAAAAGTGGCTCGAGATACGGGCACATATATATCCAGGGACTTTACCTTAAGGATCACGAAATTCCTAGAATCGCCTTCTGAACAAGTTGCAACATTCCTGTCCTCATCATCCTTGGGTCCTACGAGTCCTCAACAGTACATTTTCAGGCACTCGCTGGACTGAAATTCCGCAAGATGATAGAGAAAACGGAAAACAAAGTTTGGGAACTCAAGTTTCCAGATGCAGCTGCACGAAGCTTAAGACTGTAATTTGTCACGACTTGCATGATGGGCAAATTAATATACAGCAATAAATTGTGCGGAACCTTATTTGCAGCATTGCTATTTTAAGCCATTAAATCATACATTTGTTATGAACTACACTTCAATCCAAGTGATAAATTACGTAGTCGGAAAAACAAAAACTCCAATCAGATGAGACATAATTTTTAGTCCGAACTTTTGAGACACAGATTCGTCGTAACTTGTTTTTTACAATAGAATCGCCATAATTTGAAGAATAAGCTCAATGAATAATGAATTGTTTTCGAAATTTGTTACGCTTTGGTCTCCGTATTGTATACGATAATTTACATTTCAAAAGGTGGATTCTACAATAATTGAAGGAAATGGAAAACCAAGTTTGAAAATTCGGTTTCCAAATGTAGCTACACGAAACTTAAATCTTATTTGTCGCAACAAACTTGATTAGAAAATGAATCGTTAATCTCCAAGGATCGGCCCTAAATAATTTTATTTACAAAATTCCAGCTTTGAGCTTCACACATTCCTTATTTACTGTTTTTCTGTTGTTGCAGAAACAGTGAAAGTTCTGTTTTTCAAGAATCAGAGAAAATATCAATTCCTAAGGAAACTTTGCATTTGCATTTTGCATTTCGTTTAGTGCGAATCCCTGACCAAATGGCCACAGCTAATGTAAAAAAAGGCCACTATAAACATTGCTCCATTAACACGGAATTGACTGTAAAACCAAAATACCAATGAATAAGACGTCGAGAGCGTGTAGTTGTAGACCATCAAGTATACCTCCCCCCCCTGTCAAGATTCCACGAGGAATTCGCGAGACAAGATCTTTTTCACACGTGCTCCAATCCTCCCTTGGATCTTCCCTCCAGCTTTTCCCCACCAAAGCTTATCAGCCCCTTTCCTTCACACCTTAAGCTTTCACATTGGCCTCGTGTTCTTTAGGCAAGAGTCTCGAGTCTGACACCCCCAGGGACTAATTCAGTTAGGTGGGCTTGCCCCGTTGACTGTGACTGATGAATGGAGTCGAGTCGTGACGGTGCAAAGGGTGGTTCACCCTGCATGTTGCTGCTGCCGTTTTGGTCCGGAGTTTCCCCTCGCCCCGTCCCCTTAAAGTTCACTGTAGAGGCTCGCACTCGTTTTTCTTTAACCCTTTCGCTGTAGCTTCGAGCTGATCTGCGTTCTCTACCTTTTTCTGTTTTATCTTGTCACTCACCCCCGCCCACCCCCAAGTTTGCCCTTCCCCATTCTTACCACTACCTTCGCTCTGGTTCACTGCCTTTACCAGCTCTACATGTATATCCAGTGTCCTCACAATCCGCTGCGCGCATCCTCCCCCACGCCACCCCCACCCTCCCATCAAGCTCCGGCACAGTCTGCCGCACTACTGCTGACGTAACAGACCGCTGACGTCACGCTCTCTCGGGCTCGCGAGAGGCCAATGTGCTCGTATCGGTGCACTGGCATATAGATATAGATATTAAAGTGATCTATCTCTTTCTTTAGTTGCTCGAAGTTGCAACTCTATCCTATTGGAGCGAAGATCCAGCTTTCTGTTGGTTTTCTCGTTTTTCTTGGTTTGGGGGTTCGGATGTGAAGAAAATTGTTGACGATATTTTGGAGCGTCATTGAGAGGGTCGTGGTTGCGAATGACATTCGAAAATATGTTCAATCTCGTGTGTGTTAAGTATTTTATTTCAAAAATGTAATTTATTATAGCCGACTTGGCCGATTTGCAAAGTGGACCGCAAAGTTCAGGTTATAAGCAATGACGAATCATCATCGTTGGACATACAATTTGTTGACGTTTGGGATATTTGATAGCATTTAGTGACAAACTACAGTTGGAATGAATTTATGTTAATGTAAGACGTTTGCGAACAACCAATTTTTTGGTTTGCTTGTGAAATGAGTTCAGTCACTCATTTTGTTGATTGCCAATTGATTGATCTGTTGGCCGAATCAACTGATTTGCCGCTCTGGTTGACGGATTTCTTGCCATAACCAACTAGTCTATTGACTCAACCAATTTGATCGCTTGGATCTTTTCCAACCAATTCTTCGTTACTTTTTACACAGTAAGAATTGAATGGAAAATTGCACACTAAAATAAAAAGATTATGTGCACAAACGTCTACAGTCAGTTTTGGTAAACCCTTTGGATGCACACTGGTGCCAATTGGCACGATTCACCCTGTGGTTTCGGTCATCCCAGGCGTAAAATCAACGTCACGAAAAAGTTCACTATTATCACTTAATAGTAGATATCGTGAAGTTTGTAAATCACTTATAATTTACAATGCTCAAAACATTTTCAAACATATTAACACCACATATTACATTGATTAGCATTGTCGTTTAATTTCTCGTTTTTCAAAAAGGAAGAACAAAAATAATTTGTTAAACATTGTCTATTATCATTTTGCTATATACTTTAGCAAAAAGATCATCATTTTTGTGTTTCGCTTTCTCATTCGTTATTTGCGATATTTTTAAACGAATCTTCGTAGAGAAGTTGTACTTTTTATAGTTCATAAAATATTTATGTAATTCCACGTCAATTTCGTTACATAACATAGTCCATGTCAATTATGGATGGGCAAAAAATGAACAAAAAATGAGACTTCAAAAGTGATGATTAATTATATTCTGCACCATAAAATCGTTGTGTGGATACTAATATATTTATGTCCGTCAGTCACTGATTTTTATGACTGCAGTGTGCAATTGCAATTCGCAAGAGTAATTAACAAGTCGTTTCTTTTAATCGCATGTAGAATTTTCATTTTCATTAAATAAAAATAAATAAATGATGAGACTTCAGAAATGATGAACTATTACAATTCTGTTGCTAAAACCAACGTTCATAAAATTGTTGTTTCGACACTGATATATTTATATCCATCAGTCACTGATTTTCATGGTTGGACTGCATAATTTACGTTCACAAAAAGAATCAAAAAGTCGTTTCTTTTAATCGTAAATACAATTTTTATTTTTATTTCGTGATGACAGATTGAAAACGAAGTAAAAATGTGAGATCGCAGAGCTGGCAGCTCTCTTCTGTCATTTCTGTTGTCGGGGACAAAAATAAAAGTCATAGGCTAGCAGAATGACAAGCAACAGTGTTACTGGCATTTGAGCTCTTCCGCTTCGTCCAATTACCGACCGTTCGAGAAGCGGAGACGAGAAACTTTTTTTTTTTCTTTACTCTTCTGACTCTCATTCCGTTTTAATTTTTCTTTCTTTTTCAACTTTTTATCTCGCCGGGAGTCCTGTACCTTCTTCAATTCCCTTTTTTTTCTTCCTTCGAGGACTTTCAGCACTGGAGGTCACAAAGTCGTATATATTTGGTGGCCGAGATAGTCACGATGACGTCGCCGAGCGTTGAAGTACTCTAATGGTTATTGCACAGAATCTCGATACCGAAATTCATACATATTGCAGCGAATGGTACACCTATAAGCGCGCTGCACCGCACGAGATATAATCTGGAAGTGATAATCCACAGGGGCCTCGTTATCGCATTTGGCACGCTCGACAAATTTGCCACATCCGTCCAAATTAATAACTACACCAAACGGTGCGCAAGCACAGCGCCTCGATTAATGTATCGCGTGCGTAAGTTTGCTGAAATTAATAACTAGCGATCAGCTATAATTATTGTGTATTTTGAAATAATTGCAACGGTTATGCTAATTAGTGGCAATAAAGGAAGAGATTAATGCCATTGGGATGGTATTGTCGCGGGTCAGATGATTAATTCGATCTCTAAGATCGTTTGTGGTTTGTGCAGGAGTTAATCACTATGGCATGGCACGTTAATCAATGCAACATAGCCGCGGATGTATATGCAAGGCACGTTCGCCAGTTCTAACATAACAATCAATGTCTTCATGCTCGTGAGCCCTGACGTGTGTATATGAAGACAAAGCCACCCTCCTGTGTCTCCTTTCCGGGTCGCATTATACATTGTAATTCAATTGATCGTCATCATCGTCAATTGAACCGTGATTGATGGCAAAATAACCGTCCTGTGACGTAATTTTGGTTTTTCCATTTTCAATGGTGTTGCGTATGGAAACAAAGCTTTTTCTCCTTTGTCTCTTTTCCGAGTCCCATTATACATTGCAATTTAATCGATACCCATTACCGCCAATTGCATCCAGATTGATGGTAAAATGATCGTTTTGCAAAGAAATCTTGGTTTTTACATTTGTTTATGCTTTTGTCTATGAAAACAAAGCTTTTTTCTGGGTCCTTTCCGGATTGCATTATACATTGTAATTCAATTGACCATTACTACCGTTCATTGAATCCGAATTAACGGTAACATAACCGTCTTCCAACGTGATTTCAGTTTTGCAGATTTCGATGGTTTTATTAAACTTTTTTTGTGATTTTTGTGATTTTTGTGATTGAAGATTCCGTTAGCAATGCGTCGCGTAATTTTATTTTACGAAAGAAAAACGCATTTACAAGTAAAAATGAAAAAACATGAATTGTTCAAATCGCGAAGAGGGTCAACATTGATAAAGAGTTAATCAATCTTCGACATTGTTTCGAGCATGTCCACAAGCTCAAATAAAACAATCAATGTCTTTGTGGGCGTGAGTTTAATACACACGCGCGAGGCCGAAGATTTCACATTGTGCTGGAGCAAGTACAACACATAAGTGGCATCGAAATTTTATTGCCTCTCGTAAAAGTACACACCATCAAGCTATGTTTATACCATATATGGCATAGATTACTGTAGATGATATCGAACGTATATTAAGCCAATCCAATCATAACAAATTACACAATGAATAGAGCATAAACATTAACCCTTTATGGACCATTGCGAAAAAAGTTCCCAATCCCTTCTACAAAAATCCAATAATCACTTACAATCATTGTGATGCTGTATATGGAAGCATGAAACTCGTTTTCCGATTGAACTCAATAGATTTTTTGTAGTAAATCTAGAAAAGTCTACGTGCAGGTTTTGGGCAAAGTTGTGAATCTGTAATTATTTTGAAAATAAAGCTGAAAGAACCATTACGATATCATAATAGTGACATAACATGAGTAACTCTAGATAGTTGAAAGCAATATACATTTTCGGTTGTAATACCCCGAGAGCTTAAAAATTATCGGATATTTCCCGATTGTTTCGTTGCGTAGCAACGACTGAGATAAGTTTTTTAATTTATTTTAGTCGATGCTGCGCAGGGAAAAACGAAGGAAGTACCCGATTAATTTTCATGCTCGAGTGGTATTCGGATGATTATTTTTTCAACCTACCAATCCAACCGAGATTGTTGTAACCAGCACATATTTTCTCTCTGCACAAAATCCAGTGAATTGGGCCCAAATCGACTTCTTACTCTTCTCTGTATTAGCCGGGACATTGTGTTTAATTTTTTTAGAGATGTTCTCAAGAGATTCATTACCGAATCACTTTCCTTGCTCACTCATATCGACGATCGTGAATAGCACTTTGACGTTTCAAAAATTTGCATAGGTTACAAGTGACAGAAAAACTATTGTTTATCGCCTAGCAACCTGCCAGAAAATTTTTGAAAAATTATCGATATCATTTCAACCTAGTTGTATCACATGATGTTAAATGCCGTCCTCTTGTTGGTCGAAATTGAGATTGAAAAAATAACCAAAGAAATTTCTTAATAATTTTAACAAAATAGAGTAATAGAGTTAATGCATTTCAAGAGTAATGGAGAACCGTGCTTTTAAATCTCCCAAATTAAATTGATATTGAGGATTACGTAGAGCTATGTTCACATCTTTCTTCGAACGAAATTTTATAATCATTACCGTTCATTGTTATAAAACCAGAATTACGAAACTAACGGAACTATAAGCTTAATTTGTTTAAGGCAAAAGGGCTTTACAATATCGACATTATATGAAGTCGATTACATATTTTGTATGGTTAATAAAAAAATTCTTTCGAAGAGGTATTTAAAGGTTATTTTCATCCCGGAGGTCCACAAAATATAAAATTACACTCCAGGCATCGCAGGTATTGGCAGGCTCCGAGATTGACTCGATAATCCGATGAAAGCAAAAATCGGTTATCGAGTCACGCTCGTCTCTCGTTATCGTGAGAGCTCCCGCGGTTGCGTCGAATTCCTGAACGCGTTAGGTTAGGAATCTCTTCTCGATAACGATATTACGCTTAAATAACATCATCGAGCTTTCGCTGTATTTCCATTTTGCAGCTCATTTTTTATCCTCAGTCTCAAATATAAGTGAAAACGAAGTTTTCGTTTGTTCTTTTTTCATTTTTGGCTCTGAAAATGCATGGAATGCCGGGAACATAGGCAACAGGGTTATTCAGAAGGCGAGCCAACTTTGGGTATATATATACACGTATATTATATGCATATACGTAGTTCCGGGATAGCCACGGAAAAAGCCGTAACTTTGTGGCCTCGGCCTTCTTATCTGCGTGGAGAAAAGGAAAGAGGGGATGGTTTCACGGTTACACGGGAAATATATCCATAAAGGTCCGCGAAAGGCCATTACCGGCAACGATCTTACAGTCTTATATAGTCAGCTCGTTTAATACTCGTTTCAGGATGCATTTAGGTCCTCGCTTGGGTGTATATGCTTTACAACTATTCGTAGTAGGAACTTGGGTACCTTAAACAGAATCAGCCACCGTCGTTTTGCAGAATCCTCGTCAAGTTTACAGCCGCAGTCAACACGTGCTTATAATATGTACACGGCCTCTTTAGTACCTTTCAAGAGTTTATAACTAAAATCATTTTGTGAGAATCCCATTCCGACAATGCCTCGAAATTTTTGTTTGTTTTTTTAATTACTCTTGGCGCGGGAAACGCCCTCAATATTAATTTTCTGTGCTATGAAATTTTGTACTTAATGATCAATACCAAATACCCCCAAGAGTTTTTCTTCCTCCAAAACTTTGTTTTCGATTTAAAATTTTTTGACCGTCCAAAAATTTCTTTCCGTTTACTTTTTCATGACATAAAGTATAATTTTACGATGAGACGTCTTAAGCAATAGGATTGAAAAATAATTTTTTGGAGGTTTATAACTTTTTCTATGTCTGAGCGAACTTTCAATATTTTAGACCGATGGCAATTTTTGGCGATAAAAAATGTTCAACGAAAAATCGATGAGCATTTGCGATGAGAAAACTCACTTCCGTTGAGGGTTAATTTACTTTATAATTATTAACAATTTTTATTAGGAAACAGAAGAAAGAAAGAAACCGGAAACGAAGAAAGTTTTAAAAAATTATATTTTAACTTCAACTAAAACGATGAATAAATGAGTAATAAAGGAAATGTAAATTGATTATTATTTCAGGTGAGGAGCTGTGGATTGGTCGGTCGAAGCTCGGCCCCAGGAGTGGCCCAGGGCTTACCCTGGGGACCTGGAGGCTGCCATCCCGTACAGAACGATCAGATACGGTGCTAAAAGCGCCGGTGGCTGCAGAAGGCTGGGCCAGTGGCGGCCTCAGCAGCAGCGGAGCAGCAAAAATAGCATCAACAGCAGGAGGCGACCGCTATGAACGCCAGCGTCAACGTCGAGAGGAACTCCTGGCGGCTACCTCCCGACGAGACCGTCCAGGTCGCCGATCCCCGATCGAAGTCTGCTCAGGTAAAAGAGGTAATCGATTCAGGCCAGCACTAAATTTTGGTGTCGTCCAGTGTATGCCTGATTCGTCGTTTGTCTCGTCTAATAAACTTACACTCTATCGCATCAGTAATCAACAAAATTCAATGACGCCATTTCAATTTGAAAAAAAAAAAAAGAATTCAACTCATTATAAAACCATTGTGCATACCAATGAATTTTTAGTGACTTTTGTGCTAATTTAATCTTTTCACCTAAAATTGGGAAATAAATTTATGTAAATTGAATTCTGTCAATTTCTGAATATAATACAATAACATGTTTTTGTGATATCGTGTTTGTGTGGTGTCTTGTCTCGTGTCTAGTGGTTCTTTAAAATTGACTTTGCCATCACACGACACATTCATTAGTACTATTATACTAATATTCTTAAGTATAAGTTATGAGAATGTGCTATTGGACTTTTAAAATTTAAGTAAGTACAATTTTAAAAACGAAAACACTGTCAGATTCAAATTTATAGATTATGCATTAGTAAAGATCAAAGAGAAAATCATTGTAAAAAATAAAACTGATCAATTTATGACGTTTGAATAAATTTAGACCTTTTGTTTTTGTTGATAGAATAATTTTATTTCCACGTCAATAAAATTTTTTATCGGCAATAGTGAGGGTGCAGCGTGCAATATTCTAGAGCTGCGCTAAAGGCCCATTGGAAATGCTGAGCATATCGTTTTATCATGTGATTTTATCAAATGAGTCGTAAACGATTTTATTTAGTGCAGATGTTAATCTTTAATGTGCAACTAAAAATTGTCACAGAAAACTGATCTACAAGTCATTCTACGTAATAAAAGCATATCTGTGTATTGATTTAATGAAAATGTATCAATAATTTCTCTGTAATATTGCTATTTTGTATCACTGAGAGAAATTTTTGAAAATGTCCACCGAACTTACTTCGAGGCAACGAACATTTATTTTGGCGCGACGAAAATAAACCTATGTTGTTGAATTTATCAATATTTCATTCAGCTAGTGTTAGGTTGCCTCGAAATAAATTTGGCTACCTCTTATCAAATTCGATTAAAAAATATGCAAATAAATTCAGTAACAGTAAACAGTAAGTCAAAATAAAGTAACAGTAGTTCATTGACAATATGTATTCATGGTACAATATTTCCATATGTCTTTGTGATGTAATATTTTATTTTTTTGCCATTGCTAACAGACCACTGACCGAGGTCCTTCAGCCTGGCAAATAATCATTTTTCCTAAAATCGCTAAATAAATATCAGTAAATTAGTTAGGAACTTGAACTGTGTCAAATTCTCAATATAATATAAAAATACATCAGCCTGTGTATCGTGTTTGTGTAGTCTCTTGTCTCGTATCTAGTGTTTTTTTTTATTAACTTTACCATAACACGACATCAGTATTGGCATTAAAATATTTCGAAATACCCTATAAATTATAAAGAAGTGTTTTTGGAGGTTTTAAAATTGTAAAAAATACATTTCATGAGATACAAATCGTGATATATCAGATACTCAAAATACAAAGGAATGAAATCGTTAATATTTAATAAATATCTAGGTACCTATGATATTAACGTATTAAATTATAAATTTCTCAAGAAATTCCCATGAGAAATATTTAAAAATTGCATATTCATTGCACCATATATCGATAAACCGTATTTAAAACGTTATTGCAGCTAAAAGCAAAACATTATAAAGTTTCAATAAATTCGGATCTTAAGTTGTTGTTTGTAGAATAACTCTAAATCTCACGTTCATTAAACTTTCGATCACGAAAGTGCAGATGCAGAGCGCACAATATCCAGAGCTGCACCGAAGACGTGTCGGAAATCCTGGACAATATTTTTTGTGTCGAAATTAATTACAATCTTAAGTTCCCTGATGGCGTCGACAACTAATTCTTACGAAAACTTTTGTGCGTGCGGTGACTTTTTTTTTAGATTCACTGTGAACCTTTGTTGATATATATATATATAGTTAAAGTCAATATATATATATATATATATATATTCTTTGTTCGCTTCACTCAACAAAGACGACGAGGAGGATCTTGTGCACTTGCACTTTATGACTCTATTCGCAAGAGTCTGTCTAGGGATGCTCGTTAAATCCCAGTTACTAGCAAATAAATGTCACGTGGCTGGAAATCCTCGTAGCTTGCACAGTGGAAAAAGCTCCGGGCTTGATGTTCGTTCTGAGACCTCAAACTCTGCACCCTTAAAGCCCTTTCTCCTTGATCAGTTCTTCGGTTTTTTTTATTAGTTTCACTTCTTTTTTCTCCATTTCACACGTTCCCCTAAAGACCATGAGTTTTTTTTAGGAGGTTAAATTCCCGAGCACGAAATCACCCTCCGAAGAGAGCGAAGAAAAAAAAAAGGTCGACTTCGGACATAATTAATCACTGGAGAACCGAGACCAGCGTTAAAATTAATTGGCCTGTGCTTAATGAACCACAGATCTCAAGAACTCAACTCAGTAGCAAGTCTCTATATGAAATCTTCCTAAACCCGGAATGTAAATAAAGGGTTTAATGAGAAAAATTAATCACTTTCGTAATCACTGAATCAAAAATAATCTTGACTTTTATCTTGAAATTTGGGATATCATGGGACAAAGACAATCTTCATTTTTTAAAATTTAACTCAAATATTGTTCATGGTACAAAAATTTGACAAAAAACCATATCGTTTGTATGTTGGGCTAAAAATTTAACAAAAATAGGTCGATTGATTAAAATTTTATACTTGAAACTTCTAGAAAAATATCTGCGAAGAGTAAACAAGCCTGCAGAGTAAACCCTTGCCAAGGGTTGTTTTCCCATAACTTTACACATGCGATGAAGCTTCCTCTGCGGAAGCGAAAATTGATAAACACACTTCCGTATACCGGTGGCGTAGTCAAATTTGTATTCGTACGTTGAAATGTTCACTCAAGTGTCTCATCATCAATTTCAAGGTAAAAAAGGCACAAGCTGTGAGGGATTATTTTCAAGAATCGCTAAATGACTTCACTGACCCAGACAATTCAGTTCGGGATGGATAATTATGATTGCAACGAACCATTAAGTGAATCAGCCCACACACATGTAAATGTACCTTCAACTCGCCATATCCAAATATTTGCCGTTGAATTCTGGCATTGTTACGGGTCAGTTGGAGAAGAGGAATGTGAAGGGATGGGGGTAGGGCGGCGTTGTCGAGGGTGTGGATGAGGTTTCGAAGCGCACTAACCGTGGCTGCACCTCTATGAATGCAAAGTGCGAACACGAGTAGAGTGCTACCCTCAACCCCAAACCTCCGGTCCACTGTGCTCCTGGTGTGGAGCTAGTTGGGCCAAATATTTATGGTAATTAATTCGCCATTATTCAGCGCGAGGCGAGAGCAAAGTCAAGATTTAATTATGCGTGAGAGAGACGGGTTGATGATGGCGAAACGAGTTGAAAGAACGAACGACCCTCGTGTTGACTTTGTACCTATATACACAATTCTGTGTGCAGCAGTAATGTTGGTAGTAGTTGTTGTGGAAGGGTTCCTGGCCTCAATACAAAGCATAAATATTTTTCCCTTGGGTATAGACCCTCCGATAGCTTGTAAACATCCGTATACACAATGCATGAGTTATAACAGAGTTGGATATAACGTAACACACAAACATTGATAGGAAAATATTCGAGGTATATAGGAAGCCAACAAAGAGCCAATAAATTCGATCGTCCCCAAAATTCGGGGCGAAATGGGATACCGAGAATATTTTACTAGCGGATGTTCGATTATTTTCTAAAATTTCTGGCAAAATCAGTTCCCGAGTATATTGGATTAGTCGGTACTCGGTTGTATCTAAAACTTGAGGCAAAATGGGATACCGAGAATATTGGACTAGTTGGATAGTGATAATAATAATGCTTATCAATATATTTTTAGAACACTCTTTTAAAATTTAACATCGAACTAATTTACAACAACATTAATACTGATATTAACTCTGTTTATTATAAATGCCATAAAACTAATTTGTTTTTTCATCACTGTGTAATTCCGATTACACGGTAGAGTTTGATTGTGTCAATCTATACGGTTTCGCCCCAGATTTTTTTCCTTTGTTCCAGTGTACTAAAAAAAGCCCCGATTTAAAAAAAATTTAAATCAAATATCTATCGGCAATATTTACTTAGGTATCCCATTACGCCCCGGTTTCCCGTATCTGATAACAGAGATTACGTGCACTGTGAATTATCGGAATCTCTCTCCGGGACCCTTTCGGCGACCGAGGATAGCTTTATATGGAAAGGACTAGTTGATATATCATAGAATAATAGAGTAGAGACAAAAGACAGCGAAATGAACCTCGCCGTTCGGACTGTTGGTGGGAATTACTATTTCTGTTTGTTCAGTAAATAGTGGTATAACAGAATCGAGACGGAATAATTAAAGACAATGGGTGCAATGAGAGTTGTCGGAAACTACCAACCGACATTCGGTAACATTTCCTTTGAAGTAGATACATTAGGGATTCTCCGTCCGCAGAGAAATTATGGTAGTCCTGGAAGCTGTAAATGGCAACGGTTAACAGTTATCTCTTGCAACTATTTTTATAAACAACTTAACCTTTTTCGACTGTGCAATTATAATAATAATAATTATTGAATGTAATTGTAATCATAAAAAATAGTTGATCTAAGATTGTCGGGTCCAGAAACTTAATTATATTTTGTGTAGCGTAATAAAGAATGTTTTAAATAAACCCAACGAAGTAAGTAATTAACTAAAGAGTGTCGGTATTCCAAAAGAGTAACGAAAGTAATTTAAAACTGAAAATCAAAACTTGCTAAAATTGAACAACGTAAAATTTATTCTAAATTCATAGACAAAATATTAAAATCTACGAGAAACAATAAAATGATAATAAGCAGCACCGTTTTAGAGGAGGAATTACGATTACTGGGCAATACCGGAAACCTAAATTTTGCATAAATTATTGATAGTATTATCGAACTTTTTTTGTTCTGGCAGCTTACGCCACGTTTCGTAAAATCAAGTTCGTAGCCCGCATGTTTATCCAACAAATAAATACCCTAGCAAGCCCAGTGTCCGGTCGAATGACGGAAAAAACGATCAATCGTTAAATGTAAAAAGTGAACCATTGAAGAGTCTAATACAAACGAATAAAAACTTAAAAAACGACTAACGACAATGGTGGCAAAATTCGTTTTCTTGGTCATTTTCACGGAAAACGGCTTCGTTCAACCAAATGACTATATATTTTTGTGTAAATTTGTTCCCACAGCTGTTTTGTCGGTGTAACGCCCTGTATTAGTCCCATTTACTATTCAGACTTAGTTGACTTAAATAGGCCACATAACGAATTACATTCGCGTTCTAACTAAGATCTAAGTAAGACACTTGGGCTTTCATGAGTATAGTTGACCCAACTAACAACTTGGTTCACGCGAAATACGGCTTGGTTGAACACCCAAGGCGCTTAGTGATATATGCGTCAACTAAACTATTAGGGAGACCAGTTATTTATTCGTTAACGAATCAAGTTATTGACTAACCAACCAAGTTGATTTATTAAATATAACCAATAAATTAGTTGGCATACACATAACCCAGTGCTTTGATTGATCGAACTAAACCTTTTTTCCTAATTCGAGCAACAACACAGGCCAACCAACTGAAATTAATTGATCCAGTCAAGTACTCGTCTGTCCCTCAGAGCCCTACGACGCGCGCAAAAAATGCTTCATTAAAACAACTACCCGCTTGGTTATATATACGTCAGCCGATAAATTGATTTGACCAATCGAGTTATTGCTTAGCGCAACCAAGCTCGCTGTTGTACAACCAATAACTTGGTAGGCGTAACCTACAATTTGATTGGTCTGACCAATAAATCGGCTGGCTCAGATTTAACCAAACGCTTGGTTATTCCAGCCTTATTTTCCGTGCACTTCGTTGGGTCCAACTATTTTTTTCGTTACTCCAACCAAGTCGATGTTTTCGTGTGGCTATTTTAAATGTTTTTTTTTTTTTTTTTCTCGTGTATTTAACGACCGATCGTATGACCGCATGTTTTTCAGTCATCGTTGATCGTTTTCTAGGTCACAGGGTTTGTTAGGGAAGAGTTAGTTGGCCCAAAGAAGCGTTTTTTTCGAGTGGAAGTCCCAGGAATAAAAATGCACCGAGAGATAGAGAAAGATCCAAGATATAAAGAGCGCCCCCGACGGATTGAGAGAATCTGAGAAATAGAGTACAACGTGGTAAAATTTACCACCTTTAAATTAGTGTAAAAGCTCTTCGTTCTACAATGACTTCCGACGGATCCATGGGAACCACCGTAAATAAATTCCGATTATTGTTTCTAATTCTCGATTATTTTATTTTTATCTATTTATGTAAGCCGAGAAACGAGGACTCTGAGGAGTTCCACTGCATATTGTTCTCCGTTCATCAGTTGCATCGCAAATAACGAGACTCCGGAGATGCTATTTGTTCCGCTAGTATGCTGAGGACATCAACCACCATAAAGAGTTCTACATTCCCGTTGTATCGGTAGACGAACACCGGTCTATGCTTCCGTCTTTGCACTGCATTGCACGGTCCGAGTTTGGACTTCGCGCGCCAGGAGCGCCAACTATTTGTCGCTTCGCATAATTAACGAAAAGTTAGTGTTGGGCGTCTGACCGATCGACGGCAAAGCTAATTAGAGTAGAGATGAGTAGCCTCGTGCTTCCGTGAGCGATACACCTCGCGGCATTTTTCGAGGATCAATTGTGGAGTCAGGAATTCCGATTGTCCACTGAGCGAAGATCGCTACACTCCCGTACCTCGAAGTGTTATTATTGAAAAGTCGAAAAAACGGAGAATATTAAGTCCCAACGGCAGCGGATTGCGGGGTGAGCCCCGCTTATTGGCATCTGTAGTGAAACTTCTGGTTACATTTGTAGAATTCCGAAACATAAAATAATTAATAAATCATCCCGCAACGACAATACTTCGCGCGTAGAAGAAGTCCGCGAGCTTCATTTGGATGTTAGTGGAAGTCCCGTGTGGCCTACGGGGAGTATTGTTCGTTGGCGTCTTTATTTTCTTTGTTGCTATTATTACTCATGTGTCGGGAGTGAATCTCAGGAAATTGCCATAGCTTTAAGTTATTGTAGATAGTTGTGCGCGGGAACGATTGTGCCGTTTGTAGTGAGTGTGGTTCCGCAATAATTCGTCTTTAGTGAATTGAGTAGCCGAATTTTCTCGGGAAGAGTGTATTTGTTGCGGAAATTGTACGAGAGTGAATTCGTTCCCGTGTGCCGTGCGCGTGGGTTAGAGAGAGGTGGTCGTGATCGTATCCCTTAGATCATGTCCAATTGGTGACTGGTCGAATTTCGGCGTGTGGAGTTGAGCGATGGTACAGTTTGGCTGTGTCGAACTGCGACATGGTTCAGTTACGCGCAGTTAAGTACACGGAAAAAACGACTTGGTTACGGTAACGAAAAAAATAGTTGGACCCAACCAAGTGACTTAGTGCTCTGAGAGCCAGACGATTAATTGCTTGGCTCAACTATTTTCAGTTAGTTGGGTCTGTATCGTTGCTCGCATTAAGTAATTAGTTGTTTCGACTACTTGTGAAATTGTTCCATATGCCATTTTACGTACTCGGTGCAACTATTCTCTTGGTTTATACAACTATTTAACTTCGTTGATCAAACTAATAACCGAATTCAACTATCTAACGGAGTTTACGCGTTTTATTTACTTAGTTCAAGCGACTAACACGTTTTTTGCCTGAACTACACCACCTGGTACCCTCTTCTTTTGATGCATACTATTGGCATACAAAAATATAAATTTAGGGTTATGATAACCATTAGCGTCAAGGTTATGTCTTGCGTCCGACGGTCTTCATAACTTCGTCGGACGATATGGACTTTTTTTTACACCTCACTTAACTTAACTTAATTGTTCACCCGCCAATCGTCGTAATTTTTCTGAGTTCATCCGAATTTCCTCAGTTATATCGTCTGACTGGTCTTGTCGGTCTTCCCTCGATTCCACGATGCAATACATAATGGCGGCTAACACAAAACCATCACCTGTTTTTAGTAAGTAGAATTGGCACGGAAACGACATTACTTGGTTGCCATACACGTTCCCTACTGTTGATTGGTCCAATTATTTTTCTTAGTTGGAATACGAATAAAATTCGTTGTGTAACCTATTCAATCCAACTAACTCTGAATAGTAAATGTGACTAATACGACGTCGTTACATCAACCAACCTGATGGTTGTGGCAACGAACCATATTTCATTCGACTAATAATTAATTAGTTGACCCAACGAAGCGGTTTTTTTCGTGTAGTGCGGGGGAAAATTTTCGCTGTGTCGAGTTGGAACACGGATGAATTTCAGTGTGTCGAACTGGTGTCAGTCGAGTTTAGTTCGTGTTCAGTTGCCTGTGTCGAGTTGGGGCTGTCTTCAGTTGGGTTCTGTAGAACCGAGGTACAGCCGCAGAAAAGTCGGGTGGATCATCCGAAGGAGCCATCCCAAAGTAAAAATGAATAGGTTCCTTATTATTTTATTAATTATAAAACCCAGTTGTCTCTCAAGTGTGTTGTGTATGTGCGAGTGATGAGAGCTGCGACGTGCGGTATCTCACAAGGTTGATCGAAGATTGGAGTTTTTCTGAAATTATAAAATAATTTGTGGTAGAATAGAATCCACCATAATTGTTATTTTATTTAAATAAAAGATTGAATTTATTGTGGGAGTCCCGTAAAAATTGGATATTCTTTTTAATTTTATTTCTGCACGTGAACATACCCAAAAGAATCCCACCACTCTACATTTGTTTTACGACTGCGGCCAGTCGGGCAATAGCAGCTTCTGCTATTGTTCTCGATTAGACCGCGGAGTTCTTTCTCGCGTATAAACGCCTGGCGCCCAATATATAAACATAAAGGAAAAGACTCTTGGGGACCTTAGCTTTTGTAGCGTTTGGCTTTTTGGGAAAGTTACACTACAACAAGTGAGAATATAATCTTAATAAGACCAAAGTACCCAGTTCTCCAGATGCGCGAGTGGCGAAAACGGACCTCGTATCTTTCAATCTATAACTCACGAAAATTGGTGCAGCGCAGTATGATCGATGGCGAAGCAGCGTGAGAGATGTGAGGTCGAGTGTGCCGATTCGAAACGAGGGACAATCGCGGAAGCCACGAGCTGTGAAAATTCCCATTCGATCTCAATGATTCCGCTCGGTCGAGCATCCGGTCGAGCGATGCGGTACGCGTGCACCAACGTTACTGTGGCAAGCTTCACATTGAGTACATTGTCGCGCTGTAAAACGAAAACTACGAAACATGTATTGGAGGAGAGTAGAAATATAGCACTAATTGGCACTCTCTTCAATAATCGCCATGGTTAAGACTAACATAACCAAAAGTTTATTTAACTATTCATCATTAAGCCGGAGTGAAAAAAAAGTTGTAAACTACCATCTAATTTTGGTGAGGTTTTTTGGTACTAACACCCCAAAATGTCAACGAAAATTATATGCGCTTTCATTAAAACTTTTTTACACAAGTAGGGGCTAAGTGCCTTTTGGAGGTTAGAAGAGAGGCATAAAAAATCAAACTTTTAAGACGTAATTGCGCAAAAAAAATAATGAATGGACATAAACAAAGGAAATTCTTTACGCAAGTAACATTAGAATTTAAAGCTTGTCGTAATTTACTTTTTACTCCGTTGCCTGTAATCCTTACTTTCCGACGCGCTTCGTTTACTCTTCCCCCGATCAACAGTACATATTTTCCACGTAATATCATCTCTAAAAAAAAGAGTTGTTCATCGCTTCATATCACTTACTTTTATCTGACTGTGTTCTCTCAATATTTAACGTAACTACCAAGCTCGTAACCGTTTTTTTTGTTCACTACACTGTTGAATGTTCTCTGTCTGTGTGTTCCGAGAGCCAATCACTGCACATCTTTAACTATATATACACTTGGAATGAGGTAAAGCAAAGAGAGAGAGAGAGAAGGAAAGGTAGAGTGAAAGAGAAGGAGAAATTTCTGCTAATTGGCTACCACTCTGGTCTCGTTAGTCGGAAGCCATATCGAAAGGACAAAAAATAAACGACAAAAGTGAGTGAGAGAAAAAGAAGCGAAAGAACGAAAGTGTCTGAGGGTGTGAGTATATTTCCGAGCGAGTGAATGTGTTTGCGAGAAAGGGAGAGAAAAGCAATGACTCGGGAACAGAGGGAGAGAGAAAGATAGTGTTTTTAACCCCTGGCACAGTGGTGAAACCTCTCGTAACGCCACTTTCCACGCAACACTGAGCAAAGCCGTAACGACTGCGCGCAGAATGTGAGCGGTGTTCTGCACTTGTGACCAACGGCATTAACCACCTCCGGTGCTCCTGCTAAACCACCCCCTTTCTATTAGGGCTCATGGTCACATAGCTCAATCTCGTAAACGACATATCTCGTAGCTGGCTATAGTTTGGGGTGCGGCTCAATATTACGAGCTTGTCGCCCACGGCTGCTTGATTATCGTGCACTGCTGGTGGTATGTAGTATATGAGCTTCCCTGTCCTCATGCTTTGGTACCGCGGGATATCTCAAGATGTATTATATGGGGATGAAGGTAAGATGTATTTTAGTGACTCCTGGCACAATTCTCATAACGACGTCGTGTCACATACAGGAAAGCGATTAAATGTGAGCCAACAAAGCTGGAAGAGATTTCAAGAGGTTCGACCCACGTTTCGATAACGAAGATCTGATCTTAGAATTGGAGGCAGTACTTCCCGCAAATTTTGGTTTTAAAAATTTGATGGCGGGGTTCAATGGGACAATGCCGAGATTTCAATGTACAGTACAAGCTCGATTATCCGAACCAATTAGGACCAGTGTGAAAACACTAGTTCAGATTATTGAAACGTAGTTTTTTGGACCCGGAATCATAAACAAGCGGCTAATGACCTATTGCAGTCGACGCCGTTAAAAAAAAAAAGGTACCTTTTTTTTACATAAACAAGGTAGAATTTTATTGAATTTCTGCACTTTACAGTTCAAGTGTGGATGTTACATGTTTGATAAGCGTGGTATGCTTTTTTCATAGTTTTTTTTTTGCATTGAATAATCTCAAGTCTTGCAATACCGCAGTACGCAATAATGTGTCTTTTATATACACGTTCGGATAATTGAAAGTTCGGAAGATCGAGGTTCTACTGAACTAGTGTTGCGAAAGAGTAATTGGTGATATCAGAATGTTCGTATTTTAAGATGCAGTGATACATCATTGCGAATTTTGTCGCCCAATGTTAAACTCCTACAGTGCAGCCTCCCTTGCACTTAACCTCACTTTTTTATTTTCCGGTTCTTCCGAACAAACGGCTTCGAATTTCATACAGCCAGATGGCTAGCCCATTTCTGCCATACTTCCGCACATTCTCTCAGAATTTAAGCTCTGTCTACCGAGTAGTTGAAGAATAAATGGGTTTCAAAACGATGAGGTGGCGAATTGCATTCAAAAATTTATTAAATTAGCACTATATAGTGTTTGTAGAAAAAGCGATGTGAACAGAAGTAAATTTTCACTATCACACCGGGTATGATAATAATAGAAAAATAAAAAATAATTAAAACAGTGCAAATGGGCAATATTGTTTGGATTCAAATGAGAATGTGTCATCGGGTGGACAAAAATAATTTCAGTCTGCTAAATGAAAAGCTCTTTTGCCGAGATTCGAGACCATTATTTTTGAAGTACGTGCCAGTATCAAGAGCGCTGACGAAGTTGAAGGACCAGAATTACTGGAACAATAGTGTGCAGTGACGTGTTGGGTTTTGTCTGTCCCAATAGAGAATCGAGAATTTCGCGCGAGCAGTGGAAAGCCAGAGACCTCTACGTGTTGGTGGAAGAGACGCGACGAACCGAGCGTGTAACCGCAAACAACGGTTGAAGGTGGAATAACTTGATTATCGGTCCGGGTGCTCATTTCTCTGGGCTCGCAGCTTGGGCAGAATGGAATTTCAAGGGTTCCTCGAAGTTCCACCTATCCTTGGAATGAAACGGCGTATATTGGGCGTGGGAGAAGTAGAATTGTCTGGAAAAAGAGACTCGAGAGGGTTGAGCACTACTCACTCAGGAAGCACATGTCAGCTCTAAAATAACGTCCATATATTAGAAGCAACATTGCAATTACTTGCACTGTTAAACAAAAAATATGCACCAAGAGATTTTGAGGGGATTGTTTAATACGCAAATAAGGACTTAAACGTGGTAATCATTTGATTATACAACGAGAAACGTACGCACCTGGAAAAGTCTTGAATTTACATGAGGATACTTATCATTTTTATTTTATTTTCAGCAGCGAAAATTCAAATTACAAGAATGCAAAACATTCGGCTGACTTTTCAACGGTTGATTATCATGATTTAACATAAAAATCATATTCTATATACTACAAATTTGAAGTATGTCATTTTTAGTGTTTTGTTATTTCTTCTTTTTTTAAAAATTAGTTTCTGAAAAAACTGTCGTCGGTGATTTTTCTTGTGTCTAGAAATTGCAAGAGTGGAGTTTTAAATTGAATTGAAAAACGTCTAGAAAATGAAGTAGACTTCGTTGAGGCTGATTATTATTCAGGATGGTGAAAAAATTTGGTGGACAATTTTCAGTCACGCTTATTCACCAAACTGTAATCGTCACAAATCAATGTCATGACAATTAAGGCAACTAAGAAATAAGAGATCCTAGAAATCGTAGCTACCTTTGCGAATGAAACGGCGTGGATAGAAAAGGGTTGGAAAGTAGAGTTATGGGAAACAAGGGTTTAAAGAGGGTCGAGCTCTTCTCTCTCAGGCGGCACGTGCCGACTTTAAAATACCTTAGGTACGGTACATCGAATACTACGAATTGTAGCGAACTCGTATTTATCGCACTTTCAGAGTTACAACCCTTAAAATTAAATTTATTGGCAACACGTATACATAAGTACTAAATTCTTTTCTCATTGAAAGTTACGGATAACAATGACCGGAAATTTGAGTTTCAACAATTTTTTTTTGTATGACTGAATTTTTATTTATTTCATTATAATAATTTTGCATATAAATCTCGATTACAGATACTATAAAATATGTATTCTTCCACAAAAATTAGAGTAGCATACATTGAGAAAAAATCACAATCTTAAAGAGTTATTCTAGTATGAGTGTAGCAATCCGGGATGCCTAGAAATTGGATTTACTGTAATCAATTATTTACTGATTTTTTAATCAAGAAAAATTTATTCACACTTTGAAAATCATGGCTTTGTCATAAAGGTCTGAAAAAAAGTCCTTAATAATGGCAAAATCGATAATCGTATTGAATAAATTTTCCATAACGTCAGAAGCTAAAATAATCTACATGAACCGAGATAGATTTATTTAAGACTTACAGAAACTAAAAAGGATATAAAAAAATATTTCAGCAAAATTTTTCTGCAAACTCTTTGTTCTCCAAGATATTTTATCTGCCTGCCTTGTATTATTTTATTACAAATACTTCATCTCACCAGTCATCATTAGGAAAATCCCCGAACAATTTTCACGTCAGCATATTTACCGAAAAAATTCTCCTGCCATATCGCTTAATGGTATGGAAGTGTTGGATGCTTGAATACGCTGACTGTGTAATTTTCCGCCTCGTTTATTCGCTAAACTGTAATCATAACACATAAATGTCAAGACAATTAGCGCAACAATGAACTATACAGCGTGTTTAAGTTCCCCAGAAATAAAACACCACGTGCTGAGTAAACTCCTTCACTAAACTCTGTACATATAAGATGTATTATGTTATCCTGCAATGTCCATAGCACATGCTACCAGTTAGAACAACTTTATGATGTCCACTGTAAAAACTACGGTGTTGATTTTAGCTCTACTATAAATCCTCTTAAATTCACATACGTTTGTGAAAATTCAACACAGATAAACGTTAATCCCTGGAATTGGAACGTTAACCTTTTCCACCTAATCAATTGTGTATATGTCAATAATAACCATTGGTGTTGAATTTACAAAAACAAAAAATTACACAAAACGAATACGACCAAATGCCCAATTAATCAATACAATTAATAAAATCCATGGTGAAGGAATGCGTTCGATGGCCAATTGACAAACTATGAATAAAAAATTTAGGATTCACACAATTTAAAATGTACACAGAAAAATACTACTATTTACATATATTGTCAATAAATCACGATTACTATTACCAGTTTTTCAATCGTGAAATGAGTCGGTCTGGAATTGAATGTTGAGATACCTCAGTTTAAATAGCTTCCGTGAGTTACTTCAGTTTCATTAGGAGCCGTCGATATAAGACGTATAAAGCTATTCCGCAATGTATACAGAACGTGTTACCAGTTGGAACAACATTCCAACATCACGATCTATACAGCAAAAGGCGTAGGCAGAAAAGGTAGATAGAGAACCTGAGCTATACCTTCCATGCCTTCCAGGGGGTATAGCAGGTTATTATGTCACTGAATCCATCTATATACATATATGCATACATATATAGATACACATATCCTATACTTTGTGTGGCACGTGCGCCCCTTCGACTTCCGGCTTTTCTTTGAATCTAACAAATTTAGTTTCACCGCTTGTAATCTGAATTCGACCCGTATCATTATTTTTTAAATTATTCTCTTGGAATATTAATTTTGTAGATATCGCAAGACCAATTTTTTTTACGCTCCTACAATCTATGGAATGAAAATTTTTAACATTTATCAACAAGAAAAAGAGAGAGTTTTCCAAACAACAAGAATTGATGGAATCAATGAAAATCTGAGTACCATCATATTTGTCATGCCACTTTTTAGTTAATTAATGAGTGAATCCCCTATATATTTATACACACACGTATAGACATTAATATATGGTATGAGTATTAGAATAGTATTAAAATGGGGAGTATGAGGAGTATGTCGTATCGGACGAAATCATATTCCAATGATGCTCATATTCGAGTATTTAGGATGAAATGTGTGTAGGTAAAAAATTTAATAAAAAATGTATATTAATTAACTAAAAAATTTAATTGATAAATACTCAAATAATTCTTCATATATATATATATATATACACACACACAATGTGTCACATAGCGATGTCTACAAGCTACGTGTGTCACGCGCGCCCCTTTGACTTCCGGCTCCCCGTTTCGACGCCGAGCGGTCTGTCGTAACGGTCGCGAGTTTGTGTGGAGGGGATGATGTGGGGTGAGGTGGAAAGAGGAAAGCTATATACTATAGACGCTGAGGGAGACAGATACATATACATATATATACAGCAAAGGGGAGATCGCGAATAAGGGGGTTGAGCACTGAGTGAGATAGGGAGAAAGATGGAAAGAGCGGGAGTATTACTGAGGCTCAGGGAAGCCACCCACGAACCACTGAGCACCCCAAGAGAAAGAGAGAGAGTGACAGGCGTAAGAGAGAAAGAGAGAGAGAAGAACCACCCCCGCGAAGCGTTGCTAACCGTTCGAACGTACTACATCGTAGCCCAGAGCAGCAGCAGCAGTAGTAGCACCACGAGAAAGCCAGAGGGGAGAGAGGTGAGTGTATGAGAGGACCAGAGAAGCACAACCACGCTTAGTCCAGCATTGTCTCGCCGTGAGTTCGTATCGGCGATTCTACTCTACTCTCAGTTCATCCCACTCTTATTCTCAGCTTATAACGTGTACGTTTGTGCACTGCGAGTGTCGACGCTCGTGTGGTGTCGTTGATGTGGTAGTGGCGGTGCCGGTGGTTGTTGCAGTGGTGGTGGTGGTGGTTGAGCTGCTGCTGCTGCTGCGCTCTCTCTGTGTGTGTTGTCATGACGAGATGCTCACGACTTCGCGAATATCTGAGAGTGAGTCTGGTCTGTACATGAACAAGATATTGGATGGTGGATGCATGGACCGACTCCGAATCGCTGTTATGGCTTTTTGTTCTTTTCGTTGAGCACTTTTCCAGGCAGGGTTTTTTTTTTAAATTATTTTTCACCTCATACGAAACCGGACGACGAGAAAGTATCATGTAGAGTTGGAATTGTTTGGAATTGTAGAAATAAAGATCATGGAACGCTTCGTAATTATGATATTACAAATGTAAATGCCTGGGCATTATGAAAATGAAGATTACGGCACAATTCACTTCGTAATTACGATTTCACTGTTGTGAATGCACGGGAATTGTGGAATGAAGATTGTAGACAACTCGCTTTGTAATTATGGTTTCACAGTTACATGAAGCAATTATAATATCATGAGTAAAGTCTTGATTAAAGCCAAAAACTTTAAATTTTCAATAGAACTTGACGTTTTAAAATAATTGAAAAATATAATTAATGCATTCAAAATGTAATGGAGATTTTTTTTTTTTACAATTTCTTCAAGTATTTTGAGGAATGTGAGTATTTTTTGCAACTATTTTGATGTTTATACATGATTTTATTTATAATTATTACGGATTATTATTATGAAATCATAATAACAAATAAACTCTACTGTTGAATATATTCGTTGAATCAATGGGAGTTCACAATTCTGCTTGCAGCCCACCAAATTATTCGTCATTGTGGTTATGAATTTGTGATTTCTTGTAGGGGATTTTCAGATAGAGAGATTTTATTTACGTTTTCGTTAGATACGAAAAAAGAGAAGTTACTTTACAACCCGAAATATATATGGGTGGCAGATTATAGTGCAAATACATGCTACGATTTTCCTAGATGAGAAATAAAACGATCACTGATATCTGACTGTCAATTAGTCTGTATTGTTGGAAAAAACAATAACTTTGGCGAGCGACTGCAAATCACCGTGATCTTTGATGTGGATTTTTTATTTATAAAATGTAGTTTTTATATGCAATTTTAACACAATATTTGTACTAATTGCGATACATAACCTGAAATTCGAAAAAAAGAAAAAAAAAAAAAATCGTCAATTGTTTTGTTTTTGATCCACGGACTAAAAAAAAATGTTTAATGCAAATCATTGGTAAACAATAAGTTATTCAGTCCGGCAAGATGATTTTTACCTTATACGGAAATGATGACATTAACAATAACAATTGCTCATGAAAAAATGTGTTTCAGCCGAAATACGAATCTTCTTGAATATTAAAAAACTATAGTCATCATTGTGAGACTATTTAATCTATTATTCATACATAAATAATATAGTTTTACGTGTGACTCAACATATTTAATCTTGAGGTTATAAACACAGATGAATTTATTTCTTAATAATGGAACAACGTTTCACACACGTTTATCCGATGGCCCAGGGCTCTACCCACCATCACTTTCAATAAATGCGTGATATAAAAAGGATCTGGACGTAAATCCGACCTGTCATACTATTAGAGCGGCAACAATAATGCCGTTAAAATGGGAAGCAGATGTAAGGCGTTAGTGTCTATTTTATGGAGCGCCATCTCGTGAGTACCTCTCGTAACTTTGTGCGGTATTTCGAATTTTATGATGAGACTTAAAAAAATTCAAGCGGTAACGCAGATTACAATTATCCCACAAAATAAAAAATTTTACTTATTAAAATTCGTAATTTTACTCCAATAACAAATGTAATCAGAAGGCCACGTGTTACCCGTTATTGCTATTAGCATTTTTTTTCAATCTTCTCTCTCAATTTCGCGTTATAGATAAGTCATTGATCATAAAATGATCGGTCTTGAGTATCACTAAAAAATTTGAGCCTTGTAAAATGTGTTTATACGTTTCCGAATAAAAGCTCTCCGTGCCCAACACTCCCCTAATTAAGGATTTAACTTTTTTATATCGGCACCAATTCAAACTTGGTCGAACTGCTATTGATTTAAGGTTTAAATGATTTCTAGAATTAAATCTCAATATTCTAATGTGAAAGCTATTTCAAAAATTTTGAAATCCCTTAAATTTATTCATTTTTTATTTTTACCTTTATGTAATTTAGTACATGTAAAATTTAATCTTCACGTCGTATGCCCGAAATGACCCTTTATATTTACAATATTCGAACGTAACGAATTATTCATATTCTTTTTTTTTCTTTGGGGTGATTCAAAATGATCATCATCTTATTACAAGAAAACTACACGAAAAAAAAATATATATTACAGATCCTGTGGTTACAAATGTAAAAGATATCGACCGATGCTTCAATGAATGCAAAGTTGTCATAAATTGAAAGTGCCTTTTATTCTCCACTACAAAGGCTTAAGTATTGAATGAAACTAAATCTGAATATTTTTCCACATTTTCCCCCTCGCATCAAGAATATATGGAACGCACGCAGACCTTGGGTCTTCCATTCCCACGTTCCTACGTCGTACTGCCAGTGAAAACGTATCGATTATTTGACGAGGTCGTCTGGCGTGAACCTCTACCCTAGTATCAAATACGCCTCTCCTTAATTTACCAAGTGGAAACTCCAGACGCACACAATATATTTTTATAAAAATTCAAAAGCCACTCGATTTAAATTGGCTGCTCCAAGACGAAAAAAAAAAAATCGTTCGCATTTGCCAAATTGCGTTGACGCATGTTGAACGAAAAATATTATTCATTCGACGAAGTAATTGTCAAATTTCACTAAGAAACATAACAGCCGATTTTTCACCTTCTGACAAGTTGTTTTCAATTTCATAGAAACTTCAATATTAATTTTGGAAAAAGGCATAAAATTTCAATGTTTTTCGACGTTATTTTTTAATGTGCACAGATCTATCATAAAATTATAATTAAACAAACCATTTGGATTACCGAATAAACATATTTTCCATCTAACAAATTTAATTTCATCACTTGTAATCGGTAAAATAATTCCATTATTTTCGTATCATTCTGCCTATTTACTTTTTAAATACGGTAATACCAAGTTTTTTCGATGATGTATACTATAGAGAGCATTTTTTTTTTAAACTTCTAACAAAATCAGAGTTTTCCAAAAAAATGTATGATTTCAACGAAAATCTAAGTAATGGAGAGCCTAGCGATCTATCATACCTGTCATGGTAATTTTGAAAGAATTAATGAATTACCATTTTTGTTCTGTGTTCAATCAAATATTCATACTTCGTTTGTCAATACAATATTTCCTGCAGGGACTGCAAGTAAATTAGATAAACGAATAAGCACATAAATCTGACGGTTACAAGTCCGACTTAATTTACTGCGTATTTCATTCTCTCTGATGTTTGATTATAGACAAAATATAAAAGTGGCGCGTTTTCCTTCGTAGTTTACTGCGCGGAAAGCCTCGCGCTTATTTCTCTGTGTCCGTCTGACCAGTACTGTTTGTATCTACTTTTAGCAAGCGCCCGCTGCAGCAGTGGCACGCATCGGGCGTGTAATGAAAGATTTCACGGTCACAACGACAAGAAAACGAGGTCTTCACTCAGTGCGTGATGCAATTTTGTAACATCGAGATTCCACTCACACGTGTGAACATCACAGAAATCCACAAACAACGTTCAACGTCTGCATCCCTATTACTTTACGCGTATATATGTATGTATACATTTATAGGTGCAGAGATACACGGATGAATAGAGGTGTGTTGTCATCGAGTTGTTAGTACGTGGATCTGGGATCTATCTTTATTTCTCCCGAGCCCAAATAGTCTGCTATTGTCCGCCTTTCGAACGAGACGACAGTCTCAAAAATGTTCGCTTCTCTGTAAATATTCGCGGGGATTAAAATAAAGCTTGTGAGTGATTTATAGTGTGTTATGTTGTTAAGATCGATTCATACGTTCTTTCAAACAATTCAATCACTGAGCAAGCTTTCGCTGTAAATTTATCGGTCTATGGGTGATTGTTTCTGTGGGTGAATTATCGTTTTGAGGATTCCCATCGATGATCGCTCGCAGTGGTACCGCTGTTGAAAAATGCTCGAAAATTCGAGATTACCTGGTGAGTCAGAGATTTTTTACACTGAACAAAGGAAAAGTAAATTACGTTAAAAAATCTGGGCGTGAAGATAAGTGATTCGGAGGACTTAAAATAGAAAATAAGGTATCTTTTTAAAAGTTTTATATATTGATCTCGAATTCAATTTATACCTGGCCCATAAGTGAACAAGTTTTATTACATTCTAGATTTAAAAAAAAAAATATCGCACTTGCCCGTGATAATTCGATATTTACAATGTACAATTATATTAAATCGAACTTGCATAAGTCACAATTTTAACAATTTTAGAAAATATGTTTCCACAAAACTTTTTATTCTAAATATATTCAAATTTAAAACGCACGGGGAAAGGCGAGAGAAAAGAGTCGTTTCTATCGATCACTCGAGTTTCTTCCCCATATTTTTGTTCCGCAGTCAGGATGATTTGAGAATTTTTTGAATTTTTATCATCGACACCGTAACTTAAAGATACGAGAAATCCAGGCGTCGTTTAAAAACGTTCAGTATGTACTGACGACGGCCAATTTCCATAGAGAAAAGAATGAATACTTCTAGAGCAAGTAACAGGAAAGCATCGAATGCGGCCCAAGAATTTTTCCGCCGGGAGTTTTTGTTCCGTGCAGATAAACAGTAAAAACGTAGACGTGGTAAAAGATTAGGACGGATAAGTGATCGAAATTCTCGCTCCCCTCGACCGGATGGAGCCCTTAGAATTATTCATTGCGAGGATGACGATGAGTGGGAAAAACGACGTGAAGCAGAGGCGAGGATAGCGTCCAGTTGGGGTCGTACGAAACGTATTAGGATTCCCTGATGCTTGCCAATTACTATGAAGATAGACGTTGCCCTAGTGTGGGAATTTTGATCGATCGTCTTCCTCTCCTTCGATTTTATTCCTCTTCTTTTTCGATTAATCAAGTAAATCTGTTCGTTTTTCTATCACGACTGTGACGTTGTCCATCCTTTATGTGTAGGGGCTCTGAGCATAAGCTATTTTCGCCCCGGGCTCTTCGTTTGAGACAAATCTATCCAATTCTTGATAAACGTATTGCACATGATGACTCGTTTGTGACGGGTGAATGATTCCCGCTCATTTTTTCCGTGAACTCATTTTATGTTAATGCAAATTATTGATGAGGTTTCATCAATACGATCGTAATTCTCAGACATATACTGAGCTGTCTTAACTGCAACCAATCACTTCACTTTATTTTACTACTGCAGAGGAATACCGTTTTTTTTGTAAATTTTACAATTTTTTAATAAACCGACGATTGCCTCGAAAGTTTAGTACAACGTTCATGAACTTAGCGTGTTTGGGATGCATTAAAATCATTACGTTACAAATCATTTTACACCCGAGTAAATAAGGCAAAAAAAGTTTCTACAAAATCCGCCACAGAAAAATGCAGGATTTGATAAGAACGTAGTGAATCGAAAAAAATACAAATCGATTTATAATTTGAGAATACGTCCCTCGATATCCACAAATTCTATTCTGTTATTCATGTGACAATCTAAATCGATTCATCCTATAACTCTTCTACCCTGAGAATAATCCATTTGAACAGCAATAAATAATATTTTTTCTGGAAGAGACAGTTTCCAATTTCCCGAACACAGGCTTACAAGTTCACACCATGTCAACATTGAATTCTAACCGATTCTTGCATGTCCCAGCATAAACCAATCCCTTGGCCTGAGAAATACCCGTTTCCCAGTGAATTCTACGGATTGTAGTAATCCGGCGATCGCCGCAACGTACGGATGGGTATTATGTCCGGTCCAAAAGCATTCTGAGCTGCTCGATCGTCTTGCTATGGCAAAGTATTCTAATCACACGTAACTTGGACAAAAAAAACTTTAAATCAATAATATATTGCATTTTAGAATGATGACATATTCTATACTAAATAAATCGACTTGTCAAAAATACAAATCGATCGATAATTGTTGAATTTACACGGAAAGAAATGAGTAGTTGGTTGAAGTGAAAAATGGGTCCTGACAACTAACCGGAATAGTTGATATAGCGCTAACGACTCAATTAGTTGAAGCGTCTACTCGGTTAGTTGAAGGAACTAAAATGTCGTTGGTAGAATACTCGTAGTAACAGGAAGCGACTGAAATCGTAACCCCAACTATACGCTCAGTTAGTGAACGTAATTTGTTTCAGTGCAATTCTAGGTTAAAATTCAGAGCTCACAACTCACCTCTACGATAAATAATTAAAACAATGAGGTTAGAAGCGGTATTCCCATACATTCATAATGGCATGGATCATTACTAAGTTTCAATTCTATAAAAATTAAGACAATCTACTTCTAACAGTACACAACTCACTTGCTGTATATTTAGTGCCGTCCACTGTGAATATACAATTCATAGCACACATTGGTGTCTTTTGGACACCTTTGTCTCTTCGCGCAGTTGCAAGAACTAACCAATTAGTTTTAGGCGGGAAGGGATTGCTAGTGAAAACCAACTCGGAGAGTACCGGCACCATTCGAATCGTGTTGGAAACTATTGTCGGCGATAGTTGCGCCACCTCACGGCTCTTGGTAAAGGCAGAATTGTTATTAATTGTCGGAACCAACGCGTCGGCCTTACTTACTATTTTTCGATAACTAATCACGTCCTAGTTGCCTCAACTAATCTGCGGCGTAACATATGCTGGAAATGGTTCTCGCAACTACTTTTTTCTTTCCGAGTACCTTTAAAACTTATAAATAGAACTCCACAGTTTGTCATATAAACTGAATCGATTTATGTATAAATCCTCCTGTCTTAAGGATATTACATTGAAATAATAAGATAATAAGATTAATTATCACATTGACACTGAAATCTGAAGGTTTTTTAAAAAGGAGAAAAAACTTTGTTGAGCACACGCAAAAAGTGATTGTACGGGCTGAGTTCTCGTTGGTCCATATCACGACGCGTTTGTGAGTTGGCAGAACCATTTATTCGTTTCGTCTCAAGTCACAAAATGGTTATAGGCACTAAGTGAATCGTTTTAGCAACTCATTTATAGCCAATTCATTAAATGAGAGTTGCCCCAACTAATCTTTTTTTCTCCCTGTAACTAACTCAACAAGAACTTCACCCAAAATGTAATTTCACTCATACTAGAGTCCATATCGTTAAAGGTAAATCGATGCTTTTATCACAAGAAATCCTTTCAACCGCATCTTGTAAACAATATGATTTTCGTACACGAAACGAAATTATCGATTGCCCTAATCCCTTGGCATGGTCGAATACGTTCCAAACGACTAAGTTAGCTAGGTTAATCAAGTTCTCGCTGTGGCTGATAAATTAATTGAGTTTGATACACGATTCTTCGGTTCTCAACTAGTTGATGACCACGGGAAAATTTGTCAAGAAATTGTATTTCTAAATGATGAAGCATTCTGTAACGAACAAAATAATCCTTTAAGTATAGAATCCGTTGGCAATTTCAGAAACCACCCTTTGAACCCTACAGATTGAATTCCGTTGACCTCTCCTGCCCTCACGTTAATCCGTTTGAACGGCAAACAATTACACCGTCTTCGACAAGACAGAACTTGCAATTTCTCGGCCATGTGGCGTACCCGTTCACATCCTGTTAATTCTAACAGGTTCTTATCTGTCCCAGCAATGACCAATCCCTTCACGTCGTTTCACAGAAGTACACGCTTTATGCTAAAGCCTATACGGGTTGTAATAATCCGCTGACGGCCACGGTGACGTGGCAGTATGCATTACATAATCCGAAAGCGTTCCGGGATGCTCGAGAATCATCCTGTCATATTCCATGATGAACAAAATGTCCCTTTAAACATACAAATCCGTTGAAAATGTAAAAACCTACTGTTTAAAATCTAAAGATTGAATTTTGTTGACTTCTCCTGTTTTGAGGATAATCCATTTGAACAGCAAATAATTACACCAATTTCGGCATGACAGAGATGGCAATTTCGCAGACACGTGGCGTACCAGTCAACATCGTGTTAATTCTAACAGGTTCTTATTCGTCCTAGCAATGACCATTCCCTTCACATCGTTTCACAACCACAGAAGTACACGCTTTCACCTGAAGCCTATACGGGTTGTAATAATCCGCTGGCGGCCACGGTGACGTGGCAGTATGCATTACACGGTCCGAAAGCGTTCTGGGATGCTCAAGAGTCATCCTGTCGCAAACGCATATAACCCGAATGCAATATGCATGCGAGGGCTCGTCACAGTAGGATGAGTGCGGGAAGGGCGTTAAGGGATACGCTGGAATAGTGCGGAAACGCCGTTCGCGTGCTACGGTGACGTGTCCATCAGTGTGGTATCCGGACTGGTGCGCGGACCGGCTGAAACACGTTCCATTCGGTCCGGGCAGGCGCGCGGTTGACGGAACGCGACAGGATTATAACCGTCCGCTGGCGCAACGCTCCTGGATTATACGGAACGATATTGAGGGGGTGGGCGTGACAGAAAGGGGTGAAAGGCTCGTGACGTTGAGGTCGTTACGGTAATTTCGTACATAGCCCCGACTATTCCGGATATGGCAGGACCGCAACGTACCCCTGCATACAATGTTTATCATTTTCATTACAGGTATTTTCGTACCGGATGATACATCATTATTTGTGTGTAAGTGTGCGGAATGATTGGATGTTGCATCCCGATTGGGTAAATAGATTTGTCAAGAATTATTTACGATAATTAATCGATCTTGTTTTGCCGATTGAATGAGGGGTGAGCCGAAGCGCATTGCAGCCGGAATTTGGAGAGAATTTGACACTCATTTTATACGTTTTTATTAATGGAGAAGTTCGGAGAAAAATCGTAATCATTGAGTTATTTTTAAAGTCACTACATTTTCCTAGTGATTTTTTATGTATGTTATTTATTTTTATTTTTTATTTTTGGATATAAGTTATACTTTTGAGACACTGTGCTAGTTTCATAAAAATAAAGAATAGGGATTTTCTTAGTAAATTTGGTAATTACTTTTCAAAAATTGATAGTAGTTGATAGAAAAATCTTACTTCGATTTCTTTGGCATTTAAAAGTGAATGTAAGAAATAATGTGAGTGTAAAACGTGACTTCATAACAGCCTGGTTCTGCGGTGCATATAAAAATGAATGAAATAGTTCAACATAATAGTGGAAAACAGAAAAACATCTAATACAGACTTAACCTATAACATCAAAAGGGACAATCGACAGAGCAACATTCAAACAACACAACAGTCCACAATCGATAAACCATAACGCAAGAATATGAAGTCACAAACTCAACTCCGATCAGATATATATATATACGTTTCTGAAGATGCCCTGATCAGGGCGAAACGTTAAAACACAAAAAAAAACCCATAAACAAGCCATCATTCGCCGAAGCACCTCACTTATATTGTAAGAAATAACGTTAGTTGGAAAGTGATGGGACAACTATGCTACAGAAAAAAAGATCCATAAACATATCCGGCCCAATATATATGACTATCTATGATAACAATATTATCAAGTGTTCCATTCATATTTTTTAATCGTTCTAATGGTAATTATAATAAAATGTTTATCTGCTCCTTTTGTCCTCATCAGACAAAGCTAAATATTTGAACATAAGACACGTGGCGGTCGCGGTTAAATCTCATGATATATGAATGTGAAATTCGTACAGAGATAGCAGGAACACGAATTTGCGAATAAACTGAGAGCGCAGCATCTCGGTCGACGACTTTAATAATGAAGATCCACCGAAGCCACGAGAGAGCCAGAGAACGTTTGTGGAATTCCACAATACTCGAAAGCAGACCGTGCTACGATGGATAATTCATTGTCCTTTTCTCACTGTTTCTGCCCGTTCTCTATACTTTTAATGGAACAGGCTGCAGACTTATATACTTGTGGCTTCCGATATATTTGACGATTTTCTTCTTCTTCAACACATTATATGTATATGACGTATTCAAGCCCAAATTAAACCAGACCACGACTCATATTGTTTTTCTTAACCGGGCTATTATCGAAAATTTCGCAAAGGGCCAGATTTCATGCCAGTTTACTCAAAATGGTCTACAATGTTAAGAAAAGTGGTTTAGAAAAACAATGTCCGTATGGATGTATGTATGAATGTGGCAAGTTTGCAAAATTCGAAGCACTGTATCCCCAGAATAGCTTCAAAAATGAATCCAAAATTTGGTACAGCAATAAAACAGCTCCTTCCTGTGTACGAAATTACGAAAAAATTGAAACATTTTTTCAGATTTTTATAAGACTTTTCGTTCTAGCTAAACAAGCCTGCAAAGTTAAACCTTGCAAGTTGGTTTTTCAATGTTTTTGCTTTTTTTAAAAAGTTTCTCTAAAAAGCCAAAATCGATTAACAAATTTTTCATGGAGGTAGCTTCATAAAAAGTAAAAAATAATCAGAAAGAAATTTGCAAGAATCTACTTGGCAGGATTTGTTCTGGGCATTAACACAAAAAGAGCATATTTCATTTGGTCCTAAATTCGAATTTGCACTAAAATCAACAGAACTAATATTTGGTGAGAAATATTTTGCTATGCTTTATAGTAATGTAAATAGCAATAAAACTGTAGTATCAATATCCAGGTTCAGTAGCACAGACGTGAAACTGCCCATATTTTCATATAAAGCAGCACATCCACCCGAAGCCTAGCCAGAGACTTCACGTGCCATCACTCGCTTTTAGCGTTTCAAATCCTTTCAGACTTGTTGCAAATAATCATCGTACTACTACGCAAGCGTTAATATAAATGTATGCGTCACGCGTGTAAACCTGAGGAGAGAAAAGTGCTCATATGAATAATAAGAAATTGCTTTTAAGTGCAAAAAAAAATATTCATAAAATTATAGGTTTTCTAATTATTAGTAATTTTACGTGCTTTCGATCATTTTTTCATTTTATATATTCTTAGGCTCATTAAAAAACAAAATAAAGTTCAAAAAATTGTGAAAAATTTCTGCGACGTTAAATTGAAAGGAGAATTTTTATTAAGAATAAAAAAAAAACAGATTAATGGATTATATTTTCTTTTTATATTTTTCAGGACTTGACGTACGGAGAGGGTGGTCACAATTGGAGAAGCATAATATTTTCGTTGCTGGTGATAGGTCTCGTTATCGCTGGCATCGTTACCGCCATATATCTTCTAGGGTGAGTTTACTTTTTGTTCCAATTATTAATCGACATCTGGGAGCAATCGATACCCGGGCAGTAATTTAGTCAGAGCTTTCACATGGTCGCTTCTACTTTGCCCCAATTCTATTAGGAGCTTAGTATGAAAATCTGAATGCAGCCCTACTTTATGTCTTTCACTTTTAAGGGTCTACAAAGAGTTTCCCATTTAGTCTACTAAAATAAAAAATAAATTTACTTTTAACATATATGTATTTATGCACATTGGGCATATTAATTCTATACTTTCAATTAAGTATTTCAATCGATTAAATGGAACGACCGATACTAATCGCTGAAAAAGCACATTCCATTTTGTCTTTCGACATTGGCGGGAACTTTGGCCGATCAAAAAGAAACACATCGACAAGTCAAAATCTAAAAACAACAAAAAATTCGTCCTATTTATTGAACATTTAAATTTACAACTGTGCTGAATACTTAAGAAACATAAATATTTTCAACATCAAACGAGCTTTATCCAAAATAACATGATACTTTCACTGTATTTTGTCGTTCGCAAGTTATAAAAGTATGCGAAAAACGGTCAAGGTGTAAAATAATCTTTGGTCTTATCATTATTAATGTGACAACTGATGAATTTTAGTGTATTTATGTGGAAAAAAAATGTTGCAGGTACGTCGATGAACTGCTTTACTGGAGTGGTAGACGTCTCACATTGGACGAGTGCCTTAGCGGTGACCTTTCGCCCCATCGTCTGCCACCAGCCTGGATATCGCACGACAAATTCGTCTATCAGGGTGACGACGGTTCTCTTTCTCTATTCGATACTTCAAACTACTCCGTGTCACTGCTAGTTTCCAATCACACTCTCGTACGTATTTTTTACATTCAAACACTGTATTTATTTAAGTCAATTGTAGAGGAAACCGAATGCAGTAAAATCCAATTAATTCGAAAAGCAATTACCGCTTTCCAGTAACAAGAGAACGACCAGTCGCTTTATACATCGACACAAAGAGATAGGAGGCTAATACCTCGAGTAGTACGTGATGCCAGAAACAGTGGCAGATTGAATCGCGTGCCAATTGCTGGGCTAGTGGCGAAACCCCGCGTAACTTCGATAATTGATTGGCCCTTCGGTGCAGCCGCGAGACTAAACCGAACTAGCCTCTTTGTTACGAGCATTGAGCGCGTGCACAGTCATTCATTCTCACGATCTGACGCACTCTTCATTCCATGCAACTCCGATACTTCCTCCTAAAAAAATTGAGCCTTAGAACAAGGTACGAAAATTACACAGGCAGAATTTCTCCGAAAACAAAATATTTTTGGAGGACATTAATGCTGGAAAAATACCTTCTAAAATGTGCTTTCTTAAGGGACAGGGATCCTGTCAAAATTTCTCCTAAAACGGATTATATTTACAGAAAAGTGACTGTCGAAAATGCTTTTAAAAATTTGTTTTTCAAAGATTATGGCCATATCAAAATTTATCTAAATATAGTACATTACACTACAAGGGCAGAAAATTCGACATTCCTGCACTGCGCCATATGATGACTTGGGCTCCGCCTCGGGCATCATGACGTCAGGGCTTTCCGAATTCTGCCCGTGTGGTATATACTATTTTTCTTTATAGCCGCTCGAAAGTGCGGAAAAATAAAAAAAAATAAAAATAAATTGCATGTATTGATGCCTGCCCGACATTTGCGGCACGAGCGAAGCGAGTGCTCCTGGTTGGCGAGGCAGGCATCAAATAAAGAAGAAATGCAAATAAAATACAATGATAGTTAAAAAACAATTCCTGAAGCTTATTAACATTCTAAAAATTTTAGGTTCTGAATATTAATTTCACCTCTGCATCTAAATTTCTTAATACTTCTTCCTCGTCCATTGATTCTTCGGATGGGGATGTTTCGTTCATTTTTCTGTCTTGCTAATTATTTCTCATTTAGAGGTTATGGGTAAAAAAAACAAAAAAAAATCGAGTGAGTGACAGCGATTGCAGACTGGCGGCTGCCTCTCGTGTATCGATGTCACTGTATCAGTGCGAATGAAAAAGTTTTTGCTCCCGCTGTAACAAAAGACGTAAGCGTAGCTCTACCAATGCACAAATCTTCAGCTTTCTGCCCGGAAAAGGTGCAAAATATGCGTACTTTCGACCGAGGTATAAAGAAAAATTGTTTTTGGAGGACACTCGATGACCTGAAGACCGGAAACATGTTATCCCGTAGAGATCATAATGACGTTGAGGATATTATTACAGAAAACAAAATGACCTGTGAATTATTAAAGGATGTAGTTCTTTCCCCTAATTTGGATTGTTCTAAGTGAAAATTCGTAATTGCATTTATAAAAGTGTGAAATTCTATTCCTTCTTCATAAAAGAATTGCAATGGTTTGGTAGTCATATCATTAATAAAACAAAAGTGCAAAAAAGTGAAAACCACTAGTATAATTTTCATTAATAACCCTTTCGAGCTATCCACTACGCTTCTAACTCCTTCCGCACAAAAAATCATTTAGTAACTATCACCAACATAATTCTACAGACGATGCGCCTAAAAAATTTGAATACACTTATTATTGAATTTCTCCGAACCGTTTTAACTAGCATATTTCTAGTAATAAAAATTCTCATGATGAAGTCAGTCAGAAACTTTACTATAAATCAGAAAGTTTTAGTAATTCAGACATATCTGTAATTCCAAAGGTTTGTCACATAATTAAAAGGGAATAGTAATATGCTACTATTATAATAATACCGCGACCATTAATCCTCGAGGATAAAAGGGATTTCCACGCCTATAATCCAACTATCCGTGTCGGAGGTTGTGCGTTGCCAGAAGTCTGACCCCAGAGTCATTCGGGGATGGTTCATGTTGCATCGAGCTTGCGGTGCGTCCACACACCACCGCAGGGACCAGAATGACATGCCATCAGCTACAGGGAACTACCGCAAGAGGCATTAAAGCGACCATTTGAGGCTCGTTGGGGGTTCCAATGACGAGATGTGATCCGCTGACATATCACCCAACTGAATTTCATAATTACTTGTCGTTCATTTTCGTCGAGAAATGTCCATTAATTTAAAAGCAAGCTCAAGTAATTAATACCAATCAATGGACCTGTCATGTTTATTTTAGTTCCAATCCATCGTTATTAATTATAAAAGGAATATACACAATGTATCAATCATCGAAAAATATCCTTGTTAAATTTTCAAGCAGAACAATACTGTTAAATAGTGAACAAATTCGATTATCACTCCATTGAAAATTCTACCCGTATTTATAAATTCATTGTTGGAAGAAAAATTCAAAAAGACGAATGGTGTATACTTGTAAACACCATAAAACTGTGAAATTACAAAGTGTACCCGCGTGTGTGACTTATTACGGAATTTACATGATACTAAACAATAGGTCTATATTCTCTCACTACGCGAACCTCTTGAATAAAGTCCTTGAAGGTAATTTTTTTTTATTCAAAATACGACTAGTATTCAGGTGAATAGTAATTATTCAGCGTGTCACGTACATTTCTTATCGCGAATTTGTCGGGACTATTATTGTTATTAAACGAGGTTGATAAATTTCTCATTTAAAAAATGCAGTTGTATAAGCTAATATGACAAAACAACTTTTGTACGGAAATTTTTTACTATGTCGTACAGTTTTTCAGATATATTGTCTCACTAAGATTCGCCATTTTCTAAACACGAAAAACTGGAAAATTAGATGAAGAAAAATCCCAGAAGCTATTTATGGTAATAACGATAAGTGTCTGAGAAGGTTGATAAAATAGTTCTGAACAAATAAGGCAGATTGCCTTCTATACAAGATAAGCTAGAGGAAGCTTGAATAAGACTCCTTAAGAATGTCGGGAAATCAATATGAATTTCGCGAAATCATAGATTCAATATAAATCAACAGTCAAGTTTATTTCAGTATTGATGCATTATTATTATGAATATTATCGTTGAGAGATCAACAACGTCCCGATCGAGTTACCAGATTTTCCGACTCGGCAGCTCGTTGAAATTTCGTTTCTCTCCGAAGAGAATTCACATAATACGAAAGTCCGATATAAATATATAGAACATTCCTCGATATATTCACTTTGGAACAAAAGCATGTACGATTTTCCAAGGAACGGTAAATTCCCGACGTTCCAGTGGAGTTTCATTCCTGGATAAAGGAATTTGAGTGGGAGAGAAAAAGACAGACAAAAAAACGTGAAACATATGAGGGAAGAATGATTTAAAAGAGGTCTCCAGCGAAAGGATAGCGATGAGGTCTGAGTGAACAAGGAGAACAGAGGATGAACCGGGGAGAGGGGATATGATACGTATATAGGCGTAACACGCGAGGCTGAAAGAGGTATTGCATTTTCTACTCGATGGGTTGATCTTTGGTAGCTGTTCAGATGGTAACGTGTATAAGCGGTACCAAAGAGCTGCTCGGTACGAAAGACAGAAGAGTGGAAAAAGCGACGCAAAGAAGAAAGAGATAGCAGCGTGCACAGAGGGTGATTGATCCCTGTGCTCTGCGGGACGGATGCCATCGATAGAAAGAAGGAAATGGAAAAAAGAAGGAAAAAGGAAAGTATTCGGCGAGACGAGAAATGAAAGACCGAAGAAAATTGGATCGGTTTGCAGGTGAAAGAAATGTCAACGTCTATATCTGAATCGTATTCTGGTTCTTAATTTCCAGAAGGAACAAAACTTCGAGAATTCAATCGATACGAGGTGACGTTTTGTCAATGGAGATATTGTTAATTCAATGTCTTGCGTGCTTAACATTCGAATTGTTGGATGCTAGGAACGTATAAAGCCCCTTCTGCTCAGAAATCTGGTGACCTCCTATCATTTACGAAGCTTGGAATATCCTTATCATTCTGGAACCTTAGGAAATTGTTATCCCTCAGGGCCCTTGGAAATTCCCTTTCACTCAGAAACCTTATCGTTTAGGATTGTTGAGCAACCTTTGTACGGCAAGAGCTTCGGAAACCGCTTTTCTCCCAGGAACTTTGGATTTCCCCTATCACCCAGGAACTTCAGCACGCTCCATCCCTTAGGAACCGTTCCTATGATGAGGACGTCTTTCACTTGAAGTCCCTTCGCTCTGACTAAGGGCCTTGTATCTCTCGGGATGCCCGTGCCCCTTATGAGCTCCGTATTCTTGAGGTCCACATATTTCTCCGTGAAATGCCATCACCCCATATGCATGAAGACTTCCCATGGCCAGAAATACTTTATTCTTATGTCCCAGAAGCCCTTTTTGACTTACTGGCTCTCAGAATTCAGATCTGTGATGAAAAAGAACCTCCTCCTTGGGATTTCATATATTCCCACTCTTTTAATTAATTCTCCTACACGAAGCCATAGAACCCAGATATTTGTGTACCATGATAAGATAAAATATGAACAGGAGTTTCTAACTCACTGCCACTGTTTATACCGAATTTTGGCTTCCGTGTAAAGTGGCATTAATTCCCATCCAAATGGTTAACTTCCTTCAACTCAGTCACGATTTAGTCGATGGCTACATTTAGATTAATCAGAACAACCTCGAGAAACGACTTCCAGTTTCCTGTTTGCAAACCTCAACGTATCCACACAGTAGTCGTGAAGTTCAGCAAAATTTGTACAATTCTCCGCTTCCAATGAAAATAGCTTCATCCTTCTCTACGTGATACAGCGGAATTGCCACCGAGCAATGTCGACAACTAACTATTCGACGCCAGCGGATTTGTAGCCGCCAGTGTGCGGCAGAACCTCTCTGCTTCTGGTACTCGGCTGTTAGTGTGCTCCGGAGGACGCCAGGATTCGCTAGCACAGATCGATGCTGGTCCCCAACGATATTCGCTCTGTTATATCCTCTCGTGCACGGTTCGGCGATTTCCGAAAGAAGGGGACGAAGAGCAAAGAGCGAGAGAGAGAAAACGATTATTTGTATCTCTTTCTCTGTTTCCTTCGTTCGCCGGAGTTCCGAGGCATCGGGGGATGAGGATTTGGAACGCGTCCACAAAACAGGCGGTCCACAAACCCACTTCGTTTCCTTTTCAGCCGTTCGCTTCTCCCTCCGTGCCGTTACACGGTCCTGCCCCGCATCCTCTTTCCGTTTCCTCCTCTCCAACTTTTTCCGTACAACTGCAAATATAGATCGATTTAAAATCACCAGCAGCGAAGTGTTGTTGTACACTTTTGTGCTACACGTGTGAATAATCAGTACCAGTGTCTCTACCTTGAACGTAGAGTACTGAATTTTTTGAACCGCTCGAAAAGCTCATACGATTTTATTGCAGGATATGCTATTGTCAATACGTTCCTAAATCAAACTAGTTGGAAAATTTCAAACTTGACATAAAAATAGATTTTTCAAATAAATTCAGTCAGGATACATTCGTTATTACATTGAGTCATTTTTGGTTTCAGAATATGAATAAATTATTTTTATTAACAACATATAATATACGTAAAAATGTACGTAGATGATGATGAGGTTAACGCTGCAAAACACTCTTTTAAATATCGTCTTGTTTTCTGAATAAGTGAAGAATAGCTTAATAAATAAAACTTTTACTTTCCAGAATTTTAAAACTAACTATTTTCTGCAACATATTTTCCCAGGTGATTGGTTATTAGAATTGATATCTTTTTGGGCGTAGTGGGCTTATGTTCAGGTTAAAATGAAGCTTCTATTATTTTTCTTACTTTCCACCAAATATTATGTTAATATAATCATCGAACAGACTGCACAAATTCAATTTCGAAAAATCAAATCATAACCAATTGTATAATTTTGAACAACTATAATGTGTACATTTATGAATCCTGAGTGAAAATATTATTACTATTGTTTTTTCTTGCAGGAATATTCTTGATTAAAATAATAATGCAATGAGTTGCATCGATTTTTTTTTCATTCAAAGTCGTCCTGGAATTGATATTTGTTCAACTATCAATGAAAACATTCCACAAATTTTTGTTTCACGAAAAAAAGTCCATTTATCATAAAATAAGCATGAGAATAAGTTCCAGCATTCAGCAAAATTCTGATGAGTGAATTCAATGACACCTAAAATAATTTATTGTCACCATAAAAATTTGATAACTCTTGTCACACTCTTGATTTATTTTTTTGCTTACAGAGGCAGCTTAACGTTCAGGGATACCAGTGCAGTTCCGATTTACGCTACGTTCTATTCAAGCACGATGTCAAGCCGGTAAGAATAAATAAATAAAATGGACACTGGCGTGTACGAAAGTCCGCAAAGCTCTGGGCTTTGGAAAAGAGACAGGAAAGTCAGTGCAGTGGCTGTTACTGGGTGGGATAGCGAGTGGAGAAAAAAGTTTATCCTTTCATGCGCTAACTCAATGGAAGCTTCGCCCTGATTTAATTATGCTCCGGCAACCCGTTTCCCAGCTATATACACGACTACATGAGAAATACGGAAATTTTTACATTGCCGCAACGTAAACCCTATACATATAGTGCAACGCGAACTAGAGAATCTGCCTGCTTGGACACTCTTTGCACCTCCTCCCTCCTTATACTTCTGTATTCTCTTCCGTTAATGGAACCCTCTGTTTCGCATTTCTTATTCTCGTACCTCCGGTACAAAAACTCTGCTTTTCATCCCCATCTCATTCGCCTTCTCTTATTCGCGCAATTCTTCACGGCGAGAGAATATTTTTCGACGGAATTTTAAGAGACCAGATGGCGGTAATTGGTTGTAGTTAATCTCAGCTCACTTCGTTATTATTTCCTCGACTCGCTATAAATTCCCGTTAATTTATCGGACACTGAACTGCCAAATGTCATTTACACAGTTTTAATTTTTATCGACGCACTTGAATTTTCATGAAAAAATTTTTTTTTTTAAATATATCCAATTTATAGGATTTTTTGTAATTGATACCATATAAAGCTGTTTTGCGGGTGTAATAGAATCTTTGTTAATAACGGACAGCAGTGGGCGCGCGGTCGGTGTATGACTTCGGTGGTCTCCCAAGTTAAGCAGCTTCTCTCGCGGGCAATACTTGGATGGGTGACCGCTTAGCTATGCACCAACTTGCGCGTTAACTATTGAACGGGAGGCAGTTCTTCTGACTTTCTAATGTATTCTCATACAACAGAAAGTCAGTAAAATATAGCCGCCTGTATCGGCGCAGGTTTTCCGCAGTTTCCCTGTGCTCTCATGCAAATGCCATACAGTAATGCATTAGGAAAGAGTGGCTGCGGGGTAACACTCTGGGGGGAACTCAATAAAAATGGAAAGGGATAAGGGAACTCAATAAATGGAAGGGGAGTGGGGAAATCGTAAAAACCTGAAGAAGGTATACGAAGGAATAGAAATTTTGAAAAAACTAAAAATCTTTGTTATTATTTTTCATACAACCAAATATCTCGAACTTGGTTTTTATATCGCATTGTACATAGAACCCGCTTGCGAAAATTCTTAAGGGGTGTTAAGTTTACGTTAATGTGGCTGTTGGTGAATTTAACCACATGTCCTCAAAACGCGTTACGAAAAATATAGAATTTTCACCAAATTTCAAAATAACAAAACGCGTTACGGCCATTCCAGAAGAAAATATAATTTGTAGTAAAGGTCAAGGTTGTTGTAAAAAGCGGAAAAGATATTTTCACATAATGTCCTGACGCAAAGTTTATACAATATTTTCATGGGGTTTAAAAATTCCGATTTCATATAGAAAATATTATTTGCAAGCGCAATATCAATTGTAAGGTTGATTTGTTAGTGAAAAACGTACATTTTGGGTTCAAGCTACGGTAAAAAAAATTGATATTCGAAATTGTTATTGAAAGCAATACCTATTTAAATTCAAATGTAGCAATTGAGGCTTTTCTCAGAGATGCGTTACCGGCGTGCGGTATTCACGTGGAAAGCGAAGCCGATAAAATGCGGGAGTGCGCGAGCGCGACCCAGTCCTGTGAATGGGCTTCACGAGCGATTGACCGCGGCCGCCGGCAGCGGGTTAGCAGCGCGCGCGTACCGAGCACGCGTGACGTCAACGGCCCGCTCTAACAACAAACACCCTCGCCCTGTTTCAATTCATTCAAAATAACAATGAAACCTACTTGCGCGGATTCAAACAGTGTTACCATAAAAATAAGCAGGGTTGTAAACCTGTACCATTTTATTTTGCAACCATTTATTGTAGTAGTGACTTATAATAGTACTTAATTGATTATTTTTTCAAATAAAGGGCAAAGAAATATTGACAGAATTGTACGGACGAATTCTTGAAAAGAGGACTCAAGGTATTTTTTTTTAATGAAGAATTATATATAGTCATGTTTTTTTACAATTTTTTTTTGGGAAACTAAACGGAAAGAATTTTCCGGTAACCACCATCGAAAAACTTAGTTGATGGTTTTCATGCTGCATAGTAAATGCGGTTTATTCTACCAGCTTGGCAATGTTTGCTATACAGTACATTAAACGCGAATCTTTTGTGTTTAGTATACGGTGGGCCAAACAATGCCAGTGCCATTCACTAATCACTTACTAAACGTACATTATTGGTTAAACGCAGTACACTGAAGATTCAGAAAAATTATGTGCAATTTAATGTAAATAATTTTATTAATTTAATTATTTGGTAAAGATACATGGAGGTAGGATAACGATAGGTTATACGAAATGTAGCGTAAGAAAAGAAAACACTGTTTTTTTAAATTGTTAATTGTTTATTTATTTTGTTTCGAAACCTTCAACTTAGTTTTTGTGCCACTCAACTTATAAATTATCGTCCTGATCTCGGTGAATGAAGAGGAGGTTTTCAGACATCGCAAATAGTGCAGGGATTAAAATCCCCGATGACATATGACGATTTTCTTCGTGCTGCACTTCTAATTATAATATATCCAATTATGATATAAAAAATACGTGTACTTACATGCTTTCGCTTCCACAATATCTTCGTTTTTCTGCACTGTCGAAACTGCACAAAACAATCCCGAGACTAATGGACGTCTAACGACGCTAGCGATGTAAACACACTCATTCGTCGGCAAACATATAGTGGTCACTGCGTATCTTTCATGTATAGTTAATACACCATTAAGAACTGTAACCAGTATTTGAGTAATAATTCGCAGGCACAGGTTCAGAAGTTACAACGGTGGGGATATCGGCATGTGCTGTTTTATATATATGAAATATCCTTATTTCTTTCGAGATTGATCCCGTAACTAAAGATGCTATTAATATACTCCGAAATGGGTTTCTTTGGATATTGCGAATTGTAATCACTGTCAATTGTAAAGCTTTGATCTGTCCTCGAGTCGCTTTTGGGTAAATATCCTTCCAAACTTTGCTTAATTTATAACACGGTTTAAAAACGGAAACATAGTGATGATTCTTATATGGCGTGCAGCGCACCATAAAATGTGGTACAGTACTCTATAAGGAAATATAGGAATAGACGTCAGTAGCGCTGCATAAACCTAGCTTACTATATTAAAGTGAGAAATTATTACTAGATTCTTCTAACCGTGTAAATTTATTTTTTCGCAAAGGACAGCAGTGGCATAGTGGATGAGGGCTCGGGTTCCGCACGCAGCGGGCCCGGGATCGATTCCCAGCCGACACCGCTGGAATTTTTCCAAGTATTTATTCTGTGATCCTGGTAGTTGGGTTCCCACCATAATAAATATGCGCCTAAAAACAACCATCAGCGATGATTCGTGTTCGGCTCGAAAGCTCCCGCGAATTCTTATCTGGCGGATGGTGTACTGCAAGCCGAGCAGGAACATCACTGAGGGGAGGTGCCGCTCTAAGCGCCACCGGTGGCTGTGCGAGGAAGCGCTACTCGCATGGTCATCATCGGGGACTTAGAGGGACACCGACTGTATCGACCCAGATTTTCCGCAGTTTCCCTGGCCCCTCGGCAAATGCTATACGGTGGGGAAGTCGGCTGCGGCCGCCCGGGGGGGGGGGGGGGGGGGGGGTCGCCATAACGGCAGAAACAGACGGAAGAAATGTAAAAGGCCACACCAGCCGTACATGTGGAAGAAATTTAAAAAAATTATTTTTTGCCATCTCAAAATTCATGTACAAAGTGTAAATACTGTTTTCATAATTTTCTAATCACACAATATAAAACCCAGTAATTAAATTAAACGGTGTTTGCCGTTTTCTCCTTGTTTGATTTATTTATTTATTTATTTATTCATTTACGATTTGTTAAGAATTTACAAATTGTGTTTGTTGCATATGGCGAAACGAATATTTTGCTATAAATATAATATATCGATTATTTGAACGTTGGAATTGGTGCGAATAATGAATTATCAAAAATTAATAATCGTATATTTAAACCCCTAAATTGACCGCATTAAATTGGATGTTAATATATTTCGTTAACAAGTATTTTAAGAAACCGCCCAACCAAGCATACAAGTTCTTTGTGGTGAATAAATCCTTTTCTCAGTGCAAAGAACCAAAAAAAAATGAAAAAACAAACAAGTGTTCAAGCGCGTCCGAGAAATATCCTATAATCTCAGTAGTTTGCAAGTAGTTTGCGTATATTTCGTGCATTCGAGATTCACCGGCTGTGCGTTTAGTGTTGGAAGGTACTTCGTTTTATTTTCGCACGCTTCCGTCTGCGAGCTCAACTCGTGAATGTACGACACTTGTAGAGGGCTCCGCAATTCACCGTCGCATTGAGGCCTAGGCTGGAAGTGGCCGAGGCGTGTTGCTTACGTCCGGAAAAACCTGGAGTATGCGACGACGTGATCAAGCGCACTTAAAAGTCGTTTAAGCTCTGGGACGTGATTTGAATTTTCTTTGCTAAGCAGTGGAAGGAGGATGGCCAAGAGGCTACGCAAATGACGAGGTGCACACGGCGAGCTACTTTTTTCGACGTCCTATTTCTTACGGAAAGAAAATTGCATCTCGAGAGCCTTGCCACCCTCAACATTATATACATTTTTTATTTCGCTTTTTATTTTTAATTTTTAATTCCCATCTCTCAAGTATACTACCAAAACGAGTGCAATATAATTTTCTAGGTAATTACCCGCGATAAGACGATGAACTTGTCGTTAAATATCGGCCTTTGCTTTCGAGCACCAATATAGTCCCATAAATATCTGGGATATTAAACTTGCTATTACACGAAGGGGGCTTTCATGCATAAAATTATTATAGCTATCATCGCAGTGTTACTCCTATCCCGCTATATTATCGCGCAATTAAATTATCGAAGTTTTCTAACGACTAGTAGAGGATTATGGCATTCTATGAATATAATGTGTTTCAGGTCTTTCGGCACACTTTCACTGCACTTTACACCGTCTACGACGTTACGAACGAGTGAGTACTTTTTCTTGTGTTACACATAAAAAATAAAATTTAATCACAAAATTGCCTCGCTATAGTGCTATTTCTTAATATTTCAAAGGAGTTATGAATAATTTAACATGAGTATCCGGGATTTTATTTTTTCTTTTCATGATAACAAAGCTTTCTCTATCAGCAAACAAATGAATTCAGACTCTTTCAATTTAACAACGGCAATTATTGTACTCATCAAGCATGTACTACATTTATTAACTTGCATAAAAATATATACAGGGTGTAACGCAACCTACCGATAATATTATATGGGCATGTAGATCTCGACGCAACAAAAATTTTGGTACCACGGACAATGAGCTGCGTCCAAAATTAGGGGCGGTATTAATGTTTAAAGTTAACCAATCGCAGCGCAGTTATAGCAGAAGGCGATGCCTCCATTTACTACCACAGTCGGAGAGCAAAGAGAGAGCAAGGGGCGAGTAGATGACGAGCAGGGGGATCGCCTGTGCGTATGACTCGACTGTGGTAGTAAATGGAGGCGTCGCCTTCTGCTATAACTGCGCTGCGATTGGTTAACCTTAAACATTAATACCGCTCCTAATTTTGGACGCAGCTCATTGTCCATGGTACCAAAATTTTTGTTGCGTCGAGATCTACATGCCCATACAATATTATCGATAGGTTGCGTTGCACCCTGTATATTATTCTAGTGGAGGTTTCAAGTAAAAAGTCGAATATGAATGATAGTAGGCAAAAAAACTCTTGTAATTTATCTAAAAAAATGTTATAAGACACTTTTTAACTTGAACATGGGAGCTTGAAGCTTGCCGGCTTTTTTATAAAAATGTGTGAAGTATTTTTTTTAACCATATTCTTCACTCTATGAGGAAACAAAAAAACATGCAGCCTTTTTCAATTTAACAGCATCAATTATTGTTTTCATCAATCATCTAATAATTTTATTAACTTGTGTGAAAATATTTAGTCATCACACACCGCTGCGTCTTCACGCATCGCCGAGAGTCCAGCAGACACGTCTCCAGTATGCTGCCTGGCTGGGAAACACGACAGCCGTTTTCATGATATCAGACAACGATATTTATTTGAGAATGGCACCCTCGTCTTCGGAGGACATGAGGCTGACGAACACGGGTATTCCGGGTGTTATTTACAACGGTGTACCGGACTGGCTGTACCAGGAGGAGGTGCTGCCAAGGCCAGAGGCAATCTGGCCGAGTCCGGATGGCTCAAGGCTCTTATACGCTAGTTTCAACGACTCCAAAGTAACAGTATTGGAGTTTCCTTGGTTCGGTAGTCTGATGGGTCAGGACGGCGCTAGTTCCAGTCCCATGGGCACAGCAAGAAGAGGTTCTTTTCCACCCTCGAGATCCATTCGATATCCCACTCCTGGGTCTCCCAACCCGGAAGTCGACCTATGGATGCTGGATCTTAAGGGCGCAGGAGGGCCAAACAACTCGACAAATACCTCCACGACGAATTCGACGTTCGCCAGGATTAGACTCAAACCTCCACCTGTTTTCGATGGCCAGTGAGTGAATTACTGAAAGGCAAAGTTTTCTGAGACTTTTGTAAATTTTTCTAAGTGTTTTCAGGCAGTTATATGAAAATAAGGAAAATTAAATATTGTTTCAAACACTTGTATGAAATATTTTACCTTGATGAAATATTTTACCTTGATGAAAATATTTTATAGTAGGTAAGTGGAAAAAGGATATCCGTTTTAAGAGTGGATTTTGTCTAGTCATTTCCAGTTGACCTAATATTTTTCAAATTTGGAATGCGAGGTCTATTTTTGATTCCAAAAAATCTCAGTGTCGAAATTTTCATTTGATGATTTTTCGCAGGAGGTATACACAATTTTACAGAAAATTGTATTCATTATTCATTTGTCGTTACGGTTTTGCCTTATAATTTCTACAAAAAATCTATATACTAGATTTCTATAAATAAAATTGGACGTTCGAACCAAATTTGGTTCGGCGCTGCAGGCTGACATGTGCAAACATTTTTTTAAAAATTCCATCTATAGACTTGGCTACAAGAAAATGCTCCACTTCTAAAAGGGTTAAATTTGTTCAACTCTCCGACTGGTATTTTTTATTAACTTTGAATATTTCATATCATAACTTCCGTACTAATTAATTTTCATCATTTTTAGGTGCCTAAGTCTCGAATTATAACTTCCAAATAGACAGATAGAAAAACAAACCAACATCATTAAAAATTGATCTATAAATAAGATATTTTCATTCATTTTTGACTCTGTGTCATTACATGGGGTCATAATGACCCCATCACGGGTGTTGGAGCCAGAGAGGGTGTTCACAGATTAACAAAATGGCTACGATTTGAAACTTTTATGTCATTCTCAAAATTTATTTACTTTTCAATTGTATTCAATTTTCCATTTAATAAATACGGCAAAAACGATATAATCAATGAGCAAAAATAGTTGTCAACAATTGTCGCCAAATTTCATGTAAGATTTTGTTTAAATACCGTCAATATTGAAAAATCTTTGAATAAGTGAGAACATTTTATTTTCAAATGTTTTTCCTTAATGCTTTTTTGTAAGTTATGGTGAAATCAATTTTTCTCAGGGAATACTACTTGATATCAGCGGGATGGGTGGGCGAAGATTCCGCCCAAATCGCCGTTGTTTGGATGACGAGGTCGCAAAACCTCTCGGTAGTTTCGGCATGTCACGCGCCCAGCTGGGAATGCCAGGAAACGCACTCCGAGCGAGCTCCGGAGGGCCAATGGTTGGATGCCCAGCCACATCCGGTTTTCGCGCCGGACGGCGACAGCTTTTTACTTCTGGCTGCGGTTCAAGAAGGCGGCCAAGAACACTTCACTCACATCAAACACGTCACACTGACTCAGCAGAGGATAGCCGTTTTGTCACACGGTCGATACGAGGCGAGTTTACATTTTAATAATTCAGTGCCTTCCAATTACACTGAGAAAAAATTATCTTTGAATTAACTAAATCAGCGTGCACTCTCGTTTAAACGATGTAAAGTAAAACTTTGAAAATTGCTTCCGCATTAATTTTCATCTTTTGCATGAGGAACATAGAAACGATTTTGTTTCTTTATTTTATTTTTGACTTCCCCATAGACGAAGCTTTGCAAAAAATGAAAATTATTGACGACACAATAGGCAAAGTTCTATCTTACGTCGTTATTTTAGATACACTTAAGAATCTCAAGTTTATAGAAATTTAAGCTATCAGAAAATAAAATTTCGTAACAAATCGTCGAAAAGAGAAAGATAAACGAAAAGTCAATATATATAGTAGGGTGTGTCATTTTTGGGCAATTTTTTTTTTTCGACTCAGAAACAGGTTGTATACTTTCAGGAAGGTAAAATAAGAAGCCTGTAAAAATTTTAGCTCTTAATATTAATATTTAGATGCGCCTCATCGCGAATTTCTATTTCCCATTTAAATAACATGGGAAAAAATTTTTTTCATGTTTGGAATTTTATACGTTGGCAATGGCATATTGTTCGATGGAACGCAACACATATTTTATAGAGAATCGCACGCTCTACAAAAAAGATGTCTTGCATTTTTTCGATAGACATAGTCATTCTGATGATATTTGAGTTCAAAGTTCAAAATATACGAAAATTCATCTTTTTGTTAATTTTTAACATAAACATAAACATTTTTTTTTTACTATTAATGGAAATAATGAAAGATATTTTTCGTGAGTATTTTGTCGATTTTTTTTGTAACTATTTATGATAAGTATCAGCCCATTAGAACCAGTTTCGTGACAGAAGACAGGTCTCTACAGCATTGAACAATTCACCAATAAATATTAATTAATCATGGATGAGACAATTTTCATGGTAAATTTAATAATTTACATAAAAGTTGATTGAAGATTCTCAATAGAGTCAATAGTTTCGCTATAATATTAACAAAAAGATGAATTTTCGTATATTTTGAACTTTGAACTCAAATATTATCAGAATGGCTATGTCTATCGAAAAAATGCAAGACATCTTTTTTGTAGAGCGTGCGATTCTCTATAAAATATGTGTTGCGTTCCATCGAACAATATGCCATTGCCAACGTATAAAATTCCAAACATGAAAAAAATTTTTTCCCATGTTATTTAAATGGGAAATAGAAATTCGCGATGAGGCGCATCTAAATATTAATATTAAGAGCTAAAATTTTTACAGGCTTCTTATTTTACCTTCCTGAAAGTATACAACCTGTTTCTGAGTCGAAAAAAAAAAATTGCCCAAAAATGACACACCCTAATATATAGCTGTAACCATGCGTGATGCCCAAAAAAATCGAAGTCAAATCGTACAATCGGAACCGCTTTACAGACCATCACCAAATTTGGTACGTAGCAGAGCTGAATGTTACTTTTTCTATGTAGAAAATTTCAGTCGATTTGTTTAAATTTTACCTGTATTAAGGCAAAATGGAATTTTTGGAAAATTTCAAAATCTCATAAGATCCAAAGCTCTCTACCGATTTCACCCAAATTCAATACCGAAGGTCGCATGACTTTGTTCAATTTTAATACCAAGTTTGAGCCCGATAGTTAAAATCCGTTTGAGTTCGAGCGTTTACGTACTTTTTGGAAAACTTTGAAATTCTTGTAAAAATGAAATGCGTTGAACGATTTGATCATTTGATCGATGAAAATCATAACAGTCGAAGCTTAGCCAGCACCATAGATGTTCTTTAACTTTGAGCTGATTCGGTCGAATAGTTTACAAGTTATAGTTATTCAAATTTTATACCTTTTACCACGCACGCACACGCACACACACGCGCTCACGCGCTCGCTCATACGTACATTCCGATAATCTTCCTAAACCACATTTCTCGACGTTTCAGACCATTTTGAGTATACTGACATGAAAATCTCGGAAAAAAAAAAAATGTTCATATAAACAAAGCTTCCTCTAGGAGGACAAAACATTCAAATTATCGGAATTACTACGGTGCTCAATTTCTTTGAATTATCGTTGATTATGAAAAATGATAAATTTGATGTTTAGGTGAGTGAGATACTTGCCTGGGACACGAGAGCTCACCTCGTTTACTATTTGGGCACGAGAGAGCGAAGGCCGGGTCAGAGACACCTGTACGTAGTTCGTGATCCAACTGCCGACGATCCTCGTCGTCTGGAGCCTCTCTGTGTGACCTGTGACTTGGGCGAAGTTCTCTGGAGCAGTAGAATTTACTACACTAATTGCACGCATTTCGGTGCGTCGGTCAGTCCGCCGAACAACCACACACCCACTATTTCCAACAGTCAGGGTTATTACGTTCTTCACTGCGAAGGGCCCAATCTTCCACTCGGTGGCATACACTCAATGTCCAATCACGAGATGTTAAAGTTGCTCTACGACACGAGAACGCAACGCCACGAGCGACTATCGCAATTAGCGTTGCCTACGAGAAAAAGTTTGGAGGTAAGATAGACACATTCTCTATAATAGTCTATTTTTTATTTACCACATTTTTCACCGACAATTCATTGCACGCGATAAAAATACTAGGATTAATAATAATTATAGTTACTGAGGAAATTCGAATGTCGAACGTATTTTGTTTCGTAAGGTGTAATAATAATCTTACGCAGTGCGTTTACCACGTCCTCGCACCTCAACGTTTCCGCGGCAACTGACTTACGAGTCACTCCCTCCCCTTTTTCACGCGACCGTTGCGCCATTTCGAGAAGCCCGACAACTTTCACCTCTTCGCGGAATCGGTAACCGTTGACTCGCTCGGCTGGGCGCCTCGCGATTTATTTCGCGCAAAATGGCTTAATAAGTATTTATTGTACACTGTAAAAAATCTTCTTGAAATACAATGCACGAGTACTGGAAGTTTTTACGCTTAGACCGGCATACTAAATGTTATGTGTGTTTTCTTTATGTAAGTAATTTTTATTTTTATTTTTTTAATTTTGAATAAAAGTACATTAATTTGGTATTACAATTATATACGTTACATTTAATTTAGCAGTTTATATGAAAAAACTTCCAATCTTTTTTAAAGTCCAAAATATAACCGGACTTTTAAAACATATCCTTTGGCCTGACGTTTTCAACAAAATTGATTTAGATTGGTATACATACTGAATACAAACTATTAACAAATTAGTAAACGTTATTTCGAATTCTCATAAGTTTTGCACAACTTTTTCAAGTTTGTGTAGTATCAAATATTCTTGAATAATACTAAAGACCTGTAGATATATTTTCGTGGAACGACATCAACACGAGGATGGTATCACATTCACTAAGTACCAGATTTTTTACTAACAATCATGAGGAAATTGACAAAAATCTGAATTGCAAAATGGCACTAAATAATTTACTTAAATCTCCTTATTTATCGATATCTCGGAGGGATAATTATTTAAACTCAATGTTGTCAATTTTTTTATGTCCTCTTTTTGCAAAGATCTCAATTTCTGAACCACAATGCATTTTGACTAAGAATGCATTTATTATCATACAAACTCGATGCTTTTCTTTTTCAAGTTCATATCTTAATTGAGTTTCCATTTTACAGGTACCGCTTCCTCAGGGCTGGAGAGCCCAAGTTCAACTACTGCTGCCTCCTTCGTGGCGTGAGGAGCTTCGAGACGCGGCGTTTCCGGTGCTGGTTGAGGTGAACGGTCGTCCGGGAAGTGAGGCCGTTACGGACAAGTTCCGAATAGACTGGGGAACGTACATGTCCAGTCACAACGACGTCGTCTACGTGAGACTCGACGTTCGAGGCGCTCGTGGTCAGGGTAAACGTGCCCTCTTCCGGAGAATCGGCGGTGTCGAAGTACAGGATCAATTGACGGTTCTTCGGCATCTTCTCGACACTCTTAAATACCTCGACGAGACAAGAGTCGGGGTATGGGGCTGGGGATACGGCGGCTACGTAACCGCTATGGTTCTCGGCAGTCAGCAAAATGTATTTAAGTGCGGAGTCGCCGTAAATCCGATCGCTGACTGGCTGTACTACAGTCAGTATTTTATTTATATAACGTTTTCATTCGTTTCATGCGATGCACTGAGAAAGGAGTTTATTTATCGGTTTTAATTATTTAATTATTCAATTAAAATATAATGTTTATGGCGAAATGAATATTTTTTTATAACTCATAATTCGCTTATTTGAAGCTTTGCATTTGCACAAATAATGATTTATTAATAGCTACTAAATGCATGTTTCTAATTAAAAGATCCATTGTCACTTTTCAATGAAAATTCAGTTGACACAATATATCATTGATTTTTTTTTTACATATTTATTAACAGTTACTATTCTAATAATTTAAATCTGAAAATCAGATTTGTATAAAATTCACGAGATTCGGAGTCATCATGAAATGTGGTAGAACTGTGCATAAGAAATGTCTTCATACTTTAATATGATTATTAAAGCCTATCGTTATATATTCCTCATGAATAGATCAAAATATTCGTTTGATTCCGTTATAATAATCAAACGGCAGTTGTAATCAATGCTTTCTATTGTGTTAACTATTAATAAATCTGAAGTAGTTTCATGAAAACAATAATTTTTCCGTTAGAAAATTTTGTAACTGTTAACAAATATTTGTATTACCTATTAACGCATAGACGTGGAAACTCAATCTTCAACGGCACCTTAATAATCATTACTGTGTCAAATAACTTAGAAAAAAATTAAAATTCATTTCGACCAAAAATGTTTTTAGCTAAAAAGCAAACGAGAGTGTTATAATTATTTTTGCAATGCACAAAAATAAATCAGTAAAAAAATTCAGATATTTGTGCACTAGAAATTCGGGAAATTGTTTATAAAAAAATTGAGTATCATTTTTTAATCACAAAAATCAACTTTCCGTCGAACAAGGCGCCGTTTATTTTTCCGCATGTACTGAATATTTGTTTGTTGTTTTTCTTGTCGAAATTTTCGTACGAATGTAAATCAATTATTTATCGATTTATAGATTCGGCGTTCACGGAACGAGTTCTCGGTGCTCCAGCCGAAAATTACAAGGGTTATGTGGAGGCTGACCTGACTCAACGTGCGAGATTAGTACCGAGTCACAGTCTCTATCTTCTACACGGTCTAGCCGACCTCACAGCGCCTTACACGCACGGCATTGCCTTTGCCAAGGCTCTGTCCGAAGCGGGAGTTATCTTTAGGTACCAGGTGAGTCATTCGAATCCTCTTTCCTTCCGTTTAAACGTTTTTTTTTTTTTTTTTTTTCCAAAGTTACGCAATGTTGAATATTTGGTCTTTAAACTATTTCAACAATTCGAATAGTTAGCTAAATTAAGCAAATAATATACATTACTGAAGAGATGGTCCTAAATATATTTTTATAAACATCGCGTTTAGCAAAAAGTTTTCTTTGCATCAATTTTCCAGAATCCCAAAGAGCAACAACATTTTTTAAAATCTATCTATTTTGACAGCTCTATTTATATTTTTAGTTTAAAAAAAAAACCATTCGAATGTTCGTGACAACATTCGTCCATTTCGACTTTTTATCATTCAATTTCAGATCGATTTTGAAACACCCCATAAATGTCCGCCATTAGGAAAACCGATGTTCACTTGATGAAAATTTGTAGGACATTAATTGCGATAAAATAGTACTAAAAAATGAATACATCATGAGATTCGGCACCACGAGTGTTTTGCAAAATCTCGAATAGCGGTATTTAAAAATCTTTTCTGAAATTCCAAGGTGCTTAATATTTTTCTTAACAGACATCGCCGGTGGCGAGAACTTTGCTTCTCGATCAAATTTCAAGAATCTCGATGAGAAAAAAATGTTATCATTCCATTTACCTTCTTTGAGCAGTTTCCTTAATATTTTTCGTTAAAATAAAATGAAATCCAGTCGAATGTTCATTTATACGGCAGTATTCATTCAATTCGACTTTATTAAATTTCAGACCGAGTTTAGAGAATCCCATAAATGTCAGGCTTTAGAAAAACCAATGATCACCCGGTAAAAACTCCGAGAAAAAACTAATAATTTTATTTCAATTATTTGTCTGCACAGAGCTACGCGGACGAAGATCACGCCTTGACCGGAGTGATTGAGCACGCCTATCGTTCCATGGAGGACTTCCTCGCCGAGTGCCTCACTCTGGACGCCTCCTAGTGCCTCGATACGATTCCTCCCTCGTTATCGATAACGCGTTTATTGACGACATGCTTTTGATAGCGTTCTCGTTCTTCGACGTCCGTGCCCAAATACACGCGTAAACACACACACACACACACACTCACTTGCATACAATAACGGCGCGGAGAGAAAAAAGAAGAAGAAGAAAAAAAAAAGAGATTTAAAAATAACACCACAGAGCTCACTAAACTTCGGTCCCGTACGTGTGTGATTGTGATTGCGATTAATAGAAAGCCGAGTGAATGAGACATGCGAAAAAGTGCGAAAACGAGATATTGCGTGAATGCGAAATTTCCCAAGCGAACTTGAGCATAGCCCGTTGATATAAATTCGATAAATCGTCTCTGTGACATAAAAGAGAGAGAGAGAAAAAAAAAGAAAAAGAAAAAAGAAAGCAAAACACGCAAATTACACACGCGATAATGCGCTAGAGATGAAAAGGACAGTCGGACAATGAAAGGAACGATCAATTTTTTTTTCTTTTTTCCTTTCATTGCACTTCCGTCGGAAGGTGGCGAAAATTTATCACGCGTTTGTACGAGCAATATCGTTATATAGCGTTGTATATCTGCCTATGCGTCGCGCTGCGATCTTATTATTACTATCATTCCTCTGTCTTGTGCCGCTGGATGCTGTAATCTCAAGGCGAGAATGGAAGCTTTTGTTTTGCGTTCTCGGATGTGTTTTGTGACCCTTCAACGTTACTTTTCTTCTCACATTAATCAGTCCACTTTGAACAGAGGCGCATTCAATTGTACAGCCTCCAAATGTTCATATGTTTTTTATGACACAAACGAAAAAGTTAAATGCGACAGAAAGGACAGAACGACTGTAACTTTTTTCAAAAAATGTTTCAAGTCTACACCGTATTTACGTGAATACTAATTTTTCGTATGTACGCTGATGTTTATTTCGTGCACATCGAAAGGGGAATAAATTCGAAATAAGACATTTCTAATAATGTCGTTAAGTGTATATGAAATATCTGATGAAAAGAAATGGAAATATCCCCGAAAAAAATATTGTTCAAATTTCAACAACTGAGGCCTGCATAAAATATACGGAAAAAGATTCTTGAAGTATATAAAGATAAAAATGCATTTTAAATATAAAAACGGCTAAGAATTCACCTCGGATTTTGAAGTTTTGAGTTTCAGAAAAATTGAATTGAAAGATATATGATATTTTTCAGAATGAACTCTAAACTTGACTTGACATTTGGTGGAGTAAACTGTAAATAGTCGATCTCAGTTACAGAACTTTTCATTGAACGCCCTTACATAATATTTTTAATTCTGAGTAATAGGTTCAGTTCCAGGAGAAACATATTTTCCCTCGAATTTCAACCAGGTATTTTCTCCAAAGGTAATAGAGTAAAAAAATGACTAATTGTTATTTTTTTATTATTTCATTATTTCATTAAAATCAGAACTACATAAAACCAAAGATATACAGTTTTTAATAGTTCATTCCGCTACAATGTTAATTTTATTACATCGCTCAATTTTTTTCAAACGTATCTCATTTAATTTAACCCTGAACTGAAAGCGTTTCGTTGTAACGGTTCACACATCAAGAGAAATTCTTATGGGCAATTAATATCAGTTAAAATCCGTAAGCCCGGATACAAATCGACGAATGGGTGTCACGAATCAGTAATCCAAGAAGGCAGGAAAAATAAATTCTCGCAGCATCTACGCGGACCCCCTTAAAAAAAAGAATCTTACCTACTTGTTGTACAGCTTGCTGGCGCCTAGTTGTATCATGTACTATACGTAATTGTTACCGCCTATATACTAGAAGAATTGTCCCGACTTCCAACCTCGAACGTTTGTACATACTATTATTATTATTATTATTATTATTATTATTATTATTATTATTGATATTGATATTATTATATGAATTCGATGCTCTGGATCTCGATCGTCGTATATACATGATAGTTATAGTATGATAAGCTATATCGAAGTTCCACACTGGCCACGTTCGCGACGGTGCTCTCGATAATAAAATAAAATTAAAATAAAGAAAAATTAACATTAGTATTAAATAATAATAAATAATGATAATCGCATTTAACGAATCGCTGCGACAATCGTCGAAGCGAGACGCACGGGAGAAATCTGTCGGGAACGTGGTCACTGAGCGCTTGACGAAACGAGGGTTGAAGGGGTGGATGTATCTTGAGAAAATCTTGCGCGATTAAATAGAGAAGAATTTAAAAAAATAAAAAATAGTTAAGATCGAAGCGAGCGCGCCGCGACGCTGCCTGCAGCCAGCAGCCCTTATAATGCCGACAATCAAGGCTAGTGCAACTAATCAAACAATAAATAATTAATGACGAGACGAGAGGGACGACGACGACGAAGGGTTCGATGAGATCGTGTGCGAAAAGCACACAAGCAGCATACCAACTTAGTATTAATCGACGAAACATTGAGGAAGCTAATCCATTTTACACTAAACAAATTAGTGCAACATTTTTTTTACTAGCTTATGCGAAACGTTATTTTTTATTTATAGGCAGTATTTAATAGTAGTTCATCATTTTATTTTATCAGTATTTGTCGTATGATTGACATCATTAATATCATTGTTACAATTATCTCAAATTCAAAAAATTGAAATTTTCATTCAATTTTTATTGATATTTTGTTGACGAAAATGGGATGTTAAGGCATCTAAAATCATGGGGTTCTTCATGACTTTTTTTCGAGCTAGTAGTGAGATTTTGATGAAAATAAATTTTATTGTTAGGCGCGGTTTGAAAAAAAATTATACGTTTCTGTTATGAGCACTATAAGCATATTGTCATAGAAATATTGTTATGATAATTTTATCATTAACTCACCTAATACAAATTTTCGTGCAGATACATTTTTATTCATTTTTCAAGAAATAATTTGTATTTCTTCCGATTTTAATTCGTCATGAGTGATTCAGTTCGGCGACAGTTTCTTCACGAATTTACCACATTAAATTTCTATTGTGTCCGTTAAAATTTCTATTAATATTACGATTTTTTTACGATTTAAACGATAGGATATACTTTTTAATGGTCAACAATAAAAAAAAATCAATTCATAATGTACGATTTGAAAAACACTAACCCTATAAAATTTGGAGAAAATAGTGAATTTTCAAAAACTAACTACATTGGTTATTACATTTTTTTTAAGTTCAAAATGCGGCAATAAATCGACATCCGCTATAAGCTATCGAAAAATTTGACACTTTTTTGCCCAGTGTAAAATGCAGTAGCCACCTTAAGTGCAATGAGATTGGAGGAAAAAAACAACCATTAAGATATATAAATCGCTGTGAATCGTACGTTCGAAAAAAAAACCGTTAACAATATAATATTAATATATTTAGGGTAGTGAGTCGGGGGTGAATGAGAATGGATGGGAGAGGTGCTACTTCGCCAGAGGGTCAAGCCTACGGTGTTCAACTCTTCGGGTTATCGCATAAAAATTGCAGAAATGTACAACATTTTTTAAATCTCATTACTCTGTCAAAAAATATTAATTATTTGCGCTTAATTTCTATCAGATTTAAACAAAAAATCGACTCGTTGCATAAAGTAGATGGAAAAAAATTCCACTGTTGTAATTAAATAGAAATATAAAATAAATTTAAGGTTTATTAAATATTAAATTGAATTTGCCATTCAACAAATATTAAGTTTTTAATATAATTAAACTTCTATATTTATCAAATTGATTACAACAATTTTTCAGAAAGAGAAAAAAGAAAAATTTTGTGCATTTCTCCTAAAAAGTAGTAATTAAGTGAATCAGCGAGCTCATCAGCAGCTTTTCATCCCAAAGCGCGCGCAATGAAAGAAAAAAAAAACGAGAATTTAAAAAATGAAGAGATGAGAAAGGAGAAAGGCAAAGTAAATAACGAGTTGGCAAGTCGGCTCGAGCAGGCGCGTACGTCTTGCGACATGTCGTTAGCTAAAGTTAATCAGTGAAAAAGAGATTAAAAAAAAAATTTAGTTATACATAACGGGGCATAAGTCACAATCAATTATTAATGATAATTAAAAGAAGCGAAGCGAGTGGTAAGATAAACGGAGAAAACGAGAGAAAGGTCGTATGCAAGTCGACAGGAGATTGTAAACGTATGCAAGATTGTAGATAGTTCAAGATTTAGAAAAAAAGCAAAAGAAAAAAAGAAGTCAAGTGAAAGAAAAGGTGACATTTTGTCACGGCAGGAGCGCGTATAGGGTTATCTAATAATAGCTTTTGGTAACGTATTATCGCCGCTAGGCTGCAAAGCACGACCCGATTTTCACGCGGTATCGCTCGACCCCCAGAATATAGTATAACATTTAAAAAAAAGGAGAATGAAAAAATAAGAATAATAATAATAATAATAATAATAACAACGGTGCATCCAGGAAAATCGATCGGAGGCTGCCGGTTACTAAATAATATCGATCCACGAAGACCCTCGACGTTAATAAACAAAAAGTTATGATAAAGTTTAGGAATTAAAAAAAAAAAAAAAACAACACAAGAAGAAAAAGAGGATGTTTTTGAAATGTCGTTAATGAAAATACGTTATATTTACGTGAAACGGGGAATAATCGCGTTACGCTGATATAGAGACGTACACACTATATTTTCCCCAGGAGTTTTCACTCAAGTCAATTAGATTTGTTTCCATCGTGATAGTTAGCGAGATTGATTATTAAATTTGTAAGTTTGGGGTCTTCCGCTTTGGTGTCGCCGCAGGGTGTCGATATACATTTGGATGAGAGAGCAAGAGAGAGAGAGAGAGAGAGAGAGAGAGAGAGAGAGAGAGAGAAAGAGCGAGAGAGTGAGAGCGAACGAATAGTTATTGATAAATACTAAGGAAATGCGTCGTTGTTTATTAGAATTGTATGTGCACTTGAGTTGCCGACGATTTCGTGGATCGCACCGCGAGAGACAGTTATCTTCCATGCAAAATGACAAAAAAAAAAAAATGAGAAGAAAATGATGATAATGAAGAAGAAAACGATAACAAGAACAACACCCACGAGATAATCATGTTATTAAGACTCTGCGTTTTTTAATATCAGCGAGGCTCGGCCCGGGCATCGGGCGGACAAAGTGTTTTCAATAAACTGTTACATATTACCTGAAATTCACATTTGATTCAATTAATTCCTTCACACTAACTCACAAAATCATTTTTACTGTTGGATTTATATATTTTTTACATCGATTTTGTGGTCAATCACCGATTTATCTTTAAAACTGCAAAATAATTGTCTTACCGGCTGCAAACAAAAATATAATCCCTCTTATCGACGGTTGATATTCCAGGAAATCAGATATTTGCTGCTGGCAATAGATTGGCAGCCGGTAAGTTATTTACTTTCCATCAGTTGCATAGAGGGTCATTTTTTGGTACCAAAGCATATCGAAATGTTTTTTAATTTGCACTTCTTCACCTGAAACTCTGATTAACGACTTTGTAATATAATGTCTCATAAAATTAACAAAAATTGAAGGGTTATTGAGTTTTTCAACGAACAAGGCTTTAAGAGACTTAATTATTCAACAAGTTGAAAGGAAGGTACAATACCACTGACGTTTCGCTGACATTTCTCGACTTATTTTGAAATTTAGAAGCCATTTTCACGCTAGCAATTATGCCCACCGTCAGTAAGTCGTCACTCATCTCTTCATTCACCAGATGGCGTTTTTGTGACTCTGAGTAGTCGTCTACATTTTCAGGAACATCTTTTTGACCGGTCTGAAACGCTAGCCAAAGTAGTTTTTGTTTTTCTTGTTACTCGGTAATAAAAATGTCACCGGTTTCTCTGAATTTTCCATTTTTTATGAAGTTTAAGAAAAGTCATGGTAAAGAGACGCATCTCCACGAGGAAAAAACCGACGAGACATCCAGCATTAATTCAGCGGGAAATTCGATTTATCTCTACTGCATCGAGATCCTCGAAAGACAATAAAATTTTGAAACAAAATCAACAGTACAGGTAAAAGGTTAACACATTAATTGATCATTCCTTCCGGTCAAATTAATCATGATGCTTCATTTTATCAAGACCCTACTACCATCCGTACGCAACTCGATCAAAAACCCTCAGAAATGCACATTCATCGATTAACGTGGAAAGTGATTACACAAAATTAAGAAGAAGGCAATCCGACAGTAGCATCGTATATTTGGGAACCTATCGAAAAGTACCTCAGCTCGTAGTCTTAGAGGAAATTAGCGAAGGACGTTGTATCGAATTTGTGGAGAATCCGGAAGCTTTGATATGCCTCAAAGCCGAAATGGTAAATCAAGAATTGAATTTCTAAATATTGTAGTAAAGTACCTCGCTAAAGTAGCATCGTATATTTGGGAATCTATCGAAAAGTACCTCAGCTCGTAGTCTTAGAGGAAATTAGCGAAGAACGTTGTATCGAATTTGTGGAGAACCCGGAAGCTTTGATATGCCTCAAAGCCGAAACGATAAATTAAGGAATTGGATTTCGAAATATTTTAGTAAAGTACCTCGCTAAAAAGTATTGCGAGTTAGGAAAAAATGGATATCTACAAACCGCCTAAAAACCGCATCTTATGATATATATTTTTTCCTGTTTATATTTGAAATTTTTTTCAAAATCTGAATAGAAAAAAAGAAAGAATTTCGAAAAAATTGTTTTTCAGATTTTTACGTGGGTCTTATGTACGTCTTATGATTTTTTTCGATCATAAATGTTAAATGATTTTCTGAATGCATCTATTGAAAAACGACATTAAATGTTTTTTACACTTGTGATGAAAAATAAAATGTAATTGAATTAAAATGTCGGATTATTTGTAACGGAACCCCACTACCTATCGATTTCTTTTAGAATATTTTTTTTTCGAACATTTAAATAATAATTGGTTAAATGTCTTCAATATAGCAAATTGGAAAAATTAACAAACTGTGGGATTTCATTAGAAATAGATACCACACTTACATTGAATGATCGAAAAATGTATTTATATGTAAAAGTAAAAAAGTGAGTTTTTTAATAGTATATAACACTAAAAGGGCAGAAAATTTGAAAGTCCTGCACTGCGCGTCATGATGCCCGAGGCAAACTCGAGGAGTATACTATGTTTCTTTATAGCCGATCGAAAATAAGGAAAAATAAAAAATAAATTGCATGTATTGACGCCTGCCCCGATATGTGCGGCAAAAGCGAAGCAAGTTCTGTCGTTGGGGGGCGCTGGCATCAAATAAAGAAGAAAAGCAAATATAATTATAGTTTTTTAATAGTATATTGTGATACTAGTACGATAAAGCGGCCATTATCGCGCGGAGGTTAGGAAGTCGCGCACGAGCCAAGTCGAGTGCTACAACGGCACGAGGCGAAGCCGAGTGTTGTTTGTAGCGCGAAAGGAAGAGAGTGCACCGCTGCCTAACCTCCGCGCGGGACGGCAGCTTCGTCGTACAAGTGTCACATACTATTTTTTGTAACGAACGACAACATACTGTCGGACATCTTCGTGCCTGCGAAGCATTGCGTAAAATCATCTTGTAGATAGTTTTACACACGCCATCTGGTGCGTAACGTTATCTAAAGAATTCTAGATAACTTTACACGCCATCTGGTGCATAAAGTTATCTAGAATTCTTTAGATAACTTTACGCACGCTCTGCAGGCACGTAATGTGCGACTTTATGTGCATGAATTACAAAAAAATATTTCTCGACGCTTATTTGCGTTCTAAAAATTGTAGGTTCTAAATGTTAATTCCCTATCTGCATCAAAATCTCTTAACATTTCTTCCACATCCATAGATTCATCAGTCGACATGATTTTGTTTATTAATCTTTCCAAAATACTGATTCATTCCACGCAAGCCGTTTTGAGGTTAGAAAAGCCCGCGTAAACATGGTTCTGACTAGTGACTGACGGCAGTCGGCAACAAATATTTGCACCCGCTATTACAGAGGGCGTGCGTGTTATTCTACCAATGCACGAATTTTGAGCTTTCTATTTCGAAATTGATGCCGGAAGTACGTACTTTCGACCGAGGTATAAAGAAAAAATGTTTATTTAGAAGGTATCGAATATTTATAAAACAAAACAAAATATTGTAAGCATAATTACAGCGAAACAAATTGGTTGTCGAAGTATTGAGGACTCGTTGACACTACCTTGTACTCTTCTTATGACCTTTAAAAATGACAACTACCAATTTACCAACTCATGATACATGGGATCAAATAATGTCGTTTTCAGTAATTTACACAAATACATCCAAGTCAATATTCACGATTTAAAAATAAAATTTAAGCAGATGGATTGCCAGACCAACGAAGACTAAATAATACCTGGATCAGACGTAATCTTCAGCCATGAACTTCATCCGGAGGTACATCGAAGTCAGACTTGGTATCGCTTCGATTTCCATTTTTCCTGTCATCATAATATCGAGTTCCTCGGCAAATCTGCTGCAAACGAACCGTCGAGATCGGAGGGATTCAAGTTTTGCAACATCAAAATTATTGAGGGCAAGTTTCGAGTCATTAAATACAATGAATTCCGATGGATAAACGCCAATCCAACGTGCTGAAGGGCAAGCTAAACTTCCTTGATCACGACAATATTTTATTGAGCCGTATCTGCGGAAAATAACAATAAACTAATAAATAAATAAAAAAACAAGAGGTAAGAGAGGTTCATTCACAAGGAAAACTCACTTGTAGGTCAACATAATCTCTAAACCGTGAGGATCTGCATCAACAAGTATGTAAACCGGAAGGCCAACCTTTTCAGCAAGGATTTTCACCAGCATTCTCGTAGGTACATCCGGATAGCCTTTTCCGGTTACCAAAATACAGTTCAGTTCAGAAGGGCACTTTTCTTGGAGCAGTTTTTGAAATATCGTGTCCTTTTCCACAACCAAAACCCGATTAGCCTTTGACTTAGAGGAAATGAGGTTTGAGACGTTGTGAGGTATCAGTGCTCCACCAGAGACATTGTAATCAATGACTTTGTCATTTTCGAAGCACAACGTCAAATCTCCTGCTGCTAGTCCTTTTGCTGTTGTAACCAAACCTAAAAAAATTAGGTTTCGATCAATCATATTGGCAAAAGAAATTGTTTGCCTCGTAATTTAAGATTCCGTTGATTATAAAAAAGTTAGTGACATGATAAAGACATGGTTAGGGACATGGTTAGCAGTAGAAACCTCATTACTATTAGGAGAGTAATTACAAATGGGGGAATGTTCTCTAAAAGACGTAGTTATCAATAAGAATATGATCTCGGTTGAATCAAGCGCCTCCATGGACCCAACCAAGTTCTTCCGTGGTGAACTAACGAGAAAATTGTAACATTTAAACAAGCCATTTTATCGGTTTAGGCACATTACTTATTACTAATAACATTCTTACACGGTCGAATCCGGTGTCTAAAAAAGAACTTGTTTTTAAATGATAATATTAGTAATGTCTCCATAAAACTTAGACAACCCATTTAGAGGATAATTCTAGACAATCGCGGATAGATTTCGCGGAAGGACTAACCAGTGTCCCAAGGTGAACATTCCAACAAATTGGCAACACAGTTCACGGTGTCATTGATGTATTCCTGACTGTTCACCATTGCCGAGGTGTTCTTGTCACTTTTCAACTCGTAAAACAAGGATCTTCGAGTCTCTGTTTTGTTGATCAACAGCAGACAATGAATCCGTGCCATCACCGTCATCATGAGGGCAAACTTTCTTTTGCTTTGCTTTCGCCCAAAATCTACAACGTTTCTGGGTTCCGATATATCGAGAATATCACTTTCCATCGACTCCGGAATCTCGAAAATTGTTGAGGTATGGCCGTCAAAATCTTCGGCGACATCGACATCATTTTGACTGCTCCATGAATCTGACTCGAGGGATTCTACTAAATGCGTCAGTGTATCCGCCGTCGGGATTCTGTACGAAATTTTAGGCATTTCTCCAGCGCATAACTGCTCGAGAATGTCGTAGACAACACATTCACACCGATTTATTAAATTTTTCCTGCAAGTGAAACGTAATAAACTGTTTTGTGGTAGAGTTCATCTGCAGTTGAGCAGTTAAGTTGAGGACGCTAAAAAAACACAATTTTGCTTCCTTATATTTTCAACAAAGGCATTGTTTTCAAAATTTTGTAGCTAGAACGTTGAAAATGGCCCAAAACATCGAGAAAAGTGGTTTAGAAAAAATTTCTGCATATATTTATGTTAATGTGTATTTGATAGAGAGCCTAAACTTCACTTTATCATAGCTCGTGAACAGCTCAAATTTGAATGCCTTGTTTCGTTGTCATGATCAATATTGACTCTGAAACTTCGTTTGAAAATTAAACAAAGTAATGGGATCTTTGGTATTGAATTTTGATAAAATTGGTAATGGGGTTTTATGAAGAAAAAAAATGTATGTTGTGCTAATTCAAATCAATTTGATCAATCAATTCGATCAACTGAGCTGGAATTTCCAACAATAGCAAACAAAATTCCGTGGATGTCTGAAAAAAATCCACTAAACGTTTTTTAGATAATTATTTACAAAAATCCCCTCATTTCCAACTTTCAAAATCGAATATTTATTTTAAACTCATTTATTAGTATTATATTCAAGTAAACCGTAATATCGTGTTGTCGACGGGTGGTATGTGAATTTTCCTCTCAGCTGATTCCTTTAAAAATCGGTAATTCTCCATTTGCAGTGTTCGCAATATTTTTGTCGAGCTAGCAAGCGATGTCCTTATTCGTTTGTATTGGATCCCACTTGATTTTGACTGACTATCTGAAATTCTGGAATCAATTAAATTTTACTTTAGGATAACACAAATTACAAAATTATACGACTTCTTATTTTATTTAGACGTTGCAAGGAATTTGAATGTTGCGTAATTCTTTCTACCAATTTACGAAAAAAGATGAATTATTTTTTCTTTTTATCAGTGAAATAAAAATTGATGAAATTCTGATTATCTAAAAAAATGGATCATGTAAAATAATGCTGCAATCAATCGACAACAAAAACATAAAATCAGTTTCCGCTTTTTCAATCCCTTTTGTTTAACGAAAATGTTACCTCTATATATTTTTATATTTTAACCAAAATATTTTTTACTTGATTTTTTTCTCCAAATAGGAATTAACCACACTTTTATGCGTAAAATCAGCAATTTCGCTACTTAGACTGAACTCATTAAAAATTGCCGACAACATCATATAACAAGTAAAAAAAATTACTATTGTAAACAACAATTATTGTTACTAATATTTGACTTAAATATTTTTATACATATGGGCAATTTTTGGCCATTTTTGCTCTACAATTAGTTCAGTATCGTTATTTTTTTCTGGTTCAGTGACTTTAGCAGAGTCGAAAGCCGCCAACAACAGCTTTATTCCGATAAAAATCTGCTACCTATCAACGAGCCACATATTCTCACAGCAATAAACATATTAAATTTCCTCTTGGGACGAAAGGTATTGGCAGCTTTGCGCCGAGACCGACGTGAGAGCCCAAGGGACATTATTATCCCCGTCCCTATGCACTCGTATCGAGTAGCAAATCTCGAGAGAGACTGAGAGAGCCAGAGCAGTGCAGAGGGTGAGTTCGGGGCCCTCCCGCTGCGCATTTGTGAGCTATCCCATTCAGCCCAACTACCGTACCCTCTAAAGACACTTCAGGCCCATTGTCGAGGTGGCCTTGCTGCTCCGCAAAACGCCCATCGTAACAAAATCTGCTCTGTCTCTTTTTCATAAAAAAATCAAAATATTAAATACTCTTAAAACCAATTTTTACTAAAAACGCCAAAGTTTTTTTTGTACAAAATATGAATAAATAAAAAGTGTTTATAAAAAAAATATGTATACATATTTATCGAATATTTTTTATCGCGTACAGTGGTTTTATTAATTTTTTTGTACAAATTTTTAATCGTTATTTATTGTGCAGTAACTTAAGCGAATTTTTCTATTTTCGTTTTTGAAAAGACACAAAGCAAAAAAATTACAATATTATATATATATAATACTTAATATAAGTATAAGTAAATACGTACTTAGAATAGAAATATTTCGATATATCTTTATAAAAATGTAAAAATTAGTTGAAAATTTATTTGCAATGAAGTTTTTTTTTGTATTTTCTGAGAGACAATTGTTTTTCATTATCGATGAATTTTTGAAGAACTCGATGTTTTAATTCTCGAGGACGAGATGGAAACATCCATGCAATATATTGGCAGTAAAAAACAATATATATATACGATAAAAGTCTTACTTTTGACCTTCCGCGGACGCCGTGAAATTGGCGAGCTTCGCACCTTCGCGTCTAATTATATCTACCGTAAACGAATGGACGTTATAAATGTACTTCGCCGAAGCAACGGAGGAATTTATCTCGCGAAGTTGAAACGAGTCCTTCTGCATGTTATAAATTTGCCGATGTCCGAGGCTCAGAGGTCCGTCGGGTCAGGGACGTTGCGATGGGCGCGCGCGCCAGTTTCGTGCGCCGTAGATGGGAACAATTGCCGACTAACGAGACCGCCGCAACTGCTGCTGGATTTTCACGGAGGAGGCGCGTGCCAAAATATTTTTCCTGTTGTGCCTTATGGAATGCATGTAGTTTGCATCGGGAAATCGAGGGTCGAACATGATTTACTACAGTTTCACTGACCATTGTCCAATTTACTCAATATTTAACGCATCAATGAATATTAATGCATGTTTTTTTCATGTTGTGTCATTCAGAGGGTCTATTTATTTTATATTATTCGCAACTGTAAGCGATCATATTTCGGTCATTTGTGATTTTTTTGTTAATGCTATTTACGCAGCTGCTGACTAAATTTTGATGATACAAAAAAATGTTACAGGATGGTTTTCAATTAAATTAGATTGAATGAAATTTGAGTAAGAATTTCGAGAGTTTACGAAGTACATTTTTTTGCTTAAAAATAATTATAGCGTTTTGTCATCAAGCTGCATAAAAGGAATGTCTCGAATAAATAAAATAATCTTTTCTTTGAGTTGGATTTTTCTATAGAACATAACAGTCTGCTTCATAAACCCCGGGTAGATATTATAAAAAATATTTTTCCTGATTTGTTTTATGGAATTGATGTAGTTTGCATCGGGAAATCGAAAGTTGAACATGATTTACTACAGTTTCACTGACCATTGTCCAATTTACTCAATATTTAACGCATCAATGAATATTAATGCATGTTTTTTTCATGTTGTGTCATTCAGAGGGTCTATTTATTTTATATTATTCGCAACTGTAAGCGATCGTATTTCGGTTATTTGTGATTTTTTTGTTAATGCTATTTACGCAGCTGCTGACTAAATTTTGATGATACAAAAAAAAATGTTACAGGATGGTTTTCAATTAAATTAGATTGAATGAAATTTGAGTAAGAATTTCGAGAGTTTACGAAGTACATTTTTTTTGCTTAAAAATAATTATAGCGTTTTGTCATCAAGCTGCATAAAAGAAATGTCTCGAATAAATAAAATTATATTTTCTTTGAGTTGGATTTTTCTACAGAACATAACAGTCTGCTTCATAAACCCCGGGTAGATATTATGAAAAATATTTTTCCTGATTTGTCTTATGGAATTGATGTAGTTTGCATCGGGAAATCGAAAGTTGAACATGATTTACTACAGTTTCACTGACCATTGTCCAATTTACTCAATATTTAACGTATCAATGAATATTAATGCATGTTCTTTTCATGTTGTGTCATTCAGAGGGTCTATTTATTTTATATTATTCGTAACTGTAAGCGATCATATTTCGGTAATTTGTGATTTTTTTGTTAATGCTATTTACGCAGCTGCTGACTAAATGTTGATGATTCAAAAAAATGTTACAGAATGGTTTTCAATTAAATTAGATTGAATGAAATTTGAGTAAGAATTTCGAGAGTTTACAAAGTACATTTTTTTTGCTTAAAAATAATTATAGCGTTTTGTCATCAAGCTGCATAAAAGAAATGTCTCGAATAAATAAAATAATCTTTTCTTTGAGTTGGATTTTTCTATAGAACATAACATTCTGCCTCATAAACCCCGGGTAGATATTATAAAAAATATTTTTCCTGATTTGTTTTATGGAATTTATGTAGTTTGCATCGGGAAATTGAGGGTCGAACATGATTTACTACGGTTTCACTGACCATTGTCCAATTTACTCACTATTTAAGGTACTAACTACGCATCAATGACTATTGATGAAGGTTTTTTCATATTGTAACATTCAGAGGGTTTATTTATTTTATATTATTCGTAACTGTAAGTGATCATATGTATATTTTAATCATATGTGATTTTTGGTTGAATGCTGTTTACGAGAGATTTTTTTGATAGCTGATGGCAACTGAATTTTGATACGACAATAAAATGTAACAGCCTGCTTTCGAATTAAATTAATCTTAATCTTAATTTCTGCATATAATCTGCAAAAAATAATAATAAACAAATTCCATGAAAAGAAAGCTTGCCCTGTAAGAAACAACACAAATAACCAGCCACAATATATTCTCAGGATAGACCACATAAATAAAAAATTCAAAACTGTTGCAAAGTGCTACATTGCACATAATTTGCCCATTGTTTTTCTCCTTGTTTATAATTGATTAGGTGATGATTTGCCACGGTAATGCAAATCACAACAAATTACAACATTGTTGAAAAGATAAGTTCAAACAAATGCTTATTTGAAAAAAAAACACAAATATACGACTTAATATCTTTCTAACAATAATTTAAAAAGTTTCTATCACTCTGACGCACAATCCTATAAATGTTACTTAACATAAAAACGAAAACAGAACTTATATTAATATTTTGAAACAAGGAAAAGAATTTCAGCATAATGTTGAAACATTATGTTGACATTATAATTACCGAAATAATAAAGAACGAAATGTTTCTTCAGCCAAAACTGCGATGGGCTACTTCGGCCCTTGGCCGGACCCTCGTCGGTATAAAGGGTTTGTTCATCGAAAAATAATGCTCAGCTCGTCGTGCACGTTGCACATACATATACGAGAGTCTTTGGCTCGGCTATCGCATTAAAGAGACTCCAAGTACCCAGCACGACAAAGCGGAGGGGATAGTATTACATTGTGCAACAAGTATACATTCGAAAAACACCCTTAAGAACCGCTCGAAGCTTCAAATAACCCGTATATAAACGCACAGCGCTCGTGAAACTAACGTGTCCTCAAAATATCGGTTGGATACTTTGTACTGTGTGCAATGCTCCAAGAACGTCGAAGTGACGAAGAGAATTTATAATATTTCAAAGCCTTCATCGCAGGACGCGATTTGGGGAGATGCGAAAGGAATAAGGTGTCGATAATCCCTTTTGGCCAAAACTCTCAACGATTCACAATTGGCACTTGTACTTTCAAAAAAAAAAAATTATTCTTTGTATATGCCTCGATATCCGGATGCATATACAAATTTATACATTTACCACTTTGCCTCAATAGTAAATGTGAATCAACGCAAATTGTAATATATCATTTTTCTAGAAAAGAAATTACCATAAAATAAATATTTCTTTTTATGGTAAATTCTTACTTATCTAAAAAACGCGGATGTTTTCTTTTCGTTGGTTCATGAAATAAAATGTCCAAATCTGAATAATAACGAAGAAACTCAAATAGAAAGAATCAACGCAAATTGTTCTGTTGTTTAAAAAAAATTACCATAAAATAAGTAACTATTTATTGTTATAGTAAAATCTTACTCATCTAAAAAATGCAGATGTTTGCTTTTCGGTCGTTTATGAAATAAAATGTCCAAATCTGAATAATAAAAAAGGAGATGGTACAGTTTGGATAATAACGAAGAGGGTAAGTTTTGTTATTAAATAATAACGAAAAAAAAAGGTAAGTGGCCGTAAAATGTCATTTGTATTCTCTGAAAGATGTGCAATACTCTAAATGCATTCCGGTTACGGAAAGAATTTATAACATTTTACAACCCACATTGCTCGACGCGATTCGAGGTGATGAAAACGAAATAAAGTGGGAATAAGGTGTCGATAATCCCCTTTGGCAAATACCCTCGACGACTCACAATTGCCACTTGTACTCTTTTTTGAATAGCGAGCTTTGTACGTACGCTCGGTCGTCCGGAAGCATGTAAAAATTTTAATACATCTTCTACGTCGTCTCACCGATGAATATGAATGAAAAATATGGAAATCCCAAATTTCGGCTGCAATCTGACACGTCCAGATTAGCGTAGGTGGGTTTTCGTTGGGATTACATATTTCTATCATAAAATGGGTAAATAAACATATATCTTACGGATGATCGACTTCAACGACATTCGGCATCAAAGAAATTTGATACCTCGAATGTTTTGTCATCATGTTGGAATCTCTCATCCGAAAGATCGGTGAAGTATTGTGACGTGATTTTTTGAAATCACAATCACAGTATATATACATTTTTACGTGGATGTGGGAAAATGTTGGATGAAAAATGTTTGTATCATGTAACGTTGACGGAAGAAATGTCGAGGACGGTTGAAGATGTCGACGGGGAACCGGAAAGCGAGTAGATCGATCGAATCTACGCGACCGATCTCGATTACTCGACGAATTCAACAACAGCGATGCCTTCGATAGAAGTGGCCTAACGATAAAATCAAATTTGTTCAGACCGCAGGAGGCGCAAGGTAACGGACAAAGGTAATTTACTGAAAGTAGAGTCTGAAAAAGTGACTTCAGTATTTTAAAGGAGATCGGGCGATTTTTGCTTCCTCGTAGAAGAAAATGTCTGTATGTATTTGTGCAGAGAAATTCGACATTTTGATAACCTATAACTCAAATAACGTTAAACCAATTGAGTTCAAATTTGGCACAAAAGGGAAGCAGCAACATGTGTTTGATTGTTGCATTCTTTTACAAAATAAATGCAAAAATTTTAACTGCAGGGCAGTTTTAATTTTTTTAAAAATAAGTATATGCTTCGGGTTTCGTACAATTAGCGATATTTTTCTAAATAGTTATTCATAAGTGCAGATACATTCAATGTTGTTTGAGATTGCATTTTGCGAGGATCCATAAAATGGCTTTGATTTTATGAGGAGTTACGTTGTTTCAAAACTTTCTATACATTTGGTTGATTTTCATAAATTAAATTTTTACAGAGTGCAACTATGCAGTCCAGTAAAAATTGCCTTTTTCGCAATGACAAACGATTTTAAGGGAATCAAATGTCAATTATGTACGTCAAAAAATACGTATTTTTGAAGGGAAAGATCAGAAATATGATTCGGAAGAAGGGAATGCTGTCATTACCTTCAGGCACTTTTCCGTGCAACTGATGATTTGTTATAGTATCAGATGTGATGCGCAAAAATTGTTGGATTTAAATATTGCAAATTATTTATATTTTCTTAAAATATCGTCCTTCATTACAAAATGAAACCCATAAACTTTCACGTACTTGGACCTGGGATTTTGTTTACCTATTCTAAAATATCGTAACGACGCATCGAATGGAGGGCTGCATTATGCAATTCTTATTTAGCAAAAAATAAAATAAAATAGGTCATTTTAACTGACATTATATCAGAAATAATCGAGTAGCACTGTTTTGTGTCATGGCGATTTATTTTTCGGAAATGGGACTTTTATTTTCTCTGACGCAAAAAATATTTCGACTCCTCGTTTGATTTTTTAACTTTCGCTTGTTTTTCACCCACTTGACTTTTTCGCTTATTCTGTAACACTGTACGTAGAATCCTGGGAATAAACATTTTGCTAACCCACTTGAAACGAAAATCCGTGACTTCAGTGTGGTTAATTCCCGAAACTCGGGGACTCCCCGTGGCAGAAGAGCCTAGGGAAACACTCTCGAGACGACGAGTTAGCTCAGCCTTTCACTTTCTGTCTCTCTTTGTAGCTTTCGTTTTCGATGATCGCGACGTTCACGCGCTTTATCGAGTGCTACTCGACGAGTACCACAGGTTTTCAGCGTGCAATGAAACGAGGTTATTGTAGCGACCGCACGTATGCATGTTGGGTCGTTGTCTCGCTCACCCGGAGGTCCTGTACGACGGGGCTTCGGAATAGGTGCTCTCGAATCTGGACCCTCGACAAACTCCTCAAACTGGCTTGGGAAAGTGCAGTTTTTTGGTTTCCAATGGTTTCATGGTATTGACTGTGAACATTTTTCTTATTTGTTCAACCCTTTTTTCTATTTCACGTATTTACCATGATATATACAGATTCTACCCTTTTTAAAAATTTATAATCTTTATCCATATCTTATAACTATAAAGATAATTTTCACCAATTTTTATGGTTAATATTTTATTGGTATCGACTGTTCGAATGTCACTTTACGACTCGACACAACAATTTGTCGTCTCTATTTATAAATTATAACGAGCCAGATTCTACACCAAAATTCTTTACAATAAAAAACAAAGTAGAACGTTGCAAATTGCTTTTATTTTTGGCTTTTCATAAAGCTACCATTACGAAGAAGTGCGTTAATCGCTTTGTACAAAGTCAAAAAAATATTGGTCCATTACCTTAATACGTTTATTGCACCCTTAATTTTCGTTTTTCACGCAAAACCCCATCATTGCCCCATTCACAATAAATCGTATATAAAATACTAGACACGAACATTTAAGGCGTCAGAATTTGGCAGAGCAGTGAAAAAAATCCCGCAGGTGAAAAGGTGCAAAGCTCCATTTATCCAAGGTCTATCTGTATTGGATATTCGAAGTAACAACAGTGAAAACGATTTGGGAAATTTAGAAATCAATTGTTATAGAGACAAAAAATGTACATTGTAATTTTGTTTTTTTCGCATACTTTTTTACTGGTTTATATACTGCTTAAAATTAAGGGGTGTATCAATGCATTACATACTAAACAAGTTTTATTTTATTATCGTATATTATGGTAACATGAGATATAGGATTTAATTTCTTTTTCCTTCCGAATTTGAAATTATATTTGTTTAAAATTACTCCATTACCTTAATACGTACAATATATTGTACCCTCAATTACCATTTCTCACGAAAAAACCCATCATTGTCGCATTCATAATATATCATATATAAAATGCTATAGATACGAACGTTTAAAGGGCCAGGGTTTGTAGAGTTCGTGAAACAAATCCCCCAGGTGAAAAGGCGCAAAGGCGTAAAGGTGCTAAGGTGCGTCGACCCGCTTGACGAGGATGAAAGACGTCTGTGGCTTCGGTCCTCGTCCAGCAGCCGACAAGTGTAGGTCAGGTAGACCAGGCCAACTGGTTCGGCAAGATAACAGTCACTCTGTAAGCAATTAAATGAAAATGCGCAACCCGTTATTTACCCCTTAATGGAGGTAGCTTGATAAAAAATCAACTGCAACACCGTGCATTAATTTTTTTTTTTCAACTTTATTTTTTATTATCCGGAGATTGCATATCATCTCTAATATAATGTTCGTGTTCTTTCGCATAAAAAAATTTAGCGCGAATTGAATTCGAAAGATTTATGTAAATTTCATGAAATAAAAATCCAAGAAAAAAAAAGAGAGCACAAAAATCTCGTCTTTCGTCGCTAAAATCCTTTCATCTCGCGTAGTAATCGCCATATTTATACGTTATACGGAGTTCTTGAAGGAATATCTTAATTTAAGACCAGCGAACGGTTCTTCTCTCATTTTCTCGGCCTGTTCGCGCTATAATAAGATGCTGGGCTGTTCGTCGCGCCCCACGACTTCATAAATTATCATTATAAGCGTATGATCGTTGCCCAGTCGATATAAACGCTCGGCACATTGATGTTCGCTCGAACCGGATTACATGTTCCAATTATACGTTTCACGACAAAAAGTAGCCGGAGGTTAAATCGTTCGAAGCCCGAAAGTGAGAGAGAGAGCGGGAGAGAAAGAGAGTAAAACGCATGTTGTCGATCACGATCCCGAGGGACGATCACGACATCTTCACAAAATTAGGAGATTCCCTTTTGTCCACTGACGACTCAATATACGGTGTATAGTCTGGTCGCTTTAAAACGTTTGATTGAATAAATATAGACCAGATCGACATTTAGCTTTTTTTTCTCAAATTGTCAGCCGCTCCTTGTGACTTCGATATCTTCATTCTTTTATCTCCCATTCATGGTTATTTGTGAGAAACTGATTTTAATTGACAAGCTCGTTATAAAAACTAAAACATCAGAAACGTCGAAGAAGTCGAAATAAAAATCGCTGAGAAAGTGTGTGGGATAGCAAAGAAGCAAAGACGATCTGGTGATTAATTTCGCTTTTTCATTAATTATTTTTGTTTAATTGCACAGTGAAAAAAGTAGTAATAAAAATTTATATACCAATTCTGTAATGGGAAACGTAATTTAGAACTATTTTTTTCTGTACTTAGATTCTTGAGAGTTTTGCAAACGAAAATATAATAATTTTTTTTTTCGAATTAAAAACACGTAAAATTATAAAACGACATTATGCAATAGATACATAAATAATGTGGTAGATAAAGGAATGCGATATTTATAAATCTGAAACTCTAGAATTATTATTTTTTTTTAAATCAGCTGTCAAAGGATTTCATTTCATGATTTTTGTGTCATGATTTTGAGGTTTCCTTTCCTCAAATATGGAGTGAAACTGATTAACAGCACATTGGCGGCGCAGAAAGAGGATGAAGAGATGAATAATGATGATTTTATATAAAAATGATATGCATCGCAGGTTAACGAGACGTTGTCTTGTCTTATACGCCTAAAAATAATGCCAATCAATCGAATGATTGGCCCGAGCGACATTTCAAAAATCTGATAATTACTACGCGCTTTATCGTCATAATGACACCCTTGGTGTATGACTATAATGACAGGAACTTGATTAACGAAATGTCCTATATTCAGGCAGCTCGTATATTGCACTTAACAGCTGTGCGCACCGGGCCTCTTGTTGTTGAGCAACCGTGTGCTCTAATAATTACAGTTTTACGGTAATAAATAATGAAAAATGGAGCAAAAGATGTGGGTCCTGAGTGGTTTTGTCGCATGACTATCCTTGCAGGTGCGCGGACATTTTTCTAGTCTCTACAGAATGCGCTCCGTGCTCGGTACTCTCTGTACTCCCTTCAACCTTCCATTTTCTCTCTCCAACTCCGGCAGCGCTCATATCCTGCTGGCAGATGCTTAAAGCTGCGGGAGAAAGATGCAGAAAGTCTGATATCTTGGGCGCAAAGCACGCGGCGGCACGCTCTCGCGAACAGCTATCTGCCACTTTTCTGTGGGCACGCCTCTGCCACGCGCCCGCTTCTTCTAATTTTCTTATTTCATTTTTCTTTACCCGTACCCGCAGAACAAGCCTGCCTTGCATCTTTTAACTCGATTCGACTGTTAATTCGAGAAATATAGCAAGGTACCACCGCGTCTTGTTATAATTCTGTCACTCAAATGCCGTGAAAAATCAAAAAGTTAATTTTTTATTAGCGATAGAATCATCAACGTCTTGCTTTCTCATTCAGGAAGATTTAGGTTTATCGAAATATAGTTTTGTTTGTTTGTGAGATTTTGATGTCTTTGTCAAAATAGCTTAAAACGTAGAGAAATGTGCTTTGAAGAAAGTATCCAGCTTTATATGTTTGTGTATGTGTGTGTGTGTGTCTAATGGAAGAGCTTAAATTCGCAATAAAATATGTGCTACTCGACCGAGTCAGTTCGAATTTTCACGGCATGTGGAGCACTAATTGATGTTTGATACGGACAATATTTATCGAAATCAGTGCAGGCATTCAGATTTTGTGGGTATTCAAAGATTTTGAGAAATATCATTTAACGCTCTAACTTAAACAAATTTTTTAGGTACCGGTAAAATTGAAGGAAGTGATGAATCGATATTTCGTTATCGAATTTGGGTAAAATCGGTAAAGGGATTTCTTATTTTTACCAAATGAGGTCGACGATCGAAGTTCGTCCATGATCCTGGAAAAACTTCCCGGCGTTCCCGTTTTCTCTTCTTCACGACCTCGACGACTCTTTCTTATCTCAATTAGCTCAAAGCTTCGCACCAGTCGCACACGCACATACACAAAGTCTGCTGTGAAGAGGGATAGTAACGACGATGCTCACTTAAGCTACGGGGGGATTAGCTGTGAGGAATGAAGCTCGATCGTGTCCAGCTAACGGGGATCATCGTTGCTTCGATAAGAATACAGCTACTGGACTTTACGTTCGAGAGGGAGCGCAGCGATAAACCTGCGACTAACGAACGCTTAACATTATAGTCTTCATCAACATCTACGTCTCTTCCTTGAGGTTCTTCTGAATTATCGGTATTGCAGTAGATCCTAGATTATCTCTACTGCAGCAGATGTTAGTCATTAGTATCTTTGCTTTGTTGATCATCTTTATTAATGTTAATCGTTTGTGGTTACCGAAAGGTGCAACTAATGAACGATTAACATAGTCATAATCAACATCTACGTTTTTTCTTGACATTTATTCAGATTATTTCTCGGGCAGTAGATTCTAGACATTAATGCCATTTCTTTGCGTTGTTGTTCATCCTTGTTCTATGAGTCATTGATATGCACAGTTGACTCTTGATATAATTACGCGATCATATGAAGGGTCAGCTGCGTAAAATTGAAGCTCGTAAATTGTTCATCACAATTGTTGTCTGATCAAATCAATTGATTATAATTTGGTCATCATTACAGTTGTAAGTTGCAAATATGAATTGAATATAAATTATCAGTGAGGAATGAAACTCGATCGGGTTTAGTTAAAATAAGGATCAATGTTGTTTTGATAAGATGTAAGCTGCGGGATTTTATGTTCGAGAGAGAATGCAACAATAAAGCTGCGACTAACGAAAGCCTAACATTATAGTCTTCATTCATCTATGTTGTTTCCTGATCTGTTGCATCATCGACATCTATATTGTTTCCTTCCATTCTCCTAAATTATTATCGGTCGGGCAGTAGATTCTAGCTTACATACAGGTCTTGATACTTGTGTAGTGAGGGTAAGTCGCTTAAAATAATAAATTTAATTTCTGTTCCGGCCACTAGGAGCGCCAGCGGTACGGTAAGGCTGTGTGCGAGCGAAACAGAACGATGCCGTTACCTCTTACTAACCCTCATGAACGAGTCACTTCTTGAAATTCCATATTTGTATAATATGCGTGAGAATTAAATGAAATTCGAATCAAAATGGGTGTTGCACCATTATTTTTCGCATATCAACAGGTTCCCGCCACCCTGTCGGATTAGGCAACCGTGGACACAACCACTTTTCTACCGCAAAACGACCGGTTGCCTTTGGCCGTACAAACTACCACAAAATGACTATGAAACAACCGATATCAGTTTTGATTTTGAGAAGAAAAATAGGGTCGGTTGGTAACTGGTTGATTTACGGTAGCAATATCCCATAGACAACCATCATACGGCGTTTCAACGGGCACTACCGGAAACTACTAAAATGGTTGAATAGCGGTTACAAAGCGGTTATTTTCATGGCGTTTTCCAACCGTCGTTTTTCGGTTGTTTTGGAGTTGCGGTGATCCGATAGGGCAACTTAAGACAGCTTCTAAAAAGCCCGCAAGATGAACATAAATCATTTTCGCATCTCTTCAATGACAGTAAACGAGTGATTCAACTCGATAACAAAGATGAGTGTTAACAACGATGGTTAATTACGTTTTTCGTCATATAACGATTTTACCAATCACAGCAAGTAACGCAAATTTAGAGGTTGTGTTCGCAGCATTACTCTCCCACAGCGCCGAGTAGCGGTAGCGTTGAGAAACAAAAAATTTAGCGCAATCGTTCTCCTACACCACGCGAAATTGGATGGTTTCAAGACCTGTATGTAAGTCCGTGATTCTAGCAATTAGTGACACTACTGTGCTTTGTTGCCGATGTGATTAATTAGTGATTAATAAGTGAATTTGAATGATTGCTTTGTAACTTCCCATAATTTGGGGTATTAAATTGTTGGTTAAGGAAAATTGTTGTCTGACTGAGCCAAATGATTATAATCTGGCCAATATAACGACTGTAAGTAAAAAATATGTATTGACTGAGATCAAGTGCCACCGAATCAATTGTGGGTTCAAGAAATTTGTTGATTGGTTCAACCAACTGATTACAGAACTGACATCATGCGCAGAGGGAAAAAAGTGAAATGTTGAAGACAAAATTAAATACATGAAGTTCCAATAATACAGTTTGTGGATAATTTTGTTGTGCATTAAGATGTGAATGATATTGAATTGTCAACTTGAATGATTTACACCTGACTCCTCCCCTTATGACATATTTGAATATCAACTGTAATATACCAGTATACTCTTTGAATTTACATGAAATTACATACAATTACCATTACGTATTCTTTCACTGTGAGCTGATTATTCATTTGCCCGTATCCGTATTAACTTTTACATTAAAATTTCTCGTCGATTGTCTAAATGATTGCCGACAACTCTTCAAGTATGTGTTTCTTGCCTCAGAAGTGAAAATTTTGTGGCCCTGAGGGGTCACGGATATATTTTGTGCGTAAGCATGCTTATTCCTATGTGGAGGAAAGAACGAAGGGAATTATGATCACCGGACAATACTGATCACCTTAATTTTGCGTTAACTAGTGATTATATCGAACTTTTTTGCTCGGTCAGCTTACATACATGATGACCAGCTAATTCAATTAAAATTTATACTTAAACCGACTAATTTTAAACAAGGATTTTGCAAATTACAGTCATTCTAAATCACAGTTGAAATTTTCCCATATAAAAACGTTGACGGTAAAAATAATTGAATTTTTTAAATTTGCTTCAATGTCATTGCAGAAGTAGAAGCTTGAAGATATTTGCATCTGCAAAATTTACTACTTGTGGCAGCTATCACTTTGTAACTCTGCGGTGAATTCATATATTTCGAAGGCAAATTTTTTCATTTTTTATTCTCTCCAGGACATTTTTTCGGTTTCTTTTCGATGATTCTGGAAATGTAGCCGTCATTTTCGTCTTTTTTTCTTTTTGATTATTGTCAACAGTATCTTTTCACCAGTTTGTTCAATAACTTTATTTTTAGGGCAGTTTTTTTATTGTTCGAAGCATTTTTTTTAGTATTTCATGTTTGGTGATTCTGCAAAAGTAACGTTGATTTTTGTGATTCTGTTGTTTATTATCAGCTGAAGGGTGTCACCTATTTGCGCAATTCATACTTCTCTAACGAACGGTGTTTTTTCAAATTATCTCATGATGGTTATTTTGTTTATTATGATCTTGAGAAATGAACAATTATTTTCTATGGTTGTGAAAAATTATCAGCCACTTTTTCACTTTTGTTCGTGTAATATAATCGTACGTGAGGACGAGCCTTCGCAAGATTTCTGGAGAGGCTTGGCATCTTCCTTTAAGCATTTTGTTGTGCGATTTTTTTTATGCTTGTATTTTTTAATACGATTCGTTATAATCTAAAAAATATTACAGCTGACTGCTAATTTTGCAGAATAATCGTAAAAAACTGTACAGGTGGCCTGGAGATATTCAAGAAATGAACAAATCTGTCTTGAAAACAAACTTACTAAACAAACTGGTGAAACTTTACAGCAGACAATAAGCAAAAAATTACGAAAATTACTGCTACTTTTGCGGAATCATCGGAAAAAAAAAACTGAAGAAATAGCCCGGAGATAATCAGAAACTGATCAAATCTAGCTTCAAAATAGATGAATTCACGGCAGGGTTACAACGTTATAACTGACAAAAGTACGGAATTTTGCAGAAGCTCATCTTCAAGTTCATTAAAAAAGCACCTTAATTTTATTTTACATTCAATCTAATTAGTTTATGCCTAAAAGCCGCCAGTCTTTTTTGACAGTGTATTTCTCAATTGCGAATGCGTCTGACGATTAATAAACAAATGCATCCGAGCTTTATAAACGGTACATTAAATTTCAGGACAATTTCGGAAAAATATAAATAATCCTTAGGGACTGCGATTACCTCGTTCTTCACGATATAGAGGCTAACAGCCAACAGACCTTGCGGACAAGGTGTTGCTGAGCGTTTTGCTTGCGGTGGGGAGCCGAAAGGAAGGATTCCCCTGCGGTACGTGTGGCAAACATCACCTGGACGAGGTGCACGCGCCTCTCGTGCGGGAGTTTCCTCCACCGTATCTATAAGCAGTCACGGCAGCTCAGCTTGATCTTTCCCTTTCGTTCTTCGGATCGCAGACGCATCCAGCGAAAGGGAAACTGTTCGGCTGTCTGCCGATTTCCGCAACCTCATCGTCGTCACTTCCGTTCTCCGATGCATCACGATATAATGCATTATATATATATACATTATATATCGTTGCGATGCATCGCAAATCCATTGTCACCCTCTCGATGGCGTTTTGTGGGGTTTTACCATTGGTCGCTTTTATATGGCCAAAGTATTGTTGCCTCCTCGATTTTCGAGGGCGCAATATAATGCAATAATGCAACCGTAACTCGAGGCACGAGCCTATTCTAATGTCCATACAATTTTGCTGCTGTTGAAGCCTTTACCTTGGAGAATTAGGCAACTGCGAAAGACTATTCTTGGAAAATTTTCGGTCGATGATCTAATGCGAGAAAAATAGTCACCGCCATGAAAATCCTTTCAACCCGCCCACGTTCACGACTTGGGCGAATTGCAATTCGATTATCGTTACGGGGAATCTGAACTTACTACAAAAGCTGGATTTCAAGGGTTGCCCAAGTCCTCGACTTGAATGAATGTTGCGAGAGTTGACGAACGATTTTTGACTATTGAGTTGTGATGGGGTCAGAATGAAAGAGGAGGGATCTTGATTTTTATTTGAAATTGGGAAAAAGAATTACGGCGTCAAGTATGTAGCACACTCAAATAAATAAATAGTTATAGTTCTAATGGTTTTTGCATTTTTATGGGCTCTTGATTTATTCATGGTAATGATTTTTTGGGTTATTGGACTCTTTTTTAAACACGAAATAATCGATACTCGTTAATTATTCAATTTTCAATTCTTAATGCATTTTTCTGCCGCGAAGTTAAAATACAGGTTGCATTCTTAAAGGATCTTTCCAGTGTGACGGTGTTACATTCATAAATGACACAAAACGATTTTTATTGTTAATATATAGACATTTTTGTTATTGAAAATATCGTTGTTTTTAACACTGCCTTAATGGTGAACATTGTAGGGGTCGCAAATTTTATCTGAAACAAAAAACCCAACGGATTATTAATTAGTGTGCGATTGGTCATGGCCCTATGGAGGCTTTTTTATTTTTTTTCAAAATTGGCAAAATGGCGGCGGTTTGAACAAAAAGTACCGATTTTAGCCGTTTTTTTTTACAGTTTTTCGTTAAAAAAAGAATAGAAGATTTTTCAGAAAAATGCTTCCATAGCGCGATGAAGAATCTAATTAAGAATATTCTCCTAAACTTTGGAGACGATCGGTTGAAAACTGTTCCCTGGGGAATGTCCACCGTTTTGAAAAATGGCGTTTCGAAAAAAACGCGTTCAAAGTTTCGAGTATAAAAATTTCATATAAATAGTATACTTACGACTAATCGGTGATTCCAGTTTCATAGAGTATACATTCAGCTTTCTGATTTTGCTAATTTTCCTCCATTATCTCATATCGTTGATCTGTGCGCGCCTCTTTACTGTCGAAGGAGCGTCGACGGATCGCATACTTGGCAGCGGACGCTGCGGCTGCTGGACCAATTATCGCACCCATATTTTCCGTAACTTTCAAAATTGGATCATAACCTTCGTTGAAAGTGCAGGTCATGATTTCCACGATTTGTTTTCCGTTGAAAATGTATTTTGGCGCTAATTCTAATTATTTATTCTATTATTTTCCGTAACTTTCAAAATTGGATCATAACCTTCGTTGAAAGTGCAGGTCATGATTTCCACGATTTGTTTTCCGTTGAAAACGTATTTTGGCGCTAATTCTAATTATTTTGCATATTCGCACCCATACATCGCTCTAGCAAATCATTCACGGTTATATCTTCATAAATTCCTCAAAACTTCTCAGAGGTATAAAGCAGTAAATATAAGGCAACAAAAGAATGAAAACTGAACGTGGAGACGAAGCCGAGGGTCTCTGGCGCGCCGTCCGCGCCAGGTCACTCGCTACTGCTCCTTATCGTCTTCGCTAAAAATGGCTATTCCCAGCGAAATATTTCGAAATTCGCATTAAAAATAAGAGAGAATGTTGTTGACTGTATATACCGATGAATAAAACAAAAAAAATCGATTTTTTTCACACTGGAAAGATCCCTTAAGGACATTTAACGATTTTTTTATTTTTTCCCGAATTTTCCAGATAAAACTTGAGACCTGAAGGCTATGATCGTTTCAGAAGATGGCGATTTACACCAAAAACTATTTTCTTTGCATATCTTTAAAAGAAAATCTTTATTTTTTATTGAAATATTTTCGAACATTACCAAAAAATTACAACTCTATTCCAACATTATAATTCTGTTCAAAAGGCATCCTATAAGTAAATTTCATAAAAAGACAACGAATGTGAACGTAAAAATTCAAAAAATTTAATTCTCTTACGGTTTTGATTTCGAAGATTTCAAGAATGAATTATTTCATCGGACAGATAAGGGACCCTTAGAAGGTTTAGCAGCACAAATTTTCAACATCGTAGGACCAGAAAGAAAATGAAAATTTGTGATCAAAGGTTTCTTCTCGATATTTCCGTATGCTTGTAGAAGGCACTCTGTAAGCAAAACGAGCCTTCTTAAGCACAAATCACCGGAGGCACCGCCTTATAATACCCATAATCGATAAATAAAGTGCTGGTCGAAGAGGCTGCATCGAGCGCCTCTTGCAGGTTGCGTCCTTGAGCGCCTCACGATCGTTATCACCTGGATCCGTCTGTAGTATACGAATATCACGTACAAACCGCACAAGCGCCAGAAGCCACGAGAGCATAGGCACCATCGTCGGTAAAATGTCCACGTAAACTCGGTAGCCGAGATCTGAGAGCCGATCTCGCTTTTGCTCGTGCTCACAATCTCTCTTATTCAGTTCAGCGCGTGGTTGTGAGGTATTTTTCCCTGAATAAGAATCGAGTGCATTTCGACTGGAGCAGGCAACAACGTATCGCACTTTATCCTTTCATTGCATGCGCGCGTTTTCAAAGTCTGGTTTTACCGATTCCTCAGCTGCAACCATTTTTTTTCGATTGAAAAGCTGCATGTAATTTACTCGAACCCCAGAAATCACTACTTTCGTTCAGAAATGAACCGCATACGATTTCTACCGTTGCGATAATAGAGAAAAACATTTTTAACCAGTCTTTACTTTTACCGATCTTATCACCGTATCGAAGTTTTCGATGTATCACCTCGAATTTTGACTTTTCTTTCCACATAATCACATTTAGCTGATCATTGTTATGAATTAGTGTTAGTTTCTACCGATTTTTCCATTAAATACCGATCTATTGGTATACTTATTTATGTAATCTATCCATTACATGCCGATTTATGTATCAGAATAACTGAATGCAATTGTATAGAATCTCAAATAACAACCGAAGCACAGGCAATTTGTACCATTGTAATCGTTAAGAAAATTATTTTTGGTATCACAACTTTTACCGATTTCTCTGCTGAGTATAACTGCCTCAGGTACCATCGTGTTTTATTTTATCCGTGCGCTCAACCACTTTCGATTCCCGATGATTAGCGGATATTTGAAACAATGCCGTAAGTTTGATTTTACCGATTTCTCTGTAGCATCGAATTTTTTAAACCATAAATCTTAATGCAACACAGTCAATTGGCGGCGCAATATATCCCGTTGTGTTACTTAATGAAATCGTAATCGAGGCAGTTACAGATTTCTTCGACATATGGACGTTTTTCGATCGCATCATGTCGTTGTGGCCTTTTTTCCATGTACAAAACGACTTTCAGCTGCCGATCGGTGTCGAATATTTGAAATGATGTAAGAACCCTGGTTTCACCGATTTCTCCTATAAAGTTCCTGCGATATGATCCAGTAAACCTCCAGTAATCACTTTAGTGTCGCCCGAGTCTGAAGAGATTCTAACATTGCAAAAATGACGTAAGCTATTTTACGGTTTTGTGTCTCTCAACAAACTTCCTCAGCATCTCACCACTTTAGATTACCGATCGATATTAACAATTATGTAAACGTTGCAGTCATACCGATTTCCAACATAAATCCAAGTTTGTAGATCCAACAAATTTATATAACGAAATCAAACTGAAACTCTTTTGTAGAAAAAGATGAAGAAAGATAAAAAGTTCGTGATGAAAATCGATCGATTGAGGTAAGTATTACACATAATAAGAACTTAAAAATTTATTTTATCGCCCAATATTCATAAGGACCATTAATTGACGATGTCAGAGCTTAATCATCGAAACAAACGTGCAATTAGGATTGTATTACGAGCGGCCCAGTTTAATATACGCCTGTGCGAACGACTGGTCGCACGCAAACATGGATTCAAAGTTCGTAAATCCATAAATCGATCGACACCAAGTGTCCCAACATCGTGAAGCGAGTGGAGAACGCCCGTAATCGTTAATTGCTTTTTTCAGTAGCAACGCCCTAGACATTACGGAGAATCTTTATTAAAGGCGAGGACAAGCAAAGTATAGGTCAAACGGAAGTGAGATGAAAGTGCGAGAAGGGTAACACGAAGACGTGCGAAAATATCGGTAGCGAAAGAGGCAACTTCACTGGGCAAAAATCCTCGGGTCCCATCGTAAATCTGACATTGCCCACGATTTACGAGGAGCGAGGCCATTCCCACAAGTGTGTGGCGAGTCTTACGATCGATGGCGATTCGTGAGATCTGCCATGGACGTGATCGAGACGCGGAGGAAAACCGGTGACCCGTTTTATCGGAACGCTATTCTCCTGCTTTCTCAACGAATCGCCTTACCGATAATTGTTCCGCTACGTGACTCAACATGGCCCTTCGTGACATGGGAGAATGGCACTTTTTTCGAATTATCATACACCGATCAAATAATTAAAATTGTCCGATATCCATGAATAAATTAATATAACCTAATTATTTTTTTAAAGATTTTATCAAAAAGGCTATAAAGTACAAGCTTGCGCGTGGCTTAGTATATTTTAGTTTCTAGAAGTCAAGGTCACATCTATGGGGAAGTATGCCGATTTATTTTCATTTCCGTACAGATAACGTTTTGTAAAAAGTCAAAAAGATAGAGGAGAAGATAGAGGGGTTCACTGGACCAGGAACATTTCTCCTTAGAAAGGGTAGTTTCTAGCCGGAAGCTAGTACTACATCGCATCTAAGCCGTTGGAAGCTCTATTACTAATAATATGTAATTAATTTATGAAATGGATTCAAATTTGATTAATCGATGAATATGAAAATATCTCCCACACTCATCACTAGTTGAATTTTGTAATTATTATAAATAAGTAAGTTTTATTTGTTGAGAAGAACGGCTGAGGTTAGTAAATAGCTAAAGCAGCGAATTCCATAATAATGGCCATTCTGGGTTTAAAGGTTTAAATTTATTTGTATTGGCTGTTTCAGCTATTCGCTATTTTGCCTTTCATCCAATTAAAATCTAATCGAAATAGTGAATGACTAAAATAGCGAATTTCATAATGATGGCCATTGTAGATTCAGACGTACATTGTAAATTCGATATTTTGATCTTCACCCGCAAAAATATGCAAAATAAATTAAGATGTTTTCCTGTGCAATGTAAGTCTCAGTTTGGCTTAATTGGTAAATGGGAGAGAAACGAGAATCAAATGTCGGCATTCTTGAAATAAATTGATAAGAGTGTCCGAATCTTGTAAAACAGGAATTCTGGTTGCAGCCGTAATTTGGTTGCAATTCACCTGCAGTGAGCAAAAGTCTTGAATCAACGACTCTCATATTCGTACTCGGCGGGACTACGCGTGCAAGCAATTATCGTCAATTACCGCGGAACGAATGAAAGAAACGGATGTAAGAAGTCATCGAAACCGATATTCCATCTATAAGAGGCACGTACGAACGCTCGTAAAAGGAAGGTGCGTGAATGCCTCTTCAGCTTTAGCGAAGGTGGCTCGTATAGACGTATCAGAAATAAGAGAATCATCGATCGAACGTTCCATCCCCGAGATTCCGATCTTTTCGTGAATGCTTGCTGCTGAAACGGAAGAGACCAATGGGACAAGTGCAATTCGCTGCGACATGTCGTCCAATTTATTCAATTTTTCTGATTCTCATTTTGTCTTGCGGCAAGAAACGAGACGACAAACACACAACGACGGATCCAGCACAACTTCGTTGACGAAGATGCCTGCGGTACTCGCCGACCTCGAATCTCTCTGCAAGCTACATCGACCCTATTGCGAGAATTCTTAAAAATAATCATAATTGCTGACTCACGCGCAATGTATCGTCAGACACTGGCGGCAGAAGTTGTTTATACGTCGTCACGTTTACGGACTCGAGATCAGATGACATTTATGACAGAATTGACAAGCCAGAGAAACTGCTACTCTCCCGTTTTGAATCATTGATCAGTTTTTGGAATATACTCGATCTTGGATGAGCAGAAGGCTGCACAGTGGAATATTGAAAATTTGGCATCCCTAAATTTTTTTAAATTTATAAAACCACTTTTATGTGGAAGTATGTTTATATCAATGTTGGCTTCGTTGTAGAGGAAACTTCATCAAAAGTGTTGAATAATGGGGAAGCAATTTGGAAATTGCTACCGTCTTTCTTAAAATTCAAAGTGTCGTGAAATTTTATCCGATTTACCGATTTTTGTCCAATTTGTACCACGATAGTCTAAAGTACAGTCCTTTTGCAAAATCAGTACACCAGTCATTTTCAGAGCCGATTACAATTTATTGTTAAAATCTCTCTCGTGTCTTCCATTCATGAAGTTCTATAACATTGTCATAAATCTCTGGTCTATGGTATATTTTTTCCCAACCATTGAATCTCAGCACTTGTCTCTACCACAGATTTATGGGTAACCCGATTGATGGGGGCCATGCAGGAGATGTGACCAAGGTGTCATAAGATGGATACGAGTTAGCTTACAGCTCGGAGACTTCACAGACTGTGGGAAACCAGGCAAGAAAGTGTCTTGCAGCAGTCCCTCCACTGTGTATTCCTTTGCACAATGGCACTTGTCGCCAAAGTCATTTCGAGTGTCATTTGCGCAGACCCTCAAATGAAATCAAACGCCCCAGGTCATAAACCCTGTCATATCGCAACGAATCAATGAGCAACGACTCCATGAGTGAGAAACGGCAACAAAAAAACTGGTGATACAACGTAAATGGCACGTCCACTCATTTTCCATCGCATTTTTTGTTTTCTCTATTCTCCTTCTGCCCCGAAATCAAGGAAGAAGAAGTGAACGTAGATAAAGGAACTAAAAAGGCACGTATGAGTGTCGAGCCTTCAAAAAATGTATATATAGAACGTTTTGTACGCAGTGTGACAATGCGGTCACAGTAGCAATGGCTACTTGCTTAATCCTTTAACATCTCATTGAAATTTAAATCCAATTAGAAATCCATAATAAAAATCGATTTATAGGACGAACATACCAGTGGATGAACACCTGCCAATGAATGGACGGTCTAGCACAATTAGTTGTTTATTAAGAGAATGGTAGATAATGTAATAACGACAGGTTTATTTTTAGTTTCATTGTACATTTAGAGAGATCGTTTTCTCATTAGATGAACTCTCAACGTTTACTATGTTGAAGAAAAGATACAAATTCTCGCGCTCGAGCCCAGTCATCTCGGAACACCAAAAATCAAATAGTGAGGTGCGTAGCTAATCATCGCTCCTAAAATAAGACTTTCGATACATGAAAGGACTTATTTTAATAAGAGATCAACACATGAAAGGACTTATTTTCACGCGTCCTGGCAATGGCAAGTCGTCCATTCACTGGGGTTTTCTCCATTTTCGTGTTCAAACTGTGATATAAACTTTATCATGAATCAAACGCCGTTTACAATTATACGAATGGAAAGAGTACATTCTAACAAATCTAATGGTCTCAAAATAGTCAGTCATGAAGTTTTTAACACTGTCAAAGTCCTTCGGTCCAAGGAACCTTTTTCTCATCTATTGAATCTAAGCACTTGTCTCTACCATAGATGACCCGATTTATAGGGGCCATGCCGAAGACGTGAGCAAGGTGCCATAAGATGGATACGAGTTAGCTCACAGCCTGAGGACTTCTCAAACTGTGGGAAACCAGGCAAAAAGGTCTTTGCCACTGTGTATTGCTTTACTCAATGGCACTTGTCGCGAAAGTCATTTCAAGTGTCATTTGAGCTGACCTTCACATAAAATCAAGCCCTCCCGGTCATAATCCCTGTCATATCTCAGCGAATCAGTGAGCAGTGATTCCACGAGTGAAAAAAAGAGAAGAAAAAAACTGGTGAGACAACTCAAATAGCACATCGACTTCTTTTCCGTCTCATTTTTATAACCATCAGTCTTCTCATCTCATACACTTTATTCCTTCAGTCTTTCCTCTCGCTTTCTTTGGCATTCTCCTTCTTCCCCGAAATCAAGGAAGAAGAAGTGAACGCAGATAAAGAAACTAAGAAGGTGCATTTGGGTGTCTGGCCCTCGAAAAGTTCGTAAATAAAACGTTTTGTAGCCGGTTTGGCAGTGCGGTTGTGCTGGCCCACCTCCCACAGAAAGGGCTACCTGCTTCATCTTTCTCCATCTCATTTTCACTAGTTTTTCTCTGATTCGTTTCTTCTTTCTCATTCTTAGGGTCCTCGATCCTTGTGCCCTTCCGTTTTCTCGCCAGCACCGTGCAGTCTCGATGGGTGCCCTTCGCTCGCTTGTGCCTGAGATCTTCATTCACCCCTCGAGAAGGGCCAACACCACGTGGGGGTTGCTTGTGCCATTGACTCGGGGTTCCTCGATGCCAGGAGGACCACTGCCACGTTTACTATGGCGCATGGGGACACAATGGCCACCGTGAAAGGCCCAAATCTCTTCGTACAGATGTAATCGCCTGGGAATCCGCGAGAATCAGTGTGAGCTCCTTCTCTCGAGTTTTTGATGTATCTTTTTTTATTTCATCTCTTTTACCAGTAGCTTTATAGTATTTTCGTAGTATTATTGTGTACAAAGTATTCTCACCATTACTATCATGGGAATTGTAATGTGTCTGTGTAAATACATGTATATGTAGTTGATCCAAAGATGAAGACAGCGTATGCGTCTTATTCTTCGCTTCTGGTAGCGTGTGGCACAGGTAAGATGTGCGCACGACCCATATTAGTGATCCATCACTCGGTCAATAAAAGCTCACCGTCTTCGTGACTTTTCAGGAAGATACAAAAACGAATAACACACGCACTCGGTATTGGGGCTCGATCCCACATTAATCTGCCGTCCGTGGGATCAGATAAGAAATCCCTGGCACCTTCTTTTTGGAACTTTTTTTCCGAGTGGGCGAAGTCTCACTTCTGTCTGAGGGTAACGCAGATCTTATCCTGAGTATTGAGGTGATTAACACAAATTTTTGGGGCTTTGGGTACATCTCAGTAATTCGACTTTGAGTGATCTGAGATTGAATTTAGGTCCTCATGTTGGGTAAAAATAACCTATATCTATTTTGTGGACTTCTCTTTCTCGGAGTGCCACATCTTGAGAATATTTTTGAATACCGTTTTGGAAGTTGCGTGGGGGCAACTTTTTTCACCTTAGTAAAGGAAGGGGAACAATAAGGCATTTATGACTGTTCACGTTACTCCATTCCTTCAGAATTGATTTTCTTTTTGTAAGCCTTCCGATGAATGAACCTTTTATTTCTTGATGTATACGTGACCAAAAATTAATGTAGTGTTATTGACAATTCGAAAACATTAAAATTTGTACATCATATTAAAATTAAAAAATTAGACTCGTAAGTGTCAAAATCCGAGAAAAAGATCCACTTGTCCATCTAACGAATCTTAGATATCCGACTGCTATTATCGAATTTTACTACCATTTCTAACATAGTCATCAGAAAATAAAACTCTCGGGTTTTTAAATGAACTTCGGAGTTTTTTTTTTAGTGAACTGGAATCAAGCCTCGGTTGTAACTTTGGATCAAATCGACGAAGAAACATTCGATGATATTATTCGGGTTACATTTTTCGGTGAACCCAAAAAGCGTAATTTTAATTCATCACCTTATCCTGAAAAGCATATATTCTATAATGTTCTGCATGTGCACTGTAATTTTTAAGTTCCTACACATTTCCGATAAAAATTTGTTTACGTTGTATTTTTAAAAAAAAACCTATCACTTCATTCATGATGCATATTTCCAGAGCTTCGCGGGAGGGCCTTAAGGGCCTTAAGTCTCATTGATCCCAATGGACCCATTGGTCGGGATCTTTCTTGATGTGAGGGGCCCAAAACGAATGCTGTAGAGCGAGAAGGACGCATAATCGCTGAAAGGAGGAAGATGGAGCGGTGAGTGACAGGTCGTTGGTGCGGGTGACAAAATGGATCTATTCGACTGGGCGACGAGAATTTCTTTTCGACGCCACATTTATTTCCATCCATACACCGACTCTCGATTTTTTTTCTCGAAAGATCGAGCGATCTTGGAAAAACCGCTTTACGTAACGATCGATCGATCACAAACTGACCCTTTTTATACCATTGCAATTGTACCTGTCCCTTAATTTTTCTCACACAAAGCAAAAAAAAAAAGGTAATTTTATTTCCCATAAAAAGCCAAGAATTCCAATGTAAACGATGTATATTCTTGCGGGAATCGTAAATGATTGATTTCACTGTTGACTTGGATGCTCAAATTATTATCATTATTATTAAAAAGCGTAATTTATATAATTCAATAATAAGATGAAGGTTGCGCAAGTGAGTGAAGAAAAAATGCATGTGCAGCGAAAAAAAAAAATAAAAAAACCAGACGAAAACGTGAAAGCACAGGTATTATTAGCAATTATTGGAGAGACACATCGAAATTGTGGGCACTAGAGAGTTTAAGCAGAAGCAAGCTGTTACGCTCTCGTGTGTCAAAAAATGCCGGAGCTGATATAAAGCTCGTAAATTATCCGGGTGAGCCGTACACTGGTTCGATCGACGCGCCTGGTGTACGCGGTAAAATTAATTGAAACAATTACCCTTGTCGGGTGCACAGGGCGCAGCTATATACTTGTCTTTATATAGGGCACGTAAAAACTGACGGCGCGAGGCGGGATATAATAGTACCTGACACGGCCAGCATCACATATTAATATTCCAACTGATGATTATTCCTGGTTTTTAGACGACCTGACAATTTTGAGTAATGCATTTACCTCAACCAACAAATGTGAGAATAGGTGTCGGCTGAAACAGACGACGAGTTGTCACTCGTCATCTGTCTTTGCTTTCAATCTTTTAAAGGAATACTTAAATCTGGTCAAAGAATTTTCGGGACAGGTTCAGTATGTGGCACTCTCTGTCAATGCAGCCACTTTTTCTCGACTATTTCCGATCTGCCCCTTAATTGATTATATCTACCATGCAATTGGTTATAAGTACCACTGGCTCTCTGTGCGCATTTTTTATAAATCTAAACATTAATATGGGTGTACGTTGTTGGACAATCTGACAATTTTGAGTAATATACTTATCAGCACATGTTATCACACCTCGTCTGTCTTTGCTTTGAAACGTTGAACGGACTGTCTTCCCATCTGCCCCATAATTACCGATATCGAAGTACTGCTGACTGTATGTGAATTTTTACAGACTTTTTATCCAACATGTAAGGAAATGCCATTTTTCAAAAAATGTATACAAAATAAGAATAACATTTCTTCCCTCTCATTTATTCGCTTTTTAGTAACGTACTTCCCCATAGAAAATTTTTTGTAAAGAATATAAATAAAATCAAGCAGCTATATTCAAGATCTACGGTGCAACAGTTATAGCTTTATCGTTAGAGAGAAAAATTTATTTTTCAATTTGATTTTAATCCTTCAAAATATGGTGTCAGCGTGTGACTGATAAGACGCCCCTTAATTGATAAAATATTTCTTCTACCATAAAAATGGTAATTCTTGGTTTGTGTTCCCAAATAGTTAATTATACACGAGGCAATAAATCTCGTGTATTCGATGGAGCTTGTTATTATTATTTTTTTTATATACTCAATTAATTCACTTATACACGCTTGCCGGCTATTTTCCTCGTTTTTTACAGCTGTCACAGCGATGCCTCGCCGAGGGAGAAACGTCGCAATCTTAAGGAGGCCGCTGTAACCTCCTCGGATCAACCTTTAGGGCAAACGACTCCATTGATTCCGGCAACCATCCTTCAAGGTAGTGGCCAGGAAAACAAGTGGTTGTGTTTGATCAGCCGTATAGTTGTTTTTCGCTGGCTAACGAGATTTTAATGATGATATTTTGTGTGTCAGAAAATGCATTTTTTGCGAGCTCATATGCAGGAAAACGAATTAATTTTGGTTACAGAGGTTGCTCAGGGTAAGGAAGAATTTCCGATACTGTCCCACTTTCTGACACCGACGATAAATTTATATCCGTAGTAAATAGAGTTTTTTAAAAATATTTTGAAAATTACGGGCAAATTGAAGATAGTTTTTTACTCTAGAAGTAAAAATAATTTTATCAACGATTTTATATTTAAATTTAATAGTGACAGTTACGACTGATGTTTCAAGGGTTCTGAGCAACATTCGTAGTCCGAAAACACTACAGGACTGGAATAGTACTTTACGATACTTACCGTGACAAAACTTAAATTACACGACTAAAAACACGTTTATCGCACGAGTATCGTACAAAATATTATTTCACAAGGTACGACAATGGGGCTTTATGCGCGCGAAACGTACGTAAAACCGCGTTTCTCGCACCCAGTGAAATGAATGCCTTTTTTGGAATCTAGGACACTCAAAACATGCATCTCTATCAAAATCTGAGAGACGATTTTTATAGCTTACAATATTATTTCTCTTACGTACTTATGCTTTTGCTCGTAGAGAAAACTTGGTTTCGTAAAAAAAAAAAAAATCCGAAATTTTGATGTCAGGATACACTCGAAATGGCCCAAAACATCGAACAAAGAGGTGTAGGAAAAATGTCTGTCTGTTTGTAAATGTGTGTGTGTTTGTGCAGATATTTGTGTGACCACGATAAATGTCGTAATTTTAGATGTATATTCGTCAAATTTGGCACGCACGTAGGCTATTATACAACAACGTTTTGAACTATAGTTCACGCAAATCGGTTAAAAAGTACCATTTTACAGCTTTTTGAAAGTGTTGAAAATATGGTTATTAGTTTCGCAAATTATGAGATGTCAGGCTGAAATTTTATACGTAAATGAACTACCATCAAACCATTATGTGTTCAAAAGTTGACGAGAATCGGCGGGATGCTTACAATTTAATTGCAATTTCAATATTTTTTTCAATGTCTGCAAATAATTCAACTCCTTTAAGTTCAGCTATATCCGGCTGCAATATTCGACATGATTTCACAATGATTGATTGTCAATCATGAATTAAGTCAAATGAACTGTTGATTTGTCGGAAAATTCGAATTTCGTGAAAGAATAAGAAAAAAAACCGTTTTGAAAAAAAAAACACACACACAAGTTTTTGTAATTTCTCACCGATTTATCTTAACTTTGGTACGCATATAGACTCTCTCCAATAAAGATTTGAGTACAAATTTGACGCAAATCTGCCGAGCGTTTCAATTTTTTTTTTAAATCTCGTTTGCTCGATCCCTTGTGCAAATTACGAGATACCGAGTTCAATTTTGAATTTTGGGGAATGCCTTCCAGAAATAAACAATCCTGCAGTGTAGAACCTTGCAAATTGCTTCCTCATTAATTTTTGCCTTTTTACAAATCTTCCTGTATGAAAAAGCCAAAATCTTTGTAAATGGAAACAAAAATAATGAGGAAGCAATTTGCAAGGTTCTACTTTGCAGACTTGTTTATGTCGTGAGAAAGTAAAAACTTTTTATCGTGGCAAAAATTTCGATTTCCAAAAATCAATAAAAATCATAAGTTGGCTTCTCCAAAGAAAGTTTTTAAAAATTACAGCGTCCTTTTAGCATATTTAGACAATATTAAAAACCCTAAGACGTATCGGAGCGGGTCAGGGTTGCACATTCACCGAGTTCGCCAGGATTATCTCGTACACACGTTGCCAAATAAATCAATCTCACATAACAATTCAATTTCGATGTACCCAGCGAAATAAACATCAATGCGATTCGAACTGATGGAGAAACTTGCTTTCAGCGAGGGGTCAAAAGTCAATTTTCTTGAATATTGCATATCTTGCCTTTGCCAATTAATATTTATTATTATTGCACATAAATCAACAAATATTTTTCGACGTCATTAGCGGCGCAGCTGCCTCATGGATTTTTCTATTTTGCGTACCACTTGGCATTGAATCTCGCAATTGAAAGAGAAACTGAGTAATAATAATATAAGTTACAAGGTGAGAGTTGTGATTTTTCAAACTCTTCAATCATTCTTCCTCGGCTTGGTGAAATCACCTGGCGTTCGGTAATTACAAGGGAGTCGATCTTTCGGTGAAAATACAATGATCGTTGTTATTAAGTACAATCACACCAGTTAATTCAGAATTTTTTCACGTAATCATAATGTACGTTAATATGGATGAGGATCCATTCTGATGGATTTTTCTTGATTCTTAACAAATTTTAGCATGCACGCATTTTGTATGTTTTCTGAATTATGCTGACAGAAGATGCACCTGCACAGCTTCGACGCACCACAAGCAGATGGAAGTGTCTGAACCATTATCTCAAGGACATACCACGTTGCAATCATGTCCTGCACTTACATCTGTTGTGATCAGCGATAGAACAGTTATTGTATTAATAGTACACTTTTAATGGGAAGTTAAAAAATTCCATCTAATCTGACATATGAAATTGAGTATATAGTCTGGATACATTGTATCGAGAAGTTTTATACAATTTTTATATAAACCCAAAAATTAAATTGGATCTATCGATAGTTTGTATACAAAATGGATATACAGTGCACAACTACAATTTATTTTATAATATAAGGAACTTAGAGATAAAGAATTAATAAATGTTTGAGAGAGCTAAGTAATTAATCAGTGATCTGCAAACTATTAATGCTAAATTCTATGCTTAAAACTATTTTTTTAAATATGCTTCATATCAAAATGTGATTATTGGATTTGCAAGGGTTTATACTTTTATGACAATTCAAAAGATTCTTTAACTTTAGAAACAGGTTTACATCGTTCTATGAATAGTTTGTATACAAAATGAATATACGGTGTACAACTACAATTTATTTTATAATATAAGGAACTTAGAGATAAAGAATTAATAAATGTTTGAGAGAGCTAAGTTATTAATGAGTGATCTGCAAACTATTAATGCTAAATTCTATGCTCAAAACTATTTTTTTAAGTATAAACAGAGAAACAGGTTTATAATGTTCTATCAATTTTTCACGTCAACATTGATGGCGTTATTGATTAGATAGTTATAATTTCGTAACAATTATCTGTAGCTTATGGAAACATACATTTTTTTGAACAAGTGTGGAGGAAATAAAAATCGTAAAAAAGATCATCGAAACGTTGATTAAAAAATCGGAAACACATTTGATGCATTGTGAGTAAATGGAGATCCGGACACGTTAAATTTGGCACAGATTTTCTTCAAATTAATTTTTTTACCTTTACTTTGCGAATTAAAATAACTGAATAAAAAATAATTTGATTCAAATTGAATAAATACATTTTTCTAAAACATTAAAAAAACAATCATTCTTTTACCCAATTTCGTAATTAAACAAACTATTTTTTCATTGGGGATTTTTCAAATTTCTGTAAAATTATTTTTTATCCCGTAGTCGAAGTCAATTAATTCTCGTGCAGCTACCGTAGGTCAGGGCACCAGTCGACGAGGGCTCGTGAAGAAGCAAAAGATAAAAATGAAGTAATAAAGAGCTGGGCGACCCGCTGACTGGAACAACCACGCGGAATCTCGACCGTGGAATCTTCACCTCGCAAACCATATACACAATAGACATACATACATACATACAAGCATACATACACACACACATACCCACCCAAAGTGAACGTGTGACTCCCCGCGGGAATATGGGCGGACAAATTATCATCCGAACGTCACAACACACAGAGCGTGCCCTTTTCTTCAAAATCGAATGAGAATCGGTGGCAGTGGTGGTGGGTCCGAGGGCTGAACTCCCAACGGCACCGGCCGGCCGTCGACCGACCGGACACTTGATTTATCGCAACTTCAACGTAGCGCCCACGTTAGCCAATAGAGAGAGAGAGAGAGAGATAAAAAAAGAAAGAAAATGAGAGAGAAAGGCTTCCTTGCCGGGGACCCCCCCACGTGATCGCGACACCTTTCTGGCTGCATATTGCTGCACCGACTGCCTTTGCAACACACTAACCTCCACTGCTCCTGATGCAGGGAATTCTTTGGTGGTCGAGGCTGCTAAATGGTCTCTCGGGACTCCTGCGAGCAGGTATATCGATGACTCCAAGACTCGAGGCGATTTCTTGCCCATTTTCATCTCCTCTCTGTCTCTCCCTCTCTTGCATTGTGCTCTCACTTGAACCTGTAGCACTTCCCTCTCTCTCTAGTCGCAGGTGAAGTCACGATACATACATCATGTATGGGTGTGTAGTAACTGCTGTATATGTGTTGGTGCAGATAGGTATAGAATGAAACGAGGTACAGCAAAGGAAAAAAAATGTTTGTCCCTCAACGAGTCGAAAATTCACACGATCGAGAGATCATTTTTTTCTTTCTCTCTTTTTTTTTCATTATGACAAGTCTTTTATGTGAAGCTGGAACTACTTTGTCACTTCTGGCTGAAGAGACTTTGCCCATTACCACCGGATCATTCTTACGATAAGAATCTCCGAATTACAGACGATGTGTAAATACGTTTTTATGCCATTGAGATTATATTTTGAGATTATTTAGTTTTTTATTATAATTTAACATTCGTAGCAAATAACGGTCACTTTTAATCCAGAAATTTGCTTGCCTAAAGATTCGATTTTTCACCAGATGAATATTTCTGCCATGAACTGGAAATTGATTCCTTCTAATTGATTTGGAAAAATTGTGATTGTTTAAAAAAAAATAGTTATTTATATTGACAATACCACTTTTTCAAGTCCTACAAACAATTCCTCTGAAAATAGCCAAAATATTTTGAAATTCATTTTTTTCAACTCCCAATTATAACACTATTAAAACATTTTTGGTTTCACCGAAAATTAAATGTTGAAGACATTTTTCTTTATTCTCTAATACCAAATTGTCATTTAACATTTTCAAACTTAATGAAGTTCATTTGAACGTTAATTGCTGGGCTTCATTATTTTTATTTTAATAAGTGAAATCTCCCCCAAAAAATATATTAATTTTTCGTTGTTGCAATCCTGCCAATCATGCAAAATCTCAAACATGACTTTTTTGAGAAAATTATTAGTATGTTTAAAATTAGGATTTGATAGAATAATAAACGATTTCGATATTTTATCTATAAATTATACTGTCACACGTTACAATATCTCGTACCCCAAAATAGCGTTGTATTTCAACATTTGATAATGCAACTTTCATTTGTCAAGCTTCTGTGACTATATTACCTTAAGAAACAGTTTGACGTCTCATTACTCACTATCAACATAATCGAATATCAATTTTCCAGCCGATGTGCGGCCTTCCGATAACCTACAAAGCAATTACTTACAATCATCATTTTTTTATCGATCAATCTGTGCATCGACGTAGAACGAAGTGCAGCTGCTCTTCCGACTGCATAAGTCGCGGGCTGCGAATGCGCAATTGCACTTGGCAATAAATATCCGTCGGTATAAAAGCTCTGCTGCAAAGTTCCGCGCACGCACGCACGCAATATAAAGTCCGTGCTTTTTTTGTAAGCTGCCATTGTTTGTCTCACCGCAAAGTACCTGTGGCGCGCTAGATCGCCGCAGCGAACAGCTGCGCAGCTGAGACGAGGTTGCATCGCTCGAAAAAGATGCGCTTGCAGACTGCACCGAAGGTGTCCACCGGTGCGCCCAGCGCTCGCATACTCAGATGACAGCGAACGATACAAGTTATTTATATTTACAAGGGGTTGCGTGATTCGTAGTAAAACGTAACTTAGTACTAAGATATTGTACGACGGACGAGATCATCGAAAATTCATACAAAGCCACTGGTGGACCTCCCGCAGTCCACCTTCGCAACATATAGGGGTGGTCGGGTTATGGGGTTCACGGGGGCACTGCCGAAAAATCAAAAGTCACGTTAAAATATGGGTTTACTGGTTGGAAAAAAAACCACTATCGGGTAGACCCTGGCATATTGCCAGTTTTGTCTTTTCACAAAATTATGTACAATAGTTTTTCGAGAAGTTTATAAATATGTGGGATTTTATAGAAATAATATCCCAGTAGGAAATAGTAATTAGGCTCGTTTTCGTAAGTAAGAACGGCTTTTTTGGCCACTTTATTTAGAAAACAAAATAGAAATAATCCTATAATGAAATATAATAATATAGTAATTGAATAAAATTATCCATGAATTATATAATTGATATTGATATAAATATTTATTTAAAAAATTGAAAAAACAATATTTTATGTCAATCGTTTTTAATTATTATATTTTACTGATAACCGAAGGACAACGCACAAAATTCTCAGGAAAAACGGTACGATGTTCTCAGCCTTTGACGCGTTTACTTTCCCTTCGTGAAGACCTTCGTGTCCAATTGCTTGTATTTTTAAGCCACAATTTTTTTTTTTTTTTTTTCGTCTCCTTTCGGTCCCTCAGGCAATTCTCGAATATTTCACGATATTTCTGAAACATTCAATTTTTTAATAATGTGTTATGTGATCCCCTCTGAATTTCGCCGAGGGACCGGATTAATCAGACAACATCCGACACGCTCCGAACTCTGACCCCCCTCGAACTCGACTCGTTTTATTATCGCGTGATACACCAACGAATTAACGTCGAATTAGTCTCGATAGGATCGCGCCATTTGGTCAGATAGAGGCCTCGTGTCTCGAGGGCACGAAAAATAAAGTCGGGGTTGCAATTATTACCGGAAATTTCAACACATCGATGCAAATTGCTGTCTCGCCGTTATCTGCATTTATTAATTAATAATTATACGCTGAATTCTAGACGTTAAATAATACCCATAAATGACCCTGCTTTCTGGGTACTCGAGTGAATCATTTTCGGCTCTTCCACATAGTCATACACTTTTTTTAAATAACGTCATTTTATTAATCGACATTTACGCAATTTGATGTCTATTCGAAAGAGTTGTGAGCAAATTTTATAGACTCACAAAATTATGTGCAATATCGTCTCGAAGAATTTACGGATACGCGAGATTTTATAACTTTTATTATGACCGTGAAGATATCGGCAAAATTTTGTGAGGAATGATATGTATTCAAATAGCTCGTGAAACAAATTCAAGATTCGTGACAATAATATTTGCGAGTAACACCAATTATTCGCGAAACACAAACGGAATTCGGTGATATCATGCAATGAGTTGGGACGATCGCTCTCTTCCCGCACCACACAACAGCCACGACGATCGGACGACTCAACTGGCCACTCACGATACAGGATCGACATACTTGATTCTTGAATATCTTCAAGAATTTTCCATCAACCGATGGAGACAATTTCTTAATAATAAGACCATACAAAAATTCAGGCTTGGGTGCTCTCGAGCCTATTAACTTCGGTCACCGATGCGTACTTTCTTTGATATATCTGTCGATATGTATCTTTGAGAATCGGCCATTCAATTTTTGATCGGCGGGGAATCGAACCGTCTTTACCTCAGCAATTTGCATTTTTATCGGCCATTCGAAAGCTACATTTATTCAAAATTTACTATTCGGTTTCACCTTTTTATAAGTGAGAAGGTTATGTCAAATAATGTATAAAATATTCAAATACTCATGCATGACAAATGACCAATGTTTAGTATGAAGGCGTGGGTGGTGAAGTTAATAATTAGTTTATAAAAAGCGTTGGATTATGTAAAACGAATTTTGAACATGTATAAATTTTGTTTAAAAACACAAAAGAATATGATTATTAAATATATTCTCACATAAATTAAGTTTGACGACTATTTATTATGCCAAGAGCAATAAATGTTCAAATTCCTATCCTTATAATCTTTCTACTTTGCTACCTAAAATTCAAACTCATCAAATTTCAATGTATATATTTCAATATTTCGATATAGTATCTTAATATTTCAAACACATAATATTTGAAGGTAACATTTTAATACAATCTAATACTCATGTCAACCATAACTTTGTAATCCTGAGGTTAATTCATTTATTCCAAATGCAGATTTGTTAACTTCTTGATTGTCTGGAGGCCATTTTTATAGCTTTTTATTGTTTTTTGCAGAATGATTTTGCAGAAGGTGCATTTATTTTTGTGATTTATCTTGCCTATTTTCAGCTGCACCTTTTTCCCAGTTCGTTCAGTAAATTTATCTTCAAGGCAGATTTGTTCACTTCTTGATTGTCTCGAGGCCACTTGTTTATTTGTTTTATTATTGCGATGATTCCGCAAACGTGGCGTTAATTTTTCTCATTTTATTGCTTATCGCCAGCTGTACCTTTTCACCAGTTCGTTCAACAAATTTGTTTTCAAGGCAGATTTGTTAACTTCTTGATTGCCACGAGGCCATTTTTTTTTATTTTATTATTTCGATGATTCTGCAAAAGCAGCATTGATTTTTGTAGTTTTTTTTGCTTGTTGTCAGCTGTGCCTTTCCACCGGTGACAACTGACATAAAAAAATGATGAACGGGACGGTATTTCGACGATGATTTATTTCTTATAGGAATAAAAATAAAAATTTCGTGCGGGATATATCTGCTGTAGATCTTCCTACAGAAATAAAAATTGAACAGCACAGAAAATTGGAAATGATCTTCTGAACTTGTCAGCCCCAAAAAAATGTTTTTAACAAATCTATTTTATCAAACGTACCTGGTTCATCATCGCAGGTCGTTAAATCAATGCATATCGATCACTGATTCCGGACTGATATTAAAAAAAATTCTAAGAAACATTTTCTCGCTGTATAAAAATGTACACGCATCGACTATTGAAATTTTTCGTATCCTGCTTTCGCCTGTAAAAATACAAGGAGTTGTAAAAAAATGTATTTTCTAGATTTGCCTAGACAAGGATGTAAAAAAGAATCACAGAATACACGTTTAAGTGTAGCAGATTTCTCTTAATATTTTTAGTTCGACCGTCTTTGGTTACGATCATGGCATTTCATGTATAATGAGCCGGCTGTTACAGGTTTCGGCGTATTCCCCATTGATAATTGAAGCTGACGCGCGCCATGCAAATTGAGCGGCGTTTTGCTCAGAGCTCAATGGAACGAGACCGAAGGGAAAGAGAGAAAAGAGGAGAAGGGAACGTCAGACTCGGAAACCTCTCGAGGACGTTTGGTCACTCTACTCTTATTCGATATGACTTGCCACGGTCAGCAGTAATGGGAGCGCTCACCGCGCGCGAAAGTCCCTCTCTCGGCGGGGCCCTCTTTTGCTCAGAGGGGGGCCACGGCACGCGACCGCCACGATCGCGACGGGTCTCCACGGTGTCTCTCCCAAGCGCACCCGGCACTCCACGATCCTTCTTCTGGCCCTCGTTCTCCCTTGCCTCCCATCCTCCGTTTCTCGGTTCGGTCCGACTTTGCCAAGCCGGTGTGCCTCAAGGCATCGCACAAGAAGATTTAAAAAATGAACACAAAGATTAACGCGAAGATGGAGCGTAGAATGGAGCGGATACGCTAAAGAAGTGAAGAAAAGATATATGGATAATGCAATGCCAAATATATTGCTTTCTCGTTAAGAGGACGTTAATGTCGTTTTTTTTTTTTTTTCGCGATGTTTATTACAAAATGCAGTGTGATTGCGAGTGCGATTGTAAGTGTGAGTACGAATGCGAGTGTGAGTGTGAGTGTGCAATTTTTCAAAGTCACAACTTTAATCGTCGCAGTTTTTCCCATAACAGACACAGATTTGGTACAAAAGTGGAATAGTATAAACCAGGGCTTAGACTTAAATTTAATATGAATCGGTCAAAGAGTTCAAAATGTACGATACGTTGCGTCGACACAACATTTCTTTTCACGCTCTAGTTCACGTGAATTTTTAGACATCAGGATAAAATGTTCTGCAGCGATGGACCAACATTCACAAGCTGTTTAATTTTTTGATACAAATAATTACGTATATGACCCGGTAGAGGAGGGTACATAGAGAAACCGTGCTTTCTCCTCGGTGCTTCGGAGCCAAAATGAGAGAGTGAGAGCCGAAGAGGGAGGGGCGAGAGAATTACAGAGATAGGAGTGAAGTGTATGTCGTACAGTATAGAGAGTGAAGGCTTATCGGTGGTCGTCGGTGGCGATGGAGGTTCAAGCTAGAGCTCGACGATGCTTGCCTCTGCCTTGGCTCGTGCCGTTAATGAGCCCGCATGGCACGGTGCGACGTGTTTCAAATGCACAAATACAATCTTAGTGGCGCGAGCGGTATACGAACTGAACAGAACAGCACGCGGCGACGCTCGACGCCCGATCGGTACAAGCAGACAACGCAAATAGACTACCACACTGGGCCTAGCACCTGCTTCGTGTCAGCGGCTCGCGACCAAACCTCCGAGAAAATGAAAGAACCAACCGTAGAAAGAGTTAGGACGAGCAGCAGCGGAAAGCTCTCATTCGCCACTTAAGAGACAACGGCACTTCTCCCACCTTGAAATTTTCAAACCTGTTTTCTCCCAAACTATTTTGCAGATAAAGCTCAAATTTGGTGAGAATGTACAGAAATATGGCAGAAATGGGCTATGATAATAGTTTTTCGAAACGCAAAGCCGTTTGTTCGAGAGATCCAGAAAACAAAAAGTGAGGTTAGGTTTGAGAGAGACAGTTCTATAGCCGTTAAACATTTGTCGATGAAAATCCCCGTGAAGTATTAAAAGAACCAATTCAACTAAAAACATCATAAAACGAAAAATGTAGTGGTGATATACTTTTAAAGAAATACCTTACATTTACACCTCGTCAAATAGATATAAAGCATACTAATCCTGCCATTCTGTAAAGACATACAGAACACCAAAATTGAGTGAAGTACGAAATTGAAAGTTTCACTCGTTATAATTTTTCAGATCAAACCGATGAACAAATTTTAGTGTTCGACGTCTTATTTAATCTGTCGAACAGGGCATTCTGGTTGGGGTGTTGTAATTCTAAAGTATTAAAAGGTTTTTTCAACTCCACCCTTGAAGTTATAAAAAGAGCCTAGTGTCATTGCAGTACATTTTTTAATTTCATAAAATGAACGTGTTTTGCTTCTGTTTAGGGTTAGAGATACCAATCATAAGGTATAATCTGTCCCTTCGAGTGAAACTCCATTACCATTATATGGGTGTGATAAAACTTAAATAGAAAAAAAGAAAGAGTTGACTTGAGTTAGATAGTTTCAGCAGCACGTGTCTGGATATATCATATTTATTCACTGGACGTATAGATAAAAATATATACTGCGGTAGTAAATTAGTCTATGGTCACCCCAATGCGTTTTCGAAACCTTAAGGGCTGCAGTTCTCACCTAACATGCACTGAAAAAAAGGAAAAGAGGTTTCAAAGTCAAGACGACGTTCCTAGTCGGGGTAATAACAGAATTATGACTCGGTGTGGTTAACCTTATGACACGGTGTGCAGAGAGCAGCTGCAAGGGTCGATGGTAATCCCGCCAGACCTCAACGTTTTCTATCCACCTTTCCTGCATCGGAACAACTATTATTTCCTCGATATTCAAAGTGCATTCTTCGCTGCAAATCAAATGCACTTTGAAAAACTATTTTTTTTAATAACCTGGAAATTTGTACAAATTATCAAACTCGTTTAACCACTGTAATTACTTATCAGTAATAATGTAAAATAATGTGTATTTAAATCACATTGTAAAAATATGTATAAAATACTTGCTCATATTAATTTTAAAAAGTTATAAGCTCAGGTCTTACACACACACACGCGCTCGCGCACGCACGCACTCGCACACACAATACATAATTCACCAATATCTTTGTAATCGTCCACTTTGATTTCTTATTATTTTCTCATTAAACGATTTGTGGTTTAAAAGGGCATATTATTTGTGAGTATCGTCGTCCCGAGAGTCAGGATCGACGGACGCCGCCCGCCGGTAGTAAAAGCCTTCTTTTCGTGTCTTCCATAACCAGAAAAGGCGATTCACACATTGTGTCTTGTTGCATACTCCAATATTATCTCTTCACTTGATCACGCGAAACCACAAGGCCAATAACCGTCAAACTATAATTAAACGATTGGATCACAGGGATAACTGAACGTACGAGAAGAATCTCGATTGTAGATCGCGTGAGTATATAAAAATACATAATAAGAACGTCAGGAGCGGAAATGGGAAGATTGGTCAATTGCTGCCCCATCGAAGATTTTAATGAAAGGATGCATTTCAACGTTATCGCTCTTATACCTTTCAGATTCGAGCTCAATTACAAGTCCACTTTGATTCTTTATCGTTTTATTATTGAGCGATTTGTAGCTGAGAACATCAAGTAATTGATTAGTATTGACTTTCAATGGGCATTGGAACGAACAAATATGCCAACCATTGCAGTACTCGTCAGTCGCAGATTATAACACAAATAATGACATTTTGGAAATGAGGTTCACGCAGTTTAAAACGATACCACATACATCCAAGCAGCATTGTATCATTTCAAAAGTCGACGGCATCGCACAATGCAAACGTTTTTTGCGGACGAATTTACAAACAATCAAATTAAACAAATTATTATTAAGCAATCGAATTACCGGAATAAAAGAACAGGAGAGAAAATCTCAGTTGTACATCGCGTGAGTAAATAAAAAATAGGTAATGCGAACGTCAGCAGTGAAAACGAGAAGATTGGTCTGACGCTGAGCCATCGGAGAATTTCAATGGAAGGATGCGTCTCAGCGTTGCATCGTTACCACGTATAGGACCCTTTTCCCTGCGTTATTCGACATACAAATGTGCGGTATACCTATATATACATACATATATACATAAATATAGTTTGCCATACAAAAGGCCATGACGTTTTGCGGTTTTTTCATTTTGGCACGCGCACACGCCCCAGCAATCCCGACGTCACCGCCACCGCTTCTACTCGGGACCTGGATGCAACCCCGGGGGTAAACGGATACCCCACAAAGCGCTTTATTGTGTGAAATTCAATACTCGCTAAATACGTGGTACCTAAGCCAGTACGGGACACGCGCATGGATGTTCGCGTACTTCACCCTGAGATTACTGTCATCCAGTGTTCATTGGAACACTGCAGCATGATTTGTGTATGCATAACAGCATTAACAGACTCTTTGTACAAAAAATTAAAAAGTATTTATGTATTTTTACTTTTGTTGTCGTTTGTATTAGTTTTTGTGTGAATACTTATATTAGGAAAAGTTGCTACTGGCGTATTTACTTCACGCGACTTTTTCATCATTTTTGTTACTGGCGTTAATTTTTATTTGCGAATTAATTGTGATTAAGGCGGGATCCTGCTTTAGAAGCAGCATTGGATCATTTCAAAAGTTGATGGCATCGCACAATGCAAAATTTTATTGCGGATTTCATGATTATTTCCATTTTTCCTTAGTTCACCTAGAAGACAATTCTGCGCTGTTTATTATTGTATCGCCCTTTAAAAAAATCTATTTTTCAATCTTCTAAAGCAGGATCCCTCCTTAATGCGATAATTGCGACAAGATACATGGATAACAATTTGAGATTTCATTGAGAATTAATTGAGAGTTTGTTGTAATCCACGTTTTTCGGTAGAATTTCTTAAAATAGTGTCTTTTAATTAGAGTTTAAGCATGTGCGAGACGGTACGGGCCGTATCCGCGAGATGGCGCGCGAGAAAATCAAGGCGCCTTCGCCGCCTTCACTTCACATCTCTCTTTGGTTTTGGTGGTATTACTCTGGGCGCAGAATAAATTGCACATTTTTTTATGAAATTGTAACGACATTGCGTTATTTGCTAGCCTAATTTAAAAAATTCATAGTTTAACAAATCTTTTCGCTTGGCTAACAATTTGCTTCCTAAACTGGCAAATAACCTAATGTTATCATTATTTCAGCACAATAGTTTTCGTCGTGTTATCATATCAAAAGTTTCAAACCTTTAATTGTATATTTGACCTCGCCAGTATTTGAATTTCTTATAAAATGCAATGCGAGTGATGAAGACTGATACGATGCGTGTATTATTGTTTATAGTCTCAACTTTACGAGTGTCGATGATATCAAATCTAACGTGATGACTGCAATGAGAGTTTTCAAATCATTTTAGTCAAATTATCGAGGGTTAACAATTAAAAAATGCAATTTATTGATGACAAATTGAGTATAAGTAGACGTAAAAAATTATAAGTCTGGCGTATACTTAAATGAGGAAAAATAATTGTTCGGTTAAATCCTCGGAAATATTTACCTACAAAAGCTAGAACGAGGTCATCATTACACCTCAACATGATGCAATTGAGCGTCCAAAACGAACGAGAGTTAAGGAAAAAAATCAATTATTTAAATGTAAAAGTGTCGTCTGTTCTCGAGCCACGTAAACAGTGTTACATATGCCAGTTGGGCTGAGAGTCATTGAGCCTGAGGACTGCGACAGAAAATGTGAGTTCGAGGCAAACGTGATCGGAAATATAAATGATTCTGCAGTATTTCACCGAGACGAATTAAATCGACTATATTAAATCGTGTAGCCACCATTATGGACATTTAATTGATGGTTTTTTGTAACATTCACCAAGTACTAACGAGAAGAAATCAATAACAAAAAACCATAAAGCAGTTGAATGAAATTTGTTTGAGAAGAATTACGAATGGTCTGCAAAACCGCTTACATGGACATTATATTTATTCAATACAGTATTTATCATCCACCGACAGGTAGAATTGAATTATAAAAAATGTAAATGCAGCCAATAAAGTCACGATTTGCTGTACATCTCAATTTGTTCGTGATGTATTTAAGTAAGACAAATCACATTGTTTTTACAGCCACACACAAGAACATGAATTTATTGATCATTTATCTTTCAGTACCAGTCTCCGATGAATGGGATCAAATAAATCGTTTTTTTTATATACAGAATACAACCTTGGTAATTCCTTCCTTCCTACTTTACAATAGCAACGACTCACACTTGTAAAATGAAATTACATTTTTTCGTCAACATTGAAGAACTTTTTTAAACTTTATGAAATGGTGAGGAAGTAATTTTCGAGATTCCTTTTTGCAAACTTATTTTCACTAAAATGATAAAATGCAAATTCCCACAGTCTTGATATCACAGGATTGAGTCTCGCCGAATTCGATATTTATAACGATTTAATATGTTTATTTAATATGAATGGGGTGTAATAAATAATATTTTGATCTACAAAATACAACCTTGCTAATTACTTTCTCCCTACTTTACAATATGAGCAATTCAAACTTGTAAAGTGAAGTGACATTTTTGCGTCCACATTGAAAAAGTTCTTAAATTGCAATTTTTTTTTTTTTTATTAAAATAAGAAAATACAAATTCTCATAGTAGTGAAATCACTGGATTGATTTTTGCCGAATTCGATATCTATGACGATTTAATATATTTTTATTTATTGTAGTCAATATACTCTTTTCTCAGTGCAAGCTCTGTTTATCAGCATGTGATAAACCAAAAGATAAAGAAGGATCTCGAAGATTAGCAATATTTTCGAGATGACGAACCCGTCGCGAGACAGGTGCATAAAGTAGAAAATAAAATGAGCGCAAAACGAAAACAAACAAGAAGGACAGCGCTCGTAAGAAGTAAAGTCATAGCACTGAGCGTCTGCACATGCATCTGCGGGCTGCAACTAGGGTGCAGCCCAAGAAGCGTGCGCACTCATTTATTTCTTCTATTTTTTTTCTTCTCCCGTCACTCAACGAGGTGAGTGGCGCGCTTGCGAATTAAAAAATACTCCCCATTTAACATCAGATATTAATAACGATGAAAAAAGGGACTTGTTGCAAAAAATGGCGATGAAAACATCGGTATGTGCGGGTACTTACGGTGTGCTCTACTTTGGTAAAAAAATATCCCCTCCGGAATTAATTAAAATCGACACACAGACAGCGACGAAAATTTTTGTCAAGTCCGGTTTTTAATAATGTGAAAAACAAAGAAATTGAAAAAAAAAAAACGAAATTGTCGCCGCCTTTTGAAACACGTATAACGTGATACTATGGTACCTTGTCAGTAAATGTAAGAATAAAATGTTGGCATGACAAATTGGTTCAATCACCAGTTTAATTATTTGCTGCATGCTGCCATATCAAGTTTCGTACGAGTATTATTAATGATCTTTTAGAGATTAAATAACGTTGCGTTAAATGAGAGGTGCGCGTACAATTAAGTGCAGAAGGCCTCGCGGCCCTGACGCGCCGAATATCTCTCCTCTCCACTCGAAAAACATCAAGAATTCGTCTCCCACGACCAATACGTCCATTTAATGACGCGAAATCACGTATATTACAATGTTCCTTTTGGGTTATTAAAGGTTATGGTCACACTTTTATTCGATTACGGTTAATCAATTATGTGGTTAAATCGTGGTTCATAAAGTTAACTCAGGGTGCAAAATGAAAATGGTCCAATCGCTATTTAAAAGTGTGCTTGCAAAATTTTGAATTTTCTGCTTGAGATTTTCACTGGGAGATCGTGAAGTTCATAAAGTTAGCTCAGGGAGCAAAATAAAAATGGTCCAATCGCTATTTAAAAGTGTGCTTGAAAAATTTTGAATTTTCTGCTTTAGATTTTCACTGGGAGTTCGTGAAGTTTATGAAGTTAGCTCAGGGAGCAAAATAAAAATGGTCCAATCGCTATTTAAAAGTGTGCTTGAAAAATTTTGAATTTTCTGCTTAATATCAAGTAGTAGTAATCTTGATTTATTGATAATATCTACATAATAATATTCTTTTCGTCTATACGTAACGTATTCCTTAGTTTTACTTAATAACTTTTTCATACATTGGCAATTGGCCATCGACCACGATCCTTCAGCCTGGATTTCATTAATGAATTTATTTATTTCATTTATACAGATGTTGATATTTAGTGTATATGGGATATTTTTATTTTCTGATTATTTTTGTCTCGGTTGTATAACTATTGGTTCCAAATTCTCTAATTAAACCCTTGCAAATCGTTGGTATTGATATAAATTTAATCCATTTATCGGATTACGTTTCCTTCATTTTTTCTCAAGTCTATTTTAGTCCTTAATGTTTCGAAAATATTTGCATCATATTTCAGACCGAATCGCTAAACTGATTGAGATTTATCGAGACGAGGCTTCGATACCTGAAGAGATTCTCAGAGGAATACAAAAAAAACGAAAAATTTAAATTCACATCAACTCCCAAGCCGCGATCGATAAACTCTAAATTTCACACAGAGTGTTTTCATTGAATCCTATTTTGTTTAAATACGAAATTTTAGCTCGCGAACTCGAGTTTTGCAAAGGTTAAGCCAAGGCCCGTTTTTGGAAAAACCTGGAATTCTTCTTTTTCTGAGGAATACCTCAAAAATATTTTTCTCCTGTTCACAAATAGAAATTATTATTACTGCACCAGAACGGAAATTGATGGTAGCCAAATTCAACTTTGGCACGAGCCAACAGGAAACGCAGTCACTGGGAGATCGTGGCGAATCATTTTGATGTCATAAGGTATTTTATGCCACATATGGGTAGAATATTTGATCTGACCCCCTGCGAGGGCTTATGCACTTCCGATGATGGACCAAAAAATACAAATCACCTTGTGGACGATCCATTAACGATCCTGACTTTGCGAGAATAGCGAGGCGAATTTATTTTGAGACATGTGCATCCGCATTCGTTCGACAGGCAAGTGCAACTATCTACTATGTATACATATATAGTCGTATACTATATATATATTTTTTTTAAATACCATGATACTAGATATATATGTATAATCTGCTGTTACTAGTGCCAGTTTCAAGTGAATATCAACTTTGGGGATCACGAGGGGTTGATACACAGACGATTAACCCCCCTTCCCTCGTTTACCAAACGCCAACGAATGATTGGGGGGCTGGTTAAGCTCTGACGTTCGCCACGAGCCATGTCACGGAATCTACGGTTCTAAATGATACCTCGATGACGACGGCGACTTTGATCGTACCATACGGAGTTAATTTTACCTTTTATATGCTATTATTTGAGCTCCTTTCGAGATCTGCATTCCTAAAATCTTCAAATATTTTATTTAATTTCAGTTTAATTTTAATCTTTAGCTTCATTACACAGGTAATTTTATTTTCATGATATTTTTTTTTAGAATTGTATGTTAGAATCTTCAAAAGGGTTGAAAATGTCAACAAAAGGGTTTAGAAAGAATGTTTAGATGTATGTATGTCTGTATGTTTAATAAAACGCTTTAAATTAATTATTACACATCATATCAATTTCACTAAAATTCTATGATATGGCAAACTATTTGAGGAAAACTTCGTATATATACATGCTACATCCGGAAGATGTTTTTACATTGCTTTTCTCGATATTTTGGACCATTTCAGATGTTCTCACATGGAAATACAAAAAAATGTAAAAAAAAAAACATTTTTTTATAAGAACGCAAAATTATCCAATTTATCGACTATTCATTTATTTTCATGCATATAAAAATGTTGCTAAGTAAATAACTCACTTGCTCGCTCATGTCACATTAAATGTCGTTCCGATTTCTGATAAAAAGTGCGCACCGTTACTTCAACTGCCCCAGTACAAAGCAAACAATAACCTTCATTCGTGAAGAGGAGAGATATAAAAAATTATGGAGTTAACCCAAAAAACAGTGAATATATTAAACACTAATTGCCCGAAATTAGTATAATATTTTGTTGTTGTTGCTTTTTAAGTGTAAAATTGCGTTGAATGAGCCGCACCACGTGCGCTTAATGTCAAAGGCGTCACATCAATAAATCGTACGCTCTTTTAGTCATTTCTGTCCTCACCCCTCTCTCTCTCTTTCGTTTCACCGACCAACGACAGATAAAGCGACAATAATACACGCTGGAAAGTCCGTCAAGATAATCAACCCGTATGTTATAATCGGAATCGGTATTTGTTCCAGGCAATACGCACGGCTAACGCTATCGGGTCCGGTACCGCGCGCATCACCTGCTCGCATAAAACGAACAAGTACATGTACATACAGTGAACACCACTTCGAGCAACAGAAGCGCGTGCCCGCGCGATATTTTCGCGGATATACGCGTCAACCGTTACGCATTTTATTTCTAGACTCAATTTTTTCCTCTTTTCTGTTATCCGTCGTGTAACGAGAGCGAGAAAAAAAAAAGAAAAAACCCACCCAGAGTTACGATGGGAAAGTCCGTACCGTTACACTCGCTCGAAATAAACCTTGCATTATCGATCCAAATAAGCGTGTCAATATTAAGCGGACAAAGATGTTGTTGGGAGGAAACCATCAACTTTGGAATGCACATATGCGATTTCTGGGACATTTCATGTTTGAGGTATGTCAAACATAGAGATGGAAAACGGTGGTCATTATACAAGCAGCCGCTGACGGAGACAGTTTTTATTTATTTTTTTGAATATTTTTTATACTGAATTACTGTTATTTACATTACTTAAGATATATAAATGCAAATTGGAATGATTCACAATGCATAATTTCCTTTGGCTTGTTCTCCGAAAAATTAAGAAATTGAGTTGAAGAGAATGCTATCAATGGCGCTGGCAACTTTTTGCTGTGTGTCGAGCTTTGCATGAATGTGAGCTTTGGCCGTACAGCTATATCTATTACATATACACATTAGGGCGTGACAAAAAAATTTTGTTATACTTTTTATTATTTTTTTAACTGCAGAAGCATGTATTCCAACCTTAATATTCACCTTTAATACGGAATATGTGACTTAATTTTATTATGATTTTTTTAATTTGACATTTGCTGAAAAAATAAAGATCGCCATGGAGACACCTCTGAATATTAATTGCCAGCGAATTTCTTTAGCACAGTCGATTGTTAGATTAGCTCCTCGAGCTGAAGCCATGGAGACGAAAGAAAGTACGATAATAAATAGTAACGCGAGAAATAACGACTTTTTCTCAATTTCTGCGTTTTAGTCCTTATCATCGCATTTTTCTTGAGTCTCCATGGCTTAAGCTCGAGGGGATAATCTAGCAATCAACCGTGTCATAAGAATTCGCTGATAAATAATATTTAGAAGTGTCTCAATTGTGATCTTTGTTTTTCAGCAAATTTCAAATTTAAAAAATCATAATAAAATTATATCGCGAGTTCCGTATAGAAAGTGGATATTAAGATGAGAATACATACATTTGCGACTTCTCTAGCACATCGGAAGAATCTAAACTAAAAAAAATTATTCTACGAACAATGGCGCTAGCGTAAAATCCGAAAAAAAAATTATTAAGCGAGCTATTTGAGTTTATCGTTATTTAATAAATGGACCAATCACGGCACAGATATACAAGAAATTGGCGCGTCACAGCCCACGCGGAAAAAAAATAGTCCAGGAAAGAGTCCATGATGGAGTTCCGGATAGAATCCAGGATGGCATCCGGGATGGAATCCGGGCAATCCAGGCTCGATTACAAAGTAGACTCTCGTATGGACCTTGGGGTTTGATCCGATCCCGAGGTCCGTTCTCGAGTCTTCCAGTCTATCCGGGATTCCATCTCGGATTCCTTCCGGGACACGAGAAACTCTCCCGGACGTCATCCTGGACGATCCAAGAGTCTCGGCAGCCCAGACCCATAGTCCATCGTGGTGTCTGTTTCGGACTCTCACCTGGACTGTAATGGATTTCATCCTGGATCACACCTAGGACTCCATCTTGGACGATCCAAGATTCTCCACAGTCCATCCTGTGGTGTCCATTTTGGACTCTTGCCTGGACTAACATAGATAGTCCATCCTGAACGATCCAGGAAATGGACACCATGATGTAACCGGGCTGCCGACACTCTTGAATCGTCCTGGATGAGGTCAGGGGGAGTTTCTCATGTCCCGGAAGGAATCTGAGATGGAGCCCCGGATGAACTGAAAGACTCCAAAATGGAACTTGGGATCGGATCAAACCACAAGGTCCATACGAGAGTCCACATTGTAATCCCGTCTGGATTACCTGGACGCCATCCTGGATCTCATCCGGGACTCCATCATGGACTCTTTTCTGGACTATTTTTTTCCGCTCCAGGAATTGGACACCATTATTTTTTAACGATCCAGGAAATGGACACCATGATGTAACCGGGCTGCCGACACTCTTGAATCGTCCTGGATGAGGTCCGGGGGAGTTTCTCATGTCCCGGAAGAAATCTGAGATGGAGCCCCGGATGAACTGAAAGACTCCAGAATGGAACTTGGGATAGGATCAAACCCCAAGGTCCATATGAGAGCCCACATTGTAATCCCGTCTGGATTACCTGAACGCCATCCTGGATCTCATCTGGGACTCCATCATGGACTCTTTTCTGGACTATTTTTTTCCGCTCCAGGAATTGGACACCATTATTTTTTAACGATCCAGGAAATGGACACCATGATGTAACCGGGCTACCGACACTCTTGAATCGTCCTGGATGAGGTCCGGGGGAGTTTCTCATGTCCCGGAAGGAATCTGAGATGGAGCTCCGGATGAACTGAAAGACTCCAGAATGGAACTTGGGATCGGATCAAACCCCAAGGTCCATACGAGAGTCCACATTGTAATCCCGTCTGGATTACCTGGACGCCATCCTGGATCTCATCCGGGACTCCATCATGGACTCTTTTCTGGACTATTTTTTTCCGCTCCAGGAATTGGACACCATCATTTTTTAACGATCCAAGAAATGGACACCATGATGTAACCGGGCTACCGACACTCTTGAATCGTCCTGGATGAGGTCCGGGGGAGTTTCTCATGTCCCGGAAGGAATCTGAGATGGAGCTCCGGATGAACTGAAAGACTCCAGAATGGAACTTGGGATCGGATCAAACCCCAAAGTCCATACGAGAGTCCACATTGTAATCCCGTCTGGATTACCTGGACGCCATCCTGGATCTCATCCGGGACTCCATCATGGACTCTTTTCTGGACTATTTTTTTCCGCTCCAGGAATTGGACACCATTATTTTTTAACGATCCAGGAAATGGACACCATGATGTAACCGGGCTGCCGACACTCTTGAATCGTCCTGGATGAGGTCCGGGGGAGTTTCTCATGTCCCGGAAGGAATCTGAGATGGAGCCCCGGATGAACTGAAAGACTCCAGAATGGAACTTGGGATCGGATCAAACCCCAAGGTCCATACGAGAGTCCACATTGTAATCCCGTCTGGATTACCTGGGCGCTATCCTGGATCCCATCCGAGACTCCATCATGAACTCTTTTCTGGACTATTTTTTTCCGCGTGAGAGCGACACCATCAAACATGATAAAACTTTGTCAAATGACAGTCAACGCTGAGTTCAAGCGGTAAGCGAGGCTCTCTTGATCCGAAACTGAGGAGACTGCTGACAGACGTCAAATGCAACGAAATTGACGGAAAAGGAAACGACATGGTCAGCTGATCAATTTTTACTTGTCACTAACACTGTTAGTCAGGATGCTCGGCCTTGTCATGCTACTGACCAAATAAATAAATTTGAATTTAAAAAAAAACATAAACAAAACAATCCAAAATGGAAACAAGGTGCGAACACACGAAGAGCAAGGTGAGAGTAGGGGGAGAGCACGAAAGGGCAGATATACCATGTCCTCTGTTGTTCATGTTCTGAATACCGTCTGAATAGAGTTTGTCTAGCTTCGGATCGAGAGAGCCTCGCTTACCGCTTAAATTCAGCGTCGATTGTCGTTTGGCAAAGTTGTATCAAATTTGGTGGCGTCCCTGTAACGTGCCAATTTCTTCTATATCTGTGTCGTGATTGGTCCATTTATAGAATAACGATAAACTCAAATAACTCGCTTAATAATTCTTTTTTTTTTCAGATTTTACGCTAACGCCATTGTTCTTAAAATAGTTCTTTGAGTTTAGATTTTCCCGACGTGCTACCAATCGCAATAAACCCTGTATACATGTACAGCTAATGCTTTTCTCCATACAAAGGTTCGAGCAAGTGGCGCTGCGGTGTTCTCAACGCACAAATCCAATAGGTACCGGAATTTTTTTAAAGTTAGCAAATTATAATTCGATATAGTTAATCGAATATTTATTATAATCAACGAATCGCTGATTAAATTTTGTATAACTATGCATACAAAAAAACGTCCGACTACTTTCTTATAATTATTAAACCCTATTATTATGCATTTCTTACAAATCGATAATATTTTTTTCAAAATATTTATTTGATTACGTTATAATGATAAAAGTGTCAGTACCAATTTTCCAATAGTTTAACTTACCACATTCTGGTGGTGAATAAGCTCTTCTCTCAATGCAAAATCGCAGACATCCGTAGAAACGATCTGATCAGAATTTCGTTATTTTTTTCTCCAACAGATAAACCTAGCAGCATTCCTGAGCATCTGAAGACCTGCCACCTACAACGCATTGCGACGCAGTGCGAGTGAGACGAGAGGCGCTTTCACGTGAAAGCTATGAATCGCGAGTATTTGCCTATGAAAGGAATCGAAGACACCTGAGGCGCCACACACGGCGAAGGTAACTCAAAACCCAACGAGCAAAGAGGAACATGCCTGAGCACAAAGAACACTCACCCTCTCTCACTCTTACGCCCTTTCCTTTCGTGCCTACAACCCCTTTGAACCCTTGGCCAAGATCATCTTTCTATTGACGAGAGTGCGTCGTATATATACGCGCTTGTGCAAAGACCTCCGACGATAATGAAAGACGCGCGACGCCAACAGGTTCTCTTCGCGCGCGCGCTCAAGTTCTGCGTCACCCTTTCTCGAAACTCACTCGACAATTCTTAACCCTTTCGGCGCATATAAATCCTGTAATGCCACAGAGCGGACTACCTACATATAAAATGTAAGTCGCGATGAATACCTGGTTTCCTTCGACGAAAATACGGCAAATGTGTTACAAGGTGAATGTTCCGTGCGCATGCATCGACGAATCTGAACGTGAGAACTTTTATAGTAGGCATGTAATTATACGAATTGTGATGACCATAAATTCCAAATAATCATTATGTATAAAATTATTCTCGATTGCGAATGTCGTTCTCACGGGGCAAAAAAATATTTTGTTTGTTTGCATTCGTTATTTAACCGGAGTGGAAAATGAGGTTTTTTCGCACGTCTCGTTCTCACGGGGAAAAAAGTCTGACCTCGGACATTGCTTCCTTATATATCAGTTTGAACAGAGCTACGCATGAGAAAAAGTGCCTTTTTCAATTTTGGCTTCCTCATCGTCGAGCTTTTTTTATTATTACAAGGACAATGGGTCTCCTCATTGAATTATAAAGTCGAAATAATTTCCTCCCTGCCGAATGAATCCGAAGAACTTATTTGTAATTTGACTAACCGATCGAGTCAATTGATTGCATCGAAACCAGGGTCATGGGTTTTTTATGCTGCGGATGATCCAGATAACGCTGCTCGAAAGATTAATCTTTGTTGGATTTTATTCTCGTTACAGTAATAATATGCTGAGCGATATGTTATGATGCGGTCAAACATTAACTTCAAGCAAAAAAGTTGCAGTAACAATAAATACAATAGATATTTATAAATTATTTTACTTTTGAGCAATAACGATTCACAACTATGTAGGTTTTGCCGATAAATCTGAAACACGGCCAATACTCGGATTAAGGTTGACGTGACGATTATCGGCTTCGCCACTCTAGGCCAATGCTCGACCGAATATCGACTCACCAATTCTTGGTTTGTCGATGTCAGACCAATGGTCGGCCAATTGTTGAATTGTCAATATGAGACCAATGTTCAGGCAATTATTGACTCGCCAATTAGCGATTTGTCGATATGAGACCAATGATTGGCCGATAATTGACTAGCCATATGTGGATTTGTCGACATTAAACCAATGTTCGGCCAAGTATTGACTCCCTAATTGTTGGTATGTCGAATGATCGACGAAGTTTTGACTCGCCAATTGTTGGTTTGTTGATATGAGACTAATGTTCGGCCAAGTATTGACTCGCCAATAATTGGTATGTCGATATGATACAAATGCTCGGCTAGGTATATTGGCTCGTCAATCGTTGGCTTGCTGAGTTGGAGCCAATGCCTGAATGACAAAGGGAGGCTCCGGTGCCCGGATTTTATTAATTTAATATTTTTTCAATTTGCCGCAGCATCAATAGCGCACAATCCTCAAGCGTTCTTATTTATCAACTTCAGATATAAAATTGATAAAATCTGCGTCGGTCAAGAGATATCCATTATTTATTATTATCATCGATGGTAATGGGCGCATGGTCGAAGAGTGATTTCGATGATGCCTGATGTTAAGGGGCTCAATCCGTAGTCAGTGCTGGAAGAGGTGACCACTTAAATGTTGGGCGGAAGGCAGTTTTTCCGAGTTTCTGATGTATTTTCATGCAGTAGGAACTTGAAATCCTGAATTAATCGTACGTAGGATTAAAACAATTATTATTATTATTTTATATACATGATGCTCGGCTGGTTCTTGTACGCGATACTCGGCCAATTATTTACAAGAGTCGGTCCGATCATGGGCCAATCGTATATTCCAATATTAACAATCTCGGCATCGAGGTTAGCCCGTCTTGATCCATACACTGTTATACTCAATTGTCTATACAAGTGCGATGTCAAAATTATTCCTGGTAAAGTAATTTTAATAATTTACTTTAATTCTGGTGTAAACGTACTTTATTCTTTACATTTCACTGTAAAAAAGACTGGAAATTTATATTCGTAATCTCGTTAATTAAATTTAATGTACAATTGTGATATAAAATTAAGTACTTTTACAGTTAAATTGACGAAAATCATAAAAATTAGTGTACCAAAAATAAATTAGACATCGCACTTGTATAGTGAATTTAGTAAACCGGCTTAATTAGAATAAAAACTCCTAGTACACGTCCGTTATATTGCAAGTAGATTTGTATCACGATGTTCCTTTAATTTCATTACATGTAATCCACCTTAATTTTATATCACAAGTGTACATTAAATGTAATTAACGAGTGCAAAAAAACTTCCAGTCTTTGTTTACAGTGTAAGTAAACAAAACGTACAAAACAATTTACTTTGTAATAAACGTTAATTAGTAAATTGTTCAAAAATCGATAATGTTTAAATTCCATTCGAATAAAGTATAAATAAATAGCAATCCTTCTGTCGAAGAGTCACGGTGAGGACAAAAGGGGGAGCATCGCGATGCGCAAGCAACCGTAAAGTTGAACCTACGAAGTCGTCGGATGAATCAGAAAATTTCCATACGTAATTGCACCGATTACGGGTTCGCGCAACTGGTGTTACTGACGCGCCCCATCCACGCGCATATTATGGTAGTTATAGAGCCTCGAGGGACGCAAACGGCGTCACCCCCGTTGCGCCAATGCCGACGAGGACGCCTCGCACCATCGACGCGCGCGTTTACCGTCCGCGCCTAGCGCTCGAAGGCCCTGGAGGGTCTTCCGCGTATCACCGTCCGCGACCTCGTCGACAGCTTCAATCAAACGCGCATGCACCACACGCACGCGCATGCTGTCTCTGACGTTATTACGGGAGTAGTCTAAGGAAATTTCATAAATCTGTTTTTTCACAATCTTTACCTGAATTATCATCTCGAAATGACTTTTTGTTACCTCGTAGAGAAAGTTTTGTTCTCATGAAATTTTTTTTTGAATTCGTCGTGTCAGGATACTAAAAATGGTACAAACCATTGAAGTGGTTTAGAAATAATGCCCATATGTATGTGTGTATGTGTGTATACGCGTGTGTGTGTGTGTGTGCATGGTTATATATACATGTACTATGTACTATGTACGATAGTACATAGTTTCCTCTCAATCTGCAATAGGTTTCTAATTTTTTAGAATTCTAAGTTTCAGGAAAAAGTATGTTATTGCATTAACATTAGCAAAAAATAAAATAGCAAAGTCAAATTTTATACACGAAATCAGTATTATTTAGTCATGATATCTATATAGTCTCTTCGTAATTTGATATATAAACAAATTTCTCAGAAATTTTACTTTTGTAATTAAAAAAGCTGCCATTCTACTTTTCAGCTTTTTAATTCATGTGCATTAATTAATATAGAATGGATTGTATTATAAGAAGTGAATTATGGTGATATCGGAAAAAAAAATCTTTTACATGCGAGTGCGGCTTAACATACTTTTATCACATTAAAGCCCAACCATGTATTTCGACATATTCAACATTGCAAACACTTCAGACAAAACAGAGAAAGCTAAGCAATTTTCATAGTTCTCTCGATTTCTCACGATCTCCACGCGAATTATCCAGGCCGAAATTACTTTTTTCGTTTTTGTTAAAAAATAATGTATAATGGATAGCAATATCAGAAATTAAATATTGTGATATTTGAAGAAAATGATTCGTTCGCGTGCGAATAAGTGTTAAAATTTTGTATCGCATTAATACCCAACGAAATGGATTTCGAGTTATGTATTTAACTTAGCAGAGAGTTCAGATGATATGTTGGAGTATGTATTTCACGTGCAGCACATTTACGCACTCGGAAGAACAATATTACAAATTATTTCTCGATTCAGGAAGTGTAAAACGCAACCGAGAAATCGAACATATATTATTTAAGCCCACCCCTAAAATGGGGTGTTGAGCGTTTAGGTCGAGCATAAATTAGCTCGATATTTACGACAGCTGGAAAGGGGTTGGAGGATGGTAGCGCAAGCATACAGAAGCGCGCAATATGGTCGCAAATGGTTGAGTTGTAAATCGGATAAGAGTGAAAGAAACATCAAAATGTATATCGCATACAATCGACTGCTATCAATTCGTGTGCTGTAATGCGTAACTGAGTTGCGGAATCTACTTTACCGCAAGTAGACAAACGGCATACTAATATTCATAATAATAGAAGGGTTTTTCTTTGCCTGCCCGCATTCTTCAAGATATCTATGTAAAAACTTATTCATAAAAAATTACAAAAGCTCGTACAGTTAGTCGGGAATACAGACTCGAATATATTCGTGAGTGTATTTGTGGATGTATTCTTGAGGATATTTCTAAGTGTATTTGTGAGTGTATTCGTGAGTATATTTCTGAGTGTATTGGTGATTGTATTTGTAGGTATGATTGCGAGTGAATTTATGAGTGTGTTTGTAAGTGTTTGTGAGTGTATTTGTGCAGAATTATCGTTATCCTCGCTAAAAAATAAATCGTTGGTGATTAATAATGATACCAACCACTGCTTGGAAAGTCTGTTTATATGCATCAGTGTATTGACGTGTCCTTGACAAACGTCATAATATCGACTGAACAATTGCTTCGATTCTGAGTTATACTTATGTATCCGATACTATTACTATCACTCGTTCCAAATATACTAATAACTACAGTGAATCACGCAAACATACGTATATTTGCATACATTTGTAATAATATCCATCCGTGTACAGGCATTCGTGCCTGACAGATTCGACGAATCCGACGAAACTTCACCAACTGACAAACGTCATAACAGTAACATTGATACTCAGGAGACTTTTATTAAATTCAATTTTTATTAAATAATGATACCAACCACTGCTTGGAAAGTCCGTTTATATGCATCAGTGTATTGACGTCTCCTTGACAAACGTCATAATATCGACTGAACAATTGCTTCGATTCTGAGTTATACTTATGTATTCGATACTATTACTATCACTCGTTCCAAATATACTAATAACTACATTGAATCACGCAAACATACGTATATTTTCATACATTTGTGATAATATCCATTCGCGTACAGGCATTCGTGCCTGACAGTTTCGACGAATCCGACGAAACTTCACCAACTGACAAACGTCATAACAGTAACATTGATACTCAGGAAACTTTTATTAAATTCACTTGGAGTAATCGATGTACTGACGTATTAATGACAAACATCAATAGCTTACTTATTTACCGAACTAATATTAGTATTCATGTTATATCATCACATTCTTCTGACTTATAACTTGTGCTCTATAGGTTTTTTATATTTTTGTCGTTTTCTTCTTATGCGTTTAAAAAACCTTATTATTATTATAAATGGAATGTTGACGCATTCTCGTGAGTGCATAACGAGGTAACGAGTTTCTTTTTTTCTCTATAGCTAATTGCGATATCTTTTCCTCCGTACAAATGACGTTGCGTGTTTCTCCTTTTGAACGATTATGGGTGCTGTTCTTATGGCGTGTATGATCAACGCAAAAACCCGATGTGAAGACTGGTATCACGTAAAATCTACCCCATATCTTGTCGAGTTGCGAACAATTATCGTAACCCTCCGGGGGTCTGCTTCTCTGTCTCTTTAACGCGGACAAACGGACCAAGAGCCACGAAAGAAGTAGTGAGATGACAGAGGATTGCTACTGTCCCGGAATGATTCACCCGATCTTGGATCTCTTTACTATTAAACTCGCCTCGTCCCAATTAATATGTACACGAAACTTGGGGTAACTAAATTTCCTGGTGAGTTAGCCGAAATTGCCGACAAACTCCTCCTAATTCAATAGAAACTTCCTCCAAATTCGTAATAATAATTTATGTAATATTCAATACTATAAAGTATAGAGTATTATAGTATAAAAATGCAAAATAATGGAAATATAATTTTCGAATACCAAAAATATTTTTAATCAAGAGCCTCGACGATTTGTTGAAAGTTGTTTTAGCCGTTAGTATTGAATGGTAATGACAAGCATCTGAAAACTATGTCGATGCATAAATAGTAAAGCCATGGTTGAAAATTTTGTACATTGAACAAAAAGTTTTTGCTTAACAAATGTCCCTGGAAATATAAAAGAATATTTTTAAGGTCCGATTCGTCAATTGTCAGTTTATCTAATAATACAGTCTCTACTGTGGAAAAATAAATAAATTTTTAAGCAAAAATTTTTGTTATAACAATCAAACTCATTAACATAATTATAAATATTATAAGTAAATAAATAAAATAAATATTCTATGATTTTGTTACATCATTATTATTAATTAGACAAAATCTTTTAAAATTGTCTTAATCTTAGGGTCTTATACTTAAGCCAATAGAAAACTGAGCAACTGCAATTGTGTCATTCTCGTATTATTAATACTGCACACATTGAGTATATATTCTTTTGATTAATAATCATGCCGCCTTAATACTAGTCTCAAGTATTGCACTCGAGGGCTGAAAATGAATTGGACCCTTCTCGACCATTGTTTAATTGAAGACACAGAAAAAAGCACATAGAGACCTTCGATTTTTAGCCAAAGACAATGTGACAATAAGTGGCACTCACCGATCCGCGCTACGACGCCTTTCTCAAAAGGGCGATCACAAAGTGCGCACCTCCGGAGGGCCATGCACTCTCCACAGCTCGATCGTCACGGCGGTTAGACAAATTAGCGATCGTGGTGAATATATTCTTCACGGTTGATGATCATCTTACTTTTCATTCTGTTTCGATTTTTTTTATTCCACTTTATTCCACCGTTCAGTCCACAGGGGGTAGATTCCGAGGACATATGGGATTACCCCCCCCTCCCCTTCCTCCCCCATACATTCACCAGCACACGGTAAATTCCAGAGGAGCTCTCAAATTTATTTAATTTATTTTCATATAATTTGATCGTGACAAACGACACACGCTTATGTTACGCTTATGTCGCGTTTACATGCATGAACACTTTTTTTGCTTCCTCATAAAAAGATATTCATGACGTACAGAAATGGGGACATTTTCATGTTGAGTCGTTCAGTTCGAGAAAAATGGTTTTGGTTCAAGTGTTTGTACGTGTATGTGTAAGATCAATAATTGGCAAAAAACTGCCAATGATTTCAAGACAATTTCTAAATGTTACCTGTGAAACAGATTATCTCAGCCCTTCACCAAGATTTCGTACAGTTTCGAATGAAAGACTCCAGATTAGATTTTGCAGACTTTACAATGATTTTTTTTTTTTTTTTTTCATGCAATATTTTGAGATTTTCCGAGAATTGTGCTTCACATTCACGAATGAAATCCAGCTCTATGAGAAAATGAAAATTTATCGAAACACACTGAGAGAAAATTATCGTATTAGTTGCTATAAAATGGCAACTATTTATTTTTAGTGCGTACAGTAAATGTCTTAATAATTGCCGTAACTGCCAAATAGTCACTATTATTATTTTCATCATTGCCGTAACTATGAAAATAGCTGCGCGAAGTAAAAATCAATAATTGTCACTTTATAGTTGATTTTACTACACTCAGAGAAATCATAGTAGTATACAATCAAGTATAAAGTGACAACTACGAATTATTAGTTCACGCATCTAACTAAATAGTTGCGGCAACAATTTGGTAATTACAGTAACTATTTCATAGTTGTGGCAACTATTAAAAAATGTATCGTACGAAATAAAAATGAATAATCATCATATTATAGTTACTAATACCATAATTGTCTCCGAATGTATTACAATATCTCTGATTTCAAATCCTTTTAGAAGTAAATTTGTAAAACGTTAAAAAAAAAAACATGAAGAAGCAAAATGCGAGTTTCTACTTCACAGGTTTTTTTCACTTCCTACGCCCCAGATAAAAATGAATAATCATCATATTATAGTTATCAATACCATAATCGTCTCCGAATATATTACAATATCTCTGATTTCAAATCCTTATAGAAGTAAATCCGTAAAGCGTTAAAAAAAGCATGAGGAAGCAAAATGCGAGTTTCTACTTCACAGGTTTTTTTCACTTCCTACGCCCGTGGAGCGTTTACTTCGTTCGTTTTTTTTTTTTCTTCCTTCTCTCCTCAACTCGTCGGCGCTTGTAATAAGAGTAATAATAAACGAATTAATGGAGGGTATAAGCTAGATGCTATATGAGGAACCGGAGAATCAGTAGTGGACGCAACGGCGCGGCCACTTTACCCGAGTGAACGAGTGAACGCTGTAAGAGTATGTATCTGGTTGGGGTGGTCCTCTAACTCGCTCAATTGGGACTCGCCGCCTCGTACATCGTTCACTGCATCCCTGCTGCGGAACTTACTATACTTCACTATCGGCTCTGACTCATTTGCTTCGTCGTTTTATGTCGTGAATTCGAACTCGGTGTTTCGTCCACACATATACGTCCTTCATCGTTATAACCGAGCCCATAGACCTTGAAACTCTTCTACTGATTCTGTCGTATCATTTTCACTCCTATCCTCGTAGGTTCTAACCTTCGCGCCTCAATTCATTTACTATTTTTACGAATACCTGCTAATATAGCTTCAATGTAATGAGGTACCATTTTATTTGTGCTGATTTATGTCAGAATCGCCATTTCGGATTTCCAAACTTGTATACTTGAAATATCAATGGAGCGATGTACGTCATTGGTATGGATCAGTTTTGTTTCTTCATAGAGGAAGCTTTGTTTTCATGAAATATGTATTTTTGAGAAAAGAGGTTCAGAAAAAAATGTCCTCAATATATAAATGGGCATGCAGGGCTTCAAAATCAAATTTCCATCACCTATAACTCACGAACCGTTCAACCAATTCAGCTAAAATTTGGTACGTAACTGAGGCACCAACCTCTTTTTAACCAGTGCAATTTCTTACGAAATTTGTGCAGACATTTATATTGTATAGCTTTGTGAAGAGCCAAAAGTAATGAGGAAGCAATTTGCAAAGTTCTACTTTGCAGCTTTTTAATTATTGATTCGATTTTTTTTAGAATGTATTCTGTAATGTGCATAGTGGATGCCATTATCAACTTTTGCTCGTAGCATTCTGATCAGCAAAACTTTGTATCTTAGTAAATCAATTTTTATAGACATCCACTAACGTCAGTGCTCATCTGTTTTCGCCATGCCAAATTTCCGCATTTTGAGCTCAGTTTGCCAATTACTATTTTTTTCAATATCTCTGGGAGGCAATTTTTCGAAATATACAAAAATTCAATGCATGTATGTTTTCCATTTTCCTCCGCCATTTTTTCAAACTTGACTTGAAATTTCGTGATCTTGCAGCAACTCATGGAAATACGGTGTATACATATTCGAAAACTATTTAAATTTTGGATCTACATTGACAAAAATTTTGATCAAGTTATAATATTCATAAATAATAACGCAAAAACGATAAATTGGCGAGAATAAGATCGATTTCCCGGAGATCCTATGTACAAATATCGATTTTAAAAAATGACTACATCGGTATATAAACTCTCCACTCGCACTATAAACATGCAGTAAACATTTTGTGATCAACTGAAAATATTCTTCAACAACATCAACGAATCCGATTTCTTGCGAGTCACGCGAAATCGATTAATCAGAGGCAATAAAATCGATTTTTCGATCAACCGATGTTACATCAATCCCATGTACAAATACCGATTTCCAAAAAATACCGTATCGGTATTTAAACTTTCAACTTCACTATAAATATACAACAAACTAATGTCTAATCAAGTTATAATATTCGTCTATAATATTAATCAACCTAATTTCTTGACAGCGAAGCTGTCACGTGACGGAGAGCAAGTCAAGCCTCGGGAAGATAAACATCTCACAGCTTTCGGTACGACTTCCTGAAGGTTGGGGACATAGAAGCCAAGAGCGGCGGGTGTATAATAGTCCCTGGGTATCCGACACTCGGATAATCTAGGATTCCTCCGTATTAACCCTCGGAGATAGGCGGTTGGAAGAGCGGTAGCCCAAAGTGAGAGCGAGGGATAGATCCTCGTAGTCGGACTGTCCCTTTGTACAGGCCGCGGGCCTTTATACGCCCCAGGCGAAACAATGCATTCAAGGCTTCTCAACTAGTGCGCTGCTATACATGCGCCGCTCGCTCGCTGGTATACCAAACCGAATCTCGGTCCTGTGGCGTCTGTACTACCGCAGGGTTCACCAAAGGGCGTGTTTATGACACCAGGCTAGATAAACAGACCTCCTCGTTATACACACGCACTTCCGAGGACACTGATCCTCGATGAATGCGTAATATTGCCATGGGCTCTACATTCTTCATCGCTTTGGGTTTCTATTCTCCTTCCAGCCTCTTCCGATCGTTACAGAAATCCGGATCTCTATATGAAGCATTCTCCGTCAATTCAGACCATTTTGCTTTCTCATAGAGTAATTTTTGTTTCCGTACATTTTTTTTTTTTCTCGATATTTTCATGTGTTGACACTCAGAATGGTCCAAAACATCGAGAAAAATGATTTAGAAAAAATATCCGTATGTGTGTGTGTGTATGCTTCATAATTTCAATCACCTATTATCCAAGAACCGTTTAACCGATTAACTTAAAATTTGGCATTCAAGTGAAGCAACGGCCTGTCTTTGATCGGTGCAATTTTTTACGAAGTGTATGCAGAAGTTTTTATTTTATAGCTTTTTGAATTATTTCTAAAAAGAACGTGTGCGCTTTACCTTTTGTAAAGTTGACGATATTTTGATAAATAATTCTTCATAAGTGGAGATACTCATAATGGTGTTTGGTACTGAATTTGACCGAAATCGGAAACGTGGTTCGCATTTTATAGTTTGTAATTTTTTTTAAATTCTCATTGTTGCCGTAACTTTAGAAACACGAGATAGTGAACTCAAATTTTATACCTGAAATCAGGATTAATCAGTTATGGTAGGTACACCGTTTCCTTTCAATTTTTCTTATGTGTTTCAGATGTTTCACGATTCTAACTTTTACAGTAAAAAAGCTGCAAACTACAACATTTCAAATTGCAAAATCGGTTAACATTCTTCCACGTAGAGGTATCTATTTCTAAAGCAGAAAAAAAACCCGACACAAAACGAAGTTTCAAAATATTTTTTCAAAATTCGCGTGTTATAAAAGGAAAGAAAAAAAAAATTCCCCCATCAACAACATCGAAAAGGTGTTAAATTTGTCGGTCAAAAATGAAAGTAGAAAGGCGCATGGCGAATCTTAATATTAAATCTACAAAAACACAGGAAGTTAGTTATATAAACAAAACTCGTTGCCTGCCACACTTTTTATTCTAAAGTAGGCTATTTTCTTCCATTTCTACGATACAAAACAAAATAAATTTTTTTTTTATTCGCGAGACATTAAAAAAAAAGTAACTGTAATGTCAGCAACATCGAAAAGGTGACAAACTCGCTGGAAGAAAATTGAGTGAGAAAGGCGTAGTAGGATGTATACGATGTGTACTATATAGGAAGTAAACCGAACAACCGAAGTGAGCGAAGCGAAAGAGACCGGCGGTGAATCTTCCCACACCAATCAAAGAGCACCCCTTGCGTGGCCCACCGGAGTTAGTAGGAGTAATAGTACCCAATAGTCGTGTAGTAGTGGTGTAGTCAGGGCGTCTCTGCACCCTTCTATCGCCCACTCTGCCTCTCCGCCGTGATCCCCGGGGAGTTATCTGCCCCTAGCCGCTCGGGTGTGCGCGCATCCACCGCTAAAAGCCCCTTAATTCCGTTCATTTGTACTTACCGCTGGTATTTGCAACGCTATCAGACCTACACTTCGATGTTCCACGAAAGCCTGAAGCCCTTCGTTATCTCATCGATGGCCAATCGATGAAGTTATCGGAATAATTACCATATTAATTGACATTGTACAACAACAAAAATTGTCTCACCGTCGCAACTAATTTCTACATCGTTTTTGTAGTCTTCTTTTCAATTCCTTTCCCGACATATCGACCGTTCATTTGACTAAATTCATGATTGATAATCAATAATCGCGAAATCATACTGAAACTTGCAGCCGAATATGTCAGAATTTAAAGGAGTCAAATTGCAATAAAACGGAAATCACCCAACGGGTTCTCAAATTTGATACACATAATGGTTTGACGGTAGTTAATTTATGTTAAAAAAAAAAGTCAGGCCGATATCTCGTGATTTACGAAAGTTATAGCGTGAATACGATTTTATCAAAAATTTTAAATTCCTGTAAAATTAAAATACTTCGTGCGAAACCATTGTTATATATCAGTCAATTAGCGTGCCAAATTTGACGAATATAGAATTGAAAATTCCCATATGTGGGTATAGGGACGATAACTGCAGTTATCGTGTTTACAGGGAAATCTGCACACTCACATTTTTAGGGTCCTGCTAAGAAAAGGTGTGAAAAGAAAATTTTTCACGAACGAGGAAGCAAAAAATGAAAAGTAAAAAGTTAGTTTCATTTTGTTTAAAGACCACCGGATGTTTCAGGCTAATGTTAGTACGTACAGCATCTGTAACGATACTGAGAAGTACGTACTCAAAGGAACGCAAGTATTCACACGAGGCACTCGAAGTCTCGAGTAACGCGCGAGCGTGATGTTTATGGGGTGCTCTTCCGATTCTCTCCATCCCTTTTTCTTTCATTCTCAAACTCGGAGTCCTCTCGTCGCGACTAGTAGCGTATTGCCTCTCGCTGCGGGGGGCATGTTATACTGTAAATGCACGCACCCGTACCCCCATGATGTCAGTGAGGAGGCCAAGGGCTCCCCTTGGCAGTCCAAGCTATCAAACCCTTGTCCTATACCAATCGTTTATGTATATCCATGGGAAAACGTTTCTTAAATATCGGTTTATTTGCTTGTCGAACATAAGTGAAGCGTGTACTTCGATCACTTCGTTCGAGTCATTAACCCTTTAACAAGCCGATATATCATATTTGCTACACTTTTTTGTTTTAATCATGCAATTTTTTTCTTTAATTGCAATATTTTAACTGTAAACGGTGTTAAATCATGAAACTATTGTTCTGGTTATTTTCGTCAATATGATTTTTCTACTTGACTGTTTTCTATTTTTATAAATGAAACAAATCTTACAATAAAATTGAAAAAAGAAATGCACAATTGGTCCATTCGCGATGATCAATGACACAAAAAAAAGTCGAATTTATTTATTTATTCGAATATTATTACTATTGGTGTTTCCTACACGAGCATATCTCCTGTCTGTCAAAACATGTTATTTAGCGAATAATTCTTAGGCCTGAATTTATAATCGTACATTTGTTATATTTTATGCATTTGTCAATAATTGATTCGCATATCGTTAGCTGACGGTAAAGATCGCTTGGAAAATCTTTGATCCGAGGAAGACAGAAGGCTTCAACGGGTCTTATAGGATGACGAACTACCACATAATGTAATATATTTATGTGGGCATCCAGTGGCACGTACGTTTCTGGGGAATGTCACGGTGGACACGTGACCATGGGCACCCCTGGTTCGACACGTGGTATAGCGGCACGCCGCCAGGTGGTCATCGACTGTCACGCACCGCATCTCGTTAAACGCTGATACCGTGATAAGAGTTTTACAGCACTGACGGTGTCCACGTGGATGAATGGGCCGGAGGGTGGCTCGTGCTACTCACGGTTCTCCTTTTTGTAACATTTAGCATCGGACAAAACGTGTGACAGTTTTTTTACCATCCATCATTGCATTCACTGTTAAAAAATGTCTGCATATACTTCGTTAAAAAATTGCAACTATCAAAGACGAGCTGCGGCTTCACTTGTATGCCAAATTTTAACTCATTCGGTTGAACGCTTCTTGATGGCTTACAGGTGATGGAAATTCATGAAACAATGACTATCTTTATGAAGAAACAACGGGTTGTAATCTTACTGTGTCAAGTGATGTAAATTTTACAAAACTAGTATAATTGTTAGTATGACATTCACTGTAAAGTTGGCAATAGTGAAGTATAATTTTTGTAAAATTATATTATAATTTAATAAATTAAAATAATAAATAATTTCATAAAAATTATAAAACGTCTATAGTAATTCTATAATCACATGATCAAAACTATAAGATGAAAATCTTCTGTTTAATATTAGTTTTTTTCAGTAACGACAAATTTCCAAAAATGATAGTGAAATTCCAATTCCAACGTTACATTAACGATTTTTTTTTTCTCTATTTCATAAAAAATGCTGACCACAATTTCTCAAAATTTTAATTAAATCAATAACATTTATTTAATGTTCACGCATTTTTAAACATCAATAATCATTCATTGATAATAAAACTTTGATAATGTCACGAATAAAATAACGTCAAATTTATAAATATTTCTAAGTTCAATGGAAATTGTCAAGAAGAATTTTGCGAATTGATATAATGTAAGCCTGGGAAATGAGTAACTCGAGACTAAATTATTCGACATATTTGCGTTTTCCGAAGTCCGTGGGATTTATCGAGAAGAAGAGAACGGAAAGAAGAATTTTCAATGTCGATTGAATGGATTAATTGTGAACTGGTTGTGTGGCTCTCTATGTGGGCGGCTTGACGGGCCAATAAGGCATGACGTGACCGATCAGCTTACCGTTCCACCGTTCGTATTATTTTCCATCTATCTGACTACGAGCACAGCATTTCCCAACTAGTCGATGCTGGCCTATCTTTTCTCTATCTTCGATGCGGAATGTTCACACGAGTCCCGACTCGGACAGCCACAAACACACACACACACACACACAAGGCAGTGGATGGAGTGAGCAACGGCAGCAGACATTAGGGGTGACGTTACATAATAGGGGATGATTGCCGTTTGACGAGCTGTGGCTCTGCGCTGCCGCTACCCTTCCTCCAATATTGCAGCCCCTTTCTCAAAGCTTTTAATTCATCTAGCATCACTGAATTGATCTATAAGAAGAAAAAAAATCTGCCTCCTATATGATTTGGTTGCTAATAGAAAAAAACTTTGTTTTCATGACATTTTTTTAATAGAAAAAATGATATCTTGTTATATGATTTCGCACTGATTACTTTCTCATAAAGAGAGCTTTGTTTTCCTGAAAAATTTTTGAAGGGAAAAAAATTTCGTTTCTTTTATGATTTGATAATGATTACTTCCTCGTGGAAGAAGTTCCATTTTCGTGAATTTTGTTTTCGAGATTTTCGTGTCAGGATACTTAAATTAATTCAAAGCATCGAGACAAGTGGTTTTGAAATAATATGGGTAGACGTTTGTAAGGGAGCAGGGTTTCGCAATTTGAACTACCTTAACTCTCAATCACCAAGACATGAGAACCGTTCAACCAATTTGGCACATTAGTGAAGCAGCAGCTCATTTTTTATAGCTGTAATTTTTTTAATGAAATTTATAAAGATATTTTTATTTTACAGCATTTTGAATTTTTTCAATGATGAACGTGGATGTTCTGGCTTTCGTAAAATTGGCGATGCCTTGCAGAATAACTGTTCATAAGCGCAGGTACTTTTATTAGTGTTTGGTATTGAATTTGACCGAAATGAGAAAAACGGTTTGCAATTAATGTGACTTTGAATTCTTTCAAAAAATTAACGTTTTCTCTTCCACTCCCTTAAAAGTTCAAATATTTAGCTGAATAGTTCAGCACGACTGAAGATAGATTTTGAGTTGTTTGGTATTTAATTTAAACAAGATCAGTGCACCAGTTCAGATTTTACATGATTTCGAAATGAATTCTTCAAAATCAACGTTTGTAATATCCTTCATGACATTTTTAATTTTTTCAGATTTATACTTTCTCGATTGCATCTGTCAAAAAAGCATCTGTCCAACCAAACAAAACTTCATTATCTCTTATTTTTTGTATTCCTATTTTTCTTTGAAAACAGAAATTCCACACTTTTGTTAGACCCCGTAAAACTTTAACCGACAACCAAAATGGGGTCGTCGTGTCCACACGTTGAAATCTATTTCAACTCCATTATAGATTTATTAGAATCTCAGAACCAGCAACTGCGAAAGCGTGCCTATGTCCTGACATATGCTACACACTGGATCAATCCATCCAGGGTGTATTGAGTTACGTGGCGTACATAATATTGCGGGACACGCTTGCCGGTCGTCTTTTCCCATTCAAGCGTCTCTCCTCCTTTGGATCCTCAACAGTATAATGATTCATAGGGCAGACATCTGACTATCTATACAAGAACGCCAAAACACACGTTCGTAAGATCTCAATTTTCGTTTCTGAGATAGGGGAGAGCGGGAAAACGGCAGTAAGGATTATTTCCTATTTCCTGAAAATAAAACGTCTGTTTTGCCAAACAGGATTGGACCCAAAAAAAAGACTTGTTAGATTTCAATGAAATTTTGTTGAAATGTATGCATTTTCTTATTTGTCATGTCGAATTGATTAGTATTTTTTTTAATTGAGTATCACGTTTCATTTTAAAACGGATTTAATGCAGTCATTGAAGTATCGTTTTTCGAGTTGCTAGACAGAAAAATGATTCGTGAAACAAACATCTGATAATCCGCGCCAGAACATCATGACAAGCGTTCGTGAGAATTCGGTTCTCATTTTATACTTTATGCATACTTTAATTCCGAGCATTCGGTAGCCTTAAAAAAGTCCGTACCCTTAGTTCTCAAAAAGAAAGCATCGCGTTTTAGGTCCCAATACATCGAGAGTCCTGGATAAATCTCCTCAATCAAATTCCATCAATAAAGAAGATGTTAATCACGGTTTCCAGACTTTATCCGAAATTCTAAATGAGACAACTTTTATCATAAACGAATCTTTTTTCAAACCTCCGTAAGAACTGAATGTTCATTTTTGGAGGATTATAGTAGGTACCGATAAATGTCAAACATTCATTCCCCGCATTTAGTAGCCCCAAAAGAGTCCATACCCTGAATTCTCAAAAAGAAAACATCGCATGTTCCCTTAATCATATTACATCAATACGGATGGTGTTTATTGACTTTTTCAGTTCGCGACCGGAATTCCCTCTGAGCGCATCTTTTGTCATATATAGATGCATCTTTTGTCGAGATGCTACATGAAATAATTCAGAATAATGATTCATGGTTCAAGCATATGTCAATTCACGCAGCACCGTCACAACAAACCTTCGAAAGAACTCAGTTTTCATTTTTGGGGGATCCTTGCGCGTGCCAAAATCGTCACACATTCATTCGGAGCGTTTGGTAACCGCAAAAGCGTCCATACCCTGAGTTCCCATAAAGAAAGCATGGCATGTTGGATCCCAATTCTTCGAGAGACCTGGAATTCATCCTTTGGAGAAGTTACATAGATCCGTGTAGTTTTTCCAGATATTTCCAGTCCTCCGTACCCTTCACTCGTCACTCGCTTTCCGGAAAATAGTGAATTATTTTCTAAAGCCTCTCAATGACATGAGAACACTCGGGAGAATGATGTACGAGTCAGGATCCCCGGAGACTCCACTCGACCATCCTTTTCCATTCAGTGACCACTCGACTTTTCCAGATTTGGGTATAGCAGTGTTAGAACAGATATTGGATTTTAGGGACTTTGGAAACGGATTTCCGTTTTCCCGAAGGGTTCGCGAAAGCACCCCCGCCTCCTTTGTGAATGCAAGACACGGGGCGCGTGCCCCAACAGCCACCGGCGACCACTGAATAAAAATCTGTCCAAATCTGGAGCCTGCGCTTGTTACGGTTTCCATTGTGCGGCATTTTGGCTTTTCCCGGTCCGTATTTGAGTGATCCAAGTGGGGAGTCGATAGAATGTATGTTTTTGCGGTTGGTTTTAGCGAAGGATGTTGAAAGTTTCTCGTGGGAGTAGATCGCATTATTGACTGTATATATATTCTGCACAGCGGCGATAGAAACTTGACACAAACGATCGATTATCGATTTTAGAGTGACGGGACAGAACGATAATGTACCTATAGACTGGGCCTGAGGTGGATGATTGATCACGTGGAGGAATATTGCAAAATAGGTTTTTTCAAATTTGTAATTAAATCATTGTTCGACCCTTTTTTGTAGAGCACCCTTTTGTAATTAAACGTTTATTTGTAGGTTTCAAGTTGATGGCTAAATCCGTAAAGTGATGTCAGATATTTTGCACTAATGAACCAATTGTAGAAAGATTTAAGTGGTTATCATGATTTTTGTAGTGTCTTTGAATGCTTTTTAGTGAATTATAATTATTTTCGAGTTCTTTCTTATATATTCAACCTTGTTAGTTCGTAGACAACAATTAATTACGGCCTGAAAGAACATGCAATATTATTTTATAGCGTACCTATAACGAAAATTCAATAAATACTGAATACAGCTACTGTAGAAATTCATATTCGAAATATTGAAAAAAACCCGGCTTTCATGGTACTCAAACTGCTCGGCAGAAGATTCCCCATCGTCTCCCATGATTTTTAAATATAAATAACAGTATTCCAGTCATTAAAGAAAGAAAAACTGTTTATAATTTTTCTTTCTTCCGATTCCGATTCTGTATGTAATTCCAAAGACGTCGTTCATGGTTAATTCAATGAAATTGGAAGATCATTCGAAATTCCATGTAATTTACAATGATCTTCAAATATTAATAACAATTTCCCAGCCAATATAAAAAAGATATATCTAATTTTCAACTAATTGCGATCAATCGTTCAATTCCAAACCCGCGGTTGTTACTTCACTTGGTATTAATTTGATGAAATTAAAAAGTCGTTTGGAAATCAATTCTCAACGGTTATAAGCGCATCAACTCAGCATCGAGTGTGTATAAAGGATAGAAGGAGTGAGAGCTCCCGGCGCTGAAAGGATTACAGGGTGGATTATTGACACAAGGGCCTAGGGCCAACTATAATAGTATACACACAACTATATAGCTATACTGCTGCCCGAGGGCTGGTATGTATACCTACTAATACCAGCGACCCTCTAAACGCGTTACCCGTTCAAACGACACCCTATATGTTTGAACACATTTGTTGATAACCCCCTCGAAAAATACTGTCCTACGTAGCGATCGGGTTACGGGTTTCACGGTAATGTCACCAACTTACAAATCGAAAGGACACTCCACTTCCTGATGAGTCGAAATATAGTTAGCACGGAATAAATCAAACATTTCGCTGCAGCTGGATTATAATTAAATCGCCGCTGGCTTTTGAATCTATTTCTCAATTTAAAAAAAAAGTGATTACTTTATTGATCCTAATTTAACGAAATTTAATCTTAAAGTGTTTAGTGAAAAACTTTATAAATTTTAATTAATTTTACGTAATAGTCAAGTAGTATCTGCTCCACACCATTCCAATTTTCATTTCAATATGTCAAATCAGTTTCGAAAGATAAGCAATAATAAAAAAAATACAATTTTGAAGAAACAAAAAATCGTAATTTTTTAATCGCTTTGCTGATTCTGCCCAATTTCCATACCGATCATCCTTGACGCACGTCCAGGTATGGAAAAAAAATCGGATTTAGGTTCGGAGCTAGGTTAAAACATGCATGACTTAGCGTGTGTAAGTCATATTTCAATGAACAGATCAATGTAATTGTTATGAAAATGTGGAGAACACAACAAATTACATAAAGACACGAAATAATTTAAATATTTCGCTGCAGCTGCATCATAATTGAATCGCCACTGTCCTCTGAAATATATTCCTCTAATATATGCGTACCCAGGGCTGACCAGTGGAAAAAAAATTTGCCAAATTTATAGGATTTGCGCGTGCCACTTACCAGCTCCCAGAGGATCTTCACAACGGGGATTCCCCACCGCGAACTTCCGAGAGAAGGTCGAGGGTCCAAACCCAGATAAATGAGTTCATTTTACTGAAGCTTATAATAGCCATAATAGCTCGCTACTGTGGAAGGTTCGCAACCCTTTCGTTGGACCATTTAGTCCAACAATGATATAAAACTGGTCGCGTGCTAGGTGACAAAACAACGGAAGTATCTGAGCACTTAAGAAAAACTTTTTTTTTCTGATTGAAGTAAATCAAACCGTCTAAATGTTTTTGTTTTCGTTCTATTCACTTGAAGAATAAGTTTTAAATTAAGAGAACTGTTTAAGGATTTAAAACAATGTATTTTTTAAAAGACAACGTTACTTTGCCATGAAATATGTAACCACTTTTTTATATTTCGATAATTATCTGATAAAATCTTTAACTAAAAAGTTATAATAAAAACTATTTTCAACCAAATCTATGTATTGAGGTTGTTGCTTGAGCCCGCCACTCGACAATTTATTGGATTTTTAATATTTAGCCTAGAATATTTTTATTGAATGGTCCAGTACAAACTTCTTATCGGATTCCGCTCTACAATGTCTTATTATTTATTGCTATCACCCTCGACAAAACTGCGTCAAATTTGTACTCAGATCTTTTTCGGTGATGGTCCATATGCGCACAAAATTTATTACCAATGTGTGAAATAAATTGTATATATTTCAGAAATTGTATTTTCTGTATGTCTCTGTCATATCATATCTGTATGAAGTTGAAAATGTTTATTTTTTTGTGACGGTAATTATGTATTAAATCAGTATGCCCAATAGTTTCATCACCGAATCGCTTTCCGTGCTCACTCATATCGACGATCGTGATTAGTACTTTGACGTTTCAAACATTTGCATAGGTTACAAGTGACAGAAACATTATTGTTTATCGCCTAGCAACCTTGCCGGGAGATTTTCGAAAAATTATCGATATAATTTCGACCTAGTTGTACCACGTGACGTTAAATACCGCGCTCTTATTGGTCGAAATTGAAGTTGAAAAAAGAATCATAAAAAACACATTCCTATTGTTCAAGTTATATTTTTTAAAAATATCACGAATCTAATCGACATCGAATACCCACAGGAAGGACCTCCCTCAGCTTAGGGCATTGGAATATGCTCGAGTGAACTTAAAAAAAAATCCAATAAATCGTCGTGAAGATTCCACGTACGATAGGTGACAACGATACACTTAATAACGTGAAACTGAGTCTAGAGGCTTCGGATTCGCAGCTGAGCGCCATACGGGTGCCCTAATGGCTCGGTCACGAAAAAATTCATGTATAAAAATGTTTCTGAGTGGAGGAGGGTGCAAGCGATACCCCGTTTGAGTTGCTCGAATGCACAGGTAAGATTTTGGTGAAGTAAAATGCTCCCGTATCGTGGAAAGATGAAGGATAACGATACGGCAACTATACGGTATATATACACGCAATGTCTGAGAAAATACATCTCTTTTAACGTTTTTTTCATCCGAATGATCGTCGTAGAATGTTTTTTTTTTTTTCTTCCCTTTTACAGAGTCGAGAGCTAGGCAGCTCGGCCAATTTAAATCAATTTGGACGCCAACCCCTGACACTAAACGAGACTCAATTGGCGGACAATGGAAAGGGCTCGTTTTTCGTCGAGGAACTCTCACGTGGGCTCGACCACTTAAATCTTGAAACTTCCGAGAGCCCACTAATATGTAGGATATGCTATTTGCTGGGAATTGTATCATTGTCCTCCTCAACCAGACGACTATTTCTCCTCGTTTGAGCGAAGATTGAGGGATACAGCTCCTTCGTTGTGCTTGTCGATTATAAATTCCTTTTTTTCCCGTCTCATTCAAACAAATCACTTCTTCTACGAAAAAATTAAGAGTTTGATGAAAGAATTGATTGAATGCTTAAGTATTTGGTCGAAACGAAAATGATTAGTTGACTACTCTTTATTTTCAAAATAATATTGATAATAAAATTAATCCTTATTTTGTCCTGAAATAAAACTGAATCAATTCAAATTTAATTGGAGTAGAGTATAATGAATTTTTTCATTAACTCATTTTTGTATAAATATTAATAGTCAATATTAACATTGACTTATTTGAATCAAGTATATCATATTACTCTCGTATTGGAAAAACAAGATGAATTCAATTTTGTAGCTAACCCAATATGATAGAATCCATTTTATACAGGTAAATCCTATTTGATATAACCAAAATTTAATTTAATCAAGTTAATTCAATTAAAGGTTTTATGTGAATATCAATAATTAATTTCAATAATTCGTCCACATATAACACATAATAAAAATATAAATAACATGTGAAATCAAAATTAATTTCATATTATAATTAATTTTCATTTTGTGTGTTATGAAATTAATTTTATTTGCTCAAAAATATATGGGAAAGGAGTTTTTCCTATATGTATTTGAAAAATCGAAAATCGATAGCACCGCGAGATGTTAATCAGTGAGTGACGCACGTTCCAACTCATTTTCCCAAAGCGTCATAGGATGCAGCCTCACGCGCCTCCGACATAACCACACAAGGTTCCTCCCCTGTTCGAGCGAAGTGCGAGGGGTGCAAAGGCACGAGCACGGGAGTCATATTCTCCTAGGCGATATGAACGATAAGATCCTGTCAGCAGTCTCTGTCTCGTTGCGGAGAGAACGATTTAATGAATGTGGGAGACCGGAAAAAAGCCGATAAGCGACTCTTCGTTTGGAGTTCGCTTTCGAGTTCGTTTGGAGGATGGGCAGGTACAGGCCGTGTGAACCGACCGGAAAACGAGACACGTAATCACTTGATTTCATTTATATGTGACCGTAAATTAATTTACTCATCGATTGCACTCGACGGGACAAAACACTAAATGTGTTTTGGGGTTATTATTAATTCGATGAGAACTTTGGGACTGACCCTGAAAATTACGAATGCACTCAGAAGAATGTTGTAATTTTTATTTTGTTACATTTTATTTGTTATGGTGTCTACTGTTGTGGTCATTAGCCGAGACCTACTGTTTACAGTGGAATCCGAACCAATTGCAGTTCACAAAACCTCCGAAAAATCGTTGGCCCTGACCCGGGATCAAACCCGGACCTACTGCGTGTGAGTCGCGCTCCGATCTTCTCGGCCACGCTCACCCTTTGTAATTTTGTATTTCATAATGTTGTAATTTTATCGGGAGTAATGGAAATCTGGATCCTAGATCGACACGTTAAAAGGAGGGCTAATTTTCGTAACGCATTCTTACAGTTTAATGCGGCTTAATTGAGTTTTCTTTTTAAGAGAAACTTAACAGCATAACAACATCTTTTCTTGACATTAAAAAAATGTTAATTTGTAATTGAGAAAATATTTACCAAAAATAATCAATTAAAATTCACTCACCTAACTAATCGATTAAAACAATTAAAAATAGGATATTATCGCTTCGATTGTGATACGTGATAACTAAATTTGCGTTTTGGAACTTTTTAACACACCCACTAGATTTTCTATGGCTATTGCAGTTTGAATATTGAAGTCATTTGCATGCCGAACATTACGTTCGTTCACCATCAACAAATAGTTACAACTTATTATCGAATTGCAATATAAAAAAATATCAGCCATGTATTCATGACACATCTTCCAATAACCATGTACTATTAATCATCAAATTATAATTAATACTACAGTTTATTATTTTTGAATACCAAAAAACATTATTTTCTACATTAGCATAAATCCGTAAAAAAAAACGTGCAGATAAATTTATTTATATATGAACGCTTGCCGCCGGACAAATCAGCCATTCTCCAAGTAATTTAAAAAAAAGTGAATATTAATTTTGTGCATAAGGATTTTTTTCGTTTCTAGCCAATCGTTACAACTCTCCATATTAATTGCGACAACGATAATTTCGTTTTATTAAATGTTCAAAAATACAATAATAATAAGAGAAAGAAAATATCTTCAATAATTAAGTTAATTGCTTTTCTTAATTAATCACAGATTGGAAATACCCGTGTTGTATGAATCATCGAACAACGATTTAAAAAAGCAAAATTTAAGGTGACTCCACTTTGGTTATCCCACTTCAAAACTCTCCCTACCTTTCTCTAAATTCCAAACGAGTCAATTTCAAAGCCACAGCTAAGCCCCTGGGATCCAGGAACAAACCGGAAGCAGCCGGCACGAGCCTCCACTCCTCTGTCTCTTCCCTACAAACTACATAGGTATACATTATATTCTATACCTACAAACACGAATAAAGAAGTAAGAGCCCACAACTTATACCTACGTATCTCTACCCCTTTCATCATCTGCCGTGGGTGCTCACCCTTTTTCCGTTTGCAGCGTTGACCCTTCGCAGGATCTTCTCACAATCGAACATAAAAAAAAGTTGTCTCAGACTGCGACGATAAATTTCCATAATTTTATGTATAAGATATAAAATAATGAATAGAAGTAAATATGCATAATTCGTTATGAAAAAAAAATAATAAGGAGACGGATACTTTGTTTTGTTTGGTTTTTTTTTTTTTTGCAAGAAAAACGTCATACATGTTTTGTTCGAGAAAAAAGGCTGGAAAATGTAAATTTCGTTGAGAATGACATTTTATGGCTTGCTACAATGTGATATATGCGATATAGAGGAAGGTAAGCTATGAGGAAGCGACAAGGTGAAGGCGGGGGCGGGCGTGCGACGTTCAGATCGGTCGTTCGCTCGCACGTGGTTGACAGGTGACGGAATATCCGACTAGCCAACCCGGCGACCGTTCTCGTTCAGCGTTACTCCTCCTACGTGTCGTGGCTTCGTGGCACGCGACTAGCATTGTATTTAAATGAACGAGCAACGGGCAGATGTACGTACAGACGACGTAACGTAGTTCGCCCTTTGACGAGCTTCGAATAACAAAACTCAACTTAATTTGTTATGTAGTAGCTTATCCTTGTGTGTTAATGACTACAGACGGTGGTGGGCTGCGGAATTCCGGGGACTATGCGGAAATTGTCATCAAAGAAGAAAGCTGAACGAGAGAGTCAGACTCGGATTACGATCATTCAATGACTCCATCATGTTCACTCATTGAGTTGATACCTGATCATTTTGACGATTTTGATGATTTTAATTATTCTGATGATTTTGCTGATTTTTATGAGTTTGATGATTTCCATGATTTTCATGATTTTTAATGGATACACATCAAATTATATTATTTACTGCCTCAGGAACGAAATATTCTCGTCGGAAATTTTATTTTCAATTTCAACGCAATCAGTATGTTTCAAGACATTGAATCGTCGCATTTGAAAATATGAGAAAGGATTATGAAAAATCTCTTTCGTTTATATATTGGTTTAATTTTTTATAATTTAGTTTAATGATTTTTATTGCATCTCCGACAAATTAGAACATTCTTAACATCTAGTTTTCAACTATTGTACTACAAAGCATTACATGCAGTGACACTTTCTCAGCTCGCTAGCTACCGAATTCCAGAGATCAGGAGAAAGCTGTTTAAGGACGAATGGAATGAGACATAGCCGTTGAAAGACTACAGATCCGAAGAGAAACAAGGGCCGAGAAAAATCCTCGTGTGATCAACGCTCTTTGATCTTGCCAGATAATTCTCGTTCTCCCACGAGAGAAACTAACAGAGTCGCTACCATGTCTACGTCATCGTTTTATCCAAAAACTAAAACTAAAATCTCCGACTTCTCGACAAACACAAAAACCACATACTATCAAAATATACCTCCAGAAGAATTTCCGACAAACACCTGATTATAAATTTCATAATTGTTCCAGGAAGAGATAAAGATCAAATTCTTTTTCAATTTTTTCACTCCTGACTCCATAAATTTTGTTACATGTGGGGAAAATAAAAAAAAAAAAGATCGAGATTACAACCGATCGTGCGAGTTGACACTGAAAGACGTCAAATAATTGTCTGCCGTTGCTAAACGGGGAATAACGTGAGCCAAAAAAACAAAACGAAAAAAGGAAACCTCAACGACAATCGAGTGACAAACAAAAACAAAAAGAAATCGTTTTATCTCAAACGAGGGCGAGCGCTTCACGGGAAATGTTTTTATATTTTTGTTCACGAGCTTTCGCCGGTTTTATTGCGCATGCATAAAGCGGGAGGACCTGTCGAGTGACGATGCGGTTCGCTGCTCGGTATCGCAGCTCGCTTTCTGTTCGTCGCACTCGCAGATAGTGTCAGGGACAGACCGAACTGCTCAGCTGCGAAAGCCCGTTTACATCTCTTCGCGATATTCCCCAAACCATTTATATACCTATATAAACGGATATTCCGCATAATATACACGCGATAAACGGACCTACAACATATGTAATCAAAAGCGTTGAAAATGATTGTGAATACAATCGTAAAATCAATTTGAAAAAATCAGCAACAAAGATTTACATCTGTTTGCTGCAGATTTATTTTTTCAGTTTGATTTTACGATCACTAGTGGCAACGCGCTCGCCTTGGTCGCGCTCCTTTTTTTATTATTGTTTTCTTTTGGCTAAACATGATATTTGTATGTTTATATGATTCATGATTCAACGCAAATCTATTCCTGCTTCAGTGTTTCGATATACACTGTAAAAAATATTTCGAAAATTCCTGTACTGTATACTTATTTAATGCACTGTATTTTTAGTGAAGCCACTAAGACAATTCATAATATAGGAGAGAAAATAAAAATTCAATGTACGTGTGGTAAAATTAAAGTTAACTTATACCAAAAACACAAATCTTTTAACGGATTTAGATGTACATTTATTTTGGTATACGCAAAGTAAGCTGTGCCAGCAAATCTTGTGCTAAAATAGTCACGACATTGCGTTATTTGCTAGCCTTAAAAATTTTGTTCATAATCGAAATAAATGTTTTGCCAATCCAGCAAATTATTTTGCTAGGCTAGCATATAATGCAGTGTTATAAATATTTTATAAAATAATTTGTTGGGCCAGCAAAATCTGTGTACTGTGCATCAAATATAATATGAATTTTGTCATGAATTTAGCAGAATCTAACATCCATTGTATGCTGCAGGTGTGTAGTAGTTTTGCCTTAAATATTTTTAAAAATTTTAAATAATAACAGTCTTTTATATTAAAACACAACTCATAATACTTATAGAAATAAAGATTATGGTACGATCAAGCTGATCTAATATAATATACAATGACGAAACTTTCAAATAACTGCAAAAATCATTGTTTTCAATTAAATTTCATAATAATCTTTTGCTTCCTCATAAAGGAAGCTTTGTTTTCACGAAAAAAAATTTTTTCGAGGTTTTCATGTCAGTATGCTTAGAATCACCTAAAACGTCGAGAAAAATGGTTTAAAAAATGTGTCGGTATGTGTGTTTCAGGGACCGAAAATTCAATCGTCGATAACTCACGAATGGCACGATCGATCGAGCTCAAATTTGGCACGCAAGTAGAGTATTAATTCCTCTTCAATTGCTGTAATTTTTGAGAAAATATATCTATGTATATTGATTGTATAGAATTTTTAATTTTTTCGAAAAATGTCGTATACTCTCTAACTTTCGTAAAAGTTCGCCGAAATGGCTAAATAGTTCTTTATAACTAGAGAGACATTAAATACTGTTTGATATTGAATTTCGACAAAATCGGTAAGGCGGTTCGGATTTTATAGAATTTTGAATTTTTGTAAAAAATCAAAATTTTGCTATAAATCCCGTCGAATTTCAGCAAATTAACTGAAATGTTCTATAAACGAAAAATAACATACAGTCATACTATGTACCAAATTTGGTGGTGATTAGGCAAAGTTTGTGCCTAATAAAAATGAGATGTACCAGTGATTTATTCATTTATTCAAAACAAGGATACAAAGTAGAACTTTGCACATTGCTTCCTCATTAAATTTTGCTTTTGACAAAGCAAAATTTCCTCTATGAGGAAGCCAAAATCAGTTACAATACTTCCTCGTAGAGGTTGCTATGTAAAGAGAAAAATTCAATGAGGAAGCAATGTGCAAAATTATACTTTGGATCCTTTTTTTTTTTAATGAAAAAACATAATTAATGCATTAATTATCTCGTCAAGTTTTCTCCGTATTTCTTTTAATGTTGAAGCGAGAATTACTACTTATGCAGATATTAAAATGTTTACACTCTGTTTTATGATCACTCATTATTATTATTATCATATTATTAAATCGTAATTACAAAACGAACTGTACTGTAAGCTAGATTGTTAATTAGTGGAATTTTACAACTGTGCTGTTCATTAAGGAATCTTTCCAGTGTCACGGTCCGAAAAATAGCCGATTTTCACCATTATTTTCCGTCCGTTTCTGTAGGCCGATTGATCAAAATTTTTGTATACATATATTTACAAAACAAAACGATTTTTATTGTTAATATATTTTTTTTTTTTTAAACGGTTTTGATGGTGGACATAGTAGGGGTCGCAAATTTTATCTGAAAAAAAAATACAACGGATTATATTAATAGTATGCAATTGGTCATCGCCTTATGAAGGCTTTTTAAAAAAAATTCAGAATTGGTAAAATGGCGGCGGTTTGAACAAAACGTAGTGATTTTAGGCTCGTTTTCGACGGTTTTGGTTTAAAAAAAATAGAAGATTTTTAAAAAACTTCCATAGCGCAATGAAGAATCGGATTAATAATATTTTCCTAAAATTTAGAGATGATCAGTTAGAGACTGTTCCCTAGGGAATGTCCTCCGTTCTGAAAAATGGCGTTTCGAGGAAAACGCGTTCAAAGTTTCGAGAATAAAAATTTAATATAAATAGAGTACTTACGACTAATCGGCAATACCAGTTTCATAGAGTATACATTCAGCTTTCTTATTCTGCTCATTTTCCTCTATTATCTTATGTCGTCCATCTGTGCGAGCATCTTTACTGTCAAAGGAGAGTCAACGAAACGCATACTTGGCAGCGAACGCTGCGGTTGCTGGACCAATTATTGCATCCATCTTTTCCATAACTTTCAAAATTGGATCATAACCTTCAGTGAAGGTTCAGACCATGATTTCCACGATTTGTTTTCCGTTGAAAACGTGTTTTGGCGCTAATTTTAATTACTTTGCATATTTGCACCCGTACATCACTCTAGCAAATCATCCACTGTTAAATCTTCATAAATTGGCCTCAAAACTTCTTAGAGATATGAAGTAGTAGTTATAAAGGCGGCACAAGAATAAAAATTAAATTTAGAAACGGAGCCGTTGGCGTATCCTCTTCGCTAAGAATTGCTATTCCCAGCGAAATATTTCAAAATTCGCTTTAAAAAATGGAGATGATGTTCTTGACCGCATATACTAATGGATAAGACCAAAAAAAGAATTTTTTTTTACACTGGTAAAATCCCTTAATAAATACGATATCTGTAATGAATTCAGCAGAAATGTACATCAATTTTATTTTATACTCACGCAGTAAATCTTCAATGCCCCTTTCTGTAAAGAAGCTTTCTGCAGTGTGCAGTAATTTTACCTTGACTATTTTTAACAGTGTACGAACCATTTCTCTTGAAGCACATTTTTATACATTTACGTATTTCACTATAAGAGAAAAATGCTTCCGATGCTAATTTTCTCTAGTACGCATATATTTATATGACTGACCCTTTATCGTATGCCCTCGTGAGACACCTGCGGGAGTCACGTGGTAGGATGTGACGCTAGAGACTCACGGAGACCAAGTAGATGAACGCACGTGCCGGTTAGAGCGACCGCATCGTCGAATCGCACATGCATGAAGCTAGTAGTGTTTTTTAAATTTTTCTTCTACAGAGAACATACATTTAATTTAAAAAAAAAAATTCTTCCGCTATTTCCACCACATACACTGAACTTCCCACGATAATCCACATTCCACAATGTTTACGCTACATTATTGTATTACTACATTGTTAAAAAAGGATGCAAAGTAGAACTTTGCGCATTGCTTCCTCATTAAAGTTTGCTCTTTACATAGCAACCTCTACGAGGAAGTACTGTAACTGATTTTGGCTTTCCTCAAGAGCAAAATTTAATGAGGAAGCAATGTGCAAATTTATACTTTGCATCCTTTTTTAATTTCAGCCATTGTCTAACCAACATATGGCCAATGGATGGCTGCTGATCATTGGCATAGTAATGGCTATCAATTTTGGGCCATCTATGGTGGCCAATTATTTACCATCATTATCGATTTTCAAATTTCTGCCATTGTATAACCAACATATGGCCAATGGACGGCTGCCGATTATTGGCCCAGTAATGTCTACCATATTTCGTCCGTCATTGGGCCATCACCCTGATGCCAATGATAAACATAACCTCAATATCGTGCATCGTCGACATCACTCACGACGACCAGCAAAAAACATATTTCCTTATACCTCGGCCACTTTTTATCCTTTATTTTCGAGTTTAGATTAGTAATCAGTTTTCTTAAGATACCTGAAAACACAATTTTATGAAAGTAAAGTTGCTTTGTGTATATTAGCCGCCATATCGGATTCGAAAAGGCTCTCTGTTTCGTGTATCATACCAATTATACAACTTATTGCCATTTTGGACCGTCATATTGGATCCACTATTTTGAATTTCTGAATTCAGACTTGAGATCATTAATCAGTTGCGTTAAAAACATCCGTGTACCGGATGTTTGGCCGAGCGGTTAGCGTGGTTGTTAGGTAGTTAGATAGTTTAGGTAGGTCGTGTAGGTCTTAGGTTCAAATCCCACCCACATGACTTTCCAGAAAACTATCGAAAAAATGCAATCCGTCGACGATTTCCATTTTTTTTTTAATAATAATAGAATAGCATTATTAAAATTATTGGAGGTGGTCCGTTAGGCAATATATATTTTTTAAATTAATAATTAATTACTAAATTGATGATACCGAATATTTCCCGCCGTTACTTGCCCGATACTAGCCGTGTTTGTTACCATTCGTGGGTGACATTAGCCCCCAATACCGGGCCATACCCAACCATTAGTACTGGCCCAATATTGGGCCTGTTGTACTGTCTTACGTGATGAATATTGTCATTTTCATTTTAATATGTCAATATTGAATTTGTTAATGACTAATGCATTTGACAATTAATATACAGAATATGCATCCAAGCTTCATAACCGGTATATTCATTTTTATTTTTTTATTTTGTCGTGCATACGTTCTCTGCTCTATTTTATCTTTCCTATAGGTGTTCCAAATTCCGATTACCTATAATGCAAGAATCGTTCGATAGATTGTCTAGAAATTTGACACAACGCATATGCGAATTGTCGGTATAAAATCAAAGTTGCCTATACGACCCAGAACTGGTACAGCAGCAGTTACCAAGCCTTGTTTGGCGGCTCTCGTCCAGTACTGGTGAACAATATAGCCAATAATAGGCCAGCTCCGTTTGCCAGTATTGAGCAAAGACCGAAACAGCTACTGCGGCCCGAAACTGGTACAGCATCAACTGCAAGTCATATTCAGCGGCTCTCGCCCAGTACTGGTGAAAAATATAACCAATAATGGGCCAGCTCTGATTACCAGTATTAGGCAAAGACCGAAACAGCCACCGCAGCCCAGACGTGCCACAGGTAGCATTGCCAAACCTTGTTCATTAGCTCTGGCTCAGTACTGGTGAACAATGTAACCAATCTCTTCGCTTCTGCGGTCCATCACTGGCGCATTAAGCTTTGTTCAGCAGCTCTCACCCAGTACTAGTGAACAATTTAACCTTTTAATAAGGCAACTGTTTGCAAATAGTGGGCAAAGACTAAAGCAGTCACTGCTGCCCAGAACTGGAACAGCCCCAGTCATCAAGTGTTAATTGAGTGCTTCCCCCAGTACTGCTGAAAAACTTTGCCAAGAGTGGGCCTTGATTGCCAGTATGACGAAAATCCTTTATTGATAACGAAAGTAAGATCTGCCTCAGTTCTAAACTAACTCCCGCATTGATGTTTATTTCTTTACTATCATGAAATTGTGTTAGACACTTGACTCACAGTTGTGCCAGTGCCGGGCATTCTCTGGTTGACTCTCGTAATTTTTGTTGGCCAGGAAGATGTTTGTCAGCCAAATTGAGAATTTTTGGTGCCGTGACACAACAATAATGAACAATTTTACTAATATTGAGAAACTTGTTATTATCTGAACCTGAACGAATAAGAATATGATAATGCATAAGAAATACGTTAGTATTGTTCTTTAATTAGTCAACTTTTTTGTTAGTTCCTTCGAAACAACCTCGAGCATTGTTTTTATAGTGAGAGACTGAAAGAACTGCTGAGGGTGAAAAACTTCTGAAAGACCAGATATCATTATTCATAACGATATTCGTACGTGGGAAGAATTAAGCCCTTCTTCGATTATTGCAATTCTTGACACAACGTTTGCAGAAATTTAGAGCTATAGCTTTTCGATTTAAAAAAAAACGCGTGGTGGCATGAGTAAATTTAACAATATCTTTCCAAAAATTTGTTAATAAGTGCGCATACAATTAATGTAATTTTTGGTATTTGGTATTCAATTTCTAAACTGCATAAAAATCCATCGAATTTTATGCAGTTTAGAAATTTTCAACAGGCCAAATTTTGTACGCTACCAAAATAATATTTGGCGATGCTCAGTGTGGAGATCGGTAAAACAATTCCGATTACACATGAAAGCGATTTTGTTCTCGTTATTTCCTAACTAAAATGTCACTAATTTTCATTTTTCTAGTTATTAAAAAAATTATTAATATATAAAGAAATTTTTTTTTCTGTATTTCCATTGTGCATACTAAAACTTCCCACGATAATTCATACGTCACGATCCGAATGCAACATTATTGTACTACTGTATGTTTTCGGCTCTGCTTTTCCTTCCCTATAACCGATGAACGTACTTCTCATAGTCAGGACGTTTTCGCGTTGTAGGATGTGTTTGCGTCGTGCGGTAGGCTTGTGTTATTTCCTGATTAAAATGTTACTAATTATCATTTTTCAATTTTATCAAAAAAATTAGTAATATATAAAGAATTTCTTTTTTTCTGTATTTCCATTGTGCATACTGAAACTTCCCACGATAATTCATACCCCACGATCCGAATGCAACATTATTGTACTACTGTATGTTCTCGGTTCTGCTTTTCCTTCCCTATAACCGATTAACGTACTTCTCATAGTCAGGACGTTTTCGCGTTGCAGGATATGTTTGCGTCGTGCGGTAGGCTTGTGTTATTTCCTGATTAAAATGTTACTAATTATCATTTTTCAATTTTATCAAAAAAATTATTAATACATAAAGAATTTCTTTTTTTCTGTATTTCCATTGTGCATACTGAAACTTCCCACGATAATTCATACCCCACGATCCGAATGCAACATTATTGTACTACTGTATGTTCTCGGTTCTGCTTTTCCTTCCCTATCACCGATTAACGTACTTCTCATAGTCAGGACGATTTCGCGTTGTAGGATGTGTTTGCGTCGTGTGGTAGGCTTGTGTTATTTCCTGATTAAAATGTTACTAATTTTCATTTTTCAAATTTATCAAAAAAATTATTAATACATAAAGAATTTCTTTTTTTCTGTATTTCCATTGTGCATACTGAAACTTCCCACGATAATTCATACCCCACGATCCGAATGCAACATTATTGTACTACTGTATGTTCTCGGTTCTGCTTTTCCTTCCCTATAACCGATTAACGTACTTCTCATAGTCAGGACGTTTTCGCGTTGCAGGATGTGTTTGCGTCGTGCGGTAGGCTTGTGTTGGTACGTTCGATCGAGGCGTAACGGGCCGTTGTCTTGGATGCGGGTACCTGGAGGCGGGGGAGAGATGAGAGCGCTTCGAGTGGAAGGTAGAAAAGGCTGAGAGAAGGAGTGAGTATCGTGCGAGGGGGTGACGAAGAAGGGCTTTTGCGAGGGCGAGGAAAAGAGACAGAAAGAGCGACAGAGAGAGAGAGAGGGGGAGGGGGGGGCGAGAAAAATTATGAGAACGGGTGGTACATTCTTTACTCGTATGGCTAACACCCTTGTATTATTACGTATGCGCAGACGATGCACTTAAGGGCACCGAGTCACCTAAAAATTCATAATAATTAAATGGTGCAATTGCACATATGAAATATTTTTCCCTTATGAATATTACCACTGGACAGAAACGCAAGGGAGGACATTCTTCATAAATGCAATATTTTTTTTGCAGTCAAGCTTAATGGTGAAAAAAGTTTGTCCATATTTTACTTTTTTTGAGTGTAGGTAGCAGAGCTAAACCTATTTTACTTTTTAAGGCTCAATACTATTTGTAGAAAGATTTTGTCTAGTTAAAATGTTGGAATTTCTATTTGAACTTATTTCGGAATAGATATAAGCACTTTTATTTCAAGAACATATTTCGAAAGATGTATAAATTATGAAATTTAAAAAAAGCACAAATTTTGCACGACGAGTCGCCTCAAAATTCGTACTAGTTTAAATGGTGTTGCAATTCCAAACACGAAATATTTCATCGTGATGAAAAATGCCATTGAACAGAGAAGCCACAACAGCAAAGGAGAAAATTGTCATAAATTCAAAATCTTTTTTTTATTATCCTTTTTTTGAGTTTAGGCTGCACAGCTGAACAAAATTAATTTCGCAAGATTCAATTCTTTTCATAGGAAGATTCTGCCTATTTCAAATATACGAATTTCCATTTGCAAATATTATGAGCATTTTTTCCCAAAAACATATAAGTTATGAAATTAAAAAAAAAATAGAACTTAGCACATTCCTTCTTCATAGCCAGAAAAATGTTGAAATCCGGTAGCACCTTCTTTACTCGTAATCTGACATAAAAATCCAGAAAATTAATTTTTTTTTTTCACGAAAACATAGCTTCCTCTATAAAAACAGGAGTTCGGATAATTCAAAGACTGGTGAGGCGTTGGAAATGGAAGGGCCCTTTTAAGGGCTGAAGGGGGTAGGACGGGTATGAGTCGGATGCTTGGTACACGGCGTCCCAACGTCTCTTGGTTCCTATCATCCACTCCACTTGGCTTAAACAGGCCCGACGCGCAGATCCGAGTGAGCGAGAGTTCGAGGCTGTTTAAACACAGAGGGTGGGCAATCAGGAGTGTTTGCCGCCCCGCGAGTAACGCGAGCTATAGCGAGTGAGCGAGCACGTCGCGGATCAAAGGATAATGGGGTGGGCTGATAGCGCACTGATTTGATTGTTGCCACGGCTATTGTCCGGAACTGGTCCCATTGTACCATCCTGCTGCCTACATATGTATATATATATATATATATATATATATGTGTGTGTGTGTGTGTGTGTGTGTGTGTGTGTGTGTGTGTGTGTGTGTGCCACTATATACACACATTCTCTGCTTGCTACCATTACGTACATAAATGACATTCCCATATACTTGTGCACTTGTAAACAATTCACCGACTGCATGAGCATTTTTTTCTCTTTAATATTGCAATGCTAATTAAGGGTGTAAAGAGCACGCCCGTATCCGAGGTGCAAACATTTTTAGAACAAAAAAAGTTTTTGCAGGTAAATATTTTCTTGAATGATGAAAAGTGACGTAATTAGTATTATCGTTCAATGCACTCAAAGAAAATAGAATTCTTTTGCAATCGTATTGTTTACCGTGACGTGAAATATTTTTTACACAAAGTTAAATAATTTTTCATCTCCTGGTGTCGCATTTCGTTAGATTCGTTAGTATTTTTGTGGTTATGCAGGTCCTATTTTCCGATCTACTATCATTATTAATACAATTACTGTTATATTTATTCAAACAGTAAGAAAAGAAAATGAATAAATGAAATATAGTAAAAATGATGCTGAGAATCATTTTTTATTTCCATTTTATTCACAATTTTTCTGATAAAAGTGTGTATTGTGTAAAAAAATAATTAAAAAAGGGAAAATAATTATATACCTTTTCGAAATAAAACCAGGGACCAATCAGGTGATATGGCCTCTTTTTAAAATGTGGCCCTAAATTAATAACTCGCAATATTTCTTTTTCAACAAATAAATAATAGTGAACGTGACGATAATAAGAATGGGTCTCAAGTCATTCACCACCGAATATCATTCATCATCCCGAATTAGTCTGGGACATTAATTAATCGTCAGAAAACGAGGCCAGAACCTTATCGAGATCACGCGAAGATAATAGAGCGACAGTGGAAGTGGCAGAACGATTGGAGCGTGTTCATATTTGCCCGAGCAAAACGCACCTCGACCCTCGATGGCCAGGATGACCATCGGTATCGATTCTCGTCGCCGCATCGGAACACGGGAGAGCGAGTGAGACGCCCTCTACTGGCAACCGGCTCATCGAGGGTCGCGAAGGGGGCGCTAGGGTCACTTCCGCGCCACCTATTAGACACCCTTCGATAATCCAGGATTAGTGTGCCACGATTGGCTGACGGTGGCCACTCCCGTAGGCGTTCCCAGCGGCCACAGAAACACCAAAGGACCGAGTTCTCGAACAACGTGGGCTTGCGCGGTCCAACATCACCGTTCGTTCAGTCCTCGGCTCGACTCCGAGACGCACGCACGCACACAGCACGCGTTTAACTCTCCGTTACAAGCATTACCGTCAGCTTCGCAATAAACTCGATAGGGCCTGCAAAAAAAAGTGTAAAATGTTTATTTTTTTGGGCGAATCAACGAAAGTGAACTAACCGTTGTTTTGGAATTTTTAGTTTAAATTATTATTATTATTATTGATCGTGAGTGAATTAATCAATTCGATCGATGTTCGTCGATACGCTCGAAGATGACAGACTAACTACTGCTGCTAGTGACAAGTGCACCGTTAGCGTGTAAAACTCAAAAAACAACAAGGTCAAGTTACCGGCTGATTGAAGGCCAAGAACCAAAGAGACTTCGCAGTGCTTGTACTTCGGAGTTTATTGCGCACGCTTATTCTGTGGGGAATCCCCAGGGGATAGTATTTGGAAACTGCGGAAGGCGCCTCTAGCGGTCACGATTTATCAAGGAGCTTCGACTATGGTTGTACTGTAAGTATCGTATTTTAATGTGTGTTTTTAGTTTTTTGTTTTCTTTTATGCTTACCTCCAATCATTTCTGTTGGTCTTTTTGAATAGGGAAGTGAATTGGTAAATAATGAGTTGACATGACAATGCAGCAACATTTTCATTTGATAACTTTTAATATTTTTAGCCTTTTTAAATTTACGAATGGAATAATTGGCAGTCAGTAAATATTTTGAATATTTATGGAGACTTTTTGATTGGGCGGAGAAAATATTATATTGTTTTTGTATTTTAAGGAAAATTTAATGGGGTCGAGAATTGCAGAAATTAATACTGTTTTACTTTTTTTTAAATATTTAAAATCGGATATAATTGTGTTCCAATGGTTTTGGAGCAGAAATAATATTTGGAAATTTTGTTTTTTAATGCAAATTAATGAACACAGACATATTTAAATGATACAAAATGCTATTTATAATTTATTTACGGAATAATTCAGAATTACTGAATGCTTTGAAATTTTCAACCAAATTATTGCTTTGGAATATCCAGCGACATTTCGGAGTGAATAAACGAATAGGATTTGTTATCGTATTTCTATTATCTGCGTTTAACGTCATGTTGTCGATAATTACAAAAATTAAGATTGAAGAAAGAATAAAAATATTTATAACGAAAATAGTAAGAAAAAACTCATTTTTGTACAGAATGAAAATGTGGAAATGTGATTTTACATGAAAATAGAGTAAAGCTGACGTATTTAAATAGTATGAGAATTAATTGAGACTCTGTTGATAAAAAATAGTGAAGAATAACTATATGCTCCAGCATTCATAACCAAAAAATTGTTTAAGAACATGTGATGACGTTTTGGCATAATTGAACGAAAAGTGTATATTATTTGTTATCGCCTAAATTTGTTATCTCTCTCATAATTCCAAAAACAATTCTCAAAAGTCTTAATCGAAAATAATATTCAGAAACATTGATTCGACCTGAAACAATGGACAAATATTTCTGGATAGGTGAACAATCACATTTTACTATTTTATTTTCGTATGCAAAAAATGTTCACCGGTTAATACAAAATCCATTTTAATTCGTGTAAATGGCTTTGAATTAAGTTTAATAATTCAAAATCATTTTGTAGAAAAATCATTAAATAGAAAAATACCCCACACATACGATTCATCAAATTCTAGAAAATCCAGCCGCTAACAACCCTAATACCCAATAGCACAAACCCAACGCATCCCAGTCAACAACAAGAATAACAATATCCACCACAACAGTATTACTCACGAGCTGAAGGACCCCGGTCGATGGCCCATTGGCTTTGTAAATCTAAAATCCGACAGAAATGAACAACCACAAATTTATGTAAAAATGTACATGTACTACTATTAATATCAACACGATGTAAAAATGTTCGTAGAAAGACCATAACACTACATCTAAGGCTAATAAAAAGCATTTACTGTTACTACTGTTAAATTGAGTTGATAATTAAAGATCAATTTTCGGAAAATAAATAATATTTTGAGTTCTCAACGTTGGACTAATTGAACAAATCGATTTTTCTTCCTGATGTCTGTCTGCCTGTGACTCTCTCTCTCTTTCCCTCTGCTCTCCTCTTTCTCTCTTACTGTGAGGTATCTAATCAGTGGGCGTTCTGCGGGCTTGCGATTGGTGTGTGGGCGTTATCCTCGGATTGCTATTGGTCGTGGCAGGGGGAGATCCTAGAACCTCGAGCGTCTTCTCTGCACTGAACCCCGGGTTACGCGTAATCGGGGCTCTCCGATTCGCCGAACGAACTCCATAGCATTTTGTAGCATATACTCTCTGCTCAAGCTTAACGCCACACAATGAGATACAATCAATACACGCTCTACCTTTAAAGGGAAACCCTACAAGACCTAGCCAATTTATTAATTAAATAATTCATTATTATTCCACCATTTCGACATCATTTTACATTAGCAAATACAACGAAATTATCATTCTAAAAAAATATACAATTTTCTTGAAAATATTCATTCATTGGCTACCGAATAACTAAATTTTATAAATGAATAAATAAACGTAGCTTATCGAGAAAGAATTGGCGAATTAAAAAATTGTCCAATCGGTGAATTACAATAATTAAACATTCTATCGTTTGGAATTTTGTAATGATTAATATATAAACAACAAATATCCGCAAAAAAAATGTTTGAACATTGTGAATCATTTAGAAAACATATTCTACTTGAACCCGTTAATTTTTTACTCCCAACTGATTGAACTTCATTTCATTAAATTGAGATTCCCATATAAATTAAATTCTACATTTTTATTCAGACATAGTACTAAAATTCCCGTGGAAAATCAATTTATACGTTACATAAACAAACCCATGGGATTAATTTGCATTATAACGAAAAACTGTGAAGCTGAATGAGAAAATGAAGAATTTTCAAAGTATTTTCATTTAGTGGAACAGATATTCCTTGCATTCGTTCATAAATCAAGTCTTATTTTTCTAGGACACCATATTGAATTATTCAAAGAAATATTATTCATTCGGGCAGAATCGGAATGGAATTAATTCTCGTGTGACTTATTTGTCGCCTCGTTTATACTTTTTCTCGCATTTCGGAGGAATCAGATTCACAGGGGTGTATAGTTTATAAGCATGGGCCAAGCGTGCGCGCCGTCGTTGATCAAGGCGTCGACGTCTCGCGCCTCGCGCCCAACAGATCAAACGAGCATTTGCCGAGGCTGGAGACGCGATCCACGGCTTTATCGGCGATCTCAAAGGTCGAGGAAGAACCCCATCGCTGGTCCCACGTTCACACTGTATTTCACTCACTCTGGACCTGAACCATTTCGTTCTCAAGTCGGAAGAGTTCACGGATTATAATACATTTATTATTATTATTATTATATTGTCAAAATCAATCAATACGCACAATTATCAGTAAACCTCTAATTCAATATCAAATCAGTCGATAATTAACTTTGAATGTCAATATTTTTTTATTATAGACTAAATAGATTATTTCACGAAAAAGGAATTATCATAATATTTTTTAAAATCAATTTAATTAAATGAATTTGTTTTCTATCAAATCATAATTTTTTGAGAAATACTCGTGAGAATAATTTGCACTCATTTGAAAAAAAAAAATTGCATAATTTTAGGCATAACTTCTCGAATAATTTGTTATGCCTTAATAAATATTAATAATTGCTTATTTATTTATCGGCGATCTCAAATGTTTAAGACGTTTATTGCATTTCAATAATTTTCAGCGTTAAATCATTCGTTAATAAATCTTCAGTAAGAAATCGCAGATTTCAATACAATTTTTTATAGTTTTTTTTAGTATACCAATCAATTTTTATTTGCATTTTATTTGCATAATTCGATGCTCATTGGCACCAAGTGTCAAGAGCCTCGCTAATAGTCGAATCGCGGGAGTCGCAGCTCTTATAACGTATCAAACGTCCCACGTTACTTCTTCTCTTCCTCATCTTCCGCCAAATTTGGCGTTTCGATAGGCGAATCGGGTAAGAACCGTTCTCAACAACGTACGCAATATCGCGAAGAGAAATAAAATCACGTGAAACTGGAATTTATATTTTCGTGACTAATAAATGACGTATCAGCCAAACAGATTTTTTTTTGTTCTTTTGGCGTCATTGAAAAAGATCTAATTCTAACAGTAATATTTTTTCCACCATATTTTGCAGTAAAATTTACTCAATCGTGTAGGAAATTATTATAAAATACTGATTTTGCGGACATCCAAATGATCTGCAAAACTCATAAGTTCAGTAGTAATAATAACAATAAAATCTCACTGCATAAAAACACCAAAAATTATTGTAGGCAGTAAATATTCTCCATTGTTTATCCTCCAATTTCTACATTGTTGAATATAGAAATAATCATTGCACATTTTGGAGTAGAACAACAATTTTAGCGTCATTTTCATTGAATAAAAAATGTTTCAGAAGGTAAAACAGATTCTATTGAAAAAATCAATAACAAAATCTTGATTCATAGCAATAGATATAAACAATTTAAAAAAATGAATACATATTCCCTAGTCTATGCATAAATGGCCACATTTCGATTCTTCAAAAATATGACAATATATTCCGAATCCAAAAAATGCCAGAATATCTTGCGCAATATACCCAAAAATGTATCGAATACAATATTCACAATATTTTAATAACATCGTCTCCCAAAATGAATTCATCAAAATTTTCTCTTAGCCCAAATAATAAATAACAATGCCTCTGCGTTAGCCACCAGTGACAGTCATGCACTCGACACATCGATTATAAAATAAACATGATTCTTGTCAGCTATCAAGAAAATAGCCTTATGATTCCCGGCTCGAAATTAACTTGTACATACAGCGGGGTGTACTCTCTTCATTTTCTGATATAATCTCTCAGTGAGATCGGAATATCCTCGGTCTCGAAGCTTACGTGCCTGACTCTCTCCCTGTCTCTCCCTCACGCACAGCGAGAGCCTCGCTCTCCGAGTAGAGATTCTTTTTCCTTTCGAGATATTTAGTAGCCTCTCGGTCGAGATATCGCGTTTAATATCTGAAGGAAACCCTCGCAAGCGCTTCTTTACACACAAGTGCACATGAATATACATATACGTGTATATATACTATATTTTATAGTACAATTCTCGAGCGAGTAATGCGTACGCACTGGCGATGTACACCGGTGCATATAAACACGCTTATAAATAAATATATTCGTGGGTAGGTATGCGCTGTTCTTAACAGTCTTACCATACAGTATGTACATGTATATATATATATATTTTTTTGTACAGTGCAGTAAAGTGTAATATAGTTTGTTGTAGGGCTTATATACAGTTCTTCCTCCTTCCTTCTTCCTTTCTTTTCTCCTTTCTTTCTCTCTCTCTCTCTCTCACTTTCTGTCCACAGCGCGCCTACAATCTCGTCGCTACATCGCCGCCCGATGTATCATCTTACGCGCGGTGCTAAAGGCGATGACTTTATCACCGATCCGGGCAATCATTCACCTCGTTGAGTCCTCGCGCTGAGCTCGCGTGGCCATCCCTCTCCATTTCTCCGCACCACTACTTTCCGGCTTATTTTCTCGGGTCATTCTCACCCGCGGTCTTAACAGTCTGAATCTCAGTTGTAATAATTATGCGTTCGGACCCACTTCTTTTCGTTATCTACTTCGTAAGGGATTTTTTTTTTGGCGAGGGAATTTCGATGAAATGAAAAAGTGTACTAAAATCCTGTATGATTTTGTCGTTGATTTATATAATTAATTGGAACCTATCTCGTATCTTTGTTACGTTGATTTCTCTGGTTTTTAGAGCAATTTGAATTAAAAATAGTGATATTTAAACGGGAGTTGTAGATACAAAATTATTCATGAAATTAATAAACAGAGTGAATTTGCAAGGGATGAGATTTTCACAACTACAGAACAATCGCGCCACAAATTATTTGAAATGATTTATGAGTAATATCGATTAGTATTCATGTTGCTTGACATTTAAAATGTTGACTAGTATTCGTAGACGAAAATATATTGTAATTCTAAGTAACAACAATCAACACTGTTATTCGGAACTATTTTTTGAAATACTTTCTTCAAACGTCATCCGCACACTAGTATATTGTGCAACAAGGGTCGAAAGTTGGCGATTGCGACAAATGTGAGGTTTGCTGCCCGAGCGAAGCGAGGGCTACTATCACACGAGTCACAATCGCCAATTCGACCCTTTTTGTACATTCTATTTTACGTAACGAGTGCATGAATCTTCCATCACAAAACATTCACAAAAATGTTTAATGAAACATACCAACAAAATATTCCACATTTTTTCTATGAAAATTTTTCGCAATTATTAAAAACGATATAATCCTTTTCAATTCATTCAAACACACATATACCCTCGAAGCAAAAAATGAACGTTGAAAATGGAATTTGAGAACATTTATATTCACAGTATATTCTGGCACGTGAATGTGGCATAATTCAATTTTCATTGCCAATGAAAGTCCGAATCGGATCCGAAGGTTCGGAGATATAGAAATGAAGTGCTTGTAACACGGGTGTTACACGGAAGAAGGTGAATATGCGGTGTACGCGAATTGCGTGAACACGGCATTGTCCAGAACATATAACAAGACTCTATGGAAAATCGGGACTGTTGTGCTGCTCCATGGGTTTTTGCCCATCGGAGGTTTTTGCGCTCGCGGCCCACGGCCACCAGAGGGCGTTCGGGGACGCGGTTGGCGCGTTACACGTCGTTCCTGGGATTTTATCGAAAAACCCGTAAAACCCGGACGTTTACGATCGCCCGCTGGACACCTACTCTCCGTTGGCGCTCGCGCGCAGTGTTTCATCGCCTATATGCGCGGTGGGTCTTCCTCACGTGTATACCTACATCACACTCTCGAGATACAGTCCCTCGTGTCGATCGACTCCTCGCGAATTTGAGCGCTCGCAACGAGGAGAGCCATTGCAATGACGTTACCGTGAATTAAAATGTAGAATTATGCGAAAGGGAAGAAAGACGACTTGGATAATGCAGTCGTTAATAAATTTTCGATTCCTCGTTCGCTTAATAAAGTTAAATGAAGGTTAATTTTCAATTGGATTATGTAAAAGGGTTAGTAATTATCAACCCTGTAAATTATTGTTGACAGATTTTACAATAATTTCAGTTAATTTGAAGCTTCAAATGGGGTAGTAATTACGAAGCCCTTAAAGATGTTCATTTGAGTCTTCGATATTACTAACGCTTTAAGAAAATTTATCGTAGCTTCCGTTATTACTAACGGTTGAAAAATACATTTTTTAAACTTAGTTGTTAATAACCTTTAACATAACAACGTTGCATATTTTCTACAGATGATGAACCTTACAAAATTGTCATTCTCGGTAATCAAGTAAACCGTCGCCTTGTTAAAAAAATACGCACAAAATTTGTTAAAAATGATGACGTACTAAAAAAGTTATCAATATTAGTTGACATTATTTCAACGATTTTCGATGCCTAAATAATCCAACAAATAATAACAAAAGGAAAGAACATCTCATGTTGTAATCTGAATAACAAATCAAATGATCAACTTATTACCTACTATGTTTAAACAAATGATTAAGTACATTAAAAAAACGACTAGTAATCGAAAATGGTAGAAAATCAATGCCTCGAACGACTAAAATATTTGTTTATCGACCTAAAGGTTGCACACCTTGTGATCTGCTAAAAATACCCAATAACCAAAATTATTACTGTGAGTAGTAGTTTAATGTCACAGTCACGTTCGGCCAATTTGCAAAGGTGTTGGAAATCTTCATGTAATTGTTTCCGATAGGATTTTCGGTATTCCAAAGTTTATGAAAAATGGCTTAACGTGAGAAAGGTAGAAAAATTTTGCGGAAAAACCGGACAGCCCATTGAGGTTTCGGGTCCGAGAATGGTGGGCCATTCCCGAGCCCTTCCTGTCCTACCCTCCATCGGGAATTCCGACTCTGCACTGTCCTACCTTACGCTCAGTCCGTTAATTCCCATATATTGTCTCGAACGGTACAAAACGCTCACAGCCTCAATACGGTGAATATAATATAATCCCAACGACCACGACCAATACTACGACCATTACTACGACTACTATACACGTTGATGAGAATAATACGACCTCGCGACAGAGCAGGTTGTACTGCCACACGACTTTACCATATACCAAAACGTGGGCGTTTTCGTGTCGCTGTAATTTCATGGTCAATGACTCCCTGAGACACGTAATATCGAGACGAACGATTCTTACGCACCTCGAACAAACTCCCAACGACTTACTCATTTTCAAGTTCAAATACAAAAACGCTCTAAGCACAAAAGTAAACCAAGACAGATTAATGAATGTCCAAAAAAATGTAATTACTTCTAAATCCTAAGATAATATTTGCTACATTGGGAAATTTTGGGGAAGGGAAATGCATGGAAAATAGCTGGTCAAAAATAATAATGGGTGTACGCTGGTTCTTCAAAATTGTTTTTTTTTTATACCCATTATAAAGATTTCAAGCATACTTTATTAATAGTGGGATTTCATTTGGTATTTAAATTATTATTTAATTTCATGAAGAACGAATTTTGTAGAGAGCAGAATTCAAAGGTGATTTTCAAAAAAAGAATGTTTAAATAATTTGAGAAATGTTTTTGGTCTACTTGTCGATTTTATCGGGTCTCCGAAAAATTGAAAAATTCAATAACCCCAAATATCACTTTTGGGTGATACGCATTTTTTGAGAGTTGAAGATTTTCATAGAATTTTTGCCCAAATTCAATACCAGAAATTTCTTCTAAATCCCATAAAAACGGAATATGTCACGCAACTTTCATAAAATTAATACCAAGTGAAAATTGACTAATACTCTACATACAATTAAAATTTAAGCTCATGCGATCGAATAATTCACGAACTATAGTAGAATGAATTTCAGACACTTTGTCTTTTTTCGACATTTTGGATCATTTGAAAGGTTCTGACATGAACATCCTGACATTTTTTTCCATGCAAACTTTTTCTTTTATGACGAAGAGAAATTATTTAAAAATTGTCAAATAAATTGAGTGACTTTTGTCCAATTTGTACTGATAGAGTTGTGAAACATTTTGTTGGACGATGCATCGACTGTCCTTTTCTCTGGCTCTCTTTTTCACTTACGCCCTTTCTCCTTCGTTCGGGTCACGCGGGGAACTCTGTGCACCGTTTGTATCGTAGGAATTCCGGGAAGCTTACATACTCGGGAAGAGGAACACGCGCTTGTCAGGCCACCCACGGGCACCCATAAGTATAATGCGCTCGAGGTGCACAGCTCGCGCCCGAGAGCGTATAACGCAAAGGGTTATACGAATACGAACGGTCCGCGCAACCATAAATCGGGATTTTATCTCCGACTGTCGTCTCCCTTCACCTCCCATTCTCCCGTACAACGCGCCGTTGCGCAATTCCGAATTAGATCTTTTTATTTCTCTGCCCAATGATCTTCGTCTCTTCGGGGTACACGACACGAGTTGGCTTGTTAGGCTCCATCAGATACCGATTTGTCTACGAATTAGTCGACGAATGTTTTCTCGCCTCTTTACACAAATTTATCTTCATCACATTTTTCCTACACAATTCATTATATTAATCGAATTCAATATTTTCCAAAAGAAAATCCAAAAACGCAATTTTTCTTCATTAATATATCGGTATAATTATTGAACATTTTTTAATAGCGCGAAGTCTGATATTCTATAATAATTCGGCTTCTTGAAAACCGACTTGTTTACAACTTGTTTACAAAGAAAATATTCCGATTCAGTTATTGAAAATTAGAGTATAATGTATTATAATCTCTATATCTATATAGATAATGAAAAAATAAAAAATAATGACATTTTCTTCATTTAAAAAAATCGACGAAATAGTTGGTAAATGATTTTATCAAATGTCTCGAAAAGTAATAAAAGAAAAGTAATTGTCTCAATAATTAACATTACAATAATCAACGATATAAAAAATTAGACATCTCCTAATTAAAAATATAGTATTAAATGGTTTATGAAAATTAAAAACATCTAAAAAGTCAGAATAATTTCTGTCATGTAAAAAAAAAAGAAGTGTCTCTGCGTCAATCTGCTTAGTAGCACGTGGCAAAGTGCTTGCAAATAATATACCCGATAGTCAATACAAGCTTCCATCTAAGTGCGTGCTGGAAAGCAATCCAAACGTCGAACGACGTCTCGCCCACTACTGGCGCTCGATTCCAACAATCGTCTGAGAAAGAGATGAAGAGAGAGAGAGAGAGAGAGAGAGAGCGAGAGTTCTAGACTTGTACCTAGGCTGTCGTGTCAATTAAAGTTTGAATAATAATTTCGTGGATATATAGGCGATAACGTTATGGGTCCGTGGGCGCCTGCCATAATAATTCGCTATGTCTATGCTTCTATTTATTTTATTTCTCATTTTATTTTATGCATAGAATATTTAGCACTGTTGGCTTGATATTTTATCGAATAAATATCAATCGTTTATTTTTATTTTTTTCTCTCCCGCAGGAGTCGAGTGGGCTCGCCGACGATGTCAGCGACTGTTGCCGGTAACCAGCAACAGCAACATCCTCATCAAGAATGGGACATCAATGATTCTAGCGTACCTCGAGTGAGTGCCATTAATTAAAAAATTTTCTCACTTTCACTTTCAAATTTTCCGATCATTCTCGTTATTTAAAAAATCGTGAATACGGGTATTCCTGAAAAAGAAAAACGAGGTTTCATAATATGTTCGGAAATTTGGAGAAACCCCTTTTTGATGGCTTTATTACCAACGAGCTTAACGACAACAAAGGGATGCGATATAATGAAGTGAAAAGGCTGCCTCATGGGAAAATCCTAATTTCATTGAAATCACTGACGTTGTATTCAGGAAAATACCCCAAGTCATTCCGGTCCTCGAATTAGTCTCGAAAAGATTCCAATAGAGTAAAGTAAAATTGTGCACTAAAAAAAAAATGATTAGTATTCCAACATGAATCTGTTTTTCCACGTACCATAAATTGGTAATAATAATTCATGGAATCACATTTACATTGAGCGAGCAATTTTCGCAAAGTATCTGTTAATTGAATTAATTTTGAGAAAAATTCATTCGATTGAAATCTAAAGTAAACTTAATTAAATTCGTAACTCGACGTGATTGAAAACAGAAGTTGTAAGCCAATATAAAAAAATAAAAATGAATTTTATTTCGAAAATCTCGATTTTTCTTATCTTCCTTATTTTTCAATGACTTTAAGATTAATTTCACCAAACTTAAATGAATTAAAATTAAGAAATATTAACATCTTTGATTACATTCTTACCTGCAGGCTAAAATTCTAGTATATAAACTTTTTACCTCTATTAGAAAAAAAATCGTACGCGACTAGGATCAAGACTTAAGAAATGTCCAGTTTTTATACTATAATGCAATTTTGCAGTGATATGTAAAATTTAATTGTTGTATTAATCATCCGCTGTCTGGAAAAAGCAAAAATTGAAGTGATTTTTTTTTTTTTCTTTGAAGGTTGCCGAATATGACTCGTGGTCCGAGTGGGCGGATGGACATGTGAGAAAAGTGTATGGTCCCGATTGCGAGGAAGCGAGAAGACACGCTTCCGGATGGGCAATGAGAAATACCAACAATCACAATGTCAGCATACTCAAAAAATCGTGCCTCGGCGTCTTAGTCTGTTCGCAAGGTTGTGTTCTCCCCGGTGGAGGAAGGGTTCACCTAAGACCAGCCATTTGTGATAAGGTACGTTATCAACAATTTAATAAAAAAATGTAAACCCTAATTAACATTACCAACGAATAAAAATTTAAAAAGTTTGAATATTCTAAAAATTAATAAACGAATTAAAATCAATATTATATTACTTCTTTCTTATTGGCTTAATGTATTACAGAAAATATTCTATCACTTTCATATTTTTAATTACTCCGAAATACCTAATATTATAAAATCCCTTACTAAATCTGATGACCTAAAATTTTTTTAAATCAACATTAAGCAATAGGTAAAATCCATATCACCTGTAAACAAATTCAATCATTTCCTCAAACTATTTTTTATGTGAAGTCTCCAGATATGAGAATAAATACATTTTTTAACTTCCACTGCGGAGCCGTCTTTTTTCTAAAACTATCATATATAAGATCACCTAAAAATTCTCTCTTTAAAAAAATCAAAATAGCGAGAGTTATGATTTTTCAAAGTAAAAAACAGCATTTTTACGCATCGACCACTTATTTTTTTCGCCATTTTGAGGTACAATAAAAATATAATACCAACAATGCCACCTCCTAGAATGTTCAAAGTAATAACATGAATTTTTATAATGCATTCGGAACGATACGGGCAACGTGGCAACGACTGGGGTCATCGCGACCCCAGCCAGGGCTAGGGCTTATAATTTCAAGCAGCTGTTTCACGGATCAAGATACCTTCAGTATTTAGCTCTCGGTGACACACTCTTAACGCGAAAATGTTTCGTTCCTTTCAGGCGAGAAAGAAGCAACAGGGAAAACCCTGTCCTAATAGACAATGCGCCGGTCGATTGGAGATTCTCTCGTGCCGTGGTCATTGTGGCTATCCTGTTACCCACTTCTGGCGGCACACTGACCACGCTATATTCTTCCAAGCTAAAGGACAGCACGATCATCCGCGACCGGAAGCCAAATCGACGTCCGAAGCCCGAAGAAGTGCCGGAGCGGGGAGACGTGTTCGGGGACTCGCGGTATTGCTTGCCCGTGACGCGGCCTTGGGATCGAAGGTATTTGCTGCACTTCAAACTACATGTAGGGCATTCCATACCAACTCAACGTGGAACTGACCCTCGACATCTCAAATCTGATCCGCGATTTTTTATATTATTTTTCTGTCTCTCGAAAAAAAAATTTTATTTAAATATATTCAAGTCCCTAATATTATTTATAACGAACATATTGAGAAATGTCCTGGACCTCGCTTTCATTTTTTAAAGACTTTTTTTTTTTTTCAAAACGAAATTTGAATGTATAGAAATCGTTACACTGCCGTTTGTTGCGTTATATATTTCTATATATGTCAGGACCAGGGAGAATTTTTTTAGTTTATTTCAAAGTCAATTTATCAATCGACATTCTGATTTTTTAATTGTCATTTAAAAAATGGCTTTGAAAAATACTACGTCGATTTTGGAATTTCTGGAAATGTAAAAAGCCTGAACGCATACGCTGGAAAAAAATCATAAGTATATAAATTGTTTGAAAAAATCTAATGAAAATTGTGCGTGTCCCTCAGAGATAGAACAATAACATAAAAAATGGGGAATGAAATCCGGAAGGTCGAGGTTCAAACTCAGGTCAAATTTGTGTGGAATGCACTATATACATCTATCCTTACATAACTAGGTGTCACACACACGTGTAAATAAAAAAAAAGAAGTCCACTTGCACTCACCTCAATTATCCGTAAATGAATAAGTGAATTAACGCTCCTTTTGTTTTTCAGCTTATGTCACTCAGAGGCTCCAAAAGACCGAGTAATGAACCGCTGGAGCAACCACCGAGAACGTCACAACCGCCGCCACTGATTTCCGACAAAGGTTTGTACTTGATTGCATTTCCTTTGTTTTTGCTGCGCGAGTCTTTATTTTTTATGCTGTGATCGAAGAATGCACAACGTGACCTTGGGAATGTAATACCGATTAGCAAGAAATCTGTAAAAATGGGTGAACATCCGGAAGTCACATGAATAGAAATTTGTACCGACAATGGCGGATTAAAAGTCACGTGGTAACGAAAGAATGAATAAAATAAAAACATCCGCTCAATTTCAATTCGAGTATGAATTTTTGGAATGTAAACGATGTTAAAGCATTTTTTGCAAATCACGGAAAAATCTTATTCCATCCAAAACGGAAAATGTCGGCAAGCGGAATATCCGATAACCTTCTTGCTGCTAACTTATCCATGAAGTTTCGTAGATAACTTACCTACAGTCAAAATACGTGGCTATCGGTAACACGAATTTTCATGTATTTCAACGATACATACAAGTAATTACCATGCGATGGCGCTGAACGTTAACTCTGAGGTTTTAATTCGGTCAGGGCTGAATGGATTTTACAAATTAGGACCTTAATTGCGAAAAAAGTCTGTAACTACGCCATGAACAATCAATGTTAATGTAACATTGATTTATTGTTTACTGCGCAATTATTTCAGTCTAAGTTAATCGTAATAAACGATAAATCAATATTAATTTAACAGTGATTTATTGTTTATTTATGCAAAACTATTTCGCAATAGTGGCCCTAATTCGTACAATGCAAATTTCGACCCTGATCGAGTTCAAACGCCTCGGACTTAATCACTGATGCAGAATTTGCGGCAACATACAGACTTTTCTTCGAAAAATTGAAAATCTTGTGAAACCCGAAAAATGTTCCAATCTCTTAATACGTTTATACTTAGAAAGAAGCGTTTCTGCTTTATAGGTGAAATAAATTTTAGTTCGAGTGTAGAAGCCGATCTTAAGATATTGATTCATCTATTAGTTAATTCGTTAACAATATTACAAATTAATAAATCACAGATACTTTCCCATATATTCCGGGACGATTTTGTAAGCTACAAAATATTTATTTTTATTCAAACCCTACCAATTTCAAGAACCACCGTGTTATCATAAAAACGACCGGGTGGATTTTTGCAAAAAAAAAAAAACAAAGCTACCTCGACGAGGAAGCAAAAACCCGAAAGTTGATCGTAGCGACCGTAAAAACAACTGCCTTAAAAAATATTATGCGGTCGTTTTTTCGATTTACCATGGGCAACCGGAAAAACAACCGAATAATATTTTTAGGACGGTTTTTTTCGCGGTAGTTAGGACGAATTTCCGGTTTATTTTTTGCGAAAAAAAACCACCCAGTTGTTTGAAGGTGGTTTTTACGGTGAATCAGCTGGAAACGACAGTGGTCAAGATTGCTAGGGAAATTAGAAGAAATATGTCACGCTATTCGGGGACCAATAGCATGAATTCAATTTTTCGCAACATTGTTCACATTTAATGACCTTGAATTAACGATGAAATATCTTTATTATGGTTCCAGGTTATTCGTGTTCCTGTTCTCCATTCGAGTGTGTCTGTGGTCTTCAGCCGACGAGCATATCTCCTTACAATCAGCCCTCAAATCCTCATCAGACGAGTTTGTACCCCCAGCAAGCGTCATCGAACGATACGCCTTACTGGCTTCAAGATTCGTCGATACACGAGAATCATCACGAGTCAGCGGGCGGTTATTGCCTTCCGAATCAGCAGGTCCCACAGGAGGCTTCTTATCCAGACTTTCCATCGTTCGCGGGTGACCTTTTCCAGCCGGAGGAGATTTTCCAGCTGGACCAGCCACTGCGTCCAGATTTTCCCATGAATTCACAGGACATCGCGCGTTCACCACCGTCGCTTCTGGATCTCGGCAGTGGGACGATTAAGTACGAAGTAAAACCGAGCCAGGATCAAGCTTACTGGAACCAGCTTCTCAGCGACGACTCCAGCAGCAGTCACCTCAGCCTCTCCCAAAATCCGGACGAACGTATCCAATTTCCGAGCTTCGATTCCGGCAAAAATGATCTCACTACCTTCGACACCCCGAGAAGAAACAATTCCAGTTTAAACGATAACATTCATTACTCCACTTATAACAGAAGTCACGAAAACAAGGCATTTATGAACGGCGAAGCTTTAAAGAAGAGTCACGAGTCGTACTGGAACGGACAGAATGAAGAGCGCCTCCATTTTCCGGCCTTTGAAGTGCCCAAGAGCAACGAAGAGGCTCCCGTTGGAATTAATGCCCGAAGATCCATCGAATGCTTCGAAGGAGCTAAACACCAGTTGAATCAGGCGTCGTATCAAAAGAGGTGCAACGATAAACCTCCACTGGGCGAAAATCCGATTCATCCTAGTCAAAGTCCAAGTCAAGGTGAAGTTAATGTACCGACGAGCTTCAATGGCTTTCAGGATTATCAGCAGATTATTGGGGAACCAGCGATGGCGAAAAGTCCTACCAATGAGAGAACCGCTCATGTTCCTGTCCATCAGCAGCACAGGATTCTCGAGGAGAGACTCAGCTATGTTTCCCATGATCAACAGCATCAAAATACTGCTCCTCTCACAGAAAGACTGTTTTCCGAGCAGAATGTTGGAGACACCGCCAATGTTCATCATCAAGGCAGCCCCGAACCTTTCTTCTATCCAAATCAAGAGCGTTGTCACTATACGTGCGAGGTTCTCGACACCAGAATTCCCCAAATGCACATGAATCCCAATCAGTGCAATCCTGTTAATTACGGTGACGTCAACGAACTCGAACTACCTCCATTCGTCGATTATACTCTCGTTGGGATGCTTTGCAGCTCTGGAGAAGAAAATCCAAACGGCAATGTCATTCCGAGCTGTCCACAACCTGCACAAGCATACGTTCCTCATCATTAGAATTTAGGATTAGAGATATAAATTATATTACGTGTATATTGTAACGTAGGGAATTAACGATTTGATTTTTTTGCGTTGAATTGTATTTGTATCATAAATAAATCTATAACTAGTTGCAAATTTACTTACTTTACGTATGTCTTTTCTTCCGACCTTCTTTCAACTGAGCCAAATTGTCGATGGATTTTCTGGCGATGCTGAAAACAATTACTGGAAAATTACAGCAAGACTGGAAGTTTTTGGTCAGGGATTGTAGTGTAAATTTCTTGATCATCAACTAATAGTATCGAAAAATATTTGAGAAATGTTGAGATTTACTGTTACAAAACACCTGGAACTTAGATTGTTTTTTTTTCCGCATGTCGTTTGTAAATTTCGGGATTACAATTCGAGCAATATTATATTCTGTTGCAGTCCTCAATTTTACAATACTGCTTATGGATATTTTTTAACGGTCTCCGATTTTTTTATTACAGCATTTTAATATTACAAAGACTTTCAATGAAACAATGTGTTTTGTGTATGGAACTTATTGTCTCTTTGATTTTCTTTCAGAACGAATTGCTTCAACAAATGATTGAACCTCTTTGTATTTGCCCTATAATTGACTTTGCTATAATAGCATTAAGGTAGTATGAGCACAAACCTCCGGATCAGAGAGAAAAGTGTTTTTTTAATTTACTATAGAACAAGTTTTGGGAATACTGTCTGTAATATTTCAAAACGCATTACCGACCATTTATAATAATAGTGAATGTGAAAAATTGGGAAAGATAGTACGCATTATATATGGAATTGGCCCAGATAAAAATTTGAGACTGAAATAACCATTCTTCAATATCAGTCATTTTTCTAAATAAACTATTAAAAACTGTCACGAATACGTCCGTCCCTTAAAAAATAGGTGTTATCCAATATTTCGAGTATATCTCATCGATTAAATTGACGAATTTTCATGAATTGGTAGTGAATTGCCAGAGAACAGTCGCCTTCAGCGGCAGGCTAAACAATCTGGGTGCAATGCTATTCCTATCTAAACTACTAGTTTTATAAATATACATAGACTATCATCGCACACACTTTTTAATTTTTCTCTCTTTGCATTGTGTTTTTTAATATAGCGAAATGTATGATACTTCGCTTTTTCTCCATAATAAAAAATATGGACTTCTTATTAAGTAGGTACTCCGCTCATACTATATTAATAGAATGCCTTCATGAATAATCTATTCAGAATTGCAACTACCGTTGGAATTAAAATTATTCCAAATATATTCTAAGCCCAATTAGATGGAGAGGAAAAAATGGTCTGAAAAATGGTCAAAATTTGGTTACTCAAAATGAATGTTTAAAAAAATATTTTTGGGAAGGAAGAAATAGCAATACGTTGTATTGCAGATTTAAGAAAAATCGCATTGCTTTTATTCGTAGTCTTTATTGATTTCCTCGTACTTTGTCTTCTATTTCTTCATTCACAATGTTTGTTGGTTTTGTTTTGTTTATTTATTCATTTAACAGATACTCTCGCAATCACATTGGTTTGTTTCGTCGTTTATTCGTTTTATTTTTCTTGTTGATGTTATTTTTTTATATCCATATATACATACACGTGTAATTTTGTTTTGTTACGATATATATGCATGAATACATTGCCCTTTCTCTCGATTACAAGCGAAATATTAATATCTCGGGTATTCAGCGAACGGAAAAGGATTTCACGAGACGAGCTGCGCAAACCATCGTCAAAGATCTCTCAACTCACTCACAACCGCACACGCAAAAAACATGCACGCCACGACCAACTGTAAAGATTGTGATAATATATGTATTTACAAAGAAATGAAGGGAAGCTGCCGCTAAAGCGTGATTGAGATAATAAGTTACAGGTGATGTGTGAATTAAGAACTGTGATGTTTCGCCTTTTTTTGTTAAATTAATTTCCTGTCCTTTACTTACAACAACGTTTTCATAATTCCTTAAATGTCGTTGGTCGCTGCGAGATCGCATTTATCTTTATCACTATATCTAATGCGCTTTCGTTCTTTATTAATATTGATTTTCTGTTTCTTCGAGAAGCTTAAACACAAAACTTTCTCTTGGTAAGAAAATCAAATAGCGGGATTGAAATCCTCGATGTCAGCAATGAAAAATATGAGCTTCAAATCCTTAAAATACAAGAATTACATACCAAATTAATGCTATTAATTAATTCAAAACGTTCACACCCAGCCACTTATTTTTTTCCTCTTAGCCAAATATCTATAATAGTTTTCATTTTTTTGTTTGTTTTAGGATTTTGTTAGTTTTTTTTTTTTTTTTTTCTTTAAATCACTCGTACAAAATTAACACATCTACGATTACGTACTCTCTAAACATATCGTTTTTATCTAGGTGAAAAAGTAACGCGAACCTTAACTACGCGGGGATTACCCTAGAAAAATAAATGAGTGTCCGTTCTTCATATTTTTCTTCAATTTCGACTTATCTCGATTTTAATTTTTTTCCTCGAATCGCTCGAGAAATTTTGTTGAAATCAATGCTAGTTCCTTCGTATGTCGAATACAATGAAAGAAAATGAATAAAAGAGACTTTCGAAATCCTAAACCTAAGTAAAACACTGCAGGCACGTCGCTTTGATATTCAAGTCTATTAACGAGCTTTGACTGTTTTTTTGCTTTCTAAATCCTCAAAAATTCACATTATTCTCAATTACAGTGTACCGAGATCTCGTTTATGCGTTCTACCGGAAGTACTAGTCCGTGAAGCAGGTAACAACGACCGTAGAACACGACGGAAAAAAAGGTCTCAAGTGCTCTTTTCTTTTTACTATAGAAGAAAACTTTTCGCGATATTCATCATCGTTATACGTTTTGCGACATTCTTAAGGCTACAAATGTTTTAGCCCGTGTATAATATATGTGTATATATAATATATAATAATATATATATTCATATATTTATTATTGTAAAAATCATAAAGGCCAACGGCCACGACAGACGGAGATTGATAGAGAGTTTTTAGAGCAATAGAGAGAGAGAGAGAGAGAGATATTTCTCTTATGTAGATAGTAATAATAGAGTGGTCGTCGAACGGCGACGATCCCGATTTTCTTGTAGCAAAAAACGTGAATCGCACAACCGCCGGACGAATTGGACTAAATAGGAACGGTCGCTGCACGTAGAGATTCTCAACGCGAGCTTACAAACGTCCGCGGATCGTGCACGTGCGTTACAAAATAAAAATTAGAAAAAAAATAATAATTAACTTGCTTTCTCGTTTTTCTTCTTCTTTTTACGTATGAACGCGGAATACCTCACTTTTACGGCAATTCACGATATCCGAATTAAGGATGTATCCATAAATTTCCAGGCAAAAATTTAATTGAATCAGAATTTTAGAAATTCGTGACAAGAGGTACAATAAAAAAGGGCTACCATTCTACACCATATTAATGAAGTTTTAAGCTCTCAGCATTTTATAAAACGAGAGTTTAAAGTATTATAATTCATTGTTATTTCTTAATAATGAATTATAATACTTATTTTTGAATGCTCAAACTTTGAAATAACGGGGGGAAAGTGAATTGAACATAAAATATTAAGAAAAAGTAATCAAGAAAAATAAAAGTCTAATACTGTATAAAAACTGACTTTCTCATTTATTTATAACTGTTAAGCGTTATTGAAATAATTAACATTTTTTGTACGTTCAATAACGCCGATGCTTTCAGGTTTTTCTCTTGTCATATCAAAATTCCAGACGAATCAAATTTTTCACTAGGAACTTGTCTGTGATGCATTCTTAATCGACATTAAAGAACGACGAATTTCGGTATGCCAGTTCATCCACTAACGAACCGCGTGTTAGTTGCTACTTTTGACTTTTACAAAAATTTACCAAAAAACAAAAAGTTATACATATCAAAATCAAAATCGTAAAATAGTTGCTAAAACGCGATTTCTTAGTTCCCTGATATTCTAGATATTCTAAAATGAAAGAATTCTTCACATTTTACGAGCGTTAACTTTTTAATGATCCAATACGCGACTCTACTGATATCAGTCGGTATGGGATTCGAAAAACAATTCTTTCATTTTATTTCCATCTCGACTTAACAGCCGAATTTTGTGGAATCCGCGTTTTGTGATCTTTCGACGAGAAAAGCGAAGTAACAATTATGCACATCACATTTTTAATAATTGCAGAAGAATAAACATAGTGATTGTTGGTATAAGACCAGATAACCTCACGAAAACCACTTAGGTTTCTTTTACGACTTTTATCTAGACAACTAAGATTGCAATAGTTAAGGTAAATAGTTGTTTTTTTGTCGTTTTTTGTTTCTTTGTTTCTTTGTAATAGTAGTGTAATAGTAGTAATAGTAGTAATAGGTGCAAAAATTGTTACAGGACTCACTAACGATCACAGCTATATTGTATGACAAACTACTGGAGAGCCTATCGCCGCGAAATAATAATTACATAACGGTGTTGCTGCTTCTTTTTTTCCTCTTCATTACCGTTACTATCATATGAATGTAAGAATAATACCTCGTGTATTAGAAACAAAAAAGAATAATAACGTGAACAGAAAAAACGATTCGACGAACTGTAAATTAGGAGAAAAAACTAAGAATTGTGGATACACGCGCAGACAGACGTTCTGTACTTTCGACTCGTTGAATATATTTCGAACGGTCGGGACCACCGATTTTGCGATTGGCATCATTCGAATGAAAGAGCATTTTGAATTCTTGTATAAATAATTATTACTCATTATTATGCAAAAATACAATTTTGATGTTTCTGCGATAACTATGAATAATTTGGAGTAATTACTCTTCTAAAGTGAGTAATAAAGTTGAGTTTGAGTGGGTGAGAAATCAGGTTTAAAAAATGAAAAGTACAAATGCTTCGCCCAAAAATCCTCGTAAAAATTGGAGCTATTTTCGAGTAGTTAAAAAAACATTTCGAATTATTTTCCGTAGGCGTAATAAGTGATAATAATTTATTCAAAAAAGTATTTTAAACACTTCTTTCTTCGAATGGTCGCTTTTTCTGGTCCGTCATTCTTAGCTTGTGAAAACGCGAGAAAATCGACTAACCGATATAAATTCATAGCGGAGTTAAAGACCGAAGTAGACCGCTCGTACTTCGACTTTTTACCGCTACGATTCGTCGATCGTGAAGCTCGCATATGCCGTCATACTACTTTTCAAGGGCGTTTTCTGAATCGTGCAGATATTGGCACGATGCGCATCTTGAAACCGTATTATTTTGTGAAGCGCAAATGGAGCACAAATTTTGATGTGAAACGGTTCCTCCATTACGACAATTGCCAAAGATATAAAAAAATTCTGAAACGCCTAATTAATGAAGATTTTATACGCATCCTGCGAAATCTGTTCAATTCGGAACGCACGTCTAGAAGAAAGGAGTTTTTCTAGACGTATGATTTCACAAAGTACGAAATTAGCGTCTGTGCGTCTCTCCCAAAAAAGTGCAAAAGGCAATTTTCCAATTATAAAGAGGAAAACGCTGCTTTCAATTTGACGTTATTTTATAATTAACATGTGTAATTATAATAAACTACGTGTAAGACGTACAAAAAAATTATCAACTGTCAGCGGTTCTTTTGTAATTGGAAAATTCGCTTTTGGACATTTTAGGCTGTATCGGATAAGTTAAATTCACCATTCAAGAAGAATGACGAGTTTCTTTCATTCCTTTTGAGTCACTCATTTTTAACGCTTTTTTTTAAATTTTATGCTTTTGTTTCTGTGATTGCACAAGACGCTACGGTTTTACAAAATTACTTTGAATAAATGTATATATTCATATATTTTATGTATTGTATAATATATATATATATGTGTATTATATATATATATATGTCATACGATCGTACGTACGAAGCATATCAGGCTCGTAAAACTTACAGCTATATACCACACGGTGCGAGATAGTGAGCTGAACAAAAGATCACTAAAATTTCCATGAATCAACGATCCTTAAATCCTTGGATCTTCATTTAGCGTCACGCAAACAAACCCTTTTTTAAAAAATGCGATAAAATCGATCTGATAGATAAACAAACACCAAACATCGAGCACTTTTTCTATTTTGCTCATAATCTAAGTTTATCGTATTTTTCAAGTGGGTAGGTAACGACCTACTTTACACGAGGCCCGTTCTACACGCTAATAGACAGAACGAACCAAATTATACGCGATAAGAAGTGCGCGAGATTAATTTTCACTGATTTTCAGAAAATTTAATGCATCAAACTATTAAAATCATTGATAAATTTTCCACAACTTTTTCTCAATTAACAGACGTTATTTATTATATTTAAAAAGATATAGTATTTTTTTAATGGAAAAATCGCCAGATTAAGGAAAGAATGTCGTTGGCATCGTGAACAAATATATGTCGTTAATTCTTTAAACAAATAATTTATTTGTTAGGCAGTAAAATAATCTTGCTGATCTGTGTCCCTTTAATTGTATTATTTTTGTCTTTCTGCTCTGCACATTTTTGAACGAAGACCGGAAAGACAACAATGCCCAAATAATTCTCAGTTGTGCATATATTCTTGGGGCATAAGTTTAGTTTATTTTTCTTTTCAAAATTTGCGAATTTTTAATGTAGTAATTAAGAAATTGTTTAAAATGACTATTCAAATCCTTGGCTATTCCTTAATTTTAATTCAATCTTGAATCGCTAAAATTATCGCCGATAGGATTTACTGTTCACACAACTGACAATGGTTTAAAAATATTTTAGCTACCGGTTTTTCAAATGATAATGCGCAGAATTTAGAACCAAAGATATTTGTTGTTAATGACCTAGAATAGCCATAAACTTTTCCTACCTAGGATTTTTTGTTCGTTTAGGGAGTCAACAACAAATACCTTTTTATGCAATTCTATGAGACAAATAAATAAGATGTGCACTAATGAATATTAATTATTTTTACGTAAGCCGGAAAAATTCCAAGTTTAAAGTTTTGGAAAAATTATAATAAAAACCGTTGATGAATTGTAACGATTCTGATCATGCATTGTTTTTTACAATTTTTTTTCCAAATTTACCGATATAGATTTATTACAAAGTTTATCGATTGAATATGGAAAAAAATTGGGCACAACAAATTCTAGGTTTTGAGGTGAATCGATTCTTCTTTAAATTGAGGATGGTAAAGATGTTGTTCAAGTAATTCGTAACAAATTCTATTAGAAATTACTTATAGTTTTGAGATTATTTGTAAAAACGTGTTAAGAATTCACCACTCATTTGTCTAGTAAAAAGCGCAAAAGTCTCTTCGGGAAAAAAATCACACGTCAATAAAATGATTTTTATTTTTAGTAATCAGTGAAGATTAATTTCGCACATTGCTGTAGACAGTGAACAACAATAAGCCATTCTCCTACCTCGTATTTCCTCCTTATTTCCACGCGTATCATGTCCTCGTTATTTATACGGGATAAAACCAAGAATACATAATAATATTATTAATTTTTTTTGTCTATTTTTCTTCTTGTTTTGTTTGTTCACGTTAAAACGCAGTCACAGCAATCCACGGCATTCGACAATTACAATATGTTTCACTCGTGGTTTTGCGGCTCTTCTCTCGCTTGTTTTCTTAGTTTATTCTAAACTCTCATTTTTGTTTCTTTTAATTTTTTGCACAACTTTTCCTTTCACTCTCATCTCTTCTTTCTTCTTTTTTTTGTTTTTTGTGTTTTTAAGATTATCTATATCACAATAAAACGCCAGCGCATCCTTCCGTCTCATTTCATGTCATTAAACTTGCGCGTACCTCTGTTAACATAACCGTCAGTTCATAGTAGTTTTATACAACATCAAGGATGCGTTTCGAGGCTCTGGCAGGTTTTGGCCTTGATCCGAGGTGACGGATGGTCGCGGAGACGTACGTCGTCGGATTCGCGATTGCCTTCGCACGAAGAAATGGTCATCCTTTCGAGTAATTAAAAAAGTAACGAAAATAATAAGAAACTGACATATTCTCGTTGACCAGTGCAAAATTTTGGTTGCAACGATTTTTTTTTTCTTAAATGGAAAAACGCAATGTTTTCTTGTCTCAATCTCCGAGCGATTTCTGGCAACGCGATCCCACGATCACAGCGCTTTATACACCAGCTCGAGACATCCCCGAGGATTCTCTCGGCACACGTTTTGTTTTGTTTTGTTTTGTTCTTTTAACTCTAATGTTAAATTCACCTGTCGACAGATTTACTGCTGCTGCTCCCGATCAGGTAACTCTTGGACTTGGACAAATTATAACTTTTTCTCATCGCGCTCCTCGAGAATGATCCGTCGCTGGGCAATTACGAAACGTAGGCCAACGGCTTCACACGAACTCTGTAGAACTTTGTACCCTGGGGCACGTGATAGCGATTCTCCGGCTGTGAAAAATACGAAAAAATTTTATTTATTGATCATCAGATGTTATAATTTATGTAAAATTTTACTTCCCGCTGAGTGTCAACAGTAATTTGTATTCCTAATGGCGATAACGTATTTTAAGGGAAGGGAGTCAGACCGAAATTGGTGATATTCGAGATACTCGAGAGTTACTTAAAAACATTATTGTCGTTTCAAAAAAATCTCTTCACCCACGCTGTCAATCGAGAAAAAAAAAAAAAAAAAAATCGTAAATAAAATGCTCGAACGTGTTTTCAAAAACCTTTTGCTTCTTAGCATATTTTTTTTTCTTAAACACGTTCGAGAATTCACTCTCAAATTTCTGTTCAAAATGTAGGTGCTTGATCATGAAAAACATCTCAATAACGTAGAATTTTTCTTGGCTCCTTGAAGATCCCAATTGCGAGCTGGAAAATGTCCGCAAATCGAAAACCCGGTTGTTTTCACTAAAGGACAAAGCGGATTACACTTTCATTGATGGATAAATAAAATTGAAAAAATTACTAGAGATGTACGAAAACATGAATAAATTGATGTCAGAGTTTCGCAAAGGCCTGTTTTTTGTTTCTCACGTTAAAATAAATGATTGTACAAAATTTAACTTCACAAGGTGCGAAACGGAGGTCCGTTTTCTCACTTTCTTTCTCGCTTTTCTCGTGGAAAAAAGTAACCAAATTCTTACCTTCTTTGCATGACAGTACTGCTTATCGACGACTTTGCTGAGGATGTGAGTCGCTTTAGGCGTACCATCAGGATTGAGACCGAGTTCGATTGTATCGACGCACTCAGAGTTGAGTATGTACAAAGTTCTGGAGTCCTGAACAACGATGTAGTGAGAGCGAGCAGCGTCCCAGTCGACGAAGACAATGTCGCCAGGATTGCAGGATGTGAAGCTGACGTGTCGTTCGTCGATTATGGGATGGAAGAACTTGCCGAGTAGATGACGATAATGAGATATATTATCGGCTCGTGAAACGACCGAGTCGGAGCAGCTAGCGTTGTCCTGACTGGAGGATTCTGATACGATTGCGACCGAAGCATTCATGTCTTTAACGCCGGAATCGCTCGTAGAAGCGACGCTGGCGCCGCAATAACTGCCGCAATCCGCGGCAAGAACAACTCCGCGTCTCGAGCGTTCCTTAACGAGTTCGATCTCCAAACGAACTTTGTCTGCCTGAAGAGCCTCAACTTTAGCCTCGACGGATTCTTTGCTCTCGCGAATAACGCGGAGCTCCACTGACAGACGTTTGTTATCGAGTTCCAGAAGTTCCAGCCGCCTCGAAAGACTCTCAGGATTCGTGGAAGCTTCGAGTCGCACTTTCTTCGACTCTGACACCTCAATCTCATCCTTAACACCTGACAAAAGTGTCTGCAATGCGTCCTCGAGTCCCGGACTGCTCTCTGACATCTTCAAACGGCTTTCGTTCAACTCGTGACGCAATTCGTTTCGCTCAGCCTCGAGCTCTTGAACTTGGTTCTCGCGCTGCTTCAGAATTATTCGCTCCGCCAACATCTTGTTTTCCAGGCGCTGCTTCTCCTCCTCGAGCTTTTCCACCTGCATAAATTGACGGTAATTAGTAATTGAGAAATTTAGGGCCAATTTTTGGGAAAAATTAGAGAAAATTATGATATTAGTTACGATAAAATGCTAATTTTTTATTTTTACTTTTCACCTATGCATTTGCATGGGTGCTTTATTTTTACTTTACGTTGTAGGTAAAGTAAAAATATTCTTTCACCACATTTTGTTTTGTTTTGTTTATTCTTACCTTATCGGTCAGAACTTTACGAGTGCTGATATCGTCCTCGGTGAGTCGTCTGATCATCTCCTGATACTGTTGACACTCTTCAACAAGAGCCGTCTCGCGCAATCTGTGAGCTTCAGTTTCCTCGCCCATTTGTTCGGCAGCGAGATGCAGCCGGTAATCGAGTTTCACCTGAAAGTCTGAGTTCTCCTTCTCTATCGCCTCACGAATCGCAACATCTTTTTCGTTCTTCATTTCCTCCTTCGCTTTCGCTAAAATCGCCTCGTGGTTCGCTCGCTCGATTACGTCGGGACGCTGCACAAATAATTGACAAATATTTCTCATCAAATAATACAATTTTCACGAGGAAATATCGTCTTAATTTCCACGAGTTTATGTTTTAAATAGCCTAAACGTTATAAAGAAGAAAAAAAAATTATAATTCTTTTGAATTTTTAACTCATCGAAATTATCGTGATAGTGAACGGATTTCGAGTTTCAAAATGTGATTTTAGCAGTGAGAAAGTACTTTTTTTGTCTGTGAATTTGGACTATACAGTGGGTTATTTAACCGGTTCAAAATAAATGAAAATTCATTTAAACATAAAATACTTTACAGCAAACCGTTTATTTAAGAATTCATTACGCATAAATTCTTGAATGTAACAAGGAATATGAAATCTTCAAAAGATTTGTAATCATTTTTCCTTTTTTTTTTTTTTCGAATCGATATTTTTAATATCCTGAATGCCATTTCATTTCTTTCCAAACATTCTTCTTTTCCCAAACTACTGAAACGTTAATCCACATTAAACATTGCGTTGGGAATATTCTTACGATGCATCCGCTATTTTTTCGAAATTCTTTCTCTCCAAACATTATTTTTTTTCCTCCAAATATCGACGAATATAGAAAAATATATGCGAATTCTCAATAAATACCTCTATCTTCTCGAGACTAGAATCGCTGGGACTTCTCTCCATAGTCGACGTAGCCATAGCGACCATTTTGAACCTCGTTCTAATGGTATCCAATTCCGACTTGTATTCCATCTGCACTTTGTCGGTGGCTTCTTTGACGGCTCGTTGTTGTTCGGCTCTGGCTTTTCTGAGGGATTCCTCGAGTTCGCAGATATTTTGCTGACACTGAGCGAGGCTTCTGTTGAGAGCATCGATTTCCGTGCGTCGCGCTTCATTCGTTTCCTTCAAAGCGGATTCTTTGTCGACACGAGCTTGCTCAAGCGCTTCGTCCAACTGTTGTTGAAGACGCGTTCGCAAATCTCTCATTTCCTCGTGTTCGCTCTCGAGTTTCTGTCGCATCGTGTTTATCAGATACTCACGATCAGCGAGTTGAGTCTCAACGTCTCGAACCGCTCCGTACATGTTGCGAATCTCTTCGTCGCGACTCTGCAACAATTTCTTCATGTCCGCCATCTCAAGCTCATGATCTTCAGTTAATTCTCGCTCGCGCTCTCTAAGCGCGTCCTCGCACTTTTGAGAATGCAACGCCAAAGCGCGACGCACTCTATCGGAAACGTCTTTTAAATCGGCTTTATCCACAGTCACTTTCTCCCTCAGAATAGTCAACTCCTCGCGAAAAGCCGTCATTGCCTCGCTGGTTGCGATCTTCATGTTTCGCAGTATACTTCGCAGACGCTCGACCTCGCTCCTCGTGTTTCCAAGATTCTCCTGTAACAGAAAACGTTCAAGAATTCCGAGATAATGACTTGAGCCCGGTGATCATCACCTCTTTGCTACTTTCGAACACGCTTTTTATTGAATCCCCTTTTTCTATGTTGGAATGGGCGTTCAATGGCAATGAATTCGAAATGCCTTCGTTACTGAATGATTACTGTGCATATTGTATTGCATTATTGTAAGCAGATTTGCTGGATTACTCATAATTATTATAAAAATTTGAAAGTTGCAAAGTTTTCATGGTAATTGTCCATGGCATATTTAAAAAATTATATTAAATACATTTTCAACGAATTCATTCCCATTAACGTATTTATGTATAGAGATTTAAGACCTTATGTCTTTTTACATGAAAATGTTTGTCAAAGAAACATCATATTTGTTGTTTCACAAAGATAAATTGTACAATTCCTCTTTCAATGTGTAATTCTTTGGATACCCGAAGAAATTGATTTTTTATTAAATTCAATAAATTATGCAAAAGTAAACGGTCTCTTTTTATTTTTAATAATGCATTAAATACCCATATTTATTAAAGAAAATTTTCGTCATACTGTATTGTCTAAATATATCAGCAATTATTGAGAATTGTTTTCATTTTTTTATATAAGCTACATTTAAATATTGAAATAGCAAATGCTGAGTCAACGCCATAGTTTTCTATTCTATAATCTATGTGATACTCAACGAAATAAAATCTGGGTATCTATCTATTTGTACCAAATAATGCATACAATAAAAATGTATGTAAGGCCCGTTTAGTTTGAAGACGAACTATTCATTGGTTAGTTTAACTAAAAATAATATACATCTTGAAATAGTCAATAAAGTACTCAGTGTTCATTTGTGCGCCTAGCGGTTCTATAAATGTGGCTGTTCACCCTAAAATATTCATTTTAAGTGGGTGAATAAATTCATTGAAAAACTTCGTCGTCCCATTCCATGATATCAAAAACAAAACATTAATTATTCAATAACCTTGTTATTAAATATTCAATTGAAACACCATCGATTTCAGGCAATAAAGCGTGTTCTATCTTTTTAGTGAGTGAAATAAAAGATAAATATATATACAAATCGAATAGGCTTGATTGTTGCCAACCGTATTTTGATAACTTAGAAAAATTAACAACTTTGAATAAAACAATTTTCAACAGTTTGATTTTAAAAGAATAGAATATATAAAAAATATTATAATAGAAAAAAATAAAAACTCTGTTATGAACTAAATAGATTGTTTAAATGCTATCTTCTTCAAGCGATAAAAAAATGCAAACTATTTTGCCTGAAATCAATAAAGTCGTCTTTAATGACTAAATTAAGGGTAATTTTTTGTCTATTACGTATTCCAAAGTAGCGAAAGGCTTCTCTATTTGAGCGGATACTGATAATTCGTGGTAAGAAATTTACTGAATTATTCAAGTTCGGAAAAACTTGGATAAAAATATTAGGCTTAATAGGGTTGTTAATAATATATAGTCGGAATAACGTCGACGTGCGTTATAATATCGATCTACGGTGGATGTTTATTTTTAAAGTAATAATACTTAAAATTATTCATTGACGAAAGCCGAAAGCTCCCGAACGCGCGTGTTTTGTGTTAATGTGTGTCGTGTGAGGTTTATATTTGAACGTCCGAGCGCCACGCCTGGGATTTATTGGGGAATGCGATATTGTGTGGTTTTACAGGAAAAATCGGAGGGCCAGGAGATTATTTAGAGAGATTTGTGCGACGGCATCAGCTATCCTGGAAGAAAATAAATCGTGATACCGTTCGCTTCCTTTGAGAAGCGTTAAACGACACCGATATGGAGATGAAGGATGTGCGAGAGCGACTATTTAATGCGGCGGTCGTTAGCGTCTCTCGTACGGAACGATGCAACAAGAGTGACCCTTGGCCTAGAAAAGCGACGGCGCCGAGTTATCTTGCCGTTCATTCAACAAAAGCGATGCAGTAGCGCTTGAGTATTACTACTGCGCGAGTTTTCACAAACTACTTTGCGGAAAGCGTCAGTGTCTATAGGGTCTACGGGTATACTAATAAAGGGGCAATTGTAATATCAAGACATGCGTAAAAGTGTGAAAGTGCGATCACGCGGGTTTGGTCAAAATAATAATCGAGCACTCGATGTTTATGCTTCCATGCAGAATTGTGAGCCTTAATTTTATCAGAAAGTGCGCTTTCCAGGGGAAAACTATTTTTTAATTGCGAAATTGAATAAACCATTGACAAGAAATAAATTAACGTTCTTCGTCCTTTGTCTAAGTATTTTACGTGCTTCATATCGACGAATTGGTTAATATAGTTACTTCATAAACATCTTTTTATGAACACTTGATTATCACAACAGTTTCTTTTTCGTTATTTAATTTAACTCTCGTGCAGTTTTAATTTCAATGATTCGTTTGTAATTATAACGCAATGTTAATAAAATTATACTTTAACTTTTGAATAACTATATGAAGTTAAACCGAGTGAAATTATTGCCCGTAGAATAGTTGCAAAAATGAAAGCGTTTGTTCGGCCGCCCATTTTTTTTTCGAAGACGCTTTTCGTGGATATTTAGAAAAAAATAATTCGTATCGGGATAAAGAAAAAAGTGTTATCATTTTTTTATAAAAACTGAAAGCAATGTCTGCAATATAATGTAGATTAAAGTAATGATATAATACACTTTTATCTGGAAAAAATGATGCAGCTTACAACTCTGTATTTTGTGTATCATCAAACTTTTCGTATATTTCGAGGCTACTTCAAAATGCAAACAAAAAAAAAACTGGGTACGTGACGAGCAGTGAAAAGAAGAAAATATATGAAACAAGAACGTGAGACTGAAGAAACTGAGAATGTATGCGTATTGCTATTTCTGATTGTTTTACGAATGTTTATAAACTCTTGTACGTTGATATTTACGTTTTCTTCACAACGAAATACATTTTATAGTTTACAGACCGTTTTTCGTTTAACGAATCAGTGCTAAATTTTATCATTTTTTCAAAGCCTTGACGATTCTATGAATGCATTCGTAAAATGTTAATTGAAAGCATTTCTAGCGATGGATCTAGAAAGAACGCGAGGCAATAATAACAATTTCGGAGACTCATTTTTTTCTTCGAAGGATTTGAGAAAATGAAGCGATAAAAAAAATTTCAGAATGAAAATCATATTATTATTATTATTTTTTTTGGTACTTACAGTAATACGAAAACCCATAAAAACAGAACGATCAGAAATATCCCTGGACACTATCTCATGTACTTTCAATTTCCGTTAGCGCGACGGTGAAAAATTAATGGTGCGTTGCAACGAAAAATATCGAGAGAAACAGTGAGAGAAGAAGAAAGGAAAAAATAGAGAGAAAAGAAGTAACGAAAAAAAAAAAAACGGCGAAAGACACCGTAAAAGGTAATGGAACGTTTTACCGCTACGACTACGAGTTCAGTTAGCGAGCCTTGTAATTCGTCCAAGTACCTGAAGAAGGGAAACGATAGCCTGATGCTGACCGTCGTTGGGATGCTCGCTGAGGCTGCTCGGCAGCGATTCGTCCATGTAAAATTCGGTACCCATGAAATCGGCGTTTCCGGGTTCAGCGGAAGGGCTGCTGCCGCCGCTACCGATCGTCTGCTGTTGTTGTTGCTGTTGTCGCTGTTGTTGCTGATGAAGAAGTTGTTGCTGAAGCTGGCCGTCGCACGCGACGTTACGTGAATGGGAAATAGGAAGAGGACTAATGGAACGCGCCTCCTCGCTCGTTGAGCTTGAACGACGCGGACGATCGATAATATCGCGACTGTAATTCGTGATAATGCAGCTCGACGACGGTACCCGATTGTGACGATTATTGCTAAGGATTCCGTTTGAATTTTCGCCGTTTTCTGCACACTCGGCAAGCGGACTCAACGGAGCCGGTCGCTCGCTCGTCGTTAAACTTGGAAAATGAAATGAACCGCCCGGCTCGCTCGACGACGATGAACGATTTAAATCAACGACGCGCGACGTCAGGGAGGAAACGTTAGTCGAGGTTGAGGACAAGGGAGACACGCTTCTCGAGCCATCATCACCACCAACCTCCAATTGCTTCTGAACCTTCTGCTTCGCCTCGTCGAAGGAACCCAGCTTCGAGTCCCCGCCACCCTGGCCGATCTTCTCGAACTCCTCGGTATCCGTCTCTGACTCGAAACCCACACTGTAATATTCATACTTTTTAGTAAAATATAAAATTAACGACAGTTTGAGAAACTTTCAACAAGGCATTTCGAACAAAATTGCGTTAAGAGAGTCCTGTTGTACAATGTAGAAAAAATGTATAGATGATTACGCTACTGGACTCAAAGTTTTTATTCACAACGTGTGCCATAAATTTCTTGTCGATCTGTATTAGATATTCATAATAACAATAGTGAAAAATATTGGCGATAATCGAAAATTGAGTCACGAAATGCTGCAAATGTACATTTTATTTTTATTTTTTCGCATGTCGTTTCCAAAATTCGAAATTATAATTCGTTTTACTTTTGATCGGGAAGAAAAGCGTGACTTATGTCATACTATTTCTCATGTTTTTGTTGCGTTTATATAGAGAAAGAAAATTAACTAGCGCAAGATAAAATCATTCTTTGTTAAAAGAATGGAATTTCGGTGTTAAATAGGAGCTTTGTGCAACTACCTTATTTCACACGAATTACTCCCTTGAAGCTTTACCAACAAGGTTCGAAATTGTGAACAAAACTAATTTAGTAGTTAACTAACCGATCGCCACCCATTGGCAGACGCTCTTCTCTCTCCTTGCTCGGCATATCGACAGGCATGGAAATGCTGTCTTTTTCCTTTGTGCTGTCACTACTGCCGTCAGTGAGACTCTTCGAGAGGAAGAACTGCGTGATGGAGTTGAGGTCGGGCGTAGACATTGAATCGGCGAGATCCGGCAGCTGATCTTTCAGGGATTCCATGTCGTCGATGGTCAACTATACAAAATAAGAAAACAATGTAAAATTTCAAGAATTAGCTACCATAAATATTGTACATAGCTATTTAATTAAGTAAAGAAAAGAAGAATAAATGTTTTACAGAAATTTAATTATAATGAAAAGACAGAATTCAATTTTACTTGGAATATTTCAACCGTTAAACGCGTATTTTCCATGGTAAAATTAAATGTTCAGAAATGTCAAAAAGGTTCTTAATCACAACCTAGGACTTTGCTTTCTTATTCTTCTTAACCGCAGGACACACAGTTTCCATTATGAGAAAGTTAATTAAGTAATTGCGGTTTTCGCGTGGAGGAAGCTCTCTGTGAAGAGGCAGGTTGTGTCTTATTTTCTACCCTCTCAATGTTAAACAAAAACTGTAAGATCAACCATTATTTATGCGATAATCACAGTCATGCGGGTATACCCAGTAGTTTTTTCAAAAATATCCGTTATTTAATGTAAAAATAATGCTCCCGTAAAAATCAGTATCACCGGAACTAAAAATTATATCAAATGTCCTCCTTTGGTCGAAAGCCAAAATAAAACTACGACTTTTATATGTACAGACATTTTTTTCAATAACTGTAAGTTTCTGAGATGTTTGCTTGAAGAAAAAAAAAATCCGGCCATTCCTAACGTATTGGATGAAAAAATCTGAAATGACCGAAAAAAATTGCTGAAATGACAGAGAATTCATATAGTGCTAGAAAATCGTAATAAAATGTTTGCTATTTCTGCGAGCAGAGATACCCAACATTCGAATAAACTTCAATTATATTAAATAACATCCAATATATTAATCATAACAGCATTGTATGATTAATATATTTTTCTTAAAAAACAAAAAGTAAATTGAATGAATCAACGATAAAAATCGTATTATTAGTTGTACTTAAGAATTATTGGCAGTTATTAAAATGGAAACTATGTTACATTTTTATTCGAATGTTGCCCATCCCTGTCTGCGACGCACGAAAATTAACATAAAATGAAAAATCTTTGGAATAAGATTGAAAAATATTACCTTGGGCAATCCGCTATCAAAAATGGCAGGTGCCTGAGTGGCGTAAGGCGGCGGTGTGTCTTCAAGCCCAGTGAAAAGGGTGTACAGAAAGTGTCCGTCAAATTTGCTCTGAAATTCTCGTCGCCTTGCGATTTCCTCGCTGTGAACGGTAAGAAGTTGACAGGCGAGATTGCTGGCCCAGACAAGAAAAGCTTGAGAAAACGTGCGTCGTCTTACGACTTCGGCGACCGCACTCATGTACATCTCCGGTGCAAGATGAATTTGTTGCACGACTTCGAGATGTCTCTTCAGACGCTTCAAGCTCTCGTGATACATTACGAGTTTTCCGTCAACTTCCATCATTTTATTTTCCACATACATAATCCATTTAAGGCGATGATAAATGTTGACCGACAGTTCTTCCTTAGCTTTGGTGCATCGTCGGCGAATGTCGCGCAGTTGGTTGTGATTTTCCATCATGACAACGAGCTGATGACGATGAGACGCGCAAAGATCGGGTAAAATGCTCGGATCGCCAAGATTGCTTGCTCTTGTCTGATTTTGCAAGAAACCCTGTGCAAGTTCGCCCTGTTCTTGAACTAGACGCTTGGCTTGATTCATCAGCTGTTCCAGCGCCGAAAGACGTTCGCCCAAGCCTTTGATCTCCTTCATTTCCTGCTTATTTGCCGCATCGACCGCCGCGTTCACGTCGCTCATAAGTGCCTCCATCATTCGCTCGTCGAATTGTTCCAATCCTCGGGAACATTGCTCCGCTACTTGCTCCAAACTACTCTGGTTATCCTTCGCCGAGATCCACTTTAATAGGCTGAGAACGTCGTCGCTTGTACACTCGGCGACCTGTTGTTGCTGCGGATCCTGCGATGGCTGATCGTCCGGACTCAGGAGACCTTCCGCCTGCGCTCGCAATGCTGGCAAGATCGGGATTTTTGAGAGAGTCCCGAGGTCCGCGTTGAAGCTGGAGGAAATCAGAATTGCGTTAATAATGGACATTTTGGTCAATGGGCTCGGGTTTTAAAATCATAGTGCTTAGCGATTAATGTTATAATTTAATCACGATTTAGAAAAATTAAAATTGGATTTTTATTCGCATATTAAGAAATTTAATTTCTTTAATTGACAATTTCGCAGGCAGCATATTTGCAGGAGAATTAGATCTGATTTAAACATTTATATCAGAAAAATAGCATGAGCTTTAAATCTGAGATTTTGTTTAATAAATTGGCAATCATTGTTACATTTTTTTCTTATGTTTTTCCCTATGAGATTTTTTTTTACTTAAATTTGAAAAAACTATGTATTTACTTATTTAGGAGCTGCATGTGTTGCTCCCGTTCCGTCAGATAGAGTGCGAAGTTTTGTTGAAGAACGTCAGCACGGGATTTGAACATTTGCGTGATGTCCTCGAGATTTGCGACCACGGCTGCCCAGCCTTGATGCTGGAAATGTTGGTCATGAACCAGATGATCGCAGGCATTCGTTTGTTCCCTCGCGAGTTCGTAACATTGCTGAGCGAGCTCGGCGCGAGTAACGAGTGTTCTGTAGGTCGCGGACATCCCGAGCGAGGTGTTGATTCGCTCGACGAGATTGGCATCCGGAACATCTGGAGAAATAAAGCAAAAAGATACCTTATAAGACGTTTATCTTCTACAATGAAAATTTGATGATTATTGACGTAAGCTAATTTCCAATCGAGGCAGTTTTGATCGCAGCAGAAAGAGAAACGCGATTTTATCGCTCTCCGTAACTACTTCGATGTGTACATACGCTGAATTGAACGCGATCTTAGCACGCGATGATAATACAAGGTCGGGGACGCGCGCCTGTAGCAACAAAAGCGGTGTGTAGTCGTTGGCCAAATATTGGAGCTTGATTGTCTCGGGCTATAATTGCATCGTTTGGAAAGTCTACTTTAGAAAATTAGATTTCTTCGTCTCTCATTTGAATTTGGAATTTGTAAGCGAAACATAATTAATTAAAAGGAAATTTAGCTTATTTTTGAACCTCTAAAGGTGGTCAATTTGTATACGAATAAAATATTTTTGAGATTATCAAGACTCTGAAAATCGTCTGAAGCGACAAGAAAATGGGTTTCTAAATGTGTGTGTGTGTGTGTGTAATTAAGGGGTTTCAAATTCATACTACCATAACTCGTGAATAACTGAACCGACTCAGCTTAAATTTTAATGCTATTCCGTTTTTATGAAATTTTAATGTACAATGTGAACATAACAATGTTTAGTCATGTTAGATATCTAAGTTTTAAGTTCGACAAAGGATACCTTGCAATATGAACGATGAAGAAGTTTATTTTTAAAAATCAATTTTCTTTTTTCAACAGAATTACGTTGTGCAAAATAACCGTGGCCAATAACTGTGCAATTTATTCACTGCGGCTCTTTAAGCTCCCCGAACGTTACGTCATAGCTAAGTCTATGATAGGCAAGCGTGAGAATTAAAGAAGGGAAAGAATAAGAGGATCATAGGAGCGATAACGTTATCGATCTATCGGGCTTTTCCTCCAGAACTCGAATGAGCCGACTATCACGCTTGGGTACACACTACAAGTTCCATTGCCGTGTAGGTAAGCACTGTGACGAATAGAGTGATAATTTAATGATTCTCACTCGCACTCGAGGCGTGTGTAATATTAGACGCAGTATAGGAACTGTAAACAGGCGATCTACGCTTACTACGAATAAAAAAAATCTATAAGTCATCTCATATTTTACCTAATAACATAGAATCCATTTTGTCAAATTCACAAATTAATTTAATATTTAAATTAAATTGGAAACGACAACAAAATTGTGTTAACAGAAATAATTTTCCATATTTTTTTTTCTTTTTTGTATTGTTATAAAAAGTATTTTCTGATTATATATATATATATATATGTGAGTTTTTTTTTCCAAATTGTAAAAATGCACCACATCAAAATGTTGATAGGAAAATGACAAAAAGAAATTGGGAACCAAAAATACAAAATATCCTTTATGCCAAAAAAATATTTCATGAGACAGAAATACAACATCGTCACCAAATAAAATTAATACCTTTTTTTTTTTTTTCTAAACTATAAATTGCCAAAAAAACCCTTTCCACTGTACCTCTTACAAACTGCAAATTTAATTGCACTTAAGACAAACACCGTGACGAATGGAGCGGTAATCAGAGGTAAAAGAAGAGTAGGAAAGAAGTGAGTCACTATTTTAATACGCACAACAAAAATACAATGATTTCAGATGGCTTCATGGATTTGCGACCTTTACAGTTTATATTTACTTTCATTGTTTAATTCGGGGTGACATAAAAAAGCATTAAAAAAAAAGATTTTTTTTCTGTAACAGTGTTAAAAAAATTGCAAAATATCCTGTATGCGAGAAGAAAAAAAAATTCACGGCAGAAAGACAACATTCTTGACCAGATTAATGCCTTTATTCCCGCAAATATAAATTCAAGAAAACAAATCCCTTTTTACTCCATATTTTACAAATTGCAAGTTTAATTGCTCTTGAGACAAACACCGTGACGAATGGAGCGGTAATCAGAATTAAAAGAAGAAAGGAAAGAAGTGAGTCACGTACAAAAAAAAATACAATAAGTCGCCTGATACAATGAGGTCGGGTGGCTTCATGAATATTGCCGACCTCTACAGGTTATATTCGCACAGGTAGAGGGCTTATAGGCAAATATAATTCAAATTGCGACGGGGGCGTGCAGAACGATGAGCGATCGTGTAAAGTCGAGCCGAATGACCTCTTCGCGAACTCGCTCAGACAACAGCAAAACGGACTCCTGGCCGAGACTCGACGATAGCCGTTCAAGGGGTCAACGAGAATCGGAGCAGATTGAAATTTCGTTGCATCGCACCGTCGTTCGTTTGCCTCGTGGTGCTCGGTACATAATGCAAGGAGGGGAAGCAAATGGCAACCTCGATCGATCTTTCAGTCGCTGACGACCCTCGGCCGCTTCGAAACACTATAAAACCAAGATTGAGAGTATACGAACATTATAGCTCGTCTATGCAATGTCAAGAAAAAATAAAAAAATAAAAAAATACAGCGGATACACGAGGACAGGCATTTTCCGGGAATATATATCAGCACTGTCCTACTTTCATACCGAATGCTGTTATTTTCTAGTATTTAGTGCGTACATCCAATGCAACTACTGTCTGTCACTTAATGGCTTATTACCAAGCAATAAACACACTTAATGATGATGAATTTATGATCAATTACAAACTCTGTCATCGAAAAAAAATGGTGGACGTGAAAGAGCTTAATTTTAAGTTTTGTTCTATTTAGTAACTAATCGAATAGATTTTTACTAATCATTTGTTGTTTATTTCATTCTTCCATTTTTTCTTTCAAAAGGAATAATGAGAGCCATTTATTTTTTGAAATATGTCACCGGAAGAATGTAAATATTTTATTGAAAAAAAGTACATTGTCATAAAAACTTATGACATAATGCACCGAGAAACAGAGTTATGGGAAATTTGATGGGTTATGATTTTTTACATTAACCATTATTTATTAATTAGTCCATAAAATATTAAATAAAATCGATCCTCGAATAAAAAAGATAAATAAATAGATTCTCATAAATTTCCCGTTTGCCCAATAAAAGAATATTTTTCTGTGACGGAATGTCGTAACTTTATTGAATTACGTGCACTATAAAAAACTTCCTTGAAATTTAATACGCTGGAAATTTTCATAAATTTATATAATAAATGTTATGAATGATATAAAATTAACAAATGGTGACGTACTTAAATTTTACTGCGAAAGTGTATTCATTTTATGCCCTGACCTCAAATTCGATCCTCAATTCTATCTGACAGTTGATCTCAAGATTGAACTTACTACCGATAATCCAGCGCGAAAAAATTTTGTATTTGATTTTTGTGGTTAGATAATTACATTTTAATATGCGAATAGATTTTCATCAATTTTTTCCGCTAGGGGAAAATAAAATAAAGAACTTGCATATTTACATATTAATAAAAATAATTCGATCGTTATACAAGGTGCGATTACATTCTGCATAAAAAAAGTGACTGCTGACTGCCGCAAAAATCTTTCATTTAACTTTTGAAAATAAAAATCATAATAACATAGAAACGTTAGTGTGCTTAAAACTAAGAAAAAGGACAAATTGTAAATGTTAATTACTACACGCCTTTTCCCTTGTCTCAATAAAAATCGCGAACCTTAAAACTTTCAACAGCAAAAATTCGATCTAAAAAATAAAAGGTCAATGTGATTTCCATTTTTCCAAAAATGGGACACTCCTCTTTGCCTCACGTGGATATTGCACTTGATACATAGAAAAACGTATATAATTAAGCCGCTTAATATTGAAGCTACGAGAGAGACTAGAGATCGAGATCGATAGAACAATATCGCGGTGTATTATGGGCCAAGAGTCGACGGCGACGAGTGAATCGAGGCTGCTTGGCTGATGATGATTGCAATTGCACCGGGAGTGCACACGCTGAGAGACCTCGATCGACGGATCTCTTCGCTTCGTTGAATATCGCTCTCTCGATCTCTTCGTCGAGAAGCTAGTTGTTCTACCTTTTGCCGTTATTGCCTATAGCACTTTGAAGCGCTAAGTTGCACAGGCAAAAAATAAATAAATAAATAAATAAATCATAAATTCGACGCCTTGAGGAAAATACGTGAGAGAGAATTTTTGATTTTCACTGGTACAGAGAAATGGAGGACACAGCGAGGAAAAAAAGAGGTCGAGTAGGAGTGGCAGAAGACGAAAGTACACACGCACGCTCGTATCAAGATTTAGAGTCGTCGGTATCGGCAACGACGACGATCTTCGGGACAAGTCACAGCAGTCTTGGATTGCGTCAGTCAATCGAGTCAGCTGGTCGCGCTGCTTATGGCAACAGGCCGTGAGCTTGTTCACCAGTCTGCTGTACATGCGCTGTATTATTCGTATAGAGCGTGTCAGTGATCACATTTACATTTCTACACTCACAGAAATCGTAATAGCACTGGCAACTATTAATTTCTGCTTCCTCTTAGAGGAAGCTTTGTTTTCAAGACACTTTTTGTTTTCGAGATTTTTATGTCAGGACACTTAGAACAGTCCAAAACATCGAGAAAAGTGGTTTGGAAAAAATGTCCGTACGCATGTGTATGTATGCAGGTTTTTTTATTTTAATCACCTGTAACTCAAGAACTCAAGAACCGTTTAACCGATTGAACTAAAATTTGGGACGCACGTGAAACAACAGCCTGTCTTTGAATGGTGCAATTGTTAACGAAATGTATGCAAAAATGTTTATTTGATAACTTTTTGAATATGTAAATAAAGGACGTGCACCCTCTAGCTTTGGTAGAATTGGCGATATTTTGCTAAATAATTATTCATAAGTGCAGATATCAATATCCTTCTTTGTATTGAGTTCCACCGAAATCAGAAAAGCGGTCCGGATTGTATAGAGGAAAATTCACGTTGTTGCACTAGCTTTAGTAAAATATGAGATAATGAATTCAAAGCCAAAATCAATCAACATACTTCCTCGTAGAGATAGTTTTGTAAAAAGCCAAAAATAATGTGGATGCGATTTACTAAGTTCTACTTTTTGGCCAATGCAACAACTTTCATAGTTACAGTTACTATGTTAATATGTGATAAAAATTAACAACAAATAAATGTCAGAGAGTGACAACTCTGCTGCGCAGTTTTTAGCACAATGCATAAACTTTCACTGAGAGAATTGCCAAATATCGCGAATACTCGATTCTCCGGTGGCGAAATGAGCGTATTTTAATAATTTGTTTGCGACGCAAATTCGGTGACGATTCTCGACGCAACGAGTTTGTTGACGCATGTAGATAAGCTATTGGATTTAGATGGCAAATAACGGAGCTAGGAGAATTTGCACGATAGGGGAAATAAAATAGTTGCAAACTGGTAAGGCGGATTTCAATAAAGACGAGATATCTTGTCAGAAAGATTGAATCTCGAGGCACTAAAAATACCCCCAACATCAAATAGAAATTTCAACTCATAAAAAATTGCAAATCTTCCAATAAATTATCTATTTTACGTCGGTTGAAATTAAAATGATGAAAATTCTCTTCATATGTGAAATGACGTTAGGATATTTACCTGTCTTCAATTTCTTGGACATCAAAACATGGAATTTCTTAATTCGATATAAAACTGATCATTTTGCAACAGCAACTCAATTATCTGCCTTTTGATAATACTGTATCTAAAAAACGCCAAGACAAATTTTGCGGATATAATAAAATTGTTGCGGCATGTTTATTACTGACAAAAGCGTGCATGGAAAATCTAGCACCGCAAAAACTTCGCAGTAAAAAATCAGAGAGAGGTGGAAACGTCGTATAACTACTGCGTTTGCGATAAATAGTCGTTCATTGACTTTGTAATTATTATTTTTAATATTGTTGGTAAAGGTGTGTTGCGTACTTCACACACAGAGTTGAGATAAAAGCGTTTATACGTTTTAGAACGTACAAAGAGTGTTCGTTTCGTATCTCGATAAACTGAACAGTCGAAACTTCTGCGCAGCTTGCGCGCCGTTAACCGCAGACGCTCGTGCGAGCTCGCATATTAATTAACGATAAAATTGCGACTGCCCGTCTGTATAAGTAGAACATGAGTGTGTCGTGTGCGTTCACGGTCGAGGTTTTGCATCGCATTTGTGTACTTCCGACAGATATACTTATCATTCACGAGACCGGATCGAAAAGCTTACGCACTTTTGACCGTGCATAAACGACGACGTTTCTGCATCTATTCTGTCACCGAATCTTCTCGCAAAAATCCTGACCTACTCATCCTGATTGTTATTTGTGTTTTTACGATTCGCCCGAAGGTTCAAGTGGAAGAGGCGTGTCTGATCAGATTTCGATTCAAATCGAAAGATTAAAATTGCGTAATAATTATTATTATGATCACTGAACTTCGAATATCTGATGGAAAATGTTTATTGAAATGGATGTTACAATTTTTTTAGCATGTGTAGGTTTCTATGATTCTAAACTCGAACGAAATGTATAAGGATACAAAAACTTGTGGCGCAAATAGAAATAAATGATACGAAATAACGAAACTTGGAAGAATTATTCAATAATAATTCAATGGAATAATGATAATTCTAGAACAATTAAAAAGGTGGCAATCAGAATAAATGTTAGTTGTATAAAATCTTCGTAGATATTTAGTTTACAAAATACTAAAATATACTTCAAATAAAACACAAAAGGTCGCCCGAAAACCTTAATTTTTTGTCCAAAATTTTTCGTAAATTTTTATCAAGAAGCAAATTTTTTAATAGTAATTCACAAGATAGGAAGACTTTTCATAAACAGTGTAATTTGTTATTGATAATTTTTTTGCGAAATTGATTATACTAGAAATAGTTCATTTTCAAAGTAATAATAGCTTACACTCTGATGCGTAGCGAAACTCGGTATCGTCACAAACAAAGTGAGCTCCGGATGTACTTAGCACATTTGGGAAAAACATATTTTTCGGCCTATCGATAGGTGTATCAATTGCGCAAGATTAAGCAAATAATCTATAATGAGAAATCTACTGTTTACGTATTGAGAGGTAAAAGAATGTAAAAATATGTATAGGGAAAGCAACGTATTTTTCAGACTTTGTTTTTCATGGCAATAATCTATGTAACTTTGTTTTCATGTTGTATATCTACAACCTGAAATAACAATTATAATGATATGAGATGTGAGCTCGTTTCTCTTACATTCATGTACCTCAACACAAATTGCCCCGAGCAGTCGGTCCATTTTTTGTGAATGCATTTGGTTTGCCGTTGAAACAAAAGTAAAGAGGCAAGTAAAATAATCATTGAAGTGCGACGGAATCGTTTCCGCGATACCGTCTCATTGTCCTCGTCACATTACGTGGTCAAATTTACTCCAAAGGATATACAACTCTTATCACTATGAAAACTGTTTACAGTTTCTTGATTACATGCACAAAAAAGGATGTTCGTTTTTCGCCCCATTGTTTGCCGTGTCGGAAACAACCGCGAAAATATTGTGTCGCAGAAGAAAAATCGAATGTATAACAAATACTAATGAATATTGAGAATTGATTAGTTTTGCGGAGAGTGATATGAATAATTAATAATATTGTTCACTCGACAGTTATAAATAATGATCGAGTAATAAATCGTAATTGTTATCAATTTACAATTAATTTTTGACTGAATAATGATAAAAGCTGAACAGAGATTTTTTGCCAATTCAGAATAATAATAATAAGTATTAATCATAGAACAGCAATGCATATTGGTTTCACCTTTCGGTAATAATTATCAAAATTGAAAAAAAAAAAATCTCCAATGTGTGACAGTCGTTCGAAACTTTAATATTCTATAATCACATAAACACATATTCGAGATAAGCAGAAATTTTATTGTGCTTGATTAAACAAATATTTGAGGTTATTTCCGGCAGATTCAGTTGTACCAATATTTCTCGCTATATTTCTGACACATTTCGGTTGGGAATTTTAAAAAACGGTTTCCGCCTTTTGGTTTATAATAGAAACTTCAATATAAATCAAACTCTGCAAAAGGAATCCGAAGAATAAATAAACTTTTCGTACATATCAATTAAATTGTGTATTAACATTAATTTTTATCGTATGCGGCGTTGGTAGTCAGTTTTTAAATGATGGGATTTTGCGAAGCACATCTTGGCTCTGAAACATCAGTAATCGCTAGATTCAAAGCGCGTGAAAACGAAGCAAATTCAAATTCCACTAATTCGAATATCTTGTAAATATCGACTGTGGCTGCTTAACAAATTTAATTAATCGATTAATCAAGTAGTCACAATCGACAAACTTAATCTGAAACAAATTGTGAACAAAATATCAATTAAACTTCTGACACAAATATGATGAGAAATTTAAGTATTTCTAACCTACATTAACTTGGACGATCCTAAAATCCTGACTAAACTTAACCCAATACCTCAATTTAACTTAATCCAAAATTTTCATAATATTAAGGTAAATTTAAACACAAAACCTTGTTATATAGTCGCTAATGATCTTGATGTTGATGCGACTATACATTTTTTTAAACTCTGCTATAAAATACATTCATTTTTATTTTTAAAAAATTTTAAAGCAGAATTAGCTGTTTTCCAAATTACAAATTCTTCAGTGTTTACATATTTAATGCAAAACATTTCCGCGTTGATATGCTTGGCCCGCTGACGATACGTTAAACATTTTTTTATAAACAGAATTCATCAGTAGCCTTGTGTATTCAACGATAAGTTTGCCATTTCTTTCGGGACGGGCTATATTTAAATACCGATTCCGTGTCAATTAATTATGCAAACTGGTGAGCCCCTTGGTCGCGATAGTCATTTAATCGTTCTTCGTTTGTTGCTCTCACGCCACACGCTCCTTGTTAGATTCGCCAAATCGAAAGGAAAGAGCGGGAAGTGGAAGAAAAAAAAAAAAAAGAAATCGTCGATTAGCGCGATGCCATACGTGCCCCAAGTACAAGCATAACGCGTGATACTCTCGCTTTGTTGCCTCGTGGAAAAATCTCCATAATTTCTTTTTTTTATCCACACACTTACACACACACGCACACACACACACACACACACACACACACACACACACACACGCATATTTACTACTTCTGTTCCGTTACTGCGTTCGTTATTTTTAGTGTCTATCTTATTTTTTATAAATAACAGAATTGTGCGTATTCGGACGTTTTATCTCTGTGATGTGGATAAAAGGAAAAATACGGTAAACATCCATTCATTGGCAGTGCCATCGAGTCATTGGACTCTATTCCAGCCTTTCGAACAAAACGAACGACCCACGCACCAATAATTTACCAATAGAAAGAAAAAAAACGTGTATAAAAATCGAGTCGGTAACAAAGCTCGGCACGAACGAAAGCTCCGCATAAAAGGCTCTAAATAAAAGCCCCCTTTTCAGGCCGTAGTATCCAGCGTGTATATAAGGCATTTTCTGCAAATTCTGACATTTTTTGAGCCTTAAATTTCGGTCATAATTGGTCACTCGGAAACGTGCTCTGTCATTATTGTCGCCTTTGTCAGATCATTTTAAACTGAGAGTGTTTTTAAAAAATGTATGCCCGAAGAACGATGTCTGGCAATAAATTAATTTTATATCAGTTATTCAATTAAGTTAAAAATAGCACATTACGATACAAGGGCGAATAAGCTTTTTTTAACATGTGGTGCAATTACACGAATTAATCGCACGTATATCGTATAAAATTCCATTTTACAAAAAGAGCGATTGCACCAAGTGAACGAATATTGTTTCTCGATATTTTCGATAATTATAATTTTTACTTTCTTTTTTATTGCTAAAAAATGTACGGGATATTTGCTCGTATGTGTCGATTTTATCCTGCAAAACATTCCGGTAAACCTATTTCCCATGCAAACACAAAGTAATTTATCATTTTCTGCAATTCAAAAAAGTGGTGCAAGATAGTGACCAAAGATTCAGAAAAATAAAATGGGAATTCGTTGACTTTTTTTTTTTTTTTCGTTAACTCAACGATATATGGTAATTAGAATCATTTCAGAAGTTATTTTTACAAGTTAATGTAAAACCATGAATTATGATCAGACGTCTTTTCTCTGTTTAGTTTCCGAAGACTTCGAAAAAACCGAACTTAGAAAAGGATGGATTGAAAAAAAAATCTTACAAAATCTGCCGTAAATGCCTTTAAGAGACAGCGATACCCTGCTGTAAATTTCTTCGCTGAATGTTAAACGCCTATAGGGCTGTTCTCTCGCAGCTTTGTGTTTTTCGACTGTCCTGATCAAACGGCTTTGAATATTGAAAATCTCGGACCTCAGTCCAATTCTGCAATACTTCCGCACATTCTATCAAAATTTGAGCTCTTTCTGCTGAGTATTTTGGGAAAAAATTGGTTTTACAATTTTGAGGTGGGGGGGAAAGTACCACTGCCTCTTAAGGTTGTTCGTTTGACATAGAATGCCATGTATGTGCTACCTGTACTATGTGTACACAAAACTGCACAATGTTCCAGCTATGTAAGTTGTACGCGTGCGTGAACTTTCGTAGAATACATATATATATATATATATATGTAGTACATGATTCCACACACCTGAGGGTTCCATACACACACTGTCACATACTCAAACGCCTTCGTGTCGCCAAACACGTGGCGTTAGTGACAGAGATAGAGCTATTGCGTCAGAAGCGCGGACGACCGCTTTAATATAAAGCTATCTAGCTCGGCGGTGCAACTTTGCGATGCTTTCAGTGACGAAGCCCGCCCAGCGAGGCTAAAATGTATACACGTAGAGCACCAAGAGAGATCATCCCGGAATAAAAAGTAAAAAGCGACGATCAACCCTTCGGATGCGCAATTTTCAGTCGTGAAAATTTTAACTCACTTTTTAATTGCTGCGGTATACATTTCACAGCATTTGTAAAAAACGTGAAGGAGTTTTTTCAGTGGCACAATTATTCATCTCATTTTGTGTATTCGTTTTACAAGATTTTAATGCTAAAAAAATATACTATTTGAATAAATGCTTCTTTTGAAATAATCATCAGTTGCTTAATAGTTATTATTCATTTTTCAAGTCAACAGAAATTTCATCTGAAGAATATCATTTTTTTTACCGATGAACTGGGAGAAAAAATGTTAACTTGATATGTCGATGCTCTGGCAGTGGTAAATGAATTGCTGATGGACCATCGGCTTCTGGCGGCCAAAATAATGTTAAATAATAATGTCTAGATCTTAAAGACGTTTTGACCCTGGTCTGGGTCCTTTTCAATTTTTTATTGTGTCTTGTGTCGAATATTTTTGTTTTATTTCATTGTATGGTGTGATTTTTTGTATAGTTTTTACTGCTGTATATTCTGCTGCTTTAAATGTTGGTCACTGGACTCTCTGACCATGGATTTGTGTTATTTGAAGTTATCTTATATTGTTGATGGTTGTACTTTTTCGATAATACTTCACATTTCAATTTCTTGAACCAAAGAGTCCGGCAGGTTGAGAAAAACTTTAACCCTGAATCTCTATCTAATTGAACTTAGAAAATTGTTTCTCTAATCCCTAAAAATTGTTTTTATCCAATTGTTTTTACGTTGCCACATTGCAACTTTGTTCCATGTAAATTTCCAAAATCGGTACTTATTATTATTTTTGTGTAGCTTCTCAATACACGGAAAAAATTGCTTTTTTGTACTTTCAAAAAAAGTTATATTCCAAAACGACCAGCGAACATTCATACAAATTCTTCTGAGCATTCCTGATCGCTTTCTAATTTTACATTTGTAATTTAACAAACTATCGTTTCACTTTTTGTTGCCAAAGTAAAAATCGATGAAAATAATTTTTCTAAATAGACAAAACGTTTTTTAATATTTGGAAAAAAATGATTTTCTCAAAGGTAAAAAATGTAAACTTGGCATTTTTCAGTCAATATTCAATGATATAGGATTATATTGATTTATTGTTGGATACTATCATTATTATTGCTATTCCCCTGAATTTCTAGAGTTCGTGCCTGATTATTATTTATGATTTTTTCAACGTCTTTCGGGTATCTATGTTTGCTCGTTTATCATTCGAAAGATAAGTGGGGCAGTAGTGTAAATAGAGCGTGAAGAAGCATCGAGTTGGAGTTTCGGTAATAGGAGCTAAAATCCTCGTGGGATAACGCTCGATTGCAGGTTGCTGCTGTCTCGAAGTGTGCATTGGGATTATTTGCGTCGGCTGACGGCATAGCCTTGTATATATGTACACATAGAAGAGAGAGAGAGAGGGTCGAGGTGGAAAAGTGCAACATACAGCGCATTGATATATACGCAGACACCTCAACGGTCGACCACGGTGGACTACGTCGACGATGATCGGGTTTACGCACTCCGAGACCTCGGACGACTCGAGACTGGTTGCGATAAGTCATTGCGCATTTATCGCGTCGCCTCCCTCTCTCAGACGTCTGGACTTGGCACTACGAACGACTTGCACACTTTACTCTGTAAATTCCAAACGAGATTTTTTATTTCGTACATAGAAGGGATTGTCAACGAATGTTACGATAGATTAATTTACACGTGAATAATGAATTCTTATTCATTTTGCTAATGTCATCATATTTTTCATGATGAAAGTAGTACTGTAAGGTTTATGCCACTGGGTATTATTTGCAGACAGTAAATTGCTAATTCCTATTGAGATTTTTTTTTTCTTCACTTGTAAAAGAAATTGTTAATGTGATAGATTAATTTACATGAACATAATGAGTTTCAGCTTAATGCTAGGTTCGTTTGATTGAAAATTGTATCATTTTTTTATTACCATCGTAAAAACTAAACTGTAAGCTTAAGTTTTTTGCACCACGTATGACTTCAAGTTTCTCATTAGTTTTGTGAATTTGAATCATTCAAAATTTCATAATTTATTCTGAACGAATGGCTGTTTAGCCTACAGTTTTAGTGGATTTCTTAGTGGAAAATCTCTATTGTTTGCCTCAAAACTGCATTTAGTTAACGACCGAAATCTGGAGATTTAATTTGGAATAAAACTAATTTTTGTACTCTGTTCTAAGACCAGGCCTTTTTAGACAGACACTTTTTTTTATTTCAATGACAAATTTGGAACAGATTGGACAATCGGTGAAATCTAATTACGAATGCATCTCATATTCTTCTTCATAGATAAAAATTGAAATTGCCCTCAACATTTTTAAAAATCAAATTTAAAAAAAATGAAACGAAAAACACTCAGGTTTATACAAGGCTTTAATCGACCATGTTATCGACAAACGCATATTACGGATGATTTTTATTTTCAGAGTATAATAGTGCTAGAAAATGAGCTATAATGATATTGTCTGGAGGCTCAATTTCAAACGATATTTATTTTGAAATCGATTATGGTGTCGGGGACTAAAAGCCTATTAAATATGCAGACTGCGGGCAGAACTCTCACCACACTTCTGTATGCAATTATGTTTGCGATACGCAATAAGCGTGTAAATTAATTATTCGTGAGGGATTTGAGGCTACATTAACATATGATGATCCACTTTAACCTTTGCATGTGTATTGCTATTATATACTTACGTATGCACGTGTGGGAGACAATAGAGTGCATTGAAAAATTAAGTTGACAATAATTGGTGTATAGTAGGTCGTCGTTGAGAAGCGTCTAATCTCATAGAATACTCTGATTAGACGGTACCCAGCAGCTCACTGAGCAACAGCACCGAGGAGAAGGAGAAATAAGCGTACACAATAATTAATTGCGCATTGTCAATGCGACATCTCGACCCAATTCGACGACAAGCGTCTCGCGATACACAACGGCTATATAATAACCATAATAGAATTATTGAACAATTGTTTATCGCTTCATTTAATTTATTATTTACAATACCAATTTATTTGATGTTTAGAGGACAAAATAATTTTTAACAGTTGCAAAAAAATTCTCCAAGACATTTATCGGACTTATTCGATAAATTAGTGTACGCTAGTATATTTCAAATTTAAGATGGTTGAATCAGTCAAAAAAGTGTTTTAAAAAAATGTATTGGAATAATTCCCGCCATTCAGGATGAATTCGAAGGATTTTCTTGTATCACACCAACCGCTTGCGTCAATTGATTGCATCGAATCCAGATTCATGGGTTTCACACTCTGCGCATGATCCAGGAAGCACCGCTCAAAGGATTGACCTTCGCCGGGTCTCGTTCGCTTCGCCGTTACACTGCGCACCTTTTAATTGGTGCCATTTTTCATTTTATTTTTTAACCATTCACAAAAAAATGTATCAAATCATAATGTTGGCTTTTGAGGCCTGAATCTTTTTAACTTTGATTTTAAAAAAAGTATTAAAAACGCTGAAAAAATATATTTTTAATTAAATCAATTAAATGTGTCAATTAAATGTTATACCTTTTTTCATTCTATTTCTTAGGCATTTCTCTTTTTGCTTGATTAATTATTTTTTAAGATATGCGAATTATTTTCGTATTTATTAAAAATAATCATAAGCATTTATTCACATTTTGGGGTTCCATTAAAAATAATTGGTACATACATTGAAAATGATTGCGATGCAATTTCTATTTAGTCTATGTACTGGCCTGACTCCGCAAACCTAAAACGGCGCGTCGTACTCCCTTGATTACAACGTGACAAAGTTTCAACGCAGTGCATCGCCTAAGTACGTAGCTACATGCCGGGACGATGTTGACGATGACGATAACTCACCGCGTAGCGTTATCGAGGTCGTCGCGCGTTCGTAAACCGTGCGTTCTAACGCTACGCGACTACGAATGCATTTCGAAGTCGTTTCAACCACTAAAGCGTTTAACGACGGATCTTACGTTAGAACGTCGTTGGCAAACTAAGGAAAAGAAACTGTTTACACAGTCTCTCCGTTAGCAGCATCGCAATAGTTATTAACCCGCCGGTTAATGTATAATATGCTAAAATGTCTTATTCATTTTTAATTCGTTCATAAGAAATAAAAGAAAACCAGTGACTTCAATAAAGTAATTTTTTAAGTTGCACTCATATATACTCAAGTAAGATCCGAAATTTGTTAAAGTTTTATAATTTATACGAAATGCGCCGAATACTTTTAACGTCGTCATAGTTATTAGCGAATTAAATATGTTTAACGAATGAAGAATATAAATTGATTGATTTGTTTTTAGCCAATATACAAAATTAGAAATAACGTTTTGTTTCGTCACTAAAACAATTGATTCTGCATATAAAGAATATTTTATTTCACTCTTTGTCGTCGATAGAGCAAAGAAAATACCGGAAGTTCCTCAAGGTTTATAACCCATGCATACTACGACGTATTCGTAGTGTGCATGGACACCGAGTTCACGGCAGATAATAATAATGATATCACCCTTTAGCGAATCCATAGCTGTTTACACACTCCGTCAACAAGCAGCGTCGCAGTATAGTCATTATTTATCTAGTGCTCGAAAACGAGTATATACATTTTTGTAAATAAAATATAAACAGAGCTTCCGGAAAAGAAAAAAACAAAATCATCAAATATCAAATACCGACAAGAAAATTAAATAAAAATTCTGCATTCAAATCATGTTAAATTTTTGCATTCAATTTAATAGGCGAAAATGAATACAAAAGTTTATCAAATTTTTGTGTCCTGCGTGTTCTATTAAATACAACGAACTCTCGGTAGAGATAAGAAAAATTATATCACCCATTTGCACGAATTTATAACTGATTGAATGACAAGCGCGTGCTAAGATGCTGATCGCAGTCTGGATCGATTTTCTTTGAGGAGGAGACGAGGACTTGGCCTCTGTCTGGCAATCCGGGCCTCCTTTGCTTCCCCGACCCGAAGCGAATATCCGAGACGCCATTGGATTATCGTAGGGAGATAAAAGAATTGGGTCGATAGCCTAGACGACTCTGTACATGCGAGAGCCGCTCGTGTCTCCTATTTTATTTAATAACAACGTCGTGAAATATAGAACACAACATCCGCATCTCGTACAGTGTTATTGAACCACATGAGACGAGATTTTATCGGTTATCTATAAAACTGGTCATTACCATAGATAGAGAACTAAAAATTTTTACATTCATGCTTGCACACACCACAAAATATTCTGATCTACTGTCCAGATGATATTTTCCACTGTCAAAAAAGAGTAGAAGTTTTATGCATCAGCTCGTCAATTAAATTAAGTGTACAGTTGTGTCATATAAAATTGAGGTAATTTTGCGATGAAATTAAAGTATTTTTACAGTTAAAGTAAAGGAATTATTGAAATTACTGTACCAGAAATGAATCTGACATTGCACTTGTATACTAAATTTAGTATGTCAGTTTATGCGTAAAAACTTCCACTACGAGTACATTACATTTTAAGTAGATTTTTTTACACTGTTGTACAGTTGATATTGGGTTGTATATTGTTCTTTCTAGCGGAAATCAATTGTCAAAATATCAGACCAGTTGAAGACTTCAAAATTGTTCTACACCACGATACAATAATTTAAAATGTAAGCGTTCTAAAAGTGTGTTGACCTTTTTTAAGTTTATAAGACACTCGTATAAATTTTCGGTAAAAAACTGCTATATCATCGTAAAAAGTTTCAATAGTGTTTTGTATATACAGAAAATTGTTTTTCCAATGTTTTATTATGTTACTTTTCATCAGAATTTCTTACTCGAATTTTTCGACAACTTTATATCAAAGTCTCACTACAATTATTCCGGTCTATAGTTGCCACAGTATTTACATGCACACAATATCTTTTTCGCTGGTAAGTTTCTTTCGAAACTCTAGTGCAATTCTACTACAATATCTGTACGAATTCCCATATGTAATAAAGTGATCAGAAATTCAATTAAAAAAAAAAGCTTACGTCCAATTCGTCGGTGAGTAGCGAAAAAAAAAATCTCGTGACAGAAATATCGCCCAAAATTGCTAGAACAATTTGACTACTTAATCTATTAAATTTAATAAAAAAATGACTTTTAATCTTACTAAGTACAATATAAAAATTTTCTATTCATATTTAAAAAATTATTCTATATTTGCTATCGAACTTTCATTAGCATATTTGGGTGCTATGAGTCATCGGAAGAGGAATGAGACGGGAAGGGTATTGACAACCATCAGCAAATTGACTCAGCACGACAGAAGCTTCGTCGAAATGCATCGTTAATTAGCTGCAGAGAACTCGAGCGCGCGTGAATCGAAAATGACGTATAGGTAACAACGACGGATGCGACGGAGGTGAGTGGCATGAAAGTAGAGGGAAACCAGGTGGTTGGGCCTCAACCTCTCCCACGACCTCACTACAGGTTTATCGTCCGATAGCGCAGAGCGTGTTGCGTTGTCTATCCACCTACTTCCACAGTCTCGCTCTCGAATTTACTAAACTATAAAATGAAGTCAAATGTATTCGTGCAACGGCACAGTTAATTGCCCCTTAACGCGCTATAATAACTCGCGGCAGCAAAGATCGACCGAAGAGACTACAGGCAATCGACGCCGAGGATACACCTTTGCCACTCCCTTAAGCATATTCAATTAATGATCTTTATCGCGATTCTGACATCAATACCTATGTAGCCGAGAGTTTCTGATCTTTCTTTTTGCGTTTTCTCGATCACTCATTGATTTTCCGATCGGTAAGTGGCCCGATTCTCATTTTATCATGTTTCTTTCAAGCCACAAATATAATATGATGAATAATCGATTGAATAATCGTTAAACGCTGCAAAGTTTTGACGTATTGATTAGTTGGAGGTAACCTTCACCGCGTTTTTTTAAATATTCATTCCACGATTAAAGCAGAGATTTCTTGTGATTATTCTAAATGTATTACGGAATTTAATTTTTGTGTAATTAAAAAATATGTGGTGGTTGATGTCACTGAAAACTTGTTTAATATTTAGTTAAAAATATTAGAATGACTTCTTTTTGTTTTAACAATAACATTACAATTTAATTTCAAACAAATTACGTTCTTTCGAACTTACCTTTTAACATAAAATTTATTTTTTAAGTAATTCAGCTTTTAACATAAAATTCGAATATAAATAACATAGTTTTATTGGCTTGTTTCTTGCATCCTTTTCTTTCCTGCCAGAGATTCTGTAATCATCAGCATAAAGTTTTAATTGGGAGCTTAAAAATATTGACGACTGTTTTTCGATTATGAAACCCTGCATTGCTGTTTCTTTAATTTTTTATCAACGGTCCAGGAACAAATTTGTAGCGTACTATAGTTGATTAAAAATAATCAGCAGTTACTTATAAAAATTCGGCGAAGCCAATAACAATAAATCTCGGAATGTGGGAAACTGCTAACTTGTCAAAGCAATTGATAAGCATCCTCCTTAATTAATCGGATGCAATATAGCCTCGCTGTGAACATCAATACTTTCCATACTCTCCCATTATTATTATTAGTACTATCCGAGAGTTGATGTGTGTTCAGTACAATTCAAAATATTTCGTTAATCAGCAATAGTTGAAAGTGCATTCGATAAACCATTGAACACCGAACATTATCGAGTCTCGGGGTCATATTAACTCGCAATCGTGACACGATTAATTAGCGATTTCCCATGTACCAATAAACATCGCTGAATTGCAACAAAATAAAAGCCCCTTCTACTGACTGACCATAAAAATAACGACTAATTAAATAATTGATAACTAACATTCTGTTAGTTTCAAAAGCAAAATTTTGTTGAGTGAATTTAGAGTTCATAACGTGTAGTTTTACATTTTTATGAAATATTCTTTATTATCGTTATTTTAATAAATTTCTGTTCAATATCAAAATAAAAAATATCGAATTATTTATGGAATTATTGAAGCGAATAGGAAAGTAATAGGAAAGTGAATATCGTAAAACTGTAAAAAAACGAAATCCCCTTTCACTGAACTGTTATCAAATTATATAATCGCCAATTGATCGCCGAATGGAATTTTCTTTGTTGCAGTTATAACCCATTAGTTTCAAAGTCTCTCGATTTCTTAATTTATCCTCTGACAACTTTATATTTATTCCTCTTATTAAAATAGTTAAAAAATGAAATTGTATCAGATTGTTAAACAACTTATTTTTCGACATAAATTCGTTCAAAAATCAAGAATAAATAATGGAAAAAATATACTCCATTATTTTGGATTCGCGACAATATTGTTATAAATCTTTTATACAACGTACATGTTCAATATTTTTCTGTATTTCACTCATTTATATTTAGCACGCCACATTTTAAATAAATGAATATCAATTGATTAATTAATAAAATAAAACAAAATAAAGAGAATCCGAAAGGAACGGGATATTTACAGTTTTGATCGTCCACTTGGAGAAAAGGTCGTGTGTGGGCAGTCGTGCCTCCCGATGGGTCATATGTCAGGGGACTTAGTCCGCGATTGCGTGAATAATAATAACAAGAACAAAACTGAAGAAGAAGGAGAGAGAAAAAACAATGAGAGTCAGAGCGTTGCATGAGGGATCGAAGTCTTGTTCGTGATCTAGATGAATCGTCGATCAGGAGAACACGCAATCATATGTAACGATACGAGGAGCTCATGCACATTTATCTATCGGTATTTAAGTGTTTGTGTGTTTGCTCTCTGGTAGGAAAGGGAGATTGTAAGCGACGCGAGTTACTGGTTATGCAACAAGAACGCACTCAGCGTGAGAGAGAGAGAGAGAGAGAGAGAGAGAAAGAGAGAGAGAAAGGAAGAAGGAGATAGACTGACTGGCGGTGCTCTCTGTGTTGTGGCCACGCGCTTCGATTACGAGACAGCGCTCGGTTGCGAGTTTATAGCGCGCTCAAGTGGGACGAAGAGAGCGAGCTTTGATAAAGGTGCGAGCGGCAAAGAAGCGAGTAGGGGGAAAAAACGTTGTGGGAGAGAGAAAGAGTCGAAGAGAAGATTGTCGTCCGTTTGGCGTCGTACAGTCTGGCAGTAGTGGCAAGTGTGCACGCGCGCTCGACTTCGGGGCCTCCGGGATTGCCGCTCTGCTGCTATGCATCCAACGTGCACTCGAGGCTGCGGCGAGCAGCCAATGCGGCGGCGCGCTTTAAAGATCTTCTCAGAACTCTTCTATGTATTTCTGTACTTTGAAAGACGAGCAAAAACTTGGATTTATACGATTGCCACAAATACGAACTATTGCAGTGAATTGCATCTTATTCGATATAGAATATTTCACTGGGTTTCGCCATTTATGTGTGATTCATAACGTTTTTCTCTACTATAATACTGCAATACATTTTTTGTTGTCAATTTGTACCTTATGTTTATTCATATTTTTTCTTCGTTACCATTAATATTTATTTGGATATATAATAATTATGGAAAATTAACGCGTGTCTTATTTATTGTATTGTGTTTCATTGGCTAATTTGAAAAAAAAAAAAAAAAATTCACGGTACAACCTCGCACATTGCTTCCTAGTTATTTTTCGTTTTTTACAAATCTACCGGAATGAAAGAGTTTATTCATAAATTTTTGCCTCCTTGTACACCCGATGGAATCTGTCTCATGAACCGGTAAATCGGTAAATCGGTAAATTTGAACGAAATATGGTATCAATTTTGATCAAATAAAATTTATTGGAAATTAATACGGTTTATGTATGTGCAATAAATTCTATTTGATTGAAATAAAATCCGATTAGGTCTGTCGTTGAAGAGATTTCTTCTTCAAATACTTGCACAAAAGGATTTATCAGAATATTGCTGTGCGTTTTGAAATTCATACACGCTTCAAGCTATTTTCATAATAATGCGAGAAAAGTCTTTTATTGACCATAAATTTATAAAGGGAGGCGTCATTTCACTGGCGAATATATTAGTAGATTTCGAAATATTTTCATTCATCTGATTACAACAATAGAACAATGGAAATAAAATGCATTTTATTCAATATGAAATATACTGCAGTGAATTATGCAATTTGTATTTGCTTCAAATTATTTGTATAAAAATATACATAAAAATCTTTTACGATTTATAAGTTTGAGAAAGTATACGTAATTTTCTTTGATTTTATGACAATAAATTTGTCAAAATATAATTCTGCATTTATTTGATCGCCACATTTGAGAAAATTATAGTCACATACGTTTTGTCTTATTTAATCAAGTGTAATAAATTTTGCAATTTATCTGTGTTTTAAGTTATCTTTTTTTTTACAGAAGAATCTGTTGTAACTTATAAATTTACAACGGAACGCGTCATTTTACGTACGGGATTGTAGAGATATATTTTTAGTCACTATTAACACTTATTTGGTGAAATAAAAATACTATCGTTATGATAAAATACCGATTAGGCAAAATTGGAGGTCTTTATCAATATCATAGAAAATTTGATTATCAAATACAAGAAACTAGGGTAGAAACATAATAATCATTAGAAATGTTATTAGCAAAGTTGATTTTATTTAAATTTAACAACAAATTAGAGCCCTGAGCTGCAGTTATTATTATTGTGGTAACCACCTACGCTTGTTTAGAAAGACAAAAGTCACAATCTTTCCACTCCAAGTTGCAGTGAGATGGAAATAAAGGTGACTCGAGCTAGTATAATAGCGATAGAGTCTACAGACAGAATGACTCGTACAATTCCGTGGTTACATACGCTAGATACTTCGATCGACGTTAGGCCATTAGCAACGGAGAATTTTCGAGAGAACGCAATAGAATATCGCTATTGCATCGTGAGTTATAGCTCCCAATGACTTGTATGAAAATGCTCGAGACTCAAATACACCAGATCTCATCTGTGGGATAATTTCACCAGCGGAAGATAAAAGTAAAAGTAACAGTACAGTATCAAAAATTTAAGGAAAATAAATGTACAATAAATAGGAAGTTTAGTGCATTTGACTAAACTTTCTATGAAGTGAATTTCAGAATGCAAATAACAAGTAATATGAAAATACTTGTACACCATGTACAACTTTTTTTATCAAGTTAATATATCTTCGATTACTTTTACATTATAATTCTATGTTAAAAGTATTTAACTCGTTAATAATAATAGTTTTACAAGGAGGTTTTAGATATTTTTCTTGCTTATGGAAGGAACAAAGTTCGAGCTTTGGTATTACACAATCATACAATAACGAACTATTTCGAAGGGAGCTAGAAAAATATCACGACATTTATTCTTTTCGGTATTTGGAGACATGACCATCAGCGCGAGGCTCGACGCCGAATACTTTCTCTTGATGCTGGCCTATTATCTTAAAAAACGCGCATGAAGAATGCGTCCTTACGCAGTTTAAAATTGGGTTTAAGATTATACGAGTTCCCAGACTGGGATTGCTTCATATCGAAGGTATGTCATTACTTCTGGTAGAAGTAGCGAAAGGACTGTGAGAGGAGAGCGTTTATAGCTGCCATATCACTTGCGCGAAAGGCCTCAGCGCTTGGCCATCTAGCGGCAGAATACAAGTATCAATATATAAAATACGATTTGGGCTTTAGAGGCCTCAATATTCACACCAGGCCCACATTTCGGACCACCAACAGGAAAACATCGGCCACAATTTCGGGAATATCATTAAAACTATTTGAACAAATAATACAATTTTTATACTCATGTTTTTGTCATATAAATGCATTCTTGACAAGTAAATACATATAACGCATCATGCGAATGACGTCGCATATAAACAACCGCCATATTTATTTATTGAGATTGGAACAAATTGTTGAACCACTTACATCTCAAGAGCACCTATCGATGATAGGACAATCTGAAGCATTATTTTATAGTTTTATCAGAGTGAAATTTACGTTTAAAAAAATTGACTAGTAAAATTTGCATGAATATTATAAAAAATGCTTGCAATAATTATAAATTACTTTTTCGATAAAAAATATTAGGCGAAAACTAGCAATGAATTCTGGTCAAGTCAGGCATTAAAGGGTCAAACTTGGTAATGGCTGCAAAAAGAACTATGTTTCAATGAAATTTTATAGATAAATTGTCTGACAAAATTGTTCAGCACTTTAATAATAACTAAAGTTTTTTGATTTCTAATTTACTGACGATCATTTTTGTTAATAATAAATGTTTATACCTTGACAATGTTCATATCTCTTTGTGTATGTCTATACAATAGACCAGCACTTTTTTACATTTCTCAGAGTCAGTGAGGCACTGTTTAAGCGTTTTTGAAAGGTTGGCTCGTTCGCGTTGTTTTTCTTTGTTAGGGCACATTGTTATGTCACCTTGGATCGATAATGGGATATTTCAGGACATGCAGTGATTTTGCTGGAGATCGTGTTAACATGAATATGAGTCATGTTGGTGTGGCCTATTCCGTTCCGCGTTGAAGACAAGCCGCAAAATTTTTGTCAGGTTAAAATTATTAAGCAAATTGCACCGTAAACAATAACAAAACTTAACAAAAAAACAATGAAAGTTACGATACTGGAAATGCGATGTTCCGTTGGAATAATAAATCTGCATGGTTTTTATGAAAGCATATTAATTCTCGTAAAAAACGTTTATGCAGCGCAGTGTTTAGAGAAGAAAGCATTTTGATATATTTTTTAATCTGCGTAAATAACCGGTGCACTTTACTTGATATATTGTGGAAGTTGACGGGAACCTGGGAAAAAAAACTTACCGTTGTTGTAGTCGGTATGAGGCGTAGGTGGCACGTGACTCTCGATGGCGGCCTTGCTGAAGAGATAGATGGGATTCGTGTCGGTTCCGGCCGAGTACGAGCAAACCCTCGCATTCGGCTCCAAACTCTCGCCACCGTTCATCAGCAGTACCTGGTGCGCAGCCATAATACCGCATCTTCGTTCAATCGCTTCCTTGAGCTCTGAGACGCTGCAATTTGAAAAAACAAACAATTTTACAAGACCATCCCTAAGCACTCTTTCAATTTGATTTTATTTCATAAAATAATATAACTATATTCCAGAATTGAGTCACTTATTCTATTCAAAAAAGTTTTCAAAAAATTATTGTGTTCAAGAAAAAATAAAACAATTTTGTTGCATATTAATCCCTGGGAATGTTTGGAATTATTAACAAAACCATCTTAATTTCAGTTCAATCCATAAAATTTTACAGCAATAGTCAAGAACAAAAGTTATAAATAATAATAATAAACATTGCACTAAAAGCAAATAAAAGAATTAAACTTTGTTTCCTTCATCACAATTACGAACAACAAAAAACTGGCAAACGAGAAGCAAAGTTCTATATTTCGTTAAGCCAAATATCCATCCAAACATCCAGAGTCTAGGCTCCACGCTCTATTTCCTGGGGCATGCGCTTAGATTGAGTAAAGATAATCTATCAGAGAACTACTGTATGCCCTGAATTAGTACCAATGAACAAGAAGTAGATAGGGATACTGCCGAGCGAGTGAAAAAAAAAAAAAAAAATCTGCACAGTATTATGAGTCAGGTAAAACGAGCTCTAGAAATCGTGTATACAGTGTTGGCCAAAGATAAGTGTGGGTAAGTGCAGCGGTTGAGTGGAAGCTAAGAGAAAGAGATAGTTAAGAAAAAGAGAAGTCAGGGGAAATGAGCTGAGAGCGGAAGATAGAAAGAAAGAAAGAGAAAGAGGGGCTTTAAAAAAAAGGATTGTGGAAATGGGGCCTCTGTAGTTGCTGCTGGCTACTAGCAAGGTACGACCCGGTTTTCACGAGGTGTGTACTGCCACAGTACACGTGTATGTATATGTGAACAGTGTAAGCCACGTACACTGCAGATCAGTGCAGAATACACAGTACACACCCAGTTAACTAACGAGAACGTACGTTTCAACTAAAACTAGGAGGTAATTGCTGGATAGTGAGTTTCCATATCCAGGCCACTTGTGTGCGATGCTACTGCTCGGGTTATAGATCTCGTTTCGATAATCGTTCTGTGAATATAAATTTGACGCTTTATATCTGTATGACACTTAGGTGAGGATCAAATGGGGAGGGCTAGCTTCACGATTGCGATGATGTTGGTATTGAACATATCCATTTGGGATTCAATGGAGCTTCAGACGTCACATTGGAGACTAATTAAAACTGAAATGTTCTGTTCTGTGGGTATGTGTTTTGGAAAAGGGTATCCAAAAGTGTGGATTTCGAAATTTAGTTAAATAAAATAAGTAGTGAGGTAAAAAGGTTGTAAGGGCTTGGGAAAGGGAATCAGGACAAAATCAAAAACCAATTAACTGACGAGGGCGGACATACCAACTAAAGCTAGGAGGTAATTGCGAGTTTCCACACCCAAGCCGCTTGTGTGAATATAAACTTGACGTTTTACATCTGTGTGACATTTAGGTTGGGATCAAATTGGGAAAGCTAGTTTCACGTTCGCAATTATGTTGGTATTGAACATATCCTTTTGGGATTCGATGGAGCTTCAGACGTCACATTGGAGACTAATTGCAACTGAAATGTTCTATTCTGTGGGCATGTGTTTTGGAAAAGGGTATCCAGAAGTGTGGATTATGAAATTTAGGTAAACAAAATAATTATTGAAGTAAAAAGATCGTGAGGTCTTGTGAGAAGGGGATCAGGACAAAATCAAAAACCAATTAACTGACGAGGGCGGGCGTTCCAACTAAAGGTAGGAGGTAATTGCGAGTTTCGACATACAAGCCACTGACGTGCAATGCTGCCACTCGGAGTATAAATCTCGTTTCGATAATCATTCTGTGAATATGAACTTGACGCGATTTTATATCTGTGTGACATGAAGTGGGATCAATTCCGGAAGGCTGACTTCACGTTTGCAATTACGTTGGTATCGAACATATACTTTTGGGATTCGATGAAGCTTCGAGCGTGACATTGAAAAATAATAAAAACTGACATTTTGTGGTCTGTGAGCAAGTTTTTCATTGTCCTATGGGCATGTTTTTTAGGAAAGGGTACCCAAAAGTGTGGATTATGAAATTTAGGTAAACAAGACAAATGAAGAGGTGAAAAGGTCTTAAGGTCTTACGGAAAGGAAGTTAAGACGAAATCAAAAGCCAGTTAACTGACGAAAACATACATTCCAACTAAAACTAGAAGGTAATTGGATAGCGAGCTTCCATATCCAAGTCACTTGTGTGCGATGCTACTACTCGAGTTATAGATCTCGTGCCAATAATCGTTCTGTGAATATAAACTCGACGCGGCTTTATATCTGTGTGACATGGAGTGAGGGTCAATTTTGCAGAGCTAACTTCACGTTTGCAATTACATTGATATTGAACATATTGTTTTGGGATTCGATGAAGCTTCAGACGACATTGGAGACTAATTAAAGCTGAAATGTTGTGTTCTGTGGGTAAGGTTTTTAGTGTAACTTCACGAAATCCTACGCAGGAGTGTGAATCATAATCTATTTAAGTAAACAAGATAATTGACGAATCGAAAAGGTGATGCAGTCCTTGCAAGTAATACAATGGCAACATGACAATATGTATTAAAAATCCGGATTTTCATGCTGGTGTTTAGTTACACCGTTTTCAAATCGATTTGGTGATGATTTCTTGGAATAATAATTATTTGAGATCAACAATCTTTGTATCTTCAATGACGTAGATCTTTCAAGATTTTTCTCTTGTCGCGAAATTCTTAAATTCTAATCTAATGAACTTTTTCGTTGGCGATTTATGTATGAAACATTCTTAACAAAACATTCTTTCTTTAGATTGCAGCCAATCGTACAGAAAAACATTGGCAAGCTTGCTCAGTGAAGTCTTCGATCAGAGATGTTGCGAACCCCTAAGAAGTTCTATAATTTTTTCTATCATACCAGCGACAAGAAATGATCTTCCTAGTTTTTTTTTCAGTCATGATTTGTAGCTGTTTGCGCCACGAGATTCAAGAGGCTCAACACCAGCCGCCCTCGTCGATAGCCTCATCTAGAAGAGGGTTCATCGGCGTGACGAGCCACTGACCGCGAGAGCACGAGGAAACCGAGACTCGGCCAGCACGACTAGAATATTAGAAGAACTATCGAAGGTATTATTATAGCCGACTGTTACACGGACGTTGTATCGTCGTGTAAACTGTAAACTATGGTAGCGATGGAGAGGAAAGTAACAAAAAGAAAAAAATGACGACCCGGTTTACTGAGTCCACAGAGAAAAATGTTTAGTTACGCCAGCTAATATACCAACAGCTAATTCGCTTTTTTCCTTCACTAACAATTTTTTTTGCTTAATTAGCAACATGCTTCCTGGTCTTACCAATAATTTACGAGACTGATAAAAGAAAAAGAAAATTTGCGGTCGATGACCAACTATTTTTATACGTGCAGGAAAATCTGCCACAAAGCAAATCATGTTGGATAAAAGGTGTTATTTTTGTATAGTTCTCGATACTGATTAATTAATAAATCTTGATTTCCAGTGTTATTGTCTAATGCATTTTTTGCATTTGTTGGATAGCTGATTCTTTTTTTTTTTTCAACATTCGAAAAAAAAAATTGTTCCCAATATATTAATCCAAATGCGATGATTAAGAGTTCAGTCATTCAGCATTTTTCATATTGTTAAAAAAATAATAAAAAATTTCAAAGTATGATAGAGCGCAAAGCGCCAAGAACTGCTAATCGATATCTCAAAGTTTGCACAGATTCAACATTTCTTATCGAAACAGCCCTTCGCAACTAAGACAATAAGAATTTCCTTTAGGTGGCTGATATATTCCCAGACTGTGCTCTTCTGTCGACGCCACACGCCCAATGGCAAGAAATTATGTGAGTCGTGTGGGGTAATTGCCATTGGTCGCTACACAACTCCACAGTACTATCACCAGTGCATTAGACATCGTTCGATGTATAGGCAATTCTACGTGAATTTATCTACTATTTTTATCACATATGGGCAAAATTTAAATTGAATCTTATTTCTAATCGTTTTTTTTAATTACTGTGTATTATCACCTATAACATTTTATATTTGCTTGTCAGAGAATATATCTAATCAATTTGTTCCTTGTACCCAAATGTCTTTTTTCAATTACAGAATAGGAGAAAAAGTGTCACTCCAAAAATTAATTGGGAATCTTGATTCGTTCATCTCAATTTTTTGTTCTGTTTTTATTATCAAAGATGTAAACCGTTCTTAAAGAAAAAAACCGTCTCATTTTTAGACGTCACGACCTGATGAATTCCCCTCGAAAATTCCTCTTAAATAGTAGTAGAAAGTAACGAATTACAAGAGATAACTTAGAGCATTAAATAAAGTGACTGTATTGAAAGAGAATGCCGTATATCCAGCCGTGATGCTGCAAGATCGCATGCATCTGTTTCTTTCCCTCTTTCTCTCTCTTTCGCATTTCTCCCTATATTTCTATCTGCATTTTGCTTCTCTAGTCTTCCTCATTTCTCTGTCTCACTCGATAATCGCTGCGATTCACCGTTACTCTCGAAAATCGATTAGGACCGTGAGTGGTGCGGTGGAAAGGGACAGAACGGAGTCAACTGGTAGCCGTTCTCGTGTTCTATCCTAGAAACTGATGTGAATATACATGTATCCACGATGCAGACACTCCCAACGTTGGAAAAAGAGAAGAGCGTGGCATCGTCGAGGCTCCAGGGTGCCACCAGTAGCACAGCCTATATGGGACATGAGGTATGCATGTGTATAATACAAGCGCGAGATGCTCTATTCTCGGCTGTAGAAGAAGCAACTGGAAACTCTCCTCCGATGGATACCCAGAGGAAATATTCGGGCGCGGATGAAGCGGCTGTTGCTAGGATCGTGAGCCAACGGGTCACGCCACACTATCAATAATCATTCCCGATGCAGTCTTCCCAATGAATTCCAGTTGGACGTTCCAAACCAAATTCTCTGTGAATGATTTATTGTCACGGTGTTCTCCTGTTTACGCGGAAATCTTATTTGAGGATCTGAAAAACATTTTTAATCAAACATATATCCCATAATTCAATTCAAGTGAAATAACAACTTTGATGGGAAAACAGCTTGAAGGAGGATTTTCCGGAATAACTGTCCGCAAAAAGCGATGCGGCTGCTCGGGAAAACAAGTGAATTTCAACGAAATATCCTCAAAGAGCATTGCGACTATTCAGGGAAGAACCTCAATTTGGAAGAGAAGGTCCTCGAAAAGCCATTCGGGAAAGAAAGTCAATTTGGAAGAAACCGTCCTCAAAAAGCCGTTCGGGGAAAGCAGAAAGCTTGGACAGAATGTTCTCAAAAAGAGTTACGACTATTTCAGGGGGGGGCAAGTTCATTTGGTAAAAAAGGTCTTTAAAAAGCGTAATAATCATTCGGAGGAGAAAGTGAATTTCGAAAAAAGTGTCCTCAAAAATCGTTATGAACACCAGGAAGAATAGATGAAGACAGACAAAATGTTGTTAAAATTGTTACATCCAAAATTATCCAAATTATCCCTTGATTTGCGTTGCCCTGACTGCATCCACCCACCAGGAAATTCAATATCCGGATGCAATGAAACCCTTTCAGAGTTCTGTGACTTTCGTCCTCGAAAATCAAATAAAATCTCTTCAATACTTCCCAATGAAGCGTTTGTGTGGAAGGCTCATGGCAAAGAGACGTGCTATCCGCTCCGACGACGATGTTGGTGATCCTCAATCGAATTCTCATGAAATTCAAGCGAGAGAACGTTGACCAGAAGCCGTGGCTTGTCTGGGAGAGTCGTGACTCGATGAAAACTCGAGGCTCCGTGACACGGGCCAGTGACCGCAGCGGAGAGTTTCGGTCGATCAGAAATACCAGGGGTAAGTAAGTAAGCTACTAAGCAAGCACGAGAGTGTGCGTTGTGTTGGATGGATGAAGAGAAGCGCGAAGGGGTCGAAGTAGTTGATGCACTCACCAGCAACGGCCGCGATGCCTTGCGTAGTTGCCACGTTCGTTATTGCTATAGGAGTATACCCTACACACCTCTGGGCCTCGCCTCGTTCACTCGGCAAGTAAACTTAGCCCTTCGGTTGCAACACGAAGAGCCATGGAAGAGTTGGGAGCCCGAGGCACTCGAGCAAAGCTTGGTCGTGCTTGCACAGGGGTCAGCTCTACTGTACGCCACTATGACGACGACCAACTGTACTAATATTTCAGAACTACAGGATTAGTAAGCAGTGGAAAACAGAATAACGAGGATCACCTTTGCTACAATTTATTTAGAACAACACGAAATGAAAGGAATTTCTAGTGTTTTGATCGTAGATGCCGTTGCTTAACCTAATTGATAGTTCCTTCACGCCATACAGATTGAAGTTGAAGGATCATGGGAGGGTATGTATTAAATAGATAAAAATGGCAACCTTAAAAGCTCTGAGTTTGCAACACGAAGAGTCATGAAAGAGTTGGAAACTCCAGGTATTCGAGAGAGCAGAGCTTGATCGTGCTTACACAGGGGTCAGCTCTACTGTACGCCACTATGACGACGACCAACTGTACTAATATTTCAGAACTACAGGATTAGTAAGCAGTGGAAAACAGAATAACGAGGATCACCTTTGCTACAATTTATTTAGAACAACACGAAATGAAAGGAATTTCTAGTGTTTTGATCGTAGATGCCGTTGCTTAACCTAATTGATAGTTCCTCCACGCCATACAGATTGAAGTTGAAGGATCATGGGAGGGAATGTATTAAATAGATAAAAATGGCAACCTTAAAAGCTCTGGGTTTGCAACACGAAGAGTCATGAAAGAGTTGGAAACTCCAGGTATTCGAGAGAGCAGAGCTTGATCGTGCTTGCACAGGGGTCAGGTCTACTCTACGCTGCTATGATGACGACCAACTGTACTAATATTGCAGAAATACAGAATTAGTATGCAGGAGAAAATGGCATAACGAGGGTCACCTTTGCTACAATTGATTTAGAACAACACAATTAGCATTCAATTGAAAGGAATTTTTAGTGTATTGAATGTCGATGTCGTTGCTTGATCCAATTGATAATTCCTTGACGCCATATAGATTGAAGTTGAAAGGATCATGTGATAAAATGTATTGAATGGATAAAAACAGCAACCTTAAAACTCGAAGCTTGCAACGCGAAGAGCTATGGAGGAGGTGGGAACTCGAGGCACTCGAGCAAAGCTTGGTCGTGTCTGCACAAGGGTCAGGTCTACTCGCCATTGTGACGACGACCAACTGTAGTAATATCGTAGAATTACAGGATTAGTATGCAGTGAAGATTAGAATAACTAATTTAAAGATATAATCTGTGTATTGATTGGCTTCGACCGTTGTGAGAATGGTATAGGTAAGGTAAGCATCGACGTTGGCGGTCCGTAATTGTAGATGGAATTTATAGCGAAACATATCTCGGGGTCTGAGACTTATGATCGCTTTATTCAGATCTGAATTATTATATATCGATTGTAGCTGCTTAATACATTTTATTAAAATTCACTAATCAGTCACAATCGATGAGAATCGACGAGATTCTCGTCGATTGACTTCTCGTCGTCGAATCAGATCTGAATAATAATTCAGAATCAGAAATAATAATTCAGATCTGATTAAAGATATAATATTGATATTGATAAATAGTCTGTAAATAGGGTTTCAAACTTTTCATTTTACTATTCTTGTTTTTAATGTTCTGTTTTTAGATGTTGTTCCTTAAACCAATCGATAATTTCTCAATGTCATATAGATCAAAGTTGAAAGGGTCAAGTAAGGGATTGTGGATTTCTAAAGTTTTTATCATGTTTTGTTCGACTTCCTTAACGTAATGTTGAACTTGCACGTTTTGTGATTGATGTATTCAGATCGAAGGGTTGCGAGGAGGATATTTTCGGGACGTTGCAGTTGGAAGTTGGTTCCCATGGCGTGAACGAACAAAATGATTTATAAAAGCGTTTCCCTACACTCGAGTCTCCGCGAGACGAGGCCGATCGATTATTATTGTACACCGCGAGAAAAATATTGTATTTGTCTCCAGATTCGTATGGCAATCGGGATCCAAAGTAGGAAAATGGCATTTCTTTCTATGCATGAAGAAAGATTCAATAGGCGTCGCCCGCTGTTATATTTACGCTGCTACACAACGCTATACAGCGCATTTCAAGTATTTCTATATTTTGCGCCCACAAAAATGTTCGGTATGATCTTTATACGCACACAGGTCAAAACGATTCACGTTACGAAACATAACGCAAACTCTATTGACAGCCGGCCAAACGTCGGTAGTTCCGCACGACGTGAGACTTACGAACGATACAGTTCCCCATGATAGATGGGTTACCTGTAAATATAGAGGTCCTTAAAAAAATATATGCGTATCGTTAATATCTGCGAGGGTGCGAAATTTGCGACCCTCGGTGGAGCGCCCGCCGATCAACTTTCTAGTGTTAAGACCCCAGAGTTGCCCGAAAATATCCAGACGCTTTCGCGCGCGTCCCTCGTCGCTATACAGTGTTTACCGATAATCGCGTAACCTTCGACGAACGAAGAAAATGGTCAGTCGTTCGGATAGTTGTCAAGAGCGAAATGCTGTTTTCGAACTTGGCGTTGGCGCACAAAATCCTGAGGAACTGTATTTTATATATACCTTGCGCAGAGGGACCAATGTTTTATCAAGTTTGCCAGATTATTGTAGATGATAAAAATGAGTTGGTTCTACTAGTAAAGCCGTTTAGAGACTGAAACTACGACGCGCATGCTCAGGCATTCAAAGTACATGACACAACGAACCATGACCGAAAATTTTTGGTTCACAATGATTAGGGTTCATCGAAGATAACATACACGAATAAGGCGAGTAACAACAGTAACTATATAAATAAGCGTTGGATTTAATCCTGTAATAAATCCGACGCCAAATGATCCAATTCCAAATGTGAATTAATTTTCTACATTTAAAAAACAGAAATGGATTTTTTATTTATTTTATCCGTTATCAATTGAAACATTAGTGTATACAGAATGATTATCACTATTGGATATTTATTTCTAGAATTATTGTTTGCATCTGGAAACGAGTATAGTCGGGTCCACTATGAAATTTATAGTGTGGCACTTGCGCGGGGTCTGTTACTCCCCAGTTAGTGCTTTTGTTGCTCACGTGTCAGTCTGACAATGAATTCTAAATTGTACAGAGAAGACAAGTCTCGATAGGTTTGCGCGCGCATCGCGTTTCTGTCAAAGGTATAGTAGACATACCCAAACTTTCAAGATGGATCCCATTTACTATGTTGTCTGGGTTTTTTTCGCAAACTATTTTATATGTCTTATCTATATTTTTCTCTCGGTGTAGCTGTTCGAAGATTGATCCTCGATTTCAATCGTTCGTTGCGATTCCGAAAGTCAGCAAACCCGTGTGCATTGCCGAAAGTCAGCAAACCAATCTCATTTTTAACCTTCCATTCGTCCACATGTGCAATTCAATTTCATTCACCCCTAGGGACGAAAATGGTTAATTTTTGCCCGGCAGGAGTAACGAGACCCGTATTACACATGCGTAGTCGTTGTTTTAAAAAAAGTGGGCAATTTCTACGTGCTAGTTACAAGCACGGAAGATATTTAAGTATCCGTATATGCCACGGAAAGAGCGTAATTGTCACCTCGGATGCACTGACGAAAGGGTTTGTGGGTACCAGGATTTGTTAACAGTTGACAAATTATAATGTTAAATATGGTGGCTCTGTCCGTCGAACTGTCTCTGTTTGTTGATTGTGACCGAGTGCAACCCACTTCTTCGTACAATATCCTCTCTGGGGACGTTCGTGTTCATCGTTAGATTTCTGGGAAATTCACGGATATATAGGATGTATCGTAGAAAGATACGCCAATCATATAATCCATACCATAGAACGAAGATCGCATCAAAATCCACGCCGCCAGAATGTATATGAAGACCCGAATATGTAAACTATATGTCGAACTTCGCTAAAGTCAACCTCATTTTGTAGGCATAACGTGTGCGCAAAATCACTTATTTTCGCCCTCTGATGAAGTACGCAATTAGTCATACTAGTTTTACACATTGCACAGAGTACATTGTACTTCATAATTAACAACATCGCCGAATTCTACCCTGCGCACTGCGCCAGTTTACGTCGGTAGATTTTTTGCAGCGTAACAAATTAAATATAAAAAATAAAATAACTCAGAAGACTATTCAATAGCAAAAAAAATCTGACGAAAAACACGAAAAAAACATGAATTTATGTGCTAAGCATGGAATGGAAATAATTCACACAACACGAATCACGAAACGGAATAAAAGTAAACCTTGAAAACCTAACGAGAAGCACAAATTAAAGCCGGCAGTATGTACAACTTGGTCTTAGAAATAATTCCGTTTATAAGTGATCCGTCTCACTTGTCATTGACTGTATATGTCAGCTTATATATGTATTTCATTACGTGCAAAGCAGAATCTTAGTCGCGATGCGTATGACATAATAAGGCAAGAAGCGAGCTAGAGAACGGTGCGTAATCGACGAGTCTATGTGCTGCTGCTAGGTATATGTATGTATACATGCTTGGTACACCGGGACGAACAGAAGGTTACGCAGAGCTGTGATGCAGTGGGAAAACGTTGACGAATCTTATTCGCCCGAGGCTCGAGAGAGATTCTCTCAGTCTATTGTGTGCTCAGATCCGCAAAGGGAGGGGTGAGGAAGAAAAAGAGAATATGTAGGAACGTGGTTGTTGTGGATTGTATACAGTAATAGCCAAGCCGGGAGGATAATTGTCGCCAAGTGCGCCGACGCGACGCGTGGAAATTTTCTTCTCGTTCCTTTCTCGAGAACTCGCGGTTTCATCAGAAATAGCGGGGCACTCTGGGTTTAATGAAAAGACGCGAGAAAAGATGGTCAAGGGAGCGAGATAAAAATAAAAAAAACGTAATGGAACCCGAACGCGTTTATCGCTTTTAAACGCCTGCCCCCTCTCTCCTTCCAAGCTTACCCAGCTCCCATTACTTTTTATCGCCTATCGATAAGATTAACCCTTTACCGCTGATACCCACCCTCGAACCACGTTATTTATTTAACTGCTTCTCATTGAAACCTTTAATACTTCACACTTTGAAAAAAAAAACGAAAAAAAAATCGTTCAACAGTTTTCGAAACTGTTACACTTTTCCGATCGATTAAAATGCCAGTTGAATTTACAGAAACGATTTTTTTTTTGTGCAAATACATGGAAAAATACTTATATTTAATAGATTGTATGTTTACTACTTTGGAGGAAAAGCGATTTTTCAAAATATGTGTTTCAACAGCAAACCGAAAATTTTTAACAAACGACAACTCGTTGCATCCTGCATTTAAATTTTGTTTTTACGTCAAATTCATAGGTTAAAAATGCATGGCAATAAAATTGTGTATCTTTCAAAAACCATTTCACCTTTTCTAATTCTCTGTTGATAAAAAATTGAATGAATAAATTTGGACAGTCGAATTTTGCATGGAAATTTGATAAAGAAGAGAATTTATATTGCCTAAAGATGAAATCTTGTAGGGATGTCAGCAGAAAAAAAATATGTCGAGGATCTATTTAGATAGTGACGTTAGTCATAAATGCTATTAGTCGGCAGATTTCGCTATTAAGCTCGAGGATAGAATGTTTGGTATAGATAGATGCAGGACAGGCGATGCCAAGAACGCAGAAGAAACTATCACGAGGGGATAAGAAATTCAGTGTTATAAAAGCTTGATTCGTAGGCGTTGATGAGGCAAAGAGAGGAAAGAGAGAGGTTGGAAAGACAAGAGTCAAAGTGAAGCGAAACAGCAGAGATAAAGAAGAGAGTTTGTGCCAATCGGCTCATCGTCGACACGAGCTGATGCAAGGCTTTCCTCGACAGGAAACACCCGTTACGTACTGCCCCTCATCGCGCACCTATTCACACTACTTTTAACCGCATGTATACATACACACGTACCTCAAGTCTGTAATACACATTAAAAGAACACACTAACTACCACATACACCGCTAATTATATCTTTGCATGTACCGACTACATTATATATCGGCCTACATATTTCCAACCGATGCTAGAACGTTTTTCATAAAAGAAACTGTTTAAAAGCCAGGAAGCAAATATAACCAGGGGACGAAAGGGCAAGAAAAAAAAAGAGGAGCGTCCGAACTATTATTACAATTTTACTGAGGCTGATGGAAACCGAAAGACGTATTTAAAAAAAATGTTTTCAACAACCAGAAAGAAAAAACCTTGAGAAAATAGTCGAAATGATATTGAGAGGATTTTCTCGTCAAAAAAATTAAAAATAAGTTTAAAGGGTTATGTTTTTTGTCGTTCGAGTTCCCGAGAGATTCAGAGCCAAACAAATTATGTACTGACTACGTCCGTTTTCATGTCCTAAGACGTATTCCATAAAAAAAACGAAAAGTAAATATAAATGAAGATAAGCCGGAGGAGGAAAAATATAACGGTGGTCAAACTATTATCACCAAGTCAAATCAGATAAAGTAAGTTCAAAGGGTTTTTTTTCGTCTTCTGAATTTCTGAGAGATTCAAAGCAAAGCAAATGTTTTATTGACTACGTTTAACATCCGCTTGTATATCGACTATTGACGTTTGTTATTATTATTATTTGTTTCTATTATATTGTGTAATAAATCAAAATCCTTATACTTTGTTTGCATGGATCACAAAAAGTTGATCAAGCGCAGGAAATTTGTATAATATGTAATAACGCGAATCATAATAAGCATAACAAATGTCCACTTCTCTTGCAGATGAATAAAAAATCGTACTTGAAAATCATCCAGCTTTATGTATATTTGTAAAAAATAAATAAATATGAAGGGTTGTAAATGCAAAGTGAAAACTTGCTCTATGAGATAAAGTACAAGGTAACAAAAAGTACATCTTTGCATGTACTGTTTTATATCTCGGCCCACATATTTCCTACCAACGCTGGAACGTTTTTCATAAAGGAAACTGTTTAAAAGCCAGGAACTGCATATAACTAAAGCGGGAACGAAAGTGCAAAGAAAACGACCAGCAGTCGAACTTTCATTACATTATTTCTAAAGGAATCGGTATATCTTTTCAAGACAAACAAAATACATTTTTTACATAAAGTTTTCATTACCAGTGAGTTAAACCGTTGGGAAAAATCTGAAAATGATATCAAGATGATTGTAACATCGTCAGAATGATTCAAACTGACTGTTTGAAGCATTATTTTTTCCTTTATTTATTTTGTTGGTTGAGATTTTGCTTATCTCCGTATTTTTTACTAGATAATAATAACGAGTACACTCTGGTCACAAACTGTATAACGAGAAGCAAATATTTTGTAGTGTTTTGTCAGAATGTAATGGAAACGATATTCATGACGCATCAAAATCATTACCACTTCGCAGAACAGCTTAACTGTTCCAATTACAAAGCTCGCACTTTTCTTGCAGATAATTATGCTAAAATTGTTGCAAAGTGACGCATTTTTATTTATGTATCTACAACAGTAATTATATGCAAATATAAGTTTGCAAAGTGCTGTGAAAAAAGGCAACAATGGAACAGAGAGAAGATAAGACATTATTTTACAAATTACGAGGCACAAAAAGCCTTGAAAAAAAAAACAGTTTTAGTGACGAATTTTTCCACGTTTTTTTGCACTCGATCAAGCACATAATATTCCAAAGTCATTGGTCTTCATGCGTGTGTGTACAGCAGTAACGCATTGTAAATGAAAGTTGAAATGTTGCTTCAACGGATAAACAGTAATGCATTAAAATGTTCATAAACAATTATTCTGCAAATTTTGTATGACAAAGTGCCTTGAAACTTCTCAGAACAGTGTAACTCTTTTAACAGCAGAAGTTTGCACTTTTCTTGTAGTTGTTCAAGCCAATTATCCAATTTCATATACATATGTATAGCAATTAACATTCATAAATGCAGGTTGAGTTTTGGTTAAAAGTTGAATTTTAGTTAAAAAAAAATGGAAAGCAAAAAATTGAAAGCCAGATAAGCAATCTTGAACCGTCATGAACAATGTAATGATTTCAAAGACAATTTTGTCCATTATCTTTGTACATAACGAAGCGCACTATCGCATGAAGTCCTTGAACTTTATGTGTCTTTACAGCAGTGAACAGTTGTGAATACAAGTTGACGTTTGTTTAAAAATATCAAAAGTAATCAAGCACAAAGTAGAAAACCAATTGTTTCCAAAATTGTGAGTTTTGAAAACATTGTTAATGTTTTTTTGTTCAACTATTTCAAGGATACATTTTTCCACTTTACTTCTGTTTAATAAATTGAATTATCTTCAAAAGTCATGCAAGTCTTTATGTATGTCGATACAAAGTTGAAAATATAAGTTAAAATCTTGTTTTTGATTGGGGAATCAAAAATCTGATTCACATTTTTTTTGCATTGCGATACTTTTTCTTTTCATGTGATAAAAAAAGAAAAATCAAGCGAAGAAAAAGCAAATAAATAATTATTCCAGAGATTGTGACTCACAAAGTGCCTAAAAACTTCTTGCTTGAACCTCCAGACAAAAAACCTGCTTTACCTGAACGAAGAGTACAGGAACACAAAACAAATGACTAATTATTCCAAGAATGGCGATGCACATAAAAACACAAAAGGGAATTCAAGGCTGAATACCGAATGGATTCAAAGCCTAAAAAAGAAGTTCAAGGTAAATAAATTGGTGAGATTTAAGATTAGATATTGTTTAGAAACAATTATTCAAGATTGTGACTTGTACATGCTTCAACATTTCTCAAAAGGAATTTAATTCTTCTAATTACAAAACATACCAATTGCCCATAAGTGCATAAATTTACAATCGTCCAAATTAAAAACTGCTGTACTTAAGCCAACAGACTAAAACTCTGCTTCATTCAAACATAGGGCAAAAACACGAAAAGCAAATTAAGAGATTTGTCAGAAATTGTGATGCTCATAAAAACGCAGAAAGAAATCCACAGCTAAATACTCACCAGATTTAGAGACTAAAAAAGAAGTTCAACGTGAGCAAACTGGTAAGATTTATTAATTTACATTGTTTAGAGGCAATTATTCCAAAGTTTGTAGCCAGAAAATAACTCAAAACTTTTCCCAGTAAATTTAATTAACCCAACTGCAAATTTGCTTCTATTTCATAGACAATCAAGCAAATTTTCATCTTTAAATTAGCCCAACTTTAGATAAGTATATAAAACCTGTTCTCTTTGAACCTACAGAATAAAAACCTGTTTCATTTGAACGAAGGGCAAAAATAAAAAAAGCAAATGACCAATTATTCCATAAATGGTGATAAAAACACAGAGAAGAGAATGAAAGGCTAAATATCCACTGAATCCCGAGGCCAAAAAATAATGATGCTGTTAAAAAAAGGTAATAAAAAAGCATACCTCTGGAGGGCCAACTTGATGTCAAAAGTGAGTGTGGCGCCGGTGTCCACATGGAATATGTACAGCATCTTTGGGCCGGTGAGAAGTCTTTGATGCTCTAAAAGATCAGGTCCCAGCAGCCACTTTTCTTACAATGGAATGATACTGGCATCCGTTGTCCCTCGTCCAATAAGCTTTTCTCTTCTTTTCGCCTCTCCAAAAAATTGCACCTTCCCTATGCCGTCGTCCTCCTCTTCTTCTTCTTCTTCTTCTCCACAGCTCCTACAGTCAGCTCGATCGGGGCCGTACCCCACGTTTCTCACCGCTCGCGAGGACGGCCCCCGTCGAACGAATGCTCATTGATCAGCGCCTCATAGATCTCAAATTTTGGGCTCCAAAAAATATGTCCCTCTTTCCTTCGGCAGCTATGCCTTTTACCACAGCTATCATTCAGATTTCAATAATGACCCTGGCGACAGCCAGACTTAATAAAGAAGGGGGAAAAAAAAAAAAAAAAACAAGTCAGAAGGAAATTCAAGAAAACCTCTCCTTTTTTCCTCCTAGCGAAAAATTCGTCAATGAGCCACGAAAAAAATCAAGCAAAACAAAACTTTTCGTCGACTAGAAAAACAAAAATGCTTATACGGAAAAACAATGTTCCAAACGTCGGAGCGATGACAGAAAAACACTTCGGAGTTTTTCGTTGTTGGTTTTCTTTTTATTTCTCAGGTGGCGCTGAGTTCGCCCTTATTTGCCCTTCACGAATTTAGCTGTTTTCACGTAGCTCAGTTTTCCTCCACAGGAATTGAGGATAGCAGAGGGATAAATTTTTCACCGAAATAAATATTTAGCAGACGCGGAGCTACGCTGCAGCGGCAGCAGCAGTTTTATCGGCTGGGCAGGCAGTAGCGCGATCAGCTGCTCGGCCAAAACAAAGCACTCGCGCACTCGAAGCTGGGAGCGAGGCTTTCGCTCGCTGCGCTGAGACTCGGCTGCGTATATGCCTGTATATGCGTGTGTAACTGGCGTCGTCCGCTGCTCGACTGTTTTATAAGTAAAACCAGCTTAAAGTCACACGTTCGACTGGTGATTTTCACGGCGACTATTCGCTATATTGTATACGTATTTTTCCAATCACTCACGCGAATTCGTCTCAAGCGGTGGACAAAACCCGCGAAAGGAACGAAAAAAATGAACGTCGTTATGCACGTCAGACACACACGCGTTGTTATTTTTATTTTTTATTTTTTATTTTTTTTCGTTTTTGTTTCTTCTCTCTTCTGTCCCTCGTTTGGTAGACAAACTAGAGAATATCAGTAGTAGCAGCGGCCGCTGCTCTCTCGCTCTCTCTCTCTCTCTCTGGTCGTCAAACAAAGCTGCGCCAGTAGCCCGAAACGAATGCGCGAGCCTTCCGGACAAAGAGTCTCTCTCTCGGAGCTCAGTAACCCCCTTAGCTGCACTGTATGTTTATTATTCTTCTCTTCTTAAATTTCTCACTTCCGGAAATCCGCTGTAGGGATTTTGGTCGATGATTTTGTTCGTGCCCGTCGCGCTAAACTAATTCTCGCGCGTTTTTATCGGGTTTCACTCGGTTTTGTTATGTTTCTTATGTTTTTCTGTTAAATATTCGCGGCTTAATAATTATGGCTTTTACGTGAGTGTGATTTTTCGACGTTTTAATTATTTATTTATGCTTGACAGCTTAACTATCGTGTATATCGTTTTTACTCGGTACGATATTTGTGTGTTACGCTGTTAAACGCGGGTTTTTTTTCTTTGTTCACTTGGTTGCTGACTTTTTTCCGTTTAGTAGCTCTTGCTTGCTTCCTATTATTATTATAATATAGTTATATATTTCTTTACGGTAGTTGCAACTAGCTCGACGCGGTCCCGCTCGACATTTTGCTCTGACGCATAGCGTCGCCAGCTGTTTACTGCGAGTGCGGACTGTTGTGCTTCGAGACCAGCACGGAGGACAGAACGTCCGCACCAATCCGAGTACTCGCTGCGCTAGATATTCCACTTGTTTGGGCAACGAGTGGGGAGACGTACGGGACAGCCATTATGCGCGCGCTGCGTGCGCAGCTGTTTTTAAATGCGTTTTAGCTTCGCTCATTTTTAATCGGTTAATTAACTATTCCGGATAATCCCGAAGCTTTGATAAGATACTAATTACTTCCTCTAACGTTATTTTATCGTTTTTCTCCATGAATTGCTATGCGAATCGATCGTGATGGGTTTGAAAAAAGGAGAAATAGTTCATCTGCGTGTCCAATGCATTGAGAACCATTTGTTAAAAATATGTATTTCGAAATAGAATTTTTTCAAAATTCAAAATTCTATTTCGATATTCCGATGATTTTGGTGCAAATTAATCTGTGTATAGTTTACAGAGAAATTGAATGCAATTTTGATTGAAGTACAAAACGAATGTTTAGGAGCATTTTAGTGCGTCTTAAACATTTTAACGTGTATTGGTTTTTATTATAAGTATTGTATTTTTAGTAGATTATATTGAAAGTGTTATGCCCACCATTTGATGTAAGATGTAATTTGTGGTGTATTAAATTTGTAGTTACATTGAATTGGAAATGTTGTACCTAACATTTGTTTTACTCTCCAATAAACTTTTATAATATTATTATGTTACTTTGACTCAGTGATATCGATCTTGTTGGATGAGTCTGAAAACGATACAACATTATTTACCATACGTCTGTAAAAAACGAGTGCACAATGCCTATCGAGGGATCTAGGTCAGCGATAAGTCGCCTACATTGATAAGCAAAGCTTTTATTATAATTATTAGTCATCGATCGGTTCATTAACGCGTCGGAATAAAAATAATGCGAAGTTAGCGTAAATCTATGATTCATCGTCCCAACGATTCAGATTCATTTAAATTCTCTAAATTATCATACCATATTCAATGCAATAATTTTTATTAATTTTCCTTAAAAGCCACAACAAAATTGGCACACAGAGAAATTCAACATAAAATTCAATAAACCACAGAATAAATACGCGATTTTGAAAACAACACAATGTTTAATTAAAATTTCACCAAAAGCATCATTCACCGAAAGAACATTTTCCTACATTAAGAATTTTTTTGAAATTAGATTTCGGCATTTTTATAATAATGTTTATACATTTTCTCAACATACGAAAAAAATTTTCGGACTCTGTAAACGAATTACAATGTTTGAATAACTGTATATTTACATTGTCGAATAATTTGCGGAAAATAGCTATAATACATGGAGAAAATGGAGCGAGTTCGAAAGTATAACGCTATGTTTACAACAGCGCTACGCTGCTGCCGTCGGCGGCGGTGGCTTCTACTGCATCTGAGCAGCGCAGCCATTGTTCTCTTCCGTGTGGAGTGTCTTCGAGGGCCGAGCGTTAGCAACAGATACAGTGGAAGCATAGGGAATATTTAAAAAAGCGGCTGAGACGCAGATTTCGTGAGGACGTCAGTTCCAACTTCGATACACATTGGGATATCGTTAACCTCCTGCGTAAATGTGATATTATGTTGAAAAGCATTATTCTTATCGCGTGTATATGTTAAAACTTGAGACCCGCGGGTTTTAGAATATTCTTTTATTTTTCCTCCTCGTGTTTGTTATCGATCCTCACGGGCGACCGCGTAGGTGGAAATGCAGAATTATTTTTACGATCTACCATCGGTATAAATGGTCGTTTTTTTTTTTTTTCTCTCGTTATTCCCTCCCATCGTTCTACGAGACATTTTGTGAATGCTGTCACAACGAATGTGTCGCGCAGACAGAAATATCCCAGTTGGCGAGTCTTTCGTGTTAATACGTTGTAGTCTTTGCTCCTTTCTATCTATACACCTTCGTTCGGTTAGTCGGAGAGACCTCAGCTGCGCTGGTGAGACGTACGATTGTGTGTGCATGACGAAAAGAGACGATGCAGGACTCGACGTGTTCGAGCCTGCAACGGACCGAGCAAACAAGACAACGAGGAGAGATATTTCCGCCGACCCTTTTCGTTGCAGCAGGTAGTGCGACCTTCTCACACAATAGTGCATCCTACGGATTCAAAGATATACACTCCGACGTTGCCACGTTACTTCGATATTTTCTAAATTCCTTCCTCTACATAAATATACATATATTGTGTTTGCAGTGTTTCAGAGATGATTTCATCGTGTTCGAGAAATCGTCCGATGAAATCAGCGATTGCCGTTTTTATAAAAATTCCGACGTTTACATCAGCCGCTGCAAGTTTGCGCAATACCACGCGACAACTGCTCTAGTGAAATTTTCGAAATTATTTTCTCGCATTTGTATAAGCGGCGGTTTTCGAAATTATTCAGGGATAAAGTTTTGACACTGTATATTTATTTGGAACATTTATTAGAAGTTTCGGGTGATACCTTTATTGTCACTGTGGAAGTATTTGTAGGAATTTTGAATGACCAGCTTTGGAATACAGTAGAACCCCGATTAACCGAGGAGCTCGGGACCGAAGAATTCCTGGATAATCGAAATTCTGGTTAATCCAAAATAAACAGCTGAAGTGTATAACTTAAAAATTGCTGATAACGTTATTTTCACTAGTATAAGGCGATTTGGTAAAAGTTTCGCTCGATTATTGACCAAGTAGACTAGTATGTAAAGATTTCAGGTTAAAAATAAAATTACCACTGCGTCCGCGTGCTGCGCTAAAGAATCTCGAGAGACGCACGGTTAATCCGCTTTTCGGTTAATCGGGAGTCTACTGTAGTTTGTGTGAGGTTACGATTCTTAGACAATGCAACAATCGTATCGGTTGAAGATGCGATTGATACTAGTGAAATCGGCGCTAAACGCTTGAATCTCAAACTCTGAGAGCATTTCTAAACGTTTTAATGGTTTCATCGACTATTCCGAAATCTTAATCACGGGTAGCGTCGGGTAGGTTTTAAGCAAAAGCATTCACGTAACTGCGATTTGACACGAAAACCGAGATATATGTAAAAGACCTTTTTTCGTGAATGAGCATTTAGATTTATTATAGTGTTCTTCAAAATTTACAGTAATATTTGCAGAAGTGATGTTAGGTTCGTATGTAGAATAATTAAACGGTTAAATTCTTATAAACTCTGATTAATTAATAGACTCATAATTTTGTTTAGGTAATTTATACTTTTTACAAAATGCATTTTTCTAACGAAAATATTTTTTTTTGCAAGTTGAACTTTGAGTACAATACATGAGGAAGCTGAAAATATCTGACTATTGCCTCGGATACTATATAAATAGTTCATTAAGGAATTGAAAATGTCAGTCTGTTTAGTTTCGATATGTGTATGATGATACGGTCATAAAGGCTTGGTACTTGTAATAGATGTTTGGGCATCTTGCAACGATCACCGCACAATCTTCGACTCATCGCTCAAACTAGACGCGCCTTGATGCTCGAAAGTATCCAAGACACGCGAATTGAAAGTCCGCAGGTCGTACATGCAACACGCGACGATAGGAATACAATGCCATCGCACCGTTAGATAGTACACATAGAGTGTGTACTTTGAATTTGTAATGAGAGTGGACGAGGCTGAACCGACGCTTGATCCAATGTATCACTTCGCAACAAAGGTCTATCAATAACCATTGCATTAACTATAAAAATATTTGTTAATCCTACACTCCCACGGAATTTATCAAACAGAAATGCTTTTTCACGACAATCAACCATAGAAATTTGTTAAACCAACTAAACCATTTTTATCATTTTTAAGCTCTTCGTGAACCTTATCCTAGCAGATCCTTAATCAAGATACTATTTTTATGTAAACGACCAATGCATTGTTACGACGCAGAAATTATAAGTGAACATGTTCCCATTGTCAAAAACCAAACGGTATCACGTAGAACTAAATCTGAAGGGCAAGTGTTTATGATAATCCATTTACAATCGACAAAGTTTCTGGAAGCAAATAAACACTATTCTGTTCTAAATATCTAATTTAGGTAATGCGGCATATGCACCAACTAGACAGTCCAATTTGTTCGAACAATTAATCAATTTACCAAGGTACACTCCAGGTTAGGTGGTTGAGATAAAAAAAACTGGGTGATTCATGCGGGATAGATAGTCAAATGAGTCTAAATTTTTAAATAAAGTTGCCAAGGATGAGCACCGACCGGTATCGCCGATTGTGCCTAGCAGAAATCTGCTATTTTGTCAAGTCATAAGCTGTGTCAATGACTGGAGGAGTATCCACCGTAACAGCACTTCCGACATCCATATCTTATATCAATCGATATGGACTATCGATATCCATATTCTGTGTTTATACTTGCATGCATCGGATTATTTGATAACGATCTTTTCTCTGTCACTTAATAGACTTGTAGCGCAGTGTAGACTCGCAAATCGAAACTTAGTCACCTTTAAGCACAAAAAAACAGTGTACAAAATAGATAAGGTGTTTATATGCAACCTCCCAGTAACAGAAACTGTCCTACGCGTCTTATTGGAATGACCTGTGTGTGCACCTCTTGGTGAACATTACTTGGGCGCAGCTTTGCATCCCATTATTACAGATGCACTAATCAAAGAACAAGCGAATAATTTAAGCAAACATATAGCTGTCAGCTATAAATTCCGTGCCTTTCTGTTAAGCCAATAAAAGATTATACAGGGTGTCCCATTTTAATCTTACACCCGATTTATCTCGAAAAATAGCGCTCAGATCGAAAAATGAGTCCCATTAAAGTTGTTGGGTTTGAAGGGGGACGTCTGAAAACAAATAGTTGTTCAATCGACATATCGAAATAGCGGCGTTAAGGAGGGTGACATGTTTTTTCTGGAAGAAAAACATTGTTAGATCGAAACTAACAACTTTTGTAGAAATTTTTTTTTTTCGATAGAGTCAAAATTTTTATGATTTTTTACTTTTAACTCAGCGTAACTCAGCGTTACCCAGGATGTAACACGGGGAGGTAAAGCCTTCAACGTTTCTCATGTATACCCTTTCGGGTTTTTACATTTCTTCACATTCATATTTTATATTGTTTCTCCGATTATCTAATGGTTGACTCATTAATTCCTATTAAAAGATTATATATTTCTGCAATGGACTAAGAGCTAGTTGTTAAGGGATATTTATCCACTTTGTAGGACATGTTTACCTACAAACAAACGTAAATTACTCACTAATTCTAGTTACATGCATCGTATCTGGATGTACCCAAATATATAACTATGTCCACAGAAGAGGAGCAGACACGTGGCAATATATATGCAACTACAGGATGATTGCTGCCGTATGTACTCTGGAGATACGTGGACACATATATGAATATATCTATGGACTGTAACCGCCGGCGTATGGCTCTGACGGTCCTTTGAGTAAAGTAGCCATTCGCGTCGACAGTACTGAAGTCGTAGAGCGGGAGGTCATTTTTTCGGAATCTAGTGATTCCTTGTCAGGACACTAAACTTAGTTAAAGGGACAGTATCGACAGAGGCTTCCCTTAGTTTTCCTGTGCCCTTGTTAGAAAACAATAGTGGAACAAATATAGGTTGCGGATGCATAACAGAAAAGCGCCAAAGAAATAGTGCGAAGTCAAAAACGAAGAGGAAAGACGTGTTGAAACCTGACAGGGATTTTATTTAGTTTTTCTATAAAGTATATATACTATATATATAGTAAATAATAAGGGATATTATTTACTTTTCCGGGATCTAGTGATTCCCTGTCAGGGCACTAAACGTAACAAGTCAAAGGGACAGTATCGACGAAGGCTTCCCTCAGTTTCCTGTGCCCTTGATACAAAACAGCACTGGGACAAATATATGTTGCGGATGCATAACAGAAAAGCGTCAAAGAAATAGTGCGAAGTCAAAAGCTAAGACGAAAGAGACGTTGAAGCCTGAAAGGGATTTTATGACCGTGCAATACAACAAGGCCAACATTGAAAGGGAAAATAAAAAAATTCAAGGAACTTTTTTACTTCAATTTCCCTCCGATTTTCTTGGGCTTTGCGAAACACGAAGAAATTTAAAATTCGTCAAGGAAAATACACTTGCCTATGTATTCAGACTTTTATTTTCTTGCAAACCTTCTTCGTTAGTGACGGAAAAAAAATTTGTTCATTTGCAACTTAGATTTCTATGTTCCTCGGTGTTTTGACTTATGTACTCAATTTTCTGTGCTTCTTAGATTTTGAATATTTTAATACATTAACATATATTAGTAACACTCAAAAGTACTCTCTGTGCATTTTTTTCAGATTTTTGAACCCCCTCGTTTCGGAAATGAGTTGTGTTTTCAAATTCGTACAAGATTTAAATTCGGCCAAAACTGTCGAAGTAAAAAAGTTATGTTGTTCTATGGATTATTTAATCACCAAGAAAGCGATTTTCGCCCCAATTTTTTATCAATGCGATCTCTTTTCACTGTAAATTATACATGGTATTCCTCAGGATATTCAGACCATATAAAATAAATTGGTATCACAGAACTCGCAAATTTCGATAGCTAAAAGTAAATGGTACAGGAAATTGGACTAATTAATACACTTTCCTCTATTAAATGTGATTTTCAGGTCAGACGAAAAAAAAAATACAGTGGTTGCAATGTATCAAAACTCATTGTATTCTTTTGCACAGCACTCAAAAAAATCAATACAAAATTTTTTAATTTTCATATTCAGGCATCAAATTTACTATATTTAATTACACATTAAAACTTCCCTTACTGTTTTTAGATTATGTTTAGAATGATTTTTTAGGTCGGGCATTTTTTTTACAGGATTAGGGAAATGCAGTGGGAATGAGGGGAAATGTGCCGTGCACCGGCGTCGTTTCCACGAAAGCAACTAAAGTGAACTGAAGCAAAGCGGCAATAGATTGTAGAGGAAACAGCAGAGGTGGCCCTCCAGGCGTGAAGATCCGAATCATTCGTGCTCGCGAGCACGAGTGCAATTGCACTGTACAGTGCATGTAATCCGTACTATAGTAGTCTAGCTCTGTAAGTTCTATATTAATCCGCACCTTGCTAGCTACGTCCTACAGCTATACCAATGATAAACATATACAGTATTTATGATACAGAGCATATACGTGAGGTAGGAGATCATTGCCTGGTAGCTTATCGCTTCCCCGAGTAGCTGAGGTATGCACTTTGCAACCAAGTACGCGTCAATCGCGCACGTAGAATTGCATTACAAAGTACAAAACCGCTTATAGCTGCAAAAATAATAATAGCAGCATGATGACTCCTCTTGTGCTTCGGAGAAATTAAACTAATTCGATTTTGTTGCGCCAATTAGCTACGTCGTACTAGTGAAAGACGTAAAAAATTTAATTGTCTTCCAATTACTGAAAATGATTAACTGTTTTTTTTTTCTTCTTTTTGCTACTGATGCAAAATGGATTTGGAATTATTAAGAACCGATTTTTTCATAAGATAATTATACAATAAATGGTTTAATAGAGGATCAATAATTATTTAGCACACGATAACACAGTAAATCATTATTTTATTCTCCTGAAAATTTTAGGTTCAATGTTAAAATGTAGGCGTTTTTTTACGTTTTCTATTTAACTTCCAATTTAGATGATCATAAAATATAATTTATTCTTAAATACATTGAACAATGACCATAATATTGCTGTTTGATTTTTGACAGTAGAAAGTCTCTAAAAACCTTTATTTTCTTTTTCTCCGCTGAAGAATTTTCAATAAATTATTAGAATAAATTCTACGCCTAATCATCCAATATTGAATCGATAAATGAGGTGGACTCAATTTTTAAATCACCTGATGATACATTTATTGTTATCAACCGATTTATCAGCTGCTCCAATCTCACTCTGTCTGGGTAATTAAATTTCTATTTATATTCTAATTATTTTTAATGAGTCATTAGCCCTTTTTCGTATGGTCGGAGCAATTGATTAAATTGTTGTTGGTTTTCATGTTACCATAAATCAAAATAGAAATAAATATCAGGAATCACGAGTGTTAATTGTGCGCTTTTTATTTGTTTTAGGGTATTTAGAGTGGCGGGTAAGAGCTTAATCTATCTCGCGCTCGCGCAGTCGTCTAAGAGTACGTCGCAGAAAGCGCCCGCACGTGGCAAAACGCTGTATAGCGTAGGTACTACGTATAAAAAGACAAGGCTATGTATAAGCTCATCTACCGGATGCCAGTCTCGTTCCTCGTTCATAGATATCCACTGCTTTAAAGGAGAAGCGCTTGCGTCACAAAACGCCACGAGGTTCAACGGTATTGCGGAAAATATAGCGTGTGTGCTTGATTATAAAAATGAGGAGGACTTATAGCGCACGACAGCAATTCGGTGTACTCGATATATGCAAGTATTCGATCTTTTGCAAACTCAGAATTGCATCAAGACGACAAGTTTAATAAAAAGTATCATTTATCTTAAACTCGGTCGTACTGATATCTACCGACATGCAACTATTTTTTTTTTTTTTTTTTTTCGTAACACTTACGACCTTGATACTCCACGTGCTACTGTTTCGATGATTATTCGCTCTCTCAACTCTTTATTTACGTCGCGAAAACGACGCAGACCTCCGCAAACATTCGTGACCTTCTGCTTTCACTGCTTATCTGATCGTTGATGTCAGCGGTTTTTACTTTTATTTAAAAAACATTAGAAACTACGCATCTTTGCGCTATGTAAATCTGATTAAGATCTGTAATTAAACTTGGTGTAATTGCTTGAAGGGTTGACACGGTTGACAATAATTACATTTTTCATTTAATTATGTAATTAAATGAGACTCGCGTCAGGAGGAATAAATTGCAAAGAAAATAATGACGAAAATATGCGCAAGGTTCAAGATATATGACGTGTAGGGTTGAAGACTGTGTATGCAATTGGATGAATCAAGTAATTCATTTCTTAAGAGTAAAAAAGCCTTGTATCGAATTCGATAATCAATTATTTATATTTACTTATAAACAAAATTAACAGTTGTGGAATTTGCCTTTTCGTGGATTACTTAAATTTAATCGAATATCCGTTTTTCCGAGCATGTAATGAGCATCTATAAGAATGAATGAAAAACGAGGAGAACGGCGGTTCGAATTTTTCATGGAAAGTAATTTCAAAGCAAATCACCAAAGCGAATAAATACTTCGAATAATTGGTCTAAAAATAGTTACATTAGATCTTAATTCAAACAATTAAATGACATTGCTTCTTAATTGGTAAAATTAAATTACATTGTTCCTTAATGTGTGAAATAAAATTACACAATTACACATACAACTGGAAAAAATTTAATTCCCTGTAATTATTTAGTTAGGTACCAAAGGCTTTGCTATCAGCTGTTAAATTCCACCCCAACGTTTCCCCCCAATTTCTCGCTCTGCGTCAAGTGCGCGTCATTGACACCCCACGTGACATAGTTTCGTAAAATCCAATGCGCGCGCAGTTCTCTATTTACATCACAAAAAGAGAATTATTTCAATAGAACGTCGCAGTGTAAAATCCGAACGAATTTCGTCAGCTTTTTTGAAAGTCTCGCACATAAAGCAGCCAATAACCGAAACCCTGAACTTTCTTTGCAGAGAAAAAAAAATGTCCGCTGATGGCACGAGTCTTATAGTGATTTCGTCGAACTGACTCTGAGAGACTACCGCAGTCGAAAGTAGGGAGGATGTCGAAAGAACCGTTCGAATGAATGAAAGAGAGAACGAGATAGCGAGTTTGATATTATAATGAGGCTTCGCGTTCGGTCGGCTCCTCCGCTCGGCTCCGGGTTTCTTTTGCGTCGTTATATTAGAAAAAGCGAGAACGAGGTGCGCTCGTGAGCCCGAAAGCAAAGCATCGGCCAGCAGCGCGGTCTCATCCTCGCCTAGGAAAAGGCAAGTGTGCGGCGGCTCGAACGGAACGAGCTCGAGCGTTTCTACGACGATTCAAGCAAGCTCGCTGCTTAGTGTGATACATGCTCACTTAACTCGAAGTAGCGTCAACTTTCTGGCGTGCACATCACCAATGGCTAAGGATGCAGTCGTTAGCCACGACGAGTGGCGACATTAATCGCTCAATTTATAACAAAAAAATAATACATTTAAATATTTTATTTTCGTCAATTGTTTCTAGTGTTGAAAGTAAATTGTATAAACGCTTAAATTCAACGAAAAGTCTTTTACATAAATTGGTTAATTGAATTTGACATCGAAGGGAAATGTAAGATATAGTTTAAAAAAATAAAATAAATCCTATAAAAATTGGTCATTTTATTGCTATGGTCATGTCTTGAATCTCATATTTCGGCTGATGAACCGAAATCGAAAGTAGATACGGAAATATTTTTGAGAGTTCTGTTAACATGCTTCGCACAATATAATTATTCAGACTAGATTTGAATAATTCAACGGCGTTTGGTAATCGAGACGGGTAATGGTGTGTTTCTTCGGAGAGGAAGTCTTATTTTTTATTCCGAGTTATGGTGATTTTTATGTGATCAGGAAGTTGTCGAAAAGTTGAAAATTCTGTAACTCGAGGAAATTTTCAGCAACGAAGCTGAAAATTATCACGTCGGTACAGGGTTCAAACGTAATTGTTTGTGGGATTTTGTGCAATTATGAAATTTGGTAATAACGTCTGCAAATTTGTTTTTTCCAGACTGCGCACTAGTCCGCAAAAATGTCTTTTTCTCACACTTTTGCAACTGTAGGCATAAAAGATGGAGTTTTTTGTTTCAAAAATTAATGTGTGATACTTGTACGGTATAGCGAACTCCCATTGTATTTGGGTAATAACTTCTTTAGAACTCACTTTGAAAAGTCCGTTTTTTCGCACTAGTATGACAACAGTACATTTCAACAGTAGGATGAAAAAGTTCTTTTCAACTATTATCTACTTATCTATCAGACGGGCTAAAAAAAATTTCTCTCGGGTCTTCAACGAAAATTTTCAGTACAACGTCTTTCAGTACAATATAACAATTTCCAGTGTTTACTACTAAAACGACAATTAAACAAAATGATTTATAAATAAGTGTTAACTAAAGAATTTGGTGCTACCGATCTAAAAAGATTGTATAGAGAATCTAGGTGAAAAAATTGACTTTTGGAAAATGTCCTTTTTCATTTTCACGTGTAGATACGACTTTATTTTATGAAAGAGAAGTTTAACTCGCATTTTTAATAGAATTTCACTCATTATCAAATGTAAACAAAATTTTTGCAATGGATATTAGAAAATATGGTTTACAAAATTGCTATCCCTTGAAAGTAGCGAATATACCACGTTGTTAATTAAACGGTTTAAATTAGCCCGTAAATAGGTAATAATTACTAAATGGCCAATAACTAGGCTGCTTTTGAATGAAGCTCGAGCTGTAGTGTCGCTGGCAGGCATGCGGGAGATGCGTGGACACAGCAAGCGAGGTCAGGCTCACGCACGTGTTCGCAAGAGCGCTAGAATCAAGTAACTAACTAGCAGTCTGATATATACATATGTTGTATGCTACTATGGTTGATGTTGCGGCAGTGGGAGAGGCCACGCTGCGTTTAGCTGGTTCAGGGATCTCGGCATGACTCTGGGCTCGTTCTGAGTCTATATATCCCTGAGTGATGTCACATCAAGGCTGATTAGTGGCTTCCCGGGTTATCGACTGATTCTTTTTTTACACTATGTTCACCCCGCTCAATTCTCTACGGAGTCATCCACCGCCGCGGTAACGATTGATGGGCTTTGCGGGGGACGGGATTTTCGCATAATATTAACCCGCATACTAAATTTTCTGCATCAATATTAGAAAGTGGTGACTGTTTAAAAAAAGTTTTTTTTTTAATTCGCAAGCCCAATTTAAAAGATTCAGAGAGACGATTAGATATTTATGAGAAAAGCTCATTTCAAAATGTGTTAGTTTTCGGCGATTTCATTTTTATTATTTCTTGTTCATTTGTAACTCAAATGGTTATTGATATGAATTGGCTGTAAAGATATGGTTTTTGTATTACATGCATTGCACAATCTCTTTTCCAGATTTGCGAATAGTGGCGCCCATATTGTTACTACTAACTTAACGTTTTGAGTATTATGTAAATTGCTATGAATTATAACATTGCATTTGTCTGCAGATAAATTTTCCAGTAAGTTCGTTGGCTTCATTGGTGGTGCAGCGAGTGGCTGCGACTTCAAGCATTTCTCGTTCTATTGCTGTGTCCATTTTTGAGCATTATTACCGTTATACCGGTTAGAGATAAATCACAGACGATGTATATGCGATGCACGAATGATACTGTATTATTATCGCGATTTTGACTATATTTGCACATGACGGAGTACGAATCTATGTACGTTTGACGTTTCTTGAAGTTTGTAATTGAACTTTCGACGATTTTCAGCTCATTATCCGTTCAATTCTCGCTCTTGGATCTCACAAAAAATTATCGCGGCAAGTCAAATGAAGTTTGTACTTGGAAGGATACGATTTTTTTCTTAATATAGCCATCTTTGAAAAAACAAAAGAAAAATAAATTAGTTTTTTACCAAAAACCTTCAAAACGTCTAGGAAATTAATAATTTATTCGAGCAAGACGTTAACATTTTTTTTAGGAATCTATCTGAGGGGGTAAGCTGTAAATTAAAAAAAGAACCGTTATGGTTTTGAGAACATATTCCACCATAAAAAAAAATGCTTAGAGCGTCCGTAACACTGAAAATACTCTGCATGGAATACAGTGTTCCTAAGCGATGTTTTTAAATTGAAAAAAGCTGCAAAGTAAAACTTCGCAAATTGCTTCCTCATCAGTTTTGGCTTTTGCTAAAGCTACCTCTACGAGTAAGTATGTTAATCGATAATGGCTTCCTCGTAGAGGAAGCTTTGTAAAAAATCAAAAATAATGTGGAAGCATTTTGCCAGGTTCTACTTTGCAGTTTTTTTATTATTAAAGGTAAAATTTCAAAAAATCTTAAACACATAAGATATTATAAACAAACAATGCTGGATCGTCGACAGCGACGATATGTAATAATTTTTTATTTAAATCAAGACATATTCACATCCATACACAAATACACACACACAAGAGACAAATTATAATATTCGACGCTTATAGACGCAGATGTTCAACGGTTTTTGGGACTTTCCAATCTTTTGTTAAACATTCAAGGATGCTATACCCGAGGGTTTTACCATCGGAAAATCCGTAGGTAGCCTGGCAAGCAGATGTTTGGGTCAAGCGGACCGTTAGGGTTTTCTCCGCTAGACGCGACGCCTTCGCATCGAGACGCGTATTTTCTACCTGCGAGGGACGCCAACCCCTAAAACCAATCGCCGTAAAGAATTCTGGAACCAGCGAAATGAAACAACCAATGGAAATCATGTATCGTTCATTTGTCAAGATGGCGTGCTGGCGGTGAACAGCTACTACACTGAGAAAAATTTACGGCTCTGCCGACCGAATATCTGATTGCTAGAGCTATTTTCAAGTCTGTCGGCACAGCAGTATAACTGCCCAGTTCCAACAGCTGAACCTTTCCGCTCTACGTCGTCCACTTGCAGAAGAAAAAAGAAAAATGTTGAGGTTACGAAGGATAGCCAGCGTCACGATCGAGCTACGCGAGTTTTGCCGGTCGTCGCCACCCACGTTTCTAGCGTACGCGCATCGCTCTTCCAATTGAGCGTGTAGCTCCTGCACCGGCGTGTATTGCTCCCACAGCTATACTGGGATTCTTACAGCACCCGACTAACAAAATTTCTCCAGTAACTTAAGCATACGGTTCTGAGTACTCTCTCGCATAGATATAGTAATGAATACAATGCCAGCAAAACGATATTGCTGCTAGAGCAATACGCATTGGTTATGTAAGTAAATTCATGGTTATAAAAAGAAATATGGACGCAGCAGTACTTTGTTTTGTTGCTGTCGCCATAAATTTTTCTCAGTGTAGGGCTACTGCCTTACCTTGTCGTCATCAGTGCTGCACGTTTAAGGATTCGCGTTACTTTGTTGGCCATGCGTCTCAAAGCGTTGGCGCGATGTAAATAAACAACGCGTTCAGACAGGCAAGTGTGCGCTCTCTCTCTCGCTCTCTATAACGTTTAGGAGTTTTCGCGCCAGGACATAAACTTTTTGGTCTCTGCGACCCCCATCTTTCTTCATCTATATCTCGCTATCTTCTGCTTCCACTCCTATTATGCCATTTGGACATTCTAAATCAACAAGTTCTCGGTAGCACCGTCGATAGCGATAGCGTTGTTAGGAAGTTGGGTAGGCAGGGACGTCGGTTCGAATCTCGGTATAGGTAAAAATTTTGTTCGAAAGAAACTGTTTCCCCCCATCCAATATTACTGATAATGTTTCAATACATAATCTTCGGGACGGAATATTATATATTTTTATTTTTAATTCTACAATGATATTTATTAATTAGCTTGCTCAATGAAACATAAAGTTTTGTTGTGTCAATTTTAAATGTTCGAATTATGTGCAACGATTGATTCGCTTTTATTACAAATTATTTTGTTAATTCGAACTAATATTCATTTGAAAAACATGATCTCTATTTCTGTGGAAAACAAGATAATCGAATTAAAAATATATTACTCTATCCAAATATATAAATATGTCAAATGGACAAAATATTTGATGACCATCAAAATTTCTGCATCTTCAGAAAAAACTTTAGCACGCTGTAGCGCCGTGACATTAGTTCTGAGAGGAAAATGTTTACCACCTTTTTGTTCCTCTTTAAATACCCCGATGGCGGATATTTCTGAAAAAAAAAAAAATTATTTGAAATTAAGACGATCACTGCGAATTGAAAACTTTGGCACGCTGCATCTTTTTCATTTTGACTCGGAGAGAAAAGTTTGTAGGAGACATTTTCTTCCTTTTCTAATTTTGAGGTGGCGGTTATTCGTACTTTTCGAGTGGCGGTTATTTGTGGGTAGTTATTTGGACTTTTGTCTTTGACAGCGTTTCTTGACTAGAATATTGATCATAGGCAAAAATTCCGAAGGACTTTTTTGTAGTACCCTCGATTATCTAGTGGCGGGTTTTGCCGGATTTTTTTTTAAGGGCGAAGAAATTTTTTTTTTTTTGACATTTAAATACTTTGGATCGCGATATGTTGGCCAGATCACGTCCTAGAGAAAATAACATATGTGCCTTTTCTGTTTCTTTTTCGAGTATCTAGTGGCGGGTTTCGCCGGATTTTTTTTTAAGGGCGAAAAAAAATATTTTCTTGCCATTTTCAAACTTTGGATCGCGATATCTTGGCCGGATTACCTTCTAGAGAAAAAAACATGTGCCTTTTCTGTGCCTTTTTCGGTTATCTAGTGGCGGGTTCCGCCGGATTTTTTTTTAAGTGCGAAAAAACGTTTTTTTTTTCCATTGTAAAACTTTTGGACGCTACATCGGCATAGGTTTTCCGCAGTTTTCCTATGCCCATGGCAGCAATGCCATGGCAAATGCGATGTAGAGGGGGAAGTCGGATGCGGCCGCATGGGAGCCTGGTTACTAATCCGGACCAGGTCCCCAGGGGGGATTGGCTACGGACCCGGGCCGACCCTGAAATAGGCGCAATGCCTGCAGGTAGGAGAAAATGCTAGTAAAGAAAAAAAAATTTTTTGGACCGCGATATTTTGGCCAGATTACCTTTTTCATAAAAAAAATTTTCGCCCTTAAAAAAATCCGGCGGAACCTGCCACTAGATAATCGAAAAAGGAACAGAAAAGGTACATATGTTTTTTTCTCTAGGAGGTAATCTGACCAAGATATCGCGATCCAAAGTTTTGAAATGGCAAAAAAAAAAATATTTCTTTGCCCTTAAAAGAAATCCGGCGGAACCCACCACTAGATAATCGAGGGTACTACAAAAAAGTCCTTCGGCATTTTTGCCTATGATCAATATTCTAGTCAGGAAACGCTGTCAAAGACAAAAGTCCAAATAACTACCTACAAATAACCGCCACTCGAAAAGTACGAATAACCGCCACCTCAAAATTAGAACAGGAAGAAAATGTCTCCTACGAACTTTTCTCTCCGAGTCAAAATGAAAAAGATGCAGCGTGCCAAAGTTTTCAACTCGCAGTGATCGTCTTAATTTCAAATAATTTTTTTTTTTTTCAAAAATATCTGCCATCGGGGAATTTACAGAGGAACAAAAAGGTGGTAAACATTTTCCTCTCAGAACTAATGTCACGGCGCTACAGCGTGCTAAAGTTTTTTTTTGAAGACGCAGAAATTTGAATGGTCATAATATTTGGTTATTATAAACCAAATTTGATTCAACCAACTCAATATCACATCGCAAGTAATATATCTTATTTTTGAGAAACAACAAAATATTTTGTTCGTAGTACATGATATTTATTTGAACGTATAGACCCGTATGATTTTGTTGAATCAAACTCAATTTTGTCGGTGCAACTGAATTTTTGTTTCAGTATGCGCTTATGAAGGACTATTTAGCAAAATATCGCCAATTTTACGAAAGCTAGAGAGCGCACGTCCTTTTTTGAATGAATTCAAAAAGCTATGAAATAATAATTTCCGCACACGTCTCATTAAAAATTACACCAATCAAAGATGGGCTGTTGGTTCATTTGAGTGCCAAATTTTAGCTCAATCGGTTGAACGGTTCTCGAGTTATAGGAAATTTTTAAGCTCTGCACACACGCGTACAAACACATACATACGGACATTTTTTCTAAACCCCATTTCTCGATGTTTTGGACCATTGTCTTGACATAAAAATCTCGAAAAAGAATTTTTTCAATGAAAACAAAGCTCTCTGTAGCAGGAATCAAAACTATTGAATTTACAAATTTACTAAATTCGATAATTTTTTTTTGTGCATGAACTGATCTTGTCTATGCTCTCGACCTTTTCCGCGAGTGCGTTGCCTCCATCGTGATGTGAGTGCCCGTCACTCGAGATATAACGTCTCGTTCCACTGCTGTATCCACTTTTGCGGACTATTACTATTATACCGGTTAGAGATAAAGCGTGCAAGTTGTGCATGCAGTGCACGTAATACAGTGGTATCAATAGCAGCAGCAGCAGCAGCAGCTTACGATGCGAGATCGTTGACTCGATTTCCAGCAAAAGAGCCTGAAAATGATAATTGGGTATCTCTCGTTTTTTCTCTCCCACTCGACAATATTTTCTTTAATAATAATACAATATTTTTTCGTTTGTTTTATTGAATCGCCGCACTTAGCAAATCAACAATTATATACGCGATCGACAGGTTTGGCTTTCGATTTTTCACAGTGTGTGTACAGCACACACCCGACGACCACGTTCGATGCAATCGTTCGACAAAATGCGTCCCCCACCTTATTATTTATTCTCATTGTCCGTGATAATGACTCTGCGTGTCTCATGAGTATTAACGTGTACGTGTCTGTGATTTCTTTTCGTCGTTTCCTATTTGTTTTTGTAAATCTTACGCCTGTGTACATGTCTCTTGTGTGAATTCATGACAATAGAGCTTCACTGGTAGTAATAATTATTAATGAATTAATTAATAATGATAATAATAATAATAATGGTAATGATATACAATAATAACGAGATATACTAATTTGTAATAATTAATATTCAAGAGATAACAATTAAAATATACATACATATAAACCATACATATATATTACGAATGTGTATATATATATATATGTATATGATAAAATTCAATCTGATTTATGATATGGTTCTCTCTCTCTCTTTCTCTCGTTCTCTCGCTCGCATTCACATTTTTCTGTCTCTCTTTCTTTCTTTCTTTCTCACTCTCTCGATCGTGATAAAATGAATAACAATTCAACGATTTTTTGTTTAGGAGCTGTACCATCGTTTTCGTTTTTGTTTTCTTTTTTTTCTCAACGGTTTCATACTCTCACATTCCCTGGCACAACTGTATATCGTAATATCGCTTTCCAAGTGTCTCAATATCCAATTATCAAATTCGTAGTTCATTTTCGATAATTCAATCGTATATATATAACGCAAATATATATTTTATATAATATATAATATATATAATATATACAATACACGTTCGTTAAGTATTTTCTGCAGTATTTTTTTTCATCTTTAAATTTATTCCCAATATATTTGTCTCTGCGGGCTCTTCACTTTCGTGTGTCAATGTTTGTGCGTGAAATTAACGTCCCTCGTTTATTAGGTCGTCACTAATCATTTTTACGAATGAGTAAAAAAATTTTTTACAGAGGAAAATTAAAAATATTATATATGACTGTAAGTATAATTTAGCAAATTGAGCGTCTAATGCAATAAATTAGACACAAGATGGTTTTTAATTTATCGCTAAAACCCTCAAAATTTTATTGCCAAATAATTTTGCGAGGAGTGGTGTTAATTATTTTTCATTATACTTAGTGGCGACGAAATTATATTTTTATTCTCCTGTGACAATTTTTTTTTTCATCGAAAATTCCGATATTAGTGATTCTCTCTTCTTTATGTTCGTATGTAAAACCCAGTCGTGTTCCAGCGGAAAAAAAGTTGATAAAAAAATGAAGTCTTTGTGGTCCTTGCGACGTTTTCTGTACACAGATCGATTAATCGCTAATCGTCTTTTCGCTATTTTTGGCTAACCCGATTATCCTAAAATAGTTTGACATTGGAGCTTCGCTACTTTTATACTTTAATAACTACGCGTCGAATCAGGAGATTACTTAATATTCGAAAATGTAAACGTACACTAATCTTTTATTTAAAAAATTGTAAATTGTAAATTCAAATATAATTTTGAAAGTGCAAATTTTGAATTCATATTCAATTGACAAATACATTTTTTATTTACATTTCATTTACCAATTAAAATTTTTCAATTTTTATTTATTTCCGGTCAATTTTATATGTGAATTCAATTCAATAAATGTACATTTGAAAACGGGACTTCATTCTTTTAATTGAATAATACAACTATCACATTTTTTAAATAAGCCTTCGAATTCCGGAGTCCGAACATCGGAGTGTGTTTGATGAATTGCAAAAAGGAAGCTGAGAGACAGAACGAAAATGTTTTATAACTAATTTATGCTCGACCACAACGAGCAGGCAACAGTGGGAGTATCGAAAGTCAAGTGCGTCGTGGTTTTTTGCGGCAGACACGCGTGGGAGAAGCGACGGTTATTTATTACACCCGTGGATGACGAAATGTTGGCTTTTTTGGGCGCAGGTCCAAAGGGCACGTTTCAGGCGGGACGAACATATGTTTAAAGATTAATTTACATTTGTAGAGGAAGGCCATAACTCTCATATAGTATATTGTTCAAAATGTAAATATCAAAATGAATTAACCCAATTAATAAAATATCAATAGAAAAATGTATTAACCTAACATCTCTCTACCTTAAAATTAATGCGTATTATAACCGTCAAATTCTTAAATTTATTCGATGTAATAATTTGTGTCTACAGAAGGTTCAGCACACTAATATGAGTTTAAGACTTCTTCAATAGCTTGAAAATCCATATTTTTAACATATCCTCTTAATTTTTAACTGAATTAATTATCAGAAAAATAACAGTTTCATGACTTAGACAAGTTTACGAATCAGGATGTTAAAAAAATGGAACTATTTGAAAATAAACATTTAAAACCTATACATTTGATCACGTTTTTCTTCCATGAAAGGAAAATATAAGATGCATTCATAATGAAATTTCGGTGACTACGAAATATTTCAAAACTTTTTGCGTAAAGAGTCAAACAGATGTTTTCGAAATTGTCGATTTCACGAGTGTCATTCTATTTGGCACTTAAAAGGTTTAAATATTATGATTGAATTGTAAAAATTGACAGAGTTACGAGACTTTGGAAACGATCCCATTTCAGGTACGAAATATGCTATGTAAAAAATTAAAATATCCTGAATGAATTTCTTGTGAGTAGAAAAGTTACTTTATAATTGTTTTATCCTAAGTCCGAATAAAATAACGATTATAGCTTTCAGGTTGATTTCTATTGAAGCCAATACATTTTTTGACGTCCAAATTTTCTACAAATTTGAAAACATTTTCGTTCAGTTCATCTCTCTTCCGTAGTTCTTTGTAACAAAATTTCTTTTACATTTTATTTCTCTTATCATTGCCGCTCTCGAATAATTTGAATGACCATTAGTTTTATCATACGCGCTCCTGATTCGACGGGAGTTTCAACAAGGCGCGATATCTTGCCTCCCATTTCCGGCGCCTAGATTGACCGATCGTTTATCATATCAGGCAGGCCTCGTCATCATTACCATCAGCATAATAATAATAATAATAATAATAATCCTCCTCATCATCACCACTATCATTATCGACATCGGGTAGTCAATTAGCACATGTTATATTATCAAACGTATGATATACGTGTGTGTACACATCACCACGTGCTGAGAGTAAATTGATGAATAAGTCATGAGTAATTAAGAGTGGTGCGCGTCAACGAGTAAACGGCACATTCGAAAATGATGGACTACGTCGCACTCTCGTCTCTTCAGCTTCATTTCCTTTCTTTATACGTATTATTTTTCCCATTTTTCTTGTTTAGTACAATATCGTATACTAATATTTAATTATTAAAGACAGCGCGACGTGCAACACGCGGTAGAAAAAGTTTTCACCTCGGGGTAACCGGATTGGAAGGCATAGAAGGCACGCGGTACCTCGTACACAACATTTAAATTTTAAGAAGCTTTTTTTTTTCATTTTAATGTTCATTAATAATTATGTATAACGATATATAACTCTTTTCTTCGCGGATCAACGTTCCGGCGTGTATTTCTCTGCGGAAATATATCGAAACGAAAGTATTTATCGACAAAATCAGTGTCTCGTCGTATTTTTGTTAATTCCCATTCTAGCTCTTTAATTTAAAAAATGTCCCTTCTTCCCTCGGAGATTAAATCTCTCAATCCAAACGACGTCAAAAATGTGTTATCACTACTTTTTCTATAGTCCTCTTGTTGCTTTTATCCCACCAAAAATCTTCGTTTCGTTTTCAACCGGTTTAAACAATTTTAAGTAATCTGTTTTAAGGTAATAGCAGTAGCCAAGTATTAAATATTATTAACCTAGCAAATATTCGATATTTAGAAATTCTGGGTCGTGATAATCTGTCGTTTATCCTCTTTTTCGATATCTACAAAAGATGTTATTACTTGTTTTACGTTTTTGCTTGTGAGTGTACAATTCTTAGTTGGGGACTCGTTTTTGTTTTGTTTTACACGTTAGACGTTTAATTAATTTAATGTAAAATGCCCGAAGCTTTCTTAATATAGATCGAGACATATCGTCAATATTTTAATCGTTATTTGTATTCGCCCTTTTTTTTTTTCTTTCACTTATCATCCCGAAGGATTCTAATTTGCCGCAGAACTTGCTGGTCTTAATAAAATATTCCGTGTAAAAATAGTAAGTTGCCCGCGAAAAAGTTTTTTATTCTCTTTTTACGAACATGAAGCAGAGTCGGCGGCGTCAGCGAGACAGAAGAAAATACTTTTCTTACTCACTGGCTCGACAATTGAAAAATTTGTTTTAGTTAATTTTTTTATTCCTTTTTTCACTTCGCTACTTAATGATAATCCTCCTCGATTCTTTCAAAGTTCGTGAATGAGCGAGTAAAAATGAATACACGTCCGAATAATCGTAAAGTTTGCAACTGAACCTTCGATTTCTTGGCACTCTTCGCATCCAAACCTCGCGCTTAGCGCCCGCAAAAAATCATCGTGACGAGCCGAGTGAATTCTGTACATAGAGCGATACATTTTTTTTTCTGCTGCCAATCGACGACGTGTATTTAACAAAAACAGGGATCTCCATCCCTGCCCAAGATAAAAATGTTTCTTCCTCCCCTCTACAATTAGTTAATCGATTCAGGGTCAGGCAAAAGTAAATTTCTCCCCAATTACTCTCCAAATTTCGATAATATCAATTCTGGCAATCGGATCACAATTTTACAATAATAAATATCCAACTCTGAAGAAAAAATATACAAAGATTTGTAAGCAGAATATAATTTTGTTTCTTTTTTCGTTTAATTTTTCATTTTGGAAAGTAATTGTAAAAATATATTGCCCGATTGCTGCGTTCGATTTCGTATAGAGAACATTAAAATTCTACCATAGATCCAGCGATTTTTCGTAGACACAGACTCGTTAATTTCCCCTCGAGGAAAATATAGTACATGAAACTCCCATGAATCGTGGATCTCCAAATTTTCGTCTGTGTCTCGTCAAAGGCGATACAAATTTTTTTTTCTCTTATAGTCTTGATCGTCGAATTTTTTGGCAAAAATTCTTCGTTGCGGTTGACCGTTTTCTCGATTGACCTGGGCCAGGTTCTCGAGAGTCCTTCTTCTTTATTCTTCTTAAATTAAATCGTGTCCTTAACGATCCTCGTTACCAGAACGAGCGACGCGACTCGATTGGCTGGCCCGACGATGATCGGGTGTCAAAGGTCGAGGATGTAGGTAGCAAATTAAGGGCAAAAGCTATATACGTTTGCCCTTTTCTACCCTCTTGATTATCCTCGTCCTGCTATTTTGTTTCTTCGCTCTTGCTCTATAAAGTATCTCAAGTGGCGTCCACCAGGCGATGTTTTAATCGACTTCCGGCTGGCTGCTACGTCAGCAGCTTGAAGAACATCAGGGCCAGCGATATGTTGATGAAAAGGACTATCATTACCAGCTGCTGCCTCGAGAACCAGTCCTGAAACATTAATTATGCAAATTCGTTAATTTAACCTTTCACCTCTCAAATAAAAAAAAAAGAACATTGAATTTCATTTTCAGAAAATAGAGATAAATATAATACAATGTGATATTAAAAACATTGAGCTGCATCGGGTTCGCCTTCTTCCTGCTGTACAGCACCTGATGAAATTATTATATAATAATATAATAATAATATATTATTAGAAACTATGACATTTTAGTGAGTTGATTCTTGTTGAAATTGGCAGTTTTTTTATGGCTGAGAATTATTTATTGTTTATATCATCTCCGAAACGGAGACACATGCACGAAATATTATGTCATATATTATCGATTAGCGGAAGCTACAGTAATTCTTATTAATTAATGGAATTGAATCGCTCATTAACAGAAGGTTTATTCTTAATAATAATTGAAAGGTTAGTTAAGTAATCAGTATATTGATTGTCGAATTTAAAATGCATGAGTTGAATTGAAACTCAATACAACTTAAAAAAATGTTTACGTTTACTTTTCATCATAAATATTGCAGGTTAATTGTTACAAAACAATTAGGTTGAAAATAATTAATCATGACGTGATTTATATGACACCTACTTGTCAATAGAAATGATGGATATTTACAACCCTCATTACCAGGCAATAATTATTACTGATTATTGAAACTTGATTGATTAAGGGGCGGTAGTTTGGTCCAAATTGCTGATATTTATTAACAGATATCGATAACTATTTTTTTGAATCCATGGCAAAAGCCAAAATGCTCATAGATGAGGTTACATTGATACATTGATGTCAATAGAATTCTTCTTAACTACAATTGAGGAATTACCAAAAAAATTCTTTCACCAATTATTTCACCAGTGTCAAAAAAGTTAAAAAGCTCATTTACCTAGTCAAACGCTTGTCCCATAAAGAAAAGTAAATCTTTCTTTAACCGTTCAAAACAATATATTTTTCAAAATATATAACAATTTCATATAACAAATTTGTGTCAAAAATTCTTAACTGTCCAATTCCGATATTAGCAGAAAATAAATATAACCGATCTCTAAAATTCCATTGATAATTATCTTGTTAGTAATAAGTTGAATCCAAATAATCGTCCAATGCAATACCTGCTGGGTCGAATTGCTCATCCGACCAATGAACGAAATTGAAGTTTTCTTTTATTGTTTTGCAGATAAAGATGAGAGTGAGAACGAGACACAGAGAAAGAGAAAGACGAACAAAAAAAAAGAAGGAATTATCGCAGGGAGAACTCACTTTAACCTGAGGACTGACTAGGTAGAGAAGAGGATTGGCCCTGAGCCTCTCGCTCTCGTTGATCTGCCGGCGTATCTCTTCCCTCCGCATGCTGCTCAACACGCTGACCTCTTCCCTGGACAACGGCGAGGTAGCGGTTAGCTGGATCGGCTGTGCGACGTCCGGCAGTGACTTCTTTCTCTGAAGGGGCATCGCCGCAACTGGCATCGCCTACAGATGGAGATTAGAGAGAGAATGTGTTTTGTGTGCCTGTCTGCCCAACCATAAAGATAAACACTATCAACGATACCTGAAATTCTACCCAGTTCTCCCAAAAACTGTTCATACTTGTGCCAGATTATTTCAAAAGTTGCTTCAAGTGTCGCTAACATCTTCAAATTATTTCAGATCTTAGCACTCGATACTCAATTGACATGAAAAATTAAATACCAGCTTTGAATATTCTTTTTTTATACGAACGTACTAAGGGTCATCCAAAAAAGGCAGCAGAATAAAAGTTCTGTAGATGATATTCTTCTTGTAAAAATTTGTATATTTAAACTGTGGTGAACAAATTTTCATGTTCGATGTCCTATTTCATTTGTCGAAGAATGCATTCTGAAAAACTCACGAAACAATTGGTGACAGTGAATCCAATTTGCACTGCACTTGGGATCGCTACAGATTTTATATGAAGCTGAAACTCGTTTTACTTTTTTTTAAGTTCAAAAATACTTGTTTAGATATTTAACGGAGGAATGACTTTTGAAAATCCGAAATAATTTTTGGATATTTTTTACACCTGAAACCACTTACCAAAAATGCGTGAACTTTTTTTGAGACAACCGAGACCAATGGTGGCCCATTTCCTATGGAATGACTCATACGACCATTTATTTAGTCCATTCGAAAATTATGTCTACAGCTAAACAATCTTCTTTCATTCCATGATTTTATATAAATAAAAAATAAAAAATATACATTGGCAATTCCAAAAGAAAAAATTCGAAAATGGTATTAAATTGTCGTTGAATTTCGTGGAGTATTTTCCGGTGGACTATATGATCGCAACGCGATGAATCATATCTGATCGGAATGCGTTCCTGCGAGGCCAACGCCAGTATTATTGCAATCTACAGATTTTTGGCAACAGTCACATCAGCCAAGACCTCCAAATTTAGCATTAAAAAATTTTCATTTTACATTCGAATGGTAAACAACAAAGTTAGATAAGAGTCCTTACATCATTATTGTTAGCCACAAAAAGATAGATAGATGATATATAAGCAACGAGAAATTGTTATTGACACATCGTGTAAAGCTCAAGAAGAAAAATCATAAACTCCATGTTTATTTGTGCGCCCTTATAAATCAATCTATTATTGTTCATTCTCCCGGCCATTTTTTTGTTTCTATCACAGATTAAACGATCATGAGGTACCTCTACAGGAGGTGCGACGATCCAGGATTCCGAGGCTCTCCTGGCCATGAGAGCTGGGCTGCACAGGAGCGCCTCCTCCTCCTCATCAGGTTCTGCCCACCCGAACATTTTTTTTCCCTTAATTATTTCACTCAAAAAAAAATGAAAAAAGAAAATTCGGGTTTATCGATGAAAAATTCTAGATCTTATTGGCAATTGATTCGCAAGTGAAAAAAAGGAAACATAATATTTTAATGTCATTTTTATAACGATTTAATGAATTCGACTTGTTGTCCTTGACCAAGAGAATATTCAGGGTCAAATGCCCACAGTTTTCATGGTTTCTTCCACTGGGTTATCTCGTGGAACTTGAAGCAATTGCCTTGCACTGTTTTTAAGGGGATGAAATTGTCTTCTTTCTTTACGTGATGTTTTTGTGTTCTTTTTCTTTTTCCCTCACGATAAATGAGATTCTGGCACGAAGTGCGAGACCGCGAATGAGATAACAACGACGAAGCGGAAAGACTACGGTGCGCGGCTCCTGGTGAAGAAGCCAAGCCGCGGACTGATCGGCGGACCTGCCTCTTGTTACCAAAATAGAACCTTTGCTGTTTGCCGCCCGAAACCAACCACCGTCTACCCCCACTTGCTTTTTCAAGCTCTCCTAATGTCGAAATAGACGCACTGTGACCGCGAACCGCGAGATTTTCGCGAGGGACGCGAAACCTTTATTTATTTCGATGGAAGAACGCGAGGACAGGCCGTGCACTACCGAATCGAATGGACTTGCAAAAAAAAAAATTTCATTGGGAGAAAATGTAAAAAAAATTGATGTTTGTACTTTGTTTTTTAAACTTATCATTTGTGGTATTGATTAATGGATATCGAACTTGGTTTGAATTATATGAAAAAAAATGAGTTCTGTTCAGATAATAAACAAGATTTGTTTTAGCTGGGAGACGAAAGCATCTGATTATACGTATTCAGAAAAATAAACAAATTAGTTTCGTTTGAGAAAAAATTGAGCAACGGGTGATTTTTTGAACAATTTTATTTTAAGTAAATTTGGTGATAACATTTTTGAATTATTATGAGGCGAAATCAATTTTTCAGTACTTTTAACGTATTTGATTATTTTCAGATTTTTATCTCATCGAAAATGCTTCGAAATTCTCTGTGAATCTCACGCTTAAGGCAGTATCGCATACCAATATTTAAAAAAAAATTTAATTGTATATGTTTTAAAAGAAATATTCGTGGAATCGAAATGTAAATCGAAGTAAAGAGGATCTCTAATTATTTAATGTAATTAAATATTTATGTCCATCAGTTTGCAGAAAAATAACTTACATTACGCCAATAATCTATAGGACAGATAATTCCTAGTTTTTGGGAAGTGATATTTGTAAGTTTAGTTCGATGATAACAAGCGACAGCTTATTTTATTCCTTGATAGATACTGTATCAATTTATCCATACAGATTCTTAATGATATTCAAGATTTACCTTCATTTGTTAATAAAAGAAAAACAAAGTTATGAACTTATTATTTATATAAAAAAGCAGCTAAAATGGTGCTGCTCAAGGTCGAGTAATAATTACAAATTTAACTTCCAATAAAGTGCGCATAATTTGATGCATTGGTAATTAAAGTAAACTAAGTTACTTTTCCGTGAATGAATAGCTCAACATGTTTTCTACATTTAGTAGGAGCATTTCTTTAATTCAAATTGACCTTCATTTTTTAAATTAATTTTATGAAAATACATTTTAACACACATTTTAATGAAAATGTGTAAAAACAATTTTTGAAATCTTGGTACTCGATCAAACTGACTGTATCGACGATGCCTCCTTAAACGGACTGTACCGACAAAACTACTTTAATCTTTTTTTTAACTCCCTTCAGAATAAAAGTGTGAGCTCAGGTCAGTTCATTTGTCAAACGAATATAGAACTGATCGAAAAAAGATGTTCCAAAAGTTCTCAAGTATAGTCAGGGTCTCCCCTAGAGCGATCTTGAACTATCGAAGCTGGTCTATAGATAGACTTTAGGTAAAGTGGAGGTCGTTCGGACTAACGAGGTGGAGCAGTCAGTCAGCATAATTTCGAGTTTTCACTAGCACTTCGAGGTTTTTCCTAATGGAGCCTCTATAACGTTCGGGCGTAATTATCCAGTTCGTTTACCCCCCCTCGCCATTCCTCGGCACCTGCTGCTGTCAAGGCTCCCAAGCAATTTAACGAGAATTGCGTGGAGACCGTTGGAGAAAAAACGAAAAAAGCTCGATTGAAGTAATCCACTTTATTATACTTGTTCATTTCCTCGTGGCTTACCCGATATGAATTATTATAGTCGTGGGACATGAACGCCTCTCGACTGCAAATTTCACTTCTGCCTCGACTCTCGCATACCTCTTTCGAATATTTTACCACCGTTGGCTGGAAAATGGCGTGAGCTTTTTTCCGTAACTCATAGTTTATTTTCCTTATCCAAAACTATCTATGGGCCATTTCACGTCAAATTGACCTGGGCCTGAACCTGGACTTCCGGAATTTAATTAGTCATTTTTGACATTGCTGTAATTCTAACAGAAAACTATTTTTTGCTTGTAAGAAAAAAAAAACAGTGTTTGCCGTAATCATTTTTTCTTTATACGTCGGTCGAAAGTACGCATATTTTGCACCTTTTCCGGGCAGAACGTTGAAGATTCGTGCATTGGTAGAGCTACGCATACGTCTTTTGTTACAGCGGGAGTAAAAACTTTTTCATTCGCAGTGATACAATCGCTGTCACTCACTCGATTGTTTTTGTTATTTTTACCCATAACCTCTAAGTGAGAAATAATTAGCAAGACAGGAAAATGAACGAAACATCCCCATCCGAAGAATCAGTGGACAAGGAAGAAGTATTAAGAAATTTAGATGCAGAGGTGAAATTAACATTTAGAACCTAGCATTTTTAGAATGTTAATAAGCTTCAGGAATTGTTTTTTAACCATGATTATATGCGCCTTTCTTCTTTATTTGATGCTTGCCCCGCCGACCAATAGCACTCGCTTCGCTCGTGCCGCAAATGTCGGGCAGGCATTAATACATGCAATTTTTTTTTATTATTTTTTATTTTTCCGTACTTTCGACCGACTATAAAGAAAAATAGTATACACCACACGGGCAGAAGTTGGAAAGCCCTGCACTGCGCGTCATGATGCCCTCAGCTCCCCCTCGGGCGTCATGACGCGCAGTGCAGGGATGTCCAAATTTCTGCCCTTGTAGTGTAATGTACTATTTTACAAATAATTCAACAAAGTGAGCGCGAGCGGCAGTCAATGGTGGACGACTTCTGATAGTACTTTTCATGGGGAACAAAAAAGTTGAAAAAAAAGTGAACTATATGCCTAACTATCTTAGTTTTCGAGATATTCAATTTTAAAGATTTCAATATGGTATGAAAAAAGCGATAGTATTATGATTTTCGGGGCGCCAGGATTTGACCGTGGATTTATCGTTCTTTGACCGTGGATTTATCGTTCTTTGACCAAGACACAACAACAACAACAACAACAATAACAATAAGAACAATAATACTTTTTTTTTACGGGGGGGCTTTGCCCGCCCTAACCCCCACCGGGGCTCCGCCCCTGGACCCCTCCTCGCCCCACCAACCCTGCAACCGGCCCCAGCATCCTCACACACACGCACACTCACACACACACACGCGCACGCACAATGAGAAAAGCGCCACGGCAACCGCCACGTGATGTATTCTGGGTAACGCAAATGGTCTGCTACTTCATGTTGTCAGGTGAATCAGGGAAATTCGATCGTCTTTCTGTTAATTATTACTTTTTTTCTCTATCTTCCTTCAATTTGCATCTCTGGGCCCCCTAGCCTGGGTTTTTTTAAGTCCCTGATGCGCTTGGAGCCGGAATTTTCTTTAAGTCCCCTCATGAGCCCCCAAACCCTAAAGTTTCTAAGTCTGCCATAGGCCGACAAGCCTGAATTTTTCCAAGTCCCTGATGGGCCCCCAAGCCTGGATTTTTGTAAATCCTTCATCGGTCCAAGAGCCTGGATTTTTCCAAGTTCCTAAAGGGACTTTTTTCACAGATTTTTCTAAGTGCCCAAAATCATTATTATTATTGCTGTTGTTGTTGTTGTTATTATTATAATGTCTCGGTCCAAGAATGATAAATCCACGGTCAAATCCTGGCGCTCCAAAAATCGTAATACTGTCAATTTTTTTAACCATATTAAAATCTTAAAAATTAAATATCTCGGAAACTAAAATAGTTAGCCATATAGTTCATGAACTTTTTTGTTCCTCATGAAAAGTACTATCAGAAACAAGCATCGTATATTGCGGCCAAACTTATCGTAATATCCCCGCGCGAGCTCGCTTTCAATAAGAATAAACTATTTAGAAAAAAAAGGTAGATGAATCCACGAGAATAACATTTTGTTTCTATAACTAAAATATTAACATTTATATTGAAAAATGTAATATCGATATTTTGACTAAAATGCGATGTAAACATACAAATCATTTTTTTGGCATTGGCAACAAATATCATTTGCTAAACGAGACAATCTCCAAAAAGAGGCTATAAAATCAACAATAATCTTCAGTAAATATTTGCGGACAACATTATTTTCTTAAAAATACAAAATCAAAATGAAATGTTTACTCTGTATTCCGCACGAAATACACGAAAATTATTTTGGAGGTTGCGCATTCACCTATGAGATATTCGAGGCTGGGTACGCGCAATCGCAACTATAGTTGTGCATTGCAGTTCATCCATAATGACGCGAGATATGCACAGAGAGATGGAGAGAAGAATGCGAGCGAGATCAAGGATGGTAATTTCATCACCGACTTGAGAAATTCAATCCCAAAATTTCATTAAAAAATTCTGGCTACAAAAAGGCAATCCCTTTTTCTCACGAAAAATAAACAGATTTTTTTTCCATTGCCAAGAAATATAATTTACTAAACTGTTAATTGTCGAAAATAAGGCTGTAAAATGAACAATAAGATTCTGCGGATATTTACGCATTGCAAATTAAAAAAATACACTGTTAAGAAAAATGTAGGTAAAATTGCTATAAAGTGTAGGAAGGTCGATTACGGAAAATTTGTTACGAAAGTAGTATTAATTATGTACAGTCTGCAAAAATAATTACAGAAGACGTATTAATTAACGCTCGGTACACGAAATACGCCACACGGATCGTGTTTTTAATATAAGTCAACTTTAATTTTGCAACACCCTTTTCAACTGTCGAATATATTCAAGTTGACATCACTCCATATGTTGAAAAATTATTACACTATTTCACAGAAACGGGTATAGAAACGTTACTATACTGAAAAACAATTCTACTGAATTCGTTAATATAGTCGCGTTTTTAATATAAATTAATTTCAATTTTATCACACGAACATCGAATTTTTATCTTCTTTCGTATATTTAATTGAAATTTGTATATGAATTTAGTAAAAAATACATTACACGGCCTTAGTACAAATTAATATATAGCATATGAATTTTCCAAATATTTTATACAAATAAGATTCAGCAGGTATTTCTGGACAAAATGATTTTGTTCAGAAAAGTACAAAAACTAGAATTCAATCTTCGCTATGTTTTCCACACGATATCCGAGGTCGAGTACGCACACCCACGACTATAGCTATGCGTTGCAGTTCATGCGAAACCACGTGGGATACAAAGAGAGAGAGAGAGAGAAAGAGAAGCTTGCATGTATGTATAGCCACAGCGTGTGAGCGCGTGGATACAATTAGGAAGGAAGCAGAGAAGGAGTGTACAGAGTAGAGGCTGCAGCACGGTTCAATGGAGTCGAGGCTGCATCGCGCTAAGCAGCATCCTCAGCCCGCATCAGCCACGAGTTTGCCTCGAGCAGCAAACCGCGATACGCACTCGCCTGACCGAGTGACCATCACATTGTGGCGCTTGTTCCCCTCGGCCACTCGCGCTGTCCCTGTCCGGTTACGCTATCGGCCACCGTCCAGGAGAGACCGGCGTCGAGAATTCATTGGGTCGTTAACGAGCTCCCGAGAGCCACTACGTGACCCAAACCGAGTAATTTAGAATACGACAGAATTTCACCGGAAATGCTTTTCCACAGGTTTCCATAAAAAAATTAATTTCCGAAATTTCTTATGCAAATATTACAATGAGGATTTTATCAAAATTTCGCATATAGATTCTTGTATTCATTGTTTCGAAAATGATGCAAAATACAACTTTGCACATTGCTTCTTCATTCGTTTTCATCTGTCGCAAAGTCGACTCTACAGGCAAGTTTCGTTATTTTATTTTCATCTGTCGCAAAGTTGCATCTATGAGAAAGTTTCTTTATTCTATTTTTAGCTTCCGCCTAGACTAAACTTTGCGAAGGATGGAAATTATTCACGAAGCAATGTGCAAAGTTCTACTTTATATCTTTGCTTTAGATACATTTGAAAATATCGGGTTTATAGACATTTTAGCTATCAAGATTTCGAATTTTGTCACACATTGTCCAAAAGAGAAGGAAAAACGGAAAATACATAGACGTAACCCTGCTTGATACCAAAAAAAAAAAAAAATCGAAACCACGTAGACTCCGAACTGCTTTATCTATCATAACCCAATTTGGCACGTTATTATGTAGGGCTGAATATTATTTTTCGTATGTAGATTATTTCAGTTGATTTGTCGAATATTTTACAAGTTATAGTTATATTTCAATTTCTCGCTTTCCGTCACACACACACACCCACACACACGCGCGTACATACATCCGGATAATATTTCTAAACCACTTTTCTCGACATTTTAGACCATTTTGGGTGTCCTATCATAAAAATCTCGAAATAACGTTTTCACTACAAAGTTTCCTCTCCGAGGAAGCAAAAGAGGCTGCGAAGTAGAATCTAGTAAATACTTGATTATTCTTTGCTTTTTATAAAGCTAATACTGTGAGGAAGGGTAGTCATTGATCTTGGCTTTTGGATGAGAAAGATTTTTGAAAAACGAAAAATAATAAGAAATCATCGTGTAAGGTTTGTTTTTGTAGCCTTTTTAAAGAATGAATAAACAATAAACGCAATTTAATTGAATTTTCGTTGTCAAAAAATGATAAGCAAAATATCAAATTCCTATAAGCTCGAATCTTTCAACCGATCTTCACAAAATTAGATATATAATATCTTCAAACGTTGTTTGTTTACATGGATAATTTTTCTTCGCTCGATAAAATTTTGCACAGGTTGATGGAATAAAGTATTATTTTAAAGACTTTATTCTGATTCAAAATTAATAAATTCAATTGCGTATCAAAGTTTGTGTTATTGTACTTAATTATTGTACAAAGTTCCAGTTTGCAAGCTGAAAATTTGTTAGATTTGTTGACGGGCATTTGTCAAGATCTCAAAAATGTCATAAAAACGTAATACGTTCAGCGATTTTCACACAATTTATACGAAAAATAATTTTCAAGATCCGCTTTTGGATTCCACGAGTTTAATAAGAGAATCAGCTTGATATGGATAAACATGTAACCTGTTCTGTGTATATCACTTTGAAATTTAAATAATGTGAAGAATGAACACAATAGCATTTATATGGTATTCTTTATTTTTTGTTGCGATGTGTGCACTATTTTTGACACGTAGGGCACTTGCTGCATGAGGCAGTCGCTTGAATAAGAGGAATTGAGTGGGATAGTTCGAACGATGGCAAAGATAGACGAAACAAAAATACACTTGTAGCCTCTCGAAATATATACGAATGCCTTTTAGTCGAGTGCTCGAGCATCAACGACACAAATCCGTCGTCGTATGTCTCGTTTTCTATCTCTGTCCGTCTTTTAACTTTTTTTTCTTTCGACTCTCACGTCGTAACTTCTTCTATCTCCATCTCATCTTGATTCAATGCACAATAACAAATATTTGGCGAGAGTTCAGAAGCGAAATCAACCGAAAAACATAAATATTTTATCATACTTTATTGTAACAATGTTCAGCATTACAGCATTAGACCAAATTTGTTTTGCAAGCTCCAATTCATTTTGCGACAAGGCTCTGTACAGTCTAAGTATAAGAATTTTCATTTGAAAATCTTTTGCAGAAGATTTTACTTTTATAGTTTATTTTTTCCGCGGTAATAATATTTTTGTTTTATCATAGCTGAAGTCAAGAGTGAGCAAAAAACTAAAAATAAAAAGAATTTTAATTTACTGTATTTTGTAAGAAGGATTTTTCATATTTCCCAAATTATTCTCAGTATTGTTAATTTGAGAATTTAATAGAAATGGTCAAGAAATATATGGTACAGGTTGGGAATAAAAACTTGCAGTTCGGTACTGTAATTTTGTGGTAAATTATTTAACCGTGTGGCGCATCCCTATCAATAGGGAATCGATGTTACCGATCAATGTTAATTAATTACCAGTCAACAAACGAAAGTAGAAAAAGTTTGCAGAAAATGAAATTAAAAGGACAAAGCGCTAGAAGACGAAATCAACAATTGTTTCAATTATTTATATTTTATTTATTATTTTCCTAGGCCTTCAAAGAGTTCCTGCTTTTCTGGCAGGTTCTGATTTTTTTTCTCGTCATACCCACAGACATTTATTTATTTATATCGTATATAATATATCGATTTGTTGTTGCTCTTTTTTAAACTCATACATGTAGACATAACGATTAATATTTATTGATTAAAGCGACGGTTTATTACGTACGGATCGGTAAACGATTATTGTGCGACAGGAAGTTTTTAGGAGACAATTCATCCCGTAACAATTGTAATGCTTTTGTTTTTTTTTTTTACCATTTCGAACTTCGAGGAGAAAAGTTTTTCACTAACGTTATAGACTTGTTTCATTTCATCGTTCATAACCTGTGCAGAAGTTCATATATATTTTTTTCTGTTATATATATCTATGTTTCAATAGAGGTACAATGTTTCACCGTTGCGAAGAAAGACACTTTTTAATATTTAAGCTTGGCACTTTTTATGTCGGTCAAGAAAATTCATCCTGTTTGACACGGAATGTCTCGATAACGCCCCGGGGGCGAAGGTCGAACTTAATTCGATTAAAATGTCAATCGTGAAACGTTCGATCGCTGGAGGACTTTCGATGTTTCGTTAAATGGCTCGGGAATGTAATTTTATTATTTATTTCTTCATTTAAGGACCTCACCCCCTTTTCCCTGCCGGTTTCTCGCGAATTACCCGAGTTTGGAACATTTTCAATAACCAAGAACGAGCAAACTCTTGTCATTATGAATAAAAAAGTTTTTTTTAAATACATGTTTCATTTTTTTTATTTGTTTTTTTATGGTTATATATTTCAGCATATGAGTCGTTAAAAAGACTGTGGTTATTACGTGATTGCTGAAAATCAATTTTCTTTGAAGTCAATAAACCGGGGAGTTTATTTATAAAATGCACACTTTGCTCATTCCTGCTTCGCAAATTCATTCACGTTTCGCGATTGTAATACACCAGTGCAATATATTCCACATCGCATTACCAATACTGAAAGATCGGGTGTATCGAAGAATTAATATTTTAAGGCGAATACAAAATCGCTATTATTCCATGTAGGTTTGTTTCGTTACGTTGAATTATGTGAATCTAAATATATCATACACAAATTGTTAACCCCGTAATTGTCGAGGAATCAAATTTGCTTTATAGGCGTAAAATTGAACAAAAATCTTTTGTAATGTTTATTTAAAATGTTAGATAAATTCGACTAACAGTAGAATGTCATTATATACATATTGCATATTTTTATTCCATAAAAAAACAATAATTTTCAAAAAAAATTATTAAAATTCGTATTAAAATAAATGGTCACTTTTCCATTATTGTTTGCTTTTCAAATTCCGCATTTAAGGCAAATTATTTTTTCAACAAGTAAAGATCTTGACCGTTAAAGAATTAATAACAAAAAATAAATTATATAATTCTCCACTGCAGCCGGTAAAAAAATATATATTTAAGAATCTGTTTTTTGGTTCTCAAAGTTTTAAAGAGAACGACGAAGCAAGAAATTTCATAATTCTTATGACATACACTTAGAAGCTTTCAGCATTAGCAAAGCGATTTTTATCTCCCCCCCCCCCCCCCCCCCCCATAATAACAATTAGTGAGACGGATTTTTGTCGTTTAAATTGCGAAGTTAATCGTGAACGGTGGGGATTAATCGCACACTATAGCATTTCGTACAGGTAACTTACAACAATCATTGGTATACACGAAATGCATTCCTGTATCAGATCATCACTATGATAATAATAATAATAATAATAATAACAATAATATTACAATTTATTTATATTATACTATAATGTATTTAAATATAATTATCTAAAGAGTAAAGAGTGTGGCGGTTAGAAGCATGCGTTAGAAAAATAATGTATCTCTGACAAACATGTGGGGAAGGCGGTGGTTCTGAGGGTGTGGAGGATTCGGAGATTTTTTTGTTGCATTCATTTCGTCATGTATTTTTATATTTTCGCGTCGGTTTTGCGTGCTATCATTTTTTGTTGCTGTGTGCGGTCTGAAATAAACCGAAACCCGTTAATGGACGGAGTGACATTCAGGGTTTGATTAAATTTTGACTTTTTCCCGCCCAATATGAATCGTCATTTAAATAAAAATGCCCGATGATTTTTGCCTACTCAATTGCAAAAATAACTTTGTAAAAAATAATAGTGATAATGATAAAGAATTGTTGTGGGTCGGAATAATAAGACATTATTCATTGGTCAGAAATGTCTGGAGTAAAAAATGTTTTTTTTTTCGGAGAATCCATTTGGCTCATTTGAAAGTTATTTGGTCTATGACATTTTTTTTCTCACTTACGAATGGACATTTTGTGCCTTAATTACAATTTACTCGATTAAATACAATTCTCACTTTCCTGAATGATTAGTGTACTTTTGTGCCGATTTTTTCTGACAAAAACAAATAACGATTTATCAGAAGTCTGAAAAGGTATCCAGAGTGTTTGAAGGGGCTATAGGAATTTTTATTTCTGTATAGAAATTTGCAGTCTTCTTGAAATGGAAAATCACGGTAAATTCTGAAAGATGGAAGTAGGAAATTTGGTCTAGAAGTCGTGAGAAAGGTTGACGTGTTTAAGCTTTGTACGTATTTTCACTAAAATTCCATTTGTTAAAGTAACAACCGTGATACATCATAATTGGAGATTTGTTGCTTTCAAATTCGCAGCAAATGTTTACAATATTTTTCATAACAAGTAAGCTTCGAAAAGTTATATAAGAAACGTGTACCGTTTGTTATGAACAAGTAAATTAGAAGTTGTTATTATTTTCCAAAACACTGACGTCAAATACATGCCATCTTGTCAATGATGGTTCAAAAAATACATTTTCAAAGAATAGATTTTTCATTTATTATAATTATCGTATTAACATTTGGGAATTATTACATTTCGACCGTAATTGTTGAAATTATTGATGTAAGCCCACCATTTTAGTAAAATTTTTATTGTGCTGCCGATTTTGTGTTTAATCGATTCAATAATTTCTTCGCTGCTTTCAATTAATATTCCTGTAACCCCTTAAGGTAGTATGGTCATTGTAAAAAATCAACTGAGCTTCTCATTATCAAAACATTGAATGATAGCTATTCTTATAATTTTACATGGACACCACATAATTTGAAATTATTTTTCACGAATTGTAAACTATGAATTAGCCATATTTCGACTATAATTGCTTAATCGTGAGCAATTTTTTTAACGTCATCATAATCTATAGGGTATATTGTATGACAGCCAGTTTATTGCGATGTGATGCCGATCGACGATAATTTCGCGTATTATCGATTTTTTCACGAACTGTACGTTTCTAATATGCTTGCGGGTTACTTGTTCTAATCTAATTGGTGATTACAGCTAATAAATCCGTGCGACTAACTTCACGATGTTGCTATATTGCTTTACAATGAATCCTATGCTCGCCGTTCAATCGTTGACATTAACTACTAAAATTTCGTTAAAACATCCGGTGACCAGATTTATTATCATTACCAGTTTAATCATTGAAATATCTGAAACACTTTAGACATTCCTTGTTCTCTGAATATTATTATAAAATATAAGAAAAAATTGAACAAAGTAGCAATAATAACGCCTTTCTCATAAGAGTTAATACGTTAAGTTGTTCGACTTTGGATTTATTTATTTATCGTTAATGATCGTTAATATTTACTTGAAATTTTATACATCGACTCATCTATCTATTATTTGCTGTCTATGGAAAAATCAGTGACGCATCTAATAATTAAGGTCGTGACCATACTACCTTAAAAATGAATTGACGATGAAAATTTGGCACGAAACTATTTAGAATATCGTATCTGGATAAACCATGGAACGAGGGTCGGTACATTCAGGGTGGAGTGTGCTCAACAGATGCTTCAAAAAACGTTAAAATAGATAGATAAATATATTTATAGTATATAATATGTAATGCAATATTAAGTTATTATAGAAAAATGGAAAAAAATCTTCCGGTCCCCGCCTCCACACCCGCGCACAACCTTACCTTCCCGATCGCTCTCCACGAATAAATATTCACTATTTTATCGATCATTTGGTGCAGGATCGAATTTATCGTATCTCACTGAACGATAACGTGAGCACGCGCTCCTGGAGCATATCGAACCATATTTAATTTCTTAGTTATTTTTTTTCCCACAATGCAACACTCCCATTTGTATATAGATATAATATGTGTATATTATATAATATATTTGTATACGGTTTAGGTACACAGTCAAAGTGGTACTCGTTTCCATCCTTTCCATTTCTTTAATCCTTCCGGACATTGATCTAAATTAAAATCAGTTTTGTTTCTGTATACCGTCGCAGAGGAATTAGTGTGTCGTTATTTTGGAGGGCACGTTTGTTGCTTATTTCGCAGTGAAGGAACTGTGCGGTTTTTAATATCATGTATGTAACAATAAATAGATACTATATGAATAAATATAGATATATGTGTGTATAATAATATATTCTCTCTCTTTTTTTTTCTCTTCTGAATTATTGTTCTCCGAGTATGGTCTGCGATTTTTTAGCTCGATTTAAGGTAGCTGCTGCTTTTTTTTTATCAGTTGAATAAGCTTTGCATTTTATAATAGCTTATGGAAATTTTTCTGCGAAGCATTTTTTTTTTTTTTGTATCGTTCGAACGATCGTGTAATTTGCTTATAGTCAACACGCCAAAAAGCGACGTACTGGATCTGCAGAAGAATTCTTGAAAAAGAGAATAAGCTTCAACTCTCAAAAAATTATAAAAAATTACACATTATTCCTAAAAAGTATACAACAAAAATGGGCTTTCATGAAAATTGATAATTCAGTCGTGCTGATTCAGTCAGTTTTGTTCGGCTCTTTCAGAAATATCGTATAATAAGTCAATAATACTCACGAATTTTTTTTTCTGAAAATTACCACGGATTTTTATTCTTATCTCGGAAAAAAACTAGGCGAACAAAAATACCAGATGCAAATATTGTATTTTTAAATTAAATCTTAATTTCTTCGGAAGTTAAATTTGAACTTTTATATTGGAATGATATGAAGAAAAATTGTAAAAAATATGCATAATGCTTATCGCGTCTTTTTATTTCAATATCCTACTTCACTCAAAATTTAACAGAATTTACAGGGTTTTGAGTGTAATGCATAGAAAAATCAACGGTTTTCATATCGAATGTTTAAACTGTCAAGAAAAACTGAAATCAAATTTTTTCGAATATAGTGAATTAATTTTTTTAATGTTTAAGTATACAATGACGAAACTTTCGATTTTTCTGTGGCCTTTACACACTTTTCTGTGAATTCCGTGAAATTCGAAGTAAAATAAAAAATATCCCATGGGGAAAACCCGATTAATTTGATGTTGTTAAAAAATCGAAGTTGTTTTATTAAAAATAGAAGCCAAAATGTGTCGACTATCATATTCAGATTTTTTTTTTCATTAAAAATTTTTCACTCTACTATTTCATGCTAATCTTACTTTCAAGAAATAAATATTTTCAAAAAATATGGTTTATGGTCCTTCAATTGCCGTTCGCCGCAATGAGAAGAGAAATCATTTTGAGTCGAATAAGTTAAAAAATTCCACGTGTAAAAAATTCGTTTTCTTACATTTAACATTTTTTATTTAGGGAATAAAAATGTCCGATGCATTTGAGGCATTTCATAGCAACTCGACCTGGCTCTGATTATTGACCTTTTGGATTTCATTCCCGATTTTTATGGTATTGTTTTATCTTTGAACAGCAATCACAATTTTTACTAGATTTTTTAAAAAACAGTTTATATAGCTATGGTTTTTTGTAACGAAAATACTGAAGGCCATTTATTGGAAATCTGAAAAAAATGCCCATAAATCCTGTATCAGATACCCATATTTTTAAGCTTAGGCCCAAAGTGGGCCGGATCTTGCTTCTATATTTTACGATTTTCTTTAAAGCAAAAATTAAAAAAATGTATAAGAACCCTTTCACCGCGGCTATCGCTGGAACAGTTTTATGTACCTCAGACTACGGAGAATTTTTTCCTTTTTTTCAATTGAAAAATCCCAGACAAATAATGGTCTGCGGCGGAAGAATTATTAAATAGGAGGGAGGTCCAGTTCACTTTGGGCCTAAGCTTAAAAATATTTATATCTGATACAGGGTTAATGAGAATTTCATCAGATTTTTCAAATATGGTCTTGAATATGTTCGTGATAAATGAACATAAGCATTACAATGAAAAACTAATATATATATATATATTTACTTATTAAAGATCGCTCTGAAAAAATGTAAAAAAGTTCTTCGAAGTCTGAGGTTCATAGAAATGTTCAAGCGACAGCTTGCGGTGAAAGGGTTCTTATAAACATAGACATTTTTTCAATTTTTGTTTTGGAAAAATCAAAAATCGTAAAAAATGGAAGCGAAGTCCGGCATCCTGTGGGCCTAAGTTAAAAAATAGCCTTCAGTATTTTCGTTATTAATAATCACAAGTATATAAGTGGTTTTAACTTATTACTGATTAGAACAATAACGTACAAAATAGGGAATGAAATGCAAGAGGTCGAGGATCAAAGCTGGTATGGAATGCCCCATTTATAGTAGAATTCTATTGCTCTTTGAATATTCCCAGAATTATCAGTAGCAGTAAAAGCAGACGAATTATAAGACGCAATACTGAGCAGTTTTGAATTATTGTTTGTGTAAATTCATCTTCACCGCTATTTTTCTAAGATGAAAACACATGCTGTAAAAAATCATCCGCTACTATCGATAAATCAGTATATTAAGCTTTGGCATAAATAAACGATAGTAAAAATGGAGGACTCGATTCACAAGCGTGAATAGCAGTAGCTACCTTAATTAAGTAATCTACTGCAATACGCGATTTTACAATATTTTATTACGCGTGCACGACGTCTAAATCTTTCAACAACGAATTATCAACATGTAATTTGTCTATCTAATTTATTTAATTCTCTAGCCTGAAATTGCGTCACGGATGTGCTGCTCCTTGTTTTTTTTTTCTTCTAATGTTTCATTAAATTCAATTAACATCGAACATTACGTAAAGCGAGCACGTGCGTTTCCAACGATGAAATTTTTAATCGCAGTGATTTAAAACTCGTTGTTTATAATTAGCTGAACGAGGAGACTCCTTCGCCGGAAGTGACGATCGCTCATTTCTTAATGGGGTCTCTACGTGTATCACTAGAAAAATAAGTGTACGACAGGCACTATTCCTTGTCAGCTAAAGAGTCTTCTTGTTTTTCATGGGTACGTCGACAATCGAGTTAATTATTTCATCATTGGATAGGCTGACTGCTGCGAACTTTACGATAGAGCTAAAACAATGACACGTCTACCAGGTACACATCATTTCTACCATCCAAATGGATCGGTCTGACTGTTCATCTTTTTTTCTCCTTAATTTGCATTTTTATACCGCATTAAGTAATAGTTTGGGAGATCGCTTTTCGATAGGGTCATCGATTTCATTCGCCGCCTCCACGAGAATTTCAATCACCAGGCGGATGTCCCAGTCGTTGAACATTAACAGTGGATTAATATTTTTTTAATGTTGCTTTTAATATGAATTTCTTCTGTGTCGGAAATATTTTATTCTGTCCTCTGATCAAACCACGAATTTTGTATATTATTGCAAGTCGACGGAAAAAATCACTCGTTTTTTGAAAATATTTTGAACAATTTGTTGCTCTGATTTTTTGAAAAGCATATTTCCTATTGCAATTTAAAAAAAATTGAAAATCCTCCTAAATAGAGAATAAATGTTTAAGTTTAATGAGGAACTCGGCAATATTTTTGTCCTCTTATTTTAAAATGTTAAAAATGTTTGAATACCTAACTGATAATACAATTTACGGAAATTATAACGTTTTTTGAGTGGTTCCGATATTATTGAAAATCATGGACAAATAGAAAGCAGTCCGCTACAATTATTTACCAATATAGGGAGGGATCCCTCTTAGATAAAAATGTTAGATAGAAATTACATGATGTTAATTGGATATACAAAAAACGATAATCGATGGACTGATATCCAATCTGCTCTACATTTTTTTTTAATTCAATGTTTTTTTTTGCTTGAATGGCGTACTGTATGGGTTTTGAATATTCTCTTGATGGCTGCCACAAATAAGAATTATTTGTCTTAATTTGTGTTTAAGAGAATTTTCAACAATGTCCAAAATAGTTTTTATACATTTTTTCATGACAATTTCCATTGCATAGTTGGCGGTCATTTCTGTTTGAAGCTTTGGGTCAGCTTTGATGATATAATCTGGAACATCCACCTTATTATTTGCCTCAACTCGTAGGTCGTATATTAACTATGCAACATTAAGACACGGGCTAAACAATGAGCAAATTTTCTAGTAGCTTCGTCTTTGACTCAATTAGAATACGCTAATGAAATTTAATAATTTTCCTTCCAAGCTCGTTTAGCAAAGCTCGCTTCACACTTCCTTAATTATCGTCCGGACAATTTCAGAACACGACAATGATGATAACAATAATAATAATAATAATGATAATAATTCATAACAAAGTTATCGCAAATCTTTTTTCATTTTAACAACATTTTGAAAAACAAAAAAAAAAACCCGGAAAATTAATTAGTTTCAAGCTCGTTACACAATTTTAGTCTGGACGTTGCACTCGCTGTATGTTTTGTTTTTTGTTTTTTGTTTTTAGGTAAACGAGTGCGTCCACCATAAAACCACCCCTATTAAACCCTCAGGGCTCGTATTTTGTATACTGCATATATAGTAATATCGATGTAACAATTAATTTGGAACGTAATTCGCGAATGTCATCATTGTCAACAATCGATGTATATTAAACTTGTTAAAATGTACTTATACTCATAGGGTAGCGCGGCCCTTTGATGTTGCGGCGAAGCAGGCGGGGACCGTCCGGCTCGTGTCCTGGGTACGCATGCACAGAACACAGCACAAAACACCACACAGTTACAGACAGACAGAGACAAATTTTTACAGTGAGATAGAAAGAGAAATAGAGAAAAAGTGAATAGCTTATATAATGATGAATAGAAAAATCGAGTGATAAAAAGTAATGAAAAGATCGCAAGAATCATTTTTCTAGCGAGACTTTGTAATTACGTATTAATAATAACATATAAATAGTAAAGAAGAGGGGATTTTTCAGGTTGTTAGTCGAATGTCCCAGTTATTGACCGTTACCTAACTATCGATGAAATATTAAGAAATTGAAATTTATACAAATCCTTGGACTATTTTTGGATGCTTAAGTATACTGCATTTTCCACCAATTAAATAAGTGCCACATTTTTACAATAGTTCATAGGATTTTCTTTATAATGCTTCGTTCAATATGATGGAAATTATAAATAATTATGCCGATTTTTCTGTACGTTACACAATTGTCGTGGTTATTGACCGTTTTCTATCATTAAAAAAAGATTTTTTCCATTTGGATCTGCAAAGACAAAATTTACTGCATTTATTTAAAGGCCTATGCACAGTGATATCCAATTAACTAACTTATTTTTCTAATAGTAAAAATATTAACATCAAAATATCTATGGAATAGAATTTTATATATAGAATAAATAAAAAATATTCAAATTAAAAATGAAAGAAAACCTCAATCCTCTGCTGTCAATAAATTGTACGTAAATCATTGAAAGAAAACGAGCACTTATTTCACAGTGGATAGCAACAATTGAATAGAAACAGGGTTAAAAGAGGAAGAGTCTATGGAATTTAACTGAGTGGTCGTCACTACGTCCTATTACAATACCGTTATTTAATTACGCTTAATTAATTATGTACAGTGGGGAAAAACGCGCAATGGTCAACGGAACGGTTGATTAAATTCCGGACGCGTCGTGGGAGGTTGGGACAAGTGTGATAGGGTCTTGAGGATCGATTTGAGCCGGAGAAGTTAGTGGTGCTGATGAATGATTGCGAGAGTGATGACGGAACGCAGATGCTTCTCGGATGCGACTTAATGAGTCGGGAGGAGCAGTAGGAGGAAGCCGAAATAATGAATCAATTAATTGTGAGAACTTTGCGACTCACCTTGGGAATACCGATCCCACCGCCGACTCCAGCCGCGACGGAACCTCGTCCAGGCGGTACATACAGGCTCTCAGTGCGTTTTGGCTGACCCGGACTCGGCAGGATGTCCTGACCAAGGCCACGATTCTTCAGCAATGCACCTTCGAACTGGCTCGAAGTTGGCGGAACGTACGTCGGCGTCGCGGCTCCGCTGCCGACCACGGAGCCGTTCAGAGGAGTGCCTGACCTAACCAGACTCGCACCCCTTGCGGTTCTTTCGTTGCGAGCGGAACAAACGATGTACAGACATTTTTATAATCAAGCCAGGTTAGAAAACAAATCGTAACGATAATCTTCACGTGTCAAGCAACATTTTTCGCTTAAACGTTTTTTTGCTTTTTCAAAAATGTTATACCTAGTAGAAAATGTAAAGATTTTTGGAGTCAAATATTTTGAGAATGGGTGTTTTCTAAAGAGCAGCCACTTACGAAAATGCGGTATTTCACTAATTTGTTCCAGCTCTAATTCAGAAAAATGAATTATTGTAAATATACTTTGAAAAACCATGTAATGGAATGTTTTTGAGTGATGAGTAATGTCGATTTAGCATTGAGAATACCATAATGTTTAAAGGTAAAATTTAAATTTTTTGCTGATTTGTTAACTAGAAAAAAAAACTTTTTTCAAAAAATCGCATTAACAAATTTGTAAAAATTCACATAGAGTGGTACTTTTATATGACCAATTCGCAGATTGAAATTGGTCCGTCCAAGGCAGATTTCGTAAAAAATCCCTTTTTTGTAACTACGTAAAATTGACCATGTTTCACCTTTCGGTCGTTTCCGGATTTGGTGCAGTCTTATCGACGGACGGTTGTCTTGATCCGACCAATCGATTGTGGGCTCGGGCATATCGATCCACGGAACTGTCTCGGCTCGGTGGCCTCTTGTAATGGTCCAGCCTGAATTTTATGGATAATCAAATTAAATGGATAATGAATGATAATAAACATAATATTAAGATTGTAAATATTGAATGGTGCGACAAATGTTTTTTTTAAACTCGTAAGAGAAACTCACAGCCATCAGAAAAATTTTTGTTACGAATCGTAAAGTACTATTATTAACTTTTAATAAGTTATCTTTTGTGATAATTCAAAGTTTCAAATAATCGATTTGCTAATAACAACAAAATGTCCATTTCGTCATATTTAATTTTATAATTTGTTAACTGTTAACTAATGCTAGCACCTACAAATAAACACCTTAGATGATCATTCTCATTTGTTTCATCATTCTGACGGTATTATTGTAAATTTGCAGCCCTTGATTTAATTTAATATTTTACCTGTCGTTCAAAGACTGGTTAACGACTCCACCGCCCGACGGACGATCCTGAGGATTCAGGATTCGCGAATTTCTTCGTATACTCGTGGAGCTCGGTGGTCTCTGACCATCCATCGTCGTTCCATCGTTTGGATACTGCGATTGTTGCTGCGGCATCGGTTGCTGACCATACATTGTTGCTTGTGCATTGTACTGATTCTGACCGGCTCCATACTGATTCGGAACCACCGGCGCCTGAAAAGTTTCATTTTTCGTTTCGCATTATTCGACCAATCGTCAAAATCGATTTTCGATTATCATTGTTCGGATGAACAAGGAAACAGATTATTAGCAAGTGATCGTCGACAGAAGTTGCGTTTTGGGCCAATCTGTCTTGAAGTCGACCCGTGAAGAAATATTTTACGACATAGTAAGTCAAAGTAAAACGACGACAAAGAAAAACAAAAGTTAAATCGATTCGTTCTAAAGGGCCAAATTTAAATTCGGATCTAATTCACTGAACAGTGGACAGGGCTAATTATTTGGAACTATTGTGGAGAAAGTATATATCACGGGACAATTATCTAGTCAGCATAAACACGAGTTTCGTGCTAGCTTACACCATAAAGTTGTGATCCAAATTGATTCATTTGGGCCATTGTCATTGGACCGTACATTGTCGGTGTCAGTGGATACAACATCTAGAATCATAAAGAAATCGAAAAGAACGAAGAGTTCCGACTGAGATCAGTTACTATAACCTCGACGACGATGATGATCGACAAGCTAGCGTTAAATCTGGGAACTAAAACGCTTGAAAAACAAACAGCCTATGATAGAGAAATTGGAATTACGTATTTCATGATTTTGGAAATACTTCTCCAAAATCACGAAAATCTTATTTATTAAAGCATAAAGTTCAAATGTTCATAAAGGTCAATAAAATTTTGAGTCGGACCTTTGCAAATTTACTTTAATATTCAAGAATAGTTATGTTATCAGATGAAGCAATCTTAGCAAGCGAAAGAGAGACAGAGAAGAACAAAGATTAAACTTCAACTGTAATTAGTGTAATAACTGTGCAGCTAATTGGTAACTAATTGGTAAACTTTGATAAACCGGATATTATCTTCTCAAGCAGCTAGGTTTGATACAAACTTCAGTTATTCGTAACCTGGGACCTTTTTTCCTATAAGACCCCATCCTGTAAATGGTAGCGTAAATATCTGTTTTATTGATCTCATTAGGAGCGTAAACATGTATTTTCGGAATGAAAAGTAAACGAAAAAGTAAATGTTACTTGACATTTACTAGTCAAATACTCCCTTAATTATTTATTTACTGGTGATTTTATTCGGCCGTCTACAAATAAATAGCTTGAAAGAGAGTTTTAATAGAGGTTGATAAAAATTGATCGAATTTTTCATAGTCTGTCAAGCGATCTAAGATTTTTGTAGGTTCTGTCCTACACTCTATGAAATTTTTTTGAAGACTCATAAAAATTCCATCGAAGACCTTCCGAGTGATCATTGATAAAATGCATGAACTTTTTGCGTTAAATGTAATCGGTTTTTTCAAAAATTTCTCTCAAATTCGTTACCTACGGTCGACATACATTTCTCATGTGACGCAACATTTTTTTTACACAGTTAAATAATTGAATTTTCACTGAATTCAATGCCAAGGCATTTCCCGAAAGTTTTTTCGTCTTAAGGGAAACGATATTTCAGTTTTCAATGTTTTAGTTCCCCGACAAACCATAAAAACGAAACTGACTATTTCTACGGTTGTGTAATGATGGACAGTGCCGACAAACTTGCATTGATGCATCGGATCAAGGAACGTTGACAAAAAATAGAGACAAGACTTTGAAAGTAAGACTTTGTTCACCTGTTGACTGGAGTACGGTTGTTGGTACTGATTCGGATATCCCTGAGGGCTCGGATTCTGAGGATATCCAGGGTAGTGTTCCGGCTGTTGTTGATTCCCAGGATTTTGAAATTGTGGATACTGACCACCTTGAACGGGATATCCGTAGGGTCTTCCCGGGCCATCAGCTCCTCCATATCCACCCATAGGATATTGTCCTCCAACATTATTACCAAACTGATTCGGTGGCTGTTGTTGTTGACTTGGATTCTGATAAGGACTCTGGCTGTACGGATTCTGATTGATGCCTGAAGCTGGCAGTTGATTCGACATCGGAAGATTCGAGGCCGGATTCATTATTTGATTCTGCATACCAGCTGGATTCTGATTCGAGGACATTTGGTTATGAGCTGGTTTCATACTCGCTCGTCTTATCGACTGGTTTATGCTTTGACTGATGGATTGTCCGGGATTGTTGATTGGGACGTCGAGGCTACTCGATGATTTCAAGGGACTCGAAGTTGCCGATTGATCGCTAAGTCCGGAACTCGCAGCCGGATTCCCACCGCCGGATTTCTGAAGTATACTCTTTCCTGGCATCGCGTCTTGCGGCGGCGGTACGTACTTTGGTATTTCACGATTTCGCAGCTTCTCGAGCTCGGGTTGCCGGAAATCCGGGGCAAATTGCGTTGCCGTTTGTTGGGCGATGTCGGAATCTTGCCTAGCGTGTTCGGCGGACATGTCCGCGAGTTCTGCCTTTCCTCTCGCTGTCGCTGTCCTCGATATCGCAATATCAGCCTTTTGCAAAGCTATTTTACTGGCCCTTTGCGCTGCGCTCACTGCGGCTTCTATCCTCTCGCGAAATTTCGCTGATCTTATGAGAAAGAGGTGCTTCTTCTTTTGACTAGTTATCAATACGTTGTTCTTGTATTTTCCCTCCTCCTTGCTACCGTCGCGAAACGTCGTCACGCCGTATCCGTATTTTCGATTGTTGAACCACTCGCCCTCGTAACGGAGACCGTCGCTTCGCTCTGATATACCGAAACCTGTGCGCTTGTCGTTCTTCCACTCGCCTAAGTAAGTCTCGGTCACGGACGCGTCCATTTGCTCATCCTGCAAATAAGACGGTATGTATAGTATTATTCGTTATTCCCTATTTCAGGTTTGGTCAAGTGATATGATCAATTAGTGACAAAAATTAGCTGAAATTGAAAAAGGCTTGGTTGAAATAACCAGGCATAATGAACAAAACGTGTTCAATAGGTACTAAGCTTTTGATTGAATTTTTGAAACACTTGATTTCGTTACCACAATTAAAGTTAGACTTTCCGTCAATGGTTTTATTCGACGTGACAGCATTTGTTTCACTGAACGCGAGAACCGCGGATTCACGCACTTCGTGTGCATAAATACTCATTTTCACACGTTGGGAAATGAAATTTCGTACGATACTCGTGTTATTACAGTGTGAGTCGAGGTGAGGGACACTCGTCAGAAAAAGTTTTATTGCACTAGTATCGTAAAGTACTATTCTTTTGGGTTTTCCAATGAATTTTAGGTATTTCGGCATTGCGAGTAGAAAATTAGTCGTGTAGAGATTTGTTGCAAAAATCGTGTACCTCAATAACAAAGGATGCATTGCTGTCCGTGTGAACGGAAGCCGAGGCCTGACTCTGCGAGCTTTCGGTCGACATCCAGGAAGCGGAGCTCGCATTGCTCCTAATACTGCCGCCGGTTCCACGCTTTTCGAGGTCTCCGGTACTTCTCTGCTTTCGTATCTTAAGGCCCTGAAGGAATCAAAAACATCGTGTGAACTTCAGAACCAAAAGCAAACGAATTAGAAAAAAAAAACGTATTCAACCAAATTTTACCGAGAGAATTCCTTTCTTCAGCGATTTTTCCGTGAGACTTTTTCGTCTCGCCGGAGGATCATCACTTCTCGCTTTGAGGACGAAGCCACCTCGGCTGTCGTCCACCCGACGATCGCGTCGGTCCGTCGGTTCCGGTGTCGGTGCTGCGGTCGGTGCTCCGTCCGCGCTTCTTAAGGACGTCAGGGAAGCTCGAATCGCCGCTTGTTTCGGTGGCTTGTAGTGGCTTGCTAAACCAAAGGGCGCACTGGCTCTCACTCCGTACCCGTGGCGCATACCTCGAAGCCATTGTCCTTGATATGTGCCTGTAAATTAAAGGTTTATTTTTCGTTATTTTGCTGACTATATCAAACTTAATTATCTGGTTTAATCTTTAGTTCAAATTTGGGATTGTAAATTTGGCTCTTAGACTTGAGAGTTTTTTAAATAGTCGTGACGAAGAGTACCAAGATTTATGTGGAACCATTTTCGAGGATCTGAGAGAATTATTACGAGATTTCGAGACACTCTATGAGAATCTAAGAGGCTCTTTACGAGAGTTTGAGAGACTTTACTTTTTAAATTTTGAGAGACATATTACGAAAATCTGAGAGACCCTTTGTGAAGGCCAGAGAGGATGTTTCTGAAACTATCATAAAAACTCTGTATGGAACTATTTTCGAGGATCTGAGAGAATTATTACGAGATTTTGAGACACTCTATGAGAATCTAAGAGGCTCTTTACGAGAGTTTGAGAGACTTTACTTTTAAAATTTTGAGAGACATATTACGAAAATCTGAGAGACCCTTTGTGATGGCCAGAGAGGATGTTTCTGAAACTATCATAAAAACTCTGTATGGAACCATTTTCGAGGATCTGAGAGAATTATTACGAGATTTTGAGACACTCTATGAGAATCTAAGAGGCTCTTTACGAGAGTTTGAGAGACTTTACTTTTTAAATTTTGAGAGACATATTACGAAAATCTGAGAGACCCTTTGTGATGGCCAGAGAGGATGTTTCTGAAACTATCATAAAAACTCTGTATGAGAGTCTTGCCGAGACTCCTTTCGAGACATCGATATCTACATTTCATCTCTACCATTACAGAATTAAAAAAATCCACGGGTAAATAATCTTATGTGCATACAAATTTTCAGTACCCGTACGTTAAGTACCAATAAATTTCTGTTGCCGTGCATATTCCAAGTACCGCGAATTTTCTTCGGTGTAATAGGAAATTTATTAAATAACATTAGCGCTAATAGAGATGCTGTATTTCAGTACTTAACGGAATTTATAAGCATCATAATAATAATATAATTGGAAGCCATTGGCCCTGATGCCTGCGGCGCGGGAAATTTATTTATATAATATTGTTCGCTGCTGTCGTCTCTAATTATCGAGTAACAATCGACGCAGTGTCATTTAATAATAGTATCGTCTTATGTATTCATTTCGAAGAGCCGAGTTGAAGAAGAAGAAGAAGAAGAAGAAGAAGAAGAAGAGTGGGTATCGGTCGAGTATTGGAATAATTGCACTATTGTTTTTGCCAAAAGGTGGACCTGGATTTCGAAACTCTTGTCGTTTCGGCTCCTCTCGTAGAACGAGCTCGACTCGCGATGAGTCATCTCGCTACTCGACGTATACAAGAGAGCGCGGTGACTCGCGTCATTCAAGGAGCTAGCTCAAGAGCGAGCGACGAAGCGGGGGAGGATTCAGAAATCTCTGTGCCGTTTACTCGATTGTATACTTATACGCGCGTGGACTTGGAAAGAATTTTACGTTCCTCGCGTGCGTCCTCGCTGACGGTTGTGCGCTCCCGGGAAATTCGCGTTGAATAGTCGAATTCCGATCCCCTTAACGTCATCGAACGAATCGGGAGTCGCAACGTCCTCGACGTAATTCGTAGTCGTTGTCGACGTACATACGGAGCTTTTCAAGCTCTCACGTCAATGACGATACGTAATTTTGGATAGTAGACGCTTAATTCGGTGATTTACTTTTTTTTTTTTTTTTTTTTCGTATATTTATAGTATAGAGAGAGAAACATAGAAATTACGATTTCTATCTCAGTAATTGTACTAATTAGATTTCAGTTGGGAGGAAAGTTTTTTGGATTCAATTTCTATTTAACAGACAACGTTTTTAAGGTGGCAAAATTGTCCTTTTGGGAATAGAATTAAATTTTTTCTGTGAATTCTGTGAGTCAAAATATTTGCAGTCGAATTTATTTTTAACTTATACATATTATATGCTTTACTATCATTTTTCCCTCTCATTTCGCTACATTTTGATAAACCCTTAATTTTTCTATATTATAACAAGATTTCACAGACTTCAGTGTCAAAGATCGAGAGAGATATATTCGCAAAATGGGTGAAGCTGTTTTTTTTAATCATCCGAATTATTTTAAGCATCCATATACTAAAATCTGGCTTTGGGAGCCAGATTTCAATATCCCATAGGACCATTGAGGTCTCATTTTTAAGACCCCCATGGACCCCCCCCCCTCCAGATCTTTCGAAATTGTATGAAATTTGATGTTACTGGGCTGAGTGTGTTTTCGGAGAACTATAAATTTAGTCCGGATGAATACCAGTATATTCTGTGTCCAAGAATGTTATTGTGAATGTTATTTTCAAGTTCTATCGGAGCAAGACAGAATGCGAAAGAGTCCAAGTTTACTCGTAATACCTTAGCATTTTATATTCATGCATTATCGTTTGTTCATCGGTGTTGTTTTTCGCCAAGGGATATTTTTTTTTTCGTTGCAAATATTTTCGAGGATTTTATTTTCTGAGGATTTTTTCTGTCGTTTTATTTTTCGCAGATTTTATTCTGCCATCTTTTTAGACCTGGCTTTTTACACGGATATTTTTTGTTTAAAATCGAGTTCATTAAAATATTAAGCGAAAAAAACAACCGAAGAAAATGTATATTTAAATATTCCATCGATCACCGACTCGGAAAAGAACATATATATATATATATATATATAGCAGATCATATGCAAAAATGTTTCAGACAAAAGTTTCAGTGTTCGAAAAGGCCGTCATACTGGACCGCCCTAATTTTTATCGGTGGAGGCACTAAAGCTAGGTCAAGGTCAACTCCACTTTTTAAAATGGAACCATGTATTTTTTATCCGAAAACATTTTTACCAATTTTATGTTGTATTGATTTTTACTACCTCAGCACATTCTGATCTAAGTGACAGTATATTATTTTGGAAAATAAAAAAAAAATTTACATAGTACCTAATATGCCTCGTCTTTTTTTCTCCAGAATTGTAGAATTTCTCCAGATTATTCACGGTATATTGAACATTAATAAAGTTACAACTAAAATCTGCTTGGTTCACTACAACCGTTGTACAATAATTCACGAAATCACTTAAATATTGATTATTTTTACTATTAAAATAAACTTTAAAAATATATATTCAAGGTTTATTCAGCGTAAATGGATTTACTTTTTCCCACGGATAAATCAATTTTTTTTTGCGTGAGTAAAGAAAGGATAAAGCATCGAACGTGTGGATCGCCGGGGCGAGGCATGGGTCACGTGCGAGAGGCGCGACAGGCAGTTTTCGCGCAGCACCACTTCTCTATCCCTTAGCGCTCTCTCTCTCTCTCTCTCTCTCTCTACCTTTCTCACTCTCTCGATCTCTTTGCCAACATCGTCCTCGTCGTCTGCTGCAAGCTTCGCTCGCGTGCTTATCCAGGTCAACTCTCCTCGGTGCCACGGTGCTCTCCTACGTATCTCTTTCCGTCTCGCTCATTCGCCCTATCGCATTTAGTGCTTCGAAGCTCGAGACAGGAAAATGAACAGAGACCAACAGATCTTCCTTGTATAATGCATGTAAAGAGGCTGTGCCTTTCTCTGTGTGGAGAAAAGTCAACGTTCGCTTCGTTCCGATGGTCCAGTCACTAGAAATTGGATGTCAGACCGTGTCTGACCAGGAAATCTGTTACTACTGTGTTTGTAATCTCCTACGTTCGACAGCTCGCCATTTGTATATTTATTTCGTTATTTAATTTCTTTTGATAATTTGCTATTTTAGAGAATTAGAAAAAATATTTCGAAATTTCTTTTTGAAGAACAATTTTATTTTAAAAAGTAAATTAAATATCTACATATTCGCTTTATTATTGTCTCAACGATTTGGTAAAGAATTTTTTAAGATTATTTTTTCAACCTCAATTTCGACCAACAAGAACGCGGCATTTAACATCACGTGGTACAACTAGGTTGAAATTATATCGATAATTTTTCGAAAATTTCTCGGCAAGGTTGCTCGGCGATAAACAGTAATTTTTCTGTCACTTGTAACCTATGCAAATGACTGAGCAAGGGCAGCGATTCGGTGATGAATCTCTTGAGAACATCTCTAAAAAAATGAAACAAAATGTCCCGGCTAATACAGCTAATAAAAATGTTAAATATCGCAATCTTATTAGTGGAAAGTGAGGTTAAAAAAATAATATAATAAATACCCCTCGAGCTTGAAAATGAATCGGATATTTCCCTCTTGTTTCCCTGCGTAGCAACGATTGAGATAAGTTTTGCTTATAAAAATCACGAGCGCGCAGAGCGAGGAATTTTTGAGCAAAATTTATCTAAATCGATGAAACGAAACAATCGGGAAATATCCGATAATTTTCAACCTCTCGGAGTATTACAACCGATCATTTTTTTATATCTCATTTTAAAAAAATATTTATATTTTATCCTGTTATTGAATTTAATTTTTGCATTTTTCTTTTTTATAGTATTTAAAAAAATATTGGGGGTAAATTGTATATAAATTTGATCTAAAAATATATATAACGTGTAGAAATAAATTTTCAAATGAATGCAGGTGGAATACTGGCCGATTATATTCCTCACTTTGTCGAGTTTCGTGACGATTTGTGAAGAAATTTATCATTTTGTTTTTCTATCCCTTTTGTTCGTCAATAAAATAATATTGAAAAAATGTTTGGGAGAATATTTAATTTTAAAAAATCATACATTCATAGCTATATTATGAATCGCCAGAGAAAAAAAAGTTGTTTTTTTTTGTCACCAAGCGTGGAAAAAGAGATTTAAAGTTCTACAGGTGTGTTACGAGGCCTGCGCTGGCAATAGTCGAAGCCGGGTGTCTGTTGGCAGCGGCGCAAGCAAAGCAACTACTGACTCTGTATACGAATACACCCGAGAAGCAGCAGTGCGACAAAAAGTCGCGAAAGCGTTCGTACGTCCTCGCAATATTCAGCGATTTTACGGGTGTCCCGCAAGTGAGCCTGCAGAGCATGCAGCTCGCGTAACCAATTATAGCAGAAGGAGGAGTAGCGGACGATGACGACTACGACGACGAGGTTCAACGCTTTGCGAGCGAAACGTAATCGGTAGGGAGCTCGCCAGATTATATACTCCGTCAAATTTACCAGTCTCGTTTAGTCATTTTGAGTTAGTAGCTCTCGTTCACTGTCTCAAAAACCGGAGCCTCCCGAAACATGTAAATTAGCGAGAGTTTACTTCTCCGAAAACCTGCGATTGTTTTTTTATTTACTGGATTAAGTAATTCATCAATCTATCAATTAATTAATTAGTTAATTAAATGTTTTGTTGTTCATACCGTTTTTTCAGCTTTTTAATCGAATTTAGCGTCGAGTATCTAAATACTTTATTAATAATGAAAAAAGGCTTCCGAAAAAAATATGGAAGAATTCGCTCTTTGAAAAACTTGTACCACTCTGCCGATAATAAAACTCTGTAATGTTCTATTCAGAAGTTTCAGAATCTTGATGTGATTTATGAATCTCAGATTCATTTACTCGTAATTTGGACGTATATCAAGTTGGTATCCAATGTCTAAAGTATTGTAACACTCTGCGGATAATTCAACTCATCCGCAGTAACTTTTTATCCCGTAAATAAATTTATGCTAGTTGCAAAATAATAATGTCGTTTATTATTATAAGTTCTTCCATCTAATCGTCTGTCCAAAAGGGTAATCTTTTTTCTTAATAACTGAGTAGCAACCAACAAAAGCAAATTATCTGCCGTTTGGAACCGATAAACTGGTTAGCAAACCTTCAAATTGTCGAATGTTGGTCTTCACTGTGGTTGTTAAGTCGTATAGACCATCCACAATGAAAAAAAGAACGTATTCAAAGATAAATAATTGAACATCCAATTTTTTCAACATTTAGATTTTAAAAAAATCTACAACACAAAATAAAATCAGTAAGAAAGGTTCTTGGCCATTGAACGGTTCATCCACTTCGAGTTATTTATCGAATTACTTTCTATTCAGAAGCATCAAAATACTTTAATAAATATTTCCTCAAAAGTTCGTTATTTGCAAAGTCGATATTTCCACTCGGAAACGAAGTGAATGAGTTTTTGACATGAGTAGAGCTGACAGAATAGAAGAAATCAGTGATGAAATCCGTAAGAGTGGAACGTCCTGTGGAAGTGCATGCTCGCCTAAGCCAGCGACAATACATTCATTGCACAAAGCTTCGAGAGTCGAGACATTGGCAGTCGAGTCTTTCTGAAAGATATCCCTGGGACTATAGAAAAATCAGAAAAAGAAGAAGGAACAAGAAAGCCAGAAGATCCGGATCTCAGATATATACGTGTATATATATATATCTGAATATACTCGACTCTCCATCTTCTTCTGTCTCATTTCTCGTTACTTTTTACTTTTCTTAGCAAGCACTCCAGCTGCACTCCTCACAGATGGTTTTCTCAACCGTGGACAATCACCCGTTGCAGGGAGAAAACCTCTCGACATGACTTCCGTATTATCTGTAGAAGCAACAATGCCAATCTTCGGTGATATATCATTGAGACTTTTCAACACCGACACCAGATAAGCCAACAAAATTAAATGAGACGAAGGGAAAAAGCAGGACCCATGATCCGCGGCATTGCTAGAATTTTCGTTTATTATGTCAGGTCACTGAAAATGGTATAAAACATCGAGAAATGTTGTTTAGAAAAAATATCCTGGAGGATATGTGCGTGCACTGTTAAAAAGATGATAAATTTACTGTGTCAAATGATACAATATATACAAAACTGGTGTGTGAAATAATGATTAGCTTGACATTCACTGCAAAGCTAACTATAGTAGATAAAGTTATATACGGGAAAAGTAATTTTGAAAAATAGTTTATGAAAATTACAAAGCGTCTGTGGTAATCCATTTATTACAAGATCAAAACTGTAGAATTAAGATGGATTTTTCAAATATTGGAATATATTACATTATTGTAACGAATATTAAATATTACAACATTACAATATTACATTATAATTTATTATGAGGTAAGGAAGTTGAAAATAACTTATGAATGCCTGAAAATGCCGCAAAGTACTAGTGATATAACATTGAAAAAAAAATAGCGTTAAAAAATGATTATAAAGTGGTATTTTCGAATGGAAATCTACCTCGGGTTAATCTTTATGTTCCTTGCTCGATAAATGTAAAAATAAAAGTGTTTAGAATGAATGGGAGTTGATGGCATTGAAAGAGAAAATTAAAATTGGTTTCAGGAAGCTATCTCGTTTTAAGCCGGAAGCTCGGTTGGTGAGCTAGTACACGGGGTAGTCGCAGTAGAACGGAACGAATGAAATGTAGATACGGTACTATAACAAGTTGTTGGACTATAATGTGGGATTGCTAAGTGTATAGTAACTGGTCTCGAAAAGCGTTTTTAACAACTCTCTGGCGCCTTTGGTACTTATGTGCGTTCTGGTTACGGCCCTGACTGTAAGCTATATACACGTTTCGCCTGCCTGATGCTCTCGCTGGTCCGCCTGAAATAGCCGGCCACGTCTCACGATGCTGCTCGTCGCATGCACTCTCTTTCCCCCTCACACGAGAACATTATCGCAGAAAGGGTGTCCGAGTCTTGTGTTGGTGAGAATTAGACGGTGCGAGTGTATTTCGGTCCGCAGCCTATCTCTACCGGCGAGACCCTCTCACGACGCACCCAACACCCCACGAGGTGTACCGGCCAATTGGTTTCTCACCTCTTTCAAAAAGGGGACTCATGCAAATCGATGGAAAAGTCATAAGAGAGATTTTCAACTCACAAAGAAAATCTTATTTTTAACTTTTTTCAAGTTAGATTTTTATGACCAAGTGCTTAAAATGTCTCGAATAGGTATATATATATATATATATGAATGTGCGTGTGAGTATGAGTATGAGTGTGAGTGTAGAGTGAGTATGGGTGTGAATGTGTGTGAGAGTGTGAGTGGGAGTGAGAGTGAGATTACGAGTGACCCACCAATAAATTGAAATGATATCTGAAGAACATTGAAATCGACTTTGCCCAATTTTAGACCAGATAATCTCATACCCCTTACTTTGATATATTTTTCATAAGATATTATTTATATATTTTATTTATATAATTTATACATTTAGTTACCAATACGGCAGTAAAATCACAAAAGAAAATCAAATTAATATTAAATACAAAAAGCATCCCAAAATAATGGCTCGTCATAATTCTGTACAAGAGAGATTAAAGCAGCACTCCTGATGTAGAACTGCTAAATTATATGAGGGGTAGGAAAACGACTCATCTGGGAGTTATTTAGACTAAATTAAGACATTACTTTCTCTGCGACGAAACTACATCCTGAAGAAGTAGTCCGCCGAGGAGGTGAAATTAATTTGTATGCGTGTACAACTCTAATTAGGTCTCTTGTACCTCGTCACGTTTATTAGATAGATCGCGGGGAGGAAATTGTTTCTTCACATTCAGGGAAGGCCTTTATTTTGCAGATTTAATCACGAACTAATCGATTGTGAAACTTTACCCATGTTATATATCTATATTTATATAGATATTGTGGAAATGGACGTTATTGGAATTAATTTTGACAGTGCAGGAGAGAAGTATTCTCAGGCGTATGAAATTGCTAGGACATATTAAATTGTTAGGATGGAACTCGGAAGCGTATGACTGTTGGCTTATTGGATTTGATGTATTGCCATCGATGAAACGTCAGCTTCAACGAAAAGACTAGGAAGGTCACGAGAATTTTCAATCTTCGCTACTTCCAGTCAAGAGCACTTACGTAATAGATTAGAATCAACTTTTGTGCCTTGTCCTAAATTTGTCACTCTGTCATTTCGTTTCTTATCTCACAAGAGCGAAAAAATCGCAAGAATATAATTGAAGGTACTTGAGAAGCAAACATTTAGTATCTTAAATGTACCGTCCATTATTTTTTATTCCGTGATTATGGTTTTTCGCATTAATTGAAACCAATAGACTGGATATTGATCGTTCTGTTTGAATGATAATTGAAATGAACGTTGGCGTTTTCCATATTGAAATAATGAAAAGTTCAAACCACGTGGACAACCATAATTTATCGACATGAGTGCATATGAATAATATACAATTGATAATGGAAACGATAAAATAATAATTGAAATGCGATCGATCGGGGCGTGTTTCCTGTAATTGCAGTTAATATTGTATTCATGTTTAACGTTTCCAAAGATCATAATAAGGTCAATACAAAGATTAATAGTTTTACATGCAAAATGTCAATAAAGTCGAATAATGGTTCAGAATTCTTGTGACTTCTGTTAATTGCTACGCAGCTACCGTAACCCTTAAAAACCTTTTGACCTTTTTTCGTTAAAAAACTAATTTTATATAAATGCTGGACCCTTCTCTTGCAAATCAAAGTAGTAGCAAAATGACGATTTGTAAAAGTTCACTGTGTTAATTTTGATGTGATTTATCTTCGAAAAGAAATTAATGTCGAATTTCCTCCAGTATTCTTATATTCAAATTTAGAAAAATACCTGTGAATCAGCCATCCTTAACATAAAATCAACGAGAAAAACGTACAGAATCATACATTTTAACACTGACGAGTAAAAAGTGTTATTTATTAAATATTAAATAAAACCGAAAAGTTCGACGTCAGGAAACTGGTGCTTGTGAAAAGTGAATTTTTCTGGACGGTCAAATGAAAATATTTTCGAAACCTTAATGAATTTTAGGCTCTTCAGCGAAGATGAATAAAAATTGTTTTTTTTATCAATATACAAAAATTAATACAAAAATATACATAAATATTAACTATCTGTGAACAATAAATTAACTCAAGGACTAAACCCGTCGTCATTTTAGCAAATTATCGAAATACGATAAGTAAAGGAATGAGATATTAACATATCTATTGATTTCTGTGAATGTTGCAAATTTAACAAGCTTTTTAAGCGCATCTATAATTCAGCGAAAAGTCGTTTTAAAAGTTGTATTGCGAGCTTTCAAAATGCTTTTGTTCTGACATATATTATCGGTTAAAGAGAAATATGTCTGACCATATTAGGATCGTAACTACTGGCAACTTTAACGAATGAGGCCATGAAAATGACTCTATCGTTATACATACATTTCCACTGCCTTCGAGAGAGGAATCCACAAACTGGAAATTTCTGGTCCATTGTCGAGTTGAATAACTCAAAGCCAAGTGAAGTCATATCCTTTCAACTTAATTAAGGCGCAAATTTGTCTCCCATTATTGGCACAAACCCCAAGATAAGGCCATTCGGGAATAAAACTTAAGACTTTCCGACATTATAGATCGCGGCAAATTGTTTTATGAGATTGCACAAAAGATTTTGTCAGCTTTTCTCACAGCTAAAAACTATTGAATCCAATGTAACTTGAAACTATATTTAATAGGTTCAAAAACAATTATTTTTGAGGATGAGACTCATGCTCTACTTTTTTTCCATACAAGAAAATCGAGATTCAATTAAACAAACGTGCAATTTGAAAATAGCAGTAACATATACGTGAACTCATGATAATATTATGGGAAAACATCTTTAGGAGTTTAGAATCCTTTTTCCTTTTTAGTAGCCCTTTTTGACAACATCTTATCTAACCAAATTACCTTTGTTTCTCCGAATCGTCGCAATATTTTTTGAGGGCTTTTGTCGGAATTCACTTTTTTCCTCAAATGGTCGTAACGCTTTTTTCGGACAATTTCTTCGAATTTACTTTTATCCTCAAATGGCCGTGATACTATTTACGGGAATTTTTTGCGGAAGACCTCTCCGAAAGATATTTTCAGTAGTTATACCACAAGTGCTTCAAAATTATTTGATATTTTTCTCAAACTTCATTGCCGAGCACCGATTATGTCAAATTTTTCCGCATAATTTTACATAACCGTTCCTAGGCAGAGAAGCTTAAGGAAAATATCCGATTACTTTTGAAGCACGAGTGGTATTTGATGGATTATTTTTTCCACTCGGACTTCGGCCAATCAGAGTGTACCAAACAGCATCTGGATACACTTTTCAATCGCGTTTAATATCATATAAATCATATAAAAAATGTATTTATTTACAAAATGATGCTCGGCTATTATTTAAAATTCAAATTATATTTAACATTATCACTTGTTGGCTGTTGCCAAGTCCTACTACCGCATAATAAATTCTTTGCTGAGTGCATGTGGAAAATCAGTTGGAAGCACAAGCAGAGATTTAAAGAGTTATCTCGCACGGCCCTAGCGTTGTGCTCTTTCGTTCAACGCCTCAACCCTTTGCGTGGAATGCTCGAGATATAGAGAACGAGTGAGCGAGGCAGAAAACGAGGAGGTCCGCGTGGTATCTGACCGTGGCAACAGCTTCGCCGCTCTCGTTCTCCCGACTGTACGTAACCGGGAATTTATCGGAGTTGCAATTTTACGAGATACGTCTGGCCGCCCTTAAAAGTGAGACAGTCCAAACGCGGAAGAGACAAATCGGGTTACCGGGACGAAAACGACACCGTGATAAATGCATGTAGCTCTACATCGTTACATTTTCATGATCGCGGTTAATGTAACGCGCACTAAAAGTTACGCGCAGTTACCAAAGAGTTCAAACTCTAAAAGGAAAACGTCAATGAATAAATAATTATTCGGGCATGTCATTTGCCATTTAGAGGCAATTACTGCTCAACTCCTTTGACGGTAATTTTTTTTAAATAAATGGTTTTTCTGAATAAAAAAAGGGAAAATTAAGTTTTTTTTAGAAATTCAATGTTTTCATTTTTAGGTGTTAATATTTTGGAAAAAGTAAAGGTGGAAAGGCTTTTCAATGAAATTCCACTGCTCGTCGAATTTGTTCAATTTTTATTTTTTAATTCAAAAGATATCATCTAAAATAAGTATTTTCTAGCTACATTTTCTTCTAAATGGATATTCTAGGAATTATGACAAGTCAATGAATAATGAATTATACCGGAATATTTGCCCTTTCAAGAGACCTTTGTGAGGGTCGCAAGGATATGAGCAATGACCTGGAACGTTTAAGAACTCAATTATTTGTTGACGAGCCTCACGAGCTTTTTATTCGAGGGTTTTACAGTCATAGATGAATGATGATTACTATTAATTTGATAATTATTTCTATCGCAGGATATAATTGAACTAACATGAAATTATTCAAAATTGAGGAGGATTATATTTTTATTTAAATTCGCATGTAAAATTATCTGATATGGACGCATGGAAAAGTTTATGACGACATTGAAGCCAGTAGCTAATTTCTCAATAATGTCCAATGCTTAATCAAAAATGATAATTAAATTTATCATTATATTATCACATGATAGAATACAATTAAAATTAAATGCTTAAAAATTGAAGTGAAGTATATTTTCATCTAAATTCATCTACACGATTAAAAGAGTCGAATTCCAAAAGTGTGGTAAACATAATTGAAAATACGGACAAAATTAGAGTGCTAGGCCCAACATGAACACGTGAAAAAGTCTATGATAATATCTTCGACGACATGGAATGTAGCTAATTTCTCAATAATACCCAACACCTGATAAATAACTATAATTCAATGTAATATTATTATAATTGTTATATGATCGAATTGAACTAAAACGAAATGGTTTAAAATTGAGGTGAAAGAAAGAGGCGGATCCCAAAAGTGTGATGAATATTGTTGAAAAGAAGGACAATGTAAGAGTACTAGGCCCAATATGAACACGTGGAAAAGTCTATGACAATATCTTCGACGACATGGAATGTAGCTAATTTCTCAATAATATCCAACACCTGATAAATAATTATAATTCAATGTAATATTATATAAACGGTGAATATTGTTGAAAAAGAGGGAAAAATTAGAGTTTCACCGTGTGGATGCGTGGAGAAGTCTATAACGATACCCTCGACGACATTGGATGGTCAATGAATTATCCTCATGGCAGAATAACCCAGGGAGTAGGTGTGTTGCTGGTGGCCGTCATGGAGCAACAGTGTGTAGAGGCATTCACCGTCGCTTCACGGCTCGTCGAACAAAATTACCAGGAGTATAGGCATCGGCGTGGTTGGACGCGCGCTACCCCGTAGGGATCGCCAAGCGGGGCGTACTGTAGAACCGTAACGCAAGCACATGCGGTATATCCAACCCGATGAATTAACAATGAATTACCCTCTAACTTACGTTCGAGCGAGCCATTTCTCCGCGTGGCAATATCGTAATATACGATATGGTGGCTGCGCATTGACTCGACTGATATTGAAAAAGAAATTATAAATAAACAATCTATCATTCCGAGAGAAAGGACTCGGGTATATTCGTTTTTTCCCGACTACGCTAAAAAATATGACATTCCATGCCTGGAACGCCGGTGAAAAGTTGTTTATTTTTTACCGGCGGGACGAAAAGTCACGCGGCGGCCAGAAAATCCTGGAGCAGGGAGAAACGCTCTGCAACAAGGAGACAAGTAATTTTTTGTGTGGCACTGAAAACCGTATTGCAGATGGGCACTCTAAAAATGAGCCATTCTTCCTCTCTTATTGCAAGAACGGAATGCTGTCTTTTTCAGCGAAATCGAGAAAGAAAATCGTATGCAATACGCCAGGGTGCGTGATTGTCACCTCCAGTGATTTGTATTCGAAAAAAAAATATTTATGTCAATTCTTCGAGACCTTCCAAGTAGTTAAATGTGCCCCATTCTCCCCTACTCCCCACAACCCTGCAAGAGTTTTCAGATATCTCGTTGCAAAGAATTTACTTCAACGAGCATTCACAATCTTAACTGTTTAAACCGCGCATATAAGAGCTACTAAGAATTATTATCCAAATCGAGTGATTTGTATTAAATCAAAAAAGATTTATGTCAATTTTTCGAGAACTTCCAAGAGGTTCAACGTGTTCCACTCTCCCCTACTCCCTACAACCCTGCAAGACTTTTCAGATATCTCGATGCAAAGAATTTTCTTCAACGAGCATTCACAATCTTAACTGTTTAAACGGCGCATATGAGAGCCACTAAGAATTATTATCCAAATCGAGTGATTTCTATTCGAAAAAAAAAAAAAGACGATTTATGTCAATTCTTCGAGACCTTCCAAGTGGTTCAATGTGCCCCACTCTCCCCTACTCCCCACAACCCTGCAAGACTTTTCAGATATCTCGATGCAAAGAATTTTCTTCAACGAGCATTCACAATCTTAACTGTTTAAACGGCGCATATGAGAGCCACTAAGAATTATTATCCAAATCAAGTGATTTCTATTCGAAAAAAAAATATTTATGTCCATTCTTCGAGACCTTCCAAGTGGTTAAATGTGCCCCACTCTCCCCTACTCCCCACAACCCTGCAAGACTTTTCAGATATCTCGATGCAAAGAATTTTTTTCAACGAGCATTCACAATCTTAACTGTTTAAACCGCGCATGTAAGAGCTACTAAGAATTATTATCCAAATCGAGTGATTTGTATTAAAAAAAAAAAAAGATTTATGTCAATTCTTCGAGAACTTCCAAGAGGTTCAATGTGCTCCACTCTCCTCTACTCCCCACAACCCTGCAAGAATTTTCAGATATCTTGTTGCAAAGAATTTTCTTCAACGAGTATTCACAATCTTAACTGTTTAAACCGCATATATAAGAGTCACTAAGAATTATTATCCAACTACTGTGTCTTCTCAAACACCCACAAATTCCCCAAGGCGGCATTAATCAATGAGCAATTAAGCAGCAAAAAAGAAATTCCCCCTAATTTACAATCCTGCCAAGAATTAATCTTCTTTCACGACTTGCCAACTGCAGAATAGCTCTGGAGGAGGCAAACTTTTTGTTGAATTTTTGGAGTTTGAAGATTCCGAGGGAATGAGAAATTGCGAGACGGCATACGTAAGGGAATGCAGAACTCTCGGCATTCGGTATTTATGCGTTTTTCGAGGGGTGGAGAGACTCGTTACAAGCGACTCAACATGCTGATGCAAAGCGCTGCTGTACTGGCTAAGATACTGTGAGACACAGCCGAATATCGTCTCGTAGCTGTGCTCTTCCAAAAATCCCAATGGGGTCGCTCGCCCTTGCAATAGCTTCACGCATTGCACGCTTACGTCACTCTCGTCGTTATGTAGAAATACGCAACGCTCTCTTATTCGCGTGTATTTTGTAGTCATAGTTTAACCGAGGACTAAAATACATAGTTATATATATGGGAAATTCCATACCAACTTGACTTGGGTCTGACCCTCGGCCTCTCAGATTTAATCCCCGATTATATTATGTTATTGTTCCATCTCTAAGAAACAATTAAAATTTTCATTAGATCTTGTTTAAATAAGTTATGTACTTACGATTATTTATACCGAATATATTGCGGGTCATAATGTAAAAATCTGACTAAATTCCCATAAATCCTTTACCAAATATCGATATTTCTAAGCTTGGATCCAAAGTCTCCTGAACCTAACTTCTATTTTTTAACAATTTTTTTTAACAAAAAATGAAAAAACTTCAATGCGCAAGAATCCATCCACTATAGGCGTTTGCTTGAACATTTATATAGATGTCAGGAGTTCGTTTTGTTTTAAAGATTTTTTCAAAGCGATTTAAAAAAATAAAAATATGTAATAAAAAATATGATTAAAAAATCGCCTAGGTCGAGGCTCAGAACCAGATCTAGTTGGTATGGAATGCCCCATATACTTAGTGTGTGCATCTGTGGTTGCACAATTGAAGGGTAGCCTCCGAGGCACCTCCATTTAACGGGTGACTCACGACGACGACATTCGCGAAGGTACAGACACTCCGATGCGTAAAAACGTGGAGTTTGTTAGTTCGCTTGTAACGCGAGTTGAATGATTCACAGGAATTTCAAATATTCTTGAATACACACTGCTTTCAGGAATTCTCTCGGAAAAGTGATGGAAAGAGATATAAATAAGTATCAGACGCATGGTGAGATCGGTTCGCCCCTTAAGGGGATGCTGCGGTAGATTTTTATAGGCGATTTCGTAGTATACACTGTTCATCGTAAATATGCTACAAATAGACTTGAAATTCTGCAGGGATGTAATAAAAACCTTCATGTTTCGGCGTCCGGTCTGATTTGACATATCTGAACACCAGAAACGTTGATATTTTACCACAATGGATTTTTTGACATCTCAAGCGGCCATATTGGGTTGTCAGAAGTTCAGTAATATACATATTTTTTCAGTTGTTGTATGTCTTGAATAGTAATTCGACCGGACGCCGAAGCATGAATGCTTTTATTACATCCCTGCAGAATTTCAAGTATATTTGTAGCATATTCACGATAAATGGTGTATACGACGAATCGCTTAATTATCTCCAGCATCCACCCTTTAGGTAATATGAAACAGTAAAAAAAAATTACGATTTTTTCGGCAGTCTGAAAATCTCTATTTACAATAAAAATTCTATCACTGAGAAAAAAAAATACAAAATACATACATTCATTGACCCAACCACTTCGAATAATAGCCTCAACTATCCAATGATTGTGGCTACTATTCGAATCTTCGGCAGCACAATATGAGATATAACCGGTATAACCTTACTTTTTTCATACCACTGCAATTAATAATGATGTCCAAAATATTAATAATGGCATTTGCAATTAAGTGTAGTAACTGCTTCCAAAACTTGTTACAGTAGATCTCTGTTTTTTCAGTGTTCGATGTTGAATTTTATCTATCGGTCCTAAAATGCACTCTTCGACAAGTACACTGTCGAATGATATCAAATGCTAAAATTTGTTCACCGCTTTAATCTGAAACTGTGATAAGTGAAGTATTTTACTTATAATAGGAATTTTCATTTCAGGACCAGGCAGAATCTTCCTTCGAAGAAAATTAGATGCTTGCAAAAACTGCTTGCTGCGTAGTGGTTCAACTGGAACTCTACGACAAGTTAAAAATGAAAAATATATTCGCACAGTTGACTGAAACAAATATAAAACCCACTTAAGAAATCGTTTTACTTTTTATTCTTGCGTCAACAGTACTATATTTTACATCAAATTTGATAAATCAAAGAATCGACACTTATGCGTGTTTTTTCTACATAACCTCCAAAATGCATTATGCAAGGGAGCCGGTATTAGAGCCCTTAACCACTCGAATAGTTGTATCAGCCATTCAAATAGGTGAGGTGGCAATGTACATGGTTGCCGCAATTGATAGGGCTCCTACTGATAAGGCTTCGTTCGTGCAACCATTACTATTTGGTTGTCATAAATAAGCCGAATTATTGGTGAATTAGGAAATGTGGTTGGTTGTGTCAACCAATATGTTGGTTGGCCCAAATAATTTTTTTTCCTCAGTGTATATAGGCGCCGTTTTGGGTTTAACAATAAGAATTTATGATATAAATGCTGGTTTTAGTTAAACAATGATACATTTTAGGCGATAACTCCCGGAGATATTAATCGCGCCCCAGGAAAATCCGTTTATCCGACGTAGAATAAAAGTGTATTACGTATAACATATGAACAATGGCCCGAGGTAGTCAAAGTCATCCGAAATCCCGGTTTAAACGTGGGTCAGACGGAAGCAGCGAAAAAGCGTAAGAGCCGCAGGGACAAATGGGTGGGCTTAGTGTGTGATGGATAAAAATAAAAAGAAAAGGGAATAGCGTCGGTTGATGAGGGTAAAAGATCGACTAAGGCACCGGGAATCCGTGGTAACGGCCTCGATACGCCCCTGGCCGGGTCCAACTTGTCTCAGATGTGTCTCTTGGACTGCCCCGCTTCGCTCGGACGCGTCTACCTTCGAATTCGTCTCGTTGGTTCATCACCTTCTGCACTCTGAAAGCTCTGGCTTTCCCCCTTCTTTCTCTTTTCGCTTGGCTATATATCCCTTCCTCTAGCCTGGTAGTCTCTTCGTTCGGTTCAACTGTCCAAGTGTCTCGTCTTCCTCAGCTCCGATCTAGCTGTCTTTCTCTCTGTGTCGACTCTCCGTCTTCTCACTGCACCGAGGTCAAGGTCGCTTGATCCTACTTCCGTCTCTCAAAGGCTCGTCGAGCAACGAAATAGACGGTCCGTGGGTTTTCCACCACACCGATGAAGACCACAATCCCCCGGAGTTAGTTTCGGATGCAAGACTCATGCAACCATCGACCAAGGCACCGTCACCAGTTACAGGAATTATGAGAACCAGATGCTCGCACTTAGCAGAGAATGTCGCGAGGAAATTTCAAGGGAATCGGCGGTATACTGTTTTTCTTTTTTTTCTTTTTTTTTCTTTCAATTTTGTTTATTTGGACGTTGCGTTGAATGACTACGTCCGTTCCAATTAGCCCAGGGCATCAACAGCTCAGTTGTCCTCTTTTTTGTTTCAGATAAACACTTATGAGGACGTCGGAAACATTGATGTAATGCCTTCGGTATTTTTGTTTCTGTGACGAAGGCTGATGATAAAAGAGTTGGAGCTGGGGCGAAGAGGATTTGCGGATTAATGAAAGCCGCACGATTGGATCATGACGACCTACCTGGATTTTAGGTCAAGGTCCGTCAGTCGGCGGCTCGAGCTACTATTCCTGTTCTAACGTCCCGTGGGACGTGGAACGATTGTTTCTAGACGTATCAGATCGCACAGCAGTAAAACTTTTGTGAAACTTTAACAGGAAAACTGTTTGCCAATCAGCGCTAATTGCGAGATCAAGATTCTTAATTTGTACTTAAAAGCTTACCGTTAACAATCCAGATAGCGATTTTTTTAGACTGCCGGCTTGTTAACAAGAATTTATATGAGATAACGTATTTGATCAGATTTTTTATAGCAATTGTCTCTCCACGTTGTAACTTAAATGCATATATTAAAGTGTAATAAAGTAAAATGACAATAGCACTTGTTGGTGCCGCTTCCAGTCCATGTTCCAAGTAACAGGTCATCTACAAAAATCCGTGTAGAATATCTTTTACGTTGTTTTTGGTATCAGCTGTCTTTTCCGTGTCTTTAGGAAACAAGACCACAAAAATTGACAAAACTACCGTTCCTCTTTTTTGAGGGTTTCCTTAAGCCTCCTACACTTTTTCTCCTGTCCCAACATCTCAATCCTCAAAACTTCAACAGTCGCCATCCCAGATAACACATTTTCATCAGGCGTCCACAGTAAAAGCTTGTACTTTAAGCGGCAATTTCCCTTTGACGATATAGCGCCCTAAATCATCCTTGGAATTAACCTCTCTAGCAGCGATGATGGGTTTGACGTTTACGCACGCGTTTACAGTCACGTTTACGTCTCGTGCAGCCGCCACTTCTTCTGTATATCCATTTCTACGAGACATATTGTAAACGGGGTCGCAGAAAGTTCGTTGGACGTTTAACGTTGATGCATCGTCGGAGGTTGGCTCGATTCTTGTTAGCAATTGGGCTGTAATATCTTTGCTCATCGTCCAGGCACTCGGGCGTCTCTTAGGACCGAGTCACGAAAATTCTGTGGCCAGTTCACAGAAGCTATCAGCGGGAAACGCTTGTGCTTCCACTCTTCTGTTTCTATCCCAACGGTGTCTGTAAATAGAGGGCTCAAGAGCATCGGCAGCGAGCTGGCCAGAGGCATGAAATGCAATAAAACTTATCTGCGGCACGTTGGGTGTCGGTGGCTCTCAGTGAGGCTCCGTCCCGAGCCTCTTTTCGCATCAACTTGCTGATGCTGAAGTGGCTCGGTCGTTTGTGCTTGCTATTCCAAGAGCCGCAGGCCACGGGGCACTTTTCGATGAGCCAGGAGGAATAAAGATGCCGAAAACATCTTTTATATCGCGAATGAACGAGATTGGAAGGGAGTAACGATACAATTTCGCTGGTTGTGTTAGAACTTTCTCGTGTTCTTTGAAAGGGTATAAGAGAAAGTTCCACTTCTTCCGAGCCTGGGAATATTGCCTCCAAGCTTGTGGTAACCCAATAGTAAATAATTTGATACCAAGAAACGAGCCGATATTGGAAAGTTATGATACTTTGAGCAAGTTTTTTTTTTATGAAGAACCACACTTTTCAGACTCTTGCAATAATGCTAAGCAGGATGTCGGATGCACTTGGCAGGAAAATCTTTAATTCTTTTGTCAATTACGACATGAATTCTTTAATTGAAAGGCAACGGATTGAGTATTGAATATAAAGATTGCTTGAATTTTATGGTAAAATTATTGCCTATAGGAAAAAGTGATTTCCTTTTGATTTCCGTTAATTTGGAATGGGAGAATGTTTCACTTTTCACTATCGAGATTTGTTTTAACTCTCCAAATTCAAAAATTCTGGATTAAATAAAAAAAAAAAAGGTTTTAATTCTTCTAATGAAGTTGACTGGCCACCCTTAATCATCGTAATTTCTCCTGTATAGACTCTACATTATTTCTTCTCATATTTTCTTTAATTTTCTTTAACCTCGCAGACGAAATCCATAGTTCGTCATTGTCATATATTGGCAACAATTTTTTTATATTGAAACCACAATTAGAAAAGCTCCAAATAAGATTTTTTCTGAATGGAAATTGGGGAGGTGGACGATATTTGATTTTCATCTGGTCTGATTTTCAGCCTCTTCCATCATCGTCAATTCTCCTGTAGCTCTGCTGAATCTTTGATGGATCATCAATTATTCATTTAGAAGTGACATGAACGATTCGAGTCCGTTTACTTTTTTACCAACGTTGTCATTCCATAACGACATTAGCAAAAACTTGAGTTTTATGATGTATACATGGAGAGAAAAGTTGTCGGATACTCGGGACCCTCGTTAAACGAGGAAAATGAATTGGATGCTCCTCGACCCCTCAACAACGAGGAGAACGACAACGTTGAACTTGTACCTAGGAGTTAAGGACCAAAAGAGCCGAAGGGAGAAGTTTCTGTGAGGGAAGTAAGTGGGGCGGCTCGGATTATACTCTCGCGTCTCCACTTGCACATCGCGATAAAAAAAAAGAGACACAACCGTTTTCATATACGAAGCATTCTCTGTCAGTTCAGCCACTTTTTTCTCACTATCTCGGATCCGTCCCATAATTGGTCAAATCAAAGTACAACTACAAAGCACTCTATGTGCATTTTTTCAGATTTTTTAATCCATTATTCAAGAAAATCCCGATTTTTTTAAATGAACGTATTTCGGAAACTTGAAAATATTGAAGAAAAAATGTGTCTACATGAAAGTTGTAATTTTGTGTTAGCTTTTGAATGGAATATTGAACTGATTTTTCACCGAGGGGCGGAGAATTTTTGTTTTTGAAAAAAGGATGTTTTGTTTTGGCTGAGAAAATGGCAGATTTTCCCTCGATGACTGTCGATATCGCAAAAAATCACCAGAATGGCACGAAACGAAGTTCCAAGATAACAAAAGTTACACTGCGGAACAACAATAACCAGGGTAACAGATACAAACTATATCGTACGAAATCGATCTTATTTTAGTGTTATTTAATTTTTAACCCTGCAACCTTGATCAGTTTCACTCTGGTGACTGTATTCAACTACATCGATAAACTACATAATAATGCAGAAATAGTCTGTAAATTTCCCAGACAAAAAAATATCCGTTTTGGAATGAAAAAAGATTTCCACGGTTTTTTTTTCAATCTGTGTTACCAAAATATGAAAATTATGGTGAATATTGCATGCAAAAACTACCAAAAACTACAACTTTCATGTGGAAACATTTTATTTTCAGTAATTTCAATATTCCGAGGAAAAATATGTTCATTAATACTTTTTTAACAAAATTGTTACAAAACTAATACAATAAAAAATGTATATTAATCGGTTGATACATTTCTTGAATATTAATAAATCGAAACATTATTAAACTTGTTGAGGGCGGTTCCTCTATAATTGACCGAAAACTACACTAAGTACAGGAATTAATTGGGGATGAACAACAAGACGTAATAAGATGGTTTTTTTTAAATCTCTATTTATGCTTCAGGTGTAATTTAAAAAAAATTCAATTTATACAAAATGGCGTCCAAGATGGCGGCTGATATATGAAGTGCCCTCCGGATCCATGCAAAGCTGCGTGCATTCCTCACTCCTCAATTTTCAATCTAGAATCACGAAACAAGTTTCATTTTAAAACTGAATAAGTACAGAATATAATAAACCTAAAAAATCGAAAAAATATTGAAAAATGACAAAATGGCGGACATGTGAACTTGAAAGTTCGTTTTTTGGATGTTTTTTTTACTCACATGTCCGTCATTTTGTCATTTTTCAATATTTTTTCGATTTTTTAGGTTTATTATATTCTGTACTTATTCAGTTTTAAAATGAAACTTGTTTCATGATTCTAGATTGAAAATCGACGAGTGAGGAATGCACGCTGTTTTGCATGGAACCGGAGGGCACTTCGTGTATCAGCCGCCATCTTGGACGCCATTTTGAAAAAAAAAAAATTTATTACAATTGAAGCATAAATAAAGATTTCAACAAAAAAACCAGCTTATTACGTCTTGTTGTTCATCCACAATTAATTCCTTAACTTAGTGTGATTTGTCGGTCAATTATAGAGGAACCTCCCCTTAATAATTTTTTTTTGTAGCGGGGCTGTGATGAAATGCCTTATATATTTCTTGTACAACAGAAGCCGGAAGCTATGAGGATGGCCGAAACGACACATAAAAGAGGCTTCTTGTAGCAAGACTTTGTAACACAAACAGCTCTTAGAAACAAGAAAAACTATATCTTGTGTCCTTATGCAACGTTACGCATGTTTGCTTCCACTTTGGTAAAATACAGAAAAGATAAGTCAGAATAAGTCTGACAGCTGAATATAAATCGAGTAGAACAAAGTTTTATTTGTCGAATCAATTGTTCTTGCTCGCAGGGCAAAGTTTTTGAATGAAAATATCGAAGAACGCGTGTAGGTGCCATACTGTTTTTGAATGAAAATATCGAAGAACGCGTGTAGGTGCCATACTGTTTTTGGATTATTGTATTTATGAAATTTATGTGATTTTTTCCATATTCATTCCACATTTCTGTTTCTATCCTCTACATTCTTTTCAGCTGACAATTCCATAGAAGAACAAAAACAAAGGTAAAAACGTCGTCACTTTGTGTTTTGTCGCAATAAGAATTGTATGAAATGAAAGTTAAAGTCTAGACAAAATAAAAATTAAAGAGATGGAGTTGTTTACATTGACATGATTTTACTTTGATTTCGATTCTATAAAGTATTAAACATTCATGAGAATTTACATTTCTCTTGGATAATAGTTACTTTTGCTTCCTCAGGAAGCTTTGTGATAGTAAAATTTTTTTTTTTTTAAGATTTTCATGTCAGTGTGTTCAGAATGTTCCAAAACGTCGAGAAAACACATTTAGAAAAAATGTCTGTCCGTATGTGTGTGTGTGTGTACAGATCATTAATCCTTTATAACTCAAAAACCGTTTGAGATATCAAACTAAAATTTTTACCACATGTTGAAGGGTTGAATTCCCTTAATTGGTTCAATTTTAAGCAAAATCTATGAAGTCATTTGTTTTTTTACAGCATTTTAAATTTTTCCGAAATTCTCTGTACGCTCTCTAATTCTCATATTTCTTGAGATTTTTGGCTGACAGTTGGTAAAGAGTTGAACTATCGAGGTCCAAAGATCGGTACTAAATGTGGGGAAAATCGGTACAGCGGTTCAAATTTTATGCGATTTTAAATTTTTTCGAAATTCTCTGGACGCTCTCTTACTTTTACATTGTTTGAGATATCAACCTTCAATTTAGAGCGAACATTGTTTATCATTGAAAAAAGTTTGGTATTGAATTTGGGGTCAATCCGTCGAGCCGTTCAAATTTTATTGTATCATTTTACATTTTTCGAAAAAAATTTGTTTTTGCTCCAAAGTCCGTAAATATTGGCAGATCGAGTTGAAATTTCGACCAAACATATGTTTTTACTTTGCAACTCAACGCCACATGACAAAAAGTTATTTTTAAAAAGGCAATAGATTATATGTGGCGTAAATTTGTTCGATTCACCGATTGAGCGATCGATTGAGTCGATTCACAAACCAAACTAATGAATGACAAAACAAAGCTTCTTGAGGAAGCCAAAAGTGATAAATGTAATTTGATACAATCCGAGTAGAATACACTGCGACAAAAGGAAGAGAGGAAGCAATATGCCAATGTAGTTGGCAGCATTTTTTCTACAAATCAGCCTTTTCATTCTTTCAAAATTATTCAAGCTAAAAGGCGAGCACAAAAACCAGAACACAGATTTCGTTATCACGTTGTATTTATTCTCAATGATGATTGTATGAAATAAAAGGTGACGTTGTTATTTTATTCTCATTCCGAAAAGTGATTGATATTTATGATGAATTATATTTTGCTCGGATAATGGTAACTTCTCAAGAATTCATCATTTTCATTTTCTGAAAATTGCCTAAGCTAAGGATCGTCCAGAAAATCCAAAAAAAGGGTGAACATTTCGTTGCCACGTTTTATTTAGAAGGTGAATTTTGAAAGGTGACGTCTAGACGAAATCGGCGTGAACAGGGTGACGCTTAAGTGAGATATACATTAGGTATAGTGAAAGCTGTACTATGTACACAGAGTTAAGGCCGTTTTTCGTGGGCGTCAGTGCTCCCGGAATTGAAGCGTTCAAACTCCTCGGACGGTTCAACGTTTGACGTCAATACCAAGAAAACTCAACGAATCTCTATGACTCCTTTGCTCGTCCGCTTCCACGATGTTTGTCTTAGCCCCGGTGAGGTTATTAATATCCACCAAAAATGATTATTAATGAATAATTTTGAGATATATTTAGCGATGGACCTACGAAATAGACTTCTCTGTGTACCTATCGTCTCGAGAGGATAATATGCGCTTTTCCGATAGAATCAAAGGGGCAAACTATTTTCTGATAAGCTGCAGTTGAGCAAATTGAAGTAGAGAAGAGCTTGTGGAAGCTCGAGGGAGCAGCACGTGCGACGCAGAGGCTATCGGAAGGTGCGTCGCAGGGACATTCAAGTGCTTCAAGGATCGAAGGTCTCATCGATTTCTGATACCAACCATAATACTCTTACGATGCTCACGATTCATCGCAAGTTATCTTCCACTACGCGAAACGGTACTTCATTTTTCTTTCCAGTCTCGGTTTTGCTATTGCTATTTATTATCGAATCTTGTCCATCAGAAATTTATCTGGGAGCCGACATATACTTAGTTTTCTATTGTCTATAATTGATGTATATTCATAGAAATTATAGAAATTAGTTTTTGTTATGGGATATGGAAATTTAAGCTTTTGTCATTTTTTATACGATACGGTAAATGTTGATCCTTTAAGCGCTGGAATTTCGTTGGCTTTGTGAACCTTCGACATTCCAGGTAGGGTGATAAAGGGTTCCAAAGTCAAAAAGTGGTTTAATTGCCAATGTTGCATTTTCGGTATATTTAATGAATAGCTCTTTTTACAAATATCTTTTTAGCTTAAATACATGAGTTATGGAAAAAATTTGAATATAAAGGCTTTGCATTAAGAATTCTTCAATTTTTGATTTAATAATTTTTATTTAATAAAGAATAAATGTTTATTTACTAATAATGATGGTTGATTTATTTTCAAGTATCGTTATTTAACATAGAATTTAATTATCTTTATTCGGAATATTTCAAGTGAAAAGTGAAGCATTTTTTCAGTGTCATGTAGCCTTGTCGTCAAATTAATAGAATTAATTACTGGAATAGAAATATCAACAACGCAGCTTAAAAAAAAGGTCCATTGGTGATTCCTCAAATTATCATCGACGGAAATATTAATCATAGAATGAAATTTGATGGCTGCTAATAGAGTATTATACACAAATAGTCCCATAAATCAACACATTGTATTTGACATGCAAATTTACAAATCTGAAGTGTCTTGGTGACTGATAGTCTCGAAAATATTATCGATTACAATTCCCATATAAACAATCAAGTAATTCGACTCGATGAAAATTCGTTTCTGTTAACACCACGTAACAGCTGTTAATTCTGTGTTGTTCGTTTCATCAATTCTGGCGTTCAAATGTCGACTCATCGTTTGCTTAATTTTTCTTTCGTCGAGCTCGTATCGTAAACTGAAAAAGTTTCGAGACACGTGTCGATGCCAACCGAGACCTTTTGCCGTTTATTTATCCCACGAATTCTGCATGGAAATAAGAACTCTGCTTTCCTCTAGCATGTCTAGGCACTGCCAACGTCCCCTCCGACATATATGTACATGTACATGTACAATTTATTTGACGTTTGACGCGCTAACGCCCAGAGTCGATTCCAATCTACCGCCGCCTTGGAAAGCTGCGTGGACCGAGCGCTGCTCTCTCAAATCGCAGCATCCGTAAAACCCGGGAGAAGGAACGACGAGTAGCAAGCACGCGAGAAGCTTGCGCCTTCACGAGACGGGATTTATTTACTCTCGTAGCTCGCCGCGCTCTATCTGGGTCGTGGCACCGGCGTAGCAGCTTCAACCATACTATAGTGTGGCTTATCCACACGCGTTACGAAATTCTTAAGGGATCATCACAGTGTAATCGAAAAAACCTGATTTTCATAATTTTCTTTTTTCTTTCGATGATTACGTGAGGGTAATCGGTCTGATTTTTTATGTCAAATCAAAGTACTCAAAAAGAACGGATAATCAATTTTTCAACGTCTATTTTTTGTTCTTTAGTACTTTTTCAAATATTTTCCTTTATCGCTTGAAAATGTTTTCTAAATAAAAGACGTGTATTTAAAACGAAATTTGTAAAGCGATTATTAATCAGTATGAAAGACGCTATCGTGCGAATCAGATTTTTTTAAAATCAGGATTTACAAAAGTGTCGACTTCAGCCATTTGTTATGATCATTTTTCATTAAAATAAATATGAGGAGTTAAAAAATTAAAAAATCACCTTCCATAGCACGATAATGAATGGCATGAAGAATGTTGATTCCAAATTCCAGAGATAACTCGAAAATTTTTCCATAGGGAGTACACAGCGTTGGGAAAACGACGTTTCAAGAAAAACGGGTTGAAATTTCACCAAGTCTTTTTCCTATTACCAAAAATTCATCAGCGCGCTCATAATGGTTAATACTATCGCATAATACAATGATAAAAAAATCGATTTTTTGAAAATTTTACGCTGTGATGATCTCTTAAGCGTTCGGCCAGAAAATCACAAGACAAAAAAAAATGAAATTTAGAGTTCGAAAGAAAAGAAGATGATATCAAGAAGTGTATGGAGATCTAGAAACCTTGAAGGCAAGGTTATTACCCGGAGGCTACATATCCTCCTTTCATCTCCCATTTTGTTCTCCGCGTATTCCCTCGAGACACGAGAAATTCTCGTTTACGAATCAATCACAAAATGAATACATTTTCAGTCTATGAGAGAGAGAGAGAGAGAGAGAGAGAGAGAGAGAGAGAGAAAGAGAAAAAATTGACATCAATCGGGAGAGAGCGAGTGAAAGAGATACACGGGAGCTAACACATTTTTAGATCAAGGTCGGGCGCATGTATGCAAAGGCAACGCTGCGGCCTGAGTGAGTGAGTGATTGAGCGTGGAAAGGGGAAAGGAACTCGTAAATCCAAACAATGTTTTCTCTTCCTTTGCTTAATATTTCTCTGGACAGTTTCACTCCTTGCATATCTATCCGAAAATCAGTATATTCCAATATCGTTTTGGAAACTTATGATTTTCCATGTAGAAATATATTATTGATATCCGTTATATACTTCGTATATAGTTTCATTTACATGAAATTTTTTTAAATATAATTTTTAAGATTTATCAACTTACACTAGAGCGAGAAGTGCGTGCGAAAAGGAAACACTAGTACGAGAAATGCGTACGAGAAGAAAGCATTAGTGCGAGAATTTCATATGAGAAGAAACTGCGAAAGTGCACGCAAAAAAAGGCACTAGTGAGAGAAGAGGATGCCAAAAAAAAGTGTAGTGCCGGTATCCCGTGCGAAAAGAAAGTATTAGTGCGAGAAATGCGTACGAGAAAGAGCATTAGTGCGAGAAATACGCTTGAAATGAAAGCACTAGTGCGAGAAGTGCGTACGAGAAGAAAGCAATCACCTGATTTTATTGTGGCCTCTCTTACATGGCACAAAACGTTCCAGTAAACACAAAAATCAGTTTTGTTCGTATGTTACAATTTCCTACTCAGCTGCTGAGTGTATATAACACCAGCGTTATATAACAGTTACATTGCATTATATATTACTGCACTGAGAAAAATTTATGGCGACAGCAACAAAACAAAGTATTGCTGCGTCTATATTTCTTTTTATAAGCATGAATTTACTTACATAACCAATGCGTATTAGTCTAGCAACAATATCGTTTTGCTGGCATTGTATTCGTTACTATATCTATGCGATGGAGTACTCAGAACCGTATGCTTTAGTTACTGGAGAAATTTAGTTAGTCGGGTGCTGTAAGAATCCCAGTATAGCTGTGGGAGCAATACGCGCCGGTGCAGGAGCTACACGCTCAATTGGAAGAGCGATGCGCGTACGCTAGAAACGTCGGTGGCGACGACTGGCAAGACCCGCGCAGCTCGATCGTGACGCTGGCTATCCTTCATAACCTCAACATTTTTTCGATCGCTGGAAGTTAGCCATCGTTCAGTTCCTACAGCTATACCGTTTCGCTTCTGCAAGCGGACGACATAAAGCGGAAGGGTTCAGCTGTTGGAACTGGGCAGTTACACTGCTGTGCCGACAGACTTGAAAATAGTTCTAGCAGTCAGATATTCGGTCGGCAGAGCCGTAAATTTTTCTCAGTGTGAGTAGGAAATTGTAATATAGCAGCAACGAAACCGATTTTTGTGTTTACTGGGGTGTTAGGCACAACAAGACGAGACGATACCAACTAGATTTCCCATCAATCGCTTTCAGCTGTAGATAGACCGACAGAGAGACAGTGGGGCGTGGGTTGGGAAGGGAAATGATTTTTTTTCACCGCAATCAATGTTCGTAATGTGGAGAAGTTACAACGACGAGCGTACGGGCGATCACCCTTGGCAACCGGAGGTAGTTCTATATCTAGTACTACGTCTCTCCACTCAGATATGCTTCCATCCATCCCGTTCTCTCGGTTTGATGGCACGAGCAAGGTCACGCGACGGAATAGGTGGAGACTGGAGGTCGTGCCTCGGTACATCTAGGATTGATGGTGCGCCGCTCTTTCTGGCTGTTCTTTTTCTCGTCTACATTTCTCATCCCTCGTTCACCCGTTCGATAGTGAATATCGAGCACACGAAGGTACAGGGAAGCATCGCACAAGCGAGGGGAAGAGTTGAGCCTTCTACTCTGCGTAGAAAACGTGGCGTAACGCCTGACTAACCAACGACAAGAATACAGAAAAAATAGCGATATGAGAAGCTTTTCAGCGAACATCCTCCGTTTTCTCAAATTTTCATAAGTGAGTTTCACGTAATGAAACAATGGAGTCAAGTGGTGAGCCTTGAGCCGAACAAACAATGCTGTCTGCGAAGATAGCGTTAGTGAAATGGCGATGATGGAACAATAAAGATTTCATATAAAGTCACATGTGTTATAGTTATTAAAAAAAAAAAAAAAAATCATCGTCTGGGATAAATTGACAGTCTCGGGTCGAATTGCATGTAAACCAAAGTGTCTTACGAATCCGCGTAGTTTCCTAGACGGAGAGAATGATTAGGGAAAAATATCGGAAAGACACATCGTTGGTTACGCCATCCAATGAAAATCACAAAAATTCATAAGTATTTGTAACGTATACTCTTGTCTACGATGTTTTTGTCAACTACGATGATTCTCGACAAAATTAATCATGGGGAACACGAACTTGAGCGCCATGTGATGTAAATTATGAACATTTATAAAAATTTTCACGAAATATGCAGAACTTTTGATAAAATTTCTAGTTAAATTGAAAATATGCCAATGTTAGTTCTCGATTACCATAGAACTTGATGTTTTAATCACCATAGTGGCGATGACCTGGGAAAAATTACCGCTATGGTCATTTTTCCCAGATTGCCTTTGTTATTTTTCCTGCTGCAGTGTTTTTTTGCACGTGTCAAATGCGTTACCTTTACCTAAGTACAGATGTAAGAATAACACATTTTGATTGTGACAAAAGTGGGCACAAAGAAAAAATCCAACTATACATTTTGCGGTCGAAATGCCATAATATTTCTAACTCGATACTGACCCAACAAATCAGATTGAAACTATGCTCGCAAGTTCAGCAGATATTGGCTTTGAATCGGTCATGACGTCTGTTAATATTGCTGAAGATATTAGAATTATTGAACCGGTAGTTTAATAGAAATTTACTCAAAATGCTCTAAAAGATGTACATTTTAGTCTGCGAGAATATAAATTTTCCACAAAATTACATCATCAGTCGATTTGTAGTTATTGCGATTATTGAAGATATTATGAATCGACATTGGAAAGAATTGACAAAAAATGTCACGAAGCCTTCATTATTCCAGTACCACGATTTATTTCGATTTTTTCGAATCATTTAATCATTTATAATTACAACGAACATATATATTTTGTAACGATCGAGATTTTAAAAATTACCGCATAATATTCTCGAGTACTCCCATGAAATTAGTAAAAAAATGTTAAAAACCATCATATGGAATAGAATTGTTGATTGCGACAAAATGGGATGAGAACCATTGGAGTTTCGCCTCTTTTGGGTACCTTCGAAGAGGGCCATTATTGTCGACACACGAAATGGCTGCTTCGTCATCGTTTTTTAGCTATTTGACACGTGTACTCGATCGATCTCTTTTTAAGAAGGAAAACGTCAAGACGGTTGTCACAGTTGTAGGAACGTGACTCGAGTGAAACGAGCGTTAACAATAATCGGTTAAGTGCAAAACGGTTCAGCATCGGTTCGTAATTGTTCGGAGAGAGACGAAACGAATTGGTGGGATAGGGTCGAATGGTACTCACCACTGTCGGCGTATGTCTCCGAGCCGTAACCATCCTGCAGACCGCTTGCCCAAGTACCCTCGTACCTCGCAGTCGACGTGGTCGATTGTCTGACGCCGTAACGACCCTTGAATCCCAGAGTCCATTCCCCACGGTAGAGCCAACGGCCCCTTGTCTCCATGCCCAGACCGTGTCGTTTTCCATTTTGCCATTGTCCCTCGTAAGCCGAACCACTGTCAATATTCGTAAGAAAGTGTGATTCAGCTGCCTTTTTTATTGGTACGAAGATATTTCCAGGTATGGCGAACATTTCCGTGAATTACTTTTTCATGAAAATACCCGATAGGATTGTCAATGTTTCGGGTCCGAACGAATTTTCAGATTGTTCCTCACATCGTATGAGCATAAATAAAACTCCACTTAAAATATGAATTTTTTGTTTTTACATTTAGTTTTGATGATAGAGGGCTCGATTCTGTCATTTAAAATACAAGGGATTTTACTCCTTTGTTCAATTTTTTTTTTTTCGGACCGCTATATTTTTATCTAAAATTCCGTAACTTCGGGATATATATGATGTGTATGTTACAAGGTGGAGAAAAATTTGTGAGGCTCCTCAGAAATAATTAACCCATTGAACTGCATCTAATTTTAATACCGTTTGTCATTCGCCACAATATATTTTTTCAAAATTCGTAATATTCCAATACATTTCAAATGGATTGTTGTAAAATAACCGAACTTCCGATTCCAAAAAATCCCAACTCATCCTGTTTTAATGATAGAAAATCTGTCGAGAAAAATCTGACATCGAAATTGGAAGCCTCATTACAATTCACTCGCACTCAGAAAAATCGTAATCCTACAGTCAATTACAAACTGACAACAGTTAATTTTTAGTCCATGCAACTATTTTCATAGTTACGGCAACTATTTAATCGTTATCATAACTATATGGTCGTCGTAGCCAACCACGAAAAATGATTCTCACGAATCAAAAATAAAACGTTGTCACTTTAAAGTTAGTAATACCATAATTATTTCTCAGTGTTAAAACGTAGCATTGCATAAATCGATTTTTTTATTTATGGTATTAGTAACTTTAAAGTATCACTTTAATAATTATCTTTCAGTGCTAAAACGTAGCATTGCAAAAATCGATTTATTTATTTATCACTTTAAAGTTACTAATACCATAATTATCTCTCAGTGCTAAAACGTGGCATTGTGTAAATCGATATGTCTTTACAAGATTGTTATGAGCCTCAAATATTCAAAGAGCTGTCCTATCATTTTTTAAAATTTATCATATCCTCGGTCGACAGATCATATGGGTGCTAAAATAATACTATCTGGACAACCAGTTGATAGTCCGGTGATTAGTGGAACAGTCATTAGATCGTTAAATAAGTTCAATAGGTTCAATGAATAATTCTAACGATTTTTTTTTCATATTTGTTCGGTAATATTCAACATCGTTATTCCATGAATTTTTCTCCGTGTATTTCAGTGTTGACAATAGACTTTATCGAATAATTTCGGATAAAAATAAACCGTGATGGTTTTTAATCGCTGGAATCAAGAAAATTTAGCACACGGAAGCAGCGGATATTTATACAAGATTTGCCTTCACCGTTTGTAACTGATATGCAGTCGCGCACGTAGGATCGATGAGAATAATAAAAATAGAGATTCGGGATAACTTCACAACTAAAAATATCAAAGATGGTGACCAGCGAAGCCTAAATAGTGCGATAAAGATGGAAGCGACGATAGGGTCGAACAAGAAACACGAGTGTGGAGGTCGTAAAATTTAGCTAAACGGGAATTCACCAGCGTCTGGGGATTCTCGGCTAACGAGTGGACTTCTCTAGTTCGCGTGACGCGATAACGTCTCGTCCTCTTCGGCATAGTCATTGTTTCGACCCCATCATATATACAACGCACGAGCTTTCGATGTTTCTGTGTCACGAGCGCAGAAACCTGCCACAATTTCTCCATTATCATGACCCGATATTGTTATAAAACTACATCGTTCATACGCCTGAAGTCTGCTTCTACAGTTCGCCTCCTAAAAACGTATACTGTCCTGCTTAATCGGATAAAACACGCGTCTAACTTTTTTTTCAACCTTCGATGAATGATAACGTTGGTTAAAAAAATTCCACTGTATATGTTAGATGTACCAGTTGTAGACAACGCCTAAGCACCATTTTTTTAACATTAATGGCCTTTAATTCGGTAAATAACATATTGAGTGACTTAAATTTTTCATCACGCTCACACGGTAGCAGAATTTCAGACTTCAATAAAGAGAAAGTATAAAATTTGTCATTTTATGAGTTGTGGTAATAGTACGAATAAATAAACGTGTAATGCTAATCGACCGGTAAATTTGATCCACATGCAAGATGCTAGACTCATGGCTCATTTATGTTAGAAGAGTTACCTTCATTAGTCAGGGTGTGGGTGGATATGACATGAATTTTTTATGTACAAATATATTAAGCGGAATTTATATGTAAATGCGTTGACGTTGTAAAAGCGCTAATGTTCCCTGATGGGCAGTAGTTACAATAATCATGACCTAGAATATCCGTCGATAAAGGGACTTCGCGTGTATAGTTCATAGCGTCTTTAAGGTCCCAAAAATAATCAGGGCGTGGGCGAAAATTTAGGATAATTATAAATGTTTAAATAAAAAACAAAGCTTCCTCTACATTCATAGAAATGCTGGTAGTACATTTAGCTATACATTTTAATAGTATTAATTTTTAGTTTATGCAACTATTTTCATAGTTACGATCATTATGGAAATAATTATGGCAACTATTTCTATTCAATAATTTCTCGTACAAATAAAACATGAATAGTTGTCTCTTCATAGTATCTATCATCTTATACAGTTAGTAATACCATAATTTCCTTTCAGTGTATGAGGAAGCAAGAATTTTTTCAAGGACTAAGAATAATTTGGTTCTTGAAGATAGTCTTTAAGGAATCTCAGAGTAATCGGAGATATTTGAGTAAAAATGGATCCCCTGAAGGGTTAAGGTCAACTGCAAGGAGCTTCAGAATGATCAAGGTTTCTGAGATGGCTTCGTATAATCCTGACGTACAAGGGCTTCAAAGTACTCAAGATATTTAGGGCTAAAAAGGGAGCCACCCAAGAAACCTAGAATAATTTGCAAAAGTTATTAAATAGGTAAATAGGTGAATAAATTCAGACAAAATTTATCTATGGGAATCCGAAATTCAACACGTTAATTAATTAAAAAAAAAAAACATTAGGCGCTGTTCATAAATTTGGTACAAAATCTGGTGACGTAATTTTTTACTGTTTTCGCTAGAATACCGACCAACAAAATCAGTCACGACCCGGTCCCAGCTTCTAAAAAGCCAAGTGAACTATTTTTCATTTTATTATAAAAAATATTAATTATATATTCATAACCATTATTATGCATATAATGTCTTCCCTTTTTTATAGAATCCAATCTTCCCATGAAAAAGAATGGCTACCATAAATCCCTACAAATCGACGTTAAAAAAAATCTAACATTCCTAATAAAAAAAAAAAAAAACAAAAACAAAAACAAAAACACACACATAATTAAAATAACGAGTAACACGTATACGCTAATATTTGTAGGCGGTGATTAAAATTATATAGTCCGCACATATACATCGACGATATATTTTTCATGCTATTTCCCGCGCATAATATCAGCATAACAAAACCCACCATTAATATTAAACGCAGCGCGTCGATGATGCTCAAAGTGCATGCAGACGGATTGCCTCGTTACAAATTTCCGGAGTTTCTTTCTCGCTTTCGGGATTCCGAGCGGGGCTGCGCAGCCTGTGTATATAGGCCGAGGGGGAACACGCGTTTCGACCTCGGAATTTTAATAGTTCAGAATGCATCCCCACCCTGAAGAGCACCAGCGAGGAAACGAACGTTTTCAATCTCCCATTCCTCTTGTGTATGCCGATCCCGGACAAGCTTCCGGTAGCCAGCAGAACAGACCACAGGGATAGCCCCCCACCCCCTTTGCCCTCCCCGCCCCGCCCTCCGACGCTCGGTTTGCCGATGCTTCTACGGCTAATGCCGTGCGGTCGGGCACACTAGCAGTCCCAGTGACCCGGACGCGTTGTCCTTGCACTTAGTGACCTACTTTCAGGATCGCAAGCTGCCCTATCGTCAGTCGAGCTTTTGTCCCCTCTCCCCTCACCGTCGCTCGCTCTCCGCTCGTTGTTTATATAGACCGCACACCTCTTGCGCCAGGATATGTGTCAAGGTCGGTAGCTCCAGCTTCTCTGTTTTCTAGATTATACAAAACGTGGCTATGTAGACCCTACAGCTGTCCCTGCAGCTGTCGCTCCTGGCTCTACAGTCACTGAGAGGCGTTGGGGGGATAATTTTCTTTTTTGTAACTCATGCACATAAAGTCGCACAATACGTGCCTGCAAAGCGTGCGTAAGATGGCGCATTATGCTGACATAAACGTAGATAATTTTTACGTACGCCATCTGGTGCGTAAAGTTATCTCGAATTCTTTAGACAACAGGCACGAAGATGTGCGACAGTATGTTGTCATTCGTTACAAAAAATAGTATATGTGACACTTGTACGACGAAGCGGCCATTCCTCGGAGGTTAAGAAGCGGTGCACTCGCCTTCTCTTGCGCTGCAAAAAATCGCCTCGTGTCGTTGTAGCACTCGACTTGGCGCGTGCGCGGCTTTCTAACCTCCGTGCGATAATGGCCGCTTTATCGTACTAGTATCACAATATACTATTTTTTTCCATTTAATGTGAGTTGACTAATGTATCATAGGTGTTTTATGGAGTCTTGAGGCTGCAGTGAGTTTTAATTCGCTTTTGCATTTTTATGTATTACGTGATTGGTTGCAATTTGTATACTTCGTTTTTTTTAGGTGGCCGGTTGTGAATTATATATATATATATATATATATTTACATTGTTAGATATTTTCGCGACTAATTTTAACTTTTTGCGATTTAAACCTTAGCTATGTAGTCACTGAAGGGATTTGGGTGGATAATTCTTTTTGCATATAATGTGAGTTGATTAATGTATGATAGGTGTTTTATCGAATCTCGAGAGTGCTACAAGTTTTAATACGCTTTTGCATTTATACGTACTACGTGATTGGTTGCAATTTGTATACTTAATTTTTTTAGGTAATCGGTCGTAAATTGTACATTTTTTTTTTACATTATTAGGTATTTTGGGGACTAATTTCAATTTTTTGCGATTTTAACCTTGGCCATATACTCACTGAAGGGCTTCGTGTAGATAATTTCTTTTTTATATTTAATGTGGGGTGACTACTGTTATTTAGGGTTTTAATTAACTCTCTGAGTTGCAGCAGGTTTTAATACGCTTTTGCATTTTGATGTACTAACTGATTGCTTGCATCTTGCATGTTTAATTAAATTTTTTTAGTTTATGTGTTTGTTAAATTGTATGTAGTGTGTTGCTTTTTTTGCTCATACATTTTTACAATTTTGAGGGTTATTTTTTATTTGATATTTAATTAATGATTTGATATGAAGATATGTTATGCAATTTTCTATTTTGTCTCTGAGGATTATGATACAAAATATATGAGAAGGGCATATTAATTGATCCTTTAGTTTTTGCAGACTGTATGAATTTGTGTATTTTTCTACTTTGCGGAATTGTTTGGATATTTCGTATCCAATTATATCTTCGTATTTACACTACTTTTTGTACCATGAATATAACTATCGATTATTTCTACAGATAATATACTTTTAGCACCCATATGATCCTTCGATTAAAGATGGTAACTTAGAAAGCAAATATAAAAATGCCTATCCGAAGATTTCAAGCTCATATCCATCTTGTAAAAAAAAATTCGATCAATACCGTGAGGTGTTTTTGAATAGGTTCTAATGAGGCTTCTTATTTCTATGTCAGATTTATTACAATAAGTTTTCTATCACTATTTATCGTTATAAACTAATCAGCCCTCGAATTCGATTCGAAATGTATTGAAATATTGCAAAAAATTTCATTGTAAATGTTACCAAAGCAAATAAAAAAATCCTTCATTCGAAATTTTATGAAATACTATTAAATTGATGAGACTTTTTATATCACAGGTAATTCTTGTATAAATTCCAAATTATTGGCAATTTTCGATCTTCAGCAATATTATCTGCTATACGCTGTTTTGGCTATACAGCGAGCATTGATACAAAATACAATATTTTATGCGCTATAAATATAATAAATAAAATGAATAACTTCATTAAGAGGTTCCGAAGAAAGTCTACCGGTCTATGAGAATTTTCTTCTAGGTCGAATAAAAGCGGAAAAGGATAAAATGTTCTTTCGGACAATTGTTTCCTGGGCGAATAAAAGAGAAAAGAGAAAAGGGAAAAAAGAAAAAGCTCACCTCGGCCACGTGTAGACGCCGGAGACCTCGAATCCGTATTGCCAGCTTCCGGAGTAAGCGCCCTGACCCTTGGGTCCAGTGCAAACACCGTGTCCGTGTGCCTTTCCGTCCTCCCATCCCCCGCAGTAGGTTCCACCGTCGTCAAAGTCGAATCTGCCTCCGTTGACCTGAGGCCGCGCGCCGCCGCTGCCGCCGCTTGCCGTTCCGGTGGCGCCCTGTTGGCCAGGACTCGTGCCGCTCGACGAGGGCGGCAACTGTGCGCCACCGGCTAACCCGTTAGGTGCACCGGACGAGCTCGGCTGTCCCGTTTGACCTTGCTGCTGTTGTTGCTGCATCCTCCAAACCGGTTGTTGGAGTTCTCGTGTCTCCTCTACGTGCGACCAGCACACTTCCCTCAAGCCTCCTCTTGGATTATTCCCGCCCGTCAGCAGGAATTCTCCGCCGCTCTTATTCCCACTCGGCGTCTGTCCGTCATTATTATTCTTTCCACGCGGCGGCCAATCGGTGACGGGCTTCGGTCACGGGCCTCTCAGCAACTCCGAATTCCTGAACAACATTTTTTCAACGATACTCTCAAGTTTCAACCTTTTCTTTTCGTCCAATTCTTTTGTTTCATCGATTTTTCGGGCTTTGAGCTCATGAATGGTCGACTTTTTTTCCGGATTACGCGATCGCTCCATGAGACTCGTATTATAGTAGGGATATCGATTTTCTGGGTAGAAGTTGGTTGAAAGACGGAGCAAGACGGAGTTGAAAGTAAATTTTTAAGTTATGGCCAACTATTCTCAGCGTCTCTCTCTATCGATATTCTATCTCTCGCTTATGCGTATGTTTTATATTGTCTTGAGGGTAAAATAACAACGAAGAGAAATGTTTTTTTTTTTAATGCTATGTGTATTTACACAGGTACTATAATATTGTAATTACTGTTAAAAAAATATTCATATACATTTGTAGCATGGATAAAAGAAGCTTTTTTTCAGAGGCTCGAGTGTATTAAATTTGATATGCAAATGTATATCATAACTAGGGAATTTGAAATAAAAATTGGTAATTCAATTTAATTTGATTTAAATTTGGATTTGTAATTTGTACGCTCGTGTATTAAATTTAATATATTAGCTCATGGACAAAATTTCTGGTAATGTTAAAATATTCAACAATGTGAAATTATGTCGCCACACTGAGAAGTTCGGTTAGGGCTACCAAAAACTTATTAACAAATGTGACCAAGAAATTTTGGTAGTGACCACCAAGTCATTGATTATATGACATAACCAAGGATTTGTAAAGACAACCAAGTATTTAGTACATCTAACCAATAATGTGGTTGCACCTACAGAATTTTATTGGGAGCATTTTTAATTAAGATCTTTGTAAGTTCAGTCAAGACTTTTTATCATGTACCTGTCAGCAAATTTTGTGCAAGGATTTTTATCCACAATTTAGGATTAATTCCAATGAAGATGATGAAAGTTATGCGCGGAAAAATTCGTGGACAGCTGACTAGCAACAATTTCCTTTTCAGGTTATATCGTAAGTTTTTATTAGATAATTTTTTAACGATAATTATCAATTTGTCCTTCGGTAATTTACCGTGGCTCAGTCTTATTTGTGATCGGATTTTTATTAATTCGTTTAATATTTTTGATGAATTCACATAATATTTTTGTTGTTGTGTCCATCATTTAGATAAAGATTAACCAGAGAAAATAAATAATAAAAATGGTTGAAAAATCATATTTCATTACAAAAAGTACTGTAACTTCGCATCATAACTGTCCATCAAAAATTATATGCCAGTTTCTACACCAAAGTTTTTCAGTACTGGTGTATTACAATTTTTTTCCTCTCCTGTTAATCAATACATCAAACCTTGCATAAACCATTGGGAAAGCTCAGTTCTTTATTTCTCGGTATTTAACGCAGTGACTACGTTATTAATTCCAATCTTCTCTTAATCCTTTAACTACAAACGTAGCATATTGGTTACATCTTAAAAATAGCTATTACCATTTTTTGAAAATTCGGCTGCAAAAATTCTATCAAAAATTAACAATTACTAGAATTCCATTAAAAGCCACATTTTTATATCATTCAAAAAAAGTGCTTTTTCTCGATTTTTTGGATTCCCGAAAATATAGGGTATTAAAAAATTCATTTTTCCACTACCACGTAATTTTAATCGTTTTCAAAAAATTATGTCCAAAAAATTTTTAATATTTTTTTCAACCTTGAGGTGTTAAGTTTAAATATTTGTGCAAGCTCCTTTTTTAGTTACTATGGAATGAACAATTAAAGAAAAATTAAACGTATTCGCTGGAAAAAAAAATCCTCAACTCGACCCCCTTAATCCCGCCGGGTCTTGTGCTCGAGAACAGGGCAACATCGCGTTACAGCAGCAGATGAGAATTCACGCGACGTGCGTTTACCCGTTTCTCGCCCGTCGACGTGGCTCTCGTTCACGTATAAATCGGCCAGCTACACTCTCGTTCGTTTTCACCGTGCGCGCCGTTCGGAAATAACCGGCCTTCGCCCTCGTGAAAGATAGAGAGTGAGTGAGACAGCGACAGTGGTCGTCGTCGTCGACTTCGTTGTCGTCGAAGCAACGAAGCAAAAGAGGAGCAAGAATCACAGCAATAAGTAGAGTTCCTTTCGCACAATTGAGGGCGTGAAAAAAAATTGCAATTAAAAAAAAAAAGAAAAAACAATTAATGGTGTTGAAAAGTTTGTAGGTATTCAGTGTGAACTATTGAGGCCAAGGTCCGCACCAAAAGGTAAATTAATTCACAACGATCGTCGTGGTAATAAAAAAAGTTGACATCACACACGTTTTTTTAAATAATTAGAGACCAATCAACACTCGGTTTTAGGAAGAGAGAGAGAGAGAGAGAGAGAGCCACGTCACGCACGAGATTCCCGAACGTCCTGCGGGACACGATCTACTTTCGAACACCCTTAAAAATAGACGTCGTCGACCGCGTTTGAAAGATAGAGAGAAAGAGAGATATATAGAGAGAGAGAGAGACAGAGCGCCACACACGCGAGATCCGGAATCTCGGACCGGGTTCGAGAGCTCAAAGCCACCGCACACTTTCATCCCGAAAACTTTTTTTCATTTTATATATCACACTGGGCCGTTTTTAAAAGAATCATATCTATGACACTTTCGAAGAATAATCGATGATTCATTGCATATGAAAATTTTTGATCTTCGTGGTTATTCCCAGATTATCTCATTCCCAGGTCACGAGTCACCTTCGATCAACCATGTACGTATATTTATTTTTATTTTTATTTTATTCACTTCCTGTTTTTTTAAAATTATCTGTTATATTTATTATGTTGCGATTTTTACCAGTCGATTACTTCACTTATTTTCGCGTCGTATTTTTTTTTTTTTTTCGAGATTGAAAACAACTTTATACACGATAAATATATATATATATATATATATTTAAACGCATAAATACACACATATATATATATATAATATAGTAAATATGTAAGGTAAATATAAAAATAAAACTGTCCCCGAGATTGTTGGAGAGACTTCTCGGGGCGCGTCCGTGCCACGCCACGGCCCTGACGCGAAAAAAGCTCCCGTTCGAGTTTTCGTCTTCGTGGTTGTCGTCGACGTCGACGTCGTCGTCGTCGTCTTCCCCGTGAACCGCCGCACGCGCCCGCCCGCCCGAAAACCGCGAATCGCGAGGCTCGCGCCCCACTCGATTCGTGTAGGTGGAGGTACGTCGATTACGTGCCAGTTGCTCACGATATATACATACGCGTGTATTGTACACGCTATATATAGGTACCACAGCTACATATTTATCTGTGTATCGGTTCTTTTATCTTTGTGTAACGAGGAACCGTGAGAAACACGCAACGAATCCGCGTTGAGCTTAAGGGTATAGCGGTTATTTTTTTAAAGGGGGGCGGGGGCGTAGGGAGGTCGCTAGATAAATATCGGTGATATTCATTGATATCGTGTTTGGCTACTGGTGTTACATAAAAAATATACATTGTTGGCCCCTTAAACAAACAACTTTTTTAGCTGGGTGACAAAAGTCCTCTATTCTCGGCCACTTGCGTCAATTACTTTCTCATCAGAATTGTAACCACTCATTAATTTCCAATTTCCTCTATTCGCTTATTTTCTATATAAATAAGTTGATATTGATTATTGTTTCGGAATGCACGATATTCGTTGAAAAATGTACGAATATTTGAGTTGGAATAAATAAAAATGTTTTATGCAGGTTCGTTGAACAAAGTCTATTAAAAATGAACATTTTTAACCATTATTTTTTTATTCATTGATGCGTTATTATCTTATAGTTTGAATCAAAGCAAGTTTTATATAAATTTGTGGGAAAACTATTTAAATTCAAGCTCCTCTCTATGATGTCCAAAACATTAAGAAAACTGATCTAATATAGCCAAGATTTGAGTGGATGTGTCTGCGTGTGCGTGTGCGAAAATTAGAATAAAATGTGTATAACGTTCTGTATACATTTGAAATACAATTTTATGTATTTTGGGTAATTTCTATTTGTTTAGAATGTTATCAAAAAATGTTGTATTATAATCCCCGTTCCACATTTATCATTATTTTTTTCCAATTGTTATATAACAATAAAAATCCTGCATAGATATCGAATTCTTCAAATTTCTATGTATATCATCATAAAAGATAAAAAAAGATTCCCTTGTTTCTAGAATGTCAATTTCTTCAATTATAATTGTTCCGTTTCTGAATGTTGAATCTTGGCGATTTTGCATAAATTTATTTCTTCAAAATTCACCATACGTTGTCGGAATATATGCAAACACGCTTCAATACACTTTTATGCATCGTCATCTGTGCATCCAAGTCGGTCTGCAATTCACGCATGCTTTCCGACCAACACATGCACCGATTTATGCATGAATGTATGTATTTGTTGGGTCTGTGGAGTTTCTCCGCTTTTCGTGCTTCGCTTTACTGCATGCATGCAATTGTGTTTATGTCTGACGCCGCGAGAGCGATGAGTGCTTAGTGCACCCGTGCATTCCCACTCCCTTCGTTTTTACACAGGCTACAGTATTGTCTTGCATCTCGGCCGCTGACAAATCCGCGTTTGGAACCTGCCTCTCTGTTTATTCCACACGTGTTTGCGTGTATTCAGATCCCACAAAACTCATACGAACATTAGTGTGATAAAAAAAATACTTTACATTTATACAAAGTTGCTCATTCGCCCTTAATATTTCTTGCTAAATTGGATTTTTTTTACCTATCACTTTTTTCTCAAAAAACAGTGTTGGCCGTAATGTAAAAATTTGATAAATTTCTCGAAAATTTCATAACATACAAATTACCGACGTCACGATTTATTCATTTTTAATTTCATATTTTTGGATTTTCAGTCAATTTTACATATGAGTCGAAACAATTTTGAAAGCTCCTATGGAATGTTCAAAAAACTTTAACCACAACATCACTTAATTTCGATACCACGATATTTCCCAAAACAAACAACACTATTACACATTCAAATTTTGTACAGTGGCTTAATCATTTCATAGAAGGTCCAACATTTTTTTTTCTACTTAGTCAGATTAATGTCACTTGTATCCCGAAGTTACAGATTTTTTTTGGCAACAGTACAAAATAAAACGTAGGTATATTGAAATCCCATGTATGTTAAATGACAAAATTGAAGCCTTTATCAGGGTTAAATTTTTTTTTTTCAATTTCATATTTGTGCAATCTCAAAATTCTGGACCTCAAAAATAACAACCACCCATATATTTACTTATATGCATATATACGTTTTCACCACCCTAGTACGTATGTATATATATATATACACGTTGCGTAGGTTCCGGCCACGGGTCCGCTGGTCTTACGCGTGCGGCGGGCGAAGCGGACGCGAGGAGGTGGCTACCGGGTAGACGAAAGCTACCGGCGAGAAGTTCGTGCTACTACCGCCGAAGATCGCGCGGCTAACGGCGCAACGACGCCGTTACGCAACGCTTCTATAAGCATCCGTGATCTGCTCGGAATGTGGCCCCACGTCCGCAATGGCAGCGGCAAAAGTAAGTTAGCTCTCGAGAAGAAGCGACGAGGGATAGAAAGCTCGATGAAAATCGAATCGATCTCCGCGCCCCCCTCTCGCGTTTCCAGCCATTAGCAGGATGGTCGTAGCGCTCTCTCTCCTCACGGCGGAGACGCTATGGTTTCGCGACTTTCCCGCAGCACCATTCTTACACCGCTAATCACAGATGTCACGTGGTCTCGTGAACCGTGGAGTGGGAGGATCAGAGATCAAGAGACTTTCCGACGAATTTTCCACGGTGACGGCTTTTATCGACGTCACTTTTTCGTGGGAAATATTCCGGTTTTTTTCCCAATTTTATAATGTTTTCTTTTTTGCTTTTTTTTCAAATATGTAAGTAGTGCAAATATGGAAATTGAAATTGTTATCGTTTTATCAAATTATTATACGTTTGCAACAAATTTTTTAAAAGTGAAATTCAATTCTTGACGATTTTAAATATGTACTTTTTTTTTGGAGCATTTATTAAATTCCCGTTTTTGGAAATTCGTTGAGGTTGTTTTTATGAAACTATGATTTAGTGATTGTGGAATTTTTTATGTATTAAATTGAACTTTTCTATGGATATTTAAAAAAATGTTTAACTAAAGATTTTTTTAATCATATGGATTCGGAAAAACAAATTTTGTTCGAAATTTTGTAAATTTCGTCCTCATTTATCAATATTATCAACTTTTTCACTTATTTTTTTTTTATGGATTTTTTAATTTCATTAATAATTATAATTCTGAAGTATCCTTGATGGTGGTGATTTTAAAACACTGTTTTGGAAATCGACGATCCGTTTAATAAAAATATAGAACGACAACAATTAATCAGCTGTCGTTGATCTTAGTTGTTGTTGGTTGAAAAGTATCCTTAATCCTTTAATAATTGATGAATATCAATGTCAAGCAACAGGAAATTTTCCTCGATAAATGTGTATATGTATGTACAGAAAGGAGTCGAGTCAGCTGCCTAATTATTCATCACCCAACCTTCTGTCCTTTATTCAATCTTCCGAAACTTGATGTTACTAAAAGTTCCATCGTGAGAATTTATGACTTAAGACAGGAGACAACAGTACGACGATAGGGTAGTCTGAATTTCAGAACCAGAAGAACAAAAAAACAAAGTCTTAACAAAGTGTCCCCTACACAAGCCTCAGAAATGCTAATGATATTCCACTAATTAATTATAATTGATTCCTTTCTCGAGGACATTTATAGGGTGCATATTGTTACCGTCCAAAGACTTCAAAAACTTTCAAAGAAAAGAGTTCGTTCGTCGTTGATCAAAATTTGTTCAACTAAAATATTTAAGGAATCGCAAACTTGCTCACATATTTCTAATGAATCTCATTTTCCTTAACGAGCTTCACATTTCTGAAAAATTATACAAAAATATTAACTGTCATTCACATGTAAATAAATTACAATTTACAAATCGATTTTGGCTTTCTTATACACGACGAAAACGGCGCTCGTGGAATCAGTAATATATTTTATACTTTTTAAAATTATGCTATAATTATAGGAATAAGTCGAAAACAGATAGTAATTATTACTATACAGCATCGTAATAATGACGAGATAAGTTTTTCAAAATGATGTTGTTCGAAAATATATCCGTACCTATGTGTGTATTTGTAAGCTGCAGGGCTTCAAAATTTCAATTACCTATAACTTAAGACATTTTTATTTTACAGCTTTTTAAATTTTTTTCAAAAAAGGACGTGCGCGCTCTAGCTGTTGAAAAATCAGCGATATTTAGCTAAATAATTCGTCATAAGAGCAGGTACTCATAATGTTTGATATTGAATTTGACCGAAATCGAAAACGCAATGGGGATTTCATGAAATTTTGAAATTTTCGAAAATTCACGTTGTTGTTCTAACTTTGAAAAAACCCAAGACAATAAGTAAACATTTTATACATAAAATGAGTACTGTTTTGCGACAATTAGTACATACTTTCGTCATAACCTGCAACATGTTTGAAATTTCTCAGAATTGTAACTTCTAGAAAAAAATGATGTTATTGCATTAACTTTAGCAAGACAAAAAATAGCAAAGTCAAATTTTATACATGATATCACTACCATCCAGTAATTTTTAAATTCAAAATTGTCCCTTTTATAATAAAATAAACCGCAGAGTAGAACTTTGCAAATTGCTTCCTTATTATTTTTGGCTTCTTCCAAAGTTTCCTCTACGAGGAAGCCAAAGTTGATTAATATACTTCCTCATAGAGGTAGCTTTGTAAAAAGTGAAAAAAGGGAGAGAACCATTTGCACAGTTCTACTTTGCAGCTTGGATTAAGAATATCGTTTGCTGGAGAGTGTCCCATATGTATGACAATAATATAACAATAAGACAATATGATGATAAGAATGTAAAAAAATTTGTTTCCGGCTTCGGTGAGCTGACGATTAAGTAGAGTAAGCCTCGCTTGGTCAGACACGCGAGTTACCGAGTAGAATTTGGTCAGCAGAAAAGAGAATCCGTTAAAGACACACCTCGAAGCGGGCGTCGTCTTGATAGCTCGGCTTGGTGCTCTAGGCTCTAACCGGCGAGGAGAAGTCGCGGAAAAGCTGAGCTACAGAGGTACAGAAGCATCGAAGCATCGCGGAGCTAGCTAGCTACTGAGGCTAGCTCTCTAGCTCGCTAGGGCTTCTATTTTTATCATGGGGTAGCGAATTGTTCCACGAGGCGGGCAGCAGCACTCGCACAAGCAGCAACCAGTGAGGACCGCAGCCGCGCGTTCGTCAATGCGACGACCGGGTTCAAACCATTTATAAATAGTAAGAAGTACGAGAGTGAGAGTCGAGGAAAATCGGCGAGAATGCCGGATAAACGACATTGCTGCTGACGACGCTCTGCCATTGCAAGCTCATTCGTTCCCGACTGACCAGAAAGTAGTCCGCTCGCATTCGGGGAGCAAACCGATCGATCCATCGATTTTCCTTAATACCAGCAGTCTCACCCCAGAAAATGAGCAAACAAAAAAGCCAATGGAACTAACTGCGAAGGGCTGACCGGTATTCGGATGCACGATACACGTATTTCGAAACTGTTACATTTTTTTTCCTTGCCTTCGTCGAGATATTCATTGTTTTTAGCGTTTTGTAATATTATGATTTTTGTGATTTTCAAAGAATGGCCCATGGAAATAATGAATTCAAAGAAACGTATGTTAAAATTGTTGAAATATAATTGGCATATAAATAAATGATGATTGATTTTTCGATTCTCCTTAAACGAGTCTCGCCCCAGAAAGTGAGCAAACAAAAAAGACAGTGGAACTGAATGTGACCGACTGACCGGAATTCGGATGCACCATGCACTTTTCTATTTCGACGTTGAAATATACATTTTTTCCTTGGCTTCATCGGAATATTGAATTTTTTCTTGGCATTTGCTAATATGATGATTTTTGTGATTTTTTAAAAATGGCACGTAGAAATAATTGATTAAAAAAATGTATGTTAAAATTGTTTTAATATAATTTGCATATAAATAAATTATGATTGATTTTAAATGAACACTATAATTACATTTTTTGTAACTGCTCAATTTAAATCAATGTGACATTATGTAGAGGATGTTTTGTCATATTTAATGCAATATTATAGGTTGAAGATTTTATGCTATTAAGTTTTTGGATTTTTATAATCTCTCGTTTATAAAGTTTGTGTTATAATAATCATATATTTATTTAATTCCTTAATCACCATAAATATGTATAACTGCCCATAAATGTTCGAGTCTTTTACCAGTAAAGATCAATATCATATAGAGAAGGTATAAAAAGAATTTATCAACCTTGTATATATTGTTATTATGCACAAACATAGCCAAGGTTGTTTGTTGTTAGCACAAACCCCACGGTACCCCCTTCAGGGTTAATTTAAAAATCAGTAACACCATCCTGACGGTTAAAAATAATAAAGAAATTGATATCCATTTTTAAAAAGCTTAAGGGGTTAATTAATTTTATTTAAGATTATACGAAAATGCCTGATTTTAATAAAACTGTAAGGGTGCCCATTTCACGCTAAGTATATTAATATAAATGCTGATCGCATTTATATCAAGTGTTTGTATAAATGTGAGAATGCTTGGCATACGCAATCTCAACCAAGAGTTGTCTCCTATTAAAATTAAAATATGTTGTACGAGAGAAAAGTAGCAAATTAAATCGATGGCATTATGGAAATTATAAACATGCGATTCCAATAATAATAATGTAAAAAAGTGTTTATATTGTACTATTTATTCAGGTTTCAGATTCCTCATCGTTTCAGTCAATGTTACTATATTTTTTATATTTCGACAGATCGAATAAGACATCGATCACTAAAATTTGTTACCCGTTTGGTCTGAAAGCTACGACAAGTTACCGATTTTTCTTTTCACCTCACACCATTGTACTGCACCGTAGGACTTCCCGAAATTGCAGAATTATGATGATTGGTATGAACTTAATGGAGTTTAAACTTAAGATTTCTCAGACGAAAGTACAAGGTTTTATTTCTTGTTACGTTTTTTACGTAACTCGGTCCCCTTAATTCAATGACGTTTTTTTAATACTAGACCCTTTCGATAAATCAGACAAAATGTTAAGTCTTGCTGATTGGTATTATAATGGTCGCCATGAATTTAATGAGGTTCAAATGTAAGATTTTTGAAAAGAAAGGTTTCACCTATAACATTTTGTTCTCTATTCCTTTTTTAGGTGACTCGTTTCCCTTTTCAAGGAAGTTTTTTTAAATAGTTTAAACCCGTTTGATGAATGAGACAAAATTTAAAGTCATGCTGATAAGAATTATAATGCTCAGTATGCCCCTAATGAGGTTCAAATATAAGATTTTTCAAAAGAAAGGGTGCATCTACAAACATGTTTTTCTTATTGCGTTTTCACATGACTCGCTTCCCTTAATTCAAAGTAGTTTTTTAAACAGTTCCAATCCTTTTGATGAATGAAACAAAACTTAAAGTCATGCGGATAGGTATTATAATGCTTGGTACGAACTTAATGAGGTTCAAATGTGAAATTAAAAAAAAGAAAGGCATCATCCATAAAATTATATGTTTTCTCACTGTTTGTAAGTGACTCGGTCATTCAAAGAAGTTTTTTTCTAACGGTGTAAAGAGTTTTGGTGAAACAAACAAACTTTAAACTCATGCTAATAGGTATTATAATGCTCGGTATAATCTTAATGAATTTCGAACGTAAGATTTTTTCAAAGAAGAAGCATCATCCACAAAATTGAATTTCTCACAACTTCTCTTAGGCAACTTGATTCCCTCGATTCAAAGAAATATTTCGAATAGTCTCAGACCCTTTTGATGACTCGTGCAAAATGAAGTGATAATAGGTACGAGGGCTTGTTGACTGCGACGCAGCAGCGACACCCGACTATGAATACCAGCCTTAGTCAATAAAAACCCTGGAATAGCCACGACTTTGTATCGCCCACGTTGCATCACTTTGCATCGTTTACCCCGCGCGAAATATAAGCGTTTTCCTCTTTCGCTCCCTTGGCACTTGGATGCATATTCTTCAGCACGCACCTCCGCACCCCCTCTCAACCCCTTCCCACGAGTTGTGAGTCGGTGCTGCTTGTAGCGGCGCTAAGTTGAAAATAAAACGCTACTGGGAGTCCGCGAGAGTATTACACTCGCTGCGAGCGAGGTATACGAGGACACGAGGTGGCGTGGCGAGGGCCAGAGGGAGGAGGGACATAGATTGTGAGCCACACACCGGGGATACCGGTACTTGGGTGAAAATAACTTGGTTCTACCGCACGAGGATTTCCCTCTTGAGTTTTCATTACGAATTTCAAGTAACTTCACTATATGAGCTCAATTCGCGCACTATCAGACGTAATCTCTTATTTCAGCCGCTTTTCAATACATCACTGAGACTTTTTTTGCAACCAGTCATTTTTAACTATTCTTGAAATTATTAGCTGTGAGTTTGGGATTTTTTTGCTTCCGAATAGAGACCACTTTGTTTTTATGAACCCAAATTATATGGAGATTTTTTTATCGATTCATTGAGAGTGATCCGAGACTCCGAAAAAGTGGTTTAGAAATAATGTCCGTGTGCGTGTGTGTATATACAGGGCTGCGGAATTTCAATTCTCGGTAACTCAAGAGTCACTCAATGGATTGGGCTGGAACTTGGCACGTATGTGAAGCAGCAACCCGGCTTTAATTAGTGCAATTTACAGCGTTTAAAATTTTATCAAAAAAGGAGTTTTACGGTCTCGTGTGTGTTAACATTTGCGATATTTTGCTGAATAGTTCTTCATAAGTGCGGGTACATTTAATGTTTTTTGAGATTGGATTTGGCGCAGGTCGAGTAGATTTTTTTTTGAAAAAGATCAATTTACCTTATAATTTTAGCACATTACGGATCATTTTTTAAATTCAAAAACGAAATTCTTTTTGGCTGCGAAAATTACTGAGTGTATTCCTGCAGGATTGTCAATATTACAAGAAAAACAAACGAATGTAGCACGGCCCGCTGAGGTCCTACGGTAAACAATAAATAAAATAAAAAATAAAAATGTATACAGCAGTAGCGATTTTTTCACAATATCGACATACTCACAATACTCTGTAATATTCTCGTTTAAAAAAATACATCTTTCGTCTTTCGGCAGAAAATCAACGTCAAAAAAGGGCGTTTTTAAAGAGAATTAATAAAGATGGAAAATTACACATTTTTAGTGGTCGATTAATATCACTAATTACTGTGGAGATCTGAGAAGGTCGTGGAAAAAGTGGGTGAATTGAGAGAGAATGATCTATATGTACAATGTAGAAGAAAATATAGGAAGGTTCGCCATCTCGGGTCACCATAACGTATTCCGGGACCGTCTAGTCTCATATCTTCTCGAATATCCACTGTGACTAGGATACGAAATGGAGAATTCTGCGCTGAAATTTTCCTACGTGAAAAGAATATAAGACTGCTGGAGGTCTCATGTGCGCGGCAAGAGTCAGATACGCTTTGGGTTCGCTGAGACTTGGAAACTACTGGACCGAACAAGTCGGCTGAGACTTTGTGGTGCGACACGCGCCAGGTTCAATGGACTATTCTTCTTCCACTATCACAACTGCACCTTATCCTTCCACCATGCGAACGGGCATGACAAAAAAATTCCGCTCTCAGAATGAAATTTAAAAAAAATTCTTGCATGACCCTTTCATAGGCATTTAAGATAGTGTTATCAGTACAGTTAAGCCAGTCTAGGGTTCAAACATGAAAAACGTTTTCAACCGTTTTACCGGAGAATGTAAATTGTAGTCATTTAAAAAGCTACGATTTAACATAGAAAAGTGTATATTCATGGATTCACAGAATAATAAGTCAGTTTGCAGTAATAAATCAAAATAAATTGTATTTTTTTTTACGTTATTTTTATGTGTAAAAGGTTTTTGATTTTTTTCTGATCTTGACAATTCACGTTGCCCTTTGAAAATGCTTGAATCGAGTAGACAAATGTGATCACAGTTTTGTTACTTTTAATCTTTTTTTTCTAGACAAATAGATCAAATTTTTTAATAATGAATGTCATCATAATTGTTTTTGGTTAAGGTCATAGAGCATCTATTGAGAAATAAAATTATTTATCACTTTACAAGATCAAAATGCAATTATAATAAAAAAGAAAAACTGTGTAAAAATAGGAATATGGATATATTGGCGGGAATCAACTTCTTATTTGGTGAATTCAATGTTATACTTTTTGTATGCTTGCGGAGGCGTCAATTATACAGAAACATGAAAAAATGGTGTACAATTCAATGATTTTTTAATTTGTCGTCAATCGTGAAATTACAGCCAGAAAATTTGCTTTTCAAACATTTATTTTATGAGTTATTCTCGCATAAAAAAATGCTTACCTCATCAAGCATTGATAATTAAGATTAGGTCTTCCTTAGTAATTTGATCCTATAGAAAGGATTCGAGTTATATTATGCCCCATTGAAATTCATAAAATGATTACCATATTACTATTTTTTTGGAATCACAAAACTATGTTTACACATTTTTGTAATGCGAATCTAAAAGATATTCGAATTATTTATCGCGGAGAAAAAATGGTTTGTCATAAAAATCTATTACAAAATCAGCCAAAAATCATAGAAATGAACTCTGTATGTACTTTCGGTCCATAATCATCTCCACTATCAATCATGCATCGCTTTTTTAAATGACTTATAAATTAATTATTAAATATGTTTGAAAAATACGCTAAGAGATAATTATTGTGCCAGTAACTATAAAGTGACAACTGTTCATTTTTTATTCGTACAACAAATTTGTTTATAGTTGCTATAATTAAAAAGTAGTTAACATAATTTTTGTAACTCATGCACATAATGCCACACATTTCGTGCCTGGAAAGCGTGTGTGAGATTGCGTATTATGCTCACATAAACATAGATAATTTCAAGTACGCCATCTGGTGCGTGAAGTTATCTAGAATTCTGTAGATAACTCCATGCACATATTGGCGCATGCGAAGCTATCTACAAGATGATTTTACGCAATACTTTGCAGGCACGAAGATGTGCGACATTACGTTGACATTCGTTACAAAAAGTAGTAACCTCTGCGCGTTAACGGCCGCTTTCTCGCACTAGTATCACAATGTACTATATTTTTATAATTAAGGTAACTATGAAAATATTTGCAGGCACTAAAAATTGATATTTGTCACTTTATAGTTGACTGCACCATTACGATTCCTCTCAGTGTATTTACTTCTAACGATGATTATAAATGCTTTACCCCAATATGGTCAAATATTTCCAAAAGAAAGCCGTATATTACATTATTTATAGAATAAATCAATAAATAAATATAGTGAGTTCGAAAGTAATGGTTGGTTACCATACGGTTAACCATCAATATTTTTATCGGATTTTACAATGATTCTATACGAAATTGTAATTGATGACATGATGAGTAATTCAACGTTATTTCTGACAATCTCAATCAGATTGACAAAAATAGAAAGCGATTTCTCAACTGTCTGAATATTCTCGATTAACACTCGTAAAAAACGTTACGCAATGAAAATCGAATAATACATATTTCCATTGAAAAGCATCTCCATTTTAAAAGGCCCAAAAATCCAAAAAAACGGCAGAAGACAAAATATTCTGTAGATTATGCGCCTTTTGGAAAATTTTATATTTAAACCTCATTAACCACACGTCAATAATTATAATTCGGTAATTTTGTAAAAACACATAGTGTACCAAAATCGTATCAGATAAAAAGTAAAAATTTGAATGTGTAGTTTTTAGATCAAACTGGTGAACAAATTTTCAATGTGCATTCTGCTATAAGTGTAAAATGTTTGATTGTAGGCCAATATGACAATGCTATAATTTTTAATGTTTAAATAAATATTTGTTTATTAAAAATACACTATTATTCGTAAATGCAATTTTCGCGGTATTTAGGATTGTCACACTTTGTTCACACAAGTTTGTTCCCCTGTTTGGTCTGAAACCTACGACAAGTAAAATTTTTTATTTTTAACCCCACACAATTCTTGTGCACTGTATGACTTTGTAAAATTCGATAATTATATCGGTTAATGTGGACTTTAATTTTTTTATGATTTCGATAGAAAATCGCGGATCAAATGAAAAAAAATCGCCAGAAAAGGAGTTGGATTACCTTACTTAAATTTTTTTTCATTACATTTAAATCAGAAAAAACAGTAAAAATACTGTACTTAAAAATATTCTATACCATTATTTTTGTAACCTGCATTGCAGCAATAAACTCGAAATTAAAAGGTGTATCTAACTGTTGTTTAATTTATTTTGAAATAGGTAACAAAAAGAAATACCATATTTTTGAGTGCCTAGTCCTTTGAAAACTAATCTTTCCGGACACGAAAATGTATTCGTGGATCAAATTCAATTCCTGAGGCTTTTACGTTTATTACCATCGTGTTACCTTCGTCTTTCCTTTCAAGATAAGTGCTTGGTGAAAAATGTAAATAAAAAGTTTGTTCCGCTCCAAAATGAATTCCCGTCGTCCAAATGGACACCCAGCGACATTTAATTCAATTCCCGGCGCCACTATTGCTGCTCCACAAAAATTACGTGCGAGACTGTGGTTGATGAAAAAATTCTTCGTCCCAAATAAATTTCCGCTCCAAAACGATTTTAGAATTCGTCACGTGTCCAGATATTAAAGTCTCTTCAGTGCCCACCGCAAATATTCACAGGAATGTATTAATCTTTTTTTTTCGAAGTCACTGAAGAAATACAATTTTCTCCCACAGCCACTCATATTTTTCATTAAAAAAAGCTTAAGAAAATCACTATCGCCAGCACCACGTGATTTGTACCCCCCTCTTTGATCCCCATCTCTATTCCGCTCCATTTTTTAAAATCCGTCGCTCAATTTCCCCTATACCTCTTAATAAAACATGCGATAAATATGCAATCGAGCAAACCATCAGTGTATACGTTCCAACGGTAAAAAAATCGATCAACGAATTGATACAACACGTGCATTCATTATTTTTTCTCGCGCACAAACAAGCGTGTGTAATGCCGGGCACGCAACGCGAGGCGTTATACCAAGCGAACACACGAGGAGACGCGCACGCACTTCTTCATAATCACGAATTGAAAATATATATCTATATAAGACATTAAATTAATTAAGTTTAACGATCGTTCATAGAAATGATAATTTGGGTTTTTTCTGTAAACTATCGTTTTCCATAAGTATTCAAATTATTGATATTCCGATTTTTTATAATTTCATAAAATTTTAATCACTATATACAGGGTTATGGTATATCAATATTTAAAACGATATTTGAGATCGTTTATGGAAAGAAATGTGTTTGATAAATCTTAAAATTATTAATTCCCGTTTTTGTTGTTATCCGTATTATTTTTAATCACCGCGTGTGAACGTCGTTGGGAGTTAATATACCTACATAAAGCCATGATATATTACAAAGAAAAAATGTAGGGGTTGCTTATACAATCTACGGTAATGATCGGAAAATATTGTAATTAGTAATTATTATTCCCGTTACTGTTATTATTATTTCAATGCATTATTCGCGAATGTGGTTGTGAGTTGATATATCTATATAGGACCATCAGCTAATTGACATGTATAAGAAGTATCGGGACCATCGACGAATATTTCAGTAATTCCCACTGTTTGTTACTATTGTTATTATTTTTATCACTGCGCGTGGACATGATTTGGAGAGTTGGTCCCTCATACAGAGTGCCAATACATATCATTGATATTTGATGGTCGTTCATAGAGGTAAATGTATCGATCGATGAATATTTGAATAAATAATGAATATTTTAAATATTACTGTTATTATTTCGATGCACTACGCTGTCGGAGGTTGACTGGCGAGGCTCTGCTCTCGATTCACCTTAATTCACCTGGGAATCACCGCGAGGACATTTCGCCGGTTCGCGCACGATCCTTAAGGGGGTTTTACTCGATTATTTACTTTTAATTAGCACAGAAAATTTTTTCGTTTCACGATTTGTGCAATCGGCAATGAATCATGGATTAATAAATTCGATGACTTTCAAAACTTGGCGATAAATAATTCTGCAATACATGGTTATACCCTGGTTCCTTCAATATCCCGATGATCCGAAACTCCGGCATCGGGATATTACGATTTTTCCGGTGCCGAAAACAGCGGTATTCAGCGGTACTCGTATCCTCCGGTGCACTACCGCTCCGCCGCTGTGATGCTAATAGTGGTAGTGATGCGGTAGTGGTCGTAGTCGCTGTAGTAGTAATAGTAAGTAGTAGTGGTCGTCGTTCTCCTTTCGCAGCCCTCTCGCGTGTCTCCCCAGATTTTACAATGGTAACGAGGCTTTCGTAGCACACCACAATATTTATCTCGTGCACAATTTATTTATTTATTTATTTATTCCCAAATACGCGATACTCTGGGGTATTTTAAAAAATTCTTTCCGCGTGTAGCACGAGTTGAGTATTATTTATTTTGTTTTTCGTTTTTTTTTTATTGTGTTATTTTTTTGTGTACGAAACTGCGGTTGTATGTTTATTTATTTTTTACTCCTTAACCCCTCTTGCACATTTGTTTTTTCCCTCGATTTTTCCTTATTAAATTATTAATTTATAAAATTTTTACTTTTCCTTGTTTTGGGGCTTATGATTCCTTTTTTGTTTTTTTTTTCGAATACGAGCTTTGAGACGACCTCGAGCTTAGAGTGGCACACGGAGTTATTGTACGGGGTCGTGCGTCAGGGTGGTGGCATGATTGCGACTACCTCGCAGTCGGCGCTGCCCTCGCGACGACGTCGACGTCCCGACGCATCTCTCGCTCGGCTCGGCTTCTCCCCTCTCTCACTCTCTCTCTCTCTCTTTCTCGCTCTCTATAGCGCACTCCCCGGAACACATGCGCTGTTCGATACCGGCCCCTCGCACACGCCTGGCCTAGCGGCTGCCAACACCGCCTCCACCGACGTCGACACGAACATTCTACCCGTCTGCCCTGTTCCCAGCCTTTACTACTGCTCTGCGCTACCGGCAGACTCGTCATCCTCCGCGGGAGCTGTGGCGATGTCGATTTGAAAATTCGCAAACATTGCAATTATTACATTGTATCAAATATGTAATTTATTGGAAATTAATTAAAAATGTTGTTGAATGTAATCGATTTAAATTGGAATTAATTTGTTCGATTTATTTGTATGCAATAAATTGTGTTCGATTGAAATAAAATACTAGGCGTTCAATAAATTTCTTTGAATGCTAGCTATAATAGAATTTTATTTCCATCAAATCGAATTTATTTCTTTCGAATAAATTGTATAGATTTCAATGCAGTTGCATTTAATTAAAATGAAATTTTACTTATTTCTGTGAAACGGACATTTTTTGTCTTTTAGGATAGGGTGAATGCACCTGTGGTTAGATCGTTACCAGTGTATGATCAACCGCTTTTTGAGAGTTGATGACATTTTTTATTTGACTGTTTTTTAGCTATGTACTGCGATTATTTTGTGGCAAAAGTCTATTTTCGAGTAAAAGCGTACGTCAACTTCTCTGCGCTACCGACGGACTCGTCTTTATCAGCGAGAGGTGTGGCGATGTAGATTAAAAAAAAAAATTCGTGAACATTGGAATTATTACATTGTATTAATTATGGGATTTATTTGCAGTAAATTAAAAATTGTATGAAATGTGATCGATTTTATGTGAAATTAATTTATTCGATTTATTCATATGCAATAAATTGTATTTGATTGAAATAAAATCCTAGTGTGCGACTAAATAAATTTCTTTACATGCTAGCATGATAGAATGGTAATTCTACCAAATGGAATTCGTTTCTTTCGAAAAAATCGTATTGGTTTCGAAAAAGCTTAATTCAATCGAAATTAAATTTTACTTATTGCTAATAATCGATCTCATATTCGACCTGCGTGAACGCATGAGACCAATTTCTTTGGGTGCGTTTCTGATGTGTCATAATGCGATTGCGAAATGGGAATTTTTTGTCTTTTAGGATAGTGTACCAGTGATTAGACAGTTATCAGTGAGTGACCGACAGCTTTTTGAGAGCTGATGAGAATTTTTTACTACTTAATCGAACATTCCATGTTTTATTTGACTATTTTTCAGCTATCTACTGCGATTATTTTGGGAGAAAAGTCAATTCTCAAATTGAAGCGCAGATCGAATTCAGTGTGTTACCGGCAAATCCATTTTCCTCCGCGGAAGCTGTGGCGATGTAGATTTAAATAATTGCAACCATTGACATAATTTTGTATTATCTCCTGTAATGTTGCATCCAATCATTGCGAAAAGGTCAATATTTGTCTCTTAGGACATGTCGGACACATCAGCAGTCGGAGAGCAACCAATGAATAAACAAAAACGTTTTAGAAGTTCATGAAAAATTTTGACGACTTGCTCGAACATTCGATTTTCAATTTGACTATTATTTAGCTATCTACTGCGATTATTTTTCTATAAATGCGTATCACTACGATTTAATAAGTCCTGTATGTAAATTTTTGCGAGTATTCCTCCGTGTCTGTGAGAGTGTCGACGTTGATATTTAAAAATCGCTATGCTTAACGTACGTCTGCTAAAATATAAAATTGTTTACATATCTTATAAAGCCTCGGTCCCAATATTTATCTGGAGGAAAGAGCAAAGAATTGTTAAAGGGGGATGCTGCTTTAGAAGATTGAAAAATTGATTTTTTTGAGAATTTTTTTAGAAGGGAAAAATACAACCTAACTCAGCGAACCTTGGGGTATATTTCCTTATATACTTGAAGCATAAAAATGATCTTTTAAAAGGCGATACAATAATAAACAGCAGAGTAATGAGACCTTTCCGTGAGCTACTATAGTTTCCAATTGGTGGGCGGGATAACAAAAAAACTAAATGCCCTATGGACTCAAACCAAATTTTTTTTTCGTCAGTATTGAATTGTCTTCTAGGTAAACTAAGAAAAAGTTGAACTAATCATGAAATCATAACTTTTTTTCAGATCTGAAAAAGGAAAAGTAAAAAAGAACACTCAAGTGTGCTGTAAAAGTTATTTGAAAATAATTTTCTAACAATTTTGTTAGTTCACCTAGAAGATAATTTAATACTGAAGTAAACAAACTTTGGTTTGTGTCGATAGATCATTTAGGTTTTTTTGCTAGGACGCACGCCAATTGGAAACTACAGTGGCGAGGCGCTCACGGAACGGGCTTATTACTCTGCGGTTTATTATTGTATCCACTTTTATAAAATCGTTTCTACCCATTAAATACATTAGAAAATATACCGCAAAGCTCGCTGGGCTAAGTTGCTTTCTTCCCTTCCAAAAAATTTTTCGAAAAAAGCTACTTTTTAGCTTTCTAAAGCGCGATTCCCCCTTAACCATTGAAAACTCATTTACCAGTGAATAATAAACATCCGATTTTCAATATTACAATTTTTTAATCTTATCTACTGCGATAATTTTTCGACAAATGCGTATCACTGTTACTTTATAGTCCTATATGTAAATTTCTGTGAATGTCTGTGTCAGTGTACTCGTTATACCATGTGAAAATTGCTATTCTCAACGTACAAAAATATATTTGGAGAAAAGGGCAAAGAAATGATTTCGTCGCTAACATTTTACGCGAGATTTTTGCGAGAGTGCAAGCCACCCGGCCTTTTATATCCTGCTTGTAAAATTATTCTTCAAACCACTGGTCTTGACTTTTTTTTTGTAACTTCAGTCTAAACGTTTACAGATTCCGGAATGGTTGAAGAAAATCCCATGCGTCAACCAAATGAAGGGTTTCCTGCGTAAAAGGATTGAGAGGGCTCATAAAATTAACGTGGTGGAAATGCCTCGAGGTTTTATCCAACCATATGGTAGAATAAGTAGGATAAATGTAGGGTGCAATAAGCACCCTACAAAATCTTGTTCATCTTTTTTTTTTAGTGTGCATCTCGTCGTAACCTCAATTACATAGAGTGGACGATAAAAGTGGAGATTATAAAGGCTTTATAAATGTACATTTAATGCAGGAACATATATTTATTATAGTGTGTAATAAATCTTTACATACAAAAAAAGTTCAAATTTCGTCGGTGAATATGGTCTCTTTGTTACCATAGAAATCAGACTTAAGTTTGTGATAATCAAGCAACAATTGGAATATCAGTTATCCGAAATTTCGACAGTCGAGGTGGTAGAAAACTTTTAAATCACAAAAAGCTCTTAGACGATTGTTGGCAAAGTAGATTTCGCCTGAACCACGAAAAGAAATTCGATGTGACCTTTCTTCCGGCCTAGTCACTGAATCACGTTTTTATCACTCTCAAACTATGTCCAAGCGTTAGGTTCATCATATCGTATATGATATGAGATATCTTTTATTACGTACTGTTATCATCGACACGGCTTCATTTTTTTTGCACACAAAAAATGTTCAGACTCATCAATTATACATGTGACTGGCTGTTCCGGATTCCATTATCAAAATTATTTTGCCTATCATATTAGCTGCGATCTAAGAAATTATTTAATAAATCAATGTGAAATAATCGAGCTACATCTTTATACAAAAGTGCTTACTATCAATTTAAAAATAAGCCTTTCAAATGGAAGACAATACTGTGTTGCCCTTCTTTAAGAAATTGGTTGCAATTTATTATCGAAGCGCGAGTTAGCCATTATGATCAAGAGTCGCGGCAGCGACTCGAGGCCAGGTTAAAAAAAAATGTTGCTTACACATACTTATGCTTCCACTTATCCATTCCCGTCTGATCTTTACTGGGCTTTACTCCTGACGTCACGAGCGCTACTGCTACTCTATTCATTCCAAAGGTGGCCACTCAGTGGCTGTTTTTAAATTGTAACTCGAAATATCTGTGAACACAGATCGCAGGCGAAAAATCTGTCAGATTCTATATTTTTTATTTATTTTTCTCTCTCAAATGAGCCCTTCCACAAGGAAATCTGCCTTTTTTATACTGATATATCATTTTATTCCTACTGTTCATCAAATCAATTTCGGGTCACGAAATTGAAAATTTTATTAGAATTAATCATAGTCAAATTGGAACCTGTAAAGCAGAAACTTGCGTATTTATCTTTTGCCCCTTCGGTGTTCAATTTCAATTTTTTCATTAAGGAAGCTTTGATGTGGGATGACATTAATGAGAAAGCAATGTGCAACTTTCTATTGGGCGGTCTCAAAAAATTTGTAGCTCACATGTTTGAAATAAAAAGTATTCGCATTCATGAATTATTAAGACTATCGTAAGGTTGCAACAATTCGTTCGCGTTTATCAAATTCCATAATTTCCAGTATCTAACTCGAACGATTCATAGATTTCAGTGTCCAGGTCGATCGCTACATGGTTTTTAGTGCTCATGTCGATCTCTTTATAGTTTTCAGTATTCAGATCGATTGCTCAACTGTTTTCGGTATCCAGTTTCAGTTTTGAGTGTCCAGGCCAATCACTCGATAGTATCCAGGTAGATTTCTCCGTGGTTCTCAGTCTCCAAGTTGATCGCTCTAGAATTTTCAGCTCAACTCAATATTTGCACGAGGCCTCTGTAACTTGTGCCAGGTCAAAGAGATAAAAATATGTTGAGAGTCCCACTCTCACGGTCTATGTAAAAGTTTCGTAATATTGCGAATTTGATAATTATGATGACATACCCAGTAATTGCCGAAAAATTCGACAATACCGCGATTGAAACCACTAGACCATTACGCGCTATTAAAGCGGGCGTCAAGAAAAAAAAAAAATACTGTTGTACAAGATAACACGACGGGGCGAGCGAGAGAAGCGAGAGGCCGAGGAAATACTTATACTCGGCGTCAAGATGAGCTGGAATCAGTCTGGGGAAAAATTGAACACGGGTCAGCAGCAGTGAAAACGGCGGCACCAGATCAGACTCGAGATTTCGTTTATTATTTTCTCAAGACAAGTCATTTGCAAGATGCAATATTGTGAGACGGAGGGTGTTACTTATTTGTAGAGAAAAGCAAGAAAAGGCGTTCGGCTCGTTGGCCGTTACCGGTAAGTATCGAATTTCTTGATTCAGTGTACGTACTTGTGTACTGTGAGTGTGTTAGGCGTGCGCATGTATCGTGAAACGTCGGGAGAGGCCAGCCTCGTGGCTTCAGACCCTCTCGAGGGCTTCGGATTGCAACCGGTAATAGAATTATACCGCAGCATGGAAACTTCTGAATCCTCGATTGGTTTCTCGCGTATTACACTCGACGTTCACCTCTCCAACAAGGTGTGCGATGTCTCGCGATCCACCTCAGCCATCCACGTACGTTATTAATTATCATTATTTAACGGTTTATTTACTTTGAGTGAACGAACCCTGTTATTGATTTTTCCACTAAACCGAAGCGGAAACGGATTTTTAGATATTGCTATTTCATTTTCATTATTAGTTTGAATTAAATCACAATTTAAATATGAAGAATAACAGTTTAAAAAAAATAATATTGTATTATAAAATTATGTGTGTGTTTTTAGACAATTTTTTAGGTAAATTAATTTATATTATCGCTCGGATAAAATAAATTCGAGATCTCAGGTCTTTTGTAAAAATTTGATAAGCAAAGTTGAGTTAAAAAATATCGTTTAAATTATTGTTTTAGTATTAAAAAATTAATATGCGATTTAAACCATTTTTAAGTCATATAATTTTCAAACTCGCGAATGTTTTTGAACAAATCATATTGTGAAAATTATTCAGAAAAAAATTTGAAGACGCAGAAAATGTCAAAAGTCGAATTCCGTGATTCTATGGGAAAAAAATGGATTATTAATTTATTGCAATTTCATTGGTAATCTGTTTTTGTCCCAGAATACTAGATTGCAAATCGATAACAAATATGTGTCAATGTTAGACTAGTATTTACGTGATTAGTCCTCTGTTTGAATAATAATTGAACTCTCATGATGACGACAATATTTGGTCTCGGCGAAAATAACCGAATTTACGTGTTATGTATATTTCCGCTAATAAAAAATATTTTGCAACAACTTTTCGCACTAACCTTTTGAAAACTGGAAAACTGCATTTTCTATCACGCATCTCTCAAGAAATTCCATCAAAATCTTGTAACACCTGTTCAACAATGAATTTTGTACGTCCCAAAATACTTAATTACATTCAATTAAACTTATTTGAAATCAGCCATACTTTTAACCTCTTAATAATTACTTATAATTAACCAAATTTCAATTGTACCGGCAAAGTGATTTGTGTAATTTCTCGAGTTCTTATTCCGCACAATCAAAACAGGAGTTGTATCTCTAAAATGGCTTACATCATAGAAGTTAAAATAAATTCCATACAGCCATTTTTTTTCTATGAAGTTTTCGCGCAATAATAGTTAAATTTTCACTTTCTTCAAAGAGGCATTTTTTTATTTGGAGTAAAACAATTAAATTTCCTCCCGTTTGGACCAATTGGGATCGTTTAATTTTGCCTAAGACTTTATTGAGATTCCTGGAATAGTCAAAAACAATTGATTATCAAATCTCTCAAATTTTCCACCTTATATTTTTTTGCTGTTCCACTATATGAAAGCGTTTTTTTAAAATCTATGTTTGTGCGAAGCAATCTTTCAAATTCACGAATATTTATCTAACAGCAGGCAAATCTGATTACTTATCAGTAACAAAGTATATAATGAGAAAAAAGTGGAAAAATTGACATAGAATACCTATACCCCTATACACGAAAATAATCTAGTTAGCATCGACAATAATTTCATCATCTTGCAATCAGAAAAAGTAGTAGGCGTGCAATTTTGTATGAAAATCATTTATCATCCATATATGCACGTTATGTTTGTTGAGGCACGGTCACTTAAATATTGACACTTCACGACCTATGAGAGATGCTTTTCTGAATTGCGTCGAGTATGATGTAATTCGTAGACAACATTAATCGATAGTTAACTTCGGATCATAGAAAAAAGTGTCCTCACCTTATAATTATTGCTTGCCTTGTGTCTGTGAAATTGTCATAAGTTGAAAATAGATTTGAAATTTCAATTAAAAAGACGTTAAAAATTTTTTCTAGCGTTAAAATGTTAAAATCGTCTTGACGTTAAAATCGCGTGGTGCGAATAATAATTTTTAAACGTTCTTTGATCATGTAAAAAATTAAAAAATCGGAGAACATACTATTTTAGAAAAGCTTCATTTTTACTGTTGAATATTTTTGGAATAAAAAATCTCTCAGAATTTGTAAAATTTTAACATGATACTCTTCAATCAACAGTCAAAACGGAAATCGTTTTAAAAATCTGACGCAATTTTTGATTTTTTTACGAGTAAAAGGAAATCTTTGGATACTTTTATTCGAATCATTGTTCATGACGATTCTTTATCCATGTGAAATTTTATAGAATCGGATGATTTTCCACATATATGTATTCCCTTTTTTCAAAAAAGAAAATATACAACCTCTTCTTGAATTCGTATATTTGAATGCGGAATTTTTTAAATATAATAAGAAAAATCTTGCAGCAGAAATCTCTTCTGATTCTTCTTCCTAAAATGCAATATCCTTTTTTGCTGGTAAAAATCGGTAGAACCCCCTTAAAAAAATGCCCAAGCATTTATTCAATAATGTGCTAATCCATGTTTAATTATTTATTTTCCAGTATCGAAGGTGCCGAGGACTCTATAATAGTCGCCGGAGATCCCGAGAAAATGGATTTGCTGAGCTTGAACTTCCGGACCCTTAAGATGCGGGAGGGAAAGAGTTTGAGCGAGGAGTACATGGAATTTGAGGTTCAAGAGCAGAGAATAATGCACGCGGAGAACAAATCCTTGAAGAGCGACAAACGAAGATCTCGACGAACAGTCACGGTGGAAGCAGATTCCAGTGCAGATCGGAATGGCCGATCACTGGACACGATAAGTCTCGACGAATTGGCTTGGCACGATAGTGCCGAAGACTGTTGGGTCGCTATTTACGACTATGTCTATGATTGCACCGAATTTGTAAAAAGTCATCCGGGCGGACAGGACGTACTTCTGGAATACGCTGGAAGGGATGCCACCCTCGCTTTTATAGGCTCTGGACATTCCAGTGGGGCTAGAAAAATTCTAGAGAAATATTTGATAGGTGAATTGCCGATTTGCGAGAGAATATTCAGGACGGTTGGTGGAGTGAAAATCGTCGAATAGTAATGAGCCGTATAATCACCTTTATGACGCAGTTGCAATAACGCAACGAAGTGGAGAAAAGATCAAACTTTAGCCATTGAAGCTGTTGATAATAGCAGCAACTTTTGGACTTTGGAAAAATTCTCGCGCTATTGATAAGCTTCATTATTATCTTTCTCAATTTTACTTCGTATTATTCATGACGATAATGACGATTGTCATTGCATCGTGACGTTTGTATTATGATCCAGGGCTATGTGATACTCTTTTAATCTCCGCAGGACTCGCGATAACTAAAAGGAGAAAAAAAATATTGAATATTTTGTCGCTGCAATGATAACAAAGATACAAGAACAATAATACTCTAGGGGGTAAGTCGAAAACAATCATAATATTTTATTAGTGGAGGAATGATGAAATTTGATTTAATTGTGTTCGAGTTTATCATTCAGTTGACGGTCATGTAACTAAATCATATGCGAAACTACATAATGAATAAGTGAAGCATTGATAAAACGTTTCGTAAATTATTGAAAACATATCGAAAGTTAAGATTTTTTATTTAATACTCTGTATGCTTAGCCGCATTGCTGAAAAAGTAGTTATATTTTATTATAAACGAAGGAAGTAAGTATTTTACGCATATTCGTACGGAACGAGTTCCGTAAAAAATAAAATAAAAAAAAATGAATACTCAATGATTAGAATGAACGGTTCATTACTTTCTCTACTAAGATTTATGGAATACTTTTTTGTCTATAACATTTTTATACATTTTTATATCACTGAGATTACAGTTGGGTACCATCGAATAAAAATTACAACTCGTATGATTTCCCACTCAACAAATTATTTTAATATTTCTGAAAAGATTTTTCACTCAACAATGCATTTAAAGTAGTTTTAATATCTTTGCGAGTGGGAATCTTTTTGGATTGCACTTTTTATACGATGACATCTAAGCCAGAATACAGATAAACTAATAAGAATAATGAATGTCAAAGTTTAAGAACAAATAAAGAAATAACATGAGTTTGTACGTGAAGGGTTGTTGTTAAATTTCGAATGCCGTATACCATATTTTATACCATATATATATTAAGGTGTGTCATTTTTGGGCAATTTTTTTTTTTCGACTCACAAACAGGTTGTATACTTTCAGGAAGGTAAAATAAGAAGCCTGTAAAAATTTTAGCTCTTAATATTAATATTTAGATGCGCCTCATCGCGAATTTCTATTTCCCATTTAAATAACATGGGAAAAAAATTTTTTCATGTTTGGAATTTTATACGTTGGCAATGGCATATTGTTCGATGGAACGCATAACATATTTTATAGACAATCGCACGCTCTACAAAAAAGATGTCTTGCATTTTTTCGATAGACATAGCCATTCTGATGATATTTGAGTTCAAAGTTCAAAATATACGAAAATTCATCTTTTTGTTAATATTATAGCGAAACTATTGACTCTATTGAGAATCTTTTTTTTACTATTAATGGAAATAACGAAAGATATTATTCGTGAGTATTTTGTCGATTTTTTTTGTAACTATTTATGATAAGTACCAGCCCATTAGAACCAGTTTCGTGACAGAAGACAGGTCTCTACAGCATTGAACAATTAACAATAAATATTAATTAATCATGGATGAGACAATTTTCATGGTAAATTTAATAATCTACAAAAAAGTTGATCGAAGATTCTCAACAGAGTCAATAGTTTCGCTATAATATTAACAAAAAGATGAATTTTCGTATATTTTGAACTTTAAACTCAAATATCATCAGAATGGCTATGTCTATCGAAAAAATGCAAGACATCTTTTTTGTAGAGCGTGCGATTCTCTATAAAATATGTTTTGCGTTCCATCGAACAATGGGCCATTGCCAACGTATAAAATTCCAAACATGAAAAAATTTTTTTCCCATGTTATTTAAATGGGAAATAGAAATTCGCGATGAGGCGCATCTAAATATTAATATTAAGAGCTAAAATTTTTACAGGCTTCTTATTTTACCTTCCTGAAAGTATACAACCTGTTTGTGAGTCGAAAAAAAAAAATTGCCCAAAAATGACACACCCTAATATATATGTTGCATACCACGTCAAATCAGCAGACCATGACCCTCACCCTCATCGATTGTGTTCATTTTGCTTCCTCATAGAGGAAGCTTTGTTTTTATGAAAATTTTTTTTTTCGAGATTTTCATGTCAGTATCCTTAGAAACACCCAAAACGTCGAGAAAAATGGTTTAGAAAATGTGTCTGCATGTGTGTGTGTGTGTGTGTGACACGCACATACGGACCCACTTTCTAAACCATTTTTCTCGACGTTTTGGGTGATTCGAAGCATACTGACATGAAAATCTAGAAAAATGTTTTTTTCATGAAAACAAAGCTTCCTCTACGAGGAAGCAAAAATGAACAAAGTCGATGAGGGTGAGGGTCATGGCCTGCTGATTTGACGTGGAATGCCCCATATATATATATATATTGTTTTTATAAGAAAAGGAAAAGAAGTTTATGATTCGTTCACGATTTTTGTTTTGTACGGTTAAAGGTAAACAAGAGAGCAATGTAAAAAAAATGATTTGTATTAAATTAATTTCGATAAATCGATAATTCAACCACTTATTATTCTAGAAAAAGATGTGAGTTGGGTGTCGGCTTTTGGCGGCCACGTTTAATGAGAAAATAGTCTTTTTTAGAGGTTTCGGCCCTGGTCTGGGTGCTTTCCAATAATTCATCATTATTGTTGTGGTTGTTCATGCTGTTGTACGTGTGTTAATTGTTAATAAATTGTGTAGAATATCTTTGCAGACAACAGCAAAGATATTCTGCTCGCCGGGTTCTCTGGCACGAAAAAACCAAAAAATGTGCTTTAAGGAATAAGTACACATTAACAATAAGGAAGATAACCTAAAAAGAAGGAAAACACACATGACACGGGCCAGAGAGTTCGTAGACCGGTTATCAGAGGAAATAAACACAATAAATATGACAATTATAACACACATACAACAGCATGAACAAACACAAGAATGATAATAAATTATTGGAAAGGACCCAGACCCGGGTCGAAACCTCTAAAAAAGACTAATATTTCATTAAACGTGGTCGCTAAAAGCCAACAACCAACTAACATCTACGTATTACGGCCACAGCAACAGCAACATTCCAGAAAAAGTTCTGCGCAATTTATGAATTCATTGTTAAATGTAAGATGAAAATAAAATATATTAAATGGTATGAAAAACGTACAAATAAAAAATTATAGACGTTTACGTACAACGAATTACTGTGATATCATCTTCGCAATATTATCATCTGAACGTTCTGGAAAAATTATAAATATATGATTGGACTTAGTAATAAAGAATAAACAATTGGTCAATCGATATCGGGGTGAGTTGGTATCGCAACTTCTATTATCATATTCCTATAGTTATATGTACAGTGCGATTGCGGAGAGAGAAGAAAGTGTTGTTATTTAATTCAAGTTCAAGGTCATTGCAACTCAAGAAGGGGCAATGCAGACGTGAAGAAAACGATTGCGCGTCAGCCTTGAAAATACGTTTTTGTGGGCGATAATTTAGCTCAATCGCGTGTGTCAATATGTATTGCATGCTGTATCGCCTGGCTTGGAAGATAAAATGATTTCCACTTCGTACCTTTTGCACGTCCAGGTGATCCAACAATATATCTGAGTAAGAGTCATTTTGTAGCTGTTTTGATTTCATTCGGTACGAGATAAGCAATTTACTCGCACAGAACTCGCTTTTCACACCTTGTAAAATAAAGCATTGTTCGATATTTGTGCCCAAAACCTTTTGATAATTCGATTGATTGCAACCGTTATTAGAAAAATGTTATTCGCCCTTGTATCGAAATGTACTCTATGATCACTTGCGAGGAACCGTCATTATGAAGTTTATTTGCGGTTTCTTTACCGTAACATGACCATTACTTAAAGCGACCGGCAGAGAGGCCATTGCTTTGGACCAAAAAAGTACCATGAAGGTACGATGAATCTCGGTTGTTCGTGCGTTGTTTTAACCCGCAAGTAACCAAAAAACGACGCGTATGCTTAGCACCCGACGATCGTTCGTTAATGGGTGATCTTTCGTTATTACCACGGTTATTCACAGTAACCGCATACGAACCCTGAATCGTGCATACAACTGTAGTCATCGGTTGTCTCATGGTTGTTAATTGCTTTTGCGTAATTTTTTAGTTTATTTAAATTCACTGCAATAAGCTCTCGCTTTTTGGTTATAAGGGTTCTTCGGATTTGCAAGGGATGTCTCGTGATGATTCTGGAAAGTTGATATAAATGAAATTACCTGCTGAATTATTGAACCGGAAGGACCAATTTGTTGCGCTAATCGACGATGACGCGATCCGAGAAAAACAATCACGAGTTTTGATTATCGATAAACTTTTTATTTAGTTTATTTTATTTTTTTATTGGATTTGCGTCTTCAACTGCTGAAGGTCATTGACCGGATCGATAAACTTTATTCTTGAAATATACTTTTTTTTTTAATACGAGCGGTGGTATTAGGATATTCTTGACGATCCTTGACGATCGATACCGATCACTACATTCGCGGATGATCGGAGAAAATATGGGCGCAAGATCATTGAGATGTCTCGTGATAATTCTAGAGTCGAGCTGCAGAAATAGACTTTATCAATTTTTGTTTAATTCTCTTTCTCAATGTAAGCTGTCGTCATTCATTTGTTGTCTAATGTGCTCAGTTTGCAACTATTACGACGATGTGTGTCGTTATATAATGATATATAATTATTTCACCGTTATGCATTTGCGATAACATTTTTTATGAAACACATTCTCAAGAAGTTCCGCACTTCTCCTGGTTGCAGAATATGGCGTAAGCGGCGCTGCAGAGCCAACGTTCCGATAAAAATGCAGCGCATGCGCCAGACTCTCCGATTTTACTTCTCGCACTAGTGCTTTCTTTTCACGCGCTCTTGCCCCACTAATGCGAAAGTTTAACAAACGTTTTTGTGAACAAACATTTTTAGCTAAAAAAGGACTTTTCAGCCGCTGGAATTTATTGTTTTACACTAAAATATTTTTAGCAGGTTTTAGCAGCGAGGGATCGTCACTTTTGTTAATAGAGAAAATGACACACGCTTGAAACGTTGAAATAAATTAAAATTTTATTTTCTTAATTGATGTTTTTACACTATACAGTTTATTAAATCTTTGTTTATGTGTGTGTTTTCATGAGTTCGTGTATTATATTTTCAATGTCTAAACCTTTTTGGAAAATGGCAGTAGTGCTCAAACGTATATAGACCCAAAAAGGTGGCAGTTTAATCAGCTAATTATCAGATATACATATTTCTCATCTCCTCGTTTCTTTTTCAATTTCTGTAAATATAATACTTAGAAACACCTAGCGTGTTTCGTTTTCGTCTGCCAAACAGGAGCGCAGCTTCCGAGTGCCCACGTTTTACACTTTGTTTCATAAATTGTTGTACAATTTATTGTTCCAACGAGTTTCGAAAAATCATCGCGCACTGACTGTTTAATTATTATATATTTATGGTACACAGTGTGGCTCACTTTTTTTAATAGAAATTTTTCTTTTTATTATCCACATCCTTTCTCATTCCTTTACACTCTCCGAATTTTTATGACATTTAAAAAAATAGTTTTTATTAAAGCAAAAGTTTAGAAGCAAGTAAAGAGTAATTCCACTTATTTTACTAACCAATCGCGTCGAATGTGAGGTACAGTCTTCGAAAATATCGCGATTTTTTTTAACGATACATTTTGTCTACGAAATATTTGTCTTTTTATCGATACTGATATCATTAATCTATCTCGAGGCACCCGGTAGCTTTATTTTTATTTTATTTTTATTCTTTTAGAAATTCGAGTCTGCTTGATTTTTGGGTCTCTAGCCTATAGCACTCTAACGACAAGCACACTGAGACACTGCGCCCATCCGATCGAACCAAAAACAACGGCTCACGATAATATATAATATATACACAACCTTAAGTCTCGCTGTTCGGAATATACATTTTTTTTTTCGACTAAAGTCCCTCCGAACTAATCTCTATTTTTTCACATCTACTCTTCCGTCACTATGATTAATAATTAACAATTTTCAAGACTCGTTAAAAGTATCTCCTATCCCTCTTTCTTTCTTTTTTTGTTTAAGCGTAATATTTCGATCTTTCTAAGAGCTACATTATCATTAACATGACTAAATGATAATATAGTTTTTGTAATATTCCTATGTATAATATTAATATAAGTTATTTATATAATATACACGAGTTTAAAAATAAATAGTTTGACAATATTTTTTTGAATTCTAAGTGTTCGTGTGATGTTTTAAAAACGTTATTTATGTAGGTGCGAGCGAGCCAGCTATATCGGAATTCACAATTCATAATTAGTTATAAAAAGCTAGCAATTAATAGTCATAATAATAATAACAATAATAACAAAAATGCTAATAATAATGATTAATGAGCGAAAATCTCGTTATATCGGACAATGAGAGATGGTCCCTGATGCGAAATCGATATTGATCGGAAGTGCTCAGAAACAAATATATCGATACTCGTCGATCGACTATAGTAGCAAAAAATCCTTAAATATTGAGACAGCGAAGTTTTTTGTTTGTCGTCCTACCGTTATTTTCATTCTCTCGCGACTAAAGCTACGACTATCAATTAATTAATCGCAGGACAATCATCTTTGTTTCCCTTTACGTTATTCGGACGGAGAGTAATTACATTTTGTTTCCTTCATTTTTTTACATGGTGTTCCATCTTATTGTGTGTATGTGTGTGTGTATATTTTTTGTTTGTTTTCGTCTCTTGTGAGTTTCTCAGGAGTATCGCTACTCGTAAGTTGTTATTATCGTTAATTATGTATTCTAGTGTAATATCCTTAAGTGTTTGAGGCAACGATAATTCTGGTGAGATAAGTGTTAGTAAAGAGTGAAATGAAATACATCCAATCGATTCCTAAGTGAAAAATAAAATATAAGGGGTATTGCTAATGCCAAAAATGAAGAATATTAACAAATAGCATTTAATACAAAGCGAATTGAGAAGTCTGAACTGAAAATCAGGAATTATAAGGAGGAAGCAATGAATACAATACAATAAAACTAATTTATACTTTTATCAAAATATACATACATTTTTCATCTTGCTTTTAATCACACGATTTTCTCTTAAGAATTTGATATATGACAAGACAAGACTATTTAAGAGAGCTTAAGAAAGGGACAAGAAGAGGTAAGACTCATAAACAAACAGCTTTTATTTTACGTATCAAAGAAATCTCATGAGATCATTTTATTGGTTGGCCGTACCTGAGACGTGCGTATAGTCATTTTGACTCATAATAATAACAATAATAATCATAATTATAATCATAAATATATCGATAATAATGGTAATAGTAATAATGACAATGGATTCACCACATGCTAACCATGATTACTAGCCATTGGCACTGCAATTCAATGATTGTATGTTATTGTTTGAAGAAAATGAAAAAAGAACATTCGCTTTCGGCTGATATGGTCGCGGTGTACTGTATTGCTCGAGTCCTTAATCAAATAATCTAGTAACAAATGCGACAAATAAACACATAAATAAATAAATAAATAAATAAATAAATAACACGTTATTCTCAGTTTTTTCAGAAGTCTACGGTAAATGACTATACACAATGATTCGTAAAGATAAAACGGCGATTCAAAATTAATTAAAATACGGGCGAACGGATAGGAACATGCTACTGGAAAGCCTCACATATCGCGAACCATAAGAAAAAAGAATTTTTTGTTTACATGAGATTCACAGTTTTTCCATTCAGGAGAATCCCATTAGTTTGCAATTGCGACAAAAAAATAGCCTTTCTCGAAGTGTTGACAATATTTGAAATAAATTTTCTGATCTAAAACTGTTTAGAGAAATGATTATTAATAAATTAGTGTTAAATGATTTTGTTAGACGAATTTTTAGAAAACTATTTTTCTTCAAATGAAATAAATTTACTGATTCTTCTGAATTAAACTTGTTTTTGCTTATCTTATGAAAACATTATCGTTTTATTTGTTCCAAAATTGTCAATCTTCGATGAAGGCTATGGCTCAGGTTTTTCGTTCTCATATCGAAACTGTCACGACTCCTTGAATTCAAATCAGAAACCCATTGATATCGATAGAAATCTTTACCAGTAGCACATCCGAAAATATACATTTTAGACTATACATTTACCCCGGCGGCACGCAATGGACCGTCAAGCGCGTCGACATCGACAGCTACATATAAATCTAGCGTAATCATAGGTAAATATCACTTGACCCACTATACAAGTCCTAAATTTAAGCGAGTTCGAAAATACTGTACAGAAAGTTATCTACTACGCGACGTAATAAGCGTATAATAACCGCTCGCGGTTTTCTTTTTTCTCTTTTAATTGTAGTTACTATATTAAGTAATAATTAATTCAACTTCATTAATTATTCAATATATTATAATGTATTATCGACGGGCGCGCTCTAAGACGAACAATGCGGCATTTATTTCTTCCATATGATTATTAAATGGTCAACCAAATAGCCCAATTTGTTCAACTCTTTTTATCAACAGTGTCTAAAACAGTGTTAAAAAACAAAAATTAGATTCATTTTGATTTTTCAATATGTAGAGGAAAAAAAGTGGTGGAAAATTGGGTCGCTTAGCTTTACAGCGATATGCAAAAACGAAGACAACGACGTCGACGATAGAAACGCTTATTTTGTCCCTGTCGTCATATTACGTATATTATGTTTGTATGCATGTATGCGAGAGTCGGTGTGTGTTCTGTCTTCGTGTATGAGTGAAATACAGAAACGACGAAGGAAATGCGCGACGGCTATGACTAGAGACGACTATAGGAGGAACGAAATTTTTTGGTACTTCGAAAATCCTCTGGCACCCTTATTTGTATTTTTGTGCCCTGGTCATCCGACCAGACAGTTCATCTCTTCAGGAAACGGAAGAAACCCCGACTCTTATCCGGTGGGGGCGCCATCAGCATCGGCACTTGGTTCTTATGCGTTATGTGGATCTGTAAGAATTTTATAGTCAAATTACAAGAAGAAATTTTGTGTTTTTTGCCTGTAATGCCATGTAAATGATGTCAAATTAGGTGGTTTTATAATATCACCATCAACTTGTCCAACACTTTTTTGGATTCGGAATTTCGAATTTTCGGATTCTCAATTCATGGTCAACGTATTCATTTCCTCGTTTTAAGTAGAAAAATTGTGGAAATGAAATTATAAATGAGACGAAAATGGATTAATCATGTTGAATTATATAAAATGATTTTCAGACGTTTAAGATTTTCATAAATCGAGATCTTACAGTGCATGGTCCCTGCATCCATGGTTCGCCATCGATCTGCATGGGAAACCTTTTGGTGGTGGTGATAGTGACACTGCTGCACTGAGCGAGTCGCCTGCCAGATTCGCGAAGACCAGTTTTAACTTGACCCATGTGTAGACAATTGTCCAAGCCAATGACCTCAATGAGATTGTCACCGATATCTGTAGGAGAGAATTCCCCCGTGTCTGATGCACTTTTTATTACTCAACTGCTCATATTATCATTATCGAATGCTCATGCAAGTTTGTTTTAATACTTTTTTTTATCAGCTACGAAGAGAAAGTAATTCTCATTTAACGCAGAGGTCAGGTTCATTAACTTGACCTCTCCTCAATGATATGACTGGTGTTTGATTAAAACGTATTACAGAAAAAAAGGAAGCAAATAAAAGGAATTTATTCTTTTCATTACCAACCTTGAATAGCTGCTGTAAGGTCAACTGAATTAAAGCTACTCGTGCTAAGCTCCTTGTCCGGCCGTTTCTTTCGTTTCCCAAGACGATGGCGTGTGTGATGCTCCCCCCAGAGATTCGAGCCTCCGTGAGTGAACGGAATGTTCAGAAGGGCAACGCCCTGAAGGGATGGACCATGGGCAAGGTCCAAGGGTGTACCATCACACTGAAGAGCAAACAAAAAAATTTAATCACACTCAGCAACAATAACTGCGAAACAAATTAAGGAGTAGTTTCTCTGTCAATTTCGTTTTGCCAGAAACCATTCGATATTTTCTATAATCAGTGTGGTTTTATTATTGCCTTCGAATAATGATTGCGATTATCGTTAGATTTTGAGTTTTTCATAAAGAAACTTTTGTGAACAATGATTTTTTAAAATTCTTATTGTCAGCGTATTTGAAGGGTATTAAAAAATTGTGATTTAGAAAATATGCTCGTCTGGTAAAATTCAAACTTCGATTATTTGAGCCCTGAAACTGGAATTTCAATATGTCGTAAATCTACATGCTTTGCTTATTTTGATTTCTATTGAAATTCATACGAGATCGGTAATTTTATGGTCACTTAAGTAAGCAAAAATGGCTGCAAATGCTTGCGCATATTTAGCGATATCAAGCAAAATAGTTCTTTACAGGAAAATTAATGGGAAGTCAAACTTATTTTCCGAATTTCTGAAAAGATATTAATCATCGTTACATTGTTTTAACAATGTGCCATTCTTTCGTTATAAGCTATCAAAATTGGACTAAAATGTAACTTGTAACTATGAAGGCAAAAAAAAATAGGAAAAATTTTTAAGTTGTACTAAAATGTCATTATAAAAAATATTAAAACAGCTTTAGACCAATTAGCTTCAAATATGTCAGTCAGGAGGGAAACAATTTTACAGTACGTATGGGACAGAGTAAAATTCATCTGGTACTTACAATAATCTCAATATTTTCGTGAAGGTTCTTGCAACTTGCGGCAAACTGTTCAGACGTCGCGAACTCAAAGTACCACAATTTGTTTTTCATGCGACTGGTGAATTTTTCAGGATTCTTTTCCCTCTCAAGATGAAATTTGTTGCATATGGCGGCGTCTACGCCCACGGAAAAATAGTTATTTATTATATTGTATGGGATGCTGTCCTGATTCGGTTTTCTCTCTTCCTTTTGATCCGTCACCTCGATATGCCATCGGTCCATCATCACTGGTGTGGCTTTTTCGATTTTCTGTGCCCAAAGTTTCACAATTAAACATACCAATTCGTCATCGAATGAGTTAGCTGTCCCAGTTATTGACCAGTGTAATATTCAATGAGGGATGAATAATATTCGAATAAAAACGTATTAAAACATCTTCGTAATGTATTAATAGTATTAGTATTACTATTAATAATATTAATACTATTTAATACTATTACTACCCTATTAATACTATTAGATAGTATCAAGTATACTTCAAATTTTGCAGGGATGTGATAAAAACCTTTGTGCTTCGACGTCCAGTTTGATTTGACACATCAGAGTCCCAGAAACTCGAGTGGCCATATTGGCTTTTGAGAGGTTTAGTAATATACTTTTTTTTAACATTTGCTCTATGTCTTGAACGGTAATTCGACCGGTCGCCGAAGCATGAAGGTTTTTATTACCTCCGTGCAAAAGTTTAAGTATATTTGTAGCATATTTACGATAAATAGTGTATACTACGAATTGCCTAATCGACTTCAGCATTCCCTTAATAGTATTAGTATTACTATTGATACTACTTAAGGCAACAAGTAATTTGTAAATCAACGGTAAGAAAAAAAAAATGGTTGCCTTAAGTAGTATTAATAGTATTATTACTTGTAATTTGGTGCTCGGTAATTTTTGGTTTTCTTATAATAAAAATGGACTCGCGAATTTACAATATTTTTTAACAATGTAATATTTATATGAAAATGTCCAATTACTGTTACACTGGCCAATGACTTGAACATCCACCTTATTGCTCTTTCGATTGTGCGTGGGCTTGTCAACAAATTCGTTCAACTTGCTTTGAGAACTTTATGTATGGCTTCGCCCTCGTAACCGCCACCCCATCGCAAACACCTTGCCAAGTCGTTTCCCGTGCCCAGTGGAATTACGCCTACGGCAGGTTGGTGCTCGAACTGAACTCGGTCTAAACACAAATAAACCGTATTTGTGAGCTTCAAACCTTTCACTTCTGTTGGTTTCGGCTTGGCTTTCAAAACTTTCTAGGCACATCTGCTATCTTCATTTTTCCATAGACAGATTTTAGGCCGCGTTTTTAAATCTACCATCAATTTCTTTATCAAAAAGATAATGTTACGACGATTCAACCTAAGAAATGAAGAAAAATATAGGAAACCTTTTAATTTCCTTCCGATATGCGCCACATTTCACATGCGGTATCAGCATATTGACAGCATATAAGAAAAAGGCATGGGGGAATTCAACAAATACTCAATCGAAAATAAGAAGTTAGAGTTCCTTAATCGTCTGTAAAAATTTTTTATTCGATAAAAATGTCGGGTATATGATGCCAATTTATTAAATGCATTCTCTGTTAAATTTAGCAAAATTAAAGGCGTCGAATTAAAACTGAAAAAAAAAAACAAAACATTTTTTGGCTGTGAATATTCTTTTTGTTTTCAGAGAGATTTATAAATAATACTATTAAATGGTCAATTATACTACAGATCCGAGAGAGAGAGAGAGAAAAAAAGTGACTGAGTTTATGAAGAACGTCCCACATAAATGTTCAATTAAAATTTTAATTTGATGAGAATTCAAGTATTTCGTGGGAAGAGAAGAATCGCTAACAACTAATCATCACAAATTTTTCAATAGTCATTATTAATTAACAAAAAATGAAATCTAACCCATGGTTTCCAAGACCCATCCAACGGTGCCATCACCACCGCAACAAATAACCTTAAAGCTCTCGACGTCCTTGAACATCTGTAGACCCTGCATAGGTCCACCCGTAGCTAAATTGTGCACCTGACGGGGATTCAGTATGTACTGAAATTTCCGCAACATCCGTTCCCCTTGTCGTCCGCCCGATTTTGGATTTATGAAGACTAGAAGTGGCGTCGAACCTGATAACGGTGTTATCTGGAAGGACATTGCAGGCTGCTGGTTCGTCGAGCTGCCCGAAGTGAGAAAGGCACCCTGTCAAACGGAAATTAACAATCATCTCCGGCTGATTGGAGTTTTGGGCTATTGCATAGTCCAATCTTCTCTAGGATATAGCATGTGAAGTATGACGAAAATGCCTCGGCATTTATTAATCGAAAAATGTACTTCAAAAAATTGATTCCTTAATTCCTCAGAATCGCACCGGATTTTTCAATAATTTGATAATGTGCGATTTTTTTGTCGAGAGAGAGAGAGAGAACGATTGCTATTCAACAAAACAGGATTATAAAAAAATCACGATTTATGAACGTTTATTGGTAAAATCTGGGATTCGTAAGTATTTATATATCTGTAGAATAGAACAGATTTGTATTAATCGATTTAGATGAAACACGATATTTTGAAACACTACAATTTTTTAGATTGAGTCATTGCACATTTCTAAATTATTTATTTAATTTCAAAAATGGCGGGACGATAAATTCTCCAATACCGAGTTTTGCCTGAATCGACAAACATTTCGCATTCATCAAACGCAGAATCTGAAATTGATTTCCCAGGATTGCTCACAATTTTTCAAACATCACGAAATGTAGTTAGGTTAGCACATTAACATATTATTCTCAGTAGTTAATTACAAGCCTGAATAGTATTTCTGATGAACACCTGACCATTTTTTTAGAGTTTCTCTGCTATTAGTGCTATTTACAGAAAAATTTAGAAATTATCATTTCAGATTAGACTACTACAAAAGCTAGAAATTTTGATTACAGAGAAAGAAATATTTTTTGCTTTATTAATCAATAGAGTATATCTTTCTCTTTGATTGCTATCAGTCAAACGAGTCAGGCAGGCATTCTTAAACAGACCATCAGTATTTTCCCTCTGATTCTCTCCCCGTAATGCGACCTTGCCCAAGTATATTTCATTGCACATTGCTTACCGAACCGATGGAAGACGTGTCTTGACCGTGTTTGCTGCCCCTTTTGCTGTCCCTAGACAAGGACCTTTGCCTATCCAGAACCACGGGACAAATAGCGTTTGGTGGTAAAATATGTACTGCATTATCACCGAGAGTACACTCGGTTCTTACTTGAGAGACGCATCTGTTGTGTAGCTGTAAAATATATACGCAAAATCAATAAAATTTTCTAAAACTAAATGTTTTATTTTTTAAATATCCAATTTTAAGCCTTCACAAAAACTTTTTATTTAAATGAGAAAATGTTTTTTAAAAAAATACTTTGAACAATATTTGAAAAGTGAGTGCATCTGCACGTATTCACGTAAATATTATGTGAAAACGTCTTAAACAGTTCAGTACCAGAATATTATTAAGGGCTTTAAGGGGTGTGAGGCTTTTCGAGGCTCATTTCTTCAAATTAATTTTGTTAACCGAATATCCGTAACGTTTTTTGAGGACATTTAATTAAAATTCACTTTTTTACCAAATGCATGTCATGCTTTTCGCTGCAATTTTTCCAGAAATCCCAGATTAAAGATGTTTTCACATTAATAAAGAGATATTTTCACAAACTTACCGTCAATTGACACCATCGACAATGGAGTCCAGTAATTCCATTATAACTTTTTATAGTTTTTTTGCACTTTGAGCATTTACCATGACAGTTACCCTCGACCCAATGGTGAGCCATGTTTTGTGATGTTTTTTTGCTTTTGACGTACGTGGCTATGCAAGAAGCTGGGGCTCTTTGAACGCACCTCTCGTGTACCGTGTACTTGCAAACTATGAAAAGAAGAAACATCGATATCCAATTTGTTCGACATAATAGGGGCAAAAATAAGAAAAGAAGTTGGTATGACTGTATGGATGGATTGGGGGAGGATATCATCGATAGAGGATCACTTACAAACGCAGCAGAGACCTTTCTTGCCAAGACCGACCAGCATGTTCAGACAGAGATTGCAATACGCCGGTTTGCTGAAGTGCTTCAGCCTCCACAGATGATTCCCATCCTCCTTGACGTGAGAGTCGAGACCGAGGAGCACGAGAAGAGGAATAGTCGTGAGGCCACCCCTCTTCCATTCCTCCAAAGAAACCGTGCCGTCCGCATCGTAATCGATTTCTATCATCATGTCTTTGAGGATCTGCGAAAATGATCAGAGAAATAAATTTGTCGTGTCACTCAGCTCGAATAATCTGTTATTTCTTTGCAAATCGCTTATCCGAATAATCAATTGAGTCACATTTCAACGAGATTTTCATATAAACTAAAAGATATTGGTATATTATGGGAAATGACGATCAGGAACTTTTTTTTTTATCGAAGCGCAGAAACGAAATGCATTTATGTAACGGTCAGAAAAGAAATTGACGTTCGCGTCATTTTAATCCAAAATAAGTGACCCATTTTATGAAGTAACTAATAATACCAAAAACGTTCAAAAATTTTGATAAAACGGATCTAATTTGGTTTTAAGTAAAAATGTTCACTTTGGTTTTGAATGCATATTATGTTTGCAAAATTTACTAATGGGTTAAAGATATCAATTTTTTGTTATTGTTAGAAAATGAAAATTTTTTATCACCAAGAATTTTCTGCAGATTTTCTGATTTATGTTCGCATTGTCATCGATTTGATTCGTCGTGCCTTTGAGGATTTGTGGGAATAATCATCGAAATAAGTGTGCGGTGTCACTCAAGTCGAATAATCTGTGATTACTTCATAAATCGGTAATTCTAATATTCAGTTGAGTGACAATGCAACGGATTGTCAATGTGTAAATTGAAAACAAAAAGCTGTATGAAAATTTTAAAAAAACCGAGAAAGAGTTTTTATCAAAACATACGTGACCAAAAATAACGGTTGCGCAAAAAAGCTGGTTTAATTTCAATCTAGAGTAACTGATATATTTGATAATATTCTAAACTTTGCAATATTCCTTCAATTTGGGTGACTGATAATAAAAAATTTTTTAGTACTAGGATTTTGCAAAGAAGTAAAAATTTCGTTAGCACCCAAATTTTTGGTTATTTTCTTATTAAAATTTCATCTACAATTGAGTCAATTTATATATAGAACAATACAAAATAAATAGACCAACATTACATATCTACATGGTTGGCATAATTTTAATTTGCAGTAATTCGTTATTTTCATCATAAAGTTCCAATATTCATACTTATATTTTTTAATTAACTTGGCTGACTGTGAATTACCATTTTTTTGTACCAACAGCAGCCTCTCATTCCTAAAAAATTTGCTTTATCTCACTGACACTTATGATCCAAGATTAAGTGACAAAATATTTGTTATTCGCATTAAGATTCGTTCCTAACGAAACTTCACGACTAACTGACTCGAATATCCACGACGTTCTAATTAGTCATTCGTTTAATCAACCTCGGACAAACACGAGCAGTTTATTTTGGCACGACTATTGCACACAGTGGCAAATACAAAGCATACGCTTGTCTCGTGAGTACACTATGTCACGTACAGCATTGTAAATTCGACTCTATATACACATCCTCATATATACAGATATGTATTTAGCTACAGAAGTAATACAGTGCAACTCGATGTGTTGCCAAGAGCAATTCGTTTGCCCCTCCTCCAAATCCAAGAAAGCACGATTCGCACAATTACACAAAATGAAAACACAAAGCTCCAAGCAAGAAACAATTGTGTTAAAATGCGTTTCCGAATAATTCCAATTCGGAGAAGTTGGTCCGTTTACACTACCAATCAAATCACTACCAAATTTTGTTATTATTTTTGCAAACTTTATTGCATCCAATAATAGAATAATCACGAATACATTAAGGGGTTTTTTCATGAATTGCGGTAAAAAAGCGATTATTAGATCAGTGAAAAAATTAAACTGGAGAATCCTATCGGATAGAATATTTATTTTGTTATGTTAAAACACGACAACCGATTATTAATAAATTGTAAAAATCTTAATCGTATTTTTATTTAATCAAAAATAGTACAATACTGCCCTAGCAAAATTATCCACGGCCCGAATTCACGCTGAAAATCACGTGTGAGTTTAGATATCGATAATCATGAGCCGTATCACGGCGGACATTACGGATCCCTCATACCCTTCAAGCTTTTAAGCTTGCGGACCGTGATTTTGCAACAAATATCGGTAGAAATCACGGCTCGTTGGATCTTACATTGCCGTGGTAATTCACGGAATCGCGGAATACATCGTAGTTGAAGCGATGACTTCATCTGTGATATTTTGAAAAAATCACGGACCTAAAGCTCAAAAGCTTCTCCTCTCCAGAAGCTTTACAACAAGGGACCTTGAAACAACTGGGGCTTTTTTTTTGGTGCCAAAAATCTCGCGTAATTTTTATCGTGATTCGGTCGTGGTCTGGTCTGCTAGGGTGATATGTAAAATCATGGTTGAACTCACCGGTTTCAATTCCGAGACGTCCCAGCCGAGATACTCAGCCACATTCATCATTTGATTTACGATGCAGTCCATTTCCTGAAAGAAAATTAGTAACATTAAACGCAAATGGTAAAAATACAAACGTTGGACATTAAGGGAGGCGAGTCAGTTAAAAAGGGTATTTTTAACTGTAAGGACACCTTCTTCCTCAGAAAAGAAAAAAAATTTCCTCCATTCAGAAAGGCCCTGAGGGTTTTTGTTTGGTAAACGGCCCACCAATTGGGTCAGTCGAATGCTTCGAAAGCACATTCATGAACTTTAGACTCTACGTGTTTTTCAGAGAATACTGCTAGAAGGATTGGTCTTCATTAATTCTCATTCTCTTCGCAGTTATACTGCACACCATTTGGGCAGAATAATTAAAAAAAAAAAATTTTAAAAGATCAATGTCTTATGTGCCAGCATTATTATGAAATTTAATAACTTTATCTATAACTCTGCATCAAGGAGTTTTAACAAAAATTCCTTCGCTTAAATAATGTGGAATATAACTGTGAAAAGAATGAGGCCTAGCGAAGACCAATCCTTCCAGTAGTGTTTTCTGGATCATGCGCAGACTCTAAAGCTTATTAATCAGATTTCAAAGCACCCGGTTGATCCAGTTAGTTGGTCCATTTACGAAAAAATCCTTTGACTTCATTTTAAAAGGAGAGGATTTACTTAAAATTTTTTCTTCGCTGATGGGAAGAGTCGTCTTTATAATGAAAAAATACTTTTTTGACTGAGTCATTCCCCTTAAGAGGCAGTATCACTTTCCCCATGATTCGCCAAATTTTTAAGCCTATTTTTCTCCAAATGGATTAATAAATACGGGTGCGATTTCGAGAGAATACGGGATACTATCGCAGAAATGGGCTAACCTCCTCGATCATAGACAAAAGCTTTTTTACATAGAGTCGAAAAAACTAATAGTGAGATTATGTTTTAGTGAGAGAAAACGAGACAACGTGATGTATAATGCTGTATCTGTGAGGCTTGACGGCTGATTTTATTGTTGTGGCAATAAAAACGTGCTTCTAATTTGTCTCGTAAAACGTGGAGAATACTGCCAACGTTTGTGTTCGTTTTGTTAAGCTGCAGCTTCTGCTGCAGCAGTTGGCATAAAAGAAAGCTCTTCCGGGGAAGAACATTTCGTTCCATCCCATGAACGCATTGCTTCTGTTGGTTGCTGCTGCTCTGACTGTGGGATTCCCCGGATTACTTTTATAACGTCGATCCCGAGTAAGCAGAATATTTCCCTCCTTTCTAACTTTGCCCTCGCAGATCCTTCAAATCTCGCCTCCTCGTTCGCTCGCTCGTCGCACATCTCCCTAAGCGTCTCGCGTATTTGCGTCCTTGTATAATGTCACTACAAAGTGTTCCGGGTTTGCCAGTTCCGTGAATACTCAGTTTTCTGAATTGTGTGCACAATTTTCGGATCAGAACTTTATGGTTCATAACTGAATTTGTCCGAAAAAAATTTACGTGTAATAAAAATTCGATATTGACGGTTTTGTTGAGTTTGCTTAAAGTTAAGGTATCCCATTTTTCGCCGGAAAAAAATGTCAACTCAGCACTTTGAATAAAAATAAATTGTCTGGAAATCAAAACCTATATGGACTAAATGTATTTAAAATATATTGTACTATATAAGATTCGATTTTTTTATTAAATTTAATAATTTTTTAAATGTTAAATATTTTAAAAACTGTTTATTCAATTTCGATTTCATATGCAATTTATAAAGAATATATTACAATATATTGCAATACATTTTTAATACAATATTTGAATAACATTATATTCGATATACTTTTCAGATCAAACTAAACCATTATTGAAATAAAGCAATAATAACATTTATTAATATAGATTCGTTAAATGTAGATAAATCAGCATTTATATGATTAATTTTTACGAGCTTGCATTCATCCATAGAAATTTAAAAAATGCCTGAAGTATTTTGACGTCGATTCAAAAAATTGCACATCGTGGTGGTAAAACAATTGGAAAATTACAGAAAAAATAAATAAATGCTCATGAAAATATTCATTCGAATAAAAATATTGTATCGAATAAATTTCTGTTCGAATATTGCCTGTTCCTTAGAAAATCGGTAGGTTGGATTACAATGACGAGTATATGTAGTTGAGTGAACACAAACTCGATTACACCAATCATTCATAACAGCGAATAAGGGTGGAGCTGGTCTTGAGGAGGTGAAGGAAAACGAGGAAAAATGAGCGTGAATAACGGCTAGACCAAAGTGAGAATGCAGGGAAGAGACGTGTGTGTATGTACGCCGTTATAGTTGGCGCCAACGGTGCTTATGGTGACGGGTACTCGGTTGCGTTCATTCGATCGCTCCTATATAGCAAAAGTTCCACTCGAGACTCCCTTCCCTATTATGTACATTGTACGCCTATCCTCTATATTTTTGTTCTCGCTTCGGTCTCATCGTCTTTGTCCACGAAACCAAAAACTACGAGACCACCTTGTCCGCTGAATATTCATTGCTCAATTTCAAAATTTAATATGCAACGAGGGAGAAAGAGAGAGAGAGACAGAGAGAGCGAGACAGAGATGAGGGTGTGAAAAAAACGGGGTCGTGTGCTGCGAATAAACGTCTCTACTGTTCCTTCGAGCCTCATTTTTATGTTAAGGGCCTTCATGCATCAATTTTGAAAACTTGAATGCATGCATGAAATTTTGATTGCAAGCTGAAAAGCCACTCGACGAATTTTTATGATTGGAAGACTAATATTTTGAATGTCTTTACATTAAGGCTCTGCATACATCAATTTTGAAGCCTTGAATGCGTGCTTGAAATTTTGATTTGAAAATCCATTTGAAGAAATTTTATGATTGGAAGACAAATTTTTTGAACCTCTTGAATATCAAGACGGTTCATACATCAGTTTAAAAAAATTGAATGCATGTATAGCATTTCGACTTGAAGCTTCCCGTTGTCAGAATACTTAAATGAAAAAAGATATCTTCAAAAATATCTATTTCCGTAATGTAGCAAATGTGCAACCTTGGCAATCGAAGGCTTAAATTTTATAAAGCAGGAAGCAAAGAGCATAATTCAATTGCGCAGTTTATTTTTCACTGTGAATGACAATTCTGAAGGATTTTATTCATTCCCAGATCCACCACAACTCATGAAATCGATGCAAAACTTACGACTCTCAACTACCAAGTGTACTTCGTCTCGACCGAGTCATAAAAATGGGAACGGGAGGATAAAAAGAAGAATAAAACTGAAGCGAAAGGAGATCAGGGTTTCGCCCGATTACCGATCACCGACAGATCCTGGTCGTTATTCCACCTACCAGTAGTAAAAGTGCGTATGCACACAGACCCCCCCTCGTTGTGTCTGATTCTTTTTGTGACTTAAAGGGGCTGAATCACCTAAAAAAGTCGTAAGAAAAAATGTCTGTGGATGATACGCTTCTTCCAAAAAATCTTACATTTAATCTTAGTTAACTACATACCAAGCATTATAGTTACACAATGTTGTAAAGACACACAAAGCATAAAAAATGGTGGTAAGTGAAAAGCAACATTTTTAACTTGTACCAGCTTTCGGAACAAACCGGTGAACAAATTTTAGTGTTCACTGTCTTATTTTATCTATCGAAGAGTATATTCTATTATGAATTGGTACAATCCTGAATGCAGTGAAAATTGTATTTACTGTAACCAATTACTTTTCTTTTTTTACTAAGTTTTTAATGACGAAATATTTACTTACACATATGAAATCATAGCTTTGTCATAAAGGCCTGAAATAAAAAATTGTACACTCTTAATACAATGCCCTCTTCGACAGATAAATGAAACCACGAACACTAAAATTTGTTCACCTGTCTGGTCTGAATACGACACGAGACCTTAAAAATATGACTTTTTACCTCACATCTTTTTGGTGCTCTGTATATCTTTACGAAATTGCAGAATTATGATACTTGGTATGTACTTAATGAGGTTTAAATAAAAGATTTTTGAAAAGAAGCGATTTACAGAATTATTTTTCTGATGATTTTTTTAGGTAACTCGACCCCCTTAATTACTAATATCGAGAATACGACTTTACTTGAATTTGTATCTATGTTTATAACGTGAATTCCTATAAGCCTCTCCATAAAAATTTTGTGCTGTAAAATTCGTATGTGTGCATAGATCCTAAATATACAGTACAAAAATGTACACCCTAACACGAACTATAGTTTGCAATGCTCCAAAAAGATTTTCCGTGACCGTAAATTTGCGGTAAAATAGAAACAAAGCACATGTGATTTGCGAGAGGAAATTCAGAACTGTGCATATGGCATGTAACTCTCGGATGGAGCAATATAAAATCTCTCAATTCGAAAAGTAAATTCACTGCCTCGGTCTTGGTACTGAATTTTTACTGTATTATCATCGCCGTGGACGCTTCGCGGTGTTTTCGATATTATATGGCACTCACGTTCGTGTCGAGCACTCCATTGCCATCTGTGTCGTACAGCCGGAACATGACTGAAATGATAACAAAATGCAATGAATATATTCGGGTACATGAAAAAAACGCGTGGGGACAAATTAATTTTTATATGTTAAAATATCCCTAGGGAGGGTTTTTCGGACAGAACGTATCCATCATCTCAGTTTTAAAAACCTACGTATTAGCTTAATCAATATTTTAAACAATTATCTGGAGTTATTATTCAGAATATCAACATTTTTTAAAGTTTTCCAGGGTTTTTGGAAAAAAAAAACATAAAATTTTGCGGACTATTCTTTTGTTTTTAAATAGGAGCATTTTGAAAATAAAAAAATTGAATGACCGGAAACCCCATTTTTTTACCATTAGTCGTCAGATTTTATTGAAAAGTAAATTTCTTTATAGCCATTATTTCAAAGGTCGAACATTTTTTAATAATCACTGCGGCTTATTATTGCAGAATAATAATAATAATGAAATTAATTATACTATCCATTTTTATATCATAATGAAATGGAGGTTTACTAATCAGAACTGGTCCTTCATTATATCCTTCAACACTCTTACTTAAAATTAATCTGATACAACAGACAATTATAATAGATAGGAAATTTGTTGCTTCTTTGAGAATATCAAGACATTCAATTGTTCTTTGTGATGTCAATAATCAATTATATATTGTCTCATAAAACTTCTGTGAGATTTTGCAACGTTTATACTCACACTCCAATTTATCTTCCGGTCTGCCAGCCTCTAGAAGTGACAGGTAGCAAACGATATCCTTCAGGCTGACTTTGACGGAGTGCACGTCTATGGTGCTCTGTTTTCTCACGAGATGTCTCATCTCTGAAAAGGGAAGATTAACCTTTGCTGAGAATTTTTAATAGCACGAAGAACATGCTTCTGTACAGTGTGTATAAATTACGAGGACTAATTATTCATTGTCGGAGTAAAGGGAGAAAACCTTTTTTGTACTTTTTTTTTAACACTGATAAAACGCTGCAGAAGTTTTCTTAGAGTTTCTGACAAAGAAATAAGTTTTCAAGAATAACCATTAAGGAAATTTAACATTATTCGTCTGAACCTGTTGCTTCAGTGGAGACAAAAAAAAACGGGGAGGTAAAGCTTTGAACTACCAAGAAAACTACATGCAACAATCGATTACTCTTTTACTTCCTTTGCATCACTCCAAAATATTAGCAACAACATACATTTATTTTTGCAAACACATTCAAACGTGTTCCTAGAATTTCAACTTCAGTTATTGTCGGAATTTTTGCCGGATTGTGAAAATTTCGATTGCAATTTTTCCCTATATCGATTTATTGCATCTTTGGTAATCGTCGTCTATTTATCATAAAATAAATAATCTTCGATGAATAATTTTCGAATGCTCGACAAAATTATAATCCAATTACTGGTTTACTCGTTTTACGATGTGAAGAGCTGAAAAAAAAATGTTTTGATGCTTCTCAATTCCGATATAAAAAGTAGGTCACGTGATTGATGGTTCAGTGAAAAATAATGGAAAGCTAGGGAGGTACATAAGAGTGACGAAAAGTTGATTAACTCGGTGATTAGTGATTTTCCTCTCCCTAAAACGACTGATGATCAAAGCATAGTTAAAATAATGATTTTTTATGTAAAGCAAGGCAAAATGATTTGTCGATCTTAGGGAGCTAATGAGTATTAGAAGTGGTCGAGAGTGTCCATGCGGAAGATCCAACGGACTCGTTGAACCCGTTGCTCGAATTTCGTCTCTCAAATGCGCGCACGCCGTCGTTCTCAAAATAAATTTGCGTAAGCCTCACCGCCACACTGCGCTACTCAGCAAAGTCTGGCTCATGGCTGCTGCCGTTTCACCGTTCCCGACGTAGACTTCGTGTTATACTTTACCTATATATACACATATACTGTATATACGAAAATACACATAGCAATATCTGTTTTTCCACGAAACCGAATGACGCGCGCTTTCGATATAAACGAAAAATCAAATCAAACATCGTTTTTCATACACAAACCGATTCTCACATACGTGTGTATCCATATGTAAATATGTAAATACGTAAAACGAGTGCAATAGAAAAAAAAATTCAGGTTGAAATGGATTGCATAACACAAAACTTCGATTACTAGATACATTGAATTGAAACTTTCATCATCAATGACTGCGACGAAAAATTAACGAATCATCGCTTTTTACGAGAGAAATAAATTTTGGATACGATAAAGTGAAAAATAAAATTCTGGTTTCTTGGGTTTCGGAGACTACACATTTATTTTTTTACCGAAAACTATTGCAACGATAAGTTAATTGAAAAGTACGAAAAGTTCAGCGAAGATTGTAGTATTATTGTGATTTTTTTAAATAAGAATTTTCGTTGGCGATAAACATGATCTGTCATTTCCGCATTTGATGCACTTGAAATTATTGTAGGTCATCCTTACTAACCTTCCTTAAGCCTGTCACCTGGCACGTCTTTAAGGTAGAAGAGAGTGCCCTTCACCATTTTGTTTCAATTTGGCAAGTTCCGCCAAAATAGTAGTCAGTGTCAAAGACGTATGTAAGTCTGTACCGAACTGAACGATATTCAATGTCTCTTCAAGATTTAGCGACGTTTGTCGTCGCAGCCAAATATGACTACATGAAATCCAAATTAATTGGCACTTTTTCGTCCGGCGAAATTATAAATGAGAAGAAATTGACTAATCCGAATAAATCCGCGAAGCCCATTCGCTGTTTTTTTTTCTCTGGCAGGAAACGTAACACTTGAGAAAATTCCGACGTGTTTAAGCGTAAAGGGTCAGATAGCGTGAGCCATCGAGCGATTTAACGTCAGGGCTCGTAGACCAGAGGCGAGAAACACTTGTTGCTTCGCGTGCAGGAGACGAGTAACTACTGACTAAACGTGTGGCCGTTGCAATGTTTCTACCACGAAGAGTAGAAAGTTGTGGTTATAGGTTGCAGTGCGAAATATAGAGGCAATATGGTTTGACTGGTTTGGATGGCCTGCATTTCTTGGGCGCCGAGCCGAGAGCAGAGATCAGTATAAACTAAAGCAAAGAGACGAGAGCCCGCAGCAGCAACGGCACGTAATCCGTGGCTTGACTGGCGCAAATGACGTCACTGGAAACGGAGATGACACCGAGTGAGACTCTATTTCAGACGAGAGTCAACCACGGGTTTTTGCCCGTTAGCGAAAGGTCTGGAATTGAGGCGAAATCAAACAAGGCCTCCAATGGATTCGCAAATCCAGAAGAGAAGATAATTGTCCGAGATTTTCTTCTCCTTAAAGCGTGGGTTTGCATTAATTCTGGAATTTATTACGGATGAGTCGTTCTAGTTGGTAAGCAGTTTTTACCGATTTGATCTGTGAGATAAGTGCACCGTGAAAATAATCTGCTTGAAATTTAATGTACATGCACTGAAAGTTTTTATTCATAAAGTGTAAACCAAATTTACTATAGGAGTGCGATGTCGAATTTATTGTTGGTATGGTATTTTGAATAATTTCCTTTAATTTTTTTGTAGAAGTACTTTATTTTTGAAAATTCGTTTTAATTTCATTGCAAACGTACCATAATTTTATATGACAATTGTACATTAAATTTGTTTCACGATTTTATGAATAATAACTTCTAGTCTTTTTGACAAAAAAAGTGACCCTCATTACACGTAAATTTCCATGTTGATAATTACGGGATTTATGTTACCTGCGGAAAATACAATGCTTTCTCTGTGAGGAAGCATATCAATTGATTTTGGTTTCTTCACAGAGGGAGCTTCGAGAAAAGCGGAAAATAATGAGGAAGCAATGTGCAAGGTTCTATTTTGCATTCTTGTTTGAATAAATAAATAAAATAAATCCATCTAAAATAAATCGAAATCTTAGTGAAATTTTCTTCGTTGAGAAATAATATACAGAAAATCAAATTCCTATAAAATCGGCGGATTCGACGATTTTTATAAATTCTGGAATTTGTAGCTGAAGTGTTGTCGTTGTTGGTAAGCAGTTTCTAGAAATTTAATCTATCTTTATCATAAATGAGTCGCACAAGATACTGACAAATGCGTGACCCTCATTACCCGAAAATTGCCACGTCGGTGGTTGCGGTGCTTATGTTACTTGTGGGAAATACAATGCTTTTTCTGGAAGCAAACGTTTTGATTGATTTTGGCATGCTCATAGAGGGAGCTTTCTGAAAAGTAGAAAATAATGCGGAAGCAATATGCATGATTTTACTTGACATCCTTGTTTTAACACCGCAATATCATAAATTTCGGTTTTTTATACCTGTAGTGTTAAAGCATAAAGAGTTCATGTTTATTTTATTTAGATAAACTTGGCACTGATTAAATGGTGAACAAGTTTCTCATTTCGGCCTGCAAGTTCTTCAATGCATAGAAAATAGCATCACAAGCCAATAAAAACGCAACTATTCAAGAAGATCTAAGAACAGAATGGAAACATGTAAAAAATTAGAGCATTTGCTGTTGGCATGTCGTGCAGTTAAAACGCATAATTATATCATGGTATATTATGATCATCCTATGTACCAAAACGCACGCACATTTTCTAGCGATTATTGGGTAGATTTTTAATCATTATATTTTAAGGGCACCGGATGTTGCCGAAGTATAGGATCTCACTTAACTTAGAGGGTTCCAGCATTGCGAAAGCACCTATCAATAGCACGTCTTAGGTTGCAAATCCTTTGATGCTTTGCGAATAGCATATGCAAGTAAAAAAAAAATGAATTTGTACAAATACGTCTGCAAACCGGATTGAAACCCTGACTAGTCTGGCGCATGTGAAGCCAGACATTCCCATAATATCAATGGCAGCCTCGTTTCACCGTCTGGTACAACATTAATATGGTGGCGGTAATACGATTACGCAAGTCATCAGACTCTCAGGGTTTGGAAACTTGAATGGACTGACGAATATGAAGCACTTGAATGACAATCTTGTTTCTCTGTTTGCCGATCAATATTATATATATAAAGGATGCAAAGGAAGTATTGTAACTGATTTTGGCTTCCTCATAGAGGAAGCTTTGTCAAGAGCAAAATTTAATGAGGAAGCAATGTGCAAGGTTCTACCTTGCATCCTTGTTTTGTATAAATATATTAATCACTGGCACATCTCATTTTTATTAGGCACAAACTTTTGTTTTACTTTAATAACGTTTGCGGAGGTTATAGCGAAAATCGCTATTTTTTCAAATATTCAAAATGGTGTAATATTTGAACGACTTCACCGATCACAACCAAATTTGGTACACAGTAGGACTGTATGTTATTTTTCGTTTGTAGAAGATTTCAGTTGATTTGCTGAGATTCGACGGGATTTATAGCAAAATTTTGATTTTTTACAAAAATTCAAAATTCTATAAGATCGAAACCGCTTTACCGATTTTGTCGAAATTCAATACCACACAGCATTTAAAATATCTCTAGTTATAAAGAACTATTTACCCATATCGACGAACTTTTACGAAAGGTAGAGAGTATACGACATTTTTCGAAAAAATTAAAAATTCTATAAAATCAGTATCCATAGACATATTTTCTCAAAAATTACAACAATTGAAGAGGAATTAATACTCTACTTGCGTGCCAAATTTGAGCTCGATCGATCGTGCCATTCGCGAGTTATCGATGATTGAATTTTAGGTCACTGAAACCCACACACACATACACTTTCTAAACAATTTTTTTGGACGTTTCAGGTGATTCTAAGCATACTGACATTAAAATCTCGAAAAAAATATTTTTCATGAAATATATATTTATGATGTGAGCAATTGGACCGTAACAGTCTGATGCTATCCCACATGGAAAAAAAGTATATGTCAGATATATAGCAAGATATATAATTTATATATAATATATATGACGTCAAAAAGTTCTATATCTCATATATATCTTTTATTTATCCATCAGATATATAATTGGATATAATATTGTGATAAATATTCGATATAAATTTACTATATGCTGTATATATTAGCAGATATATATCCACGTATATTTTTACAATATATACCGTGTATCTATTATAAATGCACTCTCTAAATTTGAAAAAGGGAAATATTCACTTTATTTTTAAGTGACATTGTTTTTCACACTTTTCCAAGTGAAGATAACTCTAAAAAAGTAAATTTTTAATTTTACACTTAAAAACAGTGAAATTTAAGCTTAAGAATTTTTATTACTATTGGAAAAGTTAAGTTCAAACTTGCAAAAATTAAAAAATTATATTTCAGTTGTGCAATTTCGATTTTCCTCGACAAACGGCTTTGGATATTGAAAAGCCTGAAGCTTAGCCCAGTTCCGCAATACTTCCGCAGATTCTACCACAATTGGAACACTTTCTGTCGAGTAGTTTAGGCGAAAATAGGTTTGAAAATTTTGGGCTGTGCTGGGAAAATGATGGAGGAAGTACCACTGCCTCTTAAGGATGCGCGTTACTCTGTTAGCCGTGCGTCTCGAAGCATTAGTGCGATGTAAATAAACAACGCGTTCAGACAGGCAACAGTGTGCGTGCGCTCTCTCCCTCTCCCTCTCTCTCTCTCTCTCTCTCACTATAGCACTCAGAAGTTTTAGCGCCAGGACATAAACTTTTTGTTTTCTGCGACTCCCCATGTTTCTTCATGGATCTCTCGCTATCTTCTGCTTCGACTTCTACTATGCCATTTGGACTTTCTAAATCAGCAAGTACTCGGTAGCACAGTCGGTAGCGATGTCGTTGTTAGGAAGTTAGGTAGGCAGGGTCGTAGGATCGAATCTTCGGTATAGGCAAAAATTTTCTTCGATAAAAACCGTTTCCCTGCATATAATAATACTGACAATGTCTCAATAAATAATCCTCGAGACGAAATATATGTATTTTCACGTTTTTAGGAATAAACAAAAATAATTTCATATTTAGAGAGGCATTCGTTGTAGATTCCAGATATATAATTTATATATAGTGATAACATAAATTATATATCAATTATATATCTTCACGTATACTTTTGAGATATATAATGCGGAAAAAAGTTCTATATGCCAAGATATAAAATGTGATATATATATATGATATATAATATATATCTTCGATATATCTGATGTATATAAATTATATATCTGATTATATATCTCTGCATATACTTTATTTCCATGTGGGATGAAAGCAATCAATGTTGACACACTGCCATTTAACTCGTTATGGGGTCATCTTAACGATGTTCGCCAGTCTTTCATTATTCTCTTCTTGCATTCTAATGCATTCCCTGACCAATAATTACAGCGCACATTTACGTTTTCCAGCAATTATTTTGCGGGTCATTGATCATCATAGATTTAGTAAGCATGTAACACCCCGACCGGGAGTTCATTTTCCGACTTATGATCTCCAAAAAGTCATTCATTCTTGTATGACAATCATTGTAATCCGCCTCTTAAAGTGGGCAGCTTGTTGAAATCCATTCAGAGTTCTGTATAAAAGCTTCAAAGTGATTCCATCAATTATTTTCGGGCATTGATGTCTCAATGCTGTCCCATGAGTCAGCTAGTCGTGCTTTACTTTTCAAGTTCTCTGATGCATTGGGAGAACAAGATTGCATAAACCATTGGTACAAGAACATGCAGAAATTTGATGTAACCCTTGATTAGTCTGACACATAGAGAGCTTTATATAATGTAAATGACTGTCTCGTTTTACTGTCTGGTCCTAAATTAATATATCAGTAACGTCACTGTTACACAAGTCTCTAGACTGAGTAGCTTTGATAAATACGAGCAAATCGATTCAGTGACTACGTAAAGGTCAAGCGCATAGACGCTTGTTTCGCTGTCTCTTCCCAGAGTTGCCTCAACCACGGTTCGAAGCTATGTTGGAAACCCCAGCTGGAGTTCCCAACGCTTCCATCCGCGTCTGCGATAAACAACCTGTCTATGAATAACCGGAACAGTCTGTCGAAGATTTGCCGGAGAAACGAGCGACAGAGGAAAGGAAAGTTTCACGTCCGGCTTTGCCCTACCGTCGGGTCCAGAGTTCCTGACGTCTTCGGAGTCTAACGCATCTCTTCGTCTTGCTAGCTTCGGTCCAAATACGTTTAACGGCCGATAAACGTAAACGCCTCGGTTGGTAGACGTGAATATTCTTAGATGTTTGGAAACTTAGTCCAGAAGTGAAGTCAAGACTCGTTGAACTTTCGCTTTGATCGAATTTTCAGACGCTAGACAACCGGGATGACTTTGTCAGGGACGAGAAGTTTACGTGTGGTCTTCCTGGTTTAGCTTCCTCAAGCGTTTCTCGTCATTAACCTCCGAGCATCCGCAGGATGACTGCATGTGTTGATCTTTGCAGAGGCAGACGTCCTTGATGATCTACTCATCTCTCTGTTGTATACTAATTACGCCTGCGGCATCTGCGTAGTTTCCATACCGAAATTGCATCCCACAAGTGGGTAGGCACTAAAGGTTGAATCTGTTTCAAATACGACTACGGAAGTTCCCACATCTCTGCAAGAAATTTCAATTTTGACTCCTTTCATTTGATGCAAGATGGAAATACAACTCAAGCTGACGTCCTGTCCGTCATCACACCTGTTGAGGAGATCTGGGTGGATGAAAACTCGCAAGGTACAGTGGAAAAATACGCGAAAAGAGGTGGAAGATGAAGAAGCAGATTGAGAAACATTTTTATCAACCGTTTCGCGTTATACATCATGAAATATGACGTTGCTGCAAACAGAACTGATGGATTTGTATGAAGGCCTTTTTCTTGGAAACGAAAAGAAAAATGCACTTTTGTCACTTTCCATGATCTTTCACTTCTGATGCGCTTGAAGACATCCACATTGTTCAGAGTTCACTAAATTGGAAGAGCTCCAGTACACATATGTAGGCGTACGGAAAATGAAGCATGGTATTACGAAGGAAGAAGTATTATTATGGAGTACATGAAAGTAATAGCTAAATGGAATTTTTTCTCTTGAAACTGTAAAGAGACTATACCTGGTTCGAAAAAATGACAATGTATATGAAATGCATATAAAAAAATACGAGAGATCTCAGTTTTGAATTCGTTCGTTTGATGCACGATGGAAATACAAGTCAACCTGATGTCCCATTTGTCATCATAGCTGTTGAGGAGATCTGCCTGAGGACATCTGAGGAGATGGAGGCTCGCATGGAAAAATGCAAAAATACGAGAAAAGAGGTGGAAGATGAAGAAGTAGATTGAGGGACATTTTTATGAGCCATTTTGCGTTACACACCATGAAATATAACGTCGTTGGAAACAGAACTGGTGGATTTGTATGAAGGCTTTTTTTTCTCGGAAACAAAAAAATAAATGCCCTTCTGCGTTCCATTTCTCAAATACTTGGAGACGTCCACATTGTCCAGAATTCACCGAATCGGAAGAGTTCCAATACACATATACAGGCGTACGGAAAATGAGACATGGCATTACGAAGGAAGATGTCTTATTATGAAGTGCGTGAAAGTGACAGCTAAATGAAACTTTCTTTGTACAAAGTGTAAAGAACCTGTACTTGGTTCAAACACATAGTAATGTGTATGAAATGCGTATGGAAAATGCGAGAAATCTCAATTTTGACGTTGTTCATTTGATGCACGATACAAATACATCTCAAGCTGTCCCATGATGTCCCATTTGTCATCACAGCTGTTGAGGAGATCTCGGCGGATGAAGACTTGCATGGAAGAGTGGAAGAATACGAGAAAAGACGTGGAAGATGAAGAAGGAGATTAAGGGACATATTTATGAGCCATTTCGCGTCATACACCATGAAATATGACGTCGTTGGAAACAGAACTGGCGCATTTGTACGAAGGCTTTTTTTTCTCGGACACGTAAAGAAAAATGCACTTTTGTCACCCCCGACGTTCTTCCACTTTTGATATACTTGGAATCTTCTACATTGTGGAATTCACTGAAATGGGAGAGCTTCAATACACATATGTAAGGGTCTGGAAAGTGGAACATGGTATTACAAAGAAAGGAATCTTATTATTGAGAACATGAAAGTGGAATTGAGTTGAACAGAATTTTCTTTCTTGCAACTGTAAAAAAACTATACTTAATTCCAAAAATCCGCAATGTTTATGAATTGCATGTGGCAAAAATACCTTAATTTCTCACGAACTTTCGCAAACTATCGAAACTATGAATGAAGTGACTGATTGGTTGATGAATACATCTTGGCCTTCAGTTTAGTCGGCAGTATATTTTAAGCAGTCCATGGAAATATCAAACTTAATTGAGATTTTCTACAGATTTAGCCATTGATGAAAATATCTGTATTCAACATATTCCAACCAATGAATGGTGACCAAAAATGAAAACATTTCGTTTCCTACTCGGTAGTTTATTAATTTATTTAAATAAGCTGTTTGCAAACGTTGATGGTAATCAGGCCTCCAGTAAAGAGACCATTTTCTGTTCTATAGAAGCCATAAAGTTCGCTCGGAAGTTTAAATGGTAAAGACCTGGATTTTAGTCAGGAATGTGCGATTCTTTGCTAAGGCGACGCAATATTACCCTCGTTTCTGTTCCCATGCGCTACAACATAGTATGTGAGTCCTGATCCCGTCGCCAGATCCGTTCGAGCCTGTCCATTGCTCTGGGTAGTAGACAGGATTTCCTTTTTCCCCTTTTATTTTTCTTTTCCTCTCACACTCTGTCATCTCTGGCTCGCATTGCCGGTTCAACGAATGGACCCTTTATGACTTGAACGTAATAGCATCCGTCAGACTCAGCAGTCGACTGATGTGTCAGCCGGAAGAAGCAGAATCGGGTGCGACGAGGGGAAAGAAATGGGAAAACTACTCAATCCCTTTGGTTCAAGCATTTCTTTCTTTCTCCCTACGTGCAAAACCGACAGAAGTACACCTCACTTTTTGTCCTTTCTCTTCTCATTCTTGCGACACTCGTCCTTTCTCACTTCACTGTTGACACCCTTGGGCACTTAAACCTATGATCGAAAATAAAATTTTATAGCATACGGAAGAACTGTCCGGGATAGTGAGAAAGGCAAACTGGATATCACTACCACTTATCTCTCGATTTCTAGCTCTTCACTCTAACGCACCTTTCGCTTCCTCTTTTTATTACGCTATAATACTTCTCACTCCATCAATCGAATCTTGGAACAAGTTCCGACTCCAAATTCCTCCGAAATACAGATCCGATAATTATCAGATCATTTTTGAAAATCTATTATGATTTCCATTTCTGTTTAATGTCAATTGAAGGAGGTGGGAATTGACTTATTTTTTTATTGTACAATAGTTGGAATAACAGTCAATCCTAAACGTCGTTAGAAATCGAATGTCGAATTTTGAATAAACCTTGAATAGCAGAATTAGGGTTATAGTGACAAGCTACCGAACCGTTTGGTTACGAGTCTGTGAACGTGTCATTAATTTATTTCCAAGTACTTAACATTGCCAAATTATTGCGCCTTTTGAAAACGTATTCCAAAAATTCAATCAGATAAAAAGGAGGAATTCACAAATGGCCAGTAAAAGTGAATCTATGTTCAGCAAGTCTAAATAATCTCTTCTGCCAAGACTTTCTTTACGGACTGCATTTCGTGCGATTGCAACTTCTTTCAATCGCATGAAGGAGATGAAATAATACCAATTACCTTCGCTTCTTTTTATTTTTATTTTTTGGCAATCAATATACGCCATGATTGCGTAAAAGTAGTAGAACAAGAATGATGTATAGGGCAGAATGATGTAACGTGCAAACAAAGCCAGTGTTAGATTACTTTTGGACGACTGATTCGATAAAATGCTCGGCAAACGTCAAAGTGGAGCTCGGGCGGTAGTCGGGAGGTGGAATTGCGATAGTGGTGACTCGTGGTATCAGGAAATACTGGCACATCCGGTCGTCGGTGGATTCGGTTCATTGGTCCAGAGGTTACTAAGTAGTTTGCTCTCTCTCTATCTCTCACGACTCGCAACGATTGATGGAGCTTCGCACGGGAGCTGTGTCACGCTACAGCGCGAAACCGTTGATGGATGATGGGCTAGCACAGCCTAATAAGGCAGCATAGAGCAGCATAGATGGAAGCGAGAACAATGAAGAAAAGGAGAGAAAAAGTTTGCAAAAGGCTTCTCTCGAGAACTTAAACTCTATATGGCCGCGCAGAATCTACGAGCGGTGAGTAAGACCCTCTCAGGAAACCTCAATAAAGATTAAATACAGCGCTGAAACTGCACATTATAAAAAATAGACAAGTGGTGTAAGAGTGGAAACCAAAAAAGCGTGAAAGTGTGGTGGAGAGTTGAAGAGAGCTGGAGGGAGTTGGGGAGAGAAAAAGCCTGTGAAGTACAATCTTGTTCTCTGCTTTCTCATTATTTTACACACCGCATAAAGTCATCTCTATGACGAAGAGCGGTGCTTGACGTTGGCTTTCTCACAGACCGAGGATTGTACAAAGTAGAAAATAATGAGGGAATAATGTGGGAGACTTCCATTTGCTGGTTTGTTGAAAAATTCCGTAGAGGGTTTCTAGCCAACTCGGTAGTCGGTGGAAGTTCACTTTTCTTCCCCCTTACACAATCTGACACTGTGTTGTTTCTTCATATTACGATTATGCAGACTCCCTCTTCGACACGTACCGATCCAACACAGCTCTTTTTCTCTGGATATCTTGTTCAACAATGTTCTTTCACTTCATATCTTAATTTTACAAAAGCTTGTTTAAAAACTGTTTTTCAATAAAGTTAAACATTTATTCTACACCACTTCATTTGGAGAGGATTTTTATAATCGTTTCTAATAAAACAGTAAAAATGTAAGAGAAAAATTTGCTGGTTTATTTTTTTAAGGCACCTCACGAGTATTGCATACGAATTTGTATCAAAGTGTATATAAAATGTGCAAATGAAAAAAGAAACCATAAAACACCACAATGGGTCGAGGGTCGAACCCTTGCGGGGGGGGGGGGGGGGGGGGGGGGGGAGAACCCCGAAAGAAAACTAATCACTTTCTTTAATAAATGAAGTTATCTCGATGTTACGACTGATGCACGATGCGTACGTTGTCAGACGCAGGTGGTGCCTCACTTCGGTTATTATCGACGGTACACTGAGAAAAATTTACGGCTTTGCCGACCGAATATTTGACTGCTAGAACTATTTTCAAGTCTGTCGGCACAGCAGTGTAACTGCCCAGTTCCAACAGCTGAACCCTTTCGCTTTACGTCGTCCGCTTGCAGAAGCGAAACGGTATAGCTGTAGGAACTGAACGATGGCTAACTTCCAGCGATCGAAAAAATGTTGAGGTTACGAAGGATAGCCAGCGTCACGATCGAGCTGCGCGAGTCTTGCCGGTCGTCGCCATGTTTCTAGCGTACGCGCATCGCTCTTCTAATTGAGCGTGTAGCTCCTGCACCGACGCCTAGTGCTCCCACAGCTATACTGGGATTCTTGCAGCACGCGACTAACAAAATTTCTCCAGTAACTAAAGCATACGGTTCTGAGTACTCTCTCGCCTAGATATAGTAATGAATACAATGCCAGCAAAACGATATTGCTGCTAGAGCAATACGCATTGGTTATGTAAGTAAATTCATGGTTATAAAAAGAAATATGGACGCAGCAATACTTTGTTTTGTTGCTGTCATCATAAATTTTTGTCAGTGTAGAGTGCGTGAAGTACTAATATTATGAATGAAAGTGTGTGTAAAATAAAGCCAAGTAAATGAAAATATGTGTAAAATATTATCAGTGCGTAAAATAGGCTCGGGTCTTATATGCACATGCGCAACATACATTATTTTATACTTTGCTGTAATGCTCGATTTTCCACATATTTTCAAGGCACATAAACACGCACTTTACATACACGTGTTACAAAAAAAAACATTTTCGCATTTTCGTACTTACAATAATATACAAAATCACAAAGTGGATAGGAAGGGGCGAAAAAATAGTAATAAAAAATTGTCACACGAATTTGTACCGGGATCTCTACGGAATCAGAAAGATCTTTTCAAAATTATCATTAATGTCGAATCCAATATCGATTCCACAGGAATTAATATTTAAATCTAAAATGTTTGAATTCACTGCACATTTTCTTGTCTGCTGATTTCACTTCAACATGGGATGTCACATGTTTTCCTTAAAAAAAAAAAAAACAAGAAAAAGTCTAGAAAAGTAAAAACGTCGAAAAAGTGGATATTGGTTTGATACCCGAGGCAAGGTTTCCGACCCTCTGGTAAGTTTACAGAACTGCAGATAGGAACAAGTGTTTATCCACGTGGATGTACTTTTATTCCCAATTAAATCCTCGGATATTTTCACAGAAAGCTGAGATAAAAACCGGTCATTTGAAATAGCAGTTTTGATACGCATGAAGGAAAAAAATAAATTGAGAAGACTATGAAAAACTCTTAAAGAAAAATGAAGTATGATGTAACCATCATAATAAAATATGGATACGAAAAAGAAGAAGAAATGGGGAAGCGCGTGAGGAGGCCGAGTCTTGAATACAGAGAAAGATAGTAAAGCTCGTCAGTACAGCTCAAGAAAATACGATAAGGAAAAGGAGAGAGAAAAAGAGAGAGAGAAAGATAGGAAATAGGAAGTGAGATAGTACACTTCCGGCGAAGCTCTCTCACGCCCTGACAGTCCATCTGGCTTAGGAAGGAGCAAAGCACGCTCTGATGTTTGCCAGCCGAGCGAGTTTGTTTTTTGCTCGTTGTTTCTCCTTGCGAGATCGATTTCCAAGCTCGATGCTAGTTGTTGCCGGTGCGCTTTTTCGTGATATCTCCGTCCCATGTCTGCCCATTTCTAATTCTCTGTCCCTCTCTTTCACTTTCTCTCTTTCTCAACATCACGTTACGTCCATCTATGTATTTTTTTGATCTCTTCACTGAGGTCACAATCTTTCAGTAATATACAAGCCTCTCAGGTTGCACTATATAGTAAATAGAAGAAAAAAACACCAGCAACTGCAATTTATGGATAGACTGGAATGGTTGAGGCTTTTGTCTTTTGACTTCTGATTGCCTGTACTCTTTATTTTTGTTCTTCAATAACGCATTCGTGAATAATAATAAAAACGATCTGAATAGTGAAACAATGGAATGCAATCGATTGTATTTCACTTTTGCATCGATAATTATTTCTTGAAGATTTTTTCATTTGGCGCTCGAACGTCGGAGAAAAAAGAAACACAAAGTAAATAATGTACTCTTTGAAGACTTCGCGACAATAAAGAATCGGAATAATTTCTATACCATTGCAGACAACGTTGCATTTCATTGCAACTAAGAATATTCATTTTACAGCAATTTGATTTTATGTTCATTTTTCCACGCCGAACAAAATTTAATAAAAATTAAGATTCCTGTTTATTTATTCATAAACAAATATGCGAAGTATAACCTCGCACATTGCTTCCGCATTGTTTTTCCCCTTTAACAGAGCTCCCTCTATGAGGAAGCTAAAATAAATCAATATACTTCCTCACAGAGGGTAGCTTTGTAAAAAGCAAAAATAGAAAACAGATCTCTCGAGAAGTTACGTAACATCTCATTGTGCGAATATTAGAGGAGTATTGTAAAAATGTTTGTATTGAAAAAAAGCTTATTGTAAGATTGAATTGACAATATGCGATACTCAAGAGGATCGTCACCTTTCAATTACTCGTTGTTGACGAGTAAAGGGTTGTTGAATTTTCTCAAGAGTTATACCTGATTGTGTGAATATTAGCAGAAATATTTGTAATGGAAAGAGGCGAGTTGCAGAATTGAATTGACAATATGCCAAATTCAGAATGATCATCAGCTTCCAATTTTCCGTTGTTGACGAGTAACGGGTTATTATATTTTTTCGAGACGTTATGTGACATTCGTTTGTGTGAATATTAGAGAAATGTTGCGGAAATATGTGTAATGAAAAGAGGCTTGTTGTGGGGCTGAATTGACAATACGCTAAATTCAAGACGATTATCACCTTCCAATATTTCGTTGTTGACGAGTAACGAGTTGTTGGATTTTCTTGAGGAGTCACGTGACATTTGATTGTATGAATATTAGAGGAATGTTGGAGAAATATTTGTAATGAAAAAAGGCTTGTTGTGGGGTTGAATTGACAATATGCTAAATTCAAGACGATCATCACCTTCCAATTTTCCGTTGTTGACGAGTAACGAGTTGTTGGATTTTCTTGAGGAGTTACGTGACATCTGACTGTGACTTGGGCTGCTGTCGGTGCTCTTCTTCTCAAGAACGTCGTGACAACTGTAGGACGTGTGGGCGACAGTCAGCATCGGATGTACGCTGCCTGTGAAAAGCACGACGGGTTTGTGTGTGTTGGCCGGAAGGAACGAAAAATGGACAGGAGAAAGGGACGATAGGTGTCGAGTGGGGGAAGGGGGTGGGGGCCGAGGGTGATAAAAAAGTTTTGAGAGATTAATGAATCGAAGATTCTTCGGGAAAATCGTGAGATAGCTCGAGCGAACGATGAAAAGACGTTCGCCCGCGCGGTACTGAAGTCGATATTGCATTCCCCGTGATATGTGCCACGCAGACTGAACTACTGTCCTATTTTTCTCTCTTTTATTCACTTTTCTCGTCTTTCTTCGTGACTTCTCGAATTCAGGAATGCACCAGGCGCTCGATTTCTTTACCATTTCTCCTTTATATAGGACAATAATTAAACACTACAGGCAATTTAAGTTTTACATTTTTATAAATGCGCATAATATTTGAGATATATATATATGTATATTATGGTTTTTGAAAATGTTTAACTACGCAAGATTGTGTTTCAGTACTTTGCAAAATTGTCCACATGTTTCTTCATTTATTAATAACAAATTATTAAAGTTGTTCTGTCTTTCTGTTTAAAATTGAACTTTAAAAAAATTAATTCTGCAGGAGTATGCATTAAAGTAAAATTCTAACTGCAACGACGTCATCCGAAAAATATATTGATTATTCTTTTCACTCGAATTTCGGCCAATCAGAGCGCAGTATTTGAGGATACCCAACAGTATTATATCGAAAATTTCTAAAAAACGTCCGATGAGCTTTCATATGTCAACTACACTATGTGACATAACAAAAAAAAAAAAAAAATGGGTTACTTTAAAAGTGATTGAAAAATGTATTCAGATGCTGTTTAGTGCACTCTGATTGACCGAAGTCCAAGTGTAACAAATAATCAGAATATGAAATATCAATATAGAACCGAATATGTAAAATTTTGCAGACAAAATTGATATAGTCGTTGCTAGGCAACGAAACTATCGGTGAATATCCGATAATTTTGAAGCACTTACCACTGACATATTACCACTGAAAATTAAATATTTTTCGATCACTTGAAGCTTATGTAGCTCTTTAAGATCGAACCATGTTCGCATTAAAAAAACGTCCTTAGACATGTTTTGGTTATTTTTCTGGATCAAATTAGTAAAAAAACTAGCGATTCCAAAAAAATTTTTTACATTCTGACATGAAATGACATTTTGCCATCATGAAATCAAAAAGTACGATGAATGTCTAACGTAATTTATACAAATTTCGTAGAGTTTTCGGACTAAAGCGTTGAAAAATATTCTGAAAAAAATATTTCTGCAAATCAAATATTCAACGTTTGACCATGAGGGGGTTATATTATTTCTTGTTTTTTAAAAACTACATCAAATTTCTTACCGGTTCTCGCCCTTGCTGACGCTTCACTGTCGGTTCTATGATGACCGAGTGCTTGGATCTTTTCGGTTAATCCGTGAATCTTGTCAGCAAGGGACGATCCTCCACCACTGTGACTTTCCGTCGAAACTCCAGGCAATCCTGTGCTGTTAACATTGCTGCTCGACGTCGTATGCGACGTGATAGGAGCGCACGCCGCCGTTGACGATAGAGCAGCCATTTCCTGCAGAGAAAGCTTTTTCTGTGACATAAATGTTTGAAAAAAAAAACAAACAAACAAATAGGAGTGATGATTTTCCTGCTGGGAACACCTGTTTATTGACTTCAATGACAATAAAACGTTAATAATATCTCGGCGAAAAAAAGGTATGGGGACCAGAGATGGGCAATAGCCGAATAAAAAAGTATTCTAACGACTTTTATATTTGAATAACTGCCAAGAACTCTTAACTTGGGCCAACACTGGCCTTTTATTATTTTACAAAAATGTACAATACAACTTAATTCGAATATTGCCCATCCCTGATTCGAATAAAATTGTACAAAAAATACATTTCGGTCTGAATAATTATAAGTAATTGTAACAACATTGTACGATTAATATGTATATTTTTTAAATAATAAAAAGTGAGTCAAATGAATTAATGATTAAAAATCGTATTATTGGTTTTAATTAAGGATTATTGACAGTTATTCAAATGGAAAAGTATGTTTGTCTATCCCTGATCGGAATCCAGTCTCGGCGAAAATCTCGGAAAGCCCTGTGGAAATTTCGACTCGGACTTGCTCCGAATTAAATAACGTTTTTATATTTTATACCAGAAACGTTGTATAATTATTCTACGTAAAAATTGTATTTTCATTTTATTATTTCAATGTTATTACAAAAGATTTCGTGAGAGACTTTTTTTTATAATTATGTGCAAATATATTTTGACTTCTCGCCAAGACAGAACTGATTTATACAGTTTTTTCCGCGCGAGGAATTTGTCAATAGAATTTTGAATTTGTCGTTCAACCTCTTCGCTCCTAGCAAAACACATCTTCAAGGTTTTGACACTTCCCATTAATATATATTATCACAGGCAGAGTTTTAAAAAAATGTGTGTGCTCAAAATATTCCCTGAAACGTATAATTTAAAACAGTTGATCGAGAACATTTTTGGGGGTTGCAAAAATATTATTTGAAATATTTTTGAAAAAACTTTTGGTTGAAGGGCGAAATAACATGCTGGAGCGAAGGGATTAAGGAAAGACGGCACATTCATTAAAAAACAAACCTTAAAATTTTTTACATACAATTTTTTGATGCTCTGCTTACTATAAATGTGTTTTAAACAATAAATGAAACTCTAAGTAAAAAATCGTGCTCAATACCATTTTAAATTGGTTTGACACTCGACACAGACCTTCACAAATATATTGTCTGCAAAATATATTTCGGGTTATTTAAATATTAGATGAAGGACTAATAAAACAGTATGCAGATAAACTTGACGAAAGAAAAAAAAATGAATTTGGTATCAGAAATATATATTTTTGTTATTTACGAAAACTGTGTTAATTGTGGTGCAAATTAAATCCTCTTGCAAGTATTCGGAATTTTGGGCCAAAGAAAAAAACAACTAAAAGGAATGTGGAAAGTTTGTAAAAAATGCGAGGATAAAAAGTTCTAAAAATTCTCAAAAATTAGTTTTGGTGTGATGTAATAATAAAAAATTGTGAAATGTGTCATCTACCCCTAATAGATTGAGTAAATCTTTTTTTTTTGCTAAAATCAATGTTACCTTAACAACAGTTGACAATTTCTCATCTTACCTTAAAAGCTTTGCCATCGATTCCACGTGTCCCTTTCTTGATGAATGATAGAAAAAGATGGCGAGAGAGTTCATCGGGTGTCTTAACATCAAGATACGTGTCGAGAAACTTGCGAAAGCCGTCGTAATCAATGTCCTGTAAGCATAAAAAATGAAAAATCTATTATTTGTCGTTTGCTAGTTTATAAACTTTATAGAATATTGAAATATTTGTTCATTACTACTAAATTTTCGAGAAGTAATTTATATCGTTACAAATACAACTTGATGATAAGCGCAAAATATGTATTTTAGCTTATCCAAGCTTCCATCTGATTTAAAAAATATATATAGCATGTGACATTGATTTGTTGTGGTGTTATAATTTTGCAAAAAAATGTGTATTATGCCTGAAAGATTAAAAAAATAATCGTATACATATTTATTAATTTTCTAACTTCTGTTTTCATTTTAGAAAACGGGATTAAATTGTAGGAGTTAATTTATGATTGTCTGAATCAAGAAAAAAGTAACGATGAGGAACTTTTGAAAACCATCAACTTTCAATTCGTTACAATGCTGGATACAATTGGTTTGCCTGAAAATACGAACATTCTAATAGCAACAACCATTTACACAAGAAATCTCTCTGTTCTCGACTATAGAATATACATAATTTTTAGGCATAAAAACTTCCGATAAATGTATATTAAATTTTGAAGCTTTTTTTATCAGCGTGTGACACTAACTCTCCGATGGCCCCCTTGGTGTTATTCGAGGGTCCGTTACACTGATAAAAATATAAGCAAATTTTTATTGTCGAAAATTTTATTCACCAACTAATATATAAAACTTAATATCCGAATGTACTAAAATGCCTAACGTTTATATTAAATTCCTTGATTAATATAAGGTTTAATTGAAGGCACTCCAATCTTACATGTCACTTGCATATCTTTAATTTAACATGCCAGTTTTTCAAAAAGACCTTACTTTACCGGTGATAGAAAAATTCGGTAAAGATTTCGTGTGAATTCAGTGCTGCAATTTTGGTTAAATCCAACATCTCCATCCCCAAAAAATGATCATTAGGTATATTGTGTAGTCCGTCCGTTAGGCTGTTCAGCTAGAAAATTGCTGAAATTATTTGCTCTCGCACAGGTTTTCGTATCGCCTGGGCACGAGATAAAATAAATTGGTGACATCGCGAAATTTCATCACACTCCTAACCATACGTTTAACCGTCCGTGAAAAATAATTTTCCCTCGCACGATTGGCTCAGTTCCCAGCGAGATATACTGCTCCTGTGCATCGACCCCTCTTTCCCCTATTTTTCTGCTGCACTCTTAACCGACCGTCGTTTGCCCCTCCACCTTCCTTCTCCGTCACCTCTTTCGTTCCAATGCAATTTATTTGCACGCATCAGGTGTTCCGTCTCTTCTCTGTCGTGTGAAGGTAATATAAGGTAATATCGGTAGTGCGCAGGACATCTGAAACTCAAACGATTCATCCTCCTTTTTCTACCTTTCCCTTTTTCTTGCTCCTCTCAAAGTACAGGCCTCTCAGTAAATGCGTGCAACTATATTTTTGGAGAGAGTCTTTTTTTTATTACAAATTTAATGCGTGCAACTACATTTTTATAAAGAGTATATTTGTTTTTATTACGAATTTAATGTAACATACTGAACGGTTGTATGCATTAACTGGTACCTTAAGGAAAACGAGTCGGCTAAAAAAATGATTAAAAAAACGAAATTCTGTAGATTCTCTTGTTTTGAAAAATCTTACATCTAAACCTCCTTAAATATCGTGACGTGATTTTTTGGAAATCACGATCACAAGGGCTTTTGTTACCGGTTATTACTGTGTCTAAGCGTTTTCGAGATACTTCTCCCCGAATTTACCGTTTAGTTTTGGTTGAGAATTTTTATGTTCAAGATTTTTCTTGTTTTGTGAAGTTAAAGGAAATCGGTGCAGTCCCATCTGTCGCGAGGACGAGAGCTCAATGAAACGAGCAGCTCGGCAGATAAGAGTTACCGATACGAGTTCTTGCATTTAGTTGTAGACCGGTGCAAATCCGGCGTCCTATGGTGAAAGTGCATCGCGCTGGAGGACGGGTGAAGTTTTGTTGTTAAATTTTGGCATAGGATAGAGCATTCTGATGCATAATGGATGTAAAGTATAGGCCCGTTTTTGCGTGAAGGACTAGGGAAGGCGATCGTGTAGATTTCGACGTTGTTACGGCACGATTTGCGCTCTCGATAGAGTAACGAAATAATACGCGGGAGAGGGCAGTAGTTCTCGGGTAGGAGATTTTGGGAGACATTGAATATTGATAATGCTGAGCTATCGAAGATTACTCGAAGTCATTGGTCTTGCGCGGGATGCCACCGCGGTGACTGAGTTCTGACTCGAGCTCCCGTGTTGACGATTTTTCTACCGATCTCGCCGTCATCTATTGTTCGTCTCTCGCGCTTAGCGTACGCAGTGTCTAGTAGTAATCAGTATACCGATTCGTTAATACCGGTGAAACACAAATTAGCCGGCACCCACCGGGTTTGCGGAAGCGCGAACGACGGTGGACGGCCGAAGGTGACAGTATCGTGTTGCAGTTCCCGTATAAAATACCGTTATCGAATGTGATCACGAAAAATACGTCACAGTATATACCAAGCATTATAAATCTATAATTTTGTAAAGACATTCAGTGCACCAAAATGATGTGAAGTATATTCTAGTATGAGTGTAGGACTTTGAATTTGAGGACTTTATGCTTTAATAATTTCCATTGGATCTAGAATTGCTACACTCAAACAAGAATGCGTTCTTCGTTAGATAAAATGAGACATTAAATATTTGAATCTGTTTATCGCTTTGAAAGCTACAAGTTAAAATTTTACTGTTAACGAATATTATTTTGGTGCGCTATATCTCTGTAGAAGTTAAGCAAAATTATGATTCTTAATATAAACATCATGAGGTTTAAACACAATATTTTTTATAAAAAGGCTATCATCAATGAAATCTTTTTAGATGATTTGTCATTGGTGACTGGGTGCCCCTATATAGTTATCATTTAATCAATTATATATATTTATAAAATATTTTCTTCATGAAGGATTAAAATCAATTTAAAAAATATTATTTTTCCATTAAAAAGAAAATCTCCATCTCAACTGATTTAAGCTTCTGCTGAGCCTTGAAATTGATTTTCACAACTGACGAATACATAAATCGCCATTAAGATTTCTTACGTCTCAGCGCCCAAAGCTCGTTTCTTCAGTACACACGGAATTTTATCTCTTAAACTTCTACGAATAATTTGTGGAATGCTCCGCGAGTTCTCACGAGTTATTGCCGATTGATTGATAATTCAATTCGCTCAATTCTTCGTAGGTCTTTAACGATTTATTCGTGGGCGATTTTAATCGGAATAAAAATGCAATGGCGAGCGTCTCGACGAAACGAGCGGACACCCTCTGCAGTCATTAAAATTCAATCGGCAACAGACCGAATCAGAAGAACAAACTCGATAAGATTTTTTTTTCTTCCAAAGAAACCTCTAACGCAGATTCTATTTCCACTCTAAGCTTTCTTTCGCGCCTGGGGAACCGGAGAGAAGGGAAAAGAAAAAAAAATAGTGGAAGAGAGCTTTTCTTCTCTTTGGAGTTCAGGGAAAGGGCCAAGATCCGCAGTTCACCGCGTATATGAGCCATTCCATGTCAACGACAATTTATAAAATTTAGATGCGTAAAAATCATTTCGCGACATGTTATTGCTTAAATATTTCTATTCATATTAGAATTCCAGAAAATATTTTCCAGTTATTTATTCAAGGCCATTTTTTATCAATTACATTTTAATTTAATTTTTTCATTAAAATACTTTTATAAAACATCTTTTTAAAATTTTTTAGATAATTAAAATGTTTTTTTTACGCGTTTAATTTCTATCAATTTGCGTCTTAATAAAAAATTGTAAAAAAATATAGATCCGAGTCGCTTTGGATCTTAAATTAAAGATTAATATTTTATACACGACTTATGAGAAATTTGTCGGGTTTTAAAATTTCGACTTTCAATATGATCGTTATAAATAATCATTAGTATGTAAGTTGTTTAAAGAAAAATTAAATAAAAACAGCGGTTGCTTCTCGGACATGGAGCAATAACATAAAAAATCGAAGATGAAATTCGAAAGATCAATGCTTAGGCCTAGGTCGAGTTGTTATAGAATGGCCCGTATACACTGACTTGGAACTTTTGGACCGGCACCCCGAAACGAGGGAAAAAGTTAGCAAGCGCAATCTCGAGGGTTTTCGCCGTAGTTCGGAGCGCCCTGGGGCGTATAAGGCTGGTTGATACTAGAGGGGGGAGTAAGGAAGATGGGGGGAGGGGTTAGACGCAGCCACTTCATCTGCATAGATATTGGGTCCATCGTGATTGAAATAGCTGCTAGAGTTTGCGGTTCTCGAAAAGAAATTCATTCGATGGCAAGAATTCGCAGGAGACCGCGAGACCAACGATCCGTGCATAATAGAAAGAGGATGTGACGCTCTTGACAACGAGTAAAATGTGGCAATGAACTAACCAACGAGGAGAGGCATCGGTGGAAAAGTTGGTGAATTCTTGAAAGTCGTAGTAACGCTTGAAGATCAGATGAACGCAGAGTCAAGTAGTTTTGTCCCGATATGGTCAGACACACTTAGTTGCTATGAATGAAATGTACTAGTCTGTAAAAAACACCTGGACAGGAATTGAAGTGGACACGACGTTTTTTTGCGGTCCTTGACAGGAATACTAATGGAAGCTGTTGATGAATTAATAAATCTACTAGGGCCAATACTGTATTTCCTAATATCGTTATCTGAACATTATCTGAATATTGTGTCAATACTTTTTTTATATTTCAATAATATTGTCGTAATATTTTCTCAATATAATTTGGATATTGCCTTCAATTCAGTGCACTCTGTACGACAGAGTACAACATAAGCTATGCATGTATTAACAAAATTAGAAAATGACAGAAAAGCAATATGGATCAATATTGCATCAGACGTTTACTTTATGCAAGTTCCATACTTCGTTGCAGCTTCGTCTCAGTATTTTGATATTTTAATAAAAGTGTCAATGATTTTTTATCAACTGATTATGATTCACAATTCTCATTTGAAATAGACATTAAGACGTTGCTGAGATGCATCTCGAAAATATGATTTCGACCATATCTCCATGGTTGAGTGGAGCTTGGATAATAAACAAGATGATCCGGTTGGAAAATCTGCAGCGCGTAGTACGCTCCCTCGAGCAGAGTTTTCATAGCTGGCGACTCTATCTCCATTTAGTCCTCATTTCGTACCAGGAGAAGCTCATAACTTGCTCAGAACTTGCTAATGAATTAATTAAGTCGTCCGCGCAGGACTCACGCTCGAGAAATATACTATACAGTGGACTGTAGTAATTCTGGGACAATCGGAACGTCTACTCGTAACCTGGTGAGCTTACGATTTTTACGGCTTTATAACGCTCGCATTTTCTTGAGAATTTTATTTTTAATTCTCTTCTGCTTCCTCGTCGCGGTGAAACGCATTCCAGGCATAACGAGCAGGTGGCAAAGTCTCTGGACTATCTTACAGAGCTCTGTAGTTAGCCCGTACTTTTTACAATCTCCAACGTCGCGGTTACTTTTGTCGACATGAAATCTTAAGAAAATTAGAATGACCGAAAAAAAAACGTCGCTCTCCTCTGTTTCTCGACGCTAATTAGATAACTCGATAATTAAATTAAATAGATTATCCTTCACAGAAAAATTATCTTCATCGGTGTGCAAGAAAGGTAATGACGTATTTTCTGGCCAAATGCGTAAATGTTATAGCGTTTTCCATTCAGTCCATTACTTCAATCAACCAGTTATTATGTTTTTCATTCAAATTTTTGACGTAGTAATACAAAATTGAAAGTATTATTAAGAATGAACGTTTGTTGATATAACACATGAATTTTCGGAATTTCTTCAAATTCTTCATATAGGGAAAGGATTGGATTTTTAAAAACAGAAAAATAAAAAGACTTTTTTCTTCAAAGTGTTTTTAGCAGCTACGATAATATAAGAAATCGCCAACAAATTGAAGTGTTGAATATCTACCGAGTTGACATGGAATACCTCATATAAATTGTTACAAGTACCATATAAAGACAGTATTTAAGTGATCGGTATAAACTTTTATTATAACCTCTACATTTTCAATACATTTGACTCGAAATTGGGTGATTGGCATTAAAATGCGACGGTTTCGTATTTTATTCGTGACATAACTTTGCGTAGATTGCTACTGATTTATATATTTTCAACCATACATCCTGAACATCAATGGCAATTGGTGATTTCAGTTTTAAATTCTTGCGGTCCAGACGAAATAATTCAGCGTTGTAAAAAGTAATGACATAAACAACGAATTTGTTAACAATACCCTTTTTCGTTTACCTTACGATTCTTAAGAAAATTATGAAAAAAAAGAATAAGTGACGAGACGATTTTTTTCGAAGAGTATCTGGAGACGAAGGGTCGATTACTCCACACTATATTTCAACGATGGAGTGTTCAGGCCTGTGTCAGTCACATGTCACTTTCGATGATGCTTCTGCTGCTGATACGCGGTGTTATATATATAGAGAGAGCTGCGTGAAAATGGAGCGTGGCACGCACGAGATAAGGAATATTTTCGAGGTCTGCGCTCTCTTAGTTCGCCCTAAAAACGTTTTACTCTAGTGTGACCAAAGAATGTAATGTCGTCGATTATATTTGCAAAAAATTAGTAATTTCTGTTTCTCTCCTATAACTCCATAACTCTCAATAATTAAAAAATTAAAATAAATAAAAAACAAATAGGAAGCTTAAAGCGCCTGGAGACCACTTGTTCCGCTATATTTCTCGTTAAAAATTATGGTAAAAGTAAAACATTGAAGAATAGAACAAGAAGAATATTATCATTATTATTTTTAACGATTAACTAAAGGTCCTCGATGCTCATCGTTACGAAACCACTTTCGTTAATGTTTTGGGCCATTCTAAGTGATCCGATATGAGAATTTCGAAAAAAAAAACTCTGAAAGCAAAGCTCCTTCTCCATGAGGAAGCAAAATCCTCAAAATGTGATTGAATTTTTTCTTTGCCAATTCCTATTATCTCAAAATAATTCAACGTCACTCACTCCTCAGTGAATACAGTGATTCTTTTGTCAACCATCTGTCCTAAGTCTTTCATGTTTTTGAAAAATTCTTGCCAGAATATGACTTCTTAAAAATCATACAAGTCCGTTCAATTGGGAATGAAGATTTAGTTCAGGCTGCGCACCTACTGCGAACGATTGATGCGCAGAAGGCCAAGAGGCTTTCGCATGAATGAAACAGACCACGATCGTTAGGCTTGAAAACAAAGCTTTTTCTATGAGGAAGTACTTTCATCTTTCTCGAAAAATTCTCGGTAGAATGTGTCTTCTTAAAAATGTACAAGACAGTTGAATTGGGAATGAAGATCCAGCCGAGGCTGCGCACCTACAACAAGTGAGCGAAGGCGCAGGAGGCCGGGAGGCTTTCGCATGAATGAAACAGGACACGACCATTAAGCTTCTGGTTCAAAGAGGATGGAGAGTGCGGGGCAGGCTAAACCAAGGGAGATGGAGGAAACGAGGGAGAAGGATCTGCACAGACAAAGACAGAGAGAAAGCTCAATAGAGAGCCAGGAGGCAGCTAAATGCAATAGCACATCCGGGCGCAAGAGGGACCACGACGGCGTCGAGAGGGCGTCGTTCAATGGCCTCGTCAGGCGCTGCCAGTGACGTCAGAGCTTCGCTTGTGGTGTTGGCAATGACGTCACTGTGTGGTCGAGGGTGAGGGTGCGGAGGCTACTCTCGGGAGTCCGACCGAGGAACGATATCACTGGCGGGGGTGGAAGGAGCTTTCGAGCAAGCCAGTGAGCCAGCTTATAGCTATCTAGGTTGGCGGTAGCTGGTGTTCTGGAAACCGGGTCAGTGCACAGGCATGAGGGGGTGAAGCAGGATAAGTAGCTACACTGATAGTGCTGCTGTTGGCGAAGACGACTATGAGACCCTCGTGGGCCATCAGTAAGGGGAGGGAAAGGGGAGGGACTGGAGGGTTGGAGGACGTAGGATGTGGTTCAGGACAAGTTCTCGTATCATTGTCAATGAGACCCGAGCAATTTTCCAAGATAGTGGAAACAATTCGGAATTTCATCGCTTCTATACAGAAACCTATGAAAGAATAAGTAGTGTGAGGATTGCATTTGCTTCAATTATATTGTGGAAAAACAAGTGGTGCACATTTGGTAATGAAGATAGGATTGAAGTTTCTCATTGTGATCTTTCTGACGTACATTCAAAGTTTTCTTTCAACGTAGATTAGATAGACTTATCCCAGTGTATGGCTTCTTCGACCTTTTATACAGACCCATCCTTATTCCCAACAACATATGCATGAGTGAAAAAGAGAATATTTCCACGTCCAACTTCATATAAGGATTCCATACTTTTGCAATCCATAATCAACTTGGATGACTTCTTATTTACATATAGCAGGAGAAAATTCAAAATTGTGTTCAGTGTAATTGCGAAGAAAATGAGACCCAATGAAGTCCAATACTGCGTGCAGTGGTCTCTAGATCATGCGCAAAGTGTAAAATCCATGACCCTGGTTTCGATGCAACCAATTGACTAAACTGGTCAATCAAGATACAATTAAATCCTTCGGGTTCATCCTGAAGGGAAGGAATTATTTTAAATATTTACTTTGGTAAACGGAAGAGTAGTCCTTATAATAAAAAACAACACTTTTTTGAGTGTCTCCCACTTAAGTTTTCGTCTCTATAAAGAAAATTATGAGTTCACAGACAATTTCGAAAAGAACACGGTTCCACTTTCATCCAGGTGACTCATTCATCAACTTCTCTATCAAAATTCCAATCTAGAATAATTCAATGTTGAAAAACTTCAGTAGTAGTCATGAAAAGACAAAGTGCCATAATAATAATAATAATAATAATAATAATAATAATACAATAACACACATATTACGTTCAATACTTATCATTTTACTTCATGAGTGAAACTACAAATTGATTTCATTTTAAAAAATTATATAGATATAAAATCCATTCTTGATCATCACAAATCAGTATAGTTCTACTAACCATTCTATATTAGCCACCATTATGACTATTACTTTTGGCTCTGGTAAATGCGCACTCAATTTCTAGGAAGAAGAACGAGCGCTTGTGTTGGAAACGATTGCTGGTGAAAATCGGCATAATGAAAATGGAGTGGACAAAATGAAAATAAACGACGACTGTTCCAGGGGTATACACGAGAACTGGGAGAGACAAAAACGAGCGCAATGCCACGTTCCACTGTATTGCAAGAGCGTCCGTGCGCGACAAAGGGGCTGTGTGGTCGAAGAGGGGGCCGGGGGGTGGTTCCCTGGCCGCACTGAGGGTGGTGACGCTGCTGGACCGTTGGCGAAATTGCGAATAAGCGACGAATGCGACGCTCCAACGAATATAACGACATTTGTCCGTATATGTATATGTATATATGTATTATATAGATGTATATATGCCTAGAAACACACATGCATGCGTGTACACACAAATTTAAAGCCTGGATCTACGTACATAACCATTCTCGGCTGTGCATCAATGTTCGAAAATAGCAATTGACCTGTTTCCGTAGAGATCCGTCAATCAACGGAAGCTATGGAAATGGAAGAGAGAGAGAACTAGCACTCGTTCATAATAAAGGGTTAAAAAAAGGGTGACTCGTGTATTGTCCGCGAATGGCGGGAAATCAGAGCAAGACAATAAAGGAACTATCACAAGAAATGGAGCGAGAAAATAACTTTAAGAGAGTACCGAAGCAAAAAGTCAATTATGAAATTTAATTATAAATTTTCCTATCGATATTTAAACGAAAAAAAAACCGTTTTCTAGCTATGATGAAATTTATATATAATAGAGAGTATCAGGCAACATGTAATAATATTGCAGTGAGTTTTCAGCTTATCGATAACTAGGGTATCATGAATTCGTTGACATTCCGCGAAAAAAAGTTTATCAAGGCTTTTTAAGAGATCGATTAATATTCCTTAATTTATTCAATATTGTATCGTTATTTACTTCTATTATTATATTCCACGAATCTCTTTACTTTGTTTGTTAAGAACTATTTGCAGATGAAAAATTACGGCAGTTAGAGAACATACAGATTTTGATCGAAAAATTCAGTCTCATAAAATTAAAAAAAATTTATACATAGGAAGAAGATACAGCAGTTTGAATTTTGTACGTCTGGAACCCATACATACATACACACCACTTTCTAAACTACTTTCCTGGAAGTTTTAGAACATTTTAAGATATCTAACATGAAAATTCAAGGAATTTTATTTCGCCAAACAAATACTCCTCCATGACGACAAAATGAATTCTCATTATTGCGCTTTAGACACAATTTGATTCCCAAAAACGTTTGTATTTGTCATCAATAATTAAAATTAATTTCCAGTTTGAATAATCGCCATTCGCTGTTTGAACTTGTTACAGATTCATGAAAACCCTGCCAAAGTTCAACAGACCGCAGTGTCATTCTCTTCACTCCCTTTCTTTTTCGCCGAGTTCACCGACAGAGTTCGAAAGCTCCCTTCACATAGAGCCACACAAACATCCACAGGAAACATAGAAAGACCGCCAGAGCAGTGTCAACAATTTAGGCACCGAGAATAGCTTAATGCTCGGCAATCGGGTGCGGGGTGTTGGCCACGAGGTCATCGTCATCATCGTGGCAGTCGATGTGAGGATCACCATCAGTGAACTGACTGAACAGCCACTAACATGGAACACACGCGTCTGATCCAAGAGTTCGTAGAGAGAGAGAGCGAGAAAGAGAAGAGCTTGCAAAAGCTTGCAAAGTATGCTATAGCTTCTGCTGTCCAACACGAGCGGGTGAGGCTGATAACGGGGAAGGTCGGAAGACAGAAAGGGGGTTGACTTCAATTAAAGCTCTTATGGAAAGGTCCCACACCCTGTTCAAACATAATAAGCCGTCCAATGTACGGTCTCGTACGCTTTCACTTGCTCGCTTACTCACGCGTTAGCTATCTTCCTTTTGCTAGTTCAATCTGCTGGCTCTCTTGTTCGCTTCCCTTTCCATTTGCGGCTTTCTTTGTCACGCTTATGGGTTCACGTAAATATATAGCCGCTTCGCGTTCCGTCCCCTTGGCTTTACCACTGACGTTGTACACACGTTTATTACCTTTTTTTTGCCACGTGTGATGATGGTACCCGCAGCACGTGATCCGAGAAGCATACGATTATGTTCCGGAACATGTGTTGCGTATATTCCGCGTAAAGCCATGGCTGCTTTCGTATGCCGACGCACACAGGGAAAAAAAAACTGGATACACTAAATCATTTATTTGAAATGTATATGAGACATTCCATACGAATTAGACCTGGGTCTGAACTTCGACCTCTTCAAATTCATCTCCGATTTTTTGCGTTATTACTCTATCTTCAAACAGCAACCGCAATTTTTATTAGATTTTTTTAAAAACCATTTATATACATATGATTATTTGTAACGAAAATACTGACGGTCATTATTTTCAAATCTGAAAAAATTCTCATAAATCATCAATATCTAAAAAATGGGCCGGACGTTGCTTCTAGTTTTTACCAATTTTTTCTAAACACATTGAAAACATTTCGACGTGTATAAGAATCCTTTCACCGCAGGCTATGGCTCGAGTATTTCTATGTATCTCGGAGTGCTTTTTTCGATTTTTTCACAACGATTTTTATTTATAGTTTTTTTTTCATTGTTCGTTTTTAAACTTGTGATTATTTGAAACAAACATATTGAAGGCCATAATTTGAGAATCTGAAAAAATGCACAAAAAGTGGCACCGATCGATGTTCTGGTATAAAAATTTGTTCATTTGTGAATGTTCCGCAAAACGGGAAAATCATTATATAATGAATTCCACAATGGTTATTTTTTGTGTCCTGTGAAATTACAGAGTATTCCTGCAAGACTGTCAATATCGCTAAAAAATGATCAGTGCTATGGATTGAGGTTTGGATACAAAAAAATAATTCGCCTGTTTTTCAGAATTTCCTCATGAATTATTATTTATTTTCTACCGGAACCTTGATCCATGCCACTCTGATGATTATTTTGCGACAACAGTCCCGCAGGAATACTCTGTAATTTCATTAGACATAACAAATGACCGTTTTCGAATTTGTAAAATAATAGCTCTCCCGTTTTTCGGAACTTTCACACAGATATACATATACATTTTTTTTATACTAGAACATTGATCGATGCCACTCTGGCGATTTTTTTGAGATATCAATAGCAGGAATTTTTTCAATCAGAAAAAAATGTCCGATTTTAAATTAAACAATAATTTCTTCCTTTTTTGGTAAAAAATCATACTCACCGGAATGCGATAATTATTTCACACATTGAACTCAGAAAGCTAATAAAAAATGACAACTTTTATCTAGAAAGTTTTTCTCTCAGTAACTTCTAGTTTGTTAGATATTTGCCCTTGAAATCAAAATAGCAATTTTTCAAATATTGTTTTCGAAAATCTTAAGAAATACACGTAGAGTTTCTTTTAGTAGTACTTTCATATATCCAAATGTAGTGCAGATTGTTGAAGTTCCAATAAAAAGTGACTGAATTAACATGCTGTTTCCATAGATAAAGTTGAATCGTTTGAATTATGCATTATTTGAGCGGATTAAATGTTTAATTATTGCAATAGAAAAGTATTTGTGTCAGTGCACTCAATCATGTAATTGAGAACAATGACTGAAAATCCAACTTTTGTAAAAGTAATGAAAACAGTCCAATAAAAGCAGTTTCATTAGAAAATCTATTTATTGCCCACATTCAAACAAATATTGTTTGAATTCAACAAAAAATATAGATATTAGGGTTCGTGATATATAATATAAATATGTATATCATGTGAATTTTTTATAGGGTTAGTTGATTGAATTAATACAATATTTAGTCAAAACGATTAAATATTTCATTTAGTCAATGCAATTTCGATTTCATTCAACGAAACAAGCAATTAAATATAATATCGGTTGAAATAAAGGACTTGTTTCAATATTATCAAATACGTGGTTTATTTGTGTGTATTCAATTATATATTTCTTCGAATGGATGATCGACGGAAAGGTATTGACAACTTTATAGTCCGACGAACCGATAGGATTAGGTAGATATTATATTATAGCATTTCGATTGATCGGTTGGATGGATATTTCAGAGCCCCGGACGTATAGATTCGTAGGGAAGCTAGATTCTAGAATTGGAGGGTGGTTTGTATATGTTCATAGTCGAATAGAGTCAGTGACAGTTGTATTTCTTTGCAACAATCACTGGCATGTTGATAACCGTATCTCGAAGGAAGTTTCCATTATTCCATAGAGTGAGAAGCATCAATTGAATAGTTTTGACTTTCATTGCATGCGGTATTTAGATTTCCACATTCGTGCTTCGATATAATGAAAAGAAACGTGATATTATAGGCTCCACCCTAAAATTCTTTCGGCCGATAATTCGGATTGATAAAGTAGCAAATTTTCACTGAGCTACAAGAATATGACTATTGACATTTATGCCAGAAATTCATAGATAAGACGAAAATGGTTTAATCCAGACATTCACGAAAATTGTTAATGCTGAGCAATCTGCCGCGTCAGAAAATTGCACTTTTCACGAGGAGCTAGTTTAGGGCAAAGGAAAACGGAAATGGTTGGAGGAAAACAATAAAACAAGAACAACCGTTTACAAAAAGAACTTCAGAAAACAAACTTTTCGTCAAGTCTTCTGTTTCCTATCCTTTACATTGTACGCAATTTGTCACCTTTATGAACTTTTTGATTAACGCATCAGTCTAATAGGTCCATATACTTTTGTAACTTACACTTTGGGATAACTTCAACATCAACGGCTGCTAGCTAATCGTATAAGGAAAGAAAAAGTAGTTTTGGTGGCCAATTGCAGTATATGATGTGCCGTCTGTTAATCACTGAATCCAAATGGGTCTCATAATCATAACTTTTTCGATTGGTAGGAGAAAGTGATACGTACGTCCAACGATTGAGTTCCTACAATAATCACGGCTGCTGTCTAGTCCAAATGATTTTTTGCACAACTAACCGGTGATAAATATGTAATTGGTGATGCCAACTGAACGATTGACAATGCTAACCAACCAATTAGTAATACCAAATAACTAAGAGGGTAGGTATAAGTGTCATAGCTATGATAATCATAATTTTTATGTGTTGCAACTAACATATCTCGAATATTTGAAAGTTTTGTTCATGTCACCCAAGCTTTATTCTTCGTGTATATATTTATGATAGTGGAATCTGACGCAGCTTACGCAATGCGTAGGTCTGTAAGCTATGTCAAGACTCTATCAAGTACGAGAAACGACCGCGGCAATTCCCTCTCTTCTGCTGCTCTGACAAATATAAACTTTATAATGTCCACCTCTACTTACCGATCTTATTTGGGTGACCGTTCGGAGTGAGCCAAATGAAATTTCACCGTACACGGAGACTACGGTGACATTCTATAAACATGTCTTATAGAACAAACCAGTATCTACTCGATGATATCGTAATTTTTGCTGTTATAGATCTTGAGTACAGTAATCTTTCGAATAAACCCTTTATTTGAACCAATTATATATTTCATGGCTTGTTTCGTTGAATAAAATCAACATTGTATTGACTAACCAAAATTTTTTTAACCTAATATTGTGTTGATTTAATCAAACTATTCTATGAAAAAGTCAGATAATATACATATTCATATGATATCGTCAAATCTACTAACTGAATTTATCCTTGAATCCAATCAAAAAATGTATTTAATGTGGACAATATTTAATTGAACCTGGTTAATATTCATCTGCTTTAATTAAATAGATTTCTAAATGAAACATATAAGCGATCTATTTATAAGCGATCAACTGAATGAATTTTCTTGCTTTATTGAAACTGTTTTCGTTAACTCAAATAAATTGGATCTCCAGTCGGTATATTTGATCAATATAAGAGAAAAGTTAATCAATCCAACTTGATCTACGTAAACCGTTCAGCATACAATGTTAACTAAATAATTTTATTGATCGAAATATATACAATAAATGCGTACTGGTTCTTTCAACTCAAATAATTCGGCTTTATATATAATCGTATCAAAGCAGTTTATTGTTATTTTGACCTTAAGTATAATTGCTCTAACTACTAACACTGTGAAAAAAATTTACTTGAAAATTGCTGCACAGGTATTGGAAGTTTTTATTTATAAACTGGTATACTAAATTTACTATACACGTACAATGTCAATTTTTTTTTAGTGCAGAAATTATAATAATTTGCTTTAATTTTACTATAAGAGTACTTTATTTGAAAAAATTTATTAATTTGATTAATTTCATTACATAAGAACCGTATTTGACTATGTAATCACAATTGAACACTAAATTTATTGGACGAGTTTATGAATAAAAACTTTATATATAGAGTCACTTCATATATATTCCCAATTACTGATTTGTTATATTCATTTCTATATTTTTCTCATCGTACCATGGTTTTGAACAGTTTTTTTATAGTATAAAAACGTCATTCACACGTGCCAATGTGAGTTTGTACCCATAACATAGCAATACAAACTTTCGTATCGTCACGAGTCAGATTCAAAACGTTTTTTCATCGCAGCTCATGCATGAATGTAAATATCAACGAGCGTATTTACGTTCGCGTAAAGCGAAAAGTTGGTGAGCTATGGAGGGAATGGGCTAGAAAAGCTACGGAAGAGGCGTCAGCTAAATATACAACAGAGAACAAAGTTGATGCACCAAGGATGGCGTTTTGGAAGGCTTGGGTATCCAGTTTGTTTTCACCGCGACGCAAGCTTTCGACGTCGAAAACGCGTGGCCCTGCATCAGTTGCAACACCAGCCGAGCGCATTTCTGCATGCCTGATGCACTCCTGACGCACCCGCCCGCTTGCCAGCCGGCATACATGCATGCATGCGTAAAGCTAGCTGCAAAGAGGAGAGTCAGTCATCGAACCCAACGCATCGCATGTATATTTTCGCTCACCGCGGGATAGGAAACTACGGCGGCAGATAACGAGACAGAGTTGGTGATGCTGAGGCTGCTGCTGTCGGGGACCACGTAAAGTTTGTTGAATAAACTAAGGTTGAAACCCCAGTCGACGACTACTTTACCGATAATCAACAGTTTTTTATAAAGTGCAAAAATATCCAAGCAAAAAAAATGTAAATTTGCAAAAAGCTTCCTCGTTATTTCTCTAAGGAAATATATCAATCGATTCTGGCTTCTACATAGCAAAGGTTTGGGAAAATACTTTTTTTAAACAATAAAAATGCGAAATTTCGAAAAATTTGAGCTATGAATAAGTAATAAACAAAAAACAAATTCTTATGAAAACCTCTTAACGAGCCGAAGTAGAGATTCTTCATCCCTGAACTGAATTTTGTGAAAGTTGATGGAATTACGTTTTTTTTTTTCTTCCTTTCTTTCTTTCTTTCTTTCTTTTGCAAAACCCGAATGTCTATAACAATTTCCGCCCAATTTAATACTGTGAAGCACATAATTTTTTTCAGTGCGAGTTACGAAATTACAGGAGGTTAACTGAAGAAAGGTTCGAATTAAATCATTCACGAATGTTTTTAAACAATGATGAAATCCCACGAAACGGATTGCGAGGAATTTTTATAGAATTCATACAAAGTTAAGATTCGAGCTGATTTAGTTGTAGATCATCTTGATGGTATATTGCCAACAAAAATTGCAATTTTTTTTTTGTACAAAACGTAGTTCATCTATGATGAAACAATAAACGTTAGAAATTGATACTTGTTTAAATGCATATTAAATTATGAGTCACTTATAAATTATAATGAGAATGCGTCATTAACGATCCATGAATAAGCCATTTCATTTGAATTTTCCAATTTGAATTGTTAACTTTGTTATAGCTATAACGTCAAAACGTTACGCTTCGCTCATATATCGTTTATGATTAATGCATTTTTGTTATACATTATAAGGGATACACTCACATTTAATGCATTAGTGGCCGATCATTATTCGATGCATTTTTTATACATGTTTCAAATACCAAAAAATGTTTACTCTGGCATATTCAGATACGTCTACAGAAGTTTTATCACAATGGTTAAAGGCCTCCATGGAACTTTCAAAAAATAGAACAGAATAGCCAAATGTCCTTAAAAAGCATCAAAGCTTTATTTGAAAATATGTACAATTTGTATAATGGAACAAAATGCCCTCACAAAAACGTAACGTGCCTTTGAAAAATTTGTAGAACGGAGTGAAATGTGCTGACACTCTATAACGAACCTTCTGAAAAATTTGCAATCGGTACAAAATGTTCTCGGGAAGAGTGATCTATTTCATTCAATTCAGAAATTTTTAATATTTTTACATATAGCCTGAATGTTTTCTCAGCGCATTATCAAAAAGCAATAAATAGTAGCATAATCGGCATTTACTTATAAATCGTTAAAACAAATCATTGCCAAATAATTAATAGAAAGAATGAAGTGAATTCTAAAGCAATTACATACGGTTGCACAGTATTTTTATCTGAAATGTTAAAACACTTTCATTAGATCCCAACCAAAAATGAGTTTTTGGAAAATAATAGAAACGTTTGGCAAAAAGTGTGAATCGATGTATCGGAAAGACGAGCAAACAAATGCGGTTTCCTCGATCCTCTAATAAGATTATATTTCCTTCTTATTATCCACTCTGGATCTTTTTTCCCCTTTTCTCTTTTCAATCGCTTTATGACGTCATCGCGCTGGTGTTCCAGAAGCACAAAGTGCACCGACCTCGGTGCACTCGCATCCTCCAGCGTCTCCTCTTCCGTCCTGCAGCTCTTACAGCGCCCACTGTATTACGCTTCACCAAACTGTGCACTGCGACTAGTGACGTCATCCAGGGGTTGTTCTCTCGTTGAGAGGTTACCATGGAAACTATGACGTTGTTGTTCGCGGGGTACGCAGGACGTTGTAGGAATTGTGGTGGGGAGTTAAAGTGTCGTGACGGAGGGATGATAGAGGGAATTGGCTCCCAGACGGGGAACGCAGTGGGAAGTTTTTTAAGGGATGGGGGGATTGCGGACGACATTTTTATAGATACGTGCTAGCGTTGGAATAGTGAAAATAACGATGAGCTTGAAAATATCTGCATCTGCAAAATTTAATCCTTGTGTCAGCTATAACCTTGTAACCCTGTGGCGAATTTATCTCTGTCAAAGGCAGATTTGCACGATTTTTTATCCACGCTATTTTTTCAGTTAAAAAAATGATTTTACAACAATAACACTCCTTTTTGCCTTTTTTTGCTTTTTGTCAGTAAGTATAATAAATTTAAAAAGTATAATAAATTTATGTGAAGGGAGATTTGTTCATTTTTGTCTCAAGGCCATTTTGATTGTCGTAAAGCAATTGAAATGATTTTGCAAACATTTATCGAACGAACTAGTGAAAAGTTACAGCTAACAATGAGCAAAACATGACGAGAACGATTGCTAATTTTGTAGAAACGTCGAAAAAAAAACTGAAAAAATGACCGGAACATCATCAAGAAACGAACAAATCTGCCTTTGAAATAGATGAATTCATCGCAAGATTACAAAGTAATAGCTGACACAAGTATTACATTTTTCAGATGCAGATATCTTCGAGCTCATAAATAATGATTGAAAAATTAGTAACAATCTTGAATAGAGATCTAATATATTACATTCATTTTATGAAGCAGGCATAAATCATTGGAAAAACTATAGTATGCCTTTGCGTGAACTGCGAAGTAAATGAGTCGAATTAACCAGGAGGCTGGCTGAACCTCCTAAATGAATCTACTCAGTCGAAACTAAGTACTGGTTTATATTTATTGTTTTTTTATGCAATGATATATGATGTTGTAGGTAATAACTGATACAGTTAAAGAAACTTTGGTGTAGTTTAATCTGATAAAATAAAAACCTCCAAATAAATATGAACCTTTACAGATAACCAATACTTTACACTACACCAACGAAAAATTTGTCTAAGTTAATAATTATTAAGAAATCACACTACTAAACATGTTAAGCGGAATAGAACGACATTTAGGTGAAATAATTGGTGCCTGTTGCAACGTTCTTAATAATCTGAACGAAACTACAAAAATACTTAAGATAACAATGTGGTAATTGTTTCCACTACACAACATGTTTGAACCGCGGAAACCGCAGCAACTTATTTATAAGGTTAAGTGAACCTAAATTCCGTTCGCTCCATTGTTCGTTTTTCTCAGTGTACATTAAACCCAAAGCAGCATAGGAAATGAATACTAATCTATACCGTTAAGTCCCATGTAGATAAAGATTACTACAATCTTTTTACATTTCAAATAAATACAAATACAATGGATTACTATATTGTTAAGGGATAAGTCATTGGTGTAATCAAGCAAATTTGAGACTATCACTATACGTATCATGACCTGTAAATTCTTCACATGAGCTATCACAATAAAACTCACCTCACCAAAATATTATACAAAGCGATTTAGTGAGAAATTTTTTCTAGGACACTCGCAGTGTTGAAAAAAAAATGGTTTTCGAAGGAATCAGTTAATCTGACATTTATAATGACGGAAAGTCCTTCGCTTCTTTCTTCATAGGATATATCTAATTGAAATTTAATAATCAGGAGGCTGACAATTTTTTTTTCAGTCTTTTCATAACATTTTCTTCGGTCAACTCACAAATTTTTCTTCAATCGACTAATAAATTATCCGTTATTTGACCGTAAACATTAATTTCTGTCTGAGTTAGTTTTTTTTTAGTGGACTGATAAATTTCAATTAAATCTATCAATTCATTTGAATCAAACAAATGAATTGGTTGATTCCACCAAGTAAGTAGGTCGGATGAGACAAGTAAAATGCTTGGATCAACCAAGTGAAATATTAAATACAATAATATAGTGTATGGTTGGTTCTACTGGTAACTATTAGTTACTATTGGTTACTATCATTTATCTAACTAAGAGCTATTGATTTATGTAAGAAAATCGCCTGACGCATATATAACCATAGCAATTGGTAAAAGGAACCAATTTTTTGCGTATTTCAACCAAGTTTTTTTTTCCGTGCGCGGTGCTGGTATTTCCAGCCCACGTGGGCCCATAAAGGTATCAAACATCACATCATTTTGGTGTTTATTTACCTCGTTCTCTCTCTCTCTCTCTCTTGAGCTCTACTTTTTTTTTCAACTCGTCAAGATACAAGTGTGCTGAAGATAGTCCATTGGGATTAGACGACAGGCGTCTCACTTACGTGTCGGTACATGGCTCTGAGATCAGGAAACAGAAGATTTCAAGAGCGGGGCACGTTGTAACTACCGGAGGAAAGAGGCACTGTAGAACAGCTCCGACGAGTGGATGAAGCCAGGGAGATAGCGAATAAATATGTGACGAGGGAGACCAAACTCTGGCTCTTTTGGGTTTCCCCCGGAAAACCAAGAGAGCCAGGGCATCACTGCGACGCCACGGAATTTCGTTGGTGTGTGAGTTTACGAGGCTGCTGGGCAGGATAACAACGCCTCTGGCTTCCACCAGAGGAGGAAAAATTATGCATCTGGGCTAAAGGGAAGATCCGGCTGACCGCAGTGGAGCGATAAAAAAAGAATCTGTGGATAACAGACCCGAATTTTTGCACTTCGGAGAAAATTGCCAACCAGGCTTTTTACGTACGTTAAAAGAGGAACAAAGAGGTAGAAATTGAAGAAGCTGAATCATATGAGGGAGTCAACAAATTTGCACGTTGAAATTTTGTGCATTACTTCATTATTATTGCTCCGTTTAAATTTTTACAAAGACATCCCATCTAGGAAAGTATAATTAATGTCATAAAAAGACGAAAAGTGAAACTTAAAAATGGTGGAAAAGATTCAAAGCAATATGCGTGAGGTTGCTTAGAATTCCTAATTTAAACGAATCTAGAAATTTAAGTCAAGCGTAAATAGTGTATAAGAACCTTGCATTTATAGCTTCTAACGTTGATTCTCGTTAGAAGTTCCAACGGGTGTGCAGAAATGTATATCAGTCGCTCAAGCTATTCTTATATGAATCTTAATTTGCGACTAGTAGCAAACTACAATAAAGATATCCCAAGATCTTAAAAAACTCTCCCCCTTTTTATAGCAGGCACACATTACAATTTTTGAATTATACAAGTCGAAAAAATGTTAACCAAAATTGTAATTTTATTCACTTTTGTGTAAATTATTAGTTGAATCGATAGGAGCTTATGAAAATTGCAACTATCACATTTATTTTCCAATGAATGTAATGAACGAATCAAAACTTTTATAAAATTTCAAACAAGTTCATCACATAAAATTTCCGACAGAATTTTCTACTGTTCAACCCTATTTGGCTTATTAGCAAATATTTGGTACAATTTGGACCAATCGTGGATAGAAGCCATAAAATGTTACCTATCAACTTGTGCTCCAAACTTGAACTCGCTCCGATTTGTAATCCTCAAGATACACAAATTCCCAATCTGGTTTTGCAAAACATACATATTTCGAATTTTGTCAAACCCACTTTTCCAAACCTATCAAACACCATTTAGGTATGTTGATATAACAAATAATTCAGTTTTTCCCAAAAACAGATTCGTGAACTCGGAAGCCAAATGAGCAAAAAACATAAGTGCCGGTTCCTCGTTAAATGTCACCGAGGGCCCTGTGCAAAAAAAGTCACGAACTCATTAGCGTGACTTCGTTAGGTCGAGAACTAGCCGCGAAATAAAAGGAACAGGGCTCGAAAAAAAGAAGGTAGCGCGAATGTTCCATCGAGGATAGCTAGATGAGTCTGTGGAGTAGTCGAAAGTTGGTTGTACGAGGAAAACCGAATTAAAAACATACCGGGAGCGAAAGACATGAGAGACAAAAAGGTGGCACAGGGTATAAAAGGCAAGAGCACGTTGGACGTAATAATTTTGACGGCGAGTGGCGCCCTGTAGTCGGGAGCGTTTAGTTGTAAAGTGGCTTAGCGCCACCAGGCGGTGCGGGCCCATCTCGTGTATGGACGTTGTAAAAAGGAGGAAAAAAAGCAAAGCGAGTGAAACGAGCGAGCAAGCAAGGTGGCTGAGCTCTAGCTCGACGACAATACGAGGCCAGGTTATACAAGCGTCAGAGATCCCCCTCAACGAACCAACTGGCAAGGTGTGAATAGGTGTTAGCCTTCACATGGAACCATCGGGAATTAAACTCGTCGCGCTTAGAGCTCAACGTTGTCATAGCAGGCAGTCGAGTGGAGTCCCTTTTACTGCAAGGTTCCGAGTTATTTTAGTGAAACTGATCAGATTAGCGCAGTTTTGTAGGGTGTGTTCGTCAACTTCACTGAAAACAAGTAAATGTGGTCTATTTTATTTGTTGGTAATTAACTTTGGGATATAAGTGATGTATGTGTTGCTAAGTATACGGAAAGAAATGAGTAGTTGGTAAAACTGAAAAATGGGTCCTGACAACCAACCGGGATAGTTATATAGCGCCAACTACTCAGTTAGTTGAACCGTCTACTTGGTTGGTTGAATAAACTTAAATATCGTTGGTAGAATACTCGTAATAACAGGAACCAACTTAGATCGTAACCCAACTATGCGCTCAGTTAGTGGACGCAATTTGTTTCAGTGCAGTTTTAGGTTAAAATTCAGAGCTCACAACTCACCTCTAAGATAAATAATGGAAACAATGAGGTTAGAAGCGCGATTCCCATACATTTATAACGGCATGGATCATTGCTAAGTTTGGATTCTATAAAAATTAAGAGAATCTTCTTCTAACAGTACACAATTCACTTGCTGTATATTTAGTGCGGTCCGCTGTAAATACACGATTCACATCACGCATTGGCGTCTTTTGGACACCTTTGTCCTTCGCGTACGCATTATGCGTACGCAGTTGCAAGAACCAACCAATTAGTTTTAAGCAACTATTGCTGGCGATAGTTGCGCCACCTCACAGCTGTTGGTAAAGGCAGAATTGTTATTGGTTGTCGGAACCAACGCGTCGGTCTCACTATTTTTCGATAATAATCACGTTGTAGTTGCCTCAACTAATCGGCGGCGCAACATATGCTGGAAATGCATCTCGCAACTATTTTTTTCTTTCCGTGTAGAGATAAATTTATCCGGAGATTTGACTGTCAATCCTACAAACTGCCATGATTCGGTCAGATTCATCGAGATCGCGACATGAGCTGAGGTAAATAAATGCCTTAAGTCCGGAATGTCGTAATTCTTTTGTTCCTACTAAATGCTTTTAAGCAAACTTCCCGTATTAAAGCTCGACACCGCATGGCATCGATCGTTCACTCAGATGTAAGTGCTTTCGCCCTTGATGCTGCAAGGGAGACGATAGTGTTGCACTTCTCTTTGTACGCTGATGCAACCGCACGCATGGTTCAGGACGTAAAAACGCTGCAATATGGAAGATTGATTGACACTTAGGGGATCTTTATAGACGATCTGTAATAGTACTGACAAGTACAACTTGTCTTTCAGCTCTCAGAAACTGGAGACCTGATCATCAAGTCTATAAATTAACGAACATTTTGTAATACCACAACCTCTACCAAGAGTACATCTGCAGATCTGCATGACACTTGATACAACAAGATTGACTCAGACTGTCAAAAACTTAAGGTATTCGGAGCGTAAGGTGATAGTCTTCAGAATTTAATAATATTTTGCTATATTAAAGTTTAATTACGTAAAGTCACGTTAAAAATCTCAGGCCCAGTAGTAACCGGTCATTTAATGATGATTTTATCATTTCAAAAGTGCAATATTAGCACGGTAATACATGGGAAAAGTTGCCGCCCGCTCGTCATTTGCAGATTTCATTAGTCAAACATCTCGACATCGGAAAGATAAGATATGCAATGGACACAGCGAATTTCGAAGAAAAAATATCGTGCTCAAAAAACTGACCTCACCGAAGTTTTTCGCGCGAAAATATTATCTACAGGTGTAAGAAAATAGTACATTATGATACAAGGGCGTGATGATGAACTTCACATTCTTCGTATAGATTTCACCATGACGCCCGAGTATCACATACTATCTTTTGTAACAAATGTATGAAATTCGTACATTTTTATTCGTAAGATTCAAACCAAAGGGGGGGTTCGGGGGGCGGAGCCCCCCGACTGCAAAAAAAAACTTATGACAGAATTAATAAAACTAATAATATCCAATACACTGGATACAATTTTGAGGCTTTCCTCATTTCTCTCCATCATCTCGATGTACGCGCTCCTGTTACGGTGTTTACGGGACTTGGACGTTGTCAATTCTAATTCACATTTCATTCGACTAAGTGGCGCGTCGAAAGTGTGCGTGAGGTAAATTATTGACAAGGGAAAGTGTGCGGGAAGTAAATTTGCGTGCGCCAGGTGCGAACGGCATTTTTATATCATGGCCTGCTATAATGTGCAATTTCTGCAATACTTTCGAGGTACGTAAGACGGCACATGTCATGCATGTGTTACAAAAAGTTTATTATCAAATGAGTGTCATGGCGGGACCTGCGATGTTATAGCTGGCAACGTTGTACACTGTCAGCTGTGCTTATAACCTACGTCGGCGATACGCACGAAATAAAAAAATGTTTGTTTGACGTTAATGCCGGTTTTATTTTGCTGTTAATAATTCACATTAATAATGCAATTAGTGCAACTCGCTTGACGTACTATGTATAGCAGAGATAAGCATTCGTTCAATGAAAACGTTAGCAGATCACTCGTGAGGGCTCCGGCCCGTAAGATTTGAAAAATTATATAATTATTTTGAAAAACTAAAATACGGTCTGTTCTGTACATTACGGTGTTTAATACGGGCGTTGAAAAGATTCTCAAATCATTTCATGACAGTACAGCATTAGATTCTTGTTAACATTAGGGGCCCCGCCTTTCCTCGCACCTTCACGCTCGGACTACTTAAAGTAAGAGAATGCGTGGAAATTTCAATGTCAGTTTTACAAATCAATATTTATTCTGTACGATCTTGAATTATAACAAGCTCTAAAAAGAGCATGGTTTAAATTCTGACACAATTTTTTAAAAAATTTGTCGCGAATGACGGTCATTGCATTGACTTATAGTCAATGTAACTTTTTCCATTCAGCCTCTGAACCGATCTTCAACATCAAAAACTCCACAACGGCTGACTCGAATTGTCACATTGATCGTCCATTTAGACTAGAATGCTATCGCTCGCGATGCTCTAAGCGATATGGCTTTGCGAATGCGTTCTTCCTCTTGCACCCATTGATGCACCCGCATCGATGCATCCGCACGCATGCTCCAGCACGTGAACACTTTGTAATACATCCTCGTTGCTTCCCGGCTATTATCGTAGACGACATTCGATTGCATACAGATCCATAAAGGCTTCAGGCAAGCACGTAACGTCTATGAACGTTTGTATCACTATATGCCTGACAGGATACGAACGCGTGTTCACTGTTCCACGTTTACGTCTACCGGACATACGTAACTCTCCCGACGACCTGATTTCATCCCTCTCTCGTTTTCATTCCCTCTTGCACCCTTATCGCAAGCCCTTCTACCATCACATCTCCGTTACACATCTTTGTCTGTGCGGGGATTCACGATCGCGAATGCTAATACCCCGAGATCCCAATGTCGCTCGACTCAATCCCTCTCGCTATTTCCTGATTAAGCGCGTGGAACTCGTACATATATATCTTTAGAGATATCTATATATACATAAATTCGTCTCTCAAGGTGTTATGCCGGACAAGCTCACGGGGATCGGCTTCATCCTCTCCGAGGGCGACAGGCGGAACGACAGAGGCGCGTTCTCTCATCACGAGCCACAGGGGCCACATTGCCACGCGCGCTATGCGCCGCGGTTCGTGCTGCACGCATATAACCAGATTAGCATCTCCTAATGGACCGGACATGACTAACAAACTTTTATAAATAATGCATGCCAGACGTGTGCCAGTCCTGCATGAATCCTCCGCATACGCTGTTCAAAGAATATTTTTTTTGTCTTCACCATGAGGGTTGAAAGTGTGTGCGCGACACGCGATATGTTTTTTTCGTGTCAAAATTATCCATAATATATGAGCGCGGGAACGCGGAGTGGCGTAAAATTGAGTTAATTCGGAAGTGAGAGAGTATCGGTAATCAGCGTACTTCCATTATTATTTGCAAAATAAAAATTGCAAGTTTTTGAAGATGCCTTCGTTGGAATTTCAGAAATTTGCGTTTTGCTTCATCTGATAACGTAAAATATTATGGAATATTTGAAACGGTGCTTTAGCTAGTGCTTACTAGTATATTATGCGACGAGGGTGTAAAGGAAACTATTTTTACACCAATCGAAATTTGTCCGCACAGTTTTTTGTAATAGCAGAGCCGCATTTTCATGAAAGGAGCAAGCAGCAAAGTAAATGTCGGGTGTAACATTATATTTCGCACACGTCGTTCGGAAAACGAGCACTTTGCGCACGCGAAATCCCGTCGAAAAGACAAGCTTTACACATTCTATTACAAAAACCATGTTTTTTAATTTTTATGTATAACTTCGGAAAAAAACTTCATAGTGTTTTATTAGGAACACATTTTCTGTTTAAATTCCATCAAAAAAGTATTTAGATGTACAAGCTTTTACAGTGCGATTTTTACGTTATTTGGATTTACACAAAAAAAAACAGGATTAACCGAAATCCATTTCTATACGAAAAATTACAATCTAGTTAGTGGTTATCAATTAATATTGAAATCTGATTATCTTTAACTCATTTAATTTATTTTATTTACTTAGACTTTGTATTTCATTTTCAACACCAATTTGGCGAAATGTGATAAATGCTGCTTGATTAATAAATAAATATAGATATATCGATTGAATTCTGTTATGCGTTATAAATCAAGGTGACGATATATTGCATCACCATGTTCGCTAGAAATCTCCTGTCAGAGTTCGGAAATAGCGACGATGCCGCCTACCACGAACTCCGGCTACCCTTTACTAATCCCCATTCCCATCGAATTCTGTTTCGTACTCCCGCGCCGCAATCGGCATCGATTACTCCGTCGATAAATCACGCGACGACTGGAATACACTCAACGTTGATATACATGAAGAGGATTTGCTGAGATATCGTGCCCTTTTGTTTCTACTTTCTCTTTAAAGCCCATTCTCAATGTTACAGTGTAGCTAATAGTCTTTGATCGTGTTGCTCTGCTGAATTTGGTACTGTGATATCAAAGTTCTCAAATTACAGTAAGGACCGAGAAAATGTGCGTCGAGACTGACGTCAGGTAATTGGGTAATCTTAAGAGGACTTCTTATTCTCGCCTTCCTTTTCTTTCTCATTCACATTGATAGTCTATCTTAACATAGCCTCTTTCTGACTTTTTCATTGTTCCTTTTCATTGCTCTTTTTGTTAGAATACTAGAAGCAATTTTTTAAATTTCCACAGTTCTTGTAGAACTAGAAACATGATTTTGAAAAATCCCGGACAAGAAACAAGGTTTCAGAAATGTAGTGGAAAAAGAAAGGGCTCTTCAAATTAAGTTTTCATCAGTATTTTTGTTGGCCCTCCGAATCCTAAATATTCTGCTCTGTCAAAACAACTTCTACCAAGAGAATATGTGCAGTTATGACGCAATAAAATCGTATCAATGTTAGTATTTAAATTTCATGAGAAATTTCAACAAGAGATAGGGTCGACCATTTCGAAATAGGGTTTCACAAATTTATAATCAAGAAAGACTTCGAAAAATCATGTCCTCCTAAGTATCCTTGATTCTCCCAGTGTTTAAATTAAATGAAAGTTCAAATATTTAGCTCTGCCGAAAAGTGGTCACGATTATCGTCGCATGTATAATCAGCATGTCAATGAATTGTCAATTTTTTTGTGTAGCGCTATTTTTGCCCTCGCCAGCACTTGCAGAAAAGATGTCTTTGGAACTTCGTCTTCAGCATAGGACGAAGTGATATGAGCAATAGGCGAGTGGGTGGAAAATAGGAGGGTTTCGATAGTGACCCACGAAGACCGTGAAGAGAGGGCGCACCGTTGGTTGTATAATCGAAGACAAAAGATGATGCGAACGAGGGCTGAAGTGATGCAAAGTGGGAGTTGCCGTCTATACCAGGTTTTAACTACTTGACAAAGTTTCCTCTGTTCCATTGAGCACAGCTAAGGGCTTTGTTCTTCGATTCAAATCTCGTAGCCGATCTCTCTGTTTTCTCCGGCACGAGAAAAGCGAGGGGCAATCTACCCTCGTATTACGAGCACCAAGGCCATGCAACCAGTTATTATATACACTGTATGACTTGATTCATTTGCAAAGTGTTAGAAAAACAAGACCACGACAGAAGCCTTAGGATAAAAGGGCAGAAAACTATGAAATCAATTGAAGACATTTTTGGTGTTCATTTGCAGGTATTCATTTGGGCAAGTACTCTTGATACGCGCATGTCTCATGCTGATTAATATCAAACTGAAACCGCAAGATAGGAAGCGCAAGGTCGATATGTATCTTTGGCAGTTCCAAGATATAAACGACATTTATTGCGGCCGTAAATTGGATGGGTTTTTTTCTGAGTTTTCAATGCATTCTTATATAATCGAAATTCGATGAAAAGGAACAAGGAGAAAAAAGATTAGTTGGGAAAACTCCCATTTTATGAATTGGCTTTTACTGAGTTGCTACACCGATTTACGTAGTTTCTATAAAAATGTTCAGTTGAGAGAACGACTAAGTGCCCCGACTCATGAACGAGTAGTTACATGGACTTGCAAAAAGTGAGTCCGTGGAAACCCTTTTTGAGTGTGCCCATTTTTCACTTTCTCATCACATACAAAGTATGTAAGAGAAAAAGTATTGCAATCCAAAAAAAATTCAACTTTTAGATTTTTATGGAAATACATGTTTGGAGGGTTTTAGATTCCAAAAAACATATTAACTCATTTCTGTCTGTCTGTCTGTTTTGTCCAAATGCACAATAACTTTTGGAAAAATCTGTGGAACGGAATGAAATTTGGTGTGTAGCTTCTATATTTAAATCCTAGTTTTGGTTTTGAAATTCAATCCAGAATCTCCACTCCTCCTGATACTTTACCTGAAATATGAAAAAAAAATCAAATTTTTGAGCTTCAAATTCATATAAAAGTTTTTGGGCTTTGGTTCATATAGTTAAAATTACAGGCAATTAAGCAGTGAACAAAAATATATTACTCAGTATAGCGATGATTTCATTATAATCTTGTCTATCATTCACATAATATTCGTGAAATCATTAATTGGGAAAAAAATATCTATGAAGTGAAATTCGGATTCTTTTACGGGTCTACTAAATTATTATTGCTGATATTGAGGTGTCTTCAATGAAAAATCGACTGATAATATTTATATTAAATGCTGAATTTCCAAATTGCTTCAACAAATTCAAAGTTTGAAACACTTATCAAGTTGAAGGTCCGAAAACCCAAATACTTGCTTAATTCACTATCCGACAGCAAGCTAATTTCAAAGTTAGTTTACTTTAATAGAAGACATGTATCTAGAATTACGAGCAAATTAACACTCAACAATAAGTGATTCAGTATAGTATAGAGCTTGTCATTTTTGTCACGCGAATATAAATTGTGAGGTCAACCTCTAGTTGAGTTGGGATAATGAACACCCATCTTATAATAGTTTTTATGGCTCCCATAAATTTCGATACAAAACACAAATTATTTTGTTCTGCTGAGACCTCGTGTTCACCATAACATTTGATACTTTTGATATTTGTATAAAACTTTCAGTTGCTTACGTTCGTTTCATGTCGCGTCAATTCGACAATTCGTCTTATTATCACTCACATGGCACTTTTAATGAATTCTAAATACTGCGAAGATGTCATATACATCAAAAGACTTGAAAATTTTGATCTAAGAATAACTAAAATGTTGGTCCACTTGTTCAACTATCGCAGTGCCGCCAATAACATCACCAAAACGAAAGAGACATGTGAACAGTCGGTGCACACATCTTCATGCGCCATGCACGCCCCCTCACGATTGTGGCTCGAGGCTTGAACTCGAATTCAAAAACGCGATCGTAACAAATTATAACAAAAAATATATTTTGCATATAATGTAAGAAATTCTCAATTTTTTATTCCTACAGTAATATACTCTAGTAAATTCATGAGAAATACTTTACGCCAGTAACTATTGTGATAAGAAAGACAGGTGTTGCGAATATGCCAGAAGCAACTTTTTTTTTTTACCGTGAAGCCACTTGTACCGGCCAGGTTTTCAGCAGTCCTATCCTTATCCAAATGTACAAATAATTGGGTAAAAATAATTATGTCAAATTCAGATGAAAAATTGAATCTTGTCAATAAGTGCAATTTTTGAGATACGTTCGGAAATACGAGATAATATCGGAAAAAAATAAGGAAAAAACAAGATCTAGGAAATTCCGCAAGTGTAACGAATACCAGAAATAATTTTTAAGTTATCATATATGTTCGTCTTTATTTTTGAAATTTATTTACCAACCGGCCACTAGATCAGCAGGATGAACCTTTCTTTTCACCTTCTCTCGTGGTTTCCCTTGTCCGCTTCGTTTTATGACGTCGCCTTGAGATAAAACGCTGCTATAAACCTTTTTTCTCTCGGCCTAACTACGTTACAACGAAGTATCTATCCTGGCTCTATCTCGTTCACCTTGACACGAAGATAACGGTCTGAGAGGGGAGTGAAGTGAATGACGGTACGCTAGTGCAGAATCGTTGGACACATTTATATATATTACGTATATGGTCACTGGGATAGCTCAAAACGTGCACACACACACTTTCGAGATAAATTATGTCTCACGTATATAAGACCACCCCTTGCGCGACCGCACCGCAGGATAAACTGTCGTGTACCCCACCTCGTATATGCTATCGTTTCTAAACTTAGATCATAGCCAGCTGGAAATATTATACTGCCGTGTCTACAAGCTTCCCGAGACTCGGATAAAATAGATGAAAAAAATAAAGAAAAATATACGTGTCATAACTCCGTCGATTGATTCTTTACTTCTCTTCCCGCGTAAAAACAATCATGTCAAATTGAGATCGCAAATCGACGTATTTCAAAAAGTCCCATCATTGAGATGTGTTAAAAATTTCAAAGCGATTTCGAGATGGATTTTGATATTACGTTTGCTGACTAATTTGAGCGCTGTTTGAGATAAAAAGTTGCTAAGAGTAAGTCGCAAATTGCGCTGATACTAGAAAAAAACTTTGTATCAAATCGATCTCAAAACAGAAGGACAAACTGTCGTGTATCCACCTCGTATATGCTATCGCTTCTAAACGTAGATCATAGGCAGCTGGAACTATTACTCTGACTTATCTACCAGCTTGACGAGATTCGGAGAAAAAACCTCCCAGAAACAAAGAAAAATGCACGTCTGACAATTGATTCTTTTCTTCTTTTCCCGCCAGAAAATAATTATCACAAATTCGATCACATTGTCGATTACAAATCGACATATGTCAAAGAGTACATTTTTGAGATGCGTTAAGACGAAATCACGTTTACTGGCTACTTTGAGCGATATTCTTTATAAAAAGTTGCTAAAATTAAGTCACAAATTGCGCTGCATAAACAACAAACCTTGATATGAAATCTATCTCAAATCACTGTGAACTTTTCGAAAAATTGTGGTCTTCCCGCACCTTAAATAAGGTACTTTGTGAGATATGTAAATTTATGATCACAATTTCACATGATTATTTGTACGCCGAAACATACATTTTTTGGTCGGTTTCTCGGCCTTTGATTTCAACTTTAAACGATATTCTAACTATATTGGTCATCTGAATTACAGGGCATTTCTATTGGCCTATGAAAATAGAAACGACGACGGACAGAAGGGATCGAATTAGTTTGAGTTTTTCGAAATATGGAGTATTTTCAGTAAATTTTGCGGATTTTCGCCTCTCATCTGTGTCATTCTTCACTGGACATATGAGTCCACCATGCATCAACGTCAATAGAACGAAACCATTAGCACGTATAGTTTCTTTTGGTAAGGATGTTGATTCAAATAACGCTGGCTCTATAGTTATAATACCGAATGTTACCCTGTTCATACGTCTACTCCGTTCTAAGTAGATGAAAAAGGATGAAAATCTATGTACGCTCGGCGAGCACGCCAGTGGGGAAAGGTCGATTTTCCATTCGCCCCTGGAAATAAAAGATGCAAGACAATCAATGAATCGGAATTATTCACGAGTCTGTACCATACATTGATAAGTTCACAAAATATGCAGTAACATCGACATTTGTTCCTGCAATGAAACTTTAGAAAGTAATGTGCCAACTATAATAACCATGAACCTTGTCCCTCGTTCAGATTGAAAGACGGAAAAACGGTTGGAGAAAAAAGTGTAGCAAGAACTTTCAGTAGCTTCGAAATTCCTCAACCGGAAATATTATACCAAACGAAAAGTCAACGTCACCACTTTTACCCCTCGTAAAAATTAAAAGCATGTAGCTAGTGATGAAAACACATTTTCTCACAGTTGCTCCAGTTGTACCGGTGCAAAAGAGAGAACAAAACCTCGGCATGTTTAGCCGCTATGTAAACAAAGAAATATTTTAACACTCCCTTTTTCGCTATGCACAGAGTACTCTGCAATATCGTATGCATGAACTAAAATCTCCCAGCTCCGTTCTCTGCCACGGTTGAGAATAATTTAATTAGCGAACGTTCGTGTTGCACAGGCTTGACTTACAGCTCCTTTTCATGAAAACCGCCTTTGTTGGAGGGGAAGCTTCGTAAAAACATTATTATGCACGGAAGCTCGAAGCTTTCGTTAAGATACCTGTGTGGACGTGGTAAGAGAATTAACGGTTGAAAATTGGTGGATAATGAGAGGAAAAGGTGAATGCTGAAAAGACGGGAAGAAAGAAGAGGAAGTGGTGAGAAAAGGTGAGAGTAAGTTGAACCTAAGCGAGATTTGCCGAACTTGGTTTCCTTCCTTCTTGATCCTCTTCTCAGGTCATTGTTTTATTGTGCGGGAGGGCGACTCTATGTGCAAGCTTTTCGGACTGGTGTGTACTGTCTAGGAGATATCCGGTACACGTGTCTAGGCAGTATTTGAAGATCGACCGTGTACATCAGTACCCACGAGGACCGAGAAGAAAGAGCGAGAAGCGGCTGTGAGCTCTACTCGTCGTGCCGCTGATCGAATTACGTCGAGATCTTGATTAAGCCTTCGCTTGATATCCGTTTGGCCTCGATCGCTACTCACTGTGTTCGAACGATCCTTCTCCTCTGGATCCTCCGTTCACTCCTCTTCCCATCAATGGTACTCGAATGCCAGATCTTTTTCTGTCCCTCTTTTGTTTTACACTCCCTACATTCCAATTACGATCGAATTTCAGTGAACGTTGCCCGCTGACTCAACGTCGATGTGTTTATAATGAAATACACCCGCGTGTAGCATACAACCGGCGGTTTCTTTTAAAAGAGACAGGAAAAGCGAACACCATATTTTTGATTAGGTAAGTAAATAACGTAATCTTGTCACTATTCTAGTAAAGGATTTGCTGACCTAACAAAATCATGTTCTCCGTGTGTTGGTAAGAGATGCCGAATTACGCGCTATGGTATTAGCCTGTTCTCGTATGTCCGTGAATGCCGGATCTTTTCCTGTCCCTCTTTTTATACACTCCCTACATTCCAATTAAGGTCGAATTTCAGTGAACATTGCACGCAGACCCAACGTCAATGTGTTTATAATGAAATAAGCATAGCATAGAACCCACGGCTTGTTTTAAAACAAACACGAAAAGCAAACACCATACTTTTGATTAGGTTGCACCACGGACTTTAGCGTAACAAAAACGGAAAGGTACACGATAGTCACTATTCATCATAAATTTTAGAGGAATTCCGAGAGGAATTGCGCCTAGGCAAGGAAAAGTTGAACGGAAAGATTGTTATCATTTCGAAAGAGACTTTCAACATTGGAATTAAACTTAACTTTCAGGTAGGTTTGTTTGATTTATAATTCGCGTCACGTTCAACCGAGATAATGTAGATTTCCGAAGATATGGTTCTTGAGAACTACAGAAATAAAGCTTTTATTCAAATGCTCCTTGAATATCTTATTGTTAGTACAGAGTCTTATATTAAGACCGAACTATGTTAAATTTCCCCCAGGACCACTGCCGCAAATGTGCCCGTGTCTGGGGGACAAAAAACCGTGATCTTTCTTTACGAGGAAACAGCATTGTCAGTGAACCGAGTTTAATGAATTTCATTTCGGTCATAATTCCACATTTATAGTTCACGATTTATCGATTTTCACCTACCCATTTTGAACATGATCGCATTAAAAGTTTTTATCCAACTGAATGATTGCAATCCACGTGGTTCTCTGAATTCAAAACTGCGAAAGGGATTACCATTAAAACCGAATCGGCCAACATTGATGAAAAGTTCAATCCAATCTTCTTCACCACATCCGATATTTCACCGGTGTTCGGCCGGAATCGTCACCATCATGCCCGACGAATTTCTAATCGTCTCATCGATAATGCAATGCAGCACGTAAGCCCGAATGGACACTAAAATCGAAATACCCGACGTACTTAAAGTTCGCTAAATAACAAATCCAACTTCCATCCCTCTTAATAGTAATCTGCAGACTGCACTTTCATAGCCTCCGGACGGAATTGAGTAACACTCGTTAACCCCGTTTTTTCCTACGCGCTACTAGTCATCCCCACGGATATACATACTCTTCTTGATAGGAGATAAGGAGCTTGGACATTTCGGTGGAATTGGTCAGAGTACTCAGCCAGAAAAGTACCATGCAAGGCTTCCACTGGTCCCAAGATCTTGATGAGAATTCTAACGTATCTTCCTTGATCCGTCTGCGAAGCGAGGTCAAACGAGGCTTCAGAATCCAGAAAAACGGGAAAAGCAGAAAAACGCCATGGGGCGATGCGCGATAGAGATGACGAGCTGAGAAACGAGAGGGAGCGAGCGGGCAAAGAGGTGGTCGAGGGTAGAGAAGGCAGATTACCGACACTTGGAGGCTTTGGAGAAGCGAGAACGTCCATTCGGAAGGAGAGGTGGATATGCTCACTATGGTGACGGGAGTATAGCAGACCCGAGCGGTACAGCACCAATGCAATCTCTTACGGTCGAGTGACGCCTCAGCATCCATTCCCCGTGGACCATCCAGACTCGACAATCTAGCGTGTCCTAGGCGACAACGAGTACGAGCTCGACGACAACAACGTAAGAGAGATTCGTCGTATTTTCCTTGGGTTACACATCGCCAAGTCGTTTGGGATGTCTAGGTAGTCGGATGGACTAAAGCATCTGAATTAGTCTGGAGCTTTGTCGCTGCAGTCCGGGTGAGAGTTTGCTGTGTATCGTGCAGAAGTGAAATCGAGCGTGATGGTTTTGGTCGAATCAACATGGATGATATGTAAGAACTTGCGAATGTCTGATGATGAGTCTAGACGATGTCTCATCAAAATAAGAAGTTCCTTGTTGTAGTCTGAATGGCAAACGTTAATCCTTGTAGCTTTCATACTTTGTTGAGGGGCGATGATGAAGATTGCTTATACTCAAGGATGCTCCTGGAGCTTAGGATTTCCAGATGGACAGTTGAGCTACGAGGAACTCATTCCGAAGTTCCTTTGAGTGCTTGTATGTTCTAATCGACATTTGCGAATGTGGACTGGTTGGAATCTGGATGACGCTAGATCCTACATTCGCTTTTTAAATTAAATGGTGAGAACCAACCCCTCGTAGCTTCAATATACTTATAATACTAGATAATGATGTACCGACACTGGTGGTTGTGCGGTCGGTGTATGGCTCTGGCGATCCCCTGAGTTAAGCAGCATTGTTTGCAGCCATTACTTGGATGGGTGACCGCTTAGCCGTGACCCGGCTGGCTCATCAACCAGTGAGCGGAAGGTCAGTTTTTCTGAGGCCTCGGTGTACATACTTAAGTAAGTAACTTTCATATGTACACCGGGAAGTCAGAACAATATACGGCCATCTGTATCAGTACGGGTTTTCCACATTTTCTCCGTACTCATGGCAAATGCGATAGAGTGTAGCTAAATCGGCTGCGGACGCATCGAAGATTAGGTTAGCTTAACGAATGCGGCCAGGGAATGATAGAAAAAACAGGGAAAACCGTAAAAGGCGAGAGCCATCCATTGGAAAAGAAAGAATTTAAAAAAATACTAGATGATATTTTGCATTTTGTCTGAAGGACTAAACATGTTAAAATTCCTATTTGATCACATTTATAAAAGAGGAAATTGGCGCATAGATGAATATGTCCGGAGTATCTCATCTCTAGAAATCAATGTGTTTATGCGAACTGAACATTAATTCTAAATTAATCTTGTGCGCCTTGGCTCCAAACATTTCCTACGCACAAGCAGTATACACTATGCATAGATTTGGCTTGCACAATCGTCATTCTGATGATTCTGGAATACCAAAAGAGTTAAAGAATTGACGTCCGGTCTGATTTGACATATCGAAATTCCAGGAACCATATCTTACACCAAAGGCCTTTCGGCACATCATCAGCGACCATAAGGCCATATACGTTTTTTTCTGTTTTGTCTGTTTCCGACCAATGTCGATAAAAAAATATACTCCAACATCTCTTTAAACTAGTTCAACCTCATATGTAGTGAAACATAGCCAAACATACGGTAAACTTTAGCCAATTAAATCTGGTTGGTTCCAGATTTTCTTCAACATTAGCAACCAACGTGAATACCTAATCGCTCACTCTAATCAGCGTCAAAGAACCTTTAGATATAGACTTTGTATGAGGATGTTTATGGCGTCAAAGACGTCCGGCGTTGCAGCGTCGTATATTGCCAATTTCCACCGAATCAGCATCTCTCAACCAAAAGTAAATTGGATTTTCGAGGTATACCAGTGGCATCGACCCCTAGTAAGATTTTATTACTTCTGTCGAAGTACTTGGAGCTTGGAGCTTGTCGAGTGCGATTCTCATCATCTGTCTAGCTCAATTTTGGTGGTACGCCTCTGGAGATTTGAAGCTTGCGACCCGACTCGTCCTCGGTAAAACGACAAGAGTCATGGTCGTTGAGTCACCCAACGGAACCAGAATAGAAAGCAGTTTTGGGAAAACTACGAGATAACGGAAATGAGGGGAAGATAGTCGAGTGAATGAGCGTTGACAAAAACGAACAATTCTAGTGATAGAACAATTGAGGAAGTTAGTTGAATAAAGGCAGTGCCACTAACTGAAAAACTCTTCCTAAGCCCATCAACTATCTATTTCCCAGTGAACTTGTGGTTATATCGATTTCGATTATGAATAATTGAAAAATATGCTTACAATTGGAAGTTAGGTTTACCGAATAAATATAATAAATCGGACATTTTCGGGTTGTTATTTCTAACACAAATATGCCCTCGGAATATAGATAGTCTAGAAAACAAACCGCATGATACGAAATAAGATTTTCAGCATACCACTGGTCGTAATCCATTTGTCGTCGCGAATTTGAAGTATACCGACGCTTTTTCACAATGTGAGATTGTTGTCTTTGGCAGAAGTGCACAGAGCGCTGTTATTTAAGCTCTGGTGGAGTTCCACACTGAATTCTTGTGACGTGAAAATTATTGGGGACGTCGACGAAGCAGGAAAATTCAACAGTCTTCCTGCTGCATAACTCGTTTATTACGCGAGTATATATAGGGCGAGATGTGAAGAAGATGAGTCTCGCGAAATACCATCGTGAGATTCAGAGTAACGAGATCGAAGCGCGAGGCGGCAACAACGTTGGTGTGTATATCAGTGAGCGAGAGAGAAATTGCGATGTAAAGTACCTAGCTTGAGCAAACGGTAAAGAGGGTAACGATGTATACTCGGTGGCTTCTATGCTGCTAGTAGAATTCCTGACGTCACGCGCCGTTGGCTCAACCGTTCTACCTTCTGTCCTCGATCGACTCTAAGGGGAAGAGGAAATGGGAATGAAAGGCTAAGGGAGGGCACGCGTTATCGTCTTATAACGCGAACCGTAACAACGAATATATATCTGACGACGACGACAACGACAAGGATGAAGACTATGTGGAGAAGGGGAAATAGCAGTAGATCGGAGCCAGAGGCCAGAAGTTATCCTTCCTTATCTCTTTTCACTCCATAGACGAGGTCGCTATTGTCACTATTATTATTATTATTGTTGTTGTTGTTGTTATGATTATTACTATTATTATTATTATTATTATTATTATCTATGTATCTTAGATACACTCATATGTATTGTATATATTTCAGAAAGTTCTTCGTTTTTTGGCTCGGGATATTTCTCCCCCGGATAAAAAAATTTAGTACGTGATGGATCCCTGCTGGATCCATATTTTGTTCGTCAAAAGTACATCTTTTGAGCCGATCCGGGACTTTTAACATACTTATGGACTTTCTGATTTGGGTACCGAAAATCGATTGCTGCTAATTTCTCGCGTACAACAAGATACTTTCTCAGTATCCGTATGACTATATATGGCTTTTCGCTTACTACATTAATGTCCCGCCCATGTAGGGTGTGCCGATAAAGCTGAAACGGCCAATACTCGGGCCAATGTTGCGATGACGATTATCGACTGTACAACATTAGGCTAATGGTCGGCCAAGTATTGACCGCCAATGGTTGGCTTGTCGATATTAGACCAAGCATTGGCCAAGTATTGACCTGCCAATGGTTGTCTTGCCGATATTACCTCAATACTCGGCCAAGTATTAACATGCCAATGGTTGGCTTCTCGATATTAGTCCAATGATTGGCCAAGTGTTGACTCGCCTATTGTTGGTTTGCCGATTGTAAGCCGATACTCAGACAATTATTGATTCACCAGTTGTTGGTTTATCGATGTCAGTCTAATGCTCGGCCAAGTAAGCCGTCATATTTGATTCGAAAAGGCTATCTGTTTCGTGTTTCATACCAATTACACAACTTATTGTCATTTGAACAGCCATATTGGATCCACTATTTTGAATTTCTGAATTCAGACTTGAGTTCTTTAATCGGTGCCTTTAAAAACATCCGTGTACCAATTTTTATCCAAATCCATCTGATGTCCTTGTGATTGTTATTCTATATGTAACTATTCTGGACTTAAAGTATGGGAGATCCATATAGTAGGTTTGGTCGAGCGGTTAGCGTGCTTGTTAGGTAGTTAGATAGTTTAGATAGGTCTCGTAGGTCTTAGGTTCAAATCTCACTCACATCACTTTTCAGAAAACTATTTCTAAACTAAACTAAAACGGCGGTCCGTTAGGAAATATATATTTTTTAAATTAATCATTAATTACTAAATTGATTTATCGTATGAGATGCTCGGCCGTTTCTCGGATGCGATACTCGGCCGTTCCTTGCCCGCGGGACTCGACCAACTATTGTTCGCCAATATCGAGCCGGACTTATCATTCAAGACTCGGGCCGATAATCGGGCCAATAGCGTATGCCAATGTTGGCAGTCTCGGCACCGAGAATGGGCTGATGATCGGCCAAGTCCGATCACCCTCCATGGGCGGTACAGAAAATTGCAACAGAACTATCGCTCTGTAGTTTTTTAAATCCACCTTCATTTCTCCATAGTTATCGATATCTAAGTTAATTACTCCATGGTTTTCAGGGACCAGGGCGACCTCTCCGCAATTTTCGGCTTTCAGAACCATCGCTCCATAGTTTTTGATGTCTAAGTTTATTTTTCCATAGTTTTTGACGTCTAAGATGATTTCAGTACATGTAAAGTCCCTCTCGTACCTCGTGTACGTGAAAAGATACATACATGAGATATCAGATACAGGACTTATGAGAATTTTTTCAGATTAAAAAAATGGCCATTAGTATTTTCGTTATAAATAAGCATAAGTATATGAATTATTTAAAAATAAATAAGTAAAAATGGTGATTACTGCTTAAAAATAGAACAATAACACAAAAGATCGGGGATGAAATCCAAGAGGTCGTGGGTCAGACCCAGGTCGAGGTGGTATGGAATGCCCCATATATTTTTAGGAAAGTCGTCTATTTGTGCGTTACACCGAAAAAAATATATGCACCATAGATGAACTGTCAATTTAACGACTTTTTTCACCCATCTCAGATTTGCTCCATAACTGGTCATACCCAAGTATGATCAGTTATGTGAATTTTTCAGATTTTTCAATCTATCATTTACGTCATGAACATATTTTGGAAACTTCAAGTTACTAGAACAAAATATCCACATAAAAGTTGTAGTTTTATGTTGAGTCTTGAATGGGACATTTAAAATAATTTTCACTTTTTGGTAATATTGACTTTACCAAAAAATGGGGAATCGTGCATTTCTATCTGGACACTACGCTTTCCTAACGCGTTTCTTGTACAAACAATGTCCGGGATAATTTTCAGTAAGCCAACATGAAAGTCAAGAAAAAAAAAACATGTACTGAAAATAAATTTACATAAGGAAGAAAAAACACAATTTTAATAAATTGATCCCTGTATTTAAGTAGGTCTCCTAAAAAATCTACTTGCAAAATGGTGGACAAAATAAGTGTTGATACGTGCTCAGAATAATGATAGAATGAAATACTTATAATTGAGATCTGACAACACAAAGTGAACTTGTGTCTCATGTGCCGATTAGATAGAGGCGAACAAGGCTAAGCAAAGTACGTGTTCCGCATAAATTTACGTGATGGTCCTATATGTTTCCAGTACCATCGCCTAGTTGCTTTATCCCCAGCGATGCATCTCTCGCTCCTACGCCTATTCCGCTCTCACGCGCTCACCAAGCTTTATGGCGTCGTAGCTTCCGCTGCGCCCGGTGTATTATACCTGCCGGCACCAAACATGGACAAATAGAACAATGTACTGCTGCGGAAGTCCGCAGTGGTTTCCCTCGTTGAAAATTTGGAACATTAGTTGCCCGGAGCTATGCAATGCTCGTGCTGCATTGCCTAATTGTGTCACGAATCTGCTAATGGGAACCCAATGTAATACAGAGAAACTGTGAAACATGTAAACTGCCCTATAATATCACCAATTCGTGGCTCCTTGGAGTTCTGCTTCACGATTATCGTCATCATGAAATGTACAAACAAAATAAATATTTGACCGTTTGTCACTAAATTACGCATAGCCGAATATTATTTGTCTCACATATTAAATTTGAGATTGATATCTTTCATATGCAAAAGTTAAAGCGACACCGTTCATTTTATTAATAATTCGTAATTCCACAAAATCAACCTTTTTATATCGTTTGCCACTAAATCATATATCTATCATGGTTGAATATTATTCCAATTACATACTAAACTTGGGCTCAATATTTCAGATAAGATTGTAACGAAGTTTTTTTTTTAAATTCCAAATTCCACAAAATCCAATTCGCTTTACCGATCTAAGCCAAATTCAATACCAAATAACATCTCGCTTATGATCTTATAAAGAACTATTTCGCATAGACTATTCTTTACCGAAATTAGAGCGATCACGTCCTTTTTTAAAAGCATGAATCCAATTTTTTAAATACAATTTGTCGAAAATTGCAGTAATGAAAGAGGGGGACCGCTACTCCAGTCGTATTCCAAATTTAAGCTCGATAATGAAAATCGTTCTTGACTTAGCACCGTTTGAATTTTCGAATGGTTTTGGATCATTCTTAGTGTCCTGACAAAATCTCGATATTCTCTGTTCATGAAAATAGAGGTTCCCTCATGAGGGAGTAAAATTTAAATATCGACAGAATACGAATTTCTACAGAAATACAAGAGAGCAGAAAGGATTTTCAGTTTTGAGACTTTATCACGCTAGATAACCAGTTTGCTTCGTGAATAAGTGGGTAGTGTACGACTGATTTGAAAAACATGAGAAAACAGTATGGCAAAGAAAAGAGGTTGAAGTTGTATGTACGTCGTTCGCGTCTTTGTCTTCAAGGAATAACATCGGGTACAGAATCCACGTGCACATATTGTACACAGCATAACACGTATCGTGTAAAGCACATGGATGTCTGAGAAGGGAAAATGTCTTGTACTCTGTGGAGAGATTCGGAGAACATGAAATAGTGTACAGATACGTGATACAGGAAAAACACAGACTGATGCAAATGATGATGCATTCTTGGTGAACGCATCGTGTTCTACGTTGTGAACGAAGAAGGCGAGAATGGTCGATATTTGAATGCCTTGAAGACGCAGATCTATCGGAGTATAGTCAGAAGTACAGATGTTTGCCTACATATCGAGAGCTAGAATCCTCCACATTGCACTTCTGGGAAAACGATCGAGATATTCCATGTTAAGTGAACCAGCCCATATTTCCATATACAGTTTTTTAAGCGACACATGAAATATGAGTTTATTTTATATATACAATAGATATACATGTATGGGGCATTCCATTCTGACTTGATCCTTTCGGATTTCTTTCCCCATTTTTGATGTTATTGTTCGATTTCTAGGAATCGACCACAATTTTTATTAGGTTTTTTAAAGCAATTAATATACTCATAATAATTATTTATATTGAAAAGAGAACTGATTTTCATCATTTCGGAACATTGTCTCAAAGTCTTTTTAAGCAGTTTTTCTTTATTGAAAATGATGAAGTTAAACAAAATCTATAAAGGAATCTATAAAGACATTATAGCTTTATGGGTTTCGTTGATTCTCCAAAAATGGGCGTTGCCGCTCAAATTTACACGGAAAAAATAAGTAGTTAGTCTAATCGTTTGTTTGAGTTTGGAATAAATCAGTTTTCGTTTTCGATAGTCTCCGAAATATCGTTGAATTTAACTGATTTTCATTCAATGTATGCGATTTTTTGTTTATACAAACACAAAAATATGGATGTATTAGGATGGTTTAAAGGGAAAACTTTTTAAAAATTCTTTGGTCAAACTTGCAAAAGTCTGTCTCTTTACTTCAATGTACATCTTTTTGCACACAATCTGTGGGCAACATTTTTTAAAGTATGTTTGCCAAATTTTCATCACTAAAAGTAGATGTCGATTGAGCGACTTCGAAGGTTAATTTGCCCGTGCCTATCTTTTGTACAGTTTATTGTGTAGTCACCACCTCAAGTTTAAGCCCTGGGCACTGAGAATGAAGACAATATGGGAAAGAAATCAGGAAAAAAAAGTAATTTAAGATGAAGTTAATTCATAAAAATGTTTTGATTTTGGAAAAAAATCTGAGAAAACCCCTCGAAATTCTGACGTATATAGAAATCTTCCAGCAACATCAGTTTTCTTGTTAAAATAAATTGAATTAAAAAAAAACAGAACCAAGTTCCAGGACACTTTGAATTCGAGTTTAAAAATATACAGAATACAGGATTCATGAGACTTTTCTCAGATTTCTAACCTTCGGCCGTGAATATAAATTATCATAAGTATATGAATTGTTTTTAAAAAACTAATAAAAATTGTGATTGATTTTTAGGAATCGAAATACAACATAAAAAATGGCGGATTAAATTCGCATCGCCACCTCAGATCAAGTCAGTATGAAACGCCCCATACCTAGTCCGTTTCTCTTTTGTACTATTTCTCGCTGTTCAATATATACATTCACCTGGACGTGACTGCTGGCTGCAGGGCCTTCTCCATAGTTCGCTGTTTGTGCATGTGACAAAAGGAACGAGAGAATTTGTGAATACGAGAGACAGAATACATTTCCATCGCAGTATAGCCTGCGGTTCAATTCGCAATACATGCGTGCGTTATGCATTAGAATCCGTGGAGGCGAATGTCTATGCCGAGAGCCGACAGCATAAGACGAATGAAATTGAAGCAAGCGATAGTGGAGATCACAGGTAAACGCTGAAATCCTGAATCCCATCGGGGGCTTAAACGGCGAAACGGGGAAATACGATCGGTTCACCACTGGCAGCGGGAAATTCAAGCCTCGGAAATCGAGACTCACGCAATAAAACCGTTCATTCAACGCAATGGCCACGAGTGTATACACTCGAACATGCAATTACTGGGCGTCCCGTGGAAAGCGTCTGCACTTTGCTGCTTTGCTGTGGGTGCGGCTCAACACCTGTCCTCGCGTGCAGATCTAATTATATTTATCGCTCAGAGATAATTGCCTCGCTTTTACGAATGAATTTATAAAATAGTCACATTGGATTAAATGTGTCGCTTTGCCAATAAAATTACTTGATGCTAAATTCACTTAGTAAATAATTTACTTAATATTTCTCGATATAGATTTTTTCGCCGGGGATAAGATTTTGTTAATTACGACTCTAGATTTGAAAATTAAAGAAAAAATAATAAAACGATACAACAAAAATTAATTCAATTTCAAACTAACTTATTCTGTTGATTTACTAATCGATTAATCTATTACTCATCAGTTGAAATATTGCTCAGACTATTTCTTTGGAAAGTTACTTCCGGAACGGTTCAACGGCAATTGCAAACTTCTCCATGTTTTGTAAGTGAATTAATCTATATAATATTTCAGAATCGTGCGAAAATATCTTACGAATATGTGATTGAATCATAATTAGTCGTTGTAGATTATCAGTAAATAGTATTTTCTAAATTAAAGACACACGCGATGAATTTCACAAAAAAATCTATTTTTTCGTGGAACTATGCAGAATATCATTTTTTAAAAATAAGAATAGAAAAAAGTTCTTCAGAAAATATTTTCGAAGTGAAAAATCTGAATATTTCATTAAAACTAATTACCTTTAAAAAAAGAGTGAACATATGATAATCTATTTTCAAATCTTTTACTTTCTCTGAACCCTTTTTATCCGTGAGATTCATTAACGCCAGTACAATATTTTGAAAAAAAAAATATATATATATATATATATATATATATATATATGGCATCGAGAAACGAAGTATTGACTTACCCCATCAGGATGGTACTTTGGTATGCCACTGGAGGTCGTTCCCGCGCCGCAGAACTCGGCGAGCACATCCTCGAGTTTCCTCGTTGAATCTGCCATTTGTCGACGGGACAGAGAAGCAGAAAAAATACACGTATAGTATTTTATATAGTGCACGAGCGATAGAAGCTATGTATACACAGTGAGAATGGTTACGTATGAAGCATTAAGGACGAGGGGGGCAAGGGAAGGGAAAAAGGGGACACGGAAGCTCTCTGCGGTAAGGGCGAAACGTTCACCGTTCGAGAATGGGATGCCGCGAGAGAGAAGAGCACAAGGGAAGGAAAAAGGACGACGGTAACACCGTGTCAGGAACGGGGAAGATCCGGCATGGTCGGTCGTAACCGTAATTCTTCCGTCACCCTAATTTCGTGCGGAGGTGCAATTTTTCCTGCTTTCTTCCGGCCCAGAGCGTATAGCGTACAGCTTACGGGCGAACGAAGAGCCCAGCTTCACGCTTGAAACTGTGGCAGAGCTTCGAGGCATTCTTTTCTTCCTGAGCGAGAGAGAGAGAGAGAGAGAAGGGGTTCTTGCTACATTTTTATGGTAGAAAACGATCCTGTTGTCACTTCTGGCACCACAAGATATCACAAAGTGACATAAAACAAATGTGCAAAAAAATTAATGAGAATGTATTAGGAATATAATACAAATAAAGCAACAAATTATGTACTAGAAAATTTATAAAATGTAATGTAGTGTCTAGTTTCATTATCCATGGAAATTAGGAAAATATGTCTTCTGTTGTCATTTGTGACACGACAAGATTTCACAAAGTCACGATAAAGAAATGTGCAAAAAATTAATGAGAATGGATATGTGAAATAAAACCAAAAATATATAGAATTATTTACTAGGGAATTTAATTAATGTTGTCGTTTCTAGTTTCGTTATCCTTATGCAGGAGAAAAATGTGAAAAGTTATGATACGGTTGGAGAATGGCTTTGCGTCGATAATTCAACTGTAAATTAATTTGAGTTTTACAGAAAAAGTTAATGTGCAGAATCTATTTGACAAAAATTAAATGGAAAGTGAAAAGTTTTGTTAAGGATGGTGGTGATGTTAAATTATGTAATGTTGAATCGGGCATTGTTGAATTGTTAATATTAACCGAAGTACTTTGCTCCGTAAACTTTATGATGAATCATTAATTGAGCGGTAATTTAAAATTGCACTTTTACGTTATTATTGTTTTCGAAAACAACTCCGGTTTTACTTGTGCGGAAATGAGAAAGATCGCGAAATATACGCAAATAGAGAGGGCAAAAAAAAGATAGAAAATGTAACATCAATTTCTCGTCAAAATTTTCTTCAGTAAAAATATAGTATCTCCAATAAATATGTTTTTCTAGAACGAAATTGTTTTCAGAGCATGCTGATTATATGAATATTACAACATTTCTTTGATTTATCGTGGCATAATTGATTCATCCAGTTATCTTTCTACATTTGTATACATTTTATAATAATTATACATTTATTGCCTATGCACCATTATATCTTGTGTGTGGGTAGTATAAGCCTCGCTTTCATGCCTTTACGTCACAACATGCACTTAACGTGCAAGCTCCCCTGATATTTTCGTTCCACGAATTTCTATTTTCGCATTCGATTGACGGTTCAAGAGTCGAGCGAGGAAAACACAGAGAATTATAAGATGCACCGTACTTACAACTACAAATTTTATTTAGTCGTTAAAAATTTTGACAACAACAATAAAATATGTACATTTTTTTTCTGTGCTCCATTTGCAAAACATGAAAAGCAGTGGATACGAAAAAATAATAACGTAATTACTTACATGTTTCATCATAAGTAATGACACATTTCGAACAACCAATTAAAAAATTTTATACTGATATACATTAATCATAGTAATTTATACAGCTTAGAAAGAACCGTATAGTGACACATATCTATGGAACTTATAAAATGTATGTAGCACTAATTTGTAGAACTTGAAGTCAATTGTCGCTAAGTCTGTGAATATGTATCAATATTTTGGAGTGTCCGTGTGAGTGTCCCTATGAGTGTTTGTGTGATCATATGTGTGAATATCTGTGTGAAAATCTGTGTGAACCTTTGTGTGGGTATCGGTACGAGTGCCTGTGTAAATATCTGTGTGCATATCGGTAATTTATTATTATGCCCATTACTCGAATAATAAAGCATTTATTCCATTTTTCAACTCAATGAAAGAATGAAATTATTGATCGTTTAGTGAGGGGATTAAAATTGAGGGGTAGGAGGAAAAGAATTAAAGCTTGACAGAAAAAATCGGAAAAATCTAAAAGCGGATTTAGTGAGATGAACGACAGAGGGACGTTAAGAGCAAATGGATCGAGTGGCTCAAAATTATTGAAGCCCACCCGTTGCCCGTTTGCTGTGTGGCCGGATGCTGAACACGCGTTACCGCGCGTATACGATCGTGATAACGTGCTGCTCTCGACGTGTAACTTTCAGGATAAATCTCGTCTACAGCCTCAACAAAACTGCTGCCGCTGTTGCCGCCACTCGCCGACCATGAACGTCCACTATTGTAACCGTTAAAATAGAAAAGTAATTGAATCTCCCTCTCTCTCTCTCTTTCTCTTCTCCTCACTCGTGTTACAGCAGGCTTGCTTTGGAGATTGCTTGTTATCCGAAAGTAAAAAGGTGGCAAAGGAGAATCGAGCGAGCTCGTTATATTGCGCTCGCGCGTGCACGGAAACGACGTGGAACGAGAGCTCACAAATTATGTACCGAGGAGGCAAAGAATATACGGGAAACATTACATTATTCGAGGAAAAGGATCTTCTCAGGAAAGTATTTTCCCTTATATATTTTGTACTTTTAATATATTCTTCTTGTCTACCACCAGTATAACCATTAGACACCATTTTAACATTACTGTGGGTATACATATACATCCATCGATTCCGTACCATAATGAATATAATTCTACGTGACTTTACTATAATACTTATATCGATGGTATGACTACTTATCGACAATATCAACGACAACATATCTCTCCAAAATCAAGAATGTGCAGAACCTGGCACATTGCTCTCTCATTATTTCGCGCTTATTACAATTATATCTCTATGAGAAAGTAACCATATGCGAATGTCCAATGGGCTCTGTCCTGGCGCAGTACTATTGGCAAGGTTGCTGGTACTGGATGCCAGTTCTAGGAATATACTGGAACAAGTCGGTAATGGTCACTCGGGTCCAACACTTGTCCGCCAGTATCGGCATGGTACTGGCTATCGGTACTGTTTTAATGTTGGTCCAGCACTTATCGCCCCAGTACTGGAGGCCAATGCTGGCAATTCGGCAATTCATTATTTTTTTTTTAATAACGGGGCATTCTGCAGCTATTTCATAATGTTACTCTATTATTCTATCATTAATAAAAAAATAAAATAAAAATCGTTGACATGTACAATTTCTTCAATCACTCTCGTCAAAGTGATGACAGCGGGATTCGAACCTAAGACTTATACGACCTACCTAACTACCTAACGAGCACGCTAACAACTAGGCCAAACCGACTATGTGAATTCCTTACACTTTAAGCCTATAATAATTGTGTCTAGAATAATAGCCACAAGTCTATGGAATAGGTTGTGATCAAATTTAGTACACGAAAGTTTTTGAGGTCGCGTATTGTAAAACTCACCGCTGAATTAATAATTTCAAAATGGGAATTCAACATAGCCAAATCCAAAAACAATGCAAAGTATAACTTTATTTTTACAATATTTAGTGCTCTGGGCTGGTGAACGAACTCTAATTACCAATCTCAACCTCATATATTTGTGTTTTGGCCGTCGTTTACATGTTGACGGCGGGAAAAAAAAACGTATAGGTCAATGCGGGACCAGTACTCATTGTCAATCGTATATCAGTCGGATACTGGCAAAATCTGCATGCCGTCACCACGGCAACGGTCGGTCCAGTTTGAGGCCAGTACTTGGACAACTGTAAACTCACGCAACGGTTCTATTATGCAGCTTGGGTAAACATGAACGTTGGGGCAGTAAGAAACCCAGTACGCAGTCGAATGTCGGCAATCACTGGCAAAATTAGCTGGCTTACAGTAAAACAAGGTTCGGCCTGGTCCGCAGCAATACTTAAACGACTCTCACCTGAGTTCTGTCTGTTTTATCTTAGTAGTACTGGCTTGCAGAATCGGCGTAGAATAGCGCCAGTATTCGATTAATACTGTGCCGCTAATCATAGACAAAACTTGGCCGCCGAGCCTGTTATATTACTAGACCGTGTCGGTAACTCTGGCTGTATACCAGAATTCGCACATGGGTATATTAATTGATTTGACTTCCCCATAGAGGAAAGGAATAATAATGAGAAAGCAATGTGTACAGTTCTACTTTGCATCCTTATTTTCAATACACCCAGCAAATTTGTCGCAGGCCACTTTTCCTGTCATTTCAGATCTTTATACATGGGTTGACACAGAAATCTGTGTGCGTCTCTGTGAAAGTATCTGAATTTTATTGGTTGCTATATTTATTGGTTGTTACGTTTAATTTAAATCTTGTTCTGTCTTTGAGTCCTATACAACCCGTTAAGTTTCTTCTAAGTTTTTTTAGGTTTTATTTGGTTTATTATGACAATTATAGTTCGTTATGTTCTGTATCGTATATAAAATTTATCTTCGATTTGGTAGCCACCGAACACTAAAGATCATGACCTATGATCGTCTAAATTCGTAAGTTTCATTAAACACCGCGTAACCGCATAACATGTAAATCACGCTTGACAATAAATATTTTGTATTTATGTGTTGTGATTTGTATTTTTCCGTAGATATTTTGAACAGAGCTATTCTGTCATTTGGTATTTTGTCACAGAGTCCTTTTATCGATGAACTCATTGGGAATTGAATATTTTAAGGTTGTCCCGGTGACAGTTATCCTCGCTACAGCCATTGTGGATTAACATGAGTCGACATCTATTAAGTATGAAGCTCTCTGTATCGAATGTCACTGCATTGCTAAAAATGCCACGTGAAATGTCACTGCATTTTAAAAAGTTGATGGGGTTGCAAATCAACTCTACTCATTGACAATACGATTCGACACTAACGACCGATTTCGATGGCTGGTATACGACATCACATGTCAATTTTCGGTGTCACCTCAAAACTTTGGATAGATTTATCTTTAAAGGCGGTAAATTAAAGCAAAAAGTGCCAGAGTATTGTATATATTGCTATCATCAATTTGTTGAATTAAATCTATATGCTTCAAACGAAATAATTGTACACGGAAAAAAAGGATGAGCTGAAAGAACTAGTTCTCCCCTGTAGCAGGTTCTACGAAATTTTTGGTATGCCCTACTGTAAATGTAATATAATGAATATGTTATGAAATAATGAAGTGCATTAAAAGGACTGGCTTTGAACAACAGTCCGAGGATCTCTAGGCATGGAATGTGAATAAATGGAGAAGCATAAAAAAGGTATACGCAGGAGAAATCCTCAATTAGTCTCCCAGGAATCATTTTCAAAAGAACTGAAAAATTACTTCAATTACAGATTTAGAAAATAATTAAAAAATGGACTTGAGAACAAATTTTTTATGAATTAGAACGATAAATACAGGAATAATTTTTGTTCAACTTAAAGAATTATTAAAAAATCAATTCAGTAATTAATAAAAAGATGATTGAAAAATGAAAAAAATAATATATTACAAAAAAATAAATAAAACGATAGTCAATTGCATTTTCGTTGACTTACAGGCTGCAAAGTCCTGAAGCTGTTGAAATTCGGCTGGCGACAGCTTATCCCAGTGAAGGGTCATCATTAAAGCCCGGTATTACCGGATTCCTCGATGTTGAACGCCCAGGGTCTCGATCGACGACGTATTCGTCACCTAAAAAAAACAAAAAGGATTTTGTAAATACCCTTTAATCTATAGGAGAACAGAATTGTCATTACATCAACTGGCAGAACTTGTTGACATTTTCTGACATTATAGGGCCAGCATTTTATTTTTGTATAAAATGCTAGGCGCATCACCTGTTTACACGATGAAAATTCATAGAAAACAGAGCCTCGGCGTTGGCCCCGAAAACCCAATTTATCTGGAAAGCGAATCGAGGTTACCTATCGAGAATTCACCCGGATTAAATTGATGGGCTTTATAAAATCACTTCGGAGGGAATGAATGGAAAAAATAGAAAATCGAGATCGAGAAAGAATGAAGGGCGCCAAGGGAAAACTGATGTGCGTGCCAAAAGCACGTAATTGACGAGCTATTTGTATTCATACGTATTTTCCCTTCGGATACGACTGTTAATAACATTTCATGCTACGTTGCGCTTCAATGGTAGAAAATTTCCGTCAGAAATGCTCCAACTAAAGGTCTGCAGAACTTTCGACCATGTCGCAGTGCCTATGCGATCCAGGATTTGGTATTGTCGAAAAAAAAGATACTACAAACTGTACTGCTGGAAATAATTGGGAATGTAAGATACCAGAATGAAGGTTTTTGTACGTATTAAAAAAATATGCACAAATATGACACGAGGATAAAATACTTTTATATAGAAAAGGCCCTTTCAGATATTTTTGCAGTATCGTTACATTGAAATTAAACAAAAAAGTTTATACCTTCAATCCTCATGTACGCCCCAAATGTCTATCGGGATATTATCGATTGGTTAGAATTCGCCAAAAGTGAATGTGGTTGAATGAACAGTCCTTAATGATCATTATTGCTGTATCATTACAAAATATTAAGCCTCTAGGCTTTTACACAAACGAAGCGATCCGCATTGATAAAATCGATGCTAATGGTGGAAGATATTTACAAACTATACAGCGGCCCCTAGAGACTCCAGAGATACATCTATCCGGTATATACGCAGGGATAACACGCAGTAATGCATATACAGTGGCGAAAATGTCCCTGGACGACGAAAATAGTTCCAATACTTTATGCCTTTAAATAAACCCATGGTTATCGTCGCCCATATACATATAATGACCCGAAGTATAACTATATTGCTTTTTCTATGTCGAAATCAGACCAATTTTTTACACGCATATACGTTGTCATATTTTAATTACGATTCTCCATAAAGTCCCGACGAAATATATTGCGCAATCCATATCAATTCGAACTGGGTCTGACCCTCGTCTTCTTGAATCGGGTCGAGTCTTTTTTATGTTATTGTTTCAACTCCAAAAGAAAAGCAGAATTTTTGAGAGATTTATTACTAATTACCATTTGAAGAGTGTTGGCCGAAACGTAACATTTTTTAACAATTCTTCAACATCCTTTGCAATATTCCAAAGTCTTTAAGCCCAGACCCAAAGTAGCAAAGTAGCACGAGTTTCGTTTTTTGAAAAAACCTTTTCAAAAACAATTTGGTATTTAATTTGAATGAAACAAAAAGAAACTCTTTGAAGAAATCTGAGAAAGCCGTCGGAAGTCCTGATATATATTATAGAAATTGCAAGCAACAACCTGGGGTGAAATAATTATAACGCCTTTAACTTCTATCAATTTTTTTTACTGATTATGATAGTTATAAATAATTATGAGTATATCAATTGGTAAAGAAAAACGAACAAAAATTGTAATTGCCTCTTAGAGATGGGACAGTAACCAAAAAAATGAGGGATGAAATTCGAGGGGTCGAGGGTCAGAACCAGATCGAGTTGATATGGAATGTCCTATATGCTGTGCACTGTTTTCGCATTTGGTACATGTAGTCTCGTACATAGATATTCAGTTGAAGGGATTATTGATATATATGATTAGCTTCACCGCGACTGGACAATAATTATCCAATGCACACTGCATATAAGGGAACCATCACGAGTGACTGTTGTTTTTATTATACTATTTCATTAACAAAGTAACAAAAACTTCTAGACGAATTTCAATTCACACGTACAGAAACATTTATTCATCAAGTCATATATCGAATTTGACGTAAAATGTAATAATAATGAAGTAAAATGTCAAAAGTTGTGTTCAACATATTAACTGTCAACGTAGCATCTTTGCTACGTTGAAACAACAGCAATTTTTATCACATTTCTTGTTTTCTTATACATTCGTAGGAAAAGTCACTTAAAAATGTAAAATTGCTAATACATGGCAAAAAAGAGTTGTCATAATTTCTTCCGGTTTAAAAAAATATATTTGGAAGAGATATCTTGAAAAGTATTCGCATAAACAATTTCCCCTCTGCACTGAATATATTACGTTGGCAATTAAAATTTAAATAATTTTCACTTTACTTGGGATTGAGAACAAAATTAAATTTCACATTCCTTTCTGTTAAACCATTTGCATTTAAAATACAAATGTCATCTCGATTCGTGATTTCCGTACCACGTTTGGTTAACATTTCAACTTCCCGAGTAAAATTTTATACCTTCTGGCATCCGGGCCATATCAAACTTCCCTATTTGCATAATATGTCCCGGATAAGGCTACTATATTATGCCGTGATCAGGCAATTGATCCGGGCCGGAAATTGCGACCATTATACGGCCCTGATAATCCCATCCTGTCCCCACTTGATCCGTTATCTTGTCTCTATCTGTTGAATACAATAATAAAAGAGTATGTTTATTTATAACCAATTTATTAACGTTGATTCTTGATAAGAATATTGATAGAATTTAGTGAATATAGAATGTATCAATAAAAAACCAATATAATAAAATGTAGTGAATAGGGACTAATAAAGACTTGAGTCGTTAATCCTTTTCGGTGCCTCTGCCGTGACCTGTTTTGCTTTGTTTTTCGTTATCCTTTTTTCTCATTTGACGGTGGCCATCCCAGTCTTTTGCATTATTGATTACACCCCCAATCGCATCTTGTATTTTTCATTCTGTCATATTTGTGTCACAAATCTTAGAAAGAACCCTCATGTTAATTTCTTCAGGATGGCAAGGGTAGTCTGATCAGGCGCATCGGATTTTTACCTTATCAGGCTGTGATGGCAATAACTTCCGGTTAACCCGATTGTAGACGTCGTCTTGATATAAGACCCGGCCCTGATATAATATCAGGCGACTGGAATCAATTTTTGCTCGGGTTTCCGACATACATTATATCGTATGACACATCATTAGGAATGGGTGAGACTCCATTACTCCCTATTATAGATATATCATGCAGTATGATTTTATCGTGGACAGGGTTCCATGGACAGGGTAATCAAGCATCAATATGTCCGAATTTCTGTTCAGTTCCGACTTGAATAGCCTCGAACAAGGTCTCCTTAATTCTTCCTCCAATTTTGAAACACAGTGATAAAAACATGTTAAACTTTCTTTTTCAATTTTTTATTATATTTGCCACTCTTTGTTATAGCTTTTCCATAAGTAATTCTCCAGTTGACGTGAATAAATCTAGCTTGCAATTTAAGCCGGTAAATTCGAAAATAATTCCAACGCACTTGAATTCATCTGTTTTTATGCCAGATAGCAGATCTTATGGTAGAATGGAACATCTCGCTAAATGTATCGAGAGAGTGAATCGAGCAACTTTCGAAAGAAAAGTCGGAGTGTTTTATCAGCAAAACTACATATCTGAAGAAATCCTCGTGACCAAATATCTCCAGTTGATATCCCGCGACGTGGACATACTTCTTTATGGCAATTGGACTGTGGACTCTAATGACTCAATGATAAAAAATGTTGTGTTGTTTTTACAGAATTTAGATAGTTTGAGTGAAATTTCCAAAGTTCTCAAAAGACAAACGATTGATCGCAAGGGAAAGTTTGTGATTTGTATGTCATCAACCTTATGGACGGAGGAATGGCTTGTCATGCTCTCAAAAACACTGTGGCAATCTAAGGTAATTAAATTTTCAGGAAATTGGATGCACTGTAAAAGACCAACATTTTCTGTCTGTTACATTTTTATTTAATCGTGAATTGTATAGAATAGTTCAAAAATAATTTGATAAAAATATATGCATTGTCAATTTACGATATTGTTTTCTTTCTATTACTGCTAACCATGATTATTTCCTTTGAATATGTAATTTCATGATGTCATTTTTACAACAACAAAAAAATGTTTTCTTTAGCAGATTTTGATTGTTACCTTTGCAACTTTTTTTTGTTGCTCAAACTTTGAAAAACAATTACTTGTAAAACTTACAAATGTTGCATTCTCAAGTTCTCGTAAAAACTGGCAATTATTTGTTTTGTTTATATTCGACAACAAAAAGTCACCAATTTAAAAAGGAGAAATTAACAATAGAAGTTAATTATTTACGGTAATAGGCGTTTCGATTTTTGAAAATATTTTTTTACAATAGAAATTATATCCTAGACTTGAAACTATAGATGTTTAGTGACGTAGTTAATATACAAGTTCTGAATATTTGTTAATTTCAGGTGGCCAATGCTATCATTGTAGTCTCCGATATTCAAGGACGGGTGCGTATTTATTCGTATACGCCAGTGGAAGCAAATAAATGTGTTCCTACCAAAGTATTTATTCTCTTCGATGACTGCTATGATCGTAACTTCAACGTGAAGAATTTGTTCGTAAGAAAAATGAAGAACATGAACCAGTGCGAAGTGGTAGCTACCGCGCTGAGCATAGCCGGTTCCTCTAGAGTCTACATGAAGAATGGAACCCGAATGGTATGAAGAATGGAATGTTTAGACCCATATTTTCGACTTGTATAAATAGAATTTATCGAGAAAAGAATAAATAAAACATTAAAATAAATTTAAATTTAAAAAAAGTAATAATTCTTTATAAATGCAGGAAGAGTCATTCAATGTTGTTTAATATTGAATTTGGGCGAAATCGTTAAGGATGTTCGTATTTTATGACAATTTATATTTTTCAATAAATGTAAATTATTTCATTAATTATCATACAACTTGAGCTGACAAATCGTCATTTTTTTTTACATAAACGGAAAAATATTTCATTACGCTAAATGCAGTGTCTAGTGAAGTTCGGTAGAAGGGTTTGGATTTGATGATTTTTTAATTGTTCTTTTTTTTAATTCGTCTGAAATAATTTTTTCATATTTTTTTATGATTCCTTCTTGCGGATGTCAATACCTATAATCATACTTAGATCTGTAAAAAATGAAACATCATTAAAAAGCGATGTGCAAGGTGCTATTATGTTTCTTTATCTTGGGATTTATTTTGACTTTGAAAAATTGGCCCGTTTGACTAAAGTATTTATGAAATGACTATGGAAAATCACGAAAGTCATCATGTCAGTCATATAACATAAAATGTTCTATAAAATCTTTTTCATAAATGATTTTCTATAAAAACATTAATTAATACTGTAATAGGTAAAGTAGGCATCGTCATTGGCGGTTAGTATTAGTAGATGGAATTTATAGCGAAACACATCTCGGGGTCTGAGACTTATGATCGCTGATTCAGATCTGAATCATTATATATCGATTGTGGCTGCTTAATAAATTTTTATTAAAATTCATTAATTAGCCACAATCGACGAGTTTTTTCTAAAACGCGAATGATTGTAAAAAAATCGACAAGTTTTAGAAAAAATTTTTATCAAAATTCATTAATCAGCCACAATCGATATATAATGATTCAGATCTGAATCAGCGATCATAAGTCTCAGACCCCGAGATGTGTTTCGCTATAAATTCCATCTACTAATACTGACCGCCAATGTCGTTGCCTACTTTACCTATACCATTCTTAGAACGGTCGATGCCAATCAATATATATGTTAATACTGTAATATTGGCCATATTTGAGAATCGCAAGTCCATGACCAACTGAGTAATTAGCACCATTTTTGTTTGATGTTCTTTTCCAATATTTTCAAAAGGATCCTGTAAAAATAAAGTGTCAGTTGTTTTGAGCCATTTAATATTTCCAGGTTGACGGTTATGAAGGGAAAGTGTTTAACGCCATAGGAGACAAAATGAACTTTACAAAAGTAATAACACCAGTGCCGGAAAACTTGTGGGGCGAAGAATTGCCCAATGGAACCTGGAATGGCGTCCATGGTAACATAATGAGCGGTGTTGCGGACGTCGGCTTCTGTTTAATGTTCCCCGTCGCCACTAGACTCCATTTCGAGGAATATTCCAATCCCATTATAATGGATAGATACATATGGATATTGCCACAACCTTTTCCAACAAACTGGAACAAAATTATACTGCCGTTTCAACGAGAAGTATGGCTCGCAGGGATCACAGCACTGATAGCAGCTGAGTGCCTTCTGTATATGATAGCACGAACTAGGTGGGTAACTACACCCCCATGGAAAACAACGTGTGCTGGGAGAAACATCGAAAAATATATATATATTTTTTTATATTCAATATACCAGTATATCTTTGACCAAAAATTGTCTAGATCGGATATAACTTTCAGTATACTTATTATTACTTAGACAAACCAAGTTATTGGTACGCTAACTGAATCAACTTGATTGGTCAATGAATAAGGTGGTTGGTCTAGCCCATAACTTATTTGGTCCAACAAATTATTAATAACTTATTCTGTCTAACCAATTACCTGTTTGGTCAATGAATAACTTGGTTGGTCTACCCAATGATTTGCTTGTCTACCGGATGGTTTGTTTGGTCAATGAATAGCTTGGTTGGTCTAACCAATAACTTATTTGCTTAATGAATAACTTGGTTGGTGCATATATAACCAGTAGCACTTTGATTTTGTGCCACCCAAAACTTTTTTTGTACGGACCCCGTCTACCCAATTGTGTCGAACCCTACTCGGCTCCCGCAAATATCAAAACTCAAATTTTGTCTTATGTACAGTAAGGAAAAGCGATCAGTTGCACTCAGTCTATGGGGAATATCTCTTGGTCAATCGATATTAAAGACTGACGGCAGGGGATTAGTAAGCTCCTTTCTTCTCTGCTGGACAATCTACAGTTTCATCTTAACAAATGCCTATCAAAGTGGTCTTGTGGGATTCCTAACTGCCACCAGCACTGCACGGAGACTTCAGACCGTCGATGACCTTGTTGCAAGTGGTATACCATTTGGTGGGGCCCAAACACCGGTACAAGTTTATAATAACCCGGAAGATCCTAACGATTACTGGATTTACAAGAATTATCAGATTGTACCACCATCGAAGTAAGCAAAATCTTGGTCCATATGACAAAAAATATACCTTGGCCCGTTGAAGCCCAAGTTCACATTCTTGAAGATATTGTGAAATTGAATTAGGCGTCAAGAATATTTGGACAAAGATGCAAAAAGTGACTTGATTTATATGAAATTGTGTTCCTGGGAATTTTACAATCATTCATTACGAACCTGAACTGAATATTCAGCCTTCCGAATAAACACAATTATTAATTGCGAGGCGGCGACTTTAAGAAAATCATCAATCACCAACTGGAAAAAAAAGTGACGTCATAGAGTAGTTCATATAGCAGCACTTTTCGCGCAGTATTTTGGAAATCCTTTAAAGTGGCTTATAACGGTACTAAATAACTTGATCAGATTTGACACAGACTAAATAATTATTTTATTTTTTCAAAATTCTTTACTAGGTACCTCAATTTATTTTTCGGGGTGATCTATCGGAAGATAAACTATGCTACTCTAGTGATGGAAGCGGTTATGCATGCCTTAAAATTTACTGGAAATTGGTACGCGTTGAAGGAAAGTGCTTTGTTTTATCCGAGTCCTTTTGTCTTCCAAAAAGGATCCCCATATATCACGGAATTTAACATTCAGGTATTTCAGAAACTCATATTATACTATAATTTAGATAATGTTGTAATTCCTACACTGTAAAAAAATTTGCTCGAAAATTAATGAACCGGTACAGGAAGTTTTTATGCATAAACTGTTTCGTAAATTTCAAGCACATCTATGTTTTGATTTTCTAGCAATGGTTTTTGAATGTTAACGGAAGGTTCGCTATAATTGACCGAAAACTAAACTAAGTTAAGAAATTAATTACGGATGAATAACAAGACGTAATAAGGTGGTTTTTTTTTAATCTTTATTTATGCTTCAATTGTAATAATTTTTTTTTTTTTATTTATACGAAATAGCGTCCAAGATGGCGGCTGATACATGAAGTGCCTTCCGGTTCCATGCAAAACTGCGTGCATTCTTCACTCGTTGATTTTCAATCTAGAATCGTGAAACAAGTTTAATTTTAAAACTGAAAATCGACGAGTAAGGAATGCACGCAATTTTGCATGGAACTGGAGGGCACTTCATGTATCAGCCGCCATGTATCTTAGACGCTATTTTGAAAAAAAAAAAATTTTTATTACAATTGAAGCATAAATAAAGATTTAAAAGACCAGCTTATTACGTCTTGTTGTTCATCCACAATTAACCCCTTAATTTAGTGTAATTTGTCGGTCAATTATAGAGGAACCTCCCCTCAAGTCAGCAATAGTAGCATTATAGTAACTTTGTGCTTGAAATTTCCTAAGTAATCTCTGAAATTTCAATATATATATGGGGCATTCCACGTCAAATCAGCAGGCCATAACCCTCACCCTCATCGATTTTATTCTTTTTTTAAATATGATTTTATTACCGACTCATGAAGGCCTCGAATTTTTTTTTTCAGATTTTCCCGCCACCAGTAACATTTTTAAATCGTCGAAAAAAACCAATTTCAAAAACGCCGTTTTTAAAAATCTGAAAAAATGCACACTGATTCTATGATTTAAAATATGATTTTTGAGTGCCATGCGATAATGGGATCTCAATATTTACTATTTTAACCACATTTTGCTTCCTCATAGAGGAAGCTTTGTCAAAAGCAAAATTTAATGAGGAAGCAATGTGCAAAGTTCTACTTGGCATCCTTGTTTTGAATAAATTAATAAATCACCGGCACATCTCATTTTTATTAGGCACAAACTTTTGTTTTACTTTAGTAACTTCCGCGAAGGTTATAGCGAAAATCGCTATTTTTCCAAATATTCAAAATGGTGTAATATTTGAACGACTTTACCGATCACCACCAAATTTGGTACACAGTAGGACTGTATGTTTTTTTTCGTTTATAGAACATTTCGGTTAATTTGCTGAAATTCGACGCGATTTATAGCAGAATTTTGATTTTTTACAAAAATTCAAAATTCTATAAAATCCGAACCGCTTTACCGATTTTGTCGAAATTCAATACCAAACAGCATTTAATGTCTCTCTCGTTATAAAGAACTATTTAGCCATATCGGCGAACTTTTACGGAAGTTAGAGAGTATACGACACTTTTCAAAAAAATTCAAAATTCTATAAAATCAGTATACATAGATATATTTTCTCAAAAATTACAGCAATTGAAGAGGAATTAATACTCTACTTGCGTGCCAAATTTGAGCTCGATCGATCGTGTCATTCGCGAGTTATCGACGATTTAATTTTCAGTCCCTGAAACACACACACACACACACATACATACATACACACATACGGACACATTTTCTAAACCATTTTTCTCGACGTTTTACGTGATGCTAAGCATACTGAGATGAAAAACTCGGAAAAAAAAAAAAATTTCATGAAAACATAGCTTCCTCTATGAGGAAGCAAAATGAACAAAATCGATGAGGGGGAGGGTCATGGCCTGCTGATTTGACGTGGAATGCCCCGTATATATATGGAATTTCATGTATGTTGCATTTGGAAATTAATTAACCAGTACTTGAAGTTTTCGAAAACATTCTGTTTGGAATTTAATATATCTGTATATGAATTTCGAAGTAAAGGCTTATGAAAAACAAAGACTGCAGCAGTAAGAGTACAGTGAAAGCAGACTTCAAATTTACTACACCGTCTCTAAAATGTCAATATGTGTACAGAAAACCAAATTACCGAACTCAGGATTTTTTAGATCCTCTTCTTCCGTTTGGAAGGTGCAGAGTTCGAGCTCTGGGCCGGCGGACGTTGTGTGGAGGAGAGGGATGAGTACGGTGAAGTCAGAAAATTAACACCGCTTTTGCAATTCAAGGACGGGAAGCAACTCGACGTTCAAAAGCAGAGTACTTTTTTCTGACAATGAGCCTACTATGCCCAGAGACACCTTTCCTCGCACTATGTCGGTTTGGCTTGGGTTTATATGGTCACCACAGCCACGTTTCACGCAAGGAATTGGCCATCTAGCAGCGAAATGCCAAAATCTGGCCCCGGGTAGGGATGTCCCGTTCAAACCGGAGTGACGATGGCGTTGTAGATTCAATGAATTTTCGCATTAATTTCAATGGAAGTGCTGGAATTTTTCTAAACCGTTGATTAAATTTCAATACCTTATTCAAGAAACATTACGTCCATTGATAAATTCTGTAATTTTAATGTCCGGTACATGAATTTTATAAAAGATCTGTAAATTCACAGTATTGGGTAGATTATTTCTTGTTTAATATACCAAGTTTGTAAATTTCAAGTACATTGGTACATTAAATTTCAAGTTTTTTTACAGTGTATGTCTTCTATTCCGAGCCATTTTTTGTATTCGTCAGAGCAACGTCAAATGATATTTTATATTATTCATAATATTCTTATAATATTCTGGATATATTTTTCACATAAATCGTAATTATACCCTCATGATTTCTCGACAAAAACTCTACGCCAGAAATAAATATAATAAGAAGGACACGCGTTACGAATACGCCAATAGCCATTTTTTTTACTGCAATGCTGTCTGTGATGAAAAAGTGAAAAAATTGTCTGGGGTATTATTCGTTTTAATATAGCTAAGGTAGGCATTGATGTTGGCGGTCAGTTAATTGTAGATGGAATTTTTTTTTTTTTAGCGAAGCATATCTCGGGTCTGAGACCATGATCGCTTATTCAGATCTGAATCATTATATATCGATTGTAGCTGCTTAATAAATTTTTATTAAAATTCACTAATCAGCCACAATCGACGAATTTTTTCTAATTCAAACGCAGTTCTAGCAATTCTAGCCACGTTGCGAAATTGGTAACGCACCAGGCTAGAATTCTGGAGTTCCCGGTTCGATCCCGGGTCGTGGCGTAACTTTTTCACAATTTATTCGCGTTTGAACGAGAAAAAATTCGTCGATTGTGGCTGATTAGTGAATTTTAATAAAAATTTATTAAGCAGCTACAATCGATATATAATGATTCAGATCTGAATAAGCGATCATGGTCTCAGACTCGAGATATGCTTCACTAAACAAAAAAAATTCTATCTACAATTAACTGACCGCCAACGTCAATGCCTACCTTACCTATATCATTCTCACAACGGTCGAAGCCAATCAATACACAATTATTTGTTTTATATTCACGAAAAAAAAATAGTTAGTTGAAACAATTCCCATTTTATGATTTGGCTATAAATCATTTCCTAGAACCATTTTATGAATTGAGGCAACGAATAATTGATTGCCCAACTCACAAACGAGAGGTTATATGAACTAACGAAAAGTGAGTCCGTGCAACAATTTTTTAAATGTGCCTAACTTATTTTTCCTCACCGTGTCGAATACAAATTTAATTGTGGCCGTATTTTAGACCGAATTTGTCAAAAAATCAACAACGTATAAAAAAATAAAAAATTTTCCTGCTCGATTAAATTTTACATTAACGATGGGGCATTTAGAATGATGTGCTATAATTTAATGTATGCAACAGATAACTCGACTGACTGAGGGTGGCATCATCAATTATTGGATTTCCAGCAACACCACTGGTACTATATCCAAACCTGGTCCTGCCCACATCCCTTTAAAGATGGTGCACGTGTCAAGCATCTTCATCTTCTGGCTTATTGGTATTTCAATGTCTATCGTAACCTTTATTGGTGAGATATTATGCAACGCAAAAAGCAAAAAAAGAAAACGTAAAGCAGGCGAGGAGGAGATGAAAACTCGGTCCATTTATCGGATGCCTGACCAGGCAACACCAGGAATCAATGGCAGCGCCGGAAATTCGATCGGATCAGGGCCGATTGTTTTACCCCGCAAACGGCTTCGACTCGACTAGAATAAAATACACCAGCAGATTGAAAATCATCAGTCAATGAACTATTTATATATTTTTAAGTATTGTATAGTGATCATAAATATAAAAAATAATCATTTGGACCAATAAGGAATATGTATTTATGACTTTATACACTGAAAAAAAAGTCATTGATTCAATAAGTTCACCATTTGCGGGCTGCCAAAAGAAATAGTTTTGTATTAACTATAGTTTTTATTTGTTCAATCCCATTTAACAATGAAATAATAAAATATTATTTTGCTCCTTCTCGAGTTATTGTTTCGATCTTGTATGGGAATTGAAGCAATTAGAATTCAAATTAAGTTGATAACGCTTGTTTTTGGCAGCCCGCAACCGATGGATTTATTGAATCAATGACATTTTTTTTCAGTGTGGATTGCAAAATTTCCATGATTCTTCTCAGTGCGCGAGTTTCTTATAATAATAAAAAATTATATCTTATTACAATTAAAAGTGTAGGATTCTCTGGCCCCTTCATCAGCATGTGTTTTAAATTTTTAGACATTTTATTTATTTATTTTATTTATTTTAGTTCCAATTCCGAGGTACACGCGTGAAGGTTTTACTTTTCCCCCCTTTACGCTTCCCCTCCTATCATTCGCTACTCGCTAAGATGACATAACTTCCATTGCGTCCACAGTCTATTTAGATGCATTGTACCGTATTCACCATGGGCACGGGGAAACTTCGGAAAACCCGTAACGGTACAGACGACCTATATTGTTCTGAGTTTCCGATATATACACGAAAGTTACTTACTTAAGTATACCGGGTTTTTAATAATTGGCGGACACGGTTGAGATTTCTAAGAGTATTCTGATCTCCCGAGTATGAAACTACTTTGCGTTTTGTTGTAAGATGAGTAGTTTCGAAGATGCAGCGATTCTGCGGCAACCAATCAGAGAACACCTTTAGCCGAGTCGTCGTGGCCCGAATAACAACAGAGAATTTCGATTCACTTCGTTTCACTGTGATCAGACCGTTTATTGTGGTTGATTCACTCTTGGACCTGCCTTGACAGCCAAAGTTTAACCAACGCTTCGTCAATATTATTGGGTGAATTAATTTTTTTATTAATTCAGTAAATAAAGAAGTATAATTAACACGGGAAACCGTAATACTTATATGCCCGATAAGATGCAAGCGTACTTGCAATTAGAATACAAGTTCCAACTTTTTATTACCCAAGCTATGGATAGCCAAGTGGACAAGCTCGTGAACTCGGCGCAGTGTCGCAGGTTTGAATCCCCATCACATAACAAAAAAATTATTTCTGAAATTGTAGCGTATAAAATAATAAATAGGTTGATAAATCAAATCTGAATAGTATAAAATGATCCCATAATCGGACAAATCAGTTAAATTGTCATTTTTATTGTATATTGATTTTTTCTAAAACATTGGTTGATCATTGGCAACCAGTACCGGGCCAACGATGATTGCATTCAATAGGCAGTATTGGGGCATCGACGACTGTCAGTACTGGGACGATATTAAAGGCCGGCGTTGGCCCATATTTCTCCAGTGTTGGCCTGCTGGTCAATTTCTACATGGGTCAGCAACGGGTTGCTGTTTAATCGGACATTGGGCAGAATTAGATTTCAATCTTGGGCCAGAGTTGCCGAACGACGATTGGCTGCCAAGCATCCGCCGCGCGTCACATTTATATATCTGGCCCAGTGACAATTGCCAAGGATCGACCAGGAGATTACAATATATGCCCAGTGTTGGCACCCATGGTCCAATTCTACATGGGAACCGGTGCACGGTTAAACGTTCACCCATCCAAGTTATGTCTGCAGACACTGCTGCTTAACTCGGGAGATCGCCAAAGCCGTACACCGACCGCACAACCACCAGTGTCGTCGTTTTTGCTTCTTCATAGAGGAAGCTTTGTTTTCATGAATTTTTTTTTGAGATTTTCATGTCAGTACGCTTAGAATTACCTAAAACGTCGAGAAAAATGGTTTAGAAAATGTGTCTATATGTATGTGTCGTCGATAAATCGCGAATGGCACAATCGAGCGAGCTCAAATTTGGCGTGCAAGTCGAGTAGTAACTCCTCTTTAATTGCTGTGATTTTGGAGAAAATATATCTATATTTTATAGAATTTTAAATTTTTTTGAAAAATGTCGTACACTCTCTAACTTTCGTAAAAGTTCGCCGATATGGCTAAATAGTTCTTCATAACTAGAGACACGTTAAATGCTCTTTGGTATAGAATTTCGACAAAATCGGTAAAGCGGTTCGGATTTGATAGAATCTCAGCAAATTACCTGAAATGTTCTACAAATAAAAAATAACATACAGCCCTACTTGTGTACCAAATTTGGTGGTGATCGGTAAAGTCGTTCAAATTTTACACCATTTTGAATATTTGAAAAAATAGCGATTTTCGCTATAACCTCCGCAAACGTTTTTAAGTAAAACAAAAGTTTGTGCCTAATAAAAATGAGATGTGCCAGTGATTTATATATATATTCAAAACACGGATGCAAAGTAAAACCTTGCACATTACTTCCTCATTAAATTTTGCTCTTGACAAAGTTTCCTCTATGAGTAAGCCAAAATCAGTTACAATACTTCTTCGTAGAGGTAGCTATGTAAAGAGCAAAATTCAATGAGGAAGCAATGAGCAAGGTTCTACTTTGCATCCTTTTTAGATATGTTTTGGTGGTTATTTTAATTTTCGTATATTTCCTGATGAACGCACAACATTCTTTTTATTGATGTTTTTAGGTCACTGATCGAAAACTATTTTTCGTTTATTGTAAAAACCCATAATCAATATATCATTTTGCTTGATGACAATTTATTTTTGATAATAGCTTATTACGATTGCAAGTATACAATTGACTGTCACCTTTATTACCCTGTTTTTTAGATTTGTAGATTTTTTTGTGGTTATTTTAATTTTTGTAAATTTTGGAGTGAACACACAACATTCTTTTTATTAATGGTTTTTAAGGAGGTCGTTGGGTGAACTATCATTGACGATCAAAAGCTATTTTTTATTTATTGTAAAAATCTCTGATCGATATATAATTTTTAATGATTATTTATTTATTTATGATCGCGTTATACATAAATCTCGCAATCTCTTGAAATCTGCCAGTTCAGAAGTTATCTAGAGTTTTTTTTAACGGAGTTTTACGAGGGTAGTTTTTGTCTCATAAACTGTTTCTACATGGACGATAACTTTTCAGTCAGTATTAGCATTCAGAGTGCACATGAATACTTTACGAAGTTCTCAGTGAACGATATTTGTTTTCCAACTAATAATACCATGATAGGACATGCATGTCGGAAATTTAAAAAAAAACTATTTTTGTAATAAACTTTGAAGCGTTATTATTTTCATGCAAATCCGGGATTGTTGGAAAAAATCATTAGTATACTGCTTCTCGTGGTACCAATGAAGTAGAACTAATATTTGGATTCTGAGCGACTACTGCGGGACTTTATCAGAACCACTGGAGTGTGCTGCAAGCTCAACAAACAAGAAAGTTTTATCGTGACAACCACCGCATCGAATTTTCTATCTCACATAAATTCCGCGCCCAGAGAATTCGGTCTCACTAATCCATTTGACTCGAACATGGAAATTATTCGAAGTATATAAATAAAATTTTATTAGGATTAAATACGATTTATTCGTAGGCAATAAATGCTATTAAATTAAAATAAAATGTTTTTAGGTTGGCCATTAAATAGAAATGCTAGAATAATCGTATTTGAATCAAATATAATTTATTTGAATCAATTATAATTTATTTGATTCAAATAAATCGTGTTGATTGCAAAAAAATGTATTGAATCGAAATGAAATTTCACTTCTTTCAAACATTTTCAAAAAATTCTTTATCCTACAGAAATGAAAGTTACAATGAAGTTTGAGGGACATAGAAATGTTCAAGCGATAGCCTGCGGTGAAAGGGTTCTTATACATATGGCTATCATTTCAATTTCCGTTTTGAAAAAATTCGTAAAAAAATACGAGCAAGTTCCGGCCCACTTTGGACCTAAGCTTTAAAATATTGATATATATTACAAAATTAATGAGCATTTTTTCAAATTTAAAAAAAAAGTATTCTTCAGTATTTTCGTTATGAATAATCATAAATGTATAAATTGTTCTTAAAAAACTTCATTAAAATTGTGGATTCTGTTTATTCAGATAGAACTATAATTTAAAAAATCGGGGATCAAATTCAAGAGGTCGAATTGATAGGGAATACCCCATATAGACATTCTATGAATGTAATTAACTGGGCTTTTCCCATTACAAAGAGAATAGTCCCCGAAAGAGGTCATTTAAAATACTGCACAATAAAATAGTGATAATGACGTCAGACTGAAAAAAAACAGACCAACAAAAACGTGGGAAAGTCGTAGCCTTTCGTAGCCTTGTCGTTTTATACAATTTGGCAAGTGTCCAGCAGCACAGCGAAAAATTGGAATGAGTCGGTGAAAGACCTGGTTAAAGCTGCAGTACAGTTCTTTAGGAAAAAAAACACGATTGTTGGAAGCTGATATTGTCAACCAAGATTCCACAAAATAACGAAATGGACTTTACGCAATGGATTCCGAGCAAAAATTATGCCGAATACTGAAAAAAATGCATTACTGTTAACTGTGAAAATAATATTTAGTAACATGCGCCGAGGTTATTCCCTGAGACTTATTTATTCCAAAGCATCCCGAAATGCGATACCAAACCAGAAATATTATACAATCAAAAGGCGTTGATGATGATAGTCCAAAGAAATCGATCTAAGAAAAAAAAAACACAGAAAATTCGTGGCTTTTTGCAGCTAGTGAACAAGATATATAAAATTTAGCACCTTTTCTCCTGAAAAGAATTCGATGATAAGATCAATCACAGTTCTATAATATCCCGAGTAAAATTTGAACCTTTGAAACACCTTTCGTTGAATAAAAATGTAAAATATGCAACTTTAAAAAATTTCTACAAGGACCTAAATCTCATCTCACTCGGTACAACCTAATTGAAGGTTCAAACACAAGGATTTCATTCCACAGTCCGTTCACTCCAGTAGAATAGCATCTGTCATTTCCGAAGGTTGTGAGGAGTGTCAAAAATCTCTGATTATTCGATAGACCTGTCCAATTTACACTTTCAATAAAGTATAAATTTTGACTCGGGATAATGAAGAAGGCCTTTAGCAATGGATACGGAAATTCTTATGTTTAAAAACTCTGCCAGACTCCCCTACAAAATTTTCTGTAGAATATTCATTTGAAAGCCGGCCAATAGAGATCATGCAAAAAAGTCGCACAATCAAATGACGATAATGACAACGGTCAATCGAAAAAAAAAAGGAATCGTAACCTTTTGTAGTATGCAAGCTAGTTTTATCAAATTTGGCAACCTTCCAGTGGCTCTCAGCAAAAATTTCCAACGTGTCGGCGAAAGATCTGGTTAAAGTTGCGGAAAGGCTTTATAGTGAAAGAAAACACGATGGACGCAAGAATAAGTTATAGTTCCAGGGCCTATCATCCGGTAGCTCAACCGACCGCTTATTTCGTCCTTTCCCTTGCCCATTTCTATTTACCAGTGATTCTGGAAGTGCTACCGGATCTTTTAGGGGTGGCGATCAAAGTGGTTCAATCATATAAAAGAATCAACTTTTGTTGCAATAATCTAGACATTCGGCTTCCTGTGTCTTCACATCCAATTGTTTCCATGGAAAACAAATTTGAAAAAAAAAAAAAACAACATTTCGGTCTTAGATGTACACTGAGAGAAAAGATTTCGTTCATGGCAAAGACATGGGTGGGTTGGTTTTGCTTCCATTGATTTCTACGTAATATTCCTTTAATTTTAATGAAATAGTGCACTTACATTTCAAAGACAACATTGCTTGTAAAGAAACATATACTTGGTGAGCATATAACAAAGATACAGTTTCATTGTTTTAAAGAAAAGTTAGCATTGATTCGACGAAACGATCTGCTTGATTCATTGGAAAGATATACTTGATGGTAGTAAAGTGATGGGAATTTTATCTACCAATGTTAAACACCTATACGACTGTCTCTTTTTGCACCTAACCTTACATTTTTGTTTCCGGTTCTCTCGAACAAACGGCTTCGAATTTTGAGAAACCTGTACTTCAGCCCGTTTCTGCCGTACTCCAGCACCTTCATTCTTAAGCTTTATCTGCCGAGCAGTTTAGAAAAAACATAAGTCTTAAAATTCTGGGCTGAAATAGGAGGAGTGCCGCTGCCTCTTTAGTGACACCAAAAAGAAGAACAGAGATAATTCCGTTGATTCAATATGTCACTACTTGTTATTCAGATTGAGATCATTCAATGAAAGGATAGTATTGAAAAGACAGTACCCTGAAAATAAAACATTCGAAAAAAAAGTTGGTTTCAATTGAATAAATTTTAGTTGACACAACCAAATGAACAATGTTGCCTCACAGTCCCGGGTTAATTATCGCGTTTGGTTGAAACAACAGATATGAATTTAGTTCACTTGAATAACAGCAGGTCAATTCGAATAACATCGAACAGTTCGTCAATTCGAATATCGGATAATAAACACCAATTATTTGGGTGAATATGAGGTTAGTACGATGATGAACTCTATACCATTTGTTGCCATTCATCGAAATAATTCGTTTATTTGATTTGAACTTCAATCCAGTAAGGACAACCGAACGCACTTTCTCGAAAGCGCACAGTGCTGCACTGAGAACAAAAATGATTTGGGCCAACCAAGATATTGGTTGACACAACCAACCACAATTCCTAATTCCCCTATAACTCGGCTTATTTATGACAACCAAACAGTAATGGTTGCACGAACTAAGCCTTATTAGTAGGAGCCCTATGAGTTGCGGCAACCATGTACGATTGCCACCTCACCTATTTGAATGGTTGATCCAACTATTCAAGTGGTTAAGGGCTCTAATACCGGCTCACTTGCATAATGCATTTTGGAGGTTATCTAGAAAAACAAGCAAAAGTGTCGATTCTTTGATTTATCAAATTTGATTTAAAATATAGTGCTGTTGACGCAAAAATAAAAAGTAAAACGATTTTTTGAGTGGGTTTTATATTTGTTTAGTCAACTGTGCGAATATATTTTTTATTTTCAACTTGTCGTAGAGTTCCAGTTCAACCACTATGCAGCAAGCAGATTTTGCAAGCATCTAATTTTCTTCGAAGGAAGATTCTGCCTGGTCCTGAAATGAAAAATCCTATTGCAAGTAAAATTCATAAGCTTCACTTATCACAGTTTCAGATTAAAGCGGTGAACAAATTTTAGCATTTGATGTTCATTCGACAGTGTACTTTTCGAAGAGTGCATTTTAGGACCGACAGATAAAATTCAACATCGAACACTAAAAAAACAGAGATCTACGGTAACAAGTTTTGGAAGCAGTTACTACACTTAATCGCAAATGCCATTATTAATATTTTGCACATCATTATTAATTGCAGTGGTATGAAAAAAGTAAGGTTATACCGGTTATATCTCATATTGTGCTGCCGAAGATTCGAATAGTAGCCACAATCATTGGATAGTTGAGGCTATTATTCGAAGTGCTTGGGTCAATGAATATATGAGTTCCAACTTATTCGAAAAAACTCCGGCACAATAACTCGAGAATATAGTTGGCCCAACTAATTTTTTTTTCTCAGTGTGCGAATGAAAGATGGTGTTGACTCTAGTATGACTTGGTGTTCAGACAATATTATTGTATTTCCATTGACATGGTGCCATACAGTTCATCCAAATCTTATTCGGTACAATAATTACGTTGATTGTAATGCAATTCAAACCCGGGAAATCAAAGAACCAATTGAAGAAAGACATAGTTCATTCGCCAAAATGGCGTGATTGCGTTGAGCAGCTACTAGGGCTACTGCGCATGCGAGTATTACGCGGAAAGATTAAGAGTGTCTGTTGCTCGGCGTCTGTTGCGGCCGAAACAAATCCGTGTGTTCTGCGTCTTTTCAGGACTCTGATGGATTGTGCAACAAAATATTTTCTTTATAAGTGCAATGCAAAAATTCGAGTTCGTCCACCGTTTGCACACATGCAAAAAGCGGTTAGCCTCGGATTTACCATAATAACCTCAAACAGTGTGCAAATACTTTACTCAACGCGCGAAACGTTTTGACCACTGTTTGAGGCTGTTATGGTAATTAGTGCGGCAATCAGTCATTGCGCATGTCTGTAGACAGTGGGGAAACACGGATTTTGCATGCACGTGTAAAGAAAAATATTATTATTCAGCAACCTAATATAGGCGTACTAATACCAAAGATTCTGTCGGAATGATCTGATATATCTTTCAGACAAATAGGTGTTGGGTTCACTTAACTAAATATTAGTTTGGAATAAAAATATTATCTCGTAAATGCAAATCTCGTAAATCTCCTTGTCCCAAGAAGTTAAAGTTTGGTTAAATGAACAAAACTCGCAATTGTTGTAATGCAATCAAGCCGTTGCCTCAACATGTAAATATATATGTCAAATCGACAAAATATTTGATTATTGTTAACCGAATTTGATTCACACAACTCAATTTCACATCGCAAGTACTGTATCTTAAGTTGAACAAACAATAAAATATTTCGTTCATGGTACATGATATTTATTTGAAGGTATGGACTCGTGCAATTTTGTTAAATCAAAGTAAATTTTGTTAATCTAACTGAATTTTTTTTCAGTGTAGAAATATCAAATTTGCAGTTTCTTATTAACCACACTTTTGCTCATAAAAATACTCAGGATGGAAAACTTGCAATCTTAAGCTGTCAGCGAAAGATCTGGTAAAAGTTGCTTAGTTTTTTATAGCGGGAGCAACGCGATGGCCGCAGGGAGATGTTGTCCCGAGTTCTATCATATGTTAACTCAACCAACTCTCTCATTTCGTCCTTTAAGTCGGCCATTTCGTTTTACTGTTGGTTCTCGAGGTGTTACTGGATCCTCTATGAGTGAAATACATTTTTACGGTGCCCCAGGAATCTTGAAATTAATTAGCTTTCGATGAAACACATTTTTTAGTATATTTAGGAATTAAAAAACTGTATATACAGGAAAATGCCATGGAACAAACAATGTCTCTTAAAAATATCTAAAGTGCAGTTTTTTATTAACCACACTTTTGCTCATAAAAATAAGTATTTTTAATAAGTATTTAAGGATAAAAAACTTGAAATTTTATGCTGTCAGCGAAAGATCTGGTAAGAGTTGCTTGGTTTTTTATAGCGAGAGAAACGCGATCACCGCAAGAAGATATAGTCCCAGGTTCTATCATATGTTAGCTCAACGAAACCTCTCATTTCGTCCTTTCCGTCGCCCATTTCGTTTTGCCAGTGATTCTGGAGGCGCTACTGAATCCTCTGTGGGTGACGATCAAGGTAGTCCAGCCGTATATAAGCTCACTCAAAAGCTGTGGAAGTCTCTTGGGCTCAGCGCCCGAAACGAGAAACCCACAGCGCTGGCGACATTAAGGGGATTCTGATCCGTTACTGGATTTCATTCGTAGGTATGTACCTAGAAAGCTCTGGCAGCCACACAAGCACAGACCAGCGCTCGATGCCCTCGCAGAAAGGCCTTTGCTGTATCTCACTAGCTTTCATCCACAAGCTCGCGGTGAACGCTCCAAGCCATTTCGAAATGGACGAAAAAAGAAGCAGCTGGAAGCTCGAGGATTCGGATAAACTGCACGGGGCTTCCAGCGTGTATATGTGCTTTCTTTAGTGTACTCTGTTGTAGATCACTGTAGCACTTCGTTCACTAGACTTCATTCAATCTGCTACAGTGCTTTGCCAACGGCGCTTTGACCACTATATACATGGGCCACGGTAAATCGAACGGAACAAATCGAATTGAGAAAAGCTCGCAGTTTGAAAAACTTTAATATTATTCCTACACGGCAGGTGCTAATTCTTTTACGCCTTTTTGATAAGTCTTTGGAAACGATGTAACTGTAGATTGAAAAGTGAAAAGGATGTGAGAATCACTATGGGTAACATGAAGTTTGGCATCACGGTGTTTTTAGAGGATTCACCTAAACGACACAATTCATCACCGAGATCTAAAGACAGATTCGATTTGACGTGTTAAGACGACTAACAGACAGAAAATGAACTTTTGTCTTAAGAATGTACCAGGCTACTTTATTCTCGCAACACATTCTAAATAGTAAGTCTTATATTCTATTTACCGCTCGATCGGTTTTTATAACAATTTTTACATAAACATTGCTTAATTATAGTCCACATGTAAACGAAATTTGATCATGGTATGTCGTAATTCGTGGGAGTTATTGAGCGAAAAAAATTGTTTAAAAAATTTGAAATGCCATAATATTTGCATCGCTTGAACAGATCTGCGTCAAATTTTCACTGAAATCTTTTTCGTCGATAGTCTATATGTGTACCAAATTGAAGGTAAATCTGTGAATAATTCAATAAATCTTTTTTCGTAACATTTTTTTTTGTCCACCAACATCGAAATTTTTTCTGACATATCGGCACAGTTCCCTTGACTAAATTCATGATTGATAATCGATGATCGTAAAATCATGTCGAAAATTGCAGCTGAATATTTCAGAATTTAAAAGAGTTGAAGTATTTGTGAATATTGAAAAAAAAGTTATTTCAACAAAATTAGAACCACTTTACCAATTCTCGTTCAATGTGGTAGAGATAATGGTTTGATGGTAGTTTATTTACGGACAAACTTTCAGCCCGATATCTTGTAATTTGCGAAAGTTATAGCGTGAAATCGATTTTTTTAAATCCTTCAACGGATTGGTGTCAATTACAACCTCAAACGTTTTTATATGACAGCCCACTTGCGTGTCAAATGTGACGAATGTACATCTTAGATTACGACAGTTATCATGCTTACAAGAAAATCTGCACCCACACACATGCAGACATTTTTTTCTAAATCATTTTTCTGAGATGTTTTGGATTATTTTGAATGTCCTGTTATGAAAATCTCGAAAATAAATTTTTCCACAAAAATGAAGCTTCCTCTACAAAGCAAAATTAGACTGAAAAAGGCTTTTAATCGTAACGTTTTATGTTGCGAGCTTTGACTATAAAATTTTACATTCTCTTATTGCATTTATGATCATATTTTTTGGTTTGTTCTGTTGTTCATTACTTTAGCTCAAGCATTTGGCACAGCTGAACGTTTAAATTGCCCGGTAGCAACAAATCAAAGAGGAGTGGGATTCACACTGTCAAACTCCCGGGGGGATTACACAGTGCGCAATTTATCATGAGAGAGTGGATTTATTGGGGCGCGCTTATACCAGAGCGGTAGCCTAGCTAGTTACGAGGAGTCTATATATATACCACTCGACTCGCTCTTTCCGAGAGAATGGTAGTCCTACACTCGCCCCCGCATTTACGAGGACCACGTCGTCTGATATTACTAATAACGAATCTCCATCTTCCTACATATACCTCCGTCCACTTCACATTTTGCTTATCTCTCGCCCTAACTGGCAGATCTCGACACTTGCGAATTATCGGCTCGACAAATAAACAGCCACGGTCTAATAACAATCATATCAAGAAGAACTTCTTATTTGTATCCCGGCTTTGAGAAATATTAATCATTACGATCGTTTATGAATTAACTACTTACAAATTTCAAAAGAGGTACATTAATGTTGAATTTTTTTGTTGATAATTTGTCGTTTTTCAATGATACCACATTACCTAATTTGTATCTGGTAAATTGATCTAACAAATTTATCGCGTAAGTTTATCATAGTGTTCATTGTAGCAAAATAACAGCCATTTGTTTTTTTGTAAAATGTACAGTCTGCCAAATCAATTCTAGGACTCAGGGATTCAACACTAAAAAAATGTAGATGGTCAATTTTAGTTCTTAAAATAAAATTAAAGCTTCATGATAAAGATAACACAATTTTTTATCATCCCATAATTTATCATACCGATTATCTTTTCATCACGCAGATAAGAAATTTCCTGAGCGATCGTCAGACATCAATTATAGTTGGAACATGTGATCTGATCTGAAAAAATAAACGCAAGCCGCTGTCCGAGTTCAACACCGTGGAATAACGAGTCGGAAGCTTTTCCACTACCTACAGAAAAGAGACAAGAAATGGGAGAAAGCTCCGTAATTGACCTTTGTTCCCAGTTCCATTCGCTGAAAGTTCCGTTTTCCTTTTCATCAGTATGTTCCATCTACATTGACGCTGAAAACAAAGCATTCAGTCCAAGTCGGTTTAGCTGATGATACAGAATTTCAGAAAACGAGTTAGAAGGGAATCAGAAATCAGAGAACGGGTGTTCGAATTTATAGTGAAAGCACGTGCTATCGATGCGAGATGTATAGACCCGGAGAATCGGGAATTTCCAGTGGGGAAAGTGGGAGACCCATCACTTTCCACCGATAGGTGAATAAACGAATGAGTTGACGGTACATGGACCTCTCTTCTTCTCTCTCATCTCCCAGTCACTTCACTAATGGGCGGCAGCGGTACCGCAAGCAGAACCATGTCACGTACACGTCGCATGCAGGATTGTCAATTTTGAAAATTAATCAAGGGGCTCGCGGGTTATCCAGCCAAGAGTGGCTTAACCAGGGCTTTGTTCTCCGAGTCTCGAAGGGCCTATGATGGCAAGTTTCGTATGAAGCGGAATTGAGTGTAAGCCTCACTTACGGCCTTCGTCCCACATCGAGTTATAGTTTGCCAACCTCTTGAGGGATACAATACAAACAACGTGCCGCATAAAGTACACACACGTTGTGAACAATGTGTCGTGTACTCTTGAAGCCCCTGCGACCCTCTTTCACCCCCTTCACTCCTTACGCTCTGTTGCCTCTTTGCTCTGGCTACCAAAGAGAGAGAGACCCTCAAACACGCAGTTTCGAGGAGATGTAAAACGTTTGCCAACATCGGGCACCGAGGGAACGATACAGGGAGGCTTAAGAAGATCCACGGAGAAACGTGGTGGTGATGGAGAAAGCACAGTACAGCCCAGAACCTTGGTCTCTTTCGTCCTCTTGCTCGTCTCACTCTCGAGGTCCGCTATGGGCGCGAGAGGGTAGCCAACCGAAGCTTGTCAGGCCTGCCATCCGGGAAGGAATCAATACGTACTAACGGAGCACATTTAGGCAAACGGACGGAGACTGGAAGGAAAGGGAAGTGGAGTTTTGCGACATCGTTGACCAACCAGCTTGAAAATTCTACAGTCTGCTGATGTTGGATTTAACTTAGTGCCATTTTCTGGACGGAAATTTAGTCGCAAGGCCGTGATGCCTCGTTGGATTCTGCCAGGGTTTCCGGATTTCATACCGGGACTAGATTACGACCCGTAAAAGCTCCGCCAGTATCGTTCTAGACTCAAATTAAGCTATCTGGATCGAACTCCAATTAGGAAGATTTAATGGCCCGCGTTTACATTTCGTTAAGGATAATACAATCGGGATGACCAAGAACTGATGAATAATGACTTATCTAGGAACTAGAGTTCGTTGGACCCTGGGAACAGCAGCAAGAAAACGCCATTATTGATCCACGTAAATCGTTTTCAATAAAATTGAATACTTAAGTTTCAACGCTATCTTTTCCTAGAATCCTCTCAAACTCGATAAAAAATAGTGGTATTGAATCAGAGAAATGTGTATTTAAGCCTATGTTCTTTTCATTGACTTCAAGCGATGGCACTTCGCCCACCATAACTCAAAATTCTTAAGCCTATTTTGTCCTCCCGCGCGGAAAAAAACAGTCCATGAAAGAGTCCAGAATGGAGTCCCGGATGGGATCCGGGATGGTGTCCGGAATGGAATCCGGGCAATCCAGGCGGGAGTACAAAGTGTACTCCCGTATGGACCTTGGGGTTTGATCCGATCCCAAGGTCCATTCCGGATTCTTCCAGTCCATCGGGACTCCATCGCGGATTCCTTCCGGGACACGAGAAACTCTCCCGGACTCCATCCTGGACAATCCAGGAGTCTCGGCTGCCCGGCCGCACAGTCCATCCTGTGGTGTCCATTTCGGACTCTCACCTGGACTGTTATGGACTACTTGCGATTTCAACATTGATGCATAAAGTTCCGCGAGATGGCGAGTGGTCGAAATCTGTCTCGCAAGTGACTTGAAGCAGGAACGTATATAAGAATGGAGGGGTCTGCCCTTCATTGACGGAAGCCAAGATTGGTGGATTGTGTTGACAGGGCAAAGTCCGGGATGGAGTTGAAAGCATTCCATGCTGAAATCCAAAATCCAAAATCCCAAAATGAGCCCTGGTAATCGCGGGTAGTCCATAACAGTCCAGGTGAGAATCCGAAATGGACAACACAGGATGGACTGTGCGGCCGGGCAGCCGAGACACCTCGATCGTACAGGATGGAGTCCGGGAGAGTTTCTCGTGTCCCGGAAGGAATCCGCGATGGAGTCCCGATGGACTGGAAGAATCCGGAATGGACCTTGGGATCGGATCAAACCCCAAGGTCCATACGGGAGTACACTTTGTACTCCCGCCTGGATCGCTCGGATTCCATTCCGGACACCATCCTGGATCCCATCCGGGACTCCATTCTGGACTTTTTCCTGGACTGTTTTTTTCAGCGCGGGAAATTATATGTGGACCTACTGAAAGTCGAAATATGTCACGATTTTAAGATATTAAGGCATAAACATAGAAAATCAAGTACATTTTAACCATCACCTACAGTAGTTTAAGAGTGACATATTTAATATTATACTCAATAATTATTATATTTCATACACAAATGCACATGCGCCCAATTGAAGACGACCACACTATACTTGTGAAATTTGAAAAAGGCAATTGCAGTATACGATTGATTCCCACAATTAAAAAAAACTTGAAGCTTTTACACAGAATATATAATTACTCTTTGGAGCCTTCATAAAAACAAATGGGATCCTGTCAAGTCAATTTGGTACATTTATCGATGCAACGTGAGCTATACGATAAGTTAGAAAATTTGTTTTCAGCACTGAAGTGGCGAAGAAAGAAAATCTTACTTATGACAATGTTTCATTACTCGATGCATATTAGGAGCATTTTTTTTATTTGTAGGAATTAATTTTTCGCATCATCATATGCGCAGTTGATAATCATTTTTTTGTATGGTCTTAGGTTATTCGATTTTAAAACATTCGAAGATGCTGCACAGTCTTTCGAGTACTTGGTATATTTTCATTGCAAAAATGTTATAAATTTAATTACAGAAAGTCATATTGCGTATTTTATTCTTGTTGTTCCAGGGAAGATATTTCGATACAATATTTGAAAAAAATGTACGTGGGCAAGAATATTGACCGCCGAGAGTCTTATACAGAATAAACCTACTGCCATTTCTATTTTTTTCTTCTTCCAGTATCCACTTCTCATTTCCCTCTTTCCACTCCAGTTCTGTGTCCGCCCTTCGCCGAAGGATCTCTGCACCCAACTAGACTCCTCACAATTTATCGTCCTTATTATTATACGGGATATCGAATTCCGGATGCGGAGACCGAGGTGACCAGCATAGGAGTCTCCTATTCTCTTCTTCTTTTTCCGCTGCCTACGATCCTTTTTACTTTCACCGTGCATCTAAACCATCCCACTCTATGAATCCTTTGGAGGGAATGATGGAAAAGGATGATGATGTCTTTTTTCGTCTCTAGCATTCCGTTTTTATTCTCGCAAACCCGGACCGATAAAAGATAAGTTATTATAAGCAAGATAAAAATTAGGCTGCTTCCTGATTCGAAATAAAGACATGGCGTTTTTTTGTTTCTCTAAAAAGGCCGACACTCTCATCTATATTTGGTCGATTTATGAATTGTAAACAATTTTGTTCAGACATAATATAATTTATTTAATTTGATTATGCAGATGTCGGAAATTGTATAAGAAAAAGTATTTTCAGTAGTCTGAAGAAAATTTACTCGGAATTTGTATGAAATCGTCTTCCAGATTCTGATTAATCGAAATCTAATTAGACATATTGTCTAAGTTCCTGATTGATCGAAGTTCCCCTAGGAAATAATAATGTTACTTGAGGAAACTGACGGTTTCAAAGACTTTTTTGAAGTCCTGTCGAAGGTATTTTCATGTTAAACAAATATCATTGTGCCGAATACATTATACATATGTGTAATAATTCCGAATATGTTTTATTAGACCTATTATGATAGTGTAAGCTTACCTGCCAAGGACACTACTTCCTAGAGAAAAGATTTCATTGACGGCAAATAAATTAGCGGGTCGATCTTTTTTTTTTCATTCATTTCAGGGAAATAGTGTATTTGAATTATAAAAAGAACATTTCATTGGCTGTAAAGAAACATTTATCCAGTGACCATATAATACAGACACAATTCTATTGTTCTAAAGAGTTAGTTTCCTTGATCTAAAGGAATCATATACTTGATGGCAGCAAGTGCCTATAGGCCTGTCTCTTTCGCACTTAACCTCACTATTTTATTTTCCTGTCCTCCTGAACGACGGCTTCACATTTCGAGTACTTTCAAGCTTATCCTATTTCTGCCGTAACTCTGCACGTTCTTCCAACATTCGATCTAGGAGTCTCAGCTCCCCGGCCGCACAGTCCATTCTGTGGTGTCCATTTTGGACTCTCACCGGGACTAAGATAGTATCCGACCTGGACGATCCAGGAGTCTCGTCTGCCCGGCCGCAGAGTCCATCCTGTGGTGTCTGATTTGGACTCTCACCTGGACTAAGATAGTATCCGACCTGGACTATCCAGACTCCTGGATCGTACAGGGTGGAGTCCGGGGGAGTTTCTCGTGTCCCGGAAGGAATCCGCGATGGAGTCCCGATGGACTGGAAGAATCCAGAATGGACCTTGGGATCGGATCAAACCCCAAGGTCCATACGGGAGTACACTTTGTACTCCCGCCTGGATTGCCCGTATTCCATTCCGGACACCATCCCGGATCCCATCGAGGACTCCATTCTGGACTCTTTCCTGGACTGTTTTTTTCCGCGCGGGATTCTTATTATTAATAAAAAAATTTTCAAATGAATGCGCTGTTCAAGTAGGCTCAAAGTTTTTATACTGTAACGTCGTGTTTTTCTGCACATCCCGTTACTTCTGCTGTCGAAAGCCTTAGGTTAAAAACTGGCACACCGTCCGCTGTCGAGCTCTCTCCAAGGCAATGAATTAGAGTTAAGTTAGGATAAGAGCCGTTTTTGCGTGAAAATTGTGTGCCTGTGTGTTAGATGTAAGAAAAACTTTGTAAGGTCTGACCTCACTGGTTTCGCAATGTCTCGATCACCGTTCGAATGAGCCTGAGGGGTCTGCGTCTTCGTTCGCTAGCGACCTGCTGTCCCGTGTTCCCAGGGACAGCATTAATCCCGCAGGACGTGAGGAACCTGCGGGGTGGTATTAGCCCTAATCTTCACGAGGAGTGAACGCCGAGTGGAGGTTGGATTTTTCGGCGAGACCGTCCACCTCGTCGACAAAATCCGCAAATTTGAGGCAGAGGGCAGCGCACGGATGAAAGCTTACCACCGTCGCCCCCGCTCTGCTCGCTTAGAGCTACGGACCTCCACAATTTAACCGGCAATTTGAGGAAAGGATGAGGTACCCGATGCTTGGTGGGAAATCTTCTAAATGCCCCGGAGCAGCCCCTGGACTCTCTCTAGATCCAAGGATGCTATGATGCTCCCGTACCAGATCCATCCCGCGGCGCTCTCAAGCCGTGAGGCGGCACCTCCACCATCTGAGATGCTCACGGGATCTGCGGAAGAGCAGCGTTGGCCGGTATATGGTTTTCACCGCACCGCAGGCTGAGGCGGGGCCACTTGAGGTTGTCGGAAAATTCTGCGATTCCCGATCAGCGAAAAACCTCATGAATGAGGAGAGATCACGCTAAAATCCTTTGAATGATCAGTTATCAGTTGCAAATAATGAGCTGAGAACATTTATTTCGCTGTCGGGTGTCGAGAACTCCACAACATTTTGATTAGTTAGAGTCAGCGTAACGAAGAGCAGAAGTGAGCGACGACTTCTGATGAGGAAGGGAGAAGATCGGCATGCATCGTTAAATTTCGGCAATTGAAGGCCGAAAGTGGGGTTTAGTTGTCCTAGTTATCGCAAGACGAAGGACCATCAAGAGCTCTTCGCGATTACCTGTGATCGACATCGTACGTGTCGTGGTGCTTTCCGAAATTTAGAAGATCGGGGTCAGCAACCAGACTTCCTGGAGAGGATTGAGAAGAGTGTCGAGGATCAGAACCAATGAGGACCGTGAGTACCCGTATCCCCGGATTTGTTCTGTCGTGCACGGAGCTGGGTATGAAAATTTTGTTATTTGTCGGATTCTTAAAAATTAGTTTATTATCGAGTGAGTAACTCGAGTAGGGTAAGGCCCTGGAAGACAGGCAGGAGTCGCGAAGGTGCTACTTGTCTCGTTTGTCTTTGTGCCGTCTAGTAATCGTTGGAATTGTATTGTAAATCTGTGGTATCAGTGTTTGTAAATTCGAAGATAATGAGATTTAAGGGCCGTAAATGGTGCTGATTGTTTAATTGTGTATGGTATAGAGTGAGAAGTGTGAGTTTTGAGTTAGTGAGTCAGCTTCAGTTTATGAGAATTTAGTTAGAGATTTCCCGAGATTGCCGTGCTGTCGTACCGGACTCGGCCTCCTTGGAGCATACCGGTGTTTTAGTATTGCCGTCCTAAGACGGATTTCGGGAAGGTAAGGTTCCGAAAAGGATTGAGTTTTCGAAAGAACCATCGTAAGTCAGAAATAACTGGGCGGGCGAAACAAGTATTAGTCCGATCGTTATTCGCGCTGTCGCATTAGGAGATTGTTCCTACGCGGACTACGCGACTGTATTATTAATTCCCAGCCGATTCTTTAGAAAAGATCTGTGTGCTGTCGACCTTAGCGGCGACGTTTATGAAAAATGATTTCTCGCAAAGTTCTCTAATTCTGTTTTGCTCGGTTTCACTAATAATTATTGTCTTGTGGTTAATTTATGTTGTCGAGAAGTGCGTGGAAGCTCTCGAGAGTGTGAGAGTCCGAAGTTAATTGTCGGTTTATCGCTATTAATGTTGTCGGAATAGCGTTCGTCATTTCTCGCGACGTATTATTTTTCCTACGAGAATTCGTAAACTTCACCTTGCGATATTTGTTAAATTTCTCGTTAAACTAAACTTTTACATTTTTTGTAATCATAAACTACACCAATCTAACTTCGATTATAATTTTTTGTCTTCCGATTCAAAATTTATCTTTTGTTATTCGCCATATCCAAAAGTTAATAAAATGTATACATTGTTAATTGAGTGATTGTGTTCTGACCATTATTGTGTGCGTGTCGGCTCCGCCCCTCTACCGTAAGATCCTGAGCTAGCGGCTATTGACCGTCATTTTTCCTGCGCTGTCGAATTTAGCTAGTGGACGAGTCAAATCGGTGAATTTTCGTTAGGGCCGTCTCGTAGCGGCAGGCGCGCTGGAAGACAGTCGCGGAAAATAAGACGAAGGTGCCGGAGAATTATTTTCTCGGTTGCAATACATAAACTCATCAATTGAATTTAAACTACAATTGCGATGTAAAATTAATTTGCTTTTACAATAAATTTAAAGTGAATTACCAAAATTCCTGTACCATACATTAATTTTATATCGATTTTCTCTACAGTGTAAATTATAAAATGAATTAGATCAAATATACTTAGATTGATAAATAGTATGTTTTTAATTTTTATTAAATAATAAATTTCAGCTCTCCTTAAGCCCCGCCACTATCACAAAAGAAGGTCACCTATCTAGCTCTATACTATATAGCCCGTTGCTCTATGTACGATGGAAGCAACCCCCGAGGGCGAATAAGCTCGAACGATTTACGATACGGTATACGAGAGAGAAAGGGAGCGAGTGAGTGTACTACTTGAGAGGAAAAGAGGGTTGTGCTCCGCTGTGCGTTAACGCTCGAGCGCTTCCGGGTCTCTGCCTCCGGAGCCCCTCAGGCTTATTTTTTTTTCTCCGTTTCGGCGCTTCGTCCCGCAAGAAGTCGAGAAGGAGGATGATCGAGGAGTCACAGAGAAAAACGGAAGGCAAAGGAGGAAGCGTGACACACACGTGAAGACGCAGAAATTTATAGATAACTGGAATTTATTGCGACCAACATTTATTATGCGGGAAAACGCGAGCTCTTGGTACAAATTATGGCACGATGGCTGAATTTTATTTTTAAACTGCAACGTTAAACGAAAAGCTTTAAAAGAATAATCTTGTTGCCATAATGCACGGTTTTTTGAAAATTGTATGAAAGTAAGGTTTACTGTGTTAAGGAGGTTGGATACCCAACGCAAAATGATAAAAATACGCGCAAATTGTTGGAGTGTATTCGTCGATAAAATCACATCTCTGAGCCAAATTTCACGTCGATCTTGTGTATGATTATCGAGAATTCAATTATTGAAGTTACACTCTTATACATGGGCGATATAGCAAGGACTATCCGCATGTATCATTTTATGCCCGAAAATACACAAAAAGTGATAAAAAATGGTTGATAACAAAACTAAATTATTACTTGTATTCTCGAGAAAAACTTCCACGAGAATCTAAATAATTCGTCTGCTTAATTGTCGAGAAAACGTAAAAACAAAACTATTCGAATCATGCAATAGTGTACGCTGGCGATAGCGCATCGCCGAATTCTCTGTCGCACACTACTTCCTCGACAACCCGTCCGTTTCCCCGCACAAATTACATGACCCAATCTCCTTAACGACTTTTGAACTTTATACATAACTACTTCACTTCAATTTCGTAAACATTTATCACGTAATTAAAGGTTTGATATCTATATATGAATATATAATTTTTTTAAAAATTATATAAAGGTTCTATAAAACTAAAATATTTGGTAATAACTGTATGGTGGTTCGTCGGCTTTTGGCGGCCAGGTTAATTAACAATATCATAGAGTCCGGTCACCGACATCAAATAAGAACAATTCAGACCACACACAAAAATCACAACACAAAGACAAATGAAAATAGCATTAACATGAACAACAAATTATAATAGATAATTGAAACGGACCCGGATCAAGTTCGAAACGTCTTAAATCAGACATCTTCATTTAACATGGCCGCCAAAGTCGATACGAACTACCATAAGTTTATATACTACAGTCACAACAACATCATATTAAATTTTGCAATAACTACTGTAGAAAATAGATCGATCAAATCTTTGTGACGTTTTCGTTAAAGAATTGGAACATATACTTGATATATTTATTTAAAAAATTAAGGACGTTACTATAAATTTTTTTTCTCACAATTTTTTCATGAAATGTTATAGAAAATGAATTTGTATTTGCTGTTATGAAAAATATTAAACATCTTTCTGTCACAGAAGTTAATTAAACTTTCTTTGTGTTTAATTCCTTGTGCAGATCAACTTTTTCATTCCACGCTAGTTGCAAGTTTATTTTTCATATAAAAATAGTGATTTTTTTCCCGTTTTTTTCTGTTACTTTGTTTTTTGTGTCAAAAGTTATTCTGTTTTTGGATTCTTTCAAAAACACCTCTATCGTAACTATCATTTTTTTTGGATTCTTACAAAACTACCTCTATGAGGAAGTATGTTAATCGAATTTGGCTTCCTCATAGAGGAAATTTTGTAAGAACCAAAAATAATGCGCAAGCAATTTGGAAAACTCTACTTTGCAGCTTTTTCGATTATAATGGTTAAAACTTTCAAAAATCTGAACCACATAAAAATTATGACGAAAATATGTACTTATCATTACTAAATACAAGAGTGTTTGTTACCGGTTGTTGCTGTGTTTAAGCGTTTTCGAGATGCTCCTCCTCGAATTTACCGTTTCGTTTTCGCTAAGAATTTCTATGTTTGGGTTTTTTCTTGTCTAGTGAAGTTATGGGAGATCGGTGTACTCCTATCTGTCGCAAGGACGAGAGATCAACGAAACGAGCAGCCCGGCAGATGAGAGTCGCCGATGCGAGTTCTTGCAAATAGTTGTAGATCGGTGCAAATCTAGGGCCCTATAGTAAAAGTTGATCACGCTGGAGAAGGTGTGGAGTTTTGTTGTTAAGTTTTTGACATAGGATAGAGCATTCTGATGCGTTATCGATGTGAAATATAGGCCCATTTTCGCGTGAAGCACAAAAGGAGGCGATTGTGTAGATTTCGACAATGTTATCGGCATGACTGGCGCTCTCGATATAGTAACGAAATAATTCGAGTGAGAGGGCAGTAGTTCGCGGGTAAGGGATTTTGGGAAGCATTGAATAAAGATAATGTTGAACCATCGAAGATTACTTGAAGTAATTAGTCTAGACTAATTAAGGGTAAGCTTGCACGAGACACCGCCGAGATGACTGAGTTCCGACTCGAGCTCCCGTGTTGACGGTGTTTGTATCGATCTCGCCGCGTCTATTTTATTCAGCTCCCGCGCTTGGCGTACGAAGTGTCTCGCGTATGCTACAGGTTCTCGGTTGCAGCAAATTTTATTCTTACAATAAAATCAGTCGTCTCATGAATTATTCAATGCAGTTCAGTGCATTATGATCTCGTTAATCTTCCTTGGATTGGAGTTCTCGCTCCTCGACTTATCGGGAATAATCTTGGTGAGTCGTTTTCGCTAGATTAAATTAACCATTTAATCGATTATTTTGATTAAAGATCTCGTGTTACTGGATATTAGTGCAGGTACCGTTGGGTTTGGTACGACGCGCGTTGCCTTGCAATTCGCTAATACCGTTAACGATCCCGATGCTTCGGGCTGGCTCTCGCATATTAATTAAACAATACAATTTATTGTAGTTGCTCTCGAACATTTCTCGACGAATATTGAAGTTCTCGGTGTTAAGGATTTCAATTAAATAAAGCTATTTACTGGGCCATACCTCGACCCTCTCTACCGCAATCTAGCAGACTAGCAGCTGTGCATTTCCGCAACCGTTCGCTCCTATGAGTGCACCCAGTTGCGCTTGTTAATTTTAAGTGACCCCAAAGATTATCTAAACTCCGATATTTTTTTGTCATGACTCCTCTCGATCGTTAGTTCTGCGCCGACTTTCGATTTGTTGATTTGTTGGTTGGAATCGAGCCTGCTTACCTCGATTCCTCGGACATACCGGTTAGTTAATAGCGGTGAAACAAAAATTAGCTGACACCCACCGGGTTTGCGGATGCACGAACGAAAGTGGAAGGTGACAGTTCCCGATTTGTGTTCTCGAATATTGTGCAATATTATAGTTCGTTCACGAAAAATACGTCACAAGCTATAAAATCCAAATTTCTGGATACATTTTGTAGAAAATTGCACCATTCAAAAAAGGGCTGTAGCTTCACTTGTGTGTCAAATTTTAGCTGAATCGGTTGAATGGTTCTTGTATGATTGACACACATACATACAAACATTTTTCTAAACAACTTTTCTCGATGCTTTAGAGCATTCCGAGTGACATGAAAACCTCGAAAAACTTTTTTTCGAAGATTCTTAATCTTCAGGAAAACAAAGCTGTCTTTATAAGGAATCAAATTATAAGAAAACCACTTGAAAATTTTCTTTCATCGCTTTGCAATTTAACTTTACGAAAAAATCTACACATTTTAAAGTGCTAGTGTAACGAAAAAAATGAAGCTTCTTATAATTAACGATAATCCTAAAAATCATGGCATTCAATTCCTGTTGATGTAAATATAATGGAATGCGGTGTGAAGTCCTTCCAAGGCTCGGGTGATGTGAAATAAAAAGATGTCTAACCTTTTTGTCGCGGTAAAAAAAGGGTTTCTTTCGTGCTGACGATGAAGAAGCCGGGCCCGCCCAGGGAAGAGTGTTGATAGGGTATGCGACCAGGCTTTAGTACATTGAGGGCGAAGAAAATTGTGGCGAGCAAAACCTATCTGCCATCGTCGGACCCTGACTCTTTTCCAGTTCCTTTTTTACCTCTCTCCATCTCACAATTTTTGTACTTTATGTTGAATTTTATTTTCCTTGCCCGGTGGAAGTACCCAAGTAGCACTCCGACCTCTTTGAGACTTTCCATTTTCCTGCATGGCGAGGCTTTCTTTTCCTCTGGCACTTCCAAGGCGTACTGAGCTGCACCGACGCGAGAGAATAAAAAAAAAGTACCGTACAGGCTGGCAGACCGAAGAGCACAAAGTAGATAAGTACCTCGCTCGCTAGATGAGAACGAAGTAGTGACGCTCCGTGAATAGTCAGACCAACAGCAAACAAGTCTCACACGTCATGATCGAATTTTCTTGGCTAAACAGAAACTAATGGAAAAAAGGGTGTTTGCAAAGCAACCTCTACCTCTAGAGGAAGCTTTGTAAAGAGCAAAATTTAATGAGGAAGCAATGTGCAAGGTTCTACTTTGCATCCTTGTTACGAATAAATAACGGCACATCTCATATTTATTAGATCACAAACTTTTGTTTTAATCTCTTAAGTTTTACGGAGGTTATAGCGAAAATCTCTATTTTCTCAAATATTTAAAATGATGTGAAATTTGAACGCCTTCACCGATGAGCACCAAATTTGGTACATAGCAGGGCTGTATGTTATTTTTCGTTGTAGAACATTTCAGTTGTTTTTCTGACTTTTTACGTGATTTATAGCAACATTGTTATTTTTTACAAAACTTCAAAATTCCATAAAATCGGAACCGCTTTACCGATCTTGTCAAAATTCAATAGCAAACAGCATTTAACGTGTCTCCAGTTATGAAGAACTACTTAATTATATCGGCCAACTTTTACGAAAGTTAGAGAGTATGCGACATTTTTGAAAAAAATTAAAAATTCTATATAATCAGTATACAGAGATATATTTTTTTAGAAACCACAGAAATTAAAGAGGAATTAACACTCTACTTGTGGCCAAATTTGAGCTCGATTGATCGGGCCGTTCGCGAGTTATGGCCGATTGAATTTTCGGTTCCTGGAACACACATACACACGAACAGACACATTTTTAAAACCATTATTCACGAGGTTTTAGGTGATTGTGCTGACATGAAAATCTCGAAAAATAAAAATTTTCATGAAAACAAACCTCTATGAGGAAGCAAAAAAGGGTCAGTTATTTTTCAATAGAGTTGAACCATTGGCTTAATTTTACTTAAGGATGATATTAATTTGAATAGAAAGAAAAGTAAATGTTATTTGTTTTTCCGCATAAAGGGATGCTATTTAAAAAATATTTACACTTTTTTGTATATAGCATAGATATATATATATTAGACTGGGCCAAAAAAAACGAACAATATTTTTTTTTAATGATACTCTGAAAATATTGTTCGTGATGACAAATAAAAAATATCCTGAAAGTTTGAGCCCTTAATATTAATATTAAGGGGTGTATCATTACAACTATCGATTTTTTTACATCAACCGTGTTTATTACCCAAAACTCGTAAATTATGAATCTGAAAAATTTGATCGATTCATATTTTCGATGGAAATCAAATTTCCTACAAAAAAGCTCTCTTAGTAAATTTACGTAGAACGAGCCGTATCCTTGTAATCGTGCCTCAAACATCGATCGACAAGGAATATAAAGAAATTTTTTTAAAAATTACATTAAATAACATTAAATAAACAAACCTGGCTTTGGACCAACACGCTAACGAAAATGGCTCATCTAATAATAATAACCTACATAGTGAAAAGTGTGAAGACCTTCATGCAGCTTATAAGCATTTTTTTAAATCAACCTATTTGATGAAACGAGTTATAAAATTTGATAAAAATCAGTGAACATCCACGCTGGAGGTCGTGAGATATTTTTCTACTCCGAAAGCCCGAGAGAACGTATCTTTGCTGATCGACAAGTAACACGCGGTGTGCGTTGAGCAGCAGATTCAGCAGCAAGCGCTTAATATCCCGAGTATACCGTGTGTCGATTATTTACACGGGGGACCCGCGTCGTCTTGATTTATTTATTTTGCGAATCGCGTGCTCACTGATGCTACCGTTTGCACGAGAAGCGTCAAGGGTGGCTGCCAGGTATAAACATCACGAGAGAAAATATTTAAAAATATAATAATAATGAAAAATCCGCATGAAAGTTGTGGAAATTTTGTGCGGTGTACGAGCGGATTTGTCTGCACCGCCACGATTTATTGTATTCTTTCCGAACGCTAGAGATCACAGTCGATCCGGCGGCATCAACAGAAGAAATACTAACGGCTTGGCAGACTGATATTCGAGAGAGAAAGAAAAACAGAAAGATCGATGTGCTAAGCTACAGTAGACTCTCGGTTCCAAATTTTTATATCTGACGTTCCATAATCGTAACACTACAAATGTTAGTTATATGCAATTATTCAATGTTAAAAATATTAATATTAACAATATCAAGGGATTCTATGAATCATTTTCGGCGACCTACGATTGAAAATTGAAATTGAGTTGAGCATCTAAGCCTCTGGAAATGCCATCAAAATTTTTATTGAATATATCATTTGTCTCACAATGATTAAAAAGTTATGATCGAAAATTGCAGTGAATTTTACCAAAAATCAAGACATCCTAAAAAATGGACGTCGTCAGAATGCTGGTTGAAGGCTGCGAAGATAAATATAAATATAAATAATTTTCATGCAATCGTTGCTAAGCCCTATTACTATCCCGCTAAGAGTACCATTTTCAAAGGGCCAATTGAAAACGAAGATTATGCAACTTCAAAGGTCAGAAAATGTGTGAGGTGGTGACAGCATTCACAGTCTGATTGACCAGCGCATCAACAGTTCAAAAGGGAGGTTTTTTCATATATAAAAAGAAAAGTCATCAAACGACTTCTCACTGTATCATAGAAGCACGCGTTCTGACGCTCGGCGTTCTTAACAGGAGTTAGAGAAGAGTGTTGGCTTAAAAAAAAGATTTTCTAAAAATAAACGTGGGCGATATGCGGTATATATTATGGCTATGGCTGAACACAGGGCTCAGTGGATGAGCAATACACCGCATCTTCTCGCACAGCCGGATGGTAATTTATCGGCTCCAGAGACGTGAAGAAAACCACAAGAGGGGGGATAGTGTAAAGAAGCGAGGGTAAAAGCCTCAACCTCGGCTGTAAGAACGAATGAGGGGATAGGATACGAAGCGTTGGCGTAAAAATAAATGAAGCCAATAATTAGGACGCCGATTATAAGCTTTTGTAACGTGGGTTGAGGGTCGTCGCTCTTCCCTTCCCGCTCGATGCCGCAAAAGCACACCGAAGCACCTTTCGTTTGTTCACCGACACAGAGCGGGACGATTAACGAACTCTGACGTTCTAATGAGCCGAGGAATAAAGTTCTAATTGAAGAGTCACCTAGGAGTGAGAAATTGGCTTCGAAACTAAAATAGAGTTTCGAAGAAAATTTTCATGTAATACAATGTAATATCAACTTTTATGATAACAATTTTTTTTTCCGTTCTCGATTTTTCTGTGAATATTCCTGAAATATTTTGACAAATTTTCGAAGTAAATGTTTAATATCTGTCGCGTAGAATATTTTTTAATATTTTTCGTTACTACATTTTTTTATTCCATCAAAATTTCATTTTTTCAAATACGATAAAAAAGATCCATTAGAATGCCACACAAAACAATGGATAATAAGTGCCACGGTAAATAAAAGTTTATTACAGGAGAATTCTATATTTTTTGTGAACTTTCATGATAGAAAGACGTTTTTTCTTTCAAAAGAGAATATCAAGATAAATTCTCATAGACGTCGCATTTAATTATTTTTATTATTAAATTATTACTAAATTCCAGATTGATTTTTATTAATATGTAATTATTTGAATAATTTATTATAGAACCTTGAATGAAGGATATATGTAGAATCTCTGCAGAAAAAAAAAGTTTACTAGAGTGTGAAAGATAGTCTGAGGCAGAAAAGAAATTGACAGGAGGTTGAAAGGTTAAGAAATATCGCTGTGAAAGTCAGTGACCTACAGAGAACTCACGTATATATAGTAAATCAGCGGAATACGCCAAAAAATCTGGTTTATTCTGTTGGAAACCCGTTGCGGGTGCACTGAGCTGCACTGGAGCGTAGATGCGAGTGAGAGGAGCCACGCTTTCATTGTCCGAGATAATGAAGGTTTGGGAGCGCAGCTCGTACTTAGAAGAGGGAAGCATGAAGATGCAAGAGAAGCTCTGCTGCTTGTTACTATTGCATGACGTCGATAGGCCGCCTTGGCGATGACGAAGTGAGGGATGAAGTAAAAGAAGAAGTAGCAGAAGAAGAATAAGTTTTTTTCTCATCCCTGGGGTATCTCCCTAATGGTAAAAGTCTCAAGCTCCCTTTTTCCCTCGTTTCATCCCGCAGTGACACGGGTAAAGCAAAAAAGATTGATCCGTCTCTTAATTTCTTAAGCCTTTCTTTTGTTCTTTGGATTAAAGACAATTTTCATGAATTACTGATAATCTCCAAATGTTGGCTCAAACGTTCGCGTTATTCCGTTCCGGTAATTGCATAGCGAAAAAGCAAAAAAAAATACGATTCATTCGTCCCTTAATTTCGCAAGCCTTTCTTTTATTCTTAGGATTAAAGACAACTTTTATGAATTACTGATAATCTCCAAATGTTTGCTCAAACGTTCCCATTATTATTCCGTTCTAATAACTGTATAGCAGAAAGACAAAAAAAATACGATTAATTCGTCCGTTAATTTCCCAAGTCTTTCATGTCTTTGCGGGGTTAAAGCATATTTTTCTGAATTACTAATGATGCTCTAGATATGTATTGTGAATTACCGATCTTTAAAAAGCATGAAATTCGATCTCGAATGTAATAATGTTTTTTTACGACTGGGGTCACCGTCATCAATAATTGTTTATAATTGCCTAAATTATATTGCATATTGGCTAGGATAAGAAGCAGCTGCTCTTTTGTATACGCATGGACCCTACACACAATCAATCGTACATACCGTATCGTGCACAAACCAAGTTCTACACTTACCGGGTTCACCGCAATTGGGCCTCTACACAGTTATAACCGACTGTTCGTCCTTACACGTCCGTCGTCCTGCACGCATTGTTCGAGCATAAGTCTGGTCGTACACAATACGGCTTTTGCACAACGTTCATGTTGAACCGAGCGTATTTAAGGCAGGGTGTGCGTAGGATTGGATATATCTAAAATCAGATACATGTGGGATTGGGTGTATGAAGGACCGGGTACCTGTAGGACCAGGTACACGTAGGACTGGGTACATATGAAGTCGGAAACATACTAGATCGACATATATGTAGGACTAGCTACACGTCCGACTGGGTACATGTAGGATTGGGTATACTTTCTAGTACCGGGTATATTCACGTCCAGGTACTTGTAGTGGGGATTTGTAACTGAGTACGTGTAGGATGCACTGAGAAGACGGTATAGTTCTCACAACTAACTAACTGATAGCTGCATGCAGTTCAGTTATAGGAGGTATGAGTATAGTTGTGGTAACAATACGAGTATAGTTGTGGTAACAATACGAGTATAGCTGTGGTAGCAATACGGTTGAAAGGCAGTAGTACTTCCGCCATCTTTCCACCACCTCCAAATTTTGAAACCTATTTTCTCCCAAAATACTAGGCAGAAAGAGCTCAAATTTTGATAGAATGTGCAAAAGTATTGCAGTATTGGGCTAGTGTTTGAGTTTTTCGATACTCAAAGCCGTTTATTCAGGAGAATCAAAACCAAAAAGGTGCGACAGAATCCGTATAGCTCCCAGAGCTATTCGGTATTGCTCGTACAAGGGATCCCCGCGCGGAAAAAAATAATCCAAGATGGAGTCCATGATGGAGTCCCGGATGGACGATATGATCCGTTCCCAAGGTCCATCCTGGACGATTTCAATCCATCCGGGACTCCATCATGGACTCCATCCTGGACTCTCACCTGGACTAACATAGACTCCATCCTGGACGATCCGGGAGTCTTTAACGTGACACCAAAATTAACCTTGTTTTAATAGAAATTTTTAAGTACACTTACCGTAATATTTTAATATTTTTTTGCTATACTCCTTTCCATCGCATATGATCCCTGGTGCTGAACAACAGCACGACTGTGCCAGCAATCCGAATTATAGTTCCAGCAGCTGGATATCTGACTCGCACAATACCGTTTTCTCAGTGTGGAAAGCCATTGGGACTTTTCCCTTTAACACTCAAAAATGCATTCGAAAAAAAAATTTCGTTACACTTGTAGTTTATAAATACTCATTCTAATCTCACCGTCATCAACGTTATATCAATCGAGTGAATGTTGTCACGTGTAACAGAGGGAAAGCCAAAACGAATCGTGTCATGTGACAATTAATAGATACACAGGGTCCTTTGTGGACGGATGTTTTTTAAATGGCAATGCGCCGGCAATGCTGGCCAAGTGTGTATGTTGTTACCACTGGGCTCCCTGACGGATGTGTTCTTGGACCGAAAACGTGAGGAGCTCGGCATAGCTATGAAATTCAACGAGAAACAAGAGTAACTCTGACGCATTTTCCACTCATCGAGATTCACGGTGTACAGTTGGTAGCACGAATGCAAAGAGTGAACGTGACGAATAGGACAGAGAAAAGTGACCGAACTATATAGCGTGTTACTTTGCAATATATCATAGTTACTAGAAACGCAGAAAAGACTCGAATGCTAGCGCCAGGGCTATGAAAATACCCGGATGCACTGGCGATGAGGTAGCATGAAAACTAGAGAACGTCAACGTTGCATTATTCAAAGCGCTTGCATATATATCCGAGAGTAATAATAACCACCGTTAGTTCAAGTCCCGATGAAATTATATATGAATACACATCGTTGTTCGTAACGCCTCTGGTGAGCACAATGAACCAGTAGAGCAGAACGAAGGAACGTTTCGACACTCGAAATTATTCCAATTTTGCCGCAGCGGAAAACCACAAATGGAACTTGGCCAAAAGGAATTCTTACTGTCAGTATTAATTTTTGACAAGAGGAAGCTCGAGTCAGCTACACTGAGGTTTGATGTCGCATAGATAAGGCTTAGCTGATGTAATCGCTTCATGTGGTTGAACTAACTACGATGAAATATTATTCGGTTTTTCTGATATACACAAATAGTATTTGTTGTCCAAAGTTTCTTCGATATCAGTAGATCAGATCAGATTTTAACAGAAGTTAGACTTTTGAAACTTTTCAATTTTCTAGATCTTTCACTTCCGAATAAATTGAGAACATTGAAAAATATGGGGACAATGTAAAAACACTTTGCACATAATTCCTATATTATTTTTTTCATTTTTTACACGGCTCCCTTTATGCGAAAGCATATATTTATCAATGTTGCTCATTATATAAATGACTTTTTGAAGAATAAAAACCTTGCAAACCGCTTTCTCATTATTTTCTACTTTTTACAAAGGTACACCACGAGGAAGTATGTTGATGGATCTTCGCTACCGCATAAAGGAAGTTTTGTAAGAAGCAAAAAATAATGAAGAAGCAATTTGGAAGGTTCTACTTTGCAGGCTTATTTATTCTTTAAAGACGTTATGAAAATTCAAAGCCTCATATTCTTTTTACCACTCGAACGATGTGTATAAAATTTTCACTCGAATATTTTTCGATGTTAGTTCACACGTGAACCAATTTTAACATATATTTGTGAAAATTATCAAATTTTTTAATTTTTCGTGACGGAATTTTTTTCCTCTTTGTCCAGCGAAATCGAAGTTTTCCGACATATCGACAGTTCATATGACTAAATTCATGATTGATATTAAACAATCATAAAATCATGTCCAAAATTCAAAAGAGTGGAAGTATTTGCAGACATTCATAAAAATATTGATAATTGTAGTAAAATTAGCACCACATTACCGGTTCTCGTCAAATTTGGTACACATAATGATTGGATGGTAGTTCACTTACGTACAAAATTTTAGCTCGATGCCTGGCAATATTGTTATATTGTAGCCCAATTTCGTGCCGATTTTCACGACTATACATCTAAAATTACGACAATTATTGTGCTTACAAGGAAATTTGCACACACACACACATACAAACAGACATTTTTTCCAAACGACGTTTCTCAACGTTTTGGACCATTCTAAGTATCCTGACATGAAGATGTCGGAAAAAAATTTATCATGAAAACAAAGCTTCCTCTGTGAGGAAGCAAAAAATAATGAGAAAGCAATCGAAAGAATTCGACGGTGCATGCTTTTTTATTTTTGCACGATGGTTAAAATAATTATTATTTGTTTCAATAGTTGAAATACTTTCCAATTTTACGAAACCGATTCCCATCTCAAAGCGTTGTCCCGTATCAGGCCATACGTTTTTGAGTGTTTTAAGTTTATTCCCATAATCTCGTAAAAATGGTCAAGGGCCCGATAAAAAATGAAATAAAATGTTAAACCTTGACGTTACGATGTAGGATATAATTTTATTTTTGATTTTTACTTGAAAGCAAGGAGAAAAAAAACTATATGGAATATAGATTTCAATACAATTTTAACTAAGAGAATCACAATAATTACAATTTCTTCTGAAAATATGTATTAGAAGTAAAATTTGAATTCTCTTTTTTCATGACAGAACTTTTTCTGTTTCATTTTTTCCCATTCTTTTGACTAAATTCATCATTGATAGTTGATAATTTTGATTCCACGCAAAAATGTACAGGAGTTACAGTACAGACATTTTTTTAAAATTCAAGTTTCAACAAAATTGGAACCACTCTATCGGTTCTTACCACATTCGGTACCAATCATATTTTACTATGGCCCCATTTACGGACAAAATGTCAGTCTGATATATTGCAATTCACAAAAATGATAACGTTAAAAGACTATTTTCAAAATTTTCAAATTGCTGTTGAAATTGAAGTTTCCGACCGATTCGTGCCAAATAAAATCCCACACGTTACAGGTCATTTGCATACCACATTTCCAGAATATAGATAGATATGAAGAATGACAACAGTTATCGTACAGAAATTGTTTGGAGGCCACGATTCTGGACGTTGTACATCATTCTGGATGCGAGCTAAAATAGCGAATGGCTAAAATAGCAAATTTCAACATAATGAACGTCTGAATCCAGAATGGCCATCATTATAGAACTCGCTATTTTAGCCATTCGCTATTTTGGTAATTCACTAATTAAATCCCCTCCCACCATTCTGAGTATCCTTACACGAAAATCTCGATAAAAAAAATGGCGAACGCGAAGCTCCCTCTATGAGAGCGCGAAATTCATGCAACTTTTATTTTTTTGTTAATTCCTCTTTCGCAAAAGGGCATGCGAAATAGGTTTGAGGTACATAAGTTTATCTGGAAGAGCCTATCTCAATAGAAATTTGTGCTTCGCTACGGTAAGCCTTGGAGGGAGCGAAGAGAACACAAGAGAGGAAGCAGAGGGGCCTTCAGGCAATAATAGGTATACGAAGATACAGCCTGGCAGTGGCCTACCATATCCTTGATAGCTACTCGTCTATGCCACGCGTGTTGCGCTTCTACTCTCACAGGATATCGTGGCTCCGTCTGTTGGGAGGTCGAAACCCATCTGAGCGTGCTCTAAATCCCCATGGAAGTCTCGTTACTCGATCCTGGAAATCTCGTTAACGTAGCACGAAAGCGATCCTGGAGCCAAACCCGCGAGTTTACAGCGTTGCTTGCCAGGATGCTGCCTCGTTTATGCCTCTTTCATTCTCTCACACTCCACACATGCATACGAAGTAGTATGTATATATATATATATATATAATCAATGTGTACGATGCATTCTCGGTCAGTACAATTTTTTTTTCTCGGTCCTTCTAGAAATTTCCTGCAATTTCCTAGATTTTACTATTACGTTCGAAAACATACGGTCGATTTCAAAAAATAATTTTTCGACCGATTTCGATATTGTCTTCTTTTTTAACTATTTAGATTTTGGATGATAAAAACAAGACAAGAAAACGACATCGTTGAAAAAAATTATTTTTGCTAAGGTCTTTAAAGGAAAATTCTATGAGTTTTTTTTTTATTGAAAAAAATATACTTCTCTCTCATAAATGGGATAACCCAAATAATTAAACAATGGCATATATAAAAGCCTACGAAGCGGAACTTTGCAATTTGCTTCCTCATTACTTGTTGCGTTTTACGAAACTACCTCCATAAAGAAGTATGTTGATCGCTTTTGGCTACCTCATAGAGGAAACTTCGTCATTAGCATAGGGTCTACTTTTTTTTTACTACTCCACCGATTTGTATAAAATTTGTACTCAAGCATTGTTTAACGATAGTGTTTTCAAAAATTTCAAAATACCATAAAATTTGAAGCGTTTGACAGATCTGCGTCAAATTTGTACTCAAATCTTTGTCGATGATAGTCCATATGTGTACAAAATTCAAGACCAATCTATGAATAATATGAATGTTTTATTTAGTGTCGGCTTTTCAAAATTTATATTCACGAAAATCGAAATTTACCGACACATGGACAGTTCAGTTGACTCAATCATTGATAATCAATAATCATGGCGGAATTTGCAGCCGGGTATCTCAGAATTTACTGGAATTGAAGTAGTTGCAGACATAAAAAAAGAATTGAAATTGCAATAAAATTGGAACCATTTTACCGATTCTCGTCAAATTTGATACATGTAACGGTTTGATAATAGTCCATTTATGTTCAAAATTGTACGCCAACATCTCTTAATATGCGAAAGTTACAGCGTGAAAACGATTTTTTTTTATTTCAAAATACTGTAAAATTTGAATTCTTCAACCGATTTCCGTCAACTACAATCCCAATTGTTGTTGTATGACAGCCCACAAACGTGCAAAAATTTTTTAATGCTGTAAAATTCGCATTTTTCAACCGAGTTGCGACCACTGCAATCCGAACGTTGTTATATTGCAGCCCACTTTCGTGCCAAATTTGACAAATATACATCTAAAATTATGACAGTATCATGCGTACAAGGAAATCTGCACATACACACACAGATACACACATACAGACATTTTTTCTTAACTACTTTCCTCGACATTTTATTTATAGATCATTCTGTGTATTCTCACGTGAAAAACTCGAAAAAAATTGTTAAATGAAAACAATAAAGCTTCCAGGAAGCGGAATCCGTTTATATCTTGAATAAAGAAATGAAGACAACAAAAACAAAATTAGAAATGTTGATTTTTGCTTCCTCATAGAGGAAGCTTTGTTTTCATGAAAAATTTTTTTTTCGAGATTTTCAAGTCAGTATGCTTAAAATCACCTAAAACGTCGAGAAAAGTAGTTTAGAACATGTGTGTGTGTGTGTTTCAAGGACCTAAAATTCAATCGTCGATAACTCGTGAATGGCACGATCGATCGAGCTCAAATTTAGCACGCAAGTAGACTATTAATTCCTCTTCAATTGCTATAACTTTTGAGAAAATATGTCTATGTATACTGATTTTATAGAATTTTAAATTTTTTCGAAAAATATCGTATACTCTCTAACTTTCGTAAAAGTTCGCCGATATGACTAAATAGTTCTTTATAACTAGAGAGACATTAAATGCTGTTTGATATTGAATTTCGACAAAATCGGTAAAGCGGTTCGGATTTTATAGAATTTTGAATTTTTGTAAAAAATCAATATTTTGCTATAAATCGCGTCGAATTTCAGAAAATTAACTGAAATGTCCTATAAACGAAAAATAACATACAGTCCTACTGTGTACCAAATTTGGTGATGATCGGTAAAGTCGTTCAAATATTACACCATTTTGAATATTTGAAAAAATAGCGATTTTCGCTATATCCTTCGCGAAAGTTACTAAAGTAAAACAAAAGTTTGTGCCTAATAAAAATTAGATGTGCCGGTGATTTATTAATTTATTCAAAACAAGAATGCAAAGTAGAACTTTGCATATTGCTTCCTCATTTAATTTTGCTCTTCACAAAGCTTCCTCTATGAGGAAGCCAAAATCCGTTACAATACTTCCTCGTAGAGGTGGCTATGTAAAGAGCAAAATTTAATGAGGAAACAATGTGCAAGGTTCTACTTTGCATCCTTTTTTCAAAAGTTTTCAAAGCAATATTGGATGAATATTTATTCCTTTTGTTATCAACGAAAATTTACTTTTCAATTATCGAAAAAGAAATATAGCTGTTCGGACACAGAATCCCCCATATACAGAGTAGAAGCAAGTTGCCAAGGGACGACATGAAGCAGCAACTGCGTTAAATCTACCAAATTATATCATCATACGTTCGATTGCGTTCACCAACCGGATAGAAACTCGTACAAGAACCACGGACCCAAAAGCTGGTGAATGTTTTACCTTAAACACACACGAGCAAAAAAAACTGGATGTATTCCAAGCTAAACGTACATTAAATGCGCAGTTTTTGTTTTTATCATATTTTCTTCGTTATTGAACGGTGGTGACGACGGTTACTTTACATACTTTATTGATTCAAAGAAAATTCCTTTATTTTTATAATATTTACATTGAACTTTAAAAGCGAAGCGCGTCAGTGGTTCTTCAGCGTCGTTGAAAATTTTAACGGACGACTACAATATCGAATTACCTGATGCAACTAAATAAATATCATGTTTTCGACTTAAAGTACATATATTAAAATAAAAACTACATACTAAAAATTCAATAACACTGGTAAATGAACAGGCCAATTAAACCTACAATTTTAGTCGCAAATAGGCTTCTACGAAATAATAACAGTAGATATCTAAAAACTAGTCGAAGTAAAAATCGAACGTTCAATTAAGTCGTTAAAACGTTTCATGGATTCTTAAAAAGCTGTTCACTGGTGACTGTTTCATTAGTGGTACATTCTATTATAACATTCATACACTAAGTGAAATTATGATGGTAACTATTCAGTGATAATTATATTTTATTAGTGCAGTTGACTATTTTCGTAACTACATTAACAGTAACGTAATTGTAACGTAGTGAAGAGAGTTAACTACGAAAATAGTCAGCTGAACTAATAAAATATAGACTCCCAGAAAAGACTGGAAGTTCTCATACATAAACTCACCAATTACATTTAATGTACTTTCAATTCAGATATAAAAAAAGCTAATTTTGCAATGACATTAAAGCAAATTTTAAAAATGACTGTACCAAAAACAAATTTGACATCGCATTTGCATAATAAATTTAGTATATAAATTTGTGCAAAAATCTTCCTGTATATGTACATTAAATTTCAAGTAGGTTTTTTGCGCAGTGTGATTATTATGGAATAGTTACCAGAATCATGGACATTTTTCTCATAGTACTAAAGTATATATGTCCCTCCTTAAATGCGAGTAGTGGTATATTTAATTTAAAAAAATCTTCAATTGTACATTAATTTTCATGATAATTTTTCTTCAATATGCAGCATTTTGTCTTAAACCCTGAAGAGTATATTGACACAAGTTTACTGTGCAGAAGAGCATTCGTCAAGGTTTCTCGCGAGGCTCGTAAGATAAGTTGTCGTATACGGTGTGACGTATGACGAAGAGAGTTACAGGGTTGAAAAAGAGTTTCCCTCGAGATGGTCTCGAGTTATGAGAGTGTATAAAGTCGTGCGATGATGAAGAAGGACGAGATGGAAACGGGAGAGCTCAGCCGAGTGTGGCTCAACCAATCGATCCCGAAGTGTCTCGAGCTGAGCCTCTCGAAGTGTCGGAACGTAAAAGACCGTCAGTGCGCTCCTGGTGCTTAAAATCTTACGAGAACCCTAAAAAAGCGTACGTTGCGTACAATACTGAGAGACGAAACTATAATGTCACCGGTTCTCATGGTTAAAACTGTTTTGCGAGTGAAATAACAGTACCCAGAAAAAGAATTTACTACCTTTAACTAAAATAATCTATTCAACATTTACTTATTTCAATCACTGAAAAGTTGCTATCCCTGGAGCAAATACGTACTTCTAACAACGAAAAAATATTATATTTATTGCTATTGAATACTTGTTTAATTTTTTAAAAATGCAGTTGAAACGGGTACTTAAAATCAATTAGAACTTTCTTTCAATACCCATTAATTTTTACGTCGGGTACAAAATATATTTTGTCAGACAACTATCTACGATTTCTCCGATTGAATGAAAAATGTCAATTTGGCATCGATAACAATTGGCATAAACCAAAATTTTAGTGTTTTTTTTTTTCGGAAATTCGCTATCTTGCCGGATTTCAATATTTTTCCAAAATCCTTGTTTATGGTTCAAAGAATATCTACTAGGTCAACAGTGTTTTTCTTGTTCCTTTGTTTTATACACTCTAGCGGCCGCAATTACATTGTCAAAAAGGATGCAAAGTAGAACCTTGCACATTGCTCCCTCATTAAATTTTGCTTTTTACAAAGCGACCTCTACGAGGAAGTATTGTAATTGATTTTGGCGTCCTCATAGAGGAAGCTTTGTAAGAGCAAAATTTAATGAGGAAGAAATGTGCAAGGATCTACTTAGCATCCTTGTTTTAAATAAATAAATAAAACACGGGTATATCTCATCTTTTTTAGGCACAAACTTTTGTCTTACTTTCTTAAGTTTTGTGGAAGTTATAGTGAAAATCTCTACTTTTCCAAATATTCAAAATGGTGTAAAATCTGAACGACTTTGCCGATCAACGCCAAATTTTCTACATAGCAGGGCTGTATGTTATTTTTCGTTTGTAGAACATTTCAGTTGATTTGCTGAAATTCGACGTGATTTATCGCAACATTATTATTTTTTTCAAAAATTCAAAATCCTATAAAATGCGAACCGCTTTACCGATGTTGTCAAAATTCAATACCAAGCAGCACTTAACTCGTCTCTAGGTATGAAGGACTGTTTAGCCAAATCGTCGTACTTTTACGAAAGCTAGAGAGTAGTAGTTAATTAGTAAAGTTGGAGACACACACACATATCTCGAAAAAAAAAAATTCATGAAATGTCGTAAAATAAAAATCAACTTATATTACAAGCACGATTTTATTAACGAATTCAGGAGACTGCATTAATTAATATGACTTTCATTAGGAATTAAACAGAATTGTACATCAATTTTATGTTATACTCGTGTAATAAATTTTCTATGCCGTTTCTGTAAAAGAGCTTCGTTCACTCTTTAGTAATTTTACCTTAAATATTTTTAACAGTGTGCTACAGCCGTGAAATAACTTATTTTTTAAGAGCCTCGAGGTTAATTGCATAAGGCGCTTGCATTTAATCATTTTCGTACCAAAAAAAATCCTTTATACAGTTCACTAAGCGCGTAAATTCGAAAAATCGTGAGGCAAACCTGGTAGCTTAAAAAAAAAAGTATAAAAGGAAATGCGGAAACGTTGCTGTCAATGCGGTAACCGATCGATGAATAAATAAAATGCTGTATAGATTCTCGTGGCCGCAAGTATTAAAGACAGTAACATACCCCCGAGCCAAAACTTTAAGGGTTGTTTTCGCTTGCGGGGTGCTCTTCTATAAATCACGACGCCTCTCGCGGCATATTAAAATTCGATCTTTCTCCAAACCATCGACAAGCACGAAAAAAAACAACCATTTTAATCCTGACATGGGGCGGCTGAAATTTACTGCTAATTTACTGCTAACAAGCTGTCGATATTTCATAGAGACTGTCTGTATTTTTTTAATTTACATTACATAATAATAGGTAGGTTTGGGTCGACAAAAATATCAAAAGACATCAGGCTCCGGTGAGTAGCTGTTACTATCGTAACTGGTTGATCTTCTTCAAAATGAAGCAAATTTAACAATTTTTTAAATACTCATCCGAAAGATTGGGACAAATTTGATGAAATTCCTTTCCACTTTCATGAAAAACAGACGCATTCACATGTTAAAACAAAAAATGAATTCAAAATTATCGATTTTACACTACACTGTTAAAATGCAAATAAACTTAATATAAAAAACGATATGAGATTTACGTATTGGTATATGAATTCTATATTAATAAACTTTTATTGTAAATTAAGGAATAGTATAAGAATTCTACAATACCCGTATTTTTAAATTACACTAAGTGAGCACTGTAATTTTCATTTAAATATACCAATATTGTATTTGTGAATGACGAATGCATCTAAAAATTAATATATGGCTTCGAGCCTTACAACCAGTATATCCATTTTTTTTAAATTATACAGTGTTACGTCCCGAGGTAACGAGACGTTGGAAAGGAATATGTTTTTTTGGGAGTTCTTGTTCGATTAAGAGTTGAAACTCAAATTTCGGATTGATACACGCGTTTAATCTTTATTTCAAGAACCAAATTGAACACTTTGAATTAATCGACTTAATAGAAAAAGAAGGATGCAAAGTAGAAACTTGCATATTGCTTCCTCATTAAATTTTACTCTTTACATAGCAACCTCTACGAGGAAGTATTTTCATGAAAACAATGCTTCCTCTATTAGGAAGCAAAACTACTTATTTATCGCCGTTTACGATAATTAATATATACTAGAAATTAGGTTTATAGTTAAAAGTTAGGCTCTTGAGCTTTCAATAATATGTTTTTATTCCATATTCCTTGATTGACAATTGATTAAAGACTGGTAAAGTAAAAGTTTGATAGAATGAAGAAGGTGTGAATAAGATTTTAAGTGGGGTTTTTGGGAATAGTGGGACTGCTTACCATGCACTGCACGGGCGGACAGCGAAACTGCACAAAAGTGAAAACGGGACAAAAAGTTGCAGATACAATTTGGCAGAAATTGGATATACATCCTGCACGACTGGATAGTCAGTGTTCTTTATATAAAGAAATGAAATTAGAATATTGTGGGAACATGGAGTTTAGAAAAAGCGTTAAGAAATGTAGAATTCATTGTAATAATAGGATATAATGTGTATTAATTATATTAAGAAAAATAGCCAGGACGTAACGTATAGTATATAGATTTAGAAAAATGTCCACTCAACACATATCATATTTTTAACGGAACTGTTCATGACCTTTAAATGTTTAGCTAAATTGGTAAGCACAACAATGAAACAGCATAGCAGCAACATTACATTTTCTCTTTCACTTACAGTAAACTGCTATGGTTTATCTCGCTGCGTAGACCCTCCCTTGTTTCACTGCTTTCTGAGTGAACTCTTAACCTCCTCTAAAGATTAATGGTCCGAGTTGAATAAGCCCCAATGGAATGAAGAATTCGCCAACCGAATGCGAAAATAGACCGCCAAAGGAAAGCCCGGATAAACACCCCTTGCTACTAAAATGTAATTTATATATACGGGCTATTCCACATGATTTCAGCCACTTTTCGGCTCAGTGAAATGAAATGAAGGCTCCTAGAATTTCGTACTTATAATGGTTGAACAGTTCCTAAGAAGAGGCATTACCGGTATTGCTTTTACGCGTTAAAATGCCAGCGCCCCGTATGGCGCTCTTTGGCAACAGTGTATCGACAAGAAGCATTAATTCTTATGGTAGAATATATTTTCAAGATTTTTCGATCACACCAAATGAAGAACTCAAAAGTATTGTTATAAATGTTTTAAATACGGTGGTAATTTTTTTCAAGGTTGGTTATGTCACTATCGAAGATCAATAAATATATGGTATATGTCCGTACGAATGCGACCTGAGTTTGACCTTCGACCTCTTGAATTTCATCCCCGGTTTTTTATGTTATTGTTATATCTGTAAACAACAACGACAATTTATTATAATTTCTATCTAAACAATTTATGTACTAATCATTATTCACAACGAGAATACTGAAAGCAATTGTTTTTTATCTAAAAAAAATCTCCAGTGTCGTAGGTACATAGAAATGTTCAAGCGATAGCCTGCGATGAAAGGGCTCTTATACGCATCAACATTTTTTGAATTTCTGTTTTGAATTTTTCGTTATAAATAATCATAAGTATATAAATTGTTTTTGTTTGTTTTTAATCTAATAAAAATTGGGGGGTGCCATCCAAGAGGTCGCGAGTCAAACCTAGGTCCAAATGGTATGGAATGCCTCATATATCGTATCGATTAATCACGAAAGCAGTGCATCAACAAAAAACATGGATTCTTACGGCAAAGAATATTCTAAAAAAGATTTTCCGATTGTACTAAGTGAACAACTGAAAAGTATTGTTATAAATTTTTAAAAAAAGGATGTTCAATTTATTTATATTAAATGTTGAGAATATCAGTACCGGAGATCGGTAAATGTATATCGTATAGATTATTGTCCAACAATTGGGAAATCAATAAAAGTAACACTGCACTGGGCCGAACTTTAGTCGTTTCCGGTATGGGCGGCACTTCCTCTATGTCACGAATGTCCCTTACAATCTTTGCCCAAATCACTTAGTCGATCTTCTCGACCGGTAGATAAATCGATCGTAATCAATGGGTAGAACAAATCGGTTGAACAAGTGTTTAGCATATCATCTGTACCCAGATGATGCACCTATGAACAACACAACACCAATGAATCCGGTTCGGATCTCTCTCCCTTTCTCTGTCTCTCATGACGTATGTCCGCATAGGACGTGATTGAAATATTTCAAAAAAGCATATCATCAGTCCAGATCGCACATCTAGTCGCGCGGGGGGGGGGGGTCAACGTCTGGCTCTGCCAGTCTCTGACGCAAAAGGTTCCCTTGTACTCTCTTACCCAACCCCCTGCTTCGTGTGGCTCATCACTCGATCCTTTCCGTATATTTGGCAATGTGTGGCCATTGGCCAACTAGGAAACTCTTATCTCTCAACGATTTTAAGGAAATTTAGAAATAAGAATAAACCGTTATCCCAACATGGGCATTGGGGTTAAATAACTCGGCCAAAACGACTCAAACAACAATACCTCTGACCAAAACAACTCGTTACAAAAACTTATGCTACACGATTTACTGCATAAGAACCCGTTTCCGAGTAAATACTTCTTATTTTTCTGGCTTACAACAAATTTCAGCGGGATTATGATAAATTATTTGACTAACCCCAAGCAACAAACAAAGCAGAAATAAATTCATCACGTGGTGAGTAAAACGGAGCAAACAACAAGAATATCGCAGCGCCAGAAAACCAGGAACTACATATACAATGCAGGTATAACATACCGACAGACATCAATTACCAATAATCAATCATAGATGAACACGAATACAGAAATAATTTTGAGTAACATTACTTAGTCTTAGTGTTTAAGGGTTGGTGGCTTCGCCCCTGGACCCCGCCCGCTTTCGCCTCCCAATCTTCAGGAATCACTTTGTCGTGCTTGTTTTTGGGGATAAAGGGAAGGGGAAGAGAAAGGGAAAAGTAAAATAGCGCAACAACTCTCGAGATGTTAAAATCCAAAGTTGTTGTTGTACCGAGTTGGATTAACCGGAGTTGTTAGTGACCGAGTTGTTTTGACCAGAGTTATTATGGACGTTTACTTTATTTATATAGGTTGAAAAAAAAACTTGGTGCTGGTACAATAAAAAAAAATTGTTATCAATGCTACGATGAATAAAGATTAAAATGTTTTTTAGGGCCAATTGTGTTGTTTTCTAGAATGAATAGTGTAGAATCTAGTATGAGTAGAGTGGAGTACTGTCGAAATGATGTCTCACCGACCTACCACATTGAGAGAGTAATATAGTACCGGTACCTATTCAGTAATAATATTATTTTTCCAAACGTAATTTGTTTTGTGGCGATTTTTCAGCCACGACCTTCGCTGGAACGACGAAGCATATTCTAATACAAAAAAACTAGAAAAATCACCTGCGTGATTTCGAAATGTACTTTTAAAAATTACATTTTGGAAACTAAGAACTTTTTTGCAATATCTATAATTTTCATATGATTTACAAACAAATGATAAAAAAGTTAAAAGAACAACTTAATTGAGCAAAATTATAATAAAGGTCCGTCAAATTAAGGAGAAATTGAATGGCGAATGCGCCAATTGTATATTCGATAAATGAAATTAATTTTCAGCTGCTTATAGATTGCTTTTTAAATCCATCTCATTTCCATAAACGAGTGGCTTATATTATCACACCACGGTAACAGATTGCGAGGGTTAAGTGTATTAAAGAGGGGAAAAAGAAGATGCGACGTTAACGAGATAGACAAGTAATATCCGCTGACAGGTAGTTGGCTACGTGGTCCACAGTGAGACTCTGGAGAGTTGCACAGCTGGTCTGATTAAACTTGTGACGATGACGACTCGAGTTCTGATCATTGGCACCCGATGCATCATTTCAAAGCCAAGAAATTGTCTTCGAAAGTTCCACTCTCCACCCCTTCTTCTCTCCCCACTCTCCTTCTTACTTATCCTTCGACGACGAAATTCCACTTCTGGCACTCACCTCGTATATCTCAACAGTCTCACATAACCAACACCTTAATCCTCGTTAATTGTTAATCCACGACACCCAAAAGTGCACTTGAGCTCGAGTGCTTGTGACAAATTACTCAATTCCCGAGCTCGCACGTAAAACAGAAGCAGCCCTCTCGACAATTCAACTCCCACTTTTATTTTCTCGTTTCTCGTCCTTCCCGCTTGTACAGCTCGGCTCTCTCGCCTGTTTATATATATTAGTTGCTGCCTCGGGGGTTCATAAACACAGTCATTGGCCAGGGTAATGAAAAAGTGCGATAACGATGCGAAAAAAGGTATTTTTTAATTGCTATGAGATTCAATAACTCCAGTATCTGTTATGTAGTGGATAATTGGCATGAATTTTTATTTTTTGGGATTCAAGAATTTCCCAAAAAGATTATAAACCAAAAAAATTCTACGTCCATGAATAGGCTTGGAACTATAAATTGTATTTCGAACAAAATGGTTTGTTAACAGGTTTTAAAGACTGATTCTTATCGAATGAATTTGCTGCTTTTTTGATAATGCACACTTTTTTCATATCCCATGTTTTGAGATTTTTTTCTATGAACATTTCTTACTAGTCATTTCGAAACTTGGAATGAAGCATTTCGCGTTCAACATTTCAAAAACAAGAAAACAAAATGCTTAAAAATAATATATAAAGTTCAATATGAAAGTAGCACTTTACACATTATTTCTGTGAAATGTCTTCATAATTTTTAATTTTTGAATAAAATCGAAAATGGTTGGGCGAAACAAAAAATTATAACGAAATAAAGTGAAAAGTTGAACTTTGCATCCTTATTCATCAAATTTATCAATTACAGATGATGTTTCAATGATTGTTGTTGTCGCAACCTTCTAAAATTCTAAGCCAATCAAACATTGACTGGAAATGTATATGCATTATACATTTTGCAAGTTGCAAGAAGCAAGTTGAGCATAAGGTGAGTACAAGTTGAGCATGAGGTGACTATAAATTGAGTATAAGGTGATTACAGGTTAAGCATACGGTGAGTGCAAGTTGAAGTGTCGTTATCTGCCGTGCAGATATTGGCAGCATCGTAGTGACTTTTATGGAGTGGAAGGGAAATCGAATAGGGCAATAACGGGGAACTTTATCTGCTTAGGTGGACAATAACTGTATGATTCCTTTTGTATTAGAGAGAAAGAGAGAGAGAGAGAGAGAGAAGCTACTGTACGAGGATAAAAACACGGAAAAAGGTTGGCAGAAGAGCGAGGCTGCGAAACTGCCATGAGGGAGATGGAAATAAGGGAGAGATGGACGAAGAGAGAAAAAGAGAGAGAGGGTGGAGTGTTCTCTCGTTACTCCGGGGCTCGTTCGTCGCTATGGTAACGTAACCTCCGTTGGTTGACCTTGAAAAGGGGATGAGAAACGAAGCGCTGCGGGCTGGAACGCGGGAAACGGGGAAAGGGATGTGTGGCACGCCCCGTGGTACTGACGTACCCCCAGGGGAACCACCAATGTATATACACATCTTTCTTTTATTCCAGTCACTCTGTCCCACGAGAATTAAGGACGATGAAATAATTGAAATTATTATCATGAGCTTTACGATCGCGTCGAGTGACGCTCTTGTTGTTCCGGTTGACACTCGTTTCCGGATTGTTTCAACTGTTGCCAGCTTATTTCACAAGGAGTTGAGATCTTTTTTTTTTTAATTTATATACCATATTTCAATCATGATAAATGCATATCTTATTTAACAATTGATACTTTTGATTTCTCCTCATAAAAGAAGATTTGTCGAAAAAGAATAGTCCAAAACATCGAGAAAAGTGGTCTAGAAAAAATATGTGTGCGTTTGTGAGCGTATTTCGAAATTTCAGTCACCTGCAACGCGAGAACCGCTCGGGCGATTGAATTGAAATTTGATACAAAGGAGAGGCAGTAGCTCGTCCTTAAGTTTTGCGATTTCGTATAGAATGTATCCAGAAATTTAGATCTCATAGCTTTTTCGTTTGTTTTTCAAAAAAGAAGATGTCGTCTAGCTGGCGTAAAATTTATAAGATTTGTTAAAGAGCAGTTTACAGCAGTTTGAAAATTTCGCAAAAAATCGTTTCCGTTGATTAACTTCTGTTTATGAAATTATTTTTTGAAAATAGCATATCCAACTCCTTAGTATTTGAGTAATCCACATCCTTATATCTAATCGAGTTAATTGTAGGGGCTCAACAGTTTCTGATCACAGACTTATATTCTAGAGAATATAAGCCTTCTTTATTTTTATTTAGACGCTTCCCTTTTAAGCGTCTTCATATTTCTCTGAATTTGAATCTTAAGCTTTATGGATGTTGACATGCATGCGAAAATTTGACAGTAAAGTTCAAAGGCAAGATTAAAAAGAACAAAAAGTAGCAACATGTAAGTCAGAGAAACTGAGGGATGAAAATTGATAGAATCAACAACCTGTTGGAACGCAGCGTGTAACACATCGAATAAAAGCACGGTTAAGTGGATACGACGTTTCCATCGCCTTCCCTCTTTCGTCTTTTCTTTGTTGCTATAACCGTTTTCAACGTTTACCCAATTTTTCTGTTTTCACGATCAGCAGCAGTGCAAAAAATCCCGCGAGCTGTGTAAAGTTGCAGAGGTTTATTCAATGCGAATTGCGAACTTAAGAGCGTTGTTTCTTCGGCGCGATTAAAGGACTGCTACCCGCGATTGCCTCGAGCCCTTTTATATCCTTGAACCTAAAAGCTCATCAAGTGTTTACCAACCTGAACAGTCAAATAAAAGCAACCGACTTTTCTTTCGTCATCCAACTCAAAGTAATTGAGCGAAGTACTGCTCGATACAAGATTTACACGATATTAACTTCAGTTCGAAAATTTTATAACGGTTCTTTTCATTGGTAAGATATATTTTATTGTTATATGTATATTTTTATTTGGTAAGATCTCTGTAAAAAAATATCACAAAATGATTTTCGATTAATGTGTAACATTTTTGTACAAGTATTAAACATTTTCACCATTTACAGGAGCATCAATTAAAATAAACGTTATTCCATTTCCTATAAAATTTTCAAATTTTATAAAATACATTAGTGATTGTTAATTGACTATTAGCGGTGAATTTTTGATGTGATGAAATTATTGTGACGCATCTCTCGGGTCTGAAATAGTGATCGTTAGATTCTAAGTGCGCAAAATTGAAACCTAATTCAAATCTCACTAATTCGAATCTACAACAATCGGCGAATTTGTGATCTTACAAATTGTTTTCAAATTTTTGTATGAATTTTTTATTTTTGTAACTACCAGACAAATTGATATTTTCAAAGATCAAATGATTATTTTTCTGGGAAATTTAATGCTCTACAAAAAAGGTATCTTAACATTTTTCAGAAAATTCACTCCTTCAAGAGTTATTCGACATTAAAATAATTAAAATCGACATAAAAAAATGTCAAATAACTCTTGAAGGAATGTATTTTCTAAAAAATGTTAAGACACCTTTTTTGCAGAGCATTAAATTTCCCACAAAAATAATCATTTGATCTTTGAAAATATTAATTTGTCTGGTAGTTACAAAAATAAAAAAATCATACAAAAATTTGAAAAAACAAATCAATGTTTGAGGCGCGATTACGAGGAAACGGCTCGTTCTACGTAAATTTACTAAGAGAGCTTTTTTGTAGGAAATTTAATTTCTGTCTAAAATATGAATAGATCAAATTTTTCAGATTCATAATTTACGCGATTTGGGTAATAAATACGGTAGATGTAAAAAAATCAATAGTTGTAATGATACACTCCTTAATATTAATATTAATTAGGGGTCAAACTTTCAGGATAATTTTTATTTGTCATCATGAACAATATTTTCAGAGTACCATTAAAAAAAATTGTTCGTTTTTTTTGGCCTAGTCTAATATATATATATATATATATATATATGAGACCACTTTAACATACATGGACGATTACCGAAGGGGGGCGGAATTTGAACTTCTACATACGAATTATGTCTACCTATCTATGCCCATGAACCTAACACTCTACCGACTACGCTATTACTAACTTGTCAATTTCTCATGTTCAAATTCCCTATAAGCTACGTCAGGGGTAAATTGCTTTTAGTCACCGACCAATTTGCCAACCTCCCGGAGAGGTTCTCACCATTTTTTTTTTTTTTTCCCCAAAGCATCATATGAGGTTTATATATTTTCTATCGCTTATACGACATTATAAGTAGAATTCAGGACTATACGTATCGTTAAAAAAGATGCAGTTTTAGATGCTCGGACGATAACGTAAGTAAATAGTTATACGAGAGTAAAATATACTCTGGCAATGGTATTCATACCAAACTTTTCGTGTTGTATGAATAAACATTGACAGAGTCAGTAATCAGATACTTTATTATTGCCCGAAATCGGCAGATTGTTGAGTATATTCTTCACAGAAAAAACTAATGTCACCATAATGAATAATACTAGTATAACTATGATTTATAGTAGTTCTTACAAGTTTTTATTCTCATGGTATCTGTCTCGATATATAATTCGCCTATATTGTATATTGAGTTTAGCCAAATTTATGATAGTTCTAGACCACAATATCAAACTATCTATTTTGCATCGCATAAACTATTAAGTAGCATAATGAACTTGCGTTCTTCGATGCCACTGTGGTTTTGAGTTACGCATTGTCAAACTTTATGATTGGTATATAACTGCCTGTAGCTTCGCAACTAATGTGTACATGTTTAAGTAACACAACTATGCAACGCATAGTTAGATGGATCAAATTTTGTAATCAGGCTAATCACAATTAATGTTATCGATTACTTATTCGATACATTTTTTGACAAACACTCAACAATGATAATAGAAGCTTCATATATTCTATTTCGTTGTATACAGATTCGAGATGTCTCGATATAACTAATAATTACATTACCGTGTATTCTACACTCCGCAACAATATTTCAGATCATTTTCGTTTTATTTTGTAGGAAATTATGTGTACTTACAGAAAAAAATGATGTCCAATAGCTGCGAGATAATGCGACATTACTATGTCTTAATCAAGTCGACCAACTTTTTTTCTTACAAAACGCAATAGTTTGAAAGGTTACCTGGATTACCAAAAAATTTTTTTTTTTTTTCAAAAAACCACAAATTCTATCTTAGAGTACCAACGAGTATTTACAAAAAAAAACGACCCTCAACGATTTATTTTACCGAGTTATGCCATTATAAAGATATTCCTGTGTTTTAGCCAAATACCGCCAACATCGGCATTACATTTAACAAATTCGTGCCCCAGGAGCTATCCTAAACCCTCATAAACCAAGGAACCACATTGCTATTCGTAACTTTGATTTAAAAAATTTAATCCATGAAAGGTGTAGCTTTATTTAAAATTACACCACTACGTTTTTGTTACATTCAAAACTGCACCTCCACACTTTTGGTAAAATTGTCAACCCTACCGACAAATCAATTTACAAAAAGAAAGTAAAAGTTTAAGGCGGCATACTGGCCAAGAATTAAGGCGAAAGACCATTTAACATTAATTTTATTATACACATTGAGAAAAATGTATGGCGACAGCAACAAAACAAAGTATTGCTGCGTCCATATTTCTTTTAATAACCATGAATTTACTTACATAACCAATGCGTATTGCTCTAGCAGCAATATCGTTTTGCTGGCATTGTATTCGTTACTATATCTATGCGAGAGAGTACTCAGAACCGTATGCTTTAGTTACTGGAGAAATTTTGTTAGTCGGGTGCTATAAGAATCCCAGTATAGCTGTGGGAGCAATACGCGCCGGTGCAGGAATTGGAAGAGCGATGCGCGTATGCTAGAAACGTGGTTGGCGATCGTGACGTTGACTATCCTTCGTAACCTCAACATTTTTTCGATCGCTGGAAGTTAGCCATCGTTCAGTTCCTATATAGCTATACCGTTTCACTTCTGCAAGCGGACGACGTAAAGCGGAAGGGTTTAGCTGTTGGAACTGGGCAGTTACACTGCTGTGCTGACAGACTTGAAAATAGCTCTAGCAGTCAGATATTCGGTCGGCAGAGCCGTAAATTTTTCTCAGTGCAGAGTACATAGCAATTGAAAATTACAGTAACACATTCTTAATCGAAATGCCTCGGCTTACTGAAATCCAATCTGCTCAAATTATTGCCTTGTTAGAAGCGGGACTGAGTCAAAGCGATATATCCAGAAGAATGGGGATTCATCGCTCAATAAGGGTAATAATTTGAGCAGATAGGATTTTGGCGGTAATTGGCTAAAACGTAGGAATATCTTTATAACGGCATAACTCGGTAAAAAAAATCGTTGAGGGTCGATTTTTTTTTTGTAAATACTCGTTGGAAAGTGTACTCTAAGATAGTATTTGTGATTTTTTGAAAAAATAATTTTTGGTAATCCAGGTAAACTTGCAAACTATTGCGTTTTGTAAGAAAAAAAGTTGGTCGACTTGATTAAGACATAGCAATGTGGCATTAACTCGCAGCGATTGGACATCATTTTTTTCTGTAAGTACACATAATTTCCTACAAAATAAAACGAAAATGATCTCAATACGATGAAAATTGACCGAGTTACAAGCATTTGAAAAATATTGTGGTCGCGTGTAACATAAAATAAGCCTTTTTATACTTTTATTAATATGTGAAATAGCTCGATCTACAATATGCGTTTCTTTCAGTGCGGCAAACAGCCGCTCTTTAACAGGCTTGCATTCTTAAAATATTTGAGTCTAGACATTGAAATATTAATATAATATTCGACACGTTATAAATTTTCAAAACATGCAAAATTTGATTTTGTTCGAAAGCCGTACACTGGTATGGCCCCTTAACGCTATTTAGTTGACTATGCATAGAATCATACCCCACAAACAAAATTCATTGATAAGCGGAAAAAAAATCGTTTGTAAAAAGTTATCACATAAAAGTCTGTTCGTGTAGGTAACAGCGCTTTCTTTTATGAAAGGCGAATGATGTTTGGTGCTAAGGCTAGTTGGGAAAGTTATATACGAGGGCGTTTGTACTCTTGTACCGAACTATATAGATACTCCCTTCTTTCGCGTCGTCGTCATCGTTCAAATAAAGCATGTTACCCGCCCCCACACCATTTAATTCCTGGCGATAAAGTTCGAGAACGAAATAAAAGTGCGTTATACGACGTCGTTTACATGGGAAATAGCGAAGCCGGTACGAACGAGGAAACGAACAGCGAAAACCGATCTGGCTATCGGCCAATAGGAAGTTTGCCGATTTCGCGTTAGGCTTTTTTCGTACCACTCTCGCCCCAACAATTCCTATACTTCACTAACCATCACACGTGTTCCACGCTTCAAAGGGCGGGAAGTACAAATCTGACCAATCGTTAAATTCGATATTGGCCCTCTCAACGCTGCTAACAAATGCAGCGAATAAAGACTGAACTACAGCCAAATTGAGCGAAGCTTTCAGGGCTTTCATTCCAATTCTTTTCGTTCACGTGCAATACGTTCATTTTGGTTTTCGAAGTTGTAATTTAAAACTATTTTCGATATTGGAGATTTAAAAAAAAACAATGTTTTTCAATACCCGTAACGAAGTTTGCGATTTCTATTCTTTTTTTTAATTGTGTAATTTGTATTTAATATAACAATCTAAGCAACCAACAGCAGTGGGCGCGCGGTCGATGTATGGCTTTGGCGGTCTCCCAAGGTAAGCGGCTTCTCTCGCGGGCAGTATTTGGATGGGTGACCGCTTAGCTATACACCAACTTGCGCGTTAACTGTTGAGCGGGAGGCAGTTTTTCTGACTTTCTTATGAATTCTCATACAGCAGAAAGTCAGTAAAATATAGCCGCTTGTATCGGCGCAGGTTTTCCGCAGTTTTCCTGTGCCCTCGTGCAAATGCGATACAGTAGTGCATTAGGAAAGACTGGCTGCGGGTAACACTCGGGGGGTACTCAATAAAAATGGAAAGGGATAGGAGAATTCAATAAATGGAAGGGGATGAAGGGGAGTGGGGAAATCGTAAAAACCTGAAGAAGGTATACGAAGGAATACAAATTTTTTAAAATATAATAATCTAAGCTTTTTTTTATATCGTCGAAATCTCTGCCATTTTTTTTGTGAAAGAAGTCTTCACAATTAATCAGTTATCTCGGACATAAAGGTAAAGTGAATTTACAAAATCGAACATTAATCATACAATTTTTAAAGATTTATGAACAGGAAAATCCAAGTGTTTCGTCTAGGTGATACTATTATGCAGTTAATCATTTAAATTAATTATTCGTTTAAATAAATTAATTTAAAAAATAAATAACAAAAATTAAACGGATTAAATTAAATAAAGTAGCCTATAGATCCAGTACAAAACGCAATCAAAAAAACATTTGTATACAACATTTTTCATATTTTCCATATCTTTAAGTATACAAGCACTAGAAAATGAAATTTTTAAGTTCTCACTTAATCAGCGAAAAGTGTGAAAACTTAAATTAAGAATCTTTCAAAAATTGTGAGTGCTCCATTCGCTTTGATGAATAATGAAAAGAAAAAAAATCAAATCGACGATGATCAGGGACAAAGGCTGCTCGAATTTGTATGGAATGCCCCATATGTTAATGAACACTTCTTTTGATATTTTTTGTCTAAATTTCCATTTGTAATGGTACAATAAAAAAATATATTCGCCACACAAATATGTAATTATCCTAATTTTTACACAATAGCAATATTAAAATATTAAATTGACAATATCTTGTCCTGTCCATTTCAATTTGGATTTTTACAATTAAAATACAATAGTTTTCGATATTTGTTAAGTTCAATCGAGACCTTCTCATCAATGAAAATAAATATAGCAAATAAACACTCGCTACATAAAAATCGAGTGAAGCTTTAAATCCTGTCGTTCCAATTCCATCTTAAAATTCAATATGATCATGCCATTTTCAATTTAGCAATACAAAAATATACTCCACGGTCAATTTCGCACACAGCGATTTTATTTACGCGGTAAATATCATTTTTTTCCAATACCCGTGACGAAAATTGAAACTCTTCGTCTTTTTATAAATGACAGTTATTACTCCTGTTATTGAAAAGTATTTTGACGACCAGTTTTATTTGCAATACATTTTTTCATCCATAAAACTAATGTTGCCCATAACGAATTTCATAATTATTTCCTTTTCTTCTATGTTTTAATTTGCGATTGCCTAATTTTTAATATTTCCTGCATTTGTTTTCACAGATGACCAAATTGTTTCATAATAAGCATATTAAAGTCATTGTAAGTAAAACCATGCACTAAAAATTGTTTCTTACATGAACAACAGAAATGAACATTGGGCAGATATTGCAAATTATTTTTTTCAATAAACAATTATTCTCAAAATCTGCAGTGTAAATTTATATTCTCAATTTTTTCAGTTATAAAATATTTTCAATTTCATACGTATCATCTTAATACGTACCTCAGCGATAAAAAAAACACCCTCGAATATTCGGGACGAAATGTAAAAGCGTCTGTTTATTTGGTTGAGATGCAATTATCTAATTCTGTGATTAAAAACATATTTTTGATGATTAGTTTTTCGCACAATAAAATGTTATTACACGTTTGAAAGGTTGTTTTGAATATCCGTCATAAAATTCGTAATCCTATGCTTCTTCCTTCGAAATAAATTCGTGAAGCATAATAATTATTCTGGTACGAAATTTCTACAACAGATTCATGATCTATATTCATTTTTCAATACATTGTAATGGAACAATGAGATCTATCGTGAACGGAACAAGAAAGTCGATGAATCGGGTATACATCATCTTGTTGAGAAAATATATCTGCCAGACGTAGTAGAGCCGCGTCAATATCTTTCATTCCCTCATTCCATCTTTCTTACTCCCTCGGTGTTCGTCGATCGTTCGATCAATCTTTCTTTCTATCTCCATCTCATTCCCTCTCGCGTTCTCCACTCTGTGTATATTTTCTTCTCCGTCTTTATACATGCGGAGGTCAACGTCTACGCTGTAAACAAACTTCAGGTCGAGTGGTTCTATTACAGTTGGGTGTGTGGACGTTTCGTCTGGTTTTACCTCGTCTTAGAGCCTGCCTTATACCTAATCAGCTTACTCAACTTTTCGGCTCGTCGTTCACAATATTCACATATTCATTCAATTTTTTTTTAAATTCAATTAACATTATATATTTTTTTTATTCATTAATGAAACCATATTGTAATTTCTTTTTTGTGAAATCGTGTTCGTAGCACAATTTTTCAAAATGATTTCAAAGGTACAGAATTAAACTACAATTCAATTCAATTAATTTAATTGACTTCATTTTTGATTAATCAATAAAAGAATCCCTTTTTTTGGTCTTTTTTTTTTGTTTTTTTGTTTTTCAAAATCGTATTCTTTGGATACCATTGCAAAAATAAGTTCAAGGGTCCCAAATTGTATTCCAATTATATTCAATTAACTAAATCGGCTTTATTTTTCATTCATTAGGGAAACAGTCTCGTCATTTATTTCTTTGTGTAATCGTATTCGTCGTACAATTTTTCAAAAATAACTTCAAGGGCACCGGGTTGTCGAACACGTCGATTATTTTGCTTCCTCATAAAGGAAGCTTTGGTGTGGTGAATAAAAATATTTGGATGTATGTACCAGGTCTGCAAAATTCAAACCTCAATATCCGGAGAACGGCTTGATCGATTAATCTAATATTTGGCATTCGCTCGTAATAATTAACGTATAGATTGCAAAGTATGTTCAGATTGTATCGGATTTTTCATATTGCTTCCTCAGGAAGCTTTGTGATACTAAAAAAAAGTGTGTTCAGAATGTTCCAAAACGTCGAGAAAACACATTTATAACAAATGTCTGTCCGTATGTGTGTGTATGTACAGATCATTAATCCTTCATAACTCGAAAACCGTTTGAGATATCAAACTGAAAGTTATACCACATGTTGAAGGATTCAATTCCCTTATTTGGTTCAATTTTTAGCAAAATCTATACAGTCGTTTGTTTTTTACAGCATTTTGAATTTCCCCGAATTTGGGGAAAATCGGTACAGCGGTTCAAATTGTATGCGATTTTCTATTTTTTAAAAATTCTCTGTACGCTCTCTAACTGTCACATTTTTTGAGATAATAACCTTAAATTTAGAGTAAACATTGTTTATCATTGGACAAAGTTTGGGATTGAATTTGGTGTCAATCCATCGAGCCGTTCAAATTTTATGACATTTTCAATTTTTCGAAAAAAAATTGTTTTTGCTGCAAAGCCCGTAAATATTGAAATATCCAGTTGAAATTCGGACCAAATATAGGTTTTCGTTTGGCAACACAACGCGACACGACAAAAGTTTTTTTACAAAGGTGATAGATTATATGTATGTAGCGTAAATTCGTTCGATTGGCCAATTGAGCGATCGATTGAGTCGATTCACGAACCGAACTAATGTATCACAAAACAAAGCTTCTTGAGGAAGCCAAAAGTGATAAATGTAATTTGATACAATCCGACTAGGATACACTGCGACAAAAAGAAGACAGGAAGCAATATGCCAACGTAGTTGGAAGCATTTTTGTGTAATGAAACTCAAAATTTAAAAATGTTTGAAAATATCGCTTTTTCTAGCCACCAATTTAAAAATTATGTTTTCGCTTTATTCTTCGAATTGATTCACCAAAAACCGATGTGTCTGTCTATTTCAAACTTAAAACAATATATTTAAGCTTTTAATGCCTTCGATAAAAATGTATTTGCATTAAACTTTTCCAAATCGTTACGAAAAAATGTTTACGTTTCTTAATTTATCGAAAGTGCACAATTTCTTGACTTTCCACATTTTTTTCTTAACAATTATTAATACATGTCATCTTGAGTTTAAAACTGCAAAGAACATGGGAAAATAATGGTGAAATCTGACTGCAAGAAACACAAACTTCAATTTTTCACTTTGAAAAGTGATGGAGACAGAAAAAGTAGCCAACGAGAAATAAAACTCATTTCTTCTTCTCTGCATTCGTAGAGAAATCGAAAAAAAAATTGCGATTTCTAGTGCAGAGAGAAAGAAAAGAAAAATGTACGTTGAATTGGAGTGAAAAATAGAGAATAGAGGATCGGGGGAGGAAACTGGAAATTTGTCGCGGGAGTAGCTAAAAAGTGTCCACAAGGACAAGGCGCAGGCACATATCTACATACCATACATGTAAGCTCGTTTGACAGAAGAACCCTCGCTAACCGCCCGACGAAAGCTTTTGCTTCCTCGTCTATATCTTTACCCTCCAAACCGACTCGAGCCCGCTTCGCGTTTGTCACGGACTCAGAGATCTCCGGAAACAATGCCGTGAAAACTTCTACACGAGAAAACAATTCGTACTGCGGACTTTGGAGTAGCAAATACTTGTTGTGTACACACACACACACAACACGGAACTATATATATATTTTTTTTTCTTCACACACGTACGCAGTATTCATCAATTTTACAATTAATTATGCGTGAATATCTGGCTTGTAAAAATTAAATGTTCAGAATAAAATCTCAAGCTACAAATGTAATAACAGAAAATTAACTAAGCTTTTCCAGCCAGAGACCAACATTTTTTTAAAAAGTTTCTCAACGAAAACATTGTGATGCAAAAATCCCCACTTGATATTACCGTGTACGTACTAATTTTGTATGCAATTTTCGGTTTCTGTCATGCATAAATCGATTACTATCGCTATATATTTATACTAGAATAATCTACAATCATTATGACAATATCATCTTGAAACTATTTTTAGACTTATAATAAATTATAAGAACCATGTCAATTATTTATACGAAATTTTTATTTCGAAACAGAGGATGAGTATAAAAGACGAAGGAGTAGTGAAAGAAGAAGCGAAATCCATCCCTTGGTCGTCCACGTCCTACGTGGTGAACTTTCGCAGAGAGGTACGTGAATTGAATTCGAATATAAGCTATGGGAGTGCTCCATATATGCCCTATACATGTTATTTCTTATAGCCAATGATATACCTTGCTGTACACTCCGAGAGAGGGATGAGTGTTACGTGAGTTTCCATATCACGTTTTCAGAGTAAGAGAGGAACATAGCCACCATGGGACATAAATAAATAGAAGAGTGATGGCGAATAAGACATGGGCCACGGCTCCGAATATTGGAAACGTGTACATTTAACTGACGAATATACAGGATACTACACTTTTTCCCCAACCAACTGGATACTCAGGTTTTTTTAATGCTGTCATCGTTACATCACCAAAGCCCTGATAACTCTCACGTAAGGGTATTGGAAAATAGTCCATTTTAATTAATGGAAAGGTTCAATAAATTGATACTCGAAAAAAACTGTGGAGCATTTTTTACATCGCTCTGTATTTTTATTATTATTATTATATTTTCATTGAGGCTCATGAAGTCATTGATATATATCAAAGATATTCAGATTTAATCAAATTTATGATTAGAGATCTTTCATAGAAAATGAAGGAAATATAAGATGACCATCAAAATTTCTGCATCTTCAGAAAAAAACTTTAGCACGCTGTAGCGCCGTGACATTAGTTGTGAGAGGAAAATGTTTACCACCTTTTTTGTTTATTATATTTATGTTTACAACATAAATGAATATTGATATTTCTGCATTGGAGTTTTTCTACAAAGGGAATCGGAATATGCAAAATCAATTTGCCAGCAGTGAAACATGAACTCGAGGGCAAGTGCAGAATGGAAGAAATATTTGGACCCGTGAACTTGGCTACAAAAAATAATTCAGTCGTGCCAATGTTTTTCTTTTTGTGTTCACTTTAATTAATAGAAGGAAAAACTCTATAGTGCTACTTTGAGGTAGTTATAGAATATTTCTCACGCCTTCTTATGTTTACTCGTGGTTTAGAAATTCATGACCAAAAAATTCGTAATGATAAAGATAGAAATGCAAAACAGGAGACTCCTTAAACTATTGACCTGCAATAAAATGCATACATTTTTTTTAAACCAAGTTATAATAAACATTAAAAAATATTAATGTACAGGTACTGTAAAATTAATGTATATTGCTATAATTGTAATCGTTTGCTTTAATTATACTGCAAAGGTACAATGATTTTATACTCCAATTGCACATTAAATTTAGTTAACGAGTTTTACATTTTTTACAGATGGCTATAAAGTGATAATTTGAATTTCTTAATTCACCGAAAAATGATAAACCACTACGAATGGACATGTTTCTTGAAATATTAATGTGCAATCGATGAAATTTTTCTTCACATGCAGTCAGAAAACCTTGGACATTTAAAATTAAAGAAATAGTTATTTTCCGAGTTACCTTTTTTTATTCACATGAAAGAGAGCATTTTCACATAGAAATTCATGAAGGAGATATTACAAAATTTCCATTATCTACTATTTTGATTCTGTACGACCCCTAACATTACGATAAATTATTTCAGTTAGTGCAAAAGTACCAAAATGTCGCTCGGCCCTTGAAGAATTAATGTATTTATTTGAAACGAATAAAATTATATTTGATTCGAATGAAATTTCATTTAAACCTAAAACAATGTATTTAGTTAAAATAAAATTACATTCTTGTATACAACAACGTTATTGAAAGTGATCCCGTACGTCATTCAAATAAACCTACTGAAAGTTTTGTCTGCGTGATTCTTGTAGTTTAGCTTTGTTTGCGAGTTTAAACCTTTAATATTTTGGATGATTCTCTCTTTTCCAGGCTTATTTTCTCGCTTCTTTTCCACAAGATCTCAATGACGAGACCTTGAGAATTATTACAATACAATTTTTATCTTGATTGACGTGGGCACGCGGCACGTAACACGAGAGCAAAAACCAAGAACCGCAAACTTCTCATGTCGCGAGAGCAACGATAATCATAGTCACAGCAGCCCACAAAAGCGTTAGCTCTTGGAAAAAGAGAGCCGGACGGATCGTATATCACTCGGAAAGTCTGTACGCAGATAAAAGTTTTAGTTTCTTTACGGTTATTGTAGGAAATACCGTGCCACCCGCAACGTAACCCACTGACATACGTTCGGTTATGTTGGGGCTGTCGACTCGAAAATCTTACACCAGAAACACATTGGCTCGACAGTAACCCAGATTCCGAAATATTCAAATTTCGCTTCCTTATAGAGGAAGCTCAATTTCCTGCATTTTCATATGAGATTATGGCCTACGGAAAAAATATGCTAAAAAAGAATAGCATTCATTCATTAAAAATATGTAATCAATATGAGGCGAAATATTTTTAATCACGTACCCAGATTTCTCATATTGAGAAAAAATTCAAATAACTTGGCCAAATGTTTTTTCCAACGGGTTCAAGTTTTCAGCATTTTATAAAGATTTTTCGGATGCATATATCAGCACCCGCTTGATTTTAACGAAAATGAAGTTCAATATAATATATTTGATTTCGTCGGAAACAATAATTAAAGCCCATCAATCGATTAAGCCAATATGAATACATTTCGACATATGAATAGACATATGAGTACATTTCGGACAAACATGTCAATATTTATCAGCATATATACGTATAATTTAGTTTAAATTAATCCGCGCAGCTACATTTGAGTACACAATACATTGAGTAGCATTGAAGAAAATTATATCACATGTTTTTCTGGAAACATAAAATATGCAATAATACTTATATGAAAAATACCAAATGTATATATTTTACAAAAAAAAAAAATATATATATATCAACGGGTATTTTTTTCAATCTTTCGACTTGTCGAAACTCTGCTCTCTCGAATACTCATTATTCGCAGGATTGTTTATTCCAGCATAAATGTTATTTTACGAAAATGGCGATTAAACGGAGCGGTACTGAAATCCACCGCAATACTGCGAATTATTTATCGTAGCGTAGAGTAATTTAATCCAGTATCGACAAACCAGAAGAAAAAAAAACAATAAAAAATACCGACAAAAAAAATCAAAAAGCTGCGTCGCTACATTTTCGATTTTTTTACCACAGCTGCACAACACACAATTAAATAACTTTCACTAATTAAAAATCGACCACAGAAAAAAATTCCTCGTTGCAGCAGGAAAAATCAGAATGCCAATTTTCGTAAGAAACAAGTCCGTTATTCTGGGGAAAAATTGGAGAATATTAACAACAGAAGAGTGCAACAATAGGAAGTATAAAAACATTCCGAATTAACAAAAAAAAAAGTCAACTAGACGGAACGAAAAAATTGTAAATTAGTCGAACACAATAAAAAAGGATCCAGTTCACATATTTACTTCAATGATAAACGATATTCAGTAAACTAAAAATCCAATATTTTTAACAAATAATTCAAGGACTTGTAATCAATTAACGCTTAATTTCAAACGATTTTTTTTTAAAGAATAAAAATGTCGATTTCCGTTTCACTGAATGGTTTGAAAATTTCCCAATAATCTACATTTCTCCACTTCAATTACTTACTGTAATTAAATAAAGGAATGGTAAATGAAATCTTCGCGAATTTTTCGGTTAACCTTGAAAATAGTAACAAAAATAGAGTCCGAAAAATATTCCTTAAGCCCGACGAATTAGCAAAATAAATTTTTTATAAATAGAAAAGACAGAAAAGTTTCGAATTAGACGAGCACAAAAAAAATTGTTTACTTTACGCATTTGCTTCAAAGACAAACCATATTCTGTCATTTGAAAATCCAACATTTCAAACAAACAATACAAAAACTTTTCTTGCAAAATAAAAAAAAAATTCAATTTGATCCTTAAAATAACAAAAAGTTTAATACTTGTGACGACAAACTTTTTGGTTAAAGTTCAAAAATGTTGAGTTACGTGCTACTGTATAGTTAGAAGCTTTCTCAAAATTCTTATACTTCACTATACAACGAATACATTGAACAGTCTACATTCCTTCGCTTGAAGGTTACCGTTATTAAATAACGAAATATTAAATGAAATTTTCGCTGGCAATACCGGACAGTAAAGTCCCATACTTTAGTAAGAGTGAGAGACGAGAGACGTCAGATTTTCTGGCACGCATTACCGCGACGCCTCTGCCAGAGGGCGATGCACAGCATCCTTCTGTCACCTTCCAAGCGTCGTTGTCACTCTCTCATTTCAAAACAACGGAATTTTCACATTAAATCACGTCCTCCGTTACCCCCCCCCCCCCTCAAAATAAATAAATAAATATTTTTAAAAATGTGCTTACCATTTCTGCGCCATCACAGTGCCTCGCGTCGCGTATTTCTCTCCTGTGATAACGGAGCGGAAGATCTCCTCTCCGGTGTTGTGAATTACCACCCTCGAGGGGTGAGACCAACCCTCACGAAAGAAAAAAGAAAACTTTTCCTACACCGATGCTTTATTCAACTTTGCAATTAAAAAAAAATATATAGATTTATATATATATTATTTTTACAAGACACACGGATATATGAATCTGCCCGACGGTTGAGCGGTAAACGCGACGGAACCCACGACGTTGCTCGACCACGAAGCGCACACGCGTGAGGCGCGGAACCGACTGGCACGACTCTCGCCACGAACGTCCCATCCCCTGCACAGCGCCACCTGCTATTCCCTCGATATCTCCGCACTCGCACCATTGTCGCGAGAGAGATGAGACTCCCTATCAATCCCTTCTTCTTGCTCTCTCTCTCTCTCTCTCTCTCTCTCTGTGCCGTGGCTATGTGTATAGGTGTATATACTATATGTATATGGGGTATTTCATACCCACCCGAGGGTCTGACTCTCGACCTCTCGGATTCCTTCTCCGATTTTTTAGGTTATTGTTCCGTCTCTAAAACGCATCCACAATTTTTATTAATTGTTTTTTAACAATATATATTACATTATACACCATCCGGATCACCTTCTACCATGATCATTTATGTTTGAATATTTTTTTCAATAAATGAAGCATAGATTTTTTTCCAAATTTTCACTGCATTTTTTCATGCACTTGCGAATTAAACATTTTTTTTTTTTCAACAACTGCTTTTTCACAATTTCTAATGCGCGCATCTTATATAGAATGGAAGTCACATCGTAAGTGAAAAAGTAGGTAAGAGTTCTTCACCTCTGAGTGTATTTTTATTACTGTGTGTACTTATATTATGTAGAAAAATTCGTAAAAAATCAAATCTAGGTCAGGACACTTTGGATTTAAGCTTAAAATATTGATATCTGATACAGAATTCATGAGAATGTTGTCAGATTTTTTTTATTCGACCCTCAATATATTCGTTATATGTCTGCAATTGAAAGTAGAACTTTCCAAATTGCTTCTTCATTGTTTTTGGCTTTTTCCTCATAGCGAAAGCTTTGTAGATAACCAAAAATAATGGGCAAGCAATTTGCAAAGTTCTACTTTGTAGCTTTTTTATTATAAAATTTTAAATTTCGAAAAACCTGACACACATAACAAATTATGAATAAACTGTCTACCTATCATTACTGAATGGCACTAATTTCATGTACAAAATTTCATCTTGCTATTTTGTTTTGCGAATATTAATGCAATACGTCATTTTTTCTAAAAGTTGAAATTCTGAAATTTTAAACGTATTGCAGATTATGACGAAACCATGTACTAATTATCGCAAAATAATACTGATTTCATATATATAAAAGGATGCAAAGTAGAACCTTGCACATTGCTTCCTCATTTAATTTTGCTCTTTACATAGCAACCTCTACGAGGAAGCATTGTAACTGATTTTGGCTTCCTCATACAGGAAGCTTTGTGAAGAGCAAAATTAAATGAGGAAACAATGTGCAAGGTTCTACTTTGCATCCTTGTTTTGAGTAAATGAATAAATCACCGGCACATCTCATTTTTATTAGGCACAAACTTTTGTTTTACTTTATTAACTTTTGCGGAGGTTATAGCGAAAATCGCTATTTTTTCAAAAATTCAAAATGGTGTAATATTTGAACGACTTTACCGATCACCACCAAATTTGGTACACAGTAGGACTGTATGTTATTTTTCGTTTATAGAACATTTCAGTTAATTTGCTGATATTCAACGCGATTTATAGCAAAATTTTGATTTTGTACAAAAATTCAAAATTCTATAAAATGCGAACTGCTTTACCGATTTTGTCGAAATTCAATACCAAGCAGCATTTAATGTCTCTCTAGTTATAAAGAACTATTTAGCCATATCGGCGAACTTTTACGAAAGTTAGAGAGTACACGACATTTTTCAAAAAAAAATAAAACTTCTATAAAACCAGTATACATTGATATATTTTCTCAAAAATTACAGCAATTGAAGAGAAATTAATACTCTACTTGCGTGCCAAATTTGAGCTCGATCGATGGTGCCATTCGCGAGTTATCAACGATTGAATTTTTGGTCCTTGAAACACACACACACATACGGACACATTTTTAAACCACTTTTCTCGACGTTTTAGGTGATTCTAAGCATACTGACATGAAAATCTCGAAAAAAAAATTTTTCATGAAAACAAAGCTTCCTCTGTGAGGAAGCAATAGCGTTAATTATCTCGTGTGTTACTAAAGTTAGGAAAACAACGAAATTTTTTCGTAAATTTAATAGTTCTCTAAAATCCAAACCGTTTTTCCAATTTCGGTCAAATTCAATCAATACCAAACAATACTGTGAAAACACCGGCACTCATAAAGAATTACTTGGCAAAATATCGCCACTTTTGCGAAAACTAGATGGCGCGCGTAGTTTTTTGAAGAAATTCAAAAAGCTATAAAACAAAAATTTCTCCATACATTTCATTAACAAATTACACCAGCTAAAGACGGATTGTTGCTCGATTGGTGTGACAAATTTAGCTCAATCGGTTGAACGGTTCTTGAGTTATAGGTGGTTGAAATTTTGAAGCTCCGCACATAAGATCACATATACACACATTCATCCTGAGTGTCCTGAAATGAGAGAAAGCGAAGGACTAATAAAAATTGTGGTTACTGCCTAAAGTTGGAATAAGAATATAAAAAATCGAGGATGCGAAGTACGAGAGCTCGTTCATCAAACCCGGGTTAAGTTGGTATGAACTGCTCCATATATAGAAGCGTTGAAGGTACATCGAAGTGTATGGTGTGGCAAGGGCACTAGAGCAAGCGTTGTACGCTCAGCCGCGTCTGACCATCGGCCCTGGACGTATCACTGGCTCTCACCACTCCAACTCGATTTCTTTATTAACACGTGTCAAAGAGTTCACTGAAAAATATTGAAGGACAACCGGGCGGAGTCTATAAAATCGTTTATTAAAAGATGTAGGGATGTGGTCAGGTGGTTTACCATTTTTTTAAAACAGTCGCGTTATCTAACCTTCCATGCCACCGGACAAACGAATGATTTTTACAATATATTTTATAAATAAAATCATGTTTATTCATGTTATTTCTAGAAAATGAATGAATACAACAATAACATTACTTATACAAATACCAAGTGCAGACGCGGTAAGACTTCGACAACGCGTTCTGTTGATACTATAGCATTCATCGGGAAGGTTTACATTTTTTATTTCTTAGACAAGCTACTATTTTCATTCAAACGTTAATTGGACCAATTGCAAGTAACTTAAATGTAACTGGTGATAATGTATGCATTGTGTATGACAGGGAGAATAATTGGTATTCGAAGGTGAAAAAAGGTTGCAATGGACATAGAAATTTCAAATATAGTTTATTTTTTAAACAAATTATTCTCACATACATCAAACGAAACAATTTCCTCGCATGTAAATTTACATTAGGAGTAAAAGACGATGTTACTTATATTATCTAAAATATTAAAATTAAATGAACACTCTACACGTGTATTTGCAATCACCCTCAAAATTTCTGCATCTTCAAAAAAAACTTTAGCACGCTGTAGCGCCGTGACATTAGTTCTGAGAGGAAAATGTTTACCACCTTTTTGTTCCTCTTTAAATTCCCCGATGCAGCGTGCCAAAGTTTTCAACTCGCAGTAATCGTCTTAATTTCAAATAATTTTTTTTTTTCAAAAATATCCGCCATCGGAGAATTTAAAGAGGAACAAAAAGGTGGTAAACATTTTCCTCTCAGAACTAATGTCACGGCGCTACAGCGTGCTAAAGTTTTTTTTTGAAGATGCAGAAATTTTGAGGGTCATTATTTGCACGTGATAAATCAAAAATAATTATTAAAAAAAATTAAAAAGGGAATCCTTTTTCATTGTCTCTTCGTTGAGTTTGAATTTTATTTACCTTCACTAGACGCAGTCTCGGTGTCACCTTTTCCGAGACTCTCGTTCAACGTCGAACCGGTGAGACGGCGATAATCTCGATTTTTGTTGTGATACTTATCCACAAGCTTGCTGTAATAAATTTACTGGATTTCAAAAAGCGTTCTTTTACCGGTGCGAATAATAGGTTTTAAAGAGTTCAGTGGGAAAAACATTGACGATTTCCTTTGATAGAAATTCGAAATCTTCGTGCACCAGACGCTTGCAACATGAAAAAGGATAATTAATGATTTTGTGCACAGCGAATGTATATGAATTTATATTATGGTAAACGTACCCATGCAGTTCATCCAAAGCCTCTGACACAACAGTATCTACCAAGATGGCACGCGATTTTCGTGTTGTTTTTCTATATGCGTCGAGAACGAAACACCCAAGTATCGATTTCTGCAAAAGTTTTTTTACCCCACATCTTTGAACTCTGCGAAACACATCCGCTCCGTTGAAAGAGTTTTGTCTAGTCAATATCTCATTGTCGCTCTGGTTCAAGTTGTTCTCCGACTTGTCGCTGCAGCTGATAGTGTCCGTATCGCTGGTAGAGTCGTTCGTTTGTGGCTACGAAAATTTACGATGAAATTGAAACTTTGTTCAAAAGTATGGATATTTTAGATTTGTCTTTAATAGACTAGAGGTCAAAGCACCATAAGCTGAGATTTTCAGAAAAAAAAAAATTACTTACATGATTGATGCTTTGAGGAGACTTAGAATTCGATTTTGCCACGAGTTTCCTCCTGTGTTTTAAGAAAGTTGCACGGTAGCCGACATCTGAAATTACTTCCGTGAGTACTTACCTTTGCGCACCTTCGCGCTCGGAATACCTTAACTGTCGACCCGCGTCCTTACGGGTGCTCTACCACTGAGTGACTAGCGGCGGCGTCCTCCCCACTCCGTAAACAAACAACAGTCTACTGCGCGGAAGACGAGGAACCGTCTACCGCACAGGAAGCGAGCGCTGCAACACCATTCGGCCGCTCTTTTTTCCCTTGTAACGCACTTTGCTTACGCGGCTTTTCGATAATCTTCCGAAGACGTGAAAAAGAAGACAAGAAGACACAATATATGTAACGGTCACGCTCTCATGCATATATTTGAGCGAAACCGCGTAGCGTAATTACAAAGTAACACTGTTGTCGTTGTACTACAACGCGAGCTTCAATGTTGAAATTTTTTAATTCAACTGGTTTCATTATTTTATGAATCAAGATGACTGTCAAACTAACACAAAATCGATGATTCGACGGAATAAATGAGACCATTTATCGAAATAAATATGTAATTCCCACAAAAGTTTTGTTCAATCAACCGTTTCTACTATTTTACCAATGAATACATTGCATAGTTTATTTATTTGATCATTTTGTTCTTTGACCCATTTTGACTGCGTTGATGGAACAAAACATTTAGTTGTTATTAAAAATCTCACCTGTTGCTTCAAGGCTCATGGTTTCAGTTGTTTCAATAGGCATTTCGTGAGCTCAACAAATTAATTTAGTTGCGGCAATTTATGACATTTCCATTTAACTGCATGTTGTCAAATGTTTGAGTTAGTTCATCGGACTGTCTACTACAAAACATATTTTCGTTATTTTGACTCCATTTGTGTTGAGTCAACCAACTACAAGTCAACTAAATTTATATATTTGATTTGACTACTTTCTTTTCTCAGTGTATAGTACTGACTTCCTCCGCTTAAAAAACGTATGACTATAAAAATGTCTCTAGAGCATAAAGATTCTGGTCAAAAGGGGTCACTGAAATTATAATCAGATGCGCTGTATTGTACATATCTGAAACTAGAGACCCCTTTAATCATCTTCCTTCTTCATAAAATATGCCATGAAACATAATTTGCAATGCATGAAAATTGGATAAGCTCAGATTTCTATCTCTTGATCTTTTTCAGCAACTTCTATATTTTTAGTCATAGTTAGCCCTATTCTTTTTAACTACATGGAAAATGGAAAATAATAAAAGTTTATTAGACCGTAGGGATAATATTACGGAGGCTTGCTATGGTTAAACAAAAGTAGTGACTATATGCATTTCAAATTACGCACGTTCTATGTTCGTGAAATTTGAACCTTTTCAAAGTTGCAACAGTTTCATATTTTCCAGAGTTGCCAATGAAATATATGAGAAATATTTTTTATATTTCGCACCATAATGAAAGAAATTTTCACTTTTCGGAGAGAAGAGTCTACTAGCAGCTATGAGGAATTCCGGTCATAATTCCTACAATTATAGTAGCCAGATAACACATGTGGTTCATTGTCGTGTTTATGCACATAGTAGCATTTAAAAAATGTATAGTAATCGTTCCTATGAGGGTGTTGTACTATACCTGTTATTCACATATTAATGTTACCAGCTGAGATTTTACTTCTACGTATACGTATGAAAGTATTTCCTTTTTATATAGGAATAATTAATGATTTTTTGGTACTATTTCTAATGTGATACTGTAAATAGTTCCAGAAGAATTTTTACGCATTCACTTAAATGAAAAATTTTCAATGCTTCGTCAGTTACACTGAGAAAAAAAATTATTTGGGCCAACCAAGATATTGGTTGACACAACCAACCACATTTCCTAATTCACCAATAACTCAGCTTATTTATGACAACCAAACAGTAATGGTTGCACGAACTAAGCCTTATTAGTAGGAGCCCTATCAGTTGTGGCAACTATGTATGATTGCCACCTCACCTATTTGAATGGTTGATACAACTATTCGAATGGTTAAGGGCTTTAATACCCGCTCACTTGCATAATGCATTTTGGAGGTTATGTAGAAAAAACACGCATAAGTGTCGATTCTCCGATTTATCAAATTTGATGTAAAACATAGTACTGTTGATACAAGAATAAAAAGTAAAACGATTTCTTGAGTGGGTTTTATATTTGTTTAGTCAACTGTGTGAATATATTTTTCATATTTAACTTGTCGTAGAGTTCCAGTTCAACCACTACGCAGCAAGCAGTTTTTGCAAACTGTTACGTCCGAATAACATAAAATGAATTGTTGCCCTGTATTAAACCTTAGCTAAAACTAATTGGTTTGGGATTTGGGCTGAACGATTTGATTAAGGGAATTTCTAATTTAGTATAAAATGTGTGTCTCGGATCGGTTGTCGGAATGTATTTTGTTTTGAGGAAATTGATTTTATAGTCGATTTTTATAAGTTTCTAAATTATGTAAGGGGTGGAGCTGATTTTGAGAGAGTCCATATACTCATTTGTTAAATACCCATGTGAGTGGTTTCTGGAATAACCGTTCAACTCGGCATTTAGCTTTCGAAGATAGTTTTTCCTTCCACTAGAACGAGATTTACCCATTAACAATATTCAAGGAAACAAGATCGTCAGATTTTGTGTGTGTAGTTGCTAGTTAAGAGAATAGACTTAACGAGAACTCGCGGCGTTCCGCGCAGAACTCAGTTTTAGGCGGGAGAGGGAGAACTCGCGGTGGTCCGCGCAGAACTCGGTCTTAGGTGTGAGAGTGAGAGAGAGGTCGCGGTGGTCCGCGCAGCCCCTATGTGTTGTGTGGTATGTGGGACTTAGAGAAATCGCGGTGGGCCGCGCAAGACTCTAAGTTTGAGGGTTTTGAAGGGACTTAGAGAAATCGCGGTGGTCCTCGCTAGACTCAAGTCAATTCAGAAAGAACGAATTCTTTCGAGTTAGCTTACCACTGGTTTGTTCACTTTGACTACTTGTTTTATTCTGATGGTTAATGATCCGAGTTGGTTTTACAAATTGAGACTGAGTAAAAATACAAAAATTCCGTCCTTATATACTATGACAATCGGCTTCCAGAGTTACGCAATGTAAAGAGAAGGTAGTTCTCTGCAGCTCTAATTGGCCGGAAAAACTACCACTATACAAATTAGTTTTCTTCGTCTTAAATCTATAGAGTATAATTTTCGGAGGTTCGAAGAGGGCCAATTTCACGCCCCATTGGTTGACTTTTAGCCGTCTTCCACTTCCCTGTTGGTTTTCTGGGGGTTTCCTTTGGGTAGGAGCTAGTGGAGGGCCTTATACCCCTCTTTCGCAACTAGCGCCGTCTACCCCTCCTACTATAGTAAAATTATTGTCCCTTTTACCGACTACCGACTGCAGGACCTTTTTTTGGGACATGCAGTGGTGCACGGAGGGTTGCATCTTTCTAGGATGTGCTTTGAATATGGGGACGTAACAAAGCATCTAATTTTCTTCGAAGGAAGATTCTGCCTGGTCCTAAAATGAAAATTCCTATTACAAGTAAAATGCTCCACTAATCACAGTTTCAGATTAAAGCGGTGAACAAATTTTAGCATTTGATGTTCATTCGACAGTACTTGTCGAAGAGTGCATTTTAGGACCGACAGATAAAATTCAACATCGAACACTAAAAAAACAGAGATTTACTGTAACAAGTTTTGGAAGCAGTTACTACACTTAATTGCAAATGCCATTATTAATATTTTGGACATCATTATTAATTGCAGTGGTATAAAAAAGTAAGGTTATACCGCTTATATCTCATATTGTGCTGCCGAAGATTCGAATAGTAGCCACAATCATTGGATAGTTGAGGCTATTATTCGAAGTGCTTGGGTCAATGAATATATGAATTGTTCCAACTTATTCGAAAAAACTCCGGCACAAATACTCGAGAATGTAGTTGGCCCAACTATTTTTTTTTCTCAGTGTACTGTGAAAAAAATGTAGTCGTAAAATATTTAAACTATTTTCATCATAAAAATTCATTTCATTTTAGTGATTGCTGCGGTGAGACTGCGACACTCTAGCCGAAGTAGGTCGATATGTAACAAAGTTATAAGTAAACTTATAAAAACGCGACCAAAAAAATTATTTCTGGGAAACATTACCACCAAGTCTTTTATGTTGTTTCATAAATAACAATTTTATGAGAAAAACCGTGTTCATCCGCCATCTCGCGGCAACAAAATACACTAATTTCGGTATTCGACATATATTGTCATACTACGTATATTGTTTTACATCTAGTGTGGCATGTCTCGATACGTACGTGGAACTGCGTCATTTGGTGTATATTTCTAAGCGACGTACATAGCATAGCATGCACTATATCTCATACAACATAGTAGTTTCCACAATGTATATAGTGGCGACGCACATATATGAAACGAACACAACAAGCAGAATCTGTGTAACTAGCATCAAGGTTGTAAATCCCCATTAATTCATGAGATATAGTTCACCGTACAATTCTTTTTGTAATCATGATTTCGTAATAATTATATTTAGTGATTATAATACGATGCGTTGACTTTTGAATAGCTGCAACAATTATTATATTTTATAAAAATTCGCGGTAATCCAATTTGAAAGAATGGGAAAAAATAATTGCTGCATTAAGAAAGTAATGCCAACGAAAGTAAACTAATTTGCCAATGAGCAAGTTTACTGACGGCTCGAAGAAATAAATATTTTTGTGGAAAAACTAAATGACTTTATTAGTGACTAAACCTCTGCCTTATACAGAAAAGGATGTAGCAAAAGTTATCGAGTCTTATGGTAAAAATTTATAGGTAACGTGGCACACCGGCGCCACCACCGGCGATATCCAAAATACCCTCCCATTATGGTAATTTTTTTTCCTTGTAAAAGACGCTTCGTTTTCATGAACATTTGAAATATTAAAGGCCAATCAACTGTGAAATATGCCGAAATGTAATTATATTTTCATTCCAATAAAATAATATAGATAGCAATACTTACGCTCATGGATATATTCGTCTCACGAAACACCGGCAGCTGTCAAACATCAAAACCATAGCACAACGAAAATTATCCTGCTTACGTATACGGAAGACGGAAGCGCCCCGATATTGCTGCGATTTATGGTAAAAATGACTAATTACCGGCAGAAATGTATTTCTTCCTAGTCAGTCAAGTTCTACCGTCGTAACGTGGAGATTACCTGGCCAGGTGTTCGTACCAAAATTAACTATTAATATTATATCGCCATACATCAAATAAGATAAGTATACATGAACTTTATTAAGGTGGCTTTGAAATTTAAAAGATAAGCCAAATGTGATTTGATTTATTCTAATACTATTAATGATTATATGTGATCTATTAAATTTAAATGCTACCGGCATATGACAGGAATATTGAAATCTATTCGACTATATTATTTTTTGTAATTCGTGCACATAAAGTCGGCGGCTTCCCAACCTCCGCGCGATAATGGCCGCTTTATCGTACTAGTATCACAATATACTATTTCTCGACGTTTTAGGTGATTCTAAGCATGCTGACATGCAAATCTCGAAAAAAAAATGTCATGAAAACAAAGCTTCCTCTATGAGGAAGCAAAAAAGGAAAAATCCTTTGAAAATTACTTACGAACCATATATTCCGAAATATGAACAAATTTATTTAAGAAAAATGTTTTTTATCGTTTTCTAGGTCTGTTTACCATATGAATGTGCCATGTAAATATTTCTTATATTGTATAGTATAAAATGCGCTAGATATGTAATGATAACATTCCTTATATATTCTAAGTTCACAGATTTAGTTATGTTTGTCGCCGCTAGATGGCTATTTCATATACCGCTTCTCGTAAACGAAAGTACCTATACGGAAGAGCATATAAATCAGGAAGTTCAGTAGCGATTTGTCGTAGGGCATTACACTAACATCATTGCACGTTTCGTCGACGTGTTCGCGTCGTTACTGAATAATAACGACCTAACGATTTTCAGTTCAACCTACGGTTAAACAAAATTCTTCAACAGCAAACATATGCGAAAATCGATGTCTTGTTTTTCATCTCAATCCAGCATGAGAAACACCATAAATTCAACCTCTATTGCACGCATAAATTCCCAACATCGTCCTCATCTATATTGTTATTTACGAATCTCAAAAAACCCTACATACAATCAATTCCGAGGCAGTATAGGAAATGAATACTAATCGATACTAATAAATCCCATATACATGGAGATTGCTTGAATGTTTCGATCTTTCAAACAAATATCAAACACAACGGTTACTAAACTGTTAAGGAATAAATCATTGCTAGGATAGGGCGAATTTGAAACGATTATTATGCGTATCATAACCTAGGTATTGTTGTTGTGATCTAATCCACATAAAATATCAGGTTAAAATGCCAGAACGCCTGCCGACTTCTTTTTGCTGTCGCAATTTTGAGCAGTTTGGTATTGACGCTTTACTCTTATATTTGAGTAGGTTTGATTGGGTATCGTACTATAATACAATACTCATCGATCATAAAGTGCAAATGCTCAACAATGCCATCTTATCGGTGTTTGATAAGTATGCACCGGTACAGCAGGTGACGATCAGGCGGCGACCTGCCCCCTGGCTTACACCGGAACTTAAACGAGCGTATGAGACGCCGGGATCGGTTGCTGCAAGCGTTTGTTAAGGCAAAACACCGGCATATCCGCGTCAAGATATACGAAAAGTTTACGGCTGCTCGGAATGAAGTAGCGCGTGATCTCGATACAACGGTGAACAATTATTATAGAGCGTTTTTTGCATCTACCAGAGACTCAGCTCAAGTGTGGAATCTAGTACGTAGCCTGGGACATCTGCCCAAGAAAAAATCAGGAACTGAGCTTGCGGTTGAAGTGGAAGAGTTGAACACACACTTCCTCTCGGCGGGCTCTCAGGTGATGGATACGGAAGCTGAGTTGGAAAGAAATGCGAAATTTGATGAGTCGGCGTTTTATTTCGCGCACATTACACCGGAGAAGCTTTGCAAAATCGTTTCGCGTGTAACAACTAATGCAATGGGGACTGATGCCTTATCTATGAAAATAATAAAGATCGCGTGGCCTGTAATTGCAGACCCAGTGCTGCATCTGTTGAATCACTCGCTCAGGTATGCTGAATTCCCGGTGGAGTGGAAAAGGGTTCTCGTATGCCCTGTACCTAAAGTGAAGGTCCATACGTGCACTACTGCCTTTAGACCTATCTCATTAATATACAATTTTGCAAAAATACTTGAACGTGCGGTGGCAGATCAGGTGGGGCACCACCTTGATCAATATGACCTCAGAGATTCTTTGCAGTCAGCGTTTAGGCAGCATCATAGCATGCAGACCACTTTATTGCGATTAATCGATGATGCGAGGCTGGCTATTGACAAACACATGGTAACCGTACTACTGCTATTCGACTTTTCAAAAGCTTTTGACTGCGTCCCGCATCAACATCTACTGCGAGAGCTAATAGGTCTTAATTTTTCCCCGAGCACGGTGGACTGGTTCAAATCGTACCTTGATGGTCGGAGTCAGGCTGTTTACGACAGAACAGGGATGACATCCACTTAGGGGAATTTGAGTTCGGGGGTTCCACAGGGCTCGGTCCTAGGTCCCCTGCTTTTCTCAATATTTGTGAGCCGATTTGCGGACGTTGTGACATGCTGCGAGTACAGTTTTTATGCAGATGACCTGCAAATCTACCTGCACTGTCGCCCAGCTGATATCGTTGCCGCGATTGAGAGTATAAATCGAGACATTACGGCGGTATGCAGGTGGGCGTCAGGATGCGGTTTGAGGCTTAATTCTGCAAAAACAAGGGCGATAATTTTAGGAACGCCGCGAAGTTTAAATCAACTTAACCTAGCAAACTCGCAAATCAGGGTAGACTCTCTTGTTGTCCCGTTGTCAACCTCTGTAACGTGTCTTGGGGTATGCCTTGAACGCACTCTATTCTGGCGAGAGCATGTGCACAAAATTGTAAGGAAGGTGAGTGGAATCGGCTACCAGCTGAGACAGTGCAGGGGCCGTCTACCACAAGATGTGCGAAGAAATTTGGTCCTCTCCTTGGTCATGCCGCATTTTGATTTTTGCTGTCTGCTTCTTACGGACCTAACTGCGGAGCTAGAGCAAACCCTACAACGAGCCCTCAATGTGGGTGTACGCTTTGTTGTCGGTGTCAGGCGTTTGAAGCACATTACGCCTTTCTATCGGCGGCTCGGATGGCTGAAACTTGATGCACGGAGAAAATTTCTCCCAGCCGTATTTACACATACGTTACTTGCAAGTGAACAGCCGAAATACTTATTGAAGCGTCTAGTGAAGTCGGACGTGAATACTGGACATGAATGTCTATTACGTAGGCCACTGAGGAGCCTAGATTTTGTTATCCCGACGTGCAGAACGGAAAAGTACAAAAAATCATTTGCGGTTCAATATAGCTATCTCTGGAATGGCCTTGACTATGAGATGAGAGCGTGCGAGCTGAGAGGAAAATTCAGGCAAGCGATATGGTGCAAATTGATGCACAATATGGATATGCTCTAATTGATTAAGTGTGATTATATGTGTGAGTGAGCTTGCGTGTGTAAGAGTTGCGTAATTGGATAATCTGCGCAAGACAAGTATGTTGTATGCATTAGCTATAAGTTAGTTGTAAATTTTTGGCCATATATGCTATGCGTACATTGTAAGGCCCAAATGTATACTTTTTGCACGGTGCTCTTAGGGGGCTCTGCCCCAGAGCACGAAATAAACTACATCTATCTATCTATCTATAAACAGACCTACGTATCGCCTCAGTACTACATTTTCTAAGAGGGACACCAATATTCTCAGCTCCTTTCCTCTTTGAGCAGCAAGACTTTTTCTAATAAATTTAATTATGCCGCTAATTCGAGAACCTATTTCAAGTCACCAGACCCTACGAAAAGCTCTAATTTTCAACAAAATTATAGCATCTCAAATGACGTGTATGAGCTTATCATACTTCTCTTTATGACAAAAAATCTAGCTCTTGAGACTAGCGTTTTCGGAAGGACAATATTCTTCCAGTCACTGTGAAATAGGTTTTAAGTCACTAGAGGCTGCGGAAGACCTTTTGAGGAAAACAAAACATTGTCCTGAACTACTTATGTCACGACTGTTAAACAATATTCGAATGGAATATTAGATTATGACTTGTAACGAGGTGTTTTTTCTGCACACCCCGTTACTGCTGCTATCGAAAGTCGTAGGTTAAGATCTAACACACCGTCCGCTGTCGAGCTCTCTCCAGGGCAACGAATTAGAATTAAGTTAGTTTAAGAACCAATTTTGTGTCGTATTTGTGTGCTTGTGTGTTAGATATAAGAGAAATTTTGTAAGGTCCGACCTCACTGGTTTCTCAACGTCTCGACCATCGTTGGAATGAGCCTGAGGGGTCTGCGTCTTCGTTCGCTGGCGACCTGCTGTCCTGTGTTCCCAAGGACAGCATTAGCTCCGCAGGACGTGAGGAACCTGCGGGGTGGTATTACTCCTCACCTTCACGAGGAGTGGACGCCGAGTGGAGGTTAGATTGTTCGGCGAGATCGTCCACCTCGTCAACAAATCCACAAATTTGAGGCAGAGGGCAGCGGACGGCTGGAAGCTTACCACCGTCGCTCCCGCTCTGCCCGCTTAAAGCTACGGACCTCCACCATTTAACCGCCAACTTGAGGAAAGATGAGGTACCCGATGCTTGGTGGGAAATATCCTAAATGCCCCGGAGCAGCCTCTGGATTCTCTCTAGGTCCAAGGACGCTATGATGCCCCCGTACCAGATCCATCCCGCGGCGCTCACGAGCCGTGAGGCGGCACCTCCACCATCTGAGATGCCCACGGGATCTGCGGAAGAGCAGCGTTGGCCGGTACACGGTTTTCACCGCACCGCAGGCTGAGGCGGGGCCTCTTAAGGTTGTCGGAAGATTCGTAAATTCCCGATGAGCGAAAAGCCTCATGAAGGAGGAAGGATCACACGAAAATTCTTCTAGTGATCCGTTATCAGTTGCATATAAGGAGCTGAGAAAATTTATTCCGCTGTCGGGTGTGGAGAACTCCACAACATTTTGTTTAGTTAGAGTCAGCGTAACGAAGAGCAGAAATGAGCGACGACTTTTGATGAGTAAGGGAGACGATCGGCACGCATCGTTAAATTTCGGCAATCGAGGGCCGAAAGTGGGGATTAGTTGTCCGAGGTGTCGCAAGACAAAGGACCATCGAGCTCTCTCTTCGCGATTACCTGTGATCGACAACGGACGTGTCGTGGTGCTTTCCGAAATTCAGAGGATCGGGGTCAGCTACCAGACTTCCTGGAGAGGATTGGGAAGAGTATCGAGGATCAGAACCAGTGAGGGCCGTGAGTACCCGTATCCCGGGATTTATTCTGTCATTTGCGGAACTGTGATTGGAAAAGTACAATTTATAGGATTTAATAAAATTTACGTTATTACCGAGTGAGATACTCGCGTAGTTTAAGGCCCTGGAAGAGAGGCAGGAGTCGCGAACGTGCTACTTGTCTCGTTTTGTCTGGTGTGTTTTCTAGAATTTGTGTTGAATATTTAAGTTGAGAGTGTGATGTAAACTGAGTGAGTTAGTGAGTTATTGAGTTTTGAGTCAGATTTATTGATGAGAATTACGTTAGAGATTTCCCGAGGTTGCCGTGCTGTCGTACCGGACTCAGTCTCCTTGGAGCATACCGGTGTTTTAGTATTGCCATCCTAAGCCGGATTTCGGGAAACTAAAGTTCCGAAAAGAAGTGAGTTTTCGTAAGAACTATCGTAAGTTGAGAGTTGAGCGGCGAGACAAGTATTAGTCGGATCGTTATTCGCGCTGTTGCATTAGGAGATTATTCCTACGAGAACTACGCGACTGTGATATGAAGTCCCAGCCGATTCTTTAGAGAAGAGAGCGATCGTGAGTCTTGCCGTAGGATTAGTTAGTGTTTGTCCGTTCTATTTACTTATTTATTTTCCGATAAAGAGTCGAGCCGATCTGTGCGCTGTCGACCTTAGTAGCGACGATTACGAAAAATTATTCTCGAAAAATTCTCTAGTTGTGTTTTAGTCGATTTCATTAATAATAATTATCCTGCGATTCATTTACGTTGTCGAGAAGTAAGTGGAATCTCTCAAGAGTGTGAGAGCCCGAATTAAATTGTCGGTTTATCGCTGTCATTGTTGCCGGAATAGCGTTCCTTATTGCTTGCGACGTATTATTATTTTGGTGCTACGAGAATTCGAAACTTTCACCTGTCAATATTATAATTCTGTTTTTTTTTCCCGTTTCAAAATTCATCTTATTATTCACCATGTCCAATAGTAAATAAAACTTTTGATTTGTTATTTGAGTGATTGTGTTCTGACCATTATTGTGTGCGTGTCGGCGCCGCCCCTCTACCGTAAGATCCTGAGCTAGCGGCTAATGACCGTCGTTTTTCCTGCGCTGTCGAATTTAGCTAGTGGCCGAGTCAAATCGGTGAAATTTCGTTAGGGCCGTCTCGTGGCGGCTGGCGCCCGGGGAGGCAGTCGCGGAAAACAGGACGAAGGTACCGGAGAATTATTTTCTCGGTTACAGACTATAACACATTTTGTTTTATTAGCCAGTCGAAACTCTCGTTTTTAATGCTGGTTTCAGATATAAAATACTCTTCCAACCATTTTAAAACAGTTGTCAAATCCACAAACTTTTAGTTTTTTGATGTCTTGTAAACAGAAAAAAGAAATTTTTACTGAAGTTAAAGGCTTAAGGGGATGCTGGACTGGGCGAATTCGTAATATACACTATTCATCGTAAATATGCTACAGACAAACTATAGATACTTCAAATTTTGCAGGGATTTAATAAAAACCTTCGTGCTTCGGCGTCCGGTCTGATTGGACACATCTGAGCCCCAGAAACGTTTATATCTTATTTTAACCGAACTTTTTTCGAGCGGCCATATTGGCTTTTGAGAGGTTCAGTAATATACTTTCTTTAAACATTTGCTCTGTCTAGAACGGTAATTCGACCGGTCGCCGTAGCATGAAGGTTTTTATTGCCTCCGTGCAAAAGTTGAAATATATTTGTAGCATATTTACGATGAACAATGTATACTACGAATCGCCTAATCGACTCCAGCATCCCCTTAAGGTTAAAGTTAGTAATTGATCTTCAAATGGAATACTCTCGGCAGGGATAAATTGAAACGTATCTTAAAGTAATCACAAAAATATTTTCCATTCGACAACTCTAATCTCAAGAACAAAAATTTCTTTCGTTTTAGAGAGAAGTATACAAAACTCATTAACGTCATTTGAGAAACGGTTTTTTTTCCAAAAATGAAAGTCTTCCACGGGTTGTGGTAACTATAAACTGTTTTTAAAACCAACGAATCATTTTAATCCATTTCAAAAAATGTCCTTGTTGTTGAAAGGCTTATTGAAAAGCGAGAATTTCTTCCTTTACGGTGAATCAAATAAAAAACTCCATCAGCAACTGTGGTCATTGGCCGCCAGGAAACCATCGCAACTTTTAACAATTTAAACTTCACTAACTTCATGTTTTGATCACGCCGCTGGTGCGTTCGTTATAATGTATTTTCAAAGGGATACTGAGTGGAAAAAGTTTCACAAGAAAGTATAACTATTTTTAATATAACGAACGTATACCACATATATAGCATCAGGATGCAATTGAAACTTTTGGACATACCAAATTGATTTCGAGTTAACGAAATTCCTTTACAATTGCAAAGCACCCCCCCCCCCCCCCCCCCCTCCCCATACAACAATCTCAATTTCTAGAGCTTAAATGATGGAGAAGCGTTCGGAACTTGAATCGATATAGTGGAATGAAGTAGAATCTAACTGAAGGAATAATTCTGTAATCATGACAACGGCGAACGAAGTGGATGAGGACGAGGGGACGATACTTGAGATGTACATCGAAGTTTGTCTAACGAGGTAGAGTCGGTAGCTCGGAAACTGTTGGGGCATGCTTGCCTCAATTGCGGTATGTCTTCCAGGCACTGAATCAATGTTCTACACTTGTAGCGCAATAGTGCAACAATGCACCGAAGGATATCGCGTTATCTGCACCTATATACCTATCTATACTGACCGGAGTTCGCTTAGGGTCGTCTGAATAATTGAGTAATCACAGTCACGGTGCTTAAGATCATTTGACAAGGGGCGGGACGCCTGCAGCGGATGATGGAAGTTCCTGGGCTAGTGTAGCGCTTGGCTCTCATAGCGCAGTCAATTGTAATTACCCTCCGCTTACCCATCTGCACTAGCCCGCTTTACGAATCCACCTTGCGAATTCAGGTCATATACCCATTGTTCCCTCGAACCGGGGCGAAAAGGATCAATGCTAATTACTGATCTTCAATGAATTTACGAAAAAAATAAAAGATGGACATTATGGTTTTCAAAATTTTTAACAGTTTAATATCCGGACATTAAATTGTTTGAATTGTTAAAATCTGTGGAGACACATAATTTGCTGAAAAACTTTATCTCTGCACTGTTAAAAAAATCTGCTTAAAAATTAAGGTACCGGTACCGGAAGTTTTTGTTCACAAACCGTGTCGTACAATTTGAACACCAACGTCCTTGAAATTTACAGTAACTGCACATAATAATGATTGAGATTTCCGTAACGTTACTGTTACTAAGTACATGAAATTGAATGTACGCGTGATCTATTTTTATGTTGATTTCACATAAAACTAATGTACGTTATACGTCTTTTTTTCATCGACTATAACTTAAAATTCAAACACACTTTTGTTGAAAACTTTAAGTTATGATGTAAAAAAAATGTGGTGCTGCATGTAATTTTCGAGTACCAATGTACCTGACACTTACTACGCGTGCATAGAATTTCAAGTATGGGTATTGTAAATTTACTGGAATACAGTATATTAGAATTCAAGTCCAGCCTACAAAAAACACCACTGGTGTGCAGTAAAATTCAGGCACAAAAGTGATTGATATTGAAGGCATCTCTTATGCACAGTGGCAGAACCAAATTACCGAACCCAGCATTTTTTAGATCCTCTTCTTCCGTATGGAAAGTGCAGAGTTCGAGCTCTAGGCCGACGGGGTTTGTGTGGGGGAGAGGGATGAGTAGAGAGAAGTCACAAAATTTCCACCACTTTTGCCAGTCAAGGACAAGAATAAACCCGACGTTCAAAAGCAGAATACTTTTTTCTGACAATGAGCCTACTAAGCTTAACGAAATCTTATTTCGCACTGTGTCGGTTTGGCTTCGGTTTATATGCTACCACAGCTGCGCTTCGCTTGCGCGAAAAGCAGCCGGAATTGGCCATCTAGCGGCGAAATGCTAAAACCTGGCCGGGGGTACGCACTTCCCGTTGAAATCTGAGTGACGACGGCGTTGTAAATTCAATGAATTTTCGCCTCCATTTCAATGGAAGTACTGGCATTTTTGATAACGGTTCATTAAATAAGATAGCGTTGCATAGCTGCAGCATATCTATAGATATTTTGAAATATTCAATCACGAGCATTAAAGAAATTTCAACGGCCCGAGTGTTTGATTTTCAAATCTGAGAACTGAAATTTAATTTAAGATGAACGAGTAAATGTAGTGGATTTTTACATTAAATGTTAGTTGAGTTCAGGGATATTTCAATATTTGTATCTTATTCACTGATTTACAAGAACAGATTTGTAGTTTCCAACGCCATTCTGAAATTTTACAATACCGGAATTGAAAATGACAAAAAAGAATCTTACTTTTTCTATAACGTGTTTGATTTTTTCAATAACGTGCTTGAAAATTACAGAACTATTCGGATTTTCAATTACAAGCGTCAAAGAATTGTTCATGATCAACGTTCTTTATTTTTCAAGCACAGGTACTTGAAATATAAGTTGCACGATGCTCGTAGAATTAAGTTATTTTTCTATAAAATTGCAGTGAAGTGCAGAAATTTTCAATAACTTGTCATGTAATTATACATTTAATGATCAAGTTGTGTAAATTTACAATGAATTTTTCTTAAATTCCAATTCAGGTACATTAATTTTACGATAGATTTGTAAATTTACAGCACTCCATACATTAATTACAGTTTCATGTACAAAATTTGTAAATTTCATACACTCCAGTACATTAAATTTACAATCTTTTTTAACAGTGTGGACATACTCGATATCTGCAAGTTCAGTATACGGCCTGTGGCATTTTACTCATCAAATGCTCTCATTACTGTAGGCCTTCGATGAATTAAGGGATCTTTCCAGTGTGACGGCCCGAAAAATAGCCGATAGTCGCGACTTTTTTTCGGACCGTTCCCGTAGGCCAATCTATCTAAAATTTTTACACATATATTTACATTCATGAATAATACAAAACGATTTTTATTGTTGATATATTTTTTTATGTTTTTTTGAAAATACAGTTGTTTTGCTTCCTCTTAGAGGAAGCTTTGTTTTCATGAAAATTTTGTTTTTGAGATTTTCATGTCAGTATGCTTAGAATCACCTAAAACGTCGAGAAAAATGGTTTAGAAAATGTATGTGTGAGTGTATGTATCGTCGATAACTCGCGAATGGCACGATCGATCGAGCTCAAATAGATACTATAGAGAGAATACCTCTCTGTCTTTCCTAAAAGTTCGCCGATATGGCTAAATAGTTCTTTATAACTACAGAGACATTAAATGCTTTTTGGTATTGAATTTCGACAAAATCGGTAAAGCGGTTCGGATTTTATAGAATTTTCAATTTTTGTAAAAAATAAAAATTTTGCTATAAATCACGTCGAATTTCAGCAAATTAACTGAAATGTTCTACAAACGAAAAATAACATACAGTCCTACTGTGTACCAAATTTGGTGGTGATCGGTAAAGTCGTTTAAATTTTACACCATTTTGAATATTTGAAAAAATAGCGATTTTCGCTATAACCTCCGCGAAAATTACTAAAGTGAAACAAAAGTTTGTGCTGAATAAAAATGAGATGTGCCGGTGATTTATTCATTTATTCAAAACAAGGATGCAAATTAGAACTTTGCACATTGTTTCCTCATTAAATTCTGCTCTTCCCAAAGCTTCCTCTATGAGGAAGCCAAAATCAGTTACAATACTTCCTCGTAGAGGTTGCTATGTAAATAGCAAAATTAAATGAGAAAGCAATGTGTAAGGAAAGTAGAAACTTTGCATCCTTGTTTTAACTGCCTTGATGGTGGACATTGTAGGGATCATAAATTTTATCTGAAACAAAAAAACCCAACGGATTAGTAATCAGAAAAAGATTTTTCATCGTCTTATGGAGGCTTTTTTTTAAAGTTTTCAAAATTGGAAACATAGCGGCGGTTTGAACAAAAAGTACCAATTTTAGCCCTATTTTTCGACAGTTTTTCGTAAGAAAAAAAAATAGATGATATTTGTAAAAAAGCTTTCATAGCGCAATGAAGAATCGGATAAAGAATATTCTCCTAAAATTTGGAAACGATCGGCTGGAAACTGCTCCATGAGGAATGTCCACCGTTTTCAAAAAAGGCGTTTCGAGAAAAACGCGTTCAAAGTTTCGGGTGTAAAAATGTTATATAAATTGTGTACTTACGACTAATTGGCGATTCCAGTTTCATAGAGCATTCAGCTTTCTGATTTTGCTCATTGTCCTCCATTATCTCATGTCGTCGATCTGTGCGAGTCTCTTTGTTGTCGAAGGAACGTCGACGGATTGCATACTTGGCAGCGAAGACTGCGGCTGCTGGACCAATTGTCGCACCCATCTTTTCCATCTCTTTTAAAATTTGATCATCACCTTCGTTGAAAGTGCAGGCCATGACTTCCACGATCTGTTTCCCGTTGAAACCGTGTTTTGGAGCTAATTTTAATTATTTCGCGTATTCGCATCCGTACATCGCTCTAGCAAATTATTCACATTAAATCTTCGTAAATTGGCCTTAAAACTGCTTAGAGGTATAAAGCAGTAGATATAGAGGCGACAAAAGAATGAAAATTGAACGCAGAGACGAAGCCGAGGATGTCTGGCGTGCCGTTCGCACCAGGTCACTCGCTGCTGCTCCGTATCCTCTTCGTTAAGAATGGCTATTCCCAGCGAAATATTTCGAAATTCGAGAGAGTAGAGAATATTCTTGTCCGTATATACGAATGGATAAGACAAAAAAAATCGATTTTTTTCACATTGGAAAGATCTCTTAAGTCGATTCACGAATCAAACTAATGAATCACAAAATAAAACTTCTTGAGGAAGCAAAAAGGCTTTAGCGGCTTTTTCTAGCCATATGTAACGTCTTTCATTTTTTTTTATCCTGCATTTCTTGGTTTTCAATGCCCGAAGTACCAATATTGAATTGCCCCCAATTATCGAACGGCACTTTTTTGGAATTGTAGTTTCAAAAATAAGCGTGCGGGACAACTTACTATTTTATGTTATAGTACCCAGAAAGAATTAGTTCAATAAATAATTTTGGATGAAAGAATGGGTTCTATCGCTACGACAAAGCTTATTTAGAATTTTCCTGTAAATTTAGGTTTTTGTTCTAACTCATGTAAAATATCATCAAATTAATTGAAATTTTCTGCTGATCAAGAATAGTACTCAGTGCTCCTACGTACCAAATTTTGTGATGGTAGGTAAAGCGGCTCGAATTCTATGGAATTTTGAATATTTTCATAAATTTGGATTTTACTATAACTCACGTAACAAGTCTGCAAAGTAGCATCTTCCAAATTGCTTCCTCATTATTTTTTGCTTTTTACAAAGCTACCTCTGTGCGGAAGTATTTTGATCGATTTTGGTTTACTCACAGAGGAAACTTTGTATAAAGCGAAAAATAACGAGGAAGCAATTTGCATAGTGCTACTTTGCAGTTTTGTCGTCAAATTCGAATTTGCTATCTCGTAGTTTGCAAATCGTTTTTGATGATGGTCCATATGTGTACAAAATTTAATTGCAATCGGTGAAAAATTTCAAAATTTGTATTTATTCCTGACGGTATTCTTTCATTTTTATTCAACAAAATAAAAATTTACCGACACATGGGCAGCTCATTTAACTAAATTGATCATTGATAATCAATAGACCATGAACTATTGAATGGAATCGTGCACGCTGCAGTAGTAATGACACTCTGTGGTCAGCCCAGAAACCATGTCGAAAATTGCAGCGGAGACTGCGGACGTTAAACAAAAATTGAAATTGCAATAAAATTCAAACCACTCTACCGAGAGTAAAATTGGTACCACTCCTCGTCAAATTTTATTTACATAATTGTTTTGATAATAGTCCATATATGTACAAAATGTCAGTCTGACATCTATTAATTTGTGATAGTTATAGCGTAAAAATAATTTTTTCAAAATTGTCAACATTCTGTAACATTTTTATTTTTCAACCGATTTACGTCAATTACATCTCTAAAGTTGTATGGCGGCCCACTTGTGTGCTAAATTTGCGAATCATTTAAAAAAAAATTTTTATTATATTCTTTCGTATACCTTCTTCAGGTATTTACGCTTCCATCTTGTTACTTCTCCCCTCTGTTTCTTTTTCTGACTCTCCCCCCCTGTGCGGCCGCAGCCGACTTCCCCACTGTATCGCATTTGCCGAGGGCCCAGGGAAACTGCGGAAAACCTGCGTCGATAGTCGGTGTCCCTCTAAGTCTCCGATGACCATGCGAGTAGCGCTTCCTCGCACAGCCACCGGTGGCACTTAGAACGGCACCCCCCCTCAGTGATGTTCCTGCTCGGCTCGCGGTACACCATCCGCCAGATACGAACCCGCGGGAGCTTTCGAGCCGAACACGAATCTTCACTGATGGGCGTTTTTAGGCGCATATTTATTACGGTGGAAACCCAACCACCAGGATCACAGAATAAACTCTTGGAAAAATTCCAGCGGTGTCGGCTGGGAATCGAATCCGGGCCCGCTGCGTGCGATCCTAAGCCCTCATCCACTATGCCACTGCTCTCCTCAAATTTGCGAATCATTATTATCTAAATTTGACGAAAACCACACCTGGCGCGGCCTGGGTCAAGGGCTGCCAAGGCTCTAATTGACTAAATTTAACTTTAATGATTTAAATATTATTGGGAGCGCCAATTAGTTTTATAGAAAACTAATTGGCGCGTAAGTAAAACTTTAATTTACGGCTAATTCTTTTATTGAGTGATTGAAACAAATCACAGGGGGATGGGGGTAGGATTGGGTAACCCAAATAATATTGCGAAATCGACAGAATGAGCGAAAACTGTTCAGGACAGAAAATATAAATGTATTATTTAACTCACATGGCCATTTGATTTCCTTTCTTTCCCAATTCCCATACTGTTCGATAAATATAATTCCCTTTGCCTTGACGGAATAAATTAATTATTACAACAGTGTAAATTACACGAGAATACAGTTCAATGATATTATATAATAAACGAGACTCTTCGAGGGCTGACCCTTCGCGCCCCAAGACGGTCGACGGAACATATGAATCGATCGATAGCGAGATCGATACTCTTCGCTTCCGCAGTTGTCCCCTGGCGTCTTTGTCAATCTCGTGGATAATATACGAGATTATCTCGCTATGTCATTCTCTGGTGCTGACGGTATTTATCCTTCCGAGGATTCTCGTATCGAGAGTATTCCCTAATTTGACAATTTGTTTAAATAAATTGAAGTAATTATACAAGTGATTGTTATTCACAAAATATCGATCCCTACGAGCGCTCGAGAAGTAAGTTAAGCGTATGACCTCGAGTATTTTATTGATGGAATTAATTTTCCTGTCACAACCTATAAAATTACGACAGTTATTGTGCTTACGAAAAATCTGCCCTTACGTACACATTCGTACATACACATCCATACATTTTTCTAAACCATTTTTCTCGGAATTTTAATTAAAAATAATGAGGAAGCAATTTGCAAAGTTTTACTCTGCAGCTTTTTATGGCTCTGTGTCAATTCACCCCAGTCTCCTCTATTATCAATGTCGCATGATGCTAAGCTCTGCACTTCGATTCCTACGGCTGCTGTTATATTGCCATGGGATCTCTTCGTATACCTGACGGAGTCTCTAATTTCTCGCTTGATGCGCCACAGTAGACTACTTGCATGGGTAATGCAAAGATCAAAGGCCGGGCTCGGCCTCGCTGTTCTCCGCAGTCGACGCTCTGGGCTTTAAACTGCGGTAATAATACAAATGCACGAAAGCCATGGATTGTTGATCCTAGTTTAAAGCTCCAACCATGTGGAAAATAGCCACTCTGATTAACAATGCTCAACGCGACGGACGGCGAAATGGAATCGCGCACGCTGCAGTAGTAATGACACTCTGTGGTCAGCCCACTCGCACTTGACTACCGAACTTTACCATTTCTGCGTACATTCCACTGTATACATTACGTGAGTCGAGTCACTAAAATTGTTCCAATTGAATAACTATCTACGTGACCTACAATGTAATTACGTCACTTTTAATTGCTACACGTAGGCGAAAACGAGGAATAAAAACAATTTATTCTTTATTTTTATCAAGCCATCATTGACTGAGCAACATATGGATGTTTTTGTAACTTTTGCCAAATCACATGGGCTGTTAAAAAAAATGCTATTTTCATGACAAAGAATATTGGATGCTTTAAATAGACAGTAAATCAAAATTAGAAACAAATTCTAGGCGTACGTGTACGTCTACGTATATTACGTTATTAAGGGCCCAGACGAATTTTGCAATTGACACGCCCCGCATCGTTTGCAAACAAATATATGAAAATCCTGGAAAAACACAAATTTTTCAAATCTAATTTTACCATTCGAAATAAATTAGATTGCGTTATACTTTCATTACATTTATTTTTGTAACTCATGCACATAATGTCGTACATTTCGTGCCTGCAAAGCGTGCGTAAGATGGCGTATTATGCTGACATAAACGGAGATAATTTAACGTGCGCCATCTGGTGCGTAAAGTTATCTAGAACTCGGTAGATAACTTTACGCACACATTGGCGTGTATAAAACTATCTACAAGACGGTTTTACGCAATGCTTCGCAGGCACGAAGATGTGCGACAGTACGTTGACATTCGTTATAAAAAATAGTATGTGACACTTGTGCGGCCATCCCGCGGAGGTTAGGAAGCGGGGCATTCGCCTCCTGTCGCTCGATCTACCAATAACACTCGGCCTCGCCTCGTGTCGTTATAGCACTCAACTTGGCTCGTGCGCGGCTTCCTAACCTCCGCGCGGTAATGGCCGCTTTATCGTACTAGTATCACAATGTACTATTTCCTGCTCCTATATATTCGTGAAAATCTCTTTGGGATAAACGGGGATATACGTTTGTGAGAAGAGAAAAAAATTAACTTTCCACGAAATAATTAACCTAGTGCACCGCATCTAATTCTAATACGGTTTTTTATTTGATAAAATATCGTACCATAAAAATTGAGCAACGTCACGGTTACTAATTTTTTTACCATTCAAAACTTTAATAAAATATGCCAAATTGTATTGATTACAATAAATGCCTTTAATACGTCAACGTGTATTAATTATATGGCAATATTTTAATGTACGGTGAAATTTGATGTACACATAACAGAACAATACCTATAATAACGTTAATTGATAAATGAATTGCATTTATTTGTCCTTATCATTATTATTCAGGCCTGTTGCGATTCTTTTTCATTTAAAAGTGCTATCAGAGCTTGAAACCCAAGTCACTTTTTTCTTGAACATTTATTCTTCTGTGCACGATGAATGCCTGCATGCACTTCAATTATTCTCATTCAATAATTACTACTCTGCATGCTTTGTGTATCTTAGTTAATAAAGGTGCTCGCGGTATCCGCAACGTTTTCCAGTGCAACTCGTGGCCTTTTCTTTTACTAGCAAGCTATCGTGCCAACGTACACATATGCACATATATATCATTTTCTATTCTAAATCCTGACATTGCTCCATAATTGTTAATATAAGAAAGTATAAAATAACATACGTATGTACAAGCAAAGAAATATGCAAATTTTTTTTTTGTGTTTCATGAAGTAAATAGCAACTTTCGTGTGCCCAAAATTTTTTGAAGCAATATCAATGGTTTTTCTCGTTTTACGTGTATACTACGTGTTTAGAATAGAAGTTGGTGCAAATTTTGGATTTTTTACTAAAGTCGTAAGACGAAAAATATCGACTTTCGGCCGTAACGAAAAAATACGTGGTTTTCATTTTTCAGAATACGTTTCGGATTTTTTTTTTTTTTTCATAATTATTCAAGAGGGTCCGGGTTCATTTAGAACAATTCAATATGACTTTGTTTATGTACTAAATTTAGCTTTGATATGTCGAGCTTTGCAATAGTTAATGAGATAAAGTTAGATTTTTGATAATCCAAAATTTCATAAAATCCAATGTTTTGAACGCTCGACCCATGAAACCTATAACTCAGTTGATCGCTATCAAACGCATAAGTGCCAAAAAATTTTTTTTTCTTCTTTGCAGTCAGGCGTTAAAAATAGAATTAGATAAGGAAAATCGCTGTTTACAAGTCCGAAAATACATGAATGGGATTTGGATTAAACGGTTTTCGCATTCTTAGAAACATTCGTTTATTTTGTTACAATAATATATGTATATGATAAACGAATAACTTCTCTTAGTGTAAAAAAAAATTGGACAAGCACATTTTTGAGAATACGAGCCGATCGTCGCGCCATATGTTTACGAGTAAGGACGTGACAAAAGGCGTTTCTTTTTTTTTTTTCATACAATTATTATAAATATTATATTATACAAAAATGTATCGACCTCGATAAATGCGTCCTACTGCACCGATCAGTTATCGATTCGACGATCTATCATCACCTTTATATCACACTTCCGTCGCAGACTTCTCGATGAGATATTCCATATGTCGAAAAAAAAACGTAAAAATAAATAATAGTTAAATCCAGATATAGCGCACAGTATCTCCGAAATCTCCGCTATATCGTACGATGATACGAATCGTTGCGGATGTACGAAAAAAATGTCGCGGTGTATTGTAACTCTCAGAATAAAAACACCATTGGAAGATCAATAGCTGTGAGTGCAACGACCGACATCAGTCAGAAATATGAAAAATCATAGTTTCACATAACTCTTCAAAGTAGAGAAATATATGGAATTAAAATCATTACAATTTTCGTTGCTAATTCGAAAACTCGATTCCGTACATTTCTGAACCATAAAAAATGCGTCTAAATCACAATAATGATAATTGGTAATCACATAATTATAAATTACTGTACAATGACAGGGAAATATTTCGCAAAATTTTTCAGCGTTTTGTTGTTTTGCCTGTTGAATGGCATTATTTCGTTGCCATTTTTTAAAAGTACTTATGAGGAATAATGTGGCTTTTGATTCTAGATTCTTGATTCGCGTGACACAACGATTATTCGCGTACTTTGAAGCACCGGGCATCGCACTACTGAGTGCGATGCCCGATAATTACTGAATTAACGATTGAATCGAACGCTCGAATGTCGATAACCCTTCTTTATTAGCTTCAACCTCGCTCTGATAGTGATTTCTATTATCTGTCACAATATGATGTTATGCAATGTACAATATACAATTGTACACGGTGTGACTTAGCCATTTTCCTACTTCTATAAGTTTGTATTTTATCAAGTGATCCCATCCTATTATTATTTTCAGTCCTCTATTGCATTATTCATAGGGCCAATTTGAAACTTCCAAATGAACACAATAATAAATCTAAATGAACGATTATTTATAACATTCAACAGTTATTTAAGATTTGCCAAATATCTCAGTTTTCAAATTTCTGAAAATTCGTTTACGTAGAAAATCATTTGTTTTACAGGATATCTCTCTTCGTTCGGAAATATAAAAATAACATCTACGACGAAGGCAATAGAGAACGAACAATATTTGGTAATCTGATCTCTCAATTTATGGGGCGATGCATACAGAGTTGCGACATTCCCATTATTTTGATGTGTTCTCTATCTATTTATTTGTTTTATCAGTAATTCAAAATTTAATTACGTTCATTTTGAAATACCTGAACATTTTATTAAGAACAGAAAATAAATGAATTATCACACATCCATCTTCAAACTATCTAGAAGTTACTCTAATAGAACTTTATAAGTAATGGATATTTTTTGTAACCCCATTGAATTCCACAATTTTTCGATCAGGATTTTATAGTATATTTCATAAATTGGTCAGATATTTGAATAGACGTTTTTTTTAAATTCACTTATTTTTATTTATTTCTAATAGCAGATTTTTTAATCGCTATAAGAAACTTTTGTAACCTGAAATCGACGAATCTCTCAGTTCAAATCATAATAAAGGGATAATAATTAATTGAACAAATAAATAAACAGAGAACGGTGAGAGAACGGCAGTTTTTTAACTCTGTTTTGACTGCCAGAGCGTAAATGATTTATGCGTTGTTAAACTGATATGCGAATGGATATCGCGTGACTTGGATAGCGCATTTGTTTGTCAATCCTGTTCGTGATAATGTCCCAGGCATTGACTTTCTGTATCACGTATTAGAACGAGAATCTTAGAAAGAATGGTCAGGCTGAGTGCACGTGCTCTGCCGGAATTATCGTACACGAATAGCTTCGCAACAATTTCACGTATAATTCGCACTCGTTCCGGAGTTTTCAACTCTAAATTATCGTTAATGACACGTATCTGTATCAATCTAAGCTGTCACGTCGGTGAGTTCGCGCACGTGACTTCGTAAAAAACCCATAAATTCAGTGAGAACTATGGACATGGACTTGTCGATGACCGTTCGTGGTACCCAACCCTTCAGATTGGTATTTAGGATCCATGTGAAACGACACTTACCGGGAGCACCCGGATCTTCGTCCCTGCTTGATTCTATCGCCTCCGTTGCCCAACACACCAGACCGTTTTCACCTCTGGCAAGAAACAAGAGATAAAAATCATAAAATTTAACAACACCAATAGAATTAAGTCTTGAAGTATACGAGATTCTAGCCGACAACGTACAGCACTGAATAGCTTTGTCATTGAAAACAATCAGGAGTGGGCGAAGATTTTTTTGTTTGAATCATTATTGATATTATGTTTAAACGCAGTCTAGATATTTTCTAGATTTTCTTTGCCACATTCATCTATTAATTCACCAAGGACATTCACCCATTAATCGACTTCAAGCTTAAGGCTTTCATTTTTCTTTGGAATATGTAATATGGAACACTTAACACTCCCAATTCCAAAGTTTGAACGATGCTGGCCATTTAGTTATGTTAAAATATGACTCAGAAGTTGGCTAAATTGAACTTAAGTTTCAAGTCCGGTTCATTATATCATTGTTTCCCTTAACATTTGCTCATCTGGCTAATTAATAATTTCGAAATCAGTACTTTTATCCTTTATCGGGAATGGCCAAATTCATGTCTGTGTATTACATGTATGTGTGCTACATAAAAGTTATTATTGTTCCCAAATTCACTTAAAATGCTTCCTGTACTTGAAGGGTTCATAGAATGGTCAATGAAATAGCGCACATTCAGCGATTTGGGGAAATGTCCAACAAAGAAGATAATTTGTTTATAATACAGTGTTGAAAAATCAATATTTTCGTTCACAATCGTATTCGTAATCATTTAATAAAATAGCTCTATGTTCTTATGATATTATCCCAGCGTATGATTAACGATCTGATTCAGAAGTTTACCATTTTAGGAGCAGTAACGTAAAAGGAAAATGTTACTCACCTCACATAGTTCTTCCGGTTTGGAATGGACGGGCAGTGAATCGACACACCACTACTTATGTGATACGGGCCGTAAATACCACGATGCCTGAGCGTAATAAAATCTCTTGGACCAATGATCCCACCACCATGAGATTTCGTGGATTGGTAAACTATGTCAGTGTTTTTGTCTATCGTCTGAAATAAAAATAGTGATTTCGTATAATTAAAAAGATAGATACTTAACTCATTCGGCGTCATGCATTTTCCGATTATTTTACATTCGGCTTGATCGATTTTCGTGAAATTTGGCACTCCGGGGGCTTCAAGGGTCATTGATTACGAATCCGACCTCAAAATTTATACACAACAAACGTCAGACCCGATATGACAAATAAAAAATGTGCGCACCATTTCGTGTGTCGCCGAAGAGATTAATATCTTTTTTAACAGATGTACTTGAGTGGAATTTCAAAAAATCATTTTATTATTTGTAATATTATAATGTTATATTCGATTAAGAGTACTGTACATATATTTTTTATATTGAAATTCAGCAAATTACGAAAGTTATAGCCCGTTGCGTTCACCGCGTAAACCTTGCGCGGTTTTCCCAAAACGGCGAATTGGAGAGCACAAAAGTGACTGGACAGATTTGAATGAAAATTTTTACCGATATATCGAGCAACATATTCTTGAGTCCTCTATGGTCTACTTTTTTTTCAATTTTATAAGTAAACAAATATAAAAGACGTGAAATCAAATTTGAAATGGCCGCTATTATTCTATTTTTTTCTTCTAGAGGATCGTTTTACACATCAATTGTAAAGAAAAAAATAGTTTTCTTGTTTCAGGTAAACTAGGAAAGTGAAATCGGGATCAACGTAAAACGAAAACTGTTGAAAACATTCCTAGATGTTCTTTAAGATCCCCATTATTCGCACAAGAAAAAATGTAATCAATAAAGCTGATATTCATAGAGAATGAAATTTCTGAAGAACGCACGTTCACTAATTTTATGCGCGTTCACTAAGGTGTATATTCAATTAATAATTTTTTTCTACTGACCTGCATTCTCTTCATTTCTACAACGTGTTCATTCCACGTCGGTGTCTCCTCAACATTATCGTACAGACAGTCAAGCAAACCGGAAGCTGGGGCATCGATTATACCCTAAAATCGTTCATCTTATCTTATCAATCTTATAAATATCTTCGATCTTGGATTTAAGAGACCTTCACCTTCCACGTCTTACAAAACCAGCATAGATCCGAAGATAATTTATCAACCCAATAAGGAAGACAAATATTGTAACTCACCTCGATTTTCATTATTTTCCCGTCTCTACAGTTCATGGCCGATATTTTATCGCCGTTGGCTGTAGTTTTCACAGTCGTCCATTCATTTGATGTTAAAAGCTCGTACGAACGATCTATTAGACTTGTAGCTTTAGTTTTGTACTCGTCTATCTATAAAATAAATTAAAAAAAAACAGAATAAGCATGTACTCAAGTCTAATTTAATACTGCAATATCATTATTACTGATAATACCCATTCCTTTCCACCAGAAAGTACACAGAATCACATAATACAATCATTTTTTCCATCAGTTCTATAGTGATCGCACTTTTCACATAAAAAAGATTCACCGGTGTGTAAAAGCCAAGATTACGTACGAATATAACCACTTAATCTGTCAAAATATATAAAACACTCCACTTCTGTTTCTAATTCAATGTTTTGAAATAATAAAACATACTAATTAGCAATATCATAAAATAAAAAGGTATGTATTGAATGAATTTAAAAAAATGTTTCAGACAAGTGTCGCGATAGAAATCACGATATCAGTGTACTAAAGAAAGCTACGAATGACGTTCTGATCTCAAACGAACGTTTTTCGTTGCGGCATCTGACTAAATTTTTCCAAATCTTCAAAACGCTATCGTTTTGTTAATATGAACCTTTAAAAAAAGCCTAAAATAAGTAGCTTCGAGTAAGATAAGGCAGCATAATATGGTTGGTAATTAGAGAGGCAATGGTACCTAGTTATCCCAAGATGCTGTCTCGTCTCTTGTTTAAAAACAACAATTGTAGATCCAATTTATTTGGGTCAAAGTAAAAAGTCCAATTGAAGCAGAAAAATTCATTCAACAAATCGCTTAAAAATAAACTGGGTACATGTTTCCAGCCATATTCAAATAAATATCGTCTACATTAACAGGAATATTATCGACATAAAAATAAAATTTTCGATTTCGTTCATCGAAATAAGCCATTCTATATATAATTCGTTGAAATTAAAGGTTTATTGAAATATTTTCAGATAAATGATTCATTTGAAAATTTAGTGTATCCAATTATATATTTCTCTAGGTGTACAGTCATGGCACTTACAGAAATGTCTTTGCCACTGTCGACGATACCTTTCTCCTCGATTACTTCATTTCCAGACCAAAAATTAATTTCTACGGGTTCGCGAGCGAATTCCAAGGCTCCAAAGAAAAAACATCGCAAAATGTGCATGTCCTTATCGAAAAGAACAGTCTTTACGGAAACTGGTAGCAACATTTTTATGAATTTATATTCAACACTCAATAAGTATAAAAATAAATTTTTTGGAAATTACGAAATGTCTGTTCACGATCACGGTTGGGCTGACAATGCTGCCGGCATGAGCTGAAGCGGTGTGTTTATGCGCACTTAAAAGGACTATGAATGCGTAAAACAAACTATGGTTTCCGATCCCCACTACCGGCCATCAGGTGACAAATAAGCCACAGCAATTGCATTACATTGTCGGCACCGCTTGGGGATTCCTTTCGCTGTCGTTTTTGATGGACACATTCGATAACAGAAAAATATCCGGATAGAGATGTAATTTCGTACATCTGATAAGAACCTGTGGGACGGATTAGATGAGAGGATACGTAGTTAAGTACTAACGAATGCTCACAATATGTTTATCAAGCTACTTGTTCGGTCGTACTGGGATATTTAATGGACTTCCCCCTGGATATACTGGAAATTGGTGATGAAGTGTTGACACTTTTTATCATCTCTGACAGTGATTTTCAGATATCGCGACTACGTTTGATGGATTAATATTGACATATAGATTAGCAACATTATTCCGGTGCGGCTGCACCGGAAGCTATCATAAATTGCCTTCTACACCGAAATTGGACTCTACGATATATACAAATAAAAAATTATACAAAAATCTAGTACAAATAAAAAAGTGTTTATTTGTACTAGATATATTTCGCTTTGAATTAATCTTGCTAATAATAATATTTACAATTTGTTTTAACGCCGGTTTGTTAGATCATAAAATGTTTGTAGACGAGCACGCGCCACACTCCTCATGTCCGGATTCTCTGTTTCAGATATCAGTGGCCACTAAACACAGCAATTCAAAACCTCATTATCCTTATGATAATACCGTCGAATTTATACTTCTCCGGGTATGTCGTATGAAGTTTTTCATTGTCTTAGTGATGACGTATTTACATTATACATATTTTTAAACAATTTAAAAAGTGCTTCTACCTTAAAAACAACATTTTACAAGGTAAACATAAATATAAAGAACTGCAAGTAAAACTCTATATCATCGAAGAGAATTGAAAAAACCAAGCAAGAACCTTCTATCCATTCAAACATCTGTTAAACAATTCCAAAAAGAATTGTCGAACGTAAATTTGTATCCTCATAAAATAAATTGTATTTTTCTTTTCATGTGGAGGAGGATGATTTCACGAGGACCAAAAAACTAACTGATAATACTGTATGTTTGGTTCGGCAATGTTAAATTCGAAGGTAATCGATTAACAACATATATACTAGGCGTACATTATAATGGATAGAACACTAATTTTAAGTAATTAAACATCTGTGAATATTACGAATTACGTCAACGATCGATTGCAACATACACTATTAATTATTGTTAAGAAACATTGTTAAGAAATTGTTTATGCTCTACGATTTAATTACTGATAAATAATCAATTATTCTTTCATCAACATCTGCGCCATACTTTTTGATACTTTTTTTGATACTTCACAACTCATTGTCAGAGTAAGAAACTGGGCTTGATGGCATAAAACTATTTACGGTGACTCACATCAGTAAACATGACAATGATTCATAAGAAACTGATCTATTGTAACGTGGAATATTTTTCCACAAATAGATAAACAAATAAATTAAAGTGAAACTGCAGGTGCAGCTGCACCGCGTACACCTGCACCTGGAGTTGTACTCGAACAGCTTATCACTAAGAATTCGAACAGCGACGTGAGCTTGGCAAATACCCAGCAATGAACTGTTGCTTAAAGGAGCCTTCGATGTTATCATTAACTGGAATATATTTGTTAATATTGCAAGCTGCGACCTTATTCAGAATGCACGGGCTACTACGTTTTGTAATTGACATGTGTCTAGTTGACAATCGATCATTTTATGTTTGTCTTTAGTGTTAACGACCGATTCGGTTGTCTTGTCAAACCGTCAAACTGTGCTGATGTATAAATATACATTATTAATGAATAACCGATTATGTTTCCTTTGATATTATCCGGAACTCCTAAGATCTGCAATATCGGTTAAAATCGATATTTGGTTCAGGTTCAATCCAGTATATACCAGTTTTTTTTTTTTTTTTCAAAGTAAATAAATATGATAAATGCCTCATTGTACAATCTTTCATCAACTCGGAAATCTCCATATGCAGAATCAATAAGAAGATAAGAAAAGCAGTTAAAAACAACAACATTCTAAGTTTCTACATTTTTTGAGGTAACAAAAAACTTTAATAACAATAATAATAATAATAATAATAATAATAGAGACGTTATCGTAATGAGACTTTTATCCTCGGGATAGAAACGTTCATAAATTGTATGACCCGAGTAGAGAGACGTGGGAGTGGCGCGATATGAAGCATTAAAAGACGGTAATAATGCTTTCTCTAAATGGATCGTTCATATTTCCGAAATACATCCTGAGATTTAGATTTAATATAGTGGCGTTATTTGCCACCTGGTATTAAAAAACAATTAAATTACAACTTCCTTGTGACGTCACATCGTTTCATCATGAGACACACTTGCTACTCTTACTCATCTCAGATTTAGGCTTTTGAAGGACACTTTCAAACTGCTACGCGACTTAATCATTAACAAAATGATATAAAAGCAAAGGTTTCATCATCAGTATTTTTTTTCATCTTTCATATGTGTACTGAAAATTTCCAGTAGATACTAAGAAAAATGTATCTCAATCTTATTTCTACAGCTTAACGTTTACTACCTCATATCGAAATTGTTACGATTATATAGGAATTGACAAATACAGGACCGTCGATTTTTTGTACGCTGTTACATCCTACGTAGCCTTTAGTTATTGCTCGAGCCGAAACTATACTGCACGCGCCCGTCTTAGTTGAAACGCACGTGCATCACTAGCGACCCGGTGGTCTCGGACCCTCTTCTTAACTCAAGTGGGGTCCTACTTGCCTAGAGCGCAAGGCACTAGACGCATATTGTATATCACGCGTTTCACAAAATCCCTGTGCGCATCTTATGTGTAGCAAGTTATGTCCCCAAATTCCGTGCAGACCCATAGTATTTACTTTAGAGGCATTTGTCATCAGCGCCCTCATCATAAAAGTCTTCTCCGGTCACTTTACTGACAAAATTTATAATTTTCACGTTCTTTAACATGCCTCCCGAATTAGTATATAATGACAAGATTTTATACAAAAGTCACTCATTCTCTCGACGACCATCATGCCGGACGGCATCGACGAAACTCCATGGAGCGAGCAAGGCTCCCAGACGACACTCTGTACCTTAGCCCTGCGAGGCTGAGTCTTCGAAAATTCTATAACTGTATAATCTCCCGCAAGCTACAACGAATTCATTAAACATTGTAAGTGCAAACGAATCAAGACTTCAATTATTACTTTGGAACCTGGTCTATCGACGTCAAATCACTTTTTTCTGAGTCTCCCATTTCTGTTCCCACTCGTCCGAATTAAGGTAGTATGGCGAGATCTCCGTCCCTGGTGTAAAGGGTTAACGCCTTGACCCGAAAGTGCGATCGCTGTTACGTGCTCCCTAGTGTAATTCGTAAGAGTTGACTGGGACGTAACAACGCATCCTAAGACCTTTAGAAATCAATATTGGTTTCATGGACATGTCATCTTATACAGAGTGCTGGCATAAAAATTTATATCTGTTACTTTGTCTTATAAGTGTTGAACTTATGGAACTTTAATTTTTTTTAAATAACCCATTAGAAACCATAGTTTTATCTCTTCGAAAAGATAATTATTTAAATCCAATGTTATTGGAATCGTATACAGAAAATAAAAAGTATGACGCGCAATGATTCTACTAACGCAAAATATAATATAATCTGGATAATTCAGAAAAAATAATCGAGAGACGCCTCTCTCATACGCATACTCATACTCTCATACAATACTCATTTTTTCGATTACTTTGAATCATCTAATGCAAAAAAAGAAATATTATCGAAAAAATGAGAATTTCGATAATGGACCTTACAATCAAATAGTTATTAGAAATAAAGGAATTCGAGCAATCAATGTTTTGTTATTTGGACATTCGCTGTTCTGAAATTAATGTATAACGGCCATTCCAAAATTTCGGCCTTCAGAAATTTGACCCCCACCCGTTCCGCTGTAGTAGCTAAATAACAGCACGGCTGTGCCAGCAATCCGAATTATAGTTCTAGCAGTTGGATATCTGGCTGTCACGACAATACCGGTTCCTCAGTGTAATACATGGCATCTCTGTTAATATTTTTGCAAGGATTTTTTTAATCGTTACATTGTTTTAATTTACTATACGATCTTATAAATATGTCATTCCCAAATTAATAATTGCCGCATCAGATTTGAAGGTCTAATTTTGGGATTTGCCGAACATTCAATATGAAGCATTTGATATTTTCGAACTTTTGCATACCCCTAATATAATTTTTGTGGACCATCGTTCGTTTAAGCCCATAACAAAAAACCTCCGGAAATATCGAATTTTTTAATAGAAAATCAAAGAAACCTACCATTTCGGATGTAAGTCGTGGCATGACGGGTAATTCGTTTGTTGATTCTTCAATGCTACCAGCGCTGATGCCAATTTCGCTTGGACCGCCATCCTCGTCGTCGGAATGATCAGGTGAATCCATAGGTGTGAAAAAGTTGGCCGGATTCTCGACTCTACCGGTGGGATCTTCGAGTAAGTGTCTTATAAGCGGTGCCCTCTCAGGATCCATCGCGCCAGCTTAAATTTTTAACCACAGTATTCATTACTTCCAAATTTTGTTGACTGCTCATTATTAAAATTCCTTTTTCAGTAATAACTCGAGACCTACCCTGTATCCAATCTTCGGCTGCCGTCTCCTGAGGTATCACTCGAAAATCGAAGAACCACGCTTCTCCCCACGCCAGAATAAAAGATGTTATTATAAGGAATCCTTGAAACGCAGGTTGACTGCTTTGAGACCACTGAAAACAATTTTCAACTTATTTTCGATGACACTGTTTGAAGTGGATGTTTATCGTACAGGCAAGGATATTCCATAAATAAACCGCTTTAAACGTTTGCTACTGAAAATCGAAGATGTTATTAAAAAATTACGAAGAATTTTTGAAAGAAGTTTTTATTAACTCTTGGTTACATCATGTTTTAGATATTAGGTTGGGGAAAAAATAAATCCATTATTTTTTCGGTAGATGGCTGTACTGATAGATTTCTCGTAAAGTATCGATCAGACAATTCCAGATTTATGCTCGTTGGGAAGGTGACATTTCGCAGTAAAAAAAATTCTTTTGCTGTTTTTTGTTTGGTGCATTCAGTTGTGAGTTACTGGGTGTTAAAAATGGAAGTGAACAAAGAGAAAATTCGGTACATTTTACAGTTTTTCTTTGACAAAGGCGAAAATGCAAGCCAGGCGGCTAAAATTGTGAATGGTGTTTATGGTTCCGATACTGTAACAGCCAATTATGTGCAATTTTGGTTTCGTAGATTCCATTCAGGAATTTTTGTTGTTCAAGATGCACCTTGCACAGGTAGGCCGGTCGTCAAAAATGTCGATAAAATCGGAGAAATGATCGAAGTTGACCGGCATGTTAGCAGTCGTAACATCGCCCAGAAGCTAAAAATCGACGATAAAACAGTTTTAAACCATTTACACAAAGCTGGATTCAAAAAGAAGCTCGATGTTTGGGTGCCACACCAATTAACAGAAAAAAACATGATGGATCGAATTTCCATCTGCGAAGCCTTGGCCAAAGGGAATGAGATAGACCCATTTCTTAAACGGATGGTGACTGGAGATGAGAAATGGATCACATACGATAACCCTGTGCGAAAACGATCGTGGTCAAAGAGCGGTGAAGCACCTCAAACGGTGGCCAAACCAGGACTAACGACCAGGAAGGTTCTGCTATGCATTTGGTGGCACTGGAAGGGAATTATTTATTATGAGTTGCTTCCATGTGACCAAACGCTAAATTCTGATTTCTACTGTCAACAACTGGACCGTTTGAAGATAGCGATTGACCAGAAACGGCCAGATTTGGCCAACAGGAGAAGTGTCGTGTTCCACCAGGACAACGCTAGGACACACATCTACAGCGACTCGCCAGAAACTTCGGGAACTTGGTTGGGAAGTTTTAATGCATCCGCCATACAGTCCGGACTTGGCACCAAGCGATTATCATATTTTTCTTGCATTGCAAAATTTCTTTAATGATAAAAAATTGGCATCTAGGGAGGATTGTGAAAATCGACTACTAGAGTTTTTTGCAAATAGAGACCAGGACTTCTATGAGAGAGGCATTATGAAGTTACCTTTAAAATGGCAACAAATCATACAACAAAACGGTGCATATTTGACCCAAATCAGACAATCCGAAGCATGTTAAATAAAGTCCTGAAGTTCATATAAAAATAATGGATTTCTTTTTCCCGAACCTAATACATGAGTAGAATCGTTTAGGATTGGGCAACAATTGAAAAATACCAGCCCTGATGTCTGAAAATTTATTTCGTGCGCATCTAATCAACTACTAAGCTCACAGTAAAAAGTTGGAATATGTCATTTTGATTTTATTTTGTAAAATTTTCCGAAAAACGCGGCGAGTTTACAATACCTGTAAAAATTATATTAGTATTAATTAGCAAATTTTTTCAAATTGCATATCCAGTTATAAAATGCATCAACAGTATATATGAAATATCCTTCCTTAAAAATGATTTAAACGTAGTACTCACATCAAATAATGATACTTTGGTGATAAGAAAGGCACACGTCAAGGCAGTAGAGAGCTTTAAGAATTTGAAGACGTATCAACTATTTAGTTTTGCTAATAATAAAATAGTTTTTTATAATGCTAATGTACTTACCGCTATTATTAGCCGATGATTAAGATGCAGCAATGCATAAAAGAGAATTAGTACTGTAAATCTGCAAGCCGCTGCCATCTGGATAAAAAAAATTTTATATCACATTTACATAGATTAAAATATGAAGAATATCCGCTTTTTGCGTTCTCATACTCGTTTATGGAAAAACTTACAACGATGTCGAAAAGTGAGGTTGTTAATTGATAATGAACGACCTGCTTGTCGAAAGCAATTCGAATACTTTCACCGGCTATCTGCAAATACAATCAGAAATTATCAAAAATACATCTAAATGTCCATTTGATTCACACATGATCAAGCATTGTACAAGGTTTAATAAAAATTCATCGACCATCGATTTGTACTGTGCACCCAGAAAAACAACCAATTAGGTTTTTATAAAATTTAATTGAAATAAATAAAGAAATTGACCTATTTGTCTGCGAGCCTACTAGGATTTTATTTGGAATGTATATATATTTCTATTGGAATGCGTATTTCTTCTTCCATCTCTCATTGAAATATGATAAATATTTAATTCGAATATTGAATTAAAAGTTTGTTTATCCAGTGTCTAAATAAACTGGTTTGACTTATTACAACTGGAATTATTTAGTTGTAGCGCTCATCGAAATCTAATAAATCTTTTTTCCTATTTTTATGCTGTTTTAGTTTAAACCAGTAATTCATTTCTCTGGTTATGGAGTATCAGCGTACAAATGTGGCAAAAATTTGTCAAGTGATGCAAATTTTACTCGAGTTCTAATCTTCAGAAATATGCAGAGTTGTAAATCCCGTTAATTCATGAGATAGAGTTTACCGCACATTTTTTTTTTGTAACTATGACTTCATAATCATACTATTTAACGATTATAACACGATGACTTAACTTTTGAATAGCTGCACAAATCATTATTTTTCAATCGAAATTCACGGTAACCCATTTTTCCCACAATTTCTTTCCATGTTAAAACAAAAATTAATATTTTTTTCAGCTATTCAAATGCTTATACACTATTTTATCAGCACTATTCATTATTATAATGCAAAAACCAAAATTGATAAACATACTTTCAAATAAAGACAACTTCGTAAAATTTGTAAATAAATGGGAAAGTAGTTTCTAAATATCTAAACTTTCTCTTTTGCAGCATTTCATAAAATCCCCCTTTACCACTTTTCCTTACCATTGTGCAGATTAGCCAGACCAAAGCCGTGAAGAAAAGATCAAAGGTGACGAAAAGACAAAAAAATCTTCGAACATTTGATATCGCCCCATTTGGTCTGGCACCGGCGATAAGATCCTCGCTGGGCATATCATCCGGTGTTCTATTTATGCTGCTAATGCTCCGCTGAGAGTACACACTTGTCTGTGACTGTAGCGAGGTGAGAAGCGTCTCAGCCGCGAGGATCGCTCTCCTGTGCCGATGATCTTCAGCCATCATCCTCACGGCCCTTTATTATCTCTGCAAAAAAAAAGGAAAAACAGAAGTTCAGAATAAATTTCTGAATTTCTGCAATTTATATCTAGTTCAAGAATTTATTTAACAGGTAAGCGTATTCTATTCAATCTACAGAAGGAAAAGTTCGGTGAACGGCTCATAAAAGCCCCTGAGAATTGAATGAGGTGAGCAGAGATTTTATTCAATAGAATTATTGACAAACCATCAAGGCTGCCTCATTATCGTCGATCCTCGATAAGAAGATTTATTTCCCATTCTATTAGTTTTACCTCTCGAGATCTTGAATAACAAGTGAGGGTAATTTGAATATGAATTGCTTCAAAAAGTTCGCTTTAAACAGCTCCCTTCGGTTCGATTAATTAAATTATTACACTCAATAGATTGTTAGGAAGTTGTTTATCACTTTTGTACTTATCAATCAAATTATATATTTTAAAGCATCGATAAGACGCTTGTTGGAAACAGAAAAACAACAACATTTTTAAACTAAAATTCGCGGAAAATCAGGAATTGCACATGCGCCACACTACACAACCTTACACATTACTTTCCAACAATTTTTGCCCGTCGTGATGTGATGTCTCCTATACAGGAAAATAACTCTATTTCCACCTTCCACATAAAATCGATACTCAAATATTGAATCCGCTCTAATCATCTGAGAAAAATTATATTGATGAAACAGCTAAAGTTTATTAAACAATTTGTTGCTGTACCAGCCATTTGTATTGCTCTGTGGCAACCAATTTGTGGTTTTAACAAGCCAGCATTTGCTGTGGAAACAAACATTGCAGGTCTCGTTTAATTTGCAAATTCAACAAATTATTTATTATTTGTTAAATTCTTCGTGCTGCCTATTTTGCGGGAACTAATTGCAAATAGTTCAGGTTACTATTCGAAGTGATTGCGGCAATAAATTAATTAGTCGTCGGGACTAATTTTGAAGAGCTTTGGGTACAGCAAATTGAAAACGAAGTTGTTGCAACCGATATTTCCGTTCCGTCTGCAAAAAACGCTGAGGAGGGTTTTGTGCACTGAGAATTATTTGGTTATTGCATTTTATTTTTATAAACGCATAATAAGAGACATTTTAACAAATAATATAGTAATAGTACGACCAAGAACCTGGACGGTATACGCCGTAGGGGAAAAAAGAGAAATCTTGCAATCCTGCAGTGCTGTCCTAATTGCAATAATATAATTATATTTTTACGTGAATGAATAATGAAGAATTTAAGCAGCTTCTAAAAGCCTGAGCTCCACAAATGCTACCTTAATGAAAAGCTTGCAGCTGTGCTTAGAGCGACCGCCGCAGTTTGCGCATGCAACGTCAGTAATTTCTACTCATCAGTTTTCAGCAGTGCTACGGAATGGAGATGAAGAAAAAGTTTTAAGTACATTCAAGAAACTTTAGGACCACATAGATTCCGAAGTTCAGAAACGTTCGTCCTAAGGATAATGTTGTTCCAAATTCTTAAGTATTCTACTAAATATTGTCGAGGGCATGACGCGATCGGGTAAATATTACTGAATCTAATTAAAAAGCAAAGCAGTACCTTGCATATTGCTTTCTCATTACTTTTAACTTTTTTTTATTTAAGATTTTATATATCTACCTTAATGTTAAAATAAGGTTATAAATAATGAAAAATCAATAATCAAGGCTTGGTTGGTATCCTTGTTTTAAATGATACGAATTTAATTTTAGCAAAATTTTGATCGTCAAAAAATAATAATTCAAATTCCTATATGCTTCGAACCCTTCCAACGGTCTCCACTCAATTGATTTGTAAAAAAGGATGCAAAGTAGAACCTTACCTTGCTTCCTCATTCAATTTTGCTCATTACGAAGCAACCTCTACGAGGAAGTATTGTAGTTCATTTTGGCTTTCCTTTCAAATGTTTTTTTTTTTTTACATTTCAGTAACATTTTTGAAACGCCAATTTATTCATTTGAACCTAATACGTCTTAACGAACGCATTTACTGAAATCGATTGCACGGTCGATATCACTGCACGATACAAACATGCTAATTACTCAGTGAATTACTCGCTCGGATTTCGATAATACCCCCGAAACTCATTATCACGCTTTCTAACGCGCATTCTGCGCTTGTAATGCGAAATCAGTAGTCTGCTGCAATAATTTGGATTAAGTTTCGTTGGAATTACAGCAGAATCGTTGTATCATTGCATCACGTTAATTTGTTTGAATACTGCAAGATCGGTATTTGTGCACGTCAATGTACCCCCATGGAAATAAAGTATACTTGAGATATATACACGGATATATGAATTATATACTCTATATATAGCAGCAAAAAGTTCTACATCTCGGATATATATATCATACATAAAATGAATTTTCTATGATATATACTGGATATATCAAAAAAATATACTTCCAAGTATACTTTTTTTCCATGGGGGTAGTGCATCACGTTTTTAAAACCGTATTACTTTTTTTTCAATATCAATGTATAGCATAGTTGACTTTATAATTGTTACTACAATTATAAAGTTTTTTTTTCGAAATGCTGTCAATTATTATGATATAGGAGGCAGCAAGATGAGATTAATTGAGAACGCAATTCTAAAGGGTTAATTTATTATAATCAAGTTCGTTAGATTCGGATCAATACATTTTTATTTAGAAGTTATTTGGTATTTCGATAACGATTAAGACATAATAGGAAAAACTGAAAAAAACCAACTGCCCAACTTTCTTGGGAAGCAACAAGATTTAGGAAGCAAACCAATACAACAATAAGTTTCATATATATACCGGTATCATTTTACGTCATATGCGCACTTTCCATTAGAGTTAACAGTTTCATTCATAGAAATTCATAAATACTCGATGCCATACTCCGTATTAATATGTCCTTATGGGAGGTACCTTAACAATCTTTAGCAAGCCATTTCGCAAAAACATGACAAAGTATGTCAGCATTTGTCGGTAATGTATGAAAGTGCGATTTTTAATTTCGTCAAGGGATACCGTGAATACTCGCCGTTTTTGTTCATTGCTTAGTCGCTGAAGAAATGTTTTTCACAACTTTTCCGAAAAATGCAGAGGGATTGAAAAAATTTAATTGTTTTTCTAATTACTTATGTGTTGTTACTGAACATTTTTGTTCCTTTTTTATTTCTTAAGTCACGACAAGATCATTTTTATTTTACCGCCAGATTTTGCAAATTTTAATTTATTTATAACTGATGCCAATTGAATCTGACACAATGAGATGAAACCGAAGTTCGACTATGATAATATCTATCCTTAAGCCATTGTTACATAATTTCCGATTCAACAGATCGTAGTCTGTAGAGAAAAACTTATTGAACTCTATTCAACTCATGGCATACCGACATTAATATACCTTTTTTTAAAAATGGAATTTCACTAAAGTGACTCTCTATTCAACTTTGGGTCGGCAGCCGTTGTTTTGTGCTTCCTCAAAGAGAAATCTTTATTTTAATGAAAAAGTTTTTTTTAGATTTGTATGTCGGGGCACTTAGAATAATCCAAGACATAGAAAAAAAATGATTTAGAAAAAATGTCCGTATGTATGTGTGTATATGCGTGTACAGAACTTGAAAATTTCAATCATCCATAACTAGCCTTCGTCAAATTGACGATATTTAACTACACAATTCTTCATAAGTGCAGGTACTCTTAACATTGTTTGGTGTTAAATGCGAGCGAAATCGTAAAAGCGGATCAAATTTTATAATTTTTTAATTTTCGAAAAATTACTGATAATGCCGTAACTTTAGTGAAACACGAGACAATAAACTCAAATTTTATACATGAAATCACAACTATTTTGCGACAATTCGTACATAGTTTCGTCATAATCTGCAGTATGTTCAAAATTTCTCAAAATTTCAAGATTTACAAAAAATGTTGTTATTTCATTAAGGGTATTTGGCCCTAAATCACTTTTTGTCCGATCGCATTCAAATTTTAACAGTTTATAAAAGAAAGTATGCCGCAATTGTTGACATTTACAAAAATGTTCTTAGCCGGATAGTTTTTTAGTAAAATGTTGTTAAAGTTAAATTCAGTAAATGTGAGAGCATTCCTCAACCAAAATCTGTTTGAAATGGAAAAAAATATTTGCACTTATTTAGACCAATGTCGTGACCAGGTCAAGTTGGCGTGGAATGACCCATATATATTACCATATTTCTGTTACTGACCGACCAATATCTCATCATCTTAACGTCATCTCTACTGTACCGAGTGAGGATATGTAACGTTAATATGATGGCTTATGGTGAAACCAGTAATTGAACGATCATCAGTGAGTGAACAGCAGCTTTTTGTGGGGTCATGAGAAATTTTGACGACTTAACTGAACATACGATTTTTAATTTGACTATTATCTAGCTATCTTCTGCGATTATTTTGTCGCAGAAGCGTATTTTCGACTACAAGTGTACGTTACATTAGCTTAGTGATTTATGAATTTATTGGTATTTTTAGATTTTTGGTATGTACTATTCGTATTTATATATTTTTAGTTGCATCAGATAATTCGACATTCTTGTCATTCGTTAACATTTTTTATGACAGTTTGAAACTATTCACATTTCATAGAAATCCATAATAAACAAATCGTTAGAATCGACTTTACCCTTTTTCACTCCACTGTGACCATCTATGACGTTTTCTCACTTGCACTCATGACGACTCAGTCGGTATAACACATGACCTTAAGATGATGTGTTACTGCTCAGCCGGTAACGAAAACTGTAAGATATTGTTTTTGGTCACAAATGATGTTTCAGGCAAAATATGAAAAGTACTGACGGCGTCTTCTTAGTATTCTGCAGTCAGTACTTCTCGATTTTTTATTTAAAAATCAACAAACTCACACTTATGGCTGCTCGGTAAGTATAACACATCACCTTAAGACAATCCGATGTGTTACTCTTACCCGAAGCGTTATTCTTCGCCACAGTTGATTTTTCGAACAAAAATCGAGATGTACTGACTGCAGAATGCTAAAACGCAGTCAGCACTTCTCGTATTGTTCCTGACACCTTAATTGTGGTGAAGAACAACGCTTCACAGTTTTTGTTACCAACCGAGCAGTAACACATCGTCTTAAAGCTCACTGATACACCGACGAAAATTTCTTCGCCCAATGTTAAACTCTTATAAGGCTGTCTCTCTCGTACCTCACTCCACTTTTTGGTTTATCGATTCTCCTAAATAAACGGCTTTGAATATTAAAAAGCCCGAAGCTTAGCCCAATTGTACAATACTCCCGTACATTCTATCAAAATTTGAGCTATTTCTGCCCAGTATTTTGCGAGAAAATAGGTTTTTTAATTTTTGAAAGTGGTGGGGGAAGTATCACTGCCTCTTAACTCAGAGAAATGATTTTTTACTTTTAACTAAAACAGCATATTAGAATTCAATCTTCAATTTCAATCTTATTAAAATCTAATAATTTTTTTCTCTCGGTGTAGCCTCGCATTTGCCGCTAAATTACGATATCAGAGCATTATTTCTCGTAGGATTCAAGGAAACTATCCAACAACGGTTATTTACCCGTGTTATATACATTTTTCATGTAGCATACGTATATACGATTAATATCAAACGTCCTTCACATGTATCATAAGCATATATACTTGACGTGTTTCAAGATATCAAACTCATATATGAAATGCACAACATATTTAAAACATATTCATCGTATATTTTTACGTCGAAATCTCTTTAATAGGCATAATTTTTCTCATATATATAAATTTCCATGAAGGTAACATAACGATAAAAATCATTAGAGGGAATAGAATGTAGTCTGATTCACCGTCAGCTGATCGCATTTAAATCCCCGGAGTAGCCTTCGCATCCGAATCGAATCGCAGTTTGCATGGAGGACGAACGAAACAAATGCTCTGAGCGTCGAGTTACAAGCCGTTACGAGACGAACTTGGCGGATATATATATATTTTTTTTCAATTACAATACATCAAGAGCCACGTGACAATGACCATCAATGACGCATAAAGCCAGAGGCACAGAAAGAAATGTCACTCACGGTCGTGCACATAAATCGCAATCGAACAATTTCTTCTATAATCAAAACAATAATCAATTGACAACGAAAACCGAAAGGTCAAAAGTATGAAGAATGTCAGAAGATTTAACAAATGTCTTTGTTACTATTTCGTTGAGAATAAAAATGGCGCGTTATCAGTATTCAAGTGAATATACATTGACGTTTGTTCGAAACCTAACCTCAAAACTCCTGTTGATTAAACGATAAACTATCTACTATACGTATGAAGATTTCTGCGAAATTTCGTATCAAAAGGACAATTTTTTTAACGACCGTAAATTATTGAAGTGGAATTTTGAAGGTTGACGCGTGATAACGCATCGCACGATAAGCTATATAAATTTCGGTATTTCCATACAGCAAAATTCTCACCCTCGATGGGAGAGACTCCTCGGGAAATCGACGCATCAGCGTCGAACTCGATATTTCGGTGGCATCGCCGATCGCCCGCCTCACTCCACGTTTTTTAGCCACAAACAACAACAGTATTGCTAAAAACAATCACCGCACCAATTCTCCCAATTCCACCCCGAAGAACTATTGTCTCGCTCAAAGGATAAACACGCGCGAGACTTCGGAACGCGCCCAGCACCGCGATGACTCCCACGCATCCGTCGGTTAGTTTGCAATCTCTACGCTGATAGCGCTGTCGGACATTTTTAATTGCACGTATTCAGTTTGAAAATTTTAAACCGCCAAAAGTTTATTCAAAATTGTAAATAAAAATCTGCCTCTTCGAGATTTAACATCGCAACCGTGATACTTTTTGCTAGAATTTCATTCATTCAACTCCACCACTTTTACTTGAAAATTTCATTACTAGACATATTAAGATGATGCTCGGTCATTGACAAAAACTGTAAACCGTTGTTCTTCGCCACAATTAAGGTGTCAGGAAAAATACGAGAAGTACTGACTGCGCTTTAGCATTCTGCAGTCAGTACATCTTGATTTTTGTTCGAAAAATCAAGCGTGGCAAAGAATGGCGACTCGTGCAGTGTAATACATCATCACCTTAAGACCATACAAACTCTAATGTACCAACGGGTCAATGATATTCGTTTTTCTTTCTTAAATTTGTATTTTAAAAAAGTTATTGTCCTGTATCGTTGGTTTCTCAACATTTGTAATAAAACGAACTGCGACAAAGCCTAGACATACTGGGATCTCTTATCTTATTGATGAAACAACCCGAACATAATTCTTAACGGCTCCAAGTTTTGAAATATGCCATTTATTTAAGATTATGAGTAAGCTACACCGATTTCAATACTTGGCAGCCAAGACGAGGCAATTCACAGCCGTCCTAAACCGATTGTATCTTTGATGGAAACCCTACATAAAATTTTTGTGGAAGTAGTAAAAGCCTTAGTTACAACCGAGTCGTCGTACGGTAAGACTTAAAGAGATATAAAATTCCAAACGCTTCAAAATTCGGTAATTTTTTTTTAAGTTTTAAGAATAACATTATTACATCGAATTTTTTTAATCTTGAGGGATGCGTTCATTCATTAATGGAATACATAAAATATTTTCTTTTCTATAAAAATAATTAAATGCAAGCGCCCTATGCGCTATTCCTCGAGGTTTTGAAAAAACCAATTATCTCACTGCTTGCAGTGATTGCGGCCGCTAGAATCCCTAAAACAAAACAAAAATTCTAAAGATATTCAAATCTGACGAACTGTCGAAGCTTTAAAAAATGAAAATTTCGCTCTACAGAAATTGTGGTTTTTTCAATGCCAAATTGAGATTTTTCATTTAATCAAAAAAGTCATAGATGATTGTATGACACCATATGTTTAGAGCATGCCGTAAAAATCTCATATCAATTAGATAAGTATAATATTTTATATTAAAAAATTTTAAAACACTCAAACACAAAAATGTCCAATCATTTCTATTTTTCGCTTCAGTATTAAAAAATATATTTTTATTAACCGAATATAGATGGTAATTTATTAGATATATTCTATACACTATCCAGTAAAAATATACAAAATTACAAGTTGTTCGTAGGTGTGACTAACACTATGCTTGTACGTTCAATAAGAATTTTACAACTGTTATTGACCTACAAAAACACTCGCATAAATTCACGAAATAAACTAGAAATAGAAAATGCATCCTGTGTATAATGGCATAGATTTACACACGTTTTTATACCTGCTGTCGTCAGTCCGTCCGTTGTGCATTCAAAAAGCCTATTCCTTTAAAACTATCGTTCTAAGAGCATCATCGGGATTGATTTCTAGGAACGCCGTTGTTCCGACGTTGAATGGTATACCTATACCACCATCCAGAACTAAGCCTGCGTCGTAACACTGCGATTGAACAGTCAAGTTATTGCAGAAGCCTCGTGGAGCTATGCTCTTCGGCAAAGGCCAGATTTCGTTGATAATTATATCCCTGATTGCATAACTCATTTTAACATCATCTGCAATCACAAAACAAATCGTTATTTGGCCCCGCCGATATTATTTTCTTTATAAGTTCAAGCGGATAGCCACTTCCAATATAATGTATGGCTTTTCTAATCGCCAGCGTCACGGCAATCGTTAATTTGAAATATTAAAATTGAATTTTTTTTTCTCGAGATATGTTGAATTTTTGAATTTTCATGGAGAATCAGCTCTCGACAATATTCTGGATATAAAATGAGGTTCGAAAAAAATACGACGATTTTTAAACCAATTTAGGACAAGAGAAATGAATTTCTGATTTTATAAGATGAAACGGAACCACACGCGAAAATTTTTGAGCATTTACAATAATATTTGAAAAAGGATTACGTGTGAGTTTTGCGATGGTCTAAGTTGATTTTAAGTAGTATTCTCTCTTAAAGATTTAGCACTGATTTAACTAATGTAACGTAGTATACGATTCATATTTTAATAACCAGTATATTATAGTTTATTCTGCAGTCACTTAAGCTCACCAGCAGGAAATTGAAGACGATCGTTGAATTCCGTACAAATTTTGTCTACTTCCGATTCAGTGAAATTTTTGTTGGGCTCAGCAACTTGTAGCAGATCTCTCACCATCTGACTGGTTAAACTATTTATCGCTCTGTACCATGAACTCGAGCCTGTGCCTGTGCTAACGCACAATCCCGAGCTCTTAACTTTGTGAAACTTTGACTCTTCAGCGACTCTGATATTCAACGAACTCGTTCGCGCTGATAGCGATTCACCGATGAACACCTGAATCACAAATATCTATTAGCAATTATTCGTATTATAAAATATTTAATTAATCATGAACTAGCGCAATCAACGTGAAAGTCAGTAAGACAATGTTTAACATTTCGTCAATTACTATTTTTTTACAAAATTGCTGATAAGCAGTGATTCCCTTAATGATTCTTGTTTATTGATTTGGCACGAGATATTCAAAGTCTAAGTTTGTAAGCGATGGATCTAAGAAATCAACAAAAGTAGCATATTGAGAAATAGCATATTTATAAATATTCAAACGGTTTAGAAAAACAATTCGTAATTCACAAACTAAATTGCAAACAATAAGAAATAAAAATAAGAATGAGTGAATGGTAAATAAAGACTGGTTTCGATTGACTAAACTGCACTATTTATAAGGATCAGTTCATCCCATCTATGAAATAATAAATTAACAAGTCAGAGTATTCCAGTGTCTAAAACTTACTTCGTTCAGTGCCAACCACGGTAATCTCCGCTCCCTTTGAGCGTCGGCTGGTGTACCCAAATCTCCTCGGCCATTTTTATGAAAGCTGTAAAAATTACGTCTTTGATAAAAACAATAAGAGAAAGATAAAGCGCCAAGAAAAATGCAATTACTCCTTAACGTAGCTGTCTTCAACAACGGTATCTTTATCATTATAATAAGGCCTGTATCTCTCCTGTCCCAAAATTCGTCCCTTCTCGTGCATATGAAAAGGTGCATTCCAAATTCCTGTACCCTTCAAAATAACTCGAATTCGACTTCTCATGAGGTACTCAAATTTTCCTGATTTCAGCTTCTCAAATATCTTTGGTATATTCTCAGTGTAGTATTCTGAGAGCATTAGGTAACCTTCGGAAGTTCTGGGATCAGAATTAATGCCCAGTATTGGTTTCTTGTTGTCGTAAATGAGATTGGCGCCGAGTAAAAAAGTCCCGTCGCCGCCTATAGCTAATACCATGTCTGCCCAATCGAAATCAGCCTGATCTATGCTCAACCTGAAATAACAAAAAATAAATAACATTTTCTTTTTCTTTTCAAATAATTAAGGAGTGCAATTCAGGTAAAAACTCAGTGATAATCATCAAGGAAAATCTCCCTTATTCGACCATTGGTAATAATATTATAACAAAATTAGATTGAAAATGAATTTATTGCATAGTTATATAAGTCTCTGGTTGTTGTGGGTTGCCTAGAATAATCTACACTTATTGTTTGCATTCTGTATACTAATCTTAAAAAAAGAAAGTATTTTAATTCGGAAATTATAGTTAAAAGTCTGTATTCAAGTTTATGGCATTTCCTGAATTTTGCGAACCACCCAGAGACCAAGAGCCAAGAAAACAATATTGAATGTCACTTATCATTTGTAGATGCTTTTGTGACTTTCTATACAATGCTTTGTTCAATAACTTAAATTGGAATATTTGTGAATATAATTAAATGAGCCTGTGAGTGAAGTATTTGCCAGAGAATGTTGCTAATTATTTCTTCCTTAGAAAACAAATTCGACAATTGCAGTATTCAAAATGTCAAGGAATTTTATGCTCCTACCTGTCGGCAAGTTTGTACTCAACATTCATATTTTTGAGTGTCTCAATGGCCGTTGTCACTACAGCTTTATTTTTGGAATGACTGTCCAGCATCGCTTGACAATCTGAACCTCTCTCCAACAGTTTTGTCTTGATTTGTGTTTCGCTAAGTTCTGGCTCTCTGAGCCTCTCAAAATCATATCGAGAGACTTTTGCCAGGACTAAAACCCTTTGAGGCACAAAACTGGACTGGCTGTGTGAAGACATCCTCAGACTCTTGAAGGATGCTGAATGGAACAGCTTTAGCGTTTCTAATAAAATAGAAAATCTATACATTTATATATTTCAAAATATCAATAATTATTGTTATATTCAATTTTTGTGATTTTTTTCAGGACAGGATTTTCGTACATTCCCAAAATTTTATACTAAAAAATATTTGAACTCATAATCAAACTACACTGATCAATGAAAGTAAAAAGTTTAATTTGTGAAAATATGTGTTACTGTCTTTCAAGTGTAACATTATTCAGATATTAATAATTTTTTATTTGTGCTCCTGAATTTGAAATAATAAAATAAGACTATGTAAAATTGAATTGTTACTGCTTACAGATTCTACAAAGATTTCAAAGTATTATTTGATGTTTATTTATAAACAATACATAGTAATGATATGTTATGAAAGTTCATTATTATTTAATAATGTTGATTGAGTAATTGAAATTTACACAGCAACATATTACATTTTCTACGCAATAGGCTTCAGAAGTATCTGATACATAGAAGCTGGTTGGAAGATTTGTGAATAACATAGGAATATTTTGTTATCCTCTACAAATTTAATATTAATTTTTAATACAATATTTATTTTCTGTAAATATTTATCTCTCACACGAACAATAATCATGCATAATCTTTTTATTTTAAGTTCTGTATGGGAAATATTTTGTATGGGAAAAGGTAAGTATACAAATAAATAAACATAAAAAACACATTGAGCTTACAGTTAGCTGCAGTTGTCTACGGTAATATGCAATTGTTAATCCCAGTAATATCTAGCACATAAAATTACAAAATTTTTCTCAATGTAGAAATTGAATAAACTGCGTATTCCTTTCTAAAGTAGCACCGATTCACTGATCACAACATTCGTGGCAACAGCCGAATCCTCAAAAAGACGTTTTAGATAACATAACCGCGGGAAGATCGTTTCATCATAAAAGCGAAATTCCGCATGAAAAAAAGCGCCGCGGATACAAGATAAATTTAAGAAGTTTTGTGACCATACAATGGCAAGGGGCCAACCCAATGACGTAATACACTTCGCGATAATACTCGTTATCTTTTAACCATGTGTGAAGATGGAAATAATTAGTATTTATCATCGCGTGTTAGTTGCATTTTTTCGGCAAATGATCATGTGGTTGCGATCTGGCAATAAATTTCAGAGAATGTTTAATCGCAGTAAAAAAATATATTGTTATGAACGATGATTTCTTGGTGTTTAGATTTTTTTAACTTCGTTATGACGATTTTAAGTCTTTGTGCTAATTTGTAAGTTATTGTTTGTCGTAGAAAATACTTGTACATCATAAAATCTCAGAATATTACGAAATTATGATAGTCAATAGTTTTAGCTTGTTGTTATAATTGATTAAAACAAATCTATGGTTTTGTCATATGGAAATTAGATTTATTTAATTTTTGGGCTGTATTTGCGAATCTACTCCACCAATTGTGTGGATACTTTGTTAGTGTAATTCGCGACATTCCACACCTTTTTTGAAAAAAGAAAGAATCTTGAATAGTGCTTTTAAAAAATTTGATAAAATTCTGAAAAGCTCTTCTGCAAATTAGAATTTTTTTTTACATCATTATGTTAATAACATTTCGAAATGATTATTATGTAATTCAAATTTTTCAACACTTTCAATGTGCTTGATTTTTTCAAGGTTTTATCCCATCTTTGAGGTGTTAGAAATTCTGTCTGAATCTCAAATTTTTAATGCTGTAATGAAACTTTGGAGGATCTGTCAACTGTTTTGATGAGTGACTAATAAATCATTAACTCTTAATATATACACTCATTCACAGGCATAGCGTGAAAAGAGAAGACATGGAAATCTACAAAAGACCGATATGAGGTTTTCATCATAGTTGTGTATTGGAGAAAACCATAGTATTGATCGCATTATGGCTGGCAAGGGTCCATCATGCCTATAAACAGATGCTGTTTTCAGTGATTGGACAGAATTTTCATTCCTATTGGTTGTTCAATAATTACAAGTATTGCCAATATCACATCAATTTACATGAACAAGTACTTTTTTTTTAAATACTATTTGAAAATAACTCTTACCAATCAACAAAAAAACATTATCAGACATTTGTTCATATTGTCGTATTTATGTTTCAAACGAAATACATGGATTCATTTGTACAGTAAGAACATATGCAGATTCACAAATCACTCTTAAAAACTATTAAAAGAATCGCTAAAATTATCAGAAAAGCTTTTGAAAATTTGTTACCGATTGAATTACTTTAGATTATCTCCTGCGCTTTATATGAGTCATATCAGTGCTAAATTTACACAAACGTTTGTTCAATCTTTGGTGATTTAATAGACATATCTCATGGGTTACGCACATAGCAAAATTAGTTTTAAATGTATAACTTCACACTCACAGACATGATTTAAATAGAAAATCAACATATGTATGCAAATCTGCAATATAATTTTTTCTCCATAGTTTTTAAAAAGAATATATCATAATATTAGCCCAATTATGACAAGCAATATCTTATTTGTAAGTGATTAATATTGGAAGATTTATGATCAATTGGCTTTCTAGATTTTTATACAAGGCAAACAATTGGCGGTGTGTTTGAACAACCAATCTTATTTTTTAAATCTGGACAGTAATTCAATTAGACACTGTCCAATAATCAAAATGAGATATTGCTTATCGTAAATGAACTATTATTACAGTTCATTATTTTTTAAATCAGTTGATATTCTAATTAAATCACAGCCGTGAATTAAACATCAAAAACTAATTTTGGTGTGTGAATAATTTCTCGAAATTGTTAATAAAACCAGCAGAAATGATAGAACCGTTTTGAAAGTCTAGCACCGATTTAATAACTATGAAGCGCAGTGATTAAACCTTAAGAGTGTGCGTCCGTTGCTCGGTCAAAGCGCCATCTAGGCACGTGATAAAACACATAACAACGATTACGGAATTTTTTAATTCAAGTCATCAGTTATTTAACATTTAAAAAAACATGTATAAAAATGCATATCGATCTCATAATTATCACTTATGACATATAGTACCGTAGATTGTGGTCGTTTTTTCCAAACCTCTTTCGTAACGTTTTAATATCAACCGTGATATATAGTACGCGCAAGAAAGCACGTCCGTAATGAGGTGTTTAAGGAAATCCGTAAATAAGCTCCGTGCAATTACTGTTGTGTTTACCTCGAGGATATTGTACGATAAGCTATCAGTGTAGATTCTCGTTATCGTTTGCACTGTGACATTAGAATCAAAAGCCGCAAAATGCAATCTATTTTGACAAGCCCACTGAAAAACAATGATCATAGCTTTCGTGTGACTCGAACAAAAAACGCACCGAAAATTAGACTACCACGATTGGCACGTGTTCTCAAAGCGATTTACCGGTCGTAATGCGCCCAATGAAACACATAAGACAATAGAACATCATTTACTTTCATTCATTGTTGGATAACCTTGGCTCACTCAAGTTCCACTTAACTTCCGAGTATTCGTAATTATTAACTTGTGTCATAGTTTTATTCCACTTACTGGTGGCTTCTCTCCTAATACTGTTGAAAACAGTCATGACTCTGACAACGCGATTCTAACATATGTACATTGAAATTAAAATTGGATACCGGACGACAATGAAACGGCAACGACGCTCGCCCATATACCAGTGAACACTAAACAGAACAGCGGCACTCGGTCCGAAAAGGAGCTATTATAAACCTTGCTTGCGGCAAAGAAAATTATAAAAAAGTGTCACGCGCCCTCTACATTGTCTTGTCGGAAGTTTCTAAAGGTAATTACGAGTCACTGTCGACTTGCTCGATATGAAGATCAGCGAAGAAAGCAGACATCTGTAAAAAGAGAAATGTTAAACCTTTGAATTGCGCCCTTCATAGGGATCCACAAATTTCAATTAATATGATTTTTTTAATTCAGTAGAATTTAAAAAAACGATACAGTAGTTTTAACGTGATTTGCTTCAAGTTTTTCTCCTTCTATTCTGCTCCGCTTTATCTACCTCTCACGAAGACTCGGTCGGTATATCACTCCAAGTCGAGGTCGACTTCTGGTTACGAAATTACGATCACAAAACCTTTCGTATTAGTGTGACAATAGATAAACTGGTCTCTCCAGTTGAACACAAATTTATGATCGCAAAAAAAATTCCAGTCATACACATCTATATAGACAAAAATGGTCATTTTTTACAAATGTCTCAATAAATATTTCGTTCAATCAATGTTGGATGAAGTTCTCTTCGCCTTGCGGAGTTTGTACAGTGACGCTAAAAACAATTTTCCTGGTCCAATTCTAATTGACACGAAATTCCTCATCTCTGAAAATTATCATACGATATTATACAAAGGTCGAGTTGTTTTGGCACGATTTCCGAGTAATTAGTACAGTTACTTCGTTTTTTTTTTTCAAATGAAATTTTTTTATGCTTTATGATATAAAAAGAGTTGCGTAATTCAACAGAAATATTTTAAATACATCGGGAAAATATTAAGCAATAAATCAAAGGACTGATTATCGATTTAAATTTTGATATATATCAATTTGAAACAGTATCATTATACCAATTTTCTTATTATCGCGTGAAACATACTTACCTTCAATACCAATTGATACACAGCCGCTCAAGCGCTCTTTCATGCACTCTCTCGTTAATTGAGTTTCCATGATTGATCAAGGACACTTAAAACTAATAAGATTCTAATAGACACACCGAATACGTAGATCAATGTCTTTTTCAGTTTACACGCTTCGCTTACACTTTATTGATTCATTTGCAATACATTAATTAAGTCTGTTTAAATAGCATTGTTTGAGGCTCGCCTAGCGCGAAGTCCCGATTATACTATAGACAATCATTACCACTAAATTGAATCCTTACTCCACTTTCTCGCTTTCTCTCTCTCTCTCTCTCTCAGTATTTTTTTTCGTTCAATCGTCAGTTAAATTTATCGATATAATAATTGTTATCGTAACTCCTATTATCATTATTATTACACTATATAATATATATATGTATATATATATATGAATATACATATATCCATATATAACATATATAATATATATATATCTCGTAAAATCGACGTTTAAAAACTAAAATTCGTATAAAAAGCGTCATTATCCGTACTAACAATGTAACTGTACTATTTAAATAATTGAATCTTAAAAAATTATTTGTTTCCTTGTTTTTGTTGTCGCTGATGACTGGGTTGGTGTTTGTGTCTGTGTGTTTGTTGTTGTTTTTTATTCATTAATTTTTTTTTTCGAATGACGTCTAACATTTCGGCTATGATGTAACGTTATTATATAGATCGTGGACAAAGAGATTTCTTTAATTGTCGAAGCCAACGTACTCCGCAATTTACACAACACGCAGCTTATCCAATCATTAATCCAATCCAGAAAGCTATTGGGTACAATGTCATCTTGAATGAACGTATAATAAAAACAAAAAATACAACGTTCTCTCGCTCTTTCTCTCTCTCGGTCTTTTCCACACGCACACATTATCTACAGTCACGGTGAATACACTGCATGAAACTTGGACTAAAAATCTCGTATCTTATTCCTATTATTATTATTATTATTATTATTATTATTATTTTATTTATTTATTTTTTATTCCGGAGTACGCTGCACTTTTCTATTTATTCTTCATGAGCACCCTGCAGGCCACATCTTCATACACAACTTCATGCGTTTTAATTTATTCTATGTGTTATATTTTTTTTTGTCAATTACTTAAGTCGTGCAAATACTTTAAATCTCTACGAATGTTTACCGTAATAAATGTTCATTTACTTACTATTTAATGACCTTACCGTGTGTGTTCGTGTATTTTTATTTATTATTATTATTATTTTCATTATTCTATCGTCGTCGTTAATACCGCCAATAATTTACATCGATTACATGTACAAAACAATGGCTTTTTTGTTTTTAAATAATGTTAAAACAACGTTCGCTCACGAAAATCGTCGGTACGCGGGGAGATATTATTTTTACGGCTTCTTATTGAGGCAGTCACGAGCATTCATACTCGGCGTAAATTGCTGTCGCCTTGACACACACTCAGTCTCTCGATGCGATGAAACGCATAATGAAAGGAAAAAAATAATACGAACATTGTCTACGATTTCTTCTCCCCTTTTAGCTAACTCACGCTTCCGTATTTGGCAAAATGCAACGCTGACGATGCTGGAAAATCGTGCACATCGAGATATTCTCTCAAGGACTGTATAATCCGCTTGGCGAAGCCATGCAAGCATTAGCCATCGATATATCGAACATTCCATCAAGAAAAAAGTCGTTATTATCGTCGAGAATTCACACGTTATGTTAAGTTTTTTTTTTTCCACTGATTAGAAAATGAGGTAGCATCGAAAGAAGAGTTTTGAGCTCTCATTATATTCATGAAATGAACATTTATGGTATTACTCATCACTATTTCATAATAATAATCAGCAGTGATATCAAATTATCATTAAACTTTTTCATAATAGCGAAAAAATAATAATTTTCCACGAATTTGCAATAAAGATTATGCGAAAAAAATGCACGCAGAGATATCAATTTTAAACTCGCTCGACAATCACGCTTACTGTCGAGTCACAACCAATTCACATTCGGAGGACGTCGATGAACACAGAGAAAAATCAAGAAATGCAACGATCTGCAACGCGCAGATGAAAAATAAAAAATTCAATAATTTTCCATTACGAATAATTGAAAAAACTTGAATTTTTCATTTTTTTTTATCTGTCCACACATACGTTCAGATCTAACTACTGATGCATCCTATAGCCACTTAAAGACGTGAGATTCTCTATACAATGACGTCTATTTATTATTAATCGTACGTGTAGACTCCGCCTCGGTTACTCTTCGTATCTTATCTAACTATAACGATTTCTAATGCCACTTTTCGAGAAGAACGGATACTTTTATTCTCTCTGTTGTTTTCTCTTGTATATATATATATATAATTCTTTACATATATGTCTTGATGAACCTGCTTTACTCCAGCTTGCGACCGCTTAAACAATTATCATCTAATTAAACATCGACGTCGATTCCCATGAGTCGTCGAAATCGCTGGACCAATTTTTTTTCGAACTACGTTTCGATCAATATTATTTTTGTCGTTGTTTTTTCACCTTACTCAAACATTATCGTCTTTCATTGCTCCAGTTTAGCAATAACCCGCTTCCTTGAATTTTCTCACACCTCCGACGGTACAATTAAAAATACTGACATGCAAATACAACGTGAACGAAGCCAATTGTTCACCTAGGGGAGAATTCTTTTCGCAACCAAGATGCTCCTACGATTAGTCGGACAATATGTTCGCCGAGTAGTGACGGCGAAAAGAAAGTAATATGCAATGAACTGAGGGTAAATAAATGCTGATAGCAACACGAACAAATTTCAATGTCAGGGAAAGATGTTTTCAATAAACGAAGAGGTTCCTGCTCTTCACATCAGTTAAATCAGTGCTAAATATTTGTAGTCCTTTTAATATAATTTTATGCACATAGTCCATAGTAATGGAGGATTATTTTTAGTGCAGCATGTATTCTTAAGCAAAGGAAACACTGATTGATGATTTTCGAAGTAATACGTTTTCGTTTCTCACCGATATTCCATAATTCTATACAGATTCTAAACGGGATATGTCATTATTATTTTCAATCGGGTTCGAATTGTTTACTTATGCCATAAACAATCGAACATTTATCAGTTTAGATTACCATCCATTTTAAAAAGAAAATTCAACATTCTTTCATTGAAACGAAGTGAACAATGTCTTTCGTTAGTTAAAGAATTTTGATATTGTCTAATAGTTGATAGAAAATCTAATGTTCATTACATTCGGCATTCCTCTGAGCTTTGTTGATTTTTTATATTAATGCTTACGGAAAAGGTTTTTTTTTTATTCTGCGTGTGACATTATGAATTTTTATAATTCTTAACCATAGACGTAGAAAATTGAAAGAAGCTGATAATTGGCTAATTATTTATGGAATTAATGAAAAAACAAATGCTGTATGAATACCAGATTCTTGTTTACTAAAGAAATAAACAATCCTTAAAAATTCGTGACAACGGCCTACAATATTCAGCACTGATTTGATTGACGCGTAGCATTCTAATCAACTCAAGACTTTTATTGTATTGAGAAAATAATTCAGAAGCCGTTTCGTTTTAATAGAATTCAAATTAAAAACGCTTCTTCAAGTGTTTGAATAGAAAAACCTTTAAAGTGTTCAATGCAATTCAACTAAGAAATTACCATTGCCGTGACCGAATTATTCTATATATAATATACATATATTTCTATATTTATATCATGTTGTAATATATTTTTCTTCCCACGATCATTACCCCGCAAAATATGTCTTTTTGCCGACGACGCGTCGGCACTTGATTCATTTTTTTAAGCCTATATAATACAACTGCGAGTTGAATTCTAAATCGCATTTTTTAGGCAGAAATAACTCGTTTTCTGTAAGTACAACGACCATTTGCACTTTTTTTCTTTTTTTTTGTTGCTTGTTTTCTTTTTTCTTTCTCGATTAATTACGTTACCTCGAATTTTCGTGGTAATTTCGGCGGAATAAATATCGACGACCACTAGAACGCGGCCGGTCCTTGGAAGTTGGCTATCCGCTTTCTTTTTCTTTGTGTTCTCCTCTTGGTAATTTAGTTGCTCTGTTTTGTTTGCTGCTACACTGTTTTCGTGATTTGGATAAAAGCAAAGATGTCACTCTGGGCTGAATTGGTGTTAGTAGTAGAAGTGCGCAAAACTGTTGCAAGTATTGCGCGATCTCCCCGAACCTCAGCTGTGCGTTGGCGGGGGAGGGGGTGGAGCACCCGTTATTTCGGTCCATCGCATCTCGAAGAAGCTTCGCATACCGTGACCCGCCTTTCCCACGGGACTATCGTCCTCGTTGAACACCTCGCAGTTGATGAACATCTGTCTCACGTCCGAGCAAAATTCGTCGCGCGACTTGTACCTGATGATCAGAGGGAGGCGCATCATGAGTTTTGTTTTGTTTTGTTTTGTTTTGTTTTGCAACACGGATTTCGGCGAGCTTTCCGACACGTATCGCGCGATTGAGAAAGTTTTCACCGTAAAATCTAGTTCCACGAGTACAAGTGTTTGAAATATAGCCAAGATTTTCAGGATAAATAAAAACCTGAGGCTACAAAAAGTTAATACACAAATAGAAGTTGACGTTGCATAAAAAATCATGGTCAATATTGTGAAAGGCAGAATTGGAAGCTATAACTTTGTATTTATTTCAAACGTTCATTTTCGTTTTGTTGATTTTTTATGATTAAATTATAATTGATTTTATAAAGAATTTAAAACGCGGTATGAAATTCTGGAATTCCTTGGTTTTGAATGTGGTTGTAACTATCACTTTACTTTCATTTATTTATAACAATATTGCTTTATGCTCTATTTTATGCATTATTTATTGCATAGAAAAATGCTCATATAAACTTAAGTGAAAGTACATGGTGGTCACCAAACACAGTGGAAAATACTGGTCTATCTTTTTCCCGGCTTTTCCGGACTCTCCCGACCAGATTGTATTTCTAAAAAATCAAAGATGCGGAATGAACCTCTAGAATTTTTTATTTTTAAAAACTGTCAAAACCATCACATTACTTCCGTCCTACGCTATTTGTTGATATATTCAATAAATGATTTGATACAAATTTAAAGAACACGTTTTGCCATCATTCGGTAATCTTATTTTTCTCAAAAACTATAACCAAACTGTTTCGAAAGTTTTCACAGATTTTCCGACATTTGCATCTCGATTTTTCTAATATTTGCTGAACATTTCCACCCTTCTTTAAAGAATACTTCCAAAATGCATAATTTCTTGAAGAGTCATAAAGTATTTTCAAATTTCACAGATTATTTTTTACTAGCAATTTCTACACAATATCAGTTACTTGTTCACTGTTCTATCCGTATATCACGAGGACTCCACAAGTCGGTCATTCGCTATAAAAAATATTGAGATTACTCATGGCAATTTGAACTTTTTTTTAAAGTTCTTTACTTTTTTAATCTTTTTTAAAAGAACTTAAAAGTATCGAAACTTATTTGAAAAAGTCAGAATTAATTGATACGGTTCAGAAAAGCATTTCAGAATATTGTATTCTTACACTTGTAATAGTAATCGTCACGAAAATTTAATTTTCCTCTTGGTAGATCAGTGATTTTCAGGAAGAATTGTTTTCAAGATAGACTAAAAATGTTCATTATAAATTTATAATACTTGGATTTTCAACCCCTTATTTCCACTTATTTTGATTTTCAGGAAGAATTGTTTTCAACATAGACCAAAAATGTTCATTATAAATTTATAATACTTGGATTTTCAACCCCTTATTTCCACTTATTAAGAACTCTTAACTTATAAAAAATTAATAACGTTTCCTTGATTTTACTTCACTTCGGAGAAATTGTTTTTTCCCTCGTTTTATACCGACGTGACTGAACGAAAAATTTCTTGACGAAATACAAACTCTCACCATTTTTGAATATCATTTTAATACGCATATTTCTCATATTTCTAACCCCGGAAATTTTCTCCGTCTTATAACCCATCCATTATCCTAACAATTTTTTAATGCTATGATATTTCCAGGATTTCTAGGTAACCAGGACCATTGGTCGTCACCTAAGCAACAGGGTGGTTAAATTCTGCGAGAAATTACATACATTATCAACTAAAACTATAATATTAATGTTTCAACATTCCGATACTTGGTTAAAAATATTTATACTCATCAGCCCTAAGTAATTATCCACTCCCTAATATTTCCATGTTTTCCTGACTGATGGTCACCATGTTTTTTATTTTCTACCGGCGGAAATTTCGCTGACTAATCACTAACTTGTCCTAAAAATTTGTTGAATATATTCCAGAATTTCCGTGTTTCCGTTACCATTGACGCGTAAGTAATTGGATGTTTAATAAAAAAATATTCAGAATAAAAACATAATATTAATGCTTCGATAGTGATAGTCTTGGTTAAAAACGTTTGTACGTATTTGACTAGTTTAAACGGTTATGAACTTGCTCAAAAAGCTCGTATTCGTAGGAGAAGCGTATTTATAACACTTACACAGTGTCCTGCAACTTCTTCTTAATCGTACTGAGATCCATTGGTGTTTTAATGATCTTTTTGTAAGTCGGAAATTGTTTGGTGTTCACCGGCAATAGAAACGGCCAAGCCTCGTCCTGCTGTTCCAACTGCTCGAGCAGAAGCTTGCAAGGAGCTAGCTCGCGTTGTTGTTTCTTCGTAAGGTTCCTGTTGTTCCCTCCCCCTCCACCGCCACCGCCACCGGTGCCGGTTCCGCCGCTGGCACCGCTCGGCGCTGCGCTAGCTTCCTTCCTCGGTGAAGCCGTCGGTGTTGGAGGTTCCGACGAACTGACATCCTCTACGTGCGTGTTCGATGCCGTTGACGGCGTTGGACTACGACGCAAAACAACAGACAGGGTGTTATTGCAAAGATTCTCCATCCGCGCGAGACACGTGTACCGGCTTAAGAAGCTTCTCGACGAACACTAAATGATCTTTCGTTCTTTATTTTATTTTCGCTCATTAACATTTTTTTTGTGTCATTTGCCGGGACGGTGTAGCTTTCTCCACGAGCATTCTCTCGCGATGAGCGACGGCGCAGCTCCACCGTCACGGCGAGATTATTATTTTTTCGTTTTACATATTTGTCGTTTTCTTTTCTTTTTTCTTTCTTTTTTTTTTTTCAAGTTCGAGAGAGAGAGACGAAACCATCTCGCAGTCGGAGACGATGCTGAGCTATATTGTATATTGATTGTACACGCAAAGTAGATGGATTGACGTACAGGGTGTCCCTATCAAACGAGTTTTTGGTTTTTGTTTTTGTTCTTTTTAAATAAATGCAGAGTGCATCCCCCATCGAAACGTACCATTATCACGAACGCTCGAGGCAACGCTACCGACGGCACTTCTAACGTAGGGGCATACTGCATCTAGCCTCTCGTGGAACACCCTGCATGAAACAGATTGGGCTCTTGAGACAGCAAAGAGACAGCGTATTTTGTTTTGTATTTTTTTTCTTCGTATTTCATGTTATTTTTTTTCGACGATTCTATTCACACTTGGCCGTGGGGGGTATGTATAATATCATTAACAAAAAAACGTCGGTGTATTAATAATCGTATGAGATAATTATGCAAATCGATATGCAGATGGTTCGTTCGGTTTGAAATCATTTATTCAATCGGGAATAACTTTCTTATCAATTGCGTTCGACTAAATATTCATTAAATTAAATTGATTTGTTTTCGTAAAACGTAAGTGTAGCAATGTCGTGTTAATATTATCATTGTTTGCGATGCTGTATGCTTTGTTTTTTTCTTTTATTAGTTTGTTTCCGTGTTTTCTTAAATATGTGTAAGAGTGGGTGTATCCGTGGATTTTTTAATGTGTCCAGATGCGGTTTCTTTTTTTTTGTATAGTTTACTTTTTTTTTTTTTTTTTCTTATAAAAACATGGTGAACCTCAACGAGCTGGCACGTTTGTTTGGTTTTAACGTAATCACCTAGCTGGCGGATGATCTGAACTTTCACTGTCTCGGGTCGTCGATCCACCGCCACCAGCGCCGCCGCCACCGCCGCCGCCGCTGCCAGCGCCTCCGCCACCACCACCACCCCCACCACCACCACCACTTCCGCCTTTGGTGTGACTCCGTCGTGTGCTGTTTCTCTTCTTTGGTTGCTTACTGTGGCAGTTTGAACAGTACCATTTTCCTCTTGGTATCTGAAATTTTGCAATTGTTTCCTTTTTCGATTACACACATAAAAATGACCCACCATTAATCGGGACACTAATTTCGAACTACAGAATTTTTCACAAAAAAAGTTACTAATGAACACGCAAATTTTAATTAAAGTAAAAGTTTTCTTCGATAAAAGTTTGCGTTCTTTGTAATAAAAAGAAAGAATGAAAAACAAAGATTTTACTAAAGTTTGCTAGCGAATGAATTGTAAATGTACCACTAATTGGCGCAATAATTAAAAACTATTGATTTCTTGAGGTTCTGGTAGAGTAAATATCGGCTATTTCTTAGTATACATTATTCATCGTTATTATGCTACGGGTATGCTTTATATTTGACAGTGATGTAATATCAACGTAAAAGTTTCAGCTTCAATCCGGTAACGTTTTCTAAGCATTCCAGAACCATCAAAATGTCGATTACTCGCTGAAGCTTCTATAAATCATAATCGAATCAAGTTTATTGGGAAAAAAATGTGCAAGGCGTCCTTAAAAAATTATTCATATTTTTAATGTTAGATAACCAATTAATATAGTTTTGTTACACACCTTCGGCATCACAGGATTGTGACAGTCGGTGTGATAAGCTCGCGGACAAAGTTCGCAGAGTACCAAATTTTTGCCGACTCTTTTTCCGCAAACCAGGCAATTTCTCTCGCCAGTGGCTTTATTCATACACTCGTGACAATACCTATAAAGATTGAAAAGTTTTTGTCATTTTATGGGCCTTAGAAATTGTTACAAATTTGCTTTCTTTGTGAATTAGACATTTTTAATCAATTACTCACCAATCACCATCGGGAATGTTTTCCATTTTTGGACGGAAGCAGTAAGTATGGTAGCCGCGGTCACAGCCGTCGCAGAGCAAAAGTTTGTCCTCGTTATCACCGCTGTGACAAAACTGGCAGTTCTGCAACATAGAAAACTCTCGCCATTTGAAAAGAGGAAATCATTGAAAATGAGGCTTTGCGTATTTATTATAGCGTCCGATGTCCATGACTGAAAAAATATGTATTTTTCGAGTTTCTTTAGACCCTTTTGAAGCAGAATATAAAAATACGAAAATAAGGACTTGGTTGGAAATTCTGGATTTTCATTATTTTTACTCACATTTCTAATTGCACTATTCATTTTTCCTCCAACAAGAAAAGAATTACTCTATGACGATGTAATTTCGGAAAACATATGTATTATATTGAAGATTTATTTTAAGACAAATTTATGCGTCTATTATGAAAAATTTTAATCTGTCAACGTTATTATATGGTAAAAACGTTTTCCGATATTACAACGTATTGGAGTTTTGTTCTTAGGAAGACAAGTGGACGGTATAATTCAATATGGGACATATCATATTTCTTCAGCCACTGAAAGAAAAGTTTTCTCAAACAATAAAAATAAATCATGACATATAATTCCAGGAAATTATAGGAACACCAAGTTTTGAATGAACAAAAAAGAAAGTACGTGTTTTTGTGGCCTATAAGATGGAAATTGTTTAGATTTAATTAATCAATTAATTCCAAACTATGTTTTATGAATATTTTTGCGGATATAATTTTGACAAAGCCTGTAAATAAAAAATCAAGTTTTGATACTTTTTTTTCTAATCAATTCAACACTCTACGGCAATTTAACAAAGCACACTAGTTGTTAGTGACCCCAATTTTTTAACGAAAATTTGTTACTTGTTAATAAAATTTGTTAGTAATTGGGCCCGACATCGCATAGTTTTCTTTTTCAAACAACGTGATCATTTTTATCTCATATATATCTGAAAAAATGATATAGACTATAAATCCTGCATACCCTCGGATTTTTTAATTATAGGTGCGATCGACCGTACCCGAAACATCATTGTTTAAGTAAAATAAAATAAAAATCAATATTTCGTCTTATTTTTAAACAGTGTAGTTGAATTTATAAATTTTCCAGATTATTTGAGAAAATGTTTTTTTTAATTGCTAAACTGATATGGGATGGCTAAAATATGTTTATTTTCGTAGTAGTATGTCTCAGCTCAACATTGATACAGCAAAAGCGTTTAGACATGCACAAACCTAGAAATAAATTTACATCAGTAATAAAATAAAAAGCCAAAACGACAAACACCGAAAGCATTAGCAAGTAATTGAACGATTGTTTAAAACAATAAATCGATGATACTGCGGTTAAATTGAGGTTATAAGCAATTTTTCAATACAATTTTCTACATACCAAAATCATGAATCAGAAGTCATGAATTCGGCAGCGATAAACGCGCAACAAATTGACGTATTGAATGATTAAAAATCAATTAGTGAATTAGTGAATTACTTGTTAAAATACATGGAAAGCGAAATAATATTTGTAAATTACTAAACGGCAAGCGGCTGTTACATGCTATTATCAATACCGTTACGTTAAACTCTGACCACCGTTAGCTTTATGTTCTCACTTTCTTCTCGTTTTTATGAATCAATCGAAAAATCGTCTCTACTGCCGACCGCGCGAATTCGAATTACTTTTTTCATCCATCACCGGATACTCGACAAATTGGACACGTCAACTAGTTTTAAAAACTTCGATGCGTTATTATTTAGATATTAGACGAATACAGAAAACGCGCGATAGTAACGAGTAGTTATATTGATATCTATGCACATCTCTTCGTTAAACGTCATAATTTGTGTGGGGGTGTGGCAATTAAGGACATGACGACGTGTGGAAACGGTTTCTTTTCAACAGTTTTTGGTGTAATAGAAAACCTTCATTGAAATTATTTGTGTACGACATGCCCTTCTGATTATCACAGTAGAAAAAGCTTCGAAATCGTAAATGTCCGTTTCACTTGAAAAAATAGAAGTACCTTAATACGGAAATATATTACAGAACGAAACTTGCTTTGATATATAAATAAACTTACAGGTATCAGCCACCACTGTTCCTGCGATAAACATTAATTAGCTATTGTTTTTAACTTTTATAATCGGATAAAATTCAGTAATCGTTGTGAAGAGATTAATTTCGTGGTAAATATCTCGATAAAATCCAAAATGTTTGGAACTTAAGGCGTTGGATTGGAAATGAATAGAGAACCTTGCTCTTGAACGTTGTTCTTAACATCTCTCGTCCAATGATCTAGAGCTTGAGTTTATATAACGTATATTTAAACCAACTAAAACAATTTTCGTCAGCAATTTCTGAAGAAAATTTACAATCCGTGAAATTTCATTAGAAATGCATCCCACAATTTTATTTAAATGAACGAGAAATGCATATACACTTAAAAAGAGAAAACGAACATTTTTCAATGGTTTTTTTACTATTTCATTCAGAAAAGAGCCTTAAAGTATATTAGCGATAATATACTTTTTTTTTTCAAGAGCAAAGAGATTTGTTTAATAACGAATAAAAATGTTGAGTAGACCGCCCGTGAAAATTGACAATTAAAAATGACAAAGCTTTCTGCGCCAATAGTTCATTTAACACTTTTGTAGAGAATGTGCACAATATTTTCGTTAGCAAAGATTTGGTGACCGACCGAAGAGATTCGCGTGAGGGAAACACGTTGGAGAGGCGTACGGCTGAAGGTGTTTTTTGTTTTGTTTGTTTGTTTGTTTCGGTTAGTAAGTTAGTGCGAATACCCACAGAGGCCTGAGTAGTAGTCAATAGCTGATTGTACTGAGTGGTAGCTTTGAGTGAGACGCAGCGGTTTCGTAGCTTGACGCAGACCAAGTTTCTAGCTGGGGTTAGACTCACAGCCTTCATGATGCTCTTGTCCCAAGCGATGCTGGCCTCGAGCATGTACAACGCCATCGCGAGTTGAGCCGATGTGTGAGCTCGCGCTGTAGCCTCTCGCCAGTTATTTAAGCCACGAGGTGTTGTCTCTTCTTGAGGCGGAGGGGCCGGCCCACCCTGGTCCGAAGAATTCGAGCTTGCGTTCGCAGCTGCCGCCTGCTCAGCTTTCAAAGCCGCCAGATTTGGATCCCCGGTACTGTTTGTTAAAAAACATATTAACAGCATTATTTTATGCCCTATTTTATGGATTATTCAATTCAGCCGTGTTTTTTTTACCATCTCCGATGTGTTCCATAATTCGTTAATCACAAATTACCATGAAAAAGTACTCTACGGGAATTTTTTTCAAATTGTTTAATCCAATATTTTTAAAAACGGCGTGTTTTCAAGTAAACATATCTCCAAAACTTGGAGTTACTGAAAAAAAATGTTTTCAGTCACAGTAGTCTTTCAAACTGATACTGGTACATTGAAAAATCAGAATGGCCAATCCATAAACCAGCTTTCAATAAGCAAAATGAGCTGTAACTCTTCATAATCGGACTGATATCTCTTTCAATAAACTGGATGAAAAAACACGCTATCGGATATTTGTAGATATCAATCGATCTTCTTATCATATCACAGCTGTTGATGTATTTATATATTTGGAACTAATGCTGCAACGTTATTTACACCGCGGAATAGTAAATTAGATTTGTTTCGCAATTTTCCATTTGTTAGAAAGTGTAACAAACTCACCAGATGCCCAAAGGTGGCTTCAAGTATCTCCTCTCAATAGCGGCTTCCAAGGAGAGTAACCTTTGCCTAGCCTGTTCGACCGCATTAACTTGCTCCATCTCGTTGAGTTTCTCGATTTCCTCGGCCTCCTCGGTTCCTGCCCTCGGAGGCAATTTCCATCCCTTGACTTGCATACTTGCATTCGCAACTTTATCTTCAAGAGCCTCGACCTGCTCGAGTAGCTGCGCGTCGACGCGCAGAGCAACTTGCTCGCTCCAATCTTCAGGACGATCGGGCCTTGGAATCGGCGCGTCTCCTTCGTCGCTTGAGGCCGATCCCATATCGGTTGCCGACATGTTGCCAGGATCAACGTGAATTTTGCCTGTAACGGCGAGGAACGATTCCATCGTCGCCCACGTCGTTCGCTTTAATTCTTTTTCTCGAACGCCACGGGAATGCAGATGTTCGAGTAGCTCTTGGAAAGTATCTACATCCGTTATCCTCCACCAGCCGTACCGAAGATCTAGATCGAAAATAAATATATTTAAAAAACTGGCATACATTGTTTAAAAAGATGGCTCAAAATTTACACTACCGGGCTAGAAATATTTTATTCGCGCGTTATACCATACATTTCTTGTTCATTTCTATTAGATATTTAAAATACTAAGACTGAAAAATATTTGAGAATTTGAGAGATTTACTGTTAAAAAATACGAGGAATTTACATTGTATCTGTGTTTTTTTTTTCCGTATGTCGTTTGAAAATTTTGTGTTGACCACCCGAGTAATGCAATATTCTCCTCATCTCCCTATAACGTTTTTATTTTTCACGATACCGCTTATGAATATTACTGAATGAACTTTGGCTGACTAAACATTTTTACGGTGTACTTTAAAAATATTTTGGCACAGAATCATCTAGGATTTTTGGCATTAAAATAACAATTTTTTAACGGCAAAACTTGATTTCTATTTACAAAACTTCGTCATTTTATCAGACTATGGTATTGATCCAAAATCCTAAATCATGGTACAAATGATACCTACTAGCTCAATAGCGTTCGAGGTAACGATTTCGTTTTTCTTTCATTTCCAAAAATCACCCAATTTTAGAGTGTTTCCGCTGCTATAGCCCCTTAATAACATAAACAATTACCTTTTGGCACGGGCTTGGCTTCGCCAGGTGGTGGCAATCCATGAATCTTCAAATATTCCAATTGTGTTGCCTCTTCCTGCGTCAGTATGAGTGGCGCTGGACTGTCGCATCTATCGTAACTCGGACTGGCCGGCGGAGGGAAAATCGGTATTCTCAGTTCCGTGGGTTCGGCGATACCGAATATTTGCTTCGTGCTCGGTCCCGGAGTGTCGCAAGTCTCACGGGGAAGAATCGAGAACCAATGCGTTTCAGTATTTTCCGCTAGAATGTAAAGATAAAAATCACTCATTTCGCTTCGCTGTGATTTAATGCGATTACCGATTTAAATGCGTACATTTTAAAATAGAAGGAAAAAATCATGGTGCCAACAAAAGTTTCAAAAATTTGTATTGCTTTAATGACGCATTAATATCTCAATGCATAACGTAAACAACCCTATTTTTTCAGTGCAAATGTCATGACATTTCGAAATTTGTTTTTAAACAATAATTTTAAAACTGGCACTACATTTTAATGAGATCCTAAGCCAATTACGGACAAATATTTATGATTTAAATAGCGAAGATTTCAAATTCTGATACCACATGTTGGAAAAAACTTACCGGAAATGAAACTGCCATTGAGTTCTTTGCCGTTGTGCAAATTATTGATGTGATTATATTTGTCCCCGTTAGGTATAGTCTCAACGATCTTGTCCTCCATCATTTTAACCGGAGTTTTCATTGTTTCGCACTTGATTTCCATATCTTCGCCCTCTTTCTTAATGGTCGTCTCCTCGACTTTGACGTCAACCTCCATATTCACCACTTGCGTCTCTTGTTTTATTTCTTCAGACGTAACGTTTGTCTTGGCGTCGGCCATGGTATTGGTGTCATTTTCCATCTTAATTTCGGCCTTGGGACTTTTTGGCTCTTCGTTAATCGAATTCTGTATCGTTTCCTTTTTGCAAGTGATTTCCTCGACCTCGGATTTTGGTTTTTCGTCTACGGGCTTGAGATCTTCGTTCTGCTCTGAAGCGTTAAATTTCTTCTCCTCTTTAACTTCATTGGGCGCTTCGTTCTCGCGGTTTTCCGTATCAGGTTTGACAGTTTCTTCTTCCTTCTTCACCTCCTCGGGAATTTCCTCGACCGGCCGATCCTTCCATTTCTCGTCAAGTTCTGCCTGGAGATCGAGTATCTCTGGCTCGGCACTTTCCATTGCTTCGATATATATTCCACCTGCGCAAGGCAATTCCCAGTATCGCCTCCAGTAACGATCTTGGCCGAAAACGTGAGCTCTCAACGACTTTGATGAGCTGTTGAGCTTCTGTAGTTGTTCCTCCGACTGCTTCAATAGTTTGTCCAATTTTTTACCCAACTCTTCGCTCGATAGGTTTTTATCCTCCTCCTGTATATCAAAGAGATACTTCTTTTCAACGATTATCAAAATGTCCTAGGAGATAGTAAAATGGGGGAAAAAAAAAATGCGCGCCTATAAAAAATGCGATTTGATTTGATTAAATAAAAGAATTTCGTTTCATTCAATTTGACTTCCAAAAATGATCGCATTTATGACATTTAGCATTTATTCGAAGTCTTTGTCGAATTAAAGTATTATTGTTTTATTTAGTTTTGCGTAAGATTATTGTGATTATTTGGCTTTCATCCAATATCTTTCCACCGATTATCAAATAGTTCGAGAAGATAATAAAAGTAAACATAAACGCCCGCCTATAAAACATTTGATTAAATAAACGAAATTTTTCTTTAACTTCATTTCCAAAAATAATTACAATTGTAAAATTTAGCATGTATTCGAAATCTTATTAACTCTTATTTACGTTTGGATTTGGGTAGGATTGTTGTCATTATTTGGCTTTTATTCAAAATTTATAATTAAATAAAAGGACTTGTTGGTATTTAGATTGTGATTTCGGTTAAATTATCGCGATCACAATAGTTGGCATTCAGTTTGAAAAAATACTCTATTATTTCGTCATGAACATTGTCGAAAAGCGAAAATCGTTAAGAAATTGAATTGACATAATTTCTATCGAGAATGATTCAAATATCAGGGATTATTTGGACTCACCTCTTCAGGCTGAGTGCCTTCACTCTCATTTTCAGACATTTCTTCGCCTTCGTCGTGTCCCTCATGTCCGTCATGAGTATTGGATTCTTCAGGCGTTGGAGTCGTGCCTACGGCTGTTGATGTCGTATTGCCTTCACTTCCTTCCTCACCTTCCTTCTTTTCGATAGTAATAGTGTCGCCCGTCTTGTTGATTATTACACCGACGGCTTCCATTCTTACCTTTCTGCTATGCAACTGCCTCAGTCTGCGATGAAACGAAGAAAGATTAGTAAATAAAGTTGATTTTCAATAAAACTTCATTTTTTAAATAAGAATTTTCTTACTAAGGTTTATGAAAATATCCGCGAAATTCGATAAAACTCATTTTTCGTTTAGCATTTCGATGAATTATTTACATTTTTATACAAAGACTCCAATCAATAATAATATGTGATCCCATAGATTTAAACATATAACATTGAATCATCTTCAGAAAAACAGTAATGAACAAGCGAATAACTTGTGCTAATAGATCCTTGATTATTGTTTATTCGAGTAGTTTTTAAATAAATTTTATAATCGATATTTCTCTTGTTCTGAAGTACTGAAATGGTAATCGAATCAAAGATTTAATTGTAAACGTATGCGTGATGTGTTTTAGACTTAATACCAAGAAAATAGAGTTAATTGGAAATAACTCACTTCCTGATCTTGGTGTCGAGAACGAAGCGTTCCTTCTTCAATTGTGCGACGCTCTCGAGTCCGCCCTCGATCTGTCTGATCACAGCCTTATTTTGCAGAAGCTCGTTGCATAGGAACGCGAGCATCTGTGCCTTGTGCGTGGGATTGAGAGCGAGGAAGGGTTTGTCCCGGAGTCTCTCGGACATTTTCCACGTCTCGTTGTTGTGCAGGTGTTCGTAAAATTGGGCATTTTTTCCAGAGGCCGAAGATGGATAGTCGCCACCGTTCTGATGATGATCGGCGAATCTTTTGTCACGCTCGCGCTCCAAACAAACACCGGTAAGGGCCTTTACTTCGCCGGTCGCGTTTGCGTAAAGATAAATACGAAGAACTTCGCTTATGTTGGCGTGAGTTATGTCGGCTTGTCTGAGACTCTGCCCGAGTCCAGTTGTGTGTCGGGCCGGTTGCGGAATGCCCGGATCCTCGATCGCGCAAACTAGCAAGTGAGTCATCACCGAGAGCATCTCCTCCTCAGCCTCCTCGTCGTTTAGAAGTGCAAGCTGAAGACTCTTCAAACTTGGCAGTGATTCCATATCTGAATAGTTAACGATAGAAGAATTTATTAAATGTTTAGTGGTATATTTATATTTCTTAAGGGAAGTAAATGCTTTACGAAACCAAAAATTGGGTGATTTTTGGAATTTGAAATCTACAGGAACCGTCCGAAAAAAAAATCGTGAAAATCGGCTATTTTTCGGGCCGTCACACCACAAAGATCCCTTGATTACATTTTTGAAGTTTATTTCATGCATTAATTATGGAATACCAATAGATTCAATTAAACGCTTTAAATTCATGACCAACTCATCATAATATTATTATATAAACTCATAACCTCATTACTAGATAATTTCTTTGCATTTGTTGAATAAATAGTTATTATTTAATATTTAGACAAAATTTAGTGGCTGATATTATCCGGTGGCAGTTGGTAATTCCAACGGAATCAGCTTATTTATTTTCGAAATTTATTTATTTATTTACATGAACGAATGTTTGTTTACAAAGATTCAAGATGTTCACTTACCAAATCCTAAAGTCTCGCCGAAATTGTGCAAAAACTCGAAGACCATGACGATATCCGAGAACGCTTGACCGGAGAGTCTAAGTCCTGGTAATCTTTTTATCTTCGGCAGCGTTCTGTGATCTGCATAGTGAAAAATACATTAATATATGTTACGAAATTGATAAGCATTCCATAAAGAATGTTTCTATTTCATTTTTATTTGTGTCTAGAAACATAATAACATTTTCAATTTCCAATGTCAAACTTTCCATTTTGAAAACGCCAATGAGTGAATTTTTTTCTATTGTTCAGAATTAGAAAATTTATGATTTCTTCGATATAAAGGTAGATTTTACGAGGATCCATAGTGTTTTCGTCAAAATTGAACTAATGGTTAAAAAAACAGCAGCTATACCAAAATGATTTTTTCAATTCAAGGTTGAAACGAAGAGATAAGGATAATTTGTTTTTGGACTAACCAGTGAGTTCCATATCTTCCACGGGCTTTCTGATCTGTTCGACAAGCTCCAGCTCCATCTTTCTCTGCTCAGCTCTTTTCTCTTTATTCGCAATTCTTTCGGCTCGCGCCTCCAGTCGTTTCTTTTCTCTCTCTTCCATTCTTCGACGATTTTCGAGGGCTCGTACGAGTGCCATGTGCTGTCGCCTTCTCTCTCGTTCCTGTATCAATGCACAATCAATGAATCAGTATCATTTTTTCACCTACTTATCGTAATAAGCATTGCTGGGAATTGAGGAAATCAGGGTGAAGTCTTAGCCGGCAAAATCCATGTCTCTTCTTCTCGTACCTTTCGTAGAACATAATTTTGGCACGCGTAAACGAGCACACTCGGCAAGTCAAGCCTACAACCGTCCCAAACACGCTTTATAAACTACAATTACGTAATAAATATCGCAATTATTAATTTATCTAGAGTTATCAATTTTACTTTTCTGTTTGTTGCTCGCAAGAAAAACTAGAGAATTCTAGTGAACACCGTGCATATTACGTTCATTTTTTACACCGGAACTAGCGTAAAACTACCTCTTTTAACAAGAATTTTTTTTAGGATCGGAAATCACGATTTTTTAATTTTTATATTCAGAATGATTGGTCGAGGAGTAGAAGCGACAGCGTAAGACATATAAATTAGGACACCAAGCGACAGAGGCACTCAAAATTTAACTGTGCAATATATATTAATATTTGTTATTAGTTTTCTTGATTACTAGGAATTAGTGCGAGTCGTTGTCGAGGGATATGCTGAGTGAGTTAGAAAAACTAACAACGACATCGAGTTAGTATTGACTTTGGTAATTTTCTTGTAGTTTTTTTTTTTCGTTTTTTTTTTTCATTTTTTTTTTTTTCAAGATTGGGTATGTGACATACCAGCTCGACGGTGTAGAGCATCTCGCGCTGCTTGCTGAGCTCCTGCATGTACATCTGCAGCACAAAACACATCCAGTCGACCATTGCTCAAACTTCAAACTTTCGACACAAGCAGTCTAATAGATAATCACTCCATTTATTCCACTTTCACAGACTATAATGAATTATTTTGTTTCTCTTTATATACCAATCCCTGATCGAATGATCACTAAACTCATCCCAACAAATCCTGTGCATATCTATACCCTGATATCATGATTCAGATATAATTATGATAGATACTATTTATATATAAAAATATATCTCTATGAACGAACACAAAACTTGTACGACATACAGCACAAAAGTATGAAGCACACATGATCGCCGACACAAACGAATGCAGAGAACTCTCGATCGAGTAGAGATGAGAAATGAGGAAGTTTGCTTCGTATTTTTCATAGAAATCGATGCAATAAGCTTAAGGAATAGGAGATCGCCAAAAATCTGTGATATTCATCGATGGATGTCGAACCTGTTTTTCTGCTAGCCTCATATAGAAAATAAAATGGCTGCTTTCGTTTTACGTGTTTGTTTTCTGACAAAATCATCACGTACAACATTTTATAATTTGTCTTCCAAGGTTATGTAAGAGAACTGGTAGACCGAAAGTTCTTATTAAATTTAAGCATGAATTTAACGTTTGTCCTTAAAAAAATGAATTAACTCATGATTTATTCAAATTTGTTTTGTCCTTTATTGAAAGTAATGAGGCAAAGCTAGGTTGTTAGGTGCTTCTGGCACCAAATATGTGAGATATGCAACAATGAATATCATTGGTTTTTCTTGACTTCCTGCACAAAAGATTTACCACTGCGCTGATTGATTATTTTTTTATTCAATTTACGGTTATGCAGTAGTTAATTTATTACGCATAAATTCCAGTAACTAAGAACCGAAATTACGATGCAATTAAATACGTACTTTAATGTTGAAAGTGCAATAAAGATGTTTTTTTTTTTCCAAAAATCTTATCATCGCAAGGAACTTAAATTGTGATTGAATTGAATTAGTGTACTTGGCTTTGAAAGTCTGATTTTATTAGAATTTGATTACTTTGCTTCAAGAGAAAAGTCTAAAAATCACGCGATTTTTACAAAGCTTAACAAAGTTTTCAAAACACTTTTTTTCTTGTAGAATGATTCTTCAAGATATGGATTAGCGTTTCAATATTTCAGTCGTTTCCAGGATTTTGTAAAATGTCATTAAAAAAAATCTTTAGTTTTAAGAATTCATATCACGGGTGAGAAGTTTGTGGAAAAGTTTTTGACTGGGAAAAAAAAAAAAAAAAAACCCAAAAATAAAGTCTCAAAGTCGCGGAAAAATTCGCCAAATCAGCATGTATTTGGAGAAATCGACGAATTTGTTTTAAAAGGTAACAAAAAATGTCTGATAAACTTCTTTTCAATGACCTTATTAACGTCTTTATTACGCGAAATCAATTCTCTCAGTATATTCAATGAAACGTACGTTCCTTTCTAGATTTTTCTCTTGTCGCGAAGACGTCATGAAATTTAAGAACTAGCTAATTCAGTTTAATGACATATTAATAAGTACTTTTATTCCTTAAAGAATGTAAACTACAGCGATGAACTTGTTCGGCAATGATAATAATTAATAAGTCTCGAAGACGTATCTTCCGTTAAAGATATCTCGAATGTACGTAGCATGATATAACGAAGTGAGTGAAGCAAATAGGTATGCAATAACTATCTACGACACACTGTAATGTACCTCGAACGGCGTGGACCGTTAAAAATGTTATTATCGTTTGCCAAGCTCACCTGTTCCTTCAGCATAACGGCTTGCTGCCTCTTAAGCTCTCGTTCCTGAAAGGAATAAAGCCTTTGATTAAAATCCGCGAGTAAAAAAGCAAGAATAGATTTGATCGTTTTGATGGTGAGGCTACGTTGAAGAAAAATGTGTATATTATCGCTAGTTACCTGTTGCTTTCGCTGCTGCTCCTCCATCCGGATTTTCTCCACTTCCTCTTGTCGTTTTTTCCGGGCCTGCGCATATGCCAAACTCTCGTAAATTGCATTTATAACTTCTCGCAAAAATTTTCTTTTCCAATAACAAAAAAAATAATTTAGACGATCGTGGTAAATCATGACTAAAAATTACATTTGTGAGATGGAGAAAGCATGGCAATTATCAACCAAGAGAAAAAAAACGTTAAAAGCTTCGTGACGATTAATAATTAATGTATTATCGGATTTTCGTAAAAAATTATTATTAAAAAACATTTACATATAAATGGTGATCGAAGAAGTTAGAAATATGGTGCAACAGGAACGCTGGTTAACCTGGTTCATACTTGCCACTCGGTTTGTCGAAGCTATTATTCGTAAAAAAATTGTGCTGTGTGCCTGGTAAGCTGAAAGCTCGCGGGCGAATACGAGAAGTCGAAAGTTTAGATTCGTGCGGTTCGGTCGCGAACTCGAAATGAGGCCTACAATTAAATACCGTTAAATTTGTGAGATCCTTCAATTTTATTTATCATTTATCATACGTTTGATATTGTTTTCTTAATATTTACCGAAATTACCTAGCCATTAACGAAGCTTTATGTGAAGGTAAAAGCGACTATATAGTTTCACGAGTGAAACAGAGGCGAAGAACAATAAAATGTAAAGCTCTACTCTAGGAACTAATCGTTTTGCAGACAAAGTGAAAAAACGTTTCGAATTTTCGTCTTTTATCGTGAAGATTTTTTTCTTTTTTTTTCACGAAACGTGACACATAGTTATAAAAAATCATAATTTACTATCACTCAAAGATCAAACAGAACGCAAAGCAATTTAAAAAATTAATATTCAAGACGATGACGTGTTGAAATAATAATAAAATCGACAGCGCGTTATTTAATCGGGTATTTGTAATTTTATAATAGCGTATTAACAAACTTTAATCTGAACAATTTTACGAGTTATCAATATTACGAGTATATTATCGATCATGAGTGTCACAGTGATTAAATGTATAGATATATATAGACGACACTCAATTTACAAAAAAATTGTAATATGAATAAAAATTGAATGAATACTTGACCTTCGACAGACGCATGCGATGTCGTAAATACGAGAAGTTTTGAAAACGAGCGTTTTCAAGTTAAATAGGCCAAGCAAAAAATAGCTCAGATAACAAAAGAGACCCAAGATATTGAAATGTGAATATTAATAGTAGAGAATAAAAAACCACGGAGGAGAAGAAGAAGAAGAAGAAGCAGAAGAAGAGGAGGAATAAGATGAAGGGAACGATAAAGAAAAAGAAAATGATAAAAAATAAAACAAATAGCAACAAATAAAATACATAAGGGAACGAATGGAGGGACAAATAATCCGACAAAAAATATAGATGCCTACGAGCTATCCAACACTGAAACACGAAGAAATTTCGAGTAACGTATAATAATAACAATAACAATAATAATTATAATAATAAAAGTAATTAATAATATGATAAGAATAAAGATGACAAAAAATAATTAAGCGAAGAGCAACATGCAAGGGCCAAGCAATGATCGACAGTGTATGCACATATTATATCGTGAGTAATAACCGCTTAAGCATATTAAACTCGTAATGATAGAGATAGATAAATATTAAGGCATCAATCATGAGAGATACATAAATAATTACATTAAATGTATAAACGTATAGACTGATTTAATAAGATGTATATAATAATAAAACGTCAACGCGATAGTATAACAGTATATATATATAATATCCAGGTAAGAGAAGAACAAGTATTGTAGTATACGTAAAACGGAATAATAATATAATAACAATAATAATAATAATATTATTACGGTATACTTGTTGGCTCGTTCTCATCAAAGAGAATACTTGAGAAAAAACATTTGCATGCTGGATAATCAATTATTATTTAGCTAGCTGTTATATATAGTGACAGGAGAAGCTAGGCACAGGATAGTATTGCGGCAGATGGTATATTATATCGTAACTACATCTACGTAGTCAGCTTTTGTTCCTTTTTTTATTTTGACCCATTATTCATTCTTTTCTTTTTTCTTTTTTCTTTCAATGGACCCATAAATTTGTTCTCTTTCTCTATACTTTCTCTCCCTCTACCGACCGTCGCGATATTCGACGGTCCTGCCTCTCGCAGCAGCTTCTTCGCGACTTCGAGCTGCACGATATAAATCATCGACATCCCCATTTCTGCTTTTCTTTCAGTAATTTTTCTTTCGTTTCGACTTCACTGGTGTGAAAGCTTGTGTTTTGTGTGTCTCGTATGTATATGTGTACGTGGGTATGTGTGCGCGTACCGTGTGTTCATATTACTTCGGTATCATATCTGAGAGAGTTGGAAGCTTCGGGGAATCGACGCCAACCACGACCGTCTCGTGTCTTTGTAATTGCTTTTTTTTTTTTTTTTTTAATAAGTATATAAACAAAAAGAAAACGAAAAATTCATTTGTCATCCATACATGTGCCAAACGAATTCTTCGACTACCTCTCAACTATGTGGAATGGATGGGAGAAAAAAGACATAGTGATTAAACTTTTGTGTCTCTTTTCTCAAGGATATCGTCACAACTACTAATTTCGTAACTTCATCTAGACATGTGTAGAAGGTTCGTGAGGATCTGTCGTTCAGGAAAATTGTCTACGAAACGCCGAAAGACTTTTTTTAAATCGAAGGTGGGATCAATGAGGAATGAAACGCTTACAGTGCCGAAAAGATAAATTATCGACCAAAGCGCTGAAGTTCGTATTTATATCGCTGATTTAACTTTCCAATTCGAAAGTTCAATTTTGACATTGAAAACTATTTTCGGTATTCAATAATATGCAAAGCTATTACCAGCCAAAATAGAATAGCTAAAATTCTCTGACGATTTGCGGTAGAGTACTTCGGATACAAATAAAAAAATATATTTTAATATCTCGTTTTTAGTATTCCAAGGTTAATTGACGATCAGACAATCGAGTTCAAGTTGGTGATAGGAAAGAATTCAACTGAAATTAATTTTCGGAAATAAACGTTAACCGGTTTTCTCAGAAAATACGGTCAAGTTCTTCGTGCAGCGTTTCGATGTGACGATATCATCAATAAACATTATTTTCCAATGATTTTTTCAGTCTATACAAGTCTCTCGAAGGCCCCAACTTCGTTAAGCACGTCAAATTAATCTCGTGAATTTTGTAATTCAATTCTCGATAAAAAGTGTCAGATTCTCGTAGTAAAATTTTGAGCTTGAATAGTTCAAATAAAAAAGTTAGCTGAATATTGGATTGAGTAAGACTGTGATTGGTGAAGTTCACCAGAACATTTTCCGAATCATTTTCTGGTCCTTCAACTCCTCGAATTTAAATATATTTTCAGCATCTATTGGGCCTTGCAGCTTTAGCTTTCATTATTTGCAACCTCAGCCACCAGGGGTTCCATCAATAGTTCATCTTCTGCCCGCTACAAGCGCATTCCTCATGAGAATCCAAGAACAAAGGGAATATCGTTGTTGAAAATGGAGAGAAATTCAAAAAAATGAAGGCAATTAGTCTCCACCTGACAAGAATCTGTTAGACAGGGTATTTATCACTCGGGTGTTGGTGGGGGGTTTTCAGGTGGGCTTTTCGGGTCGGGGATAACGACATCTTACCTCCAGCAGTTCCTGATTTTGCGTTTGGGTCTGGGCCTGCTGGGTGTTGTTGTCCAGCTGTTGTTGTTGTTGTGGTTGTTGGTGGTGGTGCGAAATGATGGATGCGCACGTGGAAACGGAGCTAACGCCGGTCAACTCGTGTGGCGTTGCGGTGGAGCACGTGGTGGACGCCAAAGATAGCGGACCAGCGATGGAAGAGGGTGGCGAGGTCGACGGTGGGGTCGAAATTGAAGCAGCCGGAAGTGCAGGAGGTGGTAGCGGCGGCGGAAGTGGCGGTGGAGGTGGCGGTTGAGCGTTAAGGGACATCGTCACACCGCCAGACGATTTTTTCGTCGTTATTATACCGTCTGAATCGCCAGAATCCACCGCCTGCATAACGTCCCGATTTCTCCAGCTCTCGGCAATGCTCACGCGGTTTTTCCATATAGTCGCAACTGTACTGCTGGCCAATCCGAGTTCCCTCGCCACGTCACTCTTGCTCTTTCCCCTCTCGATCTCTTGGATTATCTTCATCTTCTGCTTGATCGTGAACGCCAGCCTCTTCCGACCCTGCATGATTTTTCGTTCCCATGTCGTAGGTCATTCACATTGTTTGTTCTGTTTAGCTTTTTATTCGCGTGAAGGTTTTTTCTTTTTGTAAGGTTCTTCCGTGATCTCTCTCCCTCTTTTTAATTACTTTCAGGTTTTTCTGACTACCTTTGGTTTTTTTCTACTCTAGCGTGTTGGACATTCGTGTTTGTGGATTTTTGGCCGTAGAAAGTGTGGAATTTCGTTTGTATTTTTTGTGTTTGATTTTTCTTTATTTTGTGCGTTACAGAGTGTGATTTTGTGGGAAATTCGAGTGAGCGAGTGCTGGTGGTAACGAGTAAGGCTGTACGTATGTGTGTGTATATATATATATGTGTGTGTTTGTGGTTTTTATTCATCTAATTTGGCGTGGCGGGATCTGTGCCAGCAGGGACGACTAGATGGAAGGGAACACTACTATCAAATCAAATTTCATTGCAATATACGCAAAGTCCACGTTTTTTTAAGGTGATTCATCATAATGTTCGGGATAGTTGGACGTCGTTCTGAGGAATTTTAAAGACGAGCAAAATTTAAATAATTATTCGAAAAAAATTGCAATGAACAAGTGAACGATTTGAAACATTCGATAAACACGAATTATCAGTGTTTGATTTTTTTACTATCGGGTTTCATTGTATTTCGTTATTATGATCGTTTTATTATTTAAATAAATGCTCATCGATGGAAGGAAACGCATCTGGCACGATTAAAGGAACAAATCCGTTAGACCTGCTGCTCTGTGGACAATATCATGTGCTGATTCATTACCAAAGTGGGTATTCGACATGCCGGACTCTCGTTGTCGAGGGTTTCAATGCTCGGGTTAAATAACAGACTCTGGTGTGTCAACCATCTTCTCTATCCTCGTTGGAAGGGTTTAATACATTTTATCATGCTGTTTTGCTTTTGAAAAATTCAGAGTTTCAATATGACTCCCTTTTCTGATAAGAAAAAAAGGTGAAGATAGTGTATAAAAAAATGTTACATACTATCCCAAGCAAAAGTATGAATCGATAAAAATCTTGGTATTACGTAACAACATGAAACTCAATCTATTAAAGGAAGCAAGAATATTGATTTTGTTCAGCAATAATGAAAGATAAAGAAGATTTGAGAAGTTTTCTCTTTCTTTATCATCAATTCTGATATCTTTCGAATGCATATGATTATTTCAAATCCCGTTTTAGACAATTTTATTTGGAAAATTTCATAAAACCGTTCGGCTGATAATCCTGCACCGTTTTATCTCCAGTATAAATTGCTTCACATGAAAATATTTGAAAACGCAGAGTAGAAAAAATTTACATTTATTGGATAATACTACACAAATTTTTCTTGTGGAACGATCAGTGAATTACTTTCATGCGGAAATAATAAAGGTATTTGAGTTTCTTGCATATTTATTAATGCCATTTTCGCAACGGATTTGATTTTCTATTTTTTTATGAAATATCGATTTATGATTCAGTTCACTTAACGATTATTATCTCGCAATAGTAACCTTCAGCCGTAATGAACAGATCTTTTGTATTTCGAATAATTGCCAAGTTATTTTTTAATGGCATCTGACACCAAATAGTGAGATGAAATCGTTCACATTTTTTAATACATGTTAAAAATAGAAACTTTTATGTGAATTTCATTGTTTTCCAGGTTATTAAAAAACTTTCAATGACAAAAATAAAACAAACAATAACTATTAACTTAATAATACGATAAATGTAACGAAATGAGGGACGTTTACAAGGGTGCCTGCGAGTCATAAAAACTCGATAGTTTTATCAAAAAGTCCAGAGAAAGGAGATCTTAACGTCGTGGCTCAGGGATGTTGGGCAAAGTTTCAAGAAAAAGAAAAGTCAGGTAGGAAAGTACTACGAAAGACGAGAGCCAATGGGTGAGAAGAGGACAAAGAGAGAAAGAGAGAGAGAGTGAGAGAAGCCGAAAAGGGGTTGGAGTTGAGAGAAGAGTTATTGATCTGTTGGGCAATTCGAGTCACGAGCAGGTAGAGACACCAGAGTCGTTGCCCGGCTGTCCTGCTGTTGTCTTCTCTTGCAACACACACACACACACACACAGACACACGTACACAGACATACATATACACACACACACAGACACTTTTCATTTCTCTATTTTTCTATCGAAGCTTCCGGTTCTACTGTCCGCTCGATAGGAAACCAATCAGCGAGATCCGTATTCGACTCGGCCTGTGTCTCGTCTCTGCCGAGTACGGATATATATGTATATATGTAATGTATGTATACTACACAGTATATATGGTATATATAGTAGAGGTATATACACGGTATATATGTATGTATATAAGCGAAATGCAGCAGCACACGTTTCTGTCAAACGACAACGTTGGGTTCTGAACGTACAAAGTAAATAAGGGGTGATATGGTGTTGGTTGAGGGCCGGGCGAGAGTTTAGGGGTTCAGGGTTAAAAAAAAAACAAAAATAACGTAAGAACAAAACGATGGTAAACAAAGAAAAAATAAAACAAAATATTTGTACAGTATGCTGATGAGAGAGAAAGATAGAAGAAAGATGGGAGGGCATGCTGGGCTCTCCTGTCACTATCGCTAGCGTCTCTAGTCGGCGGGTGTCTTAATTCCTTTCCAGAAATCGACTTAATCCGCTTTTATCCAATTACTTTTCAAAACGTACGCATTTTTTACTATTATATCAGAGAGTACAAAAACAATGGGTGGAAGTAATAGCTGAAAAGGGTACAAAACATTGGACTTTTTTTCTTTTTTTTATAACTATTCAAGGGTACTTTGAAGTTTTGACCGCGAAATACGTTTTTTTTTTCTCTAGTGAAGCTCACGAGTCAAAATGGAAACAAAAAACTGTGATTTTGATTTTCCGGCACATTAAATTCTGTTCGATATTAAGGTAGGCCAAGCGATTGAAAATCATTTTCACAATGTCTAATCACCTTTAAAAAAATATTTTTCAAAAATAATTTCATTGGCTCCTCAAAAACTCAAAAGCTGAAATGGGTAGAAAAAAATGTGATATATTTTTTTGCGAAATCTCAAGAGTTGTTGGATATAAAGTAGCTAATCATATAAGAGTTCAATTATGGGAATGTTAAAATATCGCATATCATTGATATAATCTGCAAAGTAGACAATTGATTGGGGCAAAATTATTTTCAAGAATTTGAGTGTAATATTAATACAGCATTCATTTGACGGCATGTTATTGCCGGTCGACAATTATATTTTATTTGGTTTTTATTAATATACTTTTTAAAAAGTAATTCGAAAATTAGATTGAGCCCATTGCTGGTGGTATTTGTGTACACGGGTGCAAAAAGGTGAGGTTAATCGGACGTTAAGGGGTTAAGAATCGGAAACGAGGGTCCGGGAGGCAGTGAAGGTGTGCGAGTATATAAGAAAAGTCGCTACAGTAATTTTTGACGTCTATATCGGTTATAAAGGAGAATATATATATGTATAGTTATGTATATAAATATATATAAATATATATCTCGAGAATATATAAATATATATATGAATAGTATGTATATATGTATATAAATTACGGCACACACAGAGAGAGCATGCGACACGCACGGCAGGTGGACAAAATACAAAATGTATATAGGTATCCCAAATAGAAAGAGAAGTAGTTCGTTATATATATATATATGTATGTATCTATATATATATATATATATATATGTAAATATATATGTGTGAATATGAAACAACGAGATAGGAGACGAACACGTGTGCGCGTTTATTACACACGTGAGGACTTTTTGTATTATTGAGAAATAAAGCAATTTGTATTTTGCAACTCACCTCGAGAAGCTGTTGATTTCGAATCTCTCGCTCCCTTCTCACTGCTTCCTGACGCTCCGTCTTTTCTTGCTCCTTTATTAGTCTGTGGACGAGAAACTATCATTTAGATATCTGTACATCACTCATTGAGCTGGATTTTCACAGTTGTTTCGACTGGTGAGTTTGAGAATTGTGAGTTTGAGAATTGTATTACCGATTTCGGTGTCAGATTTAAAATGATCTAAGCGTCGAGAAAATCGTTTTAAAAAAAGTTATGCGCATTTTTTGAAAGATTTATTCACAAGTTAACTATTATTGAAAATTAACTATTATTGAAAATAGCTTGAGATTAAAATTGGCTCACATCGGTAGAAAGTTTCGAAATTTATGGGGATTAAAATTTTTTACGTGTTGTACGAATTTTTGTGAATCTGTCAAGTCTTGAGTTATGGAGCTGAGTGTTGGAAAAAATGTTCAACTGAATGGAAATATAGTGTGGATTAAATTTCGCGCTTGAACCTTCTTGAGAGACTGCAGTGACAAAAAATTAGGAGAATCTTAATTTGTTACTCGTCGCATAATTATTTTTTAACTTGAAACTTAGTCTGACCTAGCCTGCTCTTTATGTCTCTGTGCCTCTTCCTTAGCAAGTTTCTTCGCATAAGCGAGTTTGTCCCGCTCGTACTGGTTGTTGACCCGAACATCCCTGAATCCGCCCGCTGCCCTGAGTTCCTCCAGTCTCCTGGCTACTTCCTGGGCTCCTAGTCTCACGAATTCAGCCTCTGCGAAGCCCATTGTCGGCTGAAGAAATTCTCCAACCAAAGGTCGCGACGAGAAGGAAAAGTTCGCTGTCGTCAGTTCAGCGGGATTTTGTTGTTCGAGAAACTGCAAGATATTGATTGTCAATTGACACGAATTTTGCTATTTTTAATCGTGTAAAGACAACAACGTCGAAACATTATTGGAGACTCAGAATAGATTCTTTATTCACCGAGTGACCATATATTTTTTTTGCCTAAAGTCAGCAGCTAAACAAGTGAAATAACATCGAATGTCCCTAATTTTGACGTAACGTCTTTTCTGAAGTATTTTGTTGTTAATTCTTCACCAAATCAATAACTTAAAGTTTTACTTTTGTATTTTATAAGTTTTTTGCAAATTTGCAATAATTCAATAAATGTGAAGTGGTGATTGCTCACCTTTAAGAGATCGGGACTGCTTCTGAATGTCTTCCCGCAGGGGCTGTAGTATGAAACATCACCCTTGATGACACCGGTCTTTCCGAGACCCTTGATGACGGTCTCTCGCTTCCAGCCTCTTTCCAGAGGCACCTGAAGATCCTTGTCGCTCGGATTGAGCTTTCTTCTCTTGGCACTGGGTGTACCCTCGGCATTGTCCTCGTCCGTGTCCGTAACCACGTCCGTGTTGCTGCCGCTCTCGCTCGTAACGTCCATGTTGCTCTCCTCGCCCGATGCCTCGAGCAATTTGTTCTTCATTTTCTCCTGCAACGAGCGCTACATTGGGGGAGAGTAATGTAATGCAAAATCATAAAAAATTAAAATAAAAAAAGCAAACCATTCGGAAAAAATTCTTGGCTTCACTTTCGTGGTTAACTTTAATGTTAGAATCGACGAAAACGTAGGCACAGCGATTCTGAATTGGGTAAACAAAAAAAAATTTTAACGGAAAAAATAATTGAAAGTGAAGCAAAATAAATGGAGGCAAAACAAAAGATCAGTGACAATGTATTACATTGTATACCCTGAACCTCAAAAAAAATCCGTTTGCGGCAAATAATCGATCGCCTCTTTCCAAACGCGGGGAAGTCGTGTCGTTCAAATAAAAATTAAGGGTCGATAATTGTGCTCATACATTGTAATGCTTCATTGACCAATCACTGAGATTTTCCACAACAGTGGCTGTTTAATAGTTTCAATAATTCGTATGCCTAATAGATTCGCTTAGGTTAGATTCGATTAATTGGGATAAACAAATTATAATATCACTTTGTAATGACTGATAATATAATATATAATCAATGTCTCTATGAAGAAAAAAAAATACTCTTCACGTCCGTCCAGTTTCTAAACGTTGTATTGAAATGTTTGGTTTATAACTTGAAATGGACAATTTTTTATTAGGAAGGGGTTCCGTCTTACCTGATTTTTCTCGTCACCTTGGCCAGTCGCTGATGCGTGAAGTTGCGCCGCGAGTATGTTTGACCTTAGCAACGAGACCTGGTGAGACAACGGAACGTTAGGGTCCAACGTCGGCGTAGGCTTGATGCCCAATGCTCTGCTCTGGGCTAGGAGGGAGGCGACGGTGTTTTTCTTGGGTTTAGAGACGCCACGTCCGAGATTTCTCGGTCTTCCATCCTTGTGATGGGTCGTCGTACTCTCGCTCTCCTCACTACCACTGCTCGGCCGTTGCGGCGAATCCGCTGCCGCGAAAAGCTGCGCTAGCGAGGGACTCGGCGACGCTGGCACCGGCACGGAATTTTGTGGCACTCTTCTCGGCTTTGGACCCGGCTTTCTTCGAGCTACGCATGAAAAGATAAACGTTATTAATGAACTCCGATTTATATTAAAAATATTAACAAGAGCAGAAGTCGAATGAGGTCACCAATGAGTTTACATTTACGCGAAGCAACACACTTTTAATATCTCTAAATTCGGTGGGGTTCAAAATAGCGAATGACCAAAGTAGCGAATTTCATAATGATGGCTACTGTACATTCAGACGTTTGTTAATGTGGAATTCGCTATTTTGGTCACTTACTATTTTGACCCGACTCTCTAAATTTTGTAAATCTTTTTCTGTACTGTTACTTTAAATATCTGACACAGATGGACAAGAAATGTACGGTATAGGCTCTAAATAAAAACTTCCAGCCTGGTACTGTAGTTTTCCAATGATTTTTTCAAAAGTGCAGTTGAAATTACAACGGTTATGTTATTTTTAATGAAAAATGTGAAATGTTTACGATGTAAAACAATTTTTACATATTATTACAGTAATATCAATCTTTCGCTTGGTTTTTTAAGAATAAAAAATGAAACTCACAAGTTCGGTCGGAGGTTAGCAAAGACTGGCTAAGATTGCTCAGTTGACTGAGAGGCTGACTGCCCGGTATCGGGGAATTGCTGCTCGTCGAGGCCGGTTTCAACGATAGATTGAGCGGTGCGTCGGAGTCGTTGGCGTTGCAGCTCGTGTTGCTCGTTGTGTAGACTGGCGGTGCCGAAAGTACCGAGCCGTTGGTGGAATGCGCCGGTAATTTTATCACTTCGACGCGATCCACCGAATCCCTGTAATCGTTCACGTCGTTCTGAGATCCAGAGGTACGATTGTACTTCCGCGGTTCCAACATGAGGGAGGTCGTCGTCGTGTTCGTTTGATGGGCGCTTATTGCCTGTATCGGCGGCGCGTGAACGCTCACGCTAGGCGAGTCCAACGATATCGTTTTCTTTCGACCACGATTCGTTGTGCCCGGGACCTTCGGACCCACTATACTCGACGTATACTTTATTATCTCAGTGTCGGGTGGCAGACGAACACCCCCTAATATACTGCTAGGATCGCTGAAAATTAAATTCGTTCCATTTATTTAATAAGCTCCGACTATTCCATTCATCTTCAGCCATGAATATTCTTATTCACAGTCTATTTTACAAAGATGATAACCTTTCGTTTTTTCTAACGCTTTTTCTACGCTTTTTTTTATTTATGATATAAAAAATTTATTGTTAACTATTATTATTGAGTCACCGTGAAGTCGCGATAATTCGTTTTTTCAACTGGATCATTTTTCTCTTTTTCTTAATTCGTTACAAAAAATGGGTTCTAAATAATTTATAATAGAGAATGATAAATAATGGGCAGTTTAACGTATAACGAAAAAACAGCGTATTTAGAAGCAACAAAGGCCACTGTCTTTATCTTTATCTGTCTATCTTTGCTGTCTATGATGAAATGTTTCATATATTAGTCTATATATGAAAGACTGCTTATTTCATTGAATATTAAACATTAAAGTAATTAAAACTATTTTATCTATAAATCAGCGGGTGCAATCACCTTCCTTCCTTGGCTGGGCTAGTGCTGCTTAGCGGCATGTAAATAATTAACGAACACGGGTGAAAAATCCTGCTCAATTTCTTGTGCAGTAATGAATTTACGAGAAAAAAAAAAAAAAAAAACACATACACACTCATTTTTCACGAAATATTTTTGTCGTATTTTTTACCTGACAACGTTCTGTGACTGCGAGGTTGGCGTACTGCTCGCCGAGGTACTGTGATGGGTAGAAGATGTGATGGGTGCCTGGCTGACGGCTAAGCTGCTCGTGTGACTACTCGCCGGTCCCGAATTACTACTGCTCGCAGAAGTCTTGTGACTCTTGCTTGACTTAGCTGTCGGTTGAGACAAGAAATTAGCGAGACGCCAAAAACCATAACTCCAAGACTGACGGACTTGCGTGATACGAGCACAACATCATTTATCGTCTCTTGGATATTTCAGAGCAGTGAGTTGTGCTGGCCCACGAAAGCCCGAGAATCGTTTGTGTACAAGTTGAACAGATGAAAAGTTTTCCGTGAATCGATTACTTACACTTACTGGACTTGTGGGACGACAGGGACGGTGGGTTAAGTAACGAGGCAGGATACGGTGGCAGGAGACTCTCCGCACCGGGTGGAAATCCCGGTAGTCCTGTGGCTCCTTGTATCCTTGCCAGATAGTCCTGAGCCGCCAGATGCGAGGCCATTGTCCACCAAGCTGCACTCGCTGGATTTATACCTGAAATTATCATTTCAAAGCCAAACTTTTACACACTTGTTCAAATAAACGTTCTAAGTTTCGGTTACTTCTGAGGAGGTTCAAAATGGCACTGAAATAAAATTTCAATGGAGCTATCACAATACTAAAGCATTAAAATTATGAATAAATCAATAATTTTCATTTGTTAACGCTAAAGAAAACAAGCCAATTATACTTCAATTAATGCATGAATTAAGTTGAAAAAATGACCAGAGTCTATGGAAACATGAATAAGAGTTTGGTAAATTTCCATTATTTGTTTTCTCTCCACATTTACAAAAACTAAAAAATCACCCAAATTTTTTTGTCTTGTTAAGTAAACAGCTCTTAAAGTGATGTGCTATACCGATCAAGTTGCCGTGAGTGGAACATGCGTGATTGCCTTTCGGTGATTATTAGATCAAATTATCCAGTCATTCTGTAATCACTAGGTGGTTATTTTACTAAAAACCATTTTGATTCTTTTAAAAGTATTACGAGCTTACAAGTTATTTAAAATTCTATGCTATAATGTCCTATGTATTTTCGTGGGGTTTCTCTTATTATCTTCGTTTTTTTTTCCTCCAAGCAATAGCTAAAATACCAATATGTTAGCATGAAGATTATTCATTTGAACACGTGCTTGAAAACATAACAACGCATCAAAATAAAAATTTAAAGGCCACGATTTTCTTATGGACCCTAAAATGTTGATAGGGCACCGAAATGCTTTTAAAGAATGTGTTGCACTTGAAGCTAAATGAAAGGTCCTTCACTGCAAAAAGCCCGTAGGTATCGCACGTGATCCAATTACCCATTCCGTTATCTTCACCCTCGCACGAAGAGCCCTCCACTAATCTGGTTTGCGCGCTAAACGAATGAAAATCCAAGTGGTCTCGGACACCGAAAACCACTTGGATTTACACGGAGATCAGAAAACAAAAGTGTTGATATCCAGCTTTGATACCGATCCGTTGAAAAGCTTAAGTTGAAAGCGTTGGATATCGTTGCAAAGTTGCAATTCCGAGAATCCATTTAATTTATAATTTAACCATTCAAGTAGTACGAAAAAGAAATATGAAAAACTGTTAGACGTCATTCGAGAAGATATGACATGTTATTGGAGAATGGAAACCTTCCACAGGGTTCAGTGAATTGAAACCGTTTTTGTTCACTCGTGGCGCTTGACTCACTTGATTATTTACTTTGCGGTTAAATATAAAATTATTAACATTAAATAAAGCATTAGAAACACTAAATATTTTTTTCACGCATTAAAAAAATGTCATAATAGTGTAATAAGTGGAAATAGATATTGGCGATTTGTACGAAAGGACAATAGAAGAGGGTCGTGCACGTGTTTTAATCAAGCGTCTATAATTTGGGTCTCGTGGATCGATGGTTCTTCTCACCAGCGTCCTACCACTTGTTACGATTTTAGATAGTGTGTGACGTCTACATATAGGGTTGTACAGTATCTAAAGGTAATAACCTAGACTGGCTGCTTGGCTTGCGGCCACACTGAGGGTGCCAAGGCTGCCATGGGTGTATGGGGGCGGTGGTGGTGGTGCGGAGGCCGGTGTGTGGCCCCCGAAGCCCGGGGCCGTTCCGCCTCTGCCCAATATCGCGTAGGCTGAGGGTAAGTGATGAGCACCGAGGCCATAACCGCCTGGCATCCCGCCGAAGATCGAGGACGCTGCGCTGTCACCCCTCGGCCAGTAAGCTGTAACAAAAATGAGACAAAGCACATTAATTTATTTTACCGAACATCACGTCCCTTCTTTTATCTTTGATCAAAAAGAAAAATAGTAATAATAACAGTCGGAATGATCACCGGATATGACATGTATATCTATGTCTTTATACACTCAGAGAAATCGCACTTCACTTTTATGTTATCGTAACTATTCCCTATTTATAGTAACTATTTATTAGTTGTGACGGTTGTACGAAAATTGATTGTTCGAAATAATAATACGCTAATTTTCTCTCAGTGCAGGAAAATGCAACGAAAAACTTAGGTAAAAATGTATATCAAATAATTATGCATAAATTTATTTTCAATGCATTACCTATAGGTAATATGTCCCTTTCTTTTAGAGAAAATATCCATCAAATTCTATAAATATTATTTTTTCTTACTAACTAATTTTAAGTAAAATAGTAAATAGACTCGAGCCTGGCTTAATAAAAAGATGATTTCGTTCAACTGAATCGATACACATTGATGATTGATACTTGTCGCTTATTGGTAAGTTTTGTTGAAAGTGTATGAAATAATGTATATATGCAAAGTATATCGATGGAAAGCTCTAATTATATAATTACAGTTCAATTGAATTAACACCCGGCTAACATTTATATTGACAGGTAATTAGAGAATTTCGTCAGTATAGTATTTCGCTAGTGAGCTCTTTCGTCAGTATAATAATTACTGATTGCATGTCTAGAAACTCAGCCAGTATGGAATAGTAATGTAGTTGATTTACTGGAGTGAACGTTAACCGTGTTGAAGAGTTATTCATCTACCAACTCTCGGCACTACGTGGACTAGTCTTCTGTACGAGTCTGGAGATGTATACCGAGTAGTAGTATTCTCGAACCATTGGTGCGTTACGATTTAACGGTTGTCGCGGCATCCATGACGCTAAACCATGAGAACCGGAAGTGCAAGTTAACGAGCACCCGGAAGAACGATTCGAGACTACACTGAGCACGTTTAACCAATGCCAAACAGAATATCCTATCTAAGGTATATACAAATAACATCCGGTTTACAAGACACGATTCAGCAGATAAACGCTCATTTTATTGCAATCATTCAAGCCATTGTGCAGTGGAGATGAAAATATTTTCAAATAAAAAAAAATTATTTCCTTAGTTTAAATGCGTTGAAAAAAACAATTATTCAAAAATCATAATTCTTCATAAATATTTATTTGCGATGGAAATGATAACAAACATTAAGTAAAAAAGGTATATTTATATTTCGGTTAGTGCATTAACGTATTAAAAATTCTAAAACCATTATCTAAAATGCCTTCGTTTCTGAGGTGTCATGTATTATATTGTTACTTTTTCTTCTGTCGTTCAATTATGATCAAGATGCATGTGAAAAGTATTGCATTCATACCTCCATTTCTAAATAAACGAAGAAACTTCACATTAGTTTTACAAATAATAGAGAATACACCTCAATTGTTTTAGAAAATCGTCAATAATGACAAATATTGATATCAATAATTACATCAGGAATGGAAATAATTATTATAATAAAATGAGAGACAGTTTAACAAATACAAAGTATTTCCTTTCTTTACATTAAATTAACTTCTCATAAACGCAAATCGTAGCAATCAGTATAACTGCTTAATTGTAGTGACATTTCGGTATTTTCAGTATTCTATTAAATCTGTGGTGAGCATCTAAATAAAAAAATATGAAAATTTTTGAATTATTATACAGCGTTTCTTTTTTGGTCAATCAATTATAGTAATGATCGATGCGACATAATTATACTAATAATTGTGCCATAAATTATGCAATAAACTTTGTATGATATATATGACACCGTCGGGTTTTGAGTATACATTATGTGCATACATATGTGACGATTTGCCGTTCAGTGGCGCGCGCACACACACACATTCAGACGTCGACATGTCGAGAATGTATACTTATGTATATTATACCGTTGATTTCCAACGCGGCCGCGGCCAGCAGCAGCACAGCAGTGGCCTTGGTCAAGGCCGCGGTGGCATTGAGAGATCCCTCCTCCCCTCTTCGCAATTTAATTTATACCGAGCGTCGAACCTTGAACTTGCTACGACTTTAAACATTTTTTTTTATTCCATCATTTAAACTTCCCCGTGCAACAAACTGTACTTGTTCTGGTGTATGAATAGTTGCTCTTTAATGCTTTAATGTTCGCTGGTAATGGGGGCTTCTCCAACCACTGCCAGACAGCCATTCATGAAAATTTTATTGTTCGCTTTCGAGCAGCAACTTTAAAACTTTTTTTTTCCAAACGTTAAAACGCTTTTTTCCCTTTATTTCTCATTCATTTTTTTACGATTAATGAACAAATTGTTATTCTTTAAAAGGGGAATCGGAACATTTTGGTTTTCATTGTGCAAAAATTACGATGCGTTTGGAATTATAATGCCTAAGTATAGTAATTATGACGGAATCAATTTTCCCTAATTGTGTATTCGTTGTTACAATTATTGAACCAATTGTTATGCCTTCAAAAGGTAGGTCATATCAGTTCAATTTTCATTGTCGAAGATTTACAGTGCGTTTGAAATTAATGTCTCAATTATCGTAATTATGGTGAAATCAATTTGCACTCATTGTGTTCTTGGGAATTAAAATAATATGACAACAAAAGCTTTCGAAAGGATTGTAATAAAATAATAAAGCCGGATGATAAATAATTTCTCTTATATATAAAAATAATCGCAATTATGCAAAACTTAATTCTTCGCTTTCGAGAGAACAACTGACACTTTTTTTAAGCATGTTTATTTTGTTGAATATATTACTGAAATTAATCAACAAAATATTATGGTGTGCAAAATGTGTCGTAATATTTTCATGAACACAGTGATTTCACTCTTTCAAAGATTGCAAAACTAACAAGTCGATTGTAAATTTCAATAGCTTTCAGATAATAAAAACAAGCTTGCTCCATAATGAAATTACGTAGGGAAAAATGTATCTATGCCAAACTTCCTACTGCAATTTTATGCCTAGAATAAAAGGAGCAGGGTTCACAAAATTAAAATCGATCAACATAACTTATCGTGGATGCTTCGTTAATGACGAACAAAACTACAAAAGGTTTGTTGGAGAAAGCAGAAGTTTGATGAGACGATAACAGAACTCGGAGAAATCGTGGTAAGCCTGATAATTACCAACTGATAATTATTCATTATCAATTCATGTGACTATTTTTATCTTTACATTCACTTATTCTATTGTTACAATAGCTAATTAGAAAAATTTGAGATAAGGGGGTTATAAATTTATACCGCAGCGCAAAGGTTAAACATATTTATTTCCCCTTTCTTACATGTATCAGCTATGTTTTAATAGAAAGCTGTGAAATGCATACTTTAAGACCGATTCTAAAATTATTTTAGTATAAACAAGCCAAAAAATGTTACAATTCATTTATTTAAGTCGTTCCCATGAAATTCGTATATGTAAATTCAGTACAAATTTGCTAGTATTTTGAGATAACATAAAAACCTAAATCTTCATTTGTTCATTACACTTAACATTTTTTTTTAAATTTGTTACTTCGAATTTGAGGACAACTATCGGTTTCATCATACGCCAACAAAGAATACTACGCAAGTCACGGAAGATTGCGGATGTCGGCAAGCATCGAACGATGAATGGAAAATATGGAAACAGGATCACCATAACATTTAAATATATTATCAGTAACCCAACGAATGAGATATTTGCCAATGACTATCACTGATTTCAACCTGGCTATCTCTTTTTAAGCAAAAATTTGTATAATATTTTGTTCATGTTAAAAATGCAAGTAAATTTAATATACAAAACGATATTAGATTTATTAATCGGGTGTATGAATTCCATGTTAATATACTTTTATTATAGATTTGCTTTATATACCGGTATATTAATTACAAAAACAATTTGTACAGTGTCGCAAACGTGTCACACTCTGGGAATTGAAGGATTAGATTAGCTGAAAGTTATTTGTCAGTTAACAGTTTGAAAAATTGACAAGATACCATTTACCGCAGAATATACAGAATTTCCAAAAATGTTTAACAGTTTTTTTTTGTTTTAAATTACATTTCCTATGAAATTCACCAATTTGTCGTTCATTATTGAATCGCAGGAAGTAGTCAGTGAAAAAGAAGCAAAGCGGAAAGCATAAATCCCAGCTCCAGCATATGCCAGAAAAAAAGACTTTGCAAGCCGAGGGAGATTGCGCATGCAACCATACATCGGAGTCGAACGAAGGGGAAGAAAAATGCTCGGTGAGTGTACCGACGGAAAAACATGCGAAGGGGATTACTGCTGCGGTAACTGATGGTTTGCCCGGCTAGTATTTGTATTTGTGTACACCAATACAGACATTCTGATCGAGCAGAAGTAAAGTTGCGTCACGATACGGCACAACGAGCAGGGGGAGAAAATCGTGGACGACCAGGATGACCAGAAAGCAGAGAAAAGGTGGGAGGCGAAGATGAATACGGAATCGACGGGTGGAAAAGTGCACGCGCCCTGTACGTGCACTACGTAACCAACTTTGCTATGCGTGGCTCTCTATTAAATATATCGAGTACGTGTACTTCAAGGGAAAGGGGGCGCGAGGGTAATAAGGGCTGTCACCCCAACGATGGTTAACCGTGGCGATCCATCCATTAGAACACTAAATACAAAGGTGGGGAAGGCGACTTCAAAGAGAAAAGGGAGAAAAAGAACCTCGTTAGGTTCGATGATCGTTTAGTAAAATCGATAAATGGGTCAGTGGGTAAAAAACCTCCTGGTGTTTTCAGGCGAAATAGAGAGCGAAATGAAGAGGAAAAAAATACGAAAATGTTTGTGGGCCATTGTGTCGTAAACTACAGCGTTTAAGCCTTTGATGAGTAGGTAGTAGTACCTTCACCGCTTAAACAAAATTCATTAAAATTGGCCAATTTTACAAAAATTCTTCTACTGAAAATATTGGACGAAGCGACAAACAAGAAATGAAACGTCTCTTTATAAATACTGATTTATAAAAATTATTCTCTTATCAAAATGTATAAATATTTATAAAGATTAGATTCACTTTGATTATTTTATACGATGCGTGATTTTCAGTAATAAAAGTTCGAAATTACTTGTTTATACAACACATTCTTGTCTCGATCTTCGGATTGTCGTTAATAGTAACTTTTACTTCTACTTCGATTGTCAGAGAGAAATTTGTGTGGAAACTCGTGAAGGTTGTTTAGATTGTTTGCAATCGGCCATTGAGATAGATGCTAGATAGACGAGATGTTTTGGCCTCGCATTGTGACAAACGAGAGTAAAGAGTTACGGCATTTTGGTTCGTCGACGAGGGGGAAGTGAAAATGGCCGTATTATTAAATCGATCGGGTGCTCTGCGACCACAGGGACCGTGCGGGGAAAGAACGTACGACCCGAGGTCGAGAGAATGAGAGAAACTACGATTGGGGAAAGGGGCCGGGGGAGGGGGCGGTGTATCCCGGAAAACTCGATAGCAGCAGGGACTGGAGAGTTGGCCGACCCTAGAGAGTTCACGAGGATCACCATTTCCCAATTCCCGCGGTGACTCTTGAAACCAAATAAAATCATTCGTTTTCAAAGAGGAAAAAAAAACGAGTTGTTGGCCTCGTTGCGGCACACCGGCTGTTGACTCTTACAGGAACTTTATTTTATACAATCAACTGACGGTGACTACTCTTCCTAAAAAAAAAAAAAAAAAAACGAATAGACCGAATTTCGAAATATACTGCACACAAAAGGCATTATGCATTAGGCATATTAATTTGCTATAAGTAAATTATAATTGGGAAAATATTTTTATTTTGCTCATGTTAAGACGTACAATAGGTACCAAATATTTTGAAGATTAATCTTTCGTTCGCACATTTTTTAATATTAAAAATGTTTGTCGATATGTTTATCGAAATCGAAATGTAAACGTATCGCGCAGAAAATAATTAATAACCAAGTAAAATCTTAATTTTCTACACGTTTGAGTCTGCAAATTGTTGACCCAGTAAACAGGGAAGAAAATTGCACAGTAAGTAAGGCTGTGAGCTACAGTTATATGATATTGTGTAAACTCTACCAGACTGAACATTTCCCTTACAAAATGTTTACGTATTATAACTGCGGTCAATATTCAAAAAATTATTGGAACCACAATTATAGTGTATTTGTTAACTATACACAGAGATAAATAGTTGTGTTGCTCTGCAAAAATATATTTTGCTGATAATGAAGAACACCTACCAGTAAGAGGGCAAAAATATTTTCTTGTGGAACAAGACTTTTAATTAGCTCGAGTTCAAAAATTCTTCATATACCGGAGGAGCAATTTTGCCAAAAATTCTTTGTTTAACCGGTCAAAGAACATATTTTTATATGTAATTCCATAATTCGAACAAGAAAAATATTTGTCACTGATTTTCACCTGCGCCATTTTAATTCCTGAAATTACCGTTAACGAAGTAACTTTTAAAACGACTCGACGAGGTGAAGGATACAGTCAAAATAACCATATTTCCTAATGAAAGCTGCTAGTAATGAGCAGCTAGCAATACTTATGGTGTTGCCACTCATAAAAAAGTGTAACATTTTCCCATAAGTTCAATTGCCCATAGAAATATTATTTATGCATTAATGTTAATAACCATTATTAAATATGGCGCTTAGAGACACGTATCGACATTTGCAAGTCTTTTTTGCTAAATGACTGTATCAGTTTTAAATACATGCTATTTTTTGCTAGTATCTTCCATCTCCGTGTAACTGTTATAATTACAGTAACACGAAATATAACCTTGTGAAATTAGTCCTTGAAAATTAGTCGCCAAAGGGATAAAAAAAAGATGTGATAAATAAAAAAAATCTAGTTACTCCCGGTGGTAAATTTTTGCTACAGGCGGATTTTCCACGGGCTAAATTTCCAAGGACCAATTTTCAGTGCCCTTATTTTCCTCCATTCGTCACACCTTGTTATTACTGAACAAGTTTTGGATGTACATGATTATTGAAGGACTTAAGATCGAATAATCGAGTCTTAAGAGAGTGATGACAAGAAGATATAATATGAATCTTTCTCAGCATGTAAACATGATATTTTTTTCGTTCAAATGTTCGTCGCGAACGAAATGGTAATTCTGGTTGGATTTTGCAATCATAAATAATCGCAGTGCTGAGATAATGCAGAAAATTCATGTCTGCAGTGATGATCCGCGTATTTGACCGAGTGCAGTTAAACACCGGAGAGAATTAGACGTATACATGAAGACGCGAACGTTGGTGCTATTTTCTTCAGAGAGGCGTGAGTAAAATAGCTCGTCGGACTCGGACCAACGGCGAGAGAGACACGTGCGCAGAAGCTGAGCGGGGGGAGAGCAAAAAAGCAACCCAAAGCCCAGAATAATATTCTTCAGGCTTGTTGCGGGGCAACAACGTGTCTACCAAAACGGAAAAGCCGAAGGAGTGTCGTTTGTCCTCGGTAGGAAAAAATTAAGAAACGAGACCGACACCCGTCAAAAGGTACGAAAAAATTAAACGATGTTAAATAAAGCTTTTGACATTTTTTTGCTTGACGATTAATAAAGTTTTTAACGCTTTGCACTATAGTCACGACTGTGTTAATTATTTTTATTTGTCAGTCGATTATAAATTTTCACCGACTAATCGGCGTATCTTCTAATGAACATTATTAGCTACTAGTTGGTCTAATGTTATTGTTTATTCTTTTTAAATAAAGTATCATTATAAAAAAACACTGTGGATGGGAGCATATTCATCTCGGGGGTTTTTTTTTTGTTTAAAATACCCGCTACTGGCTAAATGGTTTTTCAGAACAGCCAATTGAATAACCAGAAATTGAAGAAACGCTTTTAACAAATTTAGCACGGCTTTGACAGCGAAGCACTTTAACCTCGTTCAAGGCACCCGGTGGCCTAAAATTCATGAAAATTTAATGGTGCTGCAATTATACATAGAACATCTCTTCAGCCTTGATTAAAAATATCACTGAACAAGTACAAAAAAGGGAAACATTGTCATAAATTGAATTTTGACTTAACGCGGGTTTTTTTCATATTTTTTCTACTTTGCTCTAGTTGTAGATTAGACCAAATTGCTTTCTCGAGATCTAATTTTCGTTGCAAACGTATTATTGTGTCGAGTTTGAGTATAGAAATGGGCATTTGTAGATCCTTCGCAGAAGATATACTCAATTGTCCGTTAAACTTTTCTTACACAATTTTCTTGTAACTTTTGCGAGAGATCTTGAAATAGAAATTGCTATACTCAAACTGTACAGAGTCTTGCTACAAAGAGAATTAGGCTTTGGAAAAGCACCTTGATTCCTCGGTGCAATCGAAACTCTTTAATGAGAGTAAAAAAAGAAAAAGAAACCGTTAATCGATGAACTCGGCTAAAAAAAAACACTTTAAACATCAGTTGAAAAATGAGACTATATAATGTGGGGTGCAAATAAATCAGTAGAAACTCCGAACTTCTTACAATTGTTGATTTAAAAATCCAATTGAACTTCAATATCGACAGGTTTTTTAAAAAATAGGGTAGCGAAGTAGAAATAATGAGAGATCAAAATGGAAAGTTTTACTTTGCCGTTTTTTTTAATGCATGAGGTAACGTTGGAGAAGAAAATACTTTTTCTTTCAATGAAAAAAATGGCCATACCTTCCAACTCATGAAGAACAGTTTGGATAACCGGAAAACCAGTATTTCCCGACATCTGTCAAACGACGAAAGTTCGAAGGACGTGCGAGTTCGGGAACTGCAGAGATTCGAGCCGAACACAAGGAAAGGATTACTGTACGCGTGTACGGATGCGGTAGAGGTGCTTCTGGGCAGCGAGATGGCGAATTCGGAGATCGGAATGTCGATGGGACAATCTCTGCCTCGTTGGTAGCGAGAGGAAAGGAGAAAGGCTGTGAGGAAGGAGAATCTTCGCTTCTGGCTGTACTCCAAATCGGTTTAATTTGGTTTACGCGAGGAAGTGTCGTACGTCTCGTCGAGTGCCGATGGCACTTGGCGTCTAGCGTCCCGAGGAATCACGGAAAACGCACACCAATCACCGTGACCCGTCTGCCCGTGTCTTCTCACTGTTATCCTCGTTTTATTGATTAATTGATCAATTTAGATTGAAATAATTGAGTCCCGATGTATTATCGCGGTAATGATTCGACGATTGATTCACCCGATTGCTTGTTAACTGACATTTATATTGTACGATTTATGTTTGAGTATACTGGCCATGAAAAAGACAATGGAGAAACATAACCTATCTCTAAGGAAGTTGAAGCACTTCATGTTAGTGGAAACTTTGGTGAAACTTTAAAGACTATTGTACAAGCTCTGTCGGTTTAAATGATTGTTTTGAAGCGTTTTTTATCATTGTTATTGGATTAATTAATTTTTCTCAAGTGTTTTTTATCATTTTTGATTGGTTTAATCAATTGTTCCGAAGTGGTTTTACCATTTGTATCGATTTGATTGATTGTTGTGAAGCGTTTTTGCGATTTTATCAATTTTTAAAATTGTTCTGAAGCGTTTTTACCATTTCAGTTAGTTTGATTGTTTTCAAACCATTTTTGTTGTTTTAAAGTATAACTTTGCAGCAATCAATATATTATTCATAAATATCTCTCACTAACCTTTAGTAAATAAAATTAATTATTATATATTAAAATTCAATAAAATATTTTGAGTTCAATGTTTTAAGAGATTAAACCACAATAGGAACCCAATTATGACGCTCATTTTGTTTGGAAGATACTTCACCGGATTCTATAAATTTACCTTCAAATTTTGTACAAATATTAAAAACGCCCCATTTAAAAACTCCTTATCGAATAATATTTTCTCGAAGTAATAGATTGATTGGAACATTTCATCTGTCTGAATTAATAAACCAAGAATAAAAAGTATCCGGATCCTTTCTTGCCTTCACTAAATCAATAATCACTAAATGCTCCACTTTCAACAGTGACTGTTAATTTGCATTTTTCAAATATCGTGGCCATGATTATAGAAGCACTATGTAAAATTTTGTAAATGTCAATTTTTATCATATTTGGATGCTTCGTTTCTTTGTTTATCTCGAAGTTAAAAGCTATTAAGGTGCGAGAATCACTGGATAAACTGGATTTATGTTTACATTTCCTTAAAATCAGAAAGTAGCGAAATTTTGCAAATTTTTTTCGATCAAAAATATCGTCAAAACAGTATTTCGCTCAATGCGCAAATGATTAATATAATTTATCGTCTGGTAAAGATTCATTTATCTGAAGAGGAGTAGAACATTCTCCAGCCATCTTTTACATTTTTTCCCGGTGATTTTCTGAATAACAGTTGAAAATTTGCATACTCAAAATAAAGAGTAGAGTCTAAAAGACTATCATTTCGAATGTATCCATTCTGAACTATAATCTCTATTCTCGAAAAAAAGGATTGACAAACGATATAAGCAATCATCTGGGGAGAATATATAATAATTAAATCTCGGTAAAACTCACGACTTGTATGAGTTTCTCAATGTGTCAGATTAACTTGATTTTAGGATTTGGCTTGGAAAAAACTGAAAGTGCCTTCTATGAAAAGTATGGTAATTAAATAATAATTCCTCCATGCGATAAATTGACAAAAACATTAAAAGGTCCTGCATTAATGAAGACTCATGAAGGAAAAATAAGCATCAGGTATTCAAAGCCTGTCCGACTGTCCGTAATAACCCAATAAATTCCCTTCATTTTTCAACAATGCCTCTGAATTTTCATTCTACGAATTGCACGTGCCGGCGTAAAAATTCGAAAAATGCAGCTCGAACAGTAGTAAACACAAGGCATAGGGTGATATTCGTGCTCCAATGGCGCGTGCATCAGTGTCGAAGCCCCGTTTTTGTTTCCCGAGCCCATAACCACAATTCAAGCGTTGCGTTGCGCGTGGAACGCGGTTGTACGTGAGAAGGGAATCTATAGAGAGCCTGAGGAGAAAGAGAGAACGAGAGACATCGAGGGTAGGCATGGTTGGCTAAAGCGCCGAGTGCTCGATGAGAAACGAGGGGGAGAGACTGCAGCAGGAGCAACCGGGAACAGTGGGCGGAGGGAGTTTGAGGGTTGAGGTGGCAATCAATAAATATACAGAACCAGCAGAGTGAGAGAGAGCGAGAGAGATAGCTGTTCATCGAGTCTGTCCGTCCGTCCGTCCGTCCGACTGTCCGTACCTTCGTACATCCATGAGTTGTGTCGCACTGTCTCGCTCTGTTACTGTGTCGCGTATTCCCCTCATGCCGCAAACGACCCAACGGTGACCCGAGAGACGGAAACCCCAGGCGAGAGAGATAGAAAAAACGGGGCTGTTTCTGTTCCGGGGGTGAGAAACATACGGGATGAGATATAGAAGCAGGAAAGAGAAAGAGAAGAAGGGTAGGAGCAGTCGGAGGGGAAAGAGTGGATGAGACCGGGGATGGATGAAGTATTTCAGGACAAGGATTTATAATTATTTTTTTGTCGGTGTAGAATTAGGAATTGACAGCTGGCAATATTTTTCATAATCTTTTAGATAAACTAGTGTATTGAATTTCTCTAAGAACTGAAATGTAAAATTATGGAGTTTTTTTACACTGTAACTGAAATGTTTCTCATGTTTTATTATTTACCGATGTACAAAAAGCTCGGATGCAAATAACGTTTATTCGTTTTTCGACGCATTCGTCATTAACAAATTCAATACTCTAATTTGCAAATTGCAGTATTGTAGAAATTTTCTACTGGTCTTAAATTTATAATCAAGGTATGTTAATACAAAATTCATATACCCGATAAGTAAATTATTTAAGTTTGTAATTTTCGTACATATCGTGGAGTAATTTGATATATCAGATGATGAATTAAATATCCGGTAATGTAAATTTTTAGGAGATTTTAACGATGAATTGTATTAGGGTTCGTTTATGGCGCGAGATATGGCAGCAGGAAAGAAAATAGAAGGAGGGTGGAAGTATTCGGAGAGAAAAGAGTAGAAGAGACCGGAATTGCATGAAGTATTTCAGTTCAAGGATTTAAAAAAAAAAATTCTCGGTCTAGAGTTAGAAATGCAGAGTTGAAAATATTTTGCATAATCTTCCACATAATCGGATGTAGCAAACGTGACCGGTAATTGAATTACGGTATTTTTTACTGAATTCGATTAAAATTAGGAAATGAAATATAAAAGTTGTGTAGTAAATATGATATGTCAGTTGATGAATCAAATATCCGGTAATGCAAATTCGCACAACATTTCCATGGTGAATCGTATTAGCGTTTTATTATTACACCCCTTTATGGCGTGAGTCCTTAGGAAATTTGTTCTTTTGAATGTCGTTAGGTTTGTTCACCAGGAGGATGTGGATTATTCTAACCTATTTTTGCCTTCAAGAGTTTTATGGGTCTCTGTACAATTGGGAACGGTGTAGAAATTCGTTTCTGACATTCATCATCATATGTGAAAATCACTCATGGAGAAAATGTGTTTGTTACTCTAACAAAGGGGGCTTTTCGATATTTCGTTCTCGAAAAATAATCCATAAAAGAGAAAGAACATTGCCTGTCACAGCTGAAATATTGTTACTATGATAAAAAAATACTGCTCTCCATAATCTTTGCAGTACCAGAATTATTTTGTACCTCCGCACATAACATTTTTACTCGCAATAACGACGTTATTGCAATATTTTCCACTTAATCCTCTATGGCCCTGATCGAAAATGCCCCGGTCCCTCTTTGAAACAATACTACTGGTAGGTTTCTTTGGAAAAACTGGAATGATAAAGTAAGGTATAGGGTTGAGACCGTACTGGTTCCATCGATGCACTGCGTCGTCCTCTGCCAGCAGATGCTTCTATAGAAGATTTCAATTTTTCTCTTAATTGAATATTCATTTTTTAGTAAAACCTTCGATGTACAAAACCATAAGAAAAATTACTCAACAGGCACTACCATGTATTAACTCTGGGATTAAGCATTGCATATTTCGCGACCGTAACACTTCGATTTTCAGTTTAACGCGTTATCCATCAAGGAAATTTTTACCTACGGGGAAAAATGGATTCGGCACCATAACAAACTTTGTTAGTCTCGATCCCTCCCACCCTAGTGATTTTTCTGCGATATCGGCAGGCATGCAGGAAACCTCCGTAATTTTCCCAGCACCAAAAAAAAAAATCCATTTTTCAATTAAAAACATAATTTTTCCTTTTTGCGATTAAAAAATCAGTGTTATCAAGAGGTGAAAATAATTTGAAATTTTTCATTCAAAAGCTAACACAAGACTTTTATGTGAAGACATTTTTTTTCTTTGGAACTTGAAATTTCTAAGATATGTTCATGTGAAACAGGGGGTTTTTTAAAAATATGAGTGTCTTCTAGTGGTACTTTGATGACCAATTATGGGGCAGATCTGAGATGGCAAAAAAAAAGTTGAATTGACAGAGAATGCATCGTATATTTCTGCTCGTGTGTCGAGTGCTCGAGCATAGTAGCGAGCAATGGCGTTGCTGCGGCGTTGCATGCTGTATGTCATTGACGCTGCCGTCGTGGTCGTAGTCGTAGTTAAAGCTGCTGCGCTGGCAACTTTGTAACGGAGATGTATGTTGGTGGTCGATGGTACGTATAGAGCGAAAAAGACGCGAGAGGTTGAGGGCAACGAAATCAAACGAGAGCCAACTCTCTCTCATCTCACGAGCCGGGAGAAAACGAGAGAGAAACGAAAGAGTAAGAGAGGAAAATAGAAGCGAGACCTCCTCGACGAGTGAGCGAACCGAGAAGCAGATGCGGTTACGCGAATGCCCAAAGAACATTAGGCCAAGTATCCACACGTTGCTATGGTCATTATCGGTACAATTTTGTTTTTTCTCATTGCGTCTCTCTTTTTTTGTTGATGGAAATTCAGGTCATGAAGGATTCTTGTTCTCCATTAGATGCTCTCAAAGATGTGGAGAAATTGAGATGCATTTGAATGGCACACTCGGATGAATTATGCGACAATCTTGGCGGTGTTATTCATTGTAATAACTTTTTTTCGATGGAGTTTACCGTCGGCTACTATTTAACGTATTTGAGAAGTGTTTTTTTTTAAAATTGAAAAAAAAAAGTGAGAATCGCCATTAATAAATAATGTTTGATTTATGAACGTTATCTTGGTATCACTTTTTTTTTCCTCCTTGCCTCCTTTTTTCATTCCCAGCGGTGGACGATCGGGCGAGGGAAGAATATAACGAAATTGAAATGCGCTTAAATAATACATTCAGCAAAATGATGGCAGTCCCAGTGATTATCCAAGTTTTAAGCGATATAACCAGCATTCGGAAAGTTGCCAGCCATAATTAGTAAACTAGATAACGAAATTGCAACTGCTCAGAAGCAGTAAGTAAAATAAAAACACAAAAATGTGACAAAGTAGAACTTTGCACATTGTCTCCTCAGAATTTTTCATTTCTTATCAATTTTTCTATCCCTAGTAGGAAGTTTCTCGATTTTGGGTTATAACTGTGTTATATGATAACTAAAAAATTCTCGTCAAAGAGTTTCGTTTCGGCTGCAGGATGAACAAATTGTATTCTGGAGATACGGGAAATAATTACATTTATTATAAAACTCTAAGTGAACAATAATTCGTTTTAGAGAAAAATGTTTAGTTGCAAAAATGTAATCAAATATTTTCACAGGAAATGAGAAAGCGCACAAGCGCGCACAAGTATATTCAAAAATTCATTCAAAGTGCCTTATCTCTTTTACTACTTCTAAGCAAAGACATTAAAAAACAGCATTTTTTATTTTTTGCAAAAAGTAGAAGAATCTATCAACTTTGTCACACAAAATTATGAAAAGTACAGTTGCCAAAGTCGCCGAAAAAGACTCGTGTAATGAATCACATTAGAACATAATTGAATGTTACGAATGTGCTGTATATTTTATAATACACGAAACACGAAACGAATCGAAAAATGCATATACTATAGAAATAATGATGTATGATTTGAAAGAATCGAAGCTTTTACAGGGGATGCTAGTGTTTCTTAGACTTCAAATCGTAATGCAATCATACGTACTTATAAATAATCTTTTTAAAAAATGGTTTCACAAAAACAAAACTAAATGTTTTGAAGATTTTAACATGATTTGCATATTTATTTATTCAACAGTAAAACTGTTTAGAAGAAATATTCTGTGTGTTGAATTTCGAGTGAATTTATTAAGAGAAAGGTATTAAATGTAAAAGGGAAATGTCGAGGCAGTGTAAAACAAAAATATGCGGCAGGAAGACGCTCCAAGTTTCACCTCGCCTTTGACGGTGATGACCAGTCAGGAGACCCCTCGAAGCCATCTCGAGTCGCATCTCGTAACGCGTCCTGCCATGGGGAATTAAAGCCAGAGTTTACGAGCCAACTCAGCGACGAGCCACATCGACTCTAGCGTCCTCCCTCTCTCTCTCTCTCTCTCTCTCTCTCTCTCTCTCTCTCTCTTTCTGCACACTCGCCCAACGTATAAGCATGCGTTGTCATGTACAGGTAGACCGACGTGTACCTATGTACTATCTCAACTTCACGTTACATTTTATATTCGTGTGCACTGAGTGTCTATATAAAATGCGATCAAACGTAGAAGAAAATAAACCAGATAGAAAAATAAATTATTTTTCCAAATTCGTAAAAATAATTTTTTTTTATGAACTTAATTGTAAATACGAGAAAAATAATAATATTTTCTCCCTAAAAATAGTTAATTTTTTGAAAAATTATTTCTTTAGATTCATTTATTCGTTCACTTGATTACGTTCAATGTCCTGGTTCATTAACGAAGAGAGAATATTTTGTACCTAATCTATAGTTATTGGATTCATTTAGGTAAATTCGCCTCCAAAAACATACTATTGGCTTTTAATATCGGCAAACATTTAATAGCTGTCACCTGAAGTTAGGTAAAAAAGATGACGGGCCCTAATTCCAACCCTTTTGATCTTCCGTATTGCTAACTTTCTGCAATTGAGTAATATTGAATGGCCATATTCCAATATAGGATGCCATATACATTTATACATTTCGGATATATCTATCAATTGTATTTTCCAACAAATACTCCTTTTACTTATGAGTATTTACATGTAACACAGGATGTTATATATGGGGTGTACCTATGGTTTGAATTGTTTAACGTACCTACTTAGTTTCCAATAATACCTTTTCAATGAATATTCAAAAAACCTGTTTTCATGTACTGAGAAAACTTTTATTTTAACGAAAAAAAACTCATAAATATCTAATTACAATTTTGTGCGGGGTTAGGTAAATACCTATCTCCACACGAAGTTTGAAAAAATATATATATATATTGATAGGGACCGAATTGACATATCACACCGGCAATTATAATAAATTTAACGGCCTGAAATGAAAAAAAGTGAACTTACCACCGAAAAGGGCGCTGGGATCGAGTAAGGGGTTAGCCTGGTCGGCCTGGAGTTTTTCGGAGGCGGAGGTGGCCCCTCCTCCCGCCGCCGTTGCCGTAGTCTCGCCGCCACCGCCACCCCCGCCACATCCACCTCCGCCCGACGCGGAGTTCTCCTTCTCCATGCCAGTCTCCTGAAAAAAAGGATATACGTACATTAGTGCATTATGTACAATGAATTTACATAGGGATACAAATATTACGATATTGTATAATGCAACGTAAGGGCTGTTCTCATTTGCAGGTTTTCAAACTTTCCGACACCTTTTTCCTGGCCTTTTTTCTTAGCGGGAATATTTCTAAATCTCCATCTAAACCTCTTTTGAATAAGCATTGACTATTGATTTCGAAAAATCTTGTGTATCCATAATAAGATTCATTATGGAATTTTGTTCCGTGGTACGAATAGGAGAGCCTGTGTGTAAAAACTTAGACAAGTTTACCGGATATTGGCGATCAACAAGTATGTAAATCCAACATTGAAATAATTAGCAACGTTTCTTATGGAAAAGGGGCTAATGAAAAAAGGGATAGATATGTTGTAATATTTACATAACATAATACGTATATCCAGGGCGTATTTCACATATATTTTTCTCGCTTGCACATATTTCTTATGTATCCTTGGACATTTTACATCTGAGGTATATCTTTTCTATATTCCACATTTTCGTGTGTTTATGTTTGCTTTTTTGATTGCTTTTGTTTCATTTGGCTTATAACTATAAGCCCACGGGAATGAAAACTCTATCGTGTTTCAAAGATTTCAACAAGCAAAGTAGTATTATAGAAGAAAAAGTAGAAAAAAATGCTAACCGATGTGGTAATGAACATTTTATAGTTAATATCAGCGATTAGCCCGCGAGCATAGTATTTAATATAAATTAATATGGCAACACCATGAATTCACAGCTACCCATAAATTATCTATTATTATTAGATCGACAGCCCAAAAGCATATAGAGTATCGTGAAATTTGTGTAAAAAATAATGATTTGCACATTTATTTTTGGTGATGTCATTGCAATAATAAACGAGTTTTTAGAATTTACTCTGCCAAGTAATGAGAATAAAAATTATATCTTCTTTAATACCTTACAGTTTATCATGAATTAATTCCCGGTTGAAACCCGGGTCGTGGCAGGATTTTTTCATAATTTGTTCGAGTCAAAAATTCATCGATTGTGACTGCTTAATTAATTAAATTGATGAAATCAATTAATCAAACAGCCACAGTGGATATTTGTACGGATTTGAATTTGCGAAATTTGAATTAGGCTTCGAATCGATCAATCACAATCTCAAAACAATGAAGTTCACTGAAATTCCATCAACATTGAAACAGTCCGCCAATAGTTGATAAACTATCAATATTAAAAACATTCGGTTACATTCTAAAAAATACGCATTTGTGGTACAATATTTCAAGTACGACAGCGTATTCCTTGGCTATAATGTATGTATGATTTTTATTTTTGATAACAATTATGCAACTCCGAGCGTTTTGAAAAACACTAATTAATGAACTCTCCAACAGTCAATACAGCATTGTTGTAGCTTTAGAGAAAATCGTAACAAATGGTATTACTTCATGGCAAGTACATCCTGGATTTTCAGTCATTGGAAGCAAACGCAATAACGTGTAAAAATTTTATTTCAATTTCTGAAACCGAATAACTCAATGATCTTATTTGTACGTCACTATTTATTCTAGATTTCTGTATAATTCTGTGCGAATTGTAATGAATAATTGTGACAAGTGATAATTTATTTTACTACGTCTCAATCTAATTTCTCCTTATAAAAAAACAACTGTATAACGCCTTACTTCGATACAATTTTTTATACACCTGATTTGACCGAAAATACGAATATTCTGACAGGATCAATCACTATTTCACGACACCAAAACGTCACACATCACAGTCTATAAAATTTTTTCGTAATATCAACAAACTTGTCAATATCTTACTCTTGCTGCTTCTCCAAAAATATGCGCATACCTGTATAAAAGCGAACATTCAACGTAGTCGGTAACAAAAATCCGATATAACGAACCGTCAGGAGGAACGAACACTTGAAAAAATAACATAACCGTACATGTGCATAAAAACGAGGTGACAGGGTCGAACCGAAATAATTCAGATTATTTGTACGGAGTGAAGGAAAATTCTATAGCTAGCTATCCAGATGGCGATCTTTATTCTATTCCCGCTTTTATTACGGTCGAGTTATATGGCACGTTGGCGAGAGGCGTTTACGAGCGCGAGGCGAAAAGAGTCAGAGGTGAAAAATTGTGAAATACGTCTGTGCGCTGAAAAACATAGAATACTACAAGCGACAGTCATCAACAAGTCACTACAAATATTTTATCTTATGTACTGCTTTCAATTTTTATATAAAATACATATATATGTATGCATACATGTCATTCTATGTATTTAAAAAAGTATTATGTGTTCGTGCTTGTCTTTCTCCGGTGCTTTAAATAAAGGTCGTCCTCCCCTCCATAGTTGCCCCTCCAGCGCTTCAATCAGCTGACTGGCAGCAACACTTTGCTCCCTCTACCGTACCACGCTCTTACCATTTCGTTGTATCCTCTTCTATCCAGCGGGGTTACTCTCTTTCTCTCTCTCTCTCTCTCCCTCCCTCCCTCCCTCCCTCCCTCCCTCCCTCTCTCTTTCTCTTACTCTGTCTCACAGCTGTTGTATAAATATACAGAACGTTAGGTCAGGTTAGGCTAGGCCTGGGCTAGACAGCTCTTGCATAGGTCGCGAGTACCAGACCTTCCTCGTTCCCTCGTTATTATTATAGCCGGTATACATCGTCTCCTACGGTCGTTTTCTTTCCGCAGTATACAATTTTCGATCCTACACCTCTTCTTCGTCTTTATCTTTCACTTCTTTCAGTTATTTTGCTTCGCTCTTTCGAAACTCTATCAATTTTACTGATTCATGCACACTATTGTAAACTTCCAAGTCCATGTATAGATCATCGTTCCCAGAGATTTTTTTAAATTTCAGACTTTTAGAAATTTCAGAATTCTAGTGCTGAGTATAAAACTCATGAATTTGGTTTAGAGATCGACGCAATCGGTTGAAACATTTGCAAAAAAATTCTTCAGGTACATTATTAAAAATGAAGGGAATTATTTTTAAAAAAATAAGAGATAGGTTTTTTGACAAGCTCGCCCTGTCAATTTCAATAATTTGCTTCAATCCGAGTACAAAAATAAAATTTTATATCGTAGTTATACATTACATTGAATTCACCGGTTTGTGCATAAAAAATTCTAGTCTTTTTCGGCGGAGACAAAGTCGACCAACGAACTCCTTCATAGAGGTGCGTTTGTGAAAAATAGAAAGCCAATAAAGTTGCAATGTGGAAAATTTCACTTTGCTCTCTTATACTTTTTAGGAGTCTTCGAGAAAATTGGATGGCAAATTATTTTCATAAGGACTATATTGTTATCGAGGAATAGCAATTTTTGAAAGAATTCAATCACAATACGAACGATAATCGTATGATAAATATTTATTTCGGCGATTTTCGTGAGAATATGGGAAAGTATGGAAAATGAAATTGCTCTTCTGTCTCGGGAATTTGAGTTTGCATTTCGCTGGAAGACAGCCATTTGTCAGTCTGTGGAATACAGGAAATCGGTACACGTCATCATCAATTAATAACACTTTGCATGCGGGTTTTCAGTCTCCTCTATTCTCCGTTGCCCTCCTCTTCTCGTTTCCTCGGAATTCTCGATTTCTCGCGAATGCAGCACAAGAGCAGCAGCAGCAGCAGCAGCAAGCGTAGTATGTAGGAAGGAGAGCCTCGCGGCATCGCCCGGTTCCGCAATATCGGGTGGTCCGCTTCCTTCTCTTCGCTTTGCCGAGGCGCTTTCGCTCTGTCCCACTATCTATCTATCTACATCTCCCTCTCCTTCTATTCTCGCAGTTCGCTCTCGCGTGGAGTTTCATGACTTTCAGCCGGGCCGAGCTGGTGCTCGTCGAGGTACCCGCCCCTCTGTGAATTCGAGGGAATGAGGAAAGCCTGGAGCGAGTGAGAACGACACCCGAGGCAAAAGCACGGAAAAGCGAGCTACGAGAGCAAAATAAAAGAGATGGAAAGAGACGAAGGGGACGGCGGTAAGGGACGGGGAGGTGGAGGAGGCGGAGGAGGGGAAACGCGAATAGACGACGCGAGGGTGGAGAAGCAGGCCGGCACGATAGCAAAAGGAAGAGAAAGAAATACAGGCGAATAAAGAGAGAAAGAAAGAGGAAGCAGAGAAAGACAGATATAGACACTCCTCGTGCGACCATCGATTTCTTACCCGGCATTATGTTCGACGGCCATGAGGCACCAGATTCACGTACATCACATTCTCTCCTTCTCACTTTCTCACTGACTTTGTCCTCTCGACATCCACGCTATTCCTTAGATCTCTAGTCATGGATAATGGATACACTTAATACCGCAAGCATCTTCTAGACTTGCGAGTAATAATAGGCAATCGGTGAATGATCGCTTTCGGCAATTTCTTTTTTCTTTTTCTTTTATGTGTCATAGAAAAAAATAGGTAGACGCGAAAATATAATATAACAAAGCCCGTCAATCAATCTGTTTTTGCAGTTACTTTGTTCTTAAGGGTGCCATTTATTTTGCGATCCGCTGTACTGAAGAACTGTGATATTGGTAACGGAGAGAGTAGATTTAAAAGATTCAAAAATCTTATGTAATGCACTGTAATTAGAAGGTTGATGGATTCAGCTAGCGGCAAGTGAGACATACTGTTTAGATGGCAGTATGCTCGCAGATTAATTTCACGAAAGATGCGCTTTGCCGAGTTAAAAATCGGCATTGTAAATATTAGCAATTTCTTCACACCATGAAGCTTAACCAGAAACTTCAATACTAATGTAACTCTCTATATTGGTGACAAAAAAAAAACAGTTCGTTTAATCGACCTGCTCATTTGGATTTTGTTGTCACCACCATGGAGCACCAAAAGAGCCAAATTGAAATCACTGTTTTACCGCTGCCAATTTTTCGTTATTCAAAAAATTTCACAAAATTCAACGGAAAGTACAATTTTTAGACCATATATTAATTTTTCGCAATGGTAAAAAAATATCAATCACTAATATAAAATTGATTTTCATTGCCAAACAAATTTCTTTGCAAACACAGATTTTTTGTAACAAGGAACAAAAATCTCGCTGAGTAGATGAAGTGAAAAAATGAAGTTCTTCTTAACCCCCCCGAGTCTTATAATACCGTATTTAAGATTATTCTAATAATAGTCGCATGAATTGCAATTAACCCTCGTCACGACATCAGAAAAAAGTTACAAAAATATATTTATCATACACCAAAATAAAGCGCTTTTTTCAAGTACACCACAATAACAAATTTGACACAACCTTCGACTTCATTTTTAAATCTGGTTTATCTACTTTAGAAGGTTCTTTCTGACGACTTCGAGTCTTGAATAAATAAAAATCGTTCTGACTGTCACAACAATTTCCCTGTGTTCAACTGCTCATTACCCTACAAGAGTATTAACAATCATGAGTGGAAAGTTAAGAAAATGGCACTCATTCCTTCTATACTGCGCTAAAATCATCATCTCATTTGCGAACTTGTGACCCTTTGACACTAATAATAAGAAGACATGGCAGGAGTTTCCAATTAAGGTTTCACTCGATTGTCTGATATCCGTCAGCAGTGAGAGCTCGAGCCTTCTCTTAGCACGGCGAATTTCCTCCCCACACCTATCCACTCCTCTCTCTCTCTCTCTCTCTCTCTCTCTCTCTCTCTCTCTCCCAATTTTCTCCTGAATATTTCATCTTGATTTTTCATCCTCGTGATGTGATTGCGAAAATTTTCTGGTGTCTTCGCGTAATCCAGCTTCGTTGCAGTGGCAACACACACAAAGACGCTTCGCATCTTCTTTCTCCACTTTTCTTCTGTTCTCGACGAGGAAGGACAGCGGAAAGCTAGGTGTAGTACTTGCAAACGGGTAACTCTTTGGTAACTCTCGGGTCTCGCGAGGCAAGCAGATGCGGAGCGTTAGCGTTGTGTGGCTCTGCTCTCTTCTCCTCTCTCTCTCCCTCTCTCGCTCTCTCACTTTGTCGCGAGATAGCGGTGCTGGTGCTGCTGGTGGTAGTGGTGGTGGTGCTGCTGCAGAGAGCATTGGTGCGGCGAGAGGACGTCCAGGACAGGAGAAATAGAGACGAAGCGAGCGAGCGAGCGAGAGAGCGAGAGAGAGAGAGAGAGAGATAGAAGTGGTCGGAGGTTGCGGACGAAGCGGAGGTGGTGTGTGCTGGCGGCAGAGAAGGACGAGGGGAGGAGGAGTAGCAATCAATACAGAACCAGCAGAGCAAAACCATCCCCTGGTTCTCTCTAACCGGCACGAATACGGCTCCATTTTCTCTCCCTCTGGCACTCAGGCTATCTCTCTCTTTTGCCTCGTTATATATATCTAGGCGCAGCAGCAGCACCAGCAGCAGACGTTAACGGTGTGCCCTCCTACGTGAATTCTGCTATAACGCGAACGAGCCGAGTACTCTCAACGCGTATTCTACGAGAAGCAACGAGCGGTGAGTATAAAGGAGGGGAGAGGGCCGAGGAAGGGGTGGGGAGAGTTGGCATGTATATGAACATTTCGCTCGAAACCCTAGAGAAAATTGTTTCGTGTACTTGGAATTAAATCTATAATAGAGGAATAGAAGAAAGTATCAAAAACGGACTTAGTGTCGTTTGTGACTTTTTTGTGAAAATAATTTTTTTTATTCAAATTTTTCCAACTTTATTTTTATTTTAAATCGCTACATTTATGCCGGAAGAATTCTTATTTTTTTCAATTTTTATGAATTTTTGGCTTTCACTCGGGAAAGTGTAAATGAGTTGAGTTCAATTAATTTATAGTTTTTAAAATCCATTCATTGACAAATAGTCGTATCGATTATTGGCGGTGTAACACATTAGACATTACATTACATTCTCGACATAATTGACCATCAGACCATTGGACGAGGTCTGTCAGCTCAAGGTTTTCTTCGGTGTATTAAAAGTGTTTACACTTTGGGGGCAATATAGTTTAGGGTCTCACGTAAAAGGGTATTATCGGTAGTTCTCGTTTTAAATTCTTTCGATACCTTGGTATATAATGTTCGTGAGTATTGGGGATTTGTGCGTTGAATGCATAACGGTTTCAAGTTTTCTAGTAATTCTATCGAGAGCTTATTTCAATTAAATGACATAATATGGTGTCGTCTTTTAATTGTCCCTCCAAGTGTATTCGCGTTACGTGAGACTTGTGGTAAATCGTTTAAAGACCATAATAAGTTCGATTTGTTACGTATACTTACAATTAGTTACGTGGCCTTAGCTCATAGTAGATCCTGGCACCACGAAGCCCCATCACACCTGTAACACAAGAAATAAGATACTCGATAAATATGAGAGGTTTAATGAACGTTTTCTCGCTGCGATCAGCGCAGAGAAAGTCGTGAACGCATTTTTCACACGGGCGTTATAAGCATCGTACGTAAGTGACCAGCGGACGGAGAAGGACGAGAGAGAGAGAGAGAGAGAGAAACGTCTCTGGAGTTTTGGACTAACGTGTGAGCGACCTTCGACGACGATACGAACGAGCGAGCGCAAGTAGCGGTGCGTATATATGCACCTTCATCGAATATCTGGGTCGATCGCTTGCGTGCGCTCGAGTTTCGTCGTTGTGTAGTCGACTCTCTCGCCACCTTAACGATTCGACGACTACGAGCCGCGTCGCTGCTACCTCTGCAATTAACGAGTGCGACGATTCCTCGTTAAGTCCTCGATTCGTCATCGTTCTCGTTGGTCTCGCGAGCCTATGACGTTTACGGGCTTCCCCCGCGACTCCTAACCGGTTTTACCGAAGGAAAATCATGAGATTGATAGTATAAGACACACGAGATTCTCAGTAAAATCGATATGCTGCTTTTACGTAGTTGTTCGATGGAAATTAACAGTAGATTGTCGAGGCATCGGAAATAATATTTTGCTTTCGTTAGATTATAAGAAAATTCTCGAGTTTATTGACTTAATGAGCATTTATTCAATTCTGAAATTTCAAAACTGCTGATGATCTTCGACAATTTCAGGCCGGGAATAAGATAATTTAATATTAATTTTCAATAATTGTTATTGTTGCGCGCTTATTCGATGTTGAGACATTGACACTGCTAATTATGGCTTTATGAACTTTATGAAAGAATTCTCATTCATACATTTTTATATAATTATAAAAATATAAGTTATAATTTTTTTATCGATAATTTATAATACAATAGTCTGGCACTTATATTTAGAGTAATGGAGAATGATCAAGTTAAGCACGCATCTATTCATTTTGCATAGAGAAAAAGATTTGGAAAATTTGCTGATCGAAATGATAAGAATTTACAAAAATTCATAAACATTTCAATTGACAGAAAGAACTTTTCTTTTTCATTCGATTATTTTGTAAAACATCATCTAAAACAATTTTTCCTCGTTGCCAATTATTCTTTCGTAATTGTGCAGCTTTATTAATATTTTACAAAAAATCATCACAAAACAATTCTTTCATCGTTGACTGTATAAAACAATAATGGGGGTTTACAATTCTATCCCAAGCCTCAAATAAACACTTTCCCACCAAATATCCTACAACATGCAGTCTAAAATAAGGAATTGCAGTCTCACGAATACATTCACACCAGTATGTCTCGCAGTTATATCCCCAGATATGTCTCCAGAAATAGCGAGAGATAATGGCAAGGTAAATTAAGAAATAAGTCTCAGAGATATAGTTATGGGATAGCGGTAAGAAGGTAATAGGGAACGAGGTCGGACAGCGTCGACGCATGGTTCGGTTGCAGAGCTCTAGACCCGAGAGAGAGAGATAGAGAGTGAAACACACATACACAAGAGTCTCATAAGAGAGAGAGGGTTGAAAGCAACGTCACAGAGGAAGTGGGCAGTGTAGGGTACAGTACATAGAATCGAAGGCATGTATGCATCGACTGTAGCGGAAGGGGAGGTTATAAGGGGAGAGGGTGCAGACTGTGTAGTCGTCGAGATTGAAACGAGAGGTATAGAACGTATATATGCGGCGAGAGAGGTTACAGAGAGCGAGAGCGAGAGAGAGAGAGAGAGAGGGAACGGAGGCGAAGGTACAGAGGAGAGGAGCCCACGAGTCGCGTATCTCGAGTTTTCCTCAGAGTGGCAGATCGATAGTGGTGCTACGCTACTGAGAATCCTGTGCCGGCGGTGCGCTCTAGGCTATGACGGCTGGTTGCGCTCTGACTCGGACTGGCGACTCTCGTTCGTTCTGTCCCCTCGAGGTATGATCTGTACAGTGTGTACTGTACAACTGCAATGTATTCCTAGGGCTGTGAACAACACAGTGTGTGCGCGAAGCTATCGCACGATTGACGAACGTGCATGGCGTCGGTAACACGACGTAACTATACATACATATAACGCTTTATAGGATGTAAGCACTATAGAGACAACGTGCTGGTTATAACAGAGGTTTCTACAGTTCCCCCATTCTCGCTATGTTTCTACTCTGATGCTTCCGTGCTGCACCACTAGGTGATATATATATATATATATATATATATATACCTATATATATACACATATGGATATGTATCGAATCGCAACTCTGTAATCGTGTAACAGTAAATGAGCATCAGTCAATAGTCTGCGGTGTTGCTCATTCCAATGAGTATCTCTGTCGACCGGCGCTTTAGGCGACATTGGACCAAAATTGTTATCAGATAATACAGAATATCCATGAGAGTTTACCAGCTACGTAACAAACTCCAATGCGATCTGATATTAATTTATACACATGTTAAATATATGGGTATTTTGTTGTGAATTCTCTGACAATCAATTAAGTAGATTTAATGCGAGGCATATTACTATTAGTGATATTTATGAAATATCGCATTGGCTAAATTTGGTATATATTTATTTGTCATTGTGATTGCAGACACAGATGAATTATCGGTTGCCTCGTGGAGACACTCTATTTTTAGGATGTTCAATATTTTGATTTATTGTATTTCATTTGGATTGGGCAAATTATTCCGGTTGTTGATATCCTTGATATTTTATTTATGAGGTTTGATAGGAAATATATTAATTTTAATGCTATTTGCAAATAATCATCATTTGAAAATTTTTATTTACAATTCCAATGTTTACTTTTTTTTGAGAATTTAATTTAGCTGGTATCGAGTGAATTAACATAGCTGAGTGGATTTCACTAGTGCATTGGATAATATGTAAGGGGAGAGCACGGTTAGTGGTTCCAATTACGATTGCAACGTGGATATTTGAAGCCTTTGACTCTCGCAATTACTTTGGGGACGAAAACCTTCAAATGCTTGCAGATTAAATTTCACTCTAAACGCTTCAATTGTTTAGTGCAACCCGTTGTTGACGAAATAATGTGTTTAAAAAGAATCCTAGAAACATTTTTTTTTCAACTTCGTTGAATTGCATTCAAGTGATTAATATTCCACTCTAAGCAATATTTGTTCGATAAATAATTTTTTCAACAGTCCGAGAACTTTTATGATCAAGTTTCTTTTTACTACAAAACCGTTTATCGATTCTGCTAAAGGAAAGAAATGAGTTAAGTGATATTCATTGATGGATTTTAAACTCTTTTCGCTACTGTTTTATACCGGACAAAAAAAAACATGCGCTGTAAACCTCTCATCCGGCTAATCTGGGTCACGTACAACATATATACATATATATATATATATATATGTGTATTTGTTTCATGTCTGCTCTCTTTAAAAGAGACCCGTAGACCAAAAACGGCCGTATAATTTTCACAGTTATGCGTAAAGGTGTATCGCTTTTTTTTCGTTAAAAAATTATTAAACCTAATGATTATTTCAGAATTTAAACAAAAATTTTGCAAAATTGTGACAATTTCTCAATTTTAACTCACGCAAAAGCAAGGGTTACTTCTAATTCTATTTACCACCTAAAAAAGCGTTTACCAAAAATCTTGTAAAGAAAAACAAATGCCAATTTGTTTATCGCCTTGACGAGTGTACAACGCACGATATGGTTACTTAAAGTGTCGGCACATTAAGGCCATACACACATACATACACATAAATATGTATGTAGGTGAACACTGCAGCCAAAAACTCCGAGGCATTTCGGAGGTTTACAGGCAGTGCGTGTGAGTGAGAAAAGATTATGGGGGGAGAGAGAGTGAGAAAGCGGATCAGAGTGTAATATGCGAGGGGCGAACGCGCCACGAGAACGATACTTCCCAGCGCCTCCTATGGCTGTGCCTCGCTCCTGCTGCTTTTTCATTCCCTCCCGACGCTCGGCTCGTTCGTCGTTCGACATCATCGACTAACTACCTACCGCGCGCGTTAGTACGCTGCGAAAGGAAGAGGGGGCGGTACGCCGCGCGGCAAGGAAGCCTCACGCTGAGCCCCATCGAAACCGGTAATCGCCGACGTTCTCTGCAACGATGAGCAACGAAAGATCAGAAACGCAGCAGAAAGGCCAGAGAGAGAGAGAGAGAGCGAGAAAAGCGAACCACGGGATGGCATACGTTAGGATGAAGATTTAGAGCGAGCGAACGGGGCGAGACACACCGGAGGTATACTCCTCAGAGCTAAAGAAGCTACTGCGGAAGAAAAAAACCGAAGCTGAGGAACCCGAGAGATACATTTTACTGGCAAGAAATGACGAGGGATGCGAAGATCTCGAGGTTTGCAAAATAGCTATGGGAACGAGATCGTTACGCAGCTTGCTCGAAATACTTTGCTAAGTGAGATCTGTGCTAATAAGTCGATACGAATTTAATGGGTTATGATATTGATGAAGAAATCTAATTGGAAATTCGTTGATCAATCGTTAATTGATGATGCTATTGATAAGGAAATCTAGTTAGAAATTCGTTAATCAATCCTTAATTGCTAATAATTTTTTAAAAAATGTACGGATAAACTTTAATGAAGGTTGTAAACCTCCAAGTATTTTCGAACTAATCGTTTTTTATCATATGATATCGAAATCAATGAATAACCACTGAGAAATTGATAAAACTCTGAAACCGGGACTAACTTTCAATAATCTAAGTTAAACGACGATAACACTTTCGATCGAATTTGGGTCATTCGCATATGAGATTTTCGGTAATTGTGGTAACTGCTCAGGATTCATCAAAATTTTAGCCAAGTTTGTTTTGTTTTTTTTTTTTTTTTCCAGGTATCGTCCCCCCAAATACGTAAGCAACATACAGCTGTCGAAGAAGGTCTATCCATCCTCAAAATAAATCACATTGGATCGCTACTACACGCGTCATTACTCTTCCGCGCGGGTTCCGACCTCTTGAATAAATAAGTCCGAAAGAACCGATAGAGAACGATCGATGTCGACCGCGTATGTCACGAGGAACGTTGTCTAACGCGCGTTTCCAACAGTCACCGCCGGTGGTGAACATTAACGCACATTACATTTCGCACACCGAAAGGGTAACCTACAATTCCACGTCTACGAGAAACTTCTATTTTTCACGGACATTCATAAAAGTAGAATGAACGCATAAAAAAATAACACTTTCATTCGGAGATGTTGATTAAATATTTATGTGACCAATTTATTTCAAAAGAATAAATTTGTTATATGGGTGACCATAATTTTGATAAAATTATTAAACCTTCGTGTGTACACTGTTCCTTTGAAGATCGAGTGTACATACGGAGGGTCAATATTTACTTTCACTTGCCAAAGTTAGAGATATGAAGACTGAGAGCTTGGATGTGGTATAAAGAAAATTTTAAAAAAATCCGTGTAATAATTTAACCGGCTGAAAAGCCACTTTTCGTTTTGCTGCGTGCCACGGAACAGTCAACGAATTGTTCCTACTGTTGTACAGGCCCTTCGAGGGTATCGTTCATCGTATGAGTTAAGGTAGTTGAGAGCAGTAAACGCACATAGTAAGTTGGCCGTACTTTCTTTTGTGCTGAAAGTGGATTTTTTCGTGTCGTTTGAGACACCAAAATGGGTATTGTCTTTAACATTAGTCTTATAGCGAAAAAAAATTGCCAAGATTAGGAATGTAGCGACTTTTTTTAAGATGAAATTACTGCCAAATTGCTGATAATTATTGGGGAATAGCGCACTTATTTATTCGGTGTCATTAAAAAAAATTCTTTAGAAATCTGAAATCGATTTTTTTATAACTTCATCACATTTTCCTGAGATAACCGCGAAGCTAAAAAAATTCAAAATTGCACAATTCTGAATTCAAATGTCTAGTGAGGATAATTTTATATAGACAATTTTGTGATTCATTCAAGTTTAGGTGTTACATTATGAACTATATTTTCATTATTTGTTTGTTCGTCGTGAGTGCTATGAATTCTGTGGCTGTCGCACCCACACATATGTCACATACTCTCAAAGAAATAGTCGATCCCTTGGCAGAGAACTAAGACCTTCGGCACCCAAGACGAGCTCGTGGGTGTCTTTCCAGCAACTTCACGAACGCTGGAACGCTCGACTGCCTCGGAATAGTTACGAGTGGATATAGAACTGCCAGGAGCAGCTCAGAACGGCATGGATATACACGAGCACCACGAGTATAGCACCACAAGTGATATTGTATATAGTAAGCACCGGTGTAGGTGGTCACGAGGCCGTAACGAGCCGTCAGACCGAGTCGTCGACGAGTCTTCGGGTAACAAACGAGAGAACAAAAAAATTATGTACGTGGCACGGAAAGGAAAACAAAAGAGAAAGAGCGAGATGGAAATGAGAATTGTCGCTTCCGCTAGAGACTTTTCTTACGCTTCCCGAATAATAACACCAGCACTATTACTTCCCTCGGAAACGTGTAACAGGTATTTGCACCAATATTTACCGATAGCACTCACTCACTGAATAATTCATCTACGCAATATTTGCCTCGCTATCGATAACACGCATTGTCATTATTAACAATCACCGTAAACCGGAATCACACTTTGGCGATTGGAATATTTTCATCGATTTTTGTGCTATTTTTAGCACAATTCCATTTTTATGGAATTTTATTTAATACAAATATTGGATGAATTTTGTCGATTGATCATATTAAATTGTATTATCTTGGAATGACAATTTCATATATCATCACGAGTTACCGCAGGAGAATTACTAAATTTGCCGTAATGAAAAACTTGAATAACAACTTGGAAAATTGTGTACTAATCAACGTCGATAGTGAACATTATGCTGTCGAAATTCGTCTTTTGTACGAGCTTTGCAAGTTTTGTGTTCGCCAAATGATAGCCAATGCCACTACAGGTATATATTTATAGGTTTGCGCAAGTTTATAAGGGCAATCATCATCGTTTTATGCGAATACATCACAAGTCTCTCACTCTCTCACTCTGTCTACTCTCATCACGCTGCATTCGGAGAAACGTAAATTACCATGGAACTTAAAAAAAAAGGTTACAGTATCAGACAAACTCTCCAACAAGTTATCAGCAATTTACTCAGAAGCATTCTCCGCGAGGGAAATGTAACATTACCCGTAATTCACTGTAACTTTTAAAAAACTTTCTTCACCCCGTCAAACATTATTTGTCCACCGGCCATTTTTCTATACAGAAAAGTAACATTAATTGCAGAGCAAAATAAAGTGTCCGAATGAAAAAAAGTCACTGAACCCACGTTCGAAATATATCTCTATCACATGCCCGCGAAAAGCTTGTAACCTTACAATAAAATTGTATATACCTCCCAATTATATTTCCAATAACATTTTCACTCATAGCTAAACAAAAAATCTTGACATTCGAAATATATCCGAGCTCGAAATTTTTGTATATCTCATCGATTCTTGTAATTCCCAAGAAGATTGTGTTAAAAGTTGTTATTTGTTGAGTTATCGGTTCCTCCGTGCACGGGAGAATTTGATCCCTTCGAAGCTCCTTGAGCTTATTACCGTCGCGACGTTGCCTTTGTTGGGATTAGCAATGGCTCTAGGTACAAATCACACACTCGCGTCGCGAAATAGCGTGAAAGCAAAAGAGAACTCTCAAATAACCGAAGAATCATGGAGTTTTGCTGGCGCTGAGTAACGTCGTGGAACGACACTGACGCTGCCGAGGAGAGCGAGCAATTTTCGCCGGTCGAATCGATCCGAACGCACGCGGAGGCACGCACGCGAGCCGGCACGCATAGCGTATACAACACACAACACGAAGGAACGACGCAGTCGGAGAAAACGAGAAAGAAGAAACGAGAGAGAGACAGAGAGAGAGGTATAAGTATAAAGGGAAAGAAGTGGAGGAATGAGTGAGAGAGAAAGAGAGGAAGAGTGAACTGAGAAGGCGGTGGCCGACAACACCGGCCGGACGAGTTTGGCGGAGGGACAGCACCAGCGGCAACGAATATATATACGCGTGTGTAGCGCGCGCCTTGCGAACGACGTGGCTCTCTTTCTCTTTCTCTCGTTCCCGATCTCTCACGGATACTCGCAAGCACCGCTCACCCGTTAGACGCGCGCGCGTATCGTCATTCTTTAACTGCATTCTGTATTTTGCCTTCAATACATTATCGATTTTTTTCTATCTGCCAACTCAGGAATCAAAGTCGGTTATTAAATTGATATGTTGATAAATGCTCAAAAAGAAAATTGCTGTTTTTTTTTTCTTATACATCATGTTCTTGTAGTCATTTTTACGTAAAGGCGTATTGCTGTTATATCGTAACCTACATGCTTATGTAGGTGCAAAAAGGAATTGCAGTGTAAAGGGAATTGGATAATACGATTGGTACTGTAACATTATGAAATTGTTACTGGGTCAATCGAATTTTTCATTGATTTCGTTTTATACGGTTCTTGTTTTCGGTGTATCACGGCAAGCGTCGAACTACGGAGAGATATCGTCGAAACGGAAGTCGCGCGTGGCTTTTTTTCGAGTTTACGGGCGATTCTTTACCGTACATAAACACTTGGAAATTGAATAAGGTTAATTGATGATAATGGGTCAATCGAATTTTCACTGATTTCACCAACGTTTGTTATAGATGAAATATCATTTCAGCACATCAATTTTTCTTGTGCTCCATTGAATTGTGAGATTTCATTGGACCACAGCACAAATCAAAACTCTGTGTCATATTCAGGTCACTAAATTCCCCTTCGCTTCAGTCGATCTCCTTCATTAGATTATGAAAAAAGACGATAATAGCAGACTTTCCAGGAGCTTCACACCAAACGTGAAGAACATAACGGCGTCTCAAGTTAGAGAGAGAGAGAGGGAGAGAGCAGAGAGAGAGAGAGAGAAATCTATAACGACGTATTCTCTAACGAGGTGCCCAGAGAAGTGCAGAGTGCTGCAGTTGCTGTTGCAAACACACAGAGTCCACTTGAACTGCGTGCTTGACAAATCTGGCTGGGTCCAGAAATCATAAGTTATGGAGAGGAGAACTGAAGTAGAGGCAGTGAGAGGAGAAGAATAAAGAAAGGAAAAAGTCTGATATGAGAAACGGAGAGAGGCAAAGTGCACAGAAGGACAGAGGAGAATAAGCGATGATATTCGCTCGGTAGCATCAGAGCCTCGCTAACAGCAGTTACGTTCGGCTTTCCTCGGTCGCTTCTTTCCCTGTACGTGGCTCTATCTCTACTCCTCCGCTCGTCTTCTTTTTGTTATATTTTTTATCTCCCTCTCTCTCTCTCTCGTTCCATCTCCACCGAACCCTTCAGCGCCAGTCGCCAGCCGAACGTGCCTCGCGCTGTTTCCATCCATCCTCTTCTTTCCTTCAGCATGGGCTCACTCAGTCACCCTCTATCTCAGGCTCACTCGCACCGGTACAACTTCAGCGTCGTGGGGACCGAGACTTTCTTGCTGCCACCCCCTGCTGTACCCACCCTCTACTCTTCTCCTACATTCGCAAAGCTCTTTCGTTACTGCTGTAGCTACGGGCTTATGCCACGAGGTATGAAACTGCTGCTGCTGCTACAACTAACTACCCAGGCGTCCCTATTTTTCACAATCTCGAGCTTGAATTCACGGAGAATTTTATAGGATACTTAAATAATTGTGGTAGGTCTGGCATCTAGCAAGTAAAGTATTCATGTCCATGTGACTGATTTTTATTTTCACCATTTGCTTGTTATCATCACTAATTTTAAATGCTTTCGACATATAGTCAAATTGACGATAAATTTAGCCGCTTTGATTATGTTGTTACAATTGTTTTCAATCAATATTTGACGGAAGTACTTATATTTTTTTAAGCGCTGCGTAAGAAAAATTGATGTCTGAAATCATATTTTTCCATTGATTCAAAAAGTAAAATATGATGTAATTTTTTTAAATGTCCATAAGAACATCTGTATATTTCTGTTTATAATATACACCCTGTACTCGAGTTTGCGTACACTCTCAGGTCTTTTATTGTTGTTGTAGATGATGAGGGTTTATACCACGAGCGATGAAACTGGTGCTACGAAGGCGTCCTTATTTCTCGCAATCTCGAGCTTGGGTTCACGGTGAATTTTTATAGCATTCTTGAATAATTGTGAGTCTGGCGACTATTAAGTAACAACAATTCAAGTCCATCCCACCATTTTCTAATTAGTTTCTCTATTTCATTGTTATTATCGCCAATGTGAATTAGCTTAATAATAAGTTATTGTGGACCGACACTGGTGGTTGTGCGGTCGGTGTACGGCTCTGGAGATCCCCCGAGTTAAGCAGCATTGTTTGCGGCCATTACTTGGATGGGTGACCGCTTAGCCGTGCACTGGCTGGCTCATTAACCAGTGAGCGGGAGGTCAGTTTTTCTGGGGCTTCGGTGTACATACTTAAGTGAGTAACTTTCGTGTGTACACCGGGAAGTCAGAAGAACATACGGCTGTCTGTATTGGTACGGGTTTTCCGCAGTTTCCCCGTACTCATGGCAAATGCGATACAGTGTAGGTAAGTCGACTGCGGACGCGTCGGAGATTAGGTTAGCTTAGCGAAGTGCGGGTAGGGAATGATAGGGAAACAGGGAAAAAAAAGGGTAAATCGTAAAACGAAAGAAAAACAAATGAATAAGTTATTGTGAATGGTGAATAAGAAAAAATGCAATTCGATTATTACCACGAATAAATGTACTGAGTTTTGGAATTGGTAGAATTTATCATAAAATCGTCGCGTTACTTGTAATTCATATTTTTCACTGAACATTTGTCCGTTATTTTCCAAGGTAAAAAACGAGATATTAGCTTTCTTTAATGCCACTAAGAAATTGTTGAAGTTTAATTACATTATATACACATTTCACCCAACTAGTCGTACACTTTCAACTCTTTCATTATTCCTATAGCTACGAGCTTATGGCACGGGATATGAAATTGCTGCTCAGTTACCAAGGCGTCCTTATATTTCTCACAATCTCGAGCAGAGAGAATTTTATAGCATACTTCAATAATTGTGGTAATTCTGTCGAATGTTAAATCTCAACGACTCATAGTTGGGATATAACTATTTTTAAGATAACTTGAACAATAGTGTTGTAAATTATAAAAATAACGAAGGTATTCTTGCATTGTGCTTTAATAATTGATACACCGAGTTCAATTCCAAAATAATGGCTCGGACTATTGAGAGCTTTGATATAATACTCGCCTGAGTTACCAATTTTTTAAGTGTTGGACAAATAAACATAGTTTAAGGAATCGGTCTGTGAAAGCAATCTTTGCAATTGATCATCAGAGCTCAACATAATTGTTATTTCGGTAAATTAAAAAAAAAATTATATCAGTACTGTCACAAAACAGTAAAATTCCTTTAATTATCTAATTGATATTTCCATGATTACAGTTCAGTTGAAGGAGAGAATCGACGTAACGAGAAAAAAAGAAGGTGTAATGTGTAAATTACCAGTTGGGTGACATGGTAACCACCGCCATACTGAATATTGACGCCAGAGTTGTATCATTACGTCACAAGCCTTTTACCTTCTTCTCCCTCTCTCTCTCTCTCTCTCTTTCACTATAACTCATTTGTCTTGGTCGCTTATTCATCTGGCTCTCGTACTTTCTCGTGATTTAAAGAGGATTCCCGCCTCGCTGATGAGGAACGAAGCCCTCCGAGTGCAAAGAAGATGAAGAGAGAATCGTCGTCTAAAGGAAAAGTGAGACCGGCCCATTTAGAGTGACGGCGAGCTCTTCTCCCTAGGAAGTTCTTCCACTTAATACTTCATTCGTGCTGGCCTTATCCTTCTGCCTCTACAGACACGCGTTCAAATTGATGGTAACGATATAGCAATGACAAGAATTCTTCAAAGTGCCGGAAAGAACGAGGGAAAAAATAATAATAACATTTTAGATTCGTTTCGTCAACAACCCTCAACAATAATTCTTGATTCACAAAAATCAGGATAACGCGATTCTTTCACGTCTTAAAGACTTTTCAACCTAATTTTTTTGAGATAATCGTAATTTTTTTCGAACAGATTGTTGAATACAAAAATTATATGTTAATAGAAAATTAGATCTGAATAAAGAATCAGATACTCCCACGGGTAAACACTTCTCTATTAAGTAATTTCTATCAAATCTCATCGTTCTTATCACTTACGCCTAATCCCATTTAACCCGCAATTTCACATTTCACATTATTGTGGTAAATGATTTAAAAAATTACAAAATAGGTGGTTGTAATAATGAGTAGTACGTCGTTCATTATGAATTGCATGTGACTGTAAACATACAGTTTCAATTATTCTCATTGAATTGTGTTAGAAAATAATATAATCGCGGTTTATTTCAATTTACTCTGTATAATTATGGTAAAACTTTTAGGTCAGCTAAATTGCACATTGGAATTGGCGATAATGCGATTTAAATTCAAGGTTATAATGATTGATATTTCAACACATCGCCGTAGGAGCCATCGAATCAGAAATCTTTACACGACTTTTCATCAATAATTTTGTCATGGAATTACGATGAATGATAGCAAACAATTTACAGAGAAACGGATAATGAGTCTGAGTGTAACGAAACTGGTAATCGTGAGGAATATACATACTTCATAATCGTCTGGAGAATACACAGAATACAGGACTGGGTATAATCCGTAATGGGTATAGACATTCTATAGTTATATCCTCTTTCCGTTTTACCTTCAGCTTCGCTTTCCACCCTCCCAACGGGACCCACCCCCCTCCCCATCCCCGCCCCTCTTCCCGCTGGGCCAGATGAAAGAAGATCCAAGAGAAAGAGAGGATGGAAGAGGCCGAGGAAATTGCGCGGCTGGATTCCCCGGAGCTCGTCCACAAAACTTGGCTCGGCCTCAAAAGAATCGATTTCTCTCACCCCCTACAACTCTAACGTATACCAAGCTACGTACATAGCATGTTACCTTGCTTACTCTACGAGGGGCGAGGTAACGTGCTTTGTGAGAAGAGGACGTAAAACCTGAGCATCGATAAAATTCATCATCAACGATGGTGCATTACGACAAACGTAGAAAAAAAAAACCGCAATAAATCGTTAAGTGACAACTATTCATTGTCATTATATGCAAATATATTCATAGCCACATGAACAGACTAATGGTTAACATTTTATTTGTTCTTTAGATTGTTACACGGTGACAACGAAGTAATTCGTGAAAACAAAATAATGCACTTCTAAATGGTTATCATATCGATCATATTTTTAAAAATCTACTTTAATTAGTAAGTAAATAACGTTAATTATATTTACGTGAGTCCAGTTAATGCGACGATTTATTAACAGTCGCAAAAAATTGACGTAATTATAAAAGCGACGACATAGACAAAAACCTCAATTATATTTTTCAGGTTTGCGAAAATTGGATTCGATTATAAGATCTAACATAGTATTTTAACTATCAAAAAAATATGAATATTACTAATATGGCCAACTATGCATATCCATACTATTATTTTTGCAATTATTTTAGGAGTCACGAAAAAGTTTAAAAAAATTGGCTATAAAGAAGAAACAGCGAGGGTTATACACATACAAGCTTTGTGGATAGGAATAAAGCTGGTTGGTTGGTATAAACTTGCGTACTACATAGTAGTGAGTAGTCTCGCGAAACAATATTACGAGGTCGTTAATGGCGTAGCGCAGTCGTTAAAGCCCTACCAACGTTTTAGCTGTACGTTCCTCCCTCTCCGTGTATACGTTACGCCCAGGATCCGTTACCCTCCACGTACGCCCTCTGGTAATCTCGAATGTGTTTAGTAACTGCTTCCTAGATATGCACAGCTCTGTATAATACTCTTGCGAACCTGGGCTACGAAATTTAGGGCAATGACACAATGGTTGGCCACCCTGAGAAATGGATTAGAGAAAATGGGCCGCAGGAATGCAACAGCCGGTCATTCTAGAAGGACCTCAATAAATTACACGCGTCCTATGCAAACTTAAATATTTTTCACTCAACTCGGCTTACTTATCCGCACATTTCGAAATTTGAGACAATTAATTTCCGCCAAACGACGGTATTTGAATTAATTGAGATGATTTTAGAGCCGTTATGCGAGCAGCAAAATTATCGGTGAATACATCTGGACGTATAAAAGCTTTGCATTATTTCACTATGTCACTGATTCGGAAATGCCTCTAAGTGACTTCTTCTCTTCTTCGTAGTGAATAATTAAAATATAGTTTTCCAGTATAACATCTACGCTGTCAATTGTTTATGCTGTCTTATTGTAGTAAAAATTCTTTAATATAATTTTTCGATACCGGTGCTAACAATTATTAATTTTGGCATAAACATTCAATGATTAATCATAAACAAAGCTATCTTACTACCAATAATCGTGATAGTGAGAACCATTCTCTTTTAAAAGCCTTTTAATGCAATAAAAGAGTAAACATGCATTTGTGATAGTCTTTTTAATCAAATAGCATGTTTGCAAAAGTATTTTCTTACGTTTGAATAATGTTTCCTTTGGAAAAATAACATTTAAATTTATGTTAAACTTTTATAAAATTGTTGGATTCGAAATTTGTTTAATATCAAATATATAACGTTGCAATCAGAGCGTTAATTGCTTATGTAAGCTACGGTTTTATATAGTTAAATTAAATTCCGTAAAATAATCTAACTGTAAGAGTAACCACTATCTAATAAATTAGTAAACCAATAAACTAATAATGTATTTATGGTATAATCTCAGAAAACAAAGAAAGTACTTTTAAGCTCTTATTGATTTACCAATACCATATATTCAGCGTTATGCTTGTTATTTATTAAATTACTGTTAAAAATTCTAATATTGACCAATGTACCGGGTATTCATTTGAATTTATACGAGTACACAATGATTGAGAGTTTCCTGTCGTTGAGAAACAGACACAAGTAGACGATAAACTCGTTATTATTTGTCAAAGTGGCCAATGACTGTGCGGGCAAGTGCGGGCCTATCCTTAAAGAGGCAAATTATTACCATTTATCCTCCCTACGTTCACACACAGCTCACCGCTAAATACCGAGCAATCCCAAGAGCCCGGACTCCTAATAACATCCACGCACGCGTACGTACGTCAGGGCGAAAAGTAATTCGCTCGATGCTACTGCGTGTCCGCTACTACATAGTATTCTTCGTCTATCTATATAAACGGCAGTTCTCGCGTACAGACATGGAAGAGAAGGAACGAGAGAGAGAGAGAGGCTCGGCGTATCGCCAGAGCAACGGTTATGTGCCGCTGCCGTTGCTGCTGCTCATTCCATTTCTGTGGCCGTGCGATCCGTGGGGCTTGGCAGAAAGCCCCTGTCCTCATCGTACAGTACTTACATACGAAGACGACGACGAACGAACGAACGAACGAACGATCGAGCGAGCTAGCGAGTGCTCGACTCACGGAATGTCCGTTCCTTCGAGATCCCAGGCTCGACACGACTACCTACCTACCTGCCTGCCTGCCTGCCTGCCTGCCTGGCTGCGAGGGAAAAGAGTAGAGCGAGAGAAAAGATATAGCGAGAAACTTGGGCCGCCGTCGTCTCTTCTGGCCAGCAGGAGACATTCCAGCAAGGTCGCGTACGTCTCTCGTGAGCTTCTTCTCTCCTCCCTTTCATCTTCTTTTTCTTTTTTCTCTCGCTTACGCGTGTGTGCTTGATTCTTTCTTTCTTTCTCTCTCTCTGTCTCGAAGTCTCTTTCTTTCCGTCTCATCGCCACAGACTCTCGCGGATATAGTGGGCATATAAGTTGCGAGGAAGACTCGCAGCAAGCCAGAAAGATCTCGTATGGTGCTGCTGGTTTATGCTTCGCTCGCAGAGTAAACTGGACGTTGGAAGTGAGAGAGAGAATAAGATGAAGAACAAAGCCGCGAGGCAGCGGAAGAGAGACGAAGCACACACACATCTTTCGATCGTTCGCGATGCGCGAACGCTGAGAGACTGGTCGCGCAGGATGCTCTCGCTCTCTCTTGAGAGGGAGAGAGATATCTCCTTCGTTGGACCGGCGAAAAAGAAATTCTTCCGAGCTCTTTGTCGGAATGGAACACGCCTCGTTGTGGATGCCCTCTGTGACTATCCGACGCTCCTTTCACAGTGATTCGAGGGTAACCGAGGCTCGAGAATAATACCTGAATATTAAACCATTGTACGTTGATGAGAGCCCTAATTACAATAGGGAACGGAAAATTCAAGACTCTTTGCTTCGGTATTGACACATCGACGCTCCGATTTTCACATCAAATTTGTGACCACTAAATCACTTTTCAATTCACCGTCGATTTATTACATTAATTATTTTGCATTGGTTTTTTCGATAAAACACTGCTAGCGTTTATAAACATATCGGGTGGGGATTGAATCAAATTGTTGTTTTTTTTTTTCATATCGGATCTGTAAAACAATCTGCATCAAAATAAACTGATAGCTAATCTACTTTCTATATTATTCTAATTATTCTGCCAAATAGAAACATACGAACGTGCAACTTATTTCTTCTCAATAATATTGATAATAATTTTTTTTTAATAACGGAGATAATTATGACGTTAATTGTATGAATTAAATTAATAACGTGATTTCGACTCAAGTAGAATCGCTGCAGCTCTTCCTCGCATATTATTATAACGCATTGACATTGATATATTTGTCATGTTGGCAGACCGAAATCGATTATTATTAATTGAGATATTGATACTTTTATGCATTGAGAGTCCTATTGTCGATAAATATAAAGTGATAGCTATTTGCACATAGCAAGTTAATATATTTCGTTATTGCAGCAATAAAACCATACTGACATTTATTTATTATTTATCGTAACCACAAAAAAAGCCACCAGAGTAAAAAAATGTACAGCTGTCGCTTTTCAGCTACCGTTTACAGAATCCTACTTTATAGTTGTCCTGAGATCAGTCCTAATTTGTCTAATTGCGAATGTCGGATACGCGGTAGTTCTCCGACCACTTATCCGACATGGAAGCCCGAAAACGAGTATACGATTCTTGTATCCCGTGATGCTGCGACTCTCTGGCGAAGCATCTCTCGAGGAATACGAGAGAGAGAGAGAGAAAATTACAGCGGCGAGAGAGACAGAGAGAAAGGGCAAGAAGTGAGCTGGCGAGAGAGCAGCGAACAGCCGAGAGTGGCAGCAAGGCGCTCGATATTTCAGGCGGTCGCGAGAGCGCGCGGCCATACGCGATAGAGACGGACCGACGTTGCCGTTGCCGTTGCCGTTGGCATTGCCGCGCGGGGCCGGGGGGCCACACGCCCGGGGGTTGTGCGGTGTCGGCGGCGTCGCGCTCTCGCCAGAAGCACCAACGTTACGAGGAACGCCGACGCGGTGGTCCGTCTCTTTCTCAGCAGCGAGAGAGCGACCAGCGAGCGAACCTATGTGCCCCAAGTTTTGCGCCTCAGTTCTTCCTCTCTCGCTCTCTCCCTCCCTTTTGCTATTTCTATCTCCATCGTTGGTCTCACTTCCGCTTTCCTATATACCCGAGCGCATTTACCCGACTCGTCGCTATGCGCTATGCGGTGTGTGCACGGTATACACTTTGTCTAGGAGCCCGATGCTCTCCCTCTCTCGGGAACGACGCGATTTCCGGCTCCCGCGGACCGACAACCAGAAAGCTCCAGCTCCAGAACACATGGAAAAAGGACTCTGAGGCTAATCTAACGAGAATAGTCCGCGTAATGTCAATCCTGGATAGTCATAATTCCCTTTTCTCGTGGTTTATACTTGCATCTGCAGATTACGCATTTACATTCGAATCTTTTCATAAATAAAAATCTTATCTACATTAAATGTATATAACAAAAAATATTGTATACTTTAATACGGTACTTTGAGATGAATCTCGTGGATATATTCTGGGCAAAAAGCATATATCAATTATGTAATTTTCCACGAACTATTCGGTATTTTCAAATATATTTTTTAAATATATTTTCATTAATGAACGCCGCTTAATGTTGAAGATTTCGAAGGCTATTTCCCATTTTATATTTTAACTCGTTCTTTTTTCTTTCAACTGACGTTCTTAAATTAGTAATTTTTAGTTTCATTCATTCAATAGAATATTCGCCTTTCAGCGATGATCACCTAGGCTTCAGGCTCGTTGAAGGCTTGTCAGGTGTCGTTAGTCAGGCTTGTTGAAGTTGAGGTTCCACACGTTCGGTGAGGTCATGTTTGGTGAGGTCAAATGAGGTTAGGGTAAACTAGAGTATGTCAAGAGGCAGTGATACACTCCGTTGGGAATTTCTTCGCCCAATGTTAAACGCCTGGAAGGCTATCTCTCTCGCATCTTTTTTCGTTTTGATTCTCCTGCACAAACGGCTTTGAGTATCGAAAAGTCCGAAGCTTAGCCCAATTCTGCAATACGTTTGAAAATATTGAGTTATGGTGGAAAGTGGTGGGGGAAGTACCACTGCCTCTTTGGGCGAGGCACAGTTATATTCGGTTAACGTCCGAATCCGGAGAACGCGTGAGCAATAAATAACAAATTGGTAATTCATTAACAGTGACTAACCGGTGCATTAAGACAGACTAAAAATTTTATTTGCATTCCTGTAAATATCAGATATGTTTAGTGATTAGTTAACAACGATTTTTTCACCGTATGAACGTACTGACATAAATTCGAGCCCTCTGCGCTCCAAAGGGTACGAAAACCTGGACGAAATGGGATTAAGAAGTTAGCGCGAAAACGTCCTAAAATGGGATTAAACAGTTAGCTCTAGTAACAGCGACGACGGCCGTTTGAGGTGCTGGAATCCAATGCTCTTCAAGTGGGACTAAAAAGCCACATGCGTGTCACGCGGTCGTAAAGTTAAGGGATTTGGAGCAACCCTAAAAGTACAATTGCGCTGTAATTAAATTCCAAGTGGCTCTTGACCAGACCTAATAACGAACTTTGCCTGCAGAAAATGCAGAGTAAAAGAAGCAATTACATTTCTATACGCCTTTTTAAAAAAAACTAAGGTTGACGTTAATAGCGAAAAATATCAATCTACAACATTTTCAAGAATAAAATGTTTGAGGAAATATTCTTCACTACAATCGAAAAAATATTCATTTTTAGAGGTGTAGAGGCTAAAGCATGAAATATGCTTTTCAGATCTGCATGACCTGCAACCATTTATACCTAATACAATTCAAAGTTTCTTGATATTGCCACTCGACTATAAAGTGAGATTCAAGGTTTTATATACACGAGTGTAAAGCAAATTGACCAGACCGGCTTGAGTGCATGAGTACGCCACCGTTACAAATTCACTCTTAGTTGGGTAGTCCTCGCTGCTGGTTTAGCACGATATAGTATAGTAACATTACTGGAGTAGTTATCCATCCAAGAGGCTGGCTGCCCAGGGTCCGGATTTGCTCTCAAGCGCGCTTACATTCTCGCACGCGTGATAGGTAATCGTGGCGTGACCGCGCTTCCACGTCTGCATCACTGCTCGCCTATGCTTATGCTGCTCGCTACTAACTCTGGTATTCCTAGACTTCTCCCATACGTTGCTATTACATTCTGTGAAGTATAATATAGTAGCTACCGCTACAAGAATCCAGCAACTCTGGTGCAGAGGCCACTCTACATAAGATAATGGGGCAAAATCAAACTAATCTAATTAATTGCACGAGAGTCGAAAAAATAAAGTAAAGATACATTTTCGACTCATGTAGCTCTGTTTCTATTTTTCTTATTTCACTGATGCAATTATCACGTGGAGGGCGTAAAAATAAACGAATGTTATTAAAAGTGAAACACAAGTTTGCAGTCCTTTCAAAATATATTACTACTTAACATATAAAATACAATTGCAGAAACCATTGTTTGTAATAAAATATTCGTAAATAACTAACAATTTATTGAGAGTATATATACATATAAGATGCGTCTCAATATAAAATTATTTTGACAAATATCACAAATTATATGTGGTCCGAAAGATTTTATGTCCATGAATATTTGTGACTTTTGTACATTTCATATTTAATAGTGTTGAAGTAAATTGAAATTTATATCGAAATATTAAGGAAATCATTAATTGCAATGCTTTTTTTGTATCGCGTTTTTTTGCTCCTGAGGGAATATACAGTAACATTAAAGGCATCAAAAATTTGGCGGAAAAGACAACTGAAATATATTAATGTGAGGTTCGAAATTCCATCGCCGATCCATCTTACCCCAAGCCAGTATAGGAGGTGTGGGTACACCAGTATCGTTTAGTACAGCATGGCGATAGGCGATGGAAGATATAACACGAGCGAGATGGAAAATAATGAGCGAGAGGGAGAGAGAGAGAGAGCGAGTTCCTCGAGGGCCGTTCTTACGAGGCGCACGAGAAGCGAGCGAGTGCGGATCCGAGGAGATCGAGGATAGAGATTGCCCGCGGCAGCGCACCTATTATTAAGAAGGCGTAGACGACCGATGATGTCATCGTGTATACGAGACGTGCCCAGTGGAGCCGTGTGACCACTCGACAGCCAGACAGACGGAGACGGAAGACTTGACGGAAGGGAATACAAGAAATAATATCGACGAGGGCTCAAGGCTCTGAGCTACTATTGCATCGCTAAAACTCATCGACGCTCGCCCTTCGTCCCTCGCCCCTGCTTCTGCGATAAGCTAAAAGAAAAATACATCTTGGCTTCTTGTCAACGGTATTACGAGATGCAAACTCTATCGTTACAGTCAGATAGACAGAAGGTTGGGAGAGTTTAAACTAGACCGGAAGCCTCCAAACTCCCGAGATTGTCTTCGGCAGAAAAAAGAATAGCTTAACGCAATCCCCGGGCACTTTGTGATTATTAAAAGTGCATCGTACTGTGATATTCTAATTGCTATTTCTTAATAATACAGCTACGAAATTTTTTCCTAAAGTGCATTCATTAATAAGTTATAAGCGAAAAAATTAGTATTAAATTGTTAACATAAACGAACATCCATAAGTCATGAAATTGAAACAAAATTGACCCATGAACGGTCATTTATGAAGAAAATATTTTCACGCTAATATTTATGAATGTGGAACGATATTTAAAGACTAAGAGAAAAATGTTAAGGTAAATAATTGCTTACACCTTCGAATTTGTGAGCAATTTACATTGACAGTTTTTTGTGATTCTTAAGTATCGTTCATGGCTGTACATTTATAGCACTGATTTAACGCATGGCGGTACGGTAGACACAGGTCGATGAGAGCAGGTGCAAAACGATGTGGAGAGGGATTCGCAAATACAGGTAGACACGAAGGGATGCGTAGTGAACGAGCAGAGCAGGACAATTCGTTGTTGCCGTCCGGTCGCTCTCTATACTCAAGCCAATAGTATCCATGGCGACAACGATCGCTCCAGAGACTCCGTCACTCTCCGCCCCTTCTTCGTCGCTTTATATCCACATCGACGAGTCTACGAATACGTTTGAGGCTCGAGTGTTTCATCTCTCGCTGTATACGTACGTACACGAATGGAATCAGCGACAGAGTTATTGGTCACTAAATCAGTTATCAGCAATTCAACAAAAAGTCAACACTTCGAGCATGTAACATGGAAATACGTTCCGAAAGGATTTTCTAAAGTTCTTTTTTGTTTTTTACAGAAACAATAAATATTAGAGCACTTTAAAGCAATAAAAGAAAGACAACCTATTTCATATATATTTTTTTAAATTAACACTCGTTTATGAGCATCGCGGGATCTTGTTATCAAATAATATATTTACTTTATTGTGCGGAAATCCATGAATTGATTTTACCGCATAATTGTTTGTACGAGAATATTGTGTTGTTTGAATAATGAATTTTGTTGTTGATTGTTTTTGATGAATGGGTCTATTGTAAATAATATCACCGTAACCAGGAAAACTGAGTCAACGCCATTTCTCATCGATTGACCCGGTGACCCAAACCACGGACTGACCAACGCAGCGATTTTGCGTACTTTGAAATGGTTTACTTCAATTTTTGGACGGGCAAAAAAAATACGAATATTAAATTGGTTAAGAGATGAAAATAAGTGTTTTACAATTTTTCGGCAATTCACTCAGTTTAGTGAAATTTGAGTTGAAAAATTAGGCGAACTACAAAAAAAACGATAAAAATATATCTATGAATAGTTTTTTGATCCTAATATTTGATGATAATAATAATCTAATATGATTTTTGCGTTTGTATAATGATATTTTATTATTTATACTACATCTAGAGTAGAAAATATTACAGCTGTGAATTTTGAGTGAATTAAAGGAGGAATCTCATTTGAGATTTCAAATATATAACTGTTAAGAGTTATATTTTTGTGTAGCAGGCAGCTTAAATAAAATTCGCTCTCTATTTGATTTGCTAAAAACGGTAGCAAATCACAGATGGATATCTATTTATATACTTCAAGACGAGGAAAATATGGACTAGAGTCAAATCGAATATCGTCGTCCCACGTTCGAGTTTAACAGTCCAAGCTGCCTCTTGACACTGCCTCTGTCCTCGTCGTCAACGTCGTAATTGCGAGAATAATTAGAGGGTCTTGAGTAATCGAGGCCCTCTAAGAGATACCGCATACTTCAGTGGAACGTACGAGTAGCAGAAGGAAATTCCACGCCTTCTCACACTCTGTAAGTCACAATCAGAATCTTAAGATCTGACTCTCAAAGTTCTCCTTTTCAGCACCTTTCATGTACTTCGAGAGTAAACACTGAAATAGATGCAATCGTCGTTAAACCTAATTAGAGACCTACCATAACTCCGAGAATTTCCGTGTAAACCTTTCTCTCGACTTGAGTTAACTTTACCAAAACTTCGAGAAAGCGCGACTGCCAACTTTTGTCAACAAACTTTAATTCTCTTGGAATCTGATCGCGAGTAACCTTACGACTTATATAAATTAATTCAGACCAAGGTTGTCGCCATTCACTCAAGAAATATATTTTAAAAATCGATTTGATATATGGATCTTTTCATCCTTTCATTCTGTACCAACACATATTAAATACATGAATTATATCAATATATAATTCCTATTATATTTTTCTATTCTTCCCTAATAAGTTCATGATGTTTTTGTAATTATCAAAATGATGCAGCCCAAAAACAAACAAAAAAACAATAACAGATGCAACAAATAAATACAAAATAATCGTACATTATTTTTTTGTGATTTTTAATTTTCTAAAGGTTATGAATAAAAATGCGAAAAAACGGTGGCTGGTAGATCCAAAGCTCCCCATTCTGGCCGATCCTTTCCAGATTTTAGCTGACCTAAACAAGACACTGCTCCAACACAAATCCATAAACTGTTGAAAAGCAATGAACCCCGAGTAAAAAAGAGGAGAGATAGAAATTTCGAGAGCACCATTTACTAACCCCATGTTACGTATTCGTATAGCCTCATATATTTAGCCATAGATATATAACTCGCATATATATACACTCCGGCAGCTATATCGGTTTCCTCGTGCGCGTTCATACCGAGATCAATAAAGCACTCCTTTATAGACTTCACTACACACGCGGTACAGCTTGGACGACCCTCCCCCCCCTGCCCCGTCGCCCTTTCCCCTGCCCCCGCCCGACTTAGGTTCCTTCTTTTTCTCTTCCCTCTCACTCATTCGTGCCGTGCCCTTTTCTGTCTCTATTCCATATACGCTATGTGCATTTCGCTCCATCCCTTTCCCTTTCCCACTGGTCGCTCACCGTCACGTTTTACTCCTGTACACGCGACTTTTCTCTCTCCCTCTTTCCATATGCATTGCAACTCGAGCAGTACACGCTTCGGCTCTGTGCACGTCCATCCCCTTTAGCCCCACCCCCTCCCCCATTTCGTTCGTAACTATCCAACCCCAGCAGCAGCAGCAGCAGCAGCAGCAGCAGCAACAGCAGCAGCAGCGCAGCGGCGTCGCTCAAACCCGCGGTAGTCAGGCAAAGCAACATCAGCAACGAGACTCCAGGCCATAAATAACCGAATGACCCACCGGATGAGTGAAGTGCACTCCGGTAAGCCGACAAACCCTGCCCCCCGTCGTTTCGATGTGTCGTCCCGGGTACTAACGAGACACCTGGTATACTTTGGCGTTAAACTTTGGGAATTACGTGGATAAACAATTTAGCCATTACTATGTTTGTCTCACTCTCATATTCAACGGTTTTCGACATTTATCGCAAAGGAAAAATTTTATCGATTGCAAATTTTGAATTTACAATGTTACAGATGTTTACTTCCTGAGTAAAATATATAAATTTTTTTTCATGAGGCGGTTATGAAAAAGTTTGTCGAAGCATTGAACGAAACTGAGTGTGCGTAATAATGATTGTTAATAATGTTGATGATGAAATGGATTTTTTTTTGTATAAAATATTTAATCGCGCCGTTATTTGGGGTTGTGATTATCATTATTATTATGTAGATGGCATTGCGAGAAAATGGCTATAAATGTATGTTTTTGAAAATTACGAATATAGGTAATTTTTTATTTTATCAATACATTATTTGAATTGTCACCGTAATGAATCTAGATGTAATCATTGATACGTTAATGTAATTATAAGAATAAGTTAAAAGCTTTCACTTAGTAGTTGTCAGGCATTCCACGTTTTCCCCGAGTCGAGTTGAATATAATTCCGAAGAGGAAGTTAGAAAATTGATCTCACGCAGTTTGTTTATTTATCTTTCCATGTTCATATCGTAATGAGATTGAATGCTTGGGCGATTTGCGTTCGCTCAATAATCGTCGAACATTTCAGCAAAAAATATAGGTTCGATTCAAATCTAAATAGCGGTCAAAAAAGTTTATATAAAGATTATTCTTTCCGATACACCCGTTAGTTCAGCTGCCACTCGTTCACGTCAATTAAACGTCGATTTCGCACGAATGGAATTGCCTCTCGCTTTGGTTTACCGTTCAATTTTTATTTCCCTCGTTTTTTTTTTTTTCTTGTTTTTTTTTCCCTCGCTTTCGCATAAATCCACTCGTTGACAATTTGTTTGCAGTTTTTTATCCTTCAACGAGAATATAATTCAAGAGTAATTCGTATTCAAAAGCAGAGTTGATTGAGATTCTATAGGTATATGATGACTTTTTACATCACGGTAAAAACATAGATATCGCATATACATTCATTTGATAATTTGGCTTCTTCATAGACATCCATGAAATTCATGTGATATCGCATACTCGATGAAATCGTGGTAATCCTAGTAACTATTAAATAGCGACTATGGGCATATATTCTATGCGCCGTTGACTTACTTTATCGAAAGATAAAATTTAGCATATTCGTTTGTGGAATATCAAAATCAAAATATATTTATAACACATTTCAGTTATAATAACTAATCATACGACAACCCCAAAATCTTTTTCCTTAAAAAAAGATAAAACATTTTAGTGAAAATAAAACCAAAAGGTTAAGATATACAATTTTTTAAAAGTCTTATTATTGATTCGTTAAGAATTACTCGTAATTAACAAAAGTGAACATCTTTAGTACATAATTTTGATCGAATATTGATCTCCATCTGCAACATATGAAAGCTTTCGTCAAAATATAAGTATATCAATATTAACAACATAAAAAATAAAAAAGATTCATGTTAATCTAAAAAAATGGCATGTGTACTAACAATGAACAGTTGTTACTTAATATTTCCCGGGTTTATTATGATTTCTTTAAGGGTACTATACTTTTTTCGTGTATATTTGTACATGTGTTTAGGTAAAAAGTTTTGTACGTGATCATGCTGAACGTTCCATTACGCACGCGATGGGGTCAATGGGTTGTGCTTGACCTCTTCTCTCTTACTCTACGCCTGTCGTCTTCTCCCCCGCCCTTTCACGCTACCCCCACCACCCGGCCGCCGATAATCATACAACGATCGTTTCGTGATAATTATATCAAGTACACCAAGCACGTGCAAGTGCATCGACGCGAGAGAATATAGAGGGAGAAAGAGTAAGAGGTGGGAGCGCCAGCTTTAACGACCCTAGCAATTATCGTAACCACACGTGGCTCATACTGTAGTTTACGCCATCTCCGGCGACCCTGCAATTTTCGTATACGATGCAAAAGTACATGTACTGATAAACACACACATAAAAATATAGTCAAGTCATAAAGCCTTTATATCGCTTTATATGCAACCTGTTGTCACTCAATTAGTTAATGTTCTGAGCATGCGTATTTTTTGCCATTATTTGTTATGATGATTCAACATAAATACTAGTTTAACTTTATTTCACAAATGAAAATGGAATTCGATACTGAAAATTTGAAACTTAAATTTTTTCTCCTACTCTCGAGTATAATTGATTATAAGTTGATAATCACTTAAACGCATTTAATTAAAAATTTTTTGTTCCATTTTGATGTATATTTTAAATGATATTTGAAAAGTTGCTAAAACTCTACCAAATACAGGGGACAGTTTTTAAATTAAATAAAATAAATATTTTACCGAATAAAAACAACGACTTCCTACAAAAAAAAACAAATTTTTTCGGAGCTCGATAAAAATAATCAATAATTACTAGTATTGGATTTACAGATATTTATTATGCTCCTGCTATTCTCTATAGGATTGTTGACAGTAACGAGAAAAGTACACTGCTAACATAGCAAGAATGGTGTAGAATGTACAATAAAGCAATGATATGTACTGAAAAGTGGACAGAGCCCGATCGATCGAGTGCCACAAGTTTCAAGCACGTCTAATCGAAGAGCAGTTGCTTCGTTTGTACCCAACGATACTCTAGAATTCATGAGGCTATAGAACTGCATATATGCTGCATATAAGCACGACGATAGTAGTACAAGACATTTATTGGACAGAGTTTTTACAAGATAGTGTTTTCATGCACTTTTTTTTTAAACTTACAACTAACACGCTTTTTGTCCAATGTACCATCGACCTCGACATCGAGTTCTTCAGTCCGTGATTTTTATTTATTTATTTCAATATTTTATATAAAACTTATAATGACCATTGTTGTTGTTGTCATTATTATTACTATGACGATAATGATAGTAATAATTGTATTTCCGACCGTAATGTCGCTGACGGCAACACGAGCCCCATAAAAATGCTATGACTAACTGAATGCTATAATCAATTTCACTGCCTGTTTACCTGGGTATTCACTGTCGCCGATACGAACACAATCTGCAATAACAAAATTGTCTACGTTTTGTTGCAACCTCATAAACTCAATCTGTACACAGTAAATACACTATTTTTTAAATTAAATACAGTGAAGGTAACGGACATAAAAATGTGCAGTTCAAACATTTTATTATTTATTATCTAAATAGACAGATTTATTTTGAAATGTACATGGTTGCATGTATGTACTATTCTTTATTTGAGGATGGGATAGCGCTTCACATTAGGGAAATTAGTGTCGAATTTTTTAAAGCGTTTCAATAATTTTCGGTGGTTTTGTTGAATGGCATAAAGGTTAACTTTTTTTAAGCATTAATATATGTTTTTAATGGACAAAAACATTTACTGTAACGATTTAAAACCCGAATCGACTGATGTAAGTAAAAATAAGATCAGATGTTTTTAGTTCAGTATCTAAGAGCTTGAACCATAATATTAGTCTCAGTATAACAAGTAAAGGCTTATTTTATGAGAAAATGCACCAGTAACTGGTCGATGGGATTTTTATATTTTTCGTCGTTGACAAAATCGTTGTAATTTTCAATTAATTGATGTAAGGAAAAATCTGGGCTGTAAATTAATGAAATCTTATTTAATAGACAAAATAAGCTTTTGTTTATCATAATGCAGCTAACACTATCATAAATTCCTTTAAAAAATACCGAGGAAAGAACATCTCTTGGAGAATTAATGTTTTTTCTCTATACTCGCGAAAAAATGTTTCCCTGAGCGCAATGAAGAAAAGCATGAAATTGATATTTAAAAGATATAACAATTCGGCGGAAATATTTGAAAAAGAATGTGAAACACAATAAATATCTCCTGCCCGATAATTTTTCAATCCTCAATTGAGATTCTCACAACCAATTGGTAGCCAATAGTTTGAAAAAATTGAAATTCATTACGTGAAATTAATCTCAAACCCGAAGAAGAAATAATGTTGTAACGATAAAAATAATAATAAATCGATATTATCGTCTGACATTTGTTCATTGCATGAGGAATGTGACAAGCCATCAGTACGGCGTCGGTGACACGAGCTAAAACAGGGGACAATACGAAAGAGAAAAAAAAATGGATTCTCGTTATACACGAGTTCCGTTATAAACGTCGGCGAACGATTTATTTGCGTCGATGTGCCGAGAGAAAGAGAGAGAGAGAGAGAGAGAGAGAGAGAGAGAGAGAGAGAGAAGAACGTCGGGTAGCCGAGGCAGGCACACACAGAGGCTTGGCCTGAGGGAGGAGCGGGGAGCAGAGAGAAGAAGGTCCTCGCTCGATAAACGACACTTCTAGTCCCCGCCGCTACCTCTCTCGCACTTTTCTTTCTTTCTTTCTCGCTCGGTGGCTTCCGCGAGCGACCACCACCGACCATCGACCACCGACTACCCCGTGGCCCTTTTCTCCCGACTCTGGGCCTAGCACCAACGAGAAATAGAATGAGGAAACTCGGAGGCAAGCAGCGAGTACTACAGCAACAGTAACGACGAACCGCATAGATGATGCTTACTCTCGACGAATAGCGGCGGATTACGTATAGCGTCAAGTGACGGGCTGTGCCAGAGCAGTGAATCATCCTGGAGACCATTCGTGATTCACATCGCCCTTCCCGTCTATACATACATACACTTGGTGTATGCGGTTCGCTATGCGACGAGAACGAATTACGTACTGCGTAACCATCGTCGAGAATCTCGAACGTTAGTTCGCTCGTTCTCGTGTCGTATGTACACGCACGGATTCGACAGGTGAGAACGCTGTACGCTCTCGTACACGATATTTTACTACGGTATGTGTATACTGTGAAGAAATGTGAGGAAAGTACACGTTGATACGTGTATATACATATATAGCGATAGGGTGAGGCTCGTACATGGCCAACCGGGCAGGGATAACTCGCTTTCAAGTTTTTAATCCCTTGCTCGAGCCACCATTGCGTTTCACGTACTATGTATACCAAGGCCTGTATAGCTATACATTTTAAGATCTACAGTATGGGCAGCGGTGTTGGTACGCATTACTCTCCATCTGCATCGAGATCGAGAGAAAGCGTATGGGTATAGATATATGTATGTAAGTATAATTACTTGCCATTTCGGTAACGCGAGACGATTTCGACTGATGCAAGGGCATAAGTTGGTACGTGTACTCAGAGTTGCAGTGATTTCATTATTATTTGGACTTGGTGTTTTTCTTGTCGTTTGGCAAATAATTTCATATGGGTTTTCCGAAAATTACCGGCATAGTACCCATTTTTTAGGGTTTTTCCAAACAAATGAGCGAGGAAAACAATAATGCAGCTGCAATTCAAAAACAAATTTTTCGTATATTTCTTACATATTTCAACTGTTTTTAATATGTTTAAATATATCTTTACCAGAAATCTTCATTATACAAGAATCAAATGTAGATCATTTTATGTGAAAAAAAAAATATTATTCCCAAAAAATGTGATTACGCAATTTTCTCTTATAGAGGGTAACTAAACAAGATATCTATGCAGAACGCGGTGTGCGCGCTCGCATTCGCTTTATCGCCGTGTATATAATGTTGGAGCATTAACTCGCAACTCATAGAGATGACTTTCTAGGTATGTAGCGTGTTTGAGCGCTACTGTGCGCTATTACTACTGGCCTTTAGTCGGCATAAGTTTTGCTTATAATAGTGGGCGAACAACTACGTATGACTCTTATGCTCACTAATCGTACAGATCGCCGAAAAACACGATTACTGGCCATGTCCCAAAGAAAAGTTGTGCGTTTGGAGTGTTTAGTTTTCAAATGTGTTTTACACCCATATATATATGTATATCTATATATATATACAAGCATTTACATTGTTGTTAATAAAAAACTTTTTTAAAAGTGTTTATTAACGTGTCACATATATCGTCGTACAGTACATGATTTGACTTGGAAAAAAAATCATTCAGTCTTATAATAACATTATGTCTGTGGGTTTGCGGCTCTTGAATCTTTTGCAGGATTGTGATTTCCCAAAACTAATACGAATAAACTGTGTGAATTATAATCAATATCAGATTGAAGAAGGAAAAATCCTTGTGACAGCTTGACAAGTATTATACGGTAAAGAAAAGTTTTGACATTTATGAAAAAAAAAAAAAAAAAAACCTTTACAGACAGTTATTGGCCACTGTTGAAGGAGGAGAGGAGATAACCGCCGATTTCTGTGGTTTAGCTGTTAACTGGCCAACAACTGTGTTATTCCACGGCCGTATATACGAATACACATTGCCGTATATATGGGCTTATGTCTCGAGGGAGCTTCTCACACAATAACAACAGAAGCGCTCGTGCTCACGCACGAATACGTAAGTGGCGGAAGGGAGAATAGTTGGTGGGGCGCGGAACGCTCAGCCCGTCGACACTGGTACGTGGTCGAGTGCGTGTGCGGGCCTTGCTGATGCCGTAGTTGCGTTAGGCTTGTCGCGTCGATTATACGAGGCAGAAAACGAGAAGTTACGAAGAGAATGAGCGAGAGAGACGGAAGGGAAAGGACAGTGCGGGCCTCGGGACGCAGGGCAGGGAGAGGGAGGACCGAGCACAAGCAGTGCCGATGGCGCGGATGGCTCGAGCTCTTCTATATACACTAGAGCTCAGCACGAAACGAACGTGAGCCAGAGTCTTTCGCATATATAAACATATATATATATATATATATATATATATATGTATATAAGTGACTAGGAGTCGCTCGGATAGCACGGAATAACCCGAGGAGGTGCCCTCGCGTGGCTTTTGCTGCAACAAGGCGAATGACAGACACTGAGAGACGCGAGAAAGAAATACAGACGCGGAGTGGAAAGATCGGTGTTGGTACTGCTGACGTTGCCTCGCTAGCCTCGCGCGCTTCGTGTAACAACGCGTTTTAGAATACCAGGAGCGATGAGCTTGTAAATATGCTTTTTGCTGTACGTAACGTTGGTTTCCCAGCTGTTTTACTGCATTATATGGAAGATTTAGGGAAATGGTACAGTCATTGGCCACCGGTGAATATACTGGTCAATGACTGATAACCGAATGTTTTATTCCAAGAAGGCGAACGACATTGTGCAGATCACGACTTACGTGGTTGTCGATGAGTAGGTGTTAGGATGCTAAGTTCGCAGTACAAACATCCTCGCTATATGCTGATTATGAAAAGAAGCGTTGATTCTGGCGGCCGCGTTTGACAGTGCAATGCGGTGGAATAATTTCATGCAGCATTTGCGAGAATCGAAATAGGAAAATCAACGAAGCCGGTTTTACATTTACCGGAATAGTGCGGAATTGTACGATTTCTCTACCAGATCGTAAAATACGCCATTTAGCAGAAACGATATTTAAAAGTTGGCCGATTTTTCCAAACGTGCTTGGAAGATCAGTAAGTAATTCTTAAATAACTTTTAAGCATCATCACTTTGATGGTGAGCCAAGTAATTAAACGGCCGCGACTATATTTTTTTATGACTGACAAAGTCAAGGTCAAGGTTGCCGACCGAAGACTCCGCTACTTGAGGGGATCAAATTGTAATAAAATTAATAAAAAGTGCGTAAGCGGTAAGCTGGATGTACCGGTTGTCGAGCCTGAATAGTTTGTAGTCCCTGCGAGTATTTTGTAGCGGTATACATGTTTAGTAACTTATTTATTCAGATATATAACGTGACTTGGCACTTTACGAATAAACTTACTTTGCAAATATTTCAAGACCAAGTTAGAACCGCTCGAGTATTTTGAAATTCGTCAAAAGCTCTAATCTCCACGACTGACAATGTTATGAATCTCGTGATTGTTTCTCTGCTTTCGGGATACTCAGATAAGCTACAGATAAGATTTGAATTAGGCAAATGTCAAAACATATGCTATTGAGAATAGGGCGATATATGAACAAAGGCATTTGTCATATTTCATTCTCTACCTTCAAATGTTGACATATTTCTTAAATTATGACCATTACAAAAAACCGGAAACAATCATTCATGAAAGAAAAATGAATTTCTAATATAATTGCACTGTTCATTATGTCAATGTAATAAAATTCCATTTTATGAAAGAAAAGGATTTACACGTAAAAATTGCAAGAATGTAATTCTTATACTACCACAAATAAATGTTTATTCTACGAGTAAGATTCTTAGCCGTCAGAGGATTTTGTTTACGCCTCTAATGAAGCAAATTCCCTACGTTGCCATTTAAATTGTTAAGGGTAGTTATAACGGTTACATTAACCCTAATTCCGAGTAGCTCGATTTGTGCTATAAGATAACAATATACTAATTTGAAAGGGTCAATCTTGCCTCAAATGTACATTGCTTGGGCTGTGAATTCGAGCACAGATTCCGGGGCATGCCGAGAGTCCTTTGGGAATACCTCTCATGCAGTATAACGATGGGCTTCTCGTTTCTTTTCTTCCTTGTCCCTCCCACTCTCTCTCTCTCTCTCTCTCTCCCTCTCTCTTTCTGCCTCAACTCTCTTCTTCTAAGGTGATATGGTGCTGGTTGGGCGTGCGAGTCTACGGGCTACGGCAGTCGTTAAAAGCGCCGGGATACCTGAAGAACGAGGTTGCCGAGAAGAGAAAGAGAAAGAGAAAGAGAAAGAGAAAGAGAAAGAGAGAGAGAGAGAGGTAGAAGCACTGGCATTAGAGCTGCGTGGATGTAAAGGGCGGGTGTAAGGGGAGAGGAGGAAGAAAAAGAAGCGTGTTGCCCGGTACGGGCAAGGTGAAGGAACGAGTGCATTGCTGCCTCACTCACTCTACTTTCCTCTCTCAGTTTCTCACATATACACACTCCACTGACGACTGCTTCGACACACAAACGTGCATATATATATGTATATATACACAGAGTCGGAGAAGCCAAGCAACGATTTGCAGTGAGCGTGGCAGTCGTCCGGGTGAAATAACGAGTGAGAAAGTAAGAGAAAGAGACGAAGAAAGCTAGCGAAAAAGAGAGATGAGTTACGAGGTAGGGAGAAGCGATGGACGCGCGCGCGCGCGCGCGCGTCGTACACTCGTAACGGGCAAGAGGCTTTCGGATAAAAATTCAGCCCTGTCGATCTTTCTATCTTCCCTTCGTGTTTTCTTTCTTTTCCCCTTCTTTTTCTATTTATTTTGCATTTTATCTCACTCGCTTCGAGCTGTATTCATGCGTACACTCTCTCGCTCGCTTTTCATCCCATCTTCGCCTTTATCTCAACCTTTCTCTCTGTCGTTCGAGCCGTGAGAAGGGGGAGCAGGTCGGGTCGTTTCATCGCTACATCTCTCTTCCACGCTCTCTCTCTCTCTCTCTCTCTGTTTTTTTTCTGCCTCTCTCTTGTGCCTCAACGGCATAACTTACTCGCGCCTTTCGTGCTCCAACGCCACTTTTACGAGAAGCGAGGACGAAGCATATCTCTCTTTGTGTTTTTTATTTTTTATTTTTAAGTCACTCTCTCACCGACGAATCTCCATACTAACAACGAAGCCGTTCTAATTATTCCTCGGGACGACGACGACGAAGACGACGACGACGACCGCAACGACCAAGATTCACTCGAAGGTTTCTACTGCTGCAACTGGATCGTTGCTTCGAGTGCAACGTGTATAACTCTCGTTACACTAAATTCCCTGCGGCATTAAATATAGCGACCATAGTGGGCATTCCGAGAAATAATCGAGACGGAACGACCTGACATTACGTGACGCACTTCTGCGTCATCGAAGCCGTCACATGTCGCATGAGGGACAATGAATAGAGAACTGTCGATTTATTTTTATTTTTTCAATGATAAGATAACTGCATTATTCTACAAGATTATTGCCCTTTTAAGACAACAAGTTTAAGCGACTTGAGGCGGAAAACGATTTAAAGATATTTACTGCGCTGATACGCGGATTAACGCGTACATTGTTTGATCTCTTTATCGCAATAAGCGCTTCGAAGACTCTTTTATGCATCGTCTTTTTTGTTAAATCATTAGACAGTACGAAACGATTTATTTATTAACACCTGTTGTGTTCTGCAATTCGATCTCTGACCTAAAATCTTAACTCACTTCTAATGCTCTTTTTTTGGTCTATATTTCCAATTTACACGAGAAAAAAAATTGTTAGTTTACTATTTTTGTGAATATAAAAAGTGTTTATTTTGTTGTCTTTTTTCAACAGTAATATAAACAAGTGATAAACGGTGGAGAAACATTTTTTTTTTATCGTGCGAATAAATCGTGGGCATATATTGACTATTCAAAAAATTGTTTAAATGTGTTTTTAAATATAGTTTCGGCGGAGCGTTTTATTGGAAAGCTTTGACACATATTAAAAATGTAAAAACCAAATATTGATATTGAAATTCGGATTTAAATAAAAATGAGTCGTTTTTACGGGCTGTTTGCTACAGGCAGCTTCTCCCCTCTTGCATATTTCGCAGTGCAGAATAAAAGGATGCACGTGTGATAAATGTTACATTTTCACAAAAGCGGCCAATTACTGTATCGCTCAAACTACGCATCTACGTAATCCAGTGGAATGAACTGATAAAAGAAACGAAAAGAACCACGATTATACTTAGATTAGCACATTTTTAGTATTTCGAATGAAGATGAAGATAATCCTTAAATAATCATCATTATTAGATTAGTCTAAAAGCAAGAATATTCTCATTTCATGCCTAAAATATTCCTTTTACAGGTGAAAAGATCGTAGAAAACTTCACTTTGATTTTTCATGATGTTGGTATACTCATTGTTAAGGTTGATATTCGCAAATGTCAAAAATGAGAAAAGTGTATAGAATTCTCTGATGCATACAAAAATGAGTCGTTCTCATTTCATTTTTATTTCTTATTGTTTAATGGAGTTCCGTCATTTGATTGGGTAAATGTGAAAGTATTACCTCTAATGCGAGAAACAAAGTAAAAACGGAATAAAACCCAAATGTTCTTTTGTCGTGCAGCATAACAGCAAGGACATCGACCGACAGATATCAAACCCTGTGCTGGGTTAGGTATACGACGCAGTGTCCTCGGTAAGGCTTCGACGTTCTTCTCGTCGGCCAGGAGAATTTTGCTTCGCGGAATGAGGGTAAAAGAAAGGTGGGCACGGAAGAAGAATAAGAAGGTAAAGAAGAAAGGTGGATGAGCAGTGAGGTCGGCGATCGGATTCCACGCGATCAACTTTTAACCATCGCGCACAGGCAGAGTAGTAGAGCCGATACACTCTCGTTGCCACTCGTGGCGAATACGACGCATGGAATATCGATACGATAACATCGGATACAATGAGAGATTCTTATAGCCGATATTGGTAACGGTCACGGAACTCACGTGACTTAGGTATGCCAAGGGTTTATGCATATTATGTCTACAATAGCTTTTCCCACTCTCCATCTTGCTGATCACTGTAAGATCGGGAACAGCAGAAATGCTTTCAAATTTTCAGCCTTTATATACTTATAAACAAATTAATGGTAATCCGAAAACCCACAAACAAAGGGGCTCTTTCAATGCATAGCAATGTCTGAAAAGCTGCTCTTTCGCATGTTAAACAGCTGCATAATTATTTAACTCTCTGCACATTGAGGAAAATCTGGTATTAGTCAGTAAAAAATAGTGGCTATTCGTTCAAAGTTCATATGAATGTTTTATAGGTTCGATAACTACAAAAATACAGTTATTGGCCTGTTGCATGGTTGTAAAAATGGACGTATGTTGTGAATAACTATAAATTACCTATACACGTATATCGGACTCTCCAAATTTTCTGATTGCCAAGGACTTTTGAATACAGTCTTGAAATACGCGATAAAAATAACCGATTGAGAAACGATTATGAGAACACGTAAATCATCAGAAACCATTATTAGGAAAAAAAATTGTCGTGCCCTTGGTTCTAAAGCATAACCCATGAACCTTAAATGAACGTATATCAACGTTTTAAGATTTGAGAAAAAGAAATATTGAATTTCATCAATATCCGCGTTAAATTAGGCTTTCGTAGCCTCGGTACCATTCTGAGGACCCCTCGTTTCGTTCGTGCGAGTTTGGCTCCGCTTCTCTGGAGGTTTTCGCGAGCGCGCACAGTTCTGAATTGCCGTTCCGTTGCGAGGCTCTCTCGCCCGTTCCTCGTCGGAGTATTGAACGACCGAGAGAGAGAAGAGCCAGAGAGCCAGGGCTTTCCGCGAGTGCGATAGTCAGAGAGTGGGAAAGAGAGACCCGAGCATACGTACATATATAGAGTCAGTCAGACAGCGAGCGAGATCCGTACAGTAACTCGCTCTTTCCCACTCCAGCATGGACATCCAAAGAGAGTATCCAGAGAAACAGCGAGAGCCTCGGTTCGCTTCGCTATATAACGGAGAGACAGAGAGAAGGTGAACGTTGCTGGTACCTCCGGCAAGTGAGGGAGAGCCGCGTCAGCGCGAGAGAGCAGAAAGACGATGAGGGAGAGAAAGATAGCGGACGCTGTAAAGCAGCAGCAGCAGCAGCAGCAGCGGCGGCGGCGGCACAGTGTAGCCCGCGCGCCGGCGGCATACAGCATAGCCAACGGAGCGACGTGTCGGCTATATATTCGACCCCTTACCCCTCTGCACTGCTTCTGGCGCGTTCTCGTCCACAGCGAAACGCGGAGGAGGTGGAGGAGGAGTATAGAACTGCTAGAGAGCTCTGCTAGTCGCTTCTATACACCGTCCCTGGTACACCAACGATGGCATAGCCTACGTTCTCGTGTATGTTGTACTCTATAACTATACAACGACGCTCTCGTACTGCCTCCATTGCAGCTCTCGCAAAGCTATAGCTTCGTTCTGTCGCTCTCTATCTCTGTCTTTTTCTTTCTTCGCGGCTCTTTCTCCCTCTTAGCAGCCAACTCTCTCTATATATCTGAAATGCGCGACAGGGCAACACCGAGGAAGCGAGAGGTTCAGAGTATTCCACGCTCATGGCTCTCCTCCTTCTCCTCCTCCTCCTCCTCCTCCTCCTCCTCCTCCTCCTCCTCCTCTTCTTCTTCTTGCCTCTACCGCACCGGCCCCGAAAGTAGTCCTGCCACCAACACGCACACCCTGCAATGCTTCTTTTCTCTCTCTCTCTCTCTCTCTCTCTCTCTCTCTCTCTCTCTCTTCACTTCACTTCACTTCTCTCACACCCCGCCGCCCCGTGGGCGACTACCAACGCCACCCAGCTGCCGCAACGGAGCACAGAGACTTTTCCAGAGGTTGTGTTCGTTTGCAATAGGGCTAGAGGGCAAGGCGTGGAGATTCACGAGAAACTCACCATTTCGATGAAATGACAATCGATTTCATGAAACGCTTATCAGAGCTGTCAACCAAATGAGATTTAGAAGAATTGTCGAATTTGCCATTACATTATATTCGATATTGTCGAGATAATAAATTAATAATTCCTATTCGTGGTAACTTTATGTGTCTAAAAAATGAATTTTGAGCTGGTACGTTTGTATTTGATAAAAATTCCTTTCTCATTATATACAATTAAAAGATTCTGCTGATTCACACCCAGTTGTCGCAGTGGAATACACAAACCTTCCAGAGGTTGCGTTTGGTTGCAATAAGACTAAAGGGCGTCGAGTTGGACGAGAAACTCGCCATTTGGACGAAGTAACTTTCTTAGCATTAAAATTAACATTATGAAGAAAGCATTAGAAAAATCTTCATCGTCATATAAGAAGTTTGTGAATATAATGTAAAACGTATTCGCTGTCGGACATTCACTTAATACTTTGATCAGTTGCTCAAAAGGATTGTGTATGAAGCAATTATTAAAGAGATTTTAAAAAACTGTGAGAATAATAGTGGTCTCCTTCATGATCAATTTATGGGGTAAGGGGCGAAAAAACTTTAGCTGAATCATGCAAAAACGCAGGCATTTCTTAGCTCTTTTCATTCGACTCCCCTGCGATCCTTTCTTCATGTCATAAACACAAAAAAAAACCGAGAAACATCATCGGCTGAACCAAGGCGAAGCTGCGACAGGAGCAGAGGAGCGACGAAGTAGACGAAAAAAAAAGTCAGAGGCGGTCACTAAACAAAAAAGAACTGTACCATATATGTATATGCACATAAAGCTCGACGATAGAGCGAGAATTTTCCATCTCTCCTCTTTCTTCATCTCCCGTTCTCTTCGCACAGATCTCGCTCATCGTAACCCCCAACTCATTCCCTTCCTTTTCCCCTCAACGAGCGAGCCAGCGAGAGAGACAGAGAGAGAGAGAGAGAGAGAGAGAGAGAAACGAAGAGTCCTGGGGTCTCTAGCGCGCACGAAGCTCTTCGTTCGTTCTGTAATCTGTACGGCACGACGGTTTGCGATTGGACCGCGGGGTGGAGAGTGCAGGACGCGGAGAGAGAGAGAAAGAGAGAGCGAGCGGAGCATCAGCAGAAGCAGCAAAGCGAGGGGATCGTTGAGGACGAGGTAGAGAAGCAGAGGCGGTTGAGGAAGAGAGAGAGAGAGGAGCACTGACACAAGCGTACGAGAGCGAGGATGCTCTGCGTAGCAGAGGCAAAGGTGGGACGGAAAGGGGAGGAGAGCAGGCAGCGGGCGAGAAAACCGGGAGAAACGCGAGAGACTGAGAGAATCGGACGGAACGTACTTACACCAGCAGCAGAAGTAGCAGCCGCCGGAGCGGGAGCGGCAGCGGCAGCAGCAGCAACGAGAGAACGACGCCGACGCCGAGCGAGTGAAGCGAACGATCGAGTAGAGCGAGCTGTAGGGAACCCACGGGGGAGGAGAGGCCGGTTACCGTCGCATTTCAGAGAGAACTTTAGCGCTACGACCGGGCGCTATGAAGGTGGACTCTACCCGGCTTCTCTGATGCGAGCGACACAAACTGGGGAGTGGAGAAGATGAAACGTGTATAGGTGTCCGTGTATGTATGGCGTTAGTGCCCAATGACGAGAAACACGCTCATTTATCTTGACGAACGATTATATCATTCTAACGATTATATCGATAATGGCCAAACGGTTGACCTTGAATAGCACAACAATAAAAACACGCATTGAAGCTTCGGTGAGACCGAGGGAAATAAAGAAATAAAACATTTTTTGTATGCTGGGAATTTACTGTCGGTTCATTCATGGCCTACTCAGCTGTTTGTACTACACTTTACTATAGTATACTATAGCATAGTACGTACTATAGTGGATACTCCGCGTATATATATATATATATACTCTATATATCTATATACCACCGTGTATACTAAGTTACAGTGCTATACTAGCGTCGTTGAGCTTTAAGGTGAAATATGTTCTCTGCTTATACCAGTAAAGTAAACCGGTTCCTTCAGTAAATACAACATAATACGATTTGGATAATATGCAATGCGAAATGCATTTGTTTTTTTTTGTTCCACAACGTAAATTAAAATATTGAGAATGTACGGCTAATAATTTCTAATTAACGCGAATAAATTATTGCAGTAAACCTTGACTTTTTATTTATCATTGTTATTGTCAATTATCTACAAAGATTTTTAACACTTATATGCTAGGATACAGGATAAATATTGGATTATTCAAACGATTTATTTATTGAATCATTCATGGGCACTATAGTGCTGGATTGCAATATTATATTTACTATAATACTACGCGTACCCATTCATTCATTCGTTAAATCATTTCTTCCGTTTTTCTCTTTCTCTTTCACTCTCAGATACACTCGACGCAACGAAAAATCGCTTTGGACTACCGTAGTATCAAAGTGGTTATGCACATATCGCGATATCTCGATGCAACGAGGTTCATCTGCGTGCACTCTTGTGAATCCTTGGATCTCATGTTCTTGTGGTTTCGAGAAGTGCTGTGTGAGCCGCGTTGCCGGGCAAGCCTCCGTAAAGCCAGCCTCGCGTACCAGGCTTGCTATAGTAGAGAGGTTTTAACACGCGCAAGGATGTATACGAACGGCGCGTTATAGGGGCCGATTGGACGGCCGAGCGAAGGAGAACGAATACGTGAACGAGAACACGAGAAAAGATATACACATGCGCATATAGAAATATATATATATATATATGATTGTGTATATACACAGATATATGAGCAGACGGGCGTCGCTCCGGGGCTCGTGCCGACGCGAATGGGAGCGAGAAGAACAAAACTACTGAGCGAACCATCGTAGAGGATTACCATCGAAAATACGTTGAGAAACCCAAGACTCTTGTCCTCTTATCTCTATTTATTTGTTTTCTTGTTTAAACCACGTAGAAAGTCGATCTTCTCGGTTTTTCGTTGTTTTTATTATAAATTCAGGAAAATTCCGACTGCCGGATAAATTCCTCACAACGTTTAATGTCATTTTATAAGTTATATTTACTTCAAAGGAATACATTTAATACAAAATGTATATATTCGTTTCTCAGGCCTTTAATCAAACTATGTAACGATTTTTGTAAGATCGAAAATTGGCGCCTGTTTGACACGGCTAATAATCAGCATGGATTGTCGGAATTAACAAGCCAAATATTTTTCATTCAATTGGTAAATCCGAATATCACAACATTGTGGAGCAGCTGTTTTAGATACATGTTGGTGGTCTTAAGACATGGTCGAGGTCGAGAATCTCGACGCGCACACGTCGAGAGAGAATCAATATTCATTACAACGTGTTAACGATGGAAGTGCGGCGTTAATTAGATCTATCAACTTTCCGACGATATCGCACTTAAGAGCACTTAAAATTGATGTCGGTAATTAGCAAACAGTTGATTGTCGAGCTGTCAAACCTTTGTCATTTGATACATTTGATTCTTATAAATGCCAGACAATTTTTTTTTGTCCCGGATAAAATTACAATTAGATGTGTAGTAGAAATGAGAAGAAGAAAAAAACATTTCCAGCAAATTATTTTCAGTGCACGAACGTGACAATAGTGCTAATATCTCTCCTCAAGGAAACAATAGCTTGAACGTTGGAATTCTTACGGCTTCTTGTAAACCTCCGCTGGTAATCAGTGGACAAAATAGCACAAACCGCAAACCCGTATAGCGGAAAGCTATACGTATGTGCCTTTGGCTTAAACCAGAAACGTTTCCTTTCTGTTTTTACTACTAGCGCGCAGCTATAGGTCTGCACTCGAATCGAGATCTCGGTATCACTATGCCCACGCACTGACGCCCGTGCGCAATGGTGTCACGGGCTCTATCGCTGTACTCTGCTATAATATTCCTCACACATTTCTGTCGTCTCTCTCTCTCTCTCTCTCTCCCCCTCTACGTCTTATTACGATCCGTCTCGAGATCTCCTGAGATATTCACTGGCGCGTGTTCCAATCCAACGCATAAAAATGTACGTGTGTTCTCGCGGGTTCCAACAATCACTGCCACTGAGGCGAATATCAGATTTCAAGGTACACTACTCACGCCGAGCGATGAGAGAGAAGAAGAATTAACGAACGAGCGAGAACCACGATTTTTTGCTCAACCTTGCCTTTTTTCTGATTACATCGACTCCGAGATATTCGTTCGCGTACGTTCGGAATCGCTAGTCGCCGCTAAAATGCGGGGGTCATCGCGCGAAAAGAGCAGAGCCGAGTCGTTATGAGGTAACTGCGCTTCACACTTTAGACGAATCCGTGATAGACGTTTGTAAGCATGTTTACCATTTTTTACGGCTCGATTAACTCATGTGGGGGATATGTTGTAGCGTAACAAAATACATATAACAAAAAAATGGTAAGGAACTTTTTGTAAGTAACAAACCCTTTGCTAACTCCAAGTGAAAGAAACGTTTGGTAAAGTTGGTAAATTTATACATTTTGTTGTTGTTGTTAAATTGGTAATGGTGAAGAAAATATGTAAAATCTACACGGCAGTTGTTGTTATAGAAAATAGAGGAATGAAATAAAGATGTCACAATAATTTCAAAAATGTTCCCTGTCCTTTGAATCAATATTTAGAATATATATTATTCAATATCGATACAATAAAAACAATTAAAGAATTTATATTACGTTGGAAAATTAATAATTCGATAGGCATCAAAGTGGTTACAAAAAAAAATGTTATTTATGAGGATACGGAGGTGAAAAGTGTTATCCAGAGTGACACTGAAAAATCTATACGATTATTTCCATCCATAACCCTTTGGGTTCGTCGTAACAAAGTGACTCCTATTGCCAGACGATACCCGTCGTCTCTACCTCGATCTGCCACCGCTATACACGTACCTGTGTATTAAACCGAACGTATACGCCGTAAAGCGTAACATTGTACACGTGTGGACTCATAGCACTCGTATGAAACCCGCTCGCTGTGGCGGAGAGTGAGGGGTGAGCATATATTCCTACATCCATTCGAGCGCACGACAGTATGGAAAGAGACAGAGAGAGAGAGAGAGAGAGAGGCGCAACGCGACGCCGAGGTATATTCGTTGCGTTGCCCGGACCGGCGGCCGATCGATGAGAACACGGAGAGCTTCCGGTCTCGCTCGCGTCCGCCCTCGCGAAACCTCTGTGTATTTCTCGCTCTCTAAACGCCAGCCACAAACTTCGTTTATCACCATAGCCCCATCTCATCCCAATAATTATTGTCCATGTACGAAAAATAGGCCCGGCGAGCTTACCAATCATATACCACTATCTTTAATTCAATACAACTCTATCAGAATCATATGAAATTTATTTGATTTGTAACAGATCCGGCTGATTATCGGTTGTAATACCCCGAGAGCTTGAAAATTATCGGATATTTCCCGATTGTTTCTCGACAGCAACGATTGCGCGCAGCGCGAGGGATTTTTGAGCAAAATTAATCTCAATCGATGCTACGCAGGGAAACAAGAGAGAAATATCCGATTCATTTTCAAGCTCGAGGGGTATTCGGATTATTATTTTTTAAATCTCACCTTCGATTAATAAGATTGCGATATTTAACATTTGTCTTAGCTGTATTAGCCGGGACATTTTGTTTAATTTTGTTAGAGATGTTCTCAAGAGATTCATGACCAAATCGCTTTCCTTGCTCATTCATATCGACGATCGTGAATGGCACTTTGACGTTTCAAGCATTTGCTTAGGTTACAAGTGACAGAAACAATATTGTTTATTGCCTAGCAACCGTGCCGGGAAATATTCGAAAAATTATCGATATAATTTCGACCTAGTTGTACTCGCCAAAATTTTCATTTGTTTCTTCAAATTCATACAAATCTCATCTTTCGAAGAATATACCTAACTAAATTTATTTCATTCAGTAATGACATTTGACCCGAGGAAAATTTGGCTGATCCTCGTAAATCCTTCATGTTTTTATAGTTTAGTCACTACATACTAAGCATTCTTTCTTCTGTACGAACGATGCTATGTCCCGCAAAATTGTCAAATGAAATTATTAACGTTCGTATTGTATACGAAGAATAATGGTACATTACAATTCATGAAATTTATTTTAAGTGAATAATAGTTTATTCGCATAAAACATAAAATTCATTTGGTTTCTAAACAAATGTTTTTTACAATAACATTGACTTGAATCAACATTTTAGGAGATTGTTGATGCTTTAGCCGTATATTTGAGATTGTTGTCTGGAGCTTCGGCGAATGACGGCTTGTTGGGTATTTTTTCCTTTATTATTGTATTTGAAAAATGCAGCATAGAAAAATGTGACCGCATGCGCTAAGGGACTCTCCGTGTTATTGGTTAATAGCTTTCTTTTATTACACTGACAAAAATAACCACAATAACCACCACAGACATAACCTTTAACACTGAGATCCAGAAACACCATTATTAAAAAAAAATTGTTTTCTTTAAAATTCAAATAAATTTTCTGAAGAGGCCCTGATCAGGGTGAAACGTTAAAAAAAGGGATTTTTCCGTCTTCCTCTTCAAAAATACAATAATACAATAATAAAGGAAAAAATACCCAACAAGCCGTCATTCGCCGAAGCTCCAGACAACAATCAACATTTTAGGCCTATTTGACTGGTTGATATCAATGAAATTAATGTGAGATGATAATAAACCATGATTACCATTAGAAACGTATAGATATTAAAATTAATTCGTTTATTTCATTTTTGAAAAGTATAAAGTTAGTGATCGTTCTTAGATTACTCATGTACGTTGCTAAAATGCATGTATACCTGCTACAGTATAGATATACTATATGGGATGTGTCAATAATACAGAATGAGGAAGAGAATTGAGATAAGGCGACCTACATATCGACACTGCTTCAATATCCCCACTCTTCTTTTACTATGTAAGGATAGTGTTTCTAGAATATATATATACATATATATCCGCTATGCTATCTTCATTATCTCATCTCATGATCTAATATGTGAAGCGACAATATATATGTGTATATATATATATATATATATTTGAAAAAATAAATATATACCGCCATCGACAGCGATGTCGATATGCGGTTGCATTATTCCTGCCGGTCAAGTAAAATTTCGCGTTGCCAATATGCAAACTACTTGCCAGCGCATCGAATCCCACCGATAGAAGTAAATTATATAAATCGAGGCGTTGCAGCTATTAAATGACATACATTAATTTTTCGATCACGCGCCGTCCTAATACATTTTTATCATGGATTTTTCATTATTACATTTCTACTCGAAAAACAAATAATTTTAGGTAGCTATAATGAGGCCTGATTTATTTTATAACAATATACTATTATAGTCGCGAATATTAACAATTCATAGTTCCAAGGACAACCATGATTTTTTGCATTATTTTGTGCAAGTGTCCTACAAAATAATTATGAAAAAATAAAATCAAAGTGAATGCTTAAAATAAAACAGTCGATGTAAAACGAAATATAAAATGAAAAGTCTTAAAAAAGCACAAATAAAAGAAAAATGGATGGAAAGTAGATGAAGTTAATAGACAGTGGGACCTTGCAAGGAGTTGGCGCGGACTACAAGAGTACTTGAGAAATTAAAAGCAAACGGAAGAGCAGTCATAAAAGCCTGAATAAGCAAGAAAAAGGTAATATTCTTTTCTCATCAATTCTATCCTGTACAAAAAAGAATTAGTTTTAACATTGCGAGTGCACGTATGGTCGGTTTTACTTTTCTGACGTTACAACTGTACTTTTATGGTCAACAAGAAATAATGATCTGACGAAAAAATTTAGAAACATATGATGGTCATAGTATTTTTTGCTGGTGTACTCCCACATGGTAATTCGCACAACATTGCATTTAAAACTATATTCCAAACAAGGTGTGTTTTCGTGGATTTTTTTTAAATTGTGGGTTATTGATTTATCGTGTCTACCAGATATAAGAATTAATTATAAAACAATAAGTCATTATATTATTTCTAAATTACTAACATTAGTAATTCCAATATTGTAAGTTTTACATGTTTCTTTTCCGGGAAAGTATTTTAAATATATTTTCATAAATTGCGTGACTCTACTCGTTAATTTGACTAATAATTGCTTGTTTATTACATTGGAGGAAGAGTGGCACTGAGACAAGTTTCAATTTATTCAGTACCAGTCTACCTGCGTGGATACATATAGATTTTTCCCAACGCGAAGAAGAAAAAAAAAAGTAACGCATTTTGTCGATAAAAATGTGTATCGGTGGGGGGACGACACTCGGATATGCGACTAGTGTTCGGTATAGATGATGAACAAGCGTGGCTCATCCGAGCGCGACGATAATAAAAGCCACGCATGCACGATTCATTCGCTCGCGCGCGGAGCAAAACCGATAAGACACGAAAAATTCTCGAGTGGGGAATGTAGCGCGCAACGTTGAACTCGTAGTACGAGTTCCGTGTACTACTGCATATATTTTGTATATTGTGCACCTGTGTAATACGCGGCACACCGAAGAGGATTTTGTTGAGCTCACGATTCGCGATAAATCGTTCGTTCGTTCGTTCGCTCGCTCGTTCTCTCTTCCTCTTTCCGTCACAGGCTACACGCGCCTCGCGGACACAAAAATAAAAATAATCATAAGCTGATTTTACACAACGCTACGGCAACGTCGCGGAAGCGACGAGAGGAAATGTCGAGCCTCGTTTCTACTTTGTTGCCAACAACAGCGTTTATTCTACCGAAATGTTTGTTAATATATATATATATATCAGACGGAAGTCTTTTATTAAACACTTAAGACTGTTGCACAAGAAATCTTCTTTACAACTGACATTCGGATTTTTTCCAATAAAAAAACATTGAGAACTGGGTCATTTAAAAAAATGCACTTCGTAAATGTAAAATTTCTTTTTTTCATAAATAAAAAGTACTTTCGTTTTCTTTTGTTATTTTAACCCACTATTTGTCTACAAGATATCTTTCTTATAAAAAAAGAAATATTTTCGTTCTTAACTATTATTTAAAAAATTGAACATCTGTTTATAGAAGCCGCAATCAAGTGATACTTTATAGTAACGATGAAATCCATGACACGATAAGTGTTCATGAAATTAAATCAGAGCATTAATTTAATGAGAATGTATTTGAAGTAAATTTTGCATAAGATAACTGTAATTGATTATCATGCAAAATTTCAAATGACATATTTTCACATTTCTGCAATAATCACGTCTAATTCAAATTACTCTTGTGCAATGAATTTCAATATTTAATGTGTTTAATAATCTTCAATCATTAAAGTATATAAAATACATTTTCATCTGATTTTCATTAAATAATCAAGGATCTAATTAAATAAATCGTGACTATTGTACAAATTGCCACTTTTTATTTGAAGCACAAAACTTTACAGGAATGTTTTAAGCGGTCAAGCACTAATTTAGCGAAGCTCCTTGAGGTTCTCAATGATTTTGATGATTTGAAATGGTGTGAAAATAGATTAATAGATACGGGTACATACTATATGTGTTCTATTCGCATATAATTGGAAAATAAGGCAAGAAAATGTGCAACGGCCACAAAACGATTGTTCGCGATATTGAGAAACTTGTCGAGAGCCGAGAGCGTCTCTGTTGTTCTTCCCCATCTCGCGACCGCTAGATATGACGCGATGCTTGGGCGCCGCGCTCTCGGAAAGGTTTTCCGCTAATTAGTATACCCCGCCGCTTAATGCGATCGTTCGCTATGACTGCGAGGATGCACGCTGCCGGCCATTAGCATAATGAAGAGTTTTATACGAGACTCAGATGTGAATATAGCGCATACAGCACTGAAGTTGGTACAGGGGGAAGGAGTGTTTGCATTTACTGTACTGCAATGCATGTGTGCTCGCTATATGTATTTGTATACTCTCTGCACGATAACCAACATAACCCAAGTGCAATTTTGTCTGTTTCTTCTTCGAGCTTCAATTGCTCTTATTTGCTATATTGACTTTTTATACGAATGTCGAGAAACATTTTTTTTTTACCGTTAAAGTCATTTTATTATTTACACAATTCGATATTATTTTTTTTTCAAATATATCTTTTATTAAGAGTACCGAATTGTACCGAAGTTGTTAGACATATTTTTAAAATGAAGCACTTTATGCTAATCAACGATTTGTGAGTTATTCTTCTGATTCATGAACATCGTTAAATTCAATATGTTAATTTCATTTAATGCATAAAATCATTGCTTTGGTAACCTGTTGAATTTATCATATAGAAACAAATAATGTGAATTAATTGTTCGAATAATTACGATTCACGATTTACAAAAAAGATTCACCAAAAAATTGACTTACCACGTGGTCAATCCAATTTCCGGAATCGTCCCGCAGTTTTCCGGAATCGAAATATTCTTGACAAGATGAAAATACTCGTCCTTCTTCGAACTTCACTCAGTAAATTGACCAATTATACAGCCATATATACATTAACATATATGCGCGTCTATGTATACTATTGATCTCAATAAAATTATACTCTCGTTATGAATATAACGCTCTTGATAAAAATTCACTGCTTCTAAATCACGATTATCGATCAAACAATAATTATTATTGCCGACGAGTATTTCCACACTGTAGTGAATTATTCCTCGTTTCCAGCGTCGCTCGTCTGCTTGAAAACCAAAAACAAAAACAACACAAGAAAGACTTTAGAATGATTCAACAATTATATATATATATATATATATATAAGAATTTTCTTTTTTATGTTTGAGCTCACTCATCGTCCTTTCATACAACTAATATTTTAGCCTCTCGTCACACCTCGAGTTCACTTCTCGTTTCGCGATAGCGATGCACACGTCGACGAGTCCACGAGACCCTGCGATTTAAGTGGAAGCATTCGCGATGCTCTCTGTCTGCTTGCCGGCAGTACAGCGTAGCGTGGCAAAAGCACCAGCAATAAGTGTTCGTCGTCGTCGTCGCCGCCGTCGTAGTCGACGACGTTCGTGCCGCTGCCGCTGCTGCTGCTGCTGCTGCTGCTGCTGCTACTGCCGGCGTTGCCACCGCGGTCGTCCGCGTGAATTTATACACGCTTCTCTTTCTCACTCTGGCTTCTCACAAGCTCTCTCTCTCTCTTTCTCGCTTGCTTGCTCGCTCAACTCGCCCCGTAGGATCGATACGCACGTCGACGATTATTTCGGGAGCACGCCAGCACGTACAGCGAGAGAGACAGACTGCAAAGTGGATAGAGACAGAAGCTATCCGCTACAGCGACGGAGCGAGCTTCAAAGGCCCTTTACGTATGCTAGATACGTGGACGGTGAGGCAATGCGGATCATTCTTGTTACAAACGAGCTATGATTAATATCCCGAACGCACAGAATGACATTCAAGTATTCCTCCACGTGATAATTATTAATTGTTAATGTGTGCGATATTTTTTTGTAGAGTATATCGTTTCCATAGTAAACGTAATTTTGATTAGTTCACTCGGGATCACTCGGGATTTCATTAATCATGTGGGTTCTGAAAGATTCCGAATATATTGTCCGAATAGACATTTATTTATGTTTGACTGTAACTAAAATGAGAAGCAAAATTAACAATGAGCAATCTGGTAAATCGTAGCTCATCACTTCTTCCTTTATTTTCATTATCGCGGTATTTTTATTAAATCGTTATGGAAAATTGTTCTTTTTTATAAACGAAATGTTTACCCAAAAGTTAAGAAAGTAAAAAAAAAAAAAAATGAATTTTGAATTATTTTTAAAATTATCATGCACAATAGAGTTGCGATTTTTTTAAACCAGACCATTTCCCTGCCATCATTACCATTATTTTAACCATTCGATGCCAACATTTCCTTCGTCACTAATCGAAACTACATTTATTGCGAGTAATCCGAGAATTCTCATTTAGCTGACTCTCATTGGCCTGTAATGTATAGCAGGTGGCGGTACATGGTTGTGTTGGTTCGCAACGAACGTGGCCATGCAATAGAATCCAGAGACAAAGATAGAGTGGCAAAGGGCGAGGAGAGAAGGGAAAGCCAGAGAAGCCGACAGCGCGACGCGAGGAACGACAACGACGCCTCGTCGTTCCTCGGCAGTTCTCTCGCATCGCGGGCTCTTTCTTTTTCTCATTTTCTCTCTCTTCGACTGACTCGTTTACTCGGGTGCTCGCTATCGAGGCATGCCAGGCATCGGAGAGCGAGGGAGATGCGGAGAGGAGCGAGAACGAAGCAGTCAGAGTGTAGTTTTTCGGTGAACCGGCCTGGCTGTTCGCTTGCGAAGCAAGCAAGCAACCAAGCAAGCGACCACTACACTACACTACACTGTGGAGGATCGATATCTATCGAGGCGAGCCGCCGTGGCTTCGAAACAGCGCTGTGGCGGCTGTGGCGCGTTGTGGTGGTGCTGGTGCTGCTGCTGCTACTCGGCCCTGTCCTCGAAACTCCATCCAACGAAACGAGTTTTACGAACTCGAGTACAACGAGAGGGACCGAAGAAGGAGGAAGTTGAGGACGGAGGACTAACGTTGCGATCTCGTATGAAATCGCTACATGCCTCACAGTGAGGACAGTCGACGTAATCTCGATATAAATTCATTCGATCGTGAGTTGAAACGCGGTGACGAGTGACACGATTTATTCTTACTATATGTCTATCTATTTATTTCATTATATAATTCAACTGGATGTAAATATATGAAGGATCTAATTGCGTTTTGGCAAATGACATTTAAATTACGTATTAAAAGCGACGTTTTTCACTAGTTAAATTTATGGTAATTCGATTTAAACGTTGTTTTAACAATGAAAAAAAATTGTTGTTACTGTTTTGTGTCAAATACTGTATTACCGGGACTGTGACGGCAAATAACTCTTTTTCTTTATTAAAAGATGTTTTCTTTATTCGCCTCGTAGACCTTTTATGGTAATATTTAACAGTAACAATCATTCGTATGCCTAACAGTACGTCGAGTTAGGCGAAATAACTGTTTACAACTTTTTCATGATTGGTAATATCAGAAATCTCAGCGCAAAATTATCATATTTTAAGCACCGAACTAAAAAACATCGCGTTGGATACTGTCGTATATTAGCCAATTTTCTATTCAAGACATGATTATAAATGTATTTGTATACATTGAGACAACAAGCCGCTACGCAAGCAAATTAGGAAAACTTAATTACCATTATTTAGAAAAAATATGCCACTAATTTCACTGTATAAATAATGTAGTTTTATCTTCGACATATTTTAGAGCATTTTTTCAAGTTCGTGGGATTTGAATGGATAATGACGTACTTCTATTTATCGAGTGTTGTGCGACGTGCGTTCCTATTTCGATTTACACACAGCGTAATAATTAGAGAGGAAAAAAACCGTTCATATACATTCATTTAATCGCCAACGCCGCCGCCGCCGCCGCCGCCGCTGCTGCTGCTACTCGCGATTATCACCTCGCTCGACGACACGCTTTATATCGATTAATATCTCTCGTCGTCATAACCCGGGGAATTCAACGAACCGTCAGTTTCACCGGGAGTACCTATGATGCACGTGACATCGTGTGCTCTGAAACGATAGCTGGCGCATCGCGCACACAGCCGCGATCATTACAGTATTAATAGCGCACTCTCTCGCGTATCTCACGTTGTACGGACATTAATTAGAAATAGTTCCACGCGGCGAGAGAGCTTTCGCGCAACGATGAAAAAAAGAATATTTTTCGTTAAACTGCTCAAACAATCGTAACAATATTACTGTCATTTCATCCTACATTACAAATAAATAAAAAAAAGATCGAAGTGCAAAGAAAAATATATATATCAACTTTTGTAACAGCCTTTGCATAATGGCAGTACAGATCCTTTCCACAAAATTGTCTTTTCTGTATTTTCACAAAATACATAATCCAAACCAGATGGAAAATTGAACGCTGTTGTTAAAAAATCGTTATATTCGTAACGCCTAAGTGAGTTTTTGCATGCTTCATTCTGCATCATAATAGTCGTCATCAATGATGAACGAGAGCAATTTTTTCGTCTCATTGCCTCGTCAATAACAACAATCGGGGTTCGCTCAACATCTCGTAACGTATAATCTCGCGGAGGCCGTGGTCTCTAAGTATCGAGGTGAGGGCTCTCTGTTCGCAGTGGTTTCCCCGGCCATTCCGACAAGCGAGCGAGACTGCGGCGAGGTAGAGAGAAGAGCAAGAGGAGTGAGAGGGAGGGAGGGAGAGAGAGAGAGAGAGCGAGGCGGAGAAGGAGGAGGATGGAAACCCGCACCAGCCTGCCAGCCGAGCTGCTGCCGCTGCCGCTGCCGCTTTCCGTCCTTCTCGTTGCCGCAGCAATCCTGGTACTTGCTTGCCCTGCCTGCCTGCTGCGCGTCCGCCATGTCTGTCGTCTTTGCGATTAGTCACACATAGTGACCCGCGGCATCGTCGCACACCCGAGAGGTCCATCGATTTCGCAAGGCGGATCTCGACAGATACTTCTTTCTCCCAAAGCGCGATAGTGTAACGCATTTGAAAGTACTACAAATCGCGCTGTCGTCTTATAATTTATAGCCGATTTCGCGCTGTCCACTGAGAGCAATTAATGACCATTCGCAACAACTCAACTAAAATTCCATATACACATAATAAAATCAATCGATTTCATACATTACAAGAATTCGAGCAAGTTCGACAATCTCATTTCCTTGAGTCTCAGTTTTGTCTCAGATAACGAGTGATTGCTTCGAAAATCGATCAGTCCTCGCGGTCACTGACCCCAATAAATTCGTATTTGAAATCGCCTTTACGGTTCACAAAACTCGTGTTTATTATTCCTCACTGGGTCACTGATGTTAATTGAAACTTGTATTACCGAGATAAAAAGGTGCCACACGTTCAACGACTTTCTTCGTGGTCATCACTTTTATTCACAAATCGGTAATTTAAATGATTATAAGTTAGTACTTTTCAGTACGAAAAATGGAACGAAAAAAAATGGAGGTGTGAGGAGAATGTCGTTTTTGATAGGAATCTTCGAGGTACGGCCTCTTTTCTTTCTCTGGCGTGTTTAGTGGAGCGTAGCTACGCTGCTTAGCGTTACATGGCTGCCTATATACATGTGCACCGTCGTCACGGAATATCTCCGACAAAGGAACCGTTGCTCTCGCTGTGTGCGAGAAGGATCACCGGTCATGCACGAACGATGCCGAACGAGCCACGACTGCTCGGTTCTTTCGAGGAGTTAGAAACGAATGGTCTTCCCGACTTCCGTGGCAATATATACACCAATCCCGCTGTACTAGTAAAATACAGATACGTAAAGGGCTTCGAGGTGGCTTGCGAATAATCGAGCACCTCGCAACGTTATTGAAAGCCGGATTAGGTCAAAAATAGAGTTGAACGCGATTTTGCGGTTTTAATTGTGTAAAACGACTGATAGATAAGTTGCAATGCTTAATTAACGAGTCTGGCACAAGTCACTTGTCACTGCGGATAAGCAACAAAGAAAAATATCTTCTCAACGCCAGGAGGCACAATAATCGAGACGAGAAACCGAGTTGCAAGACGAATCCAACCTCGAGGTTACTGCGAGACGCCGATTCAGGTCGTTAACGGTAAACGTCCGACGTTTATGCTCGCGAAATCGTGCACGCGTACACACACATACACAGATGGAATCATAATATCACTCGCTCGTTCCCTCGCACTCGATAATACAGCGAAAACAATAACACGCACTCACTTTAGCCTCGTTAACTCTTAATCATTGTATCTTTTCGCCGCGTCAACCCGCCGAGTCTCCGGGACTCGATGTAGTCGCAGTCGTCACCGGCAACAGTCACACAGGCTTTTCTACAAAGCGTCGTTCGGCCGCCACAGACTCATTCGCGTCTTACCTAACCGATAACCGACGCGTCACTCTGCGTCTGTCTGTCTGTCTCGTAAATTCCATTCAATACCAAAAAATGAAACTCCCGAAATATTCCGTCTCATTAGCATCGATCAATTATATCACATCACTTGGAAAATTGTGCATTCTCGAATCGAGATTTAACTGTAGGTACAATTATTTATAAAAAATTAGTTCATGTACTTGAGTCATATCCTATGATATCGTCAGAATAGACGATATAATTCGTTGCGACAATGTATACATTTCCGCCTATATTTTTATTTCCCCATCAAGGCTATCAGAATTATCCAGTGATAAGAAACAACAAACAAAAAATACGTTATTTCTCGTTTGGAAGGCACTCGTAACGATACTCTGTCTCACTCGTAATCATTTCGTACCTCGTTCGTCGCACAGCCTCGTCGCTTTTTTTCACTGCCTGCTGTTAATATTTATTTGTTTTTTATATTTATTTCGCGATGACTCAGTGCGCGTTCTCACTACTCACTTGCTCTCGTTTGCATCGGTAGAGCGGCAGCACGAAACGTTAGGAAGCTCTTGCAGAGAGCTCGCACACGGCACTCGCGTTCTCTCACACCGGGGACGCGCAGGTATAAAGATCAAGGGGGGGAGAGAGGGAAAGAGAAAGAGAGACAGATATATATGTATGTATATATATATATATATATAGAGTGAGAAGGAAAGAGCGGAGCATCCATATCCCTCGCAAAGGAGAATGAACGAAAGAGCTTTGAAAGAGAGAAGCCTGGGGACTGACCGCGCGCTCGAATCCTCTCACTCCGTACGATGCTCACCGCTCAACAGCCGAGAAACTCGATGTTCAAGCACATCGTCGTAGTGGCCCAGCGAGAAATATTCACCTCACGTCCCTCGACGAATTCAAGATTAACAAACAACGAAAAAACCGCACACAGGAATGCAAGACGCGTCACAAGCACCACATATACAGCTTCTACATCATAGATTTGTTTATGTATGTAATTACCATTATTATTATTATTATTATTATTATTATTATAACATCGTATCAATGATATCGCAAAGCCGTCACTTGAGTACCGATAGTCTCCACACGCAGCACGTTGCGCTTTCGGGCGCTGAATGCGAAGCACTGAAGCAACCAAGTAGCGCGGAAGGAAAGGAAAGCAAAAAAAAAATAAAATAAAAAGAAAACCCGCAATAACGAAAAAAAGATAGAGTTACACAAGGAGCACAGAATCACGAAGTCAACGGGAGGGGGCTCCGGTTGTTTCACGCGTACGACAAAACCAATCACCGCGCACTCGAGAGCCTATCACCGATTATTCATATTAAACGTCTCACGCTTAAATTTTCACAATTACCGTCCGCGTTAACCGTTCGACAAAGGTGCACGGATGCCGCGCTTTAAACACGCTTCTCGTTGTTGTCGAAAAACAATTATACCCGTTTTTGTGTGTGTTTTTTGTTTTTTTCTTCCTTTTTTGCGAAGCCGGAATCGTAAAAACGTCGCGTCTACGTCCGTGCGTCGCGAGCGCCGATGGCGGAATGAACCGGTGGCGCCCCGAGAAACGACGGTGGCGCCGCACGCTCCCTACACACAAACGTGCGTGAAAAAGTGAAGGAGTGTGCGCAGTAAGCTCGCACACCACCACTCGCATCAGTTATAGTTGTAGCCCTCGGATCGTACGGCCGAGAGTCCCACTACGGCAGCCGGTAAAGTCACCAATACGCGGGGAATTTCTCGTAGGACAGTTGGACGAGTGGATAGAGTGGTGAGTGTAGTAGCAGCGGAGCAGCGCACCCACCGCGCATACAAACGTGTATAATGGATATTTACACCGACGGACCACCTGGCTCTGGCAAAACCCTCGCGCAGCCTACGTTCTCTGTATGTTCTCTTTCACACACGCACACACGGATTTTCTCTCACTCTGCTATACGTATATACGCTGTATGATGTGCTGCTTGCTTCTCGTGGTATTCACTCTTGTGTGTGCGCTCTGCGCTCTCTGGCAGAGCTGCAGTCGCACCAGCAGCGATACCTAACGGGTGTCCGAACGATTTCGCTTTCTCGCCTCGACCTTGCACTCGCGCACCACCGGGTTATACGCGCTCGACGGTTACAACAGATAGTTCTCAGTGCTCACGGGCTCTAAGGCTAATAACGCTCCTATACCGAGCAACGCGGAACTTGGGAGAGAGCCGGAACTTACGTACTGTTTCGGCGTGAGATATACGAGACTTTGAATACTATCATTGTAGTACTGTTGTAGTACTGGGGGAACCCGGAGGTCGCTGTCATTGACTGACTCCTCCTCGCATATATGCAAGATACTTCTACTTACCGGAATCTCGATCAATTATATTATTCATTTCGCTATTTATTTTTTTCATCCTTTATTGTTATGTGTGACAAAGTTGTTTCAACTTTGGCGCTTTAACTGCAAAGAAACATCTTTTTTTTTTTAACGTCAAACTGTTACAACTTCAATATTGGATTTTTGATCATTTTTCTGTATCATTTTTTTGTTGCTAAAACTACATATAATAATTATCGAATAATCCTTATTGATGACCATCTATCGTAACAGATGCTCGTGAAATAAAATGGTGGAGGGTGAATATGATAATTTGTAGACTCCTCGGTCATTAATGCCTTATACTTTTGCAATATGCTTACCGGAACCTCGATAAGACGTGATAATAGTTTCACCATTGACATTTCATATCGTTCAATGTTCTGCTTGTATAAGATTTCCAATAACTATAATGAACAAACCATTTTCGATCAAGTTGGATGACAAATTGTGACGATGATATATATATATATATATATAGAATTAAGCATATGTTCCTATTTTTTTCCAAGGAAATTTCTGTGAAGTTTATGAACTTTATTTTTAATAGCGTTTATTTTTTTGATGTGTATTGAATTTGTTAGAAAAATTGCAAATAAATATTTACTTAATTATACGATAGATATTCATGAATTGCGATTGTGAATGGGAATATTTAGATCTGTAGAGCACCTTTGGGTAGTGTACGAAGGTCGGGTCTTCATTATTAAGGTTTGATATTTTTGCAATGTTTCTTGTTACCGGAGGCTCAATGAGTTAAAGACAAATTATGTAATTGTTATATTGCGGTTGGCGCAATCAATATAACCTACAATTTTCACTCATTTTGAATTCAATTACCGGTTATATGTATCCATGAACGTTGAACGTTTTAAATAGGCTTTGTGAATATAAAAAATGGAGATTTATTTCAGATGTTCTTTTTTTTGCTTGAAAATGTTTGCATAAAGCGTTTCGACACTTTACGTCGTTAATTCTTTAACGGTGGAGTCCTTTTCCCGTTTGAAAAATATCTTATAAAGATCAAACAGAAATGGATATGTGTAAACAACATTAATTTTTTATTTAACTTGGCGTCGAGTCGCTACCGCGAGTCTTGATTTTGGATATTGAAAACTTTTCGTAACGAAAATAGGACTGTGACTTTCTAAAAATGCACGTTGAAATTTTTCACACGTTGATACGTTTTTAGTCAATGGAATCAAGAGCTGCGGTAGCGACTCGATGCCAAGTTAAAATAAAATTATATAAGATGTTTCTAATGATGGTTTACTCTTTATTTACTGTTTTTAGCGTTTTTTTATTGTAATTGTTGGAATAATTTGAGAGCTCTGCTGTTCTTACAGGTATTTGAGAACTACTCAAGGAGTTAATCCTTAAAAACAAATCTGTGAATCCTCCTGAACTAATTTATCTTAATTTCAGAGATCGGCAATAATGAAGACTTGGAATGCTATGATTGTAGTGATTTCACTACAAGATAAAGGTCTCAGTTACTCACAACTTACAACGTTGAAATATGCTTCTCGTTATCAGAAGCTCCATGAATCGAAGAATTCATTTCTTAGATTTAATTGCCGATTTTATATGCCTGTAAAGTTGGCTATTATAGGTTCGGTAAACATTAGAAACGAAAATTGGTTTGAAGTGTTCTCTTTATCTCCAGGAAATATCTGCGCAGAGCATTTCCATCGTTCACTAGATGAATAATGGATGTTGATGAAAAAGGTAACTCTGAAACATGATTATATATCTAACACTCGGGATATTATCTTATTATCAATGATTATCAATATTCGAATGAAAATATATACAGAATACTTTGCCTGCGAATAAATCTGAGTTAATCTCGCAATATAATTACAAATGTTTTATTGCATTATCAAAAGTAATTACAGTTGTAAAGACATTAAGCCCCTCGGTTTTCTAATAAATATTATTTCATTTCAATATAATCCCGCGCGACTGTCTGCGTAATGAATTGAAATTGCTCTGCAGTGTACATATATATGGGGCATTCTACGTCGAATCAGCAGGCCATGACCGAGACCCTCGTCGATTTTGTTCATTTTGCTTCCTCATAGAGGAAACTTTGTTTTAATATGATGTTATTACCGACTCATAAAGGCCTCGAATTTTTTTTTAGATTCTTTCACCTCCAGTAACATTTTTAAATCTTCGAAAAAAACCAATTTCAAAAACGCCGTTTTTAAAAATCTGAAAAAATTCACACTGATTCTATGATTTAAAATATGATTTTTGAGTGCCATGCGATAATGGGATCTCAATATTTACTATTTTAATCACATTTTGCTTCCTCATCGAGGAAGCTTTGTGAAGAGCAAAATTAAATGAGGAAGCAATGTGCAAGGTTCTACTTTGCATCCTTGTTTCGAATAAATGAATAAATCACTGGCATATCTCATTTTTATTAGGCACAAACATTTGTTTTAATTTATTAACTTTTGCGGAGGTTATAGCGAAAATCGCTATTTTTTCAAATATTTAAAATGGTGTAAAATTTGAACGACTTTACCGATCACCACCAAATTTGGTACACAGTGGGGCTGTATGTTATTTTTCATTTGTAGAACATTTCAGTTAATTTGCTGAGATTCGACGTGACTGATAGCAAAATTTTTATTTTTTACAAAAATTCAAAATTCTATAAAATCCCAACCCCTTTACCGATTTTGTCAAAATTCGATACCAAACAGCATTTAGCGTGTCTCTAGTTATGAAGAACTATTAGCCATATCGGCGAACTTTTACGAAAGTTAGAGAGTATACGACATTTTTCAAAAAAATTAAAAATTCTATAAAATCAGTATAGATATATATATTTTCTTCAAAATGACAGCAATTAAAGAGGAGTAACTCCTCCACTTGCACGCCAAATTTGAGCTCGATCGATCGTGCCATTAGCGAGTTATCGACCATTGAATTTTCAGTCACTGGATCATACACACACGCACACACATACAGACACATTTTCTAAACCATTTTTCTCGACGTTTTAGGTGATTCTAAGCATACTGACATGAAAATCTCGAAAAAAATTTTTTATGAAAACAAAGCTTCCTCTATAAGGAAGCAAAATGTGGAAAAAATAGTAAATATTGAGATCCCATTATCGCGTGGCACTCAAAAATCATATTTTAAATCATAGAATCAGTGTGAATTCTTTCAGATTTTTAAAAACGGCGTTTTTGAAATTGGTTTTTTTCGAAAATTTAAAAATGTTACTGGTGGCGAATAAATTTGAAAAAAAATTCGAGGCCTTTATGAGCCGGTAATAACATCATATTAAAAAATGAACATAATCGATGAGGGTGAGGGTCATGGCCTGTTGATTTGACGTGGAATGCCCCATATACATTAAGACCTGTAAAAAAATTCTTTTTTTCATTATTTTTTAAGCTTGCAAATGTGTGTGTTTATACACTTTTTTACATAGAATCAGCGGCCAACATTTTTGGAAATATTATTTACCAGATATTCATTGGTGAAAATAGATATCTGATGCTCTATATATTCGTATATTAAGATGAATCCCATGTCATTCGCTAAGGCTAATCAATATAAATTAATTGTAACAAACCCTTTTTAGAATTTCTCGAAGAAACCACAAATATGGAAAATAAGCATCAATATCGAGGGGTTTTATAGTACCCACAACATAACTCAACCCTCCGCTTCAGTTATCAGCAAAGAAAACCCATACGATAGGGGAAAAACGGGTGATTTCCTTTATTGCCCTGCACTCCCACATGTTTTCCATCTCTGTCTATTTCCCATTAATACATACATACATACACGCTCCCGTCAGTCAGTACAATGGTGTAAGTGCTATAGCAGCTCGTATGCACCTTTACAGGCATCGAGAGGGGTTGTGGTAGTAGTAGCATAAACGCGTCGAGTACCAGAAATCGATGCCGCATGGTTGTAGGATACATATTCGCTCCCTCTCCGAGGCAGTGGGTCACTGGACTTTTCCTCTTTTATCGCCCTAACATTAAACAATATTTCGTCACTCTTGCGAGTCCCGTACGCCAATTAATCAACAAATTCCTCCAAAACGTTCGTTAGCCTGTTTCTCAATTGCTAAACTAGGCTTGGAGCGTTTCTTTTTCGCCGATCGTTGCCGAGTGTAGCAGCTTGTTCGCTCGAGCGTTCGAGAACCCAGAGTAGAGCTCTGCTTGAGGAACGCGACGACGATGACGATTTACAATGGATGTCGAGTTACCTGCTGCTGCTGCCGCTGCTGCTGCGTGTGCGCGCGCGAATTGTGCGAGAGAGAGAGATAAGTAACATTCGCGCACCGAAGATGGATAGAGATAGGAAAAGAGATATACAGCGAACGAGAAACGAAGGGAGGCAGTGAGACGACGCGGTCGCAGTATGAGAACGGGCGTCTAGTAGCGCTGCTGCAACCGACGAGAAAGGGGAGAGGGGGGCGTAGCGTCCTCGTCGTCGTTCTCGACAGTGAAAGCAAGCAGAAGAGCGAGCGAGAGAGAGAGGGAGAAGGGAATATACGAAAGCGGTGCGCGCATCGACGGAGAGATTATAGGAGCGGAGAGCGTTGCAAAGTCGTAGTGGTTGAGCGGGCTCAGAGCTTCGATTCCATCGATACGAGTCATCGGTACGTTCCGGCGGCTTTCTTTATTATCGCGCAGCGTTGAGGATATATACGTTTGGGCTCGCGCTAGCGACGGAGCAATGTCGCGAGCAAACTCGTCCTAAGTCACTTTGCATTATTCATAATATTCTAACACTGAATGTGATTATCGATCATTTTATAGATTATTAATTTTCTCGTTGTGATTTATGACCTCATTTGTGTGGAGATATGCATACGGAGAAATTTACGTAGTTCTTGCTATTAATTCTACTAATGTATTTGGTTTTGAAGAATATGACCGTTTTTTATAGGTAAAAAAAAAATGGGAACTAAGAGATATTCAGATAAAATGTATTCCGTCCAGATTTTTATCTCTGTGTACATTCATTGACTTAGGATTATACGATGGTTAATTGTTAAAAATGTTTATCAGAGTCTCACTACAAAAAACGGTGTTAATTATTTGGAAACTTGCCCTTATCGCGATTCCCGGAAAACTGCAATTTGTCGTCATGTTAAAGGGTAACGGGAGACAAGCTTAAAATTGATCGATTAATAGTTGATTTGATTTTTTGAATGCTTATAATCTCTTATACTTTTGTTTGTTTAAAGAAGAGTATCGATTGGAAAATAATCTTCCATTCATACGTGATTTTTCATTTTTGACGGTAATATCTAATTCTCGACTTCCCATTTCCTTTTCTGTTAAAAGAAACGATTCGCAAGAAGATTGTACATTGCAAAGTTTTCTGAAGTCATTGCAGAATTTACAGAATATCGTGTGCAAATCATTTTTTTATATCGTTTATCAATGTGATTTTTTTTTCATGATTTTTGTCCGTTTTTCTTTTTTTTTTTTTGAAATAAAAACTCGATGGAAAGAAAGATGCAAAAATTGTATGCAAAAATACATTGGAATGAAAATGAAAAATATATGTGACGGTATATTTTTCATTTATTTCATGTGCATGTATTTACTTAATCCAGTTGAATTACGGGAAATAAATAACTTATTATCGCAAATGATCATTTGATTGTTTTGTTAAAATACGATTTATCACAGCTTTTTCGTAAAGGGAGTAAAGAGGAAAAATACTGCACCTAAATAGCAGTTATCCAAAAACAACAGGAACAGCAACTAACCGAGCGCACGAATGCCATTCATGAAATAATCATAAGTCGTGAATGGCTGTAGTATGCGCTCCCTCAACTGCACACTCGCGAGGCTTTAACACTGTACTATATACTCTACCTTAAAATACGGTTACAACGGTGTTTCACCTCGCTCCGTTACCCTTTTTCTCTGTTTTGCTTGCCACCTTATTACGATTATAAAGGACGCTTTTGTGGCCATGTCGATAAATTTCTATGATTAATTAAGCAAAACCCCAATTCGTAACTTTACAAATAAAATGATTAGTTATAGAAAAATCGGAGATGTTGATTCAATCTCGAGTAAAACATTTTTTTTGCTTCCTCATAGAGGAAGCTTTGTTTTCGTGAACATTTTTTTTTTCGAGATTTTCATGTCAATATGCTTAGAATCACCTAAAACGTCGAGAAAAGTTTAGAAAATGTGTCCGTATGTGTGTGTGTGTGTGCGTGCGTGCGTGTGTTTCAAGGACCGAACATTCAATCGTCGATAACTCGCGAATGGCATGATCGATCGAGCTCAAATTTGGCACGCAAGTAGAGTATTAATTCCTCTTCAATTGCTGTAATTTTTGAGCAAATATATCTATGTATACTGATTTTATAGAATTTTTTATTTTTTTGAAAAATGTCGTATACTCTCTAACTTTCGTAAAAGTTCGCCGATATGGCTAAATAGTTCTTCATAACTAGAGACACGCTAAATGCTGTTTGGTATCGAATTTTGACAAAATCGGTAAAGGGGTTCGGATTTTATAGAATTTTGAATTTTTGTAAAAAATAAAAATGTTGCTATCAGTCACGTCGAATCTCAGCAAATTAACTGAAATGTTCTACAAACGAAAAATAACATACAGTCCCACTGTGTACCAAATTTGGTGGTGGTCGGTAAAGTCGTTCAAATATTACACCATTTTGAATTCTTGAAAAAATAGCGATTTTCGCTATAACCTCCGCAAAAGTTAATAAAGTAAAACAAAAGTTTGTGCCTAATAAAAATGAGATGTGCCGGTGATTTATTCATTTATTCAAAACAAGGATGCAAAGTAGAACCTTGCACATTATTTCCTCATTTAATTTTGCTCTTCACAAAGCTTCCTCTATGACGAAGTCAAAATCAGTTACAATACTTCCTCGTAGAGTAAATGAGGAAGCAATGTGCAAGGTTCTTCTTTGCATCCTTTTTAATTGATTATAATTATAATGCTAAGATTCTGTGGTCAACCGAATGAAAGAGCGTTTTGTTATTTTACAAATAAAATTATGTTTTGTTCGAAAAATCGAATATGAGGTCGATTCCGAGAAAACTATATTTAAAAGAGAATTGTTTATATTATGTTGGTTTCAATTTCGAGGTACACCCGCAAGTGTTTTTACCTTGCTGTCCCCCTTTGCCTTCCCCTCCTATCACGCCCTACCCGCACTTCGCTGAGCTAACCTAACTTTCAATGACTGTGCAGCAGCCGAATCTACTTATAGCTATTCACTGCACCGCATTCGTCAACGACAAGGCGAAACTGCCGAACCCCCGTACCGATACAGATGGCCGTATATTCTTCCGACTTCCCCGTGTATACACGAAAGTGACTTACGTAAGTATAAACACCGAGGCCTCAGAAAAACTTCCGGCCGGTGTACGGTTAAGCGGTCACCCATCCAAGTTATGGCCGCAAACAATGTTACTTAACTCGGGAGATCGCCAAAGCCGTACACAGATCGACATCCACCAGTGTCGCTTTATGACCCCGAGTAAACTATTTTATTTTGTCAAACGATTATAAATATAGTGATAAAATTCTGTGGTCAATTGATGAGGAGACCAATTCATCCCTTTAGAATAATCACAAGATTCAAATTTTTTTCTGGGGTAATGATTGACTTCGTTCGCTCGTTGGACGATTAACAGCAACTATAGCTACAGCTGTTTAAATCGCACATTTAGTATTTTCAGCATCGTATCTATTCATTTATTAATGACCCTCAAAATTTCTGCATCTTCAGAAAAAAACTTTAGCATGCTGTAGCGCCGTGACATTAGTTCTGAGAGGAAAATGTTTACCACATTTTTGTTCCTGTTTAAATTCCCCAATGGCGGATATTTTTGAAAAAAAAAATTATTTGAAATTAAGACGATCACTGCGAATTGAAAACTTTGGCACGCTGCATCTTTTTCATTTTGACTCGGAGAGAAAAGTTTGTATGAGACATTTTCTTCCTTTTCTAATTTTGAGGTGGCGGTTATTCGTACTTTTCGAGTGGCGGTTATTTGTGGGTAGTTATTTGGACTTTTGTCTTTGACAGCGTTTCCTGACTAGAATATTGATCATAGGCAAAAATGCCGAAGGACTTTTTTGTAGTACTCTCGATTATCTAGTGGCGGGTTCCGCCGGATTTTTTTTTACGTGCGAAAAATTATTTTTTTTGCCATCATAAAACTTTTGGACCGCGATATCTTGGCCGGATTACCTTCTAGAGAACAAAACATATAAGCATTTTTGTGCCTTTTTTGATTATCTAGTGGCGGGTTTCGCCAGATTTCCTTTTAAGAGCAAAGAAATTTCTTTTTTGCTATTTTAAAACTTTGGACTGCGATATCTTGGCCAGATCACCTCCTAGAGAAAAATATATCTGCCTTTTCTGTTCTTTTTTTGATTATCTAGTGGCGGCATCAGCCGAATTTTTTTTAAGGGCGAAGAAATTTTTTTTGCCACTTTAAAACATCGGAAAAAATGTCTTTGCTCTTAAAAAATCCGGCGGAACCGGATTACACGGATTACACGCTAAAAGGGAAATATCGATCATCGAGGGAATACTGACCTATTCCTTTTTTTGATACTTCGATTTTTGTTCCATTTGTATTTGTTTATATACTTTCTCACTAAATCGTCACGATAATCTCCACAAATAAATAATGTTTAATTATGTATGAAGCGGATAATCAGATATAACAAAATCGACATAATGAGATGGTTCAATTCTGCCCCTGTTTGCATCGTTATTTCCACAATGAAGCCATTAAAGCAAGTTCGAAGGGTAGTAATGACTTGTCTGTCCTAATTACAAACTAAAGTCGGACGGAGAATAAAAAAGCGACGTGCCATTTTCATAAATTTGTTCTTGCACATTAACGTTTATCAACTATGAGTTCATTATTATTTCTAAAATCAAGGTTCTAAAGTGGACAAAATCAAATTTAAATTCCCGAGACTTAAATAATATAGTTCACAATACCGTGTGTGTTGTAATATTGATTTCGAAATAATGATTTGTTATCTAATTATAAAAGTTATGTGTAAGCATTTGGACACCTGAAAAAAGTGATTTTCACGTTTCATGTGACTTAACCTTTCCCCAAAATTGCATAGAAATTTTTCTTGCATTTAAAAAATTATACGTAATATATTGATATTTCCGTGGATTAATAACGTTCAATTCATGTTACAAGAAAAAATTAATGAAACTTAATATAATTGGTCCTAACCTATATTATAGTACTCGCGATCTAACGTTAGTAGATATTTAAAAAAATTTATATTCCTCCAATGCACCATCCTACGTTCAGTCAACAATGAATCGAATGTGTATTTTTTTTTTTGTCATTGAATTAAATTTTTCGGGTCAGTTTTTTAGTTGACTATTATGATCGGCAAGAACTATCGTGAATATCTGTTCAATCGGCGTTGCAGTTGTCATGGTGCATGCAGATATTCGAAAGATGGTATAAAATGGTGTGGCATGTCGGCTGCTTCTGCATGCGTGCGTTAGTTGTTTCGTTGGTGCTTCAGGCAAGCGTCGGCGGAGATTTCTCATCCGCCGAGGGACAACGACTGTAGCCGACGGACGGGCCGCGGGAGGAGGGGGGGAAAAAATACGAGGGAACAGAGACAGAAGAGTCGCTCGACCGCGTAGCTCGCGAACGACGCGCGCGCCCAGCCGAGAAAATTGTGTACGAAAGAGTGTGAGTGAGAGAGAGAGAGAGAGAGAGAGGCAGCGACTGAGTCAAGAAGAAGAAGAAAAAAAAAGAGAAATAAAAGAAAGGGGTATACGTCGGTTTGCTAAAGGCCGACGATGGCGAGAGAGATCGGCAGGAGGGCAGAGGGAGTAAGAACGAAAGATATATAGTATTGTACGTTGTTCGTACGAAAAGAGAAGCAATATACGTGGCCAAGATCGTGCTGTACGCACTGTAATATTTGCTCGTGCATCCGAAGTCTTACAGTCTGTGCCCTTCACTGCGTCATGCAATTTCATATTAATATTCGATAAGCATCATTGTAAGCAAATCCCGCTTTTTTGTAATCAGTATTAGGGATCGCTAAGTATAACTAACTCAGAGTACGAAATGAACCATACCTATCTATCTAATCTTTTAACTGAGAAGGAGAACAAATCTCTTTTTTTATAATGCGTATTAGTAATCATTAATTTCTATCATATTTATATTTGCCACCTGCTGCCACATCGGAGTTATGAACCTCAATAACTATTGAATTAAAGAAAAATAATTTTTGCTGTTTTCAATGACCTAAAAGATAAATAAGAGTTTTCCAACAGTTTTCGTGATATTCAACTCAATGTTACTTCCGCAAAGAGAACATTTATGTTCATTCAATTTTTTAATCCAGCGTACAAACATGGAAATAGGAATTCTCATGGGGGTATACGTAAAATTGTCCGAATCGTCGGAAAAAGTGATCTAGCATAATCCCCGGCGTTTGCATGTGTATGCTGATGTATGTGACAAGGGTAAAAATTGGTCTTGTATAAGCAGAGAGAGAGAGAGAGAGAGTGCGGCTTGGGTTGTCAGGATGAAACTTGGTGTGACAGTTAAACGGGTGTTTTCCTTTTATCGTGACAAATTTTATTCAAATTCATTAAGACCGTCGTATTGTATCAGATTTTTTACCAGGTTCTTTTTTTCTCCGAATGAGGTTCTGAATATCATATAAAAAATTATTGAACATATGTTATTCAATCAAATGAAAGAATAAAGTCTTTTTATTTTATCGTTTGTACGATGGTTGTGCCTAAGATTTTTAAAAGTTGATCGTATGTAAATAAATAGAGAATTGGAATATAAGACATTCGTAATTTATAATAAATGCTATTGCAATTGTTTGAAGAAAAAAACATATAATGAATCAACACGGGTATTGTGTATTTATGATAAAAAATTAATGCTGCTATCGATGGAGTGACAACTCAATTAGGATTTCCACTCTGTCATTTCCTCTTCCGGTTATCTCGGCGTTTTCGTCATCGTCAATCTATAGTACCTTTGAGGTGTAGCGGATATCGCAGGCAAGCCAACGTGCACGAGCCATTTCATCAGATGCAGGACTCGAGAAGTCTAGGTTGGTATCCTCTGCGCAGAGCCAAGCGACTCTTGTAGTTGCTGTTTGCAATATAGTGCTCGCTCGGGTCTCTCTGAACCTCTTATGTACACTCGTCAGCTATAACTCCACTGCAGTCCTTAGAATCTATACCATAGTAATTCCGATGATTATAGTATTGAAGATTACACACGTATTATCAGCGATATTATAAACCTCGTGAAGCCTAAATTGTCCCTCAATTAATAGAGCATCATTCTAGTGGCTCTGTGATTGCATTATTTACGGTCATTAAATTATAATACGATATCAATTACACGATAACTTAGATAAGTGAGTTGCTGAAAACGTTTAATCGGCCTGTAATTTAATTACAGTTCAGCGTTCAGAATTAGTCATGACAAAGTGCAAGTTTTCGTGATAAAGTGTAATTAGAGACGAATTATTATCGTATCATAGAATTAATAACTTTATGGCGATTAATGAAGGAAATTAGGTTTTATGGACACTTCCTGTGCTACTTTTTAATAAGAATAATGAAGTGTTGCAAAAAATCTGTATTTTACACTAAATTAATCGACTCCCTCGACTGAATTGACCTTTAACACGGAAAGTATTTTATAGTGCATGCAAATAATCAAGACTGAGATGCGCATTCACAATTGTATAAAATAGTATAATGGGGTAAAAGTTGCGTAATCGACGAGGGAAGAAACAATTATTATTTGTCATAGATACAAAAATTCCCATTCCACCTGTCTTGAATATTATGTACTCGCCGTTCCGTCAGTACAATCAGACACATTAGAAAACCGAATAGTAAAGACTCGTATACAAAATTTAGAATTTAGAATTCACAATTAAAATTCATCCGATTTACATGCATTTCGGAAAAATTACAATATGAAAATAAAAATTTTAATATCACCGATTTACCTGCAGCTTTAGCCCATAAAACCAATGCTTGAATATCAATTCCAAAAATTAAAAACGTCCCATTATACGCTAAGAATGCGTGTGCACCCAAAGCATCGAAGCTTACATAATTTGTTATTGTAATCATTCAAACGAACAGTCAATTATTGTAATCTATACAGTTATCCAGTCCGCCACGAAATCGCCAAGTTACTTTTTGCAAACCGTAACACCATGTCAAATTGTGTGCAAATCCGTCAAACATTACGAATATCCCCGAATTTCGGTGATCCATTTCCAAAGCCATAAAAATTCACACAATCCCAATCCCATTATAATTGCTTCTGCGTCATTCTATATTCTCTCAGACGGCTGAACTCAACACACACGCGTGTGTGTATATATATATATAATATATATATATGACTAAAGGAACTTCGGGACATTCGTACAAGAGTTCTCGCTCTCGGCTCGCTCATCGTTTCCTTTGCTGCTCTTGTGCGGACGCACCCGCGTTCCCCTGCCTCGTCGTCCCTCTTCAGTCTCGTTTTCTTCCTCATCTTCGTTTTCCTGGCCATGCCATCTCCCTTTCCACTTCCTCGTCTCGCGATCCTCAATAGAATCGAGCTCTCTCGGTGCTGTCGGGTCACCGCAATGCGAGAGACACGAAGCAGTTACACGAGAGAGGCGTAAGGCGCGGCGAGAGAGTTTCCTCTACGGGCACTGTGCGCTAGAGAGAGAGAGAGAGAGAGAGAGAGAGAGAGAGAGAGAGAGAGAGAGAGAGAGAGAGAGAGAGAGAGAGAGAGAGAGAGAGAGAGCGAGCCAGCACGCGGTGAAATTTTACTCGGTGCGCGCTACGCGGCGCGCATCGCTTGGCGGCCGTGCCGGCGTCGTTGCTGTAGAAGGGCGACGAGGGGAGTGCTTGCGCGTTCGTCTCTCTCTCTCTCTCTCTCTTACTGACTGCCGTTGCTGATCGTGCTTGTTCGTGGTCGCGCTCGTTGGGCGTCCCGGACCGACTGTACGACGACGAGAAACGAAGGGAAGAAGCGGAGGACGTCCGCCGTGGATTCGAGAGAAGGCGACAGCCCAGCTTTTCGTGTATGCTCGTTCGGTTTCTCTGCAATGCACGGAGGTGCTTCACGATGCGTACAGACGCGAGAAGAATTCAGGCAGATATAAATAGATGATGTAATAATGTAACATATTAATGTGTTGGGGGAATTCTGTAACGGCGGTATTTTCGGTGCGGAGAATTAGTGCGGAATCATTGCCGGCCAGGGTCACGGAAGAAAAGCACCGAGTTCTGACATGAATAAGCGCAATCTGAAGATGAATAAGCTTCAGAAGAATATTATTTACACGAGAATACTTTTTTGCAATTATCTTACGCCAATAATCATGTACTGTTTCCGTGCACTCAGATATAATTGTAGCTAAAACGAAATGTAGACGAGGAGCGGTGGCAACAATTAAGTTTCGCCTTGTACTTGTCACGACACTTGTTAGTCGTTGTCCTAAATGTTCAGAACGTCGGTGTCGTTAATCATGTTTGTTTCCATGTTAAAAAAGAGCTACGATGACCGAGCCTTTATTCTAATCAATGATTACTAATGCTTAACTATTCAATTACGAGTATTCTTTGTCATAGACATTTATTTGGTGTACTAACAAACTCGTGTCTATCCATTTGATAATTGTTAGATGATGTAAATAGTTTTATAAATTAATTGCTTTTGTTGTTGATGTATCTGCCTTTAATCAGTTGAAGCTGTTAATTAGATATCAACTATAAACATAAACTGCTACGATCTTTAAGAGAGTATTAGAAATGAAAACTTAACTCGTGCACAAAAATTGAAACATAACATAAATTAAAAATCTTTCTACAAACACGAATTTTCATTCCTTTTGTTTGCAAATAGTCATTTGATTTCGGTAAACATATGCTAGTTACTCGATGAGAGTACATCCAGTTTTTACAATTTAAACGATTAATAGTTTAGATAATAAAAGTTATATTTATCAAGTCACCACAGTTACCGTAACTATGTACCTCGTAAGTTAGTGTAACTATTTAATTGTTACGCTCTGCAAACAATATACCTCACTTACTCGTGAACTACAGTCGATATAGCTCTGTCTCGGTGCTCAGGTTGACGACTACTGAGACCCACACAATAAAAGAAACGTTGATTCTGGAGCTGCGAAAATTATCGTCTACGATTTCCTTGCACTTGCGCTATCCTTCGCGACTCAAAAATAATGAAGAAAAGTAATGAAGTGAAAATTAAGTATACTTCGGCAAACGCTCTCCGTGATTTAAGAAACAAAAAAATCGGTGACATAAAGTGACTTTTTAGCCGCAAAGAGATAAATCTCCATTTGTCTCCTTTAACAACAATCTTAACCATCACAAATATTGACATATAACCTTGACAAATATATTTCCTTTTTTATCGATCCGACTGATTTCGTAAAGAGGAAATAACGGTTTTTGTTGCTGGGATATATTCCAAAAATTTAATTTGCATTTTTGCGAAAGAAGGAGTGGTCAGTTAATATTTCTACAAAAAAAAACATTTACAACCGACGCGACTATTGTACAGCGCTTGAAGCCCTTTGACTTGATAATTAATGAAAAGGATACAAATCAAAACCTTGCACATTGCTTCCTCATAATTTTTTGCTTTTTACAAAGCTACCTTTATAAGGAACTTTTTTAATAGATTCCCTAAAATATGGTTAAATTTGCACCTTACAACCTCGCCCGAGCGATATTTTGACCGAAAACTATCAATCTCTATAGCTTAGCTTGTTCGCCATTTCCAGCGGAACCAACGACCAATCACTGGATGAATAAACTGACAACAATACAAATTTATAATTTGTGTTGTAAAAACACAAAAGTCGATTTCTATTGTCAAATTCGAGGATTCAAAATTCTACAACTAAACCGCTTCATGGATTTTGCTAGCATTCCATAGCGACCGGTATTTTTTTATTTTTTTGGTTGTCAAGAACTATGTAAGGTCATTAACTAAAAAATTGCGGCAGCTAGAGAACATACAGATTAAATATAGAACAAATAGAGAACATACAGATAAAATGTAAAGCGCTTGATGGATTATGCTCAAATTCATTACCAATCTTCATTTTTCAGTGTTTCATTTGTAGACAACTATTTATCTTATTATCTGAAAAATTGCGGAAGCTAGAAAATATATAGACTTTTTTGAAAAAATTCAAAGTATTATAAAATCTAAAATTCCCGATGAATTAAAAAAAAAGTATACATAGGAAGGGACATAGGGGCTCTATCTGGCCTGGTACACGCATGCATACATACATACACACACGTAGAACCAGATATTTTTTTAAAACCCCTTTTCTCGTCGTTTTAGACCATTTTGAGTGTCCTGACATGAAATACACGAAAGCACAAAGCTTCCTCTATGAGGAAACAAAAACAATTGAAACAAACAAAAATATCGGTTAAAACATCACATTACATTGTATGCAACTGCGGGAACAAATGGTGGAGTCTGTTACAGCAGGAATATCCCACTATTCCGAAAAAAAGGCCATCACATTTTATTTATTCGTTTTCATCTTTTTTTAAACGACTTCTATTGAAGATTGCAAATAATTGTTGTACGGTATCAATATTATCAAGTTAATCATACGGTAATATTTATTAAACGAAATTAGGTACAATGATTCACAACCCTGATTATAAAATTGGTTGCAGCATCAGTGCGAAAGTGTTTGCCTCATATTTCGTTAGTAGCATCAAGCGCATTCGCAGTGCTGTACGGAGAAGAATATAGTTGGTAGAGTATATAGTTTTCTTATTCGAAGCATACGCTTTGTTGGTCACCGTCATCACGCCACGCTATCACACACGCTTGCACCTGCAGCTTGCCCTGGCGATGAGTGTGCGCGAGAGCGGTTCAAGCGTAAATGCATATAAATATATGTATTCCTCCATACAGCGGCCCATGAATGTAGATACAGATACGCCGACTGTATGTGTACGCACATTAATGTACTGTATTGTACGTATGGGTACGTATACGGCCGCACGAGGCCGGGGACGAGCGCGATTCGCACGCAAGGCCTATACCCCCTCCCCCCTTCCTTTCCCGGCCCGTCCCTCTTTCCTCGTTCTCCTCGTTCTCCTCGTTCTCCTGTATACAGCTCGAGAATCGAAGATGTCCGTGCACGCGAGATGGTAACTCATGCGACAGAGGCAACTGCGACCATGGCAGTACAGAAATTCGACTAAAGGCATCGTGAGAATGAGGAAAACACGGCACATTCGAAGAAATCGAAACTGGTAATCATCAGGTGACGCCTATTAATTGGTAGTCCATGCGGATTATTACACATTAATGGATTAATGGTTGCATCCAATGAAAGCATCTTACGATACATCGGTGATATATAATCAGAGAAAAGTACTTGTTAACTTTCGTATCTTGTGGAATAACGTATTGGCAAAAATAAAAAGAATTTATATTATAGTGAATGTTTCGCGGCGTATTAATCGAACACTATGATGTGAGTTTTATGTTTTATTATGGCTATCAGCGGTTATTGTTTTTCATAGTCAGTGGTTTATTAAGTATATTGTTGACATTCGTAAAATAAATCTAATTTAATACCTACAATAAATAATTTGAGTACCACAATAATCGTTGCTATATATAGAAACTAATTGGTTTCACATTTCCCATCATCCATTATTTTCATTTTCGTGCCCTGAAACGAAATGCATATTTTGTCGAATGGATGAAATATTTGGTAATAGTAATGAATTTTGTTATTCTATCACCAGTGTTTCGAACAATCAAATATTTCCTTGAATCAAACGAATATGCTTTGTGCTGCCCTCAAGCGCACGCTTTGTTCGCACAAGCATTTTTTTTTAACTCTCAGTGTCGCATTTTCAACGAATCAGCATGAGAACATTGAAAAAATAAATAATGAAACTACGCGTGGAAGACGCAAGTTTATTTTCTGAGCTAATTACGGCTGACAGTTCAACAGTTCTCGTTTAACAGTGGTGTGGACTATTAGAATTTTTTGGATGTCGATAAAAACATTCTCTATTTGATACAGGTAGTTTAATAAGGGGCAATAACATATTTTTTAAATCATTCTTGACCCTTAACAGAGCTGCCCTGATTTAGAAATCCAATATTGTTACCGATAAATAATGGGTTTAAAAAATGTAAAATAATTATTTGAATGTACGGACACGAAATGGTTTCAAGCTAATTCTTGAAAACAAATTATCGATAAGATATGTTGACAATATGAATTACTTAACCGTGTGAAAAGTATCGAATTAAGAGCAATGCTGAAAGATATATTTTCAATATGAACCTGCAGACTATTTTTGTTCATTTTGTTTCAAGATGAGTGGATAATACATTTCTTTCTCTACTTGTCTGTCTTAAGTTGTTTGGTTTAAAGGCTTAAATAAAAGGTGCGTGTGTTTTATGGCCCTAGTTGTCTCGAGCGCAGTAGTGAGAATTATTTTTCACCAAGTCGTGGATCTAACTAGACTTGCCGGTTAGTGGAAACGTGTGGTTCTCATTCGGGCTCGAGATTAAGGGGGAAGGGACTCTATCGATCGTCGTAGAGAACGCACTGGAATGCTATACGCAGCTTGATTCCCATCTGTGGGGTAGCGTCCTTATATAAATATATGTGAACGATTGGGAAGCAAGTTTATGTATCGTCATGTGCATCGGCGAGAGAAAATCGCGTATAAATATTGTGCCCTGAAGTCGAGACTTATTATTGAAAGTTTAATGCCCTCTTCCCACGTATTTTGTCGATATTGTATTGTTTTTATCGATTTTAAGTACAAAATATGTATTGCCTTTCGATGTGGGGCATATTGTGATTAAAAGGTGTCCGATAGGCGACAACAACTTCAAATAATAAATAGAAACAATCCATGTAGTCCGTTTTATTGTTAGTTCCATCAGCAGATGGTGAGAAATACCGTGCGGAAATAAGGCCCAGAGTAGAGATTGGTTTATCATTGCCGAGATTCTTTTTTTGTGACATTGACTCAGTCAATGTTGCATGCTTTTCTTGGGTATTCCTCGTTTGGGTTTCCAGTGGCGACCTCTAGAGAACGTAAACTGCGTTATTACTTAGATAAAACAGATCGCTTAATCGGTCTACTTCCAAAGTCTGCCAAAGCCAATCTTTGCAAAAAATGTTTTACCGACCGAACTTTTAATTAATCAAAACGCCACAAGAGGGAGTTAGCGGTAGAAACCAATTTCGAAAATACGAAAAAACAATACATAAATAAATGAATAAATCAATAAATACGATGACCTTGAAAATTTCTGCATCTGCAAAAAAAAATCTTTGGCAATTCGTAGCGCCTTAAAAATCAGCCGAGGGCAAAAATCTCTAAAGACTTTTTTGTTCCTTTTTTGATTCTCTGCAAACGGATTGTTTTTTTTTGTAATTCATTAAGAGGGTGTTTTTGCATGCTTCATACTTTGACACGGTGGTACGCTTTTTCTATTAGGTGGAAAAAAAAATGTCTAAGAACTTTTTTATTCCTTTTTTGATTCTCTACAAACGGATTTTTATTGTTTATTTTGTTGAATTCCTTTTTTAGAGTTTTTTTAGCAAATTTCGAATTTTGCCATCGTGGTACGCAGTCTGCATTGCTTAGAGAAAAAATTGTCTCAGAATATTTTTTATTCCCTTTTCATTTCTCAACAAACTATTTTAAATATAAAACTTTCTTTAAATATTTATTAATGGAATCGTTCGTTGGCAAGTTAGCATTGAACTGTAACATTACCGTTAGCCGATAGATGGCGCATTCTACATTTATGAAAAGTATCCACTCATACAAGAGGAAATTCTGAGCTCCATGGGTAACCACTGAATACCGATCACATCTTTTTTATTTTTTCTCAATGAACGAACTGTCTTTAGAATCACGGAAAAAACATTTGGCAGAAATGTGGAATAATGGCAAAATATATAATTTTTTAAATATACCAACAAAAAAAACACCACTTTCGGGGGTTAAGGGGATGCAGGAGCAGATTTTGTTACCGACATTGGTCGGTAAGAACAGGCTTTTCGTAGTTTTGATTTATCTTCGTAAATACGCTAAACGAAAAGTCAACTATACAAAAGGAATACACACAAAACCTAAACTACGAACGTGATCGTAGTTTCTGGAACTGGAATAGGTTAAAAAAATTCTGGAACTGACATATGTTAAACTCGAATGTACGTCCATTCTTTGGTATTCTCCGAATATTCCACGAGTATCGAAAAGTCCATTATATGAAACGAATACACGAACGTGATCGTAGTTTAGGTTTTGTGTGTATTCGTTTTATATAATGGACTTTTCGATACTCGTGGAATATTCGGAGAACACTAAAGAATGGACGTACATTCGAGTTTAACATATGTCAGTTCCAGAATTTTTTATATCTTATCAAACAGGTGATGTTGTCAAACTGTGGCGGCCATTTTGATTCCGAGTCCTGCATCCTCTTAAGACTGGCACTATTATTCCCGTGTACCCAGTTCATAAAACTACTATGGAAGTATATTGATATTAAAATACCTAAATAATCAAATAATAATAAAGGAAAGAATAACGATAATAAAAATATCAATATCAACCAGATATCAACCAGGTATTCAATGCAAAGGGAAGGGACAAAATACAAACACTGCAGCTGATATATTCGAATTATTCAACTACAAAAACTTTTATAATTAAGGTGTAATTATGTTTTTATTGACTTTTTATGAAATTAACGCCCCGTTAAATGTTAATTATGTGGTTGATTATGAAAACTGTACACGTACAATTAGTCGCAAATTATGAATTGTAGATATAAAAATAGGTTTGCCCGCTAATTTGTTATACTTTAAATTCGTATGTCACAGTCGACGAAACAAATATTGTTCCACGTCAATAGAATATTTCGAATGCTTTATACTCTGGATTCCAATAGTCGTTGCCCTGTGTTTTTATACTTTTCTTGGATACAAGTTGATTGCTGATTGAGCCTTTCCATGTCTCCACCACGCCAACAGAGGGTAATTCTGAGCAGTCCAGTACATGATCCTGAGGTATACATTGAATCCGCATCTAACGATATCTCCTATGTAAGGGGTACCTGAAATAATTTTTTCGATTTATTAAGAGGATTTTGAACGTTTTTGGGTTCAAGAACGATAAAAATAATAGCCCTTTTGCTTTCTTTGTCCTCATGGGCAACGAAATAAAAAAAAAAAACAAGGACCATGTTTTTAAGAAAATGATTTTTAGGATGTCCTGGATTTTGCGTTTATTTGCCCCATTTTGAAGAGACGAATATTTAGGGTTGTTTATCTTTCTTTCCGCAACAAAAGAGAAAGTCATTTCTGTCCGCTGATTTTGTATTGATATGCCGCTGATGTATTTATTTATCTCGATACAATTAAGATTATCAAAGATCTAAAGACAATCATATAATTATTAATACAATTCATAAAATCTTTAAAATCATTTTTTTTTCTCACTTCCGGGCCGAAAGCGAAACTTTCGTCCCGCTGCGCGGAACGAAGTTTCCGCTTTTCGGCTCCGTCTATGAGAAAAATCGTATACACTCCTCGGGCAGTATATAAGAAAGCCTCAGATCACATGTTTGTCGACAATTACATGTGATCTGAGACATTTCTTACTTTACTGCCCTAGGTGTGTAATATACTATTTCTTTATACCTCGGTCGAAAGTACGCATCTTTTGCACCTTTTTCGAGGCAGAAAGCTGAAGATTCGAGCATTGGTAGAGCTACGCATACGTCGTTTATTACAGCGGGAGCCAAAACTTCTTCATTTGCACTGATACGTGAAGTTGCTTTCATTACGTGTTTTGTTTACGCTAGTTCTGTACGCTTTATGTTACTAAGATATAACTTTGAAGTGACGGGCATAAAAAAATCGATTATATGTAATTAAGTAATAAGTAATTAATCAACAAAATGATCTCAACTGACGAATCTACAGACGAGGAAGAAATGTTGAGAGATATCGATGCAGAAGCGAAACATTGGTTTCTTTTATTTGATGCCTGCCCCCCCGACCAGCAGCACTCGCTTACTTCTTTCGATGTAATATATACGATATTTTTCGTACTTTCGACCGGCTATAAAGAAAAATAGTATACACTTACACGGGCAGAAGCTTGAAAGCCCTGAACTGCGCGCCATTCAGTGCACGAATTTCTGCCTTTCTGCCCTAATAGTGTAATTATACTATGTCTTGCTTCCAAAATCATTTATGTTCCAAGATTTTTAGATAATTCGATATCCTTGAGACATAGTCGCCTCGGGAGATAAGCTTCAAATTATTACTGAATCATTGTTAGTTTTGGACTGTGAACCAAATGAACTTCTTTTTTTTCCGCAGTACTTAAGAAAACATGATAAACCTTTATGGTTTTATCAAAGCTGTGCGGTACACTAAAATTAAAAAATCTTGAACTACGTAACAGGCAAGTAAATGTGTTGTTTTAACTTTGATGATGCATATGATAATTATATGTCACATATCTGTGTTTGTGGCGTTATCAACTTCCTTACTCAAGTACAACGCAAGATCAGTATCGAAGAGTGCTAATGGATATTATCAAAAACATTCGTTTTTTTCTGTTGAAGAATGAGTACGGGTTACGCGTTAATAAAATGAAAGCGGATTTGATCTTCTTGTGGATACAGTACAGTAATTTTTATATTAAATTATAAAATATGTTTTTTTTTTTTCAAATTCGGAGTTGATTTTTGCTTTTCAATAAATCTTTAGTCGCCAAGTCTCTGTCGCGTCGAAAAATTTCTCAACCGTTGGGCACTTTTCTAAATCGCAATATTAAAAAATCGGTATTTCAAAGAATTTTTCATGTTCTGTTATGAAAAAAGTAAAAACGTCCGATTTATTCTCGATAGAATTCCAGATTTGTTTAAACATTTTAGAAAAAATTGCTTTTCCTATAATGTATAAAAAATGCTATGTTGGCAATTAAAGAGTTAACTACATACGAAACTTACCAATGATTTTCAGGGTGATAGTGCGATACTGTCTGTTGAGCCAACTATATGTACTCATGGGTTTAGTATCTGTAATTAATACAATTAACATATAACCAAAACGGATGGATAAACGGTTTGTGAAATGTTTCGAAAAAACGTCCACTTACACTCAAGGCCGCTCAATTCGTACCACAAATACATAAAGGCATCGGTATCGAGAGCCGGGTCGATTGACCACATTCCATCGATCAGAACGGAAGACATATGTTCAAATTTCGGTGGGGTGTCTTTCATGTGTTTTACGTATACCTCATCTAAAAGTCTTTTACACAGTTGTGCAGTTTCTGCTGCGTTTTTCCGACAGATATTCATTTTGTCCGAAATACCTAGAGTGTGTCCAACCACTCGCCAAAAGTGAACTAAACCCTCGATTCCTTCAGGATCGTTGGTGAGGGCCAGTTCCGTTGGCCTGATTAAAGCGTATCCCAAAAACCCAAATTGTGTTAGCGCCATATCACGGTGTGTTATAGCGCCAACATTGGTTTTACTTGATCTGCGGCTGCTCGTCGAGTGCTTCCAGCGAATTGTGTTCAGAGATTTCCACCAGCTTACGGTTGAACATGAAAATTCGATATTCGATTTAAATTTCTGATCATTTATTTTCAACTAGCATAAAAATTAGTAGAATGGGAATTTCAACAGCGTAGGACTTTGAAAATGGGGAATGTCTTTATTCGTTCTTATAGACAATTTTTTTTAATTCTCGCAAACACGCAGAAGGCATTTTTATATTTTCATAGCGACGAGTAATAAACACAGTCATTTCAAAAAATGTCAACACATATACTTATAGTAATTTGTAGACTTTTACCTAGAAACACATACACACAGATGACACAGGCATTGAAGCCTCTTTTTTCTTGTAGATACACAGGAAAGGAAAATGAGTTGGGTACACTGAAAAAGTGATAGCACGGAGACACTCTTCATTAGCCCATGTAACCATTTGTTTGTAAATTTGTTGTAAGTCTTAACTCCCAATATGGTTATGGGCACTGAGTGAATTGTTCTAGCAACTCATTTATAGCCAACTCATGAAATGTGAGTTATTCCAACTAACCTTTTCTCTCACGCATCGATAGTTAGATCTTATCACAGACACTCAAAGATACTCATATGAACATTCGGACATGCTCACGCAGTCATACTTTTGAATTTCCCTTATCTTTGTTCAGTCTTGTGTTCAGATAAAATGTTCACCCCACAATTCTAATGTGTTAGAATTACAATTTACAATTGTTTAATAATCATAAAAGGATTCATACTTAGAGTCCTTGTCTTCGATGTCGGCTGTATAAAGCGTGTAGATATGTAGCAAAGTTCCTAAGTACCGCTTATAGGCCGTGCACACTGTCCCACTTTTTTCCGTGAAGACCAACACCTACCGAAATCAGTCAAGTATGATCAATAAGTAATTTTATCACAATATCCCTTGCCTCGCGAAGACAATTAATAGGAATGTCTTAAGATAACATACATCTGGGTATCTTAAAAGGGTTTTCCATATCATTCCCAATTAGTGACCTAATAAGAAACTTATAAGTTTTCATGGTCAAATTCAATAAGAGTTTCACAGGTTAATCACTCAACGGCCAGTCAAGCTTATAAAGGCAACAAGTACGCAAATTAGTAATGATTTTACTACATAAGGGTCTTAAACACTTAAACAGTCAGGCTTGATTATAGTAAGGAGTATCCAAACTAGAAATGGTTCAGCCAGATAAGGATCTTACAAAGTAATTCTACTTTTCCAGGTCGAAGTTTAATAGGCCCTTAAGTAGTTCATTAATTAAATGGTGAGTCAGGTCTCATCATGGTATCAAGTAAACAAATCAATGATAATTTGACCAGATGAAGGACTTGTATGGCGAACCGAGGTTTCTATACCAAAATTGGTAGTCACCCATCCAACTACTGACCATTAGAGCCAGTCAGGTAGTATCCCATTCTAGTATTGGTAGTGAGACCGTCACGGACCGAAATACAAAATACTAGTTCGCGCAAACAATGAAACAAGAAATTCCGTGGGATATAATTATAAATGGCAATAACGATACAAAGTACCCTATTTTATTTAATCGATTACCGTTGAAAAATAACTGAATGTGCTTTTATTTTTGACACATGAAACGCAATCATGTATTTGTTTTATTTTATTTTATATTTTATATTAGTCATTCAAACAGCGAAAAATGTGTAAAATCACATGATCAGAATGACCAAGTGAGCTAACTAAGCTGGGTTCCCTCGTATACATTGGACGAAATTCAAGTGCAAATTTCTTTAAAGTAATTACATTATTCATTAAAAAACTATTTGGCTATATTCTTTTGTAGGTGACCATGCCCTTAAGTGTGCCAATGATTCAAAAATGAATTTCTTTTTGAGACAAGTGATGAAGGTGTAGTATATCTCTTATTTGTACCTTTAAAATACTTGGTATAACTATAACAGCCAACAGTCCAATTAATGACGTGAGTCCCATGGTCAATAAGTTCCTTTGATAATAATTCTGCCCTCTGTAATTAACAAACAAATCCAGTCATTAAATCATCGTGCACCGCATAATATTACGACAGGTTTGACGAGTAATCAGATGAGGGAATTACGACGTCAGTTCAAGCACTAGAAAAAGTTTTTCTCAACACAATGTTTGAAAATCATGTTAAACGATTATTTATATTTTTTATTTAAATTGAGAACTGCTATGGCATCTCAGAAGTTCGAAAGAAAGGTATTAAAAATATTGTGCTCTTATTGCCATTTTTCAAATGCTTGTAACTCGGTCAATTTTCATCGTATTGAGGTCATTTTTGTTTTATTTTGTAGGGAATTATGTGTACTTTCAGAAAATAATGACGGCCAATAGCTGCCAGATAATGCCACATTGCTACGTCTTAATCAGGCCGACTAACTTTTTTTCTTAAGAAACGCAATAGTTTGCAAGTTTACCTGGATTATCAAAATTTTTTTTTTCAAAAAACCTCAAATACTATCTCAGAGTATACTTTCCGAGTATTTACAAAAAAAATCGACCCTCAACGATTTTTTTTTACCGAGTTATGCCATCATAAAGATATTCCTATGTTTTAGCCAAATACTGCCAACATCAGCATTACCCGATACGTAGCCCTGAAAAATTATCAGATTACATTTAACAAATTCGTGTCCCGGGAGCTATCCTAAATCCTCATAAACCAAGGAACCACATTACTATTCGTAACTTTGATTACAAATACAAAAAACCAAAAAACAAAAAAACCATTAGACTCTTTCAATAGCGTTCACCTCCCCGTGGTAATACTTACCGGCTAAGTAAAGTATTTTGTGTCTAAAGTTGTATGTAGAAAAAAGTGCTTTGAATTCGTCAAAAAATAAAATTTTTTTAGATATTTTTGGGACAAATTTGTTTTTTTGAATTCCGCAATTTTTTGGAAAATCCAAAAATTTTCTCGGAAAATTCTGAAAAAATTCAGGAGTGACTTTGAAAAAATTCTGAGTTTTTTTTTCTATACAAAGTTTTTTTGCTTCGTACGTCCTTGTCATATAAAAAATTGAATTAGCTTGTATACGGCTTTTTTACTACAAGGCGTCATTTTGATGGCCGCCATGTTGAATTTCGATTTTAAAACTACTAGGCTTTCAAGCCCAGATACCATGGACGCAAGAAATATCACCTAGACCATATGTATCAATCCTCTTTCCCATTTGAAATTCGGGTCAAAACAAATTTTTGTTAGAAAAATTCGCGTTTTTTTTGTTTGATTGTTTCTAACTTTTTAACATTAACAGTTAGCTCAATTCGTAAGCGAGATTCTGAAAGAGCAGTAAATTTTGCGTAAAAATCATTGACTCAAAAATTTTTGGAAAAATTTTAAAAGATAAAGATAATAGACTGAACGTCGTCTAAACAAAACGTCCGTCCCGGCGTTAATGGGTTAAGACGTAGCAATGTGGCATTATCTCGCAGATATTGGACATCATTTTTTTCTGAAAGTACACATAATTCCCTACAAAATAAAATAAAAATTATCTCAATACGATTAAAATTGACCGAGTTACAAGCATTTGAAAAGTGGCAATTGTTCGATGAAAAACTTTGTTGCCATAATTTTATTGCGGAACGTATGGATACGTATGGTCCCAAAGATTTCTAAATGAACATATATATCCATTAAACTACTATCAATTTCACGTACTAGTCAAGGTTTAAGTGATCTTTTGAACGCTGATTGTGCAATATTTTTGGACAAAATATTTTTCATCATTGGCTCTGCTGATGTGTAATATTTTAAACGATTTAAGATAAACAAACTTACGCTCGAAATAATCGTTCATCGTACCATACCGGCAAATCTTTGAGTTCCAATTCTGAGTATTCAGATTCTATCACACTTTCATCTTTGAATAAAAGTTCGAAGTGTTCGTCGACCGTTGCCGTCTGAGCTGCAATAAATGCATTATTAATTCGCACCGATGATTACAAATACAAATATGTGAATAGAAACGAGTTCTGATAAGAATATGCTTGAAGTAGCGATTAAACCTTTGTCTGTTATTTATCATCATTAATAGATTGAGTTTGAAGCTTACCATGATTGATGTGCTTCTTTTTAGCGGGCATTCCGTGTTCAGAGCTCTCTGCAAATTATATCAATATATATATAATATTATATATACATGGGGCATTCCACGTCAAATCAGCAGGCCATGACCCCGACCCTCATCGATTTTGTTCATTTTTGCTTTCTCGTAGAGGAAGCTGTGTTTTCATGAAAAAATTTTTTTTCGAGATTTTCATGTTATTATACTTAGAATCACCTAAAACGTCGAGAAAAATGGTTTAGAAAATGTGTATGTGTGCGTGTGTGTTTCAGGGACCGAAAATTCAATCGTCGATAACTCGCGAATGGCACGATCGATCGAGCTCAAATTTGGCACGCAAGTAGAGTATTAATTCCTCTTTAATTGCTGTAATTTTTGTGAAAATAAATCTATGTATACTGATTTTATAGAATTTTTAATTTTTTTGAAAAATGTCGTAGACTCTCTTTCGTAAAAGTTCGCCGATATGGCTAAATAGTTCTTTATAACTAGAGAGACTTTATAGATTTTTGAATTTTTGTAAAAAATCAAAATTTTGCTATAAATCGCGTCGAATTTCAGCAAATTAACTGAAATTTTCTATAAACGAAAAATAACATACAGTCCTACTGTGTACTAAATTTGGTGGTGATCGGTAAATTCGTTCAAATATTACACCATTTTGAATATTTGAAAAAATAGCGATTTTCGCTATAACCTTCGCGGAAGTTACTAAAGTAAAACAAAAGTTTGTGCCTAATAAAAATGAGATGTGCCGGTGATTTATTAATTTATTTAAAACAAGGATGCAAAGTAGAACTTTGCACATTGCTTCCTCATTAAATTTTGCTTTTGACAAAGCTTCCTCTAGAGGAAGCTGAAATTCGACGCGATTTGTAGCAAAATTTTCATTTTATACAAAAATTCAAAAATCTATAAAGTCCGAACCGCTTTACCGATTTTGTCGAAATTCAATACCAAACAGCATTTAATGTCTCTCTAGCTATAAAGAACTATTTAGCCATATCGGCGAACTTTTACGAAAGTTAGAGTATACATTTTTCAAAAAAATTAAAAATTCTATAAAATCAGTATACATAGATATATTTTCTCAAAAATTACAGCAATTGAAGAGGAATTAATACTCTACTTGCGTGCCAAATTTGAGCTCGATTGATCGTGCCATTCGCGAGTTGTCGACGATTGAATTTTCGGTCCCTGAAACACGCATACACACATACGGACACATTTTCTAAACCATTTTTCTCGACGTTTTCGGTGATTCTAAGCATACTGACATGAAAATCTCGAAAAAAAATTTTTTCATGAAAACAAAGCTTCCTCTATGAGGAAGCAAAATGAACACAATCGATGAGGGTGAGGGTCATGGCCTTCTGATTTGACGTGGAATGCCCCATATATAATATATAATATACAATTAATTTATTATCATATGCTTAGAAACATAATTCAGAGCTTTTTCCTAATGAACACGTAAATGGGCGCAATGAGATTAGGGATTACTTCATAAAACTCGTTGTATCGTTTACATTTATTGTATTACCTTCTTTATGGCATGTAGGAGCGTGTTTTAAGATCGTAATGAATTATTTTGAAAGTAAAGACAAATGTTTCATGAAATATAGAAGTATCCCGCAAATGCGTTAAAATATATAGATAAATGTCAAATATTGCGTTATAGTAAAAATTAATGCAATAACAACTTTATAATATTTTATTTTATAAATGTAATGACATTTTTATTCAATTAATTTTTACCATAAAGACTGTTGATCATTGTTGTGTGATGGTCAGTAATGTAATCAAGATGGTTTTGAATAAAGCAAGTCTGTTTTTAATTAGAATGTGGCGATGCGAACATTACAGTGTAAGGGTCGGAAGTACTTTAAGGAGGTATCGTTGGTACAGGCAGGTCAATCGATTGCAAGTTTTCAAAAATTATTTTCACAATTTTTCCAACAAAAAAACGACTAAAAACGAAAGGACATATGAATGAAAAAAGTCCTGGAGAATGCAGAAAAACATGTAAAGTAAAAAGTGTACAGAAAAGTAACGTAGTTTACATTAATTACCACTAAGTCATTATACGCAGTTTTTTGGAAGTCAAATTAGGAATTATCATTCGATTTTTACGAGCAGTAGCTCATTTTGTTTGTTGAAAGATATTTCATCAATTCACCTTGTACTTCATACCGTTGTGCTTCGCAATTAGGAGAGAAGTTGAAAAAACTTGGAATTTTTTTTTTTTTATCAACCAATGCTGGTTTTTTTTGTAAATGATCAATATTATAACGAATTTTCAACGGTAGAACCATACAGTATCTATCGATGAATAAAATGAGTGATTGCTTGTTAAGATCGAATTGAAGTTGCACATTTCATTTCGAAAAAGTGTGATTTATGGAGCCCATTATCAATGTAATCTGAGTTATTTTTTGCGGAATTTCTTTCTATAAATTTTGTTTTATATCAAGCAAAATCCCTTTAATTCAGATGAATCTTCGATTGCATTAATTTGTTCTTTAAAATATGAACAAATAATTTATATAATATTGGTACCCAATTGACCTGACTCTACCGACGATTCCTCCTTAATTAAGTGTGCACTCGCGGACTGAGAGTGGAACTGATTGTTCGCTTTTGGGGTTTCGGGACTGAAACGTTACCGGCGAATCAAGGCTCAGTTTCCGCGAGCCAAAATGCCGATGGTGACGATACCAGGGTCATATGCGAAAAGCATATCTAAGTATTTGCTCTTTCAGTTAACGATAATGACTCATGGAATATATGAGTTTATGAAAAATATAAAATTCAAGGGCCGTTACAGTTGCAAAATCATAATCAACAATTAATCGTATAAAAAGTGCGTGTATGAGAAAATATTGGTGGTTAACAACTCTGAAAATCTTTCACATTCTAACTTACCGTATTTGTTCATTTATGCGATAAACGATATGGCATTCACTGTTTTCGAAATACATTGTAAACGTTTGAGCATAATTAAGCATAAAATAAAAAAAAGCTATGTGTGTCTTATACTTTCAAAACAAAGTTTTTCCATGAATGCAAATTACCATTAATTTTATTAAAGATTTGTAACATTATAGTCGCACATTCATTTTTCTTTAATGTATGCGGTTAAAAAATGTATTTATACGCGGATGCATAACATTTACAGTTTTTATAAGCAGTGCTTAATAGGTATTGGGTAAAAGTAATAGTCTCTCCATTACTTTGATTTTTGTCATGTTTTGTAACATGACCCTCGAAATTTCTGCATCTTCAAAAAAAAAAACTTTAGCACGCTGTAGCGCCGTGACATTAGTTTTGAGAGGAAAATGTTTACCACCTTTTTGTTTCTCTTTAAATTCCCCGATGGCGGATATTTTTGAAAAAAAAATTTTTTTTGACACTAAGACGATCACTGCGAGTTGAAAACTTTGGCACGCTGCATCTTTTTCATTTTGACTCGGAGAGAAAAGTTTGTAGGAGACATCTTCTTTCTTTTCTAATTTTGAGGTGGCGGTTATTCGTACTTTTCGGGTGGCGGTTATGTGTGGGTAGTTATTTGGACTTTTGTCTTTGACAGCGGTTCCTGACTAGAATATTGATCATAGGCAAAAAAGTCCTTCGGCATTTTTAAACTACTCACACATAACCGCCACCCGAAAAGTACGAATAACCGCCACCTCAAAATTAGAAAAGAAAGAAGATGTCTCCTACAAACTTTTCTCTCCGAGTCAAAATGAAAAAGATGCAGCGTGCCAACGTTTTCAACTCGTAGTGATCGTCTTAATTTCAAAAATTTTTTTTTTTTTTCAAAAATATCCGCCATCGGGGAATTTAAAGAGAAACAAAAAGGTGGTAAACATTTTCCTCTCAGAACTAATGTCACGGCGCTACAGCGTGCTAAAGTTTTTTTTGAAGATGCAGAAATTTTGAGGGTCATTTTTGTAACATATTTTTATAGCATACCTCCTTGTTCCGTTTCTTTGTACAAGTATGAAACAATTTTCTATCAATACGCGAAAATATTTAAAATTAATGGCTAATACGAAATTGCTTACAGAATCAATAAACAAACATAATAAGATCAAAATTAGTGGGTTCTTATACATTCCTGAAGCATAAACAATTACGTGTCATGTAAAGTTCGTATGTTCAGTGTCTCCATTGTATACAAAACTCATGTTTACAAATGACAGACGTTCCCTCTCGTCTATTATCTGAAGATTGACATGTGTTTGTAGTAGGCATAGCACTACAGGGACAATATCACTACGTATCCGTTAACGATCGTGCGCTGCTAGTATAAACAATGTAATTATATCCTTAAGTTTTCCAGCGACGAATTGGGCACATGTAGATATTTTATTCACACATAGATTGCTCACCTCGATGCACCATATTTCAAAGAAAACGTAAAACAAAGAACTAAGACTTGGATTAATGTCATAAAATACTTTGGTTTGCGCGATTTTTGCAACGAGTTATTCTGAGCGTGTTACGCTCGTGGCGTCCAAAGCGTGACTGAGTCCATTCTGCTGCATGCGCCTACTCTAAGTGGAACCCATCGGCACGCCGAGATAAATTTACCCACTCTGAGTTGAATGCATGACCAAAGATTTCTTCACGTTCATTCAATTACAGCATAATGTGATGTGTTGCAATACTTCGATTGAAGGTAATTGCATATTTCTTGAGTATTCCTGCAATGTGCATACGAGTGAATATATTACTTACGGTATCACGTGTCGATTAGCAAAATCATATCGTTATGTGAATTTTTCGTTTTCCAAATGTACTCTTGTACATCTATTTATCTTATTGTGTGCTATTTTTTCTTCAGTATGATAATCCGGTTTAAATTGAAACGCTACATATGACCAGCAATGACAAAGCCGATTATAGTATTTTTCTATGACTTGTCATATTTGTGAGTCAAGATATCCATGCTAAACTCTTGAACTGCCCTCGACAAAAATCGTCACTTCAGAACAGGTTAAAAACGTTGGGCAGGATGCTTCAATTGGACGTCTGCTGTACAGCGTTTTACCTCGAAACAAGGTCGACACTCCCTATATGTACACGAAGCAAATAGCGTTGCGATCGAATATATAACTGTGCTTACAAACAGAAATGGGAAATGTTTGAACTACATCTTGGGTGCACACAAATATGTTCAAATGTTATTACAGTATGTTTAAAAATAAGTTGTGGATTATTTATTTCTATTCTAAATAGTTGTTTTTTAATAGTCTATTTAATGAACGTATAATGTTTTTAATTTATTACTGTTTGCTTCCTCGAAGAAGAAGTTTTGTTTTTATAATATCTTTTTTTCTTCCGAGATTTTTATATCCTGTTTTGTCGCTCTTAAGAGGCAGTGCCACTTCCCCCGCCACTCTCAAGATTTTGAAAGCTGCTCCGAGAGAAAAAAATATAATTGGAAACAGTGAATTTTCGAATAAACCAGTTATCTATTAAATTTGTTTTTTTTTAATCAAATAAAAATGTTATTGATTCAACAAAGTAGTAAAATTTTTTTTAACTTGCAGACTGCCGGGTATTGATAGAATTTATTCACTTTTAAAAATCCCAAAATGATCTGGCTATAACTTAAACATATCTTATAGGAAGTTCCAATTACACGTAGAGCCACTGATGAATTTTGAATTTTTGTGGGAAATTTAATGCTCTACAAAAAAGGTGTCTTAACATTTTTCCGAAAATTCAATCCTTCAAGAGTTATTCGACAGTTTTTATGTCGATTTTAATTATTTTAATGTCGAATAACTCTTAAAGGAGTGAATTTTCTGAAAAATGTTAAGATACCTTTTTTGTAGAGCATTACTTTCACAAAAATAATCATTTGATCTTTGAAAATATTAATTTGTCTGGTAGTTACAAAAATCAAAAATTGATACAAAATTTTTTAAATATAAATCAATGTTTGAGGCGCGATTACAAGGAAACGGCTCGTTCTACGTAAATTTACTAAGAGGGCTTTTTTATAGAAAATTTAATTTCCGTCAAAAATATGTTTAGATTCAATTTTTCAGATTCATAATTTACGAGTTTTGGGTAATAAATACGGTAGATGTAAAAAAATCGATAGTTGTAATGATTCACCCCTTAATATTAATATTAAGGGCTCAAACTTTCAGGATAATTTTTTTTGTCGTCATGAACAATGTTTTCAGAGTACCATTAAAAAAAAATTGTTCGCTTTTTTTGGCCCAGTCTAATGAACATTCACACCTATCTACTGTAAATAAAAAAATGTACTGAAGAGGATCCAGACCCGGGTCGAAACGTCTAAAAATTGACTATGTACTCTGGCGACCAATAGCCGACAACCTTCCACTTACAATTATGATTACGCCCGTAGCATATACAACACTATACCTGATTTATTTTTATTAACCAAATGATTCTATTGATGCGGATATACATTGAATCCATATAATCATTAATTTTGTCCATTGAACAAAACGTTTTCATTCAAATAATTTGGGTCTTTTATATAGTTCATTTAACGTAGTATATTAATATTTTTTCTACACAAATAGCGGCCGCAATTACTAAGATACTCGAATCAATAATATATATTTCAAGTAAATGGTTTGATGTATCCAGTTCTTTTTCTTACTGTATTTTTTCCAAGCGGCTCCATAGATGGGGCCTGAATTTTGAGAGAATACGCGGAATCATGGCAAAGGCGGGATAAGCTTCTGGGGCCGCACTGCGAAAACCCGTTTAAGAGAAAATCGAAGAAACCAAAACTCGGGTTATGCGCGAGAGAGACAGACCTACAGTTGTCTAACATTGGCCGACGGTGTTCCACCTGCTCCTTAAAAATCCTTCTCTTTTATGACCCTGCAGATATTTGGATCTGCAATTTAAGGTTTCCTTGTGTCTAACTATATAACTTTGTGATCCTGCTTTCAATTAATTTACTTCTAATGACAAAAATGACAGCTGTTTCGTAGAGTCATCGAAAAATAAAACAAAAAAATAACCACCATTAGATGATGAAAAAATGAAGAATTCGGCCTCAGAAACAGATGAATTGCACGGATCGTATGCTGTTGTATCAACGATATGGCGTAATAAATAACTAGTTTGTCGGCCCAAACAAAAATTTTGTTAACTTAGCCAACTCAGTCGCTTGGAACGTATTTAACTATGTAAGCTAATTATGGCAACAAATTTACACCACACAAATGAAATTGGTGAATCAACTAGGAATTTGGTTGACTAATACAAATATTATATTACACTACAAGGGCAGGAAGTTCCAAGGGCAGGGATCCTGCATTGCGCGTCACGATGCCCGAGGCGAAGCCGAGTGCATTAGCAATTTCTTTGTGCTCACTGTAGCGGAGCGCATGCTCGTTTCTACCAACGCATAAATGCTAGGTATTCTGCATCACAGTCGACGCCGAAAGTCAAAATATTTATAAAATTGTTTCGAAAAATATTATTCTAAAATAAGTTCAAAATGGAATGCTCTAACGGTAAAAACTTGAAAAACTCCAAAGCAATGTTTCGAAAAGATACATTTTCCTGTACACATTCACTTAACAGTGATTTTTATGTATTATCGGCATTGAATCAATTTAAACTTATTGTCTAACGATACATAATTATTCTCAGTGGTCCAGATCGTCGAGTCCGTATGTCCCTCTCAATTTTTCGGCATGAAAATTGCTGTGGATTTTCTTTGCAATTCTTTAAGTATTGAGTGTCGGCGTTTTCTTTTAAGTTCTTCAGCGTTCCATATCACGCGATTTCTCTTAACTTCGAGAAGTACTTCGCGAATTGTTCTTTGATCACTGACGGAACGCAACTCAAGATAAAATACTACAGTCGAGGCAAAGAGACCTGCTAGAAGCATGGAAAATCCGGCGCCCAGTGGTGTAAGGCCTAGAACTATTGGACCTTCGGCAAAACCATCGTGTTCCACTTGAACTTCGCGAAGAGCACTTCCTGTACGCCTGTGGAGAACGTCGCGGAGGTGGTACACAACCAAACCAGTCTCTCGGAGCCAGAGCATCACCTGTCGTATGACGAAAAGTTGCGTGCGTTATATTAAGATAGTCATTACACTTCACATTCGTCGGTTTAATAAACAGTGCCGTTACTTACCTATCTAAATTAATTCTTAATAAGAAAGTATATTCATGGCTATGGTTCGGATAGAAAATCGACTGCAATATGCAAATTTCCGATGTCCTGTTTTTCCGTGCAGTCTTTAACGTAATAAATTATAATAATAGTCGAATTATGTCGAGGAATATTTCATTTTGATTATTGGAAGATCCTTAATCGATTAGCCACTTAGATTTTCAATAGCACTAGTGGTTCAAAGGATGCAACCATCTGATTATTGTATCCTAATCTACAGTAAGTTATCCAAACGGCTGTAAATTTGGAATAACTGATATTATACAATATGTGAACGCCCAATCGATTGAAAATCTTCCGATGAACAAGTCGGCATGTATTTATAATCGGATCTTCATTACGGTTTATACTTTTAAGAAACAACACGGAAAAAAACCTGAGATCGGACATTTGTATGTATCGCTTGGTTTTTTTTTTTTCGAATTACGGCTGTGAATGCACATATTAAAAAATAATTCCGTTCTGTCAGTAAATTCCCGGATATATTAATGAAAGCAGTCGGAATTATAAAAATGTTGAAAAAAATTGATTTGATCAGTTCGTTGTAACGATATATGTTTTTTGATTCTTTTTACCTTGTCCACTGACTCCAACAACCACGGTTGAACAGCGAAGGACGTGTAGTACTCGGCAGTGGCATCTTTCATGATTCTGAGACCCTTCAAAACAATTTTACATTTTGATGATAAAAAAGTCCTTAACACCAATATTGAAGGGATTTCGGAGTAGATTTTTTAAACGACATTGATCAGTACACATAGACTATCACCTAGCATACGCTATTCAGCCTTACACTCTAACTCCACAACCTCTAACAAATCCTTAGAAAACAAATGAAAAATGAAGGTCGGTACAGCATTTGAACGAAATCCATCGAGCGGTTTAGATTTTATGGAAGTTTCAAAAAGTTTTAAAGAATTTTTCTTTTTCTTATTTTATTTAAATTCGGACAAACCTGCGTAAATATTCTTCAATGTAAAATTAATATCCAGTTTTAGTAGATATTGAATTTGGTGAAGATCGGTAAAGTGGTTCAGATTTTATAATTCATTGAATTTTTCAAAATATCTCTGTATGTTCTCTAACTGCCGTAATTTTTTTGCTAATGAGCTTAAATATACTGAAAAAAAAATCATTTGAGCCAAGAAAATGCGTTCTATTGATTAAAGATTTAGTCAAGTTAACAAACGTTGGTTTCAATTGAATAAATTTTAGTTGACCCAACAAAATGAACAATGTTGGCTCACAGTCCCGGGTTAATTATCGGATTTAATTTAAACAACATATATGAATTTAGTTAACTTGAATAACATTTGGTCAATTCGAATAAATGCTTATTTCGGTTGACTCCAACTGACAGTTTAGTCGGTTTATTTCATTTGACAAAATATTTTGTTCAAGTGAATCTGAAAATACGTTTGAATATGTTTGTGATTTTGTTGAACCATACAATTTTTCTGATGAAATATCTGATCCAATTGAACCAGATCATTTTGGTCATAAATATGTGTATTGGCTTGGATGGAAGGAATTCTATGTTAAACTAACCGAACAATGTGTTGATAAAACCCCGTGTGACAACAAAATATTTAGTTCTTCCAAAATGCTCTATATTTCAGATCAAACAAATATCGAATTATATGCACCAATTATTTGGTTGAATATGGGGTCAGTACGATGATAACTTCTATACCATTTGCCGTCATCATCAAAATAAATCGTTTATTTGATTTGAACTTCAATTCAGTAAGGACAACCAAACACACTTTCTCGAAAGCGCTCAGCCCTGCGAAGCATAGATGGTGTTGACTCTAACATGGCTTGGTGTTCGGTCATTATTATTGTATTTCGATTAACATGGTGCCATACAGTTCATCCAAATCTTATTCGGTATAATTATTACGCTTATTGTGATGTAATTCGAACCAGGGAATTAACCAACCAATAGAAATAAGGCATTGTTTATTCGCCAAAATGGCGGGCTCATGTTCAGCAGCTACTAGGGCAGCAGCCTTCCCTTGGCGTCAGCAATGTTGCACATTTAACGATTCGCGTTAATTTGTTGGCCGTGCGTCTCGAAACGTCAGCGTGATGTAAATAAACAACGTGTTTAGTCAGGCAATCGTGTGTGCTCTCTTTACCTCTCTCTCTATAACGCTTAGGAGTTTTCGCGCCGGGACATAAACTGTTTGTTCTCTGCGACGTCCTATCTTTCTACATCTATCTCTCGCTATCTTCTGCTTCCACTCCTATTATGCCATTAGGACTTTCAAAATCAGCACGTAAGTAACTCCTCTTCAATTACTGTGATTTTTAAGAAAATATGTTTACGTATACTGATTATATAGAATTTTTTATTTTTTTGAAAAATGTCGTATATTCTCTAATTTTTGTAAAAGTTCACTGATATGGCGAAATAGTTTCTCATAACTAGACACGTTAAATGCTGTTTGGTATTGAATTTCGACAAAATCGGTAAAGCGGTTTGGATTTTATAGAGTTTTGAATTTTTGTGAAAAATAAAAATTTTGCTATAAATCATACAACAAATAAAACTCCGCAAACGTTTTTAAGTAAAACAAAAGTTTGTGCCTAATAAAAATGAGATGTGCCAGAGATTTATATATATATATTCAAAACAAGGATGCAAAGTAGAACCTTGCACATTGTTTCCTGATTAAATTTTGCTCTTGACAAAGCTTCCGCTATGAGGAAGCCAAAATCAATCACAATACTTCCTCGTAGAGGTTGCTCTGTAAAGAGCAAAATTTAATGAAGAAGCAATGTGCAAGGTTCTACTTTGCATGCTTTTTTATTTTTAATTCCACAATTATATTGATTCATTAGCTTCCTCAATGAAACATAAAGATTTGTTGTGTCAAGTTTAGATGTTCGAATTATGTGTAATGATTGATTCGCGTTGATTACAAATCATTTTGTTAATACGAACGAATATTTACATGAAAAACATGATCTTTATTTCTGTGGAAAACAAGATAATCGAATGAAAATAGTACATTGTGATACGAGTGCAGAAAAGTGGCGGTTTATGGTTGCGTGGACTAGCCACTTTCCTGCACGAGTCTCACATACTATTTTTTATAATAAATGCCCAAAAAGTGCCATGCAAATGCTAATTAATCAGCAAAGTCATGGAACGACCCGCGCTTAGGGGCGGGCGGGTCCAGGGGCGGAGCCCCCCCCCCCCCCAACAGCGCCCCGCCGCCAACTTACAAAAACCATAATTTTTAAAAAGTTTTATAAATGTCATATATGCATTTATTTAAGGAACATTTTTCGCGGTTTTAGTGATTTTGTGACAAAGAACAGTAATATATCTTCGTTGGTGGTACTTATCGCAGCATAGACGACAAATAATTGCTCGACTGGAATCTTCAGAGCAATCTTTGCCTATCTCTGTCTTTCACGCAGGCTGGCCAACGTTAAAACTTCCCACTCAAATCAACTTCGATTTGATTTTTTCACACCAGACGGCGCGGCGATAGAAACAGTATCTGGCAGTTAAGAAATGTCAACAGAAGCGTGTAGAAAAAGAAATATGCTGTAGAAAAACAAGAATGCGGCTAATTGCGCATGCGCAGAACATTTTTTAATTTCGTACGAGAATACGCTATTTTGGACACGCTCCAGAGTTCGGAAAACAGGCACTTTTTGGGTATGAGTTAAAAAATATATTAGCCTATTCAAATAGATACATGTGTCAAATATACAAAATATTTTGTTATTAAAACCCGAATTTGATTCAACTAACTCAATATTACATCGCAGGTATTTTATCTTATTTTGGACAAACAATAAAATATTTTGATCGTAGTACATAATATGTACTTGAACGCATAGACCCGTACGATTTTGGTGAATCAAACTAAATTTTGTTGCCCAACTGAATTTTTTTTTTCAGTGTAGATCTTGACAATTAAAACAATCAGAAATTCCGGTCGCTATTGAATTTGAGTGAAATCCTTAAAGTGATTCATATTCTGTAGAATTTTGAATCCTAAAAATATCGCTCGGGCGCGCGCGAGGTTTTAAGGTGTAATTTTAACCATATTTTACGGAAACGCACACTGCTGAATTGTTTGCAGTTCTGGTAGAACAACAAAGCTTCCTCGATGAGGATGCCAAAATCGATCAAGAAAGTTCCTCATAAAGGTAGCTTTGTAAAAAGCGAAAAATGATGAGAAAGCAATGTACAAGATTCTACTTTGCACTTTTTCTTTCTTTTCGAATGAGTCGTATTTTAATTAAATCGGTATCCGCAATCCTAAAATCTGGACACTTACGATTTTACTTCTGTCAAAAACTTTCCGTTTCTATTCGAACTCACACATCGATGCGAATTTGTTCGATCGATATATGTGTATGGTGTGTATCAGCACACTCACATTTCGTCTGTAACTGTAATTATCTCAGGAAATAGATCGCGGACGCTAAATGGCAATACCCTGGTTCTACAGAACTCATCTCTACACAAGCCCATTTGTCTACGAGCATGTGTGTACCATTTTTTTTAAACGCACGCATGAAAAAATGCCTTATTCGAGGCTGCGGAGCGTGCATATTCAGGTACTTATTTAACGTTTCCGTAGTCTATCTCCGTATAACTACGCCAGACGGGTGCACAACGTTCTGCGCATGTCGAGCGTGCTCGTCATGCCTCTCGACGTGCCACCGCTGGTGTATGATAAATCGGGGCGATTTTTTAGTACGAATCGTAGTCTCGTACAGACTACGGAAAGGTCAAATAAGTGCCTGAATGTGCACGCTCCGCAGCCTCGAGTAAGGCACTTTTTCATACATGCGTTAAAAAAAATAATGTTCGATACACGTGCCAAATGATGCGTGTAGGCTCGTACGGTGTTTTCAGCACGAACCGCAGTCGAGGCGCAGGCGCATCGAATCGCCGTTGGCGCCGAGCCTAGCCGAAGCCGAGTTGTTTATTTACATCGCGCTAATGCTTCGAGACACACGGCCAACAAAGTAACGCGCATCCTTAAGAGGCAATGGTACTTCCCTCACCACTTTCCCACCGCAGCCAAAAATTTTCAAACCAATTTTCTCCTAAACTACTCGACAGAAGGAGTTCAAATTTTGGTAGAATCTGCGGAAGTATTGCAGAATTGGACTAAGCTTCAGGCTTTTCAATATCCAAAGCCGTTTGTCCAGGAGAATCGAAATTGCACAAGTGAAATATAATGTTTAGATTTTTGCAAGTTTGAACTTTACTTTTTAAGAAGTAAAAAAAAATTCTTAAGTTCAACTTTCACTTTTTTTAAGTGTAAAATTATAAATTCACTTTTTTAGAGTCAACTTCACTTTGAAATGAGTGAAAAACAATGTCACTTTTTAAAACAGTGGAAATTGCTCTTTTTCAAATTTAGAGAGTCCATTTATGATTGATACGTTGTATGTTCGGTTGTAATACCCCCAGAGCTTGAAAATTCACGGATATTTCCCGATTGTTTCGTTGCGTAGCAAAATTAATCTCAATCGATGCTACGCAACGAAACAAGAGGGAAATATCCGATTCATTTTCAAGCTCGAGGGGTATTCGGTTGATTATTTTTTTAACCTCACTTTCGACAAATATGATTGCGATATTTAACATTTGTATTAGATGTATTAGCTGTATTAGCCGGGACATTTGGTTTAATTTTTTTAGAGATGTTCTCAAGAGATTCATCACCGAATCGCTTTCCTTGCCCACTTATATCGACGATCGTGATTAGTACTTTGACGTTTCAAAAATTCGCATAGGTTACAAGTGATAGAAGTCTTATTGTTTATCACCTAGCAACCGTGCCGGGAAATATTCGAAAAATTATCGATATAATTTCGACCTAGTTGTACTACGTGATGTTAAATACCGTGCTCTTATTGGTCGAAATTGAAGTTGAAAAAATAATTGGATATACATTTTTTATCTTTGAAAGACCGTGTTAAAAACATGACGCCATTATAGAACAACGAACGAAAAATTTTGCCATTTTAATCTATTTATTTTTATCGTTTTATGTTTAAGAGGGATATTCAGAATATATTGGCCATATATGTTCACCATATAAAAATTAATATTTGCTATACATCAAGAATGTGTATTTCATATATTTATTGTTTACAGACAATATATTCTCTGTATACTTAGTGTGCATAAAAATTGTATTTTTCATCCATATATTATATACGAAGCTTTTATGCGTCATATACGAGCAATATGTATAAAAATATATAGTTCATACATCCGCCAGATGTATATCAGATATACAGAGGATATAGAACTTCTTGCCGCTATATATAGCGTATATAATCTATATATCCGTGTGTATATCTCAAGTATACTTTGTTTCCATGGCGGTTATATTCGATGATTTTGGAATAATCATGTTTAACGAAAAAAATGAAAATAAATAAATAAAAGCCACACAATTTGAGCATGATAATTGGAAGCTTAGAAGTGAATAATCGACCAAGAAACACGGAAAGTCACTTATTATATATTATATATACTGACCAATTATTATATAAATTATTATATTTATTATATAAACTGACCATATAACTGGATACTGTTAAGATCCTAAAGTAAAAAACAAGAGGCTGCATTAAGAAAACTGGATTATGCAAATCTCAGTTAATCACTGAATACACATATGTTCATTTAAAAATACCCCATTATTATTCTGTCACAGTTTTGATATTCAATGTCACAAAGCGGTGCAGTATTTTTCCGGATGACATTGGAATCTTGGAAGTCAGTCACAAAAAATCAACAACAAACTCTGAACCTTAATACATCTTTTATTGATTGATAATTCATTATACGAAATAGTCTCATCTCATTAAAAAGCGAGTATTTTGCCACATGACATTATGAGATTGCAATAGGAAGATAGACTAATGATTACTAACTAATAATGAACATACGGATATAAAAAAGAAAGTCCGAATTAAAAAAAAATTATCATATAATACAATCACTTTTCTATCACTTTCCACATCAAATAGAAAGATTCACTGATACACGTCTGATAAAACCTCTAAAGCTGAGTCAATATAATCACTGAATAACCACTGATTAACCACTCAATGAATTTATTAAGGAATATCAATGATCAATGAAAATTAATTGATCTAAAAAAAATACCAGTTCGGTTTACCAGCTGGTTGCGATGGTGCGACGCGCTATGTGCTACGACAGTTAAGTTCACGGTATTGCGAAAATTACATTCACGGTCCGGCGAGAAATTAGGTTCACGGTCCTGCGAAAAACGACTGAATTTTTTTGGAGAAATTTCGGAGAAGTTTCGATACTGAAATCATGATATCAATGCACGGTACGAAGGTCGTTTTGGTCCCAAACGAAATATTTTCAGCTGCAGTATCTGATTCTACCTAAAGAAAGCTTTAAAACGCTATCATTTCATCAATATACTCTATTAACCTCGAAAAAAAGCGGCTAAAATGAGTTGCTTCGAGAAAGAGATACTGCGGCAGCGTCTTGTCGATCGGTAATCGGTAAAAAAGATCGGTTAGTAAAAAAGAGGGGGTAAAAGTACTTTTCTCAAGACACTACCCCGTCTCTTGATAATTGGAGTTGTCATATTGATGGAGCCTCTCTACTATTGTCAACTTGATAATCGCTTCAGATCGCGAAATATGGCGAAAGATCATGTTAACACATTAAGTCTCAACCGGACACTTTTTCATCCAATTGTCCAGTGGTCATTTCTTCCATGGAATGCGTCTAGAAATAAATCAACTATTATCATATGAGATGTAAAATTTTCTCAGCTTTCCAAAGCCGTGATCAGAATGTTCAAAAAATGTAATCCAACAATGTTATGTTGTTTTTTTAACGCATTTTTTCGCTCCAATGTTTTATTCAACCGACATTTTCTTATCGACATTCGATCGGAACCTTTCCAGGGGTTCAAGATTTTGTGTCCATAGACCCTAACTCTTAAAATCCATATCTAATAGTTATGAATTTCAAGATGGCGATGTCCAATATGGCGGCTTGAGCCCGAGAATTGTCTTGTATTTCCTACTTACCCGGTCACAATTATCTTGTTCGATGGGATGTGCACGATAAGCTGTATACAAGGTCTTTTTGGGTTGCCAATTACGAATCCATTATTAGATTTGCCGTATTCAAAATGGCGGAACCAATATGACGAACATAAGTTTCTGGACTTTCTATTTTTCCGTGAAAATTCGTGGGTAGAGATTTTCGACGTCGCTGATTATAAATCCGTTCTCAGATTTGGCGAATTTGAAATGGCGGATTCAATATGGCGGACACAAGTTTCCAAATTCTTTTTTTTTTTTTTTTTTCCGTGAAATTTCATAGCTATGCGTTGTCGAGGACGCCGATTACGAATCTGTTATCATATGGATCGAGTTCGAAATGGCGGACACAAAATGGCCGATGAAACATTCTGAATAACATTTTCGTAATCAGCGCTCTGGAAAACCTTACCTACGAATTTTCACGGAAAAATATAGGATTTCGAAAAATCGATTGTGACGTATGTTTCGGTAGCGAACAATTACTATCCCTTACTGTCGAGAACGAGAAACAAAAGAAAAATCGGGAACCGTCGCCTTCGGCCGTCCACCCTTGCTCGCGCATCCGCAAACTCGGTAGGCGCCAGTTAATTTTTATTCCACCAGTATTAACGAACCGGTATGTCCGAGGATTCGAGTGGGCGGTTCGATCGGTTGCTAGGTTTGGTAGAGAGGGTCGCAGTAAGACGCAACAAATAGCGTAATCGCGATCAAATTCGAATTACGAAAACTAATGTCCCTTGTACAATAAAATCGAGAGGGAATACCGATAATAAAATTGCTTTCGATAATGCGCAAGAATCGAGTAAGCGCAGCCAGAGCGCAACAGTCACAACGGGGAAATGCTGTAGTTTGTCTACAGCAACTTTTAAATAAATTACGTGACGAGAATGACTCACCGAAGTAGTTTCCGGAAAAATCCCAAGGAGTGAGGATCGAGAGGAGGAAGGAGATCGAGGATTTACGGAAACACTGGCATCAAAATACAGTAATTCAACTGTTAAAGAAACAACGAAAACTCGAGTTTTTTTTATCGGAATAGAACTCACACTACACGGTAACTCAGCATACGCTAATATCGTAGGTAAGCCGGAGAACGATAACCACGTAACGACGCGCGCGCGAGCGAAAGAAAAACTGTCTACACGGGAGCGCTTACTAAACCCGAGGCATTCATTATTATGTTAAGAGTGTACGGGACACTCTTAAGTGTACTCTCCCGAAAATGTCAGGATGGCGGGAGGGGGGAAAATTGCCGGCTCGTTGCCGAATCAAGCGCTCTATGCTGCTGGTTCGAATAAAGTAATTGAAAGTATTTAATTGAAGCCGTCAAGTCGATGTAAAGGGGTGCTCGCGATTTAACATAGAAATAATACACGCTCGGGTTTCGGGATGCGGCCCGTCACACACGCTCACATTCTTAACGCACGCGCACGTTCTACTTTGCTATCGGACGGCGGCTGGGTGCTCATTATCGTCCTCGATCCGCGATCGAGACTCCTTTTCGATAGGTGCTCTCCCTACTATTGCGCATGTACTACTAAACGGCCGTTTCGATGCGTAGACGCGCGAGTTTTTAACAATTATTATTTCGAATTTTTCCAAAATCCCTTAGCCGAGAACTACTGCCCCCTCTCTCGAATTATTTCGTAACTATAGAGGGAATGCAACTCGTGCTGGTAATATAACTAAGATCTATACGGTCGTCTACCTTAGCGCTTCACGCGAAAACGGGGCTCTACTTCGCAAAACCAACTTGCACTAGGATGCCCCGTTCTATGCAGAATATGACTTAACTCCACCCGTTCTCTAGCGCGGAGTTTTTTTATCTTCACATTTTTTTTGCAAGAGATGACTACACTTTCAATACTTGCTGTGAAATTTTTGGTTTGAAGAAACATTTTTGGTTTACGTGAATTCAGACCGGACAAAAATTCTTTAACGTTATCCGAATATTTCAGAACCATTAGCATATTGATTGCACAAGTCAAATCTACGTGAGATGAATACTACGTTTGCGTAATTTGTGTGCTCTCAGCAAAGGCTTTGGACATTGATTATACGACCGCATTTTTTATACACTATAAAAAATCTACTCCAGCATCCGCTTAATACATTGTATTAGCTACATAGCTACGAGATGAAATTATGGTTCACATGTACACCTCCTATATAAGTAACTCTGACAAAAACAAGTATACCAGAGTTTAAGTTATCAATCAATATCTTCCAACTTTAAAAAATCTAACGTTGTGGATGGAGAGAAATAATTGCTTGCCCTAAACAACTGATATGGTTGAATAGCTGCAAGCTATTCAAACTGAGTTGAATAGGTTAACCAATAGGTAGGCGTGTTCGTAATATTATTTTTCTGATATTTACTTTTAAATCTTCAGACGAAACTTCATTTTCCGGAAAAAATGTTCCGCCAACGAATCTTCCGACGACCGCGTAGTTTCCGTTTAAAATTTTGTTGTGCCTATCTTCAATGCCGGTTTCATGCTCGAAACGATCGGGAAATTGTCTGGCATAAGGATCCTTGGAAACAACACACAATTATGTTGAAATATACAGTTCAAGTCTATGCGCCTAATACACCTAGGGACACACAACTGCAGTGATAAACACCAACATATAACCTACACTCTCCAATGTATCAAATATTGGAGCACATGTTAATATTCAACAGGTTTAATCAATAAACATATTTAAAAAGTTTCCGTGTTACATTTCACTCCACATCAAAGCGTGCGTCGTAAAATTCAACAAATTATTTTACGGTTATTTATCGAGCTACTTTTGCGTTACGTGGCACGCTGAGAATTGCAACTAAATACGATCATCACGGATTGTCAGATAAATTTTTATTTCACTTGGTGCGAGTAACCCGGTTTTATGCATGCTTCGTGTGCGTAAATCCCATTTGCACACCGTGTAAAATAAACTTTCGTATGATACTTCTGCGATGAACGTTTTCTTAACTCCCATCAGTATCGTAAAATATATCGATGATATACTTTTGTTTTATAATAATACCCAAAAAGCTCTTTCCCAATCTAAAAATTGATTTCGCAGACTGCGACTAATGGAATTAGTGCAAACAAACAATTTTTCCGTTATTTTCTTAAAATGCTTACATTGTCGTCAAAGTAGGTAGAGAAGAGGGGTATGGGCCCTTCCCGACCCCAGGTTAAATTCGCTTCAATAAAATCTCTAGTAGTGTCAATCCTATGAAACAAAAAAAATCAGAGTAAAAATAAAAATAGAGTTAGCTTCATGGCGAGAATTTTGTAACACACACTCAATTTATTGTAGTCGTTCGACTCCTAATAATAAGTGATAATTAAAACGGTTATTACTTTCTTTACCGGCATGACCTTACTATTCCATGATGTCTTGTTATTAAGCTAGGTTGTAAGTAGATTAGAATGGTTCACCTTTTCTCGTATCCTGAGCTCGCCAATCTGGCTGCGAGGCTGCTGGAATATGCAGTCACTAAAAGAACACCAATAACATGCCAGAGTTGAAATTGCAGTTCAAGGCCCTGCATTCTCCTCGGTGCCCATGTCCCAATCAAGCGTCCCATCAGTTCTGTCCATGTTATGGCAAAACTCTGAAATCCTGTAGTCATTGTGCAGCATATAATAATAACAACATTAATAATAATAATGTGACATTAGAGAGATGACTCCCGTGAAGAAAATTATCAGGGATACGCTAAGATAACATAAGATTCTATCAGTCCTTAATGTGGATAGTATAAAAGGGATTTCCCATATATCTATTAGGGACTCGATAAGGAAATCGTAAGTTCTTATTGCGAAATTCAATAAGGGCTTGATTGGTAGCACTTCGATTATATATAATTCGATTATATAATAGATTGGTAAGCACTTGCGGGCCCAGTATAATTTGCTATTGCGCGTTGTACTTCTTATTCGAATCTTTTTTACTTTTTACTTTTTAGTATGAACGAATTTCGATTTCGCGATTCCGCCATTAAGTTAAAAGTAAATTATTTTTTATTCAGCTTTAATACCACATTGGTATTTACGAAAGTACATAATTTCGTTCAATCTATTGGCATCGACATCAAACTGTTTAGTTACAGTAACAATGTTGTTAGATTAGCAAAAAAAACATGTTTTTTCTCTCAGATTTTATGCGAGACTAAGAAATAAGTAGCAAAACATATTTTGTTAGAGATGCAAATTAATTCTCTCTGTAATGTCACGTAGGTTTTATTTATTTATTTGTTTCAGAGTTTTGTTACTTTTTGCAACTCCAGGCTTGACCCACGCTGTAGTATAAACGTAAATACTCTGAGCGAACAGCATAAGTAAAAGCGCAGCCCAAACAGTGGGAGAAAGTGGTCTTGTTAAAGCCCAGAAGCTCGAATACGGTCTTGGTCTTGGCACCAAGAAATGTATGTTCAAGACCGTCCACGGTTTAGTTAGGTTAACGAATTGATAGTGATCGAGCTTGAACAATATACCGGTGAAGGCTATGTCCACTTCCTTTCGATAGAGTTGACCGATCATACCGCCATTCCAGTCTGATCCATTCTGCCGGCCATATCTGAATTATCGAAAAAAAAGATTACCGCTGAGGGTCCTAATGTCGTTGACAGATATGAGTGAACGTTTATATTTGACTAGTCAGTTGCAGTTGCAATTGAAAATCACAGATATTTCCGAATAATAAATAAACATTTAAAGAATTAAAAATATATTTTTTGTTCAGTATTGTTTTATGATCTCGTAGAAGTCGTAGAAAATTAACGTGGGTGAGTAGAAAGAGGACTCAGAATATTTTGGGGGGTCAGCTTCTCTCAAATGCTTCGCTCGTACGTTGAAACTGACTCTCCTCTTATGGAAAAAGGGAAGTAAACTTCATCATAAGACCCTTTTTATTGAAGTTGGACGCCTCAATTTTGGACACGTCGATAGCGAGATATTTTTATAATACCGAAAGTTATAACTATATATGTATGTCACTAAAGTTCGCAACGTTGGAGCAACGCAGCGTTCTCATCTGTCAGACAGCTAGTACACGGTAAAAAATAACTTGAAATTTAATGTATCAATGTACATGAAATTTACAAACTTGGTACATTAAACAAGAAATAATGTACCCGATACTGTAAATTTACGGATCTCTCGTAAAATTAATGTGCCAGGCATTAAATTTACAGAACCTGTCAATGGATGTAATATTTCCTAAATAAGTTATTGAAATTTAATAAACGGTTTTGAAAAATTCCAGCACTTCCACTAAAAGTAATGCAAAAGTTCATTAAGTTTACAACGCCATCGGCGAGCCAATTTCAGTCAGTGCTCTTGAAAAATCCATCTCGTCGCCATTTAGAATTCTTCGACACTGGTACTTGAAAATTACAGGAAATCCGCAATGTTGAAACGCGGGACTGTGAATTTTAAGCACCCTGGTCGTAAAATTATATTGTCATTAGAAATTACATAACTTTATAGTGAACGTAATGTTTTATAAATAAGTTATTGAAATTTAATGAACCATTATGAGAAGTTCCAGCACTACCATTGAAATTAATGCAAAAATTAATTGAATGTACAACGCGATCGTCACTCCGATTTCAACGGGAAGTCCCTACCACAGGCCAGATTTTGGTATTTGGGCGATTAAACCCAAGCCAAACCAACATAGTGAGGAAAGGTTTCTCTGCACTGTTAAAAAAATCTGCTTGAAAATTAAGGTACCGGTACCGGAAGTTTTTGTTCACAAACCGTGTCGTACAATTTGAACCAACGTGCTTGAAATTTACAGTAACTGCACATAATAATGATTGAGATTTCCGTAACGTTACTGTTACTAAGTACATGAAATTGAATGTACGCGTGATCTATTTTTATGTTGATTTCACATAAAACTAATGTACGTTATACGTCTTTTTTTCATCGACTATAACTTAAAATTCAAACACACTTTTGTTGGAAACTTTAAGTTATGATGTAGAAAAAATGTGGTGCTGCATGTAATTTTCGAGTACCAATGTACCTGAAACTTACTACGCGTGCATAGAATTTCAAGTATGGGTATTGTAAATTTACTGGAATACAGTATATTAGAATTCAAGTCCAGCCTACAAAAAACACCACTGGTGTGCAGTAAAATTCAGGCACAAAAGTGATTGATATTGAAGGCATCTCTTATGCACAGTGGCAGAACCAAATTACCGAACCCAGCATTTTTTAGATCCTCTTCTTCCGTATGAAAAGTGCAGAGGTCGAGCTCTAGGCCGACAGGGTTTGTGTGGGGGAGAGGGATGAGTAGAGAGAAGTCACAAAATTTCCACCACTTTTGCAAGTCAAGGACAAGAATAAACCCGACGGCCGATTGGCCATCTAGCGGCGAAATGCCAAAACCTGGCCGGGGGTACGCACTTCCCGTTGAAATCTGAGTGACGATGGCGTTGTAAATTCAATGAATTTTCGCCTCCATTTCAATGGAAGTACTGGCATTTTTCATAACGGTTCATTAAATAAGATAGCGTTGCATAGCTGCAGCATATCTATAGATATTTTGAAATATTCAATCACGAGCATTAAAGAAATTTCAACGGCCCGAGTGTTTGATTTTCAAATCTGAGAACTGAAATTTAATTTAAGATGAACGAGTAAATGTAGTGGATTTTTACATTGAATGTTAGTTGAGTTCAGGGATATTTCAATATTTGTATCTTATTCACTGATTTACAAGAACAGATTTGTAGTTTCCAACGCCATTCTGAAATTTTACAATACCGGAATTGAAAATGACAAAAAAGAATCTTACTTTTTCTATAACGTGTTTGATTTTTTCAATAACGTGCTTGAAAATTACAGAACTATTCGGATTTTCAATTACAAGCGTCGAAGAATTGTTCATAATCAACGTTCTTTATTTTTCAAGCACAGGTACTTGAAATATAAGTTGCACGATGCTCGTAGAATTAAGTTATTTTTCTATAACTTGTCATGTAACTATACATTTAATGATCAAGTTTTGTAAATTTACAATGAATTTTTCTTAAATTCCAATGCAGGTACATTAATTTTACGATAGATTTGTAAATTTACAGCACTTCATACATTAATTACAGTTTCATGTACAAAATTTGTAAATTTCATACACTCCAGTACATTAAATTTACAATCTTTTTAACAGTGTGAGTATAATAGGCTCATTATCAGAAAAAAGTACTCTGCTTTTGAACGTCGGGTTGATTCCCGTCTTTGAATTGCAAAAGCGGTGGAAATTTTTTGACTTCTTCCGACTTATCCCTCTCCCCCACACAACCTCCGCCGGCCTAGAGCTCGAACTCTGCTCCTTCCATACGAAAGAAGAGGATCTAAAAAATCCTGAGTTCGGAAATTTGGTTTTGCCAGATTATCGAAACGTTTCTGTACACATATTGAAATTTGAGAGACGGTGTAGTAAACTGCTGTCTGCTTTCACTGTAATCTTACTGTTGCGGCCCTTATTTTTCATAAGCCTTTACTTTAAAATTCAAGCATACATGTGCTTTAAATTTAAGGCAACATCCTAGTCTAGAAAATCGAAATTTTTTTTTTTTTTTCATAGTTTCAAAGTTTAACTATGCAAGAATATGCCTATAAGAGGATTTTTCAAAGCTCGAATTATTTTCGGAGATATAGGTATTTTGCTGACGCGGCATCCAAACTCGTTCGGCCGGAACTAATCGTACAAACGCGTTTTTCTCGAAACTGTCTTTTTCAAGACGATGCCCACGATATCTCAAGTTCTGCTGGACCGATTTACTTGAAATTTTTTGTGAGTCTTCTGTATAGACTTGTTTATATCCGAAACTAGCCGCATCCCCAAATTTCAATTTTTACTATTTTTAAAAAATTCTAGAAAGTCAAAAAAAATGGTACAAAAATTGCTTTTTTTTTCCGGTAGCAGCCATTTTGTGAAAAAAATTTTTTGCACCTTTTCCCTAGTTCCGGATATAGCGACATTACTCTAGACTAATAATCTTTTTTTTTCAGATTGCTAGGCGGGTTGGAATCGTGGGCATGATCACGTGCCAATTTGTTGAAGCCCCCCATTTGCAGGGCAGCTGCAAATTTTTTGAATTTTCAACTTTTTCAATAAAAATTTTATTTTCTGTATTCTTGTAATGTTAATAAATAACTCATAACAACATGGATGGTAAAAATATTGATTGCCTTTTTTTTACGCCACTTCAAAAATCACCTAAAATTCGGGCCTCTAGACTAGAATACTGCTTTAAGTACCAGTACTTGCATGATGAATTTCATACACCGGTACATTAAATTTCAAGCAATTTTTTTTACAGTGTAGATATGGCTAACCTCCATAACTCGGCTGATTTTTAAAGACCGCAATTTTTTATTGATCGTCTTTTTAACGGCCACTTCGGGTCGATAAATATTGTTAAATATCCCTAAAGATATTTTATCGATCCCGCTTCCACGGACAACTTTCTACAGGCAAACAACGATATCATTTGCGGAGCATGCGCAGCCCAGCTGATATTCGAAGTCCCTTAACCTTTCATTAATCGGTATTTCAACGCCCGTTTCGCGTCGATAAATATTGTTAAATATTCCTGAACATATTCATCAAGTTTTATTGGTCCCGCTAACATGGACAACTTTTTACAGGCAAATAAAGCTAGCTGGTATTAAGTTAAGGGACTTCGAAAACCAGCTTATTTGTCTGTAAAAAGTAGTCCGTAGAAGCGGTACTAATAAAACTTGGCAAATACGTTCAGGAATAATTAACAATATTTATCGATTCGAAACCAGTGGTGAAATACCGACTACCAAAAAATTAAGGGACTTCGAATACCAGCTAACTTTTACTATTTGCGGGTAAAAAGTTGTCGGGGACCAATAAAACTTGGGAAATATCTTCAGGAATATTTAATAATATTTATTAACCCGAAATGAGCGTTGAAACACCGGTTAATAAAAAGTTGCGGTCTTTGGAAATCAGCCGAGTTATGGAGGTTATCCATATCTCCTAGCTGTCTGATGAACGTTGCGTTGCTTCAATGTTGCGAACTTTAGTGACATGCATATGTAAATTCCGCTGCTACCAAACATTTATATGTTGTGAAGTTACTTAGAAGTTAGTGACAACAATTTACAAAAAACTCCACATGTATTGCAAAAAAAATTGTTTTCAGATAATTTTTTGAAATGCTTCTTTATTGATTAACAAACGATATGACTTCAAAATGTTTGTTCTAGTCTTGTCCTGGATTGCAATCATTTTTATTATCAGGCCTACTTTTTCAATCACTTAAAAAATAGGCTCTCACCGATAATGATTATTCGGTTTCCTGATGGTCCATGTGAAATTTAATCTTTTGGCGATCAGCATAAACAGATTCATCTCTATTCCGTCAACTTCGGGTTCTGTTTACAATTATGCAAAAGTTACTTATACAAAACTTGTTTCACATTTGGCAGATATTAAGGAGTTTGAATAACCTGGGTCCCAAAAAATATGTGGATTTTCAATATTTATTCTAAATTTTTAAATGGTCGGCTAAATTTTACACATACTTAATACATCGTCTAGTCAAATTTAATATCTACTACATATCAATTTATCCTTGTAAATAATTTGAGCAGAGTTGATCGAATTTGGCTTCAATTTGGATTAAAAAGTCACATTTTCAACAGTTTGAAATTCCATAATATCTGAACTGCTTTATAGATTTATAGAAAATATGCTTCCTCCATGAGGAATAATACTTATAATAATTATAAAATTATTATAATAAATTATTCGTTGTATATTCGAGAAGAACTTTCAGGAAGACCCAAATGATTCGTCTGGTTGGATGCCGAGAAAATATAGAAATAATACAGCTCGGATCATAACCTACAAGCGCGAAAGATCCTGAACAATCTCCTTAATTGTGTGTAAAATCCCGCACTTGCGAGCTCACCAATTTTACCAGAAAGAAAATATTGAGAGACGGATATAAATGAAGAATTGATTGTATTTTTTACGGCTTTTTGCGATAAAGAACTCTCCCTCAACCCCATTGACGGTTCTATTGACGGTAGTGGACAGATAGCACAATGGTGGATTGTAGAAAGCGGCCGCTTGCAATTCTCGACCTTGAAAATCGACTATTCCTCGAGTGTGAACCATCTCTTCGTGCCTACAATAATGTTATCATTAATTTTCGCGTTTTGCGAACGAGATTTTTCCCCAATTTGTGTTAAACAAAATTTTTATAAATGTACTTATTTTCTGAAAAGTTTTTGTACTTTCTCATCACACGCACACTGAGAAAATGGTATAGCTCTCATAACTGACTGATAGCTGCATGTAGATCAGTTATGGGAGCTATGGGTATAGTTGTATTAATATTACAAATAGCTATGGCAGCAATACTATTCAGTCGAACATGTGCTTGCTATAGTAGCAATTCGCAGTAAGTAAGAACTATACTATTTGGTTACGAGAAAAACCTATAGCTGGCCCAGCTACACAGATATAGTTTAGTTCTCCGCAAGACATCAGCGCCATGACAAATCAGGCATCATAACAGTTGTCGCGTATTTAGTTACAGATAGCCGTACAAGCATATCACGTATTCATTATGCGCAACCGCTCAGCTCATGAGGCATGCGATAGCTACTATAGCTATCCGTTGTTCAGCTCCCATCTGTCATTTAACTTCCATAGCTATTCGGCGCTTATGAATAATTTACAAAGTATTTATTTGGCTTCATACCTTAAAACTTTTTTAAAAACTCGTGGGTTTAAAAAATTTTCTGAAAGTGTCCACAGACCATTATGCGCAGCGATATTGACATTCGCATTGCCGTACATGTCGATATTGAAGAGCATCGATGAAGCACGAACTTTGTCATCGACGACGATTAAAAGATTGGTTGTAGATATCTCAGTTGGAACTCTGAAAAAGAAAAGTGGAATAACGTTAATACCAAGGCTGTGCAGCTATTCTGTTGGTCTCTTTATTCGATAAAACCATCTTGCTTTTTTAATCCGTTTACTAGCGTCTTTACGTTAGTGGATATCATGAAGTAGCCACCACAATTGTAGGTTCTTTTATTCACTGTGTATTCATTCGGATAGATTTTCACGAACTCGTTGAAGAGATTCTCGGTTCCCGGAGTTCTACCTAATAAGACAAAAAAAGAAATTATTATCAATGACATATAATGTAATATAGTAACACCATACGATGATCATAATGCCATAATATTTAATGAAACATTTAAAAAAGTAGAATTTTGAAAAATTTCTGCGGATTTACTTCAACGGGATTGCCTTATCTGAAACAGACAACGAGACAATATTTATCTCTTGACTAAATTCATGTTAATAAATATTTACCTATGAGCTTTCTAGTGAGCGTCGTCTCCTCAACGTTTGGCGGGGGAGGAGGGGAGGGGGGGGGGGGGTGCAGAGTTGATGGTTAGAATTACGGTAATTCATTGACGCATATCTTATCTGTTTGGCTGCAGGCATTGCATGCAAATTTGCTCATATGCTCTGTTCACTCATTAAACAAAGTTTTCTCTCCTACACTGAAAGAAAAAAGTAGTTGCGAGAACTATTTCCAGCATATGTTATGCCGCAGATTAATTGAGATAACTATTATGTAATTCTTTATCGAAAAATAGTAAGCAAGACTGACGCAATGGTTCCGATAATTAATAACAATTCTGCCTTTACTAACAGCCGTGAGATGGCGCGACTATGATCGGCAATAGTTGTCAATATGATTCGAAGAGTGCTGGTTCCCTCCGTGTTGGTTTTCACTACCAATCGCTTCTCGCCTAAAACTTCTTGCAACTAACAATGTGTACGCAAAAGACAAGGTATCCCAAAGCCGCCATTATGTAATTTGAAGAACGTAAGTTTTCCAAAGCGCCCAACCGGAGAATCCGTATTCTGTATTTATAGCGGATCGTACTAAATATACAGTAAGTAAATTGTGTACTGTTAGAAGTAGATTCTCTTAATTTCTAAAGAATCGGAACTTAGTAATGATCCATGCCATTATGAATATATGGGAATTCTGTTTTTCATCTCATTGTATACATTATTTATCTCAGAGGTAAGTTGTGAGCTATGAATTCTAATCTAGAATCGCACTGAAATAAATTGCTGACTGACTGACTGAAAATCCACTAACTGAGCGCATAGTTGGGGCAACGATTTCAGTTGGTTCCTGTTACTACGAGTATTCTACCAACGACGTTTTAATTTCTTCAACCAACCAAGTAGGCGGTTCGACTAACTGAGTAGTTGGCGCTATATCAACTATTCCGGTTGGCTTTTCAGGACCTATTTTTCAGTTTTACCAACTACTCATTTCTTTCCGTGTAGGGGATACAAGCGTCTGCTGATTTCGATCATCTACAAAAAAATTGCTTATTCCTGCACGGGGTACAGTTTCATATAAAAATTAGTCAGTAAAAGTAATATGCAATTGTGAGATGTGCGCACAATAAATCCTTCTGGCTCGAGTACAGAGTTGTGGGAGCGACTCGACGCCAAGTGTTTAAAAAATGTATAATTAACACTAAGGAAACGCTATGGATTCAGATAGTAATTTTACAAAAATTTGTACGCCTGGATTATATAGAACCACAATTTTTTAAACCAAACTAAAGCAAAACACATGGACAGTTAAGTATTATTTTGTATTTTGAGAAAATCCGTTCTCTTATGAAAATGAGCACATGTTACAAATATAGCAAAATACTTTGGGTGAGATGGAGAAAACCAATACTTTGTTACATAGCAAAAAAATTCTGTTTACACTGAGAAAAATTTGAAATACTGACAACCTCGCGCGGAGGTTGGCAAATATTTCATTGTTCGAATGAAATCGAAGTTAATACAAATACCCAGTCATTAAGGCAATACAACACATTTTTTTGAAAGAACAACTCCATAAAATTCAGTGGCAATAAATAATAATTTTGCTGAACCTTAAATGTTGTTGAGCGAATCGAAGTGAATGTTGACTTTATTTCAGGTGGGTATGGGCCAAACATCTTTCAGTATTTAACACGCGTGCCACGGGTGGTTGAGACAATCACGCGTTCATTCCAATCAAAAAAAGATTTCTATGAAGCAACTGTATTGGAATGGTCACGAGAACTGTTTTATGCCTTTGACAGAATCTCGATGTGACTTGTATCTGCCAAATACGAGGTTGACACAACCTCACCAAATAATTTTATCAGCCGTCCACGAAAATTATGTCCTATTTATTGGATGTGTTGGCTGAACGCAAAACATCAACCCGATCTGAGCAACTGCCACATCATTGCACCAGTCAGAGCATGCTACTGCGTTGTCTACTCGGCAGTATGCGGCACGTGCGAATGCTATATTGTTACCATTTCATATTGTTTTATCTTAAAGTATCAATTTATTTTTCTTCAAGAATATACCGTTGTGGCGGTATTTTATGAAAGTGAAAAAAATGCAAAGTTTCGTGCAACGAATTTTCGCCGGGATGTCCGCGCCAGTCTCGTGAGTGCCGGTGAGTGGGGCTAGCAACAACGGGGAAGGTATCCGCCGAACATTGTCGTTTCGTATTGCCCGTGTCTTTGCGACCTTCAGCGTCTTTGTCAATATGCTCGAAGAACAAAAGACCGAACAAAGACGCGGGGGGAGGGGGGCAGCCGAGCCGAGCATCAGTCGCATCGTGTGACGACGACTTTACATTGTTTTTCTTTAATTTTTTCAAGTATTCTTCTTGAATTTTTCTACGTGCTTGGCAGCCTGCTCACCATTACCGAATTTTTGTCGTCAGTCGCGGGTGAGCAATAAAACGCGAAGTTTTCGATTTGGCGGAAGCTACGCACACGCGCAATCGCGCGGCGGTCGCCGCGGCGACTAAACCGGTTCATCGTGTCCGTGTGCCCCGCCAATGACAGCTCGGAGGGGGAGAACGCCGAGCGTTAGTTGCATTATAGGAGTCGACGAATCGCCATCGTTTCTCTGCAAGGCTTGTTGCGGCATTTCATGTTGCAGGAGCAGCTGTCAGTTGAGCCTGCCGATTGAGCCAAGCCTGCCTTTTTCCGCGCACGTCCCTTCTTATTCTTATTCTTCTAACTTTTCTTCTTTAATTTGTTATATGCTCACCTCTCATCTACTCTCTTGTCTCGCCTCATTTAGTTTAGATTACTTTCTTTACCCTTATGCTTTTTTTTGTCTTTATGTAATCTGTTTTTCTGCCTTGATCCTTAGGGAATTAAAAATTCCAGATCTCAATAAATACAAATGCAAATATAATTTTTTCGATTGAGTGTTCGTCTTGGATTTTTTCCGTGTGCTTGGCAGTGCATTCGCCATAAGTGACTTTTCGTAATTTGTCGAACGAGATTTTCTATACGACGAGAGCTGCACGCGTGGATAATCGCGCGGGAGAGTGGACGCCGAGGCGGCCATAACGGTTTTTCTCGAGGATATCGGTGCGCCCGACTATCAACGGCTGGGGGGAGAGGAAGAACATCGAGCGTAAGTAGCATCGCAGGAGCCGATGACTCGACATCGCTTCTTTTCAATTTTTCTGTGAGTATTTATTTTCGATTTTCCCCGTGTTTGGCAGCGCGCTTGCAGTCACTGAATTTCTGTAGTTTGTCGCGGGCAACCAATCGAACAAAGGATTTTATGCGTCTTAAAAACCTAATATTATATATTTGTTCTGAAGCTGATAATATTAGGTTTTTAAGACATATGAATTGATTTTTTACGTTTAAGAAGAAGAAAAATCATAATTTTGAATAGACTAAACATTGAGGCACGATATCTTTGACATGGCTTGACTTACGCAAGTTGTCAATCAAATCTTTTTGTAGAGCATCGAATTTCCTATAAGGATATAGTTTCGTCTTACTGAGAAAGTAGCGCGTTATCACTTTACAAAGTTCCAAAGTTTGAAGAAAAAATTACCTATGTTATTTTATTGGGAAATAGGAAACTATGAATCGCCACCTTTGAATATTAATTTTGAGAGCTCTTATTTTCACAGGGTATGTTTTTTGGGATATTCTGATCTTTGTCAATGTTCGTTAAAAAAAATAGTCGGTTTCTTTAGACACTAATAGTCGTAATACTATTTGTTGTTTGGGTTGTATTTTAGGTCTGTTAATGATTCACGATGGCTGACGAAGAAACGGAGAACTGTCTTATACAGTGGGAGTTGGAAAGCCTCATTCCACAGTTTAAGGGTGAATATAGCAGTTTTTTAATTTTCTGAATATAAAATGATTCTATTACGTTGATTTCTAGACCAAGAGATTACGTTTCCTCGTTTCAAAGCCCTCCGAAAAGATTTAATTTCCGAGTTGATTCCAAAGGTTGGTCCGAGAACTGAATTCATTAGTAAATCGGCGGAAAAATTCGGCCAACTGACAACCGAGAATCGATGTTTGAAGCGAAAACGTTCACCAGATATTTGTGTAAGTTTGCTTCGCAATATCTATGACCTAATCCACGTGCTATTTTTTTTTGAATTCCGTAACCGGAAAAAAAAATTGTTCTATATCTCTAATATAGGAAGAGAAAGCCGACGACCTACCAGTGTTCGAGATCAGAGAACACTCGAAAGAAGATGTAGTGGAAGAAAATCATCAACCGAGAGACAACGAAGATGAACAGGAAAAAAATCCGATGCATAATTTCCCCAAACAACTGCGGGATCGTTCTTACGCAGGGGAACGTGAATATCACATGCAGATAAAGGGTGAAAATTCGAAATATTTGGCTAATCTTTTGGATAAGAATAACTACGGAAAGGCACTCGTCGTCGAGTATAAACGCGAATCAGAATTATCTGAAAAATCATCACTTCTCCTCTGTCACATAATCACCTCCGATTTGATTACCAGCTGTTATAGGTACGCTCGTAAATTTACAAAAATCTTCTTTAAAGTTTGTTATTTACAAGCTGAAATTTATCACAGTTCGATTTCCAAATCGGACTTGTCGAACTTGGCTGACGAAATAATACAATTGTTCCCAAATGAGAAGCGAGAGACGTATTATATACCGTCAAAGCCTAAGCGTAAGTCACTTGATGGTCGATCAGAACGGGCTCGCGGCAGACTCGTCGATAAATTCCACAATAACTTGCAATTATATCGGCGAATGAGCGGCTTTTCGAAGGATCGAGAGAAGAAAGAAAATTCGACAATCGTGACCGTCGAATCAAGTAATAATTAAAAAAATTGTGCTCATCGTACTTTATAATGTATCTACGTATGATAATGGATTTACTTTGTTCTTTTTTAACAGGTGATGAAGTAGCTCGCAGTCTCCGTTGCCTCAACCATAACCGTGATTTGACAGAAATCGAGCCTCACTGGAGGAAGACAGCAAAGACCCGCTTTGAAACATTAGTGAAGTCAAAGGAAACTGTGTCCGAGTACTTCAAAAAATAGCCTGCACTGGCGGATGCAGAGAACGGATCGAAGTTAATAGACATCGATTTCGATGAACGTTTTGAATCTGATTTTTTCGAAAAACTCCTCGGTGTTTCGAACACGACTAAAGTCAAGGAAACACCAGAAAAATTGCCGAATCTGCTTGCGGACGAAGAAATTGATCAACGTAAATTAATAACAACGTTTACATGTAGATGCGTATATTGCTTCAAGAGACGTCATATTATTCACTGGACTATCTTTTTTCGCATCTCAATTGCAGATGCTAAAGAATTTGTTCAAATCATGTTGCTGGCACATTTGGTAGTACCACCCCGAAGCGGAATGACAGTAAAAGGAGGAAAATATTGGAAACCATCTGCCGAAGCAAGTCAAAAAGGGATTGTAATCCACGTCAAGGTGAATAGTAATGTACAATATTTCTATGCATGGAATCACAAATGGATGATGTATGGACGTCTTATATTATCATTGTATTGATATTACGGTGCCCGGAGATATCGAGAAGAGGTAGAAAGAAAAATCGAGGGAAATGTTCGATTACGGGTTGACGGTACAGCCTTATATAGTCGGCATCGGAAATAAACTGGAACACGTTAATCAATTCTACGTCGTCATCGATCGAACGCGCTATCACTTTGACTCCCCGCTCAAAGCCCTCGACGTGTGTTTCAAAGGTGAAAACCTTTTTTTATACCTTTAATGCGGAGTTCCCAAAAGAGTCAGCTCAAGTGTGGCTTCTTCTGCAACGTGGGGTTTACCGTTTCGAGACTGACCACGACCAACTGAAGCCGCATGTCGCTAAAATTCTGCAGAAGATGCGTGTGTAAATATCACTAGATATAAGTAATCGCGTTAACTATGGCCTATCTGTGTCCGTTTTGTAATTTACCGTTCAGTGAGATGAACTTGCTATTTGCCCATATGAAATTGAAACACGGTGAACGTTTTAATGAAGCAGTCCGATGTAAACAAGGTCAATGCCTCAGAATCTTCAATAATATGTACAGTTGGAAAAAGCATTTGAGATCGAAGCACGCGCAAAGTCCAGTGATGTCATCTGGGCAGATAACGCAAAGATCACGCGATCTAGAATGGGCGGATATTACCGAAGATTTGAGAGAGATTGAAACTAATGAGACTGTTCTCTACACCAATTGTAATGTAGACCAAAGTGAGACCGTAATCGTCGACGATGTGAAAGCTGCTGTGCGCGATGCGGCTCTATCGTTTATCGCAAAATTATATTCAAATCCGAGCATATCTCGATCAGTCATACAAGTAATTGTTGATAATACAACGGAATTATTTGGCTCGTGCGGCGTCGATCTGCTCAAACAGGCCTTAAGCGACAAAAGCGTTATCGACGAGGATTTAAATATAATGTTAAATGCAGTTGCTAACCCCTTCGTTGGTCTTGATACCGAATATACAAGGCAGAAACATTTGAGCGCTGTAGAGCATTTAATACTACCGACTCCGTTCACAATCACGACGGTACCGTGTCGAAAAACTCATAGAAACGAAATGCTCACTATGAAAAACTGCACAGGCCAATTCATACCGATGCGGGCGGTTCTTACACGGTATTTGATGTTGCCAAACGTTTACCAAAGTATAATCGATTACATGGATAGAATGAAAAAAATAGGCAATGGAAAATTGGCAGGCTTTGTGAATGGTTCACTTTGGATAGACTTCGAGGCAAAGTTTCGTGGAAAGATCGTTTTGCCATTAACAATTTATTTCGACGATCTAGAGATTAATAACCCTCTGGGATCACACGCCGGCGTTAATAAAATCGGAGTAATTTATTACAAGATAACTTCGCTACCACCTGAGTTCGCTTCCATGAAAGAAAACATTCTCTTAGCTTCGATCCATAAAGCAGTAGACAGAACAGCCGTTGACGGAATAAACTTGAAAGAAGTTTTCAAACCGATACTTGAAGACTTGGCTTTTTTGGAAGAGAAAGGCATTGAAATTACAGTGAATGGTTGTACGAAGAGAGTCCACTTCGTAACAGCCATAGTTTCGGGCGATAATCTGGGCCTATAAATGCTATTCGCACTACATAAAAGTTTCAGTTCCAATCATTTTTGCAGATTTTGCCGCGAACATAAAACCGTCATGCAAATACAGACGAAAGAAAATCAGGAAATGTTGCGCACAGTTGAAAACTATTCAAAAAACTTATACAGTTTCGAGTACGGTATCAAACAGGAATGTTTGTTCAACGCTCTGCCGTCGTTTCATTTCGTAGAGAATCTGTACGCGGATCTTATGCACGACTTCGCGGAAGGAATCGATCGTTACGTTATGCCTGCGATTTTAAATCATCTCATAAACGTCAAATCCTACCTTTCCCTCGATTTATTAAACGAACGCATCAAGTATTTCGATTATGGCCGCACAATATCAAACAAAAATATTCCTTCACTAAAGGAAAGCGATTTGAAAAAAGGTTACTTCATTGGTTCGGCTTCTGAAATGACCTGCATCGTCAAAATGTTAGGTTTGATGATTGGAGATCTTATCCCGCGCCATGATAAATTCTGGCAACTTTATATAACACTACGAGAAATTACATGTATCTTAACGCGTGAAGCTGTACATGAAACTGATCTAGATAGACTCGAGAAACTTGTAACGAAACACCACAAAGTTTACCAGAAGCTCACAGGTAAACATTTGACGCCGAAATTTCACTTTGCGCTCTATTATGTGTGAATCATTAAGTGCATCGGGTCCCTCGGTCCAGTATCAACTATCCGATTTGAGAGTCGACACAAAGACTTGAAAGAGCACGCGGAAGTAATTAGGTCGAGGAAAAATATTTGTTATAGTTAAGCGTTGAAAAATCAATTGGTGTTAAGTGAACGTTTTCACGCGCAGAGAGGATTCGACGAACGATTGACTATAGGTCCTTCAGAAGAAACGATATTGAGTGCGTTGGAAGAATTTAATATTTTGAAAGAAAATGTACCGAATACGCTTTGGGAGGAAGACTTTATTAGGACGAAATGGGTGACGATAAACGGAACGAAGTATACCGAACACATGATATTAACGATTGAACAAAACGGCAATACCCAAAGATTTGGAAAAATCAAGTATATATTTATACAGAATACCAAAGCTGTATTTCTCTTTCAAATACTAAAAACCGTATTTGACGAGCATTACCATGGGTTTCGCATAATTTGTACTGAGGAATGGGGACTCTTACCGCAGGTTCATCTCCCTGACTATAAGCCGAGAGATCAGCATTCAATAGCTGATGGATATAATTACATAACTTGTTGATTTACCATGGTATTAAGATAAGGACGTTAACAGATATTAAATAATCACTTGAGTTTGTTATTTTGTTGTTACGATTTTTTTTACTGTATCGCGCAGTGACATGCATCATTTTTGTGAGATGGAAATAATTTTTTGTGGAAAGGCTTTATTACTATATAAGACTTATGGTAGTTTATCAAGAATAGTATGGTGTTTTTACAGTTCAGTTACAATAATCCAGATATGTATTAAACGCATACAAGAAACAATTATTTCTAAGGGTATACGTGCGATAGTAGTTAAAGATTCGTATGTGTAAAAACTGTTCGTAATGATACGTTTTACTGGTTTTTTGAAAATCGACAAGAAGAAATGTCATTTTGCGTTCAACAATTTTTACTATTTAAAATATCGTAAGTTTCATACTGGTTTTATATTCTTATTCGATGTTTATTAGGCACATTTAAAAAATTTCAGAAATGTTGTAGTCGCATTTAATGTTGCTTATTGTTGTAAGAAAAGATACTTTTGATTCTTACTTCCATGTACCATTTACATGAATAAATATTACGTTCTTTGCACGGAACTTTTTTCATGAATGCCCTACATGTTTTCTATTACCGATCTCGATTATTGTACCAGCTATGAATAGCAGATGTGAGGTTTCGGAGAATTTATTTCATCATCTTTGAGAGTTTCACACAACGCTCCTTGAATTGATTCAGCGGTGGGTGCCATTAAATCATGGATTTAACATGATTGTAACGAGATCGTATAATGTTCGTTCAACAATATTTTCTTTCAATAAATTGATTTTGTGATTTCGACTAATAGCAAAACGACGTTGGATGAAAATTCAACCTGCTGGATAAAACTGCGATTTTTTTGCCCTAACCGTACGTTACGTGTAATTATGCACGTAAGACATATGTCTGAGCCTCGCATAGTGCTGACTCAACGTAACATAATTCTAATTTAAAAAGTGTATCCTTCGAATGAAACAATGAAGTTTCGTTCTGGCAAGTTCAGTTGCCCGAATCATGTGTAACGATTGATTCGCTGGAACTTATAATGAATTTAATTGAACTGTGAGTGTGGTGGGTCGAACCGCATAAATAGTTCTATAAAATCGATTAGACATTGACTCAGGAGTGCGCATTGTCCGACACAAATCAATATAAGGGTTAGAATAAATGATGCTGTGGTTGTCTCAACTACGTGAAACATTTGAATCAACGATAACCCGACAACCACTTGGCCAGATTGACCCAACACCCGCATTCAATTCGCCGTATCTAACCTCACGGAGTGAGACACCTTCAATTCCGTTGTACTCACTAATTTTTTTTTTTTCAGTGCAGGAACCATATAAGATATGCGTTAAGAACGTCACTAATCTTAACTCGAATCTTTTTCCTCAAGCGGAAGTCACAATAGATAAATTTTTTTTCTAATTTACGAGTATTGTAAATAAATGAGCAAATTAGCTAATTTAATTAAGAGCCATCAAGCGCACGTGACCAACTTGTGCTACAATATAGCGGATACCATCTAAAAATTTTGTGTACAGAATATGCTTCGACTAATCATTCGAATTGTATGAAACTTTTTTTTATAAATGCAGAGATGCGGCATGCATTGCGCTCAACTAAAATATTTGGTGCACGATGCTTGTGAGGTGTAAAATAAAATAAATTGTATTATCACAATGGAAAGGGGTGGGGGCTTCAGCGTTCAGCCGACTTAGAGTTTTTCAGTTATTGCGCTTTTTATAATTATTTCTTGCAAAAATACTAAGTTGACTGGCATGCAGAATTATTCAAGGAGTTCATTCCTTATATTTATTCACACGATTTTTTCTTTGTTTAACCTATTTTGTCTACAAAAATTTGGTTGTTTCTTTTTTCGCCACGGCGCTGCGTATGCATGCGCTTGATGGTTCTTAACAGATATGATTTTATCACTTTACTCGCCGGATATAAAAACGTTGGTGCATTCTGATGCGTTAAGCGACACTTCCAGCATAGTTGCAAAATTTTTCATCGATATCCACGATTCTCTCACGGTTTTTGTGAGAATATCACTTTTGTCACTCGAAATAACAGGGATTAAAACGAGAAAACCCGCGAGCACAATAACGTACCAATACATGACAACGGCCGTGTGAATAATTAAAATGATGCGTCACTGTTTGATCGAGGACAATAGATCCAACTCCTGGGAATAAATTACCAGATCGAGAGATCAGAAAATTGCGATAGATAGCTGACCATTAATTATAAAACGGCTTATTGCTACAAAGCATTTTTTTTAACTCACATAAATAATGGGTATGGACGTTCAACTTTGATATAAATAATTCTTTTACATTTAACACCAATGTTGGAGGATGAATTTTTATCACTCATTAATTAATGCCAATGTGCATTTCCAGAAAAATTTGCAGAAGTTCCTCGTTACAAATACCACCCGGGTAGACTGAGAAGTATCAGTGAATGCACGCGTTAGCATCGATCCGAGAAGAGTTGTGGATTGTAATCAACCCCCATCGCGTTGTTATCTAAGTGGCGTGCGCCTTCTAATATACAGACATACGAACTGGTAGATAGAGTTTGAATACCGACGGAAAAAAGCGTTTCTAATGTTTGTCTGACACCATTACCTTTACTTCGATAAGAAACGTCCACGTCGCCCTCGCTTTCATGTAATGCTGTGTAAATACAGTATTCCGGCTCGGGGTACGTCTAATTATAAATAAAGCGACGGCTGGCGTATCACCTGTCTGAACTTGTAATTAGAATTTATGAGAAGGATTTTATCAGTGAGTGTCAAGAAAAGTGACAGAAGGAAACACACAATGTCACTTTAGCAATACTTACCACTAAAGGCACAGGAACACAGTGTATTTCATCGTTGGACGAGAAAACATGTGCTTCATTTTTTTAATCGATTATTCAATGCGACCTCAACATTTCTGGCGTCGAGGGAATCATCATTAAGGGGATTGCGTCACATAAAAAAACGTAAAAATCGAATGATCCTGAAATTGCAGACCGGGTGACGGGTGATTGCGGGTGACCGGGATTAGTTGGCACACGACGTTATTTGTTTGGCGATTGACATTGTCTCAACTTCCAAATCATATCTGGGTGTTTATTAGACTGGGCCAAAAAAAACGAACAATATTTTTTTTAATGGTACTCTGAAAATATTGTTCATGACGACAAAAAAAAAAATTATCCTGAAAGTTTGAGCCCTTAATATTAATATTAAGGGGTGTATCATTACAACAATCGATTTTTTACATCTACCGTATTTATTACCCAAAACTCGTAAATTAGGAATCTGAAAAATTTGATCTATTGATATTTTTAACGGAAATTAAATTTCCTACAAAAAAGTTCGGTTAGTAAATTTACGTAGAACGAGCTGTTTCCTTGTAATCGTGCCTCAAACATTGATTTGTTTTTTCAAATTTTTGTCTGAACGTTCATTTTTGTAACTACCAGACAAATTACCATTTTCAAAGATCAAATGATTATTTTTGTGGGAAATTTAATGCTCTGCAAAAAAAGTGTCTTACCATTTTTTAGAAAATTCACTCCTTCAAGAGTTATTCGACATTAAAACAATTAAAATCGACATAAAAAATATCGAATAACTCTTAAAGGATTGATTTTTCTGAAAATTTTTAAGATACCTTTTTTGTAGAGCATTAAATTTCCCACAAAAATAATCATTTGATCTTTGAAAATATTAATTTGTCTGGTGGTTAGATTTTCCTTACCGATTTTAATGCACTTATAAAAAATCGGTCGTCATAAATTGCAGTAATGACCTTTGTTATTGATGAAAGAATATTAAACACGGAGAAAAAAAGACTGTGAGAAAAACAATACATTTCCTCAGGTGTCATTTTTGCAGACTTTTAGTAGACGAGATCATGCGATTCTTTTTTATTTCAAGCAATACTTGGCGGACGGATCTGTTTTCACGAGTGGGTCTGGGCTCGAGGTAAAATATAGTCGGACGGACTCTACGACCATCGTTCTCGCTTAAAGCTTCTTGAACGCAGAGAGATATCTGGAAATCATTACTCAATTTAGCATAGTAAGCTAGGCTTATACAGCGCTACTGGCGTCTATTCCTATATTTGCCTATGGAGTACTGTACCGTGATTGACAGTATGGTATTATAAGAATCGGTACTATCTTTCGGTTTTGAAACCGTATTACAAATTAACCAAAGTTCTTAAGGACATTTACCCAAAAGTTTTTCGAATACAGGTCAAAGCTTCACAATTGCGGCTACTTTGAACGGACAATGATAACAATTAGCAATATCCAATATCCATCAAGACTAAAAAAAAGTTTGCAATATACGGAGAAAATCATTTCTGAATATATTTGGAATCTATAGTTATGGGATCAATTCTGAAAGAAATAAGGATATTTCATGTATACAAAATAGCAAAATCTAATATCCTCAGCATTGTAACGATTAAGAACCTGCGTCTGGAGATCATTTGTCAAATACTGGCTACGGTTATTAACGATGTATTATCGATGTGTTACAAATGAAAGATGTGTTATACACGAATGACGTTAGGTGTCCATTGTTCTCGGTATTCTGTGCAGTTTCGACAATCTTGTCACTACAGTGCACCAAAATAAAGATATTGTGGAAGCGAAGGCATGTGAGTACACGTAATTTTTAAAGATACATTCCTTAACAATCACGGTAACTTTCAAAACATGTCGAAATAACCGTGAAAATGACTGAGTTGTTTTTGACCCCTTTAGTGACTTTCGGAATTTGTCAAAATAAACATAGATATCACCGTTGAAAAATAGGTAAGGCCTGGTCATTTCTCGGTCGTTTGGACAAACGACGGTCATTTTGAAGTTTTGGGCCCTATTTAAGGTACTCGAATAAAAATCACGTTCGGTCGAAAAAATGACGGTCGTAATAACTTTCGAACTAGTTAGTTGACCGTCATAGTTGACCGTTAGTTGACAGTTGCTTTTTCAGGGGACCGTTGTTTTTCAGGTTATTCACAAATTTTTAAATTCAATAAAGAACGTCTTATATTATATAAGAACATAACGAGTCACAAAATACAAGATTAAATGATTTGTCTCTCACAAAAAGATGACTCCTAGCAATGAAAATTCCTTAATCTTGATCGTCCATTTTTTCTTGAGAACTGGCAGTTCATTTTTTTTTCTATAATACTTAAAGGTAAAAGAGACGAAATTGACCTTCCTATCTTGCGTAATTTCTTATTCAATTATCCAAAATTAACTCCTTTCGTCGCCTTCATCGACTGTGCGCCATCTCCTCCAGAACAACATTCTTATTTGAGAATTTCTCCTTCTCACTCGTCGATGAGTATCTCTTGTTGGAAAAATCGTTAGTACATTCAGCCCTTTCTGGGGACGAATCAAGTCCTATAGATTCTTTTTGTTGTAATTCTTTCTGTGGCATTACCGGCGATGACATCATATAATTTGTCGCCTACAATTTATCGTTAATAATCATTAATAAATCCGGCGCATATTTGTGTATACAATCATGCAGGTTATTTTGAGTATTCTATCTCGTGTCACCTTATACTTTTTCTCTTCTGCTGATGTCGTTTTACATCGCTCGAATGACTCGTCCATGTTGACAATGTAGTTATTTTCACTGGCGCTTATCGATGATTCTGATCGGTACTCATAATAATCCTGCAAATGTTATTTGTTCATATCACACATCACGTGTATACGATTGACATATTCTACTGTTTGATCATTTTATTTTACATATCGCAAAAGTACACGATATTTACAGTGTCACTTGGAAAGCTGCCATTCTCAATTTTTTTTGCGTTATGGATGTCAAGTTTTTCTTGGTTACTCTAACATTTGCTCTCCTTGGCGTTGTATCCTCAGCATAACAAGTAAATAACAATATTATTATTCACTAATGATAATTATCCACGGATGTATTTATAACAATTAGATGATTTTTATATTTACGGCGTAATCGCAGGCCATTTTTGATTGTGATTGTATTTCTAACGACTCAAACGACGGCGGTTGATATACTTCCGAGACGTTAATTTGCGATAATTGTACTAGCCTCGATGGTGGTAGTGTTTTTTTCTGTTGTTCGATCGACCGCTGTCTTGTTTCTGACGATGCCGGTACATTCCTCATTTTGTTCGGTACAAATAACTTTATTATCTTGTAGGGTACAGTAATTCGTACATCGTTCGTTATCTTAGGTTTCGTCTTCATAGATTTCAATTGTTCAAGGCCTCCAAGGATACTCAAGGATTACTTCTATTGGCACGTTTTGGCTTTGTTCTTCTTTCATGTCCACTGACTTGTTCGTGGAATTTATCTTATTGCTTTTACCACTGCTTTCCAAACGTACTTCCACATTAACGGCTTTGATGTGGCTTTGCAGCATTACATCGGATTCTTTGTCTTCGTGTGTATCTGCGACAACTGACGAGACACCAATTATCAATTGATTCACGTCCTTAGTTGTGGAATTTGAAGAATCTGCAGTCGATTGATTTTTTTTTATCCATCCGCCGATACATGACTCTTGCTTGATTTTCGCTCTTATTCTCGCCGCTTTCAGCCTTTTCTGCAACGAATTACAACAATTTTACCGCACTATTTTTCTTATTATTTTATTTATTTCTATTTAGTTAGAGTTGCGTCAATACCTGGGTCATTGGCGACCGTTTTTAGACTATATACCGTACCCATACCTAAACAATCGATTAGATATGATTTTCAAGGGGTTGCAAGTGTAAGGTTTATTGGTACAAAATTTTTTTTTTTGGGTGTACAGATTACAGGAACAAAAAGTCGACTTGTTGTAGAAAGTCGAAACATTTATCTTTACCGCTTACTATTTCAGTTAACGCCGTCGTCGCTTTTAGGTTCTTGTTGACACAACGTTTTGGCTTCCAGGTCCTTTTGACACTCCTTACTAGGTCGGGCGTATTTGTGTTTCGCGTCGTCGGTTTATGCAATCGGCCCTTTCGACCAATTGATTCGCCGATATTCTTGATGAAGTGTTTAGTTTCAATGTCCGTATCTGTGACATTTAAAACGATGAATTTATTTTTCATTTGCGTATATAATATGTCTCAATTTAGTTGTTGACCTGCTTTCTTGCATGGTACGTACTGTTTCTTTTTTTCATCTTTGTAGTATATTTCATCGATACATAAAACATGATATTTATTCGCATCATTGTCATCGGCAAATTGGCACACAGCATATCCTACTTCTGCCTTCGAAGGTTTTCCGGAATCATCCTTGGAGGAAGTCATCTTGAATACGTTGGATGAAAAATTACTTTTTTATTATAGCTGAATTGATTTATTCTGGTTTAATTTTTATTTATCCACATCGCTTATTTTGCTTTCTCTTGTCTATTTTATAGTCTTAGAGCATTTTTAGATGACGGACTGAATGTCGAAACGTATGTGTATACACCGATCAGACAACCTTTTACCACAAGTGTTGTCGATATAATTGATAATTGTTTTAGTTATTCACCCCAATGAATTTACCGTGCTTCATTTTTTATTTTATAATTTTTTATCGCATAATTCGCGCACTTGAGCATTTATACACAACGCTCGAAAAATTGCGTTTAACCCAGTCACCTAAACAAAGCTATAAGAAAAAAAACCTCTAAATGATAACCTTCTTTTAAAAGATTTTGCATTCAAACCTCAATAAGTACATAACAAGCATTATAATTCTACAATTACGTAAGGACAGACATTGCACAAAAAATGGTATGATGTCAAATATAAAAATTTTCACTTGTAGCTTTCAAACCAAACCGGTGAACAAAATCGAGTGTTGAATGTGTTATTTTATCTGTCAAAAAGTTTATTCTGTATTGAATGTAGCAATTCTGGATGCAGTGAAAAATTAATTAACTGTAACCAATTGTTTAGTGAGTTCTTAATAGAGTAAGATTTATATACATATTGTGAATAATAGTTTTATCATGAAGACCTGAAATAAAAATTCCTATATATCATCCAGAATGCACTCTTCTACACATACGAGAACACATCAAACACTAAAATTTGTTCACTGATTTGGTCTGAAAGCTAGGAAAAGGGTAAATTTTTACTTTTTACCTCATACCATACTGATGAGCTGTATATCGTTACAAGATTGCAGAATTATAATGTTCTTTAGATAGTTGATGAAGTTTTAATGTAAGACTTTTTTTTAAAGTGTATGATTCACACTATTTTTTTCTTATGACTTTTTTGAGATGACTGGGTCTCCCTAAAAACTTTCAAATGTACGTATCTTCTTGGATATAAGTCGCAACACAAAAAAACGTATATGAAAGTTATTGATTCTGAAGTATACATTTACAAAATTCTTTAACTCCTCTGAAGCATTGATCTTGAATTAATACACATAAGAATTGATTTTTTAAAAGCTCGGACTTTTATTTTTTTGTCGCAAAAATCTATAAAATATTTCTAACAACGATTTTTTTTTCGGATTAGTACTAGAGTTCAAAAGGTAAATAAAAAATGTAAACTCTCATTAAAGAATCGGACAAATTCGTCCCAATTTAAGACAAAAAAATTGGCACTGAGACAATTTTTTCCCAATTTTTTATTGACTTTTAACTTTTTACATAATTTTTTAACGCTCATAAAAAAATTGTCCCAACGCCCGGTTATGCTGAAAATATTCTTCTTTATGAGTACTATTTTCGATTTTTTCTGAAAAAAAAGTCCAAGTTTGAAAAGAGAAAAATTTATGTTTATTAATTACAAATCAATGCTTCGGAGGAGTTTAACATTTTTTAAATAAATTCGCATAAAAGTATACTTCAAAATGAGAGGTTTTATGTAAGTTTTCTTTTTCTTTATGTAAGTTTTGATGAGTTAGAGGTCGAATTGGGCATCGCGGAAAAGAAAATACACGTAAGGAAATATGCAATAATTTATAAATGGTAAAGAAAATTCGGACTATTTCTCAATCCATATAACTCACGTATACGCATATTTAATACCTTTTGCAAAGGTTTAGATGTCACGGACACAATAGCGAACCGAAACGTGTATGAAACTCGATTAATATCAACCAGTTACGTCGTACTCAGAAGCACTCGCGCAGAAAAACGAAGAAGCTCGAGATTTTAGCAGCCTAGGGCAAACTGGCAACGCGCGCGAAGCTACTTCCACCTCTCCAGCCATGTGCGAGACAGAGAGAAAGCGATAGAAAGCAGTTGTTTTGATTTCGAGTGTACATTTTAATGACATTGTACCGAAAATAGGTAAAAATTATAATAAATACCCTTTGTCTGTTGGCACGGCCACCAGAAGGATCCGTTACTTTTATGCGAGGTTAATCGGCTTTCCAATAAGCACCGCGAGCAACTTTATTCGTAGAATTTTTCTTTATATTGACACTTCTGTGTTCATAATATTGATTAGCAAGAAGGTCAAACTAGCAAACGCGAAAGAGAAAAAATGGTTATACCAACTCGGGCGGTACACGCGAGAAAATATTTCATAACTTACCTGAAACGCTCTAAACACAGCTATTTTATCGCGCACACGTATATGCAAATTTCATAGTTTTCGCAATTCTTCAGATGCCATGGACACAAACTCGAACGGAAACGTATATGAAACCTCCCATAAGTATCAATAAGTATTACATCGTGCTGAGAAGCGCACACGCAGAAAAACAACAAAGACACAGATTTGCAGCGACGTCTAAGGCGAACTGAGCGCGCGCGCGTACATACATTCTCCCTGCTCGCACATTCTTAAAAATATTAGCACATTTACATTATCGAATATTTTATTCATCAGTTGATATATTTAATTTGATACACGAGTGTAGTGAAATTACAAATGTTCACGATGTATTTCCTAATTATCATAGGATTTAGTAGAACATGACATAATTTTACATTTCACTTACATATCAAATCTAATATACCAGTTCATGTAAAAGACCTTCCTACACAGTTTAAATACGAGGGACCGTTATGGCGCTTGCGCATCGTACTCGGAAACATGGAGTGCTGCGGAATCTCACGGGCATGCGCGTACCGTTTATTCTGCTAGTAGTCAGTAAAACGGCGCGCTACGATGAAAAACTGCGCGGCTTAGGCACCAGTGACGCTAATTCAGTAAATTGTATGGTAAATGTTCTCAGCAAATTGTTATAATGTGAAAATGAGGGATTACGTTATTATATCAACGTCACTTTGCGTCAAGATAGTATCGTCGTGTTTCATTGATGTGTCAAAATAAACGACTATAAGCGGTACGATTGATACGTGGTACGTACATATTGATTATAATAGAAACACACTATCTAGTATGACCATTAGTAACATTCTTATAAATCAAGAGGATTCATAATACAAGGAATCACGATACTGTTTGATCGTGTACCGTGTATGACGATACTGTTTGATCGTGTACCGTCTATCACGATACTGTTTGATCGTGTTCCGTGTATCACGATACTGTTCGATCGTGTACCGTGTATCACGAGATGTTCAATTCAAAGTTGCAGATATACAAAACTACAAGACATAAAGTTTAAAGTACAGTTTGCTTTATAATTCTTGTAATATAACAATAACTTGCAGCAATTCCAAAATTATTTGTTAAACTTTTCAACATTTAGAGGAAAAAAATAATTTGCAATAAAAAATTGGCAGAAAGCAATTAAAAAAAATAAAGGAGCATGGTCCATTACTTCCTTCATCAATAACTATATTTTGGTATTTGTTCAAAAATATTATACTAATATCTTATTCAAAATTAAAATATTTGGCAGCTTTTCAAAATGTTGTTTTATGGTTTTGATATATTGTGGCGGGTGGTGCGATAGAGTGGAAATGAGAGAATGTATAATCCGGATGAATTCAATAAAAATGTGTATCCATTTGCTTCCATTTTATAGTGACATACACTGTTGTATGCAACATCCTTTATGTCTGAAATATGGATTATGTATATCAATCGGGAAAGAGAGAAAAGAGCACGCCAAGGAAGATACCAATAAAAAGGAGACGATATATGGAAAACCATTTGAGATCATTCAAAACTGCTAAATGTATAATGCCAAAACATTTGGCGTATATTGTCAGTAAATGAGGGAATTGATTTATATTATACTTTTAAGCACATTCCCCACAAAAAAAAAGGCTAATCAAAAAATAATTACATAATGAATCTTAGTCCAAGATGCAATATAAGAATCATTATATCACCATTTACTGGTATTTTGTGGTACTTTTCAATTCATTCAATTTATTTCATCCCCTTACGGTGTGACAAAAGTGGCGTTTTAAGGCGCTTTCACGAGTCTTTATACGCACGAAAACCGTAAGTTGTCGTGACATTTATTATGGAACATAATATGTGAAACTCGTGGAAACAAGAGAACGCCCGGCGTCGATTGTGAAATTATGGACACGACGGCACTGACACCGAAAGCGACCCGAGCCCGCGATGTTTGTACCGACTTGTAAACAGCTTCATAGCCTACGCCAAAAGTCCGTTTTTCGGGACTAGTACCACAAACTCTCGTTTGTTTATTAGTGATGTGAAATTCTCACCAAATATGTATTTCTTTTGACCACTTTATTCCCTATCTACTGAGTCTCACCCCAGCTACCTATTATCACCGAGGGACCCACCGCCTGCAAACCGCTACCTAACGCCCACGCACTCTTCGACCGCACGTGCCGTTACCTATCGCTCTTTTACGTTTACGAAGACTCCCGACACCGACGAACCTCGAGTATTTTTGGATATTTGTTTGGCGTTTGGGATATTGCTCGAGATTCCAGTTTTGAAATTTTGGAATTCTGATTGTCAGAATCGCAGGCGGGCACCGAACAACCATGCCCATGTATTATGGATGCGCGGAAAGCGCGCTGGAAAATGGGCCGATGAAATACTGTGCCACCCGCCTCCCTGAGACTTCCCAGCCCAGCGCTGGACCATCCCCTAGAACTTGGACTGTCGTGGTCCGGCCCAACCGGCGCGCCACGAAGAAAGGGCCTAGGAGCACCGGTGGAAAGACTTAATTGCAGTGTTGGGCCCTTTTGTTGTGGGCCCAATATCGCCGAAGCATCGTTGCCACGAATTCCAGCGTGAGGGAACCCGCACTCTTCCACCGTGTCCACCGGATTCGAGAGGAAGATACCCACGTTCCACTATTAATTTGCTGCAGAAGAAATTGGAGGGAAACGAGGATACCAACAGTACAAGCACCCACGTGGAAAGAAAATGCGGCTGGCATATCAAACGATCGTTTGAAACGCGCGTCAGTGCGCGAGATTCGCAGTGCGCCGCCGCAACTTCCGAAAATTTGGGGAGCTACGTTGTACGGGAGATCGAGGATTCCGAGAGTTTCTGAGATTTTGGCTAGGTCTACGTGTGTTAAAAACCTCTATTCTATGCCACTACACACTCTCAATACGATTAAACTGGTAGCACAGTTTTGCAGAGATTGATCGACGAAACTTAGCGAAATCGAACGATCGAGGATTCCGAGCATTTTTGAGACTTTGACTGGGTGAACTGGTGTCAAAACCTATGTTCTATGCAACCACACACTCTCAATACGATAAAACTGGTATCGCAGTTCTGCAGCGATTGATACGTCGAAGCTTAGCGAAATCGAAAGACCGAAGATTCCCGGTGTAGTACCCCACAATTTTCATATTAAGATTTAAATTAATAAATCGTTGGAATTCATTGCCGTTGCGGAAATGATTCCAACAGTAATCATTTTCGCCACCAGCTTCGAGCGCGCATGCATGTCAATGCACTCGAAGCTGAATCGACATTCAATTATGCTGACCCAGCAATTGCGGGTCGAGCGGACTAAATCGGCTCTCGATTTAGTCAGTCTTGAGAAAATCGGAGTAACGATCGGTTGGGCTCGTTGCCATCGTAATTAGCGTAATTACGACTATAAGAAACTAATTGTATTCTACTTTAATCAATAAAACCTTGTATTACTTTCGGGAATCGCGTGAACTCTAGTTTTTTAATCGGTCCGATCCCAAATACTATTTATAAAACAGCCGGAAACAAGACGATTTGATCACTCGTCTCAATTTCGGACACAACACCGGAGTTTCTGAGACATTCGCTGGGTAGTAGTGGTGTCAAAAACCTTCAATCTACGCAACTACATACTCTCAATACGATAAAACTAATATCGCAGTTTTGCAGTGATTTATACATCGAAGCTTAGTGAAATCAAAGGATCGAAGATTCCGAGTGAGTTTTTGAGAGTTTAGCTGCGTGAACTTGTGTCAAAAACCTTTATTCTATGGAACTACACTGTGACGTGATTGTTTGCCACGTCACCTGCGCGAAGTGTAAACGGCGAGGAGTGTCGGATTTACGACACTTGGGTCGGTGCACGTTCGCTTCTACCAACCGCGGGTCAACAGCGGAGTTGCTCTCTAATTTCGCTCCCTACCTTACTTTCGTCAGAGCTACCTTGCGATCGGAATTTTAAGCGTTTTTATTAGACAGTAATTAGTTTCTCTAGATTTAGTATTGTTTTGATCGCTCTGTTCCCCCTCTACTGAGTCTCACCCCAGCTACCTACGACCACCGAGGGACTACCCCTCCGCCTGCAATCTGCTATTTGACGCCCACGCGCTCGCTGACCGCTCGTACCGTTACCTATCGCTCTCTTACGTTTTCGACGTGCCCCTACACCGAGGGACTTCGAGTCTTTTGTTTGGATATTGGTTTTGAGTTATGGATTATGGCCCGAAACTCCAGTTTTGGATATTGGAATTCTGAGGATCAGAATCGCGGGCGGGCACCGAACAACAGTGCCCGTGGATTATGGATGCCCGGGGAGCGCGCTGGAAAATGGGCCGAAATATTACTGTGCCACCCGCCTCCCCACGACTTCCCAGCCCGGCGCTGGACCATCCCCTGGAGCTTGGACTGTCGCGGTCCGGCCAACCCGGCGCCTCATGAAGAAAGGGTCTACGAGCACCAGTGGAACGAGTTAATTGCAGTGTTGCGCCTTTTGTTGTGGGTCCAATACCGCCGATGAATCGTGGCCACGAATTCCGGCGTGAGGGACTCCGCCCTCGTCTACTGGGGCCACCGGATCCGAGGGGTAGACACCCACGCTCCAGTCGTAATTTGCCGCAGAAGAAATTGGAGGGAAACGGCGATATCAACGGTGCGGGCCACTACGTCAACCGAAGTGCAGCGGAAAGGTCAAACCATCGTTTGAAGCGCGCGCCAGTGCGCGAGATTCGCAGTGCGCCGCCGCGCCTCCCAAACACCGTGGGAGCCACTCTCCATCGGAGCGCGTGCGCGAGCGGTAGCCGGCGAGCGGGCGGAGTGGGGTTATCGATCAACGGCCCACGAGGGATCGCGAAAATTCTCACTCTGCTGCTGACCACGTGCCCGTGAACATCTATCTTCCGGTGATAAGGACATCGCGACCATCGTCGGGACGAAGGAGATTCCGGTGAGACCCGGCCCACCCTCTACTACTGTGAGTCAATCTATCTTTTAGGAGTTAGTGATCCGGCCCCGTGAGTAAGTTTTGTTTTTTGGGTTTATGGAATTTTAGTCTTTATGAATTTTTGTATTTGAGTATGTTGCGTGGAGTTACTCACGGAGGACTCGGGTCACTTCCTTCCCCGGCGGCGTGCCGGGAGTAAAGATCGCCCGACAATTAATTGGTCGTAGATTTTGATTAGCTTCTGTTCTGAATTGTGCGTTAAGTTAATGATTAAAGAGATTGGTTTAATCGCGTTTGCATTTGACTGAGTTAATTGTGCTATCTACTTGCTGTTAAGATTCAATATTTTAAGTTACGTTATCTTTCCGATCGCTTAATTATTGTATTAGTTTGGTTCTCTGACATTTTGTTAATTTTGCGTTACTGCGCCGTAATATTTCATGCGCGTAAATTGAATATGCTTAGTTTTCTGACTTTTGCTTATTTGCCTTTGGGGTACTCGCCGAAGGTAGTTCGGACCGGCGCGTTGTTTACATCTCGCGCGTATTGTTCGGCTCACGCTACCTCCCCTACGCTACCTTACTATCTTGGTCTGAGCTGATCGAACATTCACCGCTTTGTATTATTGTAGATTACCCGCGTATTTTATTCTGTGATATTATGAAGCTCGTTGTCATTGATGCTACCTATAGTATGCTACCTATACTAACCATTGCGATCTTTGACTCTTGCGTTTTGTCGATTACTTTTAATTTATGAATTCGGTATTACTATTTTGTTATTTTATTATGTTACTATTGCGTTAGCTATATTTTCAGGACTCGAGGATTATCTGTTGCCCCTCCTTCAGATTTTTGCCGATTCCCCGTGCGAGCGATTATTTGTTAATTTTGATTGTTGATTTGCCCTTTTGGTTTGCGTAAATTATTTGGTCTGCTTATGTTTTTCTTTCCCGAATTCGTTCTCGTATCTAAGCCACCTCCGATGAGTTATTATGATTATGTTCCGCGATTCATTAAATATTATTTGTTTCAAGCTACCTTTTGGTCTGCGGCTATTATTTGGTAATCCAAATTATAATTAATCACGCTACCTATTGCTTGAGTCGCCGCTTCAAGTTAACGCTACCTTTAACTTCACGTGACTAATTTGTTTCCTTGGTTTCGTTAATTTATTTATTTTGTATCGACTCCCCGTAGTGTTACGCTCATTTTTGTCCACCATCATGTCATCGTAAATGCGCCTTGACCTTGTGAAGTGACGCCCGGAAACTGGTTAATAAACCAAATAATTCCTTTAATATTCTAGTTTTGTCACCTCATTTCGTCCAGCCCCACTACCATATATCAGCTCGCGGAGCCTGAGCTAGTCGTGTGCCTTCTGGCTACTCACCGCGTCCTCGCGCGACCTTGCTTCAGATTCCACCTCATGGGCGACAATATAAGTCGATGAGAATCGGCGGTACCTCGGTACCTGGCGTCCAGTCGGCCGTGAGGTGGATCCGCGCATTATTTTAAGTTTTGAGATTAAGTAATGAATTAAAGATGAGTTTTAAGCGGTTTAGTGTCTTAGGATGATTTCAAGTTGTTGGTCGTGTCGAGGGGAGGGGAGCCGGGGTTGTGAGTCCCGCCAAGGAAATTCCTCACAACACATTCTCAATACGATAAAACTGGTATCGCAGTTCTGGTGCGATTGATACGTCCAAGAATAGCGAAATCGAAAGATCGAGGATACCCGGCGTTTCTGAGACATTCGCTGGGTTTACCAGTGTCAAAAACCTTCAATCTATGCAAGTTAACACTGTCAATGCGATTAAACTAGTATCGCAGTTATGCAGTGATTGATATGTCGAAGCTTAGCGAAATCGAAAGATCGAGGATTCCCGGCGTTTCTGAGACATTGGCTGGGTGTACAAATGTCAAAAACCTTCTATGTATGCAACTACACACTCTCAATTCGATAACACTGTTATCGCACTTTTGCAGCGATTGATACGTCAAGGCTTAGCGAAATCGAAAGATCGAGAATTCCGAGCGTTTCTGAGAATTTGACTGGGTGTACGTGTGTCAAAAACCTTTATTCTATGCAACTACACACTCTCAATACGATATAACTGGTATCGCAGTTCTGCAGCGATTGATTCGTCGAAGCTTAGCGAAATCGGAAGACCGAGGATTCCAGGGGTTTCTGAGACATTCGCTGGGTGTACTGTTATCAAAAACCTTCAATCTGCGCAACTACACACTCTCAATACGAGAAACCTGGAATCGCAGAGCGGCAGAGATTGACACGTCTAAGCTTAGCGAAAGCGAAAGATCGAAGATTCCGAGCATTTCTGAGACATTCGCTGGGTGTACTCGTGTCAAAAAACCTTCAATCTACGAACCTACACACTATTTATACGATAAGACTGGTATCGCAGTTCCGCAGCGATTGATACGTAGAAGTTCAGCGAAATCGAACGATCGAGGATTCCCGGCATTTCTGAGATATACGCTGGGTGTACCAGTGCCAAAAACCTGCAATCTATGCATGTACACACTCTCAATGCGATAACACTAGTATCGCAGTTTTGCAGTGATTGATACATCGAAGCTTAGCGAAATCGAAAAATCGAGAATTTCAAGCGTTACTGAGACTTCAGCTGGGTGTAAGTGTGGCAAAAACCACTATTCTATGCCACTACACACTCTATACGATAAAACTGATATCGCAGTTCCGCAGCGATTGACACGTCGGAGCTTAGCGAAATCGAAAGATCGAGGATTCCGAGCGTTTCTGAGACTTTGACTGGGTGTACTGATGTTAAAAACTTCTATTCTATGCGACTACACGCTCTCAATACGATAAAACTGGTATCGCAGTTCTGCAGTAATTGATACGTCGAAAGTTATGAAATCGAAAGACCGAAAATTCCACTCGTTTCTCAGACATTCGCTGGGTGTACCCGTGTCCAAAACCAGCAATCTATGCAGGTACATACTCTCAATACGCTAAAACTGGTATCGCAGTTCCGCAGCGATTGACATGTAGAAGTTCAGCGAAATCGAAAGATCGAGCATTCCGAGCGTTTCTGAGACTTTGACTGGGTGTACTGATGTCAAAAACGTTTATTCTGTGCGACTACACCCTCTCAATACGATAAAACTCGTATCGCAGTTCTGCAGCAATTGATACGTCGAAGGTTAGCGAAATCGAAAGACCGAACATTCCCCGCGTTTCTGAGACATTAGCTGTGTGTACCAGTGTCCAAAACCTGCAATCTATGCCACTACACACTCTCAATACGATAAAACTGGTATCGCAATTTAGCAGCGATTGATACGTCGAAGCTTAGCGAAATCGGAAAATGGAGGATTCCGAGCGTTCATGAGAATTTGGCTGTGTGTATGTGTGTCAAAAATGTTTATTCTATGCAACTACAAACTCTCAATACGATAAAAGTGGTATCGCAGTTCTGCAGCAATTGATACTTTGAAGCGTAACGAAATCGAAAGACCGAAAATTCCCCGCGTTTCTCAGACATTCGCTGGGTGTACCAGTGTCCAAAACCAGCAATCTATGCAGGTACATACTCTCAATACGCTAAAACTGGTATCGCAGTTCCGCAGCGATCGACACGTAGAAGTTCAGCGAAATCGATAGATCGAGCATTCCGAACGTTTCTGAGACTTTGACTGGGTGTACTGATGTCAAAAACTTTTATTCTGTGCGACTACACCCTCTCAATACGATAAAACTCGTATCGCAGTTCCGCAGCAATTGATACGTCGAAGGTTAGCGAAATCAAAAGACCGAACATTCCCCGCGTTTCTGAGACATTAGCTGTGTGTACCAGTGTCCAAAACCTGCAATCTATGCCACTACACACTCTCAATACGATAAAACTGGTATCGCAGTTTAGCAGCGATTGATACATCGAAGCTTAGCGAAATCGAAAGATCGAGGATTCCCGGCGTTTCTGAGACATTCGCTGGGTGTACTGGTATAAAAACCTTCAATCTACGCAACTACACACTCTCAATACGAGAAAACTGGTATCGCAATTCTGCAGCAATTGATACGTGGAAACTTAGCGAAATCGATAGATCGAGGATCCCGAACGAGTTTTTGAGAGTTTAGCTGCGTGAACTTGTGTCAAAAACCTTTATTCTATGGAAATACACATTCTCAACACGATAAAACTGGTATCGCAGTTCTGGTGCGATCGATACGTCGAAGATTAGCGAAATCGAAAGATCGAAGATACCCGGCGTTTCTGAGACATTCGCTGGGTGTACCAGTGTCAAAAACCTTCAATCTATGCAAGTTAACACTGTCAATGCGATTAAACTAGTATCGCAGTTTTGCAGTGATTGATACGTCGAAGCTTAGCGAAATCGAAAGATCGAGGATTCCCGGCGTTTCTGAGACATTCGCTGGGTATACTAGTGTCAAAAACCTTCTATCTATGCAACTACACACTCTCAATGCGATGAAACTAGTATCGCAGTTTTGCAGTGATTGATACATCGATGCTTAGCGAAATCGAAAAATCGAAAATTCTAAGCGTTTCTGAGAATTTAGCTGGGTGTAAGTGTGGCAAAAAGCTTTATTCTATGCAACTACACACTCTCAATACGATATAACTGGTATCGCAGTTCTGCAGCGATTGATACGTCGAAGCTTAGCGAAATCGAAAGACCGAGGATTCCCGGCATTTCTGAGACATTCGCTGGATGTACTGGTATCAAAAACCTTCAATCTACGCAACTACACACTCTCAATACAAGAAAACTGGTATCACAAATCTGCAGCAATTGATAGGTGGAAGCTAAGCGAAATCGATAGATCGAGGATTCCGAACGAGTTTTTGAGAGTTTAGCTGCGTGAACTTGTGTCAAAAACCTTTATTCTATGAAAATACACATTCTCAATACGATAAAACTCGTATCGCAGTTCTGGTGCGATTGATACGTCGAAGCTTAGCGAAATCGAAAGATCGAGGATTCCCGGCGTTTCTGAGACATTGGCTGGGTGTACTAGTGTCAAAAACCTTCTATCTATGCAACTACACGTTCTCAATTCGATAAAACTAGTATCGCAGTTCTGCAGCGATTGATTCGTCGAAGCTTAGCGAAATCGGAAGACCGAGGATTCCCGGCGTTTCTGAGACATTCGCTGGGTGTACTGGTATCAAAAACCTTCAATCTACGCAACTACGCACTCTCAATACGAGAAAACTGGAATAGCAGTGCCGCAGAAATTGACACGTCTAAGCTTAGCGAAATCGAAAGATCGAAGATTCCGAGCATTTCTGAGACATTCGCTGGGTGTACTCGTGTCAAAAAACCTTCAATCTACGCACCTACACACTATTTATACGATAAAACTGGTATCGCAGTTCCGCAGCCATTGACACGTAGAAGTTCAGCGAAATCGAACGATCGTGGATTCCCGACATTTCTGAGACATTCTCTGGGTGTACCAGTGCCAAAAACCTGCAATCTATGCAAGTACACACTTTCAATGCGATAACACTAGTATCGCAGTTTTGCAGTGATTGATACATCGAAGCTTAGCGAAATCGAAAAATCGCGAGTTCCAAGCGTTTCTGAGACTTCAGCTGGGTGTAAGTGTGGCAAAAACCACTATTCTATGCCACTACACACTCTATAAGATAAAACTGATAACGCAGTTCCGCAGCGATTGACACGTCGAAGCTTAGCGAAATCGAATGATCGAGGATTCCGAGCGTTTCTGAGAATTTGACTGGGTGTACGTGTGTCAAAAACCTTTATTCTATGCAACTACACACTCTCAATACAATATAATTGTTATCGCAGTTCTGCAGCAATTGATCCGTGGAAACTGAGCGAAATCGGAAGATCGAGGATTCCCGACGGTTATGAGACTTTGGCTGGGTGCACTGGTGTTAAAAACCTTCAATCTACGCATCTACACACTCTCAATACGAGAAAACTGGTATCGCAGTTCTGCAGCAATTGATACGTCGAAGGTTATGGAATCGAAAGACCGAAAACTCCCCGCGTTTCCGAGACATTCGCTGGGTGTACCAGTGTCAAAAACTTGCAATCTATTCAGGTACATACTCTCAATACGATAAAACTGGTATCGCAGTTCCGCAGCGATTGACACGTAGAAGTTCAGCGAAATCGAAAGATCGAGCATTCCGAGCGTTTCTGAGACTTTGACTGGGTGTACTGATGCCAAAAACTTCAATTCTGTGCGACTACACGCACTCAATACGATGAAACTGGTATCGCAGTTCTGCAGCAATTGATACGTCGATGGTTAGCGAAATCGAAAGACCGAAAATTCCTCGCGTTTCTGAGACATTAGCTGTGTGTACCAGTGTCAAAAACCTGCAATCTATGCCACTACACACTTTCAATACGATATAACTCGTATTGAAGTTTAGCAGCGATTGATACGTCGAAGCTTAGCGAAATCGAAAAATCGAGGATTCCGAGCGTTCATGAGAATTTGTCTGGGTATATGTGTGTGGAAAACCTCTATTCTATGCATCTACAAACTCTCAATACGATAAAAGTGGTATCGCAGTTCTGCAGCAATTGATAGGTCGAAGCTTAACGAAATCGAAAGATCGAGGATTCCCGGCGTTTCTGAGACATTCGCTGGGTGTACCAGTGTCAAAAACCTTCAATCTTTGCAAGTTCACACTGACAATGCGATAAAACTAGTATTGCAGTTTTGCAGTGATTGATACATCGAAGCTTAGCGAAATCGGAAGATCGAGGATTCCCGGCGTTTCTGAGACATTCGCTGGGTCTACTAGTGTCAGAAACCTTTAATCTATGCAACTACACATTCTCAATTCGATAAAACTAGTATCGACCTTTTGCAGCGATTGATACGTCAAGGCTTAGCGAAATCGAAAGATCGAGGATTTTGAGCGGTTCTGAGACTTTCACTGGGTGTACTGATTTAAAAAACTTTTATTCTATGCGACTACACGCTCTCAATACGATAAAACTGCTATCGCAGTTCTGCAGTAATTAATACGTCGAAAGTTATGAAATCGAAAGACCGAAAATTCCCCGCGTTTCTCAGACATTCGCTGGGTGTACCAGTGTCAAAAACCGGCAATCTATGGAAGTTCACACTCTCAATGCGATAAAACTAGTATCGCAGTTTTGCAGTGATTGATACATCGAAGCTTAGCAAAATCGGAAAATGGAGGATTCCGAGCGTTCATGATAGTTTGGCTGGGCGTATGTGGTTCAAAAATATCTATTCTTTGCCACTACATACTCTCAATACGATAAAACTGGTATCGCAGTTCTGATGCGATCGGTACGTCGAAGCATAGCGAAATCGAAAGAACGAGGATTCCGAGCATTTCTGAGACTTTGGCTGGGTATACGTGTGTTAAAAACCTTTATTCTATGCGACTACACGATCTGAATACGATAAAACTGGTATCGCAGTTCTGCAGCAATTGATACGTCGAAGCTTAGCGAAATCGAAGGATCGAGGATTTCCGGCATTTCTGAAACATTCGCTGGGTGTACCAGTGCCAAAAACCTGCAATCTATGCAAGTATACACTCTCAATGCGATAACACTAGTATCGCAGTTTTGCAGTGATTGATACATCGAAGCTTAGCGAAATCGAAAAATCGAGAATTCCAAGCGTTTCTGAGACTTCAGCTGGGTGTAAGTGAGGCAAAAGCCACTATTCTATGCCACTACACACTCTATACGATAAAACTGATATCGCAGTTCCGCAGCGATTGATACGTCGAAGCTTAGCGAAATCGAGAGATCGACGATTCCTGGCGATTCTGAGACATTCGCTGTGTGTACTAATGTTCAAAACTTTCAATCTATGCAACTACACACTCTCAATACGATATCACTGGTATCGCAGTTCTGCAGCGATTGATACGTCGAAGCTTAGCGAAATCGAGAGATCGACGATTCCCGGCGATTCTGAGACATTCGTTCGGTGTACTAATGTTAAAAACCTTCAATCAATGGAACTACACACTCTCAATACGATATAACTGGTATCGCAGTTCTGCAGCGATTGATACGTCCACGCTCAGCGAAATCGAAAGACCGAGGATTCCCGGCGTTTCTGAGACATTCGCTGGGTGTACTGGTATAAAAACCTTCAATCTACGCAACTACACTCTCAATACGAGAAATCCGGTATCGCAATTCTGCAGCAATTGATACGTGGAAGCTTAGCGAAATTGAAAGATCGAGGATTCCCGACGTTTCTGAGACTTTAGCTGGGTGTACTGGTGTTAAAAACCTTTATTCTATGCAACTACACACTCTCAATACGATGAAACTAGTATCGTAGTTCTGCAGCGATTGATACGTTGAAGCTTACCGAAATCGAAAAATCGAGGATTCCGAGCGTTCATGAGAATTTGGCTGGGTGTAAGTGTGTCAAAAACCTTTATTCTATGCAACTACAAACTCTCAATACGATGAAAGTGGTATCGCAGTTCTGCAGCAATTGAAACGTCGAAGCTTAACGAAATCGAGAGATCGAGGATTCCCGGCGTTTCTGAGACATTCGCTTAGTCGACCAGTGTCAAAAACCTTCAATCTATGGAAGTACACACTCTCAATGCGATGAAACTAGTATCGCAGTTTTGCAGTGATTGATACATCGAAGCCAAGCGAAATCGAAAGATCGAGGATTCCCGGCGTTTCTGAGACATTCGCTGCGTGTACTAGTGTCAGAAACCTTTAATCCATGCAACTACACATTCTCAATTCGATAAAACTAGTATCGCGCTTTTGCAGCGATTGATACGTCAAGGCTTAGCGAAATCGAAAGATCGAGGATTCCGAGCGTTTCTGAGACTTTGACTGGGTGTACGTGTGTCAAAAACCTTTATTCTATGCAACTACACACTCTCAATACGATATAACTGGTATCGCAGTTCTGCAGCAATTGATACGTCGAAGTTTAAAGAAATCGAAAGATCGAGGATTCCCGGCGTTTCTGAGACATTCGCTGGGTATACTAGTGTCAAAAACCTTTAATCTATGCAACTACACATTCTCAATTCGATAAAACTAGAATCGCACTTTTGCAGCGATTGAAACGTTAAAGCTTAGCGAAATCGGAAGATCGAGGATTCCGAGCGTTTCTGAGACTTTGACTGGGTGTACTGATGTTAAAAACTTTTATTCTATGCGACTACACGCTCTCAATACGATAAAACTGGTATTGCAGTTCTGCAGCGATTGATACGTCGAAGCTTAGCGAAATCGAGAGATCGACGATTGCCGGCGATTCTGAGACATTCGCTGGGTGTTCTAATGTTAAAAACCTTCAATCAATGCCACTACATACTCTCAATACGATATAACTGGTATCGAAGTTCTGCAGCGATTGATACGTCGAACCTGAGCGAAATCGAAAGACCGAGGATTCCCGACGTTTCTGAGACTTTGGCTGGGTGTACTGGTGTCAAAAACCTTTTTTCTATGCAACTACACACTCCCAATACGATGGACTAGTATCGTAGTTTTGCAGCGATTGATACGTTGAACCTTACCGAAATCGAAAGATCGAGGATTCCGAACGTTTCTGAGACTTTGGCTGGGTGTATGTGTGGCAAAAACCTTTATTCTATGCAAGTACACACTCTCAATACAATGAAACTAGTATCGTAGTTCTGCAGCGGTTGATACGTTGAAGCTTACCGAAATCGAAAGATCGAGGATTCCGAACGTTTCTGAGCATTTGGCTGGGTGTACGTGTGTCAAAAATCTCTATTCTATGCCACTTCATGCTCTCAATACGATAAAACTAGTATCGCAGTTCTGGTGCGATTGATACGTCGAAGCATAGCGAAATCGAAGGAATGAGGATTCTGAGCGTTTCTGAGACTTTGGCTGGGTATACGTGTGTCAAAAACCTTCATTCTATGCGACTACACGATCTGAATAAGATAAAACTGGTATCGCAGTTCTGCAGCAATTGAGACGTCGAAGCTTAGCGAAATCGAAAAATCGAGGATTCCGAGCGTTCATGATAGTTTGGCTGGGCGTATGTGTTTCAAAAATATCTATTTCATGCCACTACACACTCTCAATACGATAAAACTGGTATCGCAGTTCTGGTGCGATTGATACGTCGAAGCTTAGCGGAATCGAAAGACCGAGGATTCCCGGCCTTTCTGAGACATTCGCTGGGTGTACTGGTATCAAAAACCTTCAATCTACGCAACTACACACTCTCAATACAAGAAAACTCGAATCGCAGTGCCGCAGAGATTGACACGTCTAAGCTCAGCGAAATCGAAAGATCGAAGATTCCGAGCTTTTCTGAGACATTCGCTGGGTGTACTGGTATCAAAGACCTTCAATCTACACACCTACAAACTATTTATACGATAAAACTGGTATCGCAGTTCCGCAGCGATTGACACGTAGAAGTTTAGCGAAATCGAAAGACCGAGGATTCTCGGCGTTTCTGAGACATTCGCTGGGTGTACTGGTATAAAAACGTTCAATCTACGCAACTACACACTCTCAATACGAGAAAACTGGTATCGCAATTCTGCAGCAAATGATACGTGGAAGCTTAGCGAAATCGATAGATCGAGGATTCCGAACGTTTCTGAGACTTTGGCTGGGTGTAGGTGTGACAAAAATCTTTATTCTATGCCACTACATGCTCGCAATACGATAAAACTGGTATCGAAGTTCTGCAGCAATTGATACGTCGAAGGTTATGGAATCGAGAGACCGAATATTCCCCGCGTTTCTGAGACATTCGCTGGGTGTACCAGTGTCCAAAACCTGCAATCTATGCAAGGACACACTCTCAATGCGATAAAACTAGTATCGCAGTTTTGCAGTGATTGATACATCGAAGCTCAGCGAAATCGAAAAATCGAGGATTCCGACCGTTCATGATAGTTTGGCTGGGCGTATGTGTTTCAAAAATATCTACTCTATCCCACTACATACTATCAATACGATAAAACTAGTATCGCAGTTCTGGTGCGATTGATACGTCGAAGCATAGCGAAATCGAAGGAACGAGGATTCCGAGCGTTTCTGAGACTTTGGCTGGGTATACGTGGGTCAAAAACCTTTATTCTATGCGACTAAACGATCTGAATACGATAAAACTGGTATCGCAGTCCTGTAGCAATTGATACGTCGAAGATATACGAAATCGAACGATCGAGGATTCCCGGCATTTCTGAAACAATCGCTGGGTGTACCCGTGTCAAAAACCTGCAATCTATGCAAGTACACACTCTTAATGCGATAACACTAGTATCGCAGTTTTGCAGTGATTGATACATTGAAGCTTAGCGAAACCGAAAAATCGAGAAATTAAGGCGTTTCTGAGACTTCAGCTGGGTGTACTGGTATAAAAACCCTCAATCTACGCAACTACACTCTCAATAAGAGAAAACTGGCATCTTAATTCTGCAGCAATTGATACGTGGAAGCTTAGCGAAATTGAGAGATCGAGGATTCCCAACGTGTCTGAGATTTTGGCTGGGTTTACTGGTGTCAAAAACCTTTATTCTATGCAACTACACACTCTCAATACGATAAAACTAGTATCGCAGTTCTGCAGCGATTGATACGTCGAAGCTTAGCGAAATCGAAAGATCGCGGATTCCCGCCGTTTCTGAGAGTTTGGCTTGGTGTACGGTTGTCAGAATTCTTCATTATATGCAACTACACACTCTCAATACGATAAAACTGGTATCGCAGTTATGTATCGATTGATACGTCGGGTCTTAGCGAAATCGAAAGACCGAGGATTCCGAGCGTTTCTACGACATTCGCGGGATGTACGGGTGTTAAAAACCATTACTTTATGCAACTACACATACTCAATACGATAAAACTGGTATCGCGGTGCTGCAGCGATTGATACGTCGAATCTTAGCGAAATCGAAAGATCGCGGATTCCCGCCGTTTCTGAGAGTTTGGCTGGGTTTACGGATGTCAAAATTCTTCATTTTATGCACCTACACACTCTCAATACGATAAAACTGGAATCGCAGTTCTGTATCGATTGATACGTCGCATTTTAGCGAAATCGAAAGCTCGATAATTCCGAGCGTTTCTGCGACATTCGCGGGGTGTACGGATGTCAAAAACCATTACTTTATGCAACTACACATACTCAATACGATAAAACTGGTATCGCGGTGCTGCAGCGATTGATACGTCGTAGCTTAGCGAAATCGAAAGATCGCGGATTCCCGCCGTTTCTAAGAGTTTGGCTGAGTGTACGGGTGTCAAAAGCCTCCATTTTATGCAACTACACATTCTCAATACGATAAAACTGGTATCGCAGTTCTGCAGCGATTGATACGCCGAAGCATAGCGAAATCGAAAGATCGAGTATTCTCGTCGTTTCTGAGACCTTGGCTGGGTGTTCGGGTGTCAAAAGCCTTTACTTTATGCAACTACACATTTTCAATACGATAAAACTGGTATCGCAGTTCTGCAGCGATTGATACGCCGAAGCTTAGCGAAATCGAAAGATGGAGGATTCTCGGCGTTTCTGAGACTTTGGCTGGGTGTACGGGTGTCAAAATTCTACATTTTATGCAACTACACACTCTCAATACGATAAAACTGGTATCGCAGTTCTCTATCGATTGATACGTCGAATCTTAGCGAAATCGAAAGATCGAGGATTCCGAGTGTTTCTGCGACATTCGCGGGGTGTACGGATGTCAAAAACCATTACTCTATGCAACTACACATACTCAATACGATAAAACTGGTATCGCGGTGCTGCAGCGATTGATACGTCGTAGCTTAGGGAAATCGAAAGATCGCGGATTCCCGCCGTTTCTAAGAGTTTGGCTGAGTGTACGGGTGTCAAAAGCCTCCATTTTATGCAACTACACATTCTCAATACGATAAAACTGGTATTGCAGTTCTGCAGCGGATGATACGCCGAAGCTTAGCGAAATCGTAAGATGGAGGATTCTCGGCTTTTCTGAGACTTTGGCTAGGTGTACGGGTGTCAAAATTTATCATTTCATGCAACTACACACTCTCAATACGATAAAACTGGTATCGCAGTTCTGTATCGATTGATACGTCGAATCTTAGCGAAATCGAAAGATCGAGGATTCCGAGTGTTTCTGCGACATTCGCGGGGTGTACGGGTGTCAAAATTCTTTGTTTCATGCAACTACACATTCTCAATACGATAAAACTGGTATCGTGATACTGCAGCGATTGATACGTCGAAGCTTAGCGAAATCGAAAGATCGCGGATTCCCGCCGTTTCTGAGAGTTTGGCTGGGTGTACGGGTGTCAAAATTCTTCATTTTATGCAACTACACACTCTCAATACGATAAAACTGGTATCGCGGTTCTGTATCGATTGATACGTCGCATCTTAGCGAAATTGAAAGATCGAGGATTCCGAGCGTCTCTGCGACATTCGCGGGGTGTACAGGTGTCAAAAGCCTTCATTTTATGCAACTACACATTTTCAATACGATAAAACTGGTATCGCAGTTCTGATGCGATCGGTACGTCGAAGCATAGCGAAATCGAAAGAACGAGGATTCCGAGCATTTCTGAGACTTTGGCTGGGTATACGTGTGTTAAAAACCTTTATTCTCTGCGACTACACGATCTGAATACGATAAAACTGGTATCGCAGTTCTGCAGCAATTGATACGTCGAAGCTTAGCGAAATCGAAGGATCGAGGATTTCCGGCATTTCTGAAACATTCGCTGGGTGTACCAGTGCCAAAAACCTGCAATCTATGCAAGTATACACTCTCAATGCGATAACACTAGTATCGCAGTTTTGCAGTGATTGATACATCGAAGCTTAGCGAAATCGAAAAATCGAGAATTCCAAGCGTTTCTGAGACTTCAGCTGGGTGTAAGTGAGGCGAAAGCCACTATTCTATGCCACTACACACTCTATACGATAAAACTGATATCGCAGTTCCGCAGCGATTGATACGTCGAAGCTTAGCGAAATCGAGAGATCGACGATTCCTGGCGATTCTGAGACATTCGCTGTGTGTACTAATGTTCAAAACTTTCAATCTATGCAACTACACACTCTCAATACGATATCACTGGTATCGCAGTTCTGCAGCGATTGATACGTCGAAGCTTAGCGAAATCGAGAGATCGACGATTCCCGGCGGTTCTGAGACATTCGCTCGGTGTACTAATGTTAAAAACCTTCAATCAATGCAACTACACACTCTCAATACGATATAACTGGTATCGCAGTTCTGCAGCGATTGATACGTCCACGCTGAGCGAAATCGAAAGACCGAGGATTCCCGGCGTTTCTGAGACATTCGCTGGGTGTACTGGTATAAAAACCTTCAATCTACGCAACTACACTCTCAATACGAGAAATCCGGTATCGCAATTCTGCAGCAATTGATACGTGGAAGCTTAGCGAAATCGAAAGATCGAGGATTCCCGACGTTTCTGAGACTTTAGCTGGGTGTACTGGTGTTAAAAACCTTTATTCTATGCAACTACACACTCTCAATACGATGAAACTAGTATCGTTGTTCTGCAGCGATTGATACGTTGAAGCTTACCGAAATCGAAAAATCGAGGATTCCGAGCGTTCATGAGAATTTGGCTGGGTGTAAGTGTGTCAAAAACCTTTATTCTATGCAACTACAAACTCTCAATACGATGAAAGTGGTATCGCAGTTCTGCAGCAATTGAAACGTCGAAGCTTAACGAAATCGAAAGATCGAGGATTCCCGGCGTTTCTGAGACATTCGCTTAGTCGACCAGTGTCAAAAACCTTCAATCTATGGAAGTACACACTCTCAATGCGATGAAACTAGTATCGCAGTTTTGCAGTGATTGATACATCGAAGCTAAGCGAAATCGAAAGATCGAGGATTCCCGGCGATTCTGAGACATTCGCTGGGTGTTCTAATGTTAAAAACCTTCAATCAATGCCACTACATACTCTCAATACGATATAACTGGTATCGAAGTTCTGAAGCGATTGATACGTCGAAACTGAGCGAAATCGAAAGACCGAGGATTCCCGACGTTTCTGAGACTTTGGCTGGGTGTACTGGTGTCAAAAACCTTTTTTCTATGCAACTACACACTCCCAATACGATGAAACTAGTATCGTAGTTTTGCAGCGATTGATACGTTGAACCTTACCGAAATCGAAAGATCGAGGATTCCGAACGTTTCTGAGACTTTGGCTGGGTGTATGTGTGGCAAAAACCTTTATTCTATGCAAGTACACACTCTCAATACAATGAAACTAGTATCGTAGTTCTGCAGCGGTTGATACGTTGAAGCTTACCGAAATCGAAAGATCGAGGATTCCGAACGTTTCTGAGCATTTGGCTGGGTGTACGTGTGTCAAAAATCTCTATTCTATGCCACTTCATGCTCTCAATACGATAAAACTAGTATCGCAGTTCTGGTGCGATTGATACGTCGAAGCATAGCGAAATCGAAGGAATGAGGATTCTGATCGTTTCTGAGACTTTGGCTGGGTATACGTGTGTCAAAAACCTTCATTCTATGGGACTACACGATCTGAATAAGATAAAACTGGTATCGCAGTTCGGCAGCAATTGAGACGTCGAAGCTTAGCGAAATCGAAAAATCGAGGATTCCGAGCGTTCATGATAGTTTGGCTGGGCGTATGTGTTTCAAAAATATCTATTTCATGCCACTACACACTCTCAATACGATAAAACTGGTATCGCAGTTCTGGTGCGATTGATACGTCGAAGCTTAGCGGAATCGAAAGACCGAGGATTCCCGGCCTTTCTGAGACATTCGCTGGGTGTACTGGTATCAAAAACCTTCAATCTACGCAACTACACACTCTCAATACAAGAAAACTCGAATCGCAGTGCCGCAGAGATTGACACGTCTAAGCTCAGCGAAATCGAAAGATCGAAGATTCCGAGCTTTTCTGAGACATTCGCTGGGTGTACTGGTATCAAAGACCTTCAATCTACACACCTACAAACTATTTATACGATAAAACTGGTATCGCAGTTCCGCAGCGATTGACACGTAGAAGTTTAGCGAAATCGAAAGACCGAGGATTCTCGGCGTTTCTAAGACATTCGCTGGGTGTACTGGTATAAAAACGTTCAATCTACGCAACTACACACTCTCAATACGAGAAAACTGGTATCGCAATTCTGCAGCAAATGATACGTGGAAGCTTAGCGAAATCGATAGATCGAGGATTCCGAACGTTTCTGAGACTTTGGCTGGGTGTAGGTGTGACAAAAATCTTTATTCTATGCCACTACATGCTCGCAATACGATAAAACTGGTATCGAAGTTCTGCAGCAATTGATACGTCGAAGGTTATGGAATCGAGAGACCGAAAATTCCCCGCGTTTCTGGGACATTCGCTGGGTGTACCAGTGTCCAAAACCTGCAATCTATGCAAGGACACACTCTCAATGCGATAAAACTAGTATCGCAGTTTTGCAGTGATTGATACATCGAAGCTCAGCGAAATCGAAAAATCGAGGATTCCGACCGTTCATGATAGTTTGGCTGGGCGTATGTGTTCCAAAAATATCTACTCTATCCCACTACATACTATCAATACGTTAAAACTAGTATCGCAGTTCTGGTGCGATTGATACGTCGAAGCATAGCGAAATCGAAGGAACGAGGATTCCGAGCGTTTCTGAGACTTTGGCTGGGTATACGTGGGTCAAAAACCTTTATTCTATGCGACTAAACGATCTGAATACGATAAAACTGGTATCGCAGTCCTGTAGCAATTGATACGTCGAAGATATACGAAATCGAACGATCGAGGATTCCCGGCATTTCTGAAACAATCGCTGGGTGAACCCGTGTCAAAAACCTGCAATCTATGCAAGTACACACTCTTAATGCGATAACACTAGTATCGCAGTTTTGCAGTGATTGATACATTGAAGCTTAGCGAAACCGAAAAATCGAGAATTTAAAGCGTTTCTGAGACTTCAGCTGGGTGTACTGGTATAAAAACCCTCAATCTACGCAACTACACTCTCAATAAGAGAAAACTGGCATCTTAATTCTGCAGCAATTGATACGTGGAAGCTTAGCGAAATTGAGAGATCGAGGATTCCCAACGTGTCTGAGATTTTTGCTGGGTTTACTGGTGTCAAAAACCTTTATTCTATGCAACTACACACTCTCAATACGATAAAACTAGTATCATAGTTCTGCAGAGATTGATACGACGTAGCTTAGCGAAATCAAAAGATCGAGAATTCTCGACGTTTCTGAGACTTTGGCTGGTTGTACGGGTGCTAAAATCCTTCATTCTATGCAACTAAACATTCTCAATACGATAAAACTGGTATCGCCGTTCTGTATCGATTGATACGTCGAATCTTAGCGAAATCGAAAGATCGAGGATTCCGACCGTTTCGGCGACATTCGCGGGGTGTACGGGTGTCAAATGCCTTTACTTCATGCCACCACACATTCTAAACACGATAAAACTGATATCGCAGTTCTGCAGCGATTTATACGCCGAAGCTTAGCAAAATCGAAAGATCGCGGATTCCCGCCGTTTCTAAGAGTTTGACTGGGTGTACGGGTGTCAAAAGCCTTTATTTTATGCAACTACACATTCTCAATACGATAAAACTAGTATTGCAGTTCTGCAGCGATTGATACGTCGAATCTTAGCGAAATCGAAAGATCGAGGATTCCCAGTGTTTCCGCGACATTCGCGGGGTGTACGGGTGTCAAAATTTTTTGTTTCATGCAACAACACACTCGAAATACGATAAAACTGGTATCGCAGTTCTGAAGCGATTGATACGTCGAAGCTTAGCGAAATCGAAAGATCGCGGATTCCCGCCGTTTCTGAGAGTTTGGCTGGGTGTACGGGTGTCAAAATTCTTCATTTTATGCAACTACACACTCTCAATACGATGAAACTGGAATCGCAGTTCTGTATCGATTGATACGTCGCATCTTAGCGAAATCGAAAGCTCGATGATTCCGAGCGTTTCTGCGACATTCGCGGGGTGTACGGATGTCAAAAACCATTACTTTATGCAACTACACATACTCAATACGATAAAGCTGGTATCGCGTTGCTGCAGCGATTGATACGTCGTAGCTTAGCGAAATCGGAAGATCGCGGATTCCCGCCGTTTCTAAGAGTTTGGCTGAGTGTACGGGTGTCAAAAACCTCCATTTTATGCAACTACACATTCTCAATACGATAAAACTGGTATCGCAGTTCTGCAGCGATTGATACGCCGAAGCATAGCGAAATCGAAAGATGGAAGATTCTCGGCGTTTCTGAGACTTTGGCTGGGTGTACGGGTGTCAAAAGCCTTTACTTTATGCAACTTCACATTCTCAATACAATAAAACTGGTATTGCAGTTCTGCAGCGGATGATACGCCGAAGCTTAGCGAAATCGAAAGATGGAGGACTCTCGGCTTTTCTGAGACTTTGGCTAGGTGTACGGGTGTCAAAATTTATCATTTCATGCAACTACACACTCTCAATACGATAAAACTGGTATCGCAGTTCTGTATCGATTGATACGTCGGATCTTAACGAAATCGAAAGATCGAGGATTCCGAGTTTTTCTGCGAAATTCGCGGGGTGTACGGGTGTCTAAGTTCTTTGTTTCATGCAACTACACATTCTCAATACGATAAAACTGGTATCGTGGTACTGCAGCGATTGATACGACAAAGCTTAGCGAAATCGATAGATCGCGGATTCCCGCTGTTTCTGAGAGTTTGGCTGGGTGTACGGGTGTCAAAATTCTTCATTTTATGCAACTACACACTCTCAATACGATAGAACTGGAATCGCAGTTCTGTATCGAGTGATACGTCGCATCTTAGCGAAATCGAAAGCTGGATGATTCTGAGCGTTTCTGCGACATTCGCGGGGTGTACGGATTTCAAATACCATTACTTTATGCAACTACACATACTCAATACGATAAAACTGGTATCGCGGTGCTGCAGCGATTGATACGTCGTAGCTTAGCGAAATCGAATGATCGCGAATTCCCGCCGTTTCTAAGAGTTTGGCTGAGTGTACGGGTGTCAAAAGCCTCCATTTTATGCAACTACACATTGTCAATACGATAAAATTGGTATCGCAGTTCTGCAGCGATTGATACGCCGAAGCATAGCGAAATCGAAAGATCGAGGATTCTCGGCGTTTATGAGACTTTGGCTGGGTGTACGGGTGTCAAAAGCTTTATGCAACTACACATTCTCAATACGATAAAACTGGTATCGCAGTTCTGCAGCGATTGATACGTCGAAGCTTAGCGAAATCGAAAGATCGCGGATTCCCGCCGTTTCTGAGAGTTTGGCTTGGTGTACGGTTGTCAGAATTCTTCATTATATGCAACTACACACTCTCAATACGATAAAACTGGTATCGCAGTTATGTATCGATTGATACGTCGGGTCTTAGCGAAATTGAAAGACCGAGGATTCCGAGCGTTTCTACGACATTCGCGGGATGTACGGGTGTTAAAAACCATTACTTTATGCAACTACACATACTCAATACGATAAAACTGGTATCGCGGTGCTGCAGCGATTGATACGTCGAATCTTAGCGAAATCGAAAGATCGCGGATTCCCGCCGTTTCTGAGAGTTGGGCTGGGTTTACGGATGTCAAAATTCTTCATTTTATGCACCTACACACTCTCAATACGATAAAACTGGAATCGCGGTGCTGCAGCGATTGATACGTCGTAGCTTAGCGAAATCGAAAGATCGCGAATTCCCGCCGTTTCTAAGAGTTTGGCTGAGTGTACGGGTGTCAAAAGCCTCCATTTTATGCAACTACACATTGTCAATACGATAAAATTGGTATCGCAGTTCTGCAGCGATTGATACGCCGAAGCATAGCGAAATCGAAAGATCGAGGATTCTCGGCGTTTCTGAGACTTTGGCTGGGTGTACGGGTGTCAAAAGCTTTATGCAACTACACATTCTCAATACGATAAAACTGGTATCGCAGTTCTGCAGCGATTGATACGTCGAAGCTTAGCGAAATCGAAAGATCGCGGATTCCCGCCGTTTCTGAGAGTTTGGCTTGGTGTACGGTTATCAGAATTCTTCATTATATGCAACTACACACTCTCAATACGATAAACTGGTATCGCAGTTATGTATCGATTGATACGTCGGGTCTTAGCGAAATCGAAAGACCGAGGATTCCGAGCGTTTCTACGACATTCGCGGGATGTACGGGTGTTAAAAACCATTACTTTATGCAACTACACATACTCAATACGATAAAACTGGTATCGCGGTGCTGCAGCGATTGATACGTCGAATCTTAGCGAAATCGAAAGATCGCGGATTCCCGCCGTTTCTGAGAGTTTGGCTGGGTTTACGGATGTCAAAATTCTTCATTTTATGCACCTACACACTCTCAATACGATAAAACTGGAGTCGCAGTTCTGTATCGATTGATACGTCGCATCTTAGCGAAATCGAAAGCTCGATGATTCCGAGCGTCTCTGCGACATTCGCGGGGTGTACAGGTGTCAAAAGCCTTCATTTTATGCAACTACACATTTTCAATACGATAAAACTGGTATCGCAGTTCTGCAGCGACTGATACGCCGACGCTTAGCGAAATCGAAAGATGGAGGATTCTCGGCGTTTCTGAGACTTTGGCTGGGTGTACGGGTGTCAAAATTCTTCTATTTATGAAACTACACACTCTCAATACGATAAAACTGGAATCGCAGTTCTGTATCGATTGATACGTCGCATCTTAGCGAAATCGAAAGCTGGATGATTCTGAGCGTTTCTGCGACATTCGCGGGGTGTACGGATTTCAAATACCATTACTTTATGCAACTACACATACTCAATACGATAAAACTGGTATCGCGGTGCTGCAGCGATTGATACGTCGTAGCTTAGCGAAATCGAAAGATCGCGAATTCCCGCCGTTTCTAAGAGTTTGGCTGAGTGTACGGGTGTCAAAAGCCTCCATTTTATGCAACTACACATTGTCAATACGATAAAATTGGTATCGCAGTTCTGCAGCGATTGATACGCCGAAGCATAGCGAAATCGAAAGATCGAGGATTCTCGGCGTTTATGAGACTTTGGCTGGGTGTACGGGTGTCAAAAGCTTTATGCAACTACACATTCTCAATACGATAAAACTGGTATCGCAGTTCTGCAGCGATTGATACGTCGAAGCTTAGCGAAATCGAAAGATCGCGGATTCCCGCCGTTTCTGAGAGTTCCGCTTGGTGTACGGTTGTCAGAATTCTTCATTATATGCAACTACACACTCTCAATACGATAAAACTGGTATCGCAGTTATGTATCGATTGATACGTCGGGTCTTAGCGAAATCGAAAGACCGAGGATTCCGAGCGTTTCTACGACATTCGCGGGATGTACGGGTGTTAAAAACCATTACTTTATGCAACTACACATACTCAATACGATAAAACTGGTATCGCGGTGCTGCAGCGATTGATACGTCGAATCTTAGCGAAATCGAAAGATCGCGGATTCCCGCCGTTTCTGAGAGTTTGGCTGGGTTTACGGATGTCAAAATCCTTCATTTTATGCACCTACACACTCTCAATACGATAAAACTGGAATCGCGGTGCTGCAGCGATTGATACGTCGTAGCTTAGCGAAATCGAAAGATCGCGGATTCCCGCCGTTTCTAAGAGTTTGGCTGAGTGTACGGGTGTCAAAACCCTCCATTTTATGCAACTACACATTCTCAATACGATAAAACTGGTATCGCAGTTCTGCAGCGATTGATACGCCGAAGCATAGCGAAATCGAAAGATCGAGTATTCTCGTCGTTTCTGAGACCTTGGCTGGGTGTTCGGGTGTCAAAAGCCTTTACTTTATGCAACTACACATTCTCAATACGATAAAACTGGTATCGCAGTTCTGCTGCGATTGATACGCCGAAGCTTAGCGAAATCGAAAGATGGAGGATTCTCGGCGTTTCTGAGACTTTGGCTGGGTGTACGGGTGTCAAAATTCTTCATTTTATGCAACTACACACTCTCAATACGATAAAACTGGTATCGCAGTTCTCTATCGATTGATACGTCGAATCTTAGCGAAATCGAAAGATCGAGGATTCCGAGTGTTTCTGCGACATTCGCGGGGTGTACGGATGTCAAAAACCATTACTCTATGCAACTACACATACTCAATACGATAAAACTGGTATCGCGGTGCTGCAGCGATTGATACGTCGTAGCTTAGGGAAATCGAAAGATCGCGGATTCCCGCCGTTTCTAAGAGTTTGGCTGAGTGTACGGGTGTCAAAAGCCTCCATTTTATGCAACTACACATTCTCAATACAATAAAACTGGTATTGCAGTTCTGCAGCGGATGATACGCCGAAGCTTAGCGAAATCGAAAGATGGAGGACTCTCGGCTTTTCTGAGACTTTGGCTAGGTGTACGGGTGTCAAAATTTATCATTTCATGCAACTACACACTCTCAATACGATAAAACTGGTATCGCAGTTCTGTATCGATTGATACGTCGAATCTTAGCGAAATTGAAAGATCGAGGATTCCGAGTGTTTCTGCGACATTCGCGGGGTGTACGGGTGTCAAAATTCTTTGTTTCATGCAACTACACATTCTCAATACGATAAAACTGGTATCGTGATACTGCAGCGATTGATACGTCGAAGCTTAGCGAAATCGAAAGATCGCGGATTCCCGCCGTTTCTGAGAGTTTGGCTGGGTGTACGGGTGTCAAAATTCTTCATTTTATGCAACTACACACTCTCAATACGATAAAACTGGTATCGCGGTTCTGTATCGATTGATACGTCGCATCTTAGCGAAATTGAAAGATCGAGGATTCCGAGCGTCTCTGCGACATTCGCGGGGTGTACAGGTGTCAAAAGCCTTCATTTTATGCAACTACACATTTTCAATACGATAAAACTGGTATCGCAGTTCTGCAGCGACTGATACGCCGACGCTTAGCGAAATCGAAAGATCGAGGATTCTCGGCGTTTCTGAGACTATGGCTGGGTGTACGGGTGTCAAAATTCTTCATTTTATGCAACTACACACTCTGAATACGATAAAACTGGTATCGCAGTTCTGTATCGATTGATACGTCGCATTTTAGCGAAATCGAAATCTCGATGATTCCGAGCGTTTCTGCGACATTCGCGGGGTGTACGGATTTCAAATACCATTACTTTATGCAACTACACATACTCAATACGATAAAACTGGTATCGCAGTGCTGCAGCGATTGATACGTCGTAGCTTAGCGAAATCGAAAGATCGCGAATTCCCGCCGTTTCTAAGAGTTTGGCTGAGTGTACGGGTGTCAAAAGCCTCCATTTTATGCAACTACACATTGTCAATACGATAAAATTGGTATCGCAGTTCTGCAGCGATTGATACGCCGAAGCATAGCGAAATCAAAAGATCGAGGATTCTCGGCGTTTCTGAGACTTTGGCTGGGTGTACGGGTGTCAAAAGCTTTATGCAACTACACATTGTCAATACGATAAAACTGGTATCGCAGTTCTGCAGCGATTGATACGTCGAAGCTTAGCGAAATCGATAGATCGCGGATTCCCGCCGTTTCTGAGAGTTTGGCTTGGTGTACGGTTGTCAGAATTCTTCATTATATGCAACTACACACTCTCAATACGATAAAACTGGTATCGCAGTTGTGTATCGATTGATACGTCGGGTCTTAGCGAAATCGAAAGACCGAGGATTCCGAGTGTTTCTGCGACATTCGCGGGGTGTACGGGTGTCAAAATTCTTTGTTTCATGCAACTACACATTCTCAATACGATAAAACTGGTATCGTGATACTGCAGCGATTGATACGTCGTAGCTTAGCGAAATCGAAAGATCGCGGATTCCCGCCGTTTCTAAGAGTTTGGCTGAGTGTACGGGTGTCAAAAGCCTCCATTTTATGCAACTACACATTCTCAATACGATAAAACTGGTATCGCAGTTCTGCAGCGATTGATACGCCGAAGCATAGTGAAATCGATAGATCGAGTATTCTCGTCGTTTCTGAGACCTTGGCTGGGTGTACGAGTGTCAAAAGCCTTTACTTTATGCAACTACACATTCTCAATACGATAAAACTGGTATCGCAGTTCTGCAGCGATTGATACGCCGATGCTTAGCGAAATCGAAAGATGGAGGATTCTCGGCGTTTCTGAGACTTTGGCTGGGTGTACGGGTGTCAAAATTCTTCTATTTATGAAACTACACACTCTCAATACGATAAAACTGGTATCGCAGTTCTCTATCGATTGATACGTCGAATCTTAGCGAAATCGAAAGCTCGATGATTCCGAGCGTTTCTGCGACATTCGCGGGGTGTGCGGATTTCAAATACCATTACTTTATGCAACTACACATACTCAATACGATAAAACTAGTATCGCAGTGCTGCAGCGATTGATACGTCGTAGCTTAGCGAAATCGAAAGATCGCGAATTCCCGCCGTTTCTAAGAGTTTGGCTGAGTGTACGGGTGTCAAAAGCCTCCATTTTATGCAACTACACATTGTCAATACGATAAAATTGGTATCGCAGTTCTGCAGCGATTGATACGCCGAAGCATAGCGAAATCAAAAGATCGAGGATTCTCGGCGCTTCTGAGACTTTGGCTGGGTGTACGGGTGTCAAAAGCTTTATGCAACTACACATTCTCAATACGAGAAAACTAGTATCGCAGTTCTGCAGCGATTGATACGTCGAAGCTTAGCGAAATCGAAAGATCGCGGATTCCCGCCGTTTCTGAGAGTTTGGCTTGGTGTACGGTTGTCAGAATTCTTCATTATATGCAACTACACACTCTCAATACGATAAAACTGGTATCGCAGTTGTGTATCGATTGATACGTCGGGTCTTAGCGAAATCGAAAGACCGAGGATTCCGAGCGTTTCTACGACATTCGCGGGATGTACGGGTGTTAAAAACCATTACTTTATGCAACTACACATACTCAATACGATAAAACTGGTATCGCGGTGCTGCAGCGATTGATACGTCGTAGCTTAGCGAAATCGAAAGATCGCGGATTCCCGCCGTTTCTAAGAGTTTGGCTGAGTGTACGGGTGTCAAAAGCCTCCATTTTATGCAACTACACATTCTCAATACGATAAAACTGGTATCGCAGTTCTGCAGCGATTGATACGCCGAAGCATAGCGAAATCGAAAGATCGAGTATTCTCGTCGTTTCTGAGACCTTGGCTGGGTGTTCGGGTGTCAAAAGCCTTTACTTTATGCAACTACACATTCTCAATACGATAAAACTGGTATCGCAGTTCTGCAGCGATTGATACGCCGAAGCTTAGCGAAATCGAAAGATGGAGGATTCTCGGCGTTTCTGAGACTTTGGCTGGGTGTACGGGTGTCAAAATTCTTCATTTTATGCAACTACACACTCTCAATACGATAAAACTGGTATCGCAGTTCTCTATCGATTGATACGTCGAATCTTAGCGAAATCGGAAGATCGAGGATTCCGAGTGTTTCTGCGATATTCGCGGGGTGTACGGATGTCAAAAACCATTACTCTATGGGACTACACATACTCAATACGATAAAACTGGTATCGCGGTGCTGCAGCGATTGATACGTCGTAGCTTAGCGAAATCGAAAGATCGCGGATTCCCGCCGTTTCTAAGAGTTTGGCTGAGTGTACGGGTGTCAAAAGCCTCCATTTTATGCAACTACACATTCTCAATACAATAAAACTGGTATTGCAGTTCTGCAGCGGATGATACGCCGAAGCTTAGCGAAATCGAAAGATGGAGGACTCTCGGCTTTTCTGAGACTTTGGCTAGGTGTACGGGTGTCAAAATTTATCATTTCATGCAACTACACACTCTCAATACGATAAAACTGGTATCGCAGTTCTGTACCGATTGATACGTCGAATCTTAGCGAAATCGAAAGATCGAGGATTCCGAGTGTTTCTGCGACATTCGCGGGGTGTACGGGTGTCAAAATTCTTTGTTTCATGCAACTACACATTCTCAATACGATAAAACTGGTATCGTGATACTGCAGCGATTGATACGTCGAAGCTTAGCGAAATCGAAAGATCGCGGATTCCCGCCGTTTCTGAGAGTTTGGCTGGGTGTACGGGTGTCAAAATTCTTCATTTTATGCAACTACACACTCTCATTACGATAAAACTGGTATCGCGGTTCTGTATCGATTGATACGTCGCATCTTAGCGAAATTGAAAGATCGAGGATTCCGAGCGTCTCTGCGACATTCGCGGGGTGTATAGGTGTCAAAAGCCTTCATTTTATGCAACTACACATTTTCAATACGATAAAACTGGTATCGCAGTTCTGATGCGATCGGTACGTCGAAGCATAGCGAAATCGAAAGAACGAGGATTCCGAGCATTTCTGAGACTTTGGCTGGGTATACGTGTGTTAAAAACCTTTATTCTATGCGACTACACGATCTGAATACGATAAAACTGGTATCGCAGTTCTGCAGCAATTGATACGTCGAAGCTTAGCGAAATCGAAGGATCGAGGATTTCCGGCATTTCTGAAACATTCGCTGGGTGTACCAGTGCCAAAAACCTGCAATCTATGCAAGTATACACTCTCAATGCGATAACACTAGTGTCGCAGTTTTGCAGTGATTGATACATCGAAGCTTAGCGAAATCGAAAAATCGAGAATTCCAAGCGTTTCTGAGACTTCAGCTGGGTGTAAGTGAGGCAAAAGCCACTATTCTATGCCACTACACACTCTATACGATAAAACTGATATCGCAGTTCCGCAGCGATTGATACGTCGAAGCTTAGCGAAATCGAGAGATCGACGATTCCTGGCGATTCTGAGACATTCGCTGTGTGTACTAATGTTCAAAACTTTCAATCTATGCAACTACACACTCTCAATACGATATCACTGGTATCGCAGTTCTGCAGCGATTGATACGTCGAAGCTTAGCGAAATCGTGAGATCGACGATTCCCGGCGGTTCTGAGACATTCGCTCGGTGTACTAATGTTAAAAACCTTCAATCAATGCAACTACACACTCTCAATACGATATAACTGGTATCGCAGTTCTGCAGCGATTGATACGTCCACGCTGAGCGAAATCGAAAGACCGAGGATTCCCGGTGTTTCTGAGACATTCGCTGGGTGTACTGGTATAAAAACCTTCAATCTACGCAACTACACTCTCAATACGAGAAATCCGGTATCGCAATTCTGCAGCAATTGATACGTGGAAGCTTAGCGAAATTGAAAGATCGAGGATTCCCGACGTTTCTGAGACTTTAGCTGGGTGTACTGGTGTTAAAAACCTTTATTCTATGCAACTACACACTCTCAATACGATGAAACTAGTATCGTAGTTCTGCAGCGATTGATACGTTGAAGCTTACCGAAATCGAAAAATCGAGGATTCCGAGCGTTCATGAGAATTTGGCTGGGTGTAAGTGTGTCAAAAACCTTTATTCTATGCAACTACAAACTCTCAATACGATGAAAGTGGTATCGCAGTTCTGCAGCAATTGAAACGTCGAAGCTTAACGAAATCGAAAGATCGAGGATTCCCGGCGTTTCTGAGACATTCGCTTAGTCGACCAGTGTCAAAAACCTTCAATCTATGGAAGTACACACTCTCAATGCGATGAAACTAGTATCGCAGTTTTGCAGTGATTGATACATCGAAGCTAAGCGAAATCGAAAGATCGAGGATTCCCGGCGTTTCTGAGACATTCGCTGCGTGTACTAGTGTCAGAAACCGTTAATCCATGCAACTACACATTCTCAATTCGATAAAACTAGTATCGCGCTTTTGCAGCGATTGATACGTCAAGGCTTAGCGAAATCGAAAGATCGAGGATTCCGAGCGTTTCTGAGACTTTGACTGGGTATACGTGTGTCAAAAACCTTTATTCTATGCAACTACACACTCTCAATACGATATGACTGGTATCGCAGTTCTGCAGCAATTGATACGTCGAAGTTTAAAGAAATCGAAAGATCGAGGATTCCCGGCGTTTCTGAGACATTCGCTGGGTGTACTAGTGTCAAAAACCTTTAATCTATGCAACTACACATTCTCAATTCGATAAAACTAGAATCGCACTTTTGCAGCGATTGAAACGTTAAAGCTTAGCGAAATCGGAAGATCGAGGATTCCGAGCGTTTCTGAGACTTTGACTGGGTGTATTGATGTTAAAAACTTTTATTCTATGCGACTACACGCTCTCAATACGATAAAACTGGTATCGCAGTTCTGCAGCGATTGATACGTCGAAGCTTAGCGAAATCGAGAGATCGACGATTGCCGGCGATTCTGAGACATTCGCTGGGTGTTCTAATGTTAAAAACCTTCAATCAATGCCACTACATACTCTCAATACGATATAACTGGTATCGAAGTTCTGAAGCGATTGATACGTCGAAACTGAGCGAAATCGAAAGACCGAGGATTCCCGACGTTTCTGAGACTTTGGCTGGGTGTACTGGTGTCAAAAACCTTTTTTCTATGCAACTACACACTCCCAATACGATGAAACTAGTATCGTAGTTTTGCAGCGATTGATACGTTGAACCTTACCGAAATCGAAAGATCGAGGATTCCGAACGTTTCTGAGACTTTGGCTGGGTGTATGTGTGGCAAAAACCTTTATTCTATGCAAGTACACACTCTCAATACAATGAAACTAGTATCGTAGTTCTGCAGCGGTTGATACGTTGAAGCTTACCGAAATCGAAAGATCGAGGATTCCGAACGTTTCTGAGCATTTGGCTGGGTGTACGTGTGTCAAAAATCTCTATTCTATGCCACTTCATGCTCTCAATACGATAAAACTAGTATCGCAGTTCTGGTGCGATTGATACGTCGAAGCATAGCAAAATCGAAGGAATGAGGATTCTGATCGTTTCTGAGACTTTGGCTGGGTATACGTGTGTCAAAAACCTTCATTCTATGCGACTACACGATCTGAATAAGATAAAACTGGTATCGCAGTTCGGCAGCAATTGAGACGTCGAAGCTTAGCGAAATCGAAAAATCGAGGATTCCGAGCGTTCATGATAGTTTGGCTGGGCGTATGTGTTTCAAAAATATCTATTTCATGCCACTACACACTCTCAATACGATAAAACTGGTATCGCAGTTCTGGTGCGATTGATACGTCGAAGCTTAGCGGAATCGAAAGACCGAGGATTCCCGGCCTTTCTGAGACATTCGCTGGGTGTACTGGTATCAAAAACCTTCAATCTACGCAACTACACACTCTCAATACAAGAAAACTCGAATCGCAGTGCCGCAGAGATTGACACGTCTAAGCTCAGCGAAATCGAAAGATCGAAGATTCCGAGCTTTTCTGAGACATTCGCTGGGTGTACTGGTATCAAAGACCTTCAATCTACACACCTACAAACTATTTATACGATAAAACTGGTATCGCAGTTCCGCAGCGATTGACACGTAGAAGTTTAGCGAAATCGAAAGACCGAGGATTCTCGGCGTTTCTGAGACATTCGCTGGGTGTACTGGTATAAAAACGTTCAATCTACGCAACTACACACTCTCAATACGAGAAAACTGGTATCGCAATTCTGCAGCAAATGATACGTGGAAGCTTAGCGAAATCGATAGATCGAGGATTCCGAACGTTTCTGAGACTTTGGCTGGGTGTAGGTGTGACAAAAATCTTTTTTCTATGCCACTACATGCTCGCAATACGATAAAACTGGTATCGAAGTTCTGCAGCAATTGATACGTCGAAGGTTATGGAATCGAGAGACCGAAAATTCCCCGCGTTTCTGAGACATTCGCTGGGTGTACCAGTGTCCAAAACCTGCAATCTATGCAAGGACACACTCTCAATGCGATAAAACTAGTATCGCAGTTTTGCAGTGATTGATACATCGAAGCTCAGCGAAATCGAAAAATCGAGGATTCCGACCGTTCATGATAGTTTGGCTGGGCGTATGTGTTCCAAAAATATCTACTCTATCCCACTACATACTATCAATACGATAAAACTAGTATCGCAGTTCTGGTGCGATTGATACGTCGAAGCATAGCGAAATCGAAGGAACGAGGATTCCGAGCGTTTCTGAGACTTTGGCTGGGTATACGTGGGTCAAAAACCTTTATTCTATGCGACTAAACGATCTGAATACGATAAAACTGGTATCGCAGTCCTGTAGCAATTGATACGTCGAAGATATACGAAATCGAACGATCGAGGATTCCCGGCATTTCTGAAACAATCGCTGGGTGAACCCGTGTCAAAAACCTGCAATCTATGCAAGTACACACTCTTAATGCGATAACACTAGTATCGCAGTTTTGCAGTGATTGATACATTGAAGCTTAGCGAAACCGAAAAATCGAGAATTTAAAGCGTTTCTGAGACTTCAGCTGGGTGTACTGGTATAAAAACCCTCAATCTACGCAACTACACTCTCAATAAGAGAAAACTGGCATCTTAATTCTGCAGCAATTGATACGTGGAAGCTTAGCGAAATTGAGAGATCGAGGATTCCCTACGTGTCTGAGATTTTTGCTGGGTTTACTGGTGTCAAAAACCTTTATTCTATGCAACTACACACTCTCAATACGATAAAACTAGTATCATAGTTCTGCAGCGATTGATACGACGTAGCTTAGCGAAATCGAAAGATCGAGAATTCTCGACGTTTCTGAGACTTTGGCTGGTTGTACGGGTGCTAAAATCCTTCATTCTATGCAACTAAACATTCTCAATACGATAAAACTGGTATCGCCGTTCTGTATCGATTGATACGTCGAATCTTAGCGAAATCGAAAGATCGAGGATTCCGACCGTTTCGGCGACATTCGCGGGGTGTACGGGTGTCAAATGCCTTTACTTCATGCCACCACACATTCTAAACACGATAAAACTGGTATCGCAGTTCTGCAGCGATTTATACGCCGAAGCTTAGCAAAATCGAAAGATCGCGGATTCCCGCCGTTTCTAAGAGTTTGACTGGGTGTACGGGTGTCAAAAGCCTTTATTTTATGCAACTACACATTCTCAATACGATAAAACTAGTATTGCAGTTCTGCAGCGATTGATACGTCGAATCTTAGCGAAATCGAAAGATCGAGGATTCCCAGTGTTTCCGCGACATTCGCGGGGTGTACGGGTGTCAAAATTTTTTGTTTCATGCAACAACACACTCGAAATACGATAAAACTGGTATCGCAGTTCTGCAGCGATTGATACGTCGAAGCTTAGCGAAATCGAAAGATCGCGGATTCCCGCCGTTTCTGAGAGTTTGGCTGGGTGTACGGGTGTCAAAATTCTTCATTTTATGCAACTACACACTCTCAATACGATGAAACTGGAATCGCAGTTCTGTATCGATTGATACGTCGCATCTTAGCGAAATCGAAAGCTCGATGATTCCGAGCGTTTCTGCGACATTCGCGGGGTGTACGGATGTCAAAAACCATTACTTTATGCAACTACACATACTCAATACGATAAAGCTGGTATCGCGGTGCTGCAGCGATTGATACGTCGTAGCTTAGCGAAATCGGAAGATCGCGGATTCCCGCCGTTTCTAAGAGTTTGGCTGAGTGTACGGGTGTCAAAAACCTCCATTTTATGCAACTACACATTCTCAATACGATAAAACTGGTATCGCAGTTCTGCAGCGATTGATACGCCGAAGCATAGCGAAATCGAAAGATGGAAGATTCTCGGCGTTTCTGAGACTTTGGCTGGGTGTACGGGTGTCAAAAGCCTTTACTTTATGCAACTTCACATTCTCAATACAATAAAACTGGTATTGCAGTTCTGCAGCGGATGATACGCCGAAGCTTAGCGAAATCGAAAGATGGAGGACTCTCGGCTTTTCTGAGACTTTGGCTAGGTGTACGGGTGTCAAAATTTATCATTTCATGCAACTACACACTCTCAATACGATAAAACTGGTATCGCAGTTCTGTATCGATTGATACGTCGGATCTTAACGAAATCGAAAGATCGAGGATTCCGAGTTTTTCTGCGAAATTCGCGGGGTGTCCGGGTGTCTAAGTTCTTTGTTTCATGCAACTACACATTCTCAATACGATAAAACTGGTATCGTGGTACTGCAGCGATTGATACGACAAAGCTTAGCGAAATCGATAGATCGCGGATTCCCGCTGTTTCTGAGAGTTTGGCTGGGTGTACGGGTGTCAAAATTCTTCATTTTATGCAACTACACACTCTCAATACGATAGAACTAAAATCGCAGTTCTGTATCGATTGATACGTCGCATCTTAGCGAAATCGAAAGCTGGATGATTCTGAGCGTTTCTGCGACATTCGCGGGGTGTACGGATTTCAAATACCATTACTTTATGCAACTACACATACTCAATACGATAAAACTGGTATCGCGGTGCTGCAGCGATTGATACGTCGTAGCTTAGCGAAATCGAAAGATCGCGAATTCCCGCCGTTTCTGAGAGTTTGGCTGAGTGTACGGGTGTAAAAAGCCTCCATTTTATGCAACTACACATTGTCAATACGATAAAATTGGTATCGCAGTTCTGCAGCGATTGATACGCCGAAGCATAGCGAAATCGAAAGATCGAGGATTCTCGGCGTTTCTGAGACTTTGGCTGGGTGTACGGGTGTCAAAAGCTTTATGCAACTACACATTCTCAATACGATAAAACTGGTATCGCAGTTCTGCAGCGATTGATACGTCGAAGCTTAGCGAAATCGAAAGATCGCGGATTCCCGCCGTTTCTGAGAGTTTGGCTTGGTGTACGGTTGTCAGAATTCTTCATTATATGCAACTACACACTCTCAATACGATAAAACTGGAGTCGCAGTTCTGTATCGATTGATACGTCGCATCTTAGCGAAATCGAAAGCTCGATGATTCCGAGCGTTTCTGCGACATTCGCGGGGTGTACGGATGTCAAAAACCATTACTTTATGCAACTACACATACTCAATACGATAAAACTGGTATCGCGGTGCTGCAGCGATTGATACGTCGTAGCTTAGCGAAATCGAAAGATCGCGGATTCCCGCCGTTTCTAAGAGTTTGGCTGAGTGTACGGGTGTCAAAACCCTCCATTTTATGCAACTACACATTCTCAATACGATAAAACTGGTATCGTAGTTCTGCAGCGATTGATACGCCGAAGCATAGCGAAATCGAAAGATCGAGTATTCTCGTCGTTTCTGAGACCTTGGCTGGGTGTTCGGGTGTCAAAAGCTTTTACTTTATGCAACTACACATTCTCAATACGATAAAACTGGTATCGCAGTTCTGCAGCGATTGATACGCCGAAGCTTAGCGAAATCGAAAGATGGAGGATTCTCGGCGTTTCTGAGACTTTGGCTGGGTGTACGGGTGTCAAAATTCTTCATTTTATGCAACTACACACTCTCAATACGATAAAACTGGTATCGCAGTTCTCTATCGATTGATACGTCGAATCTTAGTGAAATCGAAAGATCGAGGATTCCGAGTGTTTCTGCGACATTCGCGGGGTGTACGGATGTCAAAAACCATTACTCTATGCAACTACACATACTCAATACGATAAAACTGGTATCGCGGTGCTGCAGCGATTGATACGTCGTAGCTTAGGGAAATCGAAAGATCGCGGATTCCCGCCGTTTCTAAGAGTTTGGCTGAGTGTACGGGTGTCAAAAGCCTCCATTTTATGCAACTACACATTCTCAATACAATAAAACTGGTATTGCAGTTCTGCAGCGGATGATACGCCGAAGCTTAGCGAAATCGAAAGATGGAGGACTCTCGGCTTTTCTGAGACTTTGGCTAGGTGTACGGGTGTCAAAATTTATCATTTCATGCAACTACACACTCTCAATACGATAAAACTGGTATCGCAGTTCTGTATCGATTGATACGTCGAATCTTAGCGAAATCGAAAGATCGAGGATTCCGAGTGTTTCTGCGACATTCGCGGGGTGTACGGGTGTCAAAATTCTTTGTTTCATGCAACTACACATTCTCAATACGATAAAACTGGTATCGTGATACTGCAGCGATTGATACGTCGAAGCTTAGCGAAATCGAAAGATCGCGGATTCCCGCCGTTTCTGAGAGTTTGGCTGGGTGTACGGGTGTCAAAATTCTTCATTTTATGCAATTACACACTCTCAATACGATAAAACTGGTATCGCGGTTCTGTATCGATTGATAGGTCGCATCTTAGCGAAATTGAAAGATCGAGGATTCCGAGCGTCTCTGCGACATTCGCGGGGTGTACAGGTGTCAAAAGCCTTCATTTTATGCAACTACACATTTTCAATACGATAAAACTGGTATCGCAGTTCTGCAGCGACTGATACGCCGACGCTTAGCGAAATCGAAAGATCGAGGATTCTCGGCGTTTCTGAGACTATGGCTGGGTGTACGGGTGTCAAAATTCTTCATTTTATGCAACTACACACTCTGAATACGATAAAACTGGTATCGCAGTTCTGTATCGATTGATACGTCGCATTTTAGCGAAATCGAAATCTCGATGATTCCGAGCGTTTCTGCGACATTCACGGGGTGTACGGATTTCAAATACCATTACTTTATGCAACTACACATACTCAATACGATAAAACTGGTATCGCAGTGCTGCAGCGATTGATACGTCGTAGCTTAGCGAAATCGAAAGATCGCGAATTCCCGCCGTTTCTAAGAGTTTGGCTGAGTGTACGGGTGTCAAAAGCCTCCATTTTATGCAACTACACATTGTCAATACGATAAAATTGTTATCGCAGTTCTGCAGCGATTGATACGCCGAAGCATAGCGAAATCAAAAGATCGAGGATTCTCGGCGTTTCTGAGACTTTGGCTGGGTGTACGGGTGTCAAAAGCTTTATGCAACTACACATTCTCAATACGATAAAACTGGTATCGCAGTTCTGCAGCGATTGATACGTCGAAGCTTAGCGAAATCGAAAGATCGCGGATTCCCGCCGTTTCTGAGAGTTTGGCTTGGTGTACGGTTGTCAGAATTCTTCATTATATGCAACTACACACTCTCAATACGATAAAACTGGTATCGCAGTTGTGTATCGATTGATACGTCGGGTCTTAGCGAAATCGAAAGACCGAGGATTCCGAGTGTTTCTGCGACATTCGCGGGGTGTACGGGTGTCAAAATTCTTTGTTTCATGCAACTACACATTCTCAATACGATAAAACTGGTATCGTGATACTGCAGCGATTGATACGTCGTAGCTTAGCGAAATCGAAAGATCGCGGATTCCCGCCGTTTCTAAGAGTTTGGCTGAGTGTACGGGTGTCAAAAGCCTCCATTTTATGCAACTACACATTCTCAATACGATAAAACTGGTATCGCAGTTCTGCAGCGATTGATGCGCCGAAGCATAGTGAAATCGAAAGATCGAGTATTCTCGTCGTTTCTGAGACCTTGGCTGGGTGTACGAGTGTCAAAAGCCTTTACTTTATGCAACTACACATTCTCAATACGATAAAACTGGTATCGCAGTTCTGCAGCGATTGATACGCCGATGCTTAGCGAAATCGAAAGATGGAGGATTCTCGGCGTTTCTGAGACTTTGGCTGGGTGTACGGGTGTCAAAATTCTTCTATTTATGAAACTACACACTCTCAATACGATAAAACTGGTATCGCAGTTCTCTATCGATTGATACGTCGAATCTTAGCGAAATCGAAAGCTCGATGATTCCGAGCGTTTCTGCGACATTCGCGGGGTGTACGGATTTCAAATACCATTACTTTATGCAACTACACATACTCAATACGATAAAACTAGTATCGCAGTGCTGCAGCGATTGATACGTCGTAGCTTAGCGAAATCGAAAGATCGCGAATTCCCGCCGTTTCTAAGAGTTTGGCTGAGTGTACGGGTGTCAAAAGCCTCCATTTTATGCAACTACACATTGTCAATACGATAAAATTGGTATCGCAGTTCTGCAGCGATTGATACGCCGAAGCATAGCGAAATCAAAAGATCGAGGATTCTCGGCGCTTCTGAGACTTTGGCTGGGTGTACGGGTGTCAAAAGCTTTATGCAACTACACATTCTCAATACGAGAAAACTGGTATCGCAGTTCTGCAGCGATTGATACGTCGAAGCTTAGCGAAATCGAAAGATCGCGGATTCCCGCCGTTTCTGAGAGTTTGGCTTGGTGTACGGTTGTCAGAATTCTTCATTATATGCAACTACACACTCTCAATACGATAAAACTGGTATCGCAGTTGTGTATCGATTGATACGTCGGGTCTTAGCGAAATCGAAAGACCGAGGATTCCGAGCGTTTCTACGACATTCGCGGGATGTACGGGTGTTAAAAACCATTACTTTATGCAACTACACATACTCAATACGATAAAACTGGTATCGCGGTGCTGCAGCGATTGATACGTCGTAGCTTAGCGAAATCGAAAGATCGCGGATTCCCGCCGTTTCTAAGAGTTTGGCTGAGTGTACGGGTGTCAAAAGCCTCCATTTTATGCAACTACACATTCTCAATACGATAAAACTGGTATCGCAGTTCTGCAGCGATTGATACGCCGAAGCATAGTGAAATCGGAAGATCGAGTATTCTCGTTGTTTCTGAGACCTTGGCTGGGTGTACGGGTGTCAAAAGCCTTTACTTTATGCAACTACACATTCTCAATACGATAAAACTGGTATCGCAGTTCTGCAGCGATTAATACGCCGATGCTTAGCGAAATCGATAGATGGAGGATTCTCGGCGTTTCTGAGACTTTGGCTGGGTGTACGGGTGTCAAAATTCTTCTATTTATGAAACTACACACTCTCAATACGATAAAACTGGTATCGCAGTTCTGTATCGATTGATACGTCGGATCTTAACGAAATCGAAAGATCGAGGATTCCGAGTTTTTCTGCGAAATTCGCGGGGTGTACGGGTGTCTAAGTTCTTTGTTTCATGCAACTACACATTCTCAATACGATAAAACTGGTATCGTGGTACTGCAGCGATTGATACGACAAAGCTTAGCGAAATCGATAGATCGCGGATTCCCGCTGTTTCTGAGAGTTTGGCTGGGTGTACGGGTGTCAAAATTCTTCATTTTATGCAACTACACACTCTCAATACGATAAAACTGGAATCGCAGTTCTGTATCGATTGATACGTCGCATCTTAGCGAAATCGAAAGCTGGATGATTCTGAGCGTTTCTGCGACATTCGCGGGGTGTACGGATTTCAAATACCATTACTTTATGCAACTACACATACTCAATACGATAAAACTGGTATCGCGGTGCTGCAGCGATTGATACGTCGTAGCTTAGCGAAATCGAAAGATCGCGAATTCCCGCCGTTTCTAAGAGTTTGGCTGAGTGTACGGGTGTCAAAAGCCTCCATTTTATGCAACTACACATTGTCAATACGATAAAATTGGTATCGCAGTTCTGCAGCGATTGATACGCCGAAGCATAGCGAAATCGAAAGATCGAGGATTCTCGGCGTTTATGAGACTTTGGCTGGGTGTACGGGTGTCAAAAGCTTTATGCAACTACACATTCTCAATACGATAAAACTGGTATCGCAGTTCTGCAGCGATTGATACGTCGAAGCTTAGCGAAATCGAAAGATCGCGGATTCCCGCCGTTTCTGAGAGTTTGGCTTGGTGTACGGTTGTCAGAATTCTTCATTATATGCAACTACACACTCTCAATACGATAAAACTGGTATCGCAGTTATGTATCGATTGATACGTCGGGTCTTAGCGAAATCGAAAGACCGAGGATTCCGAGCGTTTCTACGACATTCGCGGGATGTACGGGTGTTAAAAACCATTACTTTATGCGACTACACATACTCAATACGATAAAACTGGTATCGCGGTGCTGCAGCGATTGATACGTCGAATCTTAGCGAAATCGAAAGATCGCGGATTCCCGCCGTTTCTGAGAGTTTGGCTGGGTTTACGGATGTCAAAATTCTTCATTTTATGCACCTACACACTCTCAATACGATAAAACTGGAATCGCGGTGCTGCAGCGATTGATACGTCGTAGCTTAGCGAAATCGAAAGATCGCGGATTCCCGCCGTTTCTAAGAGTTTGGCTGAGTGTACGGGTGTCAAAACCCTCCATTTTATGCAACTACACATTCTCAATACGATAAAACTGGTATCGCAGTTCTGCAGCGATTGATACGCCGAAGCATAGCGAAATCGAAAGATCGAGTATTCTCGTCGTTTCTGAGACCTTGGCTGGGTGTTCGGGTGTCAAAAGCCTTTACTTTATGCAACTACACATTCTCAATACGATAAAACTGGTATCGCAGTTCTGCAGCGATTGATACGCCGAAGCTTAGCGAAATCGAAAGATGGAGGATTCTCGGCGTTTCTGAGACTTTGGCTGGGTGTACGGGTGTCAAAATTCTTCTATTTATGAAACTACACACTCTCAATACGATAAAACTGGTATCGCAGTTCTCTATCGATTGATACGTCGAATCTTAGCGAAATCGAAAGCTCGATGATTCCGAGCGTTTCTGCGACATTCGCGGGGTGTACGGATTTCAAATACCATTACTTTATGCAACTACACATACTCAATACGATAAAACTAGTATCGCAGTGCTGCAGCGATTGATACGTCGTAGCTTAGCGAAATCGAAAGATCGCGAATTCCCGCCGTTTCTAAGAGTTTGGCTGAGTGTACGGGTGTCAAAAGCCTCCATTTTATGCAACTACACATTGTCAATACGATAAAATTGGTATCGCAGTTCTGCAGCGATTGATACGCCGAAGCATAGCGAAATCAAAAGATCGAGGATTCTCGGCGCTTCTGAGACTTTGGCTGGGTGTACGGGTGTCAAAAGCTTTATGCAACTACACATTCTCAATACGAGAAAACTGGTATCGCAGTTCTGCAGCGATTGATACGTCGAAGCTTAGCGAAATCGAAAGATCGCGGATTCCCGCCGTTTCTGAGAGTTTGGCTTGGTGTACGGTTGTCAGAATTCTTCATTATATGCAACTACACACTCTCAATACGATAAAACTGGTATCGCAGTTGTGTATCGATTGATACGTCGGGTCTTAGCGAAATCGAAAGACCGAGGATTCCGAGCGTTTCTACGACATTCGCGGGATGTACGGGTGTTAAAAACCATTACTTTATGCAACTACACATACTCAATACGATAAAACTGGTATCGCGGTGCTGCAGCGATTGATACGTCGTAGCTTAGCGAAATCGAAAGATCGCGGATTCCCGCCGTTTCTAAGAGTTTGGCTGAGTGTACGGGTGTCAAAAGCCTCCATTTTATGCAACTACACATTCTCAATACGATAAAACTGGTATCGCAGTTCTGCAGCGATTGATACGCCGAAGCATAGTGAAATCGGAAGATCGAGTATTCTCGTCGTTTCTGAGACCTTGGCTGGGTGTACGGGTGTCAAAAGCCTTTACTTTATGCAACTACACATTCTCAATACGATAAAACTGGTATCGCAGTTCTGCAGCGATTGATACGCCGATGCTTAGCGAAATCGAAAGATGGAGGATTCTCGGCGTTTCTGAGACTTTGGCTGGGTGTACGGGTGTCAAAATTCTTCTATTGATGAAACTACACACTCTCAATACGATAAAACTGGTATCGCAGTTCTGTATCGATTGATACGTCGGATCTTAACGAAATCGAAAGATCGAGGATTCCGAGTTTTTCTGCGAAATTCGCGGGGTGTACGGGTGTCTAAGTTCTTTGTTTCATGCAACTACACATTCTCAATACGATAAAACTGGTATCGTGGTACTGCAGCGATTGATACGACAAAGCTTAGCGAAATCGATAGATCGCGGATTCCCGCTGTTTCTGAGAGTTTGGCTGGGTGTACGGGTGTCAAAATTCTTCATTTTATGCAACTACACACTCTCAATACGATAAAACTGGAATCGCAGTTCTGTATCGATTGATACGTCGCATCTTAGCGAAATCGAAAGCTGGATGATTCTGAGCGTTTCTGCGACATTCGCGGGGTGTACGGATTTCAAATACCATTACTTTATGCAACTACACATACTCAATACGATAAAACTGGTATCGCGGTGCTGCAGCGATTGATACGTCGTAGCTTAGCGAAATCAAAAGATCGCGAATTCCCGCCGTTTCTAAGAGTTTGGCTGAGTGTACGGGTGTCAAAAGCCTCCATTTTATGCAACTACACATTGTCAATACGATAAAATTGGTATCGCAGTTCTGCAGCGATTGATACGCCGAAGCATAGCGAAATCGAAAGATCGAGGATTCTCGGCGTTTATGAGACTTTGGCTGGGTGTACGGGTGTCAAAAGCTTTATGCAACTACACATTCTCAATACGATAAAACTGGTATCGCAGTTCTGCAGCGATTGATACGTCGAAGCTTAGCGAAATCGAAAGATCGCGGATTCCCGCCGTTTCTGAGAGTTTGGCTTGGTGTACGGTTGTCAGAATTCTTCATTATATGCAACTACACACTCTCAATACGATAAAACTGGTATCGCAGTTATGTATCGATTGATACGTCGGGTCTTAGCGAAATCGAAAGACCGAGGATTCCGAGCGTTTCTACGACATTCGCGGGATGTACGGGTGTTAAAAACCATTACTTTATGCAACTACACATACTCAATACGATAAAACTGGTATCGCGGTGCTGCAGCGATTGATACGTCGAATCTTAGCGAAATCGAAAGATCGCGGATTCCCGCCGTTTCTGAGAGTTTGGCTGGGTTTACGGATGTCAAAATTCTTCATTTTATGCACCTACACACTCTCAATACGATAAAACTGGAATCGCGGTGCTGCAGCGATTGATACGTCGTAGCTTAGCGAAATCGAAAGATCGCGGATTCCCGCCGTTTCTAAGAGTTTGGCTGAGTGTACGGGTGTCAAAACCCTCCATTTTATGCAACTACACATTCTCAATACGATAAAACTGGTATCGCAGTTCTGCAGCGATTGATACGCCGAAGCATAGCGAAATCGAAAGATCGAGTATTCTCGTCGTTTCTGAGACCTTGGCTGGGTGTTCGGGTGTCAAAAGCCTTTACTTTATGCAACTACACATTCTCAATACGATAAAACTGGTATCGCAGTTCTGCAGCGATTGATACGCCGAAGCTTAGCGAAATCGAAAGATGGAGGATTCTCGGCGTTTCTGAGACTTTGGCTGGGTGTACGGGTGTCAAAATTCTTCATTTTATGCAACTACACACTCTCAATACGATAAAACTGGTATCGCAGTTCTCTATCGATTGATACGTCGAATCTTAGCGAAATCGAAAGATCGAGGATTCCGAGTGTTTCTGCGACATTCGCGGGGTGTACGGATGTCAAAAACCATTACTCTATGCAACTACACATACTCAATACGATAAAACTGGTATCGCGGTGCTGCAGCGATTGATACGTCGTAGCTTAGGGAAATCGAAAGATCGCGGATTCCCGCCGTTTCTAAGAGTTTGGCTGAGTGTACGGGTGTCAAAAGCCTCCATTTTATGCAACTACACATTCTCAATACAATAAAACTGGTATTGCAGTTCTGCAGCGGATGATACGCCGAAGCTTAGCGAAATCGAAAGATGGAGGACTCTCGGCTTTTCTGAGACTTTGGCTAGGTGTACGGGTGTCAAAATTTATCATTTCATGCAACTACACACTCTCAATACGATAAAACTGGTATCGCAGTTCTGTATCGATTGATACGTCGAATCTTAGCGAAATCGAAAGATCGAGGATTCCGAGTGTTTCTGCGACATTCGCGGGGTGTACGGGTGTCAAAATTCTTTGTTTCATACAACTACACATTCTCAATACGATAAAACTGGTATCGTGATACTGCAGCGATTGATACGTCGAAGCTTAGCGAAATCGAAAGATCGCGGATTCCCGCCGTTTCTGAGAGTTTGGCTGGGTGTACGGGTGTCAAAATTCTTCATTTTATGCAACTACACACTCTCAATACGATAAAACTGGTATCGCGGTTCTGTATCGATTGATACGTCGCATCTTAGCGAAATTGAAAGATCGAGGATTCCGAGCGTCTCTGCGACATTCGCGGGGTGTACAGGTGTCAAAAGCCTTCATTTTATGCAACTACACATTTTCAATACGATAAAACTGGTATCGCAGTTCTGCAGCGACTGATACGCCGACGCTTAGCGAAATCGAAAGATCGAGGATTCTCGGCGTTTCTGAGACTATGGCTGGGTGTACGGGTGTCAAAATTCTTCATTTTATGCAACTACACACTCTGAATACGATAAAACTGGTATCGCAGTTCTGTATCGATTGATACGTCGCATTTTAGCGAAATCGAAATCTCGATGATTCCGAGCTTTTCTGCGACATTCGCGGGGTGTACGGATTTCAAATACCATTACTTTATGCAACTACACATACTCAATACGATAAAACTGGTATCGCAGTGCTGCAGCGATTGATACGTCGTAGCTTAGCGAAATCGAAAGATCGCGAATTCCCGCCGTTTCTAAGAGTTTGGCTGAGTGTACGGGTGTCAAAAGCCTCCAGTTTATGCAACTACACATTGTCAATACGATAAAATTGGTATCGCAGTTCTGCAGCGATTGATACGCCGAAGCATAGCGAAATCAAAAGATCGATGATTCTCGGCGTTTCTGAGACTTTGGCTGGGTGTACGGGTGTCAAAAGCTTTATGCAACTACACATTCTCAATACGATAAAACTGGTATCGCAGTTCTGCAGCGATTGATACGTCGAAGCTTAGCGAAATCGAAAGATCGCGGATTCCCGCCGTTTCTGAGAGTTTGGCTTGGTGTACGGTTGTCAGAATTCTTCATTATATGCAACTACACACTCTCAATACGATAAAACTGGTATCGCAGTTGTGTATCGATTGATACGTCGGGTCTTAGCGAAATCGAAAGACCGAGGATTCCGAGTGTTTCTGCGACATTCGCGGGGTGTACGGGTGTCAAAATTCTTTGTTTCATGCAACTACACATTCTCAATACGATAAAACTGGTATCGTGATACTGCAGCGATTGATACGTCGTAGCTTAGCGAAATCGAAAGATCGCGGATTCCCGCCGTTTCTAAGAGTTTGGCTGAGTGTACGGGTGTCAAAAGCCTCCAGTTTATGCAACTACACATTGTCAATACGATAAAATTGGTATCGCAGTTCTGCAGCGATTGATACGCCGAAGCATAGTGAAATCGAAAGATCGAGTATTCTCGTCGTTTCTGAGACCTTGGCTGGGTGTACGAGTGTCAAAAGCCTTTACTTTATGCAACTACACATTCTCAATACGATAAAACTGGTATCGCAGTTCTGCAGCGATTGATACGCCGATGCTTAGCGAAATCGAAAGATGGAGGATTCTCGGCGTTTCTGAGACTTTGGCTGGGTGTACGGGTGTCAAAATTCTTCTATTTATGAAACTACACACTCTCAATACGATAAAACTGGTATCGCAGTTCTCTATCGATTGATACGTCGAATCTTAGCGAAATCGAAAGCTCGATGATTCCGAGCGTTTCTGCGACATTCGCGGGGTGTACGGATTTCAAATACCATTACTTTATGCAACTACACATACTCAATACGATAAAACTAGTATCGCAGTGCTGCAGCGATTGATACGTCGTAGCTTAGCGAAATCGAAAGATCGCGAATTCCCGCCGTTTCTAAGAGTTTGGCTGAGTGTACGGGTGTCAAAAGCCTCCATTTTATGCAACTACACATTGTCAATACGATAAAATTGGTATCGCAGTTCTGCAGCGATTGATACGCCGAAGCATAGCGAAATCAAAAGATCGAGGATTCTCGGCGCTTCTGAGACTTTGGCTGGGTGTACGGGTGTCAAAAGCTTTATGCAACTACACATTCTCAATACGAGAAAACTGGTATCGCAGTTCTGCAGCGATTGATACGTCGAAGCTTAGCGAAATCGAAAGATCGCGGATTCCCGCCGTTTCTGAGAGTTTGGCTTGGTGTACGGTTGTCAGAATTCTTCATTATATGCAACTACACACTCTCAATACGATAAAACTGGTATCGCAGTTGTGTATCGATTGATACGTCGGGTCTTAGCGAAATCGAAAGACCGAGGATTCCGAGCGTTTCTACGACATTCGCGGGATGTACGGGTGTTAAAAACCATTACTTTATGCAACTACACATACTCAATACGATAAAACTGGTATCGCGGTGCTGCAGCGATTGATACGTCGTAGCTTAGCGAAATCGAAAGATCGCGGATTCCCACCGTTTCTAAGAGTTTGGCTGAGTGTACGGGTGTCAAAAGCCTCCATTTTATGCAAATACACATTCTCAATACGATAAAACTGGTATCGCAGTTCTGCAGCGATTGATACGCCGAAGCATAGTGAAATCGGAAGATCGAGTATTCTCGTCGTTTCTGAGACCTTGGCTGGGTGTACGGGTGTCAAAAGCCTTTACTTTATGCAACTACATATTCTCAATACGATAAAACTGGTATCGCAGTTCTGCAGCGATTGATACGCCGATGCTTAGCGAAATCGAAAGATGGAGGATTCTCGGCGTTTCTGAGACTTTGGCTGGGTGTACGGGTGTCAAAATTCTTCTATTTATGAAACTACACACTCTCAATACGATAAAACTGGTATCGCAGTTCTCTATCGATTGATACGTCGAATCTTAGCGAAATCGAAAGATCGAGGATTCCGAGTGTTTCTGCGACATTCGCGGGGTGTACGGGTGTCAAAATTCTTTGTTTCATGCAACTAGACATTCTCAATACGATAAAACTGGTATCGTGGTACTGCAGCGATTGATACGTCGAATCTTAGCGAAATCGAAAGATCGCGGATTCCCGCCGTTTCTGAGAGTTTGGCTGGGTTTACGGATGTCAAAATTCTTCATTTTATGCAACTACACACTCTCAATACGATAAAACTGGAATCGCAGTTCTGTATCGATTGATACGTCGCATCTTAGCGAAATCGAAAGCTCGATGTTTCCGAGCGTTTCTGCGACATTCGCGGGGTGTACGGATGTCAAAAACCATTACTTTATGCAGCTACACATACTCAATACGATAAAACTGGTATCGCGGTGCTGCAGCGATTGATACGTCGTAGCTTAGCGAAATCGAAAGATCGCGGATTCCCGCCGTTTCTAAGAGTTTGGCTGAGTGTACTCGTGTCAAAAGCCTCCATTTTATGCAACTACACATTCTCAATACGATAAAACTGGTATCGCAGTTCTGCAGCGATTGATACGCCGAAGCTTAGCGAAATCGAAAGATGGAGGATTCTCGGCGTTTCTGAGACTTTGGCTGGGTGTACGGGTGTCAAAATTCTTCATTTTATGCAACTACACACTCTCAATACGATAAAACTGGTATCGCAGTTCTCTATCGATTGATACGTCGAATCTTAGCGAAATCGAAAGATCGAGGATTCCGAGTGTTTCTGCGATATTCGCGGGGTGTACGGATGTCAAAAACCATTACTCTATGCAACTACACATACTCAATACGATAAAACTGGTATCGCGGTGCTGCAGCGATTGATACGTCGTAGCTTAGCGAAATCGAAAGATCGCGGATTCCCGCCGTTTCTAAGAGTTTGGCTGAGTGTACGGGTGTCAAAAGCCTCCATTTTATGCAACTACACATTCTCAATACGATAAAACTGGTATCGCAGTTCTGCAGCGATTGATACGCCGAAGCATAGTGAAATCGGAAGATCGAGTATTCTCGTCGTTTCTGAGACCTTGGCTGGGTGTACGGGTGTCAAAATTTATCATTTCATGCAACTACACACTCTCAATACGATAAAACTGGTATCGCAGTTCTGTATCGATTGATACGTCGAATCTTAGCGAAATCGAAAGATCGAGGATTCCGAGTGTTTCTGCGACATTCGCGGGGTGTACGGGTGTCAAAATTCTTTGTTTCATGCAACTACACATTCTCAATACGATAAAACTGGTATCGTGATACTGCAGCGATTGATACGTCGAAGCTTAGCGAAATCGAAAGATCGCGGATTCCCGCCGTTTCTGAGAGTTTGGCTGGGTGTACGGGTGTCAAAATTCTTCATTTTATGCAACTACACACTCTCAATACGATAAAACTGGTATCGCGGTTCTGTATCGATTGATACGTCGCATCTTAGCGAAATTGAAAGATCGAGGATTCCGAGCGTCTCTGCGACATTCGCGGGGTGTACAGGTGTCAAAAGCCTTCATTTTATGCAACTACACATTTTCAATACGATAAAACTGGTATCGCAGTTCTGCAGCGACTGATACGCCGACGCTCAGCGAAATCGAAAGATCGAGGATTCTCGGCGTTTCTGAGACTATGGCTGGGTGTACGGGTGTCAAAATTCTTCATTTTATGCAACTACACACTCTGAATACGATAAAACTGGTATCGCAGTTCTGTATCGATTGATACGTCGAATCTTAGCGAAATCGAAAGATCGAGGATTCCGAGTGTTTCTGCGACATTCGCGGGGTGTACGGGTGTCAAAATTCTTTGTTTCATGCAACTACACATTCTCAATACGATAAAACTGGTATCGTGATACTGCAGCGATTGATACGTCGTAGCTTAGCGAAATCGAAAGATCGCGGATTCCCGCCGTTTCTAAGAGTTTGGCTGAGTGTACGGGTGTCAAAAGCCTCCATTTTATGCAACTACACATTCTCAATACGATAAAACTGGTATCGCAGTTCTGCAGCGATTGATGCGCCGAAGCATAGTGAAATCGAAAGATCGAGTATTCTCGTCGTTTCTGAGACTTTGGCTGGGTGTACGAGTGTCAAAAGCCTTTACTTTATGCAACTACACATTCTCAATACGATAAAACTGGTATCGCAGTTCTGCAGCGATTGATACGCCGATGCTTAGCGAAATCGAAAGATGGAGGATTCTCGGCGTTTCTGAGACTTTGGCTGGGTGTACGGGTGTCAAAATTCTTCTATTTATGAAACTACACACTCTCAATACGATAAAACTGGTATCGCAGTTCTCTATCGATTGATACGTCGAATCTTAGCGAAATCGAAAGCTCGATGATTCCGAGCGTTTCTGCGACATTCGCGGGGTGTACGGATTTCAAATACCATTACTTTATGCAACTACACATACTCAATACGATAAAACTAGTATCGCAGTGCTGCAGCGATTGATACGTCGTAGCTTAGCGAAATCGAAAGATCGCGAATTCCCGCCGTTTCTAAGAGTTTGGCTGAGTGTACGGGTGTCAAAAGCCTCCATTTTATGCAACTACACATTGTCAATACGATAAAATTGGTATCGCAGTTCTGCAGCGATTGATACGCCGAAGCATAGCGAAATCAAAAGATCGAGGATTCTCGGCGCTTCTGAGACTTTGGCTGGGTGTACGGGTGTCAAAAGCTTTATGCAACTACACATTCTCAATACGAGAAAACTGGTATCGCAGTTCTGCAGCGATTGATACGTCGAAGCTTAGCGAAATCGAAAGATCGCGGATTCCCGCCGTTTCTGAGAGTTTGGCTTGGTGTACGGTTGTCAGAATTCTTCATTATATGCAACTACACACTCTCAATACGATAAAACTGGTATCGCAGTTGTGTATCGATTGATACGTCGGGTCTTAGCGAAATCGAAAGACCGAGGATTCCGAGCGTTTCTACGACATTCGCGGGATGTACGGGTGTTAAAAACCATTACTTTATGCAACTACACATACTCAATACGATAAAACTGGTATCGCGGTGCTGCAGCGATTGATACGTCGTAGCTTAGCGAAATCGAAAGATCGCGGATTCCCGCCGTTTCTAAGAGTTTGGCTGAGTGTACGGGTGTCAAAAGCCTCCATTTTATGCAACTACACATTCTCAATACGATAAAACTGGTATCGCAGTTCTGCAGCGATTGATACGCCGAAGCATAGTGAAATCGGAAGATCGAGTATTCTCGTTGTTTCTGAGACCTTGGCTGGGTGTACGGGTGTCAAAAGCCTTTACTTTATGCAACTACACATTCTCAATACGATAAAACTGGTATCGCAGTTCTGCAGCGATTGATACGCCGATGCTTAGCGAAATCGATAGATGGAGGATTCTCGGCGTTTCTGAGACTTTGGCTGGGTGTACGGGTGTCAAAATTCTTCTATTTATGAAACTACACACTCTCAATACGATAAAACTGGTATCGCAGTTCTGTATCGATTGATACGTCGGATCTTAACGAAATCGAAAGATCGAGGATTCCGAGTTTTTCTGCGAAATTCGCGGGGTGTACGGGTGTCTAAGTTCTTTGTTTCATGCAACTACACATTCTCAATACGATAAAACTGGTATCGTGGTACTGCAGCGATTGATACGACAAAGCTTAGCGAAATCGATAGATCGCGGATTCCCGCTGTTTCTGAGAGTTTGGCTGGGTGTACGGGTGTCAAAATTCTTCATTTTATGCAACTACACACTCTCAATACGATAAAACTGGAATCGCAGTTCTGTATCGATTGATACGTCGCATCTTAGCGAAATCGAAAGCTGGATGATTCTGAGCGTTTCTGCGACATTCGCGGGGTGTACGGATTTCAAATACCATTACTTTATGCAACTACACATACTCAATACGATAAAACTGGTATCGCGGTGCTGCAGCGATTGATACGTCGTAGCTTAGCGAAATCGAAAGATCGCGAATTCCCGCCGTTTCTAAGAGTTTGGCTGAGTGTACGGGTGTCAAAAGCCTCCATTTTATGCAACTACACATTGTCAATACGATAAAATTGGTATCGCAGTTCTGCAGCGATTGATACGCCGAAGCATAGCGAAATCGAAAGATCGAGGATTCTCGGCGTTTATGAGACTTTGGCTGGGTGTACGGGTGTCAAAAGCTTTATGCAACTACACATTCTCAATACGATAAAACTGGTATCGCAGTTCTGCAGCGATTGATACGTCGAAGCTTAGCGAAATCGAAAGATCGCGGATTCCCGCCGTTTCTGAGAGTTTGGCTTGGTGTACGGTTGTCAGAATTCTTCATTATATGCAACTACACACTCTCAATACGATAAAACTGGTATCGCAGTTATGTATCGATTGATACGTCGGGTCTTAGCGAAATCGACAGACCGAGGATTCCGAGCGTTTCTACGACATTCGCGGGATGTACGGGTGTTAAAAACCATTACTTTATGCGACTACACATACTCAATACGATAAAACTGGTATCGCGGTGCTGCAGCGATTGATACGTCGAATCTTAGCGAAATCGAAAGATCGCGGATTCCCGCCGTTTCTGAGAGTTTGGCTGGGTTTACGGATGTAAAAATTCTTCATTTTATGCACCTACACACTCTCAATACGATAAAACTGGAATCGCGGTGCTGCAGCGATTGATACGTCGTAGCTTAGCGAAATCGAAAGATCGCGGATTCCCGCCGTTTCTAAGAGTTTGGCTGAGTGTACGGGTGTCAAAACCCTCCATTTTATGCAACTACACATTCTCAATACGATAAAACTGGTATCGCAGTTCTGCAGCGATTGATACGCCGAAGCATAGCGAAATCGAAAGATCGAGTATTCTCGTCGTTTCTGAGACCTTGGCTGGGTGTTCGGGTGTCAAAAGCCTTTACTTTATGCAACTACACATTCTCAATACGATAAAACTGGTATCGCAGTTCTGCAGCGATTGATACGCCGAAGCTTAGCGAAATCGAAAGATGGAGGATTCTCGGCGTTTCTGAGACTTTGGCTGGGTGTACGGGTGTCAAAATTCTTCATTTTATGCAACTACACACTCTCAATACGATAAAACTGGTATCGCAGTTCTCTATCGATTGATACGTCGAATCTTAGCGAAATCGAAAGATCGAGGATTCCGAGTGTTTCTGCGACATTCGCGGGGTGTACGGATGTCAAAAACCATTACTCTATGCAACTACACATACTCAATACGATAAAACTGGTATCGCGGTGCTGCAGCGATTGATACGTCGTAGCTTAGGGAAATCGAAAGATCGCGGATTCCCGCCGTTTCTAAGAGTTTGGCTGAGTGTACGGGTGTCAAAAGCCTCCATTTTATGCAACTACACATTCTCAATACAATAAAACTGGTATTGCAGTTCTGCAGCGGATGATACGCCGAAGCTTAGCGAAATCGAAAGATGGAGGACTCTCGGCTTTTCTGAGACTTTGGCTAGGTGTACGGGTGTCAAAATTTATCATTTCATGCAACTACACACTCTCAATACGATAAAACTGGTATCGCAGTTCTGTATCGATTGATACGTCGAATCTTAGCGAAATCGAAAGATCGAGGATTCCGAGTGTTTCTGCGACATTCGCGGGGTGTACGGGTGTCAAAATTCTTTGTTTCATACAACTACACATTCTCAATACGATAAAACTGGTATCGTGATACTGCAGCGATTGATACGTCGAAGCTTAGCGAAATCGAAAGATCGCGGATTCCCGCCGTTTCTGAGAGTTTGGCTGGGTGTACGGGTGTCAAAATTCTTCATTTTATGCAACTACACACTCTCAATACGATAAAACTGGTATCGCGGTTCTGTATCGATTGATACGTCGCATCTTAGCGAAATTGAAAGATCGAGGATTCCGAGCGTCTCTGCGACATTCGCGGGGTGTACAGGTGTCAAAAGCCTTCATTTTATGCAACTACACATTTTCAATACGATAAAACTGGTATCGCAGTTCTGCAGCGACTGATACGCCGACGCTTAGCGAAATCGAAAGATCGAGGATTCTCGGCGTTTCTGAGACTATGGCTGGGTGTACGGGTGTCAAAATTCTTCATTTTATGCAACTACACACTCTGAATACGATAAAACTGGTATCGCAGTTCTGTATCGATTGATACGTCGCATTTTAGCGAAATCGAAATCTCGATGATTCCGAGCGTTTCTGCGACATTCGCGGGGTGTACGGATTTCAAATACCATTACTTTATGCAACTACACATACTCAATACGATAAAACTTGTATCGCAGTGCTGCAGCGATTGATACGTCGTAGCTTAGCGAAATCGAAAGATCGCGAATTCCCGCCGTTTCTAAGAGTTTGGCTGAGTGTACGGGTGTCAAAAGCCTCCAGTTTATGCAACTACACATTGTCAATACGATAAAATTGGTATCGCAGTTCTGCAGCGATTGATACGCCGAAGCATAGCGAAATCAAAAGATCGATGATTCTCGGCGTTTCTGAGACTTTGGCTGGGTGTACGGGTGTCAAAAGCTTTATGCAACTACACATTCTCAATACGATAAAACTGGTATCGCAGTTCTGCAGCGATTGATACGTCGAAGCTTAGCGAAATCGAAAGATCGCGGATTCCCGCCGTTTCTGAGAGTTTGGCTTGGTGTACGGTTGTCAGAATTCTTCATTATATGCAACTACACACTCTCAATACGATAAAACTGGTATCGCAGTTGTGTATCGATTGATACGTCGGGTCTTAGCGAAATCGAAAGACCGAGGATTCCCAGTGTTTCTGCGACTTTCGCGGGGTGTACGGGTGTCAAAATTCTTTGTTTCATGCAACTACACATTCTCAATACGATAAAACTGGTATCGTGATACTGCAGCGATTGATACGTCGTAGCTTAGCGAAATCGAAAGATCGCGGATTCCCGCCGTTTCTAAGAGTTTGGCTGAGTGTACGGGTGTCAAAAGCCTCCATTTTATGCAACTACACATTCTCAATACGATAAAACTGGTATCGCAGTTCTGCAGCGATTGATACGCCGAAGCATAGTGAAATCGAAAGATCGAGTATTCTCGTCGTTTCTGAGACCTTGGCTGGGTGTACGAGTGTCAAAAGCCTTTACTTTATGCAACTACACATTCTCAATACGATAAAACTGGTATCGCAGTTCTGCAGCGATTGATACGCCGATGCTTAGCGAAATCGAAAGATGGAGGATTCTCGGCGTTTCTGAGACTTTGGCTGGGTGTACGGGTGTCAAAATTCTTCTATTTATGAAACTACACACTCTCAATACGATAAAACTGGTATCGCAGTTCTCTATCGATTGATACGTCGAATCTTAGCGAAATCGAAAGCTCGATGATTCCGAGCGTTTCTGCGACATTCGCGGGGTGTACGGATTTCAAATACCATTACTTTATGCAACTACACATACTCAATACGATAAAACTAGTATCGCAGTGCTGCAGCGATTGATACGTCGTAGCTTAGCGAAATCGAAAGATCGCGAATTCCCGCCGTTTCTAAGAGTTTGGCTGAGTGTACGGGTGTCAAAAGCCTCCATTTTATGCAACTACACATTGTCAATACGATAAAATTGGTATCGCAGTTCTGCAGCGATTGATACGCCGGAGCATAGCGAAATCAAAAGATCGAGGATTCTCGGCGCTTCTGAGACTTTGGCTGGGTGTACGGGTTCAAAAGCTTTATGCAACTACACATTCTCAATACGAGGAAACTGGTATCGCAGTTCTGCAGCGATTGATACGTCGAAGCTTAGCGAAATCGAAAGATCGCGGATTCCCGCCGTTTCTGAGAGTTTGGCTTGGTGTACGGTTGTCAGAATTCTTCATTATATGCAACTACACACTCTCAATACGATAAAACTGGTATCGCAGTTGTGTATCGATTGATACGTCGGGTCTTAGCGAAATCGAAAGACCGAGGATTCCGAGCGTTTCTACGACATTCGCGGGATGTACGGGTGTTAAAAACCATTACTTTATGCAACTACACATACTCAATACGATAAAACTGGTATCGCGGTGCTGCAGCGATTGATACGTCGTAGCTTAGCGAAATCGAAAGATCGCGGATTCCCGCCGTTTCTAAGAGTTTGGCTGAGTGTACGGGTGTCAAAAGCCTCCATTTTATGCAACTACACATTCTCAATACGATAAAACTGGTATCGCAGTTCTGCAGCGATTGATACGCCGAAGCATAGTGAAATCGGAAGATCGAGTATTCTCGTCGTTTCTGAGACCTTGGCTGGGTGTACGGGTGTCAAAAGCCTTTACTTTATGCAACTACATATTCTCAATACGATAAAACTGGTATCGCAGTTCTGCAGCGATTGATACGCCGATGCTTAGCGAAATCGAAAGATGGAGGATTCTCGGCGTTTCTGAGACTTTGGCTGGGTGTACGGGTGTCAAAATTCTTCTATTTATGAAACTACACACTCTCAATACGATAAAACTGGTATCGCAGTTCTCTATCGATTGATACGTCGAATCTTAGCGAAATCGAAAGATCGAGGATTCCGAGTGTTTCTGCGACATTCGCGGGGTGTACGGGTGTCAAAATTCTTTGTTTCATGCAACTAGACATTCTCAATACGATAAAACTGGTATCGTGGTACTGCAGCGATTGATACGTCGAATCTTAGCGAAATCGAAAGATCGCGGATTCCCGCCGTTTCTGAGAGTTTGGCTGGATTTACGGATGTCAAAATTCTTCATTTTATGCAACTACACACTCTCAATACGATAAAACTGGAATCGCAGTTCTGTATCGATTGATACGTCGCATCTTAGCGAAATCGAAAGCTCGATGATTCCGAGCGTTTCTGCGACATTCGCGGGGTGTACGGATGTCAAAAACCATTACTTTATGCAACTACACATACTCAATACGATAAAACTGGTATCGCGGTGCTGCAGCGATTGATACGTCGTAGCTTAGCGAAATCGAAAGATCGCGGATTCCCGCCGTTTCTAAGAGTTTGGCTGAGTGTACGGGTGTCAAAAGCCTCCATTTTATGCAACTACACATTCTCAATACGATAAAACTGGTATCGCAGTTCTGCAGCGATTGATACGCCGAAGCTTAGCGAAATCGAAAGATGGAGGATTCTCGGCGTTTCTGAGACTTTGGCTGGGTGTACGGGTGTCAAAATTCTTCATTTTATGCAACTACACACTCTCAATACGATAAAACTGGTATCGCAGTTCTCTATCGATTGATACGTCGAATCTTAGCGAAATCGAAAGATCGAGGATTCCGAGTGTTTCTGCGATATTCGCGGGGTGTACGGATGTCAAAAACCATTACTCTATGCAACTACACATACTCAATACGATAAAACTGGTATCGCGGTGCTGCAGCGATTGATACGTCGTAGCTTAGCGAAATCGAAAGATCGCGGATTCCCGCCGTTTCTAAGAGTTTGGCTGAGTGTACGGGTGTCAAAAGCCTCCATTTTATGCAACTACACATTCTCAATACGATAAAACTGGTATCGCAGTTCTGCAGCGATTGATACGCCGAAGCATAGTGAAATCGGAAGATCGAGTATTCTCGTCGTTTCTGAGACCTTGGCTGGGTGTACGGGTGTCAAAATTTATCATTTCATGCAACTACACACTCTCAATACGATAAAACTGGTATCGCAGTTCTCTATCGATTGATACGTCGAATCTTAGCGAAATCGAAAGATCGAGGATTCCGAGTGTTTCTGCGATATTCGCGGGGTGTACGGATGTCAAAAACCATTACTCTATGCAACTACACATACTCAATACGATAAAACTGGTATCGCGGTGCTGCAGCGATTGATACGTCGTAGCTTAGGGAAATCGAAAGATCGCGGATTCCCGCCGTTTCTAAGAGTTTGGCTGAGTGTACGGGTGTCAAAAGCCTCCATTTTATGCAACTACACATTCTCAATACAATAAAACTGGTATTGCAGTTCTGCAGCGGATGATACGCCGAAGCTTAGCGAAATCGAAAGATGGAGGACTCTCGGCTTTTCTGAGACTTTGGCTAGGTGTACGGGTGTCAAAATTTATCATTTCATGCAACTACACACTCTCAATACGATAAAACTGGTATCGCAGTTCTGTATCGATTGATACGTCGAATCTTAGCGAAATCGAAAGATCGAGGATTCCGAGTGTTTCTGCGACATTCGCGGGGTGTACGGGTGTCAAAAGCCTTCATTTTATGCAACTACACATTTTCAATACGATAAAACTGGTATCGCAGTTCTGCAGCGACTGATACGCCGACGCTTAGCGAAATCGAAAGATCGAGGATTCTCGGCGTTTCTGAGACTATGGCTGGGTGTATGGGTGTCAAAATTCTTCATTTTATGCAACTACACACTCTGAATACGATAAAACTGGTATCGCAGTTCTGTATCGATTGATACGTCGCATTTTAGCGAAATCGAAATCTCGATGATTCCGAGCGTTTCTGCGACATTCGCGGGGTGTACGGATTTCAAATACCATTACTTTATGCAACTACACATACTCAATACGATAAAACTGGTATCGCAGTGCTGCAGCGATTGATACGTCGTAGCTTAGCGAAATCGAAAGATCGCGAATTCCCGCCGTTTCTAAGAGTTTGGCTGAGTGTACGGGTGTCAAAATTCTTCATTTTATGCAACTACACACTCTCAATACGATAAAACTGGTATCGCGGTTCTGTATCGATTGATACGTCGCATCTTTGCGAAATTGAAAGATCGAGGATTCCGAGCGTCTCTGCGACATTCGCGGGGTGTACAGGTGTCAAAAGCCTTCATTTTATGCAACTACACATTTTCAATACGATAAAACTGGTATCGCAGTTCTGCAGCGACTGATACGCCGACGCTTAGCGAAATCGAAAGATCGAGGATTCTCGGCGTTTCTGAGACTATGGCTGGGTGTATGGGTGTCAAAATTCTTCATTTTATGCAACTACACACTCTGAATACGATAAAACTGGTATCGCAGTTCTGTATCGATTGATACGTCGCATTTTAGCGAAATCGAAATCTCGATGATTCCGAGCGTTTCTGCGACATTCGCGGGGTGTACGGATTTCAAATACCATTACTTTATGCAACTACACATACTCAATACGATAAAACTGGTATCGCAGTGCTGCAGCGATTGATACGTCGTAGCTTAGCGAAATCGAAAGATCGCGAATTCCCGCCGTTTCTAAGAGTTTGGCTGAGTGTACGGGTGTCAAAAGCCTCCAGTTTATGCAACTACACATTGTCAATACGATAAAATTGGTATCGCAGTTCTGCAGCGATTGATACGCCGAAGCATAGCGAAATCAAAAGATCGAGGATTCTCGGCGTTTCTGAGACTTTGGCTGGGTGTACGGGTGTCAAAAGCTTTATGCAACTACACATTCTCAATACGATAAAAATGGTATCGCAGTTCTGCAGCGATTGATACGTCGAAGCTTAGCGAAATCGAAAGATCGCGGATTCCCGCCGTTTCTGAGAGTTTGGCTTGGTGTACGGTTGTCAGAATTCTTCATTATATGCAACTACACACTCTCAATACGATAAAACTGGTATCGCAGTTGTGTATCGATTGATACGTCGGGTCTTAGCGAAATCGAAAGACCGAGGATTCCGAGTGTTTCTGCGACATTCGCGGGGTGTACGGGTGTCAAAATTCTTTGTTTCATGCAACTACACATTCTCAATACGATAAAACTGGTATCGTGATACTGCAGCGATTGATACGTCGTAGCTTAGCGAAATCGAAAGATCGCGGATTCCCGCCGTTTCTAAGAGTTTGGCTGAGTGTACGGGTGTCAAAAGCCTCCATTTTATGCAACTACACATTCTCAATACGATAAAACTGGTATCGCAGTTCTGCAGCGATTGATACGCCGAAGCATAGTGAAATCGAAAGATCGAGTATTCTCGTCGTTTCTGAGACCTTGGCTGGGTGTACGAGTGTCAAAAGCCTTTACTTTATGCAACTACACATTCTCAATACGATAAAACTGGTATCGCAGTTCTGCAGCGATTGATACGCCGATGCTTAGCGAAATCGAAAGATGGAGGATTCTCGGCGTTTCTGAGACTTTGGCTGGGTGTACGGGTGTCAAAATTCTTCTATTTATGAAACTACACACTCTCAATACGATAAAACTGGTATCGCAGTTCTCTATCGATTGATACGTCGAATCTTAGCGAAATCGAAAGCTCGATGATTCCGAGCGTTTCTGCGACATTCGCGGGGTGTACGGATTTCAAATACCATTACTTTATGCAACTACACATACTCAATACGATAAAACTAGTATCGCAGTGCTGCAGCGATTGATACGTCGTAGCTTAGCGAAATCGAAAGATCGCGAATTCCCGCCGTTTCTAAGAGTTTGGCTGAGTGTACGGGTGTCAAAAGCCTCCATTTTATGCAACTACACATTGTCAATACGATAAAATTGGTATCGCAGTTCTGCAGCGATTGATACGCCGAAGCATAGCGAAATCAAAAGATCGAGGATTCTCGGCGCTTCTGAGACTTTGGCTGAGTGTACGGGTGTCAAAAGCCTCCATTTTATGCAACTACACATTCTCAATACGATAAAACTGGTATCGCAGTTCTGCAGCGATTGATGCGCCGAAGCATAGTGAAATCGAAAGATCGAGTATTCTCGTCGTTTCTGAGACCTTGGCTGGGTGTCCGAGTGTCAAAAGCCTTTACTTTATGCAACTACACATTCTCAATACGATAAAACTGGTATCGCAGTTCTGCAGCGATTGATACGCCGATGCTTAGCGAAATCGAAAGATGGAGGATTCTCGGCGTTTCTGAGACTTTGGCTGGGTGTACGGGTGTCAAAATTCTTCTATTTATGAAACTACACACTCTCAATACGATAAAACTGGTATCGCAGTTCTGTATCGATTGATACGTCGGATCTTAACGAAATCGAAAGATCGAGGATTCCGAGTTTTTCTGCGAAATTCGCGGGGTGTACGGGTGTCTAAGTTCTTTGTTTCATGCAACTACACATTCTCAATACGATAAAACTGGTATCGTGGTACTGCAGCGATTGATACGACAAAGCTTAGCGAAATCGATAGATCGCGGATTCCCGCTGTTTCTGAGAGTTTGGCTGGGTGTACGGGTGTCAAAATTCTTCATTTTATGCAACTACACACTCTCAATACGATAAAACTGGAATCGCAGTTCTGTATCGATTGATACGTCGCATCTTAGCGAAATCGAAAGCTGGATGATTCTGAGCGTTTCTGCGACATTCGCGGGGTGTACGGATTTCAAATACCATTACTTTATGCAACTACACATACTCAATACGATAAAACTGGTATCGCGGTGCTGCAGCGATTGATACGTCGTAGCTTAGCGAAATCGAAAGATCGCGAATTCCCGCCGTTTCTAAGAGTTTGGCTGAGTGTACGGGTGTCAAAAGCCTCCATTTCATGCAACTACACATTGTCAATACGATAAAATTGGTATCGCAGTTCTGCAGCGATTGATACGCCGAAGCATAGCGAAATCGAAAGATCGAGGATTCTCGGCGTTTATGAGACTTTGGCTGGGTGTACGGGTGTCAAAAGCTTTATGCAACTACACATTCTCAATACGATAAAACTGGTATCGCAGTTCTGCAGCGATTGATACGTCGAAGCTTAGCGAAATCGAAAGATCGCGGATTCCCGCCGTTTCTGAGAGTTTGGCTTGGTGTACGGTTGTCAGAATTCTTCATTATATGCAACTACACACTCTCAATACGATAAAACTGGTATCGCAGTTATGTATCGATTGATACGTCGGGTCTTAGCGAAATCGAAAGACCGAGGATTCCGAGCGTTTCTACGACATTCGCGGGATGTACGGGTGTTAAAAACCATTACTTTATGCAACTACACATACTCAATACGATAAAACTGGTATCGCGGTGCTGCAGCGATTGATACGTCGAATCTTAGCGAAATCGAAAGATCGCGGATTCCCGCCGTTTCTGAGAGTTTGGCTGGGTTTACGGATGTCAAAATTCTTCATTTTATGCACCTACACACTCTCAATACGATAAAACTGGAATCGCGGTGCTGCAGCGATTGATACGTCGTAGCTTAGCGAAATCGAAAGATCGCGGATTCCCGCCGTTTCTAAGAGTTTGGCTGAGTGTACGGGTGTCAAAACCCTCCATTTTATGCAACTACACATTCTCAATACGATAAAACTGGTATCGCAGTTCTGCAGCGATTGATACGCCGAAGCATAGCGAAATCGAAAGATCGAGTATTCTCGTCGTTTCTGAGACCTTGGCTGGGTGTTCGGGTGTCAAAAGCCTTTACTTTATGCAACTACACATTCTCAATACGATAAAACTGGTATCGCAGTTCTGCAGCGATTGATACGCCGAAGCTTAGCGAAATCGAAAGATGGAGGATTCTCGGCGTTTCTGAGACTTTGGCTGGGTGTACGGGTGTCAAAATTCTTCATTTTATGCAACTACACACTCTCAATACGATAAAACTGGTATCGCAGTTCTCTATCGATTGATACGTCGAATCTTAGCGAAATCGAAAGATCGAGGATTCCGAGTGTTTCTGCGACATTCGCGGGGTGTACGGATGTCAAAAACCATTACTCTATGCAACTACACATACTCAATACGATAAAACTGGTATCGCGGTGCTGCAGCGATTGATACGTCGTAGCTTAGGGAAATCGAAAGATCGCGGATTCCCGCCGTTTCTAAGAGTTTGGCTGAGTGTACGGGTGTCAAAAGCCTCCATTTTATGCAACTACACATTCTCAATACAATAAAACTGGTATTGCAGTTCTGCAGCGGATGATACGCCGAAGCTTAGCGAAATCGAAAGATGGAGGACTCTCGGCTTTTCTGAGACTTTGGCTGGGTGTACGGGTGTCAAAATTTATCATTTCATGCAACTACACACTCTCAATACGATAAAACTGGTATCGCAGTTCTGTATCGATTGATACGTCGAATCTTAGCGAAATCGAAAGATCGAGGATTCCGAGTGTTTCTGCGACATTCGCGGGGTGTACGGGTGTCAAAATTCTTTGTTTCATACAACTACACATTCTCAATACGATAAAACTGGTATCGTGATACTGCAGCGATTGATACGTCGAAGCTTAGCGAAATCGAAAGATCGCGGATTCCCGCCGTTTCTGAGAGTTTGGCTGGGTGTACGGGTGTCAAAATTCTTCATTTTATGCAACTACACACTCTCAATACGATAAAACTGGTATCGCGGTTCTGTATCGATTGATACGTCGCATCTTAGCGAAATTGAAAGATCGAGGATTCCGAGCGTCTCTGCGACATTCGCGGGGTGTACAGGTGTCAAAAGCCTTCATTTTATGCAACTACACATTTTCAATACGATAAAACTGGTATCGCAGTTCTGCAGCGACTGATACGCCGACGCTTAGCGAAATCGAAAGATCGAGGATTCTCGGCGTTTCTGAGACTATGGCTGGGTGTACGGGTGTCAAAATTCTTTATTTTATGCAACTACACACTCTGAATACGATAAAACTGGTATCGCAGTTCTGTATCGATTGATACGTCGCATTTTTGCGAAATCGAAATCTCGATGATTCCGAGCGTTTCTGCGACATTCGCGGGGTGTACGGATTTCAAATACCATTACTTTATGCAACTACACATACTCAATACGATAAAACTGGTATCGCAGTGCTGCAGCGATTGATACGTCGTAGCTTAGCGAAATCGAAAGATCGCGAATTCCCGCCGTTTCTAAGAGTTTGGCTGAGTGTACGGGTGTCAAAAGCCTCCAGTTTATGCAACTACACATTGTCAATACGATAAAATTGGTATCGCAGTTCTGCAGCGATTGATACGCCGAAGCATAGCGAAATCAAAAGATCGATGATTCTCGGCGTTTCTGAGACTTTGGCTGGGTGTACGGGTGTCAAAAGCTTTATGCAACTACACATTCTCAATACGATAAAACTGGTATCGCAGTTCTGCAGCGATTGATACGTCGAAGCTTAGCGAAATCGAAAGATCGCGGATTCCCGCCGTTTCTGAGAGTTTGGCTTGGTGTACGGTTGTCAGAATTCTTCATTATATGCAACTACACACTCTCAATACGATAAAACTGGTATCGCAGTTGTGTATCGATTGATACGTCGGGTCTTAGCGAAATCGAAAGACCGAGGATTCCGAGTGTTTCTGCGACATTCGCGGGGTGTACGGGTGTCAAAATTCTTTGTTTCATGCAACTACACATTCTCAATACGATAAAACTGGTATCGTGATACTGCAGCGATTGATACGTCGTAGCTTAGCGAAATCGAAAGATCGCGGATTCCCGCCGTTTCTAAGAGTTTGGCTGAGTGTACGGGTGTCAAAAGCCTCCATTTTATGCAAATACACATTCTCAATACGATAAAACTGGTATCGCAGTTCTGCAGCGATTGATACGCCGAAGCATAGTGAAATCGGAAGATCGAGTATTCTCGTCGTTTCTGAGACCTTGGCTGGGTGTACGGGTGTCAAAAGCCTTTACTTTATGCAACTACATATTCTCAATACGATAAAACTGGTATCGCAGTTCTGCAGCGATTGATACGCCGATGCTTAGCGAAATCGAAAGATGGAGGATTCTCGGCGTTTCTGAGACTTTGGCTGGGTGTACGGGTGTCAAAATTCTTCTATTTATGAAACTACACACTCTCAATACGATAAAACTGGTATCGCAGTTCTCTATCGATTGATACGTCGAATCTTAGCGAAATCGAAAGCTCGATGATTCCGAGCGTTTCTGCGACATTCGCGGGGTGTACGGATTTCAAATACCATTACTTTATGCAACTACACATACTCAATACGATAAAACTAGTATCGCAGTGCTGCAGCGATTGATACGTCGTAGCTTAGCGAAATCGAAAGATCGCGAATTCCCGCCGTTTCTAAGAGTTTGGCTGAGTGTACGGGTGTCAAAAGCCTCCATTTTATGCAACTACACATTGTCAATACGATAAAATTGGTATCGCAGTTCTGCAGCGATTGATACGCCGAAGCATAGCGAAATCAAAAGATCGAGGATTCTCGGCGCTTCTGAGACTTTGGCTGGGTGTACGGGTGTCAAAAGCTTTATGCAACTACACATTCTCAATACGAGAAAACTGGTATCGCAGTTCTGCAGCGATTGATACGTCGAAGCTTAGCGAAATCGAAAGATCGCGGATTCCCGCCGTTTCTGAGAGTTTGGCTTGGTGTACGGTTGTCAGAATTCTTCATTATATGCAACTACACACTCTCAATACGATAAAACTGGTATCGCAGTTGTGTATCGATTGATACGTCGGGTCTTAGCGAAATCGAAAGACCGAGGATTCCGAGCGTTTCTACGACATTCGCGGGATGTACGGGTGTTAAAAACCATTACTTTATGCAACTACACATACTCAATACGATAAAACTGGTATCGCGGTGCTGCAGCGATTGATACGTCGTAGCTTAGCGAAATCGAAAGATCGCGGATTCCCGCCGTTTCTAAGAGTTTGGCTGAGTGTACGGGTGTCAAAAGCCTCCATTTTATGCAACTACACATTCTCAATACGATAAAACTGGTATCGCAGTTCTGCAGCGATTGATACGCCGAAGCATAGTGAAATCGGAAGATCGAGTATTCTCGTTGTTTCTGAGACCTTGGCTGGGTGTACGGGTGTCAAAAGCCTTTACTTTATGCAACTACACATTCTCAATACGATAAAACTGGTATCGCAGTTCTGCAGCGATTAATACGCCGATGCTTAGCGAAATCGATAGATGGAGGATTCTCGGCGTTTCTGAGACTTTGGCTGGGTGTACGGGTGTCAAAATTCTTCTATTTATGAAACTACACACTCTCAATACGATAAAACTGGTATCGCAGTTCTGTATCGATTGATACGTCGGATCTTAACGAAATCGAAAGATCGAGGATTCCGAGTTTTTCTGCGAAATTCGCGGGGTGTACGGGTGTCTAAGTTCTTTGTTTCATGCAACTACACATTCTCAATACGATAAAACTGGTATCGTGGTACTGCAGCGATTGATACGACAAAGCTTAGCGAAATCGATAGATCGCGGATTCCCGTTGTTTCTGAGAGTTTGGCTGGGTGTACGGGTGTCAAAATTCTTCATTTTATGCAACTACACACTCTCAATACGATAAAACTGGAATCGCAGTTCTGTATCGATTGATACGTCGCATCTTAGCGAAATCGAAAGCTGGATGATTCTGAGCGTTTCTGCGACATTCGCGGGGTGTACGGATTTCAAATACCATTACTTTATGCAACTACACATACTCAATACGATAAAACTGGTATCGCGGTGCTGCAGCGATTGATACGTCGTAGCTTAGCGAAATCGAAAGATCGCGAATTCCCGCCGTTTCTAAGAGTTTGGCTGAGTGTACGGGTGTCAAAAGCCTCCATTTTATGCAACTACACATTGTCAATACGATAAAATTGGTATCGCAGTTCTGCAGCGATTGATACGCCGAAGCATAGCGAAATCGAAAGATCGAGGATTCTCGGCGTTTATGAGACTTTGGCTGGGTGTACGGGTGTCAAAAGCTTTATGCAACTACACATTCTCAATACGATAAAACTGGTATCGCAGTTCTGCAGCGATTGATACGTCGAAGCTTAGCGAAATCGAAAGATCGCGGATTCCCGCCGTTTCTGAGAGTTTGGCTTGGTGTACGGTTGTCAGAATTCTTCATTATATGCAACTACACACTCTCAATACGATAAAACTGGTATCGCAGTTATGTATCGATTGATACGTCGGGTCTTAGCGAAATCGAAAGACCGAGGATTCCGAGCGTTTCTACGACATTCGCGGGATGTACGGGTGTTAAAAACCATTACTTTATGCGACTACACATACTCAATACGATAAAACTGGTATCGCGGTGCTGCAGCGATTGATACGTCGAATCTTAGCGAAATCGAAAGATCGCGGATTCCCGCCGTTTCTGAGAGTTTGGCTGGGTTTACGGATGTCAAAATTCTTCATTTTATGCACCTACACACTCTCAATACGATAAAACTGGAATCGCGGTGCTGCAGCGATTGATACGTCGTAGCTTAGCGAAATCGAAAGATCGCGGATTCCCGCCGTTTCTAAGAGTTTGGCTGAGTGTACGGGTGTCAAAACCCTCCATTTTATGCAACTACACATTCTCAATACGATAAAACTGGTATCGCAGTTCTGCAGCGATTGATACGCCGAAGCATAGCGAAATCGAAAGATCGAGTATTCTCGTCGTTTCTGAGACCTTGGCTGGGTGTTCGGGTGTCAAAAGCCTTTACTTTATGCAACTACACATTCTCAATACGATAAAACTGGTATCGCAGTTCTGCAGCGATTGATACGCCGAAGCTTAGCGAAATCGAAAGATGGAGGATTCTCGGCGTTTCTGAGACTTTGGCTGGGTGTACGGGTGTCAAAATTCTTCTATTTATGAAACTACACACTCTCAATACGATAAAACTGGTATCGCAGTTCTCTATCGATTGATACGTCGAATCTTAGCGAAATCGAAAGCTCGATGATTCCGAGCGTTTCTGCGACATTCGCGGGGTGTACGGATTTCAAATACCATTACTTTATGCAACTACACATACTCAATACGATAAAACTAGTATCGCAGTGCTGCAGCGATTGATACGTCGTAGCTTAGCGAAATCGAAAGATCGCGAATTCCCGCCGTTTCTAAGAGTTTGGCTGAGTGTACGGGTGTCAAAAGCCTCCATTTTATGCAACTACACATTGTCAATACGATAAAATTGGTATCGCAGTTCTGCAGCGATTGATACGCCGAAGCATAGCGAAATCAAAAGATCGAGGATTCTCGGCGCTTCTGAGACTTTGGCTGGGTGTACGGGTGTCAAAAGCTTTATGCAACTACACATTCTCAATACGAGAAAACTGGTATCGCAGTTCTGCAGCGATTGATACGTCGAAGCTTAGCGAAATCGAAAGATCGCGGATTCCCGCCGTTTCTGAGAGTTTGGCTTGGTGTACGGTTGTCAGAATTCTTCATTATATGCAACTACACACTCTCAATACGATAAAACTGGTATCGCAGTTGTGTATCGATTGATACGTCGGGTCTTAGCGAAATCGAAAGACCGAGGATTCCGAGCGTTTCTACGACATTCGCGGGATGTACGGGTGTTAAAAACCATTACTTTATGCAACTACACATACTCAATACGATAAAACTGGTATCGCGGTGCTGCAGCGATTGATACGTCGTAGCTTAGCGAAATCGAAAGATCGCGGATTCCCGCCGTTTCTAAGAGTTTGGCTGAGTGTACGGGTGTCAAAAGCCTCCATTTTATGCAACTACACATTCTCAATACGATAAAACTGGTATCGCAGTTCTGCAGCGATTGATACGCCGAAGCATAGTGAAATCGGAAGATCGAGTATTCTCGTCGTTTCTGAGACCTTGGCTGGGTGTACGGGTGTCAAAAGCCTTTACTTTATGCAACTACACATTCTCAATACGATAAAACTGGTATCGCAGTTCTGCAGCGATTGATACGCCGATGCTTAGCGAAATCGAAAGATGGAGGATTCTCGGCGTTTCTGAGACTTTGGCTGGGTGTACGGGTGTCAAAATTCTTCTATTTATGAAACTACACACTCTCAATACGATAAAACTGGTATCGCAGTTCTGTATCGATTGATACGTCGGATCTTAACGAAATCGAAAGATCGAGGATTCCGAGTTTTTCTGCGAAATTCGCGGGGTGTACGGGTGTCTAAGTTCTTTGTTTCATGCAACTACACATTCTCAATACGATAAAACTGGTATCGTGGTACTGCAGCGATTGATACGACAAAGCTTAGCGAAATCGATAGATCGCGGATTCCCGCTGTTTCTGAGAGTTTGGCTGGGTGTACGGGTGTCAAAATTCTTCATTTTATGCAACTACACACTCTCAATACGATAAAACTGGAATCGCAGTTCTGTATCGATTGATACGTCGCATCTTAGCGAAATCGAAAGCTGGATGATTCTGAGCGTTTCTGCGACATTCGCGGGGTGTACGGATTTCAAATACCATTACTTTATGCAACTACACATACTCAATACGATAAAACTGGTATCGCGGTGCTGCAGCGATTGATACGTCGTAGCTTAGCGAAATCAAAAGATCGCGAATTCCCGCCGTTTCTAAGAGTTTGGCTGAGTGTACGGGTGTCAAAAGCCTCCATTTTATGCAACTACACATTGTCAATACGATAAAATTGGTATCGCAGTTCTGCAGCGATTGATACGCCGAAGCATAGCGAAATCGAAAGATCGAGGATTCTCGGCGTTTATGAGACTTTGGCTGGGTGTACGGGTGTCAAAAGCTTTATGCAACTACACATTCTCAATACGATAAAACTGGTATCGCAGTTCTGCAGCGATTGATACGTCGAAGCTTAGCGAAATCGAAAGATCGCGGATTCCCGCCGTTTCTGAGAGTTTGGCTTGGTGTACGGTTGTCAGAATTCTTCATTATATGCAACTACACACTCTCAATACGATAAAACTGGTATCGCAGTTATGTATCGATTGATACGTCGGGTCTTAGCGAAATCGAAAGACCGAGGATTCCGAGCGTTTCTACGACATTCGCGGGATGTACGGGTGTTAAAAACCATTACTTTATGCAACTACACATACTCAATACGATAAAACTGGTATCGCGGTGCTGCAGCGATTGATACGTCGAATCTTAGCGAAATCGAAAGATCGCGGATTCCCGCCGTTTCTGAGAGTTTGGCTGGGTTTACGGATGTCAAAATTCTTCATTTTATGCACCTACACACTCTCAATACGATAAAACTGGAATCGCGGTGCTGCAGCGATTGATACGTCGTAGCTTAGCGAAATCGAAAGATCGCGGATTCCCGCCGTTTCTAAGAGTTTGGCTGAGTGTACGGGTGTCAAAACCCTCCATTTTATGCAACTACACATTCTCAATACGATAAAACTGGTATCGCAGTTCTGCAGCGATTGATACGCCGAAGCATAGCGAAATCGAAAGATCGAGTATTCTCGTCGTTTCTGAGACCTTGGCTGGGTGTTCGGGTGTCAAAAGCCTTTACTTTATGCAACTACACATTCTCAATACGATAAAACTGGTATCGCAGTTCTGCAGCGATTGATACGCCGAAGCTTAGCGAAATCGAAAGATGGAGGATTCTCGGCGTTTCTGAGACTTTGGCTGGGTGTACGGGTGTCAAAATTCTTCATTTTATGCAACTACACACTCTCAATACGATAAAACTGGTATCGCAGTTCTCTATCGATTGATACGTCGAATCTTAGCGAAATCGAAAGATCGAGGATTCCGAGTGTTTCTGCGACATTCGCGGGGTGTACGGATGTCAAAAACCATTACTCTATGCAACTACACATACTCAATACGATAAAACTGGTATCGCGGTGCTGCAGCGATTGATACGTCGTAGCTTAGGGAAATCGAAAGATCGCGGATTCCCGCCGTTTCTAAGAGTTTGGCTGAGTGTACGGGTGTCAAAAGCCTCCATTTTATGCAACTACACATTCTCAATACAATAAAACTGGTATTGCAGTTCTGCAGCGGATGATACGCCGAAGCTTAGCGAAATCGAAAGATGGAGGACTCTCGGCTTTTCTGAGACTTTGGCTAGGTGTACGGGTGTCAAAATTTATCATTTCATGCAACTACACACTCTCAATACGATAAAACTGGTATCGCAGTTCTGTATCGATTGATACGTCGAATCTTAGCGAAATCGAAAGATCGAGGATTCCGAGTGTTTCTGCGACATTCGCGGGGTGTACGGGTGTCAAAATTCTTTGTTTCATACAACTACACATTCTCAATACGATAAAACTGGTATCGTGATACTGCAGCGATTGATACGTCGAAGCTTAGCGAAATCGAAAGATCGCGGATTCCCGCCGTTTCTGAGAGTTTGGCTGGGTGTACGGGTGTCAAAATTCTTCATTTTATGCAACTACACACTCTCAATACGATAAAACTGGTATCGCGGTTCTGTATCGATTGATACGTCGCATCTTAGCGAAATTGAAAGATCGAGGATTCCGAGCGTCTCTGCGACATTCGCGGGGTGTACAGGTGTCAAAAGCCTTCATTTTATGCAACTACACATTTTCAATACGATAAAACTGGTATCGCAGTTCTGCAGCGACTGATACGCCGACGCTTAGCGAAATCGAAAGATCGAGGATTCTCGGCGTTTCTGAGACTATGGCTGGGTGTACGGGTGTCAAAATTCTTCATTTTATGCAACTACACACTCTGAATACGATAAAACTGGTATCGCAGTTCTGTATCGATTGATACGTCGCATTTTAGCGAAATCGAAATCTCGATGATTGCGAGCGTTTCTGCGACATTCGCGGGGTGTACGGATTTCAAATACCATTACTTTATGCAACTACACATACTCAATACGATAAAACTGGTATCGCAGTGCTGCAGCGATTGATACGTCGTAGCTTAGCGAAATCGAAAGATCGCGAATTCCCGCCGTTTCTAAGAGTTTGGCTGAGTGTACGGGTGTCAAAAGCCTCCAGTTTATGCAACTACACATTGTCAATACGATAAAATTGGTATCGCAGTTCTGCAGCGATTGATACGCCGAAGCATAGCGAAATCAAAAGATCGATGATTCTCGGCGTTTCTGAGACTTTGGCTGGGTGTACGGGTGTCAAAAGCTTTATGCAACTACACATTCTCAATACGATAAAACTGGTATCGCAGTTCTGCAGCGATTGATACGTCGAAGCTTAGCGAAATCGAAAGATCGCGGATTCCCGCCGTTTCTGAGAGTTTGGCTTGGTGTACGGTTGTCAGAATTCTTCATTATATGCAACTACACACTCTCAATACGATAAAACTGGTATCGCAGTTGTGTATCGATTGATACGTCGGGTCTTAGCGAAATCGAAAGACCGAGGATTCCGAGTGTTTCTGCGACATTCGCGGGGTGTACGGGTGTCAAAATTCTTTGTTTCATGCAACTACACATTCTCAATACGATAAAACTGGTATCGTGATACTGCAGCGATTGATACGTCGTAGCTTAGCGAAATCGAAAGATCGCGGATTCCCGCCGTTTCTAAGAGTTTGGCTGAGTGTACGGGTGTCAAAAGCCTCCATTTTATGCAACTACACATGCTCAATACGATAAAACTGGTATCGCAGTTCTGCAGCGATTGATACGCCGAAGCATAGTGAAATCGAAAGATCGAGTATTCTCGTCGTTTCTGAGACCTTGGCTGGGTGTACGAGTGTCAAAAGCCTTTACTTTATGCAACTACACATTCTCAATACGATAAAACTGGTATCGCAGTTCTGCAGCGATTGATACGCCGATGCTTAGCGAAATCGAAAGATGGAGGATTCTCGGCGTTTCTGAGACTTTGGCTGGGTGTACGGGTGTCAAAATTCTTCTATTTATGAAACTACACACTCTCAATACGATAAAACTGGTATCGCAGTTCTCTATCGATTGATACGTCGAATCTTAGCGAAATCGAAAGCTCGATGATTCCGAGCGTTTCTGCGACATTCGCGGGGTGTACGGATTTCAAATACCATTACTTTATGCAACTACACATACTCAATACGATAAAACTAGTATCGCAGTGCTGCAGCGATTGATACGTCGTAGCTTAGCGAAATCGAAAGATCGCGAATTCCCGCCGTTTCTAAGAGTTTGGCTGAGTGTACGGGTGTCAAAAGCCTCCATTTTATGCAACTACACATTGTCAATACGATAAAATTGGTATCGCAGTTCTGCAGCGATTGATACGCCGAAGCATAGCGAAATCAAAAGATCGAGGATTCTCGGCGCTTCTGAGACTTTGGCTGGGTGTACGGGTGTCAAAAGCTTTATGCAACTACACATTCTCAATACGAGAAAACTGGTATCGCAGTTCTGCAGCGATTGATACGTCGAAGCTTAGCGAAATCGAAAGATCGCGGATTCCCGCCGTTTCTGAGAGTTTGGCTTGGTGTACGGTTGTCAGAATTCTTCATTATATGCAACTACACACTCTCAATACGATAAAACTGGTATCGCAGTTGTGTATCGATTGATACGTCGGGTCTAAGCGAAATCGAAAGACCGAGGATTCCGAGCGTTTCTACGACATTCGCGGGATGTACGGGTGTTAAAAACCATTACTTTATGCAACTACACATACTCAATACGATAAAACTGGTATCGCGGTGCTGCAGCGATTGATACGTCGTAGCTTAGCGAAATCGAAAGATCGCGGATTCCCACCGTTTCTAAGAGTTTGGCTGAGTGTACGGGTGTCAAAAGCCTCCATTTTATGCAAATACACATTCTCAATACGATAAAACTGGTATCGCAGTTCTGCAGCGATTGATACGCCGAAGCATAGTGAAATCGGAAGATCGAGTATTCTCGTCGTTTCTGAGACCTTGGCTGGGTGTACGGGTGTCAAAAGCCTTTACTTTATGCAACTACATATTCTCAATACGATAAAACTGGTATCGCAGTTCTGCAGCGATTGATACGCCGATGCTTAGCGAAATCGAAAGATGGAGGATTCTCGGCGTTTCTGAGACTTTGGCTGGGTGTACGGGTGTCAAAATTCTTCTATTTATGAAACTACACACTCTCAATACGATAAAACTGGTATCGCAGTTCTCTATCGATTGATACGTCGAATCTTAGCGAAATCGAAAGATCGAGGATTCCGAGTGTTTCTGCGACATTCGCGGGGTGTACGGGTGTCAAAATTCTTTGTTTCATGCAACTAGACATTCTCAATACGATAAAACTGGTATCGTGGTACTGCAGCGATTGATACGTCGAATCTTAGCGAAATCGAAAGATCGCGGATTCCCGCCGTTTCTGAGAGTTTGGCTGGGTTTACGGATGTCAAAATTCTTCATTTTATGCAACTACACACTCTCAATACGATAAAACTGGAATCGCAGTTCTGTATCGATTGATACGTCGCATCTTAGCGAAATCGAAAGCTCGATGATTCCGAGCGTTTCTGCGACATTCGCGGGGTGTACGGATGTCAAAAACCATTACTTTATGCAACTACACATACTCAATACGATAAAACTGGTATCGCGGTGCTGCAGCGATTGATACGTCGTAGCTTAGCGAAATCGAAAGATCGCGGATTCCCGCCGTTTCTAAGAGTTTGGCTGAGTGTACTCGTGTCAAAAGCCTCCATTTTATGCAACTACACATTCTCAATACGATAAAACTGGTATCGCAGTTCTGCAGCGATTGATACGCCGAAGCTTAGCGAAATCGAAAGATGGAGGATTCTCGGCGTTTCTGAGACTTTGGCTGGGTGTACGGGTGTCAAAATTCTTCATTTTATGCAACTACACACTCTCAATACGATAAAACTGGTATCGCAGTTCTCTATCGATTGATACGTCGAATCTTAGCGAAATCGAAAGATCGAGGATTCCGAGTGTTTCTGCGATATTCGCGGGGTGTACGGATGTCAAAAACCATTACTCTATGCAACTACACATACTCAATACGATAAAACTGGTATCGCGGTGCTGCAGCGATTGATACGTCGTAGCTTAGCGAAATCGAAAGATCGCGGATTCCCGCCGTTTCTAAGAGTTTGGCTGAGTGTACGGGTGTCAAAAGCCTCCATTTTATGCAACTACACATTCTCAATACGATAAAACTGGTATCGCAGTTCTGCAGCGATTGATACGCCGAAGCATAGTGAAATCGGAAGATCGAGTATTCTCGTCGTTTCTGAGACCTTGGCTGGGTGTACGGGTGTCAAAATTTATCATTTCATGCAACTACACACTCTCAATACGATAAAACTGGTATCGCAGTTCTGTATCGATTGATACGTCGAATCTTAGCGAAATCGAAAGATCGAGGATTCCGAGTGTTTCTGCGACATTCGCGGGGTGTACGGGTGTCAAAATTCTTTGTTTCATGCAACTACACATTCTCAATACGATAAAACTGGTATCGTGATACTGCAGCGATTGATACGTCGAAGCTTAGCGAAATCGAAAGATCGCGGATTCCCGCCGTTTCTGAGAGTTTGGCTGGGTGTACGGGTGTCAAAATTCTTCATTTTATGCAACTACACACTCTCAATACGATAAAACTGGTATCGCGGTTCTGTATCGATTGATACGTCGCATCTTAGCGAAATTGAAAGATCGAGGATTCCGAGCGTCTCTGCGACATTCGCGGGGTGTACAGGTGTCAAAAGCCTTCATTTTATGCAACTACACATTTTCAATACGATAAAACTGGTATCGCAGTTCTGCAGCGACTGATACGCCGACGCTCAGCGAAATCGAAAGATCGAGGATTCTCGGCGTTTCTGAGACTATGGCTGGGTGTACGGGTGTCAAAATTCTTCATTTTATGCAACTACACACTCTGAATACGATAAAACTGGTATCGCAGTTCTGTATCGATTGATACGTCGAATCTTAGCGAAATCGAAAGATCGAGGATTCCGAGTGTTTCTGCGACATTCGCGGGGTGTAAGGGTGTCAAAATTCTTTGTTTCATGCAACTACACATTCTCAATACGATAAAACTGGTATCGTGAGACTGCAGCGATTCATACGTCGTAGCTTAGCGAAATCGAAAGATCGCGGATTCCCGCCGTTTCTAAGAGTTTGGCTGAGTGTACGGGTGTCAAAAGCCTCCATTTTATGCAACTACACATTCTCAATACGATAAAACTGGTATCGCAGTTCTGCAGCGATTGATGCGCCGAAGCATAGTGAAATCGAAAGATCGAGTATTCTCGTCGTTTCTGAGACTTTGGCTGGGTGTACGAGTGTCAAAAGCCTTTACTTTATGCAACTACACATTCTCAATACGATAAAACTGGTATCGCAGTTCTGCAGCGATTGATACGCCGATGCTTAGCGAAATCGAAAGATGGAGGATTCTCGGCGTTTCTGAGACTTTGGCTGGGTGTACGGGTGTCAAAATTCTTCTATTTATGAAACTACACACTCTCAATACGATAAAACTGGTATCGCAGTTCTCTATCGATTGATACGTCGAATCTTAGCGAAATCGAAAGCTCGATGATTCCGAGCGTTTCTGCGACATTCGCGGGGTGTACGGATTTCAAATACCATTACTTTATGCAACTACACATACTCAATACGATAAAACTAGTATCGCAGTGCTGCAGCGATTGATACGTCGTAGATTAGCGAAATCGAAAGATCGCGAATTCCCGCCGTTTCTAAGAGTTTGGCTGAGTGTACGGGTGTCAAAAGCCTCCATTTTATGCAACTACACATTGTCAATACGATAAAATTGGTATCGCAGTTCTGCAGCGATTGATACGCCGAAGCATAGCGAAATCAAAAGATCGAGGATTCTCGGCGCTTCTGAGACTTTGGCTGGGTGTACGGGTGTCAAAAGCTTTATGCAACTACACATTCTCAATACGAGAAAACTGGTATCGCAGTTCTGCAGCGATTGATACGTCGAAGCTTAGCGAAATCGAAAGATCGCGGATTCCCGCCGTTTCTGAGAGTTTGGCTTGGTGTACGGTTGTCAGAATTCTTCATTATATGCAACTACACACTCTCAATACGATAAAACTGGTATCGCAGTTGTGTATCGATTGATACGTCGGGTCTTAGCGAAATCGAAAGACCGAGGATTCCGAGCGTTTCTACGACATTCGCGGGATGTACGGGTGTTAAAAACCATTACTTTATGCAACTACACATACTCAATACGATAAAACTGGTATCGCGGTGCTGCAGCGATTGATACGTCGTAGCTTAGCGAAATCGAAAGATCGCGGATTCCCGCCGTTTCTAAGAGTTTGGCTGAGTGTACGGGTGTCAAAAGCCTCCATTTTATGCAACTACACATTCTCAATACGATAAAACTGGTATCGCAGTTCTGCAGCGATTGATACGCCGAAGCATAGTGAAATCGGAAGATCGAGTATTCTCGTTGTTTCTGAGACCTTGGCTGGGTGTACGGGTGTCAAAAGCCTTTACTTTATGCAACTACACATTCTCAATACGATAAAACTGGTATCGCAGTTCTGCAGCGATTGATACGCCGATGCTTAGCGAAATCGATAGATGGAGGATTCTCGGCGTTTCTGAGACTTTGGCTGGGTGTACGGGTGTCAAAATTCTTCTATTTATGAAACTACACACTCTCAATACGATAAAACTGGTATCGCAGTTCTGTATCGATTGATACGTCGGATCTTAACGAAATCGAAAGATCGAGGATTCCGAGTTTTTCTGCGAAATTCGCGGGGTGTACGGGTGTCTAAGTTCTTTGTTTCATGCAACTACACATTCTCAATACGATAAAACTGGTATCGTGGTACTGCAGCGATTGATACGACAAAGCTTAGCGAAATCGATAGATCGCGGATTCCCGCTGTTTCTGAGAGTTTGGCTGGGTGTACGGGTGTCAAAATTCTTCATTTTATGCAACTACACACTCTCAATACGATAAAACTGGAATCGCAGTTCTGTATCGATTGATACGTCGCATCTTAGCGAAATCGAAAGCTGGATGATTCTGAGCGTTTCTGCGACATTCGCGGGGTGTACGGATTTCAAATACCATTACTTTATGCAACTACACATACTCAATACGATAAAACTGGTATCGCGGTGCTGCAGCGATTGATACGTCGTAGCTTAGCGAAATCGAAAGATCGCGAATTCCCGCCGTTTCTAAGAGTTTGGCTGAGTGTACGGGTGTCAAAAGCCTCCATTTTATGCAACTACACATTGTCAATACGATAAAATTGGTATCGCAGTTCTGCAGCGATTGATACGCCGAAGCATAGCGAAATCGAAAGATCGAGGATTCTCGGCGTTTATGAGACTTTGGCTGGGTGTACGGGTGTCAAAAGCTTTATGCAACTACACATTCTCAATACGATAAAACTGGTATCGCAGTTCTGCAGCGATTGATACGTCGAAGCTTAGCGAAATCGAAAGATCGCGGATTCCCGCCGTTTCTGAGAGTTTGGCTTGGTGTACGGTTGTCAGAATTCTTCATTATATGCAACTACACACTCTCAATACGATAAAACTGGTATCGCAGTTATGTATCGATTGATACGTCGGGTCTTAGCGAAATCGAAAGACCGAGGATTCCGAGCGTTTCTACGACATTCGCGGGATGTACGGGTGTTAAAAACCATTACTTTATGCGACTACACATACTCAATACGATAAAACTGGTATCGCGGTGCTGCAGCGATTGATACGTCGAATCTTAGCGAAATCGAAAGATCGCGGATTCCCGCCGTTTCTGAGAGTTTGGCTGGGTTTACGGATGTCAAAATTCTTCATTTTATGCACCTACACACTCTCAATACGATAAAACTGGAATCGCGGTGCTGCAGCGATTGATACGTCGTAGCTTAGCGAAATCGAAAGATCGCGGATTCCCGCCGTTTCTAAGAGTTTGGCTGAGTGTACGGGTGTCAAAACCCTCCATTTTATGCAACTACACATTCTCAATACGATAAAACTGGTATCGCAGTTCTGCAGCGATTGATACGCCGAAGCATAGCGAAATCGAAAGATCGAGTATTCTCGTCGTTTCTGAGACCTTGGCTGGGTGTTCGGGTGTCAAAAGCCTTTACTTTATGCAACTACACATTCTCAATACGATAAAACTGGTATCGCAGTTCTGCAGCGATTGATACGCCGAAGCTTAGCGAAATCGAAAGATGGAGGATTCTCGGCGTTTCTGAGACTTTGGCTGGGTGTACGGGTGTCAAAATTCTTCATTTTATGCAACTACACACTCTCAATACGATAAAACTGGTATCGCAGTTCTCTATCGATTGATACGTCGAATCTTAGCGAAATCGAAAGATCGAGGATTCCGAGTGTTTCTGCGACATTCGCGGGGTGTACGGATGTCAAAAACCATTACTCTATGCAACTACACATACTCAATACGATAAAACTGGTATCGCGGTGCTGCAGCGATTGATACGTCGTAGCTTAGGGAAATCGAAAGATCGCGGATTCCCGCCGTTTCTAAGAGTTTGGCTGAGTGTACGGGTGTCAAAAGCCTCCATTTTATGCAACTACACATTCTCAATACAATAAAACTGGTATTGCAGTTCTGCAGCGGATGATACGCCGAAGCTTAGCGAAATCGAAAGATGGAGGACTCTCGGCTTTTCTGAGACTTTGGCTAGGTGTACGGGTGTCAAAATTTATCATTTCATGCAACTACACACTCTCAATACGATAAAACTGGTATCGCAGTTCTGTATCGATTGATACGTCGAATCTTAGCGAAATCGAAAGATCGAGGATTCCGAGTGTTTCTGCGACATTCGCGGGATGTACGGGTGTCAAAATTCTTTGTTTCATACAACTACACATTCTCAATACGATAAAACTGGTATCGTGATACTGCAGCGATTGATACGTCGAAGCTTAGCGAAATCGAAAGATCGCGGATTCCCGCCGTTTCTGAGAGTTTGGCTGGGTGTACGGGTGTCAAAATTCTTCATTTTATGCAACTACACACTCTCAATACGATAAAACTGGTATCGCGGTTCTGTATCGATTGATACGTCGCATCTTAGCGAAATTGAAAGATCGAGGATTCCGAGCGTCTCTGCGACATTCGCGGGGTGTACAGGTGTCAAAAGCCTTCATTTTATGCAACTACACATTTTCAATACGATAAAACTGGTATCGCAGTTCTGCAGCGACTGATACGCCGACGCTTAGCGAAATCGAAAGATCGAGGATTCTCGGCGTTTCTGAGACTATGGCTGGGTGTACGGGTGTCAAAATTCTTCATTTTATGCAACTACACACTCTGAATACGATAAAACTGGTATCGCAGTTCTGTATCGATTGATACGTCGCATTTTAGCGAAATCGAAATCTCGATGATTCCGAGCGTTTCTGCGACATTCGCGGGGTGTACGGATTTCAAATACCATTACTTTATGCAACTACACATACTCAATACGATAAAACTGGTATCGCAGTGCTGCAGCGATTGATACGTCGTAGCTTAGCGAAATCGAAAGATCGCGAATTCCCGCCGTTTCTAAGAGTTTGGCTGAGTGTACGGGTGTCAAAAGCCTCCAGTTTATGCAACTACACATTGTCAATACGATAAAATTGGTATCGCAGTTCTGCAGCGATTGATACGCCGAAGCATAGCGAAATCAAAAGATCGATGATTCTCGGCGTTTCTGAGACTTTGGCTGGGTGTACGGGTGTCAAAAGCTTTATGCAACTACACATTCTCAATACGATAAAACTGGTATCGCAGTTCTGCAGCGATTGATACGTCGAAGCTTAGCGAAATCGAAAGATCGCGGATTCCCGCCGTTTCTGAGAGTTTGGCTTGGTGTACGGTTGTCAGAATTCTTCATTATATGCAACTACACACTCTCAATACGATAAAACTGGTATAGCAGTTGTGTATCGATTGATACGTCGGGTCTTAGCGAAATCGAAAGACCGAGGATTCCGAGTGTTTCTGCGACATTCGCGGGGTGTACGGGTGTCAAAATTCTTTGTTTCATGCAACTACACATTCTCAATACGATAAAACTGGTATCGTGATACTGCAGCGATTGATACGTCGTAGCTTAGCGAAATCGAAAGATCGCGGATTCCCGCCGTTTCTAAGAGTTTGGCTGAGTGTACGGGTGTCAAAAGCCTCCATTTTATGCAACTACACATTCTCAATACGATAAAACTGGTATCGCAGTTCTGCAGCGATTGATACGCCGAAGCATAGTGAAATCGAAAGATCGAGTATTCTCGTCGTTTCTGAGACCTTGGCTGGGTGTACGAGTGTCAAAAGCCTTTACTTTATGCAACTACACATTCTCAATACGATAAAACTGGTATCGCAGTTCTGCAGCGATTGATACGCCGATGCTTAGCGAAATCGAAAGATGGAGGATTCTCGGCGTTTCTGAGACTTTGGCTGGGTGTACGGGTGTCAAAATTCTTCTATTTATGAAACTACACACTCTCAATACGATAAAACTGGTATCGCAGTTCTCTATCGATTGATACGTCGAATCTTAGCGAAATCGAAAGCTCGATGATTCCGAGCGTTTCTGCGACATTCGCGGGGTGTACGGATTTCAAATACCATTACTTTATGCAACTACACATACTCAATACGATAAAACTAGTATCGCAGTGCTGCAGCGATTGATACGTCGTAGCTTAGCGAAATCGAAAGATCGCGAATTCCCGCCGTTTCTAAGAGTTTGGCTGAGTGTACGGGTGTCAAAAGCCTCCAGTTTATGCAACTACACATTGTCAATACGATAAAATTGGTATCGCAGTTCTGCAGCGATTGATACGCCGAAGCATAGCGAAATCAAAAGATCGATGATTCTCGGCGTTTCTGAGACTTTGGCTGGGTGTACGGGTGTCAAAAGCTTTATGCAACTACACATTCTCAATACGAGAAAACTGGTATCGCAGTTCTGCAGCGATTGATACGTCGAAGCTTAGCGAAATCGAAAGATCGCGGATTCCCGCCGTTTCTGAGAGTTTGGCTTGGTGTACGGTTGTCAGAATTCTTCATTATATGCAACTACACACTCTCAATACGATAAAACTGGTATCGCAGTTGTGTATCGATTGATACGTCGGGTCTTAGCGAAATCGAAAGACCGAGGATTCCGAGCGTTTCTACGACATTCGCGGGATGTACGGGTGTTAAAAACCATTACTTTATGCAACTACACATACTCAATACGATAAAACTGGTATCGCGGTGCTGCAGCGATTGATACGTCGTAGCTTAGCGAAATCGAAAGATCGCGGATTCCCGCCGTTTCTAAGAGTTTGGCTGAGTGTACGGGTGTCAAAAGCCTCCATTTTATGCAAATACACATTCTCAATACGATAAAACTGGTATCGCAGTTCTGCAGCGATTGATACGCCGAAGCATAGTGAAATCGGAAGATCGAGTATTCTCGTCGTTTCTGAGACCTTGGCTGGGTGTACGGGTGTCAAAAGCCTTTACTTTATGCAACTACATATTCTCAATACGATAAAACTGGTATCGCAGTTCTGCAGCGATTGATACGCCGATGCTTAGCGAAATCGAAAGATGGAGGATTCTCGGCGTTTCTGAGACTTTGGCTGGGTGTACGGGTGTCAAAATTCTTCTATTTATGAAACTACACACTCTCAATACGATAAAACTGGTATCGCAGTTCTCTATCGATTGATACGTCGAATCTTAGCGAAATCGAAAGATCGAGGATTCCGAGTGTTTCTGCGACATTCGCGGGGTGTACGGGTGTCAAAATTCTTTGTTTCATGCAACTAGACATTCTCAATACGATAAAACTGGTATCGTGGTACTGCAGCGATTGATACGTCGAATCTTAGCGAAATCGAAAGATCGCGGATTCCCGCCGTTTCTGAGAGTTTGGCTGGGTTTACGGATGTCAAAATTCTTCATTTTATGCAACTACACACTCTCAATACGATAAAACTGGAATCGCAGTTCTGTATCGATTGATACGTCGCATCTTAGCGAAATCGAAAGCTCGATGATTCCGAGCGTTTCTGCGACATTCGCGGGGTGTACGGATGTCAAAAACCATTACTTTATGCAACTACACATACTCAATACGATAAAACTGGTATCGCGGTGCTGCAGCGATTGATACGTCGTAGCTTAGCGAAATCGAAAGATCGCGGATTCCCGCCGTTTCTAAGAGTTTGGCTGAGTGTACTCGTGTCAAAAGCCTCCATTTTATGCAACTTCACATTCTCAATACGATAAAACTGGTATCGCAGTTCTGCAGCGATTGATACGCCGAAGCTTAGCGAAATCGAAAGATGGAGGATTCTCGGCGTTTCTGAGACTTTGGCTGGGTGTACGGGTGTCAAAATTCTTCATTTTATGCAACTACACACTCTCAATACGATAAAACTGGTATCGCAGTTCTCTATCGATTGATACGTCGAATCTTAGCGAAATCGAAAGATCGAGGATTCCGAGTGTTTCTGCGATATTCGCGGGGTGTACGGATGTCAAAAACCATTACTCTATGCAACTACACATACTCAATACGATAAAACTGGTATCGCGGTGCTGCAGCGATTGATACGTCGTAGCTTAGCGAAATCGAAAGATCGCGGATTCCCGCCGTTTCTAAGAGTTTGGCTGAGTGTACGGGTGTCAAAAGCCTCCATTTTATGCAACTACACATTCTCAATACGATAAAACTGGTATCGCAGTTCTGCAGCGATTGATACGCCGAAGCATAGTGAAATCGGAAGATCGAGTATTCTCGTCGTTTCTGAGACCTTGGCTGGGTGTACGGGTGTCAAAATTTATCATTTCATGCAACTACACACTCTCAATACGATAAAACTGGTATCGCAGTTCTGTATCGATTGATACGTCGAATCTTAGCGAAATCGAAAGATCGAGGATTCCGAGTGTTTCTGCGACATTCGCGGGGTGTACGGGTGTCAAAATTCTTTGTTTCATGCAACTACACATTCTCAATACGATAAAACTGGTATCGTGATACTGCAGCGATTGATACGTCGAAGCTTAGCGAAATCGAAAGATCGCGGATTCCCGCCGTTTCTGAGAGTTTGGCTGGGTGTACGGGTGTCAAAATTCTTCATTTTATGCAACTACACACTCTCAATACGATAAAACTGGTATCGCGGTTCTGTATCGATTGATACGTCGCATCTTAGCGAAATTGAAAGATCGAGGATTCCGAGCGTCTCTGCGACATTCGCGGGGTGTACAGGTGTCAAAAGCCTTCATTTTATGCAACTACACATTTTCAATACGATAAAACTGGTATCGCAGTTCTGCAGCGACTGATACGCCGACGCTCAGCGAAATCGAAAGATCGAGGATTCTCGGCGTTTCTGAGACTATGGCTGGGTGTACGGGTGTCAAAATTCTTCATTTTATGCAACTACACACTCTGAATACGATAAAACTGGTATCGCAGTTCTGTATCGATTGATACGTCGAATCTTAGCGAAATCGAAAGATCGAGGATTCCGAGTGTTTCTGCGACATTCGCGGGGTGTACGGGTGTCAAAATTCTTTGTTTCATGCAACTACACATTCTCAATACGATAAAACTGGTATCGTGATACTGCAGCGATTGATACGTCGTAGCTTAGCGAAATCGAAAGATCGCGGATTCCCGCCGTTTCTAAGAGTTTGGCTGAGTGTACGGGTGTCAAAAGCCTCCATTTTATGCAACTACACATTCTCAATACGATAAAACTGGTATCGCAGTTCTGCAGCGATTGATGCGCCGAAGCATAGTGAAATCGAAAGATCGAGTATTCTCGTCGTTTCTGAGACTTTGGCTGGGTGTACGAGTGTCAAAAGCCTTTACTTTATGCAACTACACATTCTCAATACGATAAAACTGGTATCGCAGTTCTGCAGCGATTGATACGCCGATGCTTAGCGAAATCGAAAGATGGAGGATTCTCGGCGTTTCTGAGACTTTGGCTGGGTGTACGGGTGTCAAAATTCTTCTATTTATGAAACTACACACTCTCAATACGATAAAACTGGTATCGCAGTTCTCTATCGATTGATACGTCGAATCTTAGCGAAATCGAAAGCTCGATGATTCCGAGCGTTTCTGCGACATTCGCGGGGTGTACGGATTTCAAATACCATTACTTTATGCAACTACACATACTCAATACGATAAAACTAGTATCGCAGTGCTGCAGCGATTGATACGTCGTAGCTTAGCGAAATCGAAAGATCGCGAATTCCCGCCGTTTCTAAGAGTTTGGCTGAGTGTACGGGTGTCAAAAGCCTCCATTTTATGCAACTACACATTGTCAATACGATAAAATTGGTATCGCAGTTCTGCAGCGATTGATACGCCGAAGCATAGCGAAATCAAAAGATCGAGGATTCTCGGCGCTTCTGAGACTTTGGCTGGGTGTACGGGTGTCAAAAGCTTTATGCAACTACACATTCTCAATACGAGAAAACTGGTATCGCAGTTCTGCAGCGATTGATACGTCGAAGCTTAGCGAAATCGAAAGATCGCGGATTCCCGCCGTTTCTGAGAGTTTGGCTTGGTGTACGGTTGTCAGAATTCTTCATTATATGCAACTACACACTCTCAATACGATAAAACTGGTATCGCAGTTGTGTATCGATTGATACGTCGGGTCTTAGCGAAATCGAAAGACCGAGGATTCCGAGCGTTTCTACGACATTCGCGGGATGTACGGGTGTTAAAAACCATTACTTTATGCAACTACACATACTCAATACGATAAAACTGGTATCGCGGTGCTGCAGCGATTGATACGTCGTAGCTTAGCGAAATCGAAAGATCGCGGATTCCCGCCGTTTCTAAGAGTTTGGCTGAGTGTACGGGTGTCAAAAGCCTCCATTTTATGCAACTACACATTCTCAATACGATAAAACTGGTATCGCAGTTCTGCAGCGATTGATACGCCGAAGCATAGTGAAATCGGAAGATCGAGTATTCTCGTTGTTTCTGAGACCTTGGCTGGGTGTACGGGTGTCAAAAGCCTTTACTTTATGCAACTACACATTCTCAATACGATAAAACTGGTATCGCAGTTCTGCAGCGATTGATACGCCGATGCTTAGCGAAATCGATAGATGGAGGATTCTCGGCGTTTCTGAGACTTTGGCTGGGTGTACGGGTGTCAAAATTCTTCTATTTATGAAACTACACACTCTCAATACGATAAAACTGGTATCGCAGTTCTGTATCGATTGATACGTCGGATCTTAACGAAATCGAAAGATCGAGGATTCCGAGTTTTTCTGCGAAATTCGCGGGGTGTACGGGTGTCTAAGTTCTTTGTTTCATGCAACTACACATTCTCAATACGATAAAACTGGTATCGTGGTACTGCAGCGATTGATACGACAAAGCTTAGCGAAATCGATAGATCGCGGATTCCCGCTGTTTCTGAGAGTTTGGCTGGGTGTACGGGTGTCAAAATTCTTCATTTTATGCAACTACACACTCTCAATACGATAAAACTGGAATCGCAGTTCTGTATCGATTGATACGTCGCATCTTAGCGAAATCGAAAGCTGGATGATTCTGAGCGTTTCTGCGACATTCGCGGGGTGTACGGATTTCAAATACCATTACTTTATGCAACTACACATACTCAATACGATAAAACTGGTATCGCGGTGCTGCAGCGATTGATACGTCGTAGCTTAGCGAAATCGAAAGATCGCGAATTCCCGCCGTTTCTAAGAGTTTGGCTGAGTGTACGGGTGTCAAAAGCCTCCATTTTATGCAACTACACATTGTCAATACGATAAAATTGGTATCGCAGTTCTGCAGCGATTGATACGCCGAAGCATAGCGAAATCGAAAGATCGAGGATTCTCGGCGTTTATGAGACTTTGGCTGGGTGTACGGGTGTCAAAAGCTTTATGCAACTACACATTCTCAATACGATAAAACTGGTATCGCAGTTCTGCAGCGATTGATACGTCGAAGCTTAGCGAAATCGAAAGATCGCGGATTCCCGCCGTTTCTGAGAGTTTGGCTTGGTGTACGGTTGTCAGAATTCTTCATTATATGCAACTACACACTCTCAATACGATAAAACTGGTATCGCAGTTATGTATCGATTGATACGTCGGGTCTTAGCGAAATCGAAAGACCGAGGATTCCGAGCGTTTCTACGACATTCGCGGGATGTACGGGTGTTAAAAACCATTACTTTATGCAACTACACATACTCAATACGATAAAACTGGTATCGCGGTGCTGCAGCGATTGATACGTCGAATCTTAGCGAAATCGAAAGATCGCGGATTCCCGCCGTTTCTGAGAGTTTGGCTGGGTTTACGGATGTCAAAATTCTTCATTTTATGCACCTACACACTCTCAATACGATAAAACTGGAATCGCGGTGCTGCAGCGATTGATACGTCGTAGCTTAGCGAAATCGAAAGATCGCGGATTCCCGCCGTTTCTAAGAGTTTGGCTGAGTGTACGGGTGTCAAAACCCTCCATTTTATGCAACTACACATTCTCAATACGATAAAACTGGTATCGCAGTTCTGCAGCGATTGATACGCCGAAGCATAGCGAAATCGAAAGATCGAGTATTCTCGTCGTTTCTGAGACCTTGGCTGGGTGTTCGGGTGTCAAAAGCCTTTACTTTATGCAACTACACATTCTCAATACGATAAAACTGGTATCGCAGTTCTGCAGCGATTGATACGCCGAAGCTTAGCGAAATCGAAAGATGGAGGATTCTCGGCGTTTCTGAGACTTTGGCTGGGTGTACGGGTGTCAAAATTCTTCATTTTATGCAACTACACACTCTCAATACGATAAAACTGGTATCGCAGTTCTCTATCGATTGATACGTCGAATCTTAGCGAAATCGAAAGATCGAGGATTCCGAGTGTTTCTGCGACATTCGCGGGGTGTACGGATGTCAAAAACCATTACTCTATGCAACTACACATACTCAATACGATAAAACTGGTATCGCGGTGCTGCAGCGATTGATACGTCGTAGCTTAGGGAAATCGAAAGATCGCGGATTCCCGCCGTTTCTAAGAGTTTGGCTGAGTGTACGGGTGTCAAAAGCCTCCATTTTATGCAACTACACATTCTCAATACAATAAAACTGGTATTGCAGTTCTGCAGCGGATGATACGCCGAAGCTTAGCGAAATCGAAAGATGGAGGACTCTCGGCTTTTCTGAGACTTTGGCTAGGTGTACGGGTGTCAAAATTTATCATTTCATGCAACTACACACTCTCAATACGATAAAACTGGTATCGCAGTTCTGTATCGATTGATACGTCGAATCTTAGCGAAATCGAAAGATCGAGGATTCCGAGTGTTTCTGCGACATTCGCGGGGTGTACGGGTGTCAAAATTCTTTGTTTCATACAACTACACATTCTCAATACGATAAAACTGGTATCGTGATACTGCAGCGATTGATACGTCGAAGCTTAGCGAAATCGAAAGATCGCGGATTCCCGCCGTTTCTGAGAGTTTGGCTGGGTGTACGGGTGTCAAAATTCTTCATTTTATGCAACTACACACTCTCAATACGATAAAACTGGTATCGCGGTTCTGTATCGATTGATACGTCGCATCTTAGCGAAATTGAAAGATCGAGGATTCCGAGCGTCTCTGCGACATTCGCGGGGTGTACAGGTGTCAAAAGCCTTCATTTTATGCAACTACACATTTTCAATACGATAAAACTGGTATCGCAGTTCTGCAGCGACTGATACGCCGACGCTTAGCGAAATCGAAAGATCGAGGATTCTCGGCGTTTCTGAGACTATGGCTGGGTGTACGGGTGTCAAAATTCTTTATTTTATGCAACTACACACTCTGAATACGATAAAACTGGTATCGCAGTTCTGTATCGATTGATACGTCGCATTTTTGCGAAATCGAAATCTCGATGATTCCGAGCGTTTCTGCGACATTCGCGGGGTGTACGGATTTCAAATACCATTACTTTATGCAACTACACATACTCAATACGATAAAACTGGTATCGCAGTGCTGCAGCGATTGATACGTCGTAGCTTAGCGAAATCGAAAGATCGCGAATTCCCGCCGTTTCTAAGAGTTTGGCTGAGTGTACGGGTGTCAAAAGCCTCCAGTTTATGCAACTACACATTGTCAATACGATAAAATTGGTATCGCAGTTCTGCAGCGATTGATACGCCGAAGCATAGCGAAATCAAAAGATCGATGATTCTCGGCGTTTCTGAGACTTTGGCTGGGTGTACGGGTGTCAAAAGCTTTATGCAACTACACATTCTCAATACGATAAAACTGGTATCGCAGTTCTGCAGCGATTGATACGTCGAAGCTTAGCGAAATCGAAAGATCGCGGATTCCCGCCGTTTCTGAGAGTTTGGCTTGGTGTACGGTTGTCAGAATTCTTCATTATATGCAACTACACACTCTCAATACGATAAAACTGGTATCGCAGTTGTGTATCGATTGATACGTCGGGTCTTAGCGAAATCGAAAGACCGAGGATTCCGAGTGTTTCTGCGACATTCGCGGGGTGTACGGGTGTCAAAATTCTTTGTTTCATGCAACTACACATTCTCAATACGATAAAACTGGTATCGTGATACTGCAGCGATTGATACGTCGTAGCTTAGCGAAATCGAAAGATCGCGGATTCCCGCCGTTTCTAAGAGTTTGGCTGAGTGTACGGGTGTCAAAAGCCTCCATTTTATGCAAATACACATTCTCAATACGATAAAACTGGTATCGCAGTTCTGCAGCGATTGATACGCCGAAGCATAGTGAAATCGGAAGATCGAGTATTCTCGTCGTTTCTGAGACCTTGGCTGGGTGTACGGGTGTCAAAAGCCTTTACTTTATGCAACTACATATTCTCAATACGATAAAACTGGTATCGCAGTTCTGCAGCGATTGATACGCCGATGCTTAGCGAAATCGAAAGATGGAGGATTCTCGGCGTTTCTGAGACTTTGGCTGGGTGTACGCGTGTCAAAATTCTTCTATTTATGAAACTACACACTCTCAATACGATAAAACTGGTATCGCAGTTCTCTATCGATTGATACGTCGAATCTTAGCGAAATCGAAAGCTCGATGATTCCGAGCGTTTCTGCGACATTCGCGGGGTGTACGGATTTCAAATACCATTACTTTATGCAACTACACATACTCAATACGATAAAACTAGTATCGCAGTGCTGCAGCGATTGATACGTCGTAGCTTAGCGAAATCGAAAGATCGCGAATTCCCGCCGTTTCTAAGAGTTTGGCTGAGTGTACGGGTGTCAAAAGCCTCCATTTTATGCAACTACACATTGTCAATACGATAAAATTGGTATCGCAGTTCTGCAGCGATTGATACGCCGAAGCATAGCGAAATCAAAAGATCGAGGATTCTCGGCGCTTCTGAGACTTTGGCTGGGTGTACGGGTGTCAAAAGCTTTATGCAACTACACATTCTCAATACGAGAAAACTGGTATCGCAGTTCTGCAGCGATTGATACGTCGAAGCTTAGCGAAATCGAAAGATCGCGGATTCCCGCCGTTTCTGAGAGTTTGGCTTGGTGTACGGTTGTCAGAATTCTTCATTATATGCAACTACACACTCTCAATACGATAAAACTGGTATCGCAGTTGTGTATCGATTGATACGTCGGGTCTTAGCGAAATCGAAAGACCGAGGATTCCGAGCGTTTCTACGACATTCGCGGGATGTACGGGTGTTAAAAACCATTACTTTATGCAACTACACATACTCAATACGATAAAACTGGTATCGCGGTGCTGCAGCGATTGATACGTCGTAGCTTAGCGAAATCGAAAGATCGCGGATTCCCGCCGTTTCTAAGAGTTTGGCTGAGTGTACGGGTGTCAAAAGCCTCCATTTTATGCAACTACACATTCTTAATACGATAAAACTGGTATCGCAGTTCTGCAGCGATTGATACGCCGAAGCATAGTGAAATCGGAAGATCGAGTATTCTCGTTGTTTCTGAGACCTTGGCTGGGTGTACGGGTGTCAAAAGCCTTTACTTTATGCAACTACACATTCTCAATACGATAAAACTGGTATCGCAGTTCTGCAGCGATTAATACGCCGATGCTTAGCGAAATCGATAGATGGAGGATTCTCGGCGTTTCTGAGACTTTGGCTGGGTGTACGGGTGTCAAAATTCTTCTATTTATGAAACTACACACTCTCAATACGATAAAACTGGTATCGCAGTTCTGTATCGATTGATACGTCGGATCTTAACGAAATCGAAAGATCGAGGATTCCGAGTTTTTCTGCGAAATTCGCGGGGTGTACGGGTGTCTAAGTTCTTTGTTTCATGCAACTACACATTCTCAATACGATAAAACTGGTATCGTGGTACTGCAGCGATTGATACGACAAAGCTTAGCGAAATCGATAGATCGCGGATTCCCGCTGTTTCTGAGAGTTTGGCTGGGTGTACGGGTGTCAAAATTCTTCATTTTATGCAACTACACACTCTCAATACGATAAAACTGGAATCGCAGTTCTGTATCGATTGATACGTCGCATCTTAGCGAAATCGAAAGCTGGATGATTCTGAGCGTTTCTGCGACATTCGCGGGGTGTACGGATTTCAAATACCATTACTTTATGCAACTACACATACTCAATACGATAAAACTGGTATCGCGGTGCTGCAGCGATTGATACGTCGTAGCTTAGCGAAATCGAAAGATCGCGAATTCCCGCCGTTTCTAAGAGTTTGGCTGAGTGTACGGGTGTCAAAAGCCTCCATTTTATGCAACTACACATTGTCAATACGATAAAATTGGTATCGCAGTTCTGCAGCGATTGATACGCCGAAGCATAGCGAAATCGAAAGATCGAGGATTCTCGGCGTTTATGAGACTTTGGCTGGGTGTACGGGTGTCAAAAGCTTTATGCAACTACACATTCTCAATACGATAAAACTGGTATCGCAGTTCTGCAGCGATTGATACGTCGAAGCTTAGCGAAATCGAAAGATCGCGGATTCCCGCCGTTTCTGAGAGTTTGGCTTGGTGTACGGTTGTCAGAATTCTTCATTATATGCAACTACACACTCTCAATACGATAAAACTGGTATCGCAGTTATGTATCGATTGATACGTCGGGTCTTAGCGAAATCGAAAGACCGAGGATTCCGAGCGTTTCTACGACATTCGCGGGATGTACGGGTGTTAAAAACCATTACTTTATGCGACTACACATACTCAATACGATAAAACTGGTATCGCGGTGCTGCAGCGATTGATACGTCGAATCTTAGCGAAATCGAAAGATCGCGGATTCCCGCCGTTTCTGAGAGTTTGGCTGGGTTTACGGATGTCAAAATTCTTCATTTTATGCACCTACACACTCTCAATACGATAAAACTGGAATCGCGGTGCTGCAGCGATTGATACGTCGTAGCTTAGCGAAATCGAAAGATCGCGGATTCCCGCCGTTTCTAAGAGTTTGGCTGAGTGTACGGGTGTCAAAACCCTCCATTTTATGCAACTACACATTCTCAATACGATAAAACTGGTATCGCAGTTCTGCAGCGATTGATACGCCGAAGCATAGCGAAATCGAAAGATCGAGTATTCTCGTCGTTTCTGAGACCTTGGCTGGGTGTTCGGGTGTCAAAAGCCTTTACTTTATGCAACTACACATTCTCAATACGATAAAACTGGTATCGCAGTTCTGCAGCGATTGATACGCCGAAGCTTAGCGAAATCGAAAGATGGAGGATTCTCGGCGTTTCTGAGACTTTGGCTGGGTGTACGGGTGTCAAAATTCTTCTATTTATGAAACTACACACTCTCAATACGATAAAACTGGTATCGCAGTTCTCTATCGATTGATACGTCGAATCTTAGCGAAATCGAAAGCTCGATGATTCCGAGCGTTTCTGCGACATTCGCGGGGTGTACGGATTTCAAATACCATTACTTTATGCAACTACACATACTCAATACGATAAAACTAGTATCGCAGTGCTGCAGCGATTGATACGTCGTAGCTTAGCGAAATCGAAAGATCGCGAATTCCCGCCGTTTCTAAGAGTTTGGCTGAGTGTACGGGTGTCAAAAGCCTCCATTTTATGCAACTACACATTGTCAATACGATAAAATTGGTATCGCAGTTCTGCAGCGATTGATACGCCGAAGCATAGCGAAATCAAAAGATCGAGGATTCTCGGCGCTTCTGAGACTTTGGCTGGGTGTACGGGTGTCAAAAGCTTTATGCAACTACACATTCTCAATACGAGAAAACTGGTATCGCAGTTCTGCAGCGATTGATACGTCGAAGCTTAGCGAAATCGAAAGATCGCGGATTCCCGCCGTTTCTGAGAGTTTGGCTTGGTGTACGGTTGTCAGAATTCTTCATTATATGCAACTACACACTCTCAATACGATAAAACTGGTATCGCAGTTGTGTATCGATTGATACGTCGGGTCTTAGCGAAATCGAAAGACCGAGGATTCCGAGCGTTTCTACGACATTCGCGGGATGTACGGGTGTTAAAAACCATTACTTTATGCAACTACACATACTCAATACGATAAAACTGGTATCGCGGTGCTGCAGCGATTGATACGTCGTAGCTTAGCGAAATCGAAAGATCGCGGATTCCCGCCGTTTCTAAGAGTTTGGCTGAGTGTACGGGTGTCAAAAGCCTCCATTTTATGCAACTACACATTCTCAATACGATAAAACTGGTATCGCAGTTCTGCAGCGATTGATACGCCGAAGCATAGTGAAATCGGAAGATCGAGTATTCTCGTCGTTTCTGAGACCTTGGCTGGGTGTACGGGTGTCAAAAGCCTTTACTTTATGCAACTACACATTCTCAATACGATAAAACTGGTATCGCAGTTCTGCAGCGATTGATACGCCGATGCTTAGCGAAATCGAAAGATGGAGGATTCTCGGCGTTTCTGAGACTTTGGCTGGGTGTACGGGTGTCAAAATTCTTCTATTTATGAAACTACACACTCTCAATACGATAAAACTGGTATCGCAGTTCTGTATCGATTGATACGTCGGATCTTAACGAAATCGAAAGATCGAGGATTCCGAGTTTTTCTGCGAAATTCGCGGGGTGTACGGGTGTCTAAGTTCTTTGTTTCATGCAACTACACATTCTCAATACGATAAAACTGGTATCGTGGTACTGCAGCGATTGATACGACAAAGCTTAGCGAAATCGATAGATCGCGGATTCCCGCTGTTTCTGAGAGTTTGGCTGGGTGTACGGGTGTCAAAATTCTTCATTTTATGCAACTACACACTCTCAATACGATAAAACTGGAATCGCAGTTCTGTATCGATTGATACGTCGCATCTTAGCGAAATCGAAAGCTGGATGATTCTGAGCGTTTCTGCGACATTCGCGGGGTGTACGGATTTCAAATACCATTACTTTATGCAACTACACATACTCAATACGATAAAACTGGTATCGCGGTGCTGCAGCGATTGATACGTCGTAGCTTAGCGAAATCAAAAGATCGCGAATTCCCGCCGTTTCTAAGAGTTTGGCTGAGTGTACGGGTGTCAAAAGCCTCCATTTTATGCAACTACACATTGTCAATACGATAAAATTGGTATCGCAGTTCTGCAGCGATTGATACGCCGAAGCATAGCGAAATCGAAAGATCGAGGATTCTCGGCGTTTATGAGACTTTGGCTGGGTGTACGGGTGTCAAAAGCTTTATGCAACTACACATTCTCAATACGATAAAACTGGTATCGCAGTTCTGCAGCGATTGATACGTCGAAGCTTAGCGAAATCGAAAGATCGCGGATTCCCGCCGTTTCTGAGAGTTTGGCTTGGTGTACGGTTGTCAGAATTCTTCATTATATGCAACTACACACTCTCAATACGATAAAACTGGTATCGCAGTTATGTATCGATTGATACGTCGGGTCTTAGCGAAATCGAAAGACCGAGGATTCCGAGCGTTTCTACGACATTCGCGGGATGTACGGGTGTTAAAAACCATTACTTTATGCAACTACACATACTCAATACGATAAAACTGGTATCGCGGTGCTGCAGCGATTGATACGTCGAATCTTAGCGAAATCGAAAGATCGCGGATTCCCGCCGTTTCTGAGAGTTTGGCTGGGTTTACGGATGTCAAAATTCTTCATTTTATGCACCTACACACTCTCAATACGATAAAACTGGAATCGCGGTGCTGCAGCGATTGATACGTCGTAGCTTAGCGAAATCGAAAGATCGCGGATTCCCGCCGTTTCTAAGAGTTTGGCTGAGTGTACGGGTGTCAAAACCCTCCATTTTATGCAACTACACATTCTCAATACGATAAAACTGGTATCGCAGTTCTGCAGCGATTGATACGCCGAAGCATAGCGAAATCGAAAGATCGAGTATTCTCGTCGTTTCTGAGACCTTGGCTGGGTGTTCGGGTGTCAAAAGCCTTTACTTTATGCAACTACACATTCTCAATACGATAAAACTGGTATCGCAGTTCTGCAGCGATTGATACGCCGAAGCTTAGCGAAATCGAAAGATGGAGGATTCTCGGCGTTTCTGAGACTTTGGCTGGGTGTACGGGTGTCAAAATTCTTCATTTTATGCAACTACACACTCTCAATACGATAAAACTGGTATCGCAGTTCTCTATCGATTGATACGTCGAATCTTAGCGAAATCGAAAGATCGAGGATTCCGAGTGTTTCTGCGACATTCGCGGGGTGTACGGATGTCAAAAACCATTACTCTATGCAACTACACATACTCAATACGATAAAACTGGTATCGCGGTGCTGCAGCGATTGATACGTCGTAGCTTAGGGAAATCGAAAGATCGCGGATTCCCGCCGTTTCTAAGAGTTTGGCTGAGTGTACGGGTGTCAAAAGCCTCCATTTTATGCAACTACACATTCTCAATACAATAAAACTGGTATTGCAGTTCTGCAGCGGATGATACGCCGAAGCTTAGCGAAATCGAAAGATGGAGGACTCTCGGCTTTTCTGAGACTTTGGCTAGGTGTACGGGTGTCAAAATTTATCATTTCATGCAACTACACACTCTCAATACGATAAAACTGGTATCGCAGTTCTGTATCGATTGATACGTCGAATCTTAGCGAAATCGAAAGATCGAGGATTCCGAGTGTTTCTGCGACATTCGCGGGGTGTACGGGTGTCAAAATTCTTTGTTTCATACAACTACACATTCTCAATACGATAAAACTGGTATCGTGATACTGCAGCGATTGATACGTCGAAGCTTAGCGAAATCGAAAGATCGCGGATTCCCGCCGTTTCTGAGAGTTTGGCTTGGTGTACGGTTGTCAGAATTCTTCATTATATGCAACTACACACTCTCAATACGATAAAACTGGTATCGCAGTTGTGTATCGATTGATACGTCGGGTCTTAGCGAAATCGAAAGACCGAGGATTCCGAGCGTTTCTACGACATTCGCGGGATGTACGGGTGTTAAAAACCATTACTTTATGCAACTACACATACTCAATACGATAAAACTGGTATCGCGGTGCTGCAGCGATTGATACGTCGTAGCTTAGCGAAATCGAAAGATCGCGGATTCCCACCGTTTCTAAGAGTTTGGCTGAGTGTACGGGTGTCAAAAGCCTCCATTTTATGCAAATACACATTCTCAATACGATAAAACTGGTATCGCAGTTCTGCAGCGATTGATACGCCGAAGCATAGTGAAATCGGAAGATCGAGTATTCTCGTCGTTTCTGAGACCTTGGCTGGGTGTACGGGTGTCAAAAGCCTTTACTTTATGCAACTACATATTCTCAATACGATAAAACTGGTATCGCAGTTCTGCAGCGATTGATACGCCGATGCTTAGCGAAATCGAAAGATGGAGGATTCTCGGCGTTTCTGAGACTTTGGCTGGGTGTACGGGTGTCAAAATTCTTCTATTTATGAAACTACACACTCTCAATACGATAAAACTGGTATCGCAGTTCTCTATCGATTGATACGTCGAATCTTAGCGAAATCGAAAGATCGAGGATTCCGAGTGTTTCTGCGACATTCGCGGGGTGTACGGGTGTCAAAATTCTTTGTTTCATGCAACTAGACATTCTCAATACGATAAAACTGGTATCGTGGTACTGCAGCGATTGATACGTCGAATCTTAGCGAAATCGAAAGATCGCGGATTCCCGCCGTTTCTGAGAGTTTGGCTGGGTTTACGGATGTCAAAATTCTTCATTTTATGCAACTACACACTCTCAATACGATAAAACTGGTATCGCAGTTCTCTATCGATTGATACGTCGAATCTTAGCGAAATCGAAAGATCGAGGATTCCGAGTGTTTCTGCGATATTCGCGGGGTGTACGGATGTCAAAAACCATTACTCTATGCAACTACACATACTCAATACGATAAAACTGGTATCGCGGTGCTGCAGCGATTGATACGTCGTAGCTTAGCGAAATCGAAAGATCGCGGATTCCCGCCGTTTCTAAGAGTTTGGCTGAGTGTACGGGTGTCAAAAGCCTCCATTTTATGCAACTACACATTCTCAATACGATAAAACTGGTATCGCAGTTCTGCAGCGATTGATACGCCGAAGCATAGTGAAATCGGAAGATCGAGTATTCTCGTCGTTTCTGAGACCTTGGCTGGGTGTACGGGTGTCAAAATTTATCATTTCATGCAACTACACACTCTCAATACGATAAAACTGGTATCGCAGTTCTGTATCGATTGATACGTCGAATCTTAGCGAAATCGAAAGATCGAGGATTCCGAGTGTTTCTGCGACATTCGCGGGGTGTACGGGTGTCAAAATTCTTTGTTTCATGCAACTACACATTCTCAATACGATAAAACTGGTATCGTGATACTGCAGCGATTGATACGTCGAAGCTTAGCGAAATCGAAAGATCGCGGATTCCCGCCGTTTCTGAGAGTTTGGCTGGGTGTACGGGTGTCAAAATTCTTCATTTTATGCAACTACACACTCTCAATACGATAAAACTGGTATCGCGGTTCTGTATCGATTGATACGTCGCATCTTAGCGAAATTGAAAGATCGAGGATTCCGAGCGTCTCTGCGACATTCGCGGGGTGTACAGGTGTCAAAAGCCTTCATTTTATGCAACTACACATTTTCAATACGATAAAACTGGTATCGCAGTTCTGCAGCGACTGATACGCCGACGCTCAGCGAAATCGAAAGATCGAGGATTCTCGGCGTTTCTGAGACTATGGCTGGGTGTACGGGTGTCAAAATTCTTCATTTTATGCAACTACACACTCTGAATACGATAAAACTGGTATCGCAGTTCTGTATCGATTGATACGTCGAATCTTAGCGAAATCGAAAGATCGAGGATTCCGAGTGTTTCTGCGACATTCGCGGGGTGTACGGGTGTCAAAATTCTTTGTTTCATGCAACTACACATTCTCAATACGATAAAACTGGTATCGTGAGACTGCAGCGATTCATACGTCGTAGCTTAGCGAAATCGAAAGATCGCGGATTCCCGCCGTTTCTAAGAGTTTGGCTGAGTGTACGGGTGTCAAAAGCCTCCATTTTATGCAACTACACATTCTCAATACGATAAAACTGGTATCGCAGTTCTGCAGCGATTGATGCGCCGAAGCATAGTGAAATCGAAAGATCGAGTATTCTCGTCGTTTCTGAGACTTTGGCTGGGTGTACGAGTGTCAAAAGCCTTTACTTTATGCAACTACACATTCTCAATACGATAAAACTGGTATCGCAGTTCTGCAGCGATTGATACGCCGATGCTTAGCGAAATCGAAAGATGGAGGATTCTCGGCGTTTCTGAGACTTTGGCTGGGTGTACGGGTGTCAAAATTCTTCTATTTATGAAACTACACACTCTCAATACGATAAAACTGGTATCGCAGTTCTCTATCGATTGATACGTCGAATCTTAGCGAAATCGAAAGCTCGATGATTCCGAGCGTTTCTGCGACATTCGCGGGGTGTACGGATTTCAAATACCATTACTTTATGCAACTACACATACTCAATACGATAAAACTAGTATCGCAGTGCTGCAGCGATTGATACGTCGTAGATTAGCGAAATCGAAAGATCGCGAATTCCCGCCGTTTCTAAGAGTTTGGCTGAGTGTACGGGTGTCAAAAGCCTCCATTTTATGCAACTACACATTGTCAATACGATAAAATTGGTATCGCAGTTCTGCAGCGATTGATACGCCGAAGCATAGCGAAATCAAAAGATCGAGGATTCTCGGCGCTTCTGAGACTTTGGCTGGGTGTACGGGTGTCAAATGCTTTATGCAACTACACATTCTCAATACGAGAAAACTGGTATCGCAGTTCTGCAGCGATTGATACGTCGAAGCTTAGCGAAATCGAAAGATCGCGGATTCCCGCCGTTTCTGAGAGTTTGGCTTGGTGTACGGTTGTCAGAATTCTTCATTATATGCAACTACACACTCTCAATACGATAAAACTGGTATCGCAGTTGTGTATCGATTGATACGTCGGGTCTTAGCGAAATCGAAAGACCGAGGATTCCGAGCGTTTCTACGACATTCGCGGGATGTACGGGTGTTAAAAACCATTACTTTATGCAACTACACATACTCAATACGATAAAACTGGTATCGCGGTGCTGCAGCGATTGATACGTCGTAGCTTAGCGAAATCGAAAGATCGCGGATTCCCGCCGTTTCTAAGAGTTTGGCTGAGTGTACGGGTGTCAAAAGCCTCCATTTTATGCAACTACACATTCTCAATACGATAAAACTGGTATCGCAGTTCTGCAGCGATTGATACGCCGAAGCATAGTGAAATCGGAAGATCGAGTATTCTCGTTGTTTCTGAGACCTTGGCTGGGTGTACGGGTGTCAAAAGCCTTTACTTTATGCAACTACACATTCTCAATACGATAAAACTGGTATCGCAGTTCTGCAGCGATTAATACGCCGATGCTTAGCGAAATCGATAGATGGAGGATTCTCGGCGTTTCTGAGACTTTGGCTGGGTGTACGGGTGTCAAAATTCTTCTATTTATGAAACTACACACTCTCAATACGATAAAACTGGTATCGCAGTTCTGTATCGATTGATACGTCGGATCTTAACGAAATCGAAAGATCGAGGATTCCGAGTTTTTCTGCGAAATTCGCGGGGTGTACGGGTGTCTAAGTTCTTTGTTTCATGCAACTACACATTCTCAATACGATAAAACTGGTATCGTGGTACTGCAGCGATTGATACGACAAAGCTTAGCGAAATCGATAGATCGCGGATTCCCGCTGTTTCTGAGAGTTTGGCTGGGTGTACGGGTGTCAAAATTCTTCATTTTATGCAACTACACACTCTCAATACGATAAAACTGGAATCGCAGTTCTGTATCGATTGATACGTCGCATCTTAGCGAAATCGAAAGCTGGATGATTCTGAGCGTTTCTGCGACATTCGCGGGGTGTACGGATTTCAAATACCATTACTTTATGCAACTACACATACTCAATACGATAAAACTGGTATCGCGGTGCTGCAGCGATTGATACGTCGTAGCTTAGCGAAATCGAAAGATCGCGAATTCCCGCCGTTTCTAAGAGTTTGGCTGAGTGTACGGGTGTCAAAAGCCTCCATTTTATGCAACTACACATTGTCAATACGATAAAATTGGTATCGCAGTTCTGCAGCGATTGATACGCCGAAGCATAGCGAAATCGAAAGATCGAGGATTCTCGGCGTTTATGAGACTTTGGCTGGGTGTACGGGTGTCAAAAGCTTTATGCAACTACACATTCTCAATACGATAAAACTGGTATCGCAGTTCTGCAGCGATTGATACGTCGAAGCTTAGCGAAATCGAAAGATCGCGGATTCCCGCCGTTTCTGAGAGTTTGGCTTGGTGTACGGTTGTCAGAATTCTTCATTATATGCAACTACACACTCTCAATACGATAAAACTGGTATCGCAGTTATGTATCGATTGATACGTCGGGTCTTAGCGAAATCGAAAGACCGAGGATTCCGAGCGTTTCTACGACATTCGCGGGATGTACGGGTGTTAAAAACCATTACTTTATGCGACTACACATACTCAATACGATAAAACTGGTATCGCGGTGCTGCAGCGATTGATACGTCGAATCTTAGCGAAATCGAAAGATCGCGGATTCCCGCCGTTTCTGAGAGTTTGGCTGGGTTTACGGATGTCAAAATTCTTCATTTTATGCACCTACACACTCTCAATACGATAAAACTGGAATCGCGGTGCTGCAGCGATTGATACGTCGTAGCTTAGCGAAATCGAAAGATCGCGGATTCCCGCCGTTTCTAAGAGTTTGGCTGAGTGTACGGGTGTCAAAACCCTCCATTTTATGCAACTACACATTCTTAATACGATAAAACTGGTATCGCAGTTCTGCAGCGATTGATACGCCGAAGCATAGCGAAATCGAAAGATCGAGTATTCTCGTCGTTTCTGAGACCTTGGCTGGGTGTTCGGGTGTCAAAAGCCTTTACTTTATGCAACTACACATTCTCAATACGATAAAACTGGTATCGCAGTTCTGCAGCGATTGATACGCCGAAGCTTAGCGAAATCGAAAGATGGAGGATTCTCGGCGTTTCTGAGACTTTGGCTGGGTGTACGGGTGTCAAAATTCTTCTATTTATGAAACTACACACTCTCAATACGATAAAACTGGTATCGCAGTTCTCTATCGATTGATACGTCGAATCTTAGCGAAATCGAAAGCTCGATGATTCCGAGCGTTTCTGCGACATTCGCGGGGTGTACGGATTTCAAATACCATTACTTTATGCAACTACACATACTCAATACGATAAAACTAGTATCGCAGTGCTGCAGCGATTGATACGTCGTAGCTTAGCGAAATCGAAAGATCGCGAATTCCCGCCGTTTCTAAGAGTTTGGCTGAGTGTACGGGTGTCAAAAGCCTCCATTTTATGCAACTACACATTGTCAATACGATAAAATTGGTATCGCAGTTCTGCAGCGATTGATACGCCGAAGCATAGCGAAATCAAAAGATCGAGGATTCTCGGCGCTTCTGAGACTTTGGCTGGGTGTACGGGTGTCAAAAGCTTTATGCAACTACACATTCTCAATACGAGAAAACTGGTATCGCAGTTCTGCAGCGATTGATACGTCGAAGCTTAGCGAAATCGAAAGATCGCGGATTCCCGCCGTTTCTGAGAGTTTGGCTTGGTGTACGGTTGTCAGAATTCTTCATTATATGCAACTACACACTCTCAATACGATAAAACTGGTATCGCAGTTGTGTATCGATTGATACGTCGGGTCTTAGCGAAATCGAAAGACCGAGGATTCCGAGCGTTTCTACGACATTCGCGGGATGTACGGGTGTTAAAAACCATTACTTTATGCAACTACACATACTCAATACGATAAAACTGGTATCGCGGTGCTGCAGCGATTGATACGTCGTAGCTTAGCGAAATCGAAAGATCGCGGATTCCCGCCGTTTCTAAGAGTTTGGCTGAGTGTACGGGTGTCAAAAGCCTCCATTTTATGCAACTACACATTCTCAATACGATAAAACTGGTATCGCAGTTCTGCAGCGATTGATACGCCGAAGCATAGTGAAATCGGAAGATCGAGTATTCTCGTCGTTTCTGAGACCTTGGCTGGGTGTACGGGTGTCAAAAGCCTTTACTTTATGCAACTACACATTCTCAATACGATAAAACTGGTATCGCAGTTCTGCAGCGATTGATACGCCGATGCTTAGCGAAATCGAAAGATGGAGGATTCTCGGCGTTTCTGAGACTTTGGCTGGGTGTACGGGTGTCAAAATTCTTCTATTTATGAAACTACACACTCTCAATACGATAAAACTGGTATCGCAGTTCTGTATCGATTGATACGTCGGATCTTAACGAAATCGAAAGATCGAGGATTCCGAGTTTTTCTGCGAAATTCGCGGGGTGTACGGGTGTCTAAGTTCTTTGTTTCATGCAACTACACATTCTCAATACGATAAAACTGGTATCGTGGTACTGCAGCGATTGATACGACAAAGCTTAGCGAAATCGATAGATCGCGGATTCCCGCTGTTTCTGAGAGTTTGGCTGGGTGTACGGGTGTCAAAATTCTTCATTTTATGCAACTACACACTCTCAATACGATAAAACTGGAATCGCAGTTCTGTATCGATTGATACGTCGCATCTTAGCGAAATCGAAAGCTGGATGATTCTGAGCGTTTCTGCGACATTCGCGGGGTGTACGGATTTCAAATACCATTACTTTATGCAACTACACATACTCAATACGATAAAACTGGTATCGCGGTGCTGCAGCGATTGATACGTCGTAGCTTAGCGAAATCAAAAGATCGCGAATTCCCGCCGTTTCTAAGAGTTTGGCTGAGTGTACGGGTGTCAAAAGCCTCCATTTTATGCAACTACACATTGTCAATACGATAAAATTGGTATCGCAGTTCTGCAGCGATTGATACGCCGAAGCATAGCGAAATCGAAAGATCGAGGATTCTCGGCGTTTATGAGACTTTGGCTGGGTGTACGGGTGTCAAAAGCTTTATGCAACTACACATTCTCAATACGATAAAACTGGTATCGCAGTTCTGCAGCGATTGATACGTCGAAGCTTAGCGAAATCGAAAGATCGCGGATTCCCGCCGTTTCTGAGAGTTTGGCTTGGTGTACGGTTGTCAGAATTCTTCATTATATGCAACTACACACTCTCAATACGATAAAACTGGTATCGCAGTTATGTATCGATTGATACGTCGGGTCTTAGCGAAATCGAAAGACCGAGGATTCCGAGCGTTTCTACGACATTCGCGGGATGTACGGGTGTTAAAAACCATTACTTTATGCAACTACACATACTCAATACGATAAAACTGGTATCGCGGTGCTGCAGCGATTGATACGTCGAATCTTAGCGAAATCGAAAGATCGCGGATTCCCGCCGTTTCTGAGAGTTTGGCTGGGTTTACGGATGTCAAAATTCTTCATTTTATGCACCTACACACTCTCAATACGATAAAACTGGAATCGCGGTGCTGCAGCGATTGATACGTCGTAGCTTAGCGAAATCGAAAGATCGCGGATTCCCGCCGTTTCTAAGAGTTTGGCTGAGTGTACGGGTGTCAAAACCCTCCATTTTATGCAACTACACATTCTCAATACGATAAAACTGGTATCGCAGTTCTGCAGCGATTGATACGCCGAAGCATAGCGAAATCGAAAGATCGAGTATTCTCGTCGTTTCTGAGACCTTGGCTGGGTGTTCGGGTGTCAAAAGCCTTTACTTTATGCAACTACACATTCTCAATACGATAAAACTGGTATCGCAGTTCTGCAGCGATTGATACGCCGAAGCTTAGCGAAATCGAAAGATGGAGGATTCTCGGCGTTTCTGAGACTTTGGCTGGGTGTACGGGTGTCAAAATTCTTCATTTTATGCAACTACACACTCTCAATACGATAAAACTGGTATCGCAGTTCTCTATCGATTGATACGTCGAATCTTAGCGAAATCGAAAGATCGAGGATTCCGAGTGTTTCTGCGACATTCGCGGGGTGTACGGATGTCAAAAACCATTACTCTATGCAACTACACATACTCAATACGATAAAACTGGTATCGCGGTGCTGCAGCGATTGATACGTCGTAGCTTAGGGAAATCGAAAGATCGCGGATTCCCGCCGTTTCTAAGAGTTTGGCTGAGTGTACGGGTGTCAAAAGCCTCCATTTTATGCAACTACACATTCTCAATACAATAAAACTGGTATTGCAGTTCTGCAGCGGATGATACGCCGAAGCTTAGCGAAATCGAAAGATGGAGGACTCTCGGCTTTTCTGAGACTTTGGCTAGGTGTACGGGTGTCAAAATTTATCATTTCATGCAACTACACACTCTCAATACGATAAAACTGGTATCGCAGTTCTGTATCGATTGATACGTCGAATCTTAGCGAAATCGAAAGATCGAGGATTCCGAGTGTTTCTGCGACATTCGCGGGGTGTACGGGTGTCAAAATTCTTTGTTTCATACAACTACACATTCTCAATACGATAAAACTGGTATCGTGATACTGCAGCGATTGATACGTCGAAGCTTAGCGAAATCGAAAGATCGCGGATTCCCGCCGTTTCTGAGAGTTTGGCTGGGTGTACGGGTGTCAAAATTCTTCATTTTATGCAACTACACACTCTCAATACGATAAAACTGGTATCGCGGTTCTGTATCGATTGATACGTCGCATCTTAGCGAAATTGAAAGATCGAGGATTCCGAGCGTCTCTGCGACATTCGCGGGGTGTACAGGTGTCAAAAGCCTTCATTTTATGCAACTACACATTTTCAATACGATAAAACTGGTATCGCAGTTCTGCAGCGACTGATACGCCGACGCTTAGCGAAATCGAAAGATCGAGGATTCTCGGCGTTTCTGAGACTATGGCTGGGTGTACGGGTGTCAAAATTCTTCATTTTATGCAACTACACACTCTGAATACGATAAAACTGGTATCGCAGTTCTGTATCGATTGATACGTCGCATTTTAGCGAAATCGAAATCTCGATGATTGCGAGCGTTTCTGCGACATTCGCGGGGTGTACGGATTTCAAATACCATTACTTTATGCAACTACACATACTCAATACGATAAAACTGGTATCGCAGTGCTGCAGCGATTGATACGTCGTAGCTTAGCGAAATCGAAAGATCGCGAATTCCCGCCGTTTCTAAGAGTTTGGCTGAGTGTACGGGTGTCAAAAGCCTCCAGTTTATGCAACTACACATTGTCAATACGATAAAATTGGTATCGCAGTTCTGCAGCGATTGATACGCCGAAGCATAGCGAAATCAAAAGATCGATGATTCTCGGCGTTTCTGAGACTTTGGCTGGGTGTACGGGTGTCAAAAGCTTTATGCAACTACACATTCTCAATACGATAAAACTGGTATCGCAGTTCTGCAGCGATTGATACGTCGAAGCTTAGCGAAATCGAAAGATCGCGGATTCCCGCCGTTTCTGAGAGTTTGGCTTGGTGTACGGTTGTCAGAATTCTTCATTATATGCAACTACACACTCTCAATACGATAAAACTGGTATCGCAGTTGTGTATCGATTGATACGTCGGGTCTTAGCGAAATCGAAAGACCGAGGATTCCGAGTGTTTCTGCGACATTCGCGGGGTGTACGGGTGTCAAAATTCTTTGTTTCATGCAACTACACATTCTCAATACGATAAAACTGGTATCGTGATACTGCAGCGATTGATACGTCGTAGCTTAGCGAAATCGAAAGATCGCGGATTCCCGCCGTTTCTAAGAGTTTGGCTGAGTGTACGGGTGTCAAAAGCCTCCATTTTATGCAACTACACATTCTCAATACGATAAAACTGGTATCGCAGTTCTGCAGCGATTGATACGCCGAAGCATAGTGAAATCGAAAGATCGAGTATTCTCGTCGTTTCTGAGACCTTGGCTGGGTGTACGAGTGTCAAAAGCCTTTACTTTATGCAACTACACATTCTCAATACGATAAAACTGGTATCGCAGTTCTGCAGCGATTGATACGCCGATGCTTAGCGAAATCGAAAGATGGAGGATTCTCGGCGTTTCTGAGACTTTGGCTGGGTGTACGGGTGTCAAAATTCTTCTATTTATGAAACTACACACTCTCAATACGATAAAACTGGTATCGCAGTTCTCTATCGATTGATACGTCGAATCTTAGCGAAATCGAAAGCTCGATGATTCCGAGCGTTTCTGCGACATTCGCGGGGTGTACGGATTTCAAATACCATTACTTTATGCAACTACACATACTCAATACGATAAAACTAGTATCGCAGTGCTGCAGCGATTGATACGTCGTAGCTTAGCGAAATCGAAAGATCGCGAATTCCCGCCGTTTCTAAGAGTTTGGCTGAGTGTACGGGTGTCAAAAGCCTCCATTTTATGCAACTACACATTGTCAATACGATAAAATTGGTATCGCAGTTCTGCAGCGATTGATACGCCGAAGCATAGCGAAATCAAAAGATCGAGGATTCTCGGCGCTTCTGAGACTTTGGCTGGGTGTACGGGTGTCAAAAGCTTTATGCAACTACACATTCTCAATACGAGAAAACTGGTATCGCAGTTCTGCAGCGATTGATACGTCGAAGCTTAGCGAAATCGAAAGATCGCGGATTCCCGCCGTTTCTGAGAGTTTGGCTTGGTGTACGGTTGTCAGAATTCTTCATTATATGCAACTACACACTCTCAATACGATAAAACTGGTATCGCAGTTGTGTATCGATTGATACGTCGGGTCTTAGCGAAATCGAAAGACCGAGGATTCCGAGCGTTTCTACGACATTCGCGGGATGTACGGGTGTTAAAAACCATTACTTTATGCAACTACACATACTCAATACGATAAAACTGGTATCGCGGTGCTGCAGCGATTGATACGTCGTAGCTTAGCGAAATCGAAAGATCGCGGATTCCCACCGTTTCTAAGAGTTTGGCTGAGTGTACGGGTGTCAAAAGCCTCCATTTTATGCAAATACACATTCTCAATACGATAAAACTGGTATCGCAGTTCTGCAGCGATTGATACGCCGAAGCATAGTGAAATCGGAAGATCGAGTATTCTCGTCGTTTCTGAGACCTTGGCTGGGTGTACGGGTGTCAAAAGCCTTTACTTTATGCAACTACATATTCTCAATACGATAAAACTGGTATCGCAGTTCTGCAGCGATTGATACGCCGATGCTTAGCGAAATCGAAAGATGGAGGATTCTCGGCGTTTCTGAGACTTTGGCTGGGTGTACGGGTGTCAAAATTCTTCTATTTATGAAACTACACACTCTCAATACGATAAAACTGGTATCGCAGTTCTCTATCGATTGATACGTCGAATCTTAGCGAAATCGAAAGATCGAGGATTCCGAGTGTTTCTGCGACATTCGCGGGGTGTACGGGTGTCAAAATTCTTTGTTTCATGCAACTAGACATTCTCAATACGATAAAACTGGTATCGTGGTACTGCAGCGATTGATACGTCGAATCTTAGCGAAATCGAAAGATCGCGGATTCCCGCCGTTTCTGAGAGTTTGGCTGGGTTTACGGATGTCAAAATTCTTCATTTTATGCAACTACACACTCTCAATACGATAAAACTGGTATCGCAGTTCTCTATCGATTGATACGTCGAATCTTAGCGAAATCGAAAGATCGAGGATTCCGAGTGTTTCTGCGATATTCGCGGGGTGTACGGATGTCAAAAACCATTACTCTATGCAACTACACATACTCAATACGATAAAACTGGTATCGCGGTGCTGCAGCGATTGATACGTCGTAGCTTAGCGAAATCGAAAGATCGCGGATTCCCGCCGTTTCTAAGAGTTTGGCTGAGTGTACGGGTGTCAAAAGCCTCCATTTTATGCAACTACACATTCTCAATACGATAAAACTGGTATCGCAGTTCTGCAGCGATTGATACGCCGAAGCATAGTGAAATCGGAAGATCGAGTATTCTCGTCGTTTCTGAGACCTTGGCTGGGTGTACGGGTGTCAAAATTTATCATTTCATGCAACTACACACTCTCAATACGATAAAACTGGTATCGCAGTTCTGTATCGATTGATACGTCGAATCTTAGCGAAATCGAAAGATCGAGGATTCCGAGTGTTTCTGCGACATTCGCGGGGTGTACGGGTGTCAAAATTCTTTGTTTCATGCAACTACACATTCTCAATACGATAAAACTGGTATCGTGATACTGCAGCGATTGATACGTCGAAGCTTAGCGAAATCGAAAGATCGCGGATTCCCGCCGTTTCTGAGAGTTTGGCTGGGTGTACGGGTGTCAAAATTCTTCATTTTATGCAACTACACACTCTCAATACGATAAAACTGGTATCGCGGTTCTGTATCGATTGATACGTCGCATCTTAGCGAAATTGAAAGATCGAGGATTCCGAGCGTCTCTGCGACATTCGCGGGGTGTACAGGTGTCAAAAGCCTTCATTTTATGCAACTACACATTTTCAATACGATAAAACTGGTATCGCAGTTCTGCAGCGACTGATACGCCGACGCTCAGCGAAATCGAAAGATCGAGGATTCTCGGCGTTTCTGAGACTATGGCTGGGTGTACGGGTGTCAAAATTCTTCATTTTATGCAACTACACACTCTGAATACGATAAAACTGGTATCGCAGTTCTGTATCGATTGATACGTCGAATCTTAGCGAAATCGAAAGATCGAGGATTCCGAGTGTTTCTGCGACATTCGCGGGGTGTACGGGTGTCAAAATTCTTTGTTTCATGCAACTACACATTCTCAATACGATAAAACTGGTATCGTGAGACTGCAGCGATTCATACGTCGTAGCTTAGCGAAATCGAAAGATCGCGGATTCCCGCCGTTTCTAAGAGTTTGGCTGAGTGTACGGGTGTCAAAAGCCTCCATTTTATGCAACTACACATTCTCAATACGATAAAACTGGTATCGCAGTTCTGCAGCGATTGATGCGCCGAAGCATAGTGAAATCGAAAGATCGAGTATTCTCGTCGTTTCTGAGACTTTGGCTGGGTGTACGAGTGTCAAAAGCCTTTACTTTATGCAACTACACATTCTCAATACGATAAAACTGGTATCGCAGTTCTGCAGCGATTGATACGCCGATGCTTAGCGAAATCGAAAGATGGAGGATTCTCGGCGTTTCTGAGACTTTGGCTGGGTGTACGGGTGTCAAAATTCTTCTATTTATGAAACTACACACTCTCAATACGATAAAACTGGTATCGCAGTTCTCTATCGATTGATACGTCGAATCTTAGCGAAATCGAAAGCTCGATGATTCCGAGCGTTTCTGCGACATTCGCGGGGTGTACGGATTTCAAATACCATTACTTTATGCAACTACACATACTCAATACGATAAAACTAGTATCGCAGTGCTGCAGCGATTGATACGTCGTAGATTAGCGAAATCGAAAGATCGCGAATTCCCGCCGTTTCTAAGAGTTTGGCTGAGTGTACGGGTGTCAAAAGCCTCCATTTTATGCAACTACACATTGTCAATACGATAAAATTGGTATCGCAGTTCTGCAGCGATTGATACGCCGAAGCATAGCGAAATCAAAAGATCGAGGATTCTCGGCGCTTCTGAGACTTTGGCTGGGTGTACGGGTGTCAAATGCTTTATGCAACTACACATTCTCAATACGAGAAAACTGGTATCGCAGTTCTGCAGCGATTGATACGTCGAAGCTTAGCGAAATCGAAAGATCGCGGATTCCCGCCGTTTCTGAGAGTTTGGCTTGGTGTACGGTTGTCAGAATTCTTCATTATATGCAACTACACACTCTCAATACGATAAAACTGGTATCGCAGTTGTGTATCGATTGATACGTCGGGTCTTAGCGAAATCGAAAGACCGAGGATTCCGAGCGTTTCTACGACATTCGCGGGATGTACGGGTGTTAAAAACCATTACTTTATGCAACTACACATACTCAATACGATAAAACTGGTATCGCGGTGCTGCAGCGATTGATACGTCGTAGCTTAGCGAAATCGAAAGATCGCGGATTCCCGCCGTTTCTAAGAGTTTGGCTGAGTGTACGGGTGTCAAAAGCCTCCATTTTATGCAACTACACATTCTCAATACGATAAAACTGGTATCGCAGTTCTGCAGCGATTGATACGCCGAAGCATAGTGAAATCGGAAGATCGAGTATTCTCGTTGTTTCTGAGACCTTGGCTGGGTGTACGGGTGTCAAAAGCCTTTACTTTATGCAACTACACATTCTCAATACGATAAAACTGGTATCGCAGTTCTGCAGCGATTGATACGCCGATGCTTAGCGAAATCGATAGATGGAGGATTCTCGGCGTTTCTGAGACTTTGGCTGGGTGTACGGGTGTCAAAATTCTTCTATTTATGAAACTACACACTCTCAATACGATAAAACTGGTATCGCAGTTCTGTATCGATTGATACGTCGGATCTTAACGAAATCGAAAGATCGAGGATTCCGAGTTTTTCTGCGAAATTCGCGGGGTGTACGGGTGTCTAAGTTCTTTGTTTCATGCAACTACACATTCTCAATACGATAAAACTGGTATCGTGGTACTGCAGCGATTGATACGACAAAGCTTAGCGAAATCGATAGATCGCGGATTCCCGCTGTTTCTGAGAGTTTGGCTGGGTGTACGGGTGTCAAAATTCTTCATTTTATGCAACTACACACTCTCAATACGATAAAACTGGAATCGCAGTTCTGTATCGATTGATACGTCGCATCTTAGCGAAATCGAAAGCTGGATGATTCTGAGCGTTTCTGCGACATTCGCGGGGTGTACGGATTTCAAATACCATTACTTTATGCAACTACACATACTCAATACGATAAAACTGGTATCGCGGTGCTGCAGCGATTGATACGTCGTAGCTTAGCGAAATCGAAAGATCGCGAATTCCCGCCGTTTCTAAGAGTTTGGCTGAGTGTACGGGTGTCAAAAGCCTCCATTTTATGCAACTACACATTGTCAATACGATAAAATTGGTATCGCAGTTCTGCAGCGATTGATACGCCGAAGCATAGCGAAATCGAAAGATCGAGGATTCTCGGCGTTTATGAGACTTTGGCTGGGTGTACGGGTGTCAAAAGCTTTATGCAACTACACATTCTCAATACGATAAAACTGGTATCGCAGTTCTGCAGCGATTGATACGTCGAAGCTTAGCGAAATCGAAAGATCGCGGATTCCCGCCGTTTCTGAGAGTTTGGCTTGGTGTACGGTTGTCAGAATTCTTCATTATATGCAACTACACACTCTCAATACGATAAAACTGGTATCGCAGTTATGTATCGATTGATACGTCGGGTCTTAGCGAAATCGAAAGACCGAGGATTCCGAGCGTTTCTACGACATTCGCGGGATGTACGGGTGTTAAAAACCATTACTTTATGCGACTACACATACTCAATACGATAAAACTGGTATCGCGGTGCTGCAGCGATTGATACGTCGAATCTTAGCGAAATCGAAAGATCGCGGATTCCCGCCGTTTCTGAGAGTTTGGCTGGGTTTACGGATGTCAAAATTCTTCATTTTATGCACCTACACACTCTCAATACGATAAAACTGGAATCGCGGTGCTGCAGCGATTGATACGTCGTAGCTTAGCGAAATCGAAAGATCGCGGATTCCCGCCGTTTCTAAGAGTTTGGCTGAGTGTACGGGTGTCAAAACCCTCCATTTTATGCAACTACACATTCTCAATACGATAAAACTGGTATCGCAGTTCTGCAGCGATTGATACGCCGAAGCATAGCGAAATCGAAAGATCGAGTATTCTCGTCGTTTCTGAGACCTTGGCTGGGTGTTCGGGTGTCAAAAGCCTTTACTTTATGCAACTACACATTCTCAATACGATAAAACTGGTATCGCAGTTCTGCAGCGATTGATACGCCGAAGCTTAGCGAAATCGAAAGATGGAGGATTCTCGGCGTTTCTGAGACTTTGGCTGGGTGTACGGGTGTCAAAATTCTTCATTTTATGCAACTACACACTCTCAATACGATAAAACTGGTATCGCAGTTCTCTATCGATTGATACGTCGAATCTTAGCGAAATCGAAAGATCGAGGATTCCGAGTGTTTCTGCGACATTCGCGGGGTGTACGGATGTCAAAAACCATTACTCTATGCAACTACACATACTCAATACGATAAAACTGGTATCGCGGTGCTGCAGCGATTGATACGTCGTAGCTTAGGGAAATCGAAAGATCGCGGATTCCCGCCGTTTCTAAGAGTTTGGCTGAGTGTACGGGTGTCAAAAGCCTCCATTTTATGCAACTACACATTCTCAATACAATAAAACTGGTATTGCAGTTCTGCAGCGGATGATACGCCGAAGCTTAGCGAAATCGAAAGATGGAGGACTCTCGGCTTTTCTGAGACTTTGGCTAGGTGTACGGGTGTCAAAATTTATCATTTCATGCAACTACACACTCTCAATACGATAAAACTGGTATCGCAGTTCTGTATCGATTGATACGTCGAATCTTAGCGAAATCGAAAGATCGAGGATTCCGAGTGTTTCTGCGACATTCGCGGGATGTACGGGTGTCAAAATTCTTTGTTTCATACAACTACACATTCTCAATACGATAAAACTGGTATCGTGATACTGCAGCGATTGATACGTCGAAGCTTAGCGAAATCGAAAGATCGCGGATTCCCGCCGTTTCTGAGAGTTTGGCTGGGTGTACGGGTGTCAAAATTCTTCATTTTATGCAACTACACACTCTCAATACGATAAAACTGGTATCGCGGTTCTGTATCGATTGATACGTCGCATCTTAGCGAAATTGAAAGATCGAGGATTCCGAGCGTCTCTGCGACATTCGCGGGGTGTACAGGTGTCAAAAGCCTTCATTTTATGCAACTACACATTTTCAATACGATAAAACTGGTATCGCAGTTCTGCAGCGACTGATACGCCGACGCTTAGCGAAATCGAAAGATCGAGGATTCTCGGCGTTTCTGAGACTATGGCTGGGTGTACGGGTGTCAAAATTCTTCATTTTATGCAACTACACACTCTGAATACGATAAAACTGGTATCGCAGTTCTGTATCGATTGATACGTCGCATTTTAGCGAAATCGAAATCTCGATGATTCCGAGCGTTTCTGCGACATTCGCGGGGTGTACGGATTTCAAATACCATTACTTTATGCAACTACACATACTCAATACGATAAAACTGGTATCGCAGTGCTGCAGCGATTGATACGTCGTAGCTTAGCGAAATCGAAAGATCGCGAATTCCCGCCGTTTCTAAGAGTTTGGCTGAGTGTACGGGTGTCAAAAGCCTCCAGTTTATGCAACTACACATTGTCAATACGATAAAATTGGTATCGCAGTTCTGCAGCGATTGATACGCCGAAGCATAGCGAAATCAAAAGATCGATGATTCTCGGCGTTTCTGAGACTTTGGCTGGGTGTACGGGTGTCAAAAGCTTTATGCAACTACACATTCTCAATACGATAAAACTGGTATCGCAGTTCTGCAGCGATTGATACGTCGAAGCTTAGCGAAATCGAAAGATCGCGGATTCCCGCCGTTTCTGAGAGTTTGGCTTGGTGTACGGTTGTCAGAATTCTTCATTATATGCAACTACACACTCTCAATACGATAAAACTGGTATAGCAGTTGTGTATCGATTGATACGTCGGGTCTTAGCGAAATCGAAAGACCGAGGATTCCGAGTGTTTCTGCGACATTCGCGGGGTGTACGGGTGTCAAAATTCTTTGTTTCATGCAACTACACATTCTCAATACGATAAAACTGGTATCGTGATACTGCAGCGATTGATACGTCGTAGCTTAGCGAAATCGAAAGATCGCGGATTCCCGCCGTTTCTAAGAGTTTGGCTGAGTGTACGGGTGTCAAAAGCCTCCATTTTATGCAACTACACATTCTCAATACGATAAAACTGGTATCGCAGTTCTGCAGCGATTGATACGCCGAAGCATAGTGAAATCGAAAGATCGAGTATTCTCGTCGTTTCTGAGACCTTGGCTGGGTGTACGAGTGTCAAAAGCCTTTACTTTATGCAACTACACATTCTCAATACGATAAAACTGGTATCGCAGTTCTGCAGCGATTGATACGCCGATGCTTAGCGAAATCGAAAGATGGAGGATTCTCGGCGTTTCTGAGACTTTGGCTGGGTGTACGGGTGTCAAAATTCTTCTATTTATGAAACTACACACTCTCAATACGATAAAACTGGTATCGCAGTTCTCTATCGATTGATACGTCGAATCTTAGCGAAATCGAAAGCTCGATGATTCCGAGCGTTTCTGCGACATTCGCGGGGTGTACGGATTTCAAATACCATTACTTTATGCAACTACACATACTCAATACGATAAAACTAGTATCGCAGTGCTGCAGCGATTGATACGTCGTAGCTTAGCGAAATCGAAAGATCGCGAATTCCCGCCGTTTCTAAGAGTTTGGCTGAGTGTACGGGTGTCAAAAGCCTCCAGTTTATGCAACTACACATTGTCAATACGATAAAATTGGTATCGCAGTTCTGCAGCGATTGATACGCCGAAGCATAGCGAAATCAAAAGATCGATGATTCTCGGCGTTTCTGAGACTTTGGCTGGGTGTACGGGTGTCAAAAGCTTTATGCAACTACACATTCTCAATACGAGAAAACTGGTATCGCAGTTCTGCAGCGATTGATACGTCGAAGCTTAGCGAAATCGAAAGATCGCGGATTCCCGCCGTTTCTGAGAGTTTGGCTTGGTGTACGGTTGTCAGAATTCTTCATTATATGCAACTACACACTCTCAATACGATAAAACTGGTATCGCAGTTGTGTATCGATTGATACGTCGGGTCTTAGCGAAATCGAAAGACCGAGGATTCCGAGCGTTTCTACGACATTCGCGGGATGTACGGGTGTTAAAAACCATTACTTTATGCAACTACACATACTCAATACGATAAAACTGGTATCGCGGTGCTGCAGCGATTGATACGTCGTAGCTTAGCGAAATCGAAAGATCGCGGATTCCCGCCGTTTCTAAGAGTTTGGCTGAGTGTACGGGTGTCAAAAGCCTCCATTTTATGCAAATACACATTCTCAATACGATAAAACTGGTATCGCAGTTCTGCAGCGATTGATACGCCGAAGCATAGTGAAATCGGAAGATCGAGTATTCTCGTCGTTTCTGAGACCTTGGCTGGGTGTACGGGTGTCAAAAGCCTTTACTTTATGCAACTACATATTCTCAATACGATAAAACTGGTATCGCAGTTCTGCAGCGATTGATACGCCGATGCTTAGCGAAATCGAAAGATGGAGGATTCTCGGCGTTTCTGAGACTTTGGCTGGGTGTACGGGTGTCAAAATTCTTCTATTTATGAAACTACACACTCTCAATACGATAAAACTGGTATCGCAGTTCTCTATCGATTGATACGTCGAATCTTAGCGAAATCGAAAGATCGAGGATTCCGAGTGTTTCTGCGACATTCGCGGGGTGTACGGGTGTCAAAATTCTTTGTTTCATGCAACTAGACATTCTCAATACGATAAAACTGGTATCGTGGTACTGCAGCGATTGATACGTCGAATCTTAGCGAAATCGAAAGATCGCGGATTCCCGCCGTTTCTGAGAGTTTGGCTGGGTTTACGGATGTCAAAATTCTTCATTTTATGCAACTACACACTCTCAATACGATAAAACTGGAATCGCAGTTCTGTATCGATTGATACGTCGCATCTTAGCGAAATCGAAAGCTCGATGATTCCGAGCGTTTCTGCGACATTCGCGGGGTGTACGGATGTCAAAAACCATTACTTTATGCAACTACACATACTCAATACGATAAAACTGGTATCGCGGTGCTGCAGCGATTGATACGTCGTAGCTTAGCGAAATCGAAAGATCGCGGATTCCCGCCGTTTCTAAGAGTTTGGCTGAGTGTACTCGTGTCAAAAGCCTCCATTTTATGCAACTTCACATTCTCAATACGATAAAACTGGTATCGCAGTTCTGCAGCGATTGATACGCCGAAGCTTAGCGAAATCGAAAGATGGAGGATTCTCGGCGTTTCTGAGACTTTGGCTGGGTGTACGGGTGTCAAAATTCTTCATTTTATGCAACTACACACTCTCAATACGATAAAACTGGTATCGCAGTTCTCTATCGATTGATACGTCGAATCTTAGCGAAATCGAAAGATCGAGGATTCCGAGTGTTTCTGCGATATTCGCGGGGTGTACGGATGTCAAAAACCATTACTCTATGCAACTACACATACTCAATACGATAAAACTGGTATCGCGGTGCTGCAGCGATTGATACGTCGTAGCTTAGCGAAATCGAAAGATCGCGGATTCCCGCCGTTTCTAAGAGTTTGGCTGAGTGTACGGGTGTCAAAAGCCTCCATTTTATGCAACTACACATTCTCAATACGATAAAACTGGTATCGCAGTTCTGCAGCGATTGATACGCCGAAGCATAGTGAAATCGGAAGATCGAGTATTCTCGTCGTTTCTGAGACCTTGGCTGGGTGTACGGGTGTCAAAATTTATCATTTCATGCAACTACACACTCTCAATACGATAAAACTGGTATCGCAGTTCTGTATCGATTGATACGTCGAATCTTAGCGAAATCGAAAGATCGAGGATTCCGAGTGTTTCTGCGACATTCGCGGGGTGTACGGGTGTCAAAATTCTTTGTTTCATGCAACTACACATTCTCAATACGATAAAACTGGTATCGTGATACTGCAGCGATTGATACGTCGAAGCTTAGCGAAATCGAAAGATCGCGGATTCCCGCCGTTTCTGAGAGTTTGGCTGGGTGTACGGGTGTCAAAATTCTTCATTTTATGCAACTACACACTCTCAATACGATAAAACTGGTATCGCGGTTCTGTATCGATTGATACGTCGCATCTTAGCGAAATTGAAAGATCGAGGATTCCGAGCGTCTCTGCGACATTCGCGGGGTGTACAGGTGTCAAAAGCCTTCATTTTATGCAACTACACATTTTCAATACGATAAAACTGGTATCGCAGTTCTGCAGCGACTGATACGCCGACGCTCAGCGAAATCGAAAGATCGAGGATTCTCGGCGTTTCTGAGACTATGGCTGGGTGTACGGGTGTCAAAATTCTTTATTTTATGCAACTACACACTCTGAATACGATAAAACTGGTATCGCAGTTCTGTATCGATTGATACGTCGAATCTTAGCGAAATCGAAAGATCGAGGATTCCGAGTGTTTCTGCGACATTCGCGGGGTGTACGGGTGTCAAAATTCTTTGTTTCATGCAACTACACATTCTCAATACGATAAAACTGGTATCGTGATACTGCAGCGATTGATACGTCGTAGCTTAGCGAAATCGAAAGATCGCGGATTCCCGCCGTTTCTAAGAGTTTGGCTGAGTGTACGGGTGTCAAAAGCCTCCATTTTATGCAACTACACATTCTCAATACGATAAAACTGGTATCGCAGTTCTGCAGCGATTGATGCGCCGAAGCATAGTGAAATCGAAAGATCGAGTATTCTCGTCGTTTCTGAGACTTTGGCTGGGTGTACGAGTGTCAAAAGCCTTTACTTTATGCAACTACACATTCTCAATACGATAAAACTGGTATCGCAGTTCTGCAGCGATTGATACGCCGATGCTTAGCGAAATCGAAAGATGGAGGATTCTCGGCGTTTCTGAGACTTTGGCTGGGTGTACGGGTGTCAAAATTCTTCTATTTATGAAACTACACACTCTCAATACGATAAAACTGGTATCGCAGTTCTCTATCGATTGATACGTCGAATCTTAGCGAAATCGAAAGCTCGATGATTCCGAGCGTTTCTGCGACATTCGCGGGGTGTACGGATTTCAAATACCATTACTTTATGCAACTACACATACTCAATACGATAAAACTAGTATCGCAGTGCTGCAGCGATTGATACGTCGTAGCTTAGCGAAATCGAAAGATCGCGAATTCCCGCCGTTTCTAAGAGTTTGGCTGAGTGTACGGGTGTCAAAAGCCTCCATTTTATGCAACTACACATTGTCAATACGATAAAATTGGTATCGCAGTTCTGCAGCGATTGATACGCCGAAGCATAGCGAAATCAAAAGATCGAGGATTCTCGGCGCTTCTGAGACTTTGGCTGGGTGTACGGGTGTCAAAAGCTTTATGCAACTACACATTCTCAATACGAGAAAACTGGTATCGCAGTTCTGCAGCGATTGAAACGTCGAGGCTTAGCGAAATCGAAAGATCGCGGATTCCCGCCGTTTCTGAGAGTTTGGCTTGGTGTACGGTTGTCAGAATTCTTCATTATATGCAACTACACACTCTCAATACGATAAAACTGGTATCGCAGTTGTGTATCGATTGATACGTCGGGTCTTAGCGAAATCGAAAGACCGAGGATTCCGAGCGTTTCTACGACATTCGCGGGATGTACGGGTGTTAAAAACCATTACTTTATGCAACTACACATACTCAATACGATAAAACTGGTATCGCGGTGCTGCAGCGATTGATACGTCGTAGCTTAGCGAAATCGAAAGATCGCGGATTCCCGCCGTTTCTAAGAGTTTGGCTGAGTGTACGGGTGTCAAAAGCCTCCATTTTATGCAACTACACATTCTCAATACGATAAAACTGGTATCGCAGTTCTGCAGCGATTGATACGCCGAAGCATAGTGAAATCGGAAGATCGAGTATTCTCGTTGTTTCTGAGACCTTGGCTGGGTGTACGGGTGTCAAAAGCCTTTACTTTATGCAACTACACATTCTCAATACGATAAAACTGGTATCGCAGTTCTGCAGCGATTGATACGCCGATGCTTAGCGAAATCGATAGATGGAGGATTCTCGGCGTTTCTGAGACTTTGGCTGGGTGTACGGGTGTCAAAATTCTTCTATTTATGAAACTACACACTCTCAATACGATAAAACTGGTATCGCAGTTCTGTATCGATTGATACGTCGGATCTTAACGAAATCGAAAGATCGAGGATTCCGAGTTTTTCTGCGAAATTCGCGGGGTGTACGGGTGTCTAAGTTCTTTGTTTCATGCAACTACACATTCTCAATACGATAAAACTGGTATCGTGGTACTGCAGCGATTGATACGACAAAGCTTAGCGAAATCGATAGATCGCGGATTCCCGCTGTTTCTGAGAGTTTGGCTGGGTGTACGGGTGTCAAAATTCTTCATTTTATGCAACTACACACTCTCAATACGATAAAACTGGAATCGCAGTTCTGTATCGATTGATACGTCGCATCTTAGCGAAATCGAAAGCTCGATGATTCCGAGCGTTTCTGCGACATTCGCGGGGTGTACGGATGTCAAAAACCATTACTTTATGCAACTACACATACTCAATACGATAAAACTGGTATCGCGGTGCTGCAGCGATTGATACGTCGTAGCTTAGCGAAATCGAAAGATCGCGGATTCCCGCCGTTTCTAAGAGTTTGGCTGAGTGTACTCGTGTCAAAAGCCTCCATTTTATGCAACTTCACATTCTCAATACGATAAAACTGGTATCGCAGTTCTGCAGCGATTGATACGCCGAAGCTTAGCGAAATCGAAAGATGGAGGATTCTCGGCGTTTCTGAGACTTTGGCTGGGTGTACGGGTGTCAAAATTCTTCATTTTATGCAACTACACACTCTCAATACGATAAAACTGGTATCGCAGTTCTCTATCGATTGATACGTCGAATCTTAGCGAAATCGAAAGATCGAGGATTCCGAGTGTTTCTGCGATATTCGCGGGGTGTACGGATGTCAAAAACCATTACTCTATGCAACTACACATACTCAATACGATAAAACTGGTATCGCGGTGCTGCAGCGATTGATACGTCGTAGCTTAGCGAAATCGAAAGATCGCGGATTCCCGCCGTTTCTAAGAGTTTGGCTGAGTGTACGGGTGTCAAAAGCCTCCATTTTATGCAACTACACATTCTCAATACGATAAAACTGGTATCGCAGTTCTGCAGCGATTGATACGCCGAAGCATAGTGAAATCGGAAGATCGAGTATTCTCGTCGTTTCTGAGACCTTGGCTGGGTGTACGGGTGTCAAAATTTATCATTTCATGCAACTACACACTCTCAATACGATAAAACTGGTATCGCAGTTCTGTATCGATTGATACGTCGAATCTTAGCGAAATCGAAAGATCGAGGATTCCGAGTGTTTCTGCGACATTCGCGGGGTGTACGGGTGTCAAAATTCTTTGTTTCATGCAACTACACATTCTCAATACGATAAAACTGGTATCGTGATACTGCAGCGATTGATACGTCGAAGCTTAGCGAAATCGAAAGATCGCGGATTCCCGCCGTTTCTGAGAGTTTGGCTGGGTGTACGGGTGTCAAAATTCTTCATTTTATGCAACTACACACTCTCAATACGATAAAACTGGTATCGCGGTTCTGTATCGATTGATACGTCGCATCTTAGCGAAATTGAAAGATCGAGGATTCCGAGCGTCTCTGCGACATTCGCGGGGTGTACAGGTGTCAAAAGCCTTCATTTTATGCAACTACACATTTTCAATACGATAAAACTGGTATCGCAGTTCTGCAGCGACTGATACGCCGACGCTCAGCGAAATCGAAAGATCGAGGATTCTCGGCGTTTCTGAGACTATGGCTGGGTGTACGGGTGTCAAAATTCTTTATTTTATGCAACTACACACTCTGAATACGATAAAACTGGTATCGCAGTTCTGTATCGATTGATACGTCGAATCTTAGCGAAATCGAAAGATCGAGGATTCCGAGTGTTTCTGCGACATTCGCGGGGTGTACGGGTGTCAAAATTCTTTGTTTCATGCAACTACACATTCTCAATACGATAAAACTGGTATCGTGATACTGCAGCGATTGATACGTCGTAGCTTAGCGAAATCGAAAGATCGCGGATTCCCGCCGTTTCTAAGAGTTTGGCTGAGTGTACGGGTGTCAAAAGCCTCCATTTTATGCAACTACACATTCTCAATACGATAAAACTGGTATCGCAGTTCTGCAGCGATTGATGCGCCGAAGCATAGTGAAATCGAAAGATCGAGTATTCTCGTCGTTTCTGAGACTTTGGCTGGGTGTACGAGTGTCAAAAGCCTTTACTTTATGCAACTACACATTCTCAATACGATAAAACTGGTATCGCAGTTCTGCAGCGATTGATACGCCGATGCTTAGCGAAATCGAAAGATGGAGGATTCTCGGCGTTTCTGAGACTTTGGCTGGGTGTACGGGTGTCAAAATTCTTCTATTTATGAAACTACACACTCTCAATACGATAAAACTGGTATCGCAGTTCTCTATCGATTGATACGTCGAATCTTAGCGAAATCGAAAGCTCGATGATTCCGAGCGTTTCTGCGACATTCGCGGGGTGTACGGATTTCAAATACCATTACTTTATGCAACTACACATACTCAATACGATAAAACTAGTATCGCAGTGCTGCAGCGATTGATACGTCGTAGCTTAGCGAAATCGAAAGATCGCGAATTCCCGCCGTTTCTAAGAGTTTGGCTGAGTGTACGGGTGTCAAAAGCCTCCATTTTATGCAACTACACATTGTCAATACGATAAAATTGGTATCGCAGTTCTGCAGCGATTGATACGCCGAAGCATAGCGAAATCAAAAGATCGAGGATTCTCGGCGCTTCTGAGACTTTGGCTGGGTGTACGGGTGTCAAAAGCTTTATGCAACTACACATTCTCAATACGAGAAAACTGGTATCGCAGTTCTGCAGCGATTGAAACGTCGAGGCTTAGCGAAATCGAAAGATCGCGGATTCCCGCCGTTTCTGAGAGTTTGGCTTGGTGTACGGTTGTCAGAATTCTTCATTATATGCAACTACACACTCTCAATACGATAAAACTGGTATCGCAGTTGTGTATCGATTGATACGTCGGGTCTTAGCGAAATCGAAAGACCGAGGATTCCGAGCGTTTCTACGACATTCGCGGGATGTACGGGTGTTAAAAACCATTACTTTATGCAACTACACATACTCAATACGATAAAACTGGTATCGCGGTGCTGCAGCGATTGATACGTCGTAGCTTAGCGAAATCGAAAGATCGCGGATTCCCGCCGTTTCTAAGAGTTTGGCTGAGTGTACGGGTGTCAAAAGCCTCCATTTTATGCAACTACACATTCTCAATACGATAAAACTGGTATCGCAGTTCTGCAGCGATTGATACGCCGAAGCATAGTGAAATCGGAAGATCGAGTATTCTCGTTGTTTCTGAGACCTTGGCTGGGTGTACGGGTGTCAAAAGCCTTTACTTTATGCAACTACACATTCTCAATACGATAAAACTGGTATCGCAGTTCTGCAGCGATTGATACGCCGATGCTTAGCGAAATCGATAGATGGAGGATTCTCGGCGTTTCTGAGACTTTGGCTGGGTGTACGGGTGTCAAAATTCTTCTATTTATGAAACTACACACTCTCAATACGATAAAACTGGTATCGCAGTTCTGTATCGATTGATACGTCGGATCTTAACGAAATCGAAAGATCGAGGATTCCGAGTTTTTCTGCGAAATTCGCGGGGTGTACGGGTGTCTAAGTTCTTTGTTTCATGCAACTACACATTCTCAATACGATAAAACTGGTATCGTGGTACTGCAGCGATTGATACGACAAAGCTTAGCGAAATCGATAGATCGCGGATTCCCGCTGTTTCTGAGAGTTTGGCTGGGTGTACGGGTGTCAAAATTCTTCATTTTATGCAACTACACACTCTCAATACGATAAAACTGGAATCGCAGTTCTGTATCGATTGATACGTCGCATCTTAGCGAAATCGAAAGCTGGATGATTCTGAGCGTTTCTGCGACATTCGCGGGGTGTACGGATTTCAAATACCATTACTTTATGCAACTACACATACTCAATACGATAAAACTGGTATCGCGGTGCTGCAGCGATTGATACGTCGTAGCTTAGCGAAATCGAAAGATCGCGAATTCCCGCCGTTTCTAAGAGTTTGGCTGAGTGTACGGGTGTCAAAAGCCTCCATTTTATGCAACTACACATTGTCAATACGATAAAATTGGTATCGCAGTTCTGCAGCGATTGATACGCCGAAGCATAGCGAAATCGAAAGATCGAGGATTCTCGGCGTTTATGAGACTTTGGCTGGGTGTACGGGTGTCAAAAGCTTTATGCAACTACACATTCTCAATACGATAAAACTGGTATCGCAGTTCTGCAGCGATTGATACGTCGAAGCTTAGCGAAATCGAAAGATCGCGGATTCCCGCCGTTTCTGAGAGTTTGGCTTGGTGTACGGTTGTCAGAATTCTTCATTATATGCAACTACACACTCTCAATACGATAAAACTGGTATCGCAGTTATGTATCGATTGATACGTCGGGTCTTAGCGAAATCGACAGACCGAGGATTCCGAGCGTTTCTACGACATTCGCGGGATGTACGGGTGTTAAAAACCATTACTTTATGCGACTACACATACTCAATACGATAAAACTGGTATCGCGGTGCTGCAGCGATTGATACGTCGAATCTTAGCGAAATCGAAAGATCGCGGATTCCCGCCGTTTCTGAGAGTTTGGCTGGGTTTACGGATGTCAAAATTCTTCATTTTATGCACCTACACACTCTCAATACGATAAAACTGGAATCGCGGTGCTGCAGCGATTGATACGTCGTAGCTTAGCGAAATCGAAAGATCGCGGATTCCCGCCGTTTCTAAGAGTTTGGCTGAGTGTACGGGTGTCAAAACCCTCCATTTTATGCAACTACACATTCTCAATACGATAAAACTGGTATCGCAGTTCTGCAGCGATTGATACGCCGAAGCATAGCGAAATCGAAAGATCGAGTATTCTCGTCGTTTCTGAGACCTTGGCTGGGTGTTCGGGTGTCAAAAGCCTTTACTTTATGCAACTACACATTCTCAATACGATAAAACTGGTATCGCAGTTCTGCAGCGATTGATACGCCGAAGCTTAGCGAAATCGAAAGATGGAGGATTCTCGGCGTTTCTGAGACTTTGGCTGGGTGTACGGGTGTCAAAATTCTTCATTTTATGCAACTACACACTCTCAATACGATAAAACTGGTATCGCAGTTCTCTATCGATTGATACGTCGAATCTTAGCGAAATCGAAAGATCGAGGATTCCGAGTGTTTCTGCGACATTCGCGGGGTGTACGGATGTCAAAAACCATTACTCTATGCAACTACACATACTCAATACGATAAAACTGGTATCGCGGTGCTGCAGCGATTGATACGTCGTAGCTTAGGGAAATCGAAAGATCGCGGATTCCCGCCGTTTCTAAGAGTTTGGCTGAGTGTACGGGTGTCAAAAGCCTCCATTTTATGCAACTACACATTCTCAATACAATAAAACTGGTATTGCAGTTCTGCAGCGGATGATACGCCGAAGCTTAGCGAAATCGAAAGATGGAGGACTCTCGGCTTTTCTGAGACTTTGGCTAGGTGTACGGGTGTCAAAATTTATCATTTCATGCAACTACACACTCTCAATACGATAAAACTGGTATCGCAGTTCTGTATCGATTGATACGTCGAATCTTAGCGAAATCGAAAGATCGAGGATTCCGAGTGTTTCTGCGACATTCGCGGGGTGTACGGGTGTCAAAATTCTTTGTTTCATACAACTACACATTCTCAATACGATAAAACTGGTATCGTGATACTGCAGCGATTGATACGTCGAAGCTTAGCGAAATCGAAAGATCGCGGATTCCCGCCGTTTCTGAGAGTTTGGCTGGGTGTACGGGTGTCAAAATTCTTCATTTTATGCAACTACACACTCTCAATACGATAAAACTGGTATCGCGGTTCTGTATCGATTGATACGTCGCATCTTAGCGAAATTGAAAGATCGAGGATTCCGAGCGTCTCTGCGACATTCGCGGGGTGTACAGGTGTCAAAAGCCTTCATTTTATGCAACTACACATTTTCAATACGATAAAACTGGTATCGCAGTTCTGCAGCGACTGATACGCCGACGCTTAGCGAAATCGAAAGATCGAGGATTCTCGGCGTTTCTGAGACTATGGCTGGGTGTACGGGTGTCAAAATTCTTCATTTTATGCAACTACACACTCTGAATACGATAAAACTGGTATCGCAGTTCTGTATCGATTGATACGTCGCATTTTAGCGAAATCGAAATCTCGATGATTCCGAGCGTTTCTGCGACATTCGCGGGGTGTACGGATTTCAAATACCATTACTTTATGCAACTACACATACTCAATACGATAAAACTTGTATCGCAGTGCTGCAGCGATTGATACGTCGTAGCTTAGCGAAATCGAAAGATCGCGAATTCCCGCCGTTTCTAAGAGTTTGGCTGAGTGTACGGGTGTCAAAAGCCTCCAGTTTATGCAACTACACATTGTCAATACGATAAAATTGGTATCGCAGTTCTGCAGCGATTGATACGCCGAAGCATAGCGAAATCAAAAGATCGATGATTCTCGGCGTTTCTGAGACTTTGGCTGGGTGTACGGGTGTCAAAAGCTTTATGCAACTACACATTCTCAATACGATAAAACTGGTATCGCAGTTCTGCAGCGATTGATACGTCGAAGCTTAGCGAAATCGAAAGATCGCGGATTCCCGCCGTTTCTGAGAGTTTGGCTTGGTGTACGGTTGTCAGAATTCTTCATTATATGCAACTACACACTCTCAATACGATAAAACTGGTATCGCAGTTGTGTATCGATTGATACGTCGGGTCTTAGCGAAATCGAAAGACCGAGGATTCCCAGTGTTTCTGCGACTTTCGCGGGGTGTACGGGTGTCAAAATTCTTTGTTTCATGCAACTACACATTCTCAATACGATAAAACTGGTATCGTGATACTGCAGCGATTGATACGTCGTAGCTTAGCGAAATCGAAAGATCGCGGATTCCCGCCGTTTCTAAGAGTTTGGCTGAGTGTACGGGTGTCAAAAGCCTCCATTTTATGCAACTACACATTCTCAATACGATAAAACTGGTATCGCAGTTCTGCAGCGATTGATACGCCGAAGCATAGTGAAATCGAAAGATCGAGTATTCTCGTCGTTTCTGAGACCTTGGCTGGGTGTACGAGTGTCAAAAGCCTTTACTTTATGCAACTACACATTCTCAATACGATAAAACTGGTATCGCAGTTCTGCAGCGATTGATACGCCGATGCTTAGCGAAATCGAAAGATGGAGGATTCTCGGCGTTTCTGAGACTTTGGCTGGGTGTACGGGTGTCAAAATTCTTCTATTTATGAAACTACACACTCTCAATACGATAAAACTGGTATCGCAGTTCTCTATCGATTGATACGTCGAATCTTAGCGAAATCGAAAGCTCGATGATTCCGAGCGTTTCTGCGACATTCGCGGGGTGTACGGATTTCAAATACCATTACTTTATGCAACTACACATACTCAATACGATAAAACTAGTATCGCAGTGCTGCAGCGATTGATACGTCGTAGCTTAGCGAAATCGAAAGATCGCGAATTCCCGCCGTTTCTAAGAGTTTGGCTGAGTGTACGGGTGTCAAAAGCCTCCATTTTATGCAACTACACATTGTCAATACGATAAAATTGGTATCGCAGTTCTGCAGCGATTGATACGCCGGAGCATAGCGAAATCAAAAGATCGAGGATTCTCGGCGCTTCTGAGACTTTGGCTGGGTGTACGGGTGTCAAAAGCTTTATGCAACTACACATTCTCAATACGAGGAAACTGGTATCGCAGTTCTGCAGCGATTGATACGTCGAAGCTTAGCGAAATCGAAAGATCGCGGATTCCCGCCGTTTCTGAGAGTTTGGCTTGGTGTACGGTTGTCAGAATTCTTCATTATATGCAACTACACACTCTCAATACGATAAAACTGGTATCGCAGTTGTGTATCGATTGATACGTCGGGTCTTAGCGAAATCGAAAGACCGAGGATTCCGAGCGTTTCTACGACATTCGCGGGATGTACGGGTGTTAAAAACCATTACTTTATGCAACTACACATACTCAATACGATAAAACTGGTATCGCGGTGCTGCAGCGATTGATACGTCGTAGCTTAGCGAAATCGAAAGATCGCGGATTCCCGCCGTTTCTAAGAGTTTGGCTGAGTGTACGGGTGTCAAAAGCCTCCATTTTATGCAACTACACATTCTCAATACGATAAAACTGGTATCGCAGTTCTGCAGCGATTGATACGCCGAAGCATAGTGAAATCGGAAGATCGAGTATTCTCGTCGTTTCTGAGACCTTGGCTGGGTGTACGGGTGTCAAAAGCCTTTACTTTATGCAACTACATATTCTCAATACGATAAAACTGGTATCGCAGTTCTGCAGCGATTGATACGCCGATGCTTAGCGAAATCGAAAGATGGAGGATTCTCGGCGTTTCTGAGACTTTGGCTGGGTGTACGGGTGTCAAAATTCTTCTATTTATGAAACTACACACTCTCAATACGATAAAACTGGTATCGCAGTTCTCTATCGATTGATACGTCGAATCTTAGCGAAATCGAAAGATCGAGGATTCCGAGTGTTTCTGCGACATTCGCGGGGTGTACGGGTGTCAAAATTCTTTGTTTCATGCAACTAGACATTCTTAATACGATAAAACTGGTATCGTGGTACTGCAGCGATTGATACGTCGAATCTTAGCGAAATCGAAAGATCGCGGATTCCCGCCGTTTCTGAGAGTTTGGCTGGATCTACGGATGTCAAAATTCTTCATTTTATGCAACTACACACTCTCAATACGATAAAACTGGAATCGCAGTTCTGTATCGATTGATACGTCGCATCTTAGCGAAATCGAAAGCTCGATGATTCCGAGCGTTTCTGCGACATTCGCGGGGTGTACGGATGTCAAAAACCATTACTTTATGCAACTACACATACTCAATACGATAAAACTGGTATCGCGGTGCTGCAGCGATTGATACGTCGTAGCTTAGCGAAATCGAAAGATCGCGGATTCCCGCCGTTTCTAAGAGTTTGGCTGAGTGTACGGGTGTCAAAAGCCTCCATTTTATGCAACTACACATTCTCAATACGATAAAACTGGTATCGCAGTTCTGCAGCGATTGATACGCCGAAGCTTAGCGAAATCGAAAGATGGAGGATTCTCGGCGTTTCTGAGACTTTGGCTGGGTGTACGGGTGTCAAAATTCTTCATTTTATGCAACTACACACTCTCAATACGATAAAACTGGTATCGCAGTTCTCTATCGATTGATACGTCGAATCTTAGCGAAATCGAAAGATCGAGGATTCCGAGTGTTTCTGCGATATTCGCGGGGTGTACGGATGTCAAAAACCATTACTCTATGCAACTACACATACTCAATACGATAAAACTGGTATCGCGGTGCTGCAGCGATTGATACGTCGTAGCTTAGCGAAATCGAAAGATCGCGGATTCCCGCCGTTTCTAAGAGTTTGGCTGAGTGTACGGGTGTCAAAAGCCTCCATTTTATGCAACTACACATTCTCAATACGATAAAACTGGTATCGCAGTTCTGCAGCGATTGATACGCCGAAGCATAGTGAAATCGGAAGATCGAGTATTCTCGTCGTTTCTGAGACCTTGGCTGGGTGTACGGGTGTCAAAATTTATCATTTCATGCAACTACACACTCTCAATACGATAAAACTGGTATCGCAGTTCTGTATCGATTGATACGTCGAATCTTAGCGAAATCGAAAGATCGAGGATTCCGAGTGTTTCTGCGACATTCGCGGGGTGTACGGGTGTCAAAATTCTTTGTTTCATGCAACTACACATTCTCAATACGATAAAACTGGTATCGTGATACTGCAGCGATTGATACGTCGAAGCTTAGCGAAATCGAAAGATCGCGGATTCCCGCCGTTTCTGAGAGTTTGGCTGGGTGTACGGGTGTCAAAATTCTTCATTTTATGCAACTACACACTCTCAATACGATAAAACTGGTATCGCGGTTCTGTATCGATTGATACGTCGCATCTTAGCGAAATTGAAAGATCGAGGATTCCGAGCGTCTCTGCGACATTCGCGGGGTGTACAGGTGTCAAAAGCCTTCATTTTATGCAACTACACATTTTCAATACGATAAAACTGGTATCGCAGTTCTGCAGCGACTGATACGCCGACGCTTAGCGAAATCGAAAGATCGAGGATTCTCGGCGTTTCTGAGACTATGGCTGGGTGTACGGGTGTCAAAATTCTTCATTTTATGCAACTACACACTCTGAATACGATAAAACTGGTATCGCAGTTCTGTATCGATTGATAGGTCGCATTTTAGCGAAATCGAAATCTCGATGATTCCGAGCGTTTCTGCGACATTCGCGGGGTGTACGGATTTCAAATACCATTACTTTATGCAACTACACATACTCAATACGATAAAACTGGTATCGCAGTGCTGCAGCGATTGATACGTCGTAGCTTAGCGAAATCGAAAGATCGCGAATTCCCGCCGTTTCTAAGAGTTTGGCTGAGTTTACGGGTGTCAAAAGTCTCCATTTTATGCAACTACACATTGTCAATACGATAAAATTGGTATCGCAGTTCTGCAGCGATTGATACGCCGAAGCATAGCGAAATCAAAAGATCGAGGATTCTCGGCGTTTCTGAGACTTTGGCTGGGTGTACGGGTGTCAAAAGCTTTATGCAACTACACATTCTCAATACGATAAAACTGGTATCGCAGGTCTGCAGCGATTGATACGTCGAAGCTTAGCGAAATCGAAAGATCGCGGATTCCCGCCGTTTCTGAGAGTTTGGCTTGGTGTACGGTTGTCAGAATTCTTCATTATATGCAACTACACACTCTCAATACGATAAAACTGGTATCGCAGTTGTGTATCGATTGATACGTCGGGTCTTAGCGAAATCGAAAGACCGAGGATTCCGAGTGTTTCTGCGACATTCGCGGGGTGTACGGGTGTCAAAATTCTTTGTTTCATGCAACTACACATTCTCAATACGATAAAACTGGTATCGTGATACTGCAGCGATTGATACGTCGTAGCTTAGCGAAATCGAAAGATCGCGGATTCCCGCCGTTTCTAAGAGTTTGGCTGAGTGTACGGGTGTCAAAAGCCTCCATTTTATGCAACTACACATTCTCAATACGATAAAACTGGTATCGCAGTTCTGCAGCGATTGATGCGCCGAAGCATAGTGAAATCGAAAGATCGAGTATTCTCGTCGTTTCTGAGACCTTGGCTGGGTGTACGAGTGTCAAAAGCCTTTACTTTATGCAACTACACATTCTCAATACGATAAAACTGGTATCGCAGTTCTGCAGCGATTGATACGCCGATGCTTAGCGAAATCGAAAGATGGAGGATTCTCGGCGTTTCTGAGACTTTGGCTGGGTGTACGGGTGTCAAAATTCTTCTATTTATGAAACTACACACTCTCAATACGATAAAACTGGTATCGCAGTTCTCTATCGATTGATACGTCGAATCTTAGCGAAATCGAAAGCTCGATGATTCCGAGCGTTTCTGCGACATTCGCGGGGTGTACGGATTTCAAATACCATTACTTTATGCAACTACACATACTCAATACGATAAAACTAGTATCGCAGTGCTGCAGCGATTGATACGTCGTAGCTTAGCGAAATCGAAAGATCGCGAATTCCCGCCGTTTCTAAGAGTTTGGCTGAGTGTACGGGTGTCAAAAGCCTCCATTTTATGCAACTACACATTGTCAATACGATAAAATTGGTATCGCAGTTCTGCAGCGATTGATACGCCGAAGCATAGCGAAATCAAAAGATCGAGGATTCTCGGCGCTTCTGAGACTTTGGCTGGGTGTACGGGTGTCAAAAGCTTTATGCAACTACACATTCTCAATACGAGAAAACTGGTATCGCAGTTCTGCAGCGATTGATACGTCGAAGCTTAGCGAAATCGAAAGATCGCGGATTCCCGCCGTTTCTGAGAGTTTGGCTTGGTGTACGGTTGTCAGAATTCTTCATTATATGCAACTACACACTCTCAATACGATAAAACTGGTATCGCAGTTGTGTATCGATTGATACGTCGGGTCTTAGCGAAATCGAAAGACCGAGGATTCCGAGCGTTTCTACGACATTCGCGGGATGTACGGGTGTTAAAAACCATTACTTTATGCAACTACACATACTCAATACGATAAAACTGGTATCGCGGTGCTGCAGCGATTGATACGTCGTAGCTTAGCGAAATCGAAAGATCGCGGATTCCCGCCGTTTCTAAGAGTTTGGCTGAGTGTACGGGTGTCAAAAGCCTCCATTTTATGCAACTACACATTCTCAATACGATAAAACTGGTATCGCAGTTCTGCAGCGATTGATACGCCGAAGCATAGTGAAATCGGAAGATCGAGTATTCTCGTCGTTTCTGAGACCTTGGCTGGGTGTACGGGTGTCAAAAGCCTTTACTTTATGCAACTACATATTCTCAATACGATAAAACTGGTATCGCAGTTCTGCAGCGATTGATACGCCGATGCTTAGCGAAATCGAAAGATGGAGGATTCTCGGCGTTTCTGAGACTTTGGCTGGGTGTACGGGTGTCAAAATTCTTCTATTTATGAAACTACACACTCTCAATACGATAAAACTGGTATCGCAGTTCTCTATCGATTGATACGTCGAATCTTAGCGAAATCGAAAGATCGAGGATTCCGAGTGTTTCTGCGACATTCGCGGGGTGTACGGGTGTCAAAATTCTTTGTTTCATGCAACTAGACATTCTCAATACGATAAAACTGGTATCGTGGTACTGCAGCGATTGATACGTCGAATCTTAGCGAAATCGAAAGATCGCGGATTCCCGCCGTTTCTGAGAGTTTGGCTGGGTTTACGGATGTCAAAATTCTTCATTTTATGCAACTACACACTCTCAATACGATAAAACTGGAATCGCAGTTCTGTATCGATTGATACGTCGCATCTTAGCGAAATCGAAAGCTCGATGATTCCGAGCGTTTCTGCGACATTCGCGGGGTGTACGGATGTCAAAAACCATTACTTTATGCAACTACACATACTCAATACGATAAAACTGGTATCGCGGTGCTGCAGCGATTGATACGTCGTAGCTTAGCGAAATCGAAAGATCGCGGATTCCCGCCGTTTCTAAGAGTTTGGCTGAGTGTACGGGTGTCAAAAGCCTCCATTTTATGCAACTACACATTCTCAATACGATAAAACTGGTATCGCAGTTCTGCAGCGATTGATACGCCGAAGCTTAGCGAAATCGAAAGATGGAGGATTCTCGGCGTTTCTGAGACTTTGGCTGGGTGTACGGGTGTCAAAATTCTTCATTTTATGCAACTACACACTCTCAATACGATAAAACTGGTATCGCAGTTGTGTATCGATTGATACGTCGGGTCTTAGCGAAATCGAAAGATCGAGGATTCCGAGTGTTTCTGCGATATTCGCGGGGTGTACGGATGTCAAAAACCATTACTCTATGCAACTACACATACTCAATACGATAAAACTGGTATCGCGGTGCTGCAGCGATTGATACGTCGTAGCTTAGCGAAATCGAAAGATCGCGGATTCCCGCCGTTTCTAAGAGTTTGGCTGAGTGTACGGGTGTCAAAAGCCTCCATTTTATGCAACTACACATTCTCAATACGATAAAACTGGTATCGCAGTTCTGCAGCGATTGATACGCCGAAGCATAGTGAAATCGGAAGATCGAGTATTCTCGTCGTTTCTGAGACCTTGGCTGGGTGTACGGGTGTCAAAAGCCTTTACTTTATGCAACTACATATTCTCAATACGATAAAACTGGTATCGCAGTTCTGCAGCGATTGATACGCCGATGCTTAGCGAAATCGAAAGATGGAGGATTCTCGGCGTTTCTGAGACTGCAGCGATTGATACGTCGTAGCTTAGCGAAATCGAAAGATCGCGGATTCCCGCCGTTTCTAAGAGTTTGGCTGAGTGTACGGGTGTCAAAAGCCTCCATTTTATGCAACTACACATTCTCAATACGATAAAACTGGTATCGCAGTTCTGCAGCGATTGATGTGCCGAAGCATAGTGAAATCGAAAGATCGAGTATTCTCGTCGTTTCTGAGACCTTGGCTGGGTGTACGAGTGTCAAAAGCCTTTACTTTATGCAACTACACATTCTCAATACGATAAAACTGGTATCGCAGTTCTGCAGCGATTGATACGCCGATGCTTAGCGAAATCGAAAGATGGAGGATTCTCGGCGTTTCTGAGACTTTGGCTGGGTGTACGGGTGTCAAAATTCTTCTATTTATGAAACTACACACTCTCAATACGATAAAACTGGTATCGCAGTTCTCTATCGATTGATACGTCGAATCTTAGCGAAATCGAAAGCTCGATGATTCCGAGCGTTTCTGCGACATTCGCGGGGTGTACGGATTTCAAATACCATTACTTTATGCAACTACACATACTCAATACGATAAAACTAGTATCGCAGTGCTGCAGCGATTGATACGTCGTAGCTTAGCGAAATCGAAAGATCGCGAATTCCCGCCGTTTCTAAGAGTTTGGCTGAGTGTACGGGTGTCAAAAGCCTCCATTTTATGCAACTACACATTGTCAATACGATAAAATTGGTATCGCAGTTCTGCAGCGATTGATACGCCGAAGCATAGCGAAATCAAAAGATCGAGGATTCTCGGCGCTTCTGAGACTTTGGCTGGGTGTACGGGTGTCAAAAGCTTTATGCAACTACACATTCTCAATACGAGAAAACTGGTATCGCAGTTCTGCAGCGATTGATACGTCGAAGCTTAGCGAAATCGAAAGATCGCGGATTCCCGCCGTTTCTGAGAGTTTGGCTTGGTGTACGGTTGTCAGAATTCTTCATTATATGCAACTACACACTCTCAATACGATAAAACTGGTATCGCAGTTGTGTATCGATTGATACGTCGGGTCTTAGCGAAATCGAAAGACCGAGGATTCCGAGCGTTTCTACGACATTCGCGGGATGTACGGGTGTTAAAAACCATTACTTTATGCAACTACACATACTCAATACGATAAAACTGGTATCGCGGTGCTGCAGCGATTGATACGTCGTAGCTTAGCGAAATCGAAAGATCGCGGATTCCCGCCGTTTCTAAGAGTTTGGCTGAGTGTACGGGTGTCAAAAGCCTCCATTTTATGCAACTACACATTCTCAATACGATAAAACTGGTATCGCAGTTCTGCAGCGATTGATACGCCGAAGCATAGTGAAATCGGAAGATCGAGTATTCTCGTCGTTTCTGAGACCTTGGCTGGGTGTACGGGTGTCAAAAGCCTTTACTTTATGCAACTACACATTCTCAATACGATAAAACTGGTATCGCAGTTCTGCAGCGATTGATACGCCGATGCTTAGCGAAATCGATAGATGGAGGATTCTCGGCGTTTCTGAGACTTTGGCTGGGTGTACGGGTGTCAAAATTCTTCTATTTATGAAACTACACACTCTCAATACGATAAAACTGGTATCGCAGTTCTGTATCGATTGATACGTCGGATCTTAACGAAATCGAAAGATCGAGGATTCCGAGTTTTTCTGCGAAATTCGCGGGGTGTACGGGTGTCTAAGTTCTTTGTTTCATGCAACTACACATTCTCAATACGATAAAACTGGTATCGTGGTACTGCAGCGATTGATACGACAAAGCTTAGCGAAATCGATAGATCGCGGATTCCCGCTGTTTCTGAGAGTTTGGCTGGGTGTACGGGTGTCAAAATTCTTCATTTTATGCAACTACACACTCTCAATACGATAAAACTGGAATCGCAGTTCTGTATCGATTGATACGTCGCATCTTAGCGAAATCGAAAGCTGGATGATTCTGAGCGTTTCTGCGACATTCGCGGGGTGTACGGATTTCAAATACCATTACTTTATGCAACTACACATACTCAATACGATAAAACTGGTATCGCGGTGCTGCAGCGATTGATACGTCGTAGCTTAGCGAAATCGAAAGATCGCGAATTCCCGCCGTTTCTAAGAGTTTGGCTGAGTGTACGGGTGTCAAAAGCCTCCATTTTATGCAACTACACATTCTCAATACGATAAAACTGGTATCGCAGTTCTGCAGCGATTGATACGCCGAAGCATAGTGAAATCGAAAGATCGAGTATTCTCGTCGTTTCTGAGACCTTGGCTGGGTGTACGAGTGTCAAAAGCCTTTACTTTATGCAACTACACATTCTCAATACGATAAAACTGGTATCGCAGTTCTGCAGCGATTGATACGCCGATGCTTAGCGAAATCGAAAGATGGAGGATTCTCGGCGTTTCTGAGACTTTGGCTGGGTGTACGGGTGTCAAAATTCTTCTATTTATGAAACTACACACTCTCAATACGATAAAACTGGTATCGCAGTTCTCTATCGATTGATACGTCGAATCTTAGCGAAATCGAAAGCTCGATGATTCCGAGCGTTTCTGCGACATTCGCGGGGTGTACGGATTTCAAATACCATTACTTTATGCAACTACACATACTCAATACGATAAAACTAGTATCGCAGTGCTGCAGCGATTGATACGTCGTAGCTTAGCGAAATCGAAAGATCGCGAATTCCCGCCGTTTCTAAAAGTTTGGCTGAGTGTACGGGTGTCAAAAGCCTCCATTTTATGCAACTACACATTGTCAATACGATAAAATTGGTATCGCAGTTCTGCAGCGATTGATACGCCGAAGCATAGCGAAATCAAAAGATCGAGGATTCTCGGCGCTTCTGAGACTTTGGCTGGGTGTACGGGTGTCAAAAGCTTTATGCAACTACACATTCTCAATACGAGAAAACTGGTATCGCAGTTCTGCAGCGATTGATACGTCGAAGCTTAGCGAAATCGAAAGATAGCGGATTCCCGCCGTTTCTGAGAGTTTGGCTTGGTGTACGGTTGTCAGAATTCTTCATTATATGCAACTACACACTCTCAATACGATAATGTTACGTCCTGGGTCATTTAGCATTTAATATATATATATATATATATATACATATATATATAAATACACCAATACGTAATTTAATCACTATATTGGTTCTATCTATTCTTTATACGTTCAATTCACATTACATTCATTTTTATAAATAAATAATAATGTCATTATAAAAATCATAATAAGAATATAATTAACAACCGTCAACAAGAATACACTACTCGATCTTATAAATATTCATGACAAATTATGGGACGAAATCTCATTTGAAAACACAGTTGTATACAATACGAAAGTTCAACAGCTTATAAATAAACAACCGTTTGCGATATCGAAAATCTAATAGCACCATTAAAAGCGGAGAAAGGTTTAGAACTTATAAAGTGCTAGACATAAAAATGCTCTAGGTGGTCCCGTTCACGAGATAATCGTGTTTTTCTAGAAAAATGCGATCTGTGAAGCCGGACTTCCGACTTACAGATATTCTGTAGTTGACAGGTCAAAAGTAACTACATTTTGCATATAAAAGGATCATTTCAACCGTTTTGGCTAAAATAGAGAAAACCCATAAACAATACTTTCAATAAACAATAACAAATCGTTGTCCACCTACATAGTATATTCTTATTATGTGCCTTAAATATAAACACTTATACAGTAGGGTGTGTCATTTTTGGGCAATTTTTTTTTTTCGACTCAGAAACAGGTTGTATACTTTCAGGAAGATAAAATAAGAAGCCTGTAAAAATTTTAGCTCTTAATATTAATATTTAGATGCGCCTCATCGCGAATTTCTATTTCCCATTTAAATAACATGGGAAAAAAATTTTTTCATGTTTGGAATTTTATACGTTGGCAATGGCATATTGTTCGATGGAACGCAACACATATTTTATAGAGAATCGCACGCTCTACAAAAAAGATGTCTTGCATTTTTTCGATAGACATAGTCATTCTGATGATATTTGAGTTCAAAGTTCAAAATATACGAAAATTCATCTTTTTGTTAATTGTTAACATAAACATAAACATTTTTTTTTACTATTAATGGAAATAACGAAAGATATTTTTCGTGAGTATTTTGTCGATTTTTTTTGTAACTATTTATGATAAGTATCAGCCCATTAGAACCAGTTTCGTGACAGAAGACAGGTCTCTACAGCATTGAACAATTCACCAATAAATATTAATTAATCATGGATGAGACAATTTTCATGGTAAATTTAATAATTTACATAAAAGTTGATTGAAGATTCTCAATAGAGTCAATAGTTTCGCTATAATATTAACAAAAAGATGAATTTTCGTATATTTTGAACTTTGAACTCAAATATTATCAGAATGGCTATGTCTATCGAAAAAATGCAAGACATCTTTTTTGTAGAGCGTGCGATTCTCTATAAAATATGTGTTGCGTTCCATCGAACAATATGCCATTGCCAACGTATAAAATTCCAAACATGAAAAATTTTTTTTCCCATGTTATTTAAATGGGAAATAGAAATTCGCGATGAGGCGCATCTAAATATTAATATTAAGAGCTAAAATTTTTACAGGCTTCTTATTTTACCTTCCTGAAAGTATACAACCTGTTTCTGAGTCGAAAAAAAAAAATTGCCCAAAAATGACACACCCTATTATACAGTATAACTAATTGAACAACTACAATGTTAAACAACACATGAATATTGTTTAATTAAATCTACAATATATATATACATATACATATATTATAATTGCGCGAACAAATTAATCAAAGCGAGCACGTGCAATATCATATTACAAATCGAGCGTGGCACCGGATGGAACCTAGACGCGGAGTCAGCATGGAGAAGAATATACCGTGCGACTCGGCCGATAAGGAAAACGCTGACACTCTGGACCAACCGTGGGATTGCTGGGTCAGCATCAGGCGCAACAACTAACCGCCGAGCGCCTTCCCCCACTCTCGCGCCACGGTAGTCCCCACCATTGTAAATCATTGCGGGCCCCACCTCGATTAGCGCTGCTTCGCATATAAATAATCAGTAGTAGTTTCTTGAGTAGAGAAGAGCTCAGTTCGGTCAGTACAGTTCAGCTTTTTCGGGACGCGATTATTAAATAACGTGTAATATTAATTCACGATATAGTTATTTTATGCTATGTGTATCCATATATATGTGAACACATATGCATATGCGTTTCTATTCTGATTCAATCACGGGCGATTAAAAACGTAGCGATACCTGTCAGTGAACAGGCGGTATTGATTGAAACCGGTATAAAAATCGTTACGGGTAACATCGTGTCGTGGTTAATCATCTTAAATATCTTTTGTTATTAATCATACGATTTGTATTACTTTTACAGTAAAAATTACTTAATAATCTACGCAGATAGTGTACCAGTGTTAATTTAATAAACTTATCGATTTTCGTTGAAACTAAAAACTTCGAGTGTGTTTCTATTCATTGGTGAGACCTTGGGTAAAATCCGTAAGCTGAAAGTCATATATATGTACAATTTACGTCGATTATTCTACACTCATATTGTAATTCCCATATCTCTTCGAGTAAGTCATAGAATTTAAGGCTTATACTCTGTGGAGCTCTCAGGCCTTTGGGTCCTTTCGTGCTCTCGGGTATTTTTCCGCATTTCCCTTATTCTGTGGAGCTCTCAGGCCTTCGGGTCCTTTCGTGCTCTCGAATAAATCATTGTCCTTTTAATTCCTTACTCTGTGGAGCTCTCAGGCCCTCGGGTCCTTTCGTGCCCCCGAGTATTAGAATACATACGAGTGTAAACTTTTCGATAATAATTGTATCGACGACCTATTTATGAATGGGACGTCGACGCGCTGGAAAAAGTTTCCAAATTCGAAGGGCCTTGGCCATAGCAGCCGATAAACCCAAATCTACTCAAGGTCATCACCGGTCATCCCTAATTCGAATAAAAATTAGTTTCGTTCGGACGTGCGCGAACTGGAGTCCGGCTCCACGACAATTGCCGTCGATCGTATCCATTGTGCCCGTCAACTTCAAGATCACAAAAGCGCCTGATAGTTGGACCTTCAAGAACCACCCACGCATCGTATCAGAACGTGGGCCCATCCCAACGAAGGTCATCCCGATCGTCACTCTCGACTAACAAAAAACCCGCTACGCTCAACAGCTCACACGCCTGCTAATCAGCATAAAGGGTAAGTCCATATTTATTTTATATTCTTTCTTTCTATTATTTTTATTCTTTTACACGAATCTAGTCTCGCTCCGATCCCTGACCTGCGCATTCCGGTCTAAATTAGGAGCAACAATATATTCCGTTACTTATCGTCCTAATAATCAAACGCCGTTACTATGCGGCGTACGGAGACCAAAAATAAATAAATCGGCGACGTAACAATAAAACTGGTATCGCAGTTGTGTATCGATTGATACGTCGGGTCTTAGCGAAATCGAAAGACCGAGGATTCCGAGCGTTTCTACGACATTCGCGGGATGTACGGGTGTTAAAAACCATTACTTTATGCAACTACACATACTCAATACGATAAAACTGGTATCGCGGTGCTGCAGCGATTGATACGTCGTAGCTTAGCGAAATCGAAAGATCGCGGATTCCCGCCGTTTCTAAGAGTTTGGCTGAGTGTACGGGTGTCAAAAGCCTCCATTTTATGCAACTACACATTCTCAATACGATAAAACTGGTATCGCAGTTCTGCAGCGATTGATACGCCGAAGCATAGTGAAATCGGAAGATCGAGTATTCTCGTCGTTTCTGAGACCTTGGCTGGGTGTACGGGTGTCAAAAGCCTTTACTTTATGCAACTACATATTCTCAATACGATAAAACTGGTATCGCAGTTCTGCAGCGATTGATACGCCGATGCTTAGCGAAATCGAAAGATGGAGGATTCTCGGCGTTTCTGAGACTTTGGCTGGGTGTACGGGTGTCAAAATTCTTCTATTTATGAAACTACACACTCTCAATACGATAAAACTGGTATCGCAGTTCTCTATCGATTGATACGTCGAATCTTAGCGAAATCGAAAGATCGAGGATTCCGAGTGTTTCTGCGACATTCGCGGGGTGTACGGGTGTCAAAATTCTTTGTTTCATGCAACTAGACATTCTCAATACGATAAAACTGGTATCGTGGTACTGCAGCGATTGATACGTCGAATCTTAGCGAAATCGAAAGATCGCGGATTCCCGCCGTTTCTGAGAGTTTGGCTGGGTTTACGGATGTCAAAATTCTTCATTTTATGCAACTACACACTCTCAATACGATAAAACTGGAATCGCAGTTCTGTATCGATTGATACGTCGCATCTTAGCGAAATCGAAAGCTCGATGATTCCGAGCGTTTCTGCGACATTCGCGGGGTGTACGGATGTCAAAAACCATTACTTTATGCAACTACACATACTCAATACGATAAAACTGGTATCGCGGTGCTGCAGCGATTGATACGTCGTAGCTTAGCGAAATCGAAAGATCGCGGATTCCCGCCGTTTCTAAGAGTTTGGCTGAGTGTACGGGTGTCAAAAGCCTCCATTTTATGCAACTACACATTCTCAATACGATAAAACTGGTATCGCAGTTCTGCAGCGATTGATACGCCGAAGCATAGCGAAATCGAAAGATCGAGTATTCTCGTCGTTTCTGAGACCTTGGCTGGGTGTTCGGGTGTCAAAAGCCTTTACTTTATGCAACTACACATTCTCAATACGATAAAACTGGTATCGCAGTTCTGCAGCGATTGATACGCCGAAGCTTAGCGAAATCGAAAGATGGAGGATTCTCGGCGTTTCTGAGACTTTGGCTGGGTGTACGGGTGTCAAAATTCTTCATTTTATGCAACTACACACTCTCAATACGATAAAACTGGTATCGCAGTTCTCTATCGATTGATACGTCGAATCTTAGCGAAATCGAAAGATCGAGGATTCCGAGTGTTTCTGCGACATTCGCGGGGTGTACGGATGTCAAAAACCATTACTCTATGCAACTACACATACTCAATACGATAAAACTGGTATCGCGGTGCTGCAGCGATTGATACGTCGTAGCTTAGGGAAATCGAAAGATCGCGGATTCCCGCCGTTTCTAAGAGTTTGGCTGAGTGTACGGGTGTCAAAAGCCTCCATTTTATGCAACTACACATTCTCAATACAATAAAACTGGTATTGCAGTTCTGCAGCGGATGATACGCCGAAGCTTAGCGAAATCGAAAGATGGAGGACTCTCGGCTTTTCTGAGACTTTGGCTAGGTGTACGGGTGTCAAAATTTATCATTTCATGCAACTACACACTCTCAATACGATAAAACTGGTATCGCAGTTCTGTATCGATTGATACGTCGAATCTTAGCGAAATCGAAAGATCGAGGATTCCGAGTGTTTCTGCGACATTCGCGGGGTGTACGGGTGTCAAAATTCTTTGTTTCATGCAACTACACATTCTCAATACGATAAAACTGGTATCGTGATACTGCAGCGATTGATACGTCGAAGCTTAGCGAAATTGAAAGATCGCGGATTCCCGCCGTTTCTGAGAGTTTGGCTGGGTGTACGGGTGTCAAAATTCTTCATTTTATGCAACTACACACTCTCAATACGATAAAACTGGTATCGCGGTTCTGTATCGATTGATACGTCGCATCTTAGCGAAATTGAAAGATCGAGGATTCCGAGCGTCTCTGCGACATTCGCGGGGTGTACAGGTGTCAAAAGCCTTCATTTTATGCAACTACACATTTTCAATACGATAAAACTGGTATCGCAGTTCTGCAGCGACTGATACGCCGACGCTTAGCGAAATCGAAAGATCGAGGATTCTCGGCGTTTCTGAGACTATGGCTGGGTGTACGGGTGTCAAAATTCTTCATTTTATGCAACTACACACTCTGAATACGATAAAACTGGTATCGCAGTTCTGTATCGATTGATACGTCGCATTTTAGCGAAATCGAAATCTCGATGATTCCGAGCGTTTCTGCGACATTCGCGGGGTGTACGGATTTCAAATACCATTACTTTATGCAACTACACATACTCAATACGATAAAACTGGTATCGCAGTGCTGCAGCGATTGATACGTCGTAGCTTAGCGAAATCGAAAGATCGCGAATTCCCGCCGTTTCTAAGAGTTTGGCTGAGTGTACGGGTGTCAAAAGCCTCCATTTTATGCAACTACACATTGTCAATACGATAAAATTGGTATCGCAGTTCTGCAGCGATTGATACGCCGAAGCATAGCGAAATCAAAAGATCGAGGATTCTCGGCGTTTCTGAGACTTTGGCTGGGTGTACGGGTGTCAAAAGCTTTATGCAACTACACATTCTCAATACGATAAAACTGGTATCGCAGTTCTGCAGCAATTGATACGTCGAAGCTTAGCGAAATCGAAAGATCGCGGATTCCCGCCGTTTCTAAGAGTTTGGCTGAGTGTACGGGTGTCAAAAGCCTCCATTTTATGCAACTACACATTCTCAATACGATAAAACTGGTATCGCAGTTCTGCAGCGATTGATACGCCGAAGCATAGTGAAATCGAAAGATCGAGTATTCTCGTCGTTTCTGAGACCTTGGCTGGGTGTACGAGTGTCAAAAGCCTTTACTTTATGCAACTACACATTCTCAATACGATAAAACTGGTATCGCAGTTCTGCAGCGATTGATACGCCGATGCTTAGCGAAATCGAAAGATGGAGGATTCTCGGCGTTTCTGAGACTTTGGCTGGGTGTACGGGTGTCAAAATTCTTCTATTTATGAAACTACACACTCTCAATACGATAAAACTGGTATCGCAGTTCTCTATCGATTGATACGTCGAATCTTAGCGAAATCGAAAGCTCGATGATTCCGAGCGTTTCTGCGACATTCGCGGGGTGTACGGATTTCAAATACCATTACTTTATGCAACTACACATACTCAATACGATAAAACTAGTATCGCAGTGCTGCAGCGATTGATACGTCGTAGCTTAGCGAAATCGAAAGATCGCGAATTCCCGCCGTTTCTAAGAGTTTGGCTGAGTGTACGGGTGTCAAAAGCCTCCATTTTATGCAACTACACATTGTCAATACGATAAAATTGGTATCGCAGTTCTGCAGCGATTGATACGCCGAAGCATAGCGAAATCAAAAGATCGAGGATTCTCGGCGCTTCTGAGACTTTGGCTGGGTGTACGGGTGTCAAAAGCTTTATGCAACTACACATTCTCAATACGAGAAAACTGGTATCGCAGTTCTGCAGCGATTGATACGTCGAAGCTTAGCGAAATCGAAAGATCGCGGATTCCCGCCGTTTCTGAGAGTTTGGCTTGGTGTATGGTTGTCAGAATTCTTCATTATATGCAACTACACACTCTCAATACGATAAAACTGGTATCGCAGTTGTGTATCGATTGATACGTCGGGTCTTAGCGAAATCGAAAGACCGAGGATTCCGAGCGTTTCTACGACATTCGCGGGATGTACGGGTGTTAAAAACCATTACTTTATGCAACTACACATACTCAATACGATAAAACTGGTATCGCGGTGCTGCAGCGATTGATACGTCGTAGCTTAGCGAAATCGAAAGATCGCGGATTACCGCCGTTTCTAAGAGTTTGGCTGAGTGTACGGGTGTCAAAAGCCTCCATTTTATGCAACTACACATTCTCAATACGATAAAACTGGTATCGCTGTTCTGCAGCGATTGATACGCCGAAGCATAGTGAAATCGGAAGATCGAGTATTCTCGTCGTTTCTGAGACCTTGGCTGGGTGTACGGGTGTCAAAAGCCTTTACTTTATGCAACTACATATTCTCAATACGATAAAACTGGTATCGCAGTTCTGCAGCGATTGATACGCCGATGCTTAGCGAAATCGAAAGATGGAGGATTCTCGGCGTTTCTGAGACTTTGGCTGGGTGTACGGGTGTCAAAATTCTTCTATTTATGAAACTACACACTCTCAATACGATAAAACTGGTATCGCAGTTCTCTATCGATTGATACGTCGAATCTTAGCGAAATCGAAAGATCGAGGATTCCGAGTGTTTCTGCGACATTCGCGGGGTGTACGGGTGTCAAAATTCTTTGTTTCATGCAACTAGACATTCTCAATACGATAAAACTGGTATCGTGGTACTGCAGCGATTGATACGTCGAATCTTAGCGAAATCGAAAGATCGCGGATTCCCGCCGTTTCTGAGAGTTTGGCTGGGTTTACGGATGTCAAAATTCTTCATTTTATGCAACTACACACTCTCAATACGATAAAACTGGAATCGCAGTTCTGTATCGATTGATACGTCGCATCATAGCGAAATCGAAAGCTCGATGATTCCGAGCGTTTCTGCGACATTCGCGGGGTGTACGGATGTCAAAAACCATTACTTTATGCAACTACACATACTCAATACGATAAAACTGGTATCGCGGTGCTGCAGCGATTGATACGTCGTAGCTTAGCGAAATCGAAAGATCGCGGATTCCCGCCGTTTCTAAGAGTTTGGCTGAGTGTACGGGTGTCAAAAGCCTCCATTTTATGCAACTACACATTCTCAATACGATAAAACTGGTATCGCAGTTCTGCAGCGATTGATACGCCGAAGCTTAGCGAAATCGAAAGATGGAGGATTCTCGGCGTTTCTGAGACTTTGGCTGGGTGTACGGGTGTCAAAATTCTTCATTTTATGCAACTACAAACTCTCAATACGATAAAACTGGTATCGCAGTTCTCTATGGATTGATACGTCGAATCTTAGCGAAATCGAAAGATCGAGGATTCCGAGTGTTTCTGCGATATTCGCGGGGTGTACGGATGTCAAAAACCATTACTCTATGCAACTACACATACTCAATACGATAAAACTGTTATCGCGGTGCTGCAGCGATTGATACGTCGTAGCTTAGCGAAATCGAAAGATCGCGGATTCCCGCCGTTTCTAAGAGTTTGGCTGAGTGTACGGGTGTCAAAAGCCTCCATTTTATGCAACTACACATTCTCAATACAATAAAACTGGTATTGCAGTTCTGCAGCGGATGATACGCCGAAGCTTAGCGAAATCGAAAGATGGAGGACTCTCGGCTTTTCTGAGACTTTGGCTAGGTGTACGGGTGTCAAAATTTATCATTTCATGCAACTACACACTCTCAATACGATAAAACTGGTATCGCAGTTCTGTATCGATTGATACGTCGAATCTTAGCGAAATCGAAAGATCGAGGATTCCGAGTGTTTCTGCGACATTCGCGGGGTGTACGGGTGTCAAGATTCTTTGTTTCATGCAACTACACATTCTCAATACGATAAAACTGGTATCGTGATACTGCAGCGATTGATACGTCGAAGCTTAGCGAAATCGAAAGATCGCGGATTCCCGCCGTTTCTGAGACATTCGCTTAGTCGACCAGTGTCAAAAACCTTCAATCTATGGAAGTACACACTCTCAATGCGATGAAACTAGTATCGCAGTTTTGCAGTGATTGATACATCGAAGCTAAGCGAAATCGAAAGATCGAGGATTCCCGGCGTTTCTGAGACATTCGCTGCGTGTACTAGTGTCAGAAACCGTTAATCCATGCAACTACACATTCTCAATTCGATAAAACTAGTATCGCGCTTTTGCAGCGATTGATACGTCAAGGCTTAGTGAAATCGAAAGATCGAGGATTCCGAGCGTTTCTGAGACTTTGACTGGGTGTACGTGTGTCAAAAACCTTTATTCTATGCAACTACACACTCTCAATACGATATGACTGGTATCGCAGTTCTGCAGCAATTGATACGTCGAAGTTTAAAGAAATCGAAAGATCGAGGATTCCCGGCGTTTCTGAGACATTCGCTGGGTGTACTAGTGTCAAAAACCTTTAATCTATGCAACTACACATTCTCAATTCGATAAAACTAGAATCGCACTTTTGCAGCGATTGAAACATTAAAGCTTAGCGAAATCAGAAGATCGAGGATTCCGAGCGTTTCTGAGACTTTGACTGGGTGTACTGATGTTAAAAACTTTTATTCTATGCGACTACACGCTCTCAATACGATAAAACTGGTATCGCAGTTCTGCAGCGATTGATACGTCGAAGCTTAGCGAAATCGAGAGATCGACGATTGCCGGCGATTCTGAGACATTCGCTGGGTGTTCTAATGTTAAAAACCTTCAATCAATGCCACTACATACTCTCAATACGATATAACTGGTATCGAAGTTCTGAAGCGATTGATACGTCGAAACTGAGCGAAATCGAAAGACCGAGGATTCCCGACGTTTCTGAGACTTTGGCTGGGTGTACTGGTGTCAAAAACCTTTTTTCTATGCAACTACACACTCCCAATACGATGAAACTAGTATCGTAGTTTTGCAGCGATTGATACGTTGAACCTTACCGAAATCGAAAGATCGAGGATTCCGAACGTTTCTGAGAATTTGGCTGGGTGTATGTGTGGCAAAAACCTTTATTCTATGCAAGTACACACTCTCAATACAATGAAACTAGTATCGTAGTTCTGCAGCGGTTGATACGTTGAAGCTTACCGAAATCGAAAGATCGAGGATTCCGAACGTTTCTGAGCATTTGGCTGGGTGTACGTGTGTCAAAAATCTCTATTCTATGCCACTTCATGCTCTCAATACGATAAAACTAGTATCGCAGTTCTGGTGCGATTGATACGTCGAAGCATAGCGAAATCGAAGGAATGAGGATTCTGATCGTTTCTGAGACTTTGGCTGGGTATACGTGTGTCAAAAACCTTCATTCTATGCGACTACACGATCTGAATAAGATAAAACTGGTATCGCAGTTCGGCAGCAATTGAGACGTCGAAGCTTAGCGAAATCGAAAAATCGAGGATTCCGAGCGTTCATGATAGTTTGGCTGGGCGTATGTGTTTCAAAAATATCTATTTCATGCCACTACACACTCTCAATACGATAAAACTGGTATCGCAGTTCTGGTGCGATTGATACGTCGAAGCTTAGCGGAATCGAAAGACCGAGAATTCCCGGCCTTTCTGAGACATTCGCTGGGTGTACTGGTATCAAAAACCTTCAATCTACGCAACTACACACTCTCAATACAAGAAAACTCGAATCGCAGTGCCGCAGAGATTGACACGTCTAAGCTCAGCGAAATCGAAAGATCGAAGATTCCGAGCTTTTCTGAGACATTCGCTGGGTGTACTGGTATCAAAGACCTTCAATCTACACACCTACAAACTATTTATACGATAAAACTGGTATCGCAGTTCCGCAGCGATTGACACGTAGAAGTTTAGCGAAATCGAAAGACCGAGGATTCTCGGCGTTTCTGAGACATTCGCTGGGTGTACTGGTATAAAAACGTTCAATCTACGCAACTACACACTCTCAATACGAGAAAACTGGTATCGCAATTCTGCAGCAAATGATACGTGGAAGCTTAGCGAAATCGATAGATCGAGGATTCCGAACGTTTCTGAGACTTTGGCTGGGTGTAGGTGTGACAAAAATCTTTATTCTATGCCACTACATGCTCGCAATACGATAAAACTGGTATCGAAGTTCTGCAGCAATTGATACGTCGAAGGTTATGGAATCGAGAGACCGAAAATTCCCCGCGTTTCTGAGACATTCGCTGGGTGTACCAGTGTCCAAAACCTGCAATCTATGCAAGGACACACTCTCAATGCGATAAAACTAGTATCGCAGTTTTGCAGTGATTGATACATCGAAGCTCAGCGAAATCGAAAAATCGAGGATTCCGACCGTTCATGATAGTTTGGCTGGGCGTATGTGTTCCAAAAATATCTACTCTATCCCACTACATACTATCAATACGATAAAACTAGTATCGCAGTCCTGGTGCGATTGATACGTCGAAGCATAGCGAAATCGAAGGAACGAGGATTCCGAGCGTTTCTGAGACTTTGGCTGGGTATACGTGGGTCAAAAACCTTTATTCTATGCGACTAAACGATCTGAATACGATAAAACTGGTATCGCAGTCCTGTAGCAATTGATACGTCGAATATATACGAAATCGAACGATCGAGGATTCCCGGCATTTCTGAAACAATCGCTGGGTGTACCCGTGTCAAAAACCTGCAATCTATGCAAGTACACACTCTTAATGCGATAACACTAGTATCGCAGTTTTGCAGTGATTGATACATTGAAGCTTAGCGAAACCGAAAAATCGAGAATTTAAAGCGTTTCTGAGACTTCAGCTGGGTGTACTGGTATAAAAACCCTCAATCTACGCAACTACACTCTCAATAAGAGAAAACTGGCATCTTAATTCTGCAGCAATTGATACGTGGAAGCTTAGCGAAATTGAGAGATCGAGGATTCCCAACGTGTCTGAGATTTTTGCTGGGTTTACTGGTGTCAAAAACCTTTATTCTATGCAACTACACACTCTCAATACGATAAAACTAGTATCATAGTTCTGCAGCGATTGATACGACGTAGCTTAGCGAAATCGAAAGATCGAGAATTCTCGACGTTTCTGAGACTTTGGCTGGTTGTACGGGTGCTAAAATCCTTCATTCTATGCAACTAAACATTCTCAATACGATAAAACTGGTATCGCCGTTCTGTATCGATTGATACGTCGAATCTTAGCGAAATCGAAAGATCGAGGATTCCGACCGTTTCGGCGACATTCGCGGGGTGTACGGGTGTCAAATGCCTTTACTTCATGCCACCACACATTCTAAACACGATAAAACTGGTATCGCAGTTCTGCAGCGATTTATACGCCGAAGCTTAGCAAAATCGAAAGATCGCGGATTCCCGCCGTTTCTAAGAGTTTGACTGGGTGTACGGGTGTCAAAAGCCTTTATTTTATGCAACTACACATTCTCAATACGATAAAACTAGTATTGCAGTTCTGCAGCGATTGATACGTCGAATCTTAGCGAAATCGAAAGATCGAGGATTCCCAGTGTTTCCGCGACATTCGCGGGGTGTACGGGTGTTAAAATTTTTTGTTTCATGCAATAACACACTCGAAATACGATAAAACTGGTATCGCAGTTCTGCAGCGATTGATACGTCGAAGCTTAGCGAAATCGAAAGATCGCGGATTCCCGCCGTTTCTGAGAGTTTTGCTGGGTGTACGGGTGTCAAAATTCTTCATTTTATGCAACTACACACTCTCAATACGATGAAACTGGAATCGCAGTTCTGTATCGATTGATACGTCGCATCTTAGCGAAATCGAAAGCTCGATGATTCCGAGCGGTTCTGCGACATTCGCGGGGTGTACGGATGTCAAAAACCATTACTTTATGCAACTACACATACTCAATACGATAAAGCTGGTATCGCGGTGCTGCAGCGATTGATACGTCGTAGCTTAGCGAAATCGGAAGATCGCGGATTCCCGCCGTTTCTAAGAGTTTGGCTGAGTGTACGGGTGTCAAAAACCTCCATTTTATGCAACTACACATTCTCAATACGATAAAACTGGTATCGCAGTTCTGCAGCGATTGATACGCCGAAGCATAGCGAAATCGAAAGATGGAAGATTCTCGGCGTTTCTGAGACTTTGGCTGGGTGTACGGGTGTCAAAAGCAATTACTTTATGCAACTTCACATTCTCAATACAATAAAACTGGTATTGCAGTTCTGCAGCGGATGATACGCCGAAGCTTAGCGAAATCGAAAGATGGAGGACTCTCGGCTTTTCTGAGACTTTGGCTAGGTGTACGGGTGTCAAAATTTATCATTTCATGCAACGACACACTCTCAATACGATAAAACTGGTATCGCAGTTCTGTATCGATTGATACGTCGGATCTTAACGAAATCGAAAGATCGAGGATTCCGAGTTTTTCTGCGAAATTCGCGGGGTGTACGGGTGTCTAAGTTCTTTGTTTCATGCAACTACACATTCTCAATACGATAAAACTGGTATCGTGGTACTGCAGCGATTGATACGACAAAGCTTAGCGAAATCCATAGATCGCGGATTCCCGCTGTTTCTGAGAGTTTGGCTGGGTGTACGGGTGTCAAAATTCTTCATTTTATGCAACTACACACTCTCAATACGATAAAACTGGAATCGCAGTTCTGTATCGATTGATACGTCGCATCTGAGCGAAATCGAAAGCTGGATGATTCTGAGCGTTTCTGCGACATTCGCGGGGTGTACGGATTTCAAATACCATTACTTAATGCAACTACACATACTCAATACGATAAAACTGGTATCGCGGTGCTGCAGCGATTGATACGTCGAATCTTAGCGAAATCGAAAGATCGCGGATTCCCGCCGTTTCTGAGAGTTTGGCTGGGTTTACGGATGTCAAAATTCTTCATTTTATGCACCTACACACTCTCAATACGATAAAACTGGAATCGCGGTGCTGCAGCGATTGATACGTCGTAGCTTAGCGAAATCGAAAGATCGCGAATTCCCGCCGTTTCTAAGAGTTTGGCTGAGTGTACGGGTGTCAAAAGCCTCCATTTTATGCAACTACACATTGTCAATACGATAAAATTGGTATCGCAGTTCTGCAGCGATTGATACGCCGAAGCATAGCGAAATCGAAAGATCGAGGATTCTCGGCGTTTCTGAGACTTTGGCTGGGTGTACGGGTGTCAAAAGCTTTATGCAACTACACATTCTCAATACGATAAAACTGGTATCGCAGTTCTGCAGCGATTGATACGCCGAAGCTTAGCGAAATCGAAAGATCGCGGATTCCCGCCGTTTCTGAGAGTTTGGCTTGGTGTACGGTTGTCAGAATTCTTCATTATATGCAACTACACACTCTCAATACGATAAAACTAGTATCGCAGTTATGTATCGATTGATACGTCGGGTCTTAGCGAAATCGAAAGACCGAGGATTCCGAGCGTTTCTACGACATTCGCGGGATGTACGGGTGTTAAAAACCATTACTTTATGCAACTACACATACTCAATACGATAAAACTGGTATCGCGGTGCTGCAGCGATTGATACGTCGAATCTTAGCGAAATCGAAAGATCGCGGATTCCCGCCGTTTCTGAGAGTTTGGCTGGGTTTACGGATGTCAAAATTCTTCATTTTATGCACCTACACACTCTCAATACGATAAAACTGGAGTCGCAGTTCTGTATCGATTGATACGTCGCATCTTAGCGAAATCGAAAGCTCGATGATTCCGAGCGTTTCTGCGACATTCGCGGGGTGTACGGATGTCAAAAACCATTACTTTATGCAACTACACATACTCAATACGATAAAACTGGTATCGCGGTGCTGCAGCGATTGATACGTCGTAGCTTAGGGAAATCGAAGAATCGCGGATTCCCGCCGTTTCTAAGAGTTTGGCTGAGTGTACGGGTGTCAAAAGCCTCCATTTTATGCAACTACACATTCTCAATACAATAAAACTGGTATTGCAGTTCTGCAGCGGATGATACGCCGAAGCTTAGCGAAATCGAAAGATGGAGGACTCTCGGCTTTTCTGAGACTTTGGCTAGGTGTACGGGTGTCAAAATTTATCATTTCATGCAACTACACACTCTCAATACGATAAAACTGGTATCGCAGTTCTGTATCGATTGATACGTCGAATCTTAGCGAAATCGAAAGATCGAGGATTCCGAGTGTTTCTGCGACATTCGCGGGGTGTACGGGTGTCAAAATTCTTTGTTTCATGCAACTACACATTCTCAATACGATAAAACTGGTATCGTGATACTGCAGCGATTGATACGTCGAAGCTTAGCGAAATCGAAAGATCGCGGATTCCCGCCGTTTCTGAGAGTTTGGCTGGGTGTACGGGTGTCAAAAGCCTCCATTTTATGCAACTACACATTCTCAATACGATAAAACTGGTATCGCAGTTCTGCAGCGATTGATACGCCGAAGCTTAGCGAAATCGAAAGATGGAGGATTCTCGGCGTTTCTGAGACTTTGGCTGGGTGTACGGGTGTCAAAATTCTTCATTTTATGCAACTACACACTCTCAATACGATAAAACTGGTATCGCAGTTCTCTATCGATTGATACGTCGAATCTTAGCGAAATCGAAAGATCGAGGATTCCGAGTGTTTCTGCGATATTCGCGGGGTGTACGGATGTCAAAAACCATTACTCTATGCAACTACACATACTCAATACGATAAAACTGGTATCGCGGTGCTGCAGCGATTGATACGTCGTAGCTTAGCGAAATCGAAAGATCGCGGATTCCCGCCGTTTCTAAGAGTTTGGCTGAGTGTACGGGTGTCAAAAGCCTCCATTTTATGCAACTACACATTCTCAATACAATAAAACTGGTATTGCAGTTCTGCAGCGGATGATACGCCGAAGCTTAGCGAAATCGAAAGATGGAGGACTCTCGGCTTTTCTGAGACTTTGGCTAAGTGTACGGGTGTCAAAATTTATCATTTCATGCAACTACACACTCTCAATACGATAAAACTGGTATCGCAGTTCTGTATCGATTGATACGTCGAATCTTAGCGAAATCGAAAGATCGAGGATTCCGAGTGTTTCTGCGACATTCGCGGGGTGTACGGGTGTCAAAATTCTTTGTTTCATGCAACTACACATTCTCAATACGATAAAACTGGTATCGTGATACTGCAGCGATTGATACGTCGAAGCTTAGCGAAATCGAAAGATCGCGGATTCCCGCCGTTTCTGAGAGTTTGGCTGGATGTACGGGTGTCAAAATTCTTCATTTTATGCAACTACACACTCTCAATACGATAAAACTGGTATCGCGGTTCTGTATCGATTGATACGTCGCATCTTAGCGAAATTGAAAGATCGAGGATTCCGAGCGTCTCTGCGACATTCGCGGGGTGTACAGGTGTCAAAAGCCTTCATTTTATGCAACTACACATTTTCAATACGATAAAACTGGTATCGCAGTTCTGATGCGATCGGTACGTCGAAGCATAGCGAAATCGAAAGAACGAGGATTCCGAGCATTTCTGAGACTTTGGCTGGGTATACGTGTGTTAAAAACCTTTATTCTATGCGACTACACGATCTGAATACGATAAAACTGGTATCGCAGTTCTGCAGCAATTGATACGTCGAAGCTTAGCGAAATCGAATGATCGAGGATTTCCGGCATTTCTGAAACATTCGCTGGGTGTACCAGTGCCAAAAACCTGCAATCTATGCAAGTATACACTCTCAATGCGATAACACTAGTATCGCAGTTTTGCAGTGATTGATACATCGAAGCTTAGCGAAATCGAAAAATCGAGAATTCCAAGCGTTTCTGAGACTTCAGCTGGGTGTAAGTGAGGCAAAAGCCACTATTCTATGCCACTACACACTCTATACGATAAAACTGATATCGCAGTTCCGCAGCGATTGATACGTCGAAGCTTAGCGAAATCGAGAGATCGACGATTCCTGGCGATTCTGAGACATTCGCTGTGTGTACTAATGTTCAAAACTTTCAATCTATGCAACTACACACTCTCAATACGATATCACTGGTATCGCAGTTCTGCAGCGATTGATACGTCGAAGCTTAGCGAAATCGAGAGATCGACGATTCCCGGCGGTTCTGAGACATTCGCTCGGTGTACTAATGTTAAAAACCTTCAATCAATGCAACTACACACTCTCAATACGATATAACTGGTATCGCAGTTCTGCAGCGATTGATACGACCACGCTGAGCGAAATCGAAAGACCGAGGATTCCCGGCGTTTCTGAGACATTCGCTGGGTGTACTGGTATAAAAACCTTCAATCTACGCAACTACACTCTCAATACGAGAAATCCGGTATCGCAATTCTGCAGCAATTGATACGTGGAAGCTTAGCGAAATTGAAAGATCGAGGATTCCCGACGTTTCTGAGACTTTAGCTGGGTGTACTGGTGTTAAAAACCTTTATTCTATGCAACTACACACTCTCAATACGATGAAACTAGTATCGTAGTTCTGCAGCGATTGATACGTTGAAGCTTACCGAAATCGAAAAATCGAGGATTCCGAGCGTTCATGAGAATTTGGCTGGGTGTAAGTGTGTCAAAAACCTTTATTCTATGCAACTACAAACTCTCAATACGATGAAAGTGGTATCGCAGTTCTGCAGCAATTGAAACGTCGAAGCTTAACGAAATCGAAAGATCGAGGATTCCCGGCGTTTCTGAGACATTCGCTTAGTCGACCAGTGTCAAAAACCTTCAATCTATGGAAGTACACACTCTCAATGCGATGAAACTAGTATCGCAGTTTTGCAGTGATTGATACATCGAAGCTAAGCGAAATCGAAAGATCGAGGATTCCCGGCGTTTCTGAGACATTCGCTGCGTGTACTAGTGTCAGAAACCGTTAATCCATGCAACTACACATTCTCAATTCGATAAAACTAGTATCGCGCTTTTGCAGCGATTGATACGTCAAGGCTTAGTGAAATCGAAAGATCAAGGATTCCGAGCGTTTCTGAGACTTTGACTGGGTGTACGTGTGTCAAAAACCTTTATTCTATGCAACTACACACTCTCAATACGATATGACTGGTATCGCAGTTCTGCAGCAATTGATACGTCGAAGTTTAAAGAAATCGAAAGATCGAGGATTCCCGGCGTTTCTGAGACATTCGCTGGGTGTACTAGTGTCAAAAACCTATAATCTATGCAACTACACATTCTCAATTCGATAAAACTAGAATCGCACTTTTGCAGCGATTGAAACATTAAAGCTTAGCGAAATCGGAAGATCGAGGATTCCGAGCGTTTCTGAGACTTTGACTGGGTGTACTGATGTTAAAAACTTTTATTCTATGCGACTACACGCTCTCAATACGATAAAACTGGTATCGCAGTTCTGCAGCGATTGATACGTCGAAGCTTAGCGAAATCGAGAGATCGACGATTGCCGGCGATTCTGAGACATTCGCTGGGTGTTCTAATGTTAAAAACCTTCAATCAATGCCACTACATACTCTCAATACGATATAACTGGTATCGAAGTTCTGAAGCGATTGATACGTCGAAACTGAGCGAAATCGAAAGACCGAGGATTCCCGACGTTTCTGAGACTTTGGCTGGGTGTACTGGTGTCAAAAACCTTTTTTCTATGCAACTACACACTCCCAATACGATGAAACTAGTATCGTAGTTTTGCAGCGATTGATACGTTGAACCTTACCGAAATCGAAAGATCGAGGATTCCGAACGTTTCTGAGACTTTGGCTGGGTGTATGTGTGGCAAAAACCTTTATTCTATGCAAGTACACACTCTCAATACAATGAAACTAGTATCGTAGTTCTGCAGCCGTTGATACGTTGAAGCTTACCGAAATCGAAAGATCGAGGATTCCGAACGTTTCTGAGCATTTGGCTGGGTGTACGTGTGTCAAAAATCTCTATTCTATGCCACTTCATGCTCTCAATACGATAAAACTAGTATCGCAGTTCTGGTGCGATTGATACGTCGAAGCATAGCGAAATCGAAGGAATGAGGATTCTGATCGTTTCTGAGACTTTGGCTGGGTATACGTGTGTCAAAAACCTTCATTCTATGCGACTACACGATCTGAATAAGATAAAACTGGTATCGCAGTTCGGCAGCAATTGAGACGTCGAAGCTTAGCGAAATCGAAAAATCGAGGATTCCGAGCGTTCATGATAGTTTGGCTGGGCGTATGTGTTTCAAAAATATCTATTTCATGCCACTACACACTCTCAATACGATAAAACTGGTATCGCAGTTCTGGTGCGATTGATACGTCGAAGCTTAGCGGAATCGAAAGACCGAGGATTCCCGGCCTTTCTGAGACATTCGCTGGGTGTACTGGTATCAAAAACCTTCAATCTACGCAACTACACACTCTCAATACAAGAAAACTCGAATCGCAGTGCCGCAGAGATTGACACGTCTAAGCTCAACGAAATCGAAAGATCGAAGATTCCGAGCTTTTCTGAGACATTCGCTGGGTGTACTGGTATCAAAGACCTTCAATCTACACACCTACAAACTATTTATACGATAAAACTGGTATCGCAGTTCCGCAGCGATTGACACGTAGAAGTTTAGCGAAATCGAAAGACCGAGGATTCTCGGCGTTTCTGAGACATTCGCTGGGTGTACTGGTATAAAAACGTTCAATCTACGCAACTACACACTCTCAATACGAGAAAACTGGTATCGCAATTCTGCAGCAAATGATACGTGGAAGCTTAGCGAAATCGATAAATCGAGGATTCCGAACGTTTCTGAGAATTTGGCTGGGTGTAGGTGTGAAAAAAATCTTTATTCTATGCCACTACATGCTCGCAATACGATAAAACTGGTATCGAAGTTCTGCAGCAATTGATACGTCGAAAGTTATGGAATCGAGAGACCGAAAATTCCCCGCGTTTCTGAGACATTCGCTGGGTGTACCAGTGTCCAAAACCTGCAATCTATGCAAGGACACACTCTCAATGCGATAAAACTAGTATCGCAGTTTTGCAGTGATTGATACATCGAAGCTCAGCGAAATCGAAAAATCGAGGATTCCGACCGTTCATGATAGTTTGGCTGGGCGTATGTGTTCCAAAAATATCTACTCTATCCCACTACATACTATCAATACGATAAAACTAGTATCGCAGTTCTGGTGCGATTGATACGTCGAAGCATAGCGAAATCGAAGGAACGAGGATTCCGAGCGTTTCTGAGACTTTGGCTGGGTATACGTGGGTCAAAAACCTTTATTCTATGCGACTAAACGATCTGAATACGATAAAACTGGTATCGCAGTCCTGTAGCAATGGATACGTCGAAGATATACGAAATCGAACGATCGAGGATTCCCGGCATTTCTGAAACAATCGCTGGGTGTACCCGTGTCAAAAACCTGCAATCTATGCAAGTACATACTCTTAATGCGATAACACTAGTATCGCAGTTTTGCAGTGATTGATACATTGAAGCTTAGCGAAACCGAAAAATCGAGAATTTAAAGCGTTTCTGAGACTTCAGCTGGGTGTACTGGTATAAAAACCCTCAATCTACGCAACTACACTCTCAATAAGAGAAAACTGGCATCTTAATTCTGCAGCAATTGATACGTGGAAGCTTAGCGAAATTGAGAGATCGAGGATTCCCAACGTGTCTGAGATTTTTGCTGGGTTTACTGGTGTCAAAAACCTTTATTCTATGCAACTACACACTCTCAATACGATAAAACTAGTATCATAGTTCTGCAGCGATTGATACGACGTAGCTTAGCGAAATCGAAAGATCGAGAATTCTCGACGTTTCTGAGACTTTGGCTGGTTGTACGGGTGCTAAAATCCTTCATTCTATGCAACTAAACATTCTCAATACGATAAAACTGGTATCGCCGTTCTGTATCGATTGATACGTCGAATCTTAGCGAAATCGAAAGATCGAGGATTCCGACCGTTTCGGCGACATTCGCGGGGTGTACGGGTGTGAAATGCCTTTACTTCATGCCACCACACATTCTAAACACGATATAACTGGTATCGCAGTTCTGCAGCGATTTATACGCCGAAGCTTAGCAAAATCGAAAGATCGCGGATTCCCGCCGTTTCTAAGAGTTTGACTGGGTGTACGGGTGTCAAAAGCCTTTATTTTATGCAACTACACATTCTCAATACGATAAAACTAGTATTGCAGTTCTGCAGCGATTGATACGTCGAATCTTAGCGAAATCGAAAGATCGAGGATTCCCAGTGTTTCCGCGACATTCGCGGGGTGTACGGGTGTCAAAATTTTTTGTTTCATGCAACAACACACTCGAAATACGATAAAACTGGTATCGCAGTTCTGCAGCGATTGATACGTCGAAGCTTAGCGAAATCGAAAGATCGCGGATTCCCGCCGTTTCTGAGAGTTTGGCTGGGTGTACGGGTGTCAAAATTCTTCATTTTATGCAACTACACACTCTCAATACGATGAAACTGGAATCGCAGTTCTGTATCGATTGATACGTCGCATCTTAGCGAAATCGAAAGCTCGATGATTCCGAGCGTTTCTGCGACATTCGCGGGGTGTACGGATGTCAAAAACCATTACTTTATGCAACTACACATACTCAATACGATAAAGCTGGTATCGCGGTGCTGCAGCGATTGATACGTCGTAGCTTAGCGAAATCGGACGATCGCGGATTCCCGCCGTTTCTAAGAGTTTGGCTGAGTGTACGGGTGTCAAAAACCTCCATTTTATGCAACTACACATTCTCAATACGATAAAACTGGTATCGCAGTTCTGCAGCGATTGATACGCCGAAGCATAGCGAAATCGAAAGATGGAAGATTCTCGGCGTTTCTGAGACTTTGGCTGGGTGTACGGGTGTCAAAAGCCTTTACTTTATGCAACTTCACATTCTCAATACAATAAAACTGGTATTGCAGTTCTGCAGCGGATGATACGCCGAAGCTTAGCGAAATCGAAAGATGGAGGACTCTCGGCTTTTCTGAGACTTTGGCTAGGTGTACGGGTGTCAAAATTTATCATTTCATGCAACTACACACTCTCAATACGATAAAACTGGTATCGCAGTTCTGTATCGATTGATACGTCGGATCTTAACGAATTCGAAAGATCGAGGATTCCGAGTTTTTCTGCGAAATTCGCGGGGTGTACGGGTGTCTAAGTTCTTTGTTTCATGCAACTACACATTCTCAATACGATAAAACTGGTATCGTGGTACTGCAGCGATTGATACGACAAAGCTTAGCGAAATCGATAGATCGCGGATTCCCGCTGTTTCTGAGAGTTTGGCTGGGTGTACGGGTGTCAAAATTCTTCATTTTATGCAACTACACACTCTCAATACGATAAAACTGGAATCGCAGTTCTGTATCGATTGATACGTCGCATCTTAGCGAAATCGAAAGCTGGATGATTCTGAGCGTTTCTGCGACATTCGCGGGGTGTACGGATTTCAAATACCATTACTTTATGCAACTACACATACTCAATACGATAAAACTGGTATCGCGGTGCTGCAGCGATTGATACGTCGTAGCTTAGCGAAATCGAAAGATCGCGGATTCCCGCCGTTTCTAAGAGTTTGGCTGAGTGTACGGGTGTCAAAAGCCTCCATTTTATGCAACTACACATTGTCAATACGATAAAATTGGTATCGCAGTTCTGCAGCGATTGATACGCCGAAGCATAGCGAAATCGAAAGATCGAGGATTCTCGGCGTTTATGAGACTTTGGCTGGGTGTACGGGTGTCAAAAGCTTTATGCAACTACACATTCTCAATACGATAAAACTGGTATCGCAGTTCTGCAGCGATTGATACGTCGAAGCTTAGCGAAATCGAAAGATCGCGGATTCCCGCCGTTTCTGAGAGTTTGGCTTGGTGTACGGTTGTCAGAATTCTTCATTATATGCAACTACACACTCTCAATACGATAAAACTGGTATCGCAGTTATGTATCGATTGATACGTCGGGTCTTAGCGAAATCGAAAGACCGAGGATTCCGAGCGTTTCTACGACATTCGCGGGATGTACGGGTGTTAAAAACCATTACTTCATGCAACTACACATACTCAATACGATAAAACTGGTATCGCGGTGCTGCAGCGATTGATACGTCGAATCTTAGCGAAATCGAAAGATCGCGGATTCCCGCCGTTTCTGGGAGTTTGGCTGGGTTTACGGATGTCAAAATTCTTCATTTTATGCACCTACACACTCTCAATACGATAAAACTGGAATCGCGGTGCTGCAGCGATTGATACGTCGTAGCTTAGCGAAATCGAAAGATCGCGAATTCCCGCCGTTTCTAAGAGTTTGGCTGAGTGTACGGGTGTCAAAAGCCTCCATTTTATGCAACTACACATTGTCAATACGATAAAATTGGTATCGCAGTTCTGCAGCGATTGATACGCCGAAGCATAGCGAAATCGAAAGATCGAGGATTCTCGGCGTTTCTGAGACTTTGGCTGGGTGTACGGGTGTCAAAAGCTTTATGCAACTACACATTCTCAATACGATAAAACTGGTATCGCAGTTCTGCAGCGATTGATACGTCGAAGCTTAGCGAAATCGAAAGATCGCGGATTCCCGCCGTTTCTGAGAGTTTGGCTTGGTGTACGGTTGTCAGAATTCTTCATTATATGCAACTACACACTCTCAATACGATAAAACTGGTATCGCAGTTATGTATCGATTGATACGTCGGGTCTTAGCGAAATCGAAAGACCGAGGATTCCGAGCGTTTCTACGACATTCGCGGGATGTACGGGTGTTAAAAACCATTACTTTATGCAACTACACATACTCAATACGATAAAATTGGTATCGCGGTGCTGCAGCGATTGATACGTCGAATCTTAGCGAAATCGAAAGATCGCGGATTCCCGCCGTTTCTGAGAGTTTGGCTGGGTTTACGGATGTCAAAATTCTTCATTTTATGCACCTACACACTCTCAATACGATAAAACTGGAGTCGCAGTTCTGTATCGATTGATACGTCGCATCTTAGCGAAATCGAAAGCTCGATGATTCCGAGCGTTTCTGCGACATTCGCGGGGTGTACGGATGTCAAAAACCATTACTTTATGCAACTACACATACTCAATACGATAAAACTGGTATCGCGGTGCTGCAGCGATTGATACGTCGTAGCTTAGCGAAATCGAAAGATCGCGGATTCCCGCCGTTTCTAAGAGTTTGGCTGAGTGTACGGGTGTCAAAACCCTCCATTTTATGCAACTACACATTCTCAATACGATAAAACTGGTATCGCAGTTCTGCAGCGGTTGATACGCCGAAGCATAGCGAAATCGAAAGATCGAGTATTCTCGTCGTTTCTGAGACCTTGGCTGGGTGTTCGGGTGTCAAAAGCCTTTACTTTATGCAACTACACATTCTCAATACGATAAAACTGGTATCGCAGTTCTGCAGCGATTGATACGCCGAAGCTTAGCGAAATCGAAAGATGGAGGATTCTCGGCGTTTCTGAGACTTTGGCTGGGTGTACGGGTGTCAAAATTCTTCAATTTATGCAACTACACACTCTCAATACGATAAAACTGGTATCGCAGTTCTCTATCGATTGATACGTCGAATCTTAGCGAAATCGAAAGATCGAGGATTCCGAGTGTTTCTGCGACATTCGCGGGGTGTACGGATGTCAAAAACCATTACTCTATGCAACTACACATACTCAATACGATAAAACTGGTATCGCGGTGCTGCAGCGATTGATACGTCGTAGCTTAGGGAAATCGAAAGATCGCGGATTCCCGCCGTTTCTAAGAGTTTGGCTGAGTGTACGGGTGTCAAAAGCCTCCATTTTATGCAACTACACATTCTCAATACAATAAAACTGGTATTGCAGTTCTGCAGCGGATGATACGCCGAAGCTTAGCGAAATCGAAAGATGGAGGACTCTCGGCTTTTCTGAGACTTTGGCTAGGTGTACGGGTGTCAAAATTTATCATTTCATGCAACTACACACTCTCAATACGATAAAACTGGTATCGCAGTTCTGTATCGATTGATACGTCGAATCTTAGCGAAATCGAAAGATCGAGGATTCCGAGTGTTTCTGCGACATTCGCGGGGTGTACGGGTGTCAAAATTCTTTGTTTCATGCAACTACACATTCTCAATACGATAAAACTGGTATCGTGATACTGCAGCGATTGATACGTCGAAGCTTAGCGAAATCGAAAGATCGCGGATTCCCGCCGTTTCTGAGAGTTTGGCTGGATGTACGGGTGTCAAAATTCTTCATTTTATGCAACTACACACTCTCAATACGATAAAACTGGTATCGCGGTTCTGTATCGATTGATACGTCGCATCTTAGCGAAATTGAAAGATCGAGGATTCCGAGCGTCTCTGCGACATTCGCGGGGTGTACAGGTGTCAAAAGCCTTCATTTTATGCAACTACACATTTTCAATACGATAAAACTGGTATCGCAGTTCTGCAGCGACTGATACGCCGACGCTTAGCGAAATCGAAAGATCGAGGATTCTCGGCGTTTCTGAGACTATGGCTGGGTGTACGGGTGTCAAAATTCTTCATTTTATGCAACTACACACTCTGAATACGATAAAACTGGTATCGCAGTTCTGTATCGATTGATACGTCGCATTTTAGCGAAATCGAAATCTCGATGATTCCGAGCGTTTCTGCGACATTCGCGGGGTGTACGGATTTCAAATACCATTACTTTATGCAACTACACATACTCAATACGATAAAACTGGTATCGCAGTGCTGCCGCGATTGATACGTCGTAGCTTAGCGAAATCGAAAGATCGCGAATTCCCGCCGTTTCTAAGAGTTTGGCTGAGTGTACGGGTGTCAAAAGCCTCCATTTTATGCAACTACACATTGTCAATAGGATAAAATTGGTATCGCAGTTCTGCAGCGATTGATACACCGAAGCATAGCGAAATCAAAAGATCGAGGATTCTCGGCGTTTCTGAGACTTTGGCTGGGTGTACGGGTGTCAAAAGCTTTATGCAACTACACATTCTCAATACGATAAAACTGGTATCGCAGTTCTGCAGCGATTGATACGTCGAAGCTTAGCGAAATCGAAAGATCGCGGATTCCCGCCGTTTCTGAGAGTTTGGCTTGGTGTACGGTTGTCAGAATTCTTCATTATATGCAACTACACACTCTCAATACGATAAAACTGGTATCGCAGTTGTGTATCGATTGATACGTCGGGTCTTAGCGAAATCGAAAGACCGAGGATTCCGAGTGTTTCTGCGACATTCGCGGGGTGTACGGGTGTCAAAATTCTTTGTTTCATGCAACTACACATTCTCAATACGATAAAACTGGTATCGTGATACTGCAGCGATTGATACGTCGTAGCTTAGCGAAATCGAAAGATCGCGGATTCCCGCCGTTTCTAAGAGTTTGGCTGAGTGTACGGGTGTCAAAAGCCTCCATTTTATGCAACTACACATTCTCAATACGATAAAACTGGTATCGCAGTTCTGCAGCGATTGATACGCCGAAGCATAGTGAAATCGAAAGATCGAGTATTCTCGTCGTTTCTGAGACCTTGGCTGGGTGTACGGGTGTCAAAAGCCTTTACTTTATGCAACTACACATTCTCAATACGATAAAACTGGTATCGCAGTTCTGCAGCGATTGATACGCCGATGCTTAGCGAAATCGAAAGATGGAGGATTCTCGGCGTTTCTGAGACTTTGGCTGGGTGTACGGGTGTCAAAATTCTTCTATTTATGAAACTACACACTCTCAATACGATAAAACTGGTATCGCAGTTCTCTATCGATTGATACGTCGAATCTTAGCGAAATCGAAAGCTCGATGATTCCGAGCGTTTCTGCGACATTCGCGGGGTGTACGGATTTCAAATACCATTACTTTATGCAACTACACATACTCAATACGATAAAACTAGTATCGCAGTGCTGCAGCGATTGATACGTCGTAGCTTAGCGAAATCGAAAGATCGCGAATTCCCGCCGTTTCTAAGAGTTTGGCTGAGTGTACGGGTGTCAAAAGCCTCCATTTTATGCAACTACACATTGTCAATACGATAAAATTGGTATCGCAGTTCTGCAGCGATTGATACGCCGAAGCATAGCGAAATCAAAAGATCGAGGATTCTCGGCGCTTCTGAGACTTTGGCTGGGTGTACGGGTGTCAAAAGCTTTATGCAACTACACATTCTCAATACGAGAAAACTGGTATCGCAGTTCTGCAGCGATTGATACGTCGAAGCTTAGCGAAATCGAAAGATCGCGGATTCCCGCCGTTTCTGAGAGTTTGGGTTGGTGTACGGTTGTCAGAATTCTTCATTATATGCAACTACACACTCTCAATACGATAAAACTGGTATCGCAGTTGTGTATCGATTGATACGTCGGGTCTTAGCGAAATCGAAAGACCGAGGATTCCGAGCGTTTCTACGACATTCGCGGGATGTACGGGTGTTAAAAACCATTACTTTATGCAACTACACATACTCAATACGATAAAACTGGTATCGCAGTGCTGCCGCGATTGATACGTCGTAGCTTAGCGAAATCGAAAGATCGCGAATTCCCGCCGTTTCTAAGAGTTTGGCTGAGTGTACGGGTGTCAAAAGCCTCCATTTTATGCAACTACACATTGTCAATAGGATAAAATTGGTATCGCAGTTCTGCAGCGATTGATACACCGAAGCATAGCGAATTCAAAAGATCGAGGATTCTCGGCGTTTCTGAGACTTTGGCTGGGTGTACGGGTGTCAAAAGCTTTATGCAACTACACATTCTCAATACGATAAAACTGGTATCGCAGTTCTGCAGCGATTGATACGTCGAAGCTTAGCGAAATCGAAAGATCGCGGATTCCCGCCGTTTCTGAGAGTTTGGCTTGGTGTACGGTTGTCAGAATTCTTCATTATATGCAACTACACACTCTCAATACGATAAAACTGGTATCGCAGTTGTGTATCGATTGATACGTCGGGTCTTAGCGAAATCGAAAGACCGAGGATTCCGAGTGTTTCTGCGACATTCGCGGGGTGTACGGGTGTCAAAATTCTTTGTTTCATGCAACTACACATTCTCAATACGATAAAACTGGTATCGTGATACTGCAGCGATTGATACGTCGTAGCTTAGCGAAATCGAAAGATCGCGGATTCCCGCCGTTTCTAAGAGTTTGGCTGAGTGTACGGGTGTCAAAAGCCTCCATTTTATGCAACTACACATTCTCAATACGATAAAACTGGTATCGCAGTTCTGCAGCGATTGATACGCCGAAGCATAGTGAAATCGAAAGATCGAGTATTCTCGTCGTTTCTGAGACCTTGGCTGGGTGTACGGGTGTCAAAAGCCTTTACTTTATGCAACTACACATTCTCAATACGATAAAACTGGTATCGCAGTTCTGCAGCGATTGATACGCCGATGCTTAGCGAAATCGAAAGATGGAGGATTCTCGGCGTTTCTGCGACATTCGCGGGGTGTACGGATTTCAAATACCATTACTTTATGCAACTACACATACTCAATACGATAAAACTAGTATCGCAGTGCTGCAGCGATTGATACGTCGTAGCTTAACGAAATCGAAAGATCGCGAATTCCCGCCGTTTCTAAGAGTTTGGCTGAGTGTACGGGTGTCAAAAGCCTCCATTTTATGCAACTACACATTGTCAATACGATAAAATTGGTATCGCAGTTCTGCAGCGATTGATACGCCGAAGCATAGCGAAATCAAAAGATCGAGGATTCTCGGCGCTTCTGAGACTTTGGCTGGGTGTACGGGTGTCAAAAGCTTTATGCAACTACACATTCTCAATACGAGAAAACTGGTATCGCAGTTCTGCAGCGATTGATACGTCGAAGCTTAGCGAAATCGAAAGATCGCGGATTCCCGCCGTTTCTGAGAGTTTGGGTTGGTGTACGGTTGTCAGAATTCTTCATTATATGCAACTACACACTCTCAATACGATAAAACTGGTATCGCAGTTGTGTATCGATTGATACGTCGGGTCTTAGCGAAATCGAAAGACCGAGGATTCCGAGCGTTTCTACGACATTCGCGGGATGTACGGGTGTTAAAAACCATTACTTTATGCAACTACACATACTCAATACGATAAAACTGGTATCGCGGTGCTGCAGCGATTGATACGTCGTAGCTTAGCGAAATCGAAAGATCGCGGATTCCCGCCGTTTCTAAGAGTTTGGCTGAGTGTACGGGTGTCAAAAGCCTCCATTTTATGCAACTACACATTCTCAATACGATAAAACTGGTATCGCAGTTCTGCAGCGATTGATACGCCGAAGCTTAGCGAAATCGAAAGATGGAGGATTCTCGGCGTTTCTGAGACTTTGGCTGGGTGTACGGGTGTCAAAATTCTTCATTTTATGCAACTACACACTCTCAATACGATAAAACTGGTATCGCAGTTCTCTATCGATTGATACGTCGAATCTTAGCGAAATCGAAAGATCGAGGATTCCGAGTGTTTCTGCGATATTCGCGGGGTGTACGGATGTCAAAAACTATTACTCTATGCAACTACACATACTCAATACGATAAAACTGGTATCGCGGTGCTGCAGCGATTGATACGTCGTAGCTTAGCGAAATCGAAAGATCGCGGATTCCCGCCGTTTCTAAGAGTTTGGCTGAGTGTACGGGTGTCAAAAGCCTCCATTTTATGCAACTACACATTCTCAATACAATAAAACTGGTATTGCAGTTCTGCAGCGGATGATACGCCGAAGCTTAGCGAAATCGAAAGATGGAGGACTCTCGGCTTCTCTGAGACTTTGGCTAGGTGTACGGGTGTCAAAATTTATCATTTCATGCAACTACACACTCTCAATACGATAAAACTGGTATCGCAGTTCTGTATCGATTGATACGTCGAATCTTAGCGAAATCGAAAGATCGAGGATTCCGAGTGTTTCTGCGACATTCGCGGGGTGTACGGGTGTCAAAATTCTTTGTTTCATGCAACTACACATTCTCAATACGATAAAACTGGTATCGTGATACTGCAGCGATTGATACGTCGAAGCTTAGCGAAATCGAAAGATCGCGGATTCCCGCCGTTTCTGAGAGTTTGGCTGGGTGTACGGGTGTCAAAATTCTTCATTTTATGCAACTACACACTCTCAATACGATAAAACTGGTATCGCGGTTCTGTATCGATTGATACGTCGCATCTTAGCGAAATTGAAAGATCGAGGATTCCGAGCGTCTCTGCGACATCCGCGGGGTGTACAGGTGTCAAAAGCCTTCATTTTATGCAACTACACATTTTCAATACGATAAAACTGGTATCGCAGTTCTGATGCGATCGGTACGTCGAAGCATAGCGAAATCGAAAGAACGAGGATTCCGAGCATTTCTGAGACTTTGGCTGGGTATACGTGTGTTAAAAACCTTTATTCTATGCGACTACACGATCTGAATACGATAAAACTGGTATCGCAGTTCTGCAGCAATTGATACGTCGAAGCTTAGCGAAATCGAAGGATCGAGGATTTCCGGCATTTCTGAAACATTCGCTGGGTGTACCAGTGCCAAAAACCTGCAATGTATGCAAGTATACACTCTCAATGCGATAACACTAGTATCGCAGTTTTGCAGTGATTGATACATCGAAGCTTAGCGAAATCGAAAAATCGAGAATTCCAAGCGTTTCTGAGACTTCAGCTGGGTGTAAGTGAGGCAAAAGCCACTATTCTATGCCACTACACACTCTATACGATAAAACTGATATCGCAGTTCCGCAGCGATTGATACGTCGAAGCTTAGCGAAATCGAGAGATCGACGATTCCTGGCGATTCTGAGACATTCGCTGTGTGTACTAATGTTCAAAACTTTCAATCTATGCAACTACACACTCTCAATACGATATCACTGGTATCGCAGTTCTGCACCGATTGATACGTCGAAGCTTAGCGAAATCGAGAGATCGACGATTCCCGGCGGTTCTGAGACATTCGCTCGGTGTACTAATGTTAAAAACCTTCAATCAATGCAACTACACACTCTCAATACGATATAACTGGTATCGCAGTTCTGCAGCGATTGATACGTCCACGCTGAGCGAAATCGAAAGACCGAGGATTCCCGGCGTTTCTGAGACATTCGCTGGGTGTACTGGTATAAAAACCTTCAATCTACGCAACTACACTCTCAATACGAGAAATCCGGTATCGCAATTCTGCAGCAATTGATACGTGGAAGCTTAGCGAAATTGAAAGATCGAGGATTCCCGACGTTTCTGAGACTTTAGCTGGGTGTACTGGTGTTAAAAACCTTTATTCTATGCAACTACACACTCTCAATACGATGAAACTAGTATCGTAGTTCTGCAGCGATTGATACGTTGAAGCTTACCGAAATCGAAAAATCGAGGATTCCGAGCGTTCATGAGAATTTGGCTGGGTGTAAGTGTGTCAAAAACCTTTATTCTATGCAACTACAAACTCTCAATACGATGAAAGTGGTATCGCAGTTCTGCAGCAATTGAAACGTCGAAGCTTAACGAAATCGAAAGATCGAGGATTCCCGGCGTTTCTGAGACATTCGCTTAGTCGACCAGTGTCAAAAACCTTCAATCTATGGAAGTACACACTCTCAATGCGATGAAACTATTATCGCAGTTTTGCAGTGATTGATACATCGAAGCTAAGCGAAATCGAAAGATCGAGGATTCCCGGCGTTTCTGAGACATTCGCTGCGTGTACTAGTGTCAGAAACCGTTAATCCATGCAACTACACATTCTCAATTCGATAAAACTAGTATCGCGCTTTTGCAGCGATTGATACGTCAAGGCTTAGTGAAATCGAAAGATCGAGGATTCCGAGCGTTTCTGAGACTTTGACTGGGTGTACGTGTGTCAAAAACCTTTATTCTATGCAACTACACACTCTCAATACGATATGACTGGTATCGCAGTTCTGCAGCAATTGATACGTCGAAGTTTAAAGAAATCGAAAGATCGAGGATTCCCGGCGTTTCTGAGACATTCGCTGGGTGTACTAGTGTCAAAAACCTTTAATCTATGCAACTACACATTCTCAATTCGATAAAACTAGAATCGCACTTTTGCAGCGATTGAAACATTAAAGCTTAGCGAAATCGGAAGATCGAGGATTCCGAGCGTTTCTGAGACTTTGACTGGGTGTACTGATGTTAAAAACTTTTATTCTATGCGACTACACGCTCTCAATACGATGAAACTGGTATCGCAGTTCTGCAGCGATTGATACGTCGAAGCTTAGCGAAATCGAGAGAGCGACGATTGCCGGCGATTCTGAGACATTCGCTGGGTGTTCTAATGTTAAAAACCTTCAATCAATGCCACTACATACTCTCAATACGATATAACTGGTATCGAAGTTCTGAAGCGATTGATACGTCGAAACTGAGCGAAATCGAAAGACCGAGGATTCCCGACGATTCTGAGACTTTGGCTGGGTGTACTGGTGTCAAAAACCTTTTTTCTATGCAACTACACACTCCCAATACGATGAAACTAGTATCGTAGTTTTGCAGCGATTGATACGTTGAACCTTACCGAAATCGAAAGATCGAGGAATCCGAACGTTTCTGAGACTTTGGCTGGGTGTATGTGTGGCAAAAACCTTTATTCTATGCAAGTACACACTCTCAATACAATGAAACTAGTATCGTAGTTCTGCAGCGGTTGATACGTTGAAGCTTACCGGAATCGAAAGATCGAGGATTCCGAACGTTTCTGAGCATTTGGCTGGGTGTACGTGTGTCAAAAATCTCTATTCTATGCCACTTCATGCTCTCAATACGATAAAACTAGTATCGCAGTTCTGGTGCGATTGATACGTCGAAGCATAGCGAAATCGAAGGAATGAGGATTCTGATCGTTTCTGAGACTTTGGCTGGGTATACGTGTGTCAAAAACCTTCATTCTATGCGACTACACGATCTGAATAAGATAAAACTGGTATCGCAGTTCGGCAGCAATTGAGACGTCGAAGCTTAGCGAAATCGAAAAATCGAGGATTCCGAGCGTTCATGATAGTTTGGCTGGGCGTATGTGTTTCAAAAATATCTATTTCATGCCACTACACACTCTCAATACGATAAAACTGGTATCGCAGTTCTGGTGCGATTGATACGTCGAAGCTTAGCGGAACCGAAAGACCGAGGATTCCCGGCCTTTCTGAGACATTCGCTGGGTGTACTGGTATCAAAAACCTTCAATCTACGCAACTACACACTCTCAATACAAGAAAACTCGAATCGCAGTGCCGCAGAGATTGACACGTCTAAGCTCAGCGAAATCGAAAGATCGAAGATTCCGAGCTTTTCTGAGACATTCGCTGGGTGTACTGGTATCAAAGACCTTCAATCTACACACCTACAAACTATTTATACGATAAAACTGGTATCGCAGTTCCGCAGCGATTGACACGTAGAAGTTTAGCGAAATCGAAAGACCGAGGATTCTCGGCGTTTCTGAGACATTCGCTGGGTGTACTGGTATAAAAACGTTCAATCTACGCAACTACACACTCTCAATACGAGAAAACTGGTATCGCAATTCTGCAGCAAATGATACGTGGAAGCTTAGCGAAATCGATAGATCGAGGATTCCGAACGTTTCTGAGACTTTGGCTGGGTGTAGGTGTGAAAAAAATCTTTATTCTATGCCACTACATGCTCGCAATACGATAAAACTGGTATCGAAGTTCTGCAGCAATTGATACGTCGAAGGTTATGGAATCGAGAGACCGAAAATTCCCCGCGTTTCTGAGACATTCGCTCGGTGTACCAGTGTCCAAAACCTGCAATCTATGCAAGGACACACTCTCAATGCGATAAAACTAGTATCGCAGTTTTGCAGTGATTGATACATCGAAGCTCAGCGAAATCGAAAAATCGAGGATTCCGACCGTTCATGATAGTATGGCTGGGCGTATGTGTTCCAAAAATATCTACTCTATCCCACTACATACTATCAATACGATAAAACTAGTATCGCAGTTCTGGTGCGATTGATACGTCGAAGCATAGCGAAATCGAAGGAACGAGGATTCCGAGCGTTTCTGAGACTTTGGCTGGGTATACGTGGGTCAAAAACCTTTATTCTATGCGACTAAACGATCTGAATACGATAAAACTGGTATCGCAGTCCTGTAGCAATTGATACGTCGAAGATATACGAAATCGAACGATCGAGGATTCCCGGCATTTCTGAAACAATCGCTGGGTGTACCCGTGTCAAAAACCTGCAATCTATGCAAGTACACACTCTTAATGCGATAACACTAGTATCGCAGTTTTGCAGTGATTGATACATTGAAGCTTAGCGAAACCGAAAAATCGAGAATTTAAAGCGTTTCTGAGACTTCAGCTGGGTGTACTGGTATAAAAACTCTCAATCTACGCAACTACACTCTCAATAAGAGAAAACTGGCATCTTAATTCTGCAGCAATTGATACGTGGAAGCTTAGCGAAATTGAGAGATCGAGGATTCCCAACGTGTCTGAGATTTTTGCTGGGTTTACTGGTGTCAAAAACCTTTATTCTATGCAACTACACACTCTCAATACGATAAAACTAGTATCATAGTTCTGCAGCGATTGATACGACGTAGCTTAGCGAAATCGAAAGATCGAGAATTCTCGACGTTTCTGAGACTTTGGCTGGTTGTACGGGTGCTAAAATCCTTCATTCTATGCAACATCTAAACATTCTCAATACGATAAAACTGGTATCGCCGTTCTGTATCGATTGATACGTCGAATCTTAGCGAAATCGAAAGATCGAGGATTCCGACCGTTTCGGCGACATTCGCGGGGTGTACGGGTGTCAAATGCCTTTACTTCATGCCACCACACATTCTAAACACGATAAAACTGGTATCGCAGTTCTGCAGCGATTTATACGCCGAAGCTTAGCAAAATCGAAAGATCGCGGATTCCCGCCGTTTCTAAGAGTTTGACTGGGTTACGGGTGTCAAAAGCCTTTATTTTTTGCAACTACACATTCTCAATACGATAAAACTAGTATTGCAGTTCTGCAGCGATTGATACGTCGAATCTTAGCGAAATCGAAAGATCGAGGATTCCCAGTGTTTCCGCGACATTCGCGGGGTGTACGGGTGTCAAAATTTTTTGTTTCATGCAACAACACACTCGAAATACGATAAAACTGGTATCGCAGTTCTGCAGCGATTGATACGTCGAAGCTTAGCGAAATCGAAAGATCGCGGATTCCCGCCGTTTCTGAGAGTTTGGCTGGGTGTACGGGTGTCAAAATTCTTCATTTTATGCAACTACACACTCTCAATACGATGAAACTGGAATCGCAGTTCTGTATCGATTGATACGTCGCATCTTAGCGAAATCGAAAGCTCGATGATTCCGAGCGTTTCTGCGACATTCGCGGGGTGTACGGATGTCAAAAACCATGACTTTATGCAACTACACATACTCAATACGATAAAGCTGGTATCGCGGTGCTGCAGCGATTGATACGTCGTAGCTTAGCGAAATCGGAAGATCGCGGATTCCCGCCGTTTCTAAGAGTTTGGCTGAGTGTACGGGTGTCAAAAACCTCCGATTTATGCAACTACACATTCTCAATACGATAAAGCTGGTATCGCAGTTCTGCAGCGATTGATACGCCGAAGCATAGCGACATCGAAAGATGGAAGATTCTCGGCGTTTCTGAGACTTTGGCTGGGTGTACGGGTGTCAAAAGCCTTTACTTTATACAACTTCACATTCTCAATACAATAAAACTGGTATTGCAGTTCTGCAGCGGATGATACGCCGAAGCTTAGCGAAATCGAAAGATGGAGGACTCTCGGCTTTTCTGAGACTTTGGCTAGGTGTACGGGTGTCAAAATTTATCATTTCATGCAACTACACACTCTCAATACGATAAAACTGGTATCGCAGTTCTGTATCGATTGATACGTCGGATCTTAACGAAATCGAAAGATCGAGGATTCCGAGTTTTTCTGCGAAATTCGCGGGGTGTACGGGTGTCTAAGTTCTTTGTTTCATGCAACTACACATTCTCAATACGATAAAACTGGTATCGTGGTACTGCAGCGATTGATACGACAAAGCTTAGCGAAATCGATAGATCGCGGATTCCCGCTGTTTCTGAGAGTTTGGCTGGGTGTACGGGTGTCAAAATTCTTCATTTTATGCAACTACACACTCTCAATACGATAAAACTGGAATCGCAGTTCTGTATCGATTGATACGTCGCATCTTAGCGAAATCGAAAGCTGGATGATTCTGAGCGTTTCTGCGACATTCGCGGGGTGTACGGATTTCAAATACCATTACTTTATGCAACTACACATACTCAATACGATAAAACTGGTATCGCGGTGCTGCAGCGATTGATACGTCGTAGCTTAGCGAAATCGAAAGATCGCGAATTCCCGCCGTTTCTAAGAGTTTGGCTGAGTGTACGGGTGTCAAAAGCCTCCATTTTATGCAACTACACATTGTCAATACGATAAAATTGGTATCGCAGTTCTGCAGCGATTGATACGCCGAAGCATAGCGAAATCGAAAGATCGAGGATTCTCGGCGTTTATGAGACTTTGGCTGGGTGTACGGGTGTCAAAAGCTTTATGCAACTACACATTCTCAATACGATAAAACTGGTATCGCAGTTCTGCAGCGATTGATACGTCGAAGCTTAGCGAAATCGAAAGATCGCGGATTCCCGCCGTTTCTGAGAGTTTGGCTTGGTGTACGGTTGTCAGAATTCTTCATTATATGCAACTACACACTCTCAATACGATAAAACTGGTATCGCAGTTATGTATCGATTGATACGTCGGGTCTTAGCGAAATCGAAAGACCGAGGATTCCGAGCGTTTCTACGACATTCGCGGGATGTACGGGTGTTAAAAACCATTACTTTATGCAACTACACATACTCAATACGATAAAACTGGTATCGCGGTGCTGCAGCGATTGATACGTCGAATCTTAGCGAAATCGAAAGATCGCGGATTCCCGCCGTTTCTGAGAGTTTGGCTGGGTTTACGGATGTCAAAATTCTTCATTTTATGCACCTACACACTCTCAATACGATAAAACTGGAATCGCGGTGCTGCAGCGATTGATACGTCGTAGCTTAGCGAAATCGAAAGATCGCGAATTCCCGCCGTTTCTAAGAGTTTGGCTGAGTGTACGGGTGTCAAAAGCCTCCATTTTATGCAACTACACATTGTCAATACGATAAAATTGGTATCGCAGTTCTGCAGCGATTGATACGCCGAAGCATAGCGAAATCGAAAGATCGAGGATTCTCGGCGTTTCTGAGACTTTGGCTGGGTGTACGGGTGTCAAAAGCTTTATGCAACTACACATTCTCAATACGATAAAACTGGTATCGCAGTTCTGCAGCGATTGATACGTCGAAGCTTAGCGAAATCGAAAGATCGCGGATTCCCGCCGTTTCTGAGAGTTTGGCTTGGTGTACGGTTGTCAGAATTCTTCATTATATGCAACTACACACTCTCAATACGATAAAACTGGTATCGCAGTTATGTATCGATTGATACGTCGGGTCTTAGCGAAATCGAAAGACCGAGGATTCCGAGCGTTTCTACGACATTCGCGGGATGTACGGGTGTTAAAAACCATTACTTTATGCAACTACACATACTCAATACGATAAAACTGGTATCGCGGTGCTGCAGCGATTGATACGTCGAATCTTAGCGAAATCGAAAGATCGCGGATTCCCGCCGTTTCTGAGAGTTGGGCTGGGTTTACGGATGTCAAAATTCTTCATTTTATGCACCTACACACTCTCAATACGATAAAACTGGAGTCGCAGTTCTGTATCGATTGATACGTCGCATCTTAGCGAAATCGAAAGCTCGATGATTCCGAGCGTTTCTGCGACATTCGCGGGGTGTACGGATGTCAAAAACCATTACTTTATGCAACTACACATACTCAATACGATAAAACTGGTATCGCGGTGCTGCAGCGATTGATACGTCGTAGCTTAGCGAAATCGAAAGATCGCGGATTCCCGCCGTTTCTAAGAGTTTGGCTGAGTGTACGGGTGTCAAAACCCTCCATTTTATGCAACTACACATTCTCAATACGATAAAACTGGTATCGCAGTTCTGCAGCGATTGATACGCCGAAGCATAGCGAAATCGAAAGATCGAGTATTCTCGTCGTTTCTGAGACCTTGGCTGGGTGTTCGGGTGTCAAAAGCCTTTACTTTATGCAACTACACATTCTCAATACGATAAAACTGGTATCGCAGTTCTGCAGCGATTGATACGCCGAAGCTTAGCGAAATCGAAAGATGGAGGATTCTCGGCGTTTCTGAGACTTTGGCTGGGTGTACGGGTGTCAAAATTCTTCATTTTATGCAACTACACACTCTCAATACGATAAAACTGGTATCGCAGTTCTCTATCGATTGATACGTCGAATCTTAGCGAAATCGAAAGATCGAGGATTCCGAGTGTTTCTGCGACATTCGCGGGGTGTACGGATGTCAAAAACCATTACTCTATGCAACTACACATACTCAATACGATAAAACTGGTATCGCGGTGCTGCAGCGATTGATACGTCGTAGCTTAGGGAAATCGAAAGATCGCGGATTCCCGCCGTTTCTAAGAGTTTGGCTGAGTGTACGGGTGTCAAAAGCCTCCATTTTATGCAACTACACATTCTCAATACAATAAAACTGGTATTGCAGTTCTGCAGCGGATGATACGCCGAAGCTTAGCGAAATCGAAAGATGGAGGACTCTCGGCTTTTCTGAGACTTTGGCTAGGTGTACGGGTGTCAAAATTTATCATTTCATGCAACTACACACTCTCAATACGATAAAACTGGTATCGCAGTTCTGTATCGATTGATACGTCGAATCTTAGCGAAATCGAAAGATCGAGGATTCCGAGTGTTTCTGCGACATTCGCGGGGTGTACGGGTGTCAAAATTCTTTGTTTCATGCAACTACACATTCTCAATACGATAAAACTGGTATCGTGATACTGCAGCGATTGATACGTCGAAGCTTAGCGAAATCGAAAGATCGCGGATTCCCGCCGTTTCTGAGAGTTTGGCTGGGTGTACGGGTGTCAAAATTCTTCATTTTATGCAACTACACACTCTCAATACGATAAAACTGGTATCGCGGTTCTGTATCGATTGATACGTCGCATCTTAGCGAAATTGAAAGATCGAGGATTCCGAGCGTCTCTGCGACATTCGCGGGGTGTACAGGTTGTCAAAAGCCTTCATTTCATGCAACTACACATTCTCAATACGATAAAACTGGTATCGTGATACTGCAGCGATTGATACGTCGTAGCTTAGCGAAATCGAAAGATCGCGGATTCCCGCCGTTTCTAAGAGTTTGGCTGAGTGTACGGGTGTCAAAAGCCTCCATTTTATGCAACTACACATTCTCAATACGATAAAACTGGTATCGCAGTTCTGCAGCGATTGATACGCCGAAGCATATTGAAATCGAAAGATCGAGTATTCTCGTCGTTTCTGAGACCTTGGCTGGGTGTACGGGTGTCAAAAGCCTTTACTTTATGCAACTACACATTCTCAATACGATAAAACTGGTATCGAAGTTCTGCAGCGATTGATACGCCGATGCTTAGCGAAATCGAAAGATGGAGGATTCTCGGCGTTTCTGAGACTTTGGCTGGGTGTACGGGTGTCAAAATTCTTCTATTTATGAAACTACACACTCTCAATACGATAAAACTGGTATCGCAGTTCTCTATCGATTGATACGTCGAATCTTAGCGAAATCGAAAGCTCGATGATTCCGAGCGTTTCTGCGACATTCGCGGGGTGTACGGATTTCAAATACCATTACTTTATGCAACTACACATACTCAATACGATAAAACTAGTATCGCAGTGCTGCAGCGATTGATACGTCGTAGCTTAGCGAAATCGAAAGATCGCGAATTCCCGCCGTTTCTAAGAGTTTGGCTGAGTGTACGGGTGTCAAAAGCCTCCATTTTATGCAACTACACATTGTCAATACGATAAAATTGGTATCGCAGTTCTGCAGCGATTGATACGCCGAAGCATAGCGAAATCAAAAGATCGAGGATTCTCGGCGCTTCTGAGACTTTGGCTGGGTGTACGGGTATCAAAAGCTTTATGCAACTACACATTCTCAATACGATAAAACTGGTATCGCAGTTCTGCAGCGATTGATACGTCGAAGCTTAGCGAAATCGAAAGATCGCGGATTCCCGCCGTTTCTGAGAGTTTGGCTTGGTGTACGGTTGTCAGAATTCTTCATTATATGCAACTACACACTCTCAATACGATAAAACTGGTATCGCAGTTATGTATCGATTGATACGTCGGGTCTTAGCGAAATCGAAAGACCGAGGATTCCGAGCGTTTCTACGACATTCGCGGGATGTACGGGTGTTAAAAACCATTACTTTATGCAACTACACATACTCAATACGATAAAACTGGTATCGCGGTGCTGCAGCGATTGATACGTCGAATCTTAGCGAAATCGAAAGATCGCGGATTCCCGCCGTTTCTGAGAGTTTGGCTGGGTTTACGGATGTCAAAATTCTTCATTTTATGCACCTACACACTCTCAATACGATAAAACTGGAATCGCGGTGCTGCAGCGATTGATACGTCGTAGCTTAGCGAAATCGAAAGATCGCGAATTCCCGCCGTTTCTAAGAGTTTGGCTGAGTGTACGGGTGTCAAAAGCCTCCATTTTATGCAACTACACATTGTCAATACGATAAAATTGGTATCGCAGTTCTGCAGCGATTGATACGCCGAAGCTTAGCGAAATCGAAAGATCGCGGATTCCCGCCGTTTCTGAGAGTTTGGGTTGGTGTACGGTTGTCAGAATTCTTCATTATATGCAACTACACACTCTCAATACGATAAAACTGGTATCGCAGTTGTGTATCGATTGATACGTCGGGTCTTAGCGAAATCGAAAGACCGAGGATTCCGAGCGTTTCTACGACATTCGCGGGATGTACGGGTGTTAAAAACCATTACTTTATGCAACTACACATACTCAATACGATAAAACTGGTATCGCAGTGCTGCCGCGATTGATACGTCGTAGCTTAGCGAAATCGAAAGATCGCGAATTCCCGCCGTTTCTAAGAGTTTGGCTGAGTGTACGGGTGTCAAAAGCCTCCATTTTATGCAACTACACATTGTCAATAGGATAAAATTGGTATCGCAGTTCTGCAGCGATTGATACACCGAAGCATAGCGAATTCAAAAGATCGAGGATTCTCGGCGTTTCTGAGACTTTGGCTGGGTGTACGGGTGTCAAAAGCTTTATGCAACTACACATTCTCAATACGATAAAACTGGTATCGCAGTTCTGCAGCGATTGATACGTCGAAGCTTAGCGAAATCGAAAGATCGCGGATTCCCGCCGTTTCTGAGAGTTTGGCTTGGTGTACGGTTGTCAGAATTCTTCATTATATGCAACTACACACTCTCAATACGATAAAACTGGTATCGCAGTTGTGTATCGATTGATACGTCGGGTCTTAGCGAAATCGAAAGACCGAGGATTCCGAGCGTCTCTGCGACATTCGCGGGGTGTACAGGTTGTCAAAAGCCTTCATTTCATGCAACTACACATTCTCAATACGATAAAACTGGTATCGTGATACTGCAGCGATTGATACGTCGTAGCTTAGCGAAATCGAAAGATCGCAAATTCCCGCCGTTTCTAAGAGTTTGGCTGAGTGTACGGGTGTCAAAAGCCTCCATTTTATGCAACTACACATTCTCAATACGATAAAACTGGTATCGCAGTTCTGCAGCGATTGATACGCCGAAGCATAGTGAAATCGAAAGATCGAGTATTCTCGTCGTTTCTGAGACCTTGGCTGGGTGTACGGGTGTCAAAAGCCTTTACTTTATGCAACTACACATTCTCAATACGATAAAACTGGTATTGCAGTTCTGCAGCGATTGATACGCCGATGCTTAGCGAAATCGAAAGATGGAGGATTCTCGGCGTTTCTGAGACTTTGGCTGGGTGTACGGGTGTCAAAATTCTTCTATTTATGAAACTACACACTCTCAATACGATAAAACTGGTATCGCAGTTCTCTATCGATTGATACGTCGAATCTTAGCGAAATCGAAAGCTCGATGATTCCGAGCGTTTCTGCGACATTCGCGGGGTGTACGGATTTCAAATACCATTACTTTATGCAACTACACATACTCAATACGATAAAACTAGTATCGCAGTGCTGCAGCGATTGATACGTCGTAGCTTAGCGAAATCGAAAGATCGCGAATTCCCGCCGTTTCTAAGAGTTTGGCTGAGTGTACGGGTGTCAAAAGCCTCCATTTTATGCAACTACACATTGTCAATACGATAAAATTGGTATCGCAGTTCTGCAGCGATTGATACGCCGAAGCATAGCGAAATCAAAAGATCGAGGATTCTCGGCGCTTCTGAGACTTTGGCTGGGTGTACGGGTGTCAAAAGCTTTATGCAACTACACATTCTCAATACGATAAAACTGGTATCGCAGTTCTGCAGCGATTGATACGTCGAAGCTTAGCGAAATCGAAAGATCGCGGATTCCCGCCGTTTCTGAGAGTTTGGCTTGGTGTACGGTTGTCAGAATTCTTCATTATATGCAACTACACACTCTCAATACGATAAAACTGGTATCGCAGTTATGTATCGATTGATACGTCGGGTCTTAGCGAAATCGAAAGACCGAGGATTCCGAGCGTTTCTACGACATTCGCGGGATGTACGGGTGTTAAAAACCATTACTTTATGCAACTACACATACTCAATACGATAAAACTGGTATCGCGGTGCTGCAGCGATTGATACGTCGAATCTTAGCGAAATCGAAAGATCGCGGATTCCCGCCGTTTCTGAGAGTTTGGCTGGGTTTACGGATGTCAAAATTCTTCATTTTATGCACCTACACACTCTCAATACGATAAAACTGGAATCGCGGTGCTGCAGCGATTGATACGTCGTAGCTTAGCGAAATCGAAAGATCGCGAATTCCCGCCGTTTCTAAGAGTTTGGCTGAGTGTACGGGTGTCAAAAGCCTCCATTTTATGCAACTACACATTGTCAATACGATAAAATTGGTATCGCAGTTCTGCAGCGATTGATACGCCGAAGCATAGCGAAATCGAAAGATCGAGGATTCTCGGCGTTTCTGAGACTTTGGCTGGGTGTACGGGTGTCAAAAGCTTTATGCAACTACACATTCTCAATACGATAAAACTGGTATCGCAGTTCTGCAGCGATTGATACGTCGAAGCATAGCGAAATCGAAAGATCGCGGATTCCCGCCGTTTCTGAGAGTTTGGCTTGGTGTACGGTTGTCAGAATTCTTCATTATATGCAACTACACACTCTCAATACGATAAAACTGGTATCGCAGTTATGTATCGATTGATACGTCGGGTCTTAGCGAAATCGAAAGACCGAGGATTCCGAGCGTTTCTACGACATTCGCGGGATGTACGGGTGTTAAAAACCATTACTTTATGCAACTACACATACTCAATACGATAAAACTGGTATCGCGGTGCTGCAGCGATTGATACGTCGAATCTTAGCGAAATCGAAAGATCGCGGATTCCCGCCGTTTCTGAGAGTTTGGCTGGGTTTACGGATGTCAAAATTCTTCATTTTATGCACCTACACACTCTCAATACGATAAAACTGGAGTCGCAGTTCTGTATCGATTGATACGTCGCATCTTAGCGAAATCGAAAGCTCGATGATTCCGAGCGTTTCTGCGACATTCGCGGGGTGTACGGATGTCAAAAACCATTACTTTATGCAACTACACATACTCAATACGATAAAACTGGTATCGCGGTGCTGCAGCGATTGATACGTCGTAGCTTAGCGAAATCGAAAGATCGCGGATTCCCGCCGTTTCTAAGAGTTTGGCTGAGTGTACGGGTGTCAAAACCCTCCATTTTATGCAACTACACATTCTCAATACGATAAAACTGGTATCGCAGTTCTGCAGCGATTGATACGCCGAAGCATAGCGAAATCGAAAGATCGAGTATTCTCGTCGTTTCTGAGACCTTGGCTGGGTGTTCGGGTGTCAAAAGCCTTTACTTTATGCAACTACACATTCTCAATACGATAAAACTGGTATCGCAGTTCTGCAGCGATTGATACGCCGAAGCTTAGCGAAATCGAAAGATGGAGGATTCTCGGCGTTTCTGAGACTTTGGCTGGGTGTACGGGTGTCAAAATTCTTCATTTTATGCAACTACACACTCTCAATACGATAAAACTGGTATCGCAGTTCTCTATCGATTGATACGTCGAATCTTAGCGAAATCGAAAGATCGAGGATTCCGAGTGTTTCTGCGACATTCGCGGGGTGTACGGATGTCAAAAACCATTACTCTATGCAACTACACATACTCAATACGATAAAACTGGTATCGCGGTGCTGCAGCGATTGATACGTCGTAGCTTAGCGAAATCGAAAGATCGCGGATTCCCGCCGTTTCTAAGAGTTTGGCTGAGTGTACGGGTGTCACAAGCCTCCATTTTATGCAACTACACATTCTCAATACGATAAAACTGGTATCGCAGTTCTGCAGCGATTGATACGCCGAAGCATAGTGAAATCGGAAGATCGAGTATTCTCGTCGTTTCTGAGACCTTGGCTGGGTGTACGGGTGTCAAAAGCCTTTACTTTATGCAACTACAAATTCTCAATACGATAAAACTGGTATCGCAGTTCTGCAGCGATTGATACGCCGATGCTTAGCGAAATCGAAAGATGGAGGATTCTCGGCGTTTCTGAGACTTTGGCTGGGTGTACGGGTGTCAAAATTCTTCTATTTATGAAACTACACACTCTCAATACGATAAAACTGGTATCGCAGTTCTCTATCGATTGATACGTCGAATCTTAGCGAAATCGAAAGATCGAGGATTCCGAGTGTTTCTGCGACATTCGCGGGGTGTACGGGTGTCAAAATTCTTTGTTTCATGCAACTAGACATTCTCAATACGATAAAACTGGTATCGTGGTACTGCAGCGATTGATACGTCGAATCTTAGCGAAATCGAAAGATCGCGGATTCCCGCCGTTTCTGAGAGTTTGGCTGGGTTTACGGATGTCAAAATTCTTCATTTTATGCAACTACACACTCTCAATACGATAAAACTGGAATCGCAGTTCTGTATCGATTGATACGTCGCATCTTAGCGAAATCGAAAGCTCGATGATTCCGAGCGTTTCTGCGACATTCGCGGGGTGTACGGATGTCAAAAACCATTACTTTATGCAACTACACATACTCAATACGATAAAACTGGTATCGCGGTGCTGCAGCGATTGATACGTCGTAGCTTAGCGAAATCGAAAGATCGCGGATTCCCGCCGTTTCTAAGAGTTTGGCTGAGTGTACGGATGTCACAAGCCTCCATTTTATGCAACTACACATTCTCAATACGATAAAACTGGTATCGCAGTGCTGCAGCGATTGATACGCCGAAGCTTAGCGAAATCGAAAGATGGAGGATTCTCGGCGTTTCTGAGACTTTGGCTGGGTGTACGGGTGTCAAAATTCTTCATTTTATGCAACTACACACTCTCAATACGATAAAACTGGTATCGCAGTTCTCTATCGATTGATACGTCGAATCTTAGCGAAATCGAAAGATCGAGGATTCCGAGTGTTTCTGCGATATTCGCGGGGTGTACGGATGTCAAAAACCATTACTCTATGCAACTACACATACTCAATACGATAAAACTGGTATCGCGGTGCTGCAGCGATTGATACGTCGTAGCTTAGCGAAATCGAAAGATCGCGGATTCCCGCCGTTTCTAAGAGTTTGGCTGAGTGTACGGGTGTCAAAAGCCTCCATTTTATGCAACTACACATTCTCAATACAATAGAACTGGTATTGCAGTTCTGCAGCGGATGATACGCCGAAGCTTAGCGAAATCGAAAGATGGAGGACTCTCGGCTTTTCTGAGACTTTGGCTAGGTGTACGGGTGTCAAAATTTATCATTTCATGCAACTACACACTCTCAATACGATAAAACTGGTATCGCAGTTCTGTATCGATTGATACGTCGAATCTTAGCGAAATCGAAAGATCGAGGATTCCGAGTGTTTCTGCGACATTCGCGGGGTGTACGGGTGTCAAAATTCTTTGTTTCATGCAACTACACATTCTCAATACGATAAAACTGGTATCGTGATACTGCAGCGATTGATACGTCGAAGCTTAGCGAAATCGAAAGATCGCGGATTCCCGCCATTTCTGAGAGTTTGGCTGGGTGTACGGGTGTCAAAATTCTTCATTTTTTGCAACTACACACGCTCAATACGATAAAACTGGTATCGCGGTATTCTGTATCGATTGATACGTCGCATCTTAGCGAAATTGAAAGATCGAGGATTCCGAGCGTCTCTGCGACATTCGCGGGGTGTACAGGTGTCAAAAGCCTTCATTTTATGCAACTACACATTTTCAATACGATAAAACTGGTATCGCAGTTCTGATGCGATCGGTACGTCGAAGCATAGCGAAATCGAAAGAACGAGGATTCCGAGCATTTCTGAGACTTTGGCTGGGTATACGTGTGTTAAAAACCTTTATTCTATGCGACTACACGATCTGAATACGATAAAACTGGTATCGCAGTTCTGCAGCAATTGATACGTCGAAGCTTAGCGAAATCGAAGGATCGAGGATTTCCGGCATTTCTGAAACATTCGCTGGGTGTACCAGTGCCAAAAACCTGCAATGTATGCAAGTATACACTCTCAATGCGATAACACTAGTATCGCAGTTTTGCAGTGATTGATACATCGAAGCTTAGCGAAATCGAAAAATCGAGAATTCCAAGCGTTTCTGAGACTTCAGCTGGGTGTAAGTGAGGCAAAAGCCACTATTCTATGCCACTACACACTCTATACGATAAAACTGATATCGCAGTTCCGCAGCGATTGATACGTCGAAGCTTAGCGAAATCGAGAGATCGACGATTCCTGGCGATTCTGAGACATTCGCTGTGTGTACTAATGTTCAAAACTTTCAATCTATGCAACTACACACTCTCAATACGATATCACTGGTATCGCAGTTCTGCACCGATTGATACGTCGAAGCTTAGCGAAATCGAGAGATCGACGATTCCCGGCGGTTCTGAGACATTCGCTCGGTGTACTAATGTTAAAAACCTTTAATCAATGCAACTACACACTCTCAATACGATATAACTGGTATCGCAGTTCTGCAGCGATTGATACGTCCACGCTGAGCGAAATCGAAAGACCGAGGATTCCCGGCGTTTCTGAGACATTCGCTGGGTGTACTGGTATAAAAACCTTCAATCTACGCAACTACACTCTCAATACGAGAAATCCGGTATCGCAATTCTGCAGCAATTGATACGTGGAAGCTTAGCGAAATTGAAAGATCGAGGATTCCCGACGTTTCTGAGACTTTAGCTGGGTGTACTGGTGTTAAAAACCTTTATTCTATGCAACTACACACTCTCAATACGATGAAACTAGTATCGTAGTTCTGCAGCGATTGATACGTTGAAGCTTACCGAAATCGAAAAATCGAGGATTCCGAGCGTTCATGAGAATTTGGCTGGGTGTAAGTGTGTCAAAAACCTTTATTCTATGCAACTACAAACTCTCAATACGATGAAAGTGGTATCGCAGTTCTGCAGCAATTGAAACGTCGAAGCTTAACGAAATCGAAAGATCGAGGATTCCCGGCGTTTCTGAGACATTCGCTTAGTCGACCAGTGTCAAAAACCTTCAATCTATGGAAGTACACACTCTCAATGCGATGAAACTATTATCGCAGTTTTGCAGTGATTGATACATCGAAGCTAAGCGAAATCGAAAGATCGAGGATTCCCGGCGTTTCTGAGACATTCGCTGCGTGTACTAGTGTCAGAAACCGTTAATCCATGCAACTACACATTCTCAATTCGATAAAACTAGTATCGCGCTTTTGCAGCGATTGATACGTCAAGGCTTAGTGAAATCGAAAGATCGAGGATTCCGAGCGTTTCTGAGACTTTGACTGGGTGTACGTGTGTCAAAAACCTTTATTCTATGCAACTACACACTCTCAATACGATATGACTGGTATCGCAGTTCTGCAGCAATTGATACGTCGAAGTTTAAAGAAATCGAAAGATCGAGGATTCCCGGCGTTTCTGAGACATTCGCTGGGTGTACTAGTGTCAAAAACCTTTAATCTATGCAACTACACATTCTCAATTCGATAAAACTAGAATCGCACTTTTGCAGCGATTGAAACATTAAAGCTTAGCGAAATCGGAAGATCGAGGATTCCGAGCGTTTCTGAGACTTTGACTGGGTGTACTGATGTTAAAAACTTTTATTCTATGCGACTACACGCTCTCAATACGATGAAACTGGTATCGCAGTTCTGCAGCGATTGATACGTCGAAGCTTAGCGAAATCGAGAGAGCGACGATTGCCGGCGATTCTGAGACATTCGCTGGGTGTTCTAATGTTAAAAACCTTCAATCAATGCCACTACATACTCTCAATACGATATAACTGGTATCGAAGTTCTGAAGCGATTGATACGTCGAAACTGAGCGAAATCGAAAGACCGAGGATTCCCGACGATTCTGAGACTTTGGCTGGGTGTACTGGTGTCAAAAACCTTTTTTCTATGCAACTACACACTCCCAATACGATGAAACTAGTATCGTAGTTTTGCAGCGATTGATACGTTGAACCTTACCGAAATCGAAAGATCGAGGATTCCGAACGTTTCTGAGACTTTGGCTGGGTGTATGTGTGGCAAAAACCTTTATTCTATGCAAGTACACACTCTCAATACAATGAAACTAGTATCGTAGTTCTGCAGCGGTTGATACGTTGAAGTTTACCGGAATCGAAAGATCGAGGATTCCGAACGTTTCTGAGCATTTGGCTGGGTGTACGTGTGTCAAAAATCTCTATTCTATGCCACTTCATGCTCTCAATACGATAAAACTAGTATCGCAGTTCTGGTGCGATTGATACGTCGAAGCATAGCGAAATCGAAGGAATGAGGATTCTGATCGTTTCTGAGACTTTGGCTGGGTATACGTGTGTCAAAAACCTTCATTCTATGCGACTACACGATCTGAATAAGATAAAACTGGTATCGCAGTTCGGCAGCAATTGAGACGTCGAAGCTTAGCGAAATCGAAAAATCGAGGATTCCGAGCGTTCATGATAGTTTGGCTGGGCGTATGTGTTTCAAAAATATCTATTTCATGCCACTACACACTCTCAATACGATAAAACTGGTATCGCAGTTCTGGTGCGATTGATACGTCGAAGCTTAGCGGAACCGAAAGACCGAGGATTCCCGGCCTTTCTGAGACATTCGCTGGGTGTACTGGTATCAAAAACCTTCAATCTACGCAACTACACACTCTCAATACAAGAAAACTCGAATCGCAGTGCCGCAGAGATTGACACGTCTAAGCTCAGCGAAATCGAAAGATCGAAGATTCCGAGCTTTTCTGAGACATTCGCTGGGTGTACTGGTATCAAAGACCTTCAATCTACACACCTACAAACTATTTATACGATAAAACTGGTATCGCAGTTCCGCAGCGATTGACACGTAGAAGTTTAGCGAAATCGAAAGACCGAGGATTCTCGGCGTTTCTGAGACATTCGCTGGGTGTACTGGTATAAAAACGTTCAATCTACGCAACTACACACTCTCAATACGAGAAAACTGGTATCGCAATTCTGCAGCAAATGATACGTGGAAGCTTAGCGAAATCGATAGATCGAGGATTCCGAACGTTTCTGAGACTTTGGCTGGGTGTAGGTGTGAAAAAAATCTTTATTCTATGCCACTACATGCTCGCAATACGATAAAACTGGTATCGAAGTTCTGCAGCAATTGATACGTCGAAGGTTATGGAATCGAGAGACCGAAAATTCCCCGCGTTTCTGAGACATTCGCTCGGTGTACCAGTGTCCAAAACCTGCAATCTATGCAAGGACACACTCTCAATGCGATAAAACTAGTATCGCAGTTTTGCAGTGATTGATACATCGAAGCTCAGCGAAATCGAAAAATCGAGGATTCCGACCGTTCATGATAGTTTGGCTGGGCGTATGTGTTCCAAAAATATCTACTCTATCCCACTACATACTATCAATACGATAAAACTAGTATCGCAGTTCTGGTGCGATTGATACGTCGAAGCATAGCGAAATCGAAGGAACGAGGATTCCGAGCGTTTCTGAGACTTTGGCTGGGTATACGTGGGTCAAAAACCTTTATTCTATGCGACTAAACGATCTGAATACGATAAAACTGGTATCGCAGTCCTGTAGCAATTGATACGTCGAAGATATACGAAATCGAACGATCGAGGATTCCCGGCATTTCTGAAACAATCGCTGGGTGTACCCGTGTCAAAAACCTGCAATCTATGCAAGTACACACTCTTAATGCGATAACACTAGTATCGCAGTTTTGCAGTGATTGATACATTGAAGCTTAGCGAAACCGAAAAATCGAGAATTTAAAGCGTTTCTGAGACTTCAGCTGGGTGTACTGGTATAAAAACCCTCAATCTACGCAACTACACTCTCAATAAGAGAAAACTGGCATCTTAATTCTGCAGCAATTGATACGTGGAAGCTTAGCGAAATTGAGAGATCGAGGATTCCCAACGTGTCTGAGATTTTTGCTGGGTTTACTGGTGTCAAAAACCTTTATTCTATGCAACTACACACTCTCAATACGATAAAACTAGTATCATAGTTCTGCAGCGATTGATACGACGTAGCTTAGCGAAATCGAAAGATCGAGAATTCTCGACGTTTCTGAGACTTTGGCTGGTTGTACGGGTGCTAAAATCCTTCATTCTATGCAACTAAACATTCTCAATACGATAAAACTGGTATCGCCGTTCTGTATCGATTGATACGTCGAATCTTAGCGAAATCGAAAGATCGAGGATTCCGACCGTTTCGGCGACATTCGCGGGGTGTACGGGTGTGAAATGCCTTTACTTCATGCCACCACACATTCTAAACACGATATAACTGGTATCGCAGTTCTGCAGCGATTTATACGCCGAAGCTTAGCAAAATCGAAAGATCGCGGATTCCCGCCGTTTCTAAGAGTTTGACTGGGTGTACGGGTGTCAAAAGCCTTTATTTTATGCAACTACACATTCTCAATACGATAAAACTAGTATTGCAGTTCTGCAGCGATTGATACGTCGAATCTTAGCGAAATCGAAAGATCGAGGATTCCCAGTGTTTCCGCGACATTCGCGGGGTGTACGGGTGTCAAAATTTTTTGTTTCATGCAACAACACACTCGAAATACGATAAAACTGGTATCGCAGTTCTGCAGCGATTGATACGTCGAAGCTTAGCGAAATCGAAAGATCGCGGATTCCCGCCGTTTCTGAGAGTTTGGCTGGGTGTACGGGTGTCAAAATTCTTCATTTTATGCAACTACACACTCTCAATACGATGAAACTGGAATCGCAGTTCTGTATCGATTGATACGTCGCATCTTAGCGAAATCGAAAGCTCGATGATTCCGAGCGTTTCTGCGACATTCGCGGGGTGTACGGATGTCAAAAACCATTACTTTATGCAACTACACATACTCAATACGATAAAGCTGGTATCGCGGTGCTGCAGCGATTGATACGTCGTAGCTTAGCGAAATCGGACGATCGCGGATTCCCGCCGTTTCTAAGAGTTTGGCTGAGTGTACGGGTGTCAAAAACCTCCATTTTATGCAACTACACATTCTCAATACGATAAAACTGGTATCGCAGTTCTGCAGCGATTGATACGCCGAAGCATAGCGAAATCGAAAGATGGAAGATTCTCGGCGTTTCTGAGACTTTGGCTGGGTGTACGGGTGTCAAAAGCCTTTACTTTATGCAACTTCACATTCTCAATACAATAAAACTGGTATTGCAGTTCTGCAGCGGATGATACGCCGAAGCTTAGCGAAATCGAAAGATGGAGGACTCTCGGCTTTTCTGAGACTTTGGCTAGGTGTACGGGTGTCAAAATTTATCATTTCATGCAACTACACACTCTCAATACGATAAAACTGGTATCGCAGTTCTGTATCGATTGATACGTCGGATCTTAACGAAATCGAAAGATCGAGGATTCCGAGTTTTTCTGCGAAATTCGCGGGGTGTACGGGTGTCTAAGTTCTTTGTTTCATGCAACTACACATTCTCAATACGATAAAACTGGTATCGTGGTACTGCAGCGATTGATACGACAAAGCTTAGCGAAATCGATAGATCGCGGATTCCCGCTGTTTCTGAGAGTTTGGCTGGGTGTACGGGTGTCAAAATTCTTCATTTTATGCAACTACACACTCTCAATACGATAAAACTGGAATCGCAGTTCTGTATCGATTGATACGTCGCATCTTAGCGAAATCGAAAGCTGGATGATTCTGAGCGTTTCTGCGACATTCGCGGGGTGTACGGATTTCAAATACCATTACTTTATGCAACTACACATACTCAATACGATAAAACTGGTATCGCGGTGCTGCAGCGATTGATACGTCGTAGCTTAGCGAAATCGAAAGATCGCGGATTCCCGCCGTTTCTAAGAGTTTGGCTGAGTGTACGGGTGTCAAAAGCCTCCATTTTATGCAACTACACATTGTCAATACGATAAAATTGGTATCGCAGTTCTGCAGCGATTGATACGCCGAAGCATAGCGAAATCGAAAGATCGAGGATTCTCGGCGTTTATGAGACTTTGGCTGGGTGTACGGGTGTCAAAAGCTTTATGCAACTACACATTCTCAATACGATAAAACTGGTATCGCAGTTCTGCAGCGATTGATACGTCGAAGCTTAGCGAAATCGAAAGATCGCGGATTCCCGCCGTTTCTGAGAGTTTGGCTTGGTGTACGGTTGTCAGAATTCTTCATTATATGCAACTACACACTCTCAATACGATAAAACTGGTATCGCAGTTATGTATCGATTGATACGTCGGGTCTTAGCGAAATCGAAAGACCGAGGATTCCGAGCGTTTCTACGACATTCGCGGGATGTACGGGTGTTAAAAACCATTACTTCATGCAACTACACATACTCAATACGATAAAACTGGTATCGCGGTGCTGCAGCGATTGATACGTCGAATCTTAGCGAAATCGAAAGATCGCGGATTCCCGCCGTTTCTGGGAGTTTGGCTGGGTTTACGGATGTCAAAATTCTTCATTTTATGCACCTACACACTCTCAATACGATAAAACTGGAATCGCGGTGCTGCAGCGATTGATACGTCGTAGCTTAGCGAAATCGAAAGATCGCGAATTCCCGCCGTTTCTAAGAGTTTGGCTGAGTGTACGGGTGTCAAAAGCCTCCATTTTATGCAACTACACATTGTCAATACGATAAAATTGGTATCGCAGTTCTGCAGCGATTGATACGCCGAAGCATAGCGAAATCGAAAGATCGAGGATTCTCGGCGTTTCTGAGACTTTGGCTGGGTGTACGGGTGTCAAAAGCTTTATGCAACTACACATTCTCAATACGATAAAACTGGTATCGCAGTTCTGCAGCGATTGATACGTCGAAGCTTAGCGAAATCGAAAGATCGCGGATTCCCGCCGTTTCTGAGAGTTTGGCTTGGTGTACGGTTGTCAGAATTCTTCATTATATGCAACTACACACTCTCAATACGATAAAACTGGTATCGCAGTTATGTATCGATTGATACGTCGGGTCTTAGCGAAATCGAAAGACCGAGGATTCCGAGCGTTTCTACGACATTCGCGGGATGTACGGGTGTTAAAAACCATTACTTTATGCAACTACACATACTCAATACGATAAAATTGGTATCGCGGTGCTGCAGCGATTGATACGTCGAATCTTAGCGAAATCGAAAGATCGCGGATTCCCGCCGTTTCTGAGAGTTTGGCTGGGTTTACGGATGTCAAAATTCTTCATTTTATGCACCTACACACTCTCAATACGATAAAACTGGAGTCGCAGTTCTGTATCGATTGATACGTCGCATCTTAGCGAAATCGAAAGCTCGATGATTCCGAGCGTTTCTGCGACATTCGCGGGGTGTACGGATGTCAAAAACCATTACTTTATGCAACTACACATACTCAATACGATAAAACTGGTATCGCGGTGCTGCAGCGATTGATACGTCGTAGCTTAGCGAAATCGAAAGATCGCGGATTCCCGCCGTTTCTAAGAGTTTGGCTGAGTGTACGGGTGTCAAAACCCTCCATTTTATGCAACTACACATTCTCAATACGATAAAACTGGTATCGCAGTTCTGCAGCGGTTGATACGCCGAAGCATAGCGAAATCGAAAGATCGAGTATTCTCGTCGTTTCTGAGACCTTGGCTGGGTGTTCGGGTGTCAAAAGCCTTTACTTTATGCAACTACACATTCTCAATACGATAAAACTGGTATCGCAGTTCTGCAGCGATTGATACGCCGAAGCTTAGCGAAATCGAAAGATGGAGGATTCTCGGCGTTTCTGAGACTTTGGCTGGGTGTACGGGTGTCAAAATTCTTCAATTTATGCAACTACACACTCTCAATACGATAAAACTGGTATCGCAGTTCTCTATCGATTGATACGTCGAATCTTAGCGAAATCGAAAGATCGAGGATTCCGAGTGTTTCTGCGACATTCGCGGGGTGTACGGATGTCAAAAACCATTACTCTATGCAACTACACATACTCAATACGATAAAACTGGTATCGCGGTGCTGCAGCGATTGATACGTCGTAGCTTAGGGAAATCGAAAGATCGCGGATTCCCGCCGTTTCTAAGAGTTTGGCTGAGTGTACGGGTGTCAAAAGCCTCCATTTTATGCAACTACACATTCTCAATACAATAAAACTGGTATTGCAGTTCTGCAGCGGATGATACGCCGAAGCTTAGCGAAATCGAAAGATGGAGGACTCTCGGCTTTTCTGAGACTTTGGCTAGGTGTACGGGTGTCAAAATTTATCATTTCATGCAACTACACACTCTCAATACGATAAAACTGGTATCGCAGTTCTGTATCGATTGATACGTCGAATCTTAGCGAAATCGAAAGATCGAGGATTCCGAGTGTTTCTGCGACATTCGCGGGGTGTACGGGTGTCAAAATTCTTTGTTTCATGCAACTACACATTCTCAATACGATAAAACTGGTATCGTGATACTGCAGCGATTGATACGTCGAAGCTTAGCGAAATCGAAAGATCGCGGATTCCCGCCGTTTCTGAGAGTTTGGCTGGATGTACGGGTGTCAAAATTCTTCATTTTATGCAACTACACACTCTCAATACGATAAAACTGGTATCGCGGTTCTGTATCGATTGATACGTCGCATCTTAGCGAAATTGAAAGATCGAGGATTCCGAGCGTCTCTGCGACATTCGCGGGGTGTACAGGTGTCAAAAGCCTTCATTTTATGCAACTACACATTTTCAATACGATAAAACTGGTATCGCAGTTCTGCAGCGACTGATACGCCGACGCTTAGCGAAATCGAAAGATCGAGGATTCTCGGCGTTTCTGAGACTATGGCTGGGTGTACGGGTGTCAAAATTCTTCATTTTATGCAACTACACACTCTGAATACGATAAAACTGGTATCGCAGTTCTGTATCGATTGATACGTCGCATTTTAGCGAAATCGAAATCTCGATGATTCCGAGCGTTTCTGCGACATTCGCGGGGTGTACGGATTTCAAATACCATTACTTTATGCAACTACACATACTCAATACGATAAAACTGGTATCGCAGTGCTGCCGCGATTGATACGTCGTAGCTTAGCGAAATCGAAAGATCGCGAATTCCCGCCGTTTCTAAGAGTTTGGCTGAGTGTACGGGTGTCAAAAGCCTCCATTTTATGCAACTACACATTGTCAATAGGATAAAATTGGTATCGCAGTTCTGCAGCGATTGATACACCGAAGCATAGCGAAATCAAAAGATCGAGGATTCTCGGCGTTTCTGAGACTTTGGCTGGGTGTACGGGTGTCAAAAGCTTTATGCAACTACACATTCTCAATACGATAAAACTGGTATCGCAGTTCTGCAGCGATTGATACGTCGAAGCTTAGCGAAATCGAAAGATCGCGGATTCCCGCCGTTTCTGAGAGTTTGGCTTGGTGTACGGTTGTCAGAATTCTTCATTATATGCAACTACACACTCTCAATACGATAAAACTGGTATCGCAGTTGTGTATCGATTGATACGTCGGGTCTTAGCGAAATCGAAAGACCGAGGATTCCGAGTGTTTCTGCGACATTCGCGGGGTGTACGGGTGTCAAAATTCTTTGTTTCATGCAACTACACATTCTCAATACGATAAAACTGGTATCGTGATACTGCAGCGATTGATACGTCGTAGCTTAGCGAAATCGAAAGATCGCGGATTCCCGCCGTTTCTAAGAGTTTGGCTGAGTGTACGGGTGTCAAAAGCCTCCATTTTATGCAACTACACATTCTCAATACGATAAAACTGGTATCGCAGTTCTGCAGCGATTGATACGCCGAAGCATAGTGAAATCGAAAGATCGAGTATTCTCGTCGTTTCTGAGACCTTGGCTGGGTGTACGGGTGTCAAAAGCCTTTACTTTATGCAACTACACATTCTCAATACGATAAAACTGGTATCGCAGTTCTGCAGCGATTGATACGCCGATGCTTAGCGAAATCGAAAGATGGAGGATTCTCGGCGTTTCTGAGACTTTGGCTGGGTGTACGGGTGTCAAAATTCTTCTATTTATGAAACTACACACTCTCAATACGATAAAACTGGTATCGCAGTTCTCTATCGATTGATACGTCGAATCTTAGCGAAATCGAAAGCTCGATGATTCCGAGCGTTTCTGCGACATTCGCGGGGTGTACGGATTTCAAATACCATTACTTTATGCAACTACACATACTCAATACGATAAAACTAGTATCGCAGTGCTGCAGCGATTGATACGTCGTAGCTTAGCGAAATCGAAAGATCGCGAATTCCCGCCGTTTCTAAGAGTTTGGCTGAGTGTACGGGTGTCAAAAGCCTCCATTTTATGCAACTACACATTGTCAATACGATAAAATTGGTATCGCAGTTCTGCAGCGATTGATACGCCGAAGCATAGCGAAATCAAAAGATCGAGGATTCTCGGCGCTTCTGAGACTTTGGCTGGGTGTACGGGTGTCAAAAGCTTTATGCAACTACACATTCTCAATACGAGAAAACTGGTATCGCAGTTCTGCAGCGATTGATACGTCGAAGCTTAGCGAAATCGAAAGATCGCGGATTCCCGCCGTTTCTGAGAGTTTGGGTTGGTGTACGGTTGTCAGAATTCTTCATTATATGCAACTACACACTCTCAATACGATAAAACTGGTATCGCAGTTGTGTATCGATTGATACGTCGGGTCTTAGCGAAATCGAAAGACCGAGGATTCCGAGCGTTTCTACGACATTCGCGGGATGTACGGGTGTTAAAAACCATTACTTTATGCAACTACACATACTCAATACGATAAAACTGGTATCGCAGTGCTGCCGCGATTGATACGTCGTAGCTTAGCGAAATCGAAAGATCGCGAATTCCCGCCGTTTCTAAGAGTTTGGCTGAGTGTACGGGTGTCAAAAGCCTCCATTTTATGCAACTACACATTGTCAATAGGATAAAATTGGTATCGCAGTTCTGCAGCGATTGATACACCGAAGCATAGCGAATTCAAAAGATCGAGGATTCTCGGCGTTTCTGAGACTTTGGCTGGGTGTACGGGTGTCAAAAGCTTTATGCAACTACACATTCTCAATACGATAAAACTGGTATCGCAGTTCTGCAGCGATTGATACGTCGAAGCTTAGCGAAATCGAAAGATCGCGGATTCCCGCCGTTTCTGAGAGTTTGGCTTGGTGTACGGTTGTCAGAATTCTTCATTATATGCAACTACACACTCTCAATACGATAAAACTGGTATCGCAGTTGTGTATCGATTGATACGTCGGGTCTTAGCGAAATCGAAAGACCGAGGATTCCGAGTGTTTCTGCGACATTCGCGGGGTGTACGGGTGTCAAAATTCTTTGTTTCATGCAACTACACATTCTCAATACGATAAAACTGGTATCGTGATACTGCAGCGATTGATACGTCGTAGCTTAGCGAAATCGAAAGATCGCGGATTCCCGCCGTTTCTAAGAGTTTGGCTGAGTGTACGGGTGTCAAAAGCCTCCATTTTATGCAACTACACATTCTCAATACGATAAAACTGGTATCGCAGTTCTGCAGCGATTGATACGCCGAAGCATAGTGAAATCGAAAGATCGAGTATTCTCGTCGTTTCTGAGACCTTGGCTGGGTGTACGGGTGTCAAAAGCCTTTACTTTATGCAACTACACATTCTCAATACGATAAAACTGGTATCGCAGTTCTGCAGCGATTGATACGCCGATGCTTAGCGAAATCGAAAGATGGAGGATTCTCGGCGTTTCTGCGACATTCGCGGGGTGTACGGATTTCAAATACCATTACTTTATGCAACTACACATACTCAATACGATAAAACTAGTATCGCAGTGCTGCAGCGATTGATACGTCGTAGCTTAACGAAATCGAAAGATCGCGAATTCCCGCCGTTTCTAAGAGTTTGGCTGAGTGTACGGGTGTCAAAAGCCTCCATTTTATGCAACTACACATTGTCAATACGATAAAATTGGTATCGCAGTTCTGCAGCGATTGATACGCCGAAGCATAGCGAAATCAAAAGATCGAGGATTCTCGGCGCTTCTGAGACTTTGGCTGGGTGTACGGGTGTCAAAAGCTTTATGCAACTACACATTCTCAATACGAGAAAACTGGTATCGCAGTTCTGCAGCGATTGATACGTCGAAGCTTAGCGAAATCGAAAGATCGCGGATTCCCGCCGTTTCTGAGAGTTTGGGTTGGTGTACGGTTGTCAGAATTCTTCATTATATGCAACTACACACTCTCAATACGATAAAACTGGTATCGCAGTTGTGTATCGATTGATACGTCGGGTCTTAGCGAAATCGAAAGACCGAGGATTCCGAGCGTTTCTACGACATTCGCGGGATGTACGGGTGTTAAAAACCATTACTTTATGCAACTACACATACTCAATACGATAAAACTGGTATCGCGGTGCTGCAGCGATTGATACGTCGTAGCTTAGCGAAATCGAAAGATCGCGGATTCCCGCCGTTTCTAAGAGTTTGGCTGAGTGTACGGGTGTCAAAAGCCTCCATTTTATGCAACTACACATTCTCAATACGATAAAACTGGTATCGCAGTTCTGCAGCGATTGATACGCCGAAGCTTAGCGAAATCGAAAGATGGAGGATTCTCGGCGTTTCTGAGACTTTGGCTGGGTGTACGGGTGTCAAAATTCTTCATTTTATGCAACTACACACTCTCAATACGATAAAACTGGTATCGCAGTTCTCTATCGATTGATACGTCGAATCTTAGCGAAATCGAAAGATCGAGGATTCCGAGTGTTTCTGCGATATTCGCGGGGTGTACGGATGTCAAAAACTATTACTCTATGCAACTACACATACTCAATACGATAAAACTGGTATCGCGGTGCTGCAGCGATTGATACGTCGTAGCTTAGCGAAATCGAAAGATCGCGGATTCCCGCCGTTTCTAAGAGTTTGGCTGAGTGTACGGGTGTCAAAAGCCTCCATTTTATGCAACTACACATTCTCAATACAATAAAACTGGTATTGCAGTTCTGCAGCGGATGATACGCCGAAGCTTAGCGAAATCGAAAGATGGAGGACTCTCGGCTTCTCTGAGACTTTGGCTAGGTGTACGGGTGTCAAAATTTATCATTTCATGCAACTACACACTCTCAATACGATAAAACTGGTATCGCAGTTCTGTATCGATTGATACGTCGAATCTTAGCGAAATCGAAAGATCGAGGATTCCGAGTGTTTCTGCGACATTCGCGGGGTGTACGGGTGTCAAAATTCTTTGTTTCATGCAACTACACATTCTCAATACGATAAAACTGGTATCGTGATACTGCAGCGATTGATACGTCGAAGCTTAGCGAAATCGAAAGATCGCGGATTCCCGCCGTTTCTGAGAGTTTGGCTGGGTGTACGGGTGTCAAAATTCTTCATTTTATGCAACTACACACTCTCAATACGATAAAACTGGTATCGCGGTTCTGTATCGATTGATACGTCGCATCTTAGCGAAATTGAAAGATCGAGGATTCCGAGCGTCTCTGCGACATCCGCGGGGTGTACAGGTGTCAAAAGCCTTCATTTTATGCAACTACACATTTTCAATACGATAAAACTGGTATCGCAGTTCTGATGCGATCGGTACGTCGAAGCATAGCGAAATCGAAAGAACGAGGATTCCGAGCATTTCTGAGACTTTGGCTGGGTATACGTGTGTTAAAAACCTTTATTCTATGCGACTACACGATCTGAATACGATAAAACTGGTATCGCAGTTCTGCAGCAATTGATACGTCGAAGCTTAGCGAAATCGAAGGATCGAGGATTTCCGGCATTTCTGAAACATTCGCTGGGTGTACCAGTGCCAAAAACCTGCAATGTATGCAAGTATACACTCTCAATGCGATAACACTAGTATCGCAGTTTTGCAGTGATTGATACATCGAAGCTTAGCGAAATCGAAAAATCGAGAATTCCAAGCGTTTCTGAGACTTCAGCTGGGTGTAAGTGAGGCAAAAGCCACTATTCTATGCCACTACACACTCTATACGATAAAACTGATATCGCAGTTCCGCAGCGATTGATACGTCGAAGCTTAGCGAAATCGAGAGATCGACGATTCCTGGCGATTCTGAGACATTCGCTGTGTGTACTAATGTTCAAAACTTTCAATCTATGCAACTACACACTCTCAATACGATATCACTGGTATCGCAGTTCTGCACCGATTGATACGTCGAAGCTTAGCGAAATCGAGAGATCGACGATTCCCGGCGGTTCTGAGACATTCGCTCGGTGTACTAATGTTAAAAACCTTCAATCAATGCAACTACACACTCTCAATACGATATAACTGGTATCGCAGTTCTGCAGCGATTGATACGTCCACGCTGAGCGAAATCGAAAGACCGAGGATTCCCGGCGTTTCTGAGACATTCGCTGGGTGTACTGGTATAAAAACCTTCAATCTACGCAACTACACTCTCAATACGAGAAATCCGGTATCGCAATTCTGCAGCAATTGATACGTGGAAGCTTAGCGAAATTGAAAGATCGAGGATTCCCGACGTTTCTGAGACTTTAGCTGGGTGTACTGGTGTTAAAAACCTTTATTCTATGCAACTACACACTCTCAATACGATGAAACTAGTATCGTAGTTCTGCAGCGATTGATACGTTGAAGCTTACCGAAATCGAAAAATCGAGGATTCCGAGCGTTCATGAGAATTTGGCTGGGTGTAAGTGTGTCAAAAACCTTTATTCTATGCAACTACAAACTCTCAATACGATGAAAGTGGTATCGCAGTTCTGCAGCAATTGAAACGTCGAAGCTTAACGAAATCGAAAGATCGAGGATTCCCGGCGTTTCTGAGACATTCGCTTAGTCGACCAGTGTCAAAAACCTTCAATCTATGGAAGTACACACTCTCAATGCGATGAAACTATTATCGCAGTTTTGCAGTGATTGATACATCGAAGCTAAGCGAAATCGAAAGATCGAGGATTCCCGGCGTTTCTGAGACATTCGCTGCGTGTACTAGTGTCAGAAACCGTTAATCCATGCAACTACACATTCTCAATTCGATAAAACTAGTATCGCGCTTTTGCAGCGATTGATACGTCAAGGCTTAGTGAAATCGAAAGATCGAGGATTCCGAGCGTTTCTGAGACTTTGACTGGGTGTACGTGTGTCAAAAACCTTTATTCTATGCAACTACACACTCTCAATACGATATGACTGGTATCGCAGTTCTGCAGCAATTGATACGTCGAAGTTTAAAGAAATCGAAAGATCGAGGATTCCCGGCGTTTCTGAGACATTCGCTGGGTGTACTAGTGTCAAAAACCTTTAATCTATGCAACTACACATTCTCAATTCGATAAAACTAGAATCGCACTTTTGCAGCGATTGAAACATTAAAGCTTAGCGAAATCGGAAGATCGAGGATTCCGAGCGTTTCTGAGACTTTGACTGGGTGTACTGATGTTAAAAACTTTTATTCTATGCGACTACACGCTCTCAATACGATGAAACTGGTATCGCAGTTCTGCAGCGATTGATACGTCGAAGCTTAGCGAAATCGAGAGAGCGACGATTGCCGGCGATTCTGAGACATTCGCTGGGTGTTCTAATGTTAAAAACCTTCAATCAATGCCACTACATACTCTCAATACGATATAACTGGTATCGAAGTTCTGAAGCGATTGATACGTCGAAACTGAGCGAAATCGAAAGACCGAGGATTCCCGACGATTCTGAGACTTTGGCTGGGTGTACTGGTGTCAAAAACCTTTTTTCTATGCAACTACACACTCCCAATACGATGAAACTAGTATCGTAGTTTTGCAGCGATTGATACGTTGAACCTTACCGAAATCGAAAGATCGAGGAATCCGAACGTTTCTGAGACTTTGGCTGGGTGTATGTGTGGCAAAAACCTTTATTCTATGCAAGTACACACTCTCAATACAATGAAACTAGTATCGTAGTTCTGCAGCGGTTGATACGTTGAAGCTTACCGGAATCGAAAGATCGAGGATTCCGAACGTTTCTGAGCATTTGGCTGGGTGTACGTGTGTCAAAAATCTCTATTCTATGCCACTTCATGCTCTCAATACGATAAAACTAGTATCGCAGTTCTGGTGCGATTGATACGTCGAAGCATAGCGAAATCGAAGGAATGAGGATTCTGATCGTTTCTGAGACTTTGGCTGGGTATACGTGTGTCAAAAACCTTCATTCTATGCGACTACACGATCTGAATAAGATAAAACTGGTATCGCAGTTCGGCAGCAATTGAGACGTCGAAGCTTAGCGAAATCGAAAAATCGAGGATTCCGAGCGTTCATGATAGTTTGGCTGGGCGTATGTGTTTCAAAAATATCTATTTCATGCCACTACACACTCTCAATACGATAAAACTGGTATCGCAGTTCTGGTGCGATTGATACGTCGAAGCTTAGCGGAACCGAAAGACCGAGGATTCCCGGCCTTTCTGAGACATTCGCTGGGTGTACTGGTATCAAAAACCTTCAATCTACGCAACTACACACTCTCAATACAAGAAAACTCGAATCGCAGTGCCGCAGAGATTGACACGTCTAAGCTCAGCGAAATCGAAAGATCGAAGATTCCGAGCTTTTCTGAGACATTCGCTGGGTGTACTGGTATCAAAGACCTTCAATCTACACACCTACAAACTATTTATACGATAAAACTGGTATCGCAGTTCCGCAGCGATTGACACGTAGAAGTTTAGCGAAATCGAAAGACCGAGGATTCTCGGCGTTTCTGAGACATTCGCTGGGTGTACTGGTATAAAAACGTTCAATCTACGCAACTACACACTCTCAATACGAGAAAACTGGTATCGCAATTCTGCAGCAAATGATACGTGGAAGCTTAGCGAAATCGATAGATCGAGGATTCCGAACGTTTCTGAGACTTTGGCTGGGTGTAGGTGTGAAAAAAATCTTTATTCTATGCCACTACATGCTCGCAATACGATAAAACTGGTATCGAAGTTCTGCAGCAATTGATACGTCGAAGGTTATGGAATCGAGAGACCGAAAATTCCCCGCGTTTCTGAGACATTCGCTCGGTGTACCAGTGTCCAAAACCTGCAATCTATGCAAGGACACACTCTCAATGCGATAAAACTAGTATCGCAGTTTTGCAGTGATTGATACATCGAAGCTCAGCGAAATCGAAAAATCGAGGATTCCGACCGTTCATGATAGTATGGCTGGGCGTATGTGTTCCAAAAATATCTACTCTATCCCACTACATACTATCAATACGATAAAACTAGTATCGCAGTTCTGGTGCGATTGATACGTCGAAGCATAGCGAAATCGAAGGAACGAGGATTCCGAGCGTTTCTGAGACTTTGGCTGGGTATACGTGGGTCAAAAACCTTTATTCTATGCGACTAAACGATCTGAATACGATAAAACTGGTATCGCAGTCCTGTAGCAATTGATACGTCGAAGATATACGAAATCGAACGATCGAGGATTCCCGGCATTTCTGAAACAATCGCTGGGTGTACCCGTGTCAAAAACCTGCAATCTATGCAAGTACACACTCTTAATGCGATAACACTAGTATCGCAGTTTTGCAGTGATTGATACATTGAAGCTTAGCGAAACCGAAAAATCGAGAATTTAAAGCGTTTCTGAGACTTCAGCTGGGTGTACTGGTATAAAAACTCTCAATCTACGCAACTACACTCTCAATAAGAGAAAACTGGCATCTTAATTCTGCAGCAATTGATACGTGGAAGCTTAGCGAAATTGAGAGATCGAGGATTCCCAACGTGTCTGAGATTTTTGCTGGGTTTACTGGTGTCAAAAACCTTTATTCTATGCAACTACACACTCTCAATACGATAAAACTAGTATCATAGTTCTGCAGCGATTGATACGACGTAGCTTAGCGAAATCGAAAGATCGAGAATTCTCGACGTTTCTGAGACTTTGGCTGGTTGTACGGGTGCTAAAATCCTTCATTCTATGCAACATCTAAACATTCTCAATACGATAAAACTGGTATCGCCGTTCTGTATCGATTGATACGTCGAATCTTAGCGAAATCGAAAGATCGAGGATTCCGACCGTTTCGGCGACATTCGCGGGGTGTACGGGTGTCAAATGCCTTTACTTCATGCCACCACACATTCTAAACACGATAAAACTGGTATCGCAGTTCTGCAGCGATTTATACGCCGAAGCTTAGCAAAATCGAAAGATCGCGGATTCCCGCCGTTTCTAAGAGTTTGACTGGGTTACGGGTGTCAAAAGCCTTTATTTTTTGCAACTACACATTCTCAATACGATAAAACTAGTATTGCAGTTCTGCAGCGATTGATACGTCGAATCTTAGCGAAATCGAAAGATCGAGGATTCCCAGTGTTTCCGCGACATTCGCGGGGTGTACGGGTGTCAAAATTTTTTGTTTCATGCAACAACACACTCGAAATACGATAAAACTGGTATCGCAGTTCTGCAGCGATTGATACGTCGAAGCTTAGCGAAATCGAAAGATCGCGGATTCCCGCCGTTTCTGAGAGTTTGGCTGGGTGTACGGGTGTCAAAATTCTTCATTTTATGCAACTACACACTCTCAATACGATGAAACTGGAATCGCAGTTCTGTATCGATTGATACGTCGCATCTTAGCGAAATCGAAAGCTCGATGATTCCGAGCGTTTCTGCGACATTCGCGGGGTGTACGGATGTCAAAAACCATGACTTTATGCAACTACACATACTCAATACGATAAAGCTGGTATCGCGGTGCTGCAGCGATTGATACGTCGTAGCTTAGCGAAATCGGAAGATCGCGGATTCCCGCCGTTTCTAAGAGTTTGGCTGAGTGTACGGGTGTCAAAAACCTCCGATTTATGCAACTACACATTCTCAATACGATAAAGCTGGTATCGCAGTTCTGCAGCGATTGATACGCCGAAGCATAGCGAAATCGAAAGATGGAAGATTCTCGGCGTTTCTGAGACTTTGGCTGGGTGTACGGGTGTCAAAAGCCTTTACTTTATACAACTTCACATTCTCAATACAATAAAACTGGTATTGCAGTTCTGCAGCGGATGATACGCCGAAGCTTAGCGAAATCGAAAGATGGAGGACTCTCGGCTTTTCTGAGACTTTGGCTAGGTGTACGGGTGTCAAAATTTATCATTTCATGCAACTACGCACTCTCAATACGATAAAACTGGTATCGCAGTTCTGTATCGATTGATACGTCGGATCTTAACGAAATCGAAAGATCGAGGATTCCGAGTTTTTCTGCGAAATTCGCGGGGTGTACGGGTGTCTAAGTTCTTTGTTTCATGCAACTACACATTCTCAATACGATAAAACTGGTATCGTGGTACTGCAGCGATTGATACGACAAAGCTTAGCGAAATCGATAGATCGCGGATTCCCGCTGTTTCTGAGAGTTTGGCTGGGTGTACGGGTGTCAAAATTCTTCATTTTATGCAACTACACACTCTCAATACGATAAAACTGGAATCGCAGTTCTGTATCGATTGATACGTCGCATCTTAGCGAAATCGAAAGCTGGATGATTCTGAGCGTTTCTGCGACATTCGCGGGGTGTACGGATTTCAAATACCATTACTTTATGCAACTACACATACTCAATACGATAAAACTGGTATCGCGGTGCTGCAGCGATTGATACGTCGTAGCTTAGCGAAATCGAAAGATCGCGAATTCCCGCCGTTTCTAAGAGTTTGGCTGAGTGTACGGGTGTCAAAAGCCTCCATTTTATGCAACTACACATTGTCAATACGATAAAATTGGTATCGCAGTTCTGCAGCGATTGATACGCCGAAGCATAGCGAAATCGAAAGATCGAGGATTCTCGGCGTTTATGAGACTTTGGCTGGGTGTACGGGTGTCAAAAGCTTTATGCAACTACACATTCTCAATACGATAAAACTGGTATCGCAGTTCTGCAGCGATTGATACGTCGAAGCTTAGCGAAATCGAAAGATCGCGGATTCCCGCCGTTTCTGAGAGTTTGGCTTGGTGTACGGTTGTCAGAATTCTTCATTATATGCAACTACACACTCTCAATACGATAAAACTGGTATCGCAGTTATGTATCGATTGATACGTCGGGTCTTAGCGAAATCGAAAGACCGAGGATTCCGAGCGTTTCTACGACATTCGCGGGATGTACGGGTGTTAAAAACCATTACTTTATGCAACTACACATACTCAATACGATAAAACTGGTATCGCGGTGCTGCAGCGATTGATACGTCGAATCTTAGCGAAATCGAAAGATCGCGGATTCCCGCCGTTTCTGAGAGTTTGGCTGGGTTTACGGATGTCAAAATTCTTCATTTTATGCACCTACACACTCTCAATACGATAAAACTGGAATCGCGGTGCTGCAGCGATTGATACGTCGTAGCTTAGCGAAATCGAAAGATCGCGAATTCCCGCCGTTTCTAAGAGTTTGGCTGAGTGTACGGGTGTCAAAAGCCTCCATTTTATGCAACTACACATTGTCAATACGATAAAATTGGTATCGCAGTTCTGCAGCGATTGATACGCCGAAGCATAGCGAAATCGAAAGATCGAGGATTCTCGGCGTTTCTGAGACTTTGGCTGGGTGTACGGGTGTCAAAAGCTTTATGCAACTACACATTCTCAATACGATAAAACTGGTATCGCAGTTCTGCAGCGATTGATACGTCGAAGCTTAGCGAAATCGAAAGATCGCGGATTCCCGCCGTTTCTGAGAGTTTGGCTTGGTGTACGGTTGTCAGAATTCTTCATTATATGCAACTACACACTCTCAATACGATAAAACTGGTATCGCAGTTATGTATCGATTGATACGTCGGGTCTTAGCGAAATCGAAAGACCGAGGATTCCGAGCGTTTCTACGACATTCGCGGGATGTACGGGTGTTAAAAACCATTACTTTATGCAACTACACATACTCAATACGATAAAACTGGTATCGCGGTGCTGCAGCGATTGATACGTCGAATCTTAGCGAAATCGAAAGATCGCGGATTCCCGCCGTTTCTGAGAGTTTGGCTGGGTTTACGGATGTCAAAATTCTTCATTTTATGCACCTACACACTCTCAATACGATAAAACTGGAGTCGCAGTTCTGTATCGATTGATACGTCGCATCTTAGCGAAATCGAAAGCTCGATGATTCCGAGCGTTTCTGCGACATTCGCGGGGTGTACGGATGTCAAAAACCATTACTTTATGCAACTACACATACTCAATACGATAAAACTGGTATCGCGGTGCTGCAGCGATTGATACGTCGTAGCTTAGCGAAATCGAAAGATCGCGGATTCCCGCCGTTTCTAAGAGTTTGGCTGAGTGTACGGGTGTCAAAACCCTCCATTTTATGCAACTACACATTCTCAATACGATAAAACTGGTATCGCAGTTCTGCAGCGATTGATACGCCGAAGCATAGCGAAATCGAAAGATCGAGTATTCTCGTCGTTTCTGAGACCTTGGCTGGGTGTTCGGGTGTCAAAAGCCTTTACTTTATGCAACTACACATTCTCAATACGATAAAACTGGTATCGCAGTTCTGCAGCGATTGATACGCCGAAGCTTAGCGAAATCGAAAGATGGAGGATTCTCGGCGTTTCTGAGACTTTGGCTGGGTGTACGGGTGTCAAAATTCTTCATTTTATGCAACTACACACTCTCAATACGATAAAACTGGTATCGCAGTTCTCTATCGATTGATACGTCGAATCTTAGCGAAATCGAAAGATCGAGGATTCCGAGTGTTTCTGCGACATTCGCGGGGTGTACGGATGTCAAAAACCATTACTCTATGCAACTACACATACTCAATACGATAAAACTGGTATCGCGGTGCTGCAGCGATTGATACGTCGTAGCTTAGGGAAATCGAAAGATCGCGGATTCCCGCCGTTTCTAAGAGTTTGGCTGAGTGTACGGGTGTCAAAAGCCTCCATTTTATGCAACTACACATTCTCAATACAATAAAACTGGTATTGCAGTTCTGCAGCGGATGATACGCCGAAGCTTAGCGAAATCGAAAGATGGAGGACTCTCGGCTTTTCTGAGACTTTGGCTAGGTGTACGGGTGTCAAAATTTATCATTTCATGCAACTACACACTCTCAATACGATAAAACTGGTATCGCAGTTCTGTATCGATTGATACGTCGAATCTTAGCGAAATCGAAAGATCGAGGATTCCGAGTGTTTCTGCGACATTCGCGGGGTGTACGGGTGTCAAAATTCTTTGTTTCATGCAACTACACATTCTCAATACGATAAAACTGGTATCGTGATACTGCAGCGATTGATACGTCGAAGCTTAGCGAAATCGAAAGATCGCGGATTCCCGCCGTTTCTGAGAGTTTGGCTGGGTGTACGGGTGTCAAAATTCTTCATTTTATGCAACTACACACTCTCAATACGATAAAACTGGTATCGCGGTTCTGTATCGATTGATACGTCGCATCTTAGCGAAATTGAAAGATCGAGGATTCCGAGCGTCTCTGCGACATTCGCGGGGTGTACAGGTTGTCAAAAGCCTTCATTTCATGCAACTACACATTCTCAATACGATAAAACTGGTATCGTGATACTGCAGCGATTGATACGTCGTAGCTTAGCGAAATCGAAAGATCGCGGATTCCCGCCGTTTCTAAGAGTTTGGCTGAGTGTACGGGTGTCAAAAGCCTCCATTTTATGCAACTACACATTCTCAATACGATAAAACTGGTATCGCAGTTCTGCAGCGATTGATACGCCGAAGCATATTGAAATCGAAAGATCGAGTATTCTCGTCGTTTCTGAGACCTTGGCTGGGTGTACGGGTGTCAAAAGCCTTTACTTTATGCAACTACACATTCTCAATACGATAAAACTGGTATCGCAGTTCTGCAGCGATTGATACGCCGATGCTTAGCGAAATCGAAAGATGGAGGATTCTCGGCGTTTCTGAGACTTTGGCTGGGTGTACGGGTGTCAAAATTCTTCTATTTATGAAACTACACACTCTCAATACGATAAAACTGGTATCGCAGTTCTCTATCGATTGATACGTCGAATCTTAGCGAAATCGAAAGCTCGATGATTCCGAGCGTTTCTGCGACATTCGCGGGGTGTACGGATTTCAAATACCATTACTTTATGCAACTACACATACTCAATACGATAAAACTAGTATCGCAGTGCTGCAGCGATTGATACGTCGTAGCTTAGCGAAATCGAAAGATCGCGAATTCCCGCCGTTTCTAAGAGTTTGGCTGAGTGTACGGGTGTCAAAAGCCTCCATTTTATGCAACTACACATTGTCAATACGATAAAATTGGTATCGCAGTTCTGCAGCGATTGATACGCCGAAGCATAGCGAAATCAAAAGATCGAGGATTCTCGGCGCTTCTGAGACTTTGGCTGGGTGTACGGGTATCAAAAGCTTTATGCAACTACACATTCTCAATACGATAAAACTGGTATCGCAGTTCTGCAGCGATTGATACGTCGAAGCTTAGCGAAATCGAAAGATCGCGGATTCCCGCCGTTTCTGAGAGTTTGGCTTGGTGTACGGTTGTCAGAATTCTTCATTATATGCAACTACACACTCTCAATACGATAAAACTGGTATCGCAGTTATGTATCGATTGATACGTCGGGTCTTAGCGAAATCGAAAGACCGAGGATTCCGAGCGTTTCTACGACATTCGCGGGATGTACGGGTGTTAAAAACCATTACTTTATGCAACTACACATACTCAATACGATAAAACTGGTATCGCGGTGCTGCAGCGATTGATACGTCGAATCTTAGCGAAATCGAAAGATCGCGGATTCCCGCCGTTTCTGAGAGTTTGGCTGGGTTTACGGATGTCAAAATTCTTCATTTTATGCACCTACACACTCTCAATACGATAAAACTGGAATCGCGGTGCTGCAGCGATTGATACGTCGTAGCTTAGCGAAATCGAAAGATCGCGAATTCCCGCCGTTTCTAAGAGTTTGGCTGAGTGTACGGGTGTCAAAAGCCTCCATTTTATGCAACTACACATTGTCAATACGATAAAATTGGTATCGCAGTTCTGCAGCGATTGATACGCCGAAGCTTAGCGAAATCGAAAGATCGCGGATTCCCGCCGTTTCTGAGAGTTTGGGTTGGTGTACGGTTGTCAGAATTCTTCATTATATGCAACTACACACTCTCAATACGATAAAACTGGTATCGCAGTTGTGTATCGATTGATACGTCGGGTCTTAGCGAAATCGAAAGACCGAGGATTCCGAGCGTTTCTACGACATTCGCGGGATGTACGGGTGTTAAAAACCATTACTTTATGCAACTACACATACTCAATACGATAAAACTGGTATCGCAGTGCTGCCGCGATTGATACGTCGTAGCTTAGCGAAATCGAAAGATCGCGAATTCCCGCCGTTTCTAAGAGTTTGGCTGAGTGTACGGGTGTCAAAAGCCTCCATTTTATGCAACTACACATTGTCAATAGGATAAAATTGGTATCGCAGTTCTGCAGCGATTGATACACCGAAGCATAGCGAATTCAAAAGATCGAGGATTCTCGGCGTTTCTGAGACTTTGGCTGGGTGTACGGGTGTCAAAAGCTTTATGCAACTACACATTCTCAATACGATAAAACTGGTATCGCAGTTCTGCAGCGATTGATACGTCGAAGCTTAGCGAAATCGAAAGATCGCGGATTCCCGCCGTTTCTGAGAGTTTGGCTTGGTGTACGGTTGTCAGAATTCTTCATTATATGCAACTACACACTCTCAATACGATAAAACTGGTATCGCAGTTGTGTATCGATTGATACGTCGGGTCTTAGCGAAATCGAAAGACCGAGGATTCCGAGCGTCTCTGCGACATTCGCGGGGTGTACAGGTTGTCAAAAGCCTTCATTTCATGCAACTACACATTCTCAATACGATAAAACTGGTATCGTGATACTGCAGCGATTGATACGTCGTAGCTTAGCGAAATCGAAAGATCGCAAATTCCCGCCGTTTCTAAGAGTTTGGCTGAGTGTACGGGTGTCAAAAGCCTCCATTTTATGCAAGAACACATTCTCAATACGATAAAACTGGTATCGCAGTTCTGCAGCGATTGATACGCCGAAGCATAGTGAAATCGAAAGATCGAGTATTCTCGTCGTTTCTGAGACCTTGGCTGGGTGTACGGGTGTCAAAAGCCTTTACTTTATGCAACTACACATTCTCAATACGATAAAACTGGTATTGCAGTTCTGCAGCGATTGATACGCCGATGCTTAGCGAAATCGAAAGATGGAGGATTCTCGGCGTTTCTGAGACTTTGGCTGGGTGTACGGGTGTCAAAATTCTTCTATTTATGAAACTACACACTCTCAATACGATAAAACTGGTATCGCAGTTCTCTATCGATTGATACGTCGAATCTTAGCGAAATCGAAAGCTCGATGATTCCGAGCGTTTCTGCGACATTCGCGGGGTGTACGGATTTCAAATACCATTACTTTATGCAACTACACATACTCAATACGATAAAACTAGTATCGCAGTGCTGCAGCGATTGATACGTCGTAGCTTAGCGAAATCGAAAGATCGCGAATTCCCGCCGTTTCTAAGAGTTTGGCTGAGTGTACGGGTGTCAAAAGCCTCCATTTTATGCAACTACACATTGTCAATACGATAAAATTGGTATCGCAGTTCTGCAGCGATTGATACGCCGAAGCATAGCGAAATCAAAAGATCGAGGATTCTCGGCGCTTCTGAGACTTTGGCTGGGTGTACGGGTGTCAAAAGCTTTATGCAACTACACATTCTCAATACGATAAAACTGGTATCGCAGTTCTGCAGCGATTGATACGTCGAAGCTTAGCGAAATCGAAAGATCGCGGATTCCCGCCGTTTCTGAGAGTTTGGCTTGGTGTACGGTTGTCAGAATTCTTCATTATATGCAACTACACACTCTCAATACGATAAAACTGGTATCGCAGTTATGTATCGATTGATACGTCGGGTCTTAGCGAAATCGAAAGACCGAGGATTCCGAGCGTTTCTACGACATTCGCGGGATGTACGGGTGTTAAAAACCATTACTTTATGCAACTACACATACTCAATACGATAAAACTGGTATCGCGGTGCTGCAGCGATTGATACGTCGAATCTTAGCGAAATCGAAAGATCGCGGATTCCCGCCGTTTCTGAGAGTTTGGCTGGGTTTACGGATGTCAAAATTCTTCATTTTATGCACCTACACACTCTCAATACGATAAAACTGGAATCGCGGTGCTGCAGCGATTGATACGTCGTAGCTTAGCGAAATCGAAAGATCGCGAATTCCCGCCGTTTCTAAGAGTTTGGCTGAGTGTACGGGTGTCAAAAGCCTCCATTTTATGCAACTACACATTGTCAATACGATAAAATTGGTATCGCAGTTCTGCAGCGATTGATACGCCGAAGCATAGCGAAATCGAAAGATCGAGGATTCTCGGCGTTTCTGAGACTTTGGCTGGGTGTACGGGTGTCAAAAGCTTTATGCAACTACACATTCTCAATACGATAAAACTGGTATCGCAGTTCTGCAGCGATTGATACGTCGAAGCATAGCGAAATCGAAAGATCGCGGATTCCCGCCGTTTCTGAGAGTTTGGCTTGGTGTACGGTTGTCAGAATTCTTCATTATATGCAACTACACACTCTCAATACGATAAAACTGGTATCGCAGTTATGTATCGATTGATACGTCGGGTCTTAGCGAAATCGAAAGACCGAGGATTCCGAGCGTTTCTACGACATTCGCGGGATGTACGGGTGTTAAAAACCATTACTTTATGCAACTACACATACTCAATACGATAAAACTGGTATCGCGGTGCTGCAGCGATTGATACGTCGAATCTTAGCGAAATCGAAAGATCGCGGATTCCCGCCGTTTCTGAGAGTTTGGCTGGGTTTACGGATGTCAAAATTCTTCATTTTATGCACCTACACACTCTCAATACGATAAAACTGGAGTCGCAGTTCTGTATCGATTGATACGTCGCATCTTAGCGAAATCGAAAGCTCGATGATTCCGAGCGTTTCTGCGACATTCGCGGGGTGTACGGATGTCAAAAACCATTACTTTATGCAACTACACATACTCAATACGATAAAACTGGTATCGCGGTGCTGCAGCGATTGATACGTCGTAGCTTAGCGAAATCGAAAGATCGCGGATTCCCGCCGTTTCTAAGAGTTTGGCTGAGTGTACGGGTGTCAAAACCCTCCATTTTATGCAACTACACATTCTCAATACGATAAAACTGGTATCGCAGTTCTGCAGCGATTGATACGCCGAAGCATAGCGAAATCGAAAGATCGAGTATTCTCGTCGTTTCTGAGACCTTGGCTGGGTGTTCGGGTGTCAAAAGCCTTTACTTTATGCAACTACACATTCTCAATACGATAAAACTGGTATCGCAGTTCTGCAGCGATTGATACGCCGAAGCTTAGCGAAATCGAAAGATGGAGGATTCTCGGCGTTTCTGAGACTTTGGCTGGGTGTACGGGTGTCAAAATTCTTCATTTTATGCAACTACACACTCTCAATACGATAAAACTGGTATCGCAGTTCTCTATCGATTGATACGTCGAATCTTAGCGAAATCGAAAGATCGAGGATTCCGAGTGTTTCTGCGACATTCGCGGGGTGTACGGATGTCAAAAACCATTACTCTATGCAACTACACATACTCAATACGATAAAACTGGTATCGCGGTGCTGCAGCGATTGATACGTCGTAGCTTAGCGAAATCGAAAGATCGCGGATTCCCGCCGTTTCTAAGAGTTTGGCTGAGTGTACGGGTGTCACAAGCCTCCATTTTATGCAACTACACATTCTCAATACGATAAAACTGGTATCGCAGTTCTGCAGCGATTGATACGCCGAAGCATAGTGAAATCGGAAGATCGAGTATTCTCGTCGTTTCTGAGACCTTGGCTGGGTGTACGGGTGTCAAAAGCCTTTACTTTATGCAACTACAAATTCTCAATACGATAAAACTGGTATCGCAGTTCTGCAGCGATTGATACGCCGATGCTTAGCGAAATCGAAAGATGGAGGATTCTCGGCGTTTCTGAGACTTTGGCTGGGTGTACGGGTGTCAAAATTCTTCTATTTATGAAACTACACACTCTCAATACGATAAAACTGGTATCGCAGTTCTCTATCGATTGATACGTCGAATCTTAGCGAAATCGAAAGATCGAGGATTCCGAGTGTTTCTGCGACATTCGCGGGGTGTACGGGTGTCAAAATTCTTTGTTTCATGCAACTAGACATTCTCAATACGATAAAACTGGTATCGTGGTACTGCAGCGATTGATACGTCGAATCTTAGCGAAATCGAAAGATCGCGGATTCCCGCCGTTTCTGAGAGTTTGGCTGGGTTTACGGATGTCAAAATTCTTCATTTTATGCAACTACACACTCTCAATACGATAAAACTGGAATCGCAGTTCTGTATCGATTGATACGTCGCATCTTAGCGAAATCGAAAGCTCGATGATTCCGAGCGTTTCTGCGACATTCGCGGGGTGTACGGATGTCAAAAACCATTACTTTATGCAACTACACATACTCAATACGATAAAACTGGTATCGCGGTGCTGCAGCGATTGATACGTCGTAGCTTAGCGAAATCGAAAGATCGCGGATTCCCGCCGTTTCTAAGAGTTTGGCTGAGTGTACGGATGTCACAAGCCTCCATTTTATGCAACTACACATTCTCAATACGATAAAACTGGTATCGCAGTGCTGCAGCGATTGATACGCCGAAGCTTAGCGAAATCGAAAGATGGAGGATTCTCGGCGTTTCTGAGACTTTGGCTGGGTGTACGGGTGTCAAAATTCTTCATTTTATGCAACTACACACTCTCAATACGATAAAACTGGTATCGCAGTTCTCTATCGATTGATACGTCGAATCTTAGCGAAATCGAAAGATCGAGGATTCCGAGTGTTTCTGCGATATTCGCGGGGTGTACGGATGTCAAAAACCATTACTCTATGCAACTACACATACTCAATACGATAAAACTGGTATCGCGGTGCTGCAGCGATTGATACGTCGTAGCTTAGCGAAATCGAAAGATCGCGGATTCCCGCCGTTTCTAAGAGTTTGGCTGAGTGTACGGGTGTCAAAAGCCTCCATTTTATGCAACTACACATTCTCAATACAATAGAACTGGTATTGCAGTTCTGCAGCGGATGATACGCCGAAGCTTAGCGAAATCGAAAGATGGAGGACTCTCGGCTTTTCTGAGACTTTGGCTAGGTGTACGGGTGTCAAAATTTATCATTTCATGCAACTACACACTCTCAATACGATAAAACTGGTATCGCAGTTCTGTATCGATTGATACGTCGAATCTTAGCGAAATCGAAAGATCGAGGATTCCGAGTGTTTCTGCGACATTCGCGGGGTGTACGGGTGTCAAAATTCTTTGTTTCATGCAACTACACATTCTCAATACGATAAAACTGGTATCGTGATACTGCAGCGATTGATACGTCGAAGCTTAGCGAAATCGAAAGATCGCGGATTCCCGCCATTTCTGAGAGTTTGGCTGGGTGTACGGGTGTCAAAATTCTTCATTTTTTGCAACTACACACGCTCAATACGATAAAACTGGTATCGCGGTATTCTGTATCGATTGATACGTCGCATCTTAGCGAAATTGAAAGATCGAGGATTCCGAGCGTCTCTGCGACATTCGCGGGGTGTACAGGTGTCAAAAGCCTTCATTTTATGCAACTACACATTTTCAATACGATAAAACTGGTATCGCAGTTCTGATGCGATCGGTACGTCGAAGCATAGCGAAATCGAAAGAACGAGGATTCCGAGCATTTCTGAGACTTTGGCTGGGTATACGTGTGTTAAAAACCTTTATTCTATGCGACTACACGATCTGAATACGATAAAACTGGTATCGCAGTTCTGCAGCAATTGATACGTCGAAGCTTAGCGAAATCGAAGGATCGAGGATTTCCGGCATTTCTGAAACATTCGCTGGGTGTACCAGTGCCAAAAACCTGCAATGTATGCAAGTATACACTCTCAATGCGATAACACTAGTATCGCAGTTTTGCAGTGATTGATACATCGAAGCTTAGCGAAATCGAAAAATCGAGAATTCCAAGCGTTTCTGAGACTTCAGCTGGGTGTAAGTGAGGCAAAAGCCACTATTCTATGCCACTACACACTCTATACGATAAAACTGATATCGCAGTTCCGCAGCGATTGATACGTCGAAGCTTAGCGAAATCGAGAGATCGACGATTCCTGGCGATTCTGAGACATTCGCTGTGTGTACTAATGTTCAAAACTTTCAATCTATGCAACTACACACTCTCAATACGATATCACTGGTATCGCAGTTCTGCACCGATTGATACGTCGAAGCTTAGCGAAATCGAGAGATCGACGATTCCCGGCGGTTCTGAGACATTCGCTCGGTGTACTAATGTTAAAAACCTTTAATCAATGCAACTACACACTCTCAATACGATATAACTGGTATCGCAGTTCTGCAGCGATTGATACGTCCACGCTGAGCGAAATCGAAAGACCGAGGATTCCCGGCGTTTCTGAGACATTCGCTGGGTGTACTGGTATAAAAACCTTCAATCTACGCAACTACACTCTCAATACGAGAAATCCGGTATCGCAATTCTGCAGCAATTGATACGTGGAAGCTTAGCGAAATTGAAAGATCGAGGATTCCCGACGTTTCTGAGACTTTAGCTGGGTGTACTGGTGTTAAAAACCTTTATTCTATGCAACTACACACTCTCAATACGATGAAACTAGTATCGTAGTTCTGCAGCGATTGATACGTTGAAGCTTACCGAAATCGAAAAATCGAGGATTCCGAGCGTTCATGAGAATTTGGCTGGGTGTAAGTGTGTCAAAAACCTTTATTCTATGCAACTACAAACTCTCAATACGATGAAAGTGGTATCGCAGTTCTGCAGCAATTGAAACGTCGAAGCTTAACGAAATCGAAAGATCGAGGATTCCCGGCGTTTCTGAGACATTCGCTTAGTCGACCAGTGTCAAAAACCTTCAATCTATGGAAGTACACACTCTCAATGCGATGAAACTATTATCGCAGTTTTGCAGTGATTGATACATCGAAGCTAAGCGAAATCGAAAGATCGAGGATTCCCGGCGTTTCTGAGACATTCGCTGCGTGTACTAGTGTCAGAAACCGTTAATCCATGCAACTACACATTCTCAATTCGATAAAACTAGTATCGCGCTTTTGCAGCGATTGATACGTCAAGGCTTAGTGAAATCGAAAGATCGAGGATTCCGAGCGTTTCTGAGACTTTGACTGGGTGTACGTGTGTCAAAAACCTTTATTCTATGCAACTACACACTCTCAATACGATATGACTGGTATCGCAGTTCTGCAGCAATTGATACGTCGAAGTTTAAAGAAATCGAAAGATCGAGGATTCCCGGCGTTTCTGAGACATTCGCTGGGTGTACTAGTGTCAAAAACCTTTAATCTATGCAACTACACATTCTCAATTCGATAAAACTAGAATCGCACTTTTGCAGCGATTGAAACATTAAAGCTTAGCGAAATCGGAAGATCGAGGATTCCGAGCGTTTCTGAGACTTTGACTGGGTGTACTGATGTTAAAAACTTTTATTCTATGCGACTACACGCTCTCAATACGATGAAACTGGTATCGCAGTTCTGCAGCGATTGATACGTCGAAGCTTAGCGAAATCGAGAGAGCGACGATTGCCGGCGATTCTGAGACATTCGCTGGGTGTTCTAATGTTAAAAACCTTCAATCAATGCCACTACATACTCTCAATACGATATAACTGGTATCGAAGTTCTGAAGCGATTGATACGTCGAAACTGAGCGAAATCGAAAGACCGAGGATTCCCGACGATTCTGAGACTTTGGCTGGGTGTACTGGTGTCAAAAACCTTTTTTCTATGCAACTACACACTCCCAATACGATGAAACTAGTATCGTAGTTTTGCAGCGATTGATACGTTGAACCTTACCGAAATCGAAAGATCGAGGATTCCGAACGTTTCTGAGACTTTGGCTGGGTGTATGTGTGGCAAAAACCTTTATTCTATGCAAGTACACACTCTCAATACAATGAAACTAGTATCGTAGTTCTGCAGCGGTTGATACGTTGAAGTTTACCGGAATCGAAAGATCGAGGATTCCGAACGTTTCTGAGCATTTGGCTGGGTGTACGTGTGTCAAAAATCTCTATTCTATGCCACTTCATGCTCTCAATACGATAAAACTAGTATCGCAGTTCTGGTGCGATTGATACGTCGAAGCATAGCGAAATCGAAGGAATGAGGATTCTGATCGTTTCTGAGACTTTGGCTGGGTATACGTGTGTCAAAAACCTTCATTCTATGCGACTACACGATCTGAATAAGATAAAACTGGTATCGCAGTTCGGCAGCAATTGAGACGTCGAAGCTTAGCGAAATCGAAAAATCGAGGATTCCGAGCGTTCATGATAGTTTGGCTGGGCGTATGTGTTTCAAAAATATCTATTTCATGCCACTACACACTCTCAATACGATAAAACTGGTATCGCAGTTCTGGTGCGATTGATACGTCGAAGCTTAGCGGAACCGAAAGACCGAGGATTCCCGGCCTTTCTGAGACATTCGCTGGGTGTACTGGTATCAAAAACCTTCAATCTACGCAACTACACACTCTCAATACAAGAAAACTCGAATCGCAGTGCCGCAGAGATTGACACGTCTAAGCTCAGCGAAATCGAAAGATCGAAGATTCCGAGCTTTTCTGAGACATTCGCTGGGTGTACTGGTATCAAAGACCTTCAATCTACACACCTACAAACTATTTATACGATAAAACTGGTATCGCAGTTCCGCAGCGATTGACACGTAGAAGTTTAGCGAAATCGAAAGACCGAGGATTCTCGGCGTTTCTGAGACATTCGCTGGGTGTACTGGTATAAAAACGTTCAATCTACGCAACTACACACTCTCAATACGAGAAAACTGGTATCGCAATTCTGCAGCAAATGATACGTGGAAGCTTAGCGAAATCGATAGATCGAGGATTCCGAACGTTTCTGAGACTTTGGCTGGGTGTAGGTGTGAAAAAAATCTTTATTCTATGCCACTACATGCTCGCAATACGATAAAACTGGTATCGAAGTTCTGCAGCAATTGATACGTCGAAGGTTATGGAATCGAGAGACCGAAAATTCCCCGCGTTTCTGAGACATTCGCTCGGTGTACCAGTGTCCAAAACCTGCAATCTATGCAAGGACACACTCTCAATGCGATAAAACTAGTATCGCAGTTTTGCAGTGATTGATACATCGAAGCTCAGCGAAATCGAAAAATCGAGGATTCCGACCGTTCATGATAGTTTGGCTGGGCGTATGTGTTCCAAAAATATCTACTCTATCCCACTACATACTATCAATACGATAAAACTAGTATCGCAGTTCTGGTGCGATTGATACGTCGAAGCATAGCGAAATCGAAGGAACGAGGATTCCGAGCGTTTCTGAGACTTTGGCTGGGTATACGTGGGTCAAAAACCTTTATTCTATGCGACTAAACGATCTGAATACGATAAAACTGGTATCGCAGTCCTGTAGCAATTGATACGTCGAAGATATACGAAATCGAACGATCGAGGATTCCCGGCATTTCTGAAACAATCGCTGGGTGTACCCGTGTCAAAAACCTGCAATCTATGCAAGTACACACTCTTAATGCGATAACACTAGTATCGCAGTTTTGCAGTGATTGATACATTGAAGCTTAGCGAAACCGAAAAATCGAGAATTTAAAGCGTTTCTGAGACTTCAGCTGGGTGTACTGGTATAAAAACTCTCAATCTACGCAACTACACTCTCAATAAGAGAAAACTGGCATCTTAATTCTGCAGCAATTGATACGTGGAAGCTTAGCGAAATTGAGAGATCGAGGATTCCCAACGTGTCTGAGATTTTTGCTGGGTTTACTGGTGTCAAAAACCTTTATTCTATGCAACTACACACTCTCAATACGATAAAACTAGTATCATAGTTCTGCAGCGATTGATACGACGTAGCTTAGCGAAATCGAAAGATCGAGAATTCTCGACGTTTCTGAGACTTTGGCTGGTTGTACGGGTGCTAAAATCCTTCATTCTATGCAACATCTAAACATTCTCAATACGATAAAACTGGTATCGCCGTTCTGTATCGATTGATACGTCGAATCTTAGCGAAATCGAAAGATCGAGGATTCCGACCGTTTCGGCGACATTCGCGGGGTGTACGGGTGTCAAATGCCTTTACTTCATGCCACCACACATTCTAAACACGATAAAACTCGTATCGCAGTTCTGCAGCGATTTATACGCCGAAGCTTAGCAAAATCGAAAGATCGCGGATTCCCGCCGTTTCTAAGAGTTTGACTGGGTGTACGGGTGTCAAAAGCCTTTATTTTTTGCAACTACACATTCTCAATACGATAAAACTAGTATTGCAGTTCTGCAGCGATTGATACGTCGAATCTTAGCGAAATCGAAAGATCGAGGATTCCCAGTGTTTCCGCGACATTCGCGGGGTGTACGGGTGTCAAAATTTTTTGTTTCATGCAACAACACACTCGAAATACGATAAAACTGGTATCGCAGTTCTGCAGCGATTGATACGTCGAAGCTTAGCGAAATCGAAAGATCGCGGATTCCCGCCGTTTCTGAGAGTTTGGCTGGGTGTACGGGTGTCAAAATTCTTCATTTTATGCAACTACACACTCTCAATACGATGAAACTGGAATCGCAGTTCTGTATCGATTGATACGTCGCATCTTAGCGAAATCGAAAGCTCGATGATTCCGAGCGTTTCTGCGACATTCGCGGGGTGTACGGATGTCAAAAACCATGACTTTATGCAACTACACATACTCAATACGATAAAGCTGGTATCGCGGTGCTGCAGCGATTGATACGTCGTAGCTTAGCGAAATCGGAAGATCGCGGATTCCCGCCGTTTCTAAGAGTTTGGCTGAGTGTACGGGTGTCAAAAACCTCCATTTTATGCAACTACACATTCTCAATACGATAAAGCTGGTATCGCAGTTCTGCAGCGATTGATACGCCGAAGCATAGCGAAATCGAAAGATGGAAGATTCTCGGCGTTTCTGAGACTTTGGCTGGGTGTACGGGTGTCAAAAGCCTTTACTTTATACAACTTCACATTCTCAATACAATAAAACTGGTATTGCAGTTCTGCAGCGGATGATACGCCGAAGCTTAGCGAAATCGAAAGATGGAGGACTCTCGGCTTTTCTGAGACTTTGGCTAGGTGTACGGGTGTCAAAATTTATCATTTCATGCAACTACACACTCTCAATACGATAAAACTGGTATCGCAGTTCTGTATCGATTGATACGTCGGATCTTAACGAAATCGAAAGATCGAGGATTCCGAGTTTTTCTGCGAAATTCGCGGGGTGTACGGGTGTCTAAGTTCTTTGTTTCATGCAACTACACATTCTCAATACGATAAAACTGGTATCGTGGTACTGCAGCGATTGATACGACAAAGCTTAGCGAAATCGATAGATCGCGGATTCCCGCTGTTTCTGAGAGTTTGGCTGGGTGTACGGGTGTCAAAATTCTTCATTTTATGCAACTACACACTCTCAATACGATAAAACTGGAATCGCAGTTCTGTATCGATTGATACGTCGCATCTTAGCGAAATCGAAAGCTGGATGATTCTGAGCGTTTCTGCGACATTCGCGGGGTGTACGGATTTCAAATACCATTACTTTATGCAACTACACATACTCAATACGATAAAACTGGTATCGCGGTGCTGCAGCGATTGATACGTCGTAGCTTAGCGAAATCGAAAGATCGCGAATTCCCGCCGTTTCTAAGAGTTTGGCTGAGTGTACGGGTGTCAAAAGCCTCCATTTTATGCAACTACACATTGTCAATACGATAAAATTGGTATCGCAGTTCTGCAGCGATTGATACGCCGAAGCATAGCGAAATCGAAAGATCGAGGATTCTCGGCGTTTATGAGACTTTGGCTGGGTGTACGGGTGTCAAAAGCTTTATGCAACTACACATTCTCAATACGATAAAACTGGTATCGCAGTTCTGCAGCGATTGATACGTCGAAGCTTAGCGAAATCGAAAGATCGCGGATTCCCGCCGTTTCTGAGAGTTTGGCTTGGTGTACGGTTGTCAGAATTCTTCATTATATGCAACTACACACTCTCAATACGATAAAACTGGTATCGCAGTTATGTATCGATTGATACGTCGGGTCTTAGCGAAATCGAAAGACCGAGGATTCCGAGCGTTTCTACGACATTCGCGGGATGTACGGGTGTTAAAAACCATTACTTTATGCAACTACACATACTCAATACGATAAAACTGGTATCGCGGTGCTGCAGCGATTGATACGTCGAATCTTAGCGAAATCGAAAGATCGCGGATTCCCGCCGTTTCTGAGAGTTTGGCTGGGTTTACGGATGTCAAAATTCTTCATTTTATGCACCTACACACTCTCAATACGATAAAACTGGAATCGCGGTGCTGCAGCGATTGATACGTCGTAGCTTAGCGAAATCGAAAGATCGCGAATTCCCGCCGTTTCTAAGAGTTTGGCTGAGTGTACGGGTGTCAAAAGCCTCCATTTTATGCAACTACACATTGTCAATACGATAAAATTGGTATCGCAGTTCTGCAGCGATTGATACGCCGAAGCATAGCGAAATCGAAAGATCGAGGATTCTCGGCGTTTCTGAGACTTTGGCTGGGTGTACGGGTGTCAAAAGCTTTATGCAACTACACATTCTCAATACGATAAAACTGGTATCGCAGTTCTGCAGCGATTGATACGTCGAAGCTTAGCGAAATCGAAAGATCGCGGATTCCCGCCGTTTCTGAGAGTTTGGCTTGGTGTACGGTTGTCAGAATTCTTCATTATATGCAACTACACACTCTCAATACGATAAAACTGGTATCGCAGTTATGTATCGATTGATACGTCGGGTCTTAGCGAAATCGAAAGACCGAGGATTCCGAGCGTTTCTACGACATTCGCGGGATGTACGGGTGTTAAAAACCATGACTTTATGCAACTACACATACTCAATACGATAAAACTGGTATCGCGGTGCTGCAGCGATTGATACGTCGAATCTTAGCGAAATCGAAAGATCGCGGATTCCCGCCGTTTCTGAGAGTTTGGCTGGGTTTACGGATGTCAAAATTCTTCATTTTATGCACCTACACACTCTCAATACGATAAAACTGGAGTCGCAGTTCTGTATCGATTGATACGTCGCATCTTAGCGAAATCGAAAGCTCGATGATTCCGAGCGTTTCTGTGACATTCGCGGGGTGTACGGATGTCAAAAACCATTACTTTATGCAACTACACATACTCAATACGATAAAACTGGTATCGCGGTGCTGCAGCGATTGATACGTCGTAGCTTAGCGAAATCGAAAGATCGCGGATTCCCGCCGTTTCTAAGAGTTTGGCTGAGTGTACGGGTGTCAAAACCCTCCATTTTATGCAACTACACATTCTCAATACGATAAAACTGGTATCGCAGTTCTGCAGCGATTGATACGCCGAAGCATAGCGAAATCGAAAGATCGAGTATTCTCGTCGTTTCTGAGACCTTGGCTGGGTGTTCGGGTGTCAAAAGCCTTTACTTTATGCAACTACACATTCTCAATACGATAAAACTGGTATCGCAGTTCTGCAGCGATTGATACGCCGAAGCTTAGCGAAATCGAAAGATGGAGGATTCTCGGCGTTTCTGAGACTTTGGCTGGGTGTACGGGTGTCAAAATTCTTCATTTTATGCAACTACACACTCTCAATACGATAAAACTGGTATCGCAGTTCTCTATCGATTGATACGTCGAATCTTAGCGAAATCGAAAGATCGAGGATTCCGAGTGTTTCTGCGACATTCGCGGGGTGTACGGATGTCAAAAACCATTACTCTATGCAACTACACATACTCAATACGATAAAACTGGTATCGCGGTGCTGCAGCGATTGATACGTCGTAGCTTAGGGAAATCGAAAGATCGCGGATTCCCGCCGTTTCTAAGAGTTTGGCTGAGTGTACGGGTGTCAAAAGCCTCCATTTTATGCAACTACACATTCTCAATACAATAAAACTGGTATTGCAGTTCTGCAGCGGATGATACGCCGAAGCTTAGCGAAATCGAAAGATGGAGGACTCTCGGCTTTTCTGAGACTTTGGCTAGGTGTACGGGTGTCAAAATTTATCATTTCATGCAACTACACACTCTCAATACGATAAAACTGGTATCGCAGTTCTGTATCGATTGATACGTCGAATCTTAGCGAAATCGAAAGATCGAGGATTCCGAGTGTTTCTGCGACATTCGCGGGGTGTACGGGTGTCAAAATTCTTTGTTTCATGCAACTACACATTCTCAATACGATAAAACTGGTATCGTGATACTGCAGCGATTGATACGTCGAAGCTTAGCGAAATCGAAAGATCGCGGATTCCCGCCGTTTCTGAGAGTTTAGCTGGGTGTACGGGTGTCAAAATTCTTCATTTTATGCAACTACACACTCTCAATACGATAAAACTGGTATCGCGGTTCTGTATCGATTGATACGTCGCATCTTAGCGAAATTGAAAGATCGAGGATTCCGAGCGTCTCTGCGACATTCGCGGGGTGTACAGGTTGTCAAAAGCCTTCATTTCATGCAACTACACATTCTCAATACGATAAAACTGGTATCGTGATACTGCAGCGATTGACACGTCGTAGCTTAGCGAAATCGAAAGATCGCGGATTCCCGCCGTTTCTAAGAGTTTGGCTGAGTGTACGGGTGTCAAAAGCCTCCATTTTATGCAACTACACATTCTCAATACGATAAAACTGGTATCGCAGTTCTGCAGCGATTGATACGCCGAAGCATAGTGAAATCGAAAGATCGAGTATTCTTGTCGTTTCTGAGACCTTGGCTGGGTGTACGGGTGTCAAAAGCCTTTACTTTATGCAACTACACATTCTCAATACGATAAAACTGGTATCGCAGTTCTGCAGCGATTGATACGCCGATGCTTAGCGAAATCGAAAGATGGAGGATTCTCGGCGTTTCTGAGACTTTGGCTGGGTGTACGGGTGTCAAAATTCTTCTATTTATGAAACTACACACTCTCAATACGATAAAACTGGTATCGCAGTTCTCTATCGATTGATACGTCGAATCTTAGCGAAATCGAAAGCTCGATGATTCCGAGCGTTTCTGCGACATTCGCGGGGTGTACGGATTTCAAATACCATTACTTTATGCAACTACACATACTCAATACGATAAAACTAGTATCGCAGTGCTGCAGCGATTGATACGTCGTAGCTTAGCGAAATCGAAAGATCGCGAATTCCCGCCGTTTCTAAGAGTTTGGCTGAGTGTACGGGTGTCAAAAGCCTCCATTTTATGCAACTACACATTGTCAATACGATAAAATTGGTATCGCAGTTCTGCAGCGATTGATACGCCGAAGCATAGCGAAATCAAAAGATCGAGGATTCTCGGCGCTTCTGAGACTTTGGCTGGGTGTACGGGTGTCAAAAGCTTTATGCAACTACACATTCTCAATACGATAAAACTGGTATCGCAGTTCTGCAGCGATTGATACGTCGAAGCTTAGCGAAATCGAAAGATCGCGGATTCCCGCCGTTTCTGAGAGTTTGGCTTGGTGTACGGTTGTCAGAATTCTTCATTATATGCAACTACACACTCTCAATACGATAAAACTGGTATCGCAGTTATGTATCGATTGATACGTCGGGTCTTAGCGAAATCGAAAGACCGAGGATTCCGAGCGTTTCTACGACATTCGCGGGATGTACGGGTGTTAAAAACCATTACTTTATGCAACTACACATACTCAATACGATAAAACTGGTATCGCGGTGCTGCAGCGATTGATACGTCGAATCTTAGCGAAATCGAAAGATCGCGGATTCCCGCCGTTTCTGAGAGTTTGGCTGGGTTTACGGATGTCAAAATTCTTCATTTTATGCACCTACACACTCTCAATACGATAAAACTGGAATCGCGGTGCTGCAGCGATTGATACGTCGTAGCTTAGCGAAATCGAAAGATCGCGAATTCCCGCCGTTTCTAAGAGTTTGGCTGAGTGTACGGGTGTCAAAAGCCTCCATTTTATGCAACTACACATTGTCAATACGATAAAATTGGTATCGCAGTTCTGCAGCGATTGATACGCCGAAGCATGGCGAAATCGAAAGATCGAGGATTCTCGGCGTTTCTGAGACTTTGGCTGGGTGTACGGGTGTCAAAAGCTTTATGCAACTACACATTCTCAATACGATAAAACTGGTATCGCAGTTCTGCAGCGATTGATACGTCGAAGCTTAGCGAAATCGAAAGATCGCGGATTCCCGCCGTTTCTGAGAGTTTGGCTTGGTGTACGGTTGTCAGAATTCTTCATTATATGCAACTACACACTCTCAATACGATAAAACTGGTATCGCAGTTATGTATCGATTGATACGTCGGGTCTTAGCGAAATCGAAAGACCGAGGATTCCGAGCGTTTCTACGACATTCGCGGGATGTACGGGTGTTAAAAACCATTACTTTATGCAACTACACATACTCAATACGATAAAACTGGTATCGCGGTGCTGCAGCGATTGATACGTCGAATCTTAGCGAAATCGAAAGATCGCGGATTCCCGCCGTTTCTGAGAGTTTGGCTGGGTTTACGGATGTCAAAATTCTTCATTTTATGCACCTACACACTCTCAATACGATAAAACTGGAGTCGCAGTTCTGTATCGATTGATACGTCGCATCTTAGCGAAATCGAAAGCTCGATGATTCCGAGCGTTTCTGCGACATTCGCGGGGTGTACGGATGTCAAAAACCATTACTTTATGCAACTACACATACTCAATACGATAAAACTGGTATCGCGGTGCTGCAGCGATTGATACGTCGTAGCTTAGCGAAATCGAAAGATCGCGGATTCCCGCCGTTTCTAAGAGTTTGGCTGAGTGTACGGGTGTCAAAACCCTCCATTTTATGCAACTACACATTCTCAATACGATAAAACTGGTATCGCAGTTCTGCAGCGATTGATACGCCGAAGCATAGCGAAATCGAAAGATCGAGTATTCTCGTCGTTTCTGAGACCTTGGCTGGGTGTTCGGGTGTCAAAAGCCTTTACTTTATGCAACTACACATTCTCAATACGATAAAACTGGTATCGCAGTTCTGCAGCGATTGATACGCCGAAGCTTAGCGAAATCGAAAGATGGAGGATTCTCGGCGTGTCTGAGACTTTGGCTGGGTGTACGGGTGTCAAAATTCTTCATTTTATGCAACTACACACTCTCAATACGATAAAACTGGTATCGCAGTTCTCTATCGATTGATACGTCGAATCTTAGCGAAATCGAAAGATCGAGGATTCCGAGTGTTTCTGCGACATTCGCGGGGTGTACGGATGTCAAAAACCATTACTCTATGCAACTACACATACTCAATACGATAAAACTGGTATCGCGGTGCTGCAGCGATTGATACGTCGTAGCTTAGGGAAATCGAAAGATCGCGGATTCCCGCCGTTTCTAAGAGTTTGGCTGAGTGTACGGGTGTCAAAAGCCTCCATTTTATGCAACTACACATTCTCAATACAATAAAACTGGTATTGCAGTTCTGCAGCGGATGATACGCCGAAGCTTAGCGAAATCGAAAGATGGAGGACTCTCGGCTTTTCTGAGACTTTGGCTAGGTGTACGGGTGTCAAAATTTATCATTTCATGCAACTACACACTCTCAATACGATAAAACTGGTATCGCAGTTCTGTATCGATTGATACGTCGAATCTTAGCGAAATCGAAAGATCGAGGATTCCGAGTGTTTCTGCGACATTCGCGGGGTGTACGGGTGTCAAAATTCTTTGTTTCATGCAACTACACATTCTCAATACGATAAAACTGGTATCGTGATACTGCAGCGATTGATACGTCGAAGCTTAGCGAAATCGAAAGATCGCGGATTCCCGCCGTTTCTGAGAGTTTGGCTGGGTGTACGGGTGTCAAAATTCTTCATTTTATGCAACTACACACTCTCAATACGATAAAACTGGTATCGCGGTTCTGTATCGATTGATACGTCGCATCTTAGCGAAATTGAAAGATCGAGGATTCCGAGCGTCTCTGCGACATTCGCGGGGTGTACAGGTTGTCAAAAGCCTTCATTTCATGCAACTACACATTCTCAATACGATAAAACTGGTATCGTGATACTGCAGCGATTGATACGTCGTAGCTTAGCGAAATCGAAAGATCGCGGATTCCCGCCGTTTCTAAGAGTTTGGCTGAGTGTACGGGTGTCAAAAGCCTCCATTTTATGCAACTACACATTCTCAATACGATAAAACTGGTATCGCAGTTCTGCAGCGATTGATACGCCGAAGCATAGTGAAATCGAAAGATCGAGTATTCTCGTCGTTTCTGAGACCTTGGCTGGGTGTACGGGTGTCAAAAGCCTTTACTTTATGCAACTACACATTCTCAATACGATAAAACTGGTATCGCAGTTCTGCAGCGATTGATACGCCGATGCTTAGCGAAATCGAAAGATGGAGGATTCTCGGCGTTTCTGAGACTTTGGCTGGGTGTACGGGTGTCAAAATTCTTCTATTTATGAAACTACACACTCTCAATACGATAAAACTGGTATCGCAGTTCTCTATCGATTGATACGTCGAATCTTAGCGAAATCGAAAGCTCGATGATTCCGAGCGTTTCTGCGACATTCGCGGGGTGTACGGATTTCAAATACCATTACTTTATGCAACTACACATACTCAATACGATAAAACTAGTATCGCAGTGCTGCAGCGATTGATACGTCGTAGCTTAGCGAAATCGAAAGATCGCGAATTCCCGCCGTTTCTAAGAGTTTGGCTAAGTGTACGGGTGTCAAAAGCCTCCATTTTATGCAACTACACATTGTCAATACGATAAAATTGGTATCGCAGTTCTGCAGCGATTGATACGCCGAAGCATAGCGAAATCAAAAGATCGAGGATTCTCGGCGCTTCTGAGACTTTGGCTGGGTGTACGGGTGTCAAAAGCTTTATGCAACTACACATTCTCAATACGAGAAAACTGGTATCGCAGTTCTGCAGCGATTGATACGTCGAAGCTTAGCGAAATCGAAAGATCGCGGATTCCCGCCGTTTCTGAGAGTTTGGCTTGGTGTACGGTTGTCAGAATTCTTCATTATATGCAACTACACACTCTCAATACGATAAAACTGGTATCGCAGTTGTGTATCGATTGATACGTCGGGTCTTAGCGAAATCGAAAGACCGAGTATTCCGAGCGTTTCTACGACATTCGCGGGATGTACGGGTGTTAAAAACCATTACTTTATGCAACTACACATACTCAATACGATAAAACTGGTATCGCGGTGCTGCAGCGATTGATACGTCGTAGCTTAGCGAAATCGAAAGATCGCGGATTCCCGCCGTTTTTAAGAGTTTGGCTGAGTGTACGGGTGTCAAAAGCCTCCATTTTATGCAACTACACATTCTCAATACGATAAAACTGGTATCGCAGTTCTGCAGCGATTGATACGCCGAAGCATAGTGAAATCGGAAGATCGAGTATTCTCGTCGTTTCTGAGACCTTGGCTGGGTGTACGGGTGTCAAAAGCCTTTACTTTATGCAACTACAAATTCTCAATACGATAAAACTGGTATCGCAGTTCTGCAGCGATTGATACGCCGATGCTTAGCGAAATCGAAAGATGGAGGATTCTCGGCGTTTCTGAGACTTTGGCTGGGTGTACGGGTGTCAAAATTCTTCTATTTATGAAACTACACACTCTCAATACGATAAAACTGGTATCGCAGTTCTCTATCGATTGATACGTCGAATCTTAGCGAAATCGAAAGATCGAGGATTCCGAGTGTTTCTGCGACATTCGCGGGGTGTACGGGTGTCAAAATTCTTTGTTTCATGCAACTAGACATTCTCAATACGATAAAACTGGTATCGTGGTACTGCAGCGATTGATACGTCGAATCTTAGCGAAATCGAAAGATCGCGGATTCCCGCCGTTTCTGAGAGTTTGGCTGGGTTTACGGATGTCAAAATTCTTCATTTTATGCAACTACACACTCTCAATACGATAAAACTGGAATCGCAGTTCTGTATCGATTGATACGTCGCATCTTAGCGAAATCGAAAGCTCGATGATTCCGAGCGTTTCTGCGACATTCGCGGGGTGTACGGATGTCAAAAACCATTACTTTATGCAACTACACATACTCAATACGATAAAACTGGTATCGCGGTGCTGCAGCGATTGATACGTCGTAGCTTAGCGAAATCGAAAGATCGCGGATTCCCGCCGTTTCTAAGAGTTTGGCTGAGTGTACGGGTGTCACAAGCCTCCATTTTATGCAACTACACATTCTCAATACGATAAAACTGGTATCGCAGTGCTGCAGCGATTGATACGCCGAAGCTTAGCGAAATCGAAAGATGGAGGATTCTCGGCGTTTCTGAGACTTTGGCTGGGTGTACGGGTGTCAAAATTCTTCATTTTATGCAACTACACACTCTCAATACGATAAAACTGGTATCGCAGTTCTCTATCGATTGATACGTCGAATCTTAGCGAAATCGAAAGATCGAGGATTCCGAGTGTTTCTGCGATATTCGCGGGGTGTACGGATGTCAAAAACCATTACTCTATGCAACTACACATACTCAATACGATAAAACTGGTATCGCGGTGCTGCAGCGATTGATACGTCGTAGCTTAGCGAAATCGAAAGATCGCGGATTCCCGCCGTTTCTAAGAGTTTGGCTGAGTGTACGGGTGTCAAAAGCCTCCATTTTATGCAACTACACATTCTCAATACAATAGAACTGGTATTGCAGTTCTGCAGCGGATGATACGCCGAAGCTTAGCGAAATCGAAAGATGGAGGACTCTCGGCTTTTCTGAGACTTTGGCTAGATGTACGGGTGTCAAAATTTATCATTTCATGCAACTACACACTCTCAATACGATAAAACTGGTATCGCAGTTCTGTATCGATTGATACGTCGAATCTTAGCGAAATCGAAAGATCGAGGATTCCGAGTGTTTCTGCGACATTCGCGGGGTGTACGGGTGTCAAAATTCTTTGTTTCATGCAACTACACATTCTCAATACGATAAAACTGGTATCGTGATACTGCAGCGATTGATACGTCGAAGCTTAGCGAAATCGAAAGATCGCGGATTCCCGCCGTTTCTGAGAGTTTGGCTGGGTGTACGGGTGTCAAAATTCTTCATTTTTTGCAACTACACACGCTCAATACGATAAAACTGGTATCGCGGTATTCTGTATCGATTGATACGTCGCATCTTAGCGAAATTGAAAGATCGAGGATTCCGAGCGTCTCTGCGACATTCGCGGGGTGTACAGGTGTCAAAAGCCTTCATTTTATGCAACTACACATTTTCAATACGATAAAACTGGTATCGCAGTTCTGATGCGATCGGTACGTCGAAGCATAGCGAAATCGAAAGAACGAGGATTCCGAGCATTTCTGAGACTTTGGCTGGGTATACGTGTGTTAAAAACCTTTATTCTATGCGACTACACGATCTGAATACGATAAAACTGGTATCGCAGTTCTGCAGCAATTGATACGTCGAAGCTTAGCGAAATCGAAGGATCGAGGATTTCCGGCATTTCTGAAACATTCGCTGGGTGTACCAGTGCCAAAAACCTGCAATGTATGCAAGTATACACTCTCAATGCGATAACACTAGTATCGCAGTTTTGCAGTGATTGATACATCGAAGCTTAGCGAAATCGAAAAATCGAGAATTCCAAGCGTTTCTGAGACTTCAGCTGGGTGTAAGTGAGGCAAAAGCCACTATTCTATGCCACTACACACTCTATACGATAAAACTGATATCGCAGTTCCGCAGCGATTGATACGTCGAAGCTTAGCGAAATCGAGAGATCGACGATTCCTGGCGATTCTGAGACATTCGCTGTGTGTACTAATGTTCAAAACTTTCAATCTATGCAACTACACACTCTCAATACGATATCACTGGTATCGCAGTTCTGCAGCGATTGATACGTCGAAGCTTAGCGAAATCGAGAGATCGACGATTCCCGGCGGTTCTGAGACATTCGCTCGGTGTACTAATGTTAAAAACCTTCAATCAATGCAACTACACACTCTCAATACGATATAACTGGTATCGCAGTTCTGCAGCGATTGATACGTCCACGCTGAGCGAAATCGAAAGACCGAGGATTCCCGGCGTTTCTGAGACATTCGCTGGGTGTACTGGTATAAAAACCTTCAATCTACGCAACTACACTCTCAATACGAGAAATCCGGTATCGCAATTCTGCAGCAATTGATACGTGGAAGCTTAGCGAAATTGAAAGATCGAGGATTCCCGACGTTTCTGAGACTTTAGCTGGGTGCACTGGTGTTAAAAACCTTTATTCTATGCAACTACACACTCTCAATACGATGAAACTAGTATCGTAGTTCTGCAGCGATTGATACGTTGAAGCTTACCGAAATCGAAAAATCGAGGATTCCGAGCGTTCATGAGAATTTGGCTGGGTGTAAGTGTGTCAAAAACCTTTATTCTATGCAACTACAAACTCTCAATACGATGAAAGTGGTATCGCAGTTCTGCAGCAATTGAAACGTCGAAGCTTAACGAAATCGAAAGATCGAGGATTCCCGGCGTTTCTGAGACATTCGCTTAGTCGACCAGTGTCAAAAACCTTCAATCTATGGAAGTACACACTCTTAATGCGATGAAACTAGTATCGCAGTTTTGCAGTGATTGATACATCGAAGCTAAGCGAAATCAAAAGAACGAGGATTCCCGGCGTTTCTGAGACATTCGCTGCGTGTACTAGTGTCAGAAACCGTTAATCCATGCAACTACACATTCTCAATTCGATAAAACTAGTACCGCGCTTTTGCAGCGATTGATACGTCAAGGCTTAGCGAAATCGAAAGATCGAGGATTCCGAGCGTTTCTGAGACTTTGACTGGGTGTACGTGTGTCAAAAACCTTTATTCTATGCAACTACACACTCTCAATACGATATGACTGGTATCGCAGTTCTGCAGCAATTGATACGTCGAAGTTTAAAGAAATCGAAAGATCGAGGATTCCCGGCGTTTCTGAAACATTCGCTGGGTGTACTAGTGTCAAAAACCTTTAATCTATGCAACTACACATTCTCAATTCGATAAAACTAGAATCGCACTTTTGCAGCGATTGAAACGTTAAAGCTTAGCGAAATCGGAAGATCGAGGATTCCGAGCGTTTCTGAGACTTTGACTGGGTGTACTGATGTTAAAAACTTTTATTCTATGCGACTACACGCTCTCAATACGATAAAACTGGTATCGCAGTTCTGCAGCGATTGATACGTCGAAGCTTAGCGAAATCGAGAGATCGACGATTGCCGGCGATTCTGAGACATTCGCTGGGTGTTCTAATGTTAAAAACCTTCAATCAATGCCACTACATACTCTCAATACGATATAACTGGTATCGAAGTTCTGAAGCGATTGATACGTCGAAACTGAGCGAAATCGAAAGACCGAGGATTCCCGACGTTTCTGAGACTTTGGCTGGGTGTACTGGTGTCAAAAACCTTTTTTCTATGCAACTACACACTCCCAATACGATGAAACTAGTATCGTAGTTTTGCAGCGATTGATACGTTGAACCTTACCGAAATCGAAAGATCGAGGATTCCGAACGTTTCTGAGACTTTGGCTGGATGTATGTGTGGCAAAAACCTTTATTCTATGCAAGTACACACTCTCAATACAATGAAACTAGTATCGTAGTTCTGCAGCGGTTGATACGTTGAAGCTTACCGAAATCGAAAGATCGAGGATTCCCAACGTTTCTGAGCATTTGGCTGGGTGTACGTGTGTCAAAAATCTCTATTCTATGCCACTTCATGCTCTCAATACGATAAAACTAGTATCGCAGTTCTGGTGCGATTGATACGTCGAAGCATAGCGAAATCGAAGGAATGAGGATTCTGATCGTTTCTGAGACTTTGGCTGGGTATACGTGTGTCAAAAACCTTCATTCTATGCGACTACACGATCTGAATAAGATAAAACTGGTATCGCAGTTCGGCAGCAATTGAGACGTCGAAGCTTAGCGAAATCGAAAAATCGAGGATTCCGAGCGTTCATGATAGTTTGGCTGGGCGTATGTGTTTCAAAAATATCTATTTCATGCCACTACACACTCTCAATACGATAAAACTGGTATCGCAGTGATGGTGCGATTGATACGTCGAAGCTTAGCGGAATCGAAAGACCGAGGATTCCCGGCCTTTCTGAGACATTCGCTGGGTGTACTGGTATCAAAAACCTTCAATCTACGCAACTACACACTCTCAATACAAGAAAACTCGAATCGCAGTGCCGCAGAGATTGACACGTCTAAGCTCAGCGAAATCGAAAGATCGAAGATTCCGAGCTTTTCTGAGACATTCGCTGGGTGTACTGGTATCAAAGACCTTCAATCTACACACCTACAAACTATTTATACGATAAAACTGGTATCGCAGTTCCGCAGCGATTGACACGTAGAAGTTTAGCGAAATCGAAAGACCGAGGATTCTCGGCGTTTCTGAGACATTCGCTGGGTGTACTGGTATAAAAACGTTCAATCTACGCAACTACACACTCTCAATACGAGAAAACTGGTATCGCAATTCTGCAGCAAATGATACGTGGAAGCTTAGCGAAATCGATAGATCGAGGATTCCGAACGTTTCTGAGACTTTGGCTGGGTGTAGGTGTGACAAAAATCTTTATTCTATGCCACTACATGCTCGCAATACGATAAAACTGGTATCGAAGTTCTGCAGCAATTGATACGTCGAAGGTTATGGAATCGAGAGACCGAAAATTCCCCGCGTTTCTGAGACATTCGCTGGGTGTACCAGTGTCCAAAACCTGCAATCTATGCAAGGACACACTCTCAATGCGATAAAACTAGTATCGCAGTTTTGCAGTGATTGATACATCGAAGCTCAGCGAAATCGAAAAATCGAGGATTCCGACCGTTCATGATAGTTTGGCTGGGCGTATGTGTTCCAAAAATATCTACTCTATCCCACTACATACTATCAATACGATAAAACTAGTATCGCAGTTCTGGTGCGATTGATACGTCGAAGCATAGCGAAATCGAAGGAACGAGGATTCCGAGCGTTTCTGAGACTTTGGCTGGGTATACGTGGGTCAAAAACCTTTATTCTATGCGACTAAACGATCTGAATACGATAAAACTGGTATCGCAGTCCTGTAGCAATTGATACGTCGAAGATATACGAAATCGAACGATCGAGGATTCCCGGCATTTCTGAAACAATCGTTGGGTGTACCCGTGTCAAAAACCTGCAATCTATGCAAGTACACACTCTTAATGCGATAACACTAGTATCGCAGTTTTGCAGTGATTGATACATTGAAGCTTAGCGAAACCGAAAAATCGAGAATTTAAAGCGTTTCTGAGACTTCAGCTGGGTGTACTGGTATAAAAACCCTCAATCTACGCAACTACACTCTCAATAAGAGAAAACTGGCATCTTAATTCTGCAGCAATTGATACGTGGAAGCTTAGCGAAATTGAGAGATCGAGGATTCCCAACGTGTCTGAGATTTTTGATGGGTTTACTGGTGTCAAAAACCTTTATTCTATGCAACTACACACTCTCAATACGATAAAACTAGTATCATAGTTCTGCAGCGATTGATACGACGTAGCTTAGCGAAATCGAAAGATCGAGAATTCTCGACGTTTCTGAGACTTTGGCTGGTTGTACGGGTGCTAAAATCCTTCATTCTATGCAACTAAACATTCTCAATACGATAAAACTGGTATCGCCGTTCTGTATCGATTGATACGTCGAATCTTAGCGAAATCGAACGATCGAGGATTCCGACCGTTTCGGCGACATTCGCGGGGTGTACGGGTGTCAAATGCCCTTACTTCATGCCACCACACATTCTAAACACGATAAAACTGGTATCGCAGTTCTGCAGCGATTTATACGCCGAAGCTTAGCAAAATCGAAAGATCGCGGATTCCCGCCGTTTCTAAGAGTTTGACTGGGTGTACGGGTGACAAAAGCCTTTATTTTATGCAACTACACATTCTCAATACGATAAAACTAGTATTGCAGTTCTGCAGCGATTGATACGTCGAATCTTAGCGAAATCGAAAGATCGAGGATTCCCAGTGTTTCCGCGACATTCGCGGGGTGTACGGGTGTCAAAATTTTTTGTTTCATGCAACAACACACTCGAAATACAATAAAACTGGTATTGCAGTTCTGCAGCGGATGATACGCCGAAGCTTAGCGAAATCGAAAGATGGAGGATTCCCGCCGTTTCTGAGAGTTTGGCTGGGTGTACGGGTGTCAAAATTCTTCATTTTATGCAACTACACACTCTCAATACGATAAAACTGGAATCGCAGTTCTGTATCGATTGATACGTCGCATCTTAGCGAAATCGAAAGCTCGATGATTCCGAGCGTTTCTGCGACATTCGCGGGGTGTACGGATGTCAAAAACCATTACTTTATGCAACTACACATACTCAATACGATAAAGCTGGTATCGCGGTGCTGCAGCGATTGATACGACGTAGCTTAGCGAAATCGGAAGATCGCGGATTCCCGCCGTTTCTAAGAGTTTGGCTGAGTGTACGGGTGTCAAAAACCTCCATTTTATGCAACTACACATTCTCAATACGATAAAACTGGTATTGCAGTTCTGCAGCGGATGATACGCCGAAGCTTAGCGAAATCGAAAGATGGAGGACTCTCGGCTTTTCTGAGACTTTGGCTAGGTGTACGGGTGTCCAAATTTATCATTTCATGCAACTACACACTCTCAATACGATAAAACTGGTATCGCAGTTCTGTATCGATTGATACGTCGAATCTTAGCGAAATCGAAAGATCGAGGATTCCGAGTGTTTCTGCGACATTCGCGGGGTGTACGGGTGTCAAAATTCTTTGTTTCATGCAACTACACATTCTCAATACGATAAAACTGGTATCGTGATACTACAGCGATTGATACGTCGAAGCTTAGCGAAATCGAAAGATCGCGGATTCCCGCCGTTTCTGAGAGTTTGGCTGGGTGTACGGGTGTCAAAATTCTTCATTTTATGCAACTACACACTCTCAATACGATAAAACTGGTATCGCGGTTCTGTATCGATTGATACGTCGCATCTTAGCGAAATTGAAAGATCGAGGATTCCGAGCGTCTCTGCGACATTCGCGGGGTGTACGGGTGTCAAAAACCTCTACTTTATGCAACTACACATACTCAATACGATAAAACTGGTATCGCAGTTCTGCAGCGATTGATACGTCCACGCTGAGCGAAATCGAAAGACCGAGGATTCCCGGCGTTTCTGAGACATTCGCTGGGTGTACTGGTATAAAAACCTTCAATCTACGCAACTACACTCTCAATACGAGAAATCCGGTATCGCAATTCTGCAGCAATTGATACGTGGAAGCTTAGCGAAATTGAAAGATCGAGGATTCCCGACGTTTCTGAGACTTTAGCTGGGTGTACTGGTGTTAAAAACCTTTATTCTATGCAACTACACACTCTCAATACGATGAACCTAGTATCGTAGTTCTGCAGCGATTGATACGTTGAAGCTTACCGAAATCGAAAAATCGAGGATTCCGAGCGTTCATGAGAATTTGGCTGGGTGTAAGTGTGTCAAAAACCTTTATTCTATGCAACTACAAACTCTCAATACGATGAAAGTGGTATCGCAGTTCTGCAGCAATTGAAACGTCGAAGCTTAACGAAATCGAAAGATCGAGGATTCCCGGCGTTTCTGAGACATTCGCTTAGTCGACCAGTGTCAAAAACCTTCAATCTATGGAAGTACACACTCTCAATGCGATGAAACTAGTATCGCAGTTTTGCAGTGATTGATACATCGAAGCTAAGCGAAATCGAAAGATCGAGGATTCCCGGCGTTTCTGAGACATTCGCTGCGTGTACTAGTGTCAGAAACCGTTAATCCATGCAACTACACATTCTCAATTCGATAAAACTAGTATCGCGCTTTTGCAGCGATTGATACGTCAAGGCTTAGCGAAATCGAAAGATCGAGGATTCCGAGCGTTTCTGAGACTTTGACTGGGTGTACGTGTGTCAAAAACCTTTATTCTATGCAACTACACACTCTCAATACGATATGACTGGTATCGCAGTTCTGCAGCAATTGATACGTCGAAGTTTAAAGAAATCGAAAGATCGAGGATTCCCGGCGTTTCTGAGACATTCGCTGGGTGTACTAGTGTCAAAAACCTTTAATCTATGCAACTACACATTCTCAATTCGATAAAACTAGAATCGCACTTTTGCAGCGATTGAAACGTTAAAGCTTAGCGAAATCGGAAGATCGAGGATTCCGAGCGTTTCTGAGACTTTGACTGGGTGTACTGATGTTAAAAACTTTTATTCTATGCGACTACACGCTCTCAATACGATAAAACTGGTATCGCAGTTCTGCAGCGATTGATACGTCGAAGCTTAGCGAAATCGAGAGATCGACGATTGCCGGCGATTCTGAGACATTCGCTGGGTGTTCTAATGTTAAAAACCTTCAATCAATGCCACTACATACTCTCAATACGATATAACTGGTATCGAAGTTCTGAAGCGATTGATACGTCGAAACTGAGCGAAATCGAAAGACCGAGGATTCCCGACGTTTCTGAGACTTTGGCTGGGTGTACTGGTGTCAAAAAACTTTTTTCTATGCAACTACACACTCCCAATACGATGAAACTAGTATCGTAGTTTTGCAGCGATTGATACGTTGAACCTTACCGAAATCGAAAGATCGAGGATTCCGAACGTTTCTGAGACTTTGGCTGGGTGTATGTGTGGCAAAAACCTTTATTCTATGCAAGTACACACTCTCAATACAATGAAACTAGTATCGTAGTTCTGCAGCGGTTGATACGTTGAAGCTTACCGAAATCGAAAGATCGAGGATTCCGAACGTTTCTGAGCATTTGGCTGGGTGTACGTGTGTCAAAAATCTCTATTCTATGCCACTTCATGCTCTCAATACGATAAAACTAGTATCGCAGTTCTGGTGCGATTGATACGTCGAAGCATAGCGAAATCGAAGGAATGAGGATTCTGATCGTTTCTGAGACTTTGGCTGGGTATACGTGTGTCAAAAACCTTCATTCTATGCGACTACACGATCTGAATAAGATAAAACTGGTATCGCAGTTCGGCAGCAATTGAGACGTCGAAGCTTAGCGAAATCGAAAAATCGAGGATTCCGAGCGTTCATGATAGTTTGGCTGGGCGTATGTGTTTCAAAAATATCTATTTCATGCCACTACACACTCTCAATACGATAAAACTGGTATCGCAGTTCTGGTGCGATTGATACGTCGAAGCTTAGCGGAATCGAAAGACCGAGGATTCCCGGCCTTTCTGAGACATTCGCTGGGTGTAATGGTATCAAAAACCTTCAATCTACGCAACTACACACTCTCAATACAAGAAAACTCGAATCGCAGTGCCGCAGAGATTGACACGTCTAAGCTCAGCGAAATCGAAAGATCGAAGATTCCGAGCTTTTCTGAGACATTCGCTGGGTGTACTGGTATCAAAGACCTTCAATCTACACACCTACAAACTATTTATACGATAAAACTGGTATCGCAGTTCCGCAGCGATTGACACGTAGAAGTTTAGCGAAATCGAAAGACCGAGGATTCTCGGCGTTTCTGAGACATTCGCTGGGTGTACTGGTATAAAAACGTTCAATCTACGCAACTACACACTCTCAATACGAGAAAACTGGTATCGCAATTCTGCAGCAAATGATACGTGGAAGCTTAGCGAAATCGATAGATCGAGGATTCCGAACGTTTCTGAGACTTTGGCTGGGTGTAGGTGTGACAAAAATCTTCATTCTATGCCACTACATGGTCGCAATACGATAAAACTGGTATCGAAGTTCTGCAGCAATTGATACGTCGAAGGTTATGGAATCGAGAGACCGAAAATTCCCCGCGTTTCTGAGACATTCGTTGGGTGTACCAGTGTCCAAAACCTGCAATCTATGCGAGGACACACTCTCAATGCGATAAAACTAGTATCGCAGTTTTGCAGTGATTGATACATCGAAGCTCAGCGAAATCGAAAAATCGAGGATTCCGACCGTTCATGATAGTTTGGCTGGGCGTATGTGTTCCAAAAATATCTACTCTATCCCACTACATACTATCAATACGATAAAACTAGTATCGCAGTTCTGGTGCGATTGATACGTCGAAGCATAGCGAAATCGAAGGAACGAGGATTCCGAGCGTTTCTGAGACTTTGGCTGGGTATACGTGGGTCAAAAACCTTTATTCTATGCGACTAAACGATCTGAATACGATAAAACTGGTATCGCAGTCCTGTAGCAATTGATACGTCGAAGATATACGAAATCGAACGATCGAGGATTCCCGGCATTTCTGAAACAATCGCTGGGTGTACCCGTGTCAAAAACCTGCAATCTATGCAAGTACACACTCTTAATGCGATAACACTAGTATCGCAGTTTTGCAGTGATTGATACATTGAAGCTTAGCGAAACCGAAAAATCGAGAATTTAAAGCGTTTCTGAGACTTCAGCTGGGTGTACTGGTATAAAAACCCTCAATCTACGCAACTACACTCTCAATAAGAGAAAACTGGCATCTTAATTCTGCAGCAATTGATACGTCGAATCTTAGCGAAATCGAAAGATCGAGGATTCCCAGTGTTTCCGCGACATTCGCGGGGTGTACGGGTGTCAAAATTTTTTGTTCCATGCAACAACACACTCGAAATACGATAAAACTGGTATCGCCGTTCTGCAGCGATTGATACGTCGAAGCTTAGCGAAATCGAAAGATCGCGGATTCCCGCCGTTTCTGAGAGTTTGGCTGGGTGTACGGGTGTCAAAATTCTTCATTTTATGCAACTACACACTCTCAATACGATAAAACTGGAATCGCAGTTCTGTATCGATTGATACGTCGCATCTTAGCGAAATCGAAAGCTCGATGATTCCGAGCGTTTCTGCGACATTCGCGGGGTGTACGGATGTCAAAAACCATTACTTTATGCAACTACACATACTCAATACGATAAAGCTGGTATCGCGGTGCTGCAGCGATTGATACGTCGTAGCTTAGCGAAATCGGAAGATCGCGGATTCCCGCCGTTTCTAAGAGTTTGGCTGAGTGTACGGGTGTCAAAAACCTCCATTTTATGCAACTACACATTCTCAATACGATAAAACTGGTATCGCAGTTCTGCAGCGATTGATACGCCGCAGCATAGCGAAATCGAAAGATGGAAGATTCTCGGCGTTTCTGAGACTTTGGCTGGGTGTACGGGTGTCAAAAGCCTTTACTTTATGCAACTACACGTTCTCAATACAATAAAACTGGTATTGCAGTTCTGCAGCGGATGATACGCCGAAGCTTAGCGAAATCGAAAGATGGAGGATTCTCGGCGTTTCTGAAACTTTGGCTGGGTGTACGGGTGTCAAAATTCTTCAATTTATGCAACTACACACTCTCAATACGATAAAACTGGTATCGCAGTTCTCTATCGATTGATACGTCGAATCTTAGCGAAATCGAAAGATCGAGGACTCGGAGTGTTTCTGCGACATTCGCGGGGTGTACGGATGTCAAAAACCATTACTCTATGCAACTACACATACTCAATACGATAAAACTGGTATCGCGGTGCTGCAGCGATTGATACGTCGTAGCTTAGCGAAATCGAAAGATCGTGGATTCCCGCCGTTTCTAAGAGTTTGGCTGAGTGTACGGGTGTCAAAAGCCTCCATTTTATGCAACTACACATTCTCAATACAATAAAACTGGTATTGCAGTTCTGCAGCGGATGATACGCCGAAGCTTAGCGAAATCGAAAGATGGAGGACTCTCGGCTTTTCTGAGACTTTGGCTAGGTGTACGGGTGTCCAAATTTATCATTTCATGCAACTACACACTCTCAATACGATAAAACTGGTATCGCAGTTCTGTATCGATTGATACGTCGAATCTTAGCGAAATCAAAAGATCGAGGATTCCGAGTGTTTCTGCGACATTCGCGGGGTGTACGGGTGTCAAAATTCTTTGTTTCATGCAACTACACATTCTCAATACGATAAAACTGGTATCGTGATACTACAGCGATTGATACGTCGAAGCTTAGCGAAATCGAAAGATCGCGGATTCCCGCCGTTTCTGAGAGTTTGGCTGGGTGTACGGGTGTCAAAATTCTTCATTTTATGCAACTACACACTCTCAATACGATAAAACTGGTATCGCGGTTCTGTATCGATTGATACGTCGCATCTTAGCGAAATTGAAAGATCGAGGATTCCGAGCGTCTCTGCGACATTCGCGGGGTGTACGGGTGTCAAAATCCTTTACTTTATGCAACTACACATACTCAATACGATAAAACTGGTATCGTGGTGCTCCAGCGATGAATACGTCGAAGCTTAGCGAAATCGAAAGATCGCGGATTCCCGCCGTTTCTGAGAGTTTGGATGGATCCACCGGTGTCAAAATTGTTCATTTTATGCAACTACACACTCTCAATACGATAAAACTGGTATCGCAGTTCTGTATCGATTGATACGTCGGATCTTAACGAAATCGAAAGATCGAGGATTCCGAGTTTTTCTGCGAAATTCGCGGTGTGTACGGGTATCTAAATTCTTTCTTTCATGCAACTACACATTCTCAATACGATAAAACTGGTATCGTGGTACTGCAGCGATTGATACGACAAAGCTTAGCGAAATCGATAGATCGCGGATTCCCGCCGTTTCTGAGAGTTTGGCTGGGTGTACGGGTGTCAAAATTCTTCATTTTATGCAACTACACACTCTCAATACGATAAAACTGGAATCGCAGTTCTGTATCGATTGATACGTCGCATCTTAGCGAAATCGAAAGCTCGATGATTCTGAGCGTTTCTGCGACATTCGCGGGGTGTACGGATTTCAAATACCATTACTCTATGCAACTACACATACTCAATACGATAAAACTGGTATCGCGGTGCTGCAGCGATTGATACGTCGTAGCTTAGCGAAATCGAAAGATCGCGAATTCCCGCCGTTTCTAAGAGTTTGGCTGAGTGTATGGGTGTCAAAACCTCCATTTTATGCAACTACACATTGTCAATACGATAAAATTGGTATCGCAGTTCTGCAGCGATTGATACGCCGAAGCATAGCGAAATCGAAAGATCGAGGATTCTCGGCGTTTCTGAGACTTTGGCTGGGTGTACGGGTGTCAAAAGCTTTATGCAACTACACATTCTCAATACGATAAAACTGGTATCGCAGTTCTGCAGCGATTGATACGTCGAAGCTTAGCGAAATCGAAAGATCGCGGATTCCCGCCGTTTCTGAGAGTTTGGCTTGGTGTACGGTTGTCAGAATTCTTCATTATATGCAACTACACATTCTCAATACAATAAAACTGGTATTGCAGTTCTGCAGCGGATGATACGCCGAAGCTTAGCGAAATCGAAAGATGGAGGACTCTCGGCTTTTCTGAGACTTTGGCTAGGTGTACGGGTGTCCAAATTTATCATTTCATGCAACTACACACTCTCAATACGATAAAACTGGTATCGCAGTTCTGTATCGATTGATACGTCGAATCTTAGCGAAATCGAAAGATCGAGGATTCCGAGTGTTTCTGCGACATTCGCGGGGTGTACGGGTGTCAAAATTCTTTGTTTCATGCAACTACACATTCTCAATACGATAAAACTGGTATCGTGATACTACAGCGATTGATACGTCGAAGCTTAGCGAAATCGAAAGATCGCGGATTCCCGCCGTTTCTGAGAGTTTGGCTGGGTGTACGGGTGTCAAAATTCTTCATTTTATGCAACTACACACTCTCAATACGATAAAACTGGAATCGCAGTTCTGTATCGATTGATACGTCGCATCTTAGCGAAATCGAAAGCTCGATGATTCTGAGCGTTTCTGCGACATTCGCGGGGTGTACGGATTTCAAATACCATTACTCTATGCAACTACACATACTCAATACGATAAAACTGGTATCGCGGTGCTGCAGCGATTGATACGTCGTAGCTTAGCGAAATCGAAAGATCGCGAATTCCCGCCGTTTCTAAGAGTTTGGCTGAGTGTACGGGTGTCAAAACCTCCATTTTATGCAACTACACATTGTCAATACGATAAAATTGGTATCGCAGTTCTGCAGCGATTGATACGCCGAAGCATAGCGAAATCGAAAGATCGAGGATTCTCGGCGTTTCTGAGACTTTGGCTGGGTGTACGGGTGTCAAAAGCTTTATGCAACTACACATTCTCAATACGATAAAACTGGTATCGCAGTTCTGCAGCGATTGATACGTCGAAGCTTAGCGAAATCGAAAGATCGCGGATTCCCGCCGTTTCTGAGAGTTTGGCTTGGTGTACGGTTGTCAGAATTCTTCATTATATGCAACTACACATTCTCAATACAATAAAACTGGTATTGCAGTTCTGCAGCGGATGATACGCCGAAGCTTAGCGAAATCGAAAGATGGAGGACTCTCGGCTTTTCTGAGACTTTGGCTAGGTGTACGGGTGTCCAAATTTATCATTTCATGCAACTACACACTCTCAATACGATAAAACTGGTATCGCAATTCTGTATCGATTGATACGTCGAATCTTAGCGAAATCGAAAGATCGAGGATTCCGAGTGTTTCTGCGACATTCGCGGGGTGTACGGGTGTCAAAATTCTTTGTTTCATGCAACTACACATTCTCAATACGATAAAACTGGTATCGTGATACTACAGCGATTGATACGTCGAAGCTTAGCGAAATCGAAAGATCGCGGATTCCCGCCGTTTCTGAGAGTTTGGCTGGGTGTACGGGTGTCAAAATTCTTCATTTTATGCAACTACACACTCTCAATACGATAAAACTGGTATCGCGGTTCTGTATCGATTGATACGTCGCATCTTAGCGAAATTGAAAGATCGAGGATTCCGAGCGTCTCTGCGACATTCGCGGGGTGTGCAGGTGTCAAAAGCCTTCATTTTATGCAACTACACATTCTCAATACAATAAAACTGGTATTGCAGTTCTGCAGCGGATGATACGCCGAAGCTTAGCGAAATCGAAAGATGGAGGACTCTCGGCTTTTTTGAGACTTTGGCTAGGTGTACGGGTGTCAAAATTTATCATTTCATGCAACTACACACTCTCAATACGATAAAACTGGTATCGCAGTTCTGTATCGATTGATACGTCGAATCTTAGCGAAATCGAAAGATCGAGGATTCCGAGTGTTTCTGCGACATTCGCGGGGTGTACGGGTGTCAAAATTCTTTCTTTCATGCAACTACACATTCTCAATACGATAAAACTGGTATCGTGATACTGCAGCGATTGATACGTCGAAGCTTAGCGAAATCGAAAGATCGCGGATTCCCGCCGTTTCTGAGAGTTTGGCTGGATCCACCGGTGTCAAAATTGTTCATTTTATGCAACTACACACTCTCAATACGATAAAACTGGTATCGCAGTTCTGTATCGATTGATACGTCGGATCTTAACGAAATCGAAAGATCGAGGATTCCGAGTTTTTCTGCGAAATTCGCGGGGTGTACGGGTGTCTAAATTCTTTGTTTCATGCAACTACACATTCTCAATACGAAAAAACTGGTATCGTGGTACTGCAGCGATTGATACGACAAAGCTTAGCGAAATCGATAGATCGCGGATTCCCGCCGTTTCTGAGAGTTTGGCTGGGTGTACGGGTGTCAAAATTCTTCATTTTATGCAACTCCACACTCTCAATACGATAAAACTGGAATCGCAGTTCTGTATCGATTGATACGTCGCATCTTAGCGAAATCGAAAGCTCGATGATTCTGAGCGTTTCTGCGACATTCGCGGGGTGTACGGATTTCAAATACCATTACTTTATGCAACTACACATACTCAATTCGATAAAACTGGTATCGCGGTGCTGCAGCGATTGATACGTCGTAGCTTAGCGAAATGGAAAGATCGCGAATTCCCGCCGTTTCTAAGAGTTTGGCTGAGTGTTCGGGTGTCAAAAGCCTCCATTTTATGCAACTACACATACTCAATACGATAAAACTGGTATCGCAGTTCTGCAGCGATTGATACGCCGAAGCATGGCGAAATCGAAAGATCGAGGATTCTCGGCGTTTCTGAGACTTTGGCTGGGTGTACGGGTGTCAAAAGCTTTATGCAACTACACATTCTCAATACGATAAAACTGGTATCGCAGTTCTGCAGCGATTGATACGTCGAAGCTTAGCGAAATCGAAAGATCGCGGATTCCCGCCGTTTCTGAGAGTTTGGCTTGGTGTACGGTTGTCAGAATTCTTCATTATATGCAACTACACACTCTCAATACGATAAAACTGGTATCGCAGTTGTGTATCGATTGATACGTCGGGTCTTAGCGAAATCGAAAGACCGAGGATTCCGAGCGTTTCTACGACATTCGCGGGATGTACGGGTGTTAAAAACCATTACTTTATGCAACTACACATACTCAATACGATAAAACTGGTATCGCGGTGCTGCAGCGATTGATACGTCGAATCTTAGCGAAATCGAAAGATCGCGGATTCCCGGCATTTCTGAAACAATCGTTGGGTGTACCCGTGTCAAAAACCTGCAATCTATGCAAGTACACACTCTTAATGCGATAACACTAGTATCGCAGTTTTGCAGTGATTGATACATTGAAGCTTAGCGAAACCGAAAAATCGAGAATTTAAAGCGTTTCTGAGACTTCAGCTGGGTGTACTGGTATAAAAACCCTCAATCTACGCAACTACACTCTCAATAAGAGAAAACTGGCATCTTAATTCTGCAGCAATTGATACGTGGAAGCTTAGCGAAATTGAGAGATCGAGGATTCCCAACGTGTCTGAGATTTTTGATGGGTTTACTGGTGTCAAAAACCTTTATTCTATGCAACTACACACTCTCAATACGATAAAACTAGTATCATAGTTCTGCAGCGATTGATACGACGTAGCTTAGCGAAATCGAAAGATCGAGAATTCTCGACGTTTCTGAGACTTTGGCTGGTTGTACGGGTGCTAAAATCCTTCATTCTATGCAACTAAACATTCTCAATACGATAAAACTGGTATCGCCGTTCTGTATCGATTGATACGTCGAATCTTAGCGAAATCGAACGATCGAGGATTCCGACCGTTTCGGCGACATTCGCGGGGTGTACGGGTGTCAAATGCCCTTACTTCATGCCACCACACATTCTAAACACGATAAAACTGGTATCGCAGTTCTGCAGCGATTTATACGCCGAAGCTTAGCAAAATCGAAAGATCGCGGATTCCCGCCGTTTCTAAGAGTTTGACTGGGTGTACGGGTGACAAAAGCCTTTATTTTATGCAACTACACATTCTCAATACGATAAAACTAGTATTGCAGTTCTGCAGCGATTGATACGTCGAATCTTAGCGAAATCGAAAGATCGAGGATTCCCAGTGTTTCCGCGACATTCGCGGGGTGTACGGGTGTCAAAATTTTTTGTTTCATGCAACAACACACTCGAAATACAATAAAACTGGTATTGCAGTTCTGCAGCGGATGATACGCCGAAGCTTAGCGAAATCGAAAGATGGAGGATTCCCGCCGTTTCTGAGAGTTTGGCTGGGTGTACGGGTGTCAAAATTCTTCATTTTATGCAACTACACACTCTCAATACGATAAAACTGGAATCGCAGTTCTGTATCGATTGATACGTCGCATCTTAGCGAAATCGAAAGCTCGATGATTCCGAGCGTTTCTGCGACATTCGCGGGGTGTACGGATGTCAAAAACCATTACTTTATGCAACTACACATACTCAATACGATAAAGCTGGTATCGCGGTGCTGCAGCGATTGATACGACGTAGCTTAGCGAAATCGGAAGATCGCGGATTCCCGCCGTTTCTAAGAGTTTGGCTGAGTGTACGGGTGTCAAAAACCTCCATTTTATGCAACTACACATTCTCAATACGATAAAACTGGTATTGCAGTTCTGCAGCGGATGATACGCCGAAGCTTAGCGAAATCGAAAGATGGAGGACTCTCGGCTTTTCTGAGACTTTGGCTAGGTGTACGGGTGTCCAAATTTATCATTTCATGCAACTACACACTCTCAATACGATAAAACTGGTATCGCAGTTCTGTATCGATTGATACGTCGAATCTTAGCGAAATCGAAAGATCGAGGATTCCGAGTGTTTCTGCGACATTCGCGGGGTGTACGGGTGTCAAAATTCTTTGTTTCATGCAACTACACATTCTCAATACGATAAAACTGGTATCGTGATACTACAGCGATTGATACGTCGAAGCTTAGCGAAATCGAAAGATCGCGGATTCCCGCCGTTTCTGAGAGTTTGGCTGGGTGTACGGGTGTCAAAATTCTTCATTTTATGCAACTACACACTCTCAATACGATAAAACTGGTATCGCGGTTCTGTATCGATTGATACGTCGCATCTTAGCGAAATTGAAAGATCGAGGATTCCGAGCGTCTCTGCGACATTCGCGGGGTGTACGGGTGTCAAAAACCTCTACTTTATGCAACTACACATACTCAATACGATAAAACTGGTATCGCAGTTCTGCAGCGATTGATACGTCCACGCTGAGCGAAATCGAAAGACCGAGGATTCCCGGCGTTTCTGAGACATTCGCTGGGTGTACTGGTATAAAAACCTTCAATCTACGCAACTACACTCTCAATACGAGAAATCCGGTATCGCAATTCTGCAGCAATTGATACGTGGAAGCTTAGCGAAATTGAAAGATCGAGGATTCCCGACGTTTCTGAGACTTTAGCTGGGTGTACTGGTGTTAAAAACCTTTATTCTATGCAACTACACACTCTCAATACGATGAACCTAGTATCGTAGTTCTGCAGCGATTGATACGTTGAAGCTTACCGAAATCGAAAAATCGAGGATTCCGAGCGTTCATGAGAATTTGGCTGGGTGTAAGTGTGTCAAAAACCTTTATTCTATGCAACTACAAACTCTCAATACGATGAAAGTGGTATCGCAGTTCTGCAGCAATTGAAACGTCGAAGCTTAACGAAATCGAAAGATCGAGGATTCCCGGCGTTTCTGAGACATTCGCTTAGTCGACCAGTGTCAAAAACCTTCAATCTATGGAAGTACACACTCTCAATGCGATGAAACTAGTATCGCAGTTTTGCAGTGATTGATACATCGAAGCTAAGCGAAATCGAAAGATCGAGGATTCCCGGCGTTTCTGAGACATTCGCTGCGTGTACTAGTGTCAGAAACCGTTAATCCATGCAACTACACATTCTCAATTCGATAAAACTAGTATCGCGCTTTTGCAGCGATTGATACGTCAAGGCTTAGCGAAATCGAAAGATCGAGGATTCCGAGCGTTTCTGAGACTTTGACTGGGTGTACGTGTGTCAAAAACCTTTATTCTATGCAACTACACACTCTCAATACGATATGACTGGTATCGCAGTTCTGCAGCAATTGATACGTCGAAGTTTAAAGAAATCGAAAGATCGAGGATTCCCGGCGTTTCTGAGACATTCGCTGGGTGTACTAGTGTCAAAAACCTTTAATCTATGCAACTACACATTCTCAATTCGATAAAACTAGAATCGCACTTTTGCAGCGATTGAAACGTTAAAGCTTAGCGAAATCGGAAGATCGAGGATTCCGAGCGTTTCTGAGACTTTGACTGGGTGTACTGATGTTAAAAACTTTTATTCTATGCGACTACACGCTCTCAATACGATAAAACTGGTATCGCAGTTCTGCAGCGATTGATACGTCGAAGCTTAGCGAAATCGAGAGATCGACGATTGCCGGCGATTCTGAGACATTCGCTGGGTGTTCTAATGTTAAAAACCTTCAATCAATGCCACTACATACTCTCAATACGATATAACTGGTATCGAAGTTCTGAAGCGATTGATACGTCGAAACTGAGCGAAATCGAAAGACCGAGGATTCCCGACGTTTCTGAGACTTTGGCTGGGTGTACTGGTGTCAAAAAACTTTTTTCTATGCAACTACACACTCCCAATACGATGAAACTAGTATCGTAGTTTTGCAGCGATTGATACGTTGAACCTTACCGAAATCGAAAGATCGAGGATTCCGAACGTTTCTGAGACTTTGGCTGGGTGTATGTGTGGCAAAAACCTTTATTCTATGCAAGTACACACTCTCAATACAATGAAACTAGTATCGTAGTTCTGCAGCGGTTGATACGTTGAAGCTTACCGAAATCGAAAGATCGAGGATTCCGAACGTTTCTGAGCATTTGGCTGGGTGTACGTGTGTCAAAAATCTCTATTCTATGCCACTTCATGCTCTCAATACGATAAAACTAGTATCGCAGTTCTGGTGCGATTGATACGTCGAAGCATAGCGAAATCGAAGGAATGAGGATTCTGATCGTTTCTGAGACTTTGGCTGGGTATACGTGTGTCAAAAACCTTCATTCTATGCGACTACACGATCTGAATAAGATAAAACTGGTATCGCAGTTCGGCAGCAATTGAGACGTCGAAGCTTAGCGAAATCGAAAAATCGAGGATTCCGAGCGTTCATGATAGTTTGGCTGGGCGTATGTGTTTCAAAAATATCTATTTCATGCCACTACACACTCTCAATACGATAAAACTGGTATCGCAGTTCTGGTGCGATTGATACGTCGAAGCTTAGCGGAATCGAAAGACCGAGGATTCCCGGCCTTTCTGAGACATTCGCTGGGTGTAATGGTATCAAAAACCTTCAATCTACGCAACTACACACTCTCAATACAAGAAAACTCGAATCGCAGTGCCGAAGAGATTGACACGTCTAAGCTCAGCGAAATCGAAAGATCGAAGATTCCGAGCTTTTCTGAGACATTCGCTGGGTGTACTGGTATCAAAGACCTTCAATCTACACACCTACAAACTATTTATACGATAAAACTGGTATCGCAGTTCCGCAGCGATTGACACGTAGAAGTTTAGCGAAATCGAAAGACCGAGGATTCTCGGCGTTTCTGAGACATTCGCTGGGTGTACTGGTATAAAAACGTTCAATCTACGCAACTACACACTCTCAATACGAGAAAACTGGTATCGCAATTCTGCAGCAAATGATACGTGGAAGCTTAGCGAAATCGATAGATCGAGGATTCCGAACGTTTCTGAGACTTTGGCTGGGTGTAGGTGTGACAAAAATCTTCATTCTATGCCACTACATGGTCGCAATACGATAAAACTGGTATCGAAGTTCTGCAGCAATTGATACGTCGAAGGTTATGGAATCGAGAGACCGAAAATTCCCCGCGTTTCTGAGACATTCGTTGGGTGTACCAGTGTCCAAAACCTGCAATCTATGCGAGGACACACTCTCAATGCGATAAAACTAGTATCGCAGTTTTGCAGTGATTGATACATCGAAGCTCAGCGAAATCGAAAAATCGAGGATTCCGACCGTTCATGATAGTTTGGCTGGGCGTATGTGTTCCAAAAATATCTACTCTATCCCACTACATACTATCAATACGATAAAACTAGTATCGCAGTTCTGGTGCGATTGATACGTCGAAGCATAGCGAAATCGAAGGAACGAGGATTCCGAGCGTTTCTGAGACTTTGGCTGGGTATACGTGGGTCAAAAACCTTTATTCTATGCGACTAAACGATCTGAATACGATAAAACTGGTATCGCAGTCCTGTAGCAATTGATACGTCGAAGATATACGAAATCGAACGATCGAGGATTCCCGGCATTTCTGAAACAATCGCTGGGTGTACCCGTGTCAAAAACCTGCAATCTATGCAAGTACACACTCTTAATGCGATAACACTAGTATCGCAGTTTTGCAGTGATTGATACATTGAAGCTTAGCGAAACCGAAAAATCGAGAATTTAAAGCGTTTCTGAGACTTCAGCTGGGTGTACTGGTATAAAAACCCTCAATCTACGCAACTACACTCTCAATAAGAGAAAACTGGCATCTTAATTCTGCAGCAATTGATACGTCGAATCTTAGCGAAATCGAAAGATCGAGGATTCCCAGTGTTTCCGCGACATTCGCGGGGTGTACGGGTGTCAAAATTTTTTGTTCCATGCAACAACACACTCGAAATACGATAAAACTGGTATCGCCGTTCTGCAGCGATTGATACGTCGAAGCTTAGCGAAATCGAAAGATCGCGGATTCCCGCCGTTTCTGAGAGTTTGGCTGGGTGTACGGGTGTCAAAATTCTTCATTTTATGCAACTACACACTCTCAATACGATAAAACTGGAATCGCAGTTCTGTATCGATTGATACGTCGCATCTTAGCGAAATCGAAAGCTCGATGATTCCGAGCGTTTCTGCGACATTCGCGGGGTGTACGGATGTCAAAAACCATTACTTTATGCAACTACACATACTCAATACGATAAAGCTGGTATCGCGGTGCTGCAGCGATTGATACGTCGTAGCTTAGCGAAATCGGAAGATCGCGGATTCCCGCCGTTTCTAAGAGTTTGGCTGAGTGTACGGGTGTCAAAAACCTCCATTTTATGCAACTACACATTCTCAATACGATAAAACTGGTATCGCGGTGCTGCAGCGATTGATACGTCGTAGCTTAGCGAAATCGGAAGATCGCGGATTCCCGCCGTTTCTAAGAGTTTGGCTGAGTGTACGGGTGTCAAAAACCTCCATTTTATGCAACTACACATTCTCAATACGATAAAACTGGTATCGCAGTTCTGCAGCGATTGATACGCCGCAGCATAGCGAAATCGAAAGATGGAAGATTCTCGGCGTTTCTGAGACTTTGGCTGGGTGTACGGGTGTCAAAAGCCTTTACTTTATGCAACTACACGTTCTCAATACAATAAAACTGGTATTGCAGTTCTGCAGCGGATGATACGCCGAAGCTTAGCGAAATCGAAAGATGGAGGATTCTCGGCGTTTCTGAAACTTTGGCTGGGTGTACGGGTGTCAAAATTCTTCAATTTATGCAACTACACACTCTCAATACGATAAAACTGGTATCGCAGTTCTCTATCGATTGATACGTCGAATCTTAGCGAAATCGAAAGATCGAGGACTCGGAGTGTTTCTGCGACATTCGCGGGGTGTACGGATGTCAAAAACCATTACTCTATGCAACTACACATACTCAATACGATAAAACTGGTATCGCGGTGCTGCAGCGATTGATACGTCGTAGCTTAGCGAAATCGAAAGATCGTGGATTCCCGCCGTTTCTAAGAGTTTGGCTGAGTGTACGGGTGTCAAAAGCCTCCATTTTATGCAACTACACATTCTCAATACAATAAAACTGGTATTGCAGTTCTGCAGCGGATGATACGCCGAAGCTTAGCGAAATCGAAAGATGGAGGACTCTCGGCTTTTCTGAGACTTTGGCTAGGTGTACGGGTGTCCAAATTTATCATTTCATGCAACTACACACTCTCAATACGATAAAACTGGTATCGCAGTTCTGTATCGATTGATACGTCGAATCTTAGCGAAATCAAAAGATCGAGGATTCCGAGTGTTTCTGCGACATTCGCGGGGTGTACGGGTGTCAAAATTCTTTGTTTCATGCAACTACACATTCTCAATACGATAAAACTGGTATCGTGATACTACAGCGATTGATACGTCGAAGCTTAGCGAAATCGAAAGATCGCGGATTCCCGCCGTTTCTGAGAGTTTGGCTGGGTGTACGGGTGTCAAAATTCTTCATTTTATGCAACTACACACTCTCAATACGATAAAACTGGTATCGCGGTTCTGTATCGATTGATACGTCGCATCTTAGCGAAATTGAAAGATCGAGGATTCCGAGCGTCTCTGCGACATTCGCGGGGTGTACGGGTGTCAAAATCCTTTACTTTATGCAACTACACATACTCAATACGATAAAACTGGTATCGTGGTGCTCCAGCGATGAATACGTCGAAGCTTAGCGAAATCGAAAGATCGCGGATTCCCGCCGTTTCTGAGAGTTTGGATGGATCCACCGGTGTCAAAATTGTTCATTTTATGCAACTACACACTCTCAATACGATAAAACTGGTATCGCAGTTCTGTATCGATTGATACGTCGGATCTTAACGAAATCGAAAGATCGAGGATTCCGAGTTTTTCTGCGAAATTCGCGGTGTGTACGGGTATCTAAATTCTTTCTTTCATGCAACTACACATTCTCAATACGATAAAACTGGTATCGTGGTACTGCAGCGATTGATACGACAAAGCTTAGCGAAATCGATAGATCGCGGATTCCCGCCGTTTCTGAGAGTTTGGCTGGGTGTACGGGTGTCAAAATTCTTCATTTTATGCAACTACACACTCTCAATACGATAAAACTGGAATCGCAGTTCTGTATCGATTGATACGTCGCATCTTAGCGAAATCGAAAGCTCGATGATTCTGAGCGTTTCTGCGACATTCGCGGGGTGTACGGATTTCAAATACCATTACTCTATGCAACTACACATACTCAATACGATAAAACTGGTATCGCGGTGCTGCAGCGATTGATACGTCGTAGCTTAGCGAAATCGAAAGATCGCGAATTCCCGCCGTTTCTAAGAGTTTGGCTGAGTGTATGGGTGTCAAAACCTCCATTTTATGCAACTACACATTGTCAATACGATAAAATTGGTATCGCAGTTCTGCAGCGATTGATACGCCGAAGCATAGCGAAATCGAAAGATCGAGGATTCTCGGCGTTTCTGAGACTTTGGCTGGGTGTACGGGTGTCAAAAGCTTTATGCAACTACACATTCTCAATACGATAAAACTGGTATCGCAGTTCTGCAGCGATTGATACGTCGAAGCTTAGCGAAATCGAAAGATCGCGGATTCCCGCCGTTTCTGAGAGTTTGGCTTGGTGTACGGTTGTCAGAATTCTTCATTATATGCAACTACACATTCTCAATACAATAAAACTGGTATTGCAGTTCTGCAGCGGATGATACGCCGAAGCTTAGCGAAATCGAAAGATGGAGGACTCTCGGCTTTTCTGAGACTTTGGCTAGGTGTACGGGTGTCCAAATTTATCATTTCATGCAACTACACACTCTCAATACGATAAAACTGGTATCGCAGTTCTGTATCGATTGATACGTCGAATCTTAGCGAAATCGAAAGATCGAGGATTCCGAGTGTTTCTGCGACATTCGCGGGGTGTACGGGTGTCAAAATTCTTTGTTTCATGCAACTACACATTCTCAATACGATAAAACTGGTATCGTGATACTACAGCGATTGATACGTCGAAGCTTAGCGAAATCGAAAGATCGCGGATTCCCGCCGTTTCTGAGAGTTTGGCTGGGTGTACGGGTGTCAAAATTCTTCATTTTATGCAACTACACACTCTCAATACGATAAAACTGGAATCGCAGTTCTGTATCGATTGATACGTCGCATCTTAGCGAAATCGAAAGCTCGATGATTCTGAGCGTTTCTGCGACATTCGCGGGGTGTACGGATTTCAAATACCATTACTCTATGCAACTACACATACTCAATACGATAAAACTGGTATCGCGGTGCTGCAGCGATTGATACGTCGTAGCTTAGCGAAATCGAAAGATCGCGAATTCCCGCCGTTTCTAAGAGTTTGGCTGAGTGTACGGGTGTCAAAACCTCCATTTTATGCAACTACACATTGTCAATACGATAAAATTGGTATCGCAGTTCTGCAGCGATTGATACGCCGAAGCATAGCGAAATCGAAAGATCGAGGATTCTCGGCGTTTCTGAGACTTTGGCTGGGTGTACGGGTGTCAAAAGCTTTATGCAACTACACATTCTCAATACGATAAAACTGGTATCGCAGTTCTGCAGCGATTGATACGTCGAAGCTTAGCGAAATCGAAAGATCGCGGATTCCCGCCGTTTCTGAGAGTTTGGCTTGGTGTACGGTTGTCAGAATTCTTCATTATATGCAACTACACATTCTCAATACAATAAAACTGGTATTGCAGTTCTGCAGCGGATGATACGCCGAAGCTTAGCGAAATCGAAAGATGGAGGACTCTCGGCTTTTCTGAGACTTTGGCTAGGTGTACGGGTGTCCAAATTTATCATTTCATGCAACTACACACTCTCAATACGATAAAACTGGTATCGCAATTCTGTATCGATTGATACGTCGAATCTTAGCGAAATCGAAAGATCGAGGATTCCGAGTGTTTCTGCGACATTCGCGGGGTGTACGGGTGTCAAAATTCTTTGTTTCATGCAACTACACATTCTCAATACGATAAAACTGGTATCGTGATACTACAGCGATTGATACGTCGAAGCTTAGCGAAATCGAAAGATCGCGGATTCCCGCCGTTTCTGAGAGTTTGGCTGGGTGTACGGGTGTCAAAATTCTTCATTTTATGCAACTACACACTCTCAATACGATAAAACTGGTATCGCGGTTCTGTATCGATTGATACGTCGCATCTTAGCGAAATTGAAAGATCGAGGATTCCGAGCGTCTCTGCGACATTCGCGGGGTGTACAGGTGTCAAAAGCCTTCATTTTATGCAACTACACATTCTCAATACAATAAAACTGGTATTGCAGTTCTGCAGCGGATGATACGCCGAAGCTTAGCGAAATCGAAAGATGGAGGACTCTCGGCTTTTTTGAGACTTTGGCTAGGTGTACGGGTGTCAAAATTTATCATTTCATGCAACTACACACTCTCAATACGATAAAACTGGTATCGCAGTTCTGTATCGATTGATACGTCGAATCTTAGCGAAATCGAAAGATCGAGGATTCCGAGTGTTTCTGCGACATTCGCGGGGTGTACGGGTGTCAAAATTCTTTCTTTCATGCAACTACACATTCTCAATACGATAAAACTGGTATCGTGATACTGCAGCGATTGATACGTCGAAGCTTAGCGAAATCGAAAGATCGCGGATTCCCGCCGTTTCTGAGAGTTTGGCTGGATCCACCGGTGTCAAAATTGTTCATTTTATGCAACTACACACTCTCAATACGATAAAACTGGTATCGCAGTTCTGTATCGATTGATACGTCGGATCTTAACGAAATCGAAAGATCGAGGATTCCGAGTTTTTCTGCGAAATTCGCGGGGTGTACGGGTGTCTAAATTCTTTGTTTCATGCAACTACACATTCTCAATACGAAAAAACTGGTATCGTGGTACTGCAGCGATTGATACGACAAAGCTTAGCGAAATCGATAGATCGCGGATTCCCGCCGTTTCTGAGAGTTTGGCTGGGTGTACGGGTGTCAAAATTCTTCATTTTATGCAACTCCACACTCTCAATACGATAAAACTGGAATCGCAGTTCTGTATCGATTGATACGTCGCATCTTAGCGAAATCGAAAGCTCGATGATTCTGAGCGTTTCTGCGACATTCGCGGGGTGTACGGATTTCAAATACCATTACTTTATGCAACTACACATACTCAATTCGATAAAACTGGTATCGCGGTGCTGCAGCGATTGATACGTCGTAGCTTAGCGAAATGGAAAGATCGCGAATTCCCGCCGTTTCTAAGAGTTTGGCTGAGTGTTCGGGTGTCAAAAGCCTCCATTTTATGCAACTACACATACTCAATACGATAAAACTGGTATCGCAGTTCTGCAGCGATTGATACGCCGAAGCATGGCGAAATCGAAAGATCGAGGATTCTCGGCGTTTCTGAGACTTTGGCTGGGTGTACGGGTGTCAAAAGCTTTATGCAACTACACATTCTCAATACGATAAAACTGGTATCGCAGTTCTGCAGCGATTGATACGTCGAAGCTTAGCGAAATCGAAAGATCGCGGATTCCCGCCGTTTCTGAGAGTTTGGCTTGGTGTACGGTTGTCAGAATTCTTCATTATATGCAACTACACACTCTCAATACGATAAAACTGGTATCGCAGTTGTGTATCGATTGATACGTCGGGTCTTAGCGAAATCGAAAGACCGAGGATTCCGAGCGTTTCTACGACATTCGCGGGATGTACGGGTGTTAAAAACCATTACTTTATGCAACTACACATACTCAATACGATAAAACTGGTATCGCGGTGCTGCAGCGATTGATACGTCGAATCTTAGCGAAATCGAAAGATCGCGGATTCCCGGCATTTCTGAAACAATCGTTGGGTGTACCCGTGTCAAAAACCTGCAATCTATGCAAGTACACACTCTTAATGCGATAACACTAGTATCGCAGTTTTGCAGTGATTGATACATTGAAGCTTAGCGAAACCGAAAAATCGAGAATTTAAAGCGTTTCTGAGACTTCAGCTGGGTGTACTGGTATAAAAACCCTCAATCTACGCAACTACACTCTCAATAAGAGAAAACTGGCATCTTAATTCTGCAGCAATTGATACGTGGAAGCTTAGCGAAATTGAGAGATCGAGGATTCCCAACGTGTCTGAGATTTTTGATGGGTTTACTGGTGTCAAAAACCTTTATTCTATGCAACTACACACTCTCAATACGATAAAACTAGTATCATAGTTCTGCAGCGATTGATACGACGTAGCTTAGCGAAATCGAAAGATCGAGAATTCTCGACGTTTCTGAGACTTTGGCTGGTTGTACGGGTGCTAAAATCCTTCATTCTATGCAACTAAACATTCTCAATACGATAAAACTGGTATCGCCGTTCTGTATCGATTGATACGTCGAATCTTAGCGAAATCGAACGATCGAGGATTCCGACCGTTTCGGCGACATTCGCGGGGTGTACGGGTGTCAAATGCCCTTACTTCATGCCACCACACATTCTAAACACGATAAAACTGGTATCGCAGTTCTGCAGCGATTTATACGCCGAAGCTTAGCAAAATCGAAAGATCGCGGATTCCCGCCGTTTCTAAGAGTTTGACTGGGTGTACGGGTGACAAAAGCCTTTATTTTATGCAACTACACATTCTCAATACGATAAAACTAGTATTGCAGTTCTGCAGCGATTGATACGTCGAATCTTAGCGAAATCGAAAGATCGAGGATTCCCAGTGTTTCCGCGACATTCGCGGGGTGTACGGGTGTCAAAATTTTTTGTTTCATGCAACAACACACTCGAAATACAATAAAACTGGTATTGCAGTTCTGCAGCGGATGATACGCCGAAGCTTAGCGAAATCGAAAGATGGAGGATTCCCGCCGTTTCTGAGAGTTTGGCTGGGTGTACGGGTGTCAAAATTCTTCATTTTATGCAACTACACACTCTCAATACGATAAAACTGGAATCGCAGTTCTGTATCGATTGATACGTCGCATCTTAGCGAAATCGAAAGCTCGATGATTCCGAGCGTTTCTGCGACATTCGCGGGGTGTACGGATGTCAAAAACCATTACTTTATGCAACTACACATACTCAATACGATAAAGCTGGTATCGCGGTGCTGCAGCGATTGATACGACGTAGCTTAGCGAAATCGGAAGATCGCGGATTCCCGCCGTTTCTAAGAGTTTGGCTGAGTGTACGGGTGTCAAAAACCTCCATTTTATGCAACTACACATTCTCAATACGATAAAACTGGTATTGCAGTTCTGCAGCGGATGATACGCCGAAGCTTAGCGAAATCGAAAGATGGAGGACTCTCGGCTTTTCTGAGACTTTGGCTAGGTGTACGGGTGTCCAAATTTATCATTTCATGCAACTACACACTCTCAATACGATAAAACTGGTATCGCAGTTCTGTATCGATTGATACGTCGAATCTTAGCGAAATCGAAAGATCGAGGATTCCGAGTGTTTCTGCGACATTCGCGGGGTGTACGGGTGTCAAAATTCTTTGTTTCATGCAACTACACATTCTCAATACGATAAAACTGGTATCGTGATACTACAGCGATTGATACGTCGAAGCTTAGCGAAATCGAAAGATCGCGGATTCCCGCCGTTTCTGAGAGTTTGGCTGGGTGTACGGGTGTCAAAATTCTTCATTTTATGCAACTACACACTCTCAATACGATAAAACTGGTATCGCGGTTCTGTATCGATTGATACGTCGCATCTTAGCGAAATTGAAAGATCGAGGATTCCGAGCGTCTCTGCGACATTCGCGGGGTGTACGGGTGTCAAAAACCTCTACTTTATGCAACTACACATACTCAATACGATAAAACTGGTATCGCAGTTCTGCAGCGATTGATACGTCCACGCTGAGCGAAATCGAAAGACCGAGGATTCCCGGCGTTTCTGAGACATTCGCTGGGTGTACTGGTATAAAAACCTTCAATCTACGCAACTACACTCTCAATACGAGAAATCCGGTATCGCAATTCTGCAGCAATTGATACGTGGAAGCTTAGCGAAATTGAAAGATCGAGGATTCCCGACGTTTCTGAGACTTTAGCTGGGTGTACTGGTGTTAAAAACCTTTATTCTATGCAACTACACACTCTCAATACGATGAACCTAGTATCGTAGTTCTGCAGCGATTGATACGTTGAAGCTTACCGAAATCGAAAAATCGAGGATTCCGAGCGTTCATGAGAATTTGGCTGGGTGTAAGTGTGTCAAAAACCTTTATTCTATGCAACTACAAACTCTCAATACGATGAAAGTGGTATCGCAGTTCTGCAGCAATTGAAACGTCGAAGCTTAACGAAATCGAAAGATCGAGGATTCCCGGCGTTTCTGAGACATTCGCTTAGTCGACCAGTGTCAAAAACCTTCAATCTATGGAAGTACACACTCTCAATGCGATGAAACTAGTATCGCAGTTTTGCAGTGATTGATACATCGAAGCTAAGCGAAATCGAAAGATCGAGGATTCCCGGCGTTTCTGAGACATTCGCTGCGTGTACTAGTGTCAGAAACCGTTAATCCATGCAACTACACATTCTCAATTCGATAAAACTAGTATCGCGCTTTTGCAGCGATTGATACGTCAAGGCTTAGCGAAATCGAAAGATCGAGGATTCCGAGCGTTTCTGAGACTTTGACTGGGTGTACGTGTGTCAAAAACCTTTATTCTATGCAACTACACACTCTCAATACGATATGACTGGTATCGCAGTTCTGCAGCAATTGATACGTCGAAGTTTAAAGAAATCGAAAGATCGAGGATTCCCGGCGTTTCTGAGACATTCGCTGGGTGTACTAGTGTCAAAAACCTTTAATCTATGCAACTACACATTCTCAATTCGATAAAACTAGAATCGCACTTTTGCAGCGATTGAAACGTTAAAGCTTAGCGAAATCGGAAGATCGAGGATTCCGAGCGTTTCTGAGACTTTGACTGGGTGTACTGATGTTAAAAACTTTTATTCTATGCGACTACACGCTCTCAATACGATAAAACTGGTATCGCAGTTCTGCAGCGATTGATACGTCGAAGCTTAGCGAAATCGAGAGATCGACGATTGCCGGCGATTCTGAGACATTCGCTGGGTGTTCTAATGTTAAAAACCTTCAATCAATGCCACTACATACTCTCAATACGATATAACTGGTATCGAAGTTCTGAAGCGATTGATACGTCGAAACTGAGCGAAATCGAAAGACCGAGGATTCCCGACGTTTCTGAGACTTTGGCTGGGTGTACTGGTGTCAAAAAACTTTTTTCTATGCAACTACACACTCCCAATACGATGAAACTAGTATCGTAGTTTTGCAGCGATTGATACGTTGAACCTTACCGAAATCGAAAGATCGAGGATTCCGAACGTTTCTGAGACTTTGGCTGGGTGTATGTGTGGCAAAAACCTTTATTCTATGCAAGTACACACTCTCAATACAATGAAACTAGTATCGTAGTTCTGCAGCGGTTGATACGTTGAAGCTTACCGAAATCGAAAGATCGAGGATTCCGAACGTTTCTGAGCATTTGGCTGGGTGTACGTGTGTCAAAAATCTCTATTCTATGCCACTTCATGCTCTCAATACGATAAAACTAGTATCGCAGTTCTGGTGCGATTGATACGTCGAAGCATAGCGAAATCGAAGGAATGAGGATTCTGATCGTTTCTGAGACTTTGGCTGGGTATACGTGTGTCAAAAACCTTCATTCTATGCGACTACACGATCTGAATAAGATAAAACTGGTATCGCAGTTCGGCAGCAATTGAGACGTCGAAGCTTAGCGAAATCGAAAAATCGAGGATTCCGAGCGTTCATGATAGTTTGGCTGGGCGTATGTGTTTCAAAAATATCTATTTCATGCCACTACACACTCTCAATACGATAAAACTGGTATCGCAGTTCTGGTGCGATTGATACGTCGAAGCTTAGCGGAATCGAAAGACCGAGGATTCCCGGCCTTTCTGAGACATTCGCTGGGTGTAATGGTATCAAAAACCTTCAATCTACGCAACTACACACTCTCAATACAAGAAAACTCGAATCGCAGTGCCGCAGAGATTGACACGTCTAAGCTCAGCGAAATCGAAAGATCGAAGATTCCGAGCTTTTCTGAGACATTCGCTGGGTGTACTGGTATCAAAGACCTTCAATCTACACACCTACAAACTATTTATACGATAAAACTGGTATCGCAGTTCCGCAGCGATTGACACGTAGAAGTTTAGCGAAATCGAAAGACCGAGGATTCTCGGCGTTTCTGAGACATTCGCTGGGTGTACTGGTATAAAAACGTTCAATCTACGCAACTACACACTCTCAATACGAGAAAACTGGTATCGCAATTCTGCAGCAAATGATACGTGGAAGCTTAGCGAAATCGATAGATCGAGGATTCCGAACGTTTCTGAGACTTTGGCTGGGTGTAGGTGTGACAAAAATCTTCATTCTATGCCACTACATGGTCGCAATACGATAAAACTGGTATCGAAGTTCTGCAGCAATTGATACGTCGAAGGTTATGGAATCGAGAGACCGAAAATTCCCCGCGTTTCTGAGACATTCGCTGGGTGTACCAGTGTCCAAAACCTGCAATCTATGCGAGGACACACTCTCAATGCGATAAAACTAGTATCGCAGTTTTGCAGTGATTGATACATCGAAGCTCAGCGAAATCGAAAAATCGAGGATTCCGACCGTTCATGATAGTTTGGCTGGGCGTATGTGTTCCAAAAATATCTACTCTATCCCACTACATACTATCAATACGATAAAACTAGTATCGCAGTTCTGGTGCGATTGATACGTCGAAGCATAGCGAAATCGAAGGAACGAGGATTCCGAGCGTTTCTGAGACTTTGGCTGGGTATACGTGGGTCAAAAACCTTTATTCTATGCGACTAAACGATCTGAATACGATAAAACTGGTATCGCAGTCCTGTAGCAATTGATACGTCGAAGATATACGAAATCGAACGATCGAGGATTCCCGGCATTTCTGAAACAATCGCTGGGTGTACCCGTGTCAAAAACCTGCAATCTATGCAAGTACACACTCTTAATGCGATAACACTAGTATCGCAGTTTTGCAGTGATTGATACATTGAAGCTTAGCGAAACCGAAAAATCGAGAATTTAAAGCGTTTCTGAGACTTCAGCTGGGTGTACTGGTATAAAAACCCTCAATCTACGCAACTACACTCTCAATAAGAGAAAACTGGCATCTTAATTCTGCAGCAATTGATACGTCGAATCTTAGCGAAATCGAAAGATCGAGGATTCCCAGTGTTTCCGCGACATTCGCGGGGTGTACGGGTGTCAAAATTTTTTGTTCCATGCAACAACACACTCGAAATACGATAAAACTGGTATCGCCGTTCTGCAGCGATTGATACGTCGAAGCTTAGCGAAATCGAAAGATCGCGGATTCCCGCCGTTTCTGAGAGTTTGGCTGGGTGTACGGGTGTCAAAATTCTTCATTTTATGCAACTACACACTCTCAATACGATAAAACTGGAATCGCAGTTCTGTATCGATTGATACGTCGCATCTTAGCGAAATCGAAAGCTCGATGATTCCGAGCGTTTCTGCGACATTCGCGGGGTGTACGGATGTCAAAAACCATTACTTTATGCAACTACACATACTCAATACGATAAAGCTGGTATCGCGGTGCTGCAGCGATTGATACGTCGTAGCTTAGCGAAATCGGAAGATCGCGGATTCCCGCCGTTTCTAAGAGTTTGGCTGAGTGTACGGGTGTCAAAAACCTCCATTTTATGCAACTACACATTCTCAATACGATAAAACTGGTATCGCAGTTCTGCAGCGATTGATACGCCGCAGCATAGCGAAATCGAAAGATGGAAGATTCTCGGCGTTTCTGAGACTTTGGCTGGGTGTACGGGTGTCAAAAGCCTTTACTTTATGCAACTACACGTTCTCAATACAATAAAACTGGTATTGCAGTTCTGCAGCGGATGATACGCCGAAGCTTAGCGAAATCGAAAGATGGAGGATTCTCGGCGTTTCTGAAACTTTGGCTGGGTGTACGGGTGTCAAAATTCTTCATTTTATGCAACTACACACTCTCAATACGATAAAACTGGTATCGCAGTTCTCTATCGATTGATACGTCGAATCTTAGCGAAATCGAAAGATCGAGGACTCGGAGTGTTTCTGCGACATTCGCGGGGTGTACGGATGTCAAAAACCATTACTCTATGCAACTACACATACTCAATACGATAAAACTGGTATCGCGGTGCTGCAGCGATTGATACGTCGTAGCTTAGCGAAATCGAAAGATCGTGGATTCCCGCCGTTTCTAAGAGTTTGGCTGAGTGTACGGGTGTCAAAAGCCTCCATTTTATGCAACTACACATTCTCAATACAATAAAACTGGTATTGCAGTTCTGCAGCGGATGATACGCCGAAGCTTAGCGAAATCGAAAGATGGAGGACTCTCGGCTTTTCTGAGACTTTGGCTAGGTGTACGGGTGTCCAAATTTATCATTTCATGCAACTACACACTCTCAATACGATAAAACTGGTATCGCAGTTCTGTATCGATTGATACGTCGAATCTTAGCGAAATCAAAAGATCGAGGATTCCGAGTGTTTCTGCGACATTCGCGGGGTGTACGGGTGTCAAAATTCTTTGTTTCATGCAACTACACATTCTCAATACGATAAAACTGGTATCGTGATACTACAGCGATTGATACGTCGAAGCTTAGCGAAATCGAAAGATCGCGGATTCCCGCCGTTTCTGAGAGTTTGGCTGGGTGTACGGGTGTCAAAATTCTTCATTTTATGCAACTACACACTCTCAATACGATAAAACTGGTATCGCGGTTCTGTATCGATTGATACGTCGCATCTTAGCGAAATTGAAAGATCGAGGATTCCGAGCGTCTCTGCGACATTCGCGGGGTGTACGGGTGTCAAAATCCTTTACTTTATGCAACTACACATACTCAATACGATAAAACTGGTATCGTGGTGCTCCAGCGATGAATACGTCGAAGCTTAGCGAAATCGAAAGATCGCGGATTCCCGCCGTTTCTGAGAGTTTGGATGGATCCACCGGTGTCAAAATTGTTCATTTTATGCAACTACACACTCTCAATACGATAAAACTGGTATCGCAGTTCTGTATCGATTGATACGTCGGATCTTAACGAAATCGAAAGATCGAGGATTCCGAGTTTTTCTGCGAAATTCGCGGTGTGTACGGGTATCTAAATTCTTTCTTTCATGCAACTACACATTCTCAATACGATAAAACTGGTATCGTGGTACTGCAGCGATTGATACGACAAAGCTTAGCGAAATCGATAGATCGCGGATTCCCGCCGTTTCTGAGAGTTTGGCTGGGTGTACGGGTGTCAAAATTCTTCATTTTATGCAACTACACACTCTCAATACGATAAAACTGGAATCGCAGTTCTGTATCGATTGATACGTCGCATCTTAGCGAAATCGAAAGCTCGATGATTCTGAGCGTTTCTGCGACATTCGCGGGGTGTACGGATTTCAAATACCATTACTCTATGCAACTACACATACTCAATACGATAAAACTGGTATCGCGGTGCTGCAGCGATTGATACGTCGTAGCTTAGCGAAATCGAAAGATCGCGAATTCCCGCCGTTTCTAAGAGTTTGGCTGAGTGTATGGGTGTCAAAACCTCCATTTTATGCAACTACACATTGTCAATACGATAAAATTGGTATCGCAGTTCTGCAGCGATTGATACGCCGAAGCATAGCGAAATCGAAAGATCGAGGATTCTCGGCGTTTCTGAGACTTTGGCTGGGTGTACGGGTGTCAAAAGCTTTATGCAACTACACATTCTCAATACGATAAAACTGGTATCGCAGTTCTGCAGCGATTGATACGTCGAAGCTTAGCGAAATCGAAAGATCGCGGATTCCCGCCGTTTCTGAGAGTTTGGCTTGGTGTACGGTTGTCAGAATTCTTCATTATATGCAACTACACATTCTCAATACAATAAAACTGGTATTGCAGTTCTGCAGCGGATGATACGCCGAAGCTTAGCGAAATCGAAAGATGGAGGACTCTCGGCTTTTCTGAGACTTTGGCTAGGTGTACGGGTGTCCAAATTTATCATTTCATGCAACTACACACTCTCAATACGATAAAACTGGTATCGCAGTTCTGTATCGATTGATACGTCGAATCTTAGCGAAATCGAAAGATCGAGGATTCCGAGTGTTTCTGCGACATTCGCGGGGTGTACGGGTGTCAAAATTCTTTGTTTCATGCAACTACACATTCTCAATACGATAAAACTGGTATCGTGATACTACAGCGATTGATACGTCGAAGCTTAGCGAAATCGAAAGATCGCGGATTCCCGCCGTTTCTGAGAGTTTGGCTGGGTGTACGGGTGTCAAAATTCTTCATTTTATGCAACTACACACTCTCAATACGATAAAACTGGAATCGCAGTTCTGTATCGATTGATACGTCGCATCTTAGCGAAATCGAAAGCTCGATGATTCTGAGCGTTTCTGCGACATTCGCGGGGTGTACGGATTTCAAATACCATTACTCTATGCAACTACACATACTCAATACGATAAAACTGGTATCGCGGTGCTGCAGCGATTGATACGTCGTAGCTTAGCGAAATCGAAAGATCGCGAATTCCCGCCGTTTCTAAGAGTTTGGCTGAGTGTACGGGTGTCAAAACCTCCATTTTATGCAACTACACATTGTCAATACGATAAAATTGGTATCGCAGTTCTGCAGCGATTGATACGCCGAAGCATAGCGAAATCGAAAGATCGAGGATTCTCGGCGTTTCTGAGACTTTGGCTGGGTGTACGGGTGTCAAAAGCTTTATGCAACTACACATTCTCAATACGATAAAACTGGTATCGCAGTTCTGCAGCGATTGATACGTCGAAGCTTAGCGAAATCGAAAGATCGCGGATTCCCGCCGTTTCTGAGAGTTTGGCTTGGTGTACGGTTGTCAGAATTCTTCATTATATGCAACTACACATTCTCAATACAATAAAACTGGTATTGCAGTTCTGCAGCGGATGATACGCCGAAGCTTAGCGAAATCGAAAGATGGAGGACTCTCGGCTTTTCTGAGACTTTGGCTAGGTGTACGGGTGTCCAAATTTATCATTTCATGCAACTACACACTCTCAATACGATAAAACTGGTATCGCAATTCTGTATCGATTGATACGTCGAATCTTAGCGAAATCGAAAGATCGAGGATTCCGAGTGTTTCTGCGACATTCGCGGGGTGTACGGGTGTCAAAATTCTTTGTTTCATGCAACTACACATTCTCAATACGATAAAACTGGTATCGTGATACTACAGCGATTGATACGTCGAAGCTTAGCGAAATCGAAAGATCGCGGATTCCCGCCGTTTCTGAGAGTTTGGCTGGGTGTACGGGTGTCAAAATTCTTCATTTTATGCAACTACACACTCTCAATACGATAAAACTGGTATCGCGGTTCTGTATCGATTGATACGTCGCATCTTAGCGAAATTGAAAGATCGAGGATTCCGAGCGTCTCTGCGACATTCGCGGGGTGTACAGGTGTCAAAAGCCTTCATTTTATGCAACTACACATTCTCAATACAATAAAACTGGTATTGCAGTTCTGCAGCGGATGATACGCCGAAGCTTAGCGAAATCGAAAGATGGAGGACTCTCGGCTTTTTTGAGACTTTGGCTAGGTGTACGGGTGTCAAAATTTATCATTTCATGCAACTACACACTCTCAATACGATAAAACTGGTATCGCAGTTCTGTATCGATTGATACGTCGAATCTTAGCGAAATCGAAAGATCGAGGATTCCGAGTGTTTCTGCGACATTCGCGGGGTGTACGGGTGTCAAAATTCTTTCTTTCATGCAACTACACATTCTCAATACGATAAAACTGGTATCGTGATACTGCAGCGATTGATACGTCGAAGCTTAGCGAAATCGAAAGATCGCGGATTCCCGCCGTTTCTGAGAGTTTGGCTGGATCCACCGGTGTCAAAATTGTTCATTTTATGCAACTACACACTCTCAATACGATAAAACTGGTATCGCAGTTCTGTATCGATTGATACGTCGGATCTTAACGAAATCGAAAGATCGAGGATTCCGAGTTTTTCTGCGAAATTCGCGGGGTGTACGGGTGTCTAAATTCTTTGTTTCATGCAACTACACATTCTCAATACGAAAAAACTGGTATCGTGGTACTGCAGCGATTGATACGACAAAGCTTAGCGAAATCGATAGATCGCGGATTCCCGCCGTTTCTGAGAGTTTGGCTGGGTGTACGGGTGTCAAAATTCTTCATTTTATGCAACTCCACACTCTCAATACGATAAAACTGGAATCGCAGTTCTGTATCGATTGATACGTCGCATCTTAGCGAAATCGAAAGCTCGATGATTCTGAGCGTTTCTGCGACATTCGCGGGGTGTACGGATTTCAAATACCATTACTTTATGCAACTACACATACTCAATTCGATAAAACTGGTATCGCGGTGCTGCAGCGATTGATACGTCGTAGCTTAGCGAAATGGAAAGATCGCGAATTCCCGCCGTTTCTAAGAGTTTGGCTGAGTGTTCGGGTGTCAAAAGCCTCCATTTTATGCAACTACACATACTCAATACGATAAAACTGGTATCGCAGTTCTGCAGCGATTGATACGCCGAAGCATGGCGAAATCGAAAGATCGAGGATTCTCGGCGTTTCTGAGACTTTGGCTGGGTGTACGGGTGTCAAAAGCTTTATGCAACTACACATTCTCAATACGATAAAACTGGTATCGCAGTTCTGCAGCGATTGATACGTCGAAGCTTAGCGAAATCGAAAGATCGCGGATTCCCGCCGTTTCTGAGAGTTTGGCTTGGTGTACGGTTGTCAGAATTCTTCATTATATGCAACTACACACTCTCAATACGATAAAACTGGTATCGCAGTTGTGTATCGATTGATACGTCGGGTCTTAGCGAAATCGAAAGACCGAGGATTCCGAGCGTTTCTACGACATTCGCGGGATGTACGGGTGTTAAAAACCATTACTTTATGCAACTACACATACTCAATACGATAAAACTGGTATCGCGGTGCTGCAGCGATTGATACGTCGAATCTTAGCGAAATCGAAAGATCGCGGATTCCCGGCATTTCTGAAACAATCGTTGGGTGTACCCGTGTCAAAAACCTGCAATCTATGCAAGTACACACTCTTAATGCGATAACACTAGTATCGCAGTTTTGCAGTGATTGATACATTGAAGCTTAGCGAAACCGAAAAATCGAGAATTTAAAGCGTTTCTGAGACTTCAGCTGGGTGTACTGGTATAAAAACCCTCAATCTACGCAACTACACTCTCAATAAGAGAAAACTGGCATCTTAATTCTGCAGCAATTGATACGTGGAAACTTAGCGAAATTGAGAGATCGAGGATTCCCAACGTGTCTGAGATTTTTGATGGGTTTACTGGTGTCAAAAACCTTTATTCTATGCAACTACACACTCTCAATACGATAAAACTAGTATCATAGTTCTGCAGCGATTGATACGACGTAGCTTAGCGAAATCGAAAGATCGAGAATTCTCGACGTTTCTGAGACTTTGGCTGGTTGTACGGGTGCTAAAATCCTTCATTCTATGCAACTAAACATTCTCAATACGATAAAACTGGTATCGCCGTTCTGTATCGATTGATACGTCGAATCTTAGCGAAATCGAACGATCGAGGATTCCGACCGTTTCGGCGACATTCGCGGGGTGTACGGGTGTCAAATGCCCTTACTTCATGCCACCACACATTCTAAACACGATAAAACTGGTATCGCAGTTCTGCAGCGATTTATACGCCGAAGCTTAGCAAAATCGAAAGATCGCGGATTCCCGCCGTTTCTAAGAGTTTGACTGGGTGTACGGGTGACAAAAGCCTTTATTTTATGCAACTACACATTCTCAATACGATAAAACTAGTATTGCAGTTCTGCAGCGATTGATACGTCGAATCTTAGCGAAATCGAAAGATCGAGGATTCCCAGTGTTTCCGCGACATTCGCGGGGTGTACGGGTGTCAAAATTTTTTGTTTCATGCAACAACACACTCGAAATACAATAAAACTGGTATTGCAGTTCTGCAGCGGATGATACGCCGAAGCTTAGCGAAATCGAAAGATGGAGGATTCCCGCCGTTTCTGAGAGTTTGGCTGGGTGTACGGGTGTCAAAATTCTTCATTTTATGCAACTACACACTCTCAATACGATAAAACTGGAATCGCAGTTCTGTATCGATTGATACGTCGCATCTTAGCGAAATCGAAAGCTCGATGATTCCGAGCGTTTCTGCGACATTCGCGGGGTGTACGGATGTCAAAAACCATTACTTTATGCAACTACACATACTCAATACGATAAAGCTGGTATCGCGGTGCTGCAGCGATTGATACGACGTAGCTTAGCGAAATCGGAAGATCGCGGATTCCCGCCGTTTCTAAGAGTTTGGCTGAGTGTACGGGTGTCAAAAACCTCCATTTTATGCAACTACACATTCTCAATACGATAAAACTGGTATTGCAGTTCTGCAGCGGATGATACGCCGAAGCTTAGCGAAATCGAAAGATGGAGGACTCTCGGCTTTTCTGAGACTTTGGCTAGGTGTACGGGTGTCCAAATTTATCATTTCATGCAACTACACACTCTCAATACGATAAAACTGGTATCGCAGTTCTGTATCGATTGATACGTCGAATCTTAGCGAAATCGAAAGATCGAGGATTCCGAGTGTTTCTGCGACATTCGCGGGGTGTACGGGTGTCAAAATTCTTTGTTTCATGCAACTACACATTCTCAATACGATAAAACTGGTATCGTGATACTACAGCGATTGATACGTCGAAGCTTAGCGAAATCGAAAGATCGCGGATTCCCGCCGTTTCTGAGAGTTTGGCTGGGTGTACGGGTGTCAAAATTCTTCATTTTATGCAACTACACACTCTCAATACGATAAAACTGGTATCGCGGTTCTGTATCGATTGATACGTCGCATCTTAGCGAAATTGAAAGATCGAGGATTCCGAGCGTCTCTGCGACATTCGCGGGGTGTACGGGTGTCAAAAACCTCTACTTTATGCAACTACACATACTCAATACGATAAAACTGGTATCGCAGTTCTGCAGCGATTGATACGTCCACGCTGAGCGAAATCGAAAGACCGAGGATTCCCGGCGTTTCTGAGACATTCGCTGGGTGTACTGGTATAAAAACCTTCAATCTACGCAACTACACTCTCAATACGAGAAATCCGGTATCGCAATTCTGCAGCAATTGATACGTGGAAGCTTAGCGAAATTGAAAGATCGAGGATTCCCGACGTTTCTGAGACTTTAGCTGGGTGTACTGGTGTTAAAAACCTTTATTCTATGCAACTACACACTCTCAATACGATGAACCTAGTATCGTAGTTCTGCAGCGATTGATACGTTGAAGCTTACCGAAATCGAAAAATCGAGGATTCCGAGCGTTCATGAGAATTTGGCTGGGTGTAAGTGTGTCAAAAACCTTTATTCTATGCAACTACAAACTCTCAATACGATGAAAGTGGTATCGCAGTTCTGCAGCAATTGAAACGTCGAAGCTTAACGAAATCGAAAGATCGAGGATTCCCGGCGTTTCTGAGACATTCGCTTAGTCGACCAGTGTCAAAAACCTTCAATCTATGGAAGTACACACTCTCAATGCGATGAAACTAGTATCGCAGTTTTGCAGTGATTGATACATCGAAGCTAAGCGAAATCGAAAGATCGAGGATTCCCGGCGTTTCTGAGACATTCGCTGCGTGTACTAGTGTCAGAAACCGTTAATCCATGCAACTACACATTCTCAATTCGATAAAACTAGTATCGCGCTTTTGCAGCGATTGATACGTCAAGGCTTAGCGAAATCGAAAGATCGAGGATTCCGAGCGTTTCTGAGACTTTGACTGGGTGTACGTGTGTCAAAAACCTTTATTCTATGCAACTACACACTCTCAATACGATATGACTGGTATCGCAGTTCTGCAGCAATTGATACGTCGAAGTTTAAAGAAATCGAAAGATCGAGGATTCCCGGCGTTTCTGAGACATTCGCTGGGTGTACTAGTGTCAAAAACCTTTAATCTATGCAACTACACATTCTCAATTCGATAAAACTAGAATCGCACTTTTGCAGCGATTGAAACGTTAAAGCTTAGCGAAATCGGAAGATCGAGGATTCCGAGCGTTTCTGAGACTTTGACTGGGTGTACTGATGTTAAAAACTTTTATTCTATGCGACTACACGCTCTCAATACGATAAAACTGGTATCGCAGTTCTGCAGCGATTGATACGTCGAAGCTTAGCGAAATCGAGAGATCGACGATTGCCGGCGATTCTGAGACATTCGCTGGGTGTTCTAATGTTAAAAACCTTCAATCAATGCCACTACATACTCTCAATACGATATAACTGGTATCGAAGTTCTGAAGCGATTGATACGTCGAAACTGAGCGAAATCGAAAGACCGAGGATTCCCGACGTTTCTGAGACTTTGGCTGGGTGTACTGGTGTCAAAAAACTTTTTTCTATGCAACTACACACTCCCAATACGATGAAACTAGTATCGTAGTTTTGCAGCGATTGATACGTTGAACCTTACCGAAATCGAAAGATCGAGGATTCCGAACGTTTCTGAGACTTTGGCTGGGTGTATGTGTGGCAAAAACCTTTATTCTATGCAAGTACACACTCTCAATACAATGAAACTAGTATCGTAGTTCTGCAGCGGTTGATACGTTGAAGCTTACCGAAATCGAAAGATCGAGGATTCCGAACGTTTCTGAGCATTTGGCTGGGTGTACGTGTGTCAAAAATCTCTATTCTATGCCACTTCATGCTCTCAATACGATAAAACTAGTATCGCAGTTCTGGTGCGATTGATACGTCGAAGCATAGCGAAATCGAAGGAATGAGGATTCTGATCGTTTCTGAGACTTTGGCTGGGTATACGTGTGTCAAAAACCTTCATTCTATGCGACTACACGATCTGAATAAGATAAAACTGGTATCGCAGTTCGGCAGCAATTGAGACGTCGAAGCTTAGCGAAATCGAAAAATCGAGGATTCCGAGCGTTCATGATAGTTTGGCTGGGCGTATGTGTTTCAAAAATATCTATTTCATGCCACTACACACTCTCAATACGATAAAACTGGTATCGCAGTTCTGGTGCGATTGATACGTCGAAGCTTAGCGGAATCGAAAGACCGAGGATTCCCGGCCTTTCTGAGACATTCGCTGGGTGTAATGGTATCAAAAACCTTCAATCTACGCAACTACACACTCTCAATACAAGAAAACTCGAATCGCAGTGCCGCAGAGATTGACACGTCTAAGCTCAGCGAAATCGAAAGATCGAAGATTCCGAGCTTTTCTGAGACATTCGCTGGGTGTACTGGTATCAAAGACCTTCAATCTACACACCTACAAACTATTTATACGATAAAACTGGTATCGCAGTTCCGCAGCGATTGACACGTAGAAGTTTAGCGAAATCGAAAGACCGAGGATTCTCGGCGTTTCTGAGACATTCGCTGGGTGTACTGGTATAAAAACGTTCAATCTACGCAACTACACACTCTCAATACGAGAAAACTGGTATCGCAATTCTGCAGCAAATGATACGTGGAAGCTTAGCGAAATCGATAGATCGAGGATTCCGAACGTTTCTGAGACTTTGGCTGGGTGTAGGTGTGACAAAAATCTTCATTCTATGCCACTACATGGTCGCAATACGATAAAACTGGTATCGAAGTTCTGCAGCAATTGATACGTCGAAGGTTATGGAATCGAGAGACCGAAAATTCCCCGCGTTTCTGAGACATTCGCTGGGTGTACCAGTGTCCAAAACCTGCAATCTATGCGAGGACACACTCTCAATGCGATAAAACTAGTATCGCAGTTTTGCAGTGATTGATACATCGAAGCTCAGCGAAATCGAAAAATCGAGGATTCCGACCGTTCATGATAGTTTGGCTGGGCGTATGTGTTCCAAAAATATCTACTCTATCCCACTACATACTATCAATACGATAAAACTAGTATCGCAGTTCTGGTGCGATTGATACGTCGAAGCATAGCGAAATCGAAGGAACGAGGATTCCGAGCGTTTCTGAGACTTTGGCTGGGTATACGTGGGTCAAAAACCTTTATTCTATGCGACTAAACGATCTGAATACGATAAAACTGGTATCGCAGTCCTGTAGCAATTGATACGTCGAAGATATACGAAATCGAACGATCGAGGATTCCCGGCATTTCTGAAACAATCGCTGGGTGTACCCGTGTCAAAAACCTGCAATCTATGCAAGTACACACTCTTAATGCGATAACACTAGTATCGCAGTTTTGCAGTGATTGATACATTGAAGCTTAGCGAAACCGAAAAATCGAGAATTTAAAGCGTTTCTGAGACTTCAGCTGGGTGTACTGGTATAAAAACCCTCAATCTACGCAACTACACTCTCAATAAGAGAAAACTGGCATCTTAATTCTGCAGCAATTGATACGTCGAATCTTAGCGAAATCGAAAGATCGAGGATTCCCAGTGTTTCCGCGACATTCGCGGGGTGTACGGGTGTCAAAATTTTTTGTTCCATGCAACAACACACTCGAAATACGATAAAACTGGTATCGCCGTTCTGCAGCGATTGATACGTCGAAGCTTAGCGAAATCGAAAGATCGCGGATTCCCGCCGTTTCTGAGAGTTTGGCTGGGTGTACGGGTGTCAAAATTCTTCATTTTATGCAACTACACACTCTCAATACGATAAAACTGGAATCGCAGTTCTGTATCGATTGATACGTCGCATCTTAGCGAAATCGAAAGCTCGATGATTCCGAGCGTTTCTGCGACATTCGCGGGGTGTACGGATGTCAAAAACCATTACTTTATGCAACTACACATACTCAATACGATAAAGCTGGTATCGCGGTGCTGCAGCGATTGATACGTCGTAGCTTAGCGAAATCGGAAGATCGCGGATTCCCGCCGTTTCTAAGAGTTTGGCTGAGTGTACGGGTGTCAAAAACCTCCATTTTATGCAACTACACATTCTCAATACGATAAAACTGGTATCGCAGTTCTGCAGCGATTGATACGCCGCAGCATAGCGAAATCGAAAGATGGAAGATTCTCGGCGTTTCTGAGACTTTGGCTGGGTGTACGGGTGTCAAAAGCCTTTACTTTATGCAACTACACGTTCTCAATACAATAAAACTGGTATTGCAGTTCTGCAGCGGATGATACGCCGAAGCTTAGCGAAATCGAAAGATGGAGGATTCTCGGCGTTTCTGAAACTTTGGCTGGGTGTACGGGTGTCAAAATTCTTCATTTTATGCAACTACACACTCTCAATACGATAAAACTGGTATCGCAGTTCTCTATCGATTGATACGTCGAATCTTAGCGAAATCGAAAGATCGAGGACTCGGAGTGTTTCTGCGACATTCGCGGGGTGTACGGATGTCAAAAACCATTACTCTATGCAACTACACATACTCAATACGATAAAACTGGTATCGCGGTGCTGCAGCGATTGATACGTCGTAGCTTAGCGAAATCGAAAGATCGTGGATTCCCGCCGTTTCTAAGAGTTTGGCTGAGTGTACGGGTGTCAAAAGCCTCCATTTTATGCAACTACACATTCTCAATACAATAAAACTGGTATTGCAGTTCTGCAGCGGATGATACGCCGAAGCTTAGCGAAATCGAAAGATGGAGGACTCTCGGCTTTTCTGAGACTTTGGCTAGGTGTACGGGTGTCCAAATTTATCATTTCATGCAACTACACACTCTCAATACGATAAAACTGGTATCGCAGTTCTGTATCGATTGATACGTCGAATCTTAGCGAAATCAAAAGATCGAGGATTCCGAGTGTTTCTGCGACATTCGCGGGGTGTACGGGTGTCAAAATTCTTTGTTTCATGCAACTACACATTCTCAATACGATAAAACTGGTATCGTGATACTACAGCGATTGATACGTCGAAGCTTAGCGAAATCGAAAGATCGCGGATTCCCGCCGTTTCTGAGAGTTTGGCTGGGTGTACGGGTGTCAAAATTCTTCATTTTATGCAACTACACACTCTCAATACGATAAAACTGGTATCGCGGTTCTGTATCGATTGATACGTCGCATCTTAGCGAAATTGAAAGATCGAGGATTCCGAGCGTCTCTGCGACATTCGCGGGGTGTACGGGTGTCAAAATCCTTTACTTTATGCAACTACACATACTCAATACGATAAAACTGGTATCGTGGTGCTCCAGCGATGAATACGTCGAAGCTTAGCGAAATCGAAAGATCGCGGATTCCCGCCGTTTCTGAGAGTTTGGATGGATCCACCGGTGTCAAAATTGTTCATTTTATGCAACTACACACTCTCAATACGATAAAACTGGTATCGCAGTTCTGTATCGATTGATACGTCGGATCTTAACGAAATCGAAAGATCGAGGATTCCGAGTTTTTCTGCGAAATTCGCGGTGTGTACGGGTATCTAAATTCTTTCTTTCATGCAACTACACATTCTCAATACGATAAAACTGGTATCGTGGTACTGCAGCGATTGATACGACAAAGCTTAGCGAAATCGATAGATCGCGGATTCCCGCCGTTTCTGAGAGTTTGGCTGGGTGTACGGGTGTCAAAATTCTTCATTTTATGCAACTACACACTCTCAATACGATAAAACTGGAATCGCAGTTCTGTATCGATTGATACGTCGCATCTTAGCGAAATCGAAAGCTCGATGATTCTGAGCGTTTCTGCGACATTCGCGGGGTGTACGGATTTCAAATACCATTACTCTATGCAACTACACATACTCAATACGATAAAACTGGTATCGCGGTGCTGCAGCGATTGATACGTCGTAGCTTAGCGAAATCGAAAGATCGCGAATTCCCGCCGTTTCTAAGAGTTTGGCTGAGTGTATGGGTGTCAAAACCTCCATTTTATGCAACTACACATTGTCAATACGATAAAATTGGTATCGCAGTTCTGCAGCGATTGATACGCCGAAGCATAGCGAAATCGAAAGATCGAGGATTCTCGGCGTTTCTGAGACTTTGGCTGGGTGTACGGGTGTCAAAAGCTTTATGCAACTACACATTCTCAATACGATAAAACTGGTATCGCAGTTCTGCAGCGATTGATACGTCGAAGCTTAGCGAAATCGAAAGATCGCGGATTCCCGCCGTTTCTGAGAGTTTGGCTTGGTGTACGGTTGTCAGAATTCTTCATTATATGCAACTACACATTCTCAATACAATAAAACTGGTATTGCAGTTCTGCAGCGGATGATACGCCGAAGCTTAGCGAAATCGAAAGATGGAGGACTCTCGGCTTTTCTGAGACTTTGGCTAGGTGTACGGGTGTCCAAATTTATCATTTCATGCAACTACACACTCTCAATACGATAAAACTGGTATCGCAATTCTGTATCGATTGATACGTCGAATCTTAGCGAAATCGAAAGATCGAGGATTCCGAGTGTTTCTGCGACATTCGCGGGGTGTACGGGTGTCAAAATTCTTTGTTTCATGCAACTACACATTCTCAATACGATAAAACTGGTATCGTGATACTACAGCGATTGATACGTCGAAGCTTAGCGAAATCGAAAGATCGCGGATTCCCGCCGTTTCTGAGAGTTTGGCTGGGTGTACGGGTGTCAAAATTCTTCATTTTATGCAACTACACACTCTCAATACGATAAAACTGGTATCGCGGTTCTGTATCGATTGATACGTCGCATCTTAGCGAAATTGAAAGATCGAGGATTCCGAGCGTCTCTGCGACATTCGCGGGGTGTACAGGTGTCAAAAGCCTTCATTTTATGCAACTACACATTCTCAATACAATAAAACTGGTATTGCAGTTCTGCAGCGGATGATACGCCGAAGCTTAGCGAAATCGAAAGATGGAGGACTCTCGGCTTTTTTGAGACTTTGGCTAGGTGTACGGGTGTCAAAATTTATCATTTCATGCAACTACACACTCTCAATACGATAAAACTGGTATCGCAGTTCTGTATCGATTGATACGTCGAATCTTAGCGAAATCGAAAGATCGAGGATTCCGAGTGTTTCTGCGACATTCGCGGGGTGTACGGGTGTCAAAATTCTTTCTTTCATGCAACTACACATTCTCAATACGATAAAACTGGTATCGTGATACTGCAGCGATTGATACGTCGAAGCTTAGCGAAATCGAAAGATCGCGGATTCCCGCCGTTTCTGAGAGTTTGGCTGGATCCACCGGTGTCAAAATTGTTCATTTTATGCAACTACACACTCTCAATACGATAAAACTGGTATCGCAGTTCTGTATCGATTGATACGTCGGATCTTAACGAAATCGAAAGATCGAGGATTCCGAGTTTTTCTGCGAAATTCGCGGGGTGTACGGGTGTCTAAATTCTTTGTTTCATGCAACTACACATTCTCAATACGAAAAAACTGGTATCGTGGTACTGCAGCGATTGATACGACAAAGCTTAGCGAAATCGATAGATCGCGGATTCCCGCCGTTTCTGAGAGTTTGGCTGGGTGTACGGGTGTCAAAATTCTTCATTTTATGCAACTCCACACTCTCAATACGATAAAACTGGAATCGCAGTTCTGTATCGATTGATACGTCGCATCTTAGCGAAATCGAAAGCTCGATGATTCTGAGCGTTTCTGCGACATTCGCGGGGTGTACGGATTTCAAATACCATTACTTTATGCAACTACACATACTCAATACGATAAAGCTGGTATCGCGGTGCTGCAGCGATTGATACGACGTAGCTTAGCGAAATCGGAAGATCGCGGATTCCCGCCGTTTCTAAGAGTTTGGCTGAGTGTACGGGTGTCAAAAACCTCCATTTTATGCAACTACACATTCTCAATACGATAAAACTGGTATTGCAGTTCTGCAGCGGATGATACGCCGAAGCTTAGCGAAATCGAAAGATGGAGGACTCTCGGCTTTTCTGAGACTTTGGCTAGGTGTACGGGTGTCCAAATTTATCATTTCATGCAACTACACACTCTCAATACGATAAAACTGGTATCGCAGTTCTGTATCGATTGATACGTCGAATCTTAGCGAAATCGAAAGATCGAGGATTCCGAGTGTTTCTGCGACATTCGCGGGGTGTACGGGTGTCAAAATTCTTTGTTTCATGCAACTACACATTCTCAATACGATAAAACTGGTATCGTGATACTACAGCGATTGATACGTCGAAGCTTAGCGAAATCGAAAGATCGCGGATTCCCGCCGTTTCTGAGAGTTTGGCTGGGTGTACGGGTGTCAAAATTCTTCATTTTATGCAACTACACACTCTCAATACGATAAAACTGGTATCGCGGTTCTGTATCGATTGATACGTCGCATCTTAGCGAAATTGAAAGATCGAGGATTCCGAGCGTCTCTGCGACATTCGCGGGGTGTACGGGTGTCAAAAACCTCTACTTTATGCAACTACACATACTCAATACGATAAAACTGGTATCGCAGTTCTGCAGCGATTGATACGTCCACGCTGAGCGAAATCGAAAGACCGAGGATTCCCGGCGTTTCTGAGACATTCGCTGGGTGTACTGGTATAAAAACCTTCAATCTACGCAACTACACTCTCAATACGAGAAATCCGGTATCGCAATTCTGCAGCAATTGATACGTGGAAGCTTAGCGAAATTGAAAGATCGAGGATTCCCGACGTTTCTGAGACTTTAGCTGGGTGTACTGGTGTTAAAAACCTTTATTCTATGCAACTACACACTCTCAATACGATGAACCTAGTATCGTAGTTCTGCAGCGATTGATACGTTGAAGCTTACCGAAATCGAAAAATCGAGGATTCCGAGCGTTCATGAGAATTTGGCTGGGTGTAAGTGTGTCAAAAACCTTTATTCTATGCAACTACAAACTCTCAATACGATGAAAGTGGTATCGCAGTTCTGCAGCAATTGAAACGTCGAAGCTTAACGAAATCGAAAGATCGAGGATTCCCGGCGTTTCTGAGACATTCGCTTAGTCGACCAGTGTCAAAAACCTTCAATCTATGGAAGTACACACTCTCAATGCGATGAAACTAGTATCGCAGTTTTGCAGTGATTGATACATCGAAGCTAAGCGAAATCGAAAGATCGAGGATTCCCGGCGTTTCTGAGACATTCGCTGCGTGTACTAGTGTCAGAAACCGTTAATCCATGCAACTACACATTCTCAATTCGATAAAACTAGTATCGCGCTTTTGCAGCGATTGATACGTCAAGGCTTAGCGAAATCGAAAGATCGAGGATTCCGAGCGTTTCTGAGACTTTGACTGGGTGTACGTGTGTCAAAAACCTTTATTCTATGCAACTACACACTCTCAATACGATATGACTGGTATCGCAGTTCTGCAGCAATTGATACGTCGAAGTTTAAAGAAATCGAAAGATCGAGGATTCCCGGCGTTTCTGAGACATTCGCTGGGTGTACTAGTGTCAAAAACCTTTAATCTATGCAACTACACATTCTCAATTCGATAAAACTAGAATCGCACTTTTGCAGCGATTGAAACGTTAAAGCTTAGCGAAATCGGAAGATCGAGGATTCCGAGCGTTTCTGAGACTTTGACTGGGTGTACTGATGTTAAAAACTTTTATTCTATGCGACTACACGCTCTCAATACGATAAAACTGGTATCGCAGTTCTGCAGCGATTGATACGTCGAAGCTTAGCGAAATCGAGAGATCGACGATTGCCGGCGATTCTGAGACATTCGCTGGGTGTTCTAATGTTAAAAACCTTCAATCAATGCCACTACATACTCTCAATACGATATAACTGGTATCGAAGTTCTGAAGCGATTGATACGTCGAAACTGAGCGAAATCGAAAGACCGAGGATTCCCGACGTTTCTGAGACTTTGGCTGGGTGTACTGGTGTCAAAAAACTTTTTTCTATGCAACTACACACTCCCAATACGATGAAACTAGTATCGTAGTTTTGCAGCGATTGATACGTTGAACCTTACCGAAATCGAAAGATCGAGGATTCCGAACGTTTCTGAGACTTTGGCTGGGTGTATGTGTGGCAAAAACCTTTATTCTATGCAAGTACACACTCTCAATACAATGAAACTAGTATCGTAGTTCTGCAGCGGTTGATACGTTGAAGCTTACCGAAATCGAAAGATCGAGGATTCCGAACGTTTCTGAGCATTTGGCTGGGTGTACGTGTGTCAAAAATCTCTATTCTATGCCACTTCATGCTCTCAATACGATAAAACTAGTATCGCAGTTCTGGTGCGATTGATACGTCGAAGCATAGCGAAATCGAAGGAATGAGGATTCTGATCGTTTCTGAGACTTTGGCTGGGTATACGTGTGTCAAAAACCTTCATTCTATGCGACTACACGATCTGAATAAGATAAAACTGGTATCGCAGTTCGGCAGCAATTGAGACGTCGAAGCTTAGCGAAATCGAAAAATCGAGGATTCCGAGCGTTCATGATAGTTTGGCTGGGCGTATGTGTTTCAAAAATATCTATTTCATGCCACTACACACTCTCAATACGATAAAACTGGTATCGCAGTTCTGGTGCGATTGATACGTCGAAGCTTAGCGGAATCGAAAGACCGAGGATTCCCGGCCTTTCTGAGACATTCGCTGGGTGTAATGGTATCAAAAACCTTCAATCTACGCAACTACACACTCTCAATACAAGAAAACTCGAATCGCAGTGCCGCAGAGATTGACACGTCTAAGCTCAGCGAAATCGAAAGATCGAAGATTCCGAGCTTTTCTGAGACATTCGCTGGGTGTACTGGTATCAAAGACCTTCAATCTACACACCTACAAACTATTTATACGATAAAACTGGTATCGCAGTTCCGCAGCGATTGACACGTAGAAGTTTAGCGAAATCGAAAGACCGAGGATTCTCGGCGTTTCTGAGACATTCGCTGGGTGTACTGGTATAAAAACGTTCAATCTACGCAACTACACACTCTCAATACGAGAAAACTGGTATCGCAATTCTGCAGCAAATGATACGTGGAAGCTTAGCGAAATCGATAGATCGAGGATTCCGAACGTTTCTGAGACTTTGGCTGGGTGTAGGTGTGACAAAAATCTTCATTCTATGCCACTACATGGTCGCAATACGATAAAACTGGTATCGAAGTTCTGCAGCAATTGATACGTCGAAGGTTATGGAATCGAGAGACCGAAAATTCCCCGCGTTTCTGAGACATTCGCTGGGTGTACCAGTGTCCAAAACCTGCAATCTATGCGAGGACACACTCTCAATGCGATAAAACTAGTATCGCAGTTTTGCAGTGATTGATACATCGAAGCTCAGCGAAATCGAAAAATCGAGGATTCCGACCGTTCATGATAGTTTGGCTGGGCGTATGTGTTCCAAAAATATCTACTCTATCCCACTACATACTATCAATACGATAAAACTAGTATCGCAGTTCTGGTGCGATTGATACGTCGAAGCATAGCGAAATCGAAGGAACGAGGATTCCGAGCGTTTCTGAGACTTTGGCTGGGTATACGTGGGTCAAAAACCTTTATTCTATGCGACTAAACGATCTGAATACGATAAAACTGGTATCGCAGTCCTGTAGCAATTGATACGTCGAAGATATACGAAATCGAACGATCGAGGATTCCCGGCATTTCTGAAACAATCGCTGGGTGTACCCGTGTCAAAAACCTGCAATCTATGCAAGTACACACTCTTAATGCGATAACACTAGTATCGCAGTTTTGCAGTGATTGATACATTGAAGCTTAGCGAAACCGAAAAATCGAGAATTTAAAGCGTTTCTGAGACTTCAGCTGGGTGTACTGGTATAAAAACCCTCAATCTACGCAACTACACTCTCAATAAGAGAAAACTGGCATCTTAATTCTGCAGCAATTGATACGTCGAATCTTAGCGAAATCGAAAGATCGAGGATTCCCAGTGTTTCCGCGACATTCGCGGGGTGTACGGGTGTCAAAATTTTTTGTTCCATGCAACAACACACTCGAAATACGATAAAACTGGTATCGCCGTTCTGCAGCGATTGATACGTCGAAGCTTAGCGAAATCGAAAGATCGCGGATTCCCGCCGTTTCTGAGAGTTTGGCTGGGTGTACGGGTGTCAAAATTCTTCATTTTATGCAACTACACACTCTCAATACGATAAAACTGGAATCGCAGTTCTGTATCGATTGATACGTCGCATCTTAGCGAAATCGAAAGCTCGATGATTCCGAGCGTTTCTGCGACATTCGCGGGGTGTACGGATGTCAAAAACCATTACTTTATGCAACTACACATACTCAATACGATAAAGCTGGTATCGCGGTGCTGCAGCGATTGATACGTCGTAGCTTAGCGAAATCGGAAGATCGCGGATTCCCGCCGTTTCTAAGAGTTTGGCTGAGTGTACGGGTGTCAAAAACCTCCATTTTATGCAACTACACATTCTCAATACGATAAAACTGGTATCGCAGTTCTGCAGCGATTGATACGCCGCAGCATAGCGAAATCGAAAGATGGAAGATTCTCGGCGTTTCTGAGACTTTGGCTGGGTGTACGGGTGTCAAAAGCCTTTACTTTATGCAACTACACGTTCTCAATACAATAAAACTGGTATTGCAGTTCTGCAGCGGATGATACGCCGAAGCTTAGCGAAATCGAAAGATGGAGGATTCTCGGCGTTTCTGAAACTTTGGCTGGGTGTACGGGTGTCAAAATTCTTCATTTTATGCAACTACACACTCTCAATACGATAAAACTGGTATCGCAGTTCTCTATCGATTGATACGTCGAATCTTAGCGAAATCGAAAGATCGAGGACTCGGAGTGTTTCTGCGACATTCGCGGGGTGTACGGATGTCAAAAACCATTACTCTATGCAACTACACATACTCAATACGATAAAACTGGTATCGCGGTGCTGCAGCGATTGATACGTCGTAGCTTAGCGAAATCGAAAGATCGTGGATTCCCGCCGTTTCTAAGAGTTTGGCTGAGTGTACGGGTGTCAAAAGCCTCCATTTTATGCAACTACACATTCTCAATACAATAAAACTGGTATTGCAGTTCTGCAGCGGATGATACGCCGAAGCTTAGCGAAATCGAAAGATGGAGGACTCTCGGCTTTTCTGAGACTTTGGCTAGGTGTACGGGTGTCCAAATTTATCATTTCATGCAACTACACACTCTCAATACGATAAAACTGGTATCGCAGTTCTGTATCGATTGATACGTCGAATCTTAGCGAAATCAAAAGATCGAGGATTCCGAGTGTTTCTGCGACATTCGCGGGGTGTACGGGTGTCAAAATTCTTTGTTTCATGCAACTACACATTCTCAATACGATAAAACTGGTATCGTGATACTACAGCGATTGATACGTCGAAGCTTAGCGAAATCGAAAGATCGCGGATTCCCGCCGTTTCTGAGAGTTTGGCTGGGTGTACGGGTGTCAAAATTCTTCATTTTATGCAACTACACACTCTCAATACGATAAAACTGGTATCGCGGTTCTGTATCGATTGATACGTCGCATCTTAGCGAAATTGAAAGATCGAGGATTCCGAGCGTCTCTGCGACATTCGCGGGGTGTACGGGTGTCAAAATCCTTTACTTTATGCAACTACACATACTCAATACGATAAAACTGGTATCGTGGTGCTCCAGCGATGAATACGTCGAAGCTTAGCGAAATCGAAAGATCGCGGATTCCCGCCGTTTCTGAGAGTTTGGATGGATCCACCGGTGTCAAAATTGTTCATTTTATGCAACTACACACTCTCAATACGATAAAACTGGTATCGCAGTTCTGTATCGATTGATACGTCGGATCTTAACGAAATCGAAAGATCGAGGATTCCGAGTTTTTCTGCGAAATTCGCGGTGTGTACGGGTATCTAAATTCTTTCTTTCATGCAACTACACATTCTCAATACGATAAAACTGGTATCGTGGTACTGCAGCGATTGATACGACAAAGCTTAGCGAAATCGATAGATCGCGGATTCCCGCCGTTTCTGAGAGTTTGGCTGGGTGTACGGGTGTCAAAATTCTTCATTTTATGCAACTACACACTCTCAATACGATAAAACTGGAATCGCAGTTCTGTATCGATTGATACGTCGCATCTTAGCGAAATCGAAAGCTCGATGATTCTGAGCGTTTCTGCGACATTCGCGGGGTGTACGGATTTCAAATACCATTACTCTATGCAACTACACATACTCAATACGATAAAACTGGTATCGCGGTGCTGCAGCGATTGATACGTCGTAGCTTAGCGAAATCGAAAGATCGCGAATTCCCGCCGTTTCTAAGAGTTTGGCTGAGTGTATGGGTGTCAAAACCTCCATTTTATGCAACTACACATTGTCAATACGATAAAATTGGTATCGCAGTTCTGCAGCGATTGATACGCCGAAGCATAGCGAAATCGAAAGATCGAGGATTCTCGGCGTTTCTGAGACTTTGGCTGGGTGTACGGGTGTCAAAAGCTTTATGCAACTACACATTCTCAATACGATAAAACTGGTATCGCAGTTCTGCAGCGATTGATACGTCGAAGCTTAGCGAAATCGAAAGATCGCGGATTCCCGCCGTTTCTGAGAGTTTGGCTTGGTGTACGGTTGTCAGAATTCTTCATTATATGCAACTACACATTCTCAATACAATAAAACTGGTATTGCAGTTCTGCAGCGGATGATACGCCGAAGCTTAGCGAAATCGAAAGATGGAGGACTCTCGGCTTTTCTGAGACTTTGGCTAGGTGTACGGGTGTCCAAATTTATCATTTCATGCAACTACACACTCTCAATACGATAAAACTGGTATCGCAATTCTGTATCGATTGATACGTCGAATCTTAGCGAAATCGAAAGATCGAGGATTCCGAGTGTTTCTGCGACATTCGCGGGGTGTACGGGTGTCAAAATTCTTTGTTTCATGCAACTACACATTCTCAATACGATAAAACTGGTATCGTGATACTACAGCGATTGATACGTCGAAGCTTAGCGAAATCGAAAGATCGCGGATTCCCGCCGTTTCTGAGAGTTTGGCTGGGTGTACGGGTGTCAAAATTCTTCATTTTATGCAACTACACACTCTCAATACGATAAAACTGGTATCGCGGTTCTGTATCGATTGATACGTCGCATCTTAGCGAAATTGAAAGATCGAGGATTCCGAGCGTCTCTGCGACATTCGCGGGGTGTACAGGTGTCAAAAGCCTTCATTTTATGCAACTACACATTCTCAATACAATAAAACTGGTATTGCAGTTCTGCAGCGGATGATACGCCGAAGCTTAGCGAAATCGAAAGATGGAGGACTCTCGGCTTTTTTGAGACTTTGGCTAGGTGTACGGGTGTCAAAATTTATCATTTCATGCAACTACACACTCTCAATACGATAAAACTGGTATCGCAGTTCTGTATCGATTGATACGTCGAATCTTAGCGAAATCGAAAGATCGAGGATTCCGAGTGTTTCTGCGACATTCGCGGGGTGTACGGGTGTCAAAATTCTTTCTTTCATGCAACTACACATTCTCAATACGATAAAACTGGTATCGTGATACTGCAGCGATTGATACGTCGAAGCTTAGCGAAATCGAAAGATCGCGGATTCCCGCCGTTTCTGAGAGTTTGGCTGGATCCACCGGTGTCAAAATTGTTCATTTTATGCAACTACACACTCTCAATACGATAAAACTGGTATCGCAGTTCTGTATCGATTGATACGTCGGATCTTAACGAAATCGAAAGATCGAGGATTCCGAGTTTTTCTGCGAAATTCGCGGGGTGTACGGGTGTCTAAATTCTTTGTTTCATGCAACTACACATTCTCAATACGAAAAAACTGGTATCGTGGTACTGCAGCGATTGATACGACAAAGCTTAGCGAAATCGATAGATCGCGGATTCCCGCCGTTTCTGAGAGTTTGGCTGGGTGTACGGGTGTCAAAATTCTTCATTTTATGCAACTCCACACTCTCAATACGATAAAACTGGAATCGCAGTTCTGTATCGATTGATACGTCGCATCTTAGCGAAATCGAAAGCTCGATGATTCTGAGCGTTTCTGCGACATTCGCGGGGTGTACGGATTTCAAATACCATTACTTTATGCAACTACACATACTCAATTCGATAAAACTGGTATCGCGGTGCTGCAGCGATTGATACGTCGTAGCTTAGCGAAATGGAAAGATCGCGAATTCCCGCCGTTTCTAAGAGTTTGGCTGAGTGTTCGGGTGTCAAAAGCCTCCATTTTATGCAACTACACATACTCAATACGATAAAACTGGTATCGCAGTTCTGCAGCGATTGATACGCCGAAGCATGGCGAAATCGAAAGATCGAGGATTCTCGGCGTTTCTGAGACTTTGGCTGGGTGTACGGGTGTCAAAAGCTTTATGCAACTACACATTCTCAATACGATAAAACTGGTATCGCGGTGCTGCAGCGATTGATACGTCGAATCTTAGCGAAATCGAAAGATCGCGGATTCCCGCCGTTTCTGAGAGTTTGGCTGGGTTTACGGATGTCAAAATTCTTCATTTTATGCACCTACACACTCTCAATACGATAAAACTGGAATCGCAGTTCTGTATCGATTGATACGTCGCATCTTAGCGAAATCGAAAGCTCGATGATTCCGAGCGTTTCTGCGACATTCGCGGGGTGTACGGATGTCAAAAACCATTACTTTATGCAACTACACATACTCAATACGATAAAACTGGTATCGCAGTTCTGCAGCGACTGATACGCCGACGCTTAGCGAAATCGAAAGATCGAGGATTCTCGGCGTTTCTGAGACTATGGCTGGGTGTACGGGTGTCAAAATTCTTCATTTTATGCAACTACACACTCTGAATACGATAAAACTGGTATCGCAGTTCTGTATCGATTGATACGTCGCATTTTAGCGAAATCGAAATCTCGATGATTCCGAGCGTTTCTGCGACATTCGCGGGGTGTACGGATTTCAAATACCATTACTTTATGCAACTACACATACTCAATACGATAAAACTGGTATCGCAGTGCTGCCGCGATTGATACGTCGTAGCTTAGCGAAATCGAAAGATCGCGAATTCCCGCCGTTTCTAAGAGTTTGGCTGAGTGTACGGGTGTCAAAAGCCTCCATTTTATGCAACTACACATTGTCAATACGATAAAATTGGTATCGCAGTTCTGCAGCGATTGATACACCGAAGCATAGCGAAATCAAAAGATCGAGGATTCTCGGCGTTTCTGAGACTTTGGCTGGGTGTACGGGTGTCAAAAGCTTTATGCAACTACACATTCTCAATACGATAAAACTGGTATCGCAGTTCTGCAGCGATTGATACGTCGAAGCTTAGCGAAATCGAAAGATCGCGGATTCCCGCCGTTTCTGAGAGTTTGGCTTGGTGTACGGTTGTCAGAATTCTTCATTATATGCAACTACACACTCTCAATACGATAAAACTGGTATCGCAGTTGTGTATCGATTGATACGTCGGGTCTTAGCGAAATCGAACAACCGAGGATTCCGAGTGTTTCTGCGACATTCGCGGGGTGTACGGGTGTCAAAATTCTTTGTTTCATGCAACTACACATTCTCAATACGATAAAACTGGTATCGTGATACTGCAGCGATTGATACGTCGTAGCTTAGCGAAATCGAAAGATCGCGGATTCCCGCCGTTTCTAAGAGTTTGGCTGAGTGTACGGGTGTCAAAAGCCTCCATTTTATGCAACTACACATTCTCAATACGATAAAACTGGTATCGCAGTTCTGCAGCGATTGATACGCCGAAGCATAGTGAAATCGAAAGATCGAGTATTCTCGTCGTTTCTGAGACCTTGGCTGGGTGTACGGGTGTCAAAAGCCTTTACTTTATGCAACTACACATTCTCAATACGATAAAACTGGTATCGCAGTTCTGCAGCGATTGATACGCCGATGCTTAGCGAAATCGAAAGATGGAGGATTCTCGGCGTTTCTGAGACTTTGGCTGGGTGTACGGGTGTCAAAATTCTTCTATTTATGAAACTACACACTCTCAATACGATAAAACTGGAATCGCAGTTCTGTATCGATTGATACGTCGCATCTTAGCGAAATCGAAAGCTCGATGATTCTGAGCGTTTCTGCGACATTCGCGGGGTGTACGGATTTCAAATACCATTACTCTATGCAACTACACATACTCAATACGATAAAACTGGTATCGCGGTGCTGCAGCGATTGATACGTCGTAGCTTAGCGAAATCGAAAGATCGCGAATTCCCGCCGTTTCTAAGAGTTTGGCTGAGTGTACGGGTGTCAAAACCTCCATTTTATGCAACTACACATTGTCAATACGATAAAATTGGTATCGCAGTTCTGCAGCGATTGATACGCCGAAGCATAGCGAAATCAAAAGATCGAGGATTCTCGGCGCTTCTGAGACTTTGGCTGGGTGTACGGGTGTCAAAAGCTTTATGCAACTACACATTCTCAATACGAGAAAACTGGTATCGCAGTTCTGCAGCGATTGATACGTCGAAGCTTAGCGAAATCGAAAGATCGCGGATTCCCGCCGTTTCTGAGAGTTTGGCTTGGTGTACGGTTGTCAGAATTCTTCATTATATGCAACTACACACTCTCAATACGATAAAACTGGTATCGCAGTTGTGTATCGATTGATACGTCGGGTCTTAGCGAAATCGAAAGACCGAGTATTCCGAGCGTTTCTACGACATTCGCGGGATGTACGGGTGTTAAAAACCATTACTTTATGCAACTACACATACTCAATACGATAAAACTGGTATCGCGGTGCTGCAGCGATTGATACGTCGTAGCTTAGCGAAATCGAAAGATCGCGAATTCCCGCCGTTTCTAAGAGTTTGGCTGAGTGTTCGGGTGTCAAAAGCCTCCATTTTATGCAACTACACATACTCAATACGATAAAACTGGTATCGCAGTTCTGCAGCGATTGATACGCCGAAGCATGGCGAAATCGAAAGATCGAGGATTCTCGGCGTTTCTGAGACTTTGGCTGGGTGTACGGGTGTCAAAAGCATTATGCAACTACACATTCTCAATACGATAAAACTGGTATCGCAGTTCTGCAGCGATTGATACGTCGAAGCTTAGCGAAATCGAAAGATCGCGGATTCCCGCCGTTTCTGAGAGTTTGGCTTGGTGTACGGTTGTCAGAATTCTTCATTATATGCAACTACACACTCTCAATACGATAAAACTGGTATCGCAGTTGTGTATCGATTGATACGTCGGGTCTTAGCGAAATCGAAAGACCGAGGATTCCGAGCGTTTCTACGACATTCGCGGGATGTACGGGTGTTAAAAACCATTACTTTATGCAACTACACATACTCAATACGATAAAACTGGTATCGCGGTGCTGCAGCGATTGATACGTCGAATCTTAGCGAAATCGAAAGATCGCGGATTCCCGCCGTTTCTGAGAGTTTGGCTGGGTTTACGGATGTCAAAATTCTTCATTTTATGCACCTACACACTCTCAATACGATAAAACTGGAATCGCAGTTCTGTATCGATTGATACGTCGCATCTTAGCGAAATCGAAAGCTCGATGATTCCGAGCGTTTCTGCGACATTCGCGGGGTGTACGGATGTCAAAAACCATTACTTTATGCAACTACACATACTCAAGACGATAAAACTGGTATCGCAGTTCTGCAGCGACTGATACGCCGACGCTTAGCGAAATCGAAAGATCGAGGATTCTCGGCGTTTCTGAGACTATGGCTGGGTGTACGGGTGTCAAAATTCTTCATTTTATGCAACTACACACTCTGAATACGATAAAACTAGTATCGCAGTTCTGTATCGATTGATACGTCGCATTTTAGCGAAATCGAAATCTCGATGATTCCGAGCGTTTCTGCGACATTCGCGGGGTGTACGGATTTCAAATACCATTACTTTATGCAACTACACATACTCAATACGATAAAACTGGTATCGCAGTGCTGCCGCGATTGATACGTCGTAGCTTAGCGAAATCGAAAGATCGCGAATTCCCGCCGTTTCTAAGAGTTTGGCTGAGTGTACGGGTGTCAAAAGCCTCCATTTTATGCAACTACACATTGTCAATACGATAAAATTGGTATCGCAGTTCTGCAGCGATTGATACACCGAAGCATAGCGAAATCAAAAGATCGAGGATTCTCGGCGTTTCTGAGACTTTGGCTGGGTGTACGGGTGTCAAAAGCTTTATGCAACTACACATTCTCAATACGATAAAACTGGTATCGCAGTTCTGCAGCGATTGATACGTCGAAGCTTAGCGAAATCGAAAGATCGCGGATTCCCGCCGTTTCTGAGAGTTTGGCTTGGTGTACGGTTGTCAGAATTCTTCATTATATGCAACTACACACTCTCAATACGATAAAACTGGTATCGCAGTTGTGTATCGATTGATACGTCGGGTCTTAGCGAAATCGAAAGACCGAGGATTCCGAGTGTTTCTGCGACATTCGCGGGGTGTACGGGTGTCAAAATTCTTTGTTTCATGCAACTACACATTCTCAATACGATAAAACTGGTATCGTGATACTGCAGCGATTGATACGTCGTAGCTTAGCGAAATCGAAAGATCGCGGATTCCCGCCGTTTCTAAGAGTTTGGCTGAGTGTACGGGTGTCAAAAGCCTCCATTTTATGCAACTACACATTCTCAATACGATAAAACTGGTATCGCAGTTCTGCAGCGATTGATACGCCGAAGCATAGTGAAATCGAAAGATCGAGTATTCTCGTCGTTTCTGAGACCTTGGCTGGGTGTACGGGTGTCAAAAGCCTTTACTTTATGCAACTACACATTCTCAATACGATAAAACTGGTATCGCAGTTCTGCAGCGATTGATACGCCGATGCTTAGCGAAATCGAAAGATGGAGGATTCTCGGCGTTTCTGAGACTTTGGCTGGGTGTACGGGTGTCAAAATTCTTCTATTTATGAAACTACACACTCTCAATACGATAAAACTGGTATCGCAGTTCTCTATCGATTGATACGTCGAATCTTAGCGAAATCGAAAGCTCGATGATTCCGAGCGTTTCTGCGATATTCGCGGGGTGTACGGATTTCAAATACCATTACTTTATGCAACTACACATACTCAATACGATAAAACTAGTATCGCAGTGCTGCAGCGATTGATACGTCGTAGCTTAGCGAAATCGAAAGATCGCGAATTCCCGCCGTTTCTAAGAGTTTGGCTGAGTGTACGGGTGTCAAAAGCCTCCATTTTATGCAACTACACATTGTCAATACGATAAAATTGGTATCGCAGTTCTGCAGCGATTGATACGCCGAAGCATAGCGAAATCAAAAGATCGAGGATTCTCGGCGCTTCTGAGACTTTGGCTGGGTGTACGGGTGTCAAAAGCTTTATGCAACTACACATTCTCAATACGAGAAAACTGGTATCGCAGTTCTGCAGCGATTGATACGTCGAAGCTTAGCGAAATCGAAAGATCGCGGATTCCCGCCGTTTCTGAGAGTTTGGCTTGGTGTACGGTTGTCAGAATTCTTCATTATATGCAACTACACACTCTCAATACGATAAAACTGGTATCGCAGTTGTGTATCGATTGATACGTCGGGTCTTAGCGAAATCGAAAGACCGAGTATTCCGAGCGTTTCTACGACATTCGCGGGATGTACGGGTGTTAAAAGCCTTTATTTTATGCAACTACACATTCTCAATACGATAAAACTGGTATCGCAGTTCTGCAGCGATTGATACGCCGAAGCATAGTGAAATCGGAAGATCGAGTATTCTCGTCGTTTCTGAGACCTTGGCTGGGTGTACGGGTGTCAAAAGCCTTTACTTTATGCAACTACACATTCTCAATACGATAAAACTGGTATCGCAGTTCTGCAGCGATTGATACGACGATGCTTAGCGAAATCGAAAGATGGAGGATTCTCGGCGTTTCTGAGACTTTGGCTGGGTGTACGGGTGTCGAAATTCTTCTATTTATGAAACTACACACTCTCAATACGATAAAACTGGTATCGCAGTTCTCTATCGATTGATACGTCGAATCTTAGCGAAATCGAAAGATCGAGGATTCCGAGTGTTTCTGCGACATTCGCGGGGTGTACGGGTGTCAAAATTCTTTGTTTCATGCAACTAGACATTCTCAAGACGATAAAACTGGTATCGTGGTACTGCAGCGATTGATACGTCGAATCTTAGCGAAATCGAAAGATCGCGGATTCCCGCCGTTTCTGAGAGTTTGGCTGGGTTTACGGATGTCAAAATTCTTCATTTTATGCAACTACACACTCTCAATACGATAAAACTGGAATCGCAGTTCTGTATCGATTGATACGTCGCATCTTAGCAAAATCGAAAGCTCGATGATTCCGAGCGTTTCTGCGACATTCGCGGGGTGTACGGATGTCAAAAACCATTACTTTATGCAACTACACATACTCAATACGATAAAACTGGTATCGCGGTGCTGCAGCGATTGATACGTCGTAGCTTAGCGAAATCGAAAGATCGCGGATTCCCGCCGTTTCTAAGAGTTTGGCTGAGTGTACGGGTGTCAAAAGCCTCCATTTTATGCAACTACACATTCTCAATACGATAAAACTGGTATCGCAGTTCTGCAGCGATTGATACGCCGAAGCTTAGCGAAATCGAAAGATGGAGGATTCTCGGCGTTTCTGAGACTTTGGCTGGGTGTACGGGTGTCAAAATTCTTCATTTTATGCAACTACACACTCTCAATACGATAAAACTGGTATCGCAGTTCTCTATCGATTGATACGTCGAATCTTAGCGAAATCGAAAGATCGAGGATTCCGAGTGTTTCTGCGATATTCGCGGGGTGTACGGATGTCAAAAACCATTACTCTATGCAACTACACATACTCAATACGATAAAACTGGTATCGCGGTGCTGCAGCGATTGATACGTCGTAGCTTAGCGAAATCGAAAGATCGCGGATTCCCGCCGTGTCTAAGAGTTTGGCTGAGTGTACGGGTGTCAAAAGCCTCCATTTTATGCAACTACACATTCTCAATACAATAAAACTGGTATTGCAGTTCTGCAGCGGATGATACGCCGAAGCTTAGCGAAATCGAAAGATGGAGGACTCTCGGCTTTTCTGAGACTTTGGCTAGGTGTACGGGTGTCAAAATTTATCATTTCATGCAACTACACACTCTCAATACGATAAAACTGGTATCGCGGTATTCTGTATCGATTGATACGTCGCATCTTAGCGAAATTGAAAGATCGAGGATTCCGAGCGTCTCTGCGACATTCGCGGGGTGTACAGGTGTCAAAAGCCTTCATTTTATGCAACTACACATTTTCAATACGATAAAACTGGTATCGCAGTTCTGATGCGATCGGTACGTCGAAGCATAGCGAAATCGAAAGAACGAGGATTCCGAGCATTTCTGAGACTTTGGCTGGGTATACGTGTGTTAAAAACCTTTATTCTATGCGACTACACGATCTGAATACGATAAAACTGGTATCGCAGTTCTGCAGCAATTGATACGTCGAAGCTTAGCGAAATCGAAGGATCGAGGATTTCCGGCATTTCTGAAACATTCGCTGGGTGTACCAGTGCCAAAAACCTGCAATCTATGCAAGTATACACTCTCAATGCGATAACACTAGTATCGCAGTTTTGCAGTGATTGATACATCGAAGCTTAGCGAAATCGAAAAATCGAGAATTCCAAGCGTTTCTGAGACTTCAGCTGGGTGTAAGTGAGGCAAAAGCCACTATTCTATGCCACTACACACTCTATACGATAAAACTGATATCGCAGTTCCGCAGCGATTGATACGTCGAAGCTTAGCGAAATCGAGAGATCGACGATTCCTGGCGATTCTGAGACATTCGCTGTGTGTACTAATGTTCAAAACTTTCAATCTATGCAACTACACACTCTCAATACGATATCACTGGTATCGCAGTTCTGCAGCGATTGATACGTCGAAGCTTAGCGAAATCGAGAGATCGACGATTCCCGGCGGTTCTGAGACATTCGCTCGGTGTACTAATGTTAAAAACCTTCAATCAATGCAACTACACACTCTCAATACGATATAACTGGTATCGCAGTTCTGCAGCGATTGATACGTCCACGCTGAGCGAAATCGAAAGACCGAGGATTCCCGGCGTTTCTGAGACATTCGCTGGGTGTACTGGTATAAAAACCTTCAATCTACGCAACTACACTCTCAATACGAGAAATCCGGTATCGCAATTCTGCAGCAATTGATACGTGGAAGCTTAGCGAAATTGAAAGATCGAGGATTCCCGACGTTTCTGAGACTTTAGCTGGGTGTACTGGTGTTAAAAACCTTTATTCTATGCAACTACACACTCTCAATACGATGAAACTAGTATCGTAGTTCTGCAGCGATTGATACGTTGAAGCTTACCGAAATCGAAAAATCGAGGATTCCGAGCGTTCATGAGAATTTGGCTGGGTGTAAGTGTGTCAAAAACCTTTATTCTATGCAACTACAAACTCTCAATACGATGAAAGTGGTATCGCAGTTCTGCAGCAATTGAAACGTCGAAGCTTAAGGAAATCGAAAGATCGAGGATTCCCGGCGTTTCTGAGACATTCGCTTAGTCGACCAGTGTCAAAAACCTTCAATCTATGGAAGTACACACTCTCAATGCGATGAAACTAGTATCGCAGTTTTGCAGTGATTGATACATCGAAGCTAAGCGAAATCGAAAGATCGAGGATTCCCGGCGTTTCTGAGACATTCGCTGCGTGTACTAGTGTCAGAAACCGTTAATCCATGCAACTACACATTCTCAATTCGATAAAACTAGTATCGCGCTTTTGCAGCGATTGATACGTCAAGGCTTAGCGAAATCGAAAGATCGAGGATTCCGAGCGTTTCTGAGACTTTGACTGGGTGTACGTGTGTCAAAAACCTTTATTCTATGCAACTACACACTCTCAATACGATATGACTGGTATCGCAGTTCTGCAGCAATTGATACGTCGAAGTTTACAGAAATCGAAAGATCGAGGATTCCCGGCGTTTCTGAGACATTCGCTGGGTGTACTAGGGTCAAAAACCTTTAATCTATGCAACTACACATTCTCAATTCGATAAAACTAGAATCGCACTTTTGCAGCGATTGAAACGTTAAAGCTTAGCGAAATCGGAAGATCGAGGATTCCGAGCGTTTCTGAGACTTTGACTGGGTGTACTGATGTTAAAAACTTTTATTCTATGCGACTACACGCTCTCAATACGATAAAACTGGTATCGCAGTTCTGCAGCGATTGATACGTCGAAGCTTAGCGAAATCGAGAAATCGACGATTGCCGGCGATTCTGAGACATTCGCTGGGTGTTCTAATGTTAAAAACCTTCAATTAATGCCACTACATACTCTCAATACGATATAACTGGTATCGAAGTTCTGAAGCGATTGATACGTCGAAACTGAGCGAAATCGAAAGACCGAGGATTCCCGACGTTTCTGAGACTTTGGCTGGGTGTACTGGTGTCAAAAACCTTTTTTCTATGCAACTACACACTCCCAATACGATGAAACTAGTATCGTAGTTTTGCAGCGATTGATACGTTGAACCTTACCGAAATCGAATGATCGAGGATTCCGAACGTTTCTGAGACTTTGGCTGGGTGTACGGGTGTCAAAATTTATCATTTCATGCAACTACACACTCTCAATACGATAAAACTGGTATCGCGGTATTCTGTATCGATTGATACGTCGCATCTTAGCGAAATTGAAAGATCGAGGATTCCGAGCGTCTCTGCGACATTCGCGGGGTGTACAGGTGTCAAAAGCCTTCATTTTATGCAACTACACATTTTCAATACGATAAAACTGGTATCGCAGTTCTGATGCGATCGGTACGTCGAAGCATAGCGAAATCGAAAGAACGAGGATTCCGAGCATTTCTGAGACTTTGGCTGGGTATACGTGTGTTAAAAACCTTTATTCTATGCGACTACACGATCTGAATACGATAAAACTGGTATCGCAGTTCTGCAGCAATTGATACGTCGAAGCTTAGCGAAATCGAAGGATCGAGGATTTCCGGCATTTCTGAAACATTCGCTGGGTGTACCAGTGCCAAAAACCTGCAATCTATGCAAGTATACACTCTCAATGCGATAACACTAGTATCGCAGTTTTGCAGTGATTGATACATCGAAGCTTAGCGAAATCGAAAAATCGAGAATTCCAAGCGTTTCTGAGACTTCAGCTGGGTGTAAGTGAGGCAAAAGCCACTATTCTATGCCACTACACACTCTATACGATAAAACTGATATCGCAGTTCCGCAGCGATTGATACGTCGAAGCTTAGCGAAATCGAGAGATCGACGATTCCTGGCGATTCTGAGACATTCGCTGTGTGTACTAATGTTCAAAACTTTCAATCTATGCAACTACACACTCTCAATACGATATCACTGGTATCGCAGTTCTGCAGCGATTGATACGTCGAAGCTTAGCGAAATCGAGAGATCGACGATTCCCGGCGGTTCTGAGACATTCGCTCGGTGTACTAATGTTAAAAACCTTTAATCAATGCAACTACACACTCTCAATACGATATAACTGGTATCGCAGTTCTGCAGCGATTGATACGTCCACGCTGAGCGAAATCGAAAGACCGAGGATTCCCGGCGTTTCTGAGACATTCGCTGGGTGTACTGGTATAAAAACCTTCAATCTACGCAACTACACTCTCAATACGAGAAATCCGGTATCGCAATTCTGCAGCAATTGATACGTGGAAGCTTAGCGAAATTGAAAGATCGAAGATTCCCGACGTTTCTGAGACTTTAGCTGGGTGTACTGGTGTTAAAAACCTTTATTCTATGCAACTACACACTCTCAATACGATGAAACTAGTATCGTAGTTCTGCAGCGATTGATACGTTGAAGCTTACCGAAATCGAAAAATCGAGGATTCCGAGCGTTCATGAGAATTTGGCTGGGTGTAAGTGTGTCAAAAACCTTTATTCTATGCAACTACAAACTCTCAATACGATGAAAGTGGTATCGCAGTTCTGCAGCAATTGAAACGTCGAAGCTTAAGGAAATCGAAAGATCGAGGATTCCCGGCGTTTCTGAGACATTCGCTTAGTCGACCAGTGTCAAAAACCTTCAATCTATGGAAGTACACACTCTCAATGCGATGAAACTAGTATCGCAGTTTTGCAGTGATTGATACATCGAAGCTAAGCGAAATCGAAAGATCGAGGATTCCCGGCGTTTCTGAGACATTCGCTGCGTGTACTAGTGTCAGAAACCGTTAATCCATGCAACTACACATTCTCAATTCGATAAAACTAGTATCGCGCTTTTGCAGCGATTGATACGTCAAGGCTTAGCGAAATCGAAAGATCGAGGATTCCGAGCGTTTCTGAGACTTTGACTGGGTGTACGTGTGTCAAAAACCTTTATTCTATGCAACTACACACTCTCAATACGATATGACTGGTATCGCAGTTCTGCAGCAATTGATACGTCGAAGTTTACAGAAATCGAAAGATCGAGGATTCCCGGCGTTTCTGAGACATTCGCTGGGTGTACTAGGGTCAAAAACCTTTAATCTATGCAACTACAAATTCTCAATTCGATAAAACTAGAATCGCACTTTTGCAGCGATTGAAACGTTAAAGCTTAGCGAAATCGGAAGATCGAGGATTCCGAGCGTTTCTGAGACTTTGACTGGGTGTACTGATGTTAAAAACTTTTATTCTATGCGACTACACGCTCTCAATACGATAAAACTGGTATCGCAGTTCTGCAGCGATTGATACGTCGAAGCTTAGCGAAATCGAGAAATCGACGATTGCCGGCGATTCTGAGACATTCGCTGGGTGTTCTAATGTTAAAAACCTTCAATTAATGCCACTACATACTCTCAATACGATATAACTGGTATCGAAGTTCTGAAGCGATTGATACGTCGAAACTGAGCGAAATCGAAAGACCGAGGATTCCCGACGTTTCTGAGACTTTGGCTGGGTGTACTGGTGTCAAAAACCTTTTTTCTATGCAACTACACACTCCCAATACGATGAAACTAGTATCGTAGTTTTGCAGCGATTGATACGTTGAACCTTACCGAAATCGAATGATCGAGGATTCCGAACGTTTCTGAGACTTTGGCTGGGTGTATGTGTGGCAAAAACCTTTATTCTATGCAAGTACACACTCTCAATACAATGAAACTAGTATCGTAGTTCTGCAGCGGTTGATACGTTGAAGCTTACCGAAATCGAAAGATCGAGGATTCCGAACGTTTCTGAGCATTTGGCTGGGTGTACGTGTGTCAAAAATCTCTATTCTATGCCACTTCATGCTCTCAATACGATAAAACTAGTATCGCAGTTCTGGTGCGATTGATACGTCGAAGCATAGCGAAATCGAAGGAATGAGGATTCTGATCGTTTCTGAGACTTTGGCTGGGTATACGTGTGTCAAAAACCTTCATTCTATGCGACTACACGATCTGAATAAGATAAAACTGGTATCGCAGTTCGGCAGCAATTGAGACGTCGAAGCTTAGCGAAATCGAAAAATCGAGGATTCCGAGCGTTCATGATAGTTTGGCTGGGCGTATGTATTTCAAAAATATCTATTTCATGCCACTACACACTCTCAATACGATAAAACTGGTATCGCAGTTCTGGTGCGATTGATACGTCGAAGCTTAGCGGAATCGAAAGACCGAGGATTCCCGGCCTTTCTGAGACATTCGCTGGGTGTACTGGTGTCAAAAACCTTCAATCTACGCAACTACACACTCTCAATACAAGAAAACTCGAATCGCAGTGCCGCAGAGATTGACACGTCTAAGCTCAGCGAAATCGAAAGATCGAAGATTCCGAGCTTTTCTGAGACATTCGCTGGGTGTACTGGTATCAAAGACCTTCAATCTACACACCTACAAACTATTTATACGATAAAACTGGTATCGCAGTTCCGCAGCGATTGACACGTAGAAGTTTAGCGAAATCGAAAGACCGAGGATTCTCGGCGTTTCTGAGACATTCGCTGGGTGTACTGGTATAAAAACGTTCAATCTACGCAACTACACACTCTCAATACGAGGAAACTGGTATCGCAATTCTGCAGCAAATGATACGTGGAAGCTTAGCGAAATCGATAGATCGAGGATTCCGAACGTTTCTGAGACTTTGGCTGGGTGTAGGTGTGACAAAAATCTTTATTCTATGCCACTACATGCTCGCAATACGATAAAACTGGTATCGAAGTTCTGCAGCAATTGATACGTCGAAGGTTATGGAATCGAGAGACCGAAAATTCCCCGCGTTTCTGAGACATTCGCTGGGTGTACCAGTGTCCAAAACCTGCAATCTATGCAAGGACACACTCTCAATGCGATAAAACTAGTATCGCAGTTTTGCAGTGATTGATACATCGAAGCTCAGCGAAATCGAAAAATCGAGGATTCCGACCGTTCATGATAGTTTGGCTGGGCGTATGTGTTCCAAAAATATCTACTCTATCCCACTACATACTATCAATACGATAAAACTAGTATCGCAGTTCTGGTGCGATTGATACGTCGAAGCATAGCGAAATCGAAGGAACGAGGATTCCGAGCGTTTCTGAGACTTTGGCTGGGTATACGTGGGTCAAAAACCTTTATTCTATGCGACTAAACGATCTGAATACGATAAAACTGGTATCGCAGTCCTGTAGCAATTGATACGTCGAAGATATACGAAATCGAACGATCGAGGATTCCCGGCATTTCTGAAACAATCGCTGGGTGTACCCGTGTCAAAAACCTGCAATCTATGCAAGTACACACTCTTAATGCGATAACACTAGTATCGCAGTTTTGCAGTGATTGATACATTGAAGCTTAGCGAAACCGAAAAATCGAGAATTTAAAGCGTTTCTGAGACTTCAGCTGGGTGTACTGGTATAAAAACCCTCAATCTACGCAACTACACTCTCAATAAGAGAAAACTGGCATCTTAATTCTGCAGCAATTGATACGTGGAAGCTTAGCGAAATTGAGAAATCGAGGATTCCCAACGTGTCTGAGATTTTTGCTGGGTTTACTGGTGTCAAAAACCTTTATTCTATGCAACTACACACTCTCAATACGATAAAACTAGTATCATAGTTCTGCAGCGATTGATACGACGTAGCTTAGCGAAATCGAAAGATCGAGAATTCTCGGCGTTTCTGAGACTTTGGCTGGTTGTACGGGTGCTAAAATCCTTCATTCTATGCAACTAAACATTCTCAATACGATAAAACTGGTATCGCCGTTCTGTATCGATTGATACGTCGAATCTTAACGAAATCGAACGATCGAGGATTCCGACCGTTTCGGCGACATTCGCGGGGTGTACGGGTGTCAAATGCCTTTACTTCATGCCACCACACATTCTAAACACGATAAAACTGGTATCGCAGTTCTGCAGCGATTTATACGCCGAAGCTTAGCAAAATCGAAAGATCGCGGATTCCCGCCGTTTCTAAGAGTTTGACTGGGTGTACGGGTGACAAAAGCCTTTATTTTATGCAACTACACATTCTCAATACGATAAAACTAGTATTGCAGTTCTGTAGCGATTGATACGTCGAATCTTAGCGAAATCGAAAGATCGAGGATTCCCAGTGTTTCCGCGACATTCGCGGGGTGTACGGGTGTCAAAATTTTTTGTTTCATGCAACAACACACTCGAAATACGATAAAACTGGTATCGCAGTTCTGCAGCGATTGATACGTCGAAGCTTAGCGAAATCGAAAGATCGCGGATTCCCGCCGTTTCTGAGAGTTTGGCTGGGTGTACGGGTGTCAAAATTCTTCATTTTATGCAACTACACACTCTCAATACGATAAAACTGGAATCGCAGTTCTGTATCGATTGATACGTCGCATCTTAGCGAAATCGAAAGCTCGATGATTCCGAGCGTTTCTGCGACATTCGCGGGGTGTACGGATTTCAAATACCATTACTTTATGCAACTACACATACTCAATACGATAAAACTGGTATCGCAGTGCTGCAGCGATTGATACGTCGTAGCTTAGCGAAATCGAAAGATCGCGAATTCCCGCCGTTTCTAAGAGTTTGGCTGAGTGTACGGGTGTCAAAAGCCTCCATTTTATGCAACTACACATTGTCAATACGATAAAATTCGTATCGCAGTTCTGCAGCGATTGATACGCCGAAGCATAGCGAAATCAAAAGATCGAGGATTCTCGGCGTTTCTGAGACTTTGGCTGGGTGTACGGGTGTCAAAAGCTTTATGCAACTACACATTCTCAATACGATAAAACTGGTATCGCAGTTCTGCAGCGATTGATACGTCGAAGCTTAGCGAAATCGAAAGATCGCGGATTCCCGCCGTTTCTGAGAGTTTGGCTTGGTGTACGGTTGTCAGAATTCTTCATTATATGCAACTACACACTCTCAATACGATAAAACTGGTATCGCAGTTGTGTATCGATTGATACGTCGGGTCTTAGCGAAATCGAAAGACCGAGGATTCCGAGCGTTTCTACGACATTCGCGGGATGTACGGGTGTTAAAAACCATTACTTTATGCAACTACACATACTCAATACGATAAAACTGGTATCGCGGTGCTGCAGCGATTGATACGTCGTAGCTTAGCGAAATCGAAAGATCGCGGATTCCCGCCGTTTCTAAGAGTTTGGCTGAGTGTACGGGTGTCAAAAGCCTCCATTTTATGCAACTACACATTCTCAATACGATAAAACTGGTATCGCAGTTCTGCAGCGATTGATACGCCGAAGCATAGTGAAATCGAAAGATCGAGTATTCTCGTCGTTTCTGAGACCTTGGCTGGGTGTACGGGTGTCAAAAGCCTTTACTTTATGCAACTACACATTCTCAATACGATAAAACTGGTATCGCAGTTCTGCAGCGATTGATACGCCGATGCTTAGCGAAATCGAAAGATGGAGGATTCTCGGCGTTTCTGAGACTTTGGCTGGGTGTATGGGTGTCAAAATTCTTCTATTTATGAAACTACACACTCTCAATACGATAAAACTGGTATCGCAGTTCTCTATCGATTGATACGTCGAATTTTAGAGAAATCGAAAGATCGAGGATTCCGAGTGTTTCTGCGACATTCGCGGGGTGTACGGGTGTCAAAATTCTTTGTTTCATGCAACTAGACATTCTCAATACGATAAAACTGGTATCGTGGTACTGCAGCGATTGATACGTCGAATCTTAGCGAAATCGAAAGATCGCGGATTCCCGCCGTTTCTGAGAGTTTGGCTGGGTGTACGGATGTCAAAATTCTTCATTTTATGCAACTACACACTCTCAATACGATCAAACTGGAATCGCAGTTCTGTATCGATTGATACGTCGCATCTTAGCGAAATCGAAAGCTCGATGATTCCGAGCGTTTCTGCGACATTCGCGGGGTGTCCGGATGTCAAAAACCATTACTTTATGCAACTACACATACTCAATACGATAAAGCTGGTATCGCGGTGCTGCAGCGATTGATACGACGTAGCTTAGCGAAATCGGAAGATCGCGGATTCCCGCCGTTTCTAAGAGTTTGGCTGAGTGTACGGGTGTCAAAAACCTCCATTTTATGCAACTACACATTCTCAATACGATAAAACTGGTATCGCAGTTCTGCAGCGGATGATACGCCGAAGCTTTGCGAAATCGAAAGATGGAGGATTCTCGGCGTTTCTGAGACTTTGGCTGGGTGTACGGGTGTCAAAATTCTTCATTTTATGCAACTACACACTCTCAATACGATAAAACTGGTATCGCAGTTCTCTATCGATTGATACGTCGAATCTTAGCGAAATCGAAAGATCGAGGACTCGGAGTGTTTCTGCGACATTCGCGGGGTGTACGGATGTCAAAAACCATTACTCTATGCAACTACACATACTCAATACGATAAAACTGGTATCGCGGTGCTGCAGCGATTGATACGTCGTAGCTTAGCGAAATCGAAAGATCGTGGATTCCCGCCGTTTCTAAGAGTTTGGCTGAGTGTACGGGTGTCAAAAGCCTCCATTTTATGCAACTACACATTCTCAATACAATAAAACTGGTATTGCAGTTCTGCAGCGGATGATACGCCGAAGCTTAGCGAAATCGAAAGATGGAGGACTCTCGGCTTTTCTGAGACTTTGGCTAGGTGTACGGGTGTCCAAATTTATCATTTCATGCAACTACACACTCTCAATACGATAAAACTGGTATCGCAGTTCTGTATCGATTGATACGTCGAATCTTAGCGAAATCGAAAGATCGAGGATTCCGAGTGTTTCTGCGACATTCGCGGGGTGTACGGGTGTCAAAATTCTTTGTTTCATGCAACTACACATTCTCAATACGATAAAACTGGTATCGTGATACTACAGCGATTGATACGTCGAAGCTTAGCGAAATCGAAAGATCGCGGATTCCCGCCGTTTCTGAGAGTTTGGCTGGGTGTACGGGTGTCAAAATTCTTCATTTTATGCAACTACACACTCTCAATACGATAAAACTGGTATCGCGGTTCTGTATCGATTGATACGTCGCATCTTAGCGAAATTGAAAGATCGAGGATTCCGAGCGTCTTTGCGACATTCGCGGGGTGTACGGGTGTCAAAAACCTTTACTTTATGCAACTACACATACTCAATACGATAAAACTGGTATCGCAGTTCTGCAGCGATTCATACGCCGAAGCTTAGGGAAATCGAAAGATGGAGGATTCTCGGCGTTTCTGAGACTTTGGCTGGGTGTACGGGTGTCAAAATTCTTCTATTTATGAAACTATACACTCTCAATACGATAAAACTGGTATCGCAGTTCTCTATCGATTCATACGTCGGATCTTAGCGAAATCGAAAGATCGAGGATTCCGAGTGTTTCTGCGACATTCGCGGCGTGTACGGGTGTCAAAATTCTTTGTTTCATGCAACTAGACATTCTCAATACGATAAAACTGGTATCGTGGTACTGCAGCGATTGATACGTCGAATCTTAGCGAAATCGAAAGATCGCGGATTCCCGCCGTTTCTGAGAGTTTGGCTGGGTTTACGGATGTCAAAATTCTTCATTTTATGCACCAACACACTCTCAATACGATAAAACTGGAATCGCAATTCTGTATCGATTGATACGTCGCATCTTAGCGAAATCGAAAGCTCGATGATTCCGAGCGTTTCTGCGACATTCGCGGGGTGTACGGATGTCAAAAACCATTACTTTATGCAACTACACATACTCAATACGATAAAACTGGTATCGCGGTGCTGCAGCGATTGATACGTCGTAGCTTAGCGAAATCGAAAGATCGCGGATTCCCGCCGTTTCTAAGAGTTTGGCTGAGTGTACGGGTGTCAAAAGCCTCCATTTTATGCAACTACACATTCTCAATACGATAAAACTGGTATCGCAGTTCTGCAGCGATTGATACGCCGAAGCATAGCGAAATCGAAAGATCGAGTATTCTCGTCGTTTCTGCGACCTTGGCTGTGTGTTCGGGTGTCAAAAGCCTTTACTTTATGCAACTACACATTCTCAATACGATAGAACTGGTATCGCAGTTCTGCAGCGATTGATACGCCGAAGCTTAGCGAAATCGAAAGATGGAGGATTCTCGGCGTTTCTGAGACTTTGGCTGGGTGTACGGGTGTCAAAATTCTTCATTTTATGCAACTACAAACTCTCAATACGATAAAACTGGAATCACAGTTCTCTATCGATTGATACGTCGAATCTTAGCGAAATCGAAAGATCGAGGATTCCGAGTGTTTCTGCGACATTCGCGGGGTGTACGGATGTCAAAAACCATTACTCTATGCAACTACACATACTCAATACGATAAAACTGGTATCGCGGTGCTGCAGCGATTGATACGTCGTAGCTTAGCGAAATCGAAAGATCGCGGATTCCCGCCGTTTCTAAGAGTTTGGCTGAGTGTACGGGTGTCAAAAGCCTCCATTTTATGCAACTACACATTCTCAATACAATAAAACTGGTATTGCAGTTCTGCAGTGGATGATACACCGAAGCTTAGCGAAATCGAAAGATGGAGGACTCTCGGCTTTTCTGAGACTTTGGCTAGGTGTACGGGTGTCAAAATTTATCATTTCATGCAACTACACACTCTCAATACGATAAAACTGGTATCGCAGTTCTGTATCGATTGATACGTCGAATCTTAGCGAAATCGAAAGATCGAGGATTCCGAGTGTTTCTGCGACATTCGCGGGGTGTACGGGTGTCAAAATTCTTCATTTTATGCAACTACACACTCTCAATACGATAAAACTGGAATCGCAGTTCTGTATCGATTGATACGTCGCATCTTAGCGCAATCGAAAGCTCGATGATTCTGAGCGTTTCTGCGACATTCGCGGGGTGTACGGATTTCAAATACCATTACTTTATGCAACTACACATACTCAATACGATAAAACTGGTATCGCGGTGCTGCAGCGATTGATACGTCGTAGCTTAGCGAAATCGAAAGATCGCGGATTCCCGCTGTTTCTAAGAGTTTGGCTGAGTGTACGGGTGTCAAAAGCCTCCATTTTATGCAACTACACATTGTCAATACGATAAAATTGGTATCGCAGTTCTGCAGCGATTGATACGCCGAAGCATAGCGAAATCGAAAGATCGCGGATTCCCGCCGTTTCTGAGAGTTTGGCTTGGTGTACGGTTGTCAGAATTCTTCATTATATGCAACTACACACTCTCAATACGATAAAACTGGTATCGCAGTTATGTATCGATTGATACGTCGGGTCTTAGCGAAATCGAAAGACCGAGGATTCCGAGCGTTTCTACGACATTCGCGGGATGTACGGGTGTTAAAAACCATTACTTTATGCAACTACACATACTCAATACGATAAAACTGGTATCGCGGTGCTGCAGCGATTGATACGTCGAATCTTAGCGAAATCGAAAGATCGCGGATTCCCGCCGTTTCTGAGAGTTTGGCTGGGTTTACGGATGTCAAAATTCTTCATTTTATGCACCTACACACTCTCAATACGATAAAACTGGAATCGCAGTTCTGTATCGATTGATACGTCGCATCTTAGCGAAATCGAAAGCTCGATGATTCCGAGCGTTTCTGCGACATTCACGGGGTGTACGGATGTCAAAAACCATTACTTTATGCAACTACACATACTCAATACGATAAAACTGGTATCGCGGTGCTGCAGCGATTGATACGTCGTAGCTTAGCGAAATCGAAAGATCGCGGATTCCCGCCGTTTCTAAGAGTTTGGCTGAGTGTACGGGTGTCAAAAGCCTCCATTTTATGCAACTACACATTCTCAATACAATAACACTGGTATTGCAGTTCTGCAGCGGATGATACGCCGAAGCTTAGTGAAATCGAAAGATGGAGGACTCTCGGCTTTTATGAGACTTTGGCTAGGTGTACGGGTGTCAAAATTTATCATTTCATGCAACTACACACTCTCAATACGATAAAACTGGTATCGCAGTTCTGTATCGATTGATACGTCGAATCTTAGCGAAATCGAAAGATCGAGGATTCCGAGTGTTTCTGCGACATTCGCGGGGTGTACGGGTGTCAAAATTCTTTGTTTCATGCAACTACACATTCTCAATACGATAAAACTGGTATCGTGATACTGCAGCGATTGATACGTCGAAGCTTAGCGAAATCGAAAGATCGCGGATTCCCGCCGTTTCTGAGAGTTTGGCTGGGTGTACGGGTGTCAAAATTTATCATTTCATGCAACTACACACTCTCAATACGATAAAACTGGTATCGCAGTTCTGTATCGATTGATACGTCGCATCTTAGCGAAATTGAAAGATCGAGGATTCCGAGCGTCTCTGCGACATTCGCGGGGTGTACAGGTGTCAAAAGCCTTCATTTTATGCAACTACACATTTTCAATACGATAAAACTGGTATCGCAGTTCTGCAGCGACTGATACGCCGACGCTTAGCGAAATCGAAAGATCGAGGATTCTCGGCGTTTCTGAGACTATGGCTGGGTGTACGGGTGTCAAAATTCTTCATAATACGATAAAACTGGTATCGCAGTTCTGTATCGATTGATACGTCGCATCTTAGCGAAATCGAAATCTCGATGATTCCGAGCGTTTCTGCGACATTCGCGGGGTGTACGGGTGTCAAAAACCTTTACTTTATGCAACTACACATACTCAATACGATAAAACTGGTATCGTGGTGCTGCAGCGATGGATACGTCGAAGCTTAGCGAAATCGAAAGATCGCGGATTCCCGCCGTTTCTGAGAGTTTGGCTGGATCCACCGGTGTCAAAATTGTTCATTTTATGCAACTACACACTCTCAATACGATAAAACTGGTATCGCAGTTCTGTATCGATTGATACGTCGGATCTTAACGAAATCGATAGATCGAGGATTCCGAGTTTTTCTGCGAAATTCGCGGGGTGTACGGGTGTCCAAATTCTTTGTTTCATGCAACTACACATTCTCAATACGATAAAACTGGTATCGTGGTACTGCAGCGATTGATACGACAAAGCTTAGCGAAATCGATAGATCGCGGATTCCCGCCGTTTCTGAGAGTTTGGCTGGGTGTACGGGTGTCAAAATTCTTCATTTTATGCAACTACACACTCTCAATACGATAAAACTGGAATCGCAGTTCTGTATCGATTGATACGTCGCATCTTAGCGAAATCGAAAGCTCGATGATTCCGAGCGTTTCTGCGACATTCGCGGGGTGTACGGATTTCAAATACCATTACTTTATGCAACTACACATACTCAATACGATAAAACTGGTATCGCAGTGCTGCAGCGATTGATACGTCGTAGCTTAGCGAAATCGAAAGATCGCGAATTCCCGCCGTTTCTAAGAGTTTGGCTGAGTGTACGGGTGTCAAAAGCCTCCATTTTATGCAACTACACATTGTCAATACGATAAAATTCGTATCGCAGTTCTGCAGCGATTGATACGCCGAAGCATAGCGAAATCAAAAGATCGAGGATTCTCGGCGTTTCTGAGACTTTGGCTGGGTGTACGGGTGTCAAAAGCTTTATGCAACTACACATTCTCAATACGATAAAACTGGTATCGCAGTTCTGCAGCGATTGATACGTCGAAGCTTAGCGAAATCGAAAGATCGCGGATTCCCGCCGTTTCTGAGAGTTTGGCTTGGTGTACGGTTGTCAGAATTCTTCATTATATGCAACTACACACTCTCAATACGATAAAACTGGTATCGCAGTTGTGTATCGATTGATACGTCGGGTCTTAGCGAAATCGAAAGACCGAGGATTCCGAGCGTTTCTACGACATTCGCGGGATGTACGGGTGTTAAAAACCATTACTTTATGCAACTACACATACTCAATACGATAAAACTGGTATCGCGGTGCTGCAGCGATTGATACGTCGTAGCTTAGCGAAATCGAAAGATCGCGGATTCCCGCCGTTTCTAAGAGTTTGGCTGAGTGTACGGGTGTCAAAAGCCTCCATTTTATGCAACTACACATTCTCAATACGATAAAATTCGTATCGCAGTTCTGCAGCGATTGATACGCCGAAGCATAGCGAAATCAAAAGATCGAGGATTCTCGGCGTTTCTGAGACTTTGGCTGGGTGTACGGGTGTCAAAAGCTTTATGCAACTACACATTCTCAATACGATAAAACTGGTATCGCAGTTCTGCAGCGATTGATACGTCGAAGCTTAGCGAAATCGAAAGATCGCGGATTCCCGCCGTTTCTGAGAGTTTGGCTTGGTGTACGGTTGTCAGAATTCTTCATTATATGCAACTACACACTCTCAATACGATAAAACTGGTATCGCAGTTGTGTATCGATTGATACGTCGGGTCTTAGCGAAATCGAAAGACCGAGGATTCCGAGCGTTTCTACGACATTCGCGGGATGTACGGGTGTTAAAAACCATTACTTTATGCAACTACACATACTCAATACGATAAAACTGGTATCGCGGTGCTGCAGCGATTGATACGTCGTAGCTTAGCGAAATCGAAAGATCGCGGATTCCCGCCGTTTCTAAGAGTTTGGCTGAGTGTACGGGTGTCAAAAGCCTCCATTTTATGCAACTACACATTCTCAATACGATAAAACTGGTATCGCAGTTCTGCAGCGATTGATACGCCGAAGCATAGTGAAATCGAAAGATCGAGTATTCTCGTCGTTTCTGAGACCTTGGCTGGGTGTACGGGTGTCAAAAGCCTTTACTTTATGCAACTACACATTCTCAATACGATAAAACTGGTATCGCAGTTCTGCAGCGATTGATACGCCGATGCTTAGCGAAATCGAAAGATGGAGGATTCTCGGCGTTTCTGAGACTTTGGCTGGGTTTATGGGTGTCAAAATTCTTCTATTTATGAAACTACACACTCTCAATACGATAAAACTGGTATCGCAGTTCTCTATCGATTGATACGTCGAATTCTAGAGAAATCGAAAGATCGAGGATTCCGAGTGTTTCTGCGACATTCGCGGGGTGTACGGGTGTCAAAATTCTTTGTTTCATGCAACTAGACATTCTCAATACGATAAAACTGGTATCGTGGTACTGCAGCGATTGATACGTCGAATCTTAGCGAAATCGAAAGATCGCGGATTCCCGCCGTTTCTGAGAGTTTGGCTGGGTGTACGGATGTCAAAATTCTTCATTTTATGCAACTACACACTCTCAATACGATCAAACTGGAATCGCAGTTCTGTATCGATTGATACGTCGCATCTTAGCGAAATCGAAAGCTCCATGATTCCGAGCGTTTCTGCGACATTCGCGGGGTGTACGGATGTCAAAAACCATTACTTTATGCAACTACACATACTCAATACGATAAAACTGGTATCGCGGTGCTGCAGCGATTGATACGTCGTAGCTTAGCGAAATCGAAAGATCGCGGATTCCCGCCGTTTCTAAGAGTTTGGCTGAGTGTACGGGTGTCAAAAGCCTCCATTTTATGCAACTACACATTCTCAATACGATAAAACTGGTATCGCAGTTCTGCAGCGATTGATACGCCGAAGCATAGCGAAATCGAAAGATCGAGTATTCTCGTCGTTTCTGAGACCTTGGCTGGGTTTTCGGGTGTCAGAAGCCTTTACTTTATGCAACTACACATTCTCAATACGATAAAACTGGTATCGCAGTTCTGCAGCGATTGATACGCCGAAGCTTAGGGAAATCGAAAGATGGAGGATTCTCGGCGTTTCTGAGACTTTGACTGGGTGTACGGGTGTCAAAATTCTTCTATTTATGAAACTATACACTCTCAATACGATAAAACTGGTATCGCAGTTCTCTATCGATTCATACGTCGAATCTTAGCGAAATCGAAATATCAAGGATTCCGAGTGTTTCTGCGACATTCGCGGCGTGTACGGGTGTCAAAATTGTTTGTTTCATGCAACTAGACATTCTCAATACGATAAAACTGGTATCGTGGTACTGCAGCGATTGATACGTCGAATCTTAGCGAAATCGAAAGATCGCGGATTCCCGCCGTTTCTGAGAGTTTGGCTGGGTTTACGGATGTCAAAATTCTTCATTTTATGCACCTACACACTCTCAATACGATAAAACTGGAATCGCAGTTCTGTATCGATTGATACGTCGCATCTTAGCGAAATCGAAAGCTCGATGATTCCGAGCGTTTCTGCGACATTCGCGGGGTGTACGGATGTCAAAAACCATTACTTTATGCAACTACACATACTCAATACGATAAAACTGGTATCGCGGTGCTGCAGCGATTGATACGTCGTAGCTTAGCGAAATCGAAATATCGCGGATTCCCGCCGTTTCTAAGAGTTTGGCTGAGTGTACGGGTGTCAAAAGCCTCCATTTTATGCAACTACACATTCTCAATACGATAAAACTGGTATCGCAGTTCTGCAGCGATTGATACGCCGAAGCATAGCGAAATCGAAAGATCGAGTATTCTCGTCGTTTCTGAGACCTTGGCTGGGTGTTCGGGTGTCAAAAGCCTTTACTTTATGCAACTACACATTCTCAATACGATAAAACTGGTATCGCAGTTCTGCAGCGATTGATACGCCGAAGCTTAGCGAAATCGAAAGATGGAGGATTCTCGGCGTTTCTGAGACTTTGGCTGGGTGTACGGGTGTCAAAATTCTTCATTTTATGCAACTACACACTCTCAATACGATAAAACTGGTATCACAGTTCTCTATCGATTGATACGTCGAATCTTAGCGAAATCGAAAGATCGAGGATTCCGAGTGTTTCCTCGACATTCGCGGGGTGTACGGATGTCAAAAACCATTACTCTATGCAACTACACATACTCAATACGATAAAACTGTTATCGCGGTGCTGCAGCGATTGATACGTCGTAGCTTAGGGAAATCGAAAGATCGCGGATTCCCGCCGTTTCTAAGAGTTTGGCTGAGTGTACGGGTGTCAAAAGCCTCCATTTTATGCAACTACACATTCTCAATACAATAACACTGGTATTGCAGTTCTGCAGCGGATGATACGCCGAAGCTTAGCGAAATCGAAAGATGGAGGACTCTCGGCTTTTCTGAGACTTTGGCTAGGTGTACGGGTGTCAAAATTCATCATTTCATGCAACTACACACTCTCAATACGATAAAACTGGTATCGCAGTTCTGTATCGATTGATACGTCGAATCTTAGCGAAATCGAAAGATCGAGGATTCCGAGTGTTTCTGCGACATTCGCGGGGTGTACGGGTGTCAAAATTCTTTGTTTCATGCAACTACACATTCTCAATACGATAAAACTGGTATCGTGATACTGCAGCGATTGATACGTCGAAGCTTAGCGAAATCGAAAGATCGCGGATTCCCGCCGTTTCTGAGAGTTTGGCTGGGTGTACGGGTGTCAAAATTCTTCATTTTATGCAACTACACACTCTCAATACGATAAAACTGGTATCGCGGTTCTGTATCGATTGATACGTCGCATCTTAGCGAAATTGTAAGATCGAGGATTCCGAGCGTCTCTGCGACATTCGCGGGGTGTACAGGTGTCAAAAGCCTTCATTTTATGCAACTACACATTTTCAATACGATAAAACTGGTATCGCAGTTCTGCAGCGACTGATACGCCGACGCTTAGCGAAATCGAAAGATCGAGGATTCTCGGCGTTTCTGAGACTATGGCTGGGTGTACGGGTGTCAAAATTCTTCATAATACGATAAAACTGGTATCGCAGTTCTGTATCGATTGATACGTCGCATCTTAGCGAAGTCGAAATCTCGATGATTCCGAGCGTTTCTGCGACATTCGCGGGGTGTACGGGTGTCAAAAACCTTTACTTTATGCAACTACACATACTCAATACGATAAAACTGGTATCGTGGTGCTGCAGCGATGGATACGTCGAAGCTTAGCGAAATCGAAAGATCGCGGATTCCCGCCGTTTCTGAGAGTTTGGCTGGATCCACCGGTGTCAAAATTGTTCATTTTATGCAACTACACACTCTCAATACGATAAAACTGGTATCGCAGTTCTGTATCGATTGATACGTCGGATCTTAACGAAATCGAAAGATCGAGGATTCCGAGTTTTTCTGCGAAATTCGCGGGTTGTACGGGTGTCTAAATTCTTTGTTTCATGCAACTACACATTCTCAATACGATAAAACTGGTATCGTGGTACTGCAGCGATTGATACGACAAAGCTTAGCAAAATCGATAGATCGCGGATTCCCGCCGTTTCTGAGAGTTTGGCTGGGTGTACGGGTGTCAAAATTCTTCATTTTATGCAACTACACACTCTCAATACGATAAAACTGGAATCGCAGTTCTGTATCGATTGATACGTCGCATCTTAGCGAAATCGAAAGCTCGATGATTTCGAGCGTTTCTGCGACATTCGCGGGGTGTACGGATTTCAAATACCATTACTTTATGCAACTACACATACTCAATACGATAAAACTGGTATCGCAGTGCTGCAGCGATTGATACGTCGTAGCTTAGCGAAATCGAAAGATCGCGAATTCCCGCCGTTTCTAAGAGTTTGGCTGGGTGTACGGGTGTCAAAAGCCTCCATTTTATGCAACTACACATTGTCAATACGATAAAATTCGTATCGCAGTTCTGCAGCGATTGATACGCCGAAGCATAGCGAAATCAAAAGATCGAGGATTCTCGGCGTTTCTGAGACTTTGGCTGGGTGTACGGGTGTCAAAAGCTTTATGCAACTACACATTCTCAATACGATAAAACTGGTATCGCAGTTCTGCAGCGATTGATACGTCGAAGCTTAGCGAAATCGAAAGATCGCGGATTCCCGCCGTTTCTGAGAGTTTGGCTTGGTGTACGGTTGTCAGAATTCTTCATTTTATGCAACTACACACTCTCAATACGATAAAACTGGTATCGCGGTTCTGTATCGATTGATACGTCGCATCTTAGCGAAATTGAAAGATCGAGGATTCCGAGCGTCTCTGCGACATTCGCGGGGTGTACAGGTGTAAAAAGTCTTCATTTTATGCAACTACACATTCTCAATACAATAAAACTGGTATTGCAGTTCTGCAGCGGATGATACGCCGAAGCTTAGCGAAATCGAAAGATGGAGGACTCTCGGCTTTTTTGAGACTTTGGCTAGGTGTACGGGCGTCAAAATTTATCATTTCATGCAACTACACACTCTCAATACGATAAAACTGGTATCGCAGTTCTGTATCGATTGATACGTCGAATCTTAGCGAAATCGAAAGATCGAGGATTCCGAGTGTTTCTGCGACATTCGCGGGGTGTACGGGTGTCGAAATTCTTTCTTTCATGCAACTACACATTCTCAATACGATAAAACTGGTATCGTGATACTGCAGCGATTGATACGTCGAAGCTTAGCGAAATCGAAAGATCGCGGATTCCCGCCGTTTCTGAGAGTTTGGCTGGGTGTACGGGTGTCAAAATTCTACATTTTATGCAACTACACACTCTCAATACGATAAAACTGGTATCGCGGTTCTGTATCGATTGATACGTCGCATCTTAGCGAAATTGAAAGATCGAGGATTCCGAGCGTCTCTGCGACATTCGCGGGGTGTACGGATGTCAAAAACCTTTACTTTATGCAACTACACATACTCAATACGATAAAACTGGTATCGTGGTGCTGCAGCGATGGATACGTCGAAGCTTAGCGAAATCGAAAGATCGCGGATTCCCGCCGTTTCTGAGAGTTTGGCTGGATCCACCGGTGTCAAAATTGTTCATTTTATGCAACTACACATTGTCAATACGATAAAGGTGGTATCGCAGTTCTGCAGCGATTGATACGCCGAAGCATAGCGAAATCGAAAGATCGAGGATTCTCGGCGTTTCTGAGACTTTGGCTGGGTGTACGGGTGTCAAAAGCTTTATGCAACTACACATTCTCAATACGATAAAACTGGTATCGCAGTTCTGCAGCGATTGATACGTCGAAGCTTAGCGAAATCGAAAGATCGCGGATTCCCGCCGTTTCTGAGAGTTTGGCTTGGTGTACGGTTGTCAGAATTCTTCATTATATGCAACTACACACTCTCAATACGATAAAACTGGTATCGCAGTTATGTATCGATTGATACGTCGGGTCTTAGCGAAATCGAAAGACCGAGGATTCCGAGCGTTTCTACGACATTCGCGGGATGTACGGGTGTTAAAAACCATTACTTTATGCAACTACACATACTCAATACGATAAAACTGGTATCGCGGTGCTGCAGCGATTGATACGTCGAATCTTAGCGAAATCGAAAGATCGCGGATTCCCGCCGTTTCTGAGAGTTTGGCTGGGTTTACGGATGTCAAAATTCTTCATTTTATGCACCTACACACTCTCAATACGATAAAACTGGAATCGCAGTTCTGTATCGATTGATACGTCGCATCTTAGCGAAATCGAAAGCTCGATGATTCCGAGCGTTTCTGCGACATTCGCGGGGTGTACGGATGTCAAAAACCATTACTTTATGCAACTACACATACTCAATACGATAAAACTGGTATCGCGGTGCTGCAGCGATTGATACGTCGTAGCTTAGCGAAATCGAAAGATCGCGGATTCCCGCCGTTTCTAAGAGTTTGGCTGAGTGTACGGGTGTCAAAAGCCTCCATTTTATGCAACTACACATTCTCAATACGATAAAACTGGTATCGCAGTTCTGCAGCGATTGATATGCCGAAGCATAGCGAAATCGAAAGATCGAGTATTCTCGTCGTTTCTGAGACCTTGGCTGGGTGTTCGGGTGTCAAAAGCCTTTACTTTATGCAACTACACATTCTCAATACGATAAAACTGGTATCGCAGTTCTGCAGCGATTGATACGCCGAAGCTTAGCGAAATCGAAAGATGGAGGATTCTCGGCGTTTCTGAGACTTTGGCTGGGTGTACGGGTGTCAAAATTCTTCATTTTATGCAACTACACACTCTCAATACGACAAAACTGGTATCGCAGTTCTCTATCGATTGATACGTCGAATCTTAGCGAAATCGAAAGATCGAGGATTCCGAGTGTTTCTGCGACATTCGCGGGGTGTACGGATGTCAAAAACCATTACTCTATGCAACTACACATACTCAATACGATAAAACTGGTATCGCGGTGCTGCAGCGATTGATACGTCGTAGCTTAGGGAAATCGAAAGATCGCGGATTCCCGCCGTTTCTAAGAGTTTGGCTGAGTGTACGGGTGTCAAAAGCCTCCATTTTATGCAACTACACATTCTCAATACAATAACACTGGTATTGCAGTTCTGCAGCGGATGATACGCCGAAGCTTAGCGAAATCGAAAGATGGAGGACTCTCGGCTTTTATGAGACTTTGGCTAGGTGTACGGGTGTCAAAATTTATCATTTCATGCAACTACACACTCTCAATACGATAAAACTGGTATCGCAGTTCTGTATCGATTGATACGTCGAATCTTAGCGAAATCGAAAGATCGAGGATTCCGAGTGTTTCTGCGACATTCGCGGGGTGTACGGGTGTCAAAATTCTTTGTTTCATGCAACTACACATTCTCAATACGATAAAACTGGTATCGTGATACTGCAGCGATTGATACGTCGAAGCATAGCGAAATCGAAAGATCGCGGATTCCCGCCGTTTCTGAGAGTTTGGCTGGGTGTACGGGTGTCAAAATTCTTCATTTTATGCAACTACACACTCTCAATACGATAAAACTGGTATCGCGGTTCTGTATCGATTGATACGTCGCATCTTAGCGAAATTGAAAGATCGAGGATTCCGAGCGTCTCTGCGACATTCGCGGGGTGTACAGGAGTCAAAAGCCTTCATTTTATGCAACTACACATTTTCAATACGATAAAACTGGTATCGCAGTTCTGCAGCGACTGATACGCCGACGCTTAGCGAAATCGAAAGATCGAGGATTCTCGGCGTTTCTGAGACTATGGCTGGGTGTACGGGTGTCAAAATTCTTCATAATACGATAAAACTGGTATCGCAGTTCTGTATCGATTGATACGTCGCATCTTAGCGAAATCGAAATCTCGATGATTCCGAGCGTTTCTGCGACATTCGCGGGGTGTACGGGTGTCAAAAACCTTTACTTTATGCAACTACACATACTCAATACGATAAAACTGGTATCGTGGTGCTGCAGCGATGGATACGTCGAAGCTTAGCGAAATCGAAAGATCGCGGATTCCCGCCGTTTCTGAGAGTTTGGCTGGATCCACCGGTGTCAAAATTGTTCATTTTATGCAACTACACACTCTCAATACGATAAAACTGGTATCGCAGTTCTGTATCGATTGATACGTCGGATCTTAACGAAATCGAAAGATCGAGGATTCCGAGTTTTTCTGCGAAATTCGCGGGGTGTACGGGTGTCTAAATTCTTTGTTTCATGCAACTACACATTCTCAATACGATAAAACTGGTATCGTGGTACTGCAGCGATCGATACGACAAAGCTTAGCGAAATCGATAGATCGCGGATTCCCGCCGTTTCTGAGAGTTTGGCTGGGTGTACGGGTGTCAAAATTCTTCATTTTATGCAACTACACACTCTCAATACGATAAAACTGGAATCGCAGTTCTGTATCGATTGATACGTCGCATCTTAGCGAAATCGAAAGCTCGATGATTCCGAGCGTTTCTGCGACATTCGCGGGGTGTACGGATTTCAAATACCATTACTTTATGCAACTACACATACTCAATACGATAAAACTGGTATCGCAGTGCTGCAGCGATTGATACGTCGTAGCTTAGCGAAATCGAAAGATCGCGAATTCCCGCCGTTTCTAAGAGTTTGGCTGAGTGTACGGGTGTCAAAAGCCTCCATTTTATGCAACTACACATTGTCAATACGATAAAATTCGTATCGCAGTTCTGCAGCGATTGATACGCCGAAGCATAGCGAAATCAAAAGATCGAGGATTCTCGGCGTTTCTGAGACTTTGGCTGTGTGTACGGGTGTCAAAAGCGTTATGCAACTACACATTCTCAATACGATAAAACTGGTATCGCAGTTCTGCAGCGATTGATACGTCGAAGCTTAGCGAAATCGAAAGATCGCGGATTCCCGCCGTTTCTGAGAGTTTGGCTTGGTGTACGGTTGTCAGAATTCTTCATTATATGCAACTACACACTCTCAATACGATAAAACTGGTATCGCAGTTGTGTATCGATTGATACGTCGGGTCTTAGCGAAATCGAAAGACCGAGGATTCCGAGCGTTTCTACGACATTCGCGGGATGTACGGGTGTTAAAAACCATTACTTTATGCAACTACACATACTCAATACGATAAAACTGGTATCGCGGTGCTGCAGCGATTGATACGTCGTAGCTTAGCGAAACCGAAAGATCGCGGATTCCCGCCGTTTCTAAGAGTTTGGCTGAGTGTACGGGTGTCAAAAGCCTCCATTTTATGCAACTACACATTCTCAATACGATAAAACTGGTATCGCAGTTCTGCAGCGATTGATACGCCGAAGCATAGTGAAATCGAAAGATCGAGTATTCTCGTCGTTTCTGAGACCTTGGCTGGGTGTACGGGTGTCAAAAGCCTTTACTTTATGCAACTACACATTCTCAATACGATAAAACTGGTATCGCAGTTCTGCAGCGATTGATACGCCGAAGCTTAGGGAAATCGAAAGATGGAGGATTCTCGGCGTTTCTGAGACTTTGGCTGGGTGTACGGGTGTCAAAATTCTTCTATTTATGAAACTATACACTCTCAATACGATAAAACTGGTATCGCAGTTCTCTATCGATTCATACGTCGAATCTTAGCGAAATCGAAAGATCGAGGATTCCGAGTGTTTCTGCGACATTCGCGGCGTGTACGGGTGTCAAAATTCTTTGTTTCATGCAACTAGACATTCTCAATACGATAAAACTGGTATCGTGGTACTGCAGCGATTGATACGTCGAATCTTAGCGAAATCGAAAGATCGCGGATTCCCGCCGTTTCTGAGAGTTTGGCTGGGTGTACGGATGTCAAAATTCTTCATTTTATGCAACTACACACTCTCAATACGATAAAACTGGAATCGCAGTTCTGTATCGATTGATACGTCGCATCTTAGCGAAATCGAAAGCTCGATGATTCCGAGCGTTTCTGCGACATTCGCGGGGTGTACGGATGTCAAAAACCATGACTTTATGCAACTACACATACTCAATACGATAAAACTGGTATCGCGGTGCTGCAGCGATTGATACGTCGTAGCTTAGCGAAATCGAAAGATCGCGGATTCCCGCCGTTTCTAAGAGTTTAGCTGAGTGTACGGGTGTCAAAAGCCTCCATTTTATGCAACCACACATACTCAATACGATAAAACTGGTATCGTGGTGCTGCAGCGATGGATACGTCGAAGCTTAGCGAAATCGAAAGATCGCGGATTCCCGCCGTTTCTGAGAGTTTGGCTGGATCCACCGGTGTCAAAATTGTTCATTTTATGCAACTACACACTCTCAATACGATAAAACTGGTATCGCAGTTCTGTATCGATTGATACGTCGGATCTTAACGAAATCGAAAGATCGAGGATTCCGAGTTTTTCTGCGAAATTCGCGGGGTGTACGGGTGTCTAAATTCTTTGTTTCATGCAACTACACATTCTCAATACGATAAAACTGGTATCGTGGTACTGCAGCGATTGATACGACAAAGCTTAGCGAAATCGATAGATCGCGGATTCCCGCCGTTTCTGAGAGTTTGGCTGGGTGTACGGGTGTCAAAATTCTTCATTTTATGCAACTACACACTCTCAATACGATAAAACTGGAATCGCAGTTCTGTATCGATTGATACGTCGCATCTTAGCGCAATCGAAAGCTCGATGATTCTGAGCGTTTCTGCGAGATTCGCGGGGTGTACGGATTTCAAATACCATTACTTTATGCAACTACACATACTCAATACGATAAAACTGGTATCGCGGTGCTGCAGCGATTGATACGTCGTAGCTTAGCGAAATCGAAAGATCGCGAATTCCCGCCGTTTCTAAGAGTTTGGCTGAGTGTACGGGTGTCAAAAGCCTCCATTTTATGCAACTACACATTGTCAATACGATAAAGGTGGTATCGCAGTTCTGCAGCGATTGATACGCCGAAGCATAGCGAAATCGAAAGATCGAGGATTCTCGGCGTTTCTGAGACTTTGGCTGGGTGTACGGGTGTCAAAAGCTTTATGCAAGTACACATTCTCAATACGATAAAACTGGTATCGCAGTTCTGCAGTGATTGATACGTCGAAGCTTAGCGAAATCGAAAGATCGCGGATTCCCGCCGTTTCTGAGAGTTTGGCTTGGTGTACGGTTGTCAGAATTCTTCATTATATGCAACTACACACTCTCAATACGATAAAACTGGTATCGCAGTTATGTATCGATTGATACGTCGGGTCTTAGCGAAATCGAAAGACCGAGGATTCCGAGCGTTTCTACGACATTCGCGGGATGTACGGGTGTTAAAAACCATTACTTTATGCAACTACACATACTCAATACGATAAAACTGGTATCGCGGTGCTGCAGCGATTGATACGTCGAATCTTAGCGAAATCGAAAGATCGCGGATTCCCGCCGTTTCTGAGACTTTGGCTGGGTGTACGGGTGTCAAAATTCTTCATTTTATGCAACTACACACTCTCAATACGATAAAACTGGTATCGCAGTTCTCTATCGATTGATACGTCGAATCTTAGCGAAATCGAAAGATCGAGGATTCCGAGTGTTTCTGCGACATTCGCGGGGTGTACGGATGTCAAAAACCATTACTCTATGCAACTACACATACTCAATACGATAAAACTGGTATCGCGGTGCTGCAGCGATTGATACGTCGTAGCTTAGGGAAATCGAAAGATCGCGGATTCCCGCCGTTTCTAAGAGTTTGGCTGAGTGTACGGGTGTCAAAAGCCTCCATTTTATGCAACTACACATTCTCAATACAATAACACTGGTATTGCAGTTCTGCAGCGGATGATACGCCGAAGCTTAGCGAAATCGAAAGATGGAGGACTCTCGGCTTTTATGAGACTTTGGCTAGGTGTACGGGTGTCAAAATTTATCATTTCATGCAACTACACACTCTCAATACGATAAAACTGGTATCGCAGTTCTGTATCGATTGATACGTCGCATCTTAGCGAAATTGAAAGATCGAGGATTCCGAGCGTCTCTGCGACATTCGCGGGGTGTACGGATGTCAAAAACCTTTACTTTATGCAACTACACATACTCAATACGATAAAACTGGTATCGTGGTGCTGCAGCGATGGATACGTCGAAGCTTAGCGAAATCGAAAGATCGCGGATTCCCGCCGTTTCTGAGAGTTTGGCTGGATCCACCGGTGTCAAAATTGTTCATTTTATGCAACTACACATTGTCAATACGATAAAGGTGGTATCGCAGTTCTGCAGCGATTGATACGCCGAAGCATAGCGAAATCGAAAGATCGAGGATTCTCGGCGTTTCTGAGACTTTGGCTGGGTGTACGGGTGTCAAAAGCTTTATGCAACTACACATTCTCAATACGATAAAACTGGTATCGCAGTTCTGCAGCGATTGATACGTCGAAGCTTAGCGAAATCGAAAGATCGCGGATTCCCGCCGTTTCTGAGAGTTTGGCTTGGTGTACGGTTGTCAGAATTCTTCATTATATGCAACTACACACTCTCAATACGATAAAACTGGTATCGCAGTTATGTATCGATTGATACGTCGGGTCTTAGCGAAATCGAAAGACCGAGGATTCCGAGCGTTTCTACGACATTCGCGGGATGTACGGGTGTTAAAAACCATTACTTTATGCAACTACACATACTCAATACGATAAAACTGGTATCGCGGTGCTGCAGCGATTGATACGTCGAATCTTAGCGAAATCGAAAGATCGCGGATTCCCGCCGTTTCTGAGAGTTTGGCTGGGTTTACGGATGTCAAAATTCTTCATTTTATGCACCTACACACTCTCAATACGATAAAACTGGAATCGCAGTTCTGTATCGATTGATACGTCGCATCTTAGCGAAATCGAAAGCTCGATGATTCCGAGCGTTTCTGCGACATTCGCGGGGTGTACGGATGTCAAAAACCATTACTTTATGCAACTACACATACTCAATACGATAAAACTGGTATCGCGGTGCTGCAGCGATTGATACGTCGTAGCTTAGCGAAATCGAAAGATCGCGGATTCCCGCCGTTTCTAAGAGTTTGGCTGAGTGTACGGGTGTCAAAAGCCTCCATTTTATGCAACTACACATTCTCAATACGATAAAACTGGTATCGCAGTTCTGCAGCGATTGATATGCCGAAGCATAGCGAAATCGAAAGATCGAGTATTCTCGTCGTTTCTGAGACCTTGGCTGGGTGTTCGGGTGTCAAAAGCCTTTACTTTATGCAACTACACATTCTCAATACGATAAAACTGGTATCGCAGTTCTGCAGCGATTGATACGCCGAAGCTTAGCGAAATCGAAAGATGGAGGATTCTCGGCGTTTCTGAGACTTTGGCTGGGTGTACGGGTGTCAAAATTCTTCATTTTATGCAACTACACACTCTCAATACGACAAAACTGGTATCGCAGTTCTCTATCGATTGATACGTCGAATCTTAGCGAAATCGAAAGATCGAGGATTCCGAGTGTTTCTGCGACATTCGCGGGGTGTACGGATGTCAAAAACCATTACTCTATGCAACTACACATACTCAATACGATAAAACTGGTATCGCGGTGCTGCAGCGATTGATACGTCGTAGCTTAGGGAAATCGAAAGATCGCGGATTCCCGCCGTTTCTAAGAGTTTGGCTGAGTGTACGGGTGTCAAAAGCCTCCATTTTATGCAACTACACATTCTCAATACAATAACACTGGTATTGCAGTTCTGCAGCGGATGATACGCCGAAGCTTAGCGAAATCGAAAGATGGAGGACTCTCGGCTTTTATGAGACTTTGGCTAGGTGTACGGGTGTCAAAATTTATCATTTCATGCAACTACACACTCTCAATACGATAAAACTGGTATCGCAGTTCTGTATCGATTGATACGTCGAATCTTAGCGAAATCGAAAGATCGAGGATTCCGAGTGTTTCTGCGACATTCGCGGGGTGTACGGGTGTCAAAATTCTTTGTTTCATGCAACTACACATTCTCAATACGATAAAACTGGTATCGTGATACTGCAGCGATTGATACGTCGAAGCATAGCGAAATCGAAAGATCGCGGATTCCCGCCGTTTCTGAGAGTTTGGCTGGGTGTACGGGTGTCAAAATTCTTCATTTTATGCAACTACACACTCTCAATACGATAAAACTGGTATCGCGGTTCTGTATCGATTGATACGTCGCATCTTAGCGAAATTGAAAGATCGAGGATTCCGAGCGTCTCTGCGACATTCGCGGGGTGTACAGGAGTCAAAAGCCTTCATTTTATGCAACTACACATTTTCAATACGATAAAACTGGTATCGCAGTTCTGCAGCGACTGATACGCCGACGCTTAGCGAAATCGAAAGATCGAGGATTCTCGGCGTTTCTGAGACTATGGCTGGGTGTACGGGTGTCAAAATTCTTCATAATACGATAAAACTGGTATCGCAGTTCTGTATCGATTGATACGTCGCATCTTAGCGAAATCGAAATCTCGATGATTCCGAGCGTTTCTGCGACATTCGCGGGGTGTACGGGTGTCAAAAACCTTTACTTTATGCAACTACACATACTCAATACGATAAAACTGGTATCGTGGTGCTGCAGCGATGGATACGTCGAAGCTTAGCGAAATCGAAAGATCGCGGATTCCCGCCGTTTCTGAGAGTTTGGCTGGATCCACCGGTGTCAAAATTGTTCATTTTATGCAACTACACACTCTCAATACGATAAAACTGGTATCGCAGTTCTGTATCGATTGATACGTCGGATCTTAACGAAATCGAAAGATCGAGGATTCCGAGTTTTTCTGCGAAATTCGCGGGGTGTACGGGTGTCTAAATTCTTTGTTTCATGCAACTACACATTCTCAATACGATAAAACTGGTATCGTGGTACTGCAGCGATCGATACGACAAAGCTTAGCGAAATCGATAGATCGCGGATTCCCGCCGTTTCTGAGAGTTTGGCTGGGTGTACGGGTGTCAAAATTCTTCATTTTATGCAACTACACACTCTCAATACGATAAAACTGGAATCGCAGTTCTGTATCGATTGATACGTCGCATCTTAGCGAAATCGAAAGCTCGATGATTCCGAGCGTTTCTGCGACATTCGCGGGGTGTACGGATTTCAAATACCATTACTTTATGCAACTACACATACTCAATACGATAAAACTGGTATCGCAGTGCTGCAGCGATTGATACGTCGTAGCTTAGCGAAATCGAAAGATCGCGAATTCCCGCCGTTTCTAAGAGTTTGGCTGAGTGTACGGGTGTCAAAAGCCTCCATTTTATGCAACTACACATTGTCAATACGATAAAATTCGTATCGCAGTTCTGCAGCGATTGATACGCCGAAGCATAGCGAAATCAAAAGATCGAGGATTCTCGGCGTTTCTGAGACTTTGGCTGTGTGTACGGGTGTCAAAAGCGTTATGCAACTACACATTCTCAATACGATAAAACTGGTATCGCAGTTCTGCAGCGATTGATACGTCGAAGCTTAGCGAAATCGAAAGATCGCGGATTCCCGCCGTTTCTGAGAGTTTGGCTTGGTGTACGGTTGTCAGAATTCTTCATTATATGCAACTACACACTCTCAATACGATAAAACTGGTATCGCAGTTGTGTATCGATTGATACGTCGGGTCTTAGCGAAATCGAAAGACCGAGGATTCCGAGCGTTTCTACGACATTCGCGGGATGTACGGGTGTTAAAAACCATTACTTTATGCAACTACACATACTCAATACGATAAAACTGGTATCGCGGTGCTGCAGCGATTGATACGTCGTAGCTTAGCGAAACCGAAAGATCGCGGATTCCCGCCGTTTCTAAGAGTTTGGCTGAGTGTACGGGTGTCAAAAGCCTCCATTTTATGCAACTACACATTCTCAATACGATAAAACTGGTATCGCAGTTCTGCAGCGATTGATACGCCGAAGCATAGTGAAATCGAAAGATCGAGTATTCTCGTCGTTTCTGAGACCTTGGCTGGGTGTACGGGTGTCAAAAGCCTTTACTTTATGCAACTACACATTCTCAATACGATAAAACTGGTATCGCAGTTCTGCAGCGATTGATACGCCGAAGCTTAGGGAAATCGAAAGATGGAGGATTCTCGGCGTTTCTGAGACTTTGGCTGGGTGTACGGGTGTCAAAATTCTTCTATTTATGAAACTATACACTCTCAATACGATAAAACTGGTATCGCAGTTCTCTATCGATTCATACGTCGAATCTTAGCGAAATCGAAAGATCGAGGATTCCGAGTGTTTCTGCGACATTCGCGGCGTGTACGGGTGTCAAAATTCTTTGTTTCATGCAACTAGACATTCTCAATACGATAAAACTGGTATCGTGGTACTGCAGCGATTGATACGTCGAATCTTAGCGAAATCGAAAGATCGCGGATTCCCGCCGTTTCTGAGAGTTTGGCTGGGTGTACGGATGTCAAAATTCTTCATTTTATGCAACTACACACTCTCAATACGATAAAACTGGAATCGCAGTTCTGTATCGATTGATACGTCGCATCTTAGCGAAATCGAAAGCTCGATGATTCCGAGCGTTTCTGCGACATTCGCGGGGTGTACGGATGTCAAAAACCATGACTTTATGCAACTACACATACTCAATACGATAAAACTGGTATCGCGGTGCTGCAGCGATTGATACGTCGTAGCTTAGCGAAATCGAAAGATCGCGGATTCCCGCCGTTTCTAAGAGTTTAGCTGAGTGTACGGGTGTCAAAAGCCTCCATTTTATGCAACCACACATACTCAATACGATAAAACTGGTATCGTGGTGCTGCAGCGATGGATACGTCGAAGCTTAGCGAAATCGAAAGATCGCGGATTCCCGCCGTTTCTGAGAGTTTGGCTGGATCCACCGGTGTCAAAATTGTTCATTTTATGCAACTACACACTCTCAATACGATAAAACTGGTATCGCAGTTCTGTATCGATTGATACGTCGGATCTTAACGAAATCGAAAGATCGAGGATTCCGAGTTTTTCTGCGAAATTCGCGGGGTGTACGGGTGTCTAAATTCTTTGTTTCATGCAACTACACATTCTCAATACGATAAAACTGGTATCGTGGTACTGCAGCGATTGATACGACAAAGCTTAGCGAAATCGATAGATCGCGGATTCCCGCCGTTTCTGAGAGTTTGGCTGGGTGTACGGGTGTCAAAATTCTTCATTTTATGCAACTACACACTCTCAATACGATAAAACTGGAATCGCAGTTCTGTATCGATTGATACGTCGCATCTTAGCGCAATCGAAAGCTCGATGATTCTGAGCGTTTCTGCGAGATTCGCGGGGTGTACGGATTTCAAATACCATTACTTTATGCAACTACACATACTCAATACGATAAAACTGGTATCGCGGTGCTGCAGCGATTGATACGTCGTAGCTTAGCGAAATCGAAAGATCGCGAATTCCCGCCGTTTCTAAGAGTTTGGCTGAGTGTACGGGTGTCAAAAGCCTCCATTTTATGCAACTACACATTGTCAATACGATAAAGGTGGTATCGCAGTTCTGCAGCGATTGATACGCCGAAGCATAGCGAAATCGAAAGATCGAGGATTCTCGGCGTTTCTGAGACTTTGGCTGGGTGTACGGGTGTCAAAAGCTTTATGCAAGTACACATTCTCAATACGATAAAACTGGTATCGCAGTTCTGCAGTGATTGATACGTCGAAGCTTAGCGAAATCGAAAGATCGCGGATTCCCGCCGTTTCTGAGAGTTTGGCTTGGTGTACGGTTGTCAGAATTCTTCATTATATGCAACTACACACTCTCAATACGATAAAACTGGTATCGCAGTTATGTATCGATTGATACGTCGGGTCTTAGCGAAATCGAAAGACCGAGGATTCCGAGCGTTTCTACGACATTCGCGGGATGTACGGGTGTTAAAAACCATTACTTTATGCAACTACACATACTCAATACGATAAAACTGGTATCGCGGTGCTGCAGCGATTGATACGTCGAATCTTAGCGAAATCGAAAGATCGCGGATTCCCGCCGTTTCTGAGACTTTGGCTGGGTGTACGGGTGTCAAAATTCTTCATTTTATGCAACTACACACTCTCAATACGATAAAACTGGTATCGCAGTTCTCTATCGATTGATACGTCGAATCTTAGCGAAATCGAAAGATCGAGGATTCCGAGTGTTTCTGCGACATTCGCGGGGTGTACGGATGTCAAAAACCATTACTCTATGCAACTACACATACTCAATACGATAAAACTGGTATCGCGGTGCTGCAGCGATTGATACGTCGTAGCTTAGGGAAATCGAAAGATCGCGGATTCCCGCCGTTTCTAAGAGTTTGGCTGAGTGTACGGGTGTCAAAAGCCTCCATTTTATGCAACTACACATTCTCAATACAATAACACTGGTATTGCAGTTCTGCAGCGGATGATACGCCGAAGCTTAGCGAAATCGAAAGATGGAGGACTCTCGGCTTTTATGAGACTTTGGCTAGGTGTACGGGTGTCAAAATTTATCATTTCATGCAACTACACACTCTCAATACGATAAAACTGGTATCGCAGTTCTGTATCGATTGATACGTCGAATCTTAGCGAAATCGAAAGATCGAGGATTCCGAGTGTTTCTGCGACATTCGCGGGGTGTACGGGTGTCAAAATTCTTTGTTTCATGCAACTACACATTCTCAATACGATAAAACTGGTATCGTGATACTGCAGCGACTGATACGCCGACGCTTAGCGAAATCGAAAGATCGAGGATTCTCGGCGTTTCTGAGACTATGGCTGGGTGTACGGGTGTCAAAATTCTTCATAATACGATAAAACTGGTATCGCAGTTCTGTATCGATTGATACGTCGCATCTTAGCGAAATCGAAATCTCGATGATTCCGAGCGTTTCTGCGACATTCGCGGGGTGTACGGGTGTCAAAAACCTTTACTTTATGCAACTACACATACTCAATACGATAAAACTGGTATCGTGGTACTGCAGCGATTGATACGACAAAGCTTAGCGAAATCGATAGATCGCGGATTCCCGCCGTTTCTGAGAGTTTGGCTGGGTGTACGGGTGTCAAAATTCTTCATTTTATGCAACTACACACTCTCAATACGATAAAACTGGAATCGCAGTTCTGTATCGATTGATACGTCGCATCTTAGCGAAATCGAAAGCTCGATGATTCCGAGCGTTTCTGCGACATTCGCGGGGTGTACGGATTTCAAATACCATTACTTTATGCAACTACACATACTCAATACGATAAAACTGGTATCGCAGTGCTGCAGCGATTGATACGTCGTAGCTTAGCGAAATCGAAAGATCGCGAATTCCCGCCGTTTCTAAGAGTTTGGCTGAGTGTACGGGTGTCAAAAGCCTCCATTTTATGCAACTACACATTGTCAATACGATAAAATTCGTATCGCAGTTCTGCAGCGATTGATACGCCGAAGCATAGCGAAATCAAAAGATCGAGGATTCTCGGCGTTTCTGAGACTTTGGCTGGGTGTACGGGTGTCAAAAGCTTTATGCAACTACACATTCTCAATACGATAAAACTGGTATCGCAGTTCTGCAGCGATTGATACGTCGAAGCTTAGCGAAATCGAAAGATCGCGGATTCCCGCCGTTTCTGAGAGTTTGGCTTGGTGTACGGTTGTCAGAATTCTTCATTATATGCAACTACACACTCTCAATACGATAAAACTGGTATCGCAGTTGTGTATCGATTGATACGTCGGGTCTTGGCGAAATCGAAAGACCGAGGATTCCGAGCGTTTCTACGACATTCGCGGGATGTACGGGTGTTAAAAACCATTACTTTATGCAACTACACATACTCAATACGATAAAACTGGTATCGCGGTGCTGCAGCGATTGATACGTCGTAGCTTAGCGAAACCGAAAGATCGCGGATTCCCGCCGTTTCTAAGAGTTTGGCTGAGTGTACGGGTGTCAAAAGCCTCCATTTTATGGAACTACACATTCTCAATACGATAAAACTGGTATCGCAGTTCTGCAGCGATTGATACGCCGAAGCATAGTGAAATCGAAAGATCGAGTATTCTCGTCGTTTCTGAGACCTTGGCTGGGTGTACGGGTGTCAAAAGCCTTTACTTTATGCAACTACACATTCTCAATACGATAAAACTTGTATCGCAGTTCTGCAGCGATTGATACGCCGAAGCTTAGGGAAATCGAAAGATGGAGGATTCTCGGCGTTTCCGAGACTTTGGCTGGGTGTACGGGTGTCAAAATTCTTCTATTTATGAAACTATACACTCTCAATACGATAAAACTGGTATCGCAGTTCTCTATCGATTCATACGTCGAATCTTAGCGAAATCGAAAGATCGAGGATTCCGAGTGTTTCTGCGACATTCGCGGCGTGTACGGGTGTCAAAATTCTTTGTTTCATGCAACTAGACATTCTCAATACGATAAAACTGGTATCGTGGTACTGCAGCGATTGATACGTCGAATCTTAGCGAAATCGAAAGATCGCGGATTCCCGCCGTTTCTGAGAGTTTGGCTAGGTGTACGGATGTCAAAATTCTTCATTTTATGCAACTACACACTCTCAATACGATAAAACTGGAATCGCAGTTGTGTATCGATTGATACGTCGCATCTTAGCGAAATCGAAAGCTCGATGATTCCGAGCGTTTCTGCGACATTCGCGGGGTGTACGGATGTCAAAAACCATGACTTTATGCAACTACACATACTCAATACGATAAAACTGGTATCGCGGTGCTGCAGCGATTGATACGTCGTAGCTTAGCGAAATCGAAAGATCGCGGATTCCCGCCGTTTCTAAGAGTTTGGCTGAGTGTACGGGTGTCAAAAGCCTCCATTTTATGCAACTACACATTCTCAATACGATAAAACTGGTATCGCAGTTCTGCAGCGATTGATACGCCGAAGCATAGCGAAATCGAAAGATCGAGTATTCTCGTCGTTTCTGAGACCTTGGCTGGGTGTTCGGGTGTCAGAAGCCTTTACTTTATGCAACTACACATTCTCAATACGATAAAACTGGTATCGCAGTTCTGCAGCGATTGATACGCCGAAGCTTAGGGAAATCGAAAGATGGAGGATTCTCGGCGTTTCTGAGACTTTGGCTGGGTGTGCGGGTGTCAAAATTCTTCTATTTATGAAACTATACACTCTCAATACGATAAAACTGGTATCGCAGTTCTCTATCGATTCATACGTCGAATCTTAGCGAAATCGAAAGATCGAGGATTCCGAGTGTTTCTGCGACATTCGCGGCGTGTACGGGTGTCAAAATTCTTTGTTTCATGCAACTAGACATTCTCAATACGATGAAACTGGTATCGTGGTACTGCAGCGATTGATACGTCGAATCTTAGCCAAATCGAAAGATCGCGGATTCCCGCCGTTTCTGAGAGTTTGGCTGGGTTTACGGATGTTAAAATTCTTCATTTTATGCACCTACACACTCTCAATACGATAAAACTGGAATCGCAGTTCTGTATCGATTGATACGTCGCATCTTAGCGAAATCGAAAGCTCGATGATTCCGAGCGTTTCTGCGACATTCGCGGGGTGTACGGATGTCAAAAACCATTACTTTATGCAACTACACATACTCAATACGATAAAACTGGTATCGCGGTGCTGCAGCGATTGATACGTCGAAGCTTAGCGAAATCGAAAGATCGCGGATTCCCGCCGTTTCTAAGAGTTTGGCTGAGTGTACGGGTGTCAAAAGCCTCCATTTTATGCAACTACACATTCTCAATACGATAAAAATGGTATCGCAGTTCTGCAGCGATTGATACGCCGAAGCATAGCGAAATCGAAAGATCGAGTATTCTCGTCGTTTCTGAGACCTTGGCTGGGTGTTCGGGTGTCAAAAGCCTTTACTTTATGCAACTACACATTCTCAATACGATAAAACTGGTATCGCAGTTCTGCAGCGATTGATACGCCGAAGCTTAGCGAAATCGAAAGATGGAGGATTCTCGGCGTTTCTGAGACTTTGGCTGGGTGTACGGGTGTCAAAATTCTTCATTTTATGCAACTACACACTCTCAATACGATAAAACTGGTATCACAGTTCTCTATCGATTGATACGTCGAATCTTAGCGAAATCGAAAGATCGAGGATTCCGAGTGTTTCTGCGACATTCGCGGGGTGTACGGATGTCAAAAACCATTACTCTATGCAACTACACATACTCAATACGATAAAACTGGTATCGCGGTGCTGCAGCGATTGATACGTCGTAGCTTAGCGAAATCGAAAGATCGCGAATTCCCGCCGTTTCTAAGAGTTTGGCTGAGTGTACGGGTGTCAAAAGCCTCCATTTTATGCAACTACACATTGTCAATACGATAAAATTCGTATCGCAGTTCTGCAGCGATTGATACGCCGAAGCATAGCGAAATCAAAAGATCGAGGATTCTCGGCGTTTCTGAGACTTTGGCTGGGTGTACGGGTGTCAAAAGCTTTATGCAACTACACATTCTCAATACGATAAAACTGGTATCGCAGTTCTGAGGCGATTGATACGTCGAAGCTTAGCGAAATCGAAAGATCGCGGATTCCCGCCGTTTCTGAGAATTTGGCTTGGTGTACGGTTGTCAGAATTCTTCATTTTATGCAACTACACACTCTCAATACGATAAAACTGGTATCGCGGTTCTGTATCGATTGATACGTCGCATCTTAGCGAAATTGAAAGATCGAGGATTCCGAGCGTCTCTGCGACATTCGCGGGGTGTACAGGTGTAAAAAGCCTTCATTTTATGCAACTACACATTCTCAATACAATAAAACTGGTATTGCAGTTCTGCAGCGGATGATACGCCGAAGCTTAGCGAAATCGAAAGATGGAGGACTATCGGCTTTTCTGAGACTTTGGCTAGGTGTACGGGTGTCAAAATTTATCATTTCATGCAACTACACACTCTCAATACGATAAAACTGGTATCGCAGTTCTGTATCGATTGATACGTCGAATCTTAGCGAAATCGAAAGATCGAGGATTCCGAGTGTTTCTGCGACATTCGCGGGGTGTACGGGTGTCAAAATTCTTTGTTTCATGCAACTACACATACTCAATACGATAAAACTGGTATCGCGGTGCTGCAGCGATTGATACGTCGTAGCTTAGCGAAATCGAAAGATCGCGAATTCCCGCCGTTTCTAAGAGTTTGGCTGAGTGTACGGGTGTCAAAAGCCTCCATTTTATGCAACTACACATTGTCAATACGATAAAATTCGTATCGCAGTTCTGCAGCGATTGATACGCCGAAGCATAGCGAAATCAAAAGATCGAGGATTCTCGGCGTTTCTGAGACTTTGGCTGGGTGTACGGGTGTCAAAAGCTTTATGCAACTACACATTCTCAATACGATAAAACTGGTATCGCAGTTCTGAGGCGATTGATACGTCGAAGCTTAGCGAAATCGAAAGATCGCGGATTCCCGCCGTTTCTGAGAATTTGGCTTGGTGTACGGTTGTCAGAATTCTTCATTTTATGCAACTACACACTCTCAATACGATAAAACTGGTATCGCGGTTCTGTATCGATTGATACGTCGCATCTTAGCGAAATTGAAAGATCGAGGATTCCGAGCGTCTCTGCGACATTCGCGGGGTGTACAGGTGTAAAAAGCCTTCATTTTATGCAACTACACATTCTCAATACAATAAAACTGGTATTGCAGTTCTGCAGCGGATGATACGCCGAAGCTTAGCGAAATCGAAAGATGGAGGACTATCGGCTTTTCTGAGACTTTGGCTAGGTGTACGGGTGTCAAAATTTATCATTTCATGCAACTACACACTCTGAATACGATAAAACTGGTATCGCAGTTCTGTATCGATTGATACGTCGAATCTTAGCGAAATCGAAAGATCGAGGATTCCGAGTGTTTCTGCGACATTCGCGGGGTGTACGGGTGTCAAAATTCTTTGTTTCATGCAACTACACATTCTCAATACGATAAAACTGGTATCGTGATACTGCAGCGATTGATACGTCGAAGCTTAGCGAAATCGAAAGATCGCGGATTCCCGCCGTTTCTGAAGAGTTTGGCTGGGTGTACGGGTGTCAAAATTCTTCATTTTATGCAACTACACACTCTCAATACGATAAAACTGGTATCGCGGTTCTGTATCGATTGATACGTCGCATCTTAGCGAAATTGAAAGATCGAGGATTCCGAGCGTCTCTGCGACATTCGCGGGGTGTACGGGTGTCAAAAACCTTTACTTTATGCAACTACACATACTCAATACGATAAAACTGGTATCGTGGTGCTGCAGCGATGGATACGTCGAAGCTTAGCGAAACCGAAAGATCGCGGATTCCCGCCGTTTCTGAGAGTTTGGCTGGATCCACCGGTGTCAAAATTGTTCATTTTATGCAACTACACATTGTCAATACGATAAAGGTGGTATCGCAGTTCTGCAGCGATTGATACGCCGAAGCATAGCGAAATCGAAAGATCGAGGATTCTCGGCGTTTCTGAGACTTTGGCTGGGTGTACGGGTGTCAAAAGCTTTATGCAACTACACATTCTCAATACGATAAAACTGGTATCGCAGTTCTGCAGCGATTGATACGACGAAGCTTAGCGAAATCGAAAGATCGCGGATTCCCGCCGTTTCTGAGAGTTTGGCTTGGTGTACGGTTATCAGAATTCTTCATTATATGCAACTACACACTCTCAATACGATAAAACTGGAATCGCAGTTCTGTATCGATTGATACGTCGCATCTTAGCGAAATCGAAAGCTCGATGATTCCGAGCGTTTCTGCGACATTCGCGGGGTGTACGGATGTCAAACACCATTACTTTATGCAACTACACATACTCAATACGATAAAACTGGTATCGCGGTGCTGCAGCGATTGATACGTCGTAGCTTAGCGAAATCGAAAGATCGCGGATTCCCGCCGTTTCTAAGAGTTTGGCTGAGTGTACGGGTGTCAAAAGCCTCCATTTTATGCAACTACACATTCTCAATACGATAAAACTGGTATCGCAGTTCTGCAGCGATTGATACGCCGAAGCATAGCGAAATCGAAAGATCGAGTATTCTCGTCGTTTCTGAGACCTTGGCTGGGTGTTCGGGTGTCAAAAGCCTTTACTTTATGCAACTACACATTCTCAATACGATAAAACTGGTATCGCAGTTCTGCAGCGATTGATACGCCGAAGCTTAGCGAAATCGAAAGATGGAGGACTCTCGGCTTTTATGAGACTTTGGCTAGGTGTACGGGTGTCAAAATTTATCATTTCATGCAACTACACACTCTCAATACGATAAAACTGGTATCGCAGTTCTCTATCGATTGATACGTCGAATCTTAGCGAAATCGAAAGATCGAGGATTCCGAGTGTTTCTGCGACATTCGCGGGGTGTACGGGTGTCAAAATTCTTTGTTTCATGCAACTACACATTCTCAATACGATAAAACTGGTATCGTGATACTGCAGCGATTGATACGTCGAAGCATAGCGAAATCGAGAGATCGCGGATTCCCGCCGTTTCTGAGAGTTTGGCTGGGTGTACGGGTGTCAAAATTCTTCATTTTATGCAACTACACACTCTCAATACGATAAAACTGGAATCGCAGTTCTGTATCGATTGATACGTCGCATCTTAGCGAAATCGAAAGCTCGATGATTCCGAGCGTTTCTGCGACATTCGCGGGGTGTACGGATTTCAAATACCATTACTTTATGCAACTACACATACTCAATACGATAAAACTGGTATCGCAGTGCTGCAGCGATTGATACGTCGTAGCTTAGCGAAATCGAAAGATCGCGAATTCCCGCCGTTTCTAAGAGTTTGGCTGAGTGTTCGGGTGTCAAAAGCCTCCATTTTATGCAACTACACATACTCAATACGATAAAACTGGTATCGCAGTTCTGCAGCGATTGATACGCCGAAGCATGGCGAAATCGAAAGATCGAGGATTCTCGGCGTTTCTGAGACTTTGGCTGGGTGTACGGGTGTCAAAAGCTTTATGCAACTACACATTCTCAATACGATAAAACTGGTATCGCAGTTCTGCAGCGATTGATACGTCGAAGCTTAGCGAAATCGAAAGATCGCGGATTCCCGCCGTTTCTGAGAGTTTGGCTTGGTGTACGGTTGTCAGAATTCTTCATTATATGCAACTACACACTCTCAATACGATAAAACTGGTATCGCAGTTGTGTATCGATTGATACGTCGGGTCTTAGCGAAATCGAAAGACCGAGGATTCCGAGCGTTTCTACGACATTCGCGGGATGTACGGGTGTTAAAAACCATTACTTTATGCAACTACACATACTCAATACGATAAAACTGGTATCGCGGTGCTGCAGCGATTGATACGTCGAATCTTAGCGAAATCGAAAGATCGCGGATTCCCGCCGTTTCTGAGAGTTTGGCTGGGTTTACGGATGTCAAAATTCTTCATTTTATGCACCTACACACTCTCAATACGATAAAACTGGAATCGCAGGTCTGTATCGATTGATACGTCGCATCTTAGCGAAATCGAAAGCTCGATGATTCCGAGCGTTTCTGCGACATTCGCGGGGTGTACGGATGTCAAAAACCATTACTTTATGCAACTACACATACTCAATACGATAAAACTGGTATCGCAGTTCTGCAGCGACTGATACGCCGACGCTTAGCGAAATCGAAAGATCGAGGATTCTCGGCGTTTCTGAGACTATGGCTGGGTGTACGGGTGTCAAAATTCTTCATTTTATGCAACTACACACTCTGAATACGATAAAACTGGTATCGCAGTTCTGTATCGATTGATACGTCGCATTTTAGCGAAATCGAAATCTCGATGATTCCGAGCGTTTCTGCGACATTCGCGGGGTGTACGGATTTCAAATACCATTACTTTATGCAACTACACATACTCAATACGATAAAACTGGTATCGCAGTGCTGCCGCGATTGATACGTCGTAGCTTAGCGAAATCGAAAGATCGCGAATTCCCGCCGTTTCTAAGAGTTTGGCTGAGTGTACGGGTGTCAAAAGCCTCCATTTTATGCAACTACACATTGTCAATACGATAAAATTGGTATCGCAGTTCTGCAGCGATTGATACACCGAAGCATAGCGAAATCAAAAGATCGAGGATTCTCGGCGTTTCTGAGACTTTGGCTGGGTGTACGGGTGTCAAAAGCTTTATGCAACTACACATTCTCAATACGATAAAACTGGTATCGCAGTTCTGCAGCGATTGATACGTCGAAGCTTAGCGAAATCGAAAGATCGCGGATTCCCGCCGTTTCTGAGAGTTTGGCTTGGTGTACGGTTGTCAGAATTCTTCATTATATGCAACTACACACTCTCAATACGATAAAACTGGTATCGCAGTTGTGTATCGATTGATACGTCGGGTCTTAGCGAAATCGAAAGACCGAGGATTCCGAGTGTTTCTGCGACATTCGCGGGGTGTACGGGTGTCAAAATTCTTTGTTTCATGCAACTACACATTCTCAATACGATAAAACTGGTATCGTGATACTGCAGCGATTGATACGTCGAAGCATAGCGAAATCGAGAGATCGCGGATTCCCGCCGTTTCTGAGAATTTGGCTGGGTGTACGGGTGTCAAAATTCTTCATTTTATGCAACTACACACTCTCAATACGATAAAACTGGAATCGCAGTTCTGTATCGATTGATACGTCGCATCTTAGCGAAATCGAAAGCTCGATGATTCCGAGCGTTTCTGCGACATTCGCGGGGTGTACGGATTTCAAATACCATTACTTTATGCAACTACACATACTCAATACGATAAAACTGGTATCGCAGTGCTGCAGCGATTGATACGTCGTAGCTTAGCGAAATCGAAAGATCGCGAATTCCCGCCGTTTCTAAGAGTTTGGCTGAGTGTTCGGGTGTCAAAAGCCTCCATTTTATGCAACTACACATACTCAATACGATAAAACTGGTATCGCAGTTCTGCAGCGATTGATACGCCGAAGCATGGCGAAATCGAAAGATCGAGGATTCTCGGCGTTTCTGAGACTTTGGCTGGGTGTACGGGTGTCAAAAGCTTTATGCAACTACACATTCTCAATACGATAAAACTGGTATCGCAGTTCTGCAGCGATTGATACGTCGAAGCTTAGCGAAATCGAAAGATCGCGGATTCCCGCCGTTTCTGAGAGTTTGGCTTGGTGTACGGTTGTCAGAATTCTTCATTATATGCAACTACACACTCTCAATACGATAAAACTGGTATCGCAGTTGTGTATCGATTGATACGTCGGGTCTTAGCGAAATCGAAAGACCGAGGATTCCGAGCGTTTCTACGACATTCGCGGGATGTACGGGTGTTAAAAACCATTACTTTATGCAACTACACATACTCAATACGATAAAACTGGTATCGCGGTGCTGCAGCGATTGATACGTCGAATCTTAGCGAAATCGAAAGATCGCGGATTCCCGCCGTTTCTGAGAGTTTGGCTGGGTTTACGGATGTCAAAATTCTTCATTTTATGCACCTACACACTCTCAATACGATAAAACTGGAATCGCAGTTCTGTATCGATTGATACGTCGCATCTTAGCGAAATCGAAAGCTCGATGATTCCGAGCGTTTCTGCGACATTCGCGGGGTGTACGGATGTCAAAAACCATTACTTTATGCAACTACACATACTCAATACGATAAAACTGGTATCGCAGTTCTGCAGCGACTGATACGCCGACGCTTAGCGAAATCGAAAGATCGAGGATTCTCGGCGTTTCTGAGACTATGGCTGGGTGTACGGGTGTCAAAATTCTTCATTTCATGCAACTACACACTCTGAATACGATAAAACTGGTATCGCAGTTCTGTATCGATTGATACGTCGCATTTTAGCGAAATCGAAATCTCGATGATTCCGAGCGTTTCTGCGACATTCGCGGGGTGTACGGATTTCAAATACCATTACTTTATGCAACTACACATACTCAATACGATAAAACTGGTATCGCAGTGCTGCCGCGATTGATACGTCGTAGCTTAGCGAAATCGAAAGATCGCGAATTCCCGCCGTTTCTAAGAGTTTGGCTGAGTGTACGGGTGTCAAAAGCCTCCATTTTATGCAACTACACATTGTCAATACGATAAAATTGGTATCGCAGTTCTGCAGCGATTGATACACCGAAGCATAGCGAAATCAAAAGATCGAGGATTCTCGGCGTTTCTGAGACTTTGGCTGGGTGTACGGGTGTCAAAAGCTTTATGCAACTACACATTCTCAATACGTGAAAACTGGTATCGCAGTTCTGCAGCGATTGATACGTCGAAGCTTAGCGAAATCGAAAGATCGCGGATTCCCGCCGTTTCTGAGAGTTTGGCTTGGTGTACGGTTGTCAGAATTCTTCATTATATGCAACTACACACTCTCAATACGATAAAACTGGTATCGCAGTTGTGTATCGATTGATACGTCGGGTCTTAGCGAAATCGAAAGACCGAGTATTCCGAGCGTTTCTACGACATTCGCGGGATGTACGGGTGTTAAAAACCATTACTTTATGCAACTACACATACTCAATACGATAAAACTGGTATCGCGGTGCTGCAGCGATTGATACGTCGTAGCTTAGCGAAATCGAAAGATCGCGGATTCCCGCCGTTTTTAAGAGTTTGGCTGAGTGTACGGGTGTCAAAAGCCTCCATTTTATGCAACTACACATTCTCAATACGATAAAACTGGTATCGCAGTTCTGCAGCGATTGATACGCCGAAGCATAGTGAAATCGGAAGATCGAGTATTCTCGTCGTTTCTGAGACCTTGGCTGGGTGTACGGGTGTCAAAAGCCTTTACTTTATGCAACTACACATTCTCAATACGATAAAACTGGTATCGCAGTTCTGCAGCGATTGATACGCCGATGCTTAGCGAAATCGAAAGATGGAGGATTCTCGGCGTTTCTGAGACTTTGGCTGGGTGTACGGGTGTCAAAATTCTTCTATTTATGAAACTACACACTCTCAATACGATAAAACTGGTATCGCAGTTCTCTATCGATTGATACGTCGAATCTTAGCGAAATCGAAAGATCGAGGATTCCGAGTGTTTCTGCGACATTCGCGGGGTGTACGGGTGTCAAAATTCTTTGTTTCATGCAACTAGACATTCTCAAGACGATAAAACTGGTATCGTGGTACTGCAGCGATTGATACGTCGAATCTTAGCGAAATCGAAAGATCGCGGATTCCCGCCGTTTCTGAGAGTTTGGCTGGGTTTACGGATGTCAAAATTCTTCATTTTATGCAACTACACACTCTCAATACGATAAAACTGGAATCGCAGTTCTGTATCGATTGATACGTCGCATCTTAGCGAAATCGAAAGCTCGATGATTCCGAGCGTTTCTGCGACATTCGCGGGGTGTACGGATGTCAAAAACCATTACTTTATGCAACTACACATACTCAATACGATAAAACTGGTATCGCGGTGCTGCAGCGATTGATACGTCGTAGCTTAGCGAAATCGAAAGATCGCGGATTCCCGCCGTTTCTAAGAGTTTGGCTGAGTGTACGGGTGTCAAAAGCCTCCATTTTATGCAACTACACATTCTCAATACGATAAAACTGGTATCGCAGTTCTGCAGCGATTGATACGCCGAAGCTTAGCGAAATCGAAAGATGGAGGATTCTCGGCGTTTCTGAGACTTTGGCTGGGTGTACGGGTGTCAAAATTCTTCATTTTATGCAACTACACACTCTCAATACGATAAAACTGGTATCGCAGTTCTCTATCGATTGATACGTCGAATCTTAGCGAAATCGAAAGATCGAGGATTCCGAGTGTTTCTGCGATATTCGCGGGGTGTACGGATGTCAAAAACCATTACTCTATGCAACTACACATACTCAATACGATAAAACTGGTATCGCGGTGCTGCAGCGATTGATACGTCGTAGCTTAGCGAAATCGAAAGATCGCGGATTCCCGCCGTGTCTAAGAGTTTGGCTGAGTGTACGGGTGTCAAAAGCCTCCATTTTATGCAACTACACATTCTCAATACAATAAAACTGGTATTGCAGTTCTGCAGCGGATGATACGGCGAAGCTTAGCGAAATCGAAAGATGGAGGACTCTCGGCTTTTCTGAGACTTTGGCTAGGTGTACGGGTGTCAAAATTTATCATTTCATGCAACTACACACTCTCAATACGATAAAACTGGTATCGCGGTATTCTGTATCGATTGATACGTCGCATCTTAGCGAAATTGAAAGATCGAGGATTCCGAGCGTCTCTGCGACATTCGCGGGGTGTACAGGTGTCAAAAGCCTTCATTTTATGCAACTACACATTTTCAATACGATAAAACTGGTATCGCAGTTCTGATGCGATCGGTACGTCGAAGCATAGCGAAATCGAAAGAACGAGGATTCCGAGCATTTCTGAGACTTTGGCTGGGTATACGTGTGTTAAAAACCTTTATTCTATGCGACTACACGATCTGAATACGATAAAACTGGTATCGCAGTTCTGCAGCAATTGATACGTCGAAGCTTAGCGAAATCGAAGGATCGAGGATTTCCGGCATTTCTGAAACATTCGCTGGGTGTACCAGTGCCAAAAACCTGCAATCTATGCAAGTATACACTCTCAATGCGATAACACTAGTATCGCAGTTTTGCAGTGATTGATACATCGAAGCTTAGCGAAATCGAAAAATCGAGAATTCCAAGCGTTTCTGAGACTTCAGCTGGGTGTAAGTGAGGCAAAAGCCACTATTCTATGCCACTACACACTCTATACGATAAAACTGATATCGCAGTTCCGCAGCGATTGATACGTCGAAGCTTAGCGAAATCGAGAGATCGACGATTCCTGGCGATTCTGAGACATTCGCTGTGTGTACTAATGTTCAAAACTTTCAATCTATGCAACTACACACTCTCAATACGATATCACTGGTATCGCAGTTCTGCAGCGATTGATACGTCGAAGCTTAGCGAAATCGAGAGATCGACGATTCCCGGCGGTTCTGAGACATTCGCTCGGTGTACTAATGTTAAAAACCTTCAATCAATGCAACTACACACTCTCAATACGATATAACTGGTATCGCAGTTCTGCAGCGATTGATACGTCCACGCTGAGCGAAATCGAAAGACCGAGGATTCCCGGCGTTTCTGAGACATTCGCTGGGTGTACTGGTATAAAAACCTTCAATCTACGCAACTACACTCTCAATACGAGAAATCCGGTATCGCAATTCTGCAGCAATTGATACGTGGAAGCTTAGCGAAATTGAAAGATCGAGGATTCCCGACGTTTCTGAGACTTTAGCTGGGTGTACTGGTGTTAAAAACCTTTATTCTATGCAACTACACACTCTCAATACGATGAAACTAGTATCGTAGTTCTGCAGCGATTGATACGTTGAAGCTTACCGAAATCGAAAAATCGAGGATTCCGAGCGTTCATGAGAATTTGGCTGGGTGTAAGTGTGTCAAAAACCTTTATTCTATGCAACTACAAACTCTCAATACGATGAAAGTGGTATCGCAGTTCTGCAGCAATTGAAACGTCGAAGCTTAAGGAAATCGAAAGATCGAGGATTCCCGGCGTTTCTGAGACATTCGCTTAGTCGACCAGTGTCAAAAACCTTCAATCTATGGAAGTACACACTCTCAATGCGATGAAACTAGTATCGCAGTTTTGCAGTGATTGATACATCGAAGCTAAGCGAAATCGAAAGATCGAGGATTCCCGGCGTTTCTGAGACATTCGCTGCGTGTACTAGTGTCAGAAACCGTTAATCCATGCAACTACACATTCTCAATTCGATAAAACTAGTATCGCGCTTTTGCAGCGATTGATACGTCAAGGCTTAGCGAAATCGAAAGATCGAGGATTCCGAGCGTTTCTGAGACTTTGACTGGGTGTACGTGTGTCAAAAACCTTTATTCTATGCAACTACACACTCTCAATACGATATGACTGGTATCGCAGTTCTGCAGCAATTGATACGTCGAAGTTTAAAGAAATCGAAAGATCGAGGATTCCCGGCGTTTCTGAGACATTCGCTGGGTGTACTAGTGTCAAAAACCTTTAATCTATGCAACTACACATTCTCAATTCGATAAAACTAGAATCGCACTTTTGCAGCGATTGAAACGTTAAAGCTTAGCGAAATCGGAAGATCGAGGATTCCGAGCGTTTCTGAGACTTTGACTGGGTGTACTGATGTTAAAAACTTTTATTCTATGCGACTACACGCTCTCAATACGATAAAACTGGTATCGCAGTTCTGCAGCGATTGATACGTCGAAGCTTAGCGAAATCGAGAGATCGACGATTGCCGGCGATTCTGAGACATTCGCTGGGTGTTCTAATGTTAAAAACCTTCAATCAATGCCACTACATACTCTCAATACGATATAACTGGTATCGAAGTTCTGAAGCGATTGATACGTCGAAACTGAGCGAAATCGAAAGACCGAGGATTCCCGACGTTTCTGAGACTTTGGCTGGGTGTATGTGTGGCAAAAACCTTTATTCTATGCAAGTACACACTCTCAATACAATGAAACTAGTATCGTAGTTCTGCAGCGGTTGATACGTTGAAGCTTACCGAAATCGAAAGATCGAGGATTCCCAACGTTTCTGAGCATTTGGCTGGGTGTACGTGTGTCAAAAATCTCTATTCTATGCCACTTCATGCTCTCAATACGATAAAACTAGTATCGCAGTTCTGGTGCGATTGATACGTCGAAGCATAGCGAAATCGAAGGAATGAGGATTCTGATCGTTTCTGAGACTTTGGCTGGGTATACGTGTGTCAAAAACCTTCATTCTATGCGACTACACGATCTGAATAAGATAAAACTGGTATCGCAGTTCGGCAGCAATTGAGACGTCGAAGCTTAGCGAAATCGAAAAATCGAGGATTCCGAGCGTTCATGATAGTTTGGCTGGGCGTATGTGTTTCAAAAATATCTATTTCATGCCACTACACACTCTCAATACGATAAAACTGGTATCGCAGTTCTGGTGCGATTGATACGTCGAAGCTTAGCGGAATCGAAAGACCGAGGATTCCCGGCCTTTCTGAGACATTCGCTGGGTGTACTGGTATCAAAAACCTTCAATCTACGCAACTACACACTCTCAATACAAGAAAACTCGAATCGCAGTGCCGCAGAGATTGACACGTCTAAGCTCAGCGAAATCGAAAGATCGAAGATTCCGAGCTTTTCTGAGACATTCGCTGGGTGTACTGGTATCAAAGACCTTCAATCTACACACCTACAAACTATTTATACGATAAAACTGGTATCGCAGTTCCGCAGCGATTGACACGTAGAAGTTTAGCGAAATCGAAAGACCGAGGATTCTCGGCGTTTCTGAGACATTCGCTGGGTGTACTGGTATAAAAACGTTCAATCTACGCAACTACACACTCTCAATACGAGAAAACTGGTATCGCAATTCTGCAGCAAATGATACGTGGAAGCTTAGCGAAATCGATAGATCGAGGATTCCGAACGTTTCTGAGACTTTGGCTGGGTGTAGGTGTGACAAAAATCTTTATTCTATGCCACTACATGCTCGCAATACGATAAAACTGGTATCGAAGTTCTGCAGCAATTGATACGTCGAAGGTTATGGAATCGAGAGACCGAAAATTCCCCGCGTTTCTGAGACATTCGCTGGGTGTACCAGTGTCCAAAACCTGCAATCTATGCAAGGACACACTCTCAATGCGATAAAACTAGTATCGCAGTTTTGCAGTGATTGATACATCGAAGCTCAGCGAAATCGAAAAATCGAGGATTCCGACCGTTCATGATAGTTTGGCTGGGCGTATGTGTTCCAAAAATATCTACTCTTTACCACTACATACTATCAATACGATAAAACTAGTATCGCAGTTCTGGTGCGATTGATACGTCGAAGCATAGCGAAATCGAAGGAACGAGGATTCCGAGCCTTTCTGAGACTTTGGCTGGGTATACGTAGGTCAAAAACCTTTATTCTATGCGACTAAACGATCTGAATACGATAAAACTGGTATCGCAGTCCTGTAGCAATTGATACGTCGAAGATATACGAAATCGAACGATCGAGGATTCCCGGCATTTCTGAAACAATCGCTGGGTGTACCCGTGTCAAAAACCTGCAATCTATGCAAGTACACACTCTTAATGCGATAACACTAGTATCGCAGTTTTGCAGTGATTGATACATTGAAGCTTAGCGAAACCGAAAAATCGAGAATTTAAAGCGTTTCTGAGACTTCAGCTGGGTGTACTGGTATAAAAACCCTCAATCTACGCAACTACACTCTCAATAAGAGAAAACTGGCATCTTAATTCTGCAGCAATTGATACGTGGAAGCTTAGCGAAATTGAGAAATCGAGGATTCCCAACGTGTCTGAGATTTTTGCTGGGTTTACTGGTGTCAAAAACCTTTATTCTATGCAACTACACACTCTCAATACGATAAAACTAGTATCATAGTTCTGCAGCGATTGATACGACGTAGCTTAGCGAAATCGAAAGATCGAGAATTCTCGGCGTTTCTGAGACTTTGGCTGGTTGTACGGGTGCTAAAATCCTTCATTCTATGCAACTAAACATTCTCAATACGATAAAACTGGTATCGCCGTTCTGTATCGATTGATACGTCGAATCTTAGCGAAATCGAACGATCGAGGATTCCGACCGTTTCGGCGACATTCGCGGGGTGTACGGGTGTCAAATGCCTTTACTTCATGCCACCACACATTCTAAACACGATAAAACTGGTATCGCAGTTCTGCAGCGATTTATACGCCGAAGCTTAGCAAAATCGAAAGATCGCGGATTCCCGCCGTTTCTAAGAGTTTGACTGGGTGTACGGGTGACAAAAGCCTTTATTTTATGCAACTACACATTCTCAATACGATAAAACTAGTATTGCAGTTCTGCAGCGATTGATACGTCGAATCTTAGCGAAATCGAAAGATCGAGGATTCCCAGTGTTTCCGCGACATTCGCGGGGTGTACGGGTGTCAAAATTTTTTGTTTCATGCAACAACACACTCGAAATACGATAAAACTGGTATCGAAGTTCTGAAGCGATTGATACGTCGAAACTGAGCGAAATCGAAAGACCGAGGATTCCCGACGTTTCTGAGACTTTGGCTGGGTGTACTGGTGTCAAAATTCTTCATTTTATGCAACTACACACTCTCAATACGATAAAACTGGAATCGCAGTTCTGTATCGATTGATACGTCGCATCTTAGCGAAATCGAAAGCTCGATGATTCCGAGCGTTTCTGCGACATTCGCGGGGTGTCCGGATGTCAAAAACCATTACTTTATGCAACTACACATACTCAATACGATAAAGCTGGTATCGCGGTGCTGCAGCGATTGATACGACGCAGCTTAGCGAAATCGGAAGATCGCGGATTCCCGCCGTTTCTAAGAGTTTGGCTGAGTGTACGGGTGTCAAAAACCTCCATTTTATGCAACTACACATTCTCAATACGATAAAACTGGTATCGCAGTTCTGCAGCGGATGATACGCCGAAGCTTAGCGAAATCGAAAGATGGAGGATTCTCGGCGTTTCTGAGACTTTGGCTGGGTGTACGGGTGTCAAAATTCTTCATTTTATGCAACTACACACTCTCAATACGATAAAACTGGTATCGCAGTTCTCTATCGATTGATACGTCGAATCTTAGCGAAATCGAAAGATCGAGGACTCGGAGTGTTTCTGCGACATTCGCGGGGTGTACGGATGTCAAAAACCATTACTCTATGCAACTACACATACTCAATACGATAAAACTGGTATCGCGGTGCTGCAGCGATTGATACGTCGTAGCTTAGCGAAATCGAAAGATCGTGGATTCCCGCCGTTTCTAAGAGTTTGGCTGAGTGTACGGGTGTCAAAAGCCTCCATTTTATGCAACTACACATTCTCAATACAATAAAACTGGTATTGCAGTTCTGCAGCGGATGATACGCCGAAGCTTAGCGAAATCGAAAGATGGAGGACTCTCGGCTTTTCTGAGACTTTGGCTAGGTGTACGGGTGTCCAAATTTATCATTTCATGCAACTACACACTCTCAATACGATAAAACTGGTATCGCAGTTCTGTATCGATTGATACGTCGAATCTTAGCGAAATCGAAAGATCGAGGATTCCGAGTGTTTCTGCGACATTCGCGGGGTGTACGGGTGTCAAAATTCTTTGTTTCATGCAACTACACATTCTCAATACGATAAAACTGGTATCGTGATACTACAGCGATTGATACGTCGAAGCTTAGCGAAATCGAAAGATCGCGGATTCCCGCCGTTTCTGAGAGTTTGGCTGGGTGTACGGGTGTCAAAATTCTTCATTTTATGCAACTACACACTCTCAATACGATAAAACTGGTATCGCGGTTCTGTATCGATTGATACGTCGCATCTTAGCGAAATTGAAAGATCGAGGATTCCGAGCGTCTCTGCGACATTCGCGGGGTGTACGGGTGTCAAAAACCTTTACTTTATGCAACTACACATACTCAATACGATAAAACTGGTATCGCAGTTCTGCAGCGATTCATACGCCGAAGCTTAGGGAAATCGAAAGATGGAGGATTCTCGGCGTTTCTGAGACTTTGGCTGGGTGTACGGGTGTCAAAATTCTTCTATTTATGAAACTATACACTCTCAATACGATAAAACTGGTATCGCAGTTCTCTATCGATTCATACGTCGGATCTTAGCGAAATCGAAAGATCGAGGATTCCGAGTGTTTCTGCGACATTCGCGGCGTGTACGGGTGTCAAAATTCTTTGTTTCATGCAACTAGACATTCTCAATACGATAAAACTGGTATCGTGGTACTGCAGCGATTGATACGTCGAATCTTAGCGAAATCGAAAGATCGCGGATTCCCGCCGTTTCTGACAGTTTGGCTGGGTTTACGGATGTCAAAATTCTTCATTTTATGCACCAACACACTCTCAATACGATAAAACTGGAATCGCAATTCTGTATCGATTGATACGTCGCATCCTAGCGAAATCGAAAGCTCGATGATTCCGAGCGTTTCTGCGACATTCGCGGGGTGTACGGATGTCAAAAACCATTACTTTATGCAACTACACATACTCAATACGATAAAACTGGTATCGCGGTGCTGCAGCGATTGATACGTCGTAGCTTAGCGAAATCGAAAGATCGCGGATTCCCGCCGTTTCTAAGAGTTTGGCTGAGTGTACGGGTGTCAAAAGCCTCCATTTTATGCAACTACACATTCTCAATACGATAAAACTGGTATCGCAGTTCTGCAGCGATTGATACGCCGAAGCATAGCGAAATCGAAAGATCGAGTATTCTCGTCGTTTCTGCGACCTTGGCTGTGTGTTCGGGTGTCAAAAGCCTTTACTTTATGCAACTACACATTCTCAATACGATAAAACTGGTATCGCAGTTCTGCAGCGATTGATACGCCGAAGCATAGCGAAATCGAAAGATCGCGGATTCCCGCCGTTTCTGAGAGTTTGGCTTGGTGTACGGTTGTCAGAATTCTTCATTATATGCAACTACACACTCTCAATACGATAAAACTGGAATCACAGTTCTCTATCGATTGATACGTCGAATCTTAGCGAAATCGAAAGATCGAGGATTCCGAGTGTTTCTGCGACATTCGCGGGGTGTACGGATGTCAAAAACCATTACTCTATGGAACTACACATACTCAATACGATAAAACTGGTATCGCGGTGCTGCAGCGATTGATACGTCGTAGCTTAGCGAAATCGAAAGATCGCGGATTCCCGCCGTTTCTAAGAGTTTGGCTGAGTGTACGGGTGTCAAAAGCCTCCATTTTATGCAACTACACATTCTCAATACAATAAAACTGGTATTGCAGTTCTGCAGCGGATGATACACCGAAGCTTAGCGAAATCGAAAGATGGAGGACTCTCGGCTTTTCTGAGACTTTGGCTAGGTGTACGGGTGTCAAAATTTATCATTTCATGCATCTACACACTCTCAATACGATAAAACTGGTATCGCAGTTCTGTATCGATTGATACGTCGAATCTTAGCGAAATCGAAAGATCGAGGATTCCGAGTGTTTCTGCGACATTCGCGGGGTGTACGGGTGTCAAAATTCTTCATTTTATGCAACTACACACTCTCAATACGATAAAACTGGAATCGCAGTTCTGTATCGATTGATACGTCGCATCTTAGCGCAATCGAAAGCTCGATGATTCTGAGCGTTTCTGCGACATTCGCGGGGTGTACGGATTTCAAATACCATAACTTTATGCAACTACACATACTCAATACGATAAAACTGGTATCGCGGTGCTGCAGCGATTGATACGTCGTAGCTTAGCGAAATCGAAAGATCGCGGATTCCCGCCGTTTCTAAGAGTTTGGCTGAGTGTACGGGTGTCAAAATCCTCCATTTTATGCAACTACACATTGTCAATACGATAAAATTGGTATCGCAGTTCTGCAGCGATTGATACGCCGAAGCATAGCGAAATCGAAAGATCGCGGATTCCCGCCGTTTCTGAGAGTTTGGCTTGGTGTACGGTTGTCAGAATTCTTCATTATATGCAACTACACACTCTCAATACGATAAAACTGGTATCGCAGTTATGTATCGATTGATACGTCGGGTCTTAGCGAAATCGAAAGACCGAGGATTCCGAGCGTTTCTACGACATTCGCGGGATGTACGGGTGTTAAAAACCATTACTTTATGCAACTACACATACTCAATACGATAAAACTGGTATCGCGGTGCTGCAGCGATTGATACGTCGAATCTTAGCGAAATCGAAAGATCGCGGATTCCCGCCGTTTCTGAGAGTTTGGCTGGGTTTACGGATGTCAAAATTCTTCATTTTATGCACCTACACACTCTCAATACGATAAAACTGGAATCGCAGTTCTGTATCGATTGATACGTCGCATCTTAGCGAAATCGAAAGCTCGATGATTCCGAGCGTTTCTGCGACATTCGCGGGGTGTACGGATGTCAAAAACCATTACTTTATGCAACTACACATACTCAATACGATAAAACTGGTATCGCGGTGCTGCAGCGATTGATACGTCGTAGCTTAGCGAAATCGAAAGATCGCGGATTCCCGCCGTTTCTAAGAGTTTGGCTGAGTGTACGGGTGTCAAAAGCCTCCATTTTATGCAACTACACATTCTCAATACAATAACACTGGTATTGCAGTTCTGCAGCGGATGATACGCCGAAGCTTAGTGAAATCGAAAGATGGAGGACTCTCGGCTTTTATGAGACTTTGGCTAGGTGTACGGGTGTCAAAATTTATCATTTCATGCAACTACACACTCTCAATACGATAAAACTGGTATCGCAGTTCTGTATCGATTGATACGTCGAATCTTAGCGAAATCGAAAGATCGAGGATTCCGAGTGTTTCTGCGACATTCGCGGGGTGTACGGGTGTCAAAATTCTTTGTTTCATGCAACTACACATTCTCAATACGATAAAACTGGTATCGTGATACTGCAGCGATTGATACGTCGAAGCTTAGCGAAATCGAAAGATCGCGGATTCCCGCCGTTTCTGAGAGTTTGGCTGGGTGTACGGGTGTCAAAATTTATCATTTCATGCAACTACACACTCTCAATACGATAAAACTGGTATCGCAGTTCTGTATCGATTGATACGTCGCATCTTAGCGAAATTGAAAGATCGAGGATTCCGAGCGTCTCTGCGACATTCGCGGGGTGTACAGGTGTCAAAAGCCTTCATTTTATGCAACTACACATTTTCAATACGATAAAACTGGTATCGCAGTTCTGCAGCGACTGATACGCCGACGCTTAGCGAAATCGAAAGATCGAGGATTCTCGGCGTTTCTGAGACTATGGCTGCGTGTACGGGTGTCAAAATTCTTCATAATACGATAAAACTGGTATCGCAGTTCTGTATCGATTGATACGTCGCATCTTAGCGAAATCGAAATCTCGATGATTCCGAGCGTTTCTGCGACATTCGCGGGGTGTACGGGTGTCAAAAACCTTTACTTTATGCAACTACACATACTCAATACGATAAAACTGGTATCGTGGTGCTGCAGCGATGGATACGTCGAAGCTTAGCGAAATCGAAAGATCGCGGATTCCCGCCGTTTCTGAGAGTTTGGCTGGATCCACCGGTGTCAAAATTGTTCATTTTATGCAACTACACACTCTCAATACGATAAAACTGGTATCGCAGTTCTGTATCGATTGATACGTCGGATCTTAACGAAATCGATAGATCGAGGATTCCGAGTTTTTCTGCGAAATTCGCGGGGTGTACGGGTGTCTAAATTCTTTGTTTCATGCAACTACACATTCTCAATACGATAAAACTGGTATCGTGGTACTGCAGCGATTGATACGACAAAGCTTAGCGAAATCGATAGATCGCGGATTCCCGCCGTTTCTGAGAGTTTGGCTGGGTGTACGGGTGTCAAAATTCTTCATTTTATGCAACTACACACTCTCAATACGATAAAACTGGAATCGCAGTTCTGTATCGATTGATACGTCGCATCTTAGCGAAATCGAAAGCTCGATGATTCCGAGCGTTTCTGCGACATTCGCGGGGTGTACGGATTTCAAATACCATTACTTTATGCAACTACACATACTCAATACGATAAAACTGGTATCGCAGTGCTGCAGCGATTGATACGTCGTAGCTTAGCGAAATCGAAAGATCGCGAATTCCCGCCGTTTCTAAGAGTTTGGCTGAGTGTACGGGTGTCAAAAGCCTCCATTTTATGCAACTACACATTGTCAATACGATAAAATTCGTATCGCAGTTCTGCAGCGATTGATACGCCGAAGCATAGCGAAATCAAAAGATCGAGGATTCTCGGCGTTTCTGAGACTTTGGCTGGGTGTACGGGTGTCAAAAGCTTTATGCAACTACACATTCTCAATACGATAAAACTGGTATCGCAGTTCTGCAGCGATTGATACGTCGAAGCTTAGCGAAATCGAAAGATCGCGGATTCCCGCCGTTTCTGAGAGTTTGGCTTGGTGTACGGTTGTCAGAATTCTTCATTATATGCAACTACACACTCTCAATACGATAAAACTGGTATCGCAGTTGTGTATCGATTGATACGTCGGGTCTTAGCGAAATCGAAAGACCGAGGATTCCGAGCGTTTCTACGACATTCGCGGGATGTACGGGTGTTAAAAACCATTACTTTATGCAACTACACATACTCAATACGATAAAACTGGTATCGCGGTGCTGCAGCGATTGATACGTCGTAGCTTAGCGAAATCGAAAGATCGCGGATTCCCGCCGTTTCTAAGAGTTTGGCTGAGTGTACGGGTGTCAAAAGCCTCCATTTTATGCAACTACACATTCTCAATACGATAAAACTGGTATCGCAGTTCTGCAGCGATTGATACGCCGAAGCATAGTGAAATCGAAAGATCGAGTATTCTCGTCGTTTCTGAGACCTTGGCTGGGTGTACGGGTGTCAAAAGCCTTTACTTTATGCAACTACACATTCTCAATACGATAAAACTGGGATCGCAGTTCTGCAGCGATTGATACGCCGATGCTTAGCGAAATCGAAAGATGGAAGATTCTCGGCGTTTCTGAGACTTTGGCTGGGTGTATGGGTGTCAAAATTCTTCTATTTATGAAACTACACACTCTCAATACGATAAAACTGGTATCGCAGTTCTCTATCGATTGATACGTCGAATTTTAGAGAAATCGAAAGATCGAGGATTCCGAGTGTTTCTGCGACATTCGCGGGGTGTACGGGTGTCAAAATTCTTTGTTTCATGCAACTAGACATTCTCAATACGATAAAACTGGTATCGTGGTACTGCAGCGATTGATACGTCGAATCTTAGCGAAATCGAAAGATCGCGGATTCCCGCCGTTTCTGAGAGTTTGGCTGGGTGTACGGATGTCAAAATTCTTCATTTTATGCAACTACACACTCTCAATACGATCAAACTGGAATCGCAGTTCTGTATCGATTGATACGTCGCATCTTAGCGAAATCGAAAGCTCCATGATTCCGAGCGTTTCTGCGACATTCGCGGGGTGTACGGATGTCAAAAACCATTACTTTATGCAACTACACATACTCAATACGATAAAACTGGTATCGCGGTGCTGCAGCGATTGATACGTCGTAGCTTAGCGAAATCGAAAGATCGCGGATTCCCGCCGTTTCTAAGAGTTTGGCTGAGTGTACGGGTGTCAAAAGCCTCCATTTTATGCAACTACACATTCTCAATACGATAAAACTGGTATCGCAGTTCTGCAGCGATTGATACGCCGAAGCATAGCGAAATCGAAAGATCGAGTATTCTCGTCGTTTCTGAGACCTTGGCTGGGTGTTCGGGTGTCAGAAGCCTTTACTTTATGCAACTACACATTCTCAATACGATAAAACTGGTATCGCAGTTCTGCAGCGATTGATACGCCGAAGCTTAGGGAAATCGAAAGATGGAGGATTCTCGGCGTTTCTGAGACTTTGGCTGGGTGTACGGGTGTCAAAATTCTTCTATTTATGAAACTATACACTCTCAATACGATAAAACTGGTATCGCAGTTCTCTATCGATTCATACGTCGAATCTTAGCGAAATCGAAATATCGAGGATTCCGAGTGTTTCTGCGACATTCGCGGCGTGTACGGGTGTCAAAATTGTTTGTTTCATGCAACTAGACATTCTCAATACGATAAAACTGGTATCGTGGTACTGCAGCGATTGATACGTCGAATCTTAGCGAAATCGAAAGATCGCGGATTCCCGCCGTTTCTGAGAGTTTGGCTGGGTTTACGGATGTCAAAATTCTTCATTTTATGCACCTACACACTCTCAATACGATAAAACTGGAATCGCAGTTCTGTATCGATTGATACGTCGCATCTTAGCGAAATCGAAAGCTCGATGATTCCGAGCGTTTCTGCGACATTCGCGGGGTGTACGGATGTCAAAAACCATTACTTTATGCAACTACACATACTCAATACGATAAAACTGGTATCGCGGTGCTGCAGCGATTGATACGTCGTAGCTTAGCGAAATCGAAAGATCGCGGATTCCCGCCGTTTCTAAGAGTTTGGCCGAGTGTACGGGTGTCAAAAGCCTCCATTTTATGCAACTACACATTCTCAATACGATAAAACTGGTATCGCAGTTCTGCAGCGATTGATACGCCGAAGCATAGCGAAATCGAAAGATCGAGTATTCTCGTCGTTTCTGAGACCTTGGCTGGGTGTTCGGGTGTCAAAAGCCTTTACTTTATGCAACTACACATTCTCAATACGATAAAACTGGTATCGCAGTTCTGCAGCGATTGATACGCCGAAGCTTAGCGAAATCGAAAGATGGAGGATTCTCGGCGTTTCTGAGACTTTGGCTGGGTGTACGGGTGTCAAAATTCCTCATTTTATGCAACTACACACTCTCAATACGATAAAACTGGTATCACAGTTCTCTATCGATTGATACGTCGAATCTTAGCGAAATCGAAAGATCGAGGATTCCGAGTGTTTCTGCGACATTCGCGGGGTGTACGGATGTCAAAAACCATTACTCTATGCAACTACACATACTCAATACGATAAAACTGGTATCGCGGTGCTGCAGCGATTGATACGTCGTAGCTTAGGGAAATCGAAAGATCGCGGATTCCCGCCGTTTCTAAGAGTTTGGCTGAGTGTACGGGTGTCAAAAGCCTCCATTTTATGCAACTACACATTCTCAATACAATAACACTGGTATTGCAGTTCTGCAGCGGATGATACGCCGAAGCTTAGCGAAATCGAAAGATGGAGGACTCTCGGCTTTTCTGAGACTTTGGCTAGGTGTACGGGTGTCAAAATTCATCATTTCATGCAACTACACACTCTCAATACGATAAAACTGGTATCGCAGTTCTGTATCGATTGATACGTCGAATCTTAGCGAAATCGAAAGATCGAGGATTCCGAGTGTTTCTGCGACATTCGCGGGGTGTACGGGTGTCAAAATTCTTTGTTTCATGCAACTACACATTCTCAATACGATAAAACTGGTATCGTGATACTGCAGCGATTGATACGTCGAAGCTTAGCGAAATCGAAAGATCGCGGATTCCCGCCGTTTCTGAGAGTTTGGCTGGGTGTACGGGTGTCAAAATTCTTCATTTTATGCAACTACACACTCTCAATACGATAAAACTGGTATCGCGGTTCTGTATCGATTGATACGTCGCATCTTAGCGAAATTGTAAGATCGAGGATTCCGAGCGTCTCTGCGACATTCGCGGGGTGTACAGGTGTCAAAAGCCTTCATTTTATGCAACTACACATTTTCAATACGATAAAACTGGTATCGCAGTTCTGCAGCGACTGATACGCCGACGCTTAGCGAAATCGAAAGATCGAGGATTCTCGGCGTTTCTGAGACTATGGCTGGGTGTACGGGTGTCAAAATTCTTCATAATACGATAAAACTGGTATCGCAGTTCTGTATCGATTGATACGTCGCATCTTAGCGAAATCGAAATCTCGATGATTCCGAGCGTTTCTGCGACATTCGCGGGGTGTACGGGTGTCAAAAACCTTTACTTTATGCAACTACACATACTCAATACGATAAAACTGGTATCGTGGTGCTGCAGCGATGGATACGTCGAAGCTTAGCGAAATCGAAAGATCGCGGATTCCCGCCGTTTCTGAGAGTTTGGCTGGGTTTACGGATGTCAAAATTCTTCATTTTATGCACCTACACACTCTCAATACGATAAAACTGGAATCGCAGTTCTGTATCGATTGATACGTCGCATCTTAGCGAAATCGAAAGCTCGATGATTCCGAGCGTTTCTGCGACATTCGCGGGGTGTACGGGTGTCGAAATTCTTTCTTTCATGCAACTACACATTCTCAATACGATAAAACTGGTATCGTGATACTGCAGCGATTGATACGTCGAAGCTTAGCGAAATCGAAAGATCGCGGATTCCCGCCGTTTCTGAGAGTTTGGCTGGGTGTACGGGTGTCAAAATTCTACATTTTATGCAACTACACACTCTCAATACGATAAAACTGGTATCGCGGTTCTGTATCGATTGATACGTCGCATCTTAGCGAAATTGAAAGATCGAGGATTCCGAGCGTCTCTGCGACATTCGCGGGGTGTACGGGTGTCAAAAACCTTTACTTTATGCAACTAGACATACTCAATACGATAAAACTGGTATCGTGGTGCTGCAGCGATGGATACGTCGAAGCTTAGCGAAATCGAAAGATCGCGGATTCCCGCCGTTTCTGAGAGTTTGGCTGGATCCACCGGTGTCAAAATTGTTCATTTTATGCAACTACACATTGTCAATACGATAAAGGTGGTATCGCAGTTCTGCAGCGATTGATACGCCGAAGCATAGCGAAATCGAAAGATCGAGGATTCTCGGCGTTTCTGAGACTTTGGCTGGGTGTACGGGTGTCAAAAGCTTTATGCAACTACACATTCTCAATACGATAAAACTGGTATCGCAGTTCTGCAGCGATTGATACGTCGAAGCTTAGCGAAATCGAAAGATCGCGGATTCCCGCCGTTTCTGAGAGTTTGGCTTGGTGTACGGTTGTCAGAATTCTTCATTATATGCAACTACACACTCTCAATACGATAAAACTGGTATCGCAGTTATGTATCGATTGATACGTCGGGTCTTAGCGAAATCGAAAGACCGAGGATTCCGAGCGTTTCTACGACATTCGCGGGATGTACGGGTGTTAAAAACCATTACTTTATGCAACTACACATACTCAATACGATAAAACTGGTATCGCGGTGCTGCAGCGATTGATACGTCGAATCTTAGCGAAATCGAAAGATCGCGGATTCCCGCCGTTTCTGAGAGTTTGGCTGGGTTTACGGATGTCAAAATTCTTCATTTTATGCACCTACACACTCTCAATACGATAAAACTGGAATCGCAGTTCTGTATCGATTGATACGTCGCATCTTAGCGAAATCGAAAGCTCGATGATTCCGAGCGTTTCTGCGATATTCGCGGGGTGTACGGATGTCAAAAACCATTACTTTATGCAACTACACATACTCAATACGATAAAGCTGGTATCGCGGTGCTGCAGCGATTGATACGACGTAGCTTAGCGAAATCGGAAGATCGCGGATTCCCGCCGTTTCTAAGAGTTTGGCTGAGTGTACGGGTGTCAAAAACCTCCATTTTATGCAACTACACATTCTCAATACGATAAAACTGGTATCGCAGTTCTGCAGCGGATGATACGCCGAAGCTTAGCGAAATCGAAAGATGGAGGATTCTCGGCGTTTCTGAGACTTTGGCTGGGTGTACGGGTGTCAAAATTCTTCATTTTATGCAACTACACACTCTCAATACGATAAAACTGGTATCGCAGTTCTCTATCGATTGATACGTCGAATCTTAGCGAAATCGAAAGATCGAGGACTCGGAGTGTTTCTGCGACATTCGCGGGGTGTACGGATGTCAAAAACCATTACTCTATGCAACTACACATACTCAATACGATAAAACTGGTATCGCGGTGCTGCAGCGATTGATACGTCGTAGCTTAGGGAAATCGAAAGATCGTGGATTCCCGCCGTTTCGAAGAGTTTGGCTGAGTGTACGGGTGTCAAAAGCCTCCATTTTATGCAACTACACATTCTCAATACAATAAAACTGGTATTGCAGTTCTGCAGCGGATGATACGCCGAAGCTTAGCGAAATCGAAAGATGGAGGACTCTCGGCTTTTCTGAGACTTTGGCTAGGTGTACGGGTGTCCCAATTTATCATTTCATGCAACTACACACTCTCAATACGATAAAACTGGTATCGCAGTTCTGTATCGATTGATACGTCGAATCTTAGCGAAATCGAAAGATCGAGGATTCCGAGCGTCTCTGCGACATTCGCGGGGTGTACGGGTGTCAAAAACCTTTACTTTATGCAACTACACATACTCAATACGATAAAACTGGTATCGCAGTTCTGCAGCGATTCATACGCCGAAGCTTAGGGAAATCGAAAGATGGAGGATTCTCGGCGTTTCTGAGACTTTGGCTGGGTGTACGGGTGTCAAAATTCTTCTATTTATGAAACTATACACTCTCAATACGATAAAACTGGTATCGCAGTTCTCTATCGATTCATACGTCGGATCTTAGCGAAATCGAAAGATCGAGGATTCCGAGTGTTTCTGCGACATTCGCGGCGTGTACGGGTGTCAAAATTCTTTGTTTCATGCAACTAGACATTCTCAATACGATAAAACTGGTATCGTGGTACTGCAGCGATTGATACGTCGAATCTTAGCGAAATCGAAAGATCGCGGATTCCCGCCGTTTCTGAGAGTTTGGCTGGGTTTACGGATGTCAAAATTCTTCATTTTATGCACCAACACACTCTCAATACGATAAAACTGGAATCGCAATTCTGTATCGATTGATACGTCGCATCTTAGCGAAATCGAAAGCTCGATGATTCCGAGCGTTTCTGCGACATTCGCGGGGTGTACGGATGTCAAAAACCATTACTTTATGCAACTACACATACTCAATACGATAAAACTGGTATCGCGGTGCTGCAGCGATTGATACGTCGTAGCTTAGCGAAATCGAAAGATCGCGGATTCCCGCCGTTTCTAAGAGTTTGGCTGAGTGTACGGGTGTCAAAAGCCTCCATTTTATGCAACTACACATTCTCAATACGATAAAACTGGTATCGCAGTTCTGCAGCGATTGATACGCCGAAGCATAGCGAAATCGAAAGATCGAGTATTCTCGTCGTTTCTGCGACCTTGGCTGTGTGTTCGGGTGTCAAAAGCCTTTACTTTATGCAACTACACATTCTCAATACGATAAAACTGGTATCGCAGTTCTGCAGCGATTGATACGCCGAAGCTTAGCGAAATCGAAAGATGGAGGATTCTCGGCGTTTCTGAGACTTTGGCTGGGTGTACGGGTGTCAAAATTCTTCATTTTATGCAACTACAAACTCTCAATACGATAAAACTGGAATCACAGTTCTCTATCGATTGATACGTCGAATCTTAGCGAAATCGAAAGATCGAGGATTCCGAGTGTTTCTGCGACATTCGCGGGGTGTACGGATGTCAAAAACCATTACTCTATGCAACTACACATACTCAATACGATAAAACTGGTATCGCGGTGCTGCAGCGATTGATACGTCGTAGCTTAGCGAAATCGAAAGATCGCGGATTCCCGCCGTTTCTAAGAGTTTGGCTGAGTGTACGGGTGTCAAAAGCCTCCATTTTATGCAACTACACATTCTCAATACAATAAAACTGGTATTGCAGTTCTGCAGCGGATGATACACCGAAGCTTAGCGAAATCGAAAGATGGAGGACTCTCGGCTTTTCTGAGACTTTGGCTAAGTGTACGGGTGTCAAAATTTATCATTTCATGCAACTACACACTCTCAATACGATAAAACTGGTATCGCAGTTCTGTATCGATTGATACGTCGAATCTTAGCGAAATCGAAAGATCGAGGATTCCGAGTGTTTCTGCGACATTCGCGGGGTGTACGGGTGTCAAAATTCTTCATTTTATGCAACTACACACTCTCAATACGATAAAACTGGAATCGCAGTTCTGTATCGATTGATACGTCGCATCTTAGCGCAATCGAAAGCTCGATGATTCTGAGCGTTTCTGCGACATTCGCGGGGTGTACGGATTTCAAATACCATTACTTTATGCAACTACACATACTCAATACGATAAAACTGGTATCGCGGTGCTGCAGCGATTGATACGTCGTAGCTTAGCGAAATCGAAAGATCGCGGATTCCCGCCGTTTCTAAGAGTTTGGCTGAGTGTACGGGTGTCAAAAGCCTCCATTTTATGCAACTACACATTGTCAATACGATAAAATTGGTATCGCAGTTCTGCAGCGATTGATACGCCGAAGCATAGCGAAATCGAAAGATCGCGGATTCCCGCCGTTTCTGAGAGTTTGGCTTGGTGTACGGTTGTCAGAATTCTTCATTATATGCAACTACACACTCTCAATACGATAAAACTGGTATCGCAGTTATGTATCGATTGATACGTCGGGTCTTAGCGAAATCGAAAGACCGAGGATTCCGAGCGTTTCTACGACATTCGCGGGATGTACGGGTGTTAAAAACCATTACTTTATGCAACTACACATACTCAATACGATAAAACTGGTATCGCGGTGCTGCAGCGATTGATACGTCGAATCTTAGCGAAATCGAAAGATCGCGGATTCCCGCCGTTTCTGAGAGTTTGGCTGGGTTTACGGATGTCAAAATTCTTCATTTTATGCACCTACACACTCTCAATACGATAAAACTGGAATCGCAGTTCTGTATCGATTGATACGTCGCATCTTAGCGAAATCGAAAGCTCGATGATTCCGAGCGTTTCTGCGACATTCGCGGGGTGTACGGATGTCAAAAACCATTACTTTATGCAACTACACATACTCAATACGATAAAACTGGTATCGCGGTGCTGCAGCGATTGATACGTCGTAGCTTAGCGAAATCGAAAGATCGCGGATTCCCGCCGTTTCTAAGAGTTTGGCTGAGTGTACGGGTGTCAAAAGCCTCCATTTTATGCAACTACACATTCTCAATACAATAACACTGGTATTGCAGTTCTGCAGCGGATGATACGCCGAAGCTTAGTGAAATCGAAAGATGGAGGACTCTCGGCTTTTATGAGACTTTGGCTAGGTGTACGGGTGTCAAAATTTATCATTTCATGCAACTACACACTCTCAATACGATAAAACTGGTATCGCAGTTCTGTATCGATTGATACGTCGAATCTTAGCGAAATCGAAAGATCGAGGATTCCGAGTGTTTCTGCGACATTCGCGGGGTGTACGGGTGTCAAAATTCTTTGTTTCATGCAACTACACATTCTCAATACGATAAAACTGGTATCGTGATACTGCAGCGATTGATACGTCGAAGCTTAGCGAAATCGAAAGATCGCGGATTCCCGCCGTTTCTGAGAGTTTGGCTGGGTGTACGGGTGTCAAAATTTATCATTTCATGCAACTACACACTCTCAATACGATAAAACTGGTATCGCAGTTCTGTATCGATTGATACGTCGCATCTTAGCGAAATTGAAAGATCGAGGATTCCGAGCGTCTCTGCGACATTCGCGGGGTGTACAGGTGTCAAAAGCCTTCATTTTATGCAACTACACATTTTCAATACGATAAAACTGGTATCGCAGTTCTGCAGCGACTGATACGCCGACGCTTAGCGAAATCGAAAGATCGAGGATTCTCGGCGTTTCTGAGACTATGGCTGGGTGTACGGGTGTCAAAATTCTTCATAATACGATAAAACTGGTATCGCAGTTCTGTATCGATTGATACGTCGCATCTTAGCGAAATCGAAATCTCGATGATTCCGAGCGTTTCTGCGACATTCGCGGGGTGTACGGGTGTCAAAAACCTTTACTTTATGCAACTACACATACTCAATACGATAAAACTGGTATCGTGGTGCTGCAGCGATGGATACGTCGAAGCTTAGCGAAATCGAAAGATCGCGGATTCCCGCCGTTTCTGAGAGTTTGGCTGGATCCACCGGTGTCAAAATTGTTCATTTTATGCAACTACACACTCTCAATACGATAAAACTGGTATCGCAGTTCTGTATCGATTGATACGTCGGATCTTAACGAAATCGATAGATCGAGGATTCCGAGTTTTTCTGCGAAATTCGCGGGGTGTACGGGTGTCTAAATTCTTTGTTTCATGCAACTACACATTCTCAATACGATAAAACTGGTATCGTGGTACTGCAGCGATTGATACGACAAAGCTTAGCGAAATCGATAGATCGCGGATTCCCGCCGTTTCTGAGAGTTTGGCTGGGTGTACGGGTGTCAAAATTCTTCATTTTATGCAACTACACACTCTCAATACGATAAAACTGGAATCGCAGTTCTGTATCGATTGATACGTCGCATCTTAGCGAAATCGAAAGCTCGATGATTCCGAGCGTTTCTGCGACATTCGCGGGGTGTACGGATTTCAAATACCATTACTTTATGCAACTACACATACTCAATACGATAAAACTGGTATCGCAGTGCTGCAGCGATTGATACGTCGTAGCTTAGCGAAATCGAAAGATCGCGAATTCCCGCCGTTTCTAAGAGTTTGGCTGAGTGTACGGGTGTCAAAAGCCTCCATTTTATGCAACTACACATTGTCAATACGATAAAATTCGTATCGCAGTTCTGCAGCGATTGATACGCCGAAGCATAGCGAAATCAAAAGATCGAGGATTCTCGGCGTTTCTGAGACTTTGGCTGGGTGTACGGGTGTCAAAAGCTTTATGCAACTACACATTCTCAATACGATAAAACTGGTATCGCAGTTCTGCAGCGATTGATACGTCGAAGCTTAGCGAAATCGAAAGATCGCGGATTCCCGCCGTTTCTGAGAGTTTGGCTTGGTGTACGGTTGTCAGAATTCTTCATTATATGCAACTACACACTCTCAATACGATAAAACTGGTATCGCAGTTGTGTATCGATTGATACGTCGGGTCTTAGCGAAATCGAAAGACCGAGGATTCCGAGCGTTTCTACGACATTCGCGGGATGTACGGGTGTTAAAAACCATTACTTTATGCAACTACACATACTCAATACGATAAAACTGGTATCGCGGTGCTGCAGCGATTGATACGTCGTAGCTTAGCGAAATCGAAAGATCGCGGATTCCCGCCGTTTCTAAGAGTTTGGCTGAGTGTACGGGTGTCAAAAGCCTCCATTTTATGCAACTACACATTCTCAATACGATAAAACTGGTATCGCAGTTCTGCAGCGATTGATACGCCGAAGCATAGTGAAATCGAAAGATCGAGTATTCTCGTCGTTTCTGAGACCTTGGCTGGGTGTACGGGTGTCAAAAGCCTTTACTTTATGCAACTACACATTCTCAATACGATAAAACTGGTATCGCAGTTCTGCAGCGATTGATACGCCGATGCTTAGCGAAATCGAAAGATGGAAGATTCTCGGCGTTTCTGAGACTTTGGCTGGGTGTATGGGTGTCAAAATTCTTCTATTTATGAAACTACACACTCTCAATACGATAAAACTGGTATCGCAGTTCTCTATCGATTGATACGTCGAATTTTAGAGAAATCGAAAGATCGAGGATTCCGAGTGTTTCTGCGACATTCGCGGGGTGTACGGGTGTCAAAATTCTTTGTTTCATGCAACTAGACATTCTCAATACGATAAAACTGGTATCGTGGTACTGCAGCGATTGATACGTCGAATCTTAGCGAAATCGAAAGATCGCGGATTCCCGCCGTTTCTGAGAGTTTGGCTGGGTGTACGGATGTCAAAATTCTTCATTTTATGCAACTACACACTCTCAATACGATCAAACTGGAATCGCAGTTCTGTATCGATTGATACGTCGCATCTTAGCGAAATCGAAAGCTCCATGATTCCCAGCGTTTCTGCGACATTCGCGGGGTGTACGGATGTCAAAAACCATTACTTTATGCAACTACACATACTCAATACGATAAAACTGGTATCGCGGTGCTGCAGCGATTGATACGTCGTAGCTTAGCGAAATCGAAAGATCGCGGATTCCCGCCGTTTCTAAGAGTTTGGCTGAGTGTACGGGTGTCAAAAGCCTCCATTTTATGCAACTACACATTCTCAATACGATAAAACTGGTATCGCAGTTCTGCAGCGATTGATACGCCGAAGCATAGCGAAATCGAAAGATCGAGTATTCTCGTCGTTTCTGAGACCTTGGCTGGGTGTTCGGGTGTCAGAAGCCTTTACTTTATGCAACTACACATTCTCAATACGATAAAACTGGTATCGCAGTTCTGCAGCGATTGATACGCCGAAGCTTAGGGAAATCGAAAGATGGAGGATTCTCGGCGTTTCTGAGACTTTAACTGGGTGTACGGGTGTCAAAATTCTTCTATTTATGAAACTATACACTCTCAATACGATAAAACTGGTATCGCAGTTCTCTATCGATTCATACGTCGAATCTTAGCGAAATCGAAATATCGAGGATTCCGAGTGTTTCTGCGACATTCGCGGCGTGTACGGGTGTCAAAATTGTTTGTTTCATGCAACTAGACATTCTCAATACGATAAAACTGGTATCGTGGTACTGCAGCGATTGATACGTCGAATCTTAGCGAAATCGAAAGATCGCGGATTCCCGCCGTTTCTGAGAGTTTGGCTGGGTTTACGGATGTCAAAATTCTTCATTTTATGCACCTACACACTCTCAATACGATAAAACTGGAATCGCAGTTCTGTATCGATTGATACGTCGCATCTTAGCGAAATCGAAAGCTCGATGATTCCGAGCGTTTCTGCGACATTCGCGGGGTGTACGGATGTCAAAAACCATTACTTTATGCAACTACACATACTCAATACGATAAAACTGGTATCGCGGTGCTGCAGCGATTGATACGTCGTAGCTTAGCGAAATCGAAAGATCGCGGATTCCCGCCGTTTCTAAGAGTTTGGCTGAGTGTACGGGTGTCAAAAGCCTCCATTTTATGCAACTACACATTCTCAATACGATAAAACTGGTATCGCAGTTCTGCAGCGATTGATACGCCGAAGCATAGCGAAATCGAAAGATCGAGTATTCTCGTCGTTATTGAGACCTTGGCTGGGTGTTCGGGTGTCAAAAGCCTTTACTTTATGCAACTACACATTCTCAATACGATAAAACTGGTATCGCAGTTCTGCAGCGATTGATACGCCGAAGCTTAGCGAAATCGAAAGATGGAGGATTCTCGGCGTTTCTGAGACTTTGGCTGGGTGTACGGGTGTCAAAATTCTTCATTTTATGCAACTACACACTCTCAATACGATAAAACTGGTATCACAGTTCTCTATCGATTGATACGTCGAATCTTAGCGAAATCGAAAGATCGAGGATTCCGAGTGTTTCTGCGACATTCGCGGGGTGTACGGATGTCAAAAACCATTACTCTATGCAACTACACATACTCAATACGATAAAACTGGTATCGCGGTGCTGCAGCGATTGATACGTCGTAGCTTAGGGAAATCGAAAGATCGCGGATTCCCGCCGTTTCTAAGAGTTTGGCTGAGTGTACGGGTGTCAAAAGCCTCCATTTTATGCAACTACACATTCTCAATACAATAACACTGGTATTGCAGTTCTGCAGCGGATGATACGCCGAAGCTTAGCGAAATCGAAAGATGGAGGACTCTCGGCTTTTCTGAGACTTTGGCTAGGTGTACGGGTGTCAAAATTCATCATTTCATGCAACTACACACTCTCAATACGATAAAACTGGTATCGCAGTTCTGTATCGATTGATACGTCGAATCTTAGCGAAGTCGAAAGATCGAGGATTCCGAGTGTTTCTGCGACATTCGCGGGGTGTACGGGTGTCAAAATTCTTTGTTTCATGCAACTACACATTCTCAATACGATAAAACTGGTATCGTGATACTGCAGCGATTGATACGTCGAAGCTTAGCGAAATCGAAAGATCGCGGATTCCCGCCGTTTCTGAGAGTTTGGCTGGGTGTACGGGTGTCAAAATTCTTCATTTTATGCAACTACACACTCTCAATACGATAAAACTGGTATCGCGGTTCTGTATCGATTGATACGTCGCATCTTAGCGAAATTGTAAGATCGAGGATTCCGAGCGTCTCTGCGACATTCGCGGGGTGTACAGGTGTCAAAAGCCTTCATTTTATGCAACTACACATTTTCAATACGATAAAACTGGTATCGCAGTTCTGCAGCGACTGATACGCCGACGCTTAGCGAAATCGAAAGATCGAGGATTCTCGGCGTTTCTGAGACTATGGCTGGGTGTACGGGTGTCAAAATTCTTCATAATACGATAAAACTGGTATCGCAGTTCTGTATCGATTGATACGTCGCATCTTAGCGAAATCGAAATCTCGATGATTCCGAGCGTTTCTGCGACATTCGCGGGGTGTACGGGTGTCAAAAACCTTTACTTTATGCAACTACACATACTCAATACGATAAAACTGGTATCGTGGTGCTGCAGCGATGGATACGTCGAAGCTTAGCGAAATCGAAAGATCGCGGATTCCCGCCGTTTCTGAGAGTTTGGCTGGGTTTACGGATGTCAAAATTCTTCATTTTATGCACCTACACACTCTCAATACGATAAAACTGGAATCGCAGTTCTGTATCGATTGATACGTCGCATCTTAGCGAAATCGAAAGCTCGATGATTCCGAGCGTTTCTGCGACATTCGCGGGGTGTACGGGTGTCGAAATTCTTTCTTTCATGCAACTACACATTCTCAATACGATAAAACTGGTATCGTGATACTGCAGCGATTGATACGTCGAAGCTTAGCGAAATCGAAAGATCGCGGATTCCCGCCGTTTCTGAGAGTTTGGCTGGGTGTACGGGTGTCAAAATTCTACATTTTATGCAACTACACACTCTCAATACGATAAAACTGGTATCGCGGTTCTGTATCGATTGATACGTCGCATCTTAGCGAAATTGAAAGATCGAGGATTCCGAGCGTCTCTGCGACATTCGCGGGGTGTACGGGTGTCAAAAACCTTTACTTTATGCAACTACACATACTCAATACGATAAAACTGGTATCGTGGTGCTGCAGCGATGGATACGTCGAAGCTTAGCGAAATCGAACGATCGCGGATTCCCGCCGTTTCTGAGAGTTTGGCTGGATCCACCGGTGTCAAAATTGTTCATTTTATGCAACTACACATTGTCAATACGATAAAGGTGGTATCGCAGTTCTGCAGCGATTGATACGCCGAAGCATAGCGAAATCGAAAGATCGAGGATTCTCGGCGTTTCTGAGACTTTGGCTGGGTGTACGGGTGTCAAAAGCTTTATGCAACTACACATTCTCAATACGATAAAACTGGTATCGCAGTTCTGCAGCGATTGATACGTCGAAGCTTAGCGAAATCGAAAGATCGCGGATTCCCGCCGTTTCTGAGAGTTTGGCTTGGTGTACGGTTGTCAGAATTCTTCATTATATGCAACTACACACTCTCAATACGATAAAACTGGTATCGCAGTTATGTATCGATTGATACGTCGGGTCTTAGCGAAATCGAAAGACCGAGGATTCCGAGCGTTTCTACGACATTCGCGGGATGTACGGGTGTTAAAAACCATTACTTTATGCAACTACACATACTCAATACGATAAAACTGGTATCGCGGTGCTGCAGCGATTGATACGTCGAATCTTAGCGAAATCGAAAGATCGCGGATTCCCGCCGTTTCTGAGAGTTTGGCTGGGTTTACGGATGTCAAAATTCTTCATTTTATGCACCTACACACTCTCAATACGATAAAACTGGAATCGCAGTTCTGTATCGATTGATACGTCGCATCTTAGCGAAATCGAAAGCTCGATGATTCCGAGCGTTTCTGCGACATTCGCGGGGTGTACGGATGTCAAAAACCATTACTTTATGCAACTACACATACTCAATACGATAAAGCTGGTATCGCGGTGCTGCAGCGATTGATACGACGTAGCTTAGCGAAATCGGAAGATCGCGGATTCCCGCCGTTTCTAAGAGTTTGGCTGAGTGTACGGGTGTCAAAAACCTCCATTTTATGCAACTACACATTCTCAATACGATAAAACTGGTATCGCAGTTCTGCAGCGGATGATACGCCGAAGCTTAGCGAAATCGAAAGATGGAGGATTCTCGGCGTTTCTGAGACTTTGGCTGGGTGTACGGGTGTCAAAATTCTTCATTTTATGCAACTACACACTCTCAATACGATAAAACTGGTATCGCAGTTCTCTATCGATTGATACGTCGAATCTTAGCGAAATCGAAAGATCGAGGACTCGGAGTGTTTCTGCGACATTCGCGGGGTGTACGGATGTCAAAAACCATTACTCTATGCAACTACACATACTCAATACGATAAAACTGGTATCGCGGTGCTGCAGCGATTGATACGTCGTAGCTTAGCGAAATCGAAAGATCGTGGATTCCCGCCGTTTCTAAGAGTTTGGCTGAGTGTACGGGTGTCAAAAGCCTCCATTTTATGCAACTACACATTCTCAATACAATAAAACTGGTATTGCAGTTCTGCAGCGGATGATACGCCGAAGCTTAGCGAAATCGAAAGATGGAGGACTCTCGGCTTTTCTGAGACTTTGGCTGGGTGTACGGGTGTCAAAATTCTTCATTTTATGCAACTACACACTCTCAATACGATAAAACTGGTATCGCAGTTCTCTATCGATTGATACGTCGAATCTTAGCGAAATCGAAAGATCGAGGACTCGGAGTGTTTCTGCGACATTCGCGGGGTGTACGGATGTCAAAAACCATTACTCTATGCAACTACACATACTCAATACGATAAAACTGGTATCGCGGTGCTGCAGCGATTGATACGTCGTAGCTTAGCGAAATCGAAAGATCGCGGATTCCCGCCGTTTCTAAGAGTTTGGCTGAGTGTACGGGTGTCAAAAGCCTCCATTTTATGCAACTACACATTGTCAATACGATAAAATTGGTATCGCAGTTCTGCAGCGATTGATACGCCGAAGCATAGCGAAATCGAAAGATCGCGGATTCCCGCCGTTTCTGAGAGTTTGGCTTGGTGTACGGTTGTCAGAATTCTTCATTATATGCAACTACACACTCTCAATACGATAAAACTGGTATCGCAGTTATGTATCGATTGATACGTCGGGTCTTAGCGAAATCGAAAGACCGAGGATTCCGAGCGTTTCTACGACATTCGCGGGATGTACGGGTGTTAAAAACCATTACTATATGCAACTACACATACTCAATACGATAAAACTGGTATCGCGGTGCTGCAGCGATTGATACGTCGAATCTTAGCGAAATCGAAAGATCGCGGATTCCCGCCGTTTCTGAGAGTTTGGCTGGGTTTACGGATGTCAAAATTCTTCATTTTATGCACCTACACACTCTCAATACGATAAAACTGGAATCGCAGTTCTGTATCGATTGATACGTCGCATCTTAGCGAAATCGAAAGCTCGATGATTCCGAGCGTTTCTGCGACATTCGCGGGGTGTACGGATGTCAAAAACCATTACTTTATGCAACTACACATACTCAATACGATAAAACTGGTATCGCGGTGCTGCAGCGATTGATACGTCGTAGCTTAGCGAAATCGAAAGATCGCGGATTCCCGCCGTTTCTAAGAGTTTGGCTGAGTGTACGGGTGTCAAAAGCCTCCATTTTATGCAACTACACATTCTCAATACAATAACACTGGTATTGCAGTTCTGCAGCGGATGATACGCCGAAGCTTAGTGAAATCGAAAGATGGAGGACTCTCGGCTTTTATGAGACTTTGGCTAGGTGTACGGGTGTCAAAATTTATCATTTCATGCAACTACACACTCTCAATACGATAAAACTGGTATCGCAGTTCTGTATCGATTGATACGTCGAATCTTAGCGAAATCGAAAGATCGAGGATTCCGAGTGTTTCTGCGACATTCGCGGGGTGTACGGGTGTCAAAATTCTTTGTTTCATGCAACTACACATTCTCAATACGATAAAACTGGTATCGTGATACTGCAGCGATTGATACGTCGAAGCTTAGCGAAATCGAAAGATCGCGGATTCCCGCCGTTTCTGAGAGTTTGGCTGGGTGTACGGGTGTCAAAATTTATCATTTCATGCAACTACACACTCTCAATACGATAAAACTGGTATCGCAGTTCTGTATCGATTGATACGTCGCATCTTAGCGAAATTGAAAGATCGAGGATTCCGAGAGTCTCTGCGACATTCGCGGGGTGTACGGGTGTCAAAATTTATCATTTCATGCAACTACACACTCTCAATACGATAAAACTGGTATCGCAGTTCTGCAGCGACTGATACGCCGACGCTTAGCGAAATCGAAAGATCGAGGATTCTCGGCGTTTCTGAGACTATGGCTGGGTGTACGGGTGTCAAAATTCTTCATAATACGATAAAACTGGTATCGCAGTTCTGTATCGATTGATACGTCGCATCTTAGCGAAATCGAAATCTCGATGATTCCGAGCGTTTCTGCGACATTCGCGGGGTGTACGGGTGTCAAAAACCTTTACTTTATGCAACTACACATACTCAATACGATAAAACTGGTATCGTGGTGCTGCAGCGATGGATACGTCGAAGCTTAGCGAAATCGAAAGATCGCGGATTCCCGCCGTTTCTGAGAGTTTGGCTGGATCCACCGGTGTCAAAATTGTTCATTTTATGCAACTACACACTCTCAATACGATAAAACTGGTATCGCAGTTCTGTATCGATTGATACGTCGGATCATAACGAAATCGATAGATCGAGGATTCCGAGTTTTTCTGCGAAATTCGCGGGGTGTACGGGTGTCTAAATTCTTTGTTTCATGCAACTACACATTCTCAATACGATAAAACTGGTATCGTGGTACTGCAGCGATTGATACGACAAAGCTTAGCGAAATCGATAGATCGCGGATTCCCGCCGTTTCTGAGAGTTTGGCTGGGTGTACGGGTGTCAAAATTCTTCATTTTATGCAACTACACACTCTCAATACGATAAAACTGGAATCGCAGTTCTGTATCGATTGATACGTCGCATCTTAGCGAAATCGAAAGCTCGATGATTCCGAGCGTTTCTGCGACATTCGCGGGGTGTACGGATTTCAAATACCATTACTTTATGCAACTACACATACTCAATACGATAAAACTGGTATCGCAGTGCTGCAGCGATTGATACGTCGTAGCTTAGCGAAATCGAAAGATCGCGAATTCCCGCCGTTTCTAAGAGTTTGGCTGAGTGTACGGGTGTCAAAAGCCTCCATTTTATGCAACTACACATTGTCAATACGATAAAATTCGTATCGCAGTTCTGCAGCGATTGATACGCCGAAGCATAGCGAAATCAAAAGATCGAGGATTCTCGGCGTTTCTGAGACTTTGGCTGGGTGTACGGGTGTCAAAAGCTTTATGCAACTACACATTCTCAATACGATAAAACTGGTATCGCAGTTCTGCAGCGATTGATACGTCGAAGCTTAGCGAAATCGAAAGATCGCGGATTCCCGCCGTTTCTGAGAGTTTGGCTTGGTGTACGGTTGTCAGAATTCTTCATTATATGCAACTACACACTCTCAATACGATAAAACTGGTATCGCAGTTGTGTATCGATTGATACGTCGGGTCTTAGCGAAATCGAAAGACCGAGGATTCCGAGCGTTTCTACGACATTCGCGGGATGTACGGGTGTCAAAAACCATTACTTTATGCAACTACACATACTCAATACGATAAAACTGGTATCGCGGTGCTGCAGCGATTGATACGTCGTAGCTTAGCGAAATCGAAAGATCGCGGATTCCCGCCGTTTCTAAGAGTTTGGCTGAGTGTACGGGTGTCAAAAGCCTCCATTTTATGCAACTACACATTCTCAATACGATAAAACTGGTATCGCAGTTCTGCAGCGATTGATACGCCGAAGCATAGTGAAATCGAAAGATCGAGTATTCTCGTCGTTTCTGAGACCTTGGCTGGGTGTACGGGTGTCAAAAGCCTTTACTTTATGCAACTACACATTCTCAATACGATAAAACTGGTATCGCAGTTCTGCAGCGATTGATACGCCGATGCTTAGCGAAATCGAAAGATGGAAGATTCTCGGCGTTTCTGAGACTTTGGCTGGGTGTATGGGTGTCAAAATTCTTCTATTTATGAAACTACACACTCTCAATACGATAAAACTGGTATCGCAGTTCTCTATCGATTGATACGTCGAATTTTAGAGAAATCGAAAGATCGAGGATTCCGAGTGTTTCTGCGACATTCGCGGGGTGTACGGGTGTCAAAATTCTTTGTTTCATGCAACTAGACATTCTCAATACGATAAAACTGGTATCGTGGTACTGCAGCGATTGATACGTCGAATCTTAGCGAAATCGAAAGATCGCGGATTCCCGCCGTTTCTGAGAGTTTGGCTGGGTTTACGGATGTCAAAATTCTTCATTTTATGCACCTACACACTCTCAATACGATAAAACTGGAATCGCAGTTCTGTATCGATTGATACGTCGCATCTTAGCGAAATCGAAAGCTCGATGATTCCGAGCGTTTCTGCGACATTCGCGGGGTGTACGGATGTCAAAAACCATTACTTTATGCAACTACACATACTCAATACGATAAAACTGGTATCGCGGTGCTGCAGCGATTGATACGTCGTAGCTTAGCGAAATCGAAAGATCGCGGATTCCCGCCGTTTCTAAGAGTTTGGCTGAGTGTACGGGTGTCAAAAGCCTCCATTTTATGCAACTACACATTCTCAATACGATAAAACTGGTATCGCAGTTCTGCAGCGATTGATACGCCGAAGCATAGCGAAATCGAAAGATCGAGTATTCTCGTCGTTATTGAGACCTTGGCTGGGTGTTCGGGTGTCAAAAGCCTTTACTTTATGCAACTACACATTCTCAATACGATAAAACTGGTATCGCAGTTCTGCAGCGATTGATACGCCGAAGCTTAGCGAAATCGAAAGATGGAGGATTCTCGGCGTTTCTGAGACTTTGGCTGGGTGTACGGGTGTCAAAATTCTTCATTTTATGCAACTACACACTCTCAATACGATAAAACTGGTATCACAGTTCTCTATCGATTGATACGTCGAATCTTAGCGAAATCGAAAGATCGAGGATTCCGAGTGTTTCTGCGACATTCGCGGGGTGTACGGATGTCAAAAACCATTACTCTATGCAACTACACATACTCAATACGATAAAACTGGTATCGCGGTGCTGCAGCGATTGATACGTCGTAGCTTAGGGAAATCGAAAGATCGCGGATTCCCGCCGTTTCTAAGAGTTTGGCTGAGTGTACGGGTGTCAAAAGCCTCCATTTTATGCAACTACACATTCTCAATACAATAACACTGGTATTGCAGTTCTGCAGCGGATGATACGCCGAAGCTTAGCGAAATCGAAAGATGGAGGACTCTCGGCTTTTCTGAGACTTTGGCTAGGTGTACGGGTGTCAAAATTCATCATTTCATGCAACTACACACTCTCAATACGATAAAACTGGTATCGCAGTTCTGTATCGATTGATACGTCGAATCTTAGCGAAGTCGAAAGATCGAGGATTCCGAGTGTTTCTGCGACATTCGCGGGGTGTACGGGTGTCAAAATTCTTTGTTTCATGCAACTACACATTCTCAATACGATAAAACTGGTATCGTGATACTGCAGCGATTGATACGTCGAAGCTTAGCGAAATCGAAAGATCGCGGATTCCCGCCGTTTCTGAGAGTTTGGCTGGGTGTACGGGTGTCAAAATTCTTCATTTTATGCAACTACACACTCTCAATACGATAAAACTGGTATCGCGGTTCTGTATCGATTGATACGTCGCATCTTAGCGAAATTGTAAGATCGAGGATTCCGAGCGTCTCTGCGACATTCGCGGGGTGTACAGGTGTCAAAAGCCTTCATTTTATGCAACTACACATTTTCAATACGATAAAACTGGTATCGCAGTTCTGCAGCGACTGATACGCCGACGCTTAGCGAAATCGAAAGATCGAGGATTCTCGGCGTTTCTGAGACTATGGCTGGGTGTACGGGTGTCAAAATTCTTCATAATACGATAAAACTGGTATCGCAGTTCTGTATCGATTGATACGTCGCATCTTAGCGAAATCGAAATCTCGATGATTCCGAGCGTTTCTGCGACATTCGCGGGGTGTACGGGTGTCAAAAACCTTTACTTTATGCAACTACACATACTCAATACGATAAAACTGGTATCGTGGTGCTGCAGCGATGGATACGTCGAAGCTTAGCGAAATCGAAAGATCGCGGATTCCCGCCGTTTCTGAGAGTTTGGCTGGGTTTACGGATGTCAAAATTCTTCATTTTATGCACCTACACACTCTCAATACGATAAAACTGGAATCGCAGTTCTGTATCGATTGATACGTCGCATCTTAGCGAAATCGAAAGCTCGATGATTCCGAGCGTTTCTGCGACATTCGCGGGGTGTACGGGTGTCGAAATTCTTTCTTTCATGCAACTACACATTCTCAATACGATAAAACTGGTATCGTGATACTGCAGCGATTGATACGTCGAAGCTTAGCGAAATCGAAAGATCGCGGATTCCCGCCGTTTCTGAGAGTTTGGCTGGGTGTACGGGTGTCAAAATTCTACATTTTATGCAACTACACACTCTCAATACGATAAAACTGGTATCGCGGTTCTGTATCGATTGATACGTCGCATCTTAGCGAAATTGAAAGATCGAGGATTCCGAGCGTCTCTGCGACATTCGCGGGGTGTACGGGTGTCAAAAACCTTTACTTTATGCAACTACACATACTCAATACGATAAAACTGGTATCGTGGTGCTGCAGCGATGGATACGTCGAAGCTTAGCGAAATCGAACGATCGCGGATTCCCGCCGTTTCTGAGAGTTTGGCTGGATCCACCGGTGTCAAAATTGTTCATTTTATGCAACTACACATTGTCAATACGATAAAGGTGGTATCGCAGTTCTGCAGCGATTGATACGCCGAAGCATAGCGAAATCGAAAGATCGAGGATTCTCGGCGTTTCTGAGACTTTGGCTGGGTGTACGGGTGTCAAAAGCTTTATGCAACTACACATTCTCAATACGATAAAACTGGTATCGCAGTTCTGCAGCGATTGATACGTCGAAGCTTAGCGAAATCGAAAGATCGCGGATTCCCGCCGTTTCTGAGAGTTTGGCTTGGTGTACGGTTGTCAGAATTCTTCATTATATGCAACTACACACTCTCAATACGATAAAACTGGTATCGCAGTTATGTATCGATTGATACGTCGGGTCTTAGCGAAATCGAAAGACCGAGGATTCCGAGCGTTTCTACGACATTCGCGGGATGTACGGGTGTTAAAAACCATTACTTTATGCAACTACACATACTCAATACGATAAAACTGGTATCGCGGTGCTGCAGCGATTGATACGTCGAATCTTAGCGAAATCGAAAGATCGCGGATTCCCGCCGTTTCTGAGAGTTTGGCTGGGTTTACGGATGTCAAAATTCTTCATTTTATGCACCTACACACTCTCAATACGATAAAACTGGAATCGCAGTTCTGTATCGATTGATACGTCGCATCTTAGCGAAATCGAAAGCTCGATGATTCCGAGCGTTTCTGCGACATTCGCGGGGTGTACGGATGTCAAAAACCATTACTTTATGCAACTACACATACTCAATACGATAAAGCTGGTATCGCGGTGCTGCAGCGATTGATACGACGTAGCTTAGCGAAATCGGAAGATCGCGGATTCCCGCCGTTTCTAAGAGTTTGGCTGAGTGTACGGGTGTCAAAAACCTCCATTTTATGCAACTACACATTCTCAATACGATAAAACTGGTATCGCAGTTCTGCAGCGGATGATACGCCGAAGCTTAGCGAAATCGAAAGATGGAGGATTCTCGGCGTTTCTGAGACTTTGGCTGGGTGTACGGGTGTCAAAATTCTTCATTTTATGCAACTACACACTCTCAATACGATAAAACTGGTATCGCAGTTCTCTATCGATTGATACGTCGAATCTTAGCGAAATCGAAAGATCGAGGACTCGGAGTGTTTCTGCGACATTCGCGGGGTGTACGGATGTCAAAAACCATTACTCTATGCAACTACACATACTCAATACGATAAAACTGGTATCGCGGTGCTGCAGCGATTGATACGTCGTAGCTTAGCGAAATCGAAAGATCGTGGATTCCCGCCGTTTCTAAGAGTTTGGCTGAGTGTACGGGTGTCAAAAGCCTCCATTTTATGCAACTACACATTCTCAATACAATAAAACTGGTATTGCAGTTCTGCAGCGGATGATACGCCGAAGCTTAGCGAAATCGAAAGATGGAGGACTCTCGGCTTTTCTGAGACTTTGGCTGGGTGTACGGGTGTCAAAATTCTTCATTTTATGCAACTACACACTCTCAATACGATAAAACTGGTATCGCAGTTCTCTATCGATTGATACGTCGAATCTTAGCGAAATCGAAAGATCGAGGACTCGGAGTGTTTCTGCGACATTCGCGGGGTGTACGGATGTCAAAAGCCTCCATTTTATGCAACTACACATTCTCAATACAATAACACTGGTATTGCAGTTCTGCAGCGGATGATACGCCGAAGCTTAGTGAAATCGAAAGATGGAGGACTCTCGGCTTTTATGAGACTTTGGCTAGGTGTACGGGTGTCAAAATTTATCATTTCATGCAACTACACACTCTCAATACGATAAAACTGGTATCGCAGTTCTGTATCGATTGATACGTCGAATCTTAGCGAAATCGAAAGATCGAGGATTCCGAGTGTTTCTGCGACATTCGCGGGGTGTACGGGTGTCAAAATTCTTTGTTTCATGCAACTACACATTCTCAATACGATAAAACTGGTATCGTGATACTGCAGCGATTGATACGTCGAAGCTTAGCGAAATCGAAAGATCGCGGATTCCCGCCGTTTCTGAGAGTTTGGCTGGGTGTACGGGTGTCAAAATTTATCATTTCATGCAACTACACACTCTCAATACGATAAAACTGGTATCGCAGTTCTGTATCGATTGATACGTCGCATCTTAGCGAAATTGAAAGATCGAGGATTCCGAGAGTCTCTGCGACATTCGCGGGGTGTACAGGTGTCAAAAGCCTTCATTTTATGCAACTACACATTTTCAATACGATAAAACTGGTATCGCAGTTCTGCAGCGACTGATACGCCGACGCTTAGCGAAATCGAAAGATCGAGGATTCTCGGCGTTTCTGAGACTATGGCTGGGTGTACGGGTGTCAAAATTCTTCATAATACGATAAAACTGGTATCGCAGTTCTGTATCGATTGATACGTCGCATCTTAGCGAAATCGAAATCTCGATGATTCCGAGCGTTTCTGCGACATTCGCGGGGTGTACGGGTGTCAAAAACCTTTACTTTATGCAACTACACATACTCAATACGATAAAACTGGTATCGTGGTGCTGCAGCGATGGATACGTCGAAGCTTAGCGAAATCGAAAGATCGCGGATTCCCGCCGTTTCTGAGAGTTTGGCTGGATCCACCGGTGTCAAAATTGTTCATTTTATGCAACTACACACTCTCAATACGATAAAACTGGTATCGCAGTTCTGTATCGATTGATACGTCGGATCATAACGAAATCGATAGATCGAGGATTCCGAGTTTTTCTGCGAAATTCGCGGGGTGTACGGGTGTCTAAATTCTTTGTTTCATGCAACTACACATTCTCAATACGATAAAACTGGTATCGTGGTACTGCAGCGATTGATACGACAAAGCTTAGCGAAATCGATAGATCGCGGATTCCCGCCGTTTCTGAGAGTTTGGCTGGGTGTACGGGTGTCAAAATTCTTCATTTTATGCAACTACACACTCTCAATACGATAAAACTGGAATCGCAGTTCTGTATCGATTGATACGTCGCATCTTAGCGAAATCGAAAGCTCGATGATTCCGAGCGTTTCTGCGACATTCGCGGGGTGTACGGATTTCAAATACCATTACTTTATGCAACTACACATACTCAATACGATAAAACTGGTATCGCAGTGCTGCAGCGATTGATACGTCGTAGCTTAGCGAAATCGAAAGATCGCGAATTCCCGCCGTTTCTAAGAGTTTGGCTGAGTGTACGGGTGTCAAAAGCCTCCATTTTATGCAACTACACATTGTCAATACGATAAAATTCGTATCGCAGTTCTGCAGCGATTGATACGCCGAAGCATAGCGAAATCAAAAGATCGAGGATTCTCGGCGTTTCTGAGACTTTGGCTGGGTGTACGGGTGTCAAAAGCTTTATGCAACTACACATTCTCAATACGATAAAACTGGTATCGCAGTTCTGCAGCGATTGATACGTCGAAGCTTAGCGAAATCGAAAGATCGCGGATTCCCGCCGTTTCTGAGAGTTTGGCTTGGTGTACGGTTGTCAGAATTCTTCATTATATGCAACTACACACTCTCAATACGATAAAACTGGTATCGCAGTTGTGTATCGATTGATACGTCGGGTCTTAGCGAAATCGAAAGACCGAGGATTCCGAGCGTTTCTACGACATTCGCGGGATGTACGGGTGTTAAAAACCATTACTTTATGCAACTACACATACTCAATACGATAAAACTGGTATCGCGGTGCTGCAGCGATTGATACGTCGTAGCTTAGCGAAATCGAAAGATCGCGGATTCCCGCCGTTTCTAAGAGTTTGGCTGAGTGTACGGGTGTCAAAAGCCTCCATTTTATGCAACTACACATTCTCAATACGATAAAACTGGTATCGCAGTTCTGCAGCGATTGATACGCCGAAGCATAGTGAAATCGAAAGATCGAGTATTCTCGTCGTTTCTGAGACCTTGGCTGGGTGTACGGGTGTCAAAAGCCTTTACTTTATGCAACTACACATTCTCAATACGATAAAACTGGTATCGCAGTTCTGCAGCGATTGATACGCCGATGCTTAGCGAAATCGAAAGATGGAAGATTCTCGGCGTTTCTGAGACTTTGGCTGGGTGTATGGGTGTCAAAATTCTTCTATTTATGAAACTACACACTCTCAATACGATAAAACTGGTATCGCAGTTCTCTATCGATTGATACGTCGAATTTTAGAGAAATCGAAAGATCGAGGATTCCGAGTGTTTCTGCGACATTCGCGGGGTGTACGGGTGTCAAAATTCTTTGTTTCATGCAACTAGACATTCTCAATACGATAAAACTGGTATCGTGGTACTGCAGCGATTGATACGTCGAATCTTAGCGAAATCGAAAGATCGCGGATTCCCGCCGTTTCTGAGAATTTGGCTGGGTGTACGGATGTCAAAATTCTTCATTTTATGCAACTACACACTCTCAATACGATCAAACTGGAATCGCAGTTCTGTATCGATTGATACGTCGCATCTTAGCGAAATCGAAAGCTCCATGATTCCGAGCGTTTCTGCGACATTCGCGGGGTGTACGGATGTCAAAAACCATTACTTTATGCAACTACACATACTCAATACGATAAAACTGGTATCGCGGTGCTGCAGCGATTGATACGTCGTAGCTTAGCGAAATCGAAAGATCGCGGATTCCCGCCGTTTCTAAGAGTTTGGCTGAGTGTACGGGTGTCAAAAGCCTCCATTTTATGCAACTACACATTCTCAATACGATAAAACTGGTATCGCAGTTCTGCAGCGATTGATACGCCGAAGCATAGCGAAATCGAAAGATCGAGTATTCTCGTCGTTTCTGAGACCTTGGCTGGGTGTTCGGGTGTCAGAAGCCTTTACTTTATGCAACTACACATTCTCAATACGATAAAACTGGTATCGCAGTTCTGCAGCGATTGATACGCCGAAGCTTAGGGAAATCGAAAGATGGAGGATTCTCGGCGTTTCTGAGACTTTGGCTGGGTGTACGGGTGTCAAAATTCTTCTATTTATGAAACTATACACTCTCAATACGATAAAACTGGTATCGCAGTTCTCTATCGATTCATACGTCGAATCTTAGCGAAATCGAAATATCGAGGATTCCGAGTGTTTCTGCGACATTCGCGGCGTGTACGGGTGTCAAAATTGTTTGTTTCATGCAACTAGACATTCTCAATACGATAAAACTGGTATCGTGGTACTGCAGCGATTGATACGTCGAATCTTAGCGAAATCGAAAGATCGCGGATTCCCGCCGTTTCTGAGAGTTTGGCTGGGTTTACGGATGTCAAAATTCTTCATTTTATGCACCTACACACTCTCAATACGATAAAACTGGAATCGCAGTTCTGTATCGATTGATACGTCGCATCTTAGCGAAATCGAAAGCTCGATGATTCCGAGCGTTTCTGCGACATTCGCGGGGTGTACGGATGTCAAAAACCATTACTTTATGCAACTACACATACTCAATACGATAAAACTGGTATCGCGGTGCTGCAGCGATTGATACGTCGTAGCTTAGCGAAATCGAAAGATCGCGGATTCCCGCCGTTTCTAAGAGTTTGGCTGAGTGTACGGGTGTCAAAAGCCTCCATTTTATGCAACTACACATTCTCAATACGATAAAACTGGTATCGCAGTTCTGCAGCGATTGATACGCCGAAGCATAGCGAAATCGAAAGATCGAGTATTCTCGTCGTTTCTGAGACCTTGGCTGGGTGTTCGGGTGTCAAAAGCCTTTACTTTATGCAACTACACATTCTCAATACGATAAAACTGGTATCGCAGTTCTGCAGCGATTGATACGCCGAAGCTTAGCGAAATCGAAAGATGGAGGATTCTCGGCGTTTCTGAGACTTTGGCTGGGTGTACGGGTGTCAAAATTCTTCATTTTATGCAACTACACACTCTCAATACGATAAAACTGGTATCACAGTTCTCTATCGATTGATACGTCGAATCTTAGCGAAATCGAAAGATCGAGGATTCCGAGTGTTTCTGCGACATTCGCGGGGTGTACGGATGTCAAAAACCATTACTCTATGCAACTACACATACTCAATACGATAAAACTGGTATCGCGGTGCTGCAGCGATTGATACGTCGTAGCTTAGGGAAATCGAAAGATCGCGGATTCCCGCCGTTTCTAAGAGTTTGGCTGAGTGTACGGGTGTCAAAAGCCTCCATTTTATGCAACTACACATTCTCAATACAATAACACTGGTATTGCAGTTCTGCAGCGGATGATACGCCGAAGCTTAGCGAAATCGAAAGATGGAGGACTCTCGGCTTTTCTGAGACTTTGGCTAGGTGTACGGGTGTCAAAATTCATCATTTCATGCAACTACACACTCTCAATACGATAAAACTGGTATCGCAGTTCTGTATCGATTGATACGTCGAATCTTAGCGAAATCGAAAGATCGAGGATTCCGAGTGTTTCTGCGACATTCGCGGGGTGTACGGGTGTCAAAATTCTTTGTTTCATGCAACTACACATTCTCAATACGATAAAACTGGTATCGTGATACTGCAGCGATTGATACGTCGAAGCTTAGCGAAATCGAAAGATCGCGGATTCCCGCCGTTTCTGAGAGTTTGGCTGGGTGTACGGGTGTCAAAATTCTTCATTTTATGCAACTACACACTCTCAATACGATAAAACTGGTATCGCGGTTCTGTATCGATTGATACGTCGCATCTTAGCGAAATTGTAAGATCGAGGATTCCGAGCGTCTCTGCGACATTCGCGGGGTGTACAGGTGTCAAAAGCCTTCATTTTATGCAACTACACATTTTCAATACGATAAAACTGGTATCGCAGTTCTGCAGCGACTGATACGCCGACGCTTAGCGAAATCGAAAGATCGAGGATTCTCGGCGTTTCTGAGACTATGGCTGGGTGTACGGGTGTCAAAATTCTTCATAATACGATAAAACTGGTATCGCAGTTCTGTATCGATTGATACGTCGCATCTTAGCGAAATCGAAATCTCGATGATTCCGAGCGTTTCTGCGACATTCGCGGGGTGTACGGGTGTCAAAAACCTTTACTTTATGCAACTACACATACTCAATACGATAAAACTGGTATCGTGGTGCTGCAGCGATGGATACGTCGAAGCTTAGCGAAATCGAAAGATCGCGGATTCCCGCCGTTTCTGAGAGTTTGGCTGGGTTTACGGATGTCAAAATTCTTCATTTTATGCACCTACACACTCTCAATACGATAAAACTGGAATCGCAGTTCTGTATCGATTGATACGTCGCATCTTAGCGAAATCGAAAGCTCGATGATTCCGAGCGTTTCTGCGACATTCGCGGGGTGTACGGGTGTCGAAATTCTTTCTTTCATGCAACTACACATTCTCAATACGATAAAACTGGTATCGTGATACTGCAGCGATTGATACGTCGAAGCTTAGCGAAATCGAAAGATCGCGGATTCCCGCCGTTTCTGAGAGTTTGGCTGGGTGTACGGGTGTCAAAATTCTACATTTTATGCAACTACACACTCTCAATACGATAAAACTGGTATCGCGGTTCTGTATCGATTGATACGTCGCATCTTAGCGAAATTGAAACATCGAGGATTCCGAGCGTCTCTGCGACATTCGCGGGGTGTACGGGTGTCAAAAACCTTTACTTTATGCAACTACCCATACTCAATACGATAAAACTGGTATCGTGGTGCTGCAGCGATGGATACGTCGAAGCTTAGCGAAATCGAAAGATCGCGGATTCCCGCCGTTTCTGAGAGTTTGGCTGGATCCACCGGTGTCAAAATTGTTCATTTTATGCAACTACACATTGTCAATACGATAAAGGTGGTATCGCAGTTCTGCAGCGATTGATACGCCGAAGCATAGCGAAATCGAAAGATCGAGGATTCTCGGCGTTTCTGAGACTTTGGCTGGGTGTACGGGTGTCAAAAGCTTTATGCAACTACACATTCTCAATACGATAAAACTGGTATCGCAGTTCTGCAGCGATTGATACGTCGAAGCTTAGCGAAATCGAAAGATCGCGGATTCCCGCCGTTTCTGAGAGTTTGGCTTGGTGTACGGTTGTCAGAATTCTTCATTATATGCAACTACACACTCTCAATACGATAAAACTGGTATCGCAGTTATGTATCGATTGATACGTCGGGTCTTAGCGAAATCGAAAGACCGAGGATTCCGAGCGTTTCTACGACATTCGCGGGATGTACGGGTGTTAAAAACCATTACTTTATGCAACTACACATACTCAATACGATAAAACTGGTATCGCGGTGCTGCAGCGATTGATACGTCGAATCTTAGCGAAATCGAAAGATCGCGGATTCCCGCCGTTTCTGAGAGTTTGGCTGGGTTTACGGATGTCAAAATTCTTCATTTTATGCACCTACACACTCTCAATACGATAAAACTGGAATCGCAGTTCTGTATCGATTGATACGTCGCATCTTAGCGAAATCGAAAGCTCGATGATTCCGAGCGTTTCTGCCACATTCGCGGGGTGTACGGATGTCAAAAACCATTACTTTATGCAACTACACATACTCAATACGATAAAACTGGTATCGCGGTGCTGCAGCGATTGATACGTCGTAGCTTAGCGAAATCGAAAGATCGCGGATTCCCGCCGTTTCTAAGAGTTTGGCTGAGTGTACGGGTGTCAAAAGCCTCCATTTTATGCAACTACACATTCTCAATACGATAAAACTGGTATCGCAGTTCTGCAGCGATTGATATGCCGAAGCATAGCGAAATCGAAAGATCGAGTATTCTCGTCGTTTCTGAGACCTTGGCTGGGTGTTCGGGTGTCAAAAGCCTTTACTTTATGCAACTACACATTCTCAATACGATAAAACTGGTATCGCAGTTCTGCAGCGATTGATACGCCGAAGCTTAGCGAAATCGAAAGATGGAGGATTCTCGGCGTTTCTGAGAATTTGGCTGGGTGTACGGGTGTCAAAATTCTTCATTTTATGCAACTACACACTCTCAATACGATAAAACTGGTATCGCAGTTCTCTATCGATTGATACGTCGAATCTTAGCGAAATCGAAAGATCGAGGATTCCGAGTGTTTCTGCGACATTCGCGGGGTGTACGGATGTCAAAAACCATTACTCTATGCAACTACAAATACTCAATACGATAAAACTGGTATCGCGGTGCTGCAGCGATTGATACGTCGTAGCTTAGGGAAATCGAAAGATCGCGGATTCCCGCCGTTTCTAAGAGTTTGGCTGAGTGTACGGGTGTCAAAAGCCTCCATTTTATGCAACTACACATTCTCAATACAATAACACTGGTATTGCAGTTCTGCAGCGGATGATACGCCGAAGCTTAGCGAAATCGAAAGATGGAGGACTCTCGGCTTTTATGAGACTTTGGCTAGGTGTACGGGTGTCAAAATTTATCATTTCATGCAACTACACACTCTCAATACGATAAAACTGGTATCGCAGTTCTGTATCGATTGATACGTCGAATCTTAGCGAAATCGAAAGATCGAGGATTCCGAGTGTTTCTGCGACATTCGCGGGGTGTACGGGTGTCAAAATTCTTTGTTTCATGCAACTACACATTCTCAATACGATAAAACTGGTATCGTGATACTGCAGCGATTGATACGTCGAAGCATAGCGAAATCGAAAGATCGCGGATTCCCGCCGTTTCTGAGAGTTTGGCTGAGTGTACGGGTGTCAAAATTCTTCATTTTATGCAACTACACACTCTCAATACGATAAAACTGGTATCGCGGTTCTGTATCGATTGATACGTCGCATCTTAGCGAAATTGAAAGATCGAGGATTCCGAGCGTCTCTGCGACATTCGCGGGGTGTACAGGTGTCAAAAGCCTTCATTTTATGCAACTACACATTTTCAATACGATAAAACTGGTATCGCAGTTCTGCAGCGACTGATACGCCGACGCTTAGCGAAATCGAAAGATCGAGGATTCTCGGCGTTTCTGAGACTATGGCTGGGTGTACGGGTGTCAAAATTCTTCATAATACGATAAAACTGGTATCGCAGTTCTGTATCGATTGATACGTCGCATCTTAGCGAAATCGAAATCTCGATGATTCCGAGCGTTTCTGCGACATTCGCGGGGTGTACGGGTGTCAAAAACCTTTACTTTATGCAACTACACATACTCAATACGATAAAACTGGTATCGTGGTGCTGCAGCGATGGATACGTCGAAGCTTAGCGAAATCGAAAGATCGCGGATTCCCGCCGTTTCTGAGAGTTTGGCTGGATCCACCGGTGTCAAAATTGTTCATTTTATGCAACTACACACTCTCAATACGATAAAACTGGTATCGCAGTTCTGTATCGATTGATACGTCGGATCTTAACGAAATCGAAAGATCGAGGATTCCGAGTTTTTCTGCGAAATTCGCGGGGTGTACGGGTGTCTAAATTCTTTGTTTCATGCAACTACACATTCTCAATACGATAAAACTGGTATCGTGGTACTGCAGCGATTGATACGACAAAGCTTAGCGAAATCGATAGATCGCGGATTCCCGCCGTTTCTGAGAGTTTGGCTGGGTGTACGGGTGTCAAAATTCTTCATTTTATGCAACTACACACTCTCAATACGATAAAACTGGAATCGCAGTTCTGTATCGATTGATACGTCGCATCTTAGCGAAATCGAAAGCTCGATGATTCCGAGCGTTTCTGCGACATTCGCGGGGTGTACGGATTTCAAATACCATTACTTTATGCAACTACACATACTCAATACGATAAAACTGGTATCGCAGTGCTGCAGCGATTGATACGTCGTAGCTTAGCGAAATCGAAAGATCGCGAATTCCCGCCGTTTCTAAGAGTTTGGCTGAGTGTACGGGTGTCAAAAGCCTCCATTTTATGCAACTACACATTGTCAATACGATAAAATTCGTATCGCAGTTCTGCAGCGATTGATACGCCGAAGCATAGCGAAATCAAAAGATCGAGGATTCTCGGCGTTTCTGAGACTTTGGCTGGGTGTACGGGTGTCAAAAGCGTTATGCAACTACACATTCTCAATACGATAAAACTGGTATCGCAGTTCTGCAGCGATTGATACGTCGAAGCTTAGCGAAATCGAAAGATCGCGGATTCCCGCCGTTTCTGAGAGTTTGGCTTGGTGTACGGTTGTCAGAATTCTTCATTATATGCAACTACACACTCTCAATACGATAAAACTGGTATCGCAGTTGTGTATCGATTGATACGTCGGGTCTTAGCGAAATCGAAAGACCGAGGATTCCGAGCGTTTCTACGACATTCGCGGGATGTACGGGTGTTAAAAACCATTACTTTATGCAACTACACATACTCAATACGATAAAACTGGTATCGCGGTGCTGCAGCGATTGATACGTCGTAGCTTAGCGAAACCGAAAGATCGCGGATTCCCGCCGTTTCTAAGAGTTTGGCTGAGTGTACGGGTGTCAAAAGCCTCCATTTTATGCAACTACACATTCTCAATACGATAAAACTGGTATCGCAGTTCTGCAGCGATTGATACGCCGAAGCATAGTGAAATCGAAAGATCGAGTATTCTCGTCGTTTCTGAGACCTTGGCTGGGTGTACGGGTGTCAAAAGCCTTTACTTTATGCAACTACACATTCTCAATACGATAAAACTGGTATCGCAGTTCTGCAGCGATTGATACGCCGAAGCTTAGGGAAATCGAAAGATGGAGGATTCTCGGCGTTTCTGAGACTTTGGCTGGGTGTACGGGTGTCAAAATTCTTCTATTTATGAAACTATACACTCTCAATACGATAAAACTGGTATCGCAGTTCTCTAGAGATTCATACGTCGAATCTTAGCGAAATCGAAAGATCGAGGATTCCGAGTGTTTCTGCGACATTCGCGGCGTGTACGGGTGTCAAAATTCTTTGTTTCATGCAACTAGACATTCTCAATACGATAAAACTGGTATCGTGGTACTGCAGCGATTGATACGTCGAATCTTAGCGAAATCGAAAGATCGCGGATTCCCGCCGTTTCTGAGAGTTTGGCTGGGTGTACGGATGTCAAAATTCTTCATTTTATGCAACTACACACTCTCAATACGATAAAACTGGAATCGCAGTTCTGTATCGATTGATACGTCGCATCTTAGCGAAATCGAAAGCTCGATGATTCCGAGCGTTTCTGCGACATTCGCGGGGTGTACGGATGTCAAAAACCATGACTTTATGCAACTACACATACTCAATACGATAAAACTGGTATCGCGGTGCTGCAGCGATTGATACGTCGTAGCTTAGCGAAATCGAAAGATCGCGGATTCCCGCCGTTTCTAAGAGTTTAGCTGAGTGTACGGGTGTCAAAAGCCTCCATTTTATGCAACCACACATACTCAATACGATAAAACTGGTATCGTGGTGCTGCAGCGATGGATACGTCGAAGCTTAGCGAAATCGAAAGATCGCGGATTCCCGCCGTTTCTGAGAGTTTGGCTGGATCCACCGGTGTCAAAATTGTTCATTTTATGCAACTACACACTCTCAATACGATAAAACTGGTATCGCAGTTCTGTATCGATTGATACGTCGGATCTTAACGAAATCGAAAGATCGCGGATTCCGAGTTTTTCTGCGAAATTCGCGGGGTGTACGGGTGTCTAAATTCTTTGTTTCATGCAACTACACATTCTCAATACGATAAAACTGGTATCGTGGTACTGCAGCGATTGATACGACAAAGCTTAGCGAAATCGATAGATCGCGGATTCCCGCCGTTTCTGAGAGTTTGGCTGGGTGTACGGGTGTCAAAATTCTTCATTTTATGCAACTACACACTCTCAATACGATAAAACTGGAATCGCAGTTCTGTATCGATTGATACGTCGCATCTTAGCGCAATCGAAAGCTCGATGATTCTGAGCGTTTCTGCGACATTCGCGGGGTGTACGGATTTCAAATACCATTACTTTATGCAACTACACATACTCAATACGATAAAACTGGTATCGCGGTGCTGCAGCGATTGATACGTCGTAGCTTAGCGAAATCGAAAGATCGCGAATTCCCGCCGTTTCTAAGAGTTTGGCTGAGTGTACGGGTGTCAAAAGCCTCCATTTTATGCAACTACACATTGTCAATACGATAAAGGTGGTATCGCAGTTCTGCAGCGATTGATACGCCGAAGCATAGCGAAATCGAAAGATCGAGGATTCTCGGCGTTTCTGAGACTTTGGCTGGGTGTACGGGTGTCAAAAGCTTTATGCAAGTACACATTCTCAATACGATAAAACTGGTATCGCAGTTCTGCAGTGATTGATACGTCGAAGCTTAGCGAAATCGAAAGATCGCGGATTCCCGCCGTTTCTGAGAGTTTGGCTTGGTGTACGGTTGTCAGAATTCTTCATTATATGCAACTACACACTCTCAATACGATAAAACTGGTATCGCAGTTATGTATCGATTGATACGTCGGGTCTTAGCGAAATCGAAAGACCGAGGATTCCGAGCGTTTCTACGACATTCGCGGGATGTACGGGTGTTAAAAACCATTACTTTATGCAACTACACATACTCAATACGATAAAACTGGTATCGCGGTGCTGCAGCGATTGATACGTCGAATCTTAGCGAAATCGAAAGATCGCGGATTCCCGCCGTTTCTGAGAGTTTGGCTGGGTTTACGGATGTCAAAATTCTTCATTTTATGCACCTACACACTCTCAATACGATAAAACTGGAATCGCAGTTCTGTATCGATTGATACGTCGCATCTTAGCGAAATCGAAAGCTCGATGATTCCGAGCGTTTCTGCGACATTCGCGGGGTGTACGGATGTCAAAAACCATTACTTTATGCAACTACACATACTCAATACGATAAAACTGGTATCGCGGTGCTGCAGCGATTGATACGTCGTAGCTTAGCGAAATCGAAAGATCGCGGATTCCCGCCGTTTCTAAGAGTTTGGCTGAGTGTACGGGTGTCAAAAGCCTCCATTTTATGCAACTACACATTCTCAATACGATAAAACTGGTATCGCAGTTCTGCAGCGATTGTTACGCCGAAGCATAGCGAAATCGAAAGATCGAGTATTCTCGTCGTTTCTGAGACCTTGGCTGGGTGTTCGGGTGTCAAAAGCCTTTACTTTATGCAACTACACATTCTCAATACGATAAAACTGGTATCGCAGTTCTGCAGCGATTGATACGCCGAAGCTTAGCGAAATCGAAAGATGGAGGATTCTCGGCGTTTCTGAGACTTTGGCTGGGTGTACGGGTGTCAAAATTCTTCATTTTATGCAACTACACACTCTCAATACGATAAAACTGGTATCGCAGTTCTCTATCGATTGATACGTCGAATCTTAGCGAAATCGAAAGATCGAGGATTCCGAGTGTTTCTGCGACATTCGCGGGGTGTACGGATGTCAAAAACCATTACTCTATGCAACTACACATACTCAATACGATAAAACTGGTATCGCGGTGCTGCAGCGATTGATACGTCGTAGCTTAGGGAAATCGAAAGATCGCGGATTCCCGCCGTTTCTAAGAGTTTGGCTGAGTGTACGGGTGTCAAAAGCCTCCATTTTATGCAACTACACATTCTCAATACAATAACACTGGTATTGCAGTTCTGCAGCGGATGATACGCCGAAGCTTAGCGAAATCGAAAGATGGAGGACTCTCGGCTTTTATGAGACTTTGGCTAGGTGTACGGGTGTCAAAATTTATCATTTCATGCAACTACACACTCTCAATACGATAAAACTGGTATCGCAGTTCTGTATCGATTGATACGTCGAATCTTAGCGAAATCGAAAGATCGAGGATTCCGAGTGTTTCTGCGACATTCGCGGGGTGTACGGGTGTCAAAATTCTTTGTTTCATGCAACTACACATTCTCAATACGATAAAACTGGTATCGTGATACTGCAGCGATTGATACGTCGAAGCTTAGCGAAATCGAAAGATCGCGGATTCCCGCCGTTTCTGAGAGTTTGGCTGGGTGTACGGGTGTCAAAATTCTTCATTTTATGCAACTACATACTCTCAATACGATAAAACTGGTATCGCGGTTCTGTATCGATTGATACGTCGCATCTTAGCGAAATTGAAAGATCGAGGATTCCGAGCGTCTCTGCGACATTCGCGGGGTGTACAGGTGTCAAAAGCCTTCATTTTATGCAACTACACATTTTCAATACGATAAAACTGGTATCGCAGTTCTGCAGCGACTGATACGCCGACGCTTAGCGAAATCGAAAGATCGAGGATTCTCGGCGTTTCTGAGACTATGGCTGGGTGTACGGGTGTCAAAATTCTTCATAATACGATAAAACTGGTATCGCAGTTCTGTATCGATTGATACGTCGCATCTTAGCGAAATCGAAATCTCGAAGATTCCGAGCGTTTCTGCGACATTCGCGGGGTGTACGGGTGTCAAAAACCTTTACTTTATGCAACTACACATACTCAATACGATAAAACTGGTATCGTGGTGCTGCAGCGATGGATACGTCGAAGCTTAGCGAAATCGAAAGATCGCGGATTCCCGCCGTTTCTGAGAGTTTGGCTGGATCCACCGGTGTCAAAATTGTTCATTTTATGCAACTACACACTCTCAATACGATAAAACTGGTATCGCAGTTCTGTATCGATTGATACGTCGGATCTTAACGAAATCGAAAGATCGAGGATTCCGAGTTTTTCTGCGAAATTCGCGGGGTGTACGGGTGTCTAAATTCTTTGTTTCATGCAACTACACATTCTCAATACGATAAAACTGGTATCGTGGTACTGCAGCGATTGATACGACAAAGCTTAGCGAAATCGATAGATCGCGGATTCCCGCCGTTTCTGAGAGTTTGGCTGGGTGTACGGGTGTCAAAATTCTTCATTTTATGCAACTACACACTCTCAATACGATAAAACTGGAATCGCAGTTCTGTATCGATTGATACGTCGCATCTTAGCGAAATCGAAAGCTCGATGATTCCGAGCGTTTCTGCGACATTCGCGGGGTGTACGGATTTCAAATACCATTACTTTATGCAACTACACATACTCAATACGATAAAACTGGTATCGCAGTGCTGCAGCGATTGATACGTCGTAGCTTAGCGAAATCGAAAGATCGCGAATTCCCGCCGTTTCTAAGAGTTTGGCTGAGTGTACGGGTGTCGAAAGCCTCCATTTTATGCAACTACACATTGTCAATACGATAAAATTCGTATCGCAGTTCTGCAGCGATTGATACGCCGAAGCATAGCGAAATCAAAAGATCGAGGATTCTCGGCGTTTCTGAGACTTTGGCTGGGTGTACGGGTGTCAAAAGCTTTATGCAACTACACATTCTCAATACGATAAAACTGGTATCGCAGTTCTGCAGCGATTGATACGTCGAAGCTTAGCGAAATCGAAAGATCGCGGATTCCCGCCGTTTCTGAGAGTTTGGCTTGGTGTACGGTTGTCAGAATTCTTCATTATATGCAACTACACACTCTCAATACGATAAAACTGGTATCGCAGTTGTGTATCGATTGATACGTCGGGTCTTGGCGAAATCGAAAGACCGAGGATTCCGAGCGTTTCTACGACATTCGCGGGATGTACGGGTGTTAAAAACCATTACTTTATGCAACTACACATACTCAATACGATAAAACTGGTATCGCGGTGCTGCAGCGATTGATACGTCGTAGCTTAGCGAAACCGAAAGATCGCGGATTCCCGCCGTTTCTAAGAGTTTGGCTGAGTGTACGGGTGTCAAAAGCCTCCATTTTATGGAACTACACATTCTCAATACGATAAAACTGGTATCGCAGTTCTGCAGCGATTGATACGCCGAAGCATAGTGAAATCGAAAGATCGAGTATTCTCGTCGTTTCTGAGACCTTGGCTGGGTGTACGGGTGTCAAAAGCCTTTACTTTATGCAACTACACATTCTCAATACGATAAAACTTGTATCGCAGTTCTGCAGCGATTGATACGCCGAAGCTTAGGGAAATCGAAAGATGGAGGATTCTCGGCGTTTCCGAGACTTTGGCTGGGTGTACGGGTGTCAAAATTCTTCTATTTATGAAACTATACACTCTCAATACGATAAAACTGGTATCGCAGTTCTCTATCGATTCATACGTCGAATCTTAGCGAAATCGAAAGATCGAGGATTCCGAGTGTTTCTGCGACATTCGCGGCGTGTACGGGTGTCAAAATTCTTTGTTTCATGCAACTAGACATTCTCAATACGATAAAACTGGTATCGTGGTACTGCAGCGATTGATACGTCGAATCTTAGCGAAATCGAAAGATCGCGGATTCCCGCCGTTTCTGAGAGTTTGGCTAGGTGTACGGATGTCAAAATTCTTCATTTTATGCAACTACACACTCTCAATACGATAAAACTGGAATCGCAGTTGTGTATCGATTGATACGTCGCATCTTAGCGAAATCGAAAGCTCGATGATTCCGAGCGTTTCTGCGACATTCGCGGGGTGTACGGATGTCAAAAACCATGACTTTATGCAACTACACATACTCAATACGATAAAACTGGTATCGCGGTGCTGCAGCGATTGATACGTCGTAGCTTAGCGAAATCGAAAGATCGCGGATTCCCGCCGTTTCTAAGAGTTTGGCTGAGTGTACGGGTGTCAAAAGCCTCCATTTTATGCAACTACACATTCTCAATACGATAAAACTGGTATCGCAGTTCTGCAGCGATTGATACGCCGAAGCATAGCGAAATCGAAAGATCGAGTATTCTCGTCGTTTCTGAGACCTTGGCTGGGTGTTCGGGTGTCAGAAGCCTTTACTTTATGCAACTACACATTCTCAATACGATAAAACTGGTATCGCAGTTCTGCAGCGATTGATACGCCGAAGCTTAGGGAAATCGAAAGATGGAGGATTCTCGGCGTTTCTGAGACTTTGGCTGGGTGTACGGGTGTCAAAATTCTTCTATTTATGAAACTATACACTCTCAATACGATAAAACTGGTATCGCAGTTCTCTATCGATTCATACGTCGAATCTTAGCGAAATCGAAAGATCGAGGATTCCGAGTGTTTCTGCGACATTCGCGGCGTGTACGGGTGTCAAAATTCTTTGTTTCATGCAACTAGACATTCTCAATACGATAAAACTGGAATCGCAGTTCTGTATCGATTGATATGTCGCATCTTAGCGAAATCGAAAGCTCGATGATTCCGAGCGTTTCTGCGACATTCGCGGGGTGTACGGATGTCGAAAACCATTACTTTATGCAACTACACATACTCAATACGATAAAACTGGTATCGCGGTGCTGCAGCGATTGATACGTCGTAGCTTAGCGAAATCGAAAGATCGCGGATTCCCGCCGTTTCTAAGAGTTTGGCTGAGTGTACGGGTGTCAAAAGCCTCCATTTTATGCAACTACACATTCTCAATACGATAAAAATGGTATCGCAGTTCTGCAGCGATTGATACGCCGAAGCATAGCGAAATCGAAAGATCGAGTATTCTCGTCGTTTCTGAGACCTTGGCTGGGTGTTCGGGTGTCAAAAGCCTTTAGTTTATGCAACTACACATTCTCAATACGATAAAACTGGTATCGCAGTTCTGCAGCGATTGATACGCCGAAGCTTAGCGAAATCGAAAGATGGAGGATTCTTGGCGTTTCTGAGACTTTGGCTGGGTGTACGGGTGTCAAAATTCTTCATTTTATGCAACTACACACTCTCAATACGATAAAACTGGTATCACAGTTCTCTATCGATTGATACGTCGAATCTTAGCGAAATCGAAAGATCGAGGATTCCGAGTGTTTCTGCGACATTCGCGGGGTGTACGGATGTCAAAAACCATTACTCTATGCAACTACACATACTCAATACGATAAAACTGGTATCGCGGTGCTGCAGCGATTGATACGTCGTAGCTTAGCGAAATCGAAAGATCGCGAATTCCCGCCGTTTCTAAGAGTTTGGCTGAGTGTACGGGTGTCAAAAGCCTCCATTTTATGCAACTACACATTGTCAATACGATAAAATTCGTATCGCAGTTCTGCAGCGATTGATACGCCGAAGCATAGCGAAATCAAAAGATCGAGGATTCTCGGCGTTTCTGAGACTTTGGCTGGGTGTACGGGTGTCAAAAGCTTTATGCAACTACACATTCTCAATACGATAAAACTGGTATCGCAGTTCTGCAGCGATTGATACGTCGAAGCTTAGCGAAATCGAAAGATCGCGGATTCCCGCCGTTTCTGAGAATTTGGCTTGGTGTACGGTTGTCAGAATTCTTCATTTTATGCAACTACACACTCTCAATACGATAAAACTGGTATCGCGGTTCTGTATCGATTGATACGTCGCATCTTAGCGAAATTGAAAGATCGAGGATTCCGAGCGTCTCTGCGACATTCGCGGGGTGTACAGGTGTAAAAAGCCTTCATTTTATGCAACTACACATTCTCAATACAATAAAACTGGTATTGCAGTTCTGCAGCGGATGATACGCCGAAGCTTAGCGAAATCGAAAGATGGAGGACTCTCGGCTTTTTTGAGACTTTGGCTAGGTGTACGGGTGTCAAAATTTATCATTTCATGCAACTACACACTCTCAATACGATAAAACTGGTATCGCAGTTCTGTATCGATTGATACGTCGAATCTTAGCGAAATCGAAAGATCGAGGATTCCGAGTGTTTCTGCGACATTCGCGGGGTGTACGGGTGTCGAAATTCCTTCTTTCATGCAACTACACATTCTCAATACGATAAAACTTGTATCGTGATACTGCAGCGATTGATACGTCGAAGCTTAGCGAAATCGAAAGATCGCGGATTCCCGCCGTTTCTGAGAGTTTGGCTGGGTGTACGGGTGTCAAAATTCTACATTTTATGCAACTACACACTCTCAATACGATAAAACTGGTATCGCGGTTCTGTATCGATTGATACGTCGCATCTTAGCGAAATTGAAAGATCGAGGATTCCGAGCGTCTCTGCGACATTCGCGGGGTGTACGGGTGTCAAAAACCTTTACTTTATGCAACTACACATACTCAATACGATAAAACTGGTATCGTGGTGCTGCAGCGATGGATACGTCGAAGCTTAGCGAAATCGAAAGATCGCGGATTCCCGCCGTTTCTGAGAGTTTGGCTGGATCCACCGGTGTCAAAATTGTTCATTTTATGCAACTACACATTGTCAATACGATAAAGGTGGTATCGCAGTTCTGCAGCGATTGATACGCCGAAGCATAGCGAAATCGAAAGATCGAGGATTCTCGGCGTTTCTGAGACTTTGGCTGGGTGTACGGGTGTCAAAAGCTTTATGCAACTACACATTCTCAATACGATAAAACTGGTATCGCAGTTCTGCAGCGATTGATACGACGAAGCTTAGCGAAATCGAAAGATCGCGGATTCCCGCCGTTTCTGAGAGTTTGGCTTGGTGTACGGTTATCAGAATTCTTCATTATATGCAACTACACACTCTCAATACGATAAAACTGGTATCGCAGTTATGTATCGATTGATACGTCGGGTCTTAGCGAAATCGAAAGACCGAGGATTCCGAGCGTTTCTACGACATTCGCGGGATGTACGGGTGTTAAAAACCATTACTTTATGCAACTACACATACTCAATACGATAAAACTGGTATCGCGGTGCTGCAGCGATTGATACGTCGAATCTTAGCGAAATCGAAAGATCGCGGATTCCCGCCGTTTCTGAGAGTTTGGCTGGGTTTACGGATGTCAAAATTCTTCATTTTATGCACCTACACACTCTCAATACGATAAAACTGGAATCGCAGTTCTGTATCGATTGATACGTCGCATCTTAGCGAAATCGAAAGCTCGATGATTCCGAGCGTTTCTGCGACATTCGCGGGGTGTACGGATGTCAAACACCATTACTTTATGCAACTACACATACTCAATACGATAAAACTGGTATCGCGGTGCTGCAGCGATTGATACGTCGTAGCTTAGCGAAATCGAAAGATCGCGGATTCCCGCCGTTTTTAAGAGTTTGGCTGAGTGTACGGGTGTCAAAAGCCTCCATTTTATGCAACTACACATTCTCAATACGATAAAACTGGTATCGCAGTTCTGCAGCGATTGATACGCCGAAGCATAGCGAAATCGAAAGATCGAGTATTCTCGTCGTTTCTGAGACCTTGGCTGGGATTTCGGGTGTCAAAAGCCTTTACTTTATGCAACTACACATTCTCAATACGATAAAACTGGTATCGCAGTTCTGCAGCGATTGATACGCCGAAGCTTAGCGAAATCGAAAGATGGAGGACTCTCGGCTTTTATGAGACTTTGGCTAGGTGTACGGGTGTCAAAATTTATCATTTCATGCAACTACACACTCTCAATACGATAAAACTGGTATCGCAGTTCTCTATCGATTGATACGTCGAATCTTAGCGAAATCGAAAGATCGAGGATTCCGAGTGTTTCTGCGACATTCGCGGGGTGTACGGGTGTCAAAATTCTTTGTTTCATGCAACTACACATTCTCAATGCGATAAAACTGGTATCGTGATACTGCAGCGATTGATACGTCGAAGCATAGCGAAATCGAGAGATCGCGGATTCCCGCCGTTTCTGAGAGTTTGGCTGGGTGTACGGGTGTCAAAATTCTTCATTTTATGCAACTACACACTCTCAATACGATAAAACTGGAATCGCAGTTCTGTATCGATTGATACGTCGCATCTTAGCGAAATCGAAAGCTCGATGATTCCGAGCGTTTCTGCGACATTCGCGGGGTGTACGGATTTCAAATACCATTACTTTATGCAACTACACATACTCAATACGATAAAACTGGTATCGCAGTGCTGCAGCGATTGATACGTCGTAGCTTAGCGAAATCGAAAGATCGCGAATTCCCGCCGTTTCTAAGAGTTTGGCTGAGTGTACGGGTGTCAAAAGCCTCCATTTTATGCAACTACACATTGTCAATACGATAAAATTCGTATCGCAGTTCTGCAGCGATTGATACGCCGAAGCATAGCGAAATCAAAAGATCGAGGATTCTCGGCGTTTCTGAGACTTTGGCTGGGTGTACGGGTGTCAAAAGCTTTATGCAACTACACATTCTCAATACGATAAAACTGGTATCGCAGTTCTGCAGCGATTGATACGTCGAAGCTTAGCGAAATCGAAAGATCGCGGATTCCCGCCGTTTCTGAGAGTTTGGCTTGGTGTACGGTTGTCAGAATTCTTCATTATATGCAACTACACACTCTCAATACGATAAAACTGGTATCGCAGTTGTGTATCGATTGATACGTCGGGTCTTAGCGAAATCGAAAGACCGAGGATTCCGAGCGTTTCTATGACATTCGCGGGATGTACGGGTGTTAAAAACCATTACTTTATGCAACTACACATACTCAATACGATAAAACTGGTATCGCGGTGCTGCAGCGATTGATACGTCGTAGCTTAGCGAAACCGAAAGATCGCGGATTCCCGCCGTTTCTAAGAGTTTGGCTGAGTGTACGGGTGTCAAAAGCCTCCATTTTATGCAACTACACATTCTCAATACGATAAAACTGGTATCGCAGTTCTGCAGCGATTGATACGCCGAAGAATAGCGAAATCGAAAGATCGAGTATTCTCGTCGTTTCTGAGACCTTGGCTGGGTGTTCGGGTGTCAAAAGCCTTTACTTTATGCAACTACACATTCTCAATACGATAAAACTGGTATCGCAGTTCTGCAGCGATTGATACGCCGAAGCTTAGCGAAATCGAAAGATGGAGGATTCTCGGCGTTTCTGAGACTTTGGCTGGGTGTACGGGTGTCAAAATTCTTCATTTTATGCAACTACACACTCTCAATACGATAAAACTGGTATCGCAGTTCTCTATCGATTGATACGTCGAATCTTAGCGAAATCGAAAGATCGAGGATTCCGAGTGTTTCTGCAACATTCGCGGGGTGTACGGATGTCAAAAACCATTACTCTATGCAACTACACATACTCAATACGATAAAACTGGTATCGCGGTGCTGCAGCGATTGATACGTCGTAGCTTAGGGAAATCGAAAGATCGCGGATTCCCGCCGTTTCTAAGAGTTTGGCTGAGTGTACGGGTGTCAAAAGCCTCCATTTTATGCAACTACACATTCTCAATACAATAACACTGGTATTGCAGTTCTGCAGCGGATGATACGCCGAAGCTTAGCGAAATCGAAAGATGGAGGACTCTCGGCTTTTCTGAGACTTTGGCTAGGTGTACGGGTGTCAAAATTTATCATTTCATGCAACTACACACTCTCAATACGATAAAACTGGTATCGCAGTTCTGTATCGATTGATACGTCGAATCTTAGCGAAATCGAAAGATCGAGGATTCCGAGTGTTTCTGCGACATTCGCGGGGTGTACGGGTGTCAAAATTCTTTGTTTCATGCAACTACACATTCTCAATACGATAAAACTGGTATCGTGATACTGCAGCGATTGATACGTCGAAGCTTAGCGAAATCGAGAGATCGCGGATTCCCGCCGTTTCTGAGAGTTTGGCTGGGTGTACGGGTGTCAAAATTCTTCATTTTATGCCACTACACACTCTCAATACGATAAAACTGGTATCGCGGTTCTGTATCGATTGATACGTCGCATCTTAGCGAAATTGAAAGATCGAGGATTCCGAGCGTCTCTGCGACATTCGCGGGGTGTACAGGTGTCAAAAGCCTTCATTTTATGCAACTACACATTTTCAATACGATAAAACTGGTATCGCAGTTCTGCAGCGACTGATACGCCGACGCTTAGCGAAATCGAAAGATCGAGGATTCTCGGCGTTTCTGAGACTATGGCTGGGTGTACGGGTGTCAAAATTCTTCATAATACGATAAAACTGGTATCGCAGTTCTGTATCGATTGATACGTCGCATCTTAGCGAAATCGAAATCTCGATGATTCCGAGCGTTTCTGCGACATTCGCGGGGTGTACGGGTGTCAAAAACCATTACTTTATGCAACTACACATACTCAATACGATAAAACTGGTATCGTGGTGCTGCAGCGATGGATACGTCGAAGCTTAGCGAAATCGAAAGATCGCGGATTCCCGCCGTTTCTGAGAGTTTGGCTGGATCCACCGGTGTCAAAATTGTTCATTTTATGCAACTACACACTCTCAATACGATAAAACTGGTATCGCAGTTCTGTATCGATTGATACGTCGGATCTTAACGAAATCGAAAGATCGAGGATTCCGAGTTTTTCTGCGAAATTCGCGGGGTGTACGGGTGTCTAAATTCTTTGTTTCATGCAACTACACATTCTCAATACGATAAAACTGGTATCGTGGTACTGCAGCGATTGATACGACAAAGCTTAGCGAAATCGATAGATCGCGGATTCCCGCCGTTTCTGAGAGTTTGGCTGGGTGTACGGGTGTCAAAATTCTTCATTTTATGCAACTACACACTCTCAATACGATAAAACTGGAATCGCAGTTCTGTATCGATTGATACGTCGCATCTTAGCGAAATCGAAAGCTCGATGATTTCGAGCGTTTCTGCGACATTCGCGGGGTGTACGGATTTCAAATACCATTACTTTATGCAACTACACATACTCAATACGATAAAACTGGTATCGCAGTGCTGCAGCGATTGATACGTCGTAGCTTAGCGAAATCGAAAGATCGCGAATTCCCGCCGTTTCTAAGAGTTTGGCTGAGTGTACGGGTGTCAAAAGCCTCCATTTTATGCAACTACACATTGTCAATACGATAAAATTGGTATCGCAGTTCTGCAGCGATTGATACGCCGAAGCATAGCGAAATCAAAAGATCGAGGATTCTCGGCGTTTCTGAGACTTTGGCTGGGTGTACGGGTGTCAAAAGCTTTATGCAACTACACATTCTCAATACGATAAAACTGGTATCGCAGTTCTGCAGCGATTGATACGTCGAAGCTTAGCGAAATCGAAAGATCGCGGATTCCCGCCGTTTCTGAGAGTTTGGCTTGGTGTACGGTTGTCAGAATTCTTCATTATATGCAACTACACACTCTCAATACGATAAAACTGGTATCGCAGTTGTGTATCGATTGATACGTCGGGTCTTAGCGAAATCGAAAGACCGAGGATTCCGAGCGTTTCTACGACATTCGCGGGATGTACGGGTGTTAGAAACCATTACTATATGCAACTACACATACTCAATACGATAAAACTGGTATCGCGGTGCTGCAGCGATTGATACGTCGTAGCTTAGCGAAATCGAAAGATCGCGGATTCCCGCCGTTTCTAAGAGTTTGGCTGAGTGTACGGGTGTCAAAAGCCTCCATTTTATGCAACTACACATTCTCAATACGATAAAACTGGTATCGCAGTTCTGCAGCGATTGATACGCCGAAGCATAGTGAAATCGGAAGATCGAGTATTCTCGTCGTTTCTGAGACCTTGGCTGGGTGTACGGGTGTCAAAAGCCTTTACTTTATGCAACTACACATTCTCAATACGATAAAACTGGTATCGCAGTTCTGCAGCGATTGATACGCCGATGCTTAGCGAAATCGAAAGATGGAGGATTCTCGGCGTTTCTGAGACTTTGGCTGGGTGTACGGGTGTCAAAATTCTTCTATTTATGAAACTACACACTCTCAATACGATAAAACTGGTATCGCAGTTCTCTATCGATTGATACGTCGAATCTTAGCGAAATCGAAAGATCGAGGATTCCGAGTGTTTCTGCGACATTCGCGGGGTGTACGGGTGTCAAAATTCTTTGTTTCATGCAACTAGACATTCTCAATACGATAAAACTGGTATCGTGGTACTGCAGCGATTGATACGTCGAATCTTAGCGAAATCGAAAGATCGCGGATTCCCGCCGTTTCTGAGAGTTTGGCTGGGTTTACGGATGTCAAAATTCTTCATTTTATGCAACTACACACTCTCAATACGATAAAACTGGAATCGCAGTTCTGTATCGATTGATACGTCGCATCTTAGCGAAATCGAAAGCTCGATGATTCCGAGCGTTTCTGCGACATTCGCGGGGTGTACGGATGTCAAAAACCATTACTTTATGCAACTACACATACTCAATACGATAAAACTGGTATCGCGGTGTTGCAGCGATTGATACGTCGTAGCTTAGCGAAATCGAAAGATCGCGGATTCCCGCCGTTTCTAAGAGTTTGGCTGAGTGTACGGGTGTCAAAAGCCTCCATTTTATGCAACTACACATTCTCAATACAATAAAACTGGTATTGCAGTTCTGCAGCGGATGATACGCCGAAGCTTAGCGAAATCGAAAGATGGAGGACTATCGGCTTTTCTGAGACTTTGGCTAGGTGTACGGGTGTCAAAATTTATCATTTCATGTAACTACACACTCTCAATACGATAAAACTGGTATCGCAGTTCTGTATCGATTGATACGTCGAATCTTAGCGAAATCGAAAGATCGAGGATTCCGAGTGTTTCTGCGACATTCGCGGGGTGTACGGGTGTCAAAATTCTTTGTTTCATGCAACTACACATTCTCAATACGATAAAACTGGTATCGTGATACTGCAGCGATTGATACGTCGAAGCTTAGCGAAATCGAAAGATCGCGGATTCCCGCCGTTTCTGAAGAGTTTGGCTGGGTGTACGGGTGTCAAAATTCTTCATTTTATGCAACTACACACTCTCAATACGATAAAACTGGTATCGCGGTTCTGTATCGATTGATACGTCGCATCTTAGCGAAATTGAAAGATCGAGGATTCCGAGCGTCTCTGCGACATTCGCGGGGTGTACGGGTGTCAAAAACCTTTACTTTATGCAACTACACATACTCAATACGATGAAACTGGTATCGTGGTGCTGCAGCGATGGATACGTCGAAGCTTAGCGAAATCGAAAGATCGCGGATTCCCGCCGTTTCTGAGAGTTTGGCTGGATCCACCGGTGTCAAAATTGTTCATTTTATGCAACTACACATTGTCAATACGATAAAGGTGGTATCGCAGTTCTGCAGCGATTGATACGCCGAAGCATAGCGAAATCGAAAGATCGAGGATTCTCGGCGTTTCTGAGACTTTGGCTGGGTGTACGGGTGTCAAAAGCTTTATGCAACTACACATTCTCAATACGATAAAACTGGTATCGCAGTTCTGCAGCGATTGATACGACGAAGCTTAGCGAAATCGAAAGATCGCGGATTCCCGCCGTTTCTGAGAGTTTGGCTTGGTGTACGGTTATCAGAATTCTTCATTATATGCAACTACACACTCTCAATACGATAAAACTGGTATCGCAGTTATGTATCGATTGATACGTCGGGTCTTAGCGAAATCGAAAGACCGAGGATTCCGAGCGTTTCTACGACATTCGCGGGATGTACGGGTGTTAAAAACCATTACTTTATGCAACTACACATACTCAATACGATAAAACTGGTATCGCGGTGCTGCAGCGATTGATACGTCGAATCTTAGCGAAATCGAAAGATCGCGGATTCCCGCCGTTTCTGAGAGTTTGGCTGGGTTTACGGATGTCAAAATTCTTCATTTTATGCACCTACACACTCTCAATACGATAAAACTGGAATCGCAGTTCTGTATCGATTGATACGTCGCATCTTAGCGAAATCGAAAGCTCGATGATTCCGAGCGTTTCTGCGACATTCGCGGGGTGTACGGATGTCAAACACCATTACTTTATGCAACTACACATACTCAATACGATAAAACTGGTATCGCGGTGCTGCAGCGATTGATACGTCGTAGCTTAGCGAAATCGAAAGATCGCGGATTCCCGCCGTTTCTAAGAGTTTGGCTGAGTGTACGGGTGTCAAAAGCCTCCATTTTATGCAACTACACATTCTCAATACGATAAAACTGGTATCGCAGTTCTGCAGCGATTGATACGCCGAAGCATAGCGAAATCGAAAGATCGAGTATTCTCGTCGTTTCTGAGACCTTGGCTGGGTGTTCGGGTGTCAAAAGCCTTTACTTTATGCAACTACACATTCTCAATACGATAAAACTGGTATCGCAGTTCTGCAGCGATTGATACGCCGAAGCTTAGCGAAATCGAAAGATGGAGGACTCTCGGCTTTTATGAGACTTTGGCTAGGTGTACGGGTGTCAAAATTTATCATTTCATGCAACTACACACTCTCAATACGATAAAACTGGTATCGCAGTTCTCTATCGATTGATACGTCGAATCTTAGCGAAATCGAAAGATCGAGGATTCCGAGTGTTTCTGCGACATTCGCGGGGTGTACGGGTGTCAAAATTCTTTGTTTCATGCAACTACACATTCTCAATACGATAAAACTGGTATCGTGATACTGCAGCGATTGATACGTCGAAGCATAGCGAAATCGAGAGATCGCGGATTCCCGCCGTTTCTGAGAGTTTGGCTGGGTGTACGGGTGTCAAAATTCTTCATTTTATGCAACTACACACTCTCAATACGATAAAACTGGAATCGCAGTTCTGTATCGATTGATACGTCGCATCTTAGCGAAATCGAAAGCTCGATGATTCCGAGCGTTTCTGCGACATTCGCGGGGTGTACGGATTTCAAATACCATTACTTTATGCAACTACACATACTCAATACGATAAAACTGGTATCGCAGTGCTGCAGCGATTGATACGTCGTAGCTTAGCGAAATCGAAAGATCGCGAATTCCCGCCGTTTCTAAGAGTTTGGCTGAGTGTACGGGTGTCAAAAGCCTCCATTTTATGCAACTACACATTGTCAATACGATAAAATTCGTATCGCAGTTCTGCAGCGATTGATACGCCGAAGCATAGCGAAATCAAAAGATCGAGGATTCTCGGCGTTTCTGAGACTTTGGCTGGGTGTACGGGTGTCAAAAGCTTTATGCAACTACACATTCTCAATACGATAAAACTGGTATCGCAGTTCTGCAGCGATTGATACGTCGAAGCTTAGCGAAATCGAAAGATCGCGGATTCCCGCCGTTTCTGAGAGTTTGGCTTGGTGTACGGTTGTCAGAATTCTTCATTATATGCAACTACACACTCTCAATACGATAAAACTGGTATCGCAGTTGTGTATCGATTGATACGTCGGGTCTTAGCGAAATCGAAAGACCGAGGATTCCGAGCGTTTCTATGACATTCGCGGGATGTACGGGTGTTAAAAACCATTACTTTATGCAACTACACATACTCAATACGATAAAACTGGTATCGCGGTGCTGCAGCGATTGATACGTCGTAGCTTAGCGAAACCGAAAGATCGCGGATTCCCGCCGTTTCTAAGAGTTTGGCTGAGTGTACGGGTGTCAAAAGCCTCCATTTTATGCAACTACACATTCTCAATACGATAAAACTGGTATCGCAGTTCTGCAGCGATTGATACGCCGAAGAATAGCGAAATCGAAAGATCGAGTATTCTCGTCGTTTCTGAGACCTTGGCTGGGTGTTCGGGTGTCAAAAGCCTTTACTTTATGCAACTACACATTCTCAATACGATAAAACTGGTATCGCAGTTCTGCAGCGATTGATACGCCGAAGCTTAGCGAAATCGAAAGATGGAGGATTCTCGGCGTTTCTGAGACCTTGGCTGGGTGTTCGGGTGTCAAAAGCCTTTACTTTATGCAACTACACATTCTCAATACGATAAAACTGGTATCGCAGTTCTGCAGCGATTGATACGCCGAAGCTTAGCGAAATCGAAAGATGGAGGACTCTCGGCTTTTATGAGACTTTGGCTAGGTGTACGGGTGTCAAAATTTATCATTTCATGCAACTACACACTCTCAATACGATAAAACTGGTATCGCAGTTCTCTATCGATTGATACGTCGAAGCTTAGCGAAATCGAAAGATCGCGGATTCCCGCCGTTTCTGAAGAGTTTGGCTGGGTGTACGGGTGTCAAAATTCTTCATTTTATGCAACTACACACTCTCAATACGATAAAACTGGTATCGCGGTTCTGTATCGATTGATACGTCGCATCTTAGCGAAATTGAAAGATCGAGGATTCCGAGCGTCTCTGCGACATTCGCGGGGTGTACGGGTGTCAAAAACCTTTACTTTATGCAACTACACATACTCAATACGATAAAACTGGTATCGTGGTGCTGCAGCGATGGATACGTCGAAGCTTAGCGAAATCGAAAGATCGCGGATTCCCGCCGTTTCTGAGAGTTTGGCTGGATCCACCGGTGTCAAAATTGTTCATTTTATGCAACTACACATTGTCAATACGATAAAGGTGGTATCGCAGTTCTGCAGCGATTGATACGCCGAAGCATAGCGAAATCGAAAGATCGAGGATTCTCGGCGTTTCTGAGACTTTGGCTGGGTGTACGGGTGTCAAAAGCTTTATGCAACTACACATTCTCAATACGATAAAACTGGTATCGCAGTTCTGCAGCGATTGATACGACGAAGCTTAGCGAAATCGAAAGATCGCGGATTCCCGCCGTTTCTGAGAGTTTGGCTTGGTGTACGGTTATCAGAATTCTTCATTATATGCAACTACACACTCTCAATACGATAAAACTGGTATCGCAGTTATGTATCGATTGATACGTCGGGTCTTAGCGAAATCGAAAGACCGAGGATTCCGAGCGTTTCTACGACATTCGCGGGATGTACGGGTGTTAAAAACCATTACTTTATGCAACTACACATACTCAATACGATAAAACTGGTATCGCGGTGCTGCAGCGATTGATACGTCGAATCTTAGCGAAATCGAAAGATCGCGGATTCCCGCCGTTTCTGAGAGTTTGGCTGGGTTTACGGATGTCAAAATTCTTCATTTTATGCACCTACACACTCTCAATACGATAAAACTGGAATCGCAGTTCTGTATCGATTGATACGTCGCATCTTAGCGAAATCGAAAGCTCGATGATTCCGAGCGTTTCTGCGACATTCGCGGGGTGTACGGATGTCAAACACCATTACTTTATGCAACTACACATACTCAATACGATAAAACTGGTATCGCGGTGCTGCAGCGATTGATACGTCGTAGCTTAGCGAAATCGAAAGATCGCGGATTCCCGCCGTTTCTAAGAGTTTGGCTGAGTGTACGGGTGTCAAAAGCCTCCATTTTATGCAACTACACATTCTCAATACGATAAAACTGGTATCGCAGTTCTGCAGCGATTGATACGCCGAAGCATAGCGAAATCGAAAGATCGAGTATTCTCGTCGTTTCTGAGACCTTGGCTGGGTGTTCGGGTGTCAAAAGCCTTTACTTTATGCAACTACACATTCTCAATACGATAAAACTGGTATCGCAGTTCTGCAGCGATTGATACGCCGAAGCTTAGCGAAATCGAAAGATGGAGGACTCTCGGCTTTTATGAGACTTTGGCTAGGTGTACGGGTGTCAAAATTTATCATTTCATGCAACTACACATTCTCAATACGATAAAACTGGTATCGCAGTTCTCTATCGATTGATACGTCGAATCTTAGCGAAATCGAAAGATCGAGGATTCCGAGTGTTTCTGCGACATTCGCGGGGTGTACGGGTGTCAAAATTCTTTGTTTCATGCAACTACACATTCTCAATACGATAAAACTGGTATCGTGATACTACAGCGATTGATACGTCGAAGCATAGCGAAATCGAGAGATCGCGGATTCCCGCCGTTTCTGAGAGTTTGGCTGGGTGTACGGGTGTCAAAATTCTTCATTTTATGCAACTACACACTCTCAATACGATAAAACTGGAATCGCAGTTCTGTATCGATTGATACGTCGCATCTTAGCGAAATCGAAAGCTCGATGATTCCGAGCGTTTCTGCGACATTCGCGGGGTGTACGGATATCAAATACCATTACTTTATGCAACTACACATACTCAATACGATAAAACTGGTATCGCAGTGCTGCAGCGATTGATACGTCGTAGCTTAGCGAAATCGAAAGATCGCGAATTCCCGCCGTTTCTAAGAGTTTGGCTGAGTGTACGGGTGTCAAAAGCCTCCATTTTATGCAACTACACATTGTCAATACGATAAAATTCGTATCGCAGTTCTGCAGCGATTGATACGCCGAAGCATAGCGAAATCAAAAGATCGAGGATTCTCGGCGTTTCTGAGACTTTGGCTGGGTGTACGGGTGTCAAAAGCTTTATGCAACTACACATTCTCAATACGATAAAACTGGTATCGCAGTTCTGCAGCGATTGATACGTCGAAGCTTAGCGAAATCGAAAGATCGCGGATTCCCGCCGTTTCTGAGAGTTTGGCTTGGTGTACGGTTGTCAGAATTCTTCATTATATGCAACTACACACTCTCAATACGATAAAACTGGTATCGCAGTTGTGTATCGATTGATACGTCGGGTCTTAGCGAAATCGAAAGACCGAGGATTCCGAGCGTTTCTATGACATTCGCGGGATGTACGGGTGTTAAAAACCATTACTTTATGCAACTACACATACTCAATACGATAAAACTGGTATCGCGGTGCTGCAGCGATTGATACGTCGTAGCTTAGCGAAACCGAAAGATCGCGGATTCCCGCCGTTTCTAAGAGTTTGGCTGAGTGTACGGGTGTCAAAAGCCTCCATTTTATGCAACTACACATTCTCAATACGATAAAACTGGTATCGCAGTTCTGCAGCGATTGATACGCCGAAGAATAGCGAAATCGAAAGATCGAGTATTCTCGTCGTTTCTGAGACCTTGGCTGGGTGTTCGGGTGTCAAAAGCCTTTACTTTATGCAACTACACATTCTCAATACGATAAAACTGGTATCGCAGTTCTGCAGCGATTGATACGCCGAAGCTTAGCGAAATCGAAAGATGGAGGATTCTCGGCGTTTCTGAGACTTTGGCTGGGTGTACGGGTGTCAAAATTCTTCATTTTATGCAACTACACACTCTCAATACGATAAAACTGGTATCGCAGTTCTCTATCGATTGATACGTCGAATCTTAGCGAAATCGAAAGATCGAGGATTCCGAGTGTTTCTGCGACATTCGCGGGGTGTACGGATGTCAAAAACCATTACTCTATGCAACTACACATACTCAATACGATAAAACTGGTATCGCGGTGCTGCAGCGATTGATACGTCGTAGCTTAGGGAAATCGAAAGATCGCGGATTGCCGCCGTTTCTAAGAGTTTGGCTGAGTGTACGGGTGTCAAAAGCCTCCATTTTATGCAACTACACATTCTCAATACAATAACACTGGTATTGCAGTTCTGCAGCGGATGATACGCCGAAGCTTAGCGAAATCGAAAGATGGAGGACTCTCGGCTTTTCTGAGACTTTGGCTAGGTGTACGGGTGTCAAAATTTATCATTTCATGCAACTACACACTCTCAATACGATAAAACTGGTATCGCAGTTCTGTATCGATTGATACGTCGAATCTTAGCGAAATCGAAAGATCGAGGATTCCGAGTGTTTCTGCGACATTCGCGGGGTGTACGGGTGTCAAAATTCTTTGTTTCATGCAACTACACATTCTCAATACGATAAAACTGGTATCGTGATACTGCAGCGATTGATACGTCGAAGCTTAGCGAAATCGAGAGATCGCGGATTCCCGCCGTTTCTGAGAGTTTGGCTGGGTGTACGGGTGTCAAAATTCTTCATTTTATGCCACTACACACTCTCAATACGATAAAACTGGTATCGCGGTTCTGTATCGATTGATACGTCGCATCTTAGCGAAATTGAAAGATCGAGGATTCCGAGCGTCTCTGCGACATTCGCGGGGTGTACAGGTGTCAAAAGCCTTCATTTTATGCAACTACACATTTTCAATACGATAAAACTGGTATCGCAGTTCTGCAGCGACTGATACGCCGACGCTTAGCGAAATCGAAAGATCGAGGATTCTCGGCGTTTCTGAGACTATGGCTGGGTGTACGGGTGTCAAAATTCTTCATAATACGATAAAACTGGTATCGCAGTTCTGTATCGATTGATACGTCGCATCTTAGCGAAATCGAAATCTCGATGATTCCGAGCGTTTCTGCGACATTCGCGGGGTGTACGGGTGTCAAAAACCTTTACTTTATGCAACTACACATACTCAATACGATAAAACTGGTATCGTGGTGCTGCAGCGATGGATACGTCGAAGCTTAGCGAAATCGAAAGATCGCGGATTCCCGCCGTTTCTGAGAGTTTGGCTGGATCCACCGGTGTCAAAATTGTTCATTTTATGCAACTACACACTCTCAATACGATAAAACTGGTATCGCAGTTCTGTATCGATTGATACGTCGGATCTTAACGAAATCGAAAGATCGAGGATTCCGAGTTTTTCTGCGAAATTCGCGGGGTGTACGGGTGTCAAAATTCTTTGTTTCATGCAACTAGACATTCTCAATACGATAAAACTGGTATCGTGGTACTGCAGCGATTGATACGTCGAATCTTAGCGAAATCGAAAGATCGCGGATTCCCGCCGTTTCTGAGAGTTTGGCTGGGTTTACGGATGTCAAAATTCTTCATTTTATGCAACTACACACTCTCAATACGATAAAACTGGAATCGCAGTTCTGTATCGATTGATACGTCGCATCTTAGCGAAATCGAAAGCTCGATGATTCCGAGCGTTTCTGCGACATTCGCGGGGTGTACGGATGTCAAAAACCATTACTTTATGCAACTACACATACTCAATACGATAAAACTGGTATCGCGGTGTTGCAGCGATTGATACGTCGTAGCTTAGCGAAATCGAAAGATCGCGGATTCCCGCCGTTTCTAAGAGTTTGGCTGAGTGTACGGGTGTCAAAAGCCTCCATTTTATGCAACTACACATTCTCAATACAATAAAACTGGTATTGCAGTTCTGCAGCGGATGATACGCCGAAGCTTAGCGAAATCGAAAGATGGAGGACTATCGGCTTTTCTGAGACTTTGGCTAGGTGTACGGGTGTCAAAATTTATCATTTCATGCAACTACACACTCTCAATACGATAAAACTGGTATCGCAGTTCTGTATCGATTGATACGTCGAATCTTAGCGAAATCGAAAGATCGAGGATTCCGAGTGTTTCTGCGACATTCGCGGGGTGTACGGGTGTCAAAATTCTTTGTTTCATGCAACTACACATTCTCAATACGATAAAACTGGTATCGTGATACTGCAGCGATTGATACGTCGAAGCTTAGCGAAATCGAAAAATCGCGGATTCCCGCCGTTTCTGAAGAGTTTGGCTGGGTGTACGGGTGTCAAAATTCTTCATTTTATGCAACTACACACTCTCAATACGATAAAACTGGTATCGCGGTTCTGTATCGATTGATACGTCGCATCTTAGCGAAATTGAAAGATCGAGGATTCCGAACGTCTCTGCGACATTCGCGGGGTGTACGGGTGTCAAAAACCTTTACTTTATGCAACTACACATACTCAATACGATAAAACTGGTATCGTGGTGCTGCAGCGATGGATACGTCGAAGCTTAGCGAAATCGAAAGATCGCGGATTCCCGCCGTTTCTGAGAGTTTGGCTGGATCCACCGGTGTCAAAATTGTTCATTTTATGCAACTACACATTGTCAATACGATAAAGGTGGTATCGCAGTTCTGCAGCGATTGATACGCCGAAGCATAGCGAAATCGAAAGATCGAGGATTCTCGGCGTTTCTGAGACTTTGGCTGGGTGTACGGGTGTCAAAAGCTTTATGCAACTACACATTCTCAATACGATAAAACTGGTATCGCAGTTCTGCAGCGATTGATACGACGAAGCTTAGCGAAATCGAAAGATCGCGGATTCCCGCCGTTTCTGAGAGTTTGGCTTGGTGTACGGTTATCAGAATTCTTCATTATATGCAACTACACACTCTCAATACGATAAAACTGGTATCGCAGTTATGTATCGATTGATACGTCGGGTCTTAGCGAAATCGAAAGACCGAGGATTCCGAGCGTTTCTACGACATTCGCGGGATGTACGGGTGTTAAAAACCATTACTTTATGCAACTACACATACTCAATACGATAAAACTGGTATCGCGGTGCTGCAGCGATTGATACGTCGAATCTTAGCGAAATCGAAAGATCGCGGATTCCCGCCGTTTCTGAGAGTTTGGCTGGGTTTACGGATGTCAAAATTCTTCATTTTATGCAACTACACACTCTCAATACGATAAAACTGGAATCGCAGTTCTGTATCGATTGATACGTCGCATCTTAGCGAAATCGAAAGCTCGATGATTCCGAGCGTTTCTGCGACATTCGCGGGGTGTACGGATGTCAAAAACCATTACTTTATGCAACTACACATACTCAATACGATAAAACTGGTATCGCGGTGTTGCAGCGATTGATACGTCGTAGCTTAGCGAAATCGAAAGATCGCGGATTCCCGCCGTTTCTAAGAGTTTGGCTGAGTGTACGGGTGTCAAAAGCCTCCATTTTATGCAACTACACATTCTCAATACAATAAAACTGGTATTGCAGTTCTGCAGCGGATGATACGCCGACGCTTAGCGAAATCGAAAGATGGAGGACTATCGGCTTTTCTGAGACTTTGGCTAGGTGTACGGGTGTCAAAATTTATCATTTCATGCAACTACACACTCTCAATACGATAAAACTGGTATCGCAGTTCTGTATCGATTGATACGTCGAATCTTAGCGAAATCGAAAGATCGAGGATTCCGAGTGTTTCTGCGACATTCGCGGGGTGTACGGGTGTCAAAATTCTTTGTTTCATGCAACTACACATTCTCAATACGATAAAACTGGTATCGTGATACTGCAGCGATTGATACGTCGAAGCTTAGCGAAATCGAAAGATCGCGGATTCCCGCCGTTTCTGAAGAGTTTGGCTGGGTGTACGGGTGTCAAAATTCTTCATTTTATGCAACTACACACTCTCAATACGATAAAACTGGTATCGCGGTTCTGTATCGATTGATACGTCGCATCTTAGCGAAATTGAAAGATCGAGGATTCCGAACGTCTCTGCGACATTCGCGGGGTGTACGGGTGTCAAAAACCTTTACTTTATGCAACTACACATACTCAATACGATAAAACTGGTATCGTGGTGCTGCAGCGATGGATACGTCGAAGCTTAGCGAAATCGAAAGATCGCGGATTCCCGCCGTTTCTGAGAGTTTGGCTGGATCCACCGGTGTCAAAATTGTTCATTTTATGCAACTACACATTGTCAATACGATAAAGGTGGTATCGCAGTTCTGCAGCGATTGATACGCCGAAGCATAGCGAAATCGAAAGATCGAGGATTCTCGGCGTTTCTGAGACTTTGGCTGGGTGTACGGGTGTCAAAAGCTTTATGCAACTACACATTCTCAATACGATAAAACTGGTATCGCAGTTCTGCAGCGATTGATACGACGAAGCTTAGCAAAATCGAAAGATCGCGGATTCCCGCCGTTTCTGAGAGTTTGGCTTGGTGTACGGTTATCAGAATTCTTCATTATATGCAACTACACACTCTCAATACGATAAAACTGGTATCGCAGTTATGTATCGATTGATACGTCGGGTCTTAGCGAAATCGAAAGACCGAGGATTCCGAGCGTTTCTACGACATTCGCGGGATGTACGGGTGTTAAAAACCATTACTTTATGCAACTACACATACTCATTACGATAAAACTGGTATCGCGGTGCTGCAGCGATTGATACGTCGAATCTTAGCGAAATCGAAAGATCGCGGATTCCCGCCGTTTCTGAGAGTTTGGCTGGGTTTACGGATGTCAAAATTCTTCATTTTATGCACCTACACACTCTCAATACGATAAAACTGGAATCGCAGTTCTGTATCGATTGATACGTCGCATCTTAGCGAAATCGAAAGCTCGATGATTCCGAGCGTTTCTGCGACATTCGCGGGGTGTACGGATGTCAAACACCATTACTTTATGCAACTACACATACTCAATACGATAAAACTGGTATCGCGGTGCTTCAGCGATTGATACGTCGTAGCTTAGCGAAATCGAAAGATCGCGGATTCCCGCCGTTTCTAAGAGTTTGGCTGAGTGTACGGGTGTCAAAAGCCTCCATTTTATGCAACTACACATTCTCAATACGATAAAACTGGTATCGCAGTTCTGCAGCGATTGATACGCCGAAGCATAGCGAAATCGAAAGATCGAGTATTCTCGTCGTTTCTGAGACCTTGGCTGGGTGTTCGGGTGTCAAAAGCCTTTACTTTATGCAACTACACATTCTCAATACGATAAAACTGGTATCGCAGTTCTGCAGCGATTGATACGCCGAAGCTTAGCGAAATCGAAAGATGGAGGACTCTCGGCTTTTATGAGACTTTGGCTAGGTGTACGGGTGTCAAAATTTATCATTTCATGCAACTACACACTCTCAATACGATAAAACTGGTATCGCAGTTCTCTATCGATTGATACGTCGAATCTTAGAAAAATCGAAAGATCGAGGATTCCGAGTGTTTCTGCGACATTCGCGGGGTGTACGGGTGTCAAAATTCTTTGTTTCATGCAACTACACATTCTCAATACGATAAAACTGGTATCGTGATACTGCAGCGATTGATACGTCGAAGCATAGCGAAATCGAGAGATCGCGGATTCCCGCCGTTTCTGAGAGTTTGGCTGGGTGTACGGGTGTCAAAATTCTTCATTTTATGCAACTACACACTCTCAATACGATAAAACTGGAATCGCAGTTCTGTATCGATTGATACGTCGCATCTTAGCGAAATCGAAAGCTCGATGATTCCGAGCGTTTCTGCGACATTCGCGGGGTGTACGGATTTCAAATACCATTACTTTATGCAACTACACATACTCAATACGATAAAACTGGTATCGCAGTGCTGCAGCGATTGATACGTCGTAGCTTAGCGAAATCGAAAGATCGCGAATTCCCGCCGTTTCTAAGAGTTTGGCTGAGTGTACGGGTGTCAAAAGCCTCCATTTTATGCAACTACACATTGTCAATACGATAAAATTCGTATCGCAGTTCTGCAGCGATTGATACGCCGAAGCATAGCGAAATCAAAAGATCGAGGATTCTCGGCGTTTCTGAGACTTTGGCTGGGTGTACGGGTGTCAAAAGCTTTATGCAACTACACATTCTCAATACGATAAAACTGGTATCGCAGTTCTTCAGCGATTGATACGTCGAAGCTTAGCGAAATCGAAAGATCGCGGATTCCCGCCGTTTCTGAGAGTTTGGCTTGGTGTACGGTTGTCAGAATTCTTCATTATATGCAACTACACACTCTCAATACGATAAAACTGGTATCGCAGTTGTGTATCGATTGATACGTCGGGTCTTAGCGAAATCGAAAGACCGAGGATTCCGAGCGTTTCTATGACATTCGCGGGATGTACGGGTGTTAAAAACCATTACTTTATGCAACTACACATACTCAATACGATAAAACTGGTATCGCGGTGCTGCAGCGATTGATACGTCGTAGCTTAGCGAAACCGAAAGATCGCGGATTCCCGCCGTTTCTAAGAGTTTGGCTGAGTGTACGGGTGTCAAAAGCCTCCATTTTATGCAACTACACATTCTCAATACGATAAAACTGGTATCGCAGTTCTGCAGCGATTGATACGCCGAAGAATAGCGAAATCGAAAGATCGAGTATTCTCGTCGTTTCTGAGACCTTGGCTGGGTGTTCGGGTGTCAAAAGCCTTTACTTTATGCAACTACACATTCTCAATACGATAAAACTGGTATCGCAGTTCTGCAGAGATTGATACGCCGAAGCTTAGCGAAATCGAAAGATGGAGGATTCTCGGCGTTTCTGAGACCTTGGCTGGGTGTTCGGGTGTCAAAAGCCTTTACTTTATGCAACTACACATTCTCAATACGATAAAACTGGTATCGCAGTTCTGCAGCGATTGATACGCCGAAGCTTAGCGAAATCGAAAGATGGAGGACTCTCGGCTTTTATGAGACTTTGGCTAGGTGTACGGGTGTCAAAATTTATCATTTCATGCAACTACACACTCTCAATACGATAAAACTGGTATCGCAGTTCTCTATCGATTGATACGTCGAAGCTTAGCGAAATCGAAAGATCGCGGATTCCCGCCGTTTCTGAAGAGTTTGGCTGGGTGTACGGGTGTCAAAATTCTTCATTTTATGCAACTACACACTCTCAATACGATAAAACTGGTATCGCGGTTCTGTATCGATTGATACGTCGCATCTTAGCGAAATTGAAAGATCGAGGATTCCGAGCGTCTCTGCGACATTCGCGGGGTGTACGGGTGTCAAAAACCTTTACTTTATGCAACTACACATACTCAATACGATAAAACTGGTATCGTGGTGCTGCAGCGATGGATACGTCGAAGCTTAGCGAAATCGAAAGATCGCGGATTCCCGCCGTTTCTGAGAGTTTGGCTGGATCCACCGGTGTCAAAATTGTTCATTTTATGCAACTACACATTGTCAATACGATAAAGGTGGTATCGCAGTTCTGCAGCGATTGATACGCCGAAGCATAGCGAAATCGAAAGATCGAGGATTCTCGGCGTTTCTGAGACTTTGGCTGGGTGTACGGGTGTCAAAAGCTTTATGCAACTACACATTCTCAATACGATAAAACTGGTATCGCAGTTCTGCAGCGATTGATACGACGAAGCTTAGCGAAATCGAAAGATCGCGGATTCCCGCCGTTTCTGAGAGTTTGGCTTGGTGTACGGTTATCAGAATTCTTCATTATATGCAACTACACACTCTCAATACGATAAAACTGGTATCGCAGTTATGTATCGATTGATACGTCGGGTCTTAGCGAAATCGAAAGACCGAGGATTCCGAGCGTTTCTACGACATTCGCGGGATGTACGGGTGTTAAAAACCATTACTTTATGCAACTACACATACTCAATACGATAAAACTGGTATCGCGGTGCTGCAGCGATTGATACGTCGAATCTTAGCGAAATCGAAAGATCGCGGATTCCCGCCGTTTCTGAGAGTTTGGCTGGGTTTACGGATGTCAAAATTCTTCATTTTATGCACCTACACACTCTCAATACGATAAAACTGGAATCGCAGTTCTGTATCGATTGATACGTCGCATCTTAGCGAAATCGAAAGCTCGATGATTCCGAGCGTTTCTGCGACATTCGCGGGGTGTACGGATGTCAAACACCATTACTTTATGCAACTACACATACTCAATACGATAAAACTGGTATCGCGGTGCTGCAGCGATTGATACGTCGTAGCTTAGCGAAATCGAAAGATCGCGGATTCCCGCCGTTTCTAAGAGTTTGGCTGAGTGTACGGGTGTCAAAAGCCTCCATTTTATGCAACTACACATTCTCAATACGATAAAACTGGTATCGCAGTTCTGCAGCGATTGATACGCCGAAGCATAGCGAAATCGAAAGATCGAGTATTCTCGTCGTTTCTGAGACCTTGGCTGGGTGTTCGGGTGTCAAAAGCCTTTACTTTATGCAACTACACATTCTCAATACGATAAAACTGGTATCGCAGTTCTGCAGCGATTGATACGCCGAAGCTTAGCGAAATCGAAAGATGGAGGACTCTCGGCTTTTATGAGACTTTGGCTAGGTGTACGGGTGTCAAAATTTATCATTTCATGCAACTACACACTCTCAATACGATAAAACTGGTATCGCAGTTCTCTATCGATTGATACGTCGAATCTTAGCGAAATCGAAAGATCGAGGATTCCGAGTGTTTCTGCGACATTCGCGGGGTGTACGGGTGTCAAAATTCTTTGTTTCATGCAACTACACATTCTCAATACGATAAAACTGGTATCGTGATACTGCAGCGATTGATACGTCGAAGCATAGCGAAATCGAGAGATCGCGGATTCCCGCGGTTTCTGAGAGTTTGGCTGGGTGTACGGGTGTCAAAATTCTTCATTTTATGCAACTACACACTCTCAATACGATAAAACTGGAATCGCAGTTCTGTATCGATTGATACGTCGCATCTTAGCGAAATCGAAAGCTCGATGATTCCGAGCGTTTCTGCGACATTCGCGGGGTGTACGGATTTCAAATACCATTACTTTATGCAACTACACATACTCAATACGATAAAACTGGTATCGCAGTGCTGCAGCGATTGATACGTCGTAGCTTAGCGAAATCGAAAGATCGCGAATTCCCGCCGTTTCTAAGAGTTTGGCTGAGTGTACGGGTGTCAAAAGCCTCCATTTTATGCAACTACACATTGTCAATACGATAAAATTCGTATCGCAGTTCTGCAGCGATTGATACGCCGAAGCATAGCGAAATCAAAAGATCGAGGATTCTCGGCGTTTCTGAGACTTTGGCTGGGTGTACGGGTGTCAAAAGCTTTATGCAACTACACATTCTCAATACGATAAAACTGGTATCGCAGTTCTGCAGCGATTGATACGTCGAAGCTTAGCGAAATCGAAAGATCGCGGATTCCCGCCGTTTCTGAGAGTTTGGCTTGGTGTACGGTTGTCAGAATTCTTCATTATATGCAACTACACACTCTCAATACGATAAAACTGGTATCGCAGTTGTGTATCGATTGATACGTCGGGTCTTAGCGAAATCGAAAGACCGAGGATTCCGAGCGTTTCTATGACATTCGCGGGATGTACGGGTGTTAAAAACCATTACTTTATGCAACTACACATACTCAATACGATAAAACTGGTATCGCGGTGCTGCAGCGATTGATACGTCGTAGCTTAGCGAAACCGAAAGATCGCGGATTCCCGCCGTTTCTAAGAGTTTGGCTGAGTGTACGGGTGTCAAAAGCCTCCATTTTATGCAACTACACATTCTCAATACGATAAAACTGGTATCGCAGTTCTGCAGCGATTGATACGCCGAAGAATAGCGAAATCGAAAGATCGAGTATTCTCGTCGTTTCTGAGACCTTGGCTGGGTGTTCGGGTGTCAAAAGCCTTTACTTTATGCAACTACACATTCTCAATACGATAAAACTGGTATCGCAGTTCTGCAGCGATTGATACGCCGAAGCTTAGCGAAATCGAAAGATGGAGGATTCTCGGCGTTTCTGAGACTTTGGCTGGGTGTACGGGTGTCAAAATTCTTCATTTTATGCAACTACACACTCTCAATACGATAAAACTGGTATCGCAGTTCTCTATCGATTGATACGTCGAATCTTAGCGAAATCGAAAGATCGAGGATTCCGAGTGTTTCTGCGACATTCGCGGGGTGTACGGATGTCAAAAACCATTACTCTATGCAACTACACATACTCAATACGATAAAACTGGTATCGCGGTGCTGCAGCGATTGATACGTCGTAGCTTAGGGAAATCGAAAGATCGCGGATTCCCGCCGTTTCTAAGAGTTTGGCTGAGTGTACGGGTGTCAAAAGCCTCCATTTTATGCAACTACACATTCTCAATACAATAACACTGGTATTGCAGTTCTGCAGCGGATGATACGCCGAAGCTTAGCGAAATCGAAAGATGGAGGACTCTCGGCTTTTCTGAGACTTTGGCTAGGTGTACGGGTGTCAAAATTTATCATTTCATGCAACTACACACTCTCAATACGATAAAACTGGTATCGCAGTTCTGTATCGATTGATACGTCGAATCTTAGCGAAATCGAAAGATCGAGGATTCCGAGTGTTTCTGCGACATTCGCGGGGTGTACGGGTGTCAAAATTCTTTGTTTCATGCAACTACACATTCTCAATACGATAAAACTGGTATCGTGATACTGCAGCGATTGATACGTCGAAGCTTAGCGAAATCGAGAGATCGCGGATTCCCGCCGTTTCTGAGAGTTTGGCTGGGTGTACGGGTGTCAAAATTCTTCATTTTATGCCACTACACACTCTCAATACGATAAAACTGGTATCGCGGTTCTGTATCGATTGATACGTCGCATCTTAGCGAAATTGAAAGATCGAGGATTCCGAGCGTCTCTGCGACATTCGCGGGGTGTACAGGTGTCAAATGCCTTCATTTTATGCAACTACACATTTTCAATACGATAAAACTGGTATCGCAGTTCTGCAGCGACTGATACGCCGACGTCTAGCGAAATCGAAAGATCGAGGATTCTCGGCGTTTCTGAGACTATGGCTGGGTGTACGGGTGTCAAAATTCTTCATAATACGATAAAACTGGTATCGCAGTTCTGTATCGATTGATACGTCGCATCTTAGCGAAATCGAAATCTCGATGATTCCGAGCGTTTCTGCGACATTCGCGGGGTGTACGGGTGTCAAAAACCTTTACTTTATGCAACTACACGTACTCAATACGATAAAACTGGTATCGTGGTGCTGCAGCGATGGATACGTCGAAGCTTAGCGAAATCGAAAGATCGCGGATTCCCGCCGTTTCTGAGAGTTTGGCTGGATCCACCGGTGTCAAAATTGTTCATTTTATGCAACTACACACTCTCAATACGATAAAACTGGTATCGCAGTTCTGTATCGATTGATACGTCGGATCTTAACGAAATCGAAAGATCGAGGATTCCGAGTTTTTCTGCGAAATTCGCGGGGTGTACGGGTGTCTAAATTCTTTGTTTCATGCAACTACACATTCTCAATACGATAAAACTGGTATCGTGGTACTGCAGCGATTGATACGACAAAGCTTAGCGAAATCGATAGATCGCGGATTCCCGCCGTTTCTGAGAGTTTGGCTGGGTGTACGGGTGTCAAAATTCTTCATTTTATGCAACTACACACTCTCAATACGATAAAACTGGAATCGCAGTTCTGTATCGATTGATACGTCGCATCTTAGCGAAATCGAAAGCTCGATGATTTCGTGCGTTTCTGCGACATTCGCGGGGTGTACGGATTTCAAATACCATTACTTTATGCAACTACACATACTCAATACGATAAAACTGGTATCGCAGTGCTGCAGCGATTGATACGTCGTAGCTTAGCGAAATCGAAAGATCGCGAATTCCCGCCGTTTCTAAGAGTTTGGCTGAGTGTACGGGTGTCAAAAGAATCCATTTTATGCAACTACACATTGTCAATACGATAAAATTGGTATCGCAGTTCTGCAGCGATTGATACGCCGAAGCATAGCGAAATCAAAAGATCGAGGATTCTCGGCGTTTCTGAGACTTTGGCTGGGTGTACGGGTGTCAAAAGCTTTATGCAACTACACATTCTCAATACGATAAAACTGGTATCGCAGTTCTGCAGCGATTGATACGTCGAAGCTTAGCGAAATCGAAAGATCGCGGATTCCCGCCGTTTCTGAGAGTTTGGCTTGGTGTACGGTTGTCAGAATTCTTCATTATATGCAACTACACACTCTCAATACGATAAAACTGGTATCGCAGTTGTGTATCGATTGATACGTCGGGTCTTAGCGAAATCGAAAGACCGAGGATTCCGAGCGTTTCTACGACATTCGCGGGATGTACGGGTGTTAGAAACCATTACTATATGCAACTACACATACTCAATACGATAAAACTGGTATCGCGGTGCTGCAGCGATTGATACGTCGTAGCTTAGCGAAATCGAAAGATCGCGGATTCCCGCCGTTTCTAAGAGTTTGGCTGAGTGTACGGGTGTCAAAAGCCTCCATTCTATGCAACTACACATTCTCAATACGATAAAACTGGTATCGCAGTTCTGCAGCGATTGATACGCCGAAGCATAGCGAAATCGAAAGATCGAGTATTCTCGTCGTTTCTGAGACCTTGGCTGGGTGTTCGGGTGTCAAAAGCCTTTACTTTATGCAACTACACATTCTCAATACGATAAAACTGGTATCGCAGTTCTGCAGCGATTGATACGCCGAAGCTTAGCGAAATCGAAAGATGGAGGATTCTCGGCGTTTCTGAGACTTTGGCTGGGTGTACGGGTGTCAAAATTCTTCATTTTATGCAACTACACACTTTCAATACGATAAAACTGGTATCGCAGTTCTCTATCGATTGATACGTCGAATCTTAGCGAAATCGAAAGATCGAGGTTTCCGAGTGTTTCTGCGACATTCGCGGGGTGTACGGATGTCAAAAACCATTACTTTATGCAACTACACATACTCAATACGATAAAACTGGTATCGCGGTGCTGCAGCGATTGATACGTCGTAGCTTAGCGAAATCGAAAGATCGCGGATTCCCGCCGTTTCTAAGAGTTTGGCTGAGTGTACGGGTGTCAAAAGCCTCCATTTTATGCAAGTACACATTCTCAATACGATAAAACTGGTATCGCAGTTCTGCAGCGATTGATACGTCGAAGCTTAGCGAAATCGAAAGATCGCGGATTCCCGCGTTTGTAGGAGTTTGGCTGGTTGTACGGGTGTCAGAATTCTTCATTTCATGCAACTACACACTCTCAATACGATAAAACTGGTATCGGAGTTCTGCAGCGATTGATACGCCGAAGCTTAGCGAAATCGAAAGATGGAGGATTCTCGTCGTTTCTGAGACTTTGGCTGGGTGTACGGGTGTCAAAATTCTTCATTTTATGCAACTATACATTCTGAATACGCTAAAACTGGTATCGCAGTTCTGTATCGATTTAAACGTCGCATCTTAGCGAAATCGAAAGCTCGATGATTCCGAGCGTTTCTGCGACAATTGCGAGGTGTTTTGGTGTCAAAAACCTTTACTTAATGCAACTACACATACTCAATACGATAAAACTGGTATCGTGGTGCTGCAGCGATTGATACGTCGAAGCTTGGCGAAATCGAAAAACCGAGGACTCCGAGCGTTTCTACGACATTCACGGGGTGTACGGGTGTCAAAAACCATTACTTTATGCAACTACACATACTCAATACGATAAAACTGGTATCGCGGTGCTGCAGCGATTGATACGTCGTAGCTTAGCGAAATCGAAAGATCGCGGATTCCCGCCGTTTCTAAGAGTTTGGCTGAGTGTACGGGTGTCAAAAGCCTCCATTTTATGCAACTACACATTCTCAATACGATAAAACTGGTATCGCAGTTTTGCAGCGATTGATACGCCGAAGCATAGCAAAATCGAAAGATCGAGTATTCTCGTCGTTTCTGAGACCTTGGCTGGGTGTACGGGTGTCAAAAGCCTTTACTTCATGCAACTACACATTCTCAATACGATTAAACTGGTATCGCAGTTCTGCAGCGGTTGATACGCCGAAGCTTAACGAAATCGAATGATCGAGGATTCCGACCGTTTCTGCGACATGCGCGGGGTGTACGGGTGTCAAAATTCTTTGTTTTATGCAACTACACACTCTCAATACGATAAAACTGGTATCGCGGTGCTGCAGCGATTGATACGTCGTAGCTTAGCGAAATCGAAAGATCGCGGATTCCCGCCGTTTCTAAGCGTTATGCTGGGTGTACGGGTGTCAGAATTCTTCATGATATGCAACTACACACTCTCAATACGATAAAACTGGTATCGCAGTTCTGTATCGATTGATACGTCGGATCTTAACGAAATCGAATGATCGAGGATTCCGACCGTTTCTGCGACATGCGCGGGGTGTACGGGTGTCAAAATTCTTTGTTTTATGCAACTACACACTCTCAATACGATAAAACTGGTATCGCAGTTCTGCAGCGATTGATACGTCGAAGCTTAGCGAAATCGAAAAATCGCGGATTCCCGCCGTTTCTGAAAGTTTGGTTGGGTGTACGGGTGTCAGAATTCTTCATGATATGCAACTACACACTCTCAATACGATAAAACTGGTATCGCAGTTCTGTATCGATTAATACGTCGGATCTTAGCGAAATCGAAAGACCGAGGATTCCGAGCGATTCTACGACATTCGCGGGATGTACGGGTTTCAAAAACCATTACTTTATGCAACTACACATACTCAATATGATAAAACTGGTATCGCGGTGCTGCAGCGATTGATACGTCGTAGCTTAGCGAAATCGAAAGATCGCGGATTCCCGCCGTTTCTAAGAGTTTGGCTGAGTGTACGGGTGTTAAAAGGCTTTACTTTATGCAACTACACATTCTCAATACGATAAAACTGGTATTGCAGTTCTGCAGCGATTGATACGCCGAAGCTTAGCGAAATCGAAAGATCGAGGATTCTCGGCGTTTCTGAGACTTTGGCTGCGTGTACGGGTGTCAAAATTCTTCATTTTATGCAACTATACACTCTGAATCCGATAAAACTGGTATCGCAGTTCTGCAGCGATTGATACGCCGACGCTTAGCGAAATCGAGAGATCGAGGATTCTCGGCGTTTCTGAGACTTTGGCTGGGTGTACGGGTGTCAAAATCCTTCATTCTATGCAACTAAACATTCTCAATACGATAAAACTGGTATCGCAGTTCTGTTTCGATTGATACGTCGAAGCTTAGCGAAATCGAAAGATCGCGGATTCCCGCCGTTTCTAAGAGTTTGGCTGAGTGTACGGGTATCAAACGCCTCCATTTTATGCAACTACACATTCTCAATACGATAAAACTGGTATCGCAGTTCTGCAGCGATTGATACGCCGAAGCATAGCGAAATCGAAAGATCGAGTATTCTCGTCGTTTCTGAGACCTTGGCTGGGTGTACGGGTGTCAAAAGCCTTTACTTTATGCAACTACACATTCTCAATACGATAAAACTGGTATCGCAGTTCTGCAGCGATTGATACGCCGAAGCTTAGCGAAATCGAAAGATGGAGGATTCTCGGCGTTTCTGAGACTTTGGCTGGGTGTACGGGTGTCAAAATTCTTCTATTTATGCAACTACACACTCTCAATACGATAAAACTGGTATCGCAGTTCTCTATCGATTGATACGTCGAATCTTAGCGAAATCGAAAGATCGAGGATTCCGAGTGTTTCTGCGACATTCGCGGGGTGTACGGGTGTCAAAAGCCTTCATTTTATGCAACTAGACATTCTCAATACGATAAAACTGGTATCGTGGTACTGCAGCGATTGATACGTCGAATCTTAGCGAAATCGAACGATCGCGGATTCCCGCCGTTTCTGAGAGTTTGGCTGGGTGTACGGGTGTCAAAATTCTTTATTTTATGCAACTACACACTCTCAATACGATAAAACTGGAATCGCAGTTCTGTATCGATTGATACGCCGAAGCTTAGCGAAATCGAAATATCGAGTATTCTCGTCGTTTCTGAGACCTTGGCTGGGTGTACGGGTGTCAAAAGCCTCTACTTTATGCAACTACACATTCTCAATACGATAAAACTGGAATTTCAGTTCTGCAGCGATTGATACGCCGAAGCTTAGCGAAATCGAAAGATCGCGGATTCCCGCCGTTTCTGAGAGTTTGTCTGGGTGTACGGGTATCAAAATTCTTCATTTTATGCAACTACACACTCTCAATACGATAAAACTGGTATCGCAGTTCTGTATCGATTGATACGTCGGATCTTAGCGAAATCGAAAGACCGAGGATTCCGAGTGTTTCTGCGACATTCGCGGGTTTTACGGGTGTCAAAATTCTTTGTTTCATTCAACTACACATTCTCAATACGATAAAACTGGTATCGTGGTATTGCAGCGATTGATACGACAAAGCTTAGCGAAATCGAAAGATCGCGGATTCCCGGCGTTTCTGTGAGTTTGGCTGGGTGTACGGGTGTCAAAATTCTTCATTTTATGCAACTACACACTCTTAATACGATAAAACTGGAATCGCAGTTCTGTATCGATTGATACGTCGCATCTTAGCGAAATCGAAAGCTCGATGATTCCGAGCGTTTCTACGACATTCGCGGGGTGTACGGATGTCAAAAACCATTACTTTATGCAACTACACATACTCAATACGATAAAACTGGTATCGCGGTGCTGCAGCGATTGATACGTCGTAGCTTAGCGAAATCGAAAGATCGCGGATTCCCGCCGTTTCTAAGAGTTTGGCTGAGTGTACGGGTATCAAAAGCCTCCATTTTATGCAACTACACATTCTCAATACGATAAAACTGGTATCGCAGTTCTGCAGCGATTGATACGCCGAAGCATAGCGAAATCGAAAGATCGAGTATTCTCGTCGTTTCTGAGACCTTGGCTGGGTGTTCGGGTGTCAAAAGCCTTTACTTTATGCAACTACACATTCTCAATACGATAAAACTGGTATCGCAGTTCTGCAGCGATTGATACGCCGAAGCTTAGCGAAATCGAAAGATGGAGGATTCTCGGCGTTTCTGAGACTTTGGCTGGGTGTACGGGTGTCAAAATTCTTCATTTTATGCAACCACACACTCTCAATACGATAAAACTGGTATCGCAGTTCTCTATCGATTGATACGTCGAATCTTAGCGAAATCTTAAGATCGAGGATTCCGAGTGTTTCTGCGACATTCGCGGGGTGTACGGATGTCAAAAACCATAACTCTATGCAACTACACATACTCAATACGATAAAACTGGTATCGCGGTGCTGCAGCGATTGATACGTCGTAGCTTAGCGAAATCGAAAGATCGCGGATTCCCGCCGTTTCTAAGAGTTTGGCTCAATACAATAAAACTGGTATTGCAGTTCTGCAGCGGATGATACGCCGAAGCTTAGCGAAATCGAAAGATGGAGGACTCTCGGCTTTTCTGAGACTTTGGCTAGGTGTACGGGTGTCAAAATTTATCATTTCATGCAACTACACACTCTCAATACGATAAAACTGGTATCGCAGTTCTGTATCGATTGATACGTCGAATCTTAGCGAAATCGAAAGATCGAGGATTCCGAGCGTCTCTGCGACATTCGCGGGGTGTACAGGTGTCAAAAGCCTTCATTTTATGCAACTACACATTTTCAATACGATAAAACTGGTATCGCAGTTCTGCAGCGACTGATACGCCGACGCTTAGCGAAATCGAAAGATCGAGGATTCTCGGCGTTTCTGAGACTATGGCTGGGTGTACGGGTGTCAAAATTCTTCATTTTATGCAACTACACACTCTGAATACGATAAAACTGGTATCGCAGTTCTGTATCGATTGATACGTCGCATCTTAGCGAAATCGAAATCTCGATGATTCCGAGCGTTTCTGCGACATTCGCGGGGTGTACGGGTGTCAAAGACCTTTACTTTATGCAACTACACATACTCAATACGATAAAACTGGTATCGTGGTGCTGCAGCGATAGATACGTCGAAGCTTAGCGAAATCGAAAGATCGCGGATTCCCGCCGTTTCTGAGAGTTTGGCTGGATCCACCGGTGTCAAAATTGTTCATTTTATGCAACTACACACTCTCAATACGATAAAACTGGTATCGCAGTTCTGTATCGATTGATACGTCGGATCTTAACGAAATCGAAAGATCGAGGATTCCGAGTTTTTCTGGGAAATTCGCGGGGTGTACGGGTGTCTAAATTCTTTGTTTCATGCAACTACACATTCTCAATACGATAAAACTGGTATCGTGATACTGCAGCGATTGATACGTCGAAGCTTAGCGAAATCGAGAGATCGCGGATTCCCGCCGTTTCTGAGAGTTTGGCTGGGTGTACGGGTGTCAAAATTCTTCATTTTATGCCACTACACACTCTCAATACGATAAAACTGGTATCGCGGTTCTGTATCGATTGATACGTCGCATCTTAGCGAAATTGAAAGATCGAGGATTCCGAGCGTCTCTGCGACATTCGCGGGGTGTACAGGTGTCAAATGCCTTCATTTTATGCAACTACACATTTTCAATACGATAAAACTGGTATCGCAGTTCTGCAGCGACTGATACGCCGACGTCTAGCGAAATCGAAAGATCGAGGATTCTCGGCGTTTCTGAGACTATGGCTGGGTGTACGGGTGTCAAAATTCTTCATAATACGATAAAACTGGTATCGCAGTTCTGTATCGATTGATACGTCGCATCTTAGCGAAATCGAAATCTCGATGATTCCGAGCGTTTCTGCGACATTCGCGGGGTGTACGGGTGTCAAAAACCTTTACTTTATGCAACTACACGTACTCAATACGATAAAACTGGTATCGTGGTGCTGCAGCGATGGATACGTCGAAGCTTAGCGAAATCGAAAGATCGCGGATTCCCGCCGTTTCTGAGAGTTTGGCTGGATCCACCGGTGTCAAAATTGTTCATTTTATGCAACTACACACTCTCAATACGATAAAACTGGTATCGCAGTTCTGTATCGATTGATACGTCGGATCTTAACGAAATCGAAAGATCGAGGATTCCGAGTTTTTCTGCGAAATTCGCGGGGTGTACGGGTGTCTAAATTCTTTGTTTCATGCAACTACACATTCTCAATACGATAAAACTGGTATCGTGGTACTGCAGCGATTGATACGACAAAGCTTAGCGAAATCGATAGATCGCGGATTCCCGCCGTTTCTGAGAGTTTGGCTGGGTGTACGGGTGTCAAAATTCTTCATTTTATGCAACTACACACTCTCAATACGATAAAACTGGAATCGCAGTTCTGTATCGATTGATACGTCGCATCTTAGCGAAATCGAAAGCTCGATGATTTCGAGCGTTTCTGCGACATTCGCGGGGTGTACGGATTTCAAATACCATTACTTTATGCAACTACACATACTCAATACGATAAAACTGGTATCGCAGTGCTGCAGCGATTGATACGTCGTAGCTTAGCGAAATCGAAAGATCGCGAATTCCCGCCGTTTCTAAGAGTTTGGCTGAGTGTACGGGTGTCAAAAGAATCCATTTTATGCAACTACACATTGTCAATACGATAAAATTGGTATCGCAGTTCTGCAGCGATTGATACGCCGAAGCATAGCGAAATCAAAAGATCGAGGATTCTCGGCGTTTCTGAGACTTTGGCTGGGTGTACGGGTGTCAAAAGCTTTATGCAACTACACATTCTCAATACGATAAAACTGGTATCGCAGTTCTGCAGCGATTGATACGTCGAAGCTTAGCGAAATCGAAAGATCGCGGATTCCCGCCGTTTCTGAGAGTTTGGCTTGGTGTACGGTTGTCAGAATTCTTCATTATATGCAACTACACACTCTCAATACGATAAAACTGGTATCGCAGTTGTGTATCGATTGATACGTCGGGTCTTAGCGAAATCGAAAGACCGAGGATTCCGAGCGTTTCTACGACATTCGCGGGATGTACGGGTGTTAGAAACCATTACTATATGCAACTACACATACTCAATACGATAAAACTGGTATCGCGGTGCTGCAGCGATTGATACGTCGTAGCTTAGCGAAATCGAAAGATCGCGGATTCCCGCCGTTTCTAAGAGTTTGGCTGAGTGTACGGGTGTCAAAAGCCTCCATTCTATGCAACTACACATTCTCAATACGATAAAACTGGTATCGCAGTTCTGCAGCGATTGATACGCCGAAGCATAGCGAAATCGAAAGATCGAGTATTCTCGTCGTTTCTGAGACCTTGGCTGGGTGTTCGGGTGTCAAAAGCCTTTACTTTATGCAACTACACATTCTCAATACGATAAAACTGGTATCGCAGTTCTGCAGCGATTGATACGCCGAAGCTTAGCGAAATCGAAAGATGGAGGATTCTCGGCGTTTCTGAGACTTTGGCTGGGTGTACGGGTGTCAAAATTCTTCATTTTATGCAACTACACACTTTCAATACGATAAAACTGGTATCGCAGTTCTCTATCGATTGATACGTCGAATCTTAGCGAAATCGAAAGATCGAGGTTTCCGAGTGTTTCTGCGACATTCGCGGGGTGTACGGATGTCAAAAACCATTACTTTATGCAACTACACATACTCAATACGATAAAACTGGTATCGCGGTGCTGCAGCGATTGATACGTCGTAGCTTAGCGAAATCGAAAGATCGCGGATTCCCGCCGTTTCTAAGAGTTTGGCTGAGTGTACGGGTGTCAAAAGCCTCCATTTTATGCAAGTACACATTCTCAATACGATAAAACTGGTATCGCAGTTCTGCAGCGATTGATACGTCGAAGCTTAGCGAAATCGAAAGATCGCGGATTCCCGCGTTTGTAGGAGTTTGGCTGGTTGTACGGGTGTCAGAATTCTTCATTTCATGCAACTACACACTCTCAATACGATAAAACTGGTATCGGAGTTCTGCAGCGATTGATACGCCGAAGCTTAGCGAAATCGAAAGATGGAGGATTCTCGTCGTTTCTGAGACTTTGGCTGGGTGTACGGGTGTCAAAATTCTTCATTTTATGCAACTATACATTCTGAATACGCTAAAACTGGTATCGCAGTTCTGTATCGATTTAAACGTCGCATCTTAGCGAAATCGAAAGCTCGATGATTCCGAGCGTTTCTGCGACAATTGCGAGGTGTTTTGGTGTCAAAAACCTTTACTTAATGCAACTACACATACTCAATACGATAAAACTGGTATCGTGGTGCTGCAGCGATTGATACGTCGAAGCTTGGCGAAATCGAAAAACCGAGGATTCCGAGCGTTTCTACGACATTCACGGGGTGTACGGGTGTCAAAAACCATTACTTTATGCAACTACACATACTCAATACGATAAAACTGGTATCGCGGTGCTGCAGCGATTGATACGTCGTAGCTTAGCGAAATCGAAAGATCGCGGATTCCCGCCGTTTCTAAGAGTTTGGCTGAGTGTACGGGTGTCAAAAGCCTCCATTTTATGCAACTACACATTCTCAATACGATAAAACTGGTATCGCAGTTTTGCAGCGATTGATACGCCGAAGCATAGCAAAATCGAAAGATCGAGTATTCTCGTCGTTTCTGAGACCTTGGCTGGGTGTACGGGTGTCAAAAGCCTTTACTTCATGCAACTACACATTCTCAATACGATTAAACTGGTATCGCAGTTCTGCAGCGGTTGATACGCCGAAGCTTAACGAAATCGAATGATCGAGGATTCCGACCGTTTCTGCGACATGCGCGGGGTGTACGGGTGTCAAAATTCTTTGTTTTATGCAACTACACACTCTCAATACGATAAAACTGGTATCGCGGTGCTGCAGCGATTGATACGTCGTAGCTTAGCGAAATCGAAAGATCGCGGATTCCCGCCGTTTCTAAGCGTTATGCTGGGTGTACGGGTGTCAGAATTCTTCATGATATGCAACTACACACTCTCAATACGATAAAACTGGTATCGCAGTTCTGTATCGATTGATACGTCGGATCTTAACGAAATCGAATGATCGAGGATTCCGACCGTTTCTGCGACATGCGCGGGGTGTACGGGTGTCAAAATTCTTTGTTTTATGCAACTACACACTCTCAATACGATAAAACTGGTATCGCAGTTCTGCAGCGATTGATACGTCGAAGCTTAGCGAAATCGAAAAATCGCGGATTCCCGCCGTTTCTGAAAGTTTGGTTGGGTGTACGGGTGTCAGAATTCTTCATGATATGCAACTACACACTCTCAATACGATAAAACTGGTATCGCAGTTCTGTATCGATTAATACGTCGGATCTTAGCGAAATCGAAAGACCGAGGATTCCGAGCGATTCTACGACATTCGCGGGATGTACGGGTTTCAAAAACCATTACTTTATGCAACTACACATACTCAATATGATAAAACTGGTATCGCGGTGCTGCAGCGATTGATACGTCGTAGCTTAGCGAAATCGAAAGATCGCGGATTCCCGCCGTTTCTAAGAGTTTGGCTGAGTGTACGGGTGTTAAAAGGCTTTACTTTATGCAACTACACATTCTCAATACGATAAAACTGGTATTGCAGTTCTGCAGCGATTGATACGCCGAAGCTTAGCGAAATCGAAAGATCGAGGATTCTCGGCGTTTCTGAGACTTTGGCTGCGTGTACGGGTGTCAAAATTCTTCATTTTATGCAACTATACACTCTGAATCCGATAAAACTGGTATCGCAGTTCTGCAGCGATTGATACGCCGACGCTTAGCGAAATCGAGAGATCGAGGATTCTCGGCGTTTCTGAGACTTTGGCTGGGTGTACGGGTGTCAAAATCCTTCATTCTATGCAACTAAACATTCTCAATACGATAAAACTGGTATCGCAGTTCTGTTTCGATTGATACGTCGAAGCTTAGCGAAATCGAAAGATCGCGGATTCCCGCCGTTTCTAAGAGTTTGGCTGAGTGTACGGGTATCAAACGCCTCCATTTTATGCAACTACACATTCTCAATACGATAAAACTGGTATCGCAGTTCTGCAGCGATTGATACGCCGAAGCATAGCGAAATCGAAAGATCGAGTATTCTCGTCGTTTCTGAGACCTTGGCTGGGTGTACGGGTGTCAAAAGCCTTTACTTTATGCAACTACACATTCTCAATACGATAAAACTGGTATCGCAGTTCTGCAGCGATTGATACGCCGAAGCTTAGCGAAATCGAAAGATGGAGGATTCTCGGCGTTTCTGAGACTTTGGCTGGGTGTACGGGTGTCAAAATTCTTTGTTTCATTCAACTACACATTCTCAATACGATAAAACTGGTATCGTGGTATTGCAGCGATTGATACGACAAAGCTTAGCGAAATCGAAAGATCGCGGATTCCCGGCGTTTCTGTGAGTTTGGCTGGGTGTACGGGTGTCAAAATTCTTCATTTTATGCAACTACACACTCTTAATACGATAAAACTGGAATCGCAGTTCTGTATCGATTGATACGTCGCATCTTAGCGAAATCGAAAGCTCGATGATTCCGAGCGTTTCTACGACATTCGCGGGGTGTACGGATGTCAAAAACCATTACTTTATGCAACTACACATACTCAATACGATAAAACTGGTATCGCGGTGCTGCAGCGATTGATACGTCGTAGCTTAGCGAAATCGAAAGATCGCGGATTCCCGCCGTTTCTAAGAGTTTGGCTGAGTGTACGGGTATCAAAAGCCTCCATTTTATGCAACTACACATTCTCAATACGATAAAACTGGTATCGCAGTTCTGCAGCGATTGATACGCCGAAGCATAGCGAAATCGAAAGATCGAGTATTCTCGTCGTTTCTGAGACCTTGGCTGGGTGTTCGGGTGTCAAAAGCCTTTACTTTATGCAACTACACATTCTCAATACGATAAAACTGGTATCGCAGTTCTGCAGCGATTGATACGCCGAAGCTTAGCGAAATCGAAAGATGGAGGATTCTCGGCGTTTCTGAGACTTTGGCTGGGTGTACGGGTGTCAAAATTCTTCATTTTATGCAACCACACACTCTCAATACGATAAAACTGGTATCGCAGTTCTCTATCGATTGATACGTCGAATCTTAGCGAAATCTTAAGATCGAGGATTCCGAGTGTTTCTGCGACATTCGCGGGGTGTACGGATGTCAAAAACCATAACTCTATGCAACTACACATACTCAATACGATAAAACTGGTATCGCGGTGCTGCAGCGATTGATACGTCGTAGCTTAGCGAAATCGAAAGATCGCGGATTCCCGCCGTTTCTAAGAGTTTGGCTGAGTGTACGGGTGTCAAAAGCCTCCATTTTATGCAACTACACATTCTCAATACAATAAAACTGGTATTGCAGTTCTGCAGCGGATGATACGCCGAAGCTTAGCGAAATCGAAAGATGGAGGACTCTCGGCTTTTCTGAGACTTTGGCTAGGTGTACGGGTGTCAAAATTTATCATTTCATGCAACTACACACTCTCAATACGATAAAACTGGTATCGCAGTTCTGTATCGATTGATACGTCGAATCTTAGCGAAATCGAAAGATCGAGGATTCCGAGCGTCTCTGCGACATTCGCGGGGTGTACAGGTGTCAAAAGCCTTCATTTTATGCAACTACACATTTTCAATACGATAAAACTGGTATCGCAGTTCTGCAGCGACTGATACGCCGACGCTTAGCGAAATCGAAAGATCGAGGATTCTCGGCGTTTCTGAGACTATGGCTGGGTGTACGGGTGTCAAAATTCTTCATTTTATGCAACTACACACTCTGAATACGATAAAACTGGTATCGCAGTTCTGTATCGATTGATACGTCGCATCTTAGCGAAATCGAAATCTCGATGATTCCGAGCGTTTCTGCGACATTCGCGGGGTGTACGGGTGTCAAAGACCTTTACTTTATGCAACTACACATACTCAATACGATAAAACTGGTATCGTGGTGCTGCAGCGATAGATACGTCGAAGCTTAGCGAAATCGAAAGATCGCGGATTCCCGCCGTTTCTGAGAGTTTGGCTGGATCCACCGGTGTCAAAATTGTTCATTTTATGCAACTACACACTCTCAATACGATAAAACTGGTATCGCAGTTCTGTATCGATTGATACGTCGGATCTTAACGAAATCGAAAGATCGAGGATTCCGAGTTTTTCTGGGAAATTCGCGGGGTGTACGGGTGTCTAAATTCTTTGTTTCATGCAACTACACATTCTCAATACGATAAAACTGGTATCGTGGTACTGCAGCGAGTGATGAGACAAAGCTTAGCGAAATCGATAGATCGCGGATTCCCGCCGTTTCTGAGAGTTTGGCTGGGTGTACGGGTGTTAAAATTCTTCATTTTATGCAACTACACACTCTCAATACGATAAAACTGGAATCGCAGTTCTGTATCGATTGATACGTCGCATCTTAGCGAAATCGAAAGCTCGATGATTCCGAGCGTTTCTGCGACATTCGCGGGGTGTACGGATTTCAAATATCATGACTTTATGCAACTACACGTACTCAATACGATAAAACTGGTATCGCAGTGCTGCAGCGATTGATACGTCGTAGCTTAGCGAAATCGAAAGATCGCGAATTCCCGCCGTTTCTAAGAGTTTGGCTGAGTGTACGGGTGTCAAAAGCCTTTACTTTATGCAACTACACATTCTCAATACGATAAAACTGGTATCGCAGTTCTGCAGCGATTGATACGCCGAAGCATAGCGAAATCGGAAGATCGAGTATTCTCGTCGTTTCTGAGACCTTGGCTGGGTGTACCGGTGTCAAAATCCTTCATTCTATGCAACTCAACATTCTTAATACGATAAAACTGGTATCGCAGTTCTGTTTCGATTGATACGTCGAAGCTTAGCGAAATCGAAAGATCGCGGATTCCCGCCGTTTCTAAGCGTTATGCTGGGTGTACGGGTGTCAGAATTCTTCATGATATGCAACTACACACTCTCAATACGATAAAACTGGTATCGCAGTTCTGTATCGATTGATACGTCGGATCTTAACGAAATCGAATGATCGAGGATTCCGACCGTTTCTGCGACATGCGCGGGGTGTACGGGTGTCAAAATTCTTTGTTTTATGCAACTACACACTCTCAATACGATAAAACTGGTATCGCAGTTCTGCAGCGATTGATACGTCGAAGCTTAGCGAAATCGAAAAATCGCGGATTCCCGCCGTTTCTGAAAGTTTGGTTGGGTGTACGGGTGTCAGAATTCTTCATGATATGCAACTACACACTCTCAATACGATTAAACTGGTATCGCAGTTCTGTATCGATTAATACGTCGGATCTTAGCGAAATCGGAAGACCGAGGATTCCGAGCGTTTCTACGACATTCGCGGGATGTACGGGTTTCAAAAACCATTACTTTATGCAACTACACATACTCAATATGATAAAACTGGTATCGCGGTGCTGCAGCGATTGATACGTCGTAGCTTAGCGAAATCGAAAGATCGCGGATTCCCGCCGTTTCTAAGAGTTTGGCTGAGTGTACGGGTGTCAAAAGCCTTTACTTTATGCAACTACACATTCTCAATACGATAAAACTGGTATCGCAGTTCTGCAGTGATTGATACGCCGAAGCTTAGCGAAATCGAAAGATGGAGGATTCTCGGCGTTTCTGAGACTTTGGCTGGATCCACCGGTGTCAAAATTGTTCATTTTATGCAACTACACACTCTCAATACGATAAAACTGGTATCGCAGTTCTGTATCGATTGATACGTCGGATCTTAACGAAATCGAACGATCGAGGATTCCGAGTTTTTCTGCGAAATTCGCGGGGTGTACGGGTGTCTAAATTCTTTGTTTCATGCAACTACAAATTCTCAATACGATAAAACTGGTATCGTGGTACTGCAGCGATTGATACGACAAAGCTTAGCGAAATCGATAGATCGCGGATTCCCGCCGTTTCTGAGAGTTTGTCTGGGTGTACGGGTGTCAAAATTCTTCATTTTATGCAACTACACACTCTCAATACGATAAAACTGGAATCGCAGTTCTGTATCGATTGATACGTCGCATCTTAGCGAAATCGAAAGCTCGATGATTCCGAGCGTTTCTGCGACATTCGCGGGGTGTACGGATTTCAAATACCATTACTTTATGCAACTACACATACTCAATACGATAAAACTGGTATCGCAGTGCTGCAGCGATTGATACGTCGTAGCTTAGCGAAATCGAAAGATCGCGAATTCCCGCCGTTTCTAAGAGTTTGGCTGAGTGTACGGGTGTCAAAAGCCTCCATTTTATGCAACTACACACTGTCAATACGATAAAATTGGTATCGCAGTTCTGCAGCGATTGATACGCCGAAGCATAGCGAAATCAAAAGATCGAGGATTCTCGGCGTTTCTGAGACTTTGGCTGGGTGTACGGGTGTCAAAAGCTTTATGCAACTACACATTCTCAATACGATAAAACTGGTATCGCAGTTCTGCAGCGATTGATACGTCGAAGCTTAGCAAAATCGAAGGATCGCGGATTCCCGCCGTTTCTGAGAGTTTGGCTTGGTGTACGGTTGTAAGAATTCTTCAGTATATGCAACTACACACTCTCAATACGATAAAACTGGTATCGCAGTTGTGTATCGATTGATACGTCGGGTCTTAGCGAAATCGATAGACCGAGGATTCCGAGCGTTTCTACGACATTCGCGGGATGTACGGGTGTTAAAAACCATTACTTTATGCAACTACACATACTCAATACGATAAAACTGGTATCGCGGTGCTGCAGCGATTGATACGTCGTAGCTTAGCGAAATCGAAAGATCGCGGATTCCCGCCGTTTCTAAGAGTTTGGCTGAGTGTACGGGTGTCAAAAGCCTCCATTTTATGCAACTACACATTCTCAATACGATAAAACTGGTATCGCAGTTCTGCAGCGATTGATACGCCGAAGCATAGTAAAATCGGAAGATCGAGTATTCTCGTCGTTTCTGAGACCTTGGCTGGGTGTACGGGTGTCAAAAGCCTTTACTTTATGCAACTACACATTCTCAATACGATAAAACTGGTATCGCAGTTCTGCAGCGATTGATACGCCGATGCTTAGCGAAATCGAAAGATGGAGGATTCTCGGCGTTTCTGAGACTTTGGCTGGGTGTACGGGTGTCAAAATTCTTCTATTTATGAAACTACACACTCTCAATACGATAAAACTGGTATCGCAGTTCTCTATCGATTGATACGTCGAATCTTAGCGAAATCGAAAGCTCGATGATTCCGAGCGTTTCTGCGACATTCGCGGGGTGTACGGATTTCAAATACCATTACTTTATGCAACTACACATACTCAATACGATAAAACTGGTATCGCAGTGCTGCAGCGATTGATACGTCGTAGCTTAGCGAAATCGAAAGATCGCGAATTCCCGCCGTTTCTAAGAGTTTGGCTGAGTGTACGGGTGTCAAAAGCCTCCATTTTATGCAACTACACATTGTCAATACGATAGAATTGGTATCGCAGTTCTGCAGCGATTGATACGCCGAAGCATAGCGAAATCAAAAGATCGAGGATTCTCGGCGTTTCTGAGACTTTGGCTGGGTGTACGGGTGTCAAAAGCTTTATGCAACTACACATTCTCAATACGATAAAACTGGTATCGCAGTTCTGCAGCGACTGATACGCCGACGCTTAGCGAAATCGAAAGATCGAGGATTCTCGGCGTTTCTGAGAGTTTGGCTTGGTGTACGGTTGTCAGAATTCTTCATTATATGCAACTACACACTCTCAATACGATAAAACTGGTATCGCAGTTGTGTATCGATTGATACGTCGGGTCTTAGCGAAATCGAAAGACCGAGGATTCCGAGCGTTTCTACGACATTCGCGGGATGTACGGGTGTTAAAAACCATTACTTTATGCAACTACACATACTCAATACGATAAAACTGGTATCGCGGTGCTGCAGCGATTGATACGTCGTAGCTTAGCGAAATCGAAAGATCGCGGATTCCCGCCGTTTCTAAGAGTTTGGCTGAGTGTACGGGTGTCAAAAGCCTCCATTTTATGCAACTACACATTCTCAAGACGATAAAACTGGTATCGCAGTTCTGCAGCGATTGATACGCCGAAGCATAGCGAAATCGAAAGATCGAGTATTCTCGTCGTTTCTGAGACCTTTGCTGGGTGTTCGGGTGTCAAAAGCCTTTACTTTATGCAACTACACATTCTCAATACGATAAAACTGGTATCGCAGTTCTGCAGCGATTGATACGCCGAAGCTTAGCGAAATCGAAAGATGGAGGATTCTCGGCGTTTCTGAGACTTTGGCTGGGTGTACGGGTGTCAAAATTCTTCATTTTATGCAACTACACACTTTCAATACGATAAAACTGGTATCGCAGTTCTCTATCGATTGATACGTCGAATCTTAGCGAAATCGAAAGATCGAGGTTTCCGAGTGTTTCTGCGACATTCGCGGGGTGTACGGATGTCAAAAACCATTACTCTATGCAACTACACATACTCAATACGATAAAACTGGTATCGCGGTGCTTCAGCGATTGATACGTCGTAGCTTAGCGAAATCGAAAGATCGCGGATTCCCGCCGTTTCTAAGAGTTTGGCTGAGTGAACGGGTGTCAAAAGCCTCCATTTTATGCAACTACACATTCTCAATACGATAAAACTGGTATCGCAGTTCTGCAGCGATTGATACGTCGAAGCTTAGCGAAATCGAAAGATCGCGGATTCCCGCGTTTGTAGGAGTTTGGCTGGTTGTACGGGTGTCAGAATTCTTCATTTCATGCAACTACACACTCTCAATACGATAAAACTGGTATCGGAGTTCTGCAGCGATTGATACGCCGAAGCTTAGCGAAATCGAAAGATGGAGGATTCTCGTCGTTTCTGAGACTTTGGCTGGGTGTACGGTTGTCAAAATTCTTCATTTTATGCAACTATACATTCTGAATACGCTAAAACTTCTATCGCAGTTCTGTATCGATTGATACGTCGAATCTTAGCGAAATCGAAAGATCGAGGATTCCGAGCGTTTCTGCGACATTCGCGGGGTGTACGGGTGTCAAAGACCTTTACTTTATGCAACTACACATACTCAATACGATAAAACTGGTATCGTGGTGCTGCAGCGATGGATACGTCGAAGCTTAGCGAAATCGAAAGATCGCGGATTCCCGCCGTTTCTGAGAGTTTGGATGGATCCACCGGTGTCAAAATTGTTCATTTTATGCAACTACACACTCTCAATACGATAAAACTGGTATCGCAGTTCTGTATCGATTGATACGTCGGATCTTAACGAAATCGAAAGATCGAGGATTCCGAGTTTTTCTGCGAAATTCGCGGGGTGTACGGGTGTCTAAATTCTTTGTTTCATGCAACTACACATTCTCAATACGATAAAACTGGTATCGTGGTACTGCAGCGATTGATACGACAAAGCTTAGCGAAATCGATAGATCGCGGATTCCCGCCGTTTCTGAGAGTTTGGCTGGGTGTACGGGTGTCAAAATTCTTCATTTTATGCAACTACACACTCTCAATACGATAAAACTGGAATCGCAGTTCTGTATCGATTGATACGTCGCATCTTAGCGAAATCGAAAGCTCGATGATTCCGAGCGTTTCTGCGACATTCGCGGGGTGTACGGATTTCAAATACCATTACTTTATGCAACTACACATACTCAATACGATAAAACTGGTATCGCAGTTCTGCAGCGATTGATACGCCGAAGCATAGCGAAATCGAAAGATCGAGTATTCTCGTCGTTTCTGAGACCTTGGCTGGGTGTTCGGGTGTCAAAAGCCTTTACTTTATGCAACTACACATTCTCAATACGATAAAACTGGTATCGCAGTTCTGCAGCGATTGATACGCCGAAGCTTAGCGAAATCGAAAGATGGAGGATTCTCGGCGTTTCTGAGACTTTGGCTGGGTGTACGGGTGTCAAAATTCTTCATTTTATGCAACTACACACTTTCAATACGATAAAACTGGTATCGCAGTTCTCTATCGATTGATACGTCGAATCTTAGCGAAATCGAAAGATCGAGGTTTCCGAGTGTTTCTGCGACATTCGCGGGGTGTACGGATGTCAAAAACCATTACTCTATGCAACTACACATACTCAATACGATAAAACTGGTATCGCGGTGCTTCAGCGATTGATACGTCGTAGCTTAGCGAAATCGAAAGATCGCGGATTCCCGCCGTTTCTAAGAGTTTGGCTGAGTGAACGGGTGTCAAAAGCCTCCATTTTATGCAACTACACATTCTCAATACGATAAAACTGGTATCGCAGTTCTGCAGCGATTGATACGTCGAAGCTTAGCGAAATCGAAAGATCGCGGATTCCCGCGTTTGTAGGAGTTTGGCTGGTTGTAGGGGTGTCAGAATTCTTCATTTCATGCAACTACACACTCTCAATACGATAAAACTGGTATCGGAGTTCTGCAGCGATTGATACGCCGAAGCTTAGCGAAATCGAAAGATGGAGGATTCTCGTCGTTTCTGAGACTTTGGCTGGGTGTACGGTTGTCAAAATTCTTCATTTTATGCAACTATACATTCTGAATACGCTAAAACTGGTATCGCAGTTCTGTATCGATTGATACGTCGAATCTTAGCGAAATCGAAAGATCGAGGATTCCGAGCGTTTCTGCGACATTCGCGGGGTGTACGGGTGTCAAAGACCTTTACTTTATGCAACTACACATACTCAATACGATAAAACTGGTATCGTGGTGCTGCAGCGATGGATACGTCGAAGCTTAGCGAAATCGAAAGATCGCGGATTCCCGCCGTTTCTGAGAGTTTGGATGGATCCACCGGTGTCAAAATTGTTCATTTTATGCAACTACACACTCTCAATACGATAAAACTGGTATCGCAGTTCTGTATCGATTGATACGTCGGATCTTAACGAAATCGAAAGATCGAGGATTCCGAGTTTTTCTGCGAAATTCGCGGGGTGTACGGGTGTCTAAATTCTTTGTTTCATGCAACTACACATTCTCAATACGATAAAACTGGTATCGTGGTACTGCAGCGATTGATACGACAAAGCTTAGCGAAATCGATAGATCGCGGATTCCCGCCGTTTCTGAGAGTTTGGCTGGGTGTACGGGTGTCAAAATTCTTCATTTTATGCAACTACACACTCTCAATACGATAAAACTGGAATCGCAGTTCTGTATCGATTGATACGTCGCATCTTAGCGAAATCGAAAGCTCGATGATTCCGAGCGTTTCTGCGACATTCGCGGGGTGTACGGATTTCAAATACCATTACTTTATGCAACTACACATACTCAATACGATAAAACTGGTATCGCAGTGCTGCAGCGATTGATACGTCGTAGCTTAGCGAAATCGAAAGATCGCGAATTCCCGCCGTTTCTAAGAGTTTGGCTGAGTGTACGGGTGTCAAAAGCCTCCATTTTATGCAACTACACATTGTCAATACGATAAAATTGGTATCGCAGTTCTGCAGCGATTGATACGCCGAAGCATAGCGAAATCAAAAGATCGAGGATTCTCGGCGTTTCTGAGACTTTGGCTGGGTGTACGGGTGTCAAAAGCTTTATGCAACTACACATTCTCAATACGATAAAACTGGTATCGCAGTTCTGCAGCGATTGATACGTCGAAGCTTAGCGAAATCGAAAGATCGCGGATTCCCGCCGTTTCTGAGAGTTTGGCTTGGTGTACGGTTGTCAGAATTCTTCATTATATGCAACTACACACTCTCAATACGATAAAACTGGTATCGCAGTTGTGTATCGATTGATACGTCGGGTCTTAGCGAAATCGAAAGACCGAGGATTCCGAGCGTTTCTACGACATTCGCGGGATGTACGGGTGTTAAAAACCATTACTTTATGCAACTACACATACTCAATACGATAAAACTGGTATCGCGGTGCTGCAGCGATTGATACGTCGTAGCTTAGCGAAATCGAAAGATCGCGGATTCCCGCCGTTTCTAAGAGTTTGGCTGAGTTTACGGGTGTCAAAAGCCTCCATTTTATGCAACTACACATTCTCAATACAATAAAACTGGTATTGCAGTTCTGCAGCGGATGATACGTCGAAGCTTAGCGAAATCGAAAGATCGCGGATTCCCGCCGTTTCTGAGAGTTTGGCTGGATCCACGGGTGTCAAAATTCGTCATTTTATGCAACTACACACTCTCAATACGATAAAACTGGTATCGCAGTTCTGTATCGATTGATACGTCGGATCTTAGCGAAATCGAAAGACCGAGGATTCCGAGCGTTTCTACGACATTCGCCGGGTGTACGGGTGTCAAAAGCCTTTGCTGTCAGAGACTACACATTCTCAATACGATAAAACTGGTATCGTGGTACTGCAGCGATTGATACGTCGAAGCTTAGCGAAATCGAAAGATCGCGGATTCCCGCCGTTTCTGAGAGTTTGTCTGGGTGTACGGGTGTCAAAATTCTTCATTTTATGCAACTACACACTCTTAATACGATAAAACTGGAATCGTAGTTCTGTATCGATTGATACGTCGCATCTTAGCGAAATCGAAAGCTCGATGATTCCGAGCGTTTCTGCGACATTCGCGGGGTGTACGGATGTCAAAAACCATTACTTTATGCAACTACACATACTCAATACGATAAAACTGGTATCGCGGTGCTGCAGCGATTGATACGTCGTAGCTTAGCGAAATCGAAACATCGCGGATTCCCGCCGTTTCTAAGAGTTTGGCTGAGTGTACGGGTGTCAAAAGCCTCCATTTTATGCAACTACACATTCTCAATACGATAAAACTGGTATCGCAGTTCTGCAGCGATTGATACGCCGAAGCATAGCGAAATCGAAAGATCGAGTATTCTCGTCGTTTCTGAGACCTTGGCTGGGTGTTCGGGTGTCAAAAGCCTTTACTTTATGCAACTACACATTCTCAATACGATAAAACTGGTATCGCAGTTCTGCAGCGATTGATACGCCGAAGCTTAGCGAAATCGAAAGATGGAGGATTCTCGGCGTTTCTGAGACTTTGGCTGGGTGTACGGGTGTCAAAATTCTTCATTTTATGCAACTACACACTCTCAATACGATAAAACTGGTATCGCAGTTCTCTATCGATTGATACGTCGAATCTTAGCGAAATCGAAAGATCGAGGATTCCGAGTGTTTCTGCGACATTCGCGGGGTGTACGGATGTCAAAAACCATAACTCTATGCAACTACACATACTCAATACGATAAAACTGGTATCGCGGTGCTGCAGCGATTGATACGTCGTAGCTTAGCGAAATCGAAAGATCGCGGATTCCCGCTGTTTCTAAGAGTTTGGCTGAGTGTACGGGTGTCAAAAGCCTCCATTTTATGCAACTACACATTCTCAATACAATAAAACTGGTATTGCAGTTCTGCAGCGGATGATACGCCGAAGCTTAGCGAAATCGAAAGATGGAGGACTCTCGGCTTTTCTGAGACTTTGGCTAGGTGTACGGGTGTCAAAATTTATCATTTCATGCAACTACACACTCTCAATACGATAAAACTGGTATCGCAGTTCTGTATCGATTGATACGTCGAATCTTAGCGAAATCGAAAGATCGAGGATTCCGAGCGTCTCTGCGACATTCGCGGGGTGTACAGGTGTCAAAAGCCTTCATTTTATGCAACTACACATTTTCAATACGATAAAACTGGTATCGCAGTTCTGCAGCGACTGATACGCCGACGCTTAGCGAAATCGAAAGATCGAGGATTCTCGGCGTTTCTGAGACTATGGCTGGGTGTACGGGTGTCAAAATTCTTCATTTTATTCAACTACACACTCTGAATACGATAAAACTGGTATCGCAGTTCTGTATCGATTGATACGTCGCATCTTAGCGAAATCGAAATCTCGATGATTCCGAGCGTTTCTGCGACATTCGCGGGGTGTACGGGTGTCAAAAACCTTTACTTTATGCAACTACACATACTCAATACGATAAAACTCGTATCGTGGTGCTGCAGCGATGGATACGTCGAATCTTAGCGAAATCGAAAGATCGCGGATTCCCGCCGTTTCTGAGAGTTTGGCTGGATCCACCGGTGTCAAAATTGTTCATTTTATGCAACTACACACTCTCAATACGATAAAACTGGTATCGCAGTTTTGTATCGATTGATACGTCGGGTCTTAGCGAAATCGATAGACCGAGGATTCCGAGCGTTTCTACGACATTCGCGGGATGTACGGGTGTTAAAAACCATTACTTTATGCAACTACACATACTCAATACGATAAAACTGGTATCGCGGTGCTGCAGCGATTGATACGTCGTAGCTTAGCGAAATCGAAAGATCGCGGATTCCCGCCGTTTCTAAGAGTTTAGCTGAGTGTACGGGTGTCAAAAGCCTCCATTTTATGCAACTACACATTCTCAATACGATAAAACTGGTATCGCAGTTCTGCAGCGATTGATACGCCGAAGCATAGTGAAATCGGAAGATCGAGTATTCTCGTCGTTTCTGAGACCTTGGCTGGGTGTACGGGTGTCAAAAGCCTTTACTTTATGCAACTACACATTCTCAATACGATAAAACTGGTATCGCAGTTCTGCAGCGATTGATACGCCGATGCTTAGCGAAATCGAAAGATGGAGGATTCTCGGCGTTTCTGAGACTTTGGCTGGGTGTACGGGTGTCAAAATTCTTCTATTTATGAAACTACACACTCTCAATACGATAAAACTGGTATCGCAGTTCTCTATCGAATGATACGTCGAATCTTAGCGAAATCGAAAGCTCGAAGATTCCGAGCGTTTCTGCGACATTCGCGGGGTGTACGGATTTCAAATACCATTACTTTATGCAACTACACATACTCAATACGATAAAACTGGTATCGCAGTGCTGCAGCGATTGATACGTCGTAGCTTAGCGAAATCGAAAGATCGCGAATTCCCGCCGTTTCTAAGAGTTTGGCTGAGTGTACGGGTGTCAAAAGCCTCCATTTTATGCAACTACACATTGTCAATACGATAGAATTATTATCGGAGTTCTGCAGCGATTGATACGTCGAAGCATAGCGAAATCAAAAGATCGAGGATTCTCGGCGTTTCTGAGAATTTGGCTGGGTGTACGGGTGTCAAAAGCTTTATGCAACTACACATTCTCAATACGATAAAACTGGTATCGCAGTTCTGCAGCGATTGATACGTCGAAGCTTAGCGAAATCGAAAGATCGCGGATTCCCGCCGTTTCTGAGAGTTTGGCTTGGTGTACGGTTGTCAGAATTCTTCATTATATGCAACTACACACTCTCAATACGATAAAACTGGTATCGCAGTTGTGTATCGATTGATACGTCGGGTCTTAGCGAAATCGAAAGACCGAGGATTCCGAGCGTTTCTACGACATTCGCGGGATGTACGGGTGTTAAAAACCATTACTTTATGCAACTACACATACTCAATACGATAAAACTGGTATCGCGGTGCTGCAGCGATTGATACGTCGTAGCTTAGCGAAATCGAAAGATCGCGGATTCCCGCCGTTTCTAAGAGTTTGGCTGAGTGTACGGGTGTCAAAAGCCTCCATTTTATGCAACTACACATTCTCAAGACGATAAAACTGGTATCGCAGTTCTGCAGCGATTGATACGCCGAAGCATAGCGAAATCGAAAGATCGAGTATTCTCGTCGTTTCTGAGACCTTGGCTGGGTGTTCGGGTGTCAAAAGCCTTTACTTTATGCAACTACACATTCTCAATACGATAAAACTGGTATCGCAGTTCTGCAGCGATTGATACGCCGAAGCTTAGCGAAATCGAAAGATGGAGGACTCTCGGCTTTTATGAGACTTTGGCTAGGTGTACGGGTGTCAAAATTTATCATTTCATGCAACTACACACTCTCAATACGATAAAACTGGTATCGCAGTTCTCTATCGATTGATACGTCGAATCTTAGCGAAATCGAAAGATCGAGGATTCCGAGTGTTTCTGCGACATTCGCGGGGTGTACGGGTGTCAAAATTCTTTGTTTCATGCAACTACACATTCTCAATACGATAAAACTGGTATCGTGATACTGCAGCGATTGATACGTCGAAGCATAGCGAAATCGAGAGATCGCGGATTCCCGCCGTTTCTGAGAGTTTGGCTGGGTGTACGGGTGTCAAAATTCTTCATTTTATGCAACTACACACTCTCAATACGATAAAACTGGAATCGCAGTTCTGTATCGATTGATACGTCGCATCTTAGCGAAATCGAAAGCTCGATGATTCCGAGCGTTTCTGCGACATTCGCGGGGTGTACGGATTTCAAATACCATTACTTTATGCAACTACACATACTCAATACGATAAAACTGGTATCGCAGTGCTGCAGCGATTGATACGTCGTAGCTTAGCGAAATCGAAAGATCGCGAATTCCCGCCGTTTCTAAGAGTTTGGCTGAGTGTACGGGTGTCAAAAGCCTCCATTTTATGCAACTACACATTGTCAATACGATAAAATTCGTATCGCAGTTCTGCAGCGATTGATACGCCGAAGCATAGCGAAATCAAAAGATCGAGGATTCTCGGCGTTTCTGAGACTTTGGCTGGGTGTACGGGTGTCAAAAGCTTTATGCAACTACACATTCTCAATACGATAAAACTGGTATCGCAGTTCTGCAGCGATTGATACGTCGAAGCTTAGCGAAATCGAAAGATCGCGGATTCCCGCCGTTTCTGAGAGTTTGGCTTGGTGTACGGTTGTCAGAATTCTTCATTATATGCAACTACACACTCTCAATACGATAAAACTGGTATCGCAGTTGTGTATCGATTGATACGTCGGGTCTTAGCGAAATCGAAAGACCGAGGATTCCGAGCGTTTCTATGACATTCGCGGGATGTACGGGTGTTAAAAACCATTACTTTATGCAACTACACATACTCAATACGATAAAACTGGTATCGCGGTGCTGCAGCGATTGATACGTCGTAGCTTAGCGAAACCGAAAGATCGCGGATTCCCGCCGTTTCTAAGAGTTTGGCTGAGTGTACGGGTGTCAAAAGCCTCCATTTTATGCAACTACACATTCTCAATACGATAAAACTGGTATCGCAGTTCTGCAGCGATTGATACGCCGAAGAATAGCGAAATCGAAAGATCGAGTATTCTCGTCGTTTCTGAGACCTTGGCTGGGTGTTCGGGTGTCAAAAGCCTTTACTTTATGCAACTACACATTCTCAATACGATAAAACTGGTATCGCAGTTCTGCAGCGATTGATACGCCGAAGCTTAGCGAAATCGAAAGATGGAGGATTCTCGGCGTTTCTGAGACCTTGGCTGGGTGTTCGGGTGTCAAAAGCCTTTACTTTATGCAACTACACATTCTCAATACGATAAAACTGGTATCGCAGTTCTGCAGCGATTGATACGCCGAAGCTTAGCGAAATCGAAAGATGGAGGACTCTCGGCTTTTATGAGACTTTGGCTAGGTGTACGGGTGTCAAAATTTATCATTTCATGCAACTACACACTCTCAATACGATAAAACTGGTATCGCAGTTCTCTATCGATTGATACGTCGAAGCTTAGCGAAATCGAAAGATCGCGGATTCCCGCCGTTTCTGAAGAGTTTGGCTGGGTGTACGGGTGTCAAAATTCTTCATTTTATGCAACTACACACTCTCAATACGATAAAACTGGTATCGCGGTTCTGTATCGATTGATACGTCGCATCTTAGCGAAATTGAAAGATCGAGGATTCCGAGCGTCTCTGCGACATTCGCGGGGTGTACGGGTGTCAAAAACCTTTACTTTATGCAACTACACATACTCAATACGATAAAACTGGTATCGTGGTGCTGCAGCGATGGATACGTCGAAGCTTAGCGAAATCGAAAGATCGCGGATTCCCGCCGTTTCTGAGAGTTTGGCTGGATCCACCGGTGTCAAAATTGTTCATTTTATGCAACTACACATTGTCAATACGATAAAGGTGGTATCGCAGTTCTGCAGCGATTGATACGCCGAAGCATAGCGAAATCGAAAGATCGAGGATTCTCGGCGTTTCTGAGACTTTGGCTGGGTGTACGGGTGTCAAAAGCTTTATGCAACTACACATTCTCAATACGATAAAACTGGTATCGCAGTTCTGCAGCGATTGATACGACGAAGCTTAGCGAAATCGAAAGATCGCGGATTCCCGCCGTTTCTGAGAGTTTGGCTTGGTGTACGGTTATCAGAATTCTTCATTATATGCAACTACACACTCTCAATACGATAAAACTGGTATCGCAGTTATGTATCGATTGATACGTCGGGTCTTAGCGAAATCGAAAGACCGCGGATTCCGAGCGTTTCTACGACATTCGCGGGATGTACGGGTGTTAAAAACCATTACTTTATGCAACTACACATACTCAATACGATAAAACTGGTATCGCGGTGCTGCAGCGATTGATACGTCGAATCTTAGCGAAATCGAAAGATCGCGGATTCCCGCCGTTTCTGAGAGTTTGGCTGGGCTTACGGATGTCAAAATTCTTCATTTTATGCACCTACACACTCTCAATACGATAAAACTGGAATCGCAGTTCTGTATCGATTGATACGTCGCATCTTAGCGAAATCGAAAGCTCGATGATTCCGAGCGTTTCTGCGACATTCGCGGGGTGTACGGATGTCAAACACCATTACTTTATGCAACTACACATACTCAATACGATAAAACTGGTATCGCGGTGCTGCAGCGATTGATACGTCGTAGCTTAGCGAAATCGAAAGATCGCGGATTCCCGCCGTTTCTAAGAGTTTGGCTGAGTGTACGGGTGTCAAAAGCCTCCATTTTATGCAACTACACATTCTCAATACGATAAAACTGGTATCGCAGTTCTGCAGCGATTGATACGCCGAAGCATAGCGAAATCGAAAGATCGAGTATTCTCGTCGTTTCTGAGACCTTGGCTGGGTGTTCGGGTGTCAAAAGCCTTTACTTTATGCAACTACACATTCTCAATACGATAAAACTGGTATCGCAGTTCTGCAGCGATTGATACGCCGAAGCTTAGCGAAATCGAAAGATGGAGGACTCTCGGCTTTTATGAGACTTTGGCTAGGTGTACGGGTGTCAAAATTTATCATTTCATGCAACTACACACTCTCAATACGATAAAACTGGTATCGCAGTTCTCTATCGATTGATACGTCGAATCTTAGCGAAATCGAATGATCGAGGATTCCGAGTGTTTCTGCGACATTCGCGGGGTGTACGGGTGTCAAAATTCTTTGTTTCATGCAACTACACATTCTCAATACGATAAAACTGGTATCGTGATACTGCAGCGATTGATACGTCGAAGCATAGCGAAATCGAGAGATCGCGGATTCCCGCCGTTTCTGAGAGTTTGGCTGGGTGTACGGGTGTCAAAATTCTTCATTTTATGCAACTACACACTCTCAATACGATAAAACTGGAATCGCAGTTCTGTATCGATTGATACGTCGCATCTTAGCGAAATCGAAAGCTCGATGATTCCGAGCGTTTCTGCGACATTCGCGGGGTGTACGGATATCAAATACCATTACTTTATGCAACTACACATACTCAATACGATAAAACTGGTATCGCAGTGCTGCAGCGATTGATACGTCGTAGCTTAGCGAAATCGAAAGATCGCGAATTCCCGCCGTTTCTAAGAGTTCGGCTGAGTGTACGGGTGTCAAAAGCCTCCATTTTATGCAACTACACATTGTCAATACGATAAAATTCGTATCGCAGTTCTGCAGCGATTGATACGCCGAAGCATAGCGAAATCAAAAGATCGAGGATTCTCGGCGTTTCTGAGACTTTGGCTGGGTGTACGGGTGTCAAAAGCTTTATGCAACTACACATTCTCAATACGATAAAACTGGTATCGCAGTTCTGCAGCGATTGATACGTCGAAGCTTAGCGAAATCGAAAGATCGCGGATTCCCGCCGTTTCTGAGAGTTTGGCTTGGTGTACGGTTGTCAGAATTCTTCATTATATGCAACTACACACTCTCAATACGATAAAACTGGTATCGCAGTTGTGTATCGATTGATACGTCGGGTCTTAGCGAAATCGAAGGACCGAGGGTTCCGAGCGTTTCTATGACATTCGCGGGATGTACGGGTGTTAAAAACCATTACTTTATGCAACTACACATACTCAATACGATAAAACTGGTATCGCGGTGCTGCAGCGATTGATACGTCGTAGCTTAGCGAAACCGAAAGATCGCGGATTCCCGCCGTTTCTAAGAGTTTGGCTGAGTGTACGGGTGTCAAAAGCCTCCATTTTATGCAACTACACATTCTCAATACGATAAAACTGGTATCGCAGTTCTGCAGCGATTGATACGCCGAAGAATAGCGAAATCGAAAGATCGAGTATTCTCGTCGTTTCTGAGACCTTGGCTGGGTGTTCGGGTGTCAAAAGCCTTTACTTTATGCAACTACACATTCTCAATACGATAAAACTGGGATCGCAGTTCTGCAGCGATTGATACGCCGAAGCTTAGCGAAATCGAAAGATGGAGGATTCTCGGCGTTTCTGAGACTTTGGCTGGGTGTACGGGTGTCAAAATTCTTCATTTTATGCAACTACACACTCTCAATACGATAAAACTGGAATCGCAGTTCTGTATCGATTGATACGTCGCATCTTAGCGAAATCGAAAGCTCGATGATTCCGAGCGTTTCTGCGACATTCGCGGGGTGTACGGGTGTCAAAAACCTTTACTTTATGCAACTACACATACTCAATACGATAAAACTGGTATCGTGGTGCTGCAGCGATGGATACGTCGAAGCTTAGCGAAATCGAAAGATCGCGGATTCCCGCCGTTTCTGAGAGTTTGGCTGGATCCACCGGTGTCAAAATTGTTCATTTTATGCAACTACACATTGTCAATACGATAAAGGTGGTATCGCAGTTCTGCAGCGATTGATACGCCGAAGCATAGCGAAATCGAAAGATCGAGGATTCTCGGCGTTTCTGAGACTTTGGCTGGGTGTACGGGTGTCAAAAGCTTTATGCAACTACACATTCTCAATACGATAAAACTGGTATCGCAGTTCTGCAGCGATTGATACGACGAAGCTTAGCGAAATCGAAAGATCGCGGATTCCCGCCGTTTCTGAGAGTTTGGCTTGGTGTACGGTTATCAGAATTCTTCATTATATGCAACTACACACTCTCAATACGATAAAACTGGTATCGCAGTTATGTATCGATTGATACGTCGGGTCTTAGCGAAATCGAAAGACCGAGGATTCCGAGCGTTTCTACGACATTCGCGGGATGTACGGGTGTTAAAAACCATTACTTTATGCAACTACACATACTCAATACGATAAAACTGGTATCGCGGTGCTGCAGCGATTGATACGTCGAATCTTAGCGAAATCGAAAGATCGCGGATTCCCGCCGTTTCTGAGAGTTTGGCTGGGTTTACGGATGTCAAAATTCTTCATTTTATGCACCTACACACTCTCAATACGATAAAACTGGAATCGCAGTTCTGTATCGATTGATACGTCGCATCTTAGCGAAATCGAAAGCTCGATGATTCCGAGCGTTTCTGCGACATTCGCGGGGTGTACGGATGTCAAACACCATTACTTTATGCAACTACACATACTCAATACGATAAAACTGGTATCGCGGTGCTGCAGCGATTGATACGTCGTAGCTTAGCGAAATCGAAAGATCGCGGATTCCCGCCGTTTCTAAGAGTTTGGCTGAGTGTACGGGTGTCAAAAGCCTCCATTTTATGCAACTACACATTCTCAATACGATAAAACTGGTATCGCAGTTCTGCAGCGATTGATACGCCGAAGCATAGCGAAATCGAAAGATCGAGTATTCTCGTCGTTTCTGAGACCTTGGCTGGGTGTTCGGGTGTCAAAAGCCTTTACTTTATGCAACTACACATTCTCAATACGATAAAACTGGTATCGCAGTTCTGCAGCGATTGATACGCCGAAGCTTAGCGAAATCGAAAGATGGAGGACTCTCGGCTTTTATGAGACTTTGGCTAGGTGTACGGGTGTCAAAATTTATCATTTCATGCAACTACACACTCTCAATACGATAAAACTGGTATCGCAGTTCTCTATCGATTGATACGTCGAATCTTAGAAAAATCGAAAGATCGAGGATTCCGAGTGTTTCTGCGACATTCGCGGGGTGTACGGGTGTCAAAATTCTTTGTTCCATGCAACTACACATTCTCAATACGATAAAACTGGTATCGTGATACTGCAGCGATTGATACGTCGAAGCATAGCGAAATCGAGAGATCGCGGATTCCCGCCGTTTCTGAGAGTTTGGCTGGGTGTACGGGTGTCAAAATTCTTCATTTTATGCAACTACACACTCTCAATACGATAAAACTGGAATCGCAGTTCTGTATCGATTGATACGTCGCATCTTAGCGAAATCGAAAGCTCGATGATTCCGAGCGTTTCTGCGACATTCGCGGGGTGTACGGATTTCAAATACCATTACTTTATGCAACTACACATACTCAATACGATAAAACTGGTATCGCAGTGCTGCAGCGATTGATACGTCGTAGCTTAGCGAAATCGAAAGATCGCGAATTCCCGCCGTTTCTAAGAGTTTGGCTGAGTGTACGGGTGTCAAAAGCCTCCATTTTATGCAACTACACATTGTCAATACGATAAAATTCGTATCGCAGTTCTGCAGCGATTGATACGCCGAAGCATAGCGAAATCAAAAGATCGAGGATTCTCGGCGTTTCTGAGACTTTGGCTGGGTGTACGGGTGTCAAAAGCTTTATGCAACTACACATTCTCAATACGATAAAACTGGTATCGCAGTTCTGCAGCGATTGATACGTCGAAGCTTAGCGAAATCGAAAGATCGCGGATTCCCGCCGTTTCTGAGAGTTTGGCTTGGTGTACGGTTGTCAGAATTCTTCATTATATGCAACTACACACTCTCAATACGATAAAACTGGTATCGCAGTTGTGTATCGATTGATACGTCGGGTCTTAGCGAAATCGAAAGACCGAGGATTCCGAGCGTTTCTATGACATTCGCGGGATGTACGGGTGTTAAAAACCATTACTTTATGCAACTACACATACTCAATACGATAAAACTGGTATCGCGGTGCTGCAGCGATTGATACGTCGTAGCTTAGCGAAACCGAAAGATCGCGGATTCCCGCCGTTTCTAAGAGTTTGGCTGAGTGTACGGGTGTCAAAAGCCTCCATTTTATGCAACTACACATTCTCAATACGATAAAACTGGTATCGCAGTTCTGCAGCGATTGATACGCCGAAGAATAGCGAAATCGAAAGATCGAGTATTCTCGTCGTTTCTGAGACCTTGGCTGGGTGTTCGGGTGTCAAAAGCCTTTACTTTATGCAACTACACATTCTCAATACGATAAAACTGGTATCGCAGTTCTGCAGCGATTGATACGCCGAAGCTTAGCGAAATCGAAAGATGGAGGATTCTCGGCGTTTCTGAGACTTTGGCTGGGTGTACGGGTGTCAAAATTCTTCATTTTATGCAACTACACACTCTCAATACGATAAAACTGGTATCGCAGTTCTCTATCGATTGATACGTCGAATCTTAGCGAAATCGAAAGATCGAGGATTCCGAGTGTTTCTGCAACATTCGCGGGGTGTACGGATGTCAAAAACCATTACTCTATGCAACTACACATACTCAATACGATAAAACTGGTATCGCGGTGCTGCAGCGATTGATACGTCGTAGCTTAGGGAAATCGAAAGATCGCGGATTCCCGCCGTTTCTAAGAGTTTGGCTGAGTGTACGGGTGTCAAAAGCCTCCATTTTATGCAACTACACATTCTCAATACAATAACACTGGTATTGCAGTTCTGCAGCGGATGATACGCCGAAGCTTAGCGAAATCGAAAGATGGAGGACTCTCGGCTTTTCTGAGACTTTGGCTAGGTGTACGGGTGTCAAAATTTATCATTTCATGCAACTACACACTCTCAATACGATAAAACTGGTATCGCAGTTCTGTATCGATTGATACGTCGAATCTTAGCGAAATCGAAAGATCGAGGATTCCGAGTGTTTCTGCGACATTCGCGGGGTGTACGGGTGTCAAAATTCTTTGTTTCATGCAACTACACATTCTCAATACGATAAAACTGGTATCGTGATACTGCAGCGATTGATACGTCGAAGCTTAGCGAAATCGAGAGATCGCGGATTCCCGCCGTTTCTGAGAGTTTGGCTGGGTGTACGGGTGTCAAAATTCTTCATTTTATGCCACTACACACTCTCAATACGATAAAACTGGTATCGCGGTTCTGTATCGATTGATACGTCGCATCTTAGCGAAATTGAAAGATCGAGGATTCCGAGCGTCTCTGCGACATTCGCGGGGTGTACAGGTGTCAAAAGCCTTCATTTTATGCAACTACACATTTTCAATACGATAAAACTGGTATCGCAGTTCTGCAGCGACTGATACGCCGACGCTTAGCGAAATCGAAAGATCGAGGATTCTCGGCGTTTCTGAGACTATGGCTGGGTGTACGGGTGTCAAAATTCTTCATAATACGATAAAACTGGTATCGCAGTTCTGTATCGATTGATACGTCGCATCTTAGCGAAATCGAAATCTCGATGATTCCGAGCGTTTCTGCGACATTCGCGGGGTGTACGGGTGTCAAAAACCATTACTTTATGCAACTACACATACTCAATACGATAAAACTGGTATCGTGGTGCTGCAGCGATGGATACGTCGAAGCTTAGCGAAATCGAAAGATCGCGGATTCCCGCCGTTTCTGAGAGTTTGGCTGGATCCACCGGTGTCAAAATTGTTCATTTTATGCAACTACACACTCTCAATACGATAAAACTGGTATCGCAGTTCTGTATCGATTGATACGTCGGATCTTAACGAAATCGAAAGATCGAGGATTCCGAGTTTTTCTGCGAAATTCGCGGGGTGTACGGGTGTCTAAATTCTTTGTTTCATGCAACTACACATTCTCAATACGATAAAACTGGTATCGTGGTACTGCAGCGATTGATACGACAAAGCTTAGCGAAATCGATAGATCGCGGATTCCCGCCGTTTCTGAGAGTTTGGCTGGGTGTACGGGTGTCAAAATTCTTCATTTTATGCAACTACACACTCTCAATACGATAAAACTGGAATCGCAGTTCTGTATCGATTGATACGTCGCATCTTAGCGAAATCGAAAGCTCGATGATTTCGAGCGTTTCTGCGACATTCGCGGGGTGTACGGATTTCAAATACCATTACTTTATGCAACTACACATACTCAATACGATAAAACTGGTATCGCAGTGCTGCAGCGATTGATACGTCGTAGCTTAGCGAAATCGAAAGATCGCGAATTCCCGCCGTTTCTAAGAGTTTGGCTGAGTGTACGGGTGTCAAAAGCCTCCATTTTATGCAACTACACATTGTCAATACGATAAAATTGGTATCGCAGTTCTGCAGCGATTGATACGCCGAAGCATAGCGAAATCAAAAGATCGAGGATTCTCGGCGTTTCTGAGACTTTGGCTGGGTGTACGGGTGTCAAAAGCTTTATGCAACTACACATTCTCAATACGATAAAACTGGTATCGCAGTTCTGCAGCGATTGATACGTCGAAGCTTAGCGAAATCGAAAGATCGCGGATTCCCGCCGTTTCTGAGAGTTTGGCTTGGTGTACGGTTGTCAGAATTCTTCATTATATGCAACTACACACTCTCAATACGATAAAACTGGTATCGCAGTTGTGTATCGATTGATACGTCGGGTCTTAGCGAAATCGAAAGACCGAGGATTCCGAGCGTTTCTACGACATTCGCGGGATGTACGGGTGTTAGAAACCATTACTATATGCAACTACACATACTCAATACGATAAAACTGGTATCGCGGTGCTGCAGCGATTGATACGTCGTAGCTTAGCGAAATCGAAAGATCGCGGATTCCCGCCGTTTCTAAGAGTTTGGCTGAGTGTACGGGTGTCAAAAGCCTCCATTTTATGCAACTACACATTCTCAATACGATAAAACTGGTATCGCAGTTCTGCAGCGATTGATACGCCGAAGCATAGTGAAATCGGAAGATCGAGTATTCTCGTCGTTTCTGAGACCTTGGCTGGGTGTACGGGTGTCAAAAGCCTTTACTTTATGCAACTACACATTCTCAATACGATAAAACTGGTATCGCAGTTCTGCAGCGATTGATACGCCGATGCTTAGCGAAATCGAAAGATGGAGGATTCTCGGCGTTTCTGAGACTTTGGCTGGGTGTACGGGTGTCAAAATTCTTCTATTTATGAAACTACACACTCTCAATACGATAAAACTGGTATCGCAGTTCTCTATCGATTGATACGTCGAATCTTAGCGAAATCGAAAGATCGAGGATTCCGAGTGTTTCTGCGACATTCGCGGGGTGTACGGGTGTCAAAATTCTTTGTTTCATGCAACTAGACATTCTCAATACGATAAAACTGGTATCGTGGTACTGCAGCGATTGATACGTCGAATCTTAGCGAAATCGAAAGATCGCGGATTCCCGCCGTTTCTGAGAGTTTGGCTGGGTTTACGGATGTCAAAATTCTTCATTTTATGCAACTACACACTCTCAATACGATAAAACTGGAATCGCAGTTCTGTATCGATTGATACGTCGCATCTTAGCGAAATCGAAAGCTCGATGATTCCGAGCGTTTCTGCGACATTCGCGGGGTGTACGGATGTCAAAAACCATTACTTTATGCAACTACACATACTCAATACGATAAAACTGGTATCGCGGTGTTGCAGCGATTGATACGTCGTAGCTTAGCGAAATCGAAAGATCGCGGATTCCCGCCGTTTCTAAGAGTTTGGCTGAGTGTACGGGTGTCAAAAGCCTCCATTTTATGCAACTACACATTCTCAATACAATAAAACTGGTATTGCAGTTCTGCAGCGGATGATACGCCGAAGCTTAGCGAAATCGAAAGATGGAGGACTATCGGCTTTTCTGAGACTTTGGCTAGGTGTACGGGTGTCAAAATTTATCATTTCATGTAACTACACACTCTCAATACGATAAAACTGGTATCGCAGTTCTGTATCGATTGATACGTCGAATCTTAGCGAAATCGAAAGATCGAGGATTCCGAGTGTTTCTGCGACATTCGCGGGGTGTACGGGTGTCAAAATTCTTTGTTTCATGCAACTACACATTCTCAATACGATAAAACTGGTATCGTGATACTGCAGCGATTGATACGTCGAAGCTTAGCGAAATCGAAAGATCGCGGATTCCCGCCGTTTCTGAAGAGTTTGGCTGGGTGTACGGGTGTCAAAATTCTTCATTTTATGCAACTACACACTCTCAATACGATAAAACTGGTATCGCGGTTCTGTATCGATTGATACGTCGCATCTTAGCGAAATTGAAAGATCGAGGATTCCGAGCGTCTCTGCGACATTCGCGGGGTGTACGGGTGTCAAAAACCTTTACTTTATGCAACTACACATACTCAATACGATAAAACTGGTATCGTGGTGCTGCAGCGATGGATACGTCGAAGCTTAGCGAAATCGAAAGATCGCGGATTCCCGCCGTTTCTGAGAGTTTGGCTGGATCCACCGGTGTCAAAATTGTTCATTTTATGCAACTACACATTGTCAATACGATAAAGGTGGTATCGCAGTTCTGCAGCGATTGATACGCCGAAGCATAGCGAAATCGAAAGATCGAGGATTCTCGGCGTTTCTGAGACTTTGGCTGGGTGTACGGGTGTCAAAAGCTTTATGCAACTACACATTCTCAATACGATAAAACTGGTATCGCAGTTCTGCAGCGATTGATACGACGAAGCTTAGCGAAATCGAAAGATCGCGGATTCCCGCCGTTTCTGAGAGTTTGGCTTGGTGTACGGTTATCAGAATTCTTCATTATATGCAACTACACACTCTCAATACGATAAAACTGGTATCGCAGTTATGTATCGATTGATACGTCGGGTCTTAGCGAAATCGAAAGACCGAGGATTCCGAGCGTTTCTACGACATTCGCGGGATGTACGGGTGTTAAAAACCATTACTTTATGCAACTACACATACTCAATACGATAAAACTGGTATCGCGGTGCTGCAGCGATTGATACGTCGAATCTTAGCGAAATCGAAAGATCGCGGATTCCCGCCGTTTCTGAGAGTTTGGCTGGGTTTACGGATGTCAAAATTCTTCATTTTATGCACCTACACACTCTCAATACGATAAAACTGGAATCGCAGTTCTGTATCGATTGATACGTCGCATCTTAGCGAAATCGAAAGCTCGATGATTCCGAGCGTTTCTGCGACATTCGCGGGGTGTACGGATGTCAAACACCATTACTTTATGCAACTACACATACTCAATACGATAAAACTGGTATCGCGGTGCTGCAGCGATTGATACGTCGTAGCTTAGCGAAATCGAAAGATCGCGGATTCCCGCCGTTTCTAAGAGTTTGGCTGAGTGTACGGGTGTCAAAAGCCTCCATTTTATGCAACTACACATTCTCAATACGATAAAACTGGTATCGCAGTTCTGCAGCGATTGATACGCCGAAGCATAGCGAAATCGAAAGATCGAGTATTCTCGTCGTTTCTGAGACCTTGGCTGGGTGTTCGGGTGTCAAAAGCCTTTACTTTATGCAACTACACATTCTCAATACGATAAAACTGGTATCGCAGTTCTGCAGCGATTGATACGCCGAAGCTTAGCGAAATCGAAAGATGGAGGACTCTCGGCTTTTATGAGACTTTGGCTAGGTGTACGGGTGTCAAAATTTATCATTTCATGCAACTACACACTCTCAATACGATAAAACTGGTATCGCAGTTCTCTATCGATTGATACGTCGAATCTTAGCGAAATCGAAAGATCGAGGATTCCGAGTGTTTCTGCGACATTCGCGGGGTGTACGGGTGTCAAAATTCTTTGTTTCATGCAACTACACATTCTCAATACGATAAAACTGGTATCGTGATACTGCAGCGATTGATACGTCGAAGCATAGCGAAATCGAGAGATCGCGGATTCCCGCCGTTTCTGAGAGTTTGGCTGGGTGTACGGGTGTCAAAATTCTTCATTTTATGCAACTACACACTCTCAATACGATAAAACTGGAATCGCAGTTCTGTATCGATTGATACGTCGCATCTTAGCGAAATCGAAAGCTCGATGATTCCGAGCGTTTCTGCGACATTCGCGGGGTGTACGGATTTCAAATACCATTACTTTATGCAACTACACATACTCAATACGATAAAACTGGTATCGCAGTGCTGCAGCGATTGATACGTCGTAGCTTAGCGAAATCGAAAGATCGCGAATTCCCGCCGTTTCTAAGAGTTTGGCTGAGTGTACGGGTGTCAAAAGCCTCCATTTTATGCAACTACACATTGTCAATACGATAAAATTCGTATCGCAGTTCTGCAGCGATTGATACGCCGAAGCATAGCGAAATCAAAAGATCGAGGATTCTCGGCGTTTCTGAGACTTTGGCTGGGTGTACGGGTGTCAAAAGCTTTATGCAACTACACATTCTCAATACGATAAAACTGGTATCGCAGTTCTGCAGCGATTGATACGTCGAAGCTTAGCGAAATCGAAAGATCGCGGATTCCCGCCGTTTCTGAGAGTTTGGCTTGGTGTACGGTTGTCAGAATTCTTCATTATATGCAACTACACACTCTCAATACGATAAAACTGGTATCGCAGTTGTGTATCGATTGATACGTCGGGTCTTAGCGAAATCGAAAGACCGAGGATTCCGAGCGTTTCTATGACATTCGCGGGATGTACGGGTGTTAAAAACCATTACTTTATGCAACTACACATACTCAATACGATAAAACTGGTATCGCGGTGCTGCAGCGATTGATACGTCGTAGCTTAGCGAAACCGAAAGATCGCGGATTCCCGCCGTTTCTAAGAGTTTGGCTGAGTGTACGGGTGTCAAAAGCCTCCATTTTATGCAACTACACATTCTCAATACGATAAAACTGGTATCGCAGTTCTGCAGCGATTGATACGCCGAAGAATAGCGAAATCGAAAGATCGAGTATTCTCGTCGTTTCTGAGACCTTGGCTGGGTGTTCGGGTGTCAAAAGCCTTTACTTTATGCAACTACACATTCTCAATACGATAAAACTGGTATCGCAGTTCTGCAGCGATTGATACGCCGAAGCTTAGCGAAATCGAAAGATGGAGGATTCTCGGCGTTTCTGAGACCTTGGCTGGGTGTTCGGGTGTCAAAAGCCTTTACTTTATGCAACTACACATTCTCAATACGATAAAACTGGTATCGCAGTTCTGCAGCGATTGATACGCCGAAGCTTAGCGAAATCGAAAGATGGAGGACTCTCGGCTTTTATGAGACTTTGGCTAGGTGTACGGGTGTCAAAATTTATCATTTCATGCAACTACACACTCTCAATACGATAAAACTGGTATCGCAGTTCTCTATCGATTGATACGTCGAAGCTTAGCGAAATCGAAAGATCGCGGATTCCCGCCGTTTCTGAAGAGTTTGGCTGGGTGTACGGGTGTCAAAATTCTTCATTTTATGCAACTACACACTCTCAATACGATAAAACTGGTATCGCGGTTCTGTATCGATTGATACGTCGCATCTTAGCGAAATTGAAAGATCGAGGATTCCGAGCGTCTCTGCGACATTCGCGGGGTGTACGGGTGTCAAAAACCTTTACTTTATGCAACTACACATACTCAATACGATAAAACTGGTATCGTGGTGCTGCAGCGATGGATACGTCGAAGCTTAGCGAAATCGAAAGATCGCGGATTCCCGCCGTTTCTGAGAGTTTGGCTGGATCCACCGGTGTCAAAATTGTTCATTTTATGCAACTACACATTGTCAATACGATAAAGGTGGTATCGCAGTTCTGCAGCGATTGATACGCCGAAGCATAGCGAAATCGAAAGATCGAGGATTCTCGGCGTTTCTGAGACTTTGGCTGGGTGTACGGGTGTCAAAAGCTTTATGCAACTACACATTCTCAATACGATAAAACTGGTATCGCAGTTCTGCAGCGATTGATACGACGAAGCTTAGCGAAATCGAAAGATCGCGGATTCCCGCCGTTTCTGAGAGTTTGGCTTGGTGTACGGTTATCAGAATTCTTCATTATATGCAACTACACACTCTCAATACGATAAAACTGGTATCGCAGTTATGTATCGATTGATACGTCGGGTCTTAGCGAAATCGAAAGACCGAGGATTCCGAGCGTTTCTACGACATTCGCGGGATGTACGGGTGTTAAAAACCATTACTTTATGCAACTACACATACTCAATACGATAAAACTGGTATCGCGGTGCTGCAGCGATTGATACGTCGAATCTTAGCGAAATCGAAAGATCGCGGATTCCCGCCGTTTCTGAGAGTTTGGCTGGGTTTACGGATGTCAAAATTCTTCATTTTATGCACCTACACACTCTCAATACGATAAAACTGGAATCGCAGTTCTGTATCGATTGATACGTCGCATCTTAGCGAAATCGAAAGCTCGATGATTCCGAGCGTTTCTGCGACATTCGCGGGGTGTACGGATGTCAAACACCATTACTTTATGCAACTACACATACTCAATACGATAAAACTGGTATCGCGGTGCTGCAGCGATTGATACGTCGTAGCTTAGCGAAATCGAAAGATCGCGGATTCCCGCCGTTTCTAAGAGTTTGGCTGAGTGTACGGGTGTCAAAAGCCTCCATTTTATGCAACTACACATTCTCAATACGATAAAACTGGTATCGCAGTTCTGCAGCGATTGATACGCCGAAGCATAGCGAAATCGAAAGATCGAGTATTCTCGTCGTTTCTGAGACCTTGGCTGGGTGTTCGGGTGTCAAAAGCCTTTACTTTATGCAACTACACATTCTCAATACGATAAAACTGGTATCGCAGTTCTGCAGCGATTGATACGCCGAAGCTTAGCGAAATCGAAAGATGGAGGACTCTCGGCTTTTATGAGACTTTGGCTAGGTGTACGGGTGTCAAAATTTATCATTTCATGCAACTACACATTCTCAATACGATAAAACTGGTATCGCAGTTCTCTATCGATTGATACGTCGAATCTTAGCGAAATCGAAAGATCGAGGATTCCGAGTGTTTCTGCGACATTCGCGGGGTGTACGGGTGTCAAAATTCTTTGTTTCATGCAACTACACATTCTCAATACGATAAAACTGGTATCGTGATACTACAGCGATTGATACGTCGAAGCATAGCGAAATCGAGAGATCGCGGATTCCCGCCGTTTCTGAGAGTTTGGCTGGGTGTACGGGTGTCAAAATTCTTCATTTTATGCAACTACACACTCTCAATACGATAAAACTGGAATCGCAGTTCTGTATCGATTGATACGTCGCATCTTAGCGAAATCGAAAGCTCGATGATTCCGAGCGTTTCTGCGACATTCGCGGGGTGTACGGATATCAAATACCATTACTTTATGCAACTACACATACTCAATACGATAAAACTGGTATCGCAGTGCTGCAGCGATTGATACGTCGTAGCTTAGCGAAATCGAAAGATCGCGAATTCCCGCCGTTTCTAAGAGTTTGGCTGAGTGTACGGGTGTCAAAAGCCTCCATTTTATGCAACTACACATTGTCAATACGATAAAATTCGTATCGCAGTTCTGCAGCGATTGATACGCCGAAGCATAGCGAAATCAAAAGATCGAGGATTCTCGGCGTTTCTGAGACTTTGGCTGGGTGTACGGGTGTCAAAAGCTTTATGCAACTACACATTCTCAATACGATAAAACTGGTATCGCAGTTCTGCAGCGATTGATACGTCGAAGCTTAGCGAAATCGAAAGATCGCGGATTCCCGCCGTTTCTGAGAGTTTGGCTTGGTGTACGGTTGTCAGAATTCTTCATTATATGCAACTACACACTCTCAATACGATAAAACTGGTATCGCAGTTGTGTATCGATTGATACGTCGGGTCTTAGCGAAATCGAAAGACCGAGGATTCCGAGCGTTTCTATGACATTCGCGGGATGTACGGGTGTTAAAAACCATTACTTTATGCAACTACACATACTCAATACGATAAAACTGGTATCGCGGTGCTGCAGCGATTGATACGTCGTAGCTTAGCGAAACCGAAAGATCGCGGATTCCCGCCGTTTCTAAGAGTTTGGCTGAGTGTACGGGTGTCAAAAGCCTCCATTTTATGCAACTACACATTCTCAATACGATAAAACTGGTATCGCAGTTCTGCAGCGATTGATACGCCGAAGAATAGCGAAATCGAAAGATCGAGTATTCTCGTCGTTTCTGAGACCTTGGCTGGGTGTTCGGGTGTCAAAAGCCTTTACTTTATGCAACTACACATTCTCAATACGATAAAACTGGTATCGCAGTTCTGCAGCGATTGATACGCCGAAGCTTAGCGAAATCGAAAGATGGAGGATTCTCGGCGTTTCTGAGACTTTGGCTGGGTGTACGGGTGTCAAAATTCTTCATTTTATGCAACTACACACTCTCAATACGATAAAACTGGTATCGCAGTTCTCTATCGATTGATACGTCGAATCTTAGCGAAATCGAAAGATCGAGGATTCCGAGTGTTTCTGCGACATTCGCGGGGTGTACGGATGTCAAAAACCATTACTCTATGCAACTACACATACTCAATACGATAAAACTGGTATCGCGGTGCTGCAGCGATTGATACGTCGTAGCTTAGGGAAATCGAAAGATCGCGGATTGCCGCCGTTTCTAAGAGTTTGGCTGAGTGTACGGGTGTCAAAAGCCTCCATTTTATGCAACTACACATTCTCAATACAATAACACTGGTATTGCAGTTCTGCAGCGGATGATACGCCGAAGCTTAGCGAAATCGAAAGATGGAGGACTCTCGGCTTTTCTGAGACTTTGGCTAGGTGTACGGGTGTCAAAATTTATCATTTCATGCAACTACACACTCTCAATACGATAAAACTGGTATCGCAGTTCTGTATCGATTGATACGTCGAATCTTAGCGAAATCGAAAGATCGAGGATTCCGAGTGTTTCTGCGACATTCGCGGGGTGTACGGGTGTCAAAATTCTTTGTTTCATGCAACTACACATTCTCAATACGATAAAACTGGTATCGTGATACTGCAGCGATTGATACGTCGAAGCTTAGCGAAATCGAGAGATCGCGGATTCCCGCCGTTTCTGAGAGTTTGGCTGGGTGTACGGGTGTCAAAATTCTTCATTTTATGCCACTACACACTCTCAATACGATAAAACTGGTATCGCGGTTCTGTATCGATTGATACGTCGCATCTTAGCGAAATTGAAAGATCGAGGATTCCGAGCGTCTCTGCGACATTCGCGGGGTGTACAGGTGTCAAAAGCCTTCATTTTATGCAACTACACATTTTCAATACGATAAAACTGGTATCGCAGTTCTGCAGCGACTGATACGCCGACGCTTAGCGAAATCGAAAGATCGAGGATTCTCGGCGTTTCTGAGACTATGGCTGGGTGTACGGGTGTCAAAATTCTTCATAATACGATAAAACTGGTATCGCAGTTCTGTATCGATTGATACGTCGCATCTTAGCGAAATCGAAATCTCGATGATTCCGAGCGTTTCTGCGACATTCGCGGGGTGTACGGGTGTCAAAAACCTTTACTTTATGCAACTACACATACTCAATACGATAAAACTGGTATCGTGGTGCTGCAGCGATGGATACGTCGAAGCTTAGCGAAATCGAAAGATCGCGGATTCCCGCCGTTTCTGAGAGTTTGGCTGGATCCACCGGTGTCAAAATTGTTCATTTTATGCAACTACACACTCTCAATACGATAAAACTGGTATCGCAGTTCTGTATCGATTGATACGTCGGATCTTAACGAAATCGAAAGATCGAGGATTCCGAGTTTTTCTGCGAAATTCGCGGGGTGTACGGGTGTCAAAATTCTTTGTTTCATGCAACTAGACATTCTCAATACGATAAAACTGGTATCGTGGTACTGCAGCGATTGATACGTCGAATCTTAGCGAAATCGAAAGATCGCGGATTCCCGCCGTTTCTGAGAGTTTGGCTGGGTTTACGGATGTCAAAATTCTTCATTTTATGCAACTACACACTCTCAATACGATAAAACTGGAATCGCAGTTCTGTATCGATTGATACGTCGCATCTTAGCGAAATCGAAAGCTCGATGATTCCGAGCGTTTCTGCGACATTCGCGGGGTGTACGGATGTCAAAAACCATTACTTTATGCAACTACACATACTCAATACGATAAAACTGGTATCGCGGTGTTGCAGCGATTGATACGTCGTAGCTTAGCGAAATCGAAAGATCGCGGATTCCCGCCGTTTCTAAGAGTTTGGCTGAGTGTACGGGTGTCAAAAGCCTCCATTTTATGCAACTACACATTCTCAATACAATAAAACTGGTATTGCAGTTCTGCAGCGGATGATACGCCGAAGCTTAGCGAAATCGAAAGATGGAGGACTATCGGCTTTTCTGAGACTTTGGCTAGGTGTACGGGTGTCAAAATTTATCATTTCATGCAACTACACACTCTCAATACGATAAAACTGGTATCGCAGTTCTGTATCGATTGATACGTCGAATCTTAGCGAAATCGAAAGATCGAGGATTCCGAGTGTTTCTGCGACATTCGCGGGGTGTACGGGTGTCAAAATTCTTTGTTTCATGCAACTACACATTCTCAATACGATAAAACTGGTATCGTGATACTGCAGCGATTGATACGTCGAAGCTTAGCGAAATCGAAAAATCGCGGATTCCCGCCGTTTCTGAAGAGTTTGGCTGGGTGTACGGGTGTCAAAATTCTTCATTTTATGCAACTACACACTCTCAATACGATAAAACTGGTATCGCGGTTCTGTATCGATTGATACGTCGCATCTTAGCGAAATTGAAAGATCGAGGATTCCGAACGTCTCTGCGACATTCGCGGGGTGTACGGGTGTCAAAAACCTTTACTTTATGCAACTACACATACTCAATACGATAAAACTGGTATCGTGGTGCTGCAGCGATGGATACGTCGAAGCTTAGCGAAATCGAAAGATCGCGGATTCCCGCCGTTTCTGAGAGTTTGGCTGGATCCACCGGTGTCAAAATTGTTCATTTTATGCAACTACACATTGTCAATACGATAAAGGTGGTATCGCAGTTCTGCAGCGATTGATACGCCGAAGCATAGCGAAATCGAAAGATCGAGGATTCTCGGCGTTTCTGAGACTTTGGCTGGGTGTACGGGTGTCAAAAGCTTTATGCAACTACACATTCTCAATACGATAAAACTGGTATCGCAGTTCTGCAGCGATTGATACGACGAAGCTTAGCGAAATCGAAAGATCGCGGATTCCCGCCGTTTCTGAGAGTTTGGCTTGGTGTACGGTTATCAGAATTCTTCATTATATGCAACTACACACTCTCAATACGATAAAACTGGTATCGCAGTTATGTATCGATTGATACGTCGGGTCTTAGCGAAATCGAAAGACCGAGGATTCCGAGCGTTTCTACGACATTCGCGGGATGTACGGGTGTTAAAAACCATTACTTTATGCAACTACACATACTCAATACGATAAAACTGGTATCGCGGTGCTGCAGCGATTGATACGTCGAATCTTAGCGAAATCGAAAGATCGCGGATTCCCGCCGTTTCTGAGAGTTTGGCTGGGTTTACGGATGTCAAAATTCTTCATTTTATGCAACTACACACTCTCAATACGATAAAACTGGAATCGCAGTTCTGTATCGATTGATACGTCGCATCTTAGCGAAATCGAAAGCTCGATGATTCCGAGCGTTTCTGCGACATTCGCGGGGTGTACGGATGTCAAAAACCATTACTTTATGCAACTACACATACTCAATACGATAAAACTGGTATCGCGGTGTTGCAGCGATTGATACGTCGTAGCTTAGCGAAATCGAAAGATCGCGGATTCCCGCCGTTTCTAAGAGTTTGGCTGAGTGTACGGGTGTCAAAAGCCTCCATTTTATGCAACTACACATTCTCAATACAATAAAACTGGTATTGCAGTTCTGCAGCGGATGATACGCCGACGCTTAGCGAAATCGAAAGATGGAGGACTATCGGCTTTTCTGAGACTTTGGCTAGGTGTACGGGTGTCAAAATTTATCATTTCATGCAACTACACACTCTCAATACGATAAAACTGGTATCGCAGTTCTGTATCGATTGATACGTCGAATCTTAGCGAAATCGAAAGATCGAGGATTCCGAGTGTTTCTGCGACATTCGCGGGGTGTACGGGTGTCAAAATTCTTTGTTTCATGCAACTACACATTCTCAATACGATAAAACTGGTATCGTGATACTGCAGCGATTGATACGTCGAAGCTTAGCGAAATCGAAAGATCGCGGATTCCCGCCGTTTCTGAAGAGTTTGGCTGGGTGTACGGGTGTCAAAATTCTTCATTTTATGCAACTACACACTCTCAATACGATAAAACTGGTATCGCGGTTCTGTATCGATTGATACGTCGCATCTTAGCGAAATTGAAAGATCGAGGATTCCGAACGTCTCTGCGACATTCGCGGGGTGTACGGGTGTCAAAAACCTTTACTTTATGCAACTACACATACTCAATACGATAAAACTGGTATCGTGGTGCTGCAGCGATGGATACGTCGAAGCTTAGCGAAATCGAAAGATCGCGGATTCCCGCCGTTTCTGAGAGTTTGGCTGGATCCACCGGTGTCAAAATTGTTCATTTTATGCAACTACACATTGTCAATACGATAAAGGTGGTATCGCAGTTCTGCAGCGATTGATACGCCGAAGCATAGCGAAATCGAAAGATCGAGGATTCTCGGCGTTTCTGAGACTTTGGCTGGGTGTACGGGTGTCAAAAGCTTTATGCAACTACACATTCTCAATACGATAAAACTGGTATCGCAGTTCTGCAGCGATTGATACGACGAAGCTTAGCGAAATCGAAAGATCGCGGATTCCCGCCGTTTCTGAGAGTTTGGCTTGGTGTACGGTTATCAGAATTCTTCATTATATGCAACTACACACTCTCAATACGATAAAACTGGTATCGCAGTTATGTATCGATTGATACGTCGGGTCTTAGCGAAATCGAAAGACCGAGGATTCCGAGCGTTTCTACGACATTCGCGGGATGTACGGGTGTTAAAAACCATTACTTTATGCAACTACACATACTCATTACGATAAAACTGGTATCGCGGTGCTGCAGCGATTGATACGTCGAATCTTAGCGAAATCGAAAGATCGCGGATTCCCGCCGTTTCTGAGAGTTTGGCTGGGTTTACGGATGTCAAAATTCTTCATTTTATGCACCTACACACTCTCAATACGATAAAACTGGAATCGCAGTTCTGTATCGATTGATACGTCGCATCTTAGCGAAATCGAAAGCTCGATGATTCCGAGCGTTTCTGCGACATTCGCGGGGTGTACGGATGTCAAACACCATTACTTTATGCAACTACACATACTCAATACGATAAAACTGGTATCGCGGTGCTTCAGCGATTGATACGTCGTAGCTTAGCGAAATCGAAAGATCGCGGATTCCCGCCGTTTCTAAGAGTTTGGCTGAGTGTACGGGTGTCAAAAGCCTCCATTTTATGCAACTACACATTCTCAATACGATAAAACTGGTATCGCAGTTCTGCAGCGATTGATACGCCGAAGCATAGCGAAATCGAAAGATCGAGTATTCTCGTCGTTTCTGAGACCTTGGCTGGGTGTTCGGGTGTCAAAAGCCTTTACTTTATGCAACTACACATTCTCAATACGATAAAACTGGTATCGCAGTTCTGCAGCGATTGATACGCCGAAGCTTAGCGAAATCGAAAGATGGAGGACTCTCGGCTTTTATGAGACTTTGGCTAGGTGTACGGGTGTCAAAATTTATCATTTCATGCAACTACACACTCTCAATACGATAAAACTGGTATCGCAGTTCTCTATCGATTGATACGTCGAATCTTAGAAAAATCGAAAGATCGAGGATTCCGAGTGTTTCTGCGACATTCGCGGGGTGTACGGGTGTCAAAATTCTTTGTTTCATGCAACTACACATTCTCAATACGATAAAACTGGTATCGTGATACTGCAGCGATTGATACGTCGAAGCATAGCGAAATCGAGAGATCGCGGATTCCCGCCGTTTCTGAGAGTTTGGCTGGGTGTACGGGTGTCAAAATTCTTCATTTTATGCAACTACACACTCTCAATACGATAAAACTGGAATCGCAGTTCTGTATCGATTGATACGTCGCATCTTAGCGAAATCGAAAGCTCGATGATTCCGAGCGTTTCTGCGACATTCGCGGGGTGTACGGATTTCAAATACCATTACTTTATGCAACTACACATACTCAATACGATAAAACTGGTATCGCAGTGCTGCAGCGATTGATACGTCGTAGCTTAGCGAAATCGAAAGATCGCGAATTCCCGCCGTTTCTAAGAGTTTGGCTGAGTGTACGGGTGTCAAAAGCCTCCATTTTATGCAACTACACATTGTCAATACGATAAAATTCGTATCGCAGTTCTGCAGCGATTGATACGCCGAAGCATAGCGAAATCAAAAGATCGAGGATTCTCGGCGTTTCTGAGACTTTGGCTGGGTGTACGGGTGTCAAAAGCTTTATGCAACTACACATTCTCAATACGATAAAACTGGTATCGCAGTTCTTCAGCGATTGATACGTCGAAGCTTAGCGAAATCGAAAGATCGCGGATTCCCGCCGTTTCTGAGAGTTTGGCTTGGTGTACGGTTGTCAGAATTCTTCATTATATGCAACTACACACTCTCAATACGATAAAACTGGTATCGCAGTTGTGTATCGATTGATACGTCGGGTCTTAGCGAAATCGAAAGACCGAGGATTCCGAGCGTTTCTATGACATTCGCGGGATGTACGGGTGTTAAAAACCATTACTTTATGCAACTACACATACTCAATACGATAAAACTGGTATCGCGGTGCTGCAGCGATTGATACGTCGTAGCTTAGCGAAACCGAAAGATCGCGGATTCCCGCCGTTTCTAAGAGTTTGGCTGAGTGTACGGGTGTCAAAAGCCTCCATTTTATGCAACTACACATTCTCAATACGATAAAACTGGTATCGCAGTTCTGCAGCGATTGATACGCCGAAGAATAGCGAAATCGAAAGATCGAGTATTCTCGTCGTTTCTGAGACCTTGGCTGGGTGTTCGGGTGTCAAAAGCCTTTACTTTATGCAACTACACATTCTCAATACGATAAAACTGGTATCGCAGTTCTGCAGAGATTGATACGCCGAAGCTTAGCGAAATCGAAAGATGGAGGATTCTCGGCGTTTCTGAGACCTTGGCTGGGTGTTCGGGTGTCAAAAGCCTTTACTTTATGCAACTACACATTCTCAATACGATAAAACTGGTATCGCAGTTCTGCAGCGATTGATACGCCGAAGCTTAGCGAAATCGAAAGATGGAGGACTCTCGGCTTTTATGAGACTTTGGCTAGGTGTACGGGTGTCAAAATTTATCATTTCATGCAACTACACACTCTCAATACGATAAAACTGGTATCGCAGTTCTCTATCGATTGATACGTCGAAGCTTAGCGAAATCGAAAGATCGCGGATTCCCGCCGTTTCTGAAGAGTTTGGCTGGGTGTACGGGTGTCAAAATTCTTCATTTTATGCAACTACACACTCTCAATACGATAAAACTGGTATCGCGGTTCTGTATCGATTGATACGTCGCATCTTAGCGAAATTGAAAGATCGAGGATTCCGAGCGTCTCTGCGACATTCGCGGGGTGTACGGGTGTCAAAAACCTTTACTTTATGCAACTACACATACTCAATACGATAAAACTGGTATCGTGGTGCTGCAGCGATGGATACGTCGAAGCTTAGCGAAATCGAAAGATCGCGGATTCCCGCCGTTTCTGAGAGTTTGGCTGGATCCACCGGTGTCAAAATTGTTCATTTTATGCAACTACACATTGTCAATACGATAAAGGTGGTATCGCAGTTCTGCAGCGATTGATACGCCGAAGCATAGCGAAATCGAAAGATCGAGGATTCTCGGCGTTTCTGAGACTTTGGCTGGGTGTACGGGTGTCAAAAGCTTTATGCAACTACACATTCTCAATACGATAAAACTGGTATCGCAGTTCTGCAGCGATTGATACGACGAAGCTTAGCGAAATCGAAAGATCGCGGATTCCCGCCGTTTCTGAGAGTTTGGCTTGGTGTACGGTTATCAGAATTCTTCATTATATGCAACTACACACTCTCAATACGATAAAACTGGTATCGCAGTTATGTATCGATTGATACGTCGGGTCTTAGCGAAATCGAAAGACCGAGGATTCCGAGCGTTTCTACGACATTCGCGGGATGTACGGGTGTTAAAAACCATTACTTTATGCAACTACACATACTCAATACGATAAAACTGGTATCGCGGTGCTGCAGCGATTGATACGTCGAATCTTAGCGAAATCGAAAGATCGCGGATTCCCGCCGTTTCTGAGAGTTTGGCTGGGTTTACGGATGTCAAAATTCTTCATTTTATGCACCTACACACTCTCAATACGATAAAACTGGAATCGCAGTTCTGTATCGATTGATACGTCGCATCTTAGCGAAATCGAAAGCTCGATGATTCCGAGCGTTTCTGCGACATTCGCGGGGTGTACGGATGTCAAACACCATTACTTTATGCAACTACACATACTCAATACGATAAAACTGGTATCGCGGTGCTGCAGCGATTGATACGTCGTAGCTTAGCGAAATCGAAAGATCGCGGATTCCCGCCGTTTCTAAGAGTTTGGCTGAGTGTACGGGTGTCAAAAGCCTCCATTTTATGCAACTACACATTCTCAATACGATAAAACTGGTATCGCAGTTCTGCAGCGATTGATACGCCGAAGCATAGCGAAATCGAAAGATCGAGTATTCTCGTCGTTTCTGAGACCTTGGCTGGGTGTTCGGGTGTCAAAAGCCTTTACTTTATGCAACTACACATTCTCAATACGATAAAACTGGTATCGCAGTTCTGCAGCGATTGATACGCCGAAGCTTAGCGAAATCGAAAGATGGAGGACTCTCGGCTTTTATGAGACTTTGGCTAGGTGTACGGGTGTCAAAATTTATCATTTCATGCAACTACACACTCTCAATACGATAAAACTGGTATCGCAGTTCTCTATCGATTGATACGTCGAATCTTAGCGAAATCGAAAGATCGAGGATTCCGAGTGTTTCTGCGACATTCGCGGGGTGTACGGGTGTCAAAATTCTTTGTTTCATGCAACTACACATTCTCAATACGATAAAACTGGTATCGTGATACTGCAGCGATTGATACGTCGAAGCATAGCGAAATCGAGAGATCGCGGATTCCCGCGGTTTCTGAGAGTTTGGCTGGGTGTACGGGTGTCAAAATTCTTCATTTTATGCAACTACACACTCTCAATACGATAAAACTGGAATCGCAGTTCTGTATCGATTGATACGTCGCATCTTAGCGAAATCGAAAGCTCGATGATTCCGAGCGTTTCTGCGACATTCGCGGGGTGTACGGATTTCAAATACCATTACTTTATGCAACTACACATACTCAATACGATAAAACTGGTATCGCAGTGCTGCAGCGATTGATACGTCGTAGCTTAGCGAAATCGAAAGATCGCGAATTCCCGCCGTTTCTAAGAGTTTGGCTGAGTGTACGGGTGTCAAAAGCCTCCATTTTATGCAACTACACATTGTCAATACGATAAAATTCGTATCGCAGTTCTGCAGCGATTGATACGCCGAAGCATAGCGAAATCAAAAGATCGAGGATTCTCGGCGTTTCTGAGACTTTGGCTGGGTGTACGGGTGTCAAAAGCTTTATGCAACTACACATTCTCAATACGATAAAACTGGTATCGCAGTTCTGCAGCGATTGATACGTCGAAGCTTAGCGAAATCGAAAGATCGCGGATTCCCGCCGTTTCTGAGAGTTTGGCTTGGTGTACGGTTGTCAGAATTCTTCATTATATGCAACTACACACTCTCAATACGATAAAACTGGTATCGCAGTTGTGTATCGATTGATACGTCGGGTCTTAGCGAAATCGAAAGACCGAGGATTCCGAGCGTTTCTATGACATTCGCGGGATGTACGGGTGTTAAAAACCATTACTTTATGCAACTACACATACTCAATACGATAAAACTGGTATCGCGGTGCTGCAGCGATTGATACGTCGTAGCTTAGCGAAACCGAAAGATCGCGGATTCCCGCCGTTTCTAAGAGTTTGGCTGAGTGTACGGGTGTCAAAAGCCTCCATTTTATGCAACTACACATTCTCAATACGATAAAACTGGTATCGCAGTTCTGCAGCGATTGATACGCCGAAGAATAGCGAAATCGAAAGATCGAGTATTCTCGTCGTTTCTGAGACCTTGGCTGGGTGTTCGGGTGTCAAAAGCCTTTACTTTATGCAACTACACATTCTCAATACGATAAAACTGGTATCGCAGTTCTGCAGCGATTGATACGCCGAAGCTTAGCGAAATCGAAAGATGGAGGATTCTCGGCGTTTCTGAGACTTTGGCTGGGTGTACGGGTGTCAAAATTCTTCATTTTATGCAACTACACACTCTCAATACGATAAAACTGGTATCGCAGTTCTCTATCGATTGATACGTCGAATCTTAGCGAAATCGAAAGATCGAGGATTCCGAGTGTTTCTGCGACATTCGCGGGGTGTACGGATGTCAAAAACCATTACTCTATGCAACTACACATACTCAATACGATAAAACTGGTATCGCGGTGCTGCAGCGATTGATACGTCGTAGCTTAGGGAAATCGAAAGATCGCGGATTCCCGCCGTTTCTAAGAGTTTGGCTGAGTGTACGGGTGTCAAAAGCCTCCATTTTATGCAACTACACATTCTCAATACAATAACACTGGTATTGCAGTTCTGCAGCGGATGATACGCCGAAGCTTAGCGAAATCGAAAGATGGAGGACTCTCGGCTTTTCTGAGACTTTGGCTAGGTGTACGGGTGTCAAAATTTATCATTTCATGCAACTACACACTCTCAATACGATAAAACTGGTATCGCAGTTCTGTATCGATTGATACGTCGAATCTTAGCGAAATCGAAAGATCGAGGATTCCGAGTGTTTCTGCGACATTCGCGGGGTGTACGGGTGTCAAAATTCTTTGTTTCATGCAACTACACATTCTCAATACGATAAAACTGGTATCGTGATACTGCAGCGATTGATACGTCGAAGCTTAGCGAAATCGAGAGATCGCGGATTCCCGCCGTTTCTGAGAGTTTGGCTGGGTGTACGGGTGTCAAAATTCTTCATTTTATGCCACTACACACTCTCAATACGATAAAACTGGTATCGCGGTTCTGTATCGATTGATACGTCGCATCTTAGCGAAATTGAAAGATCGAGGATTCCGAGCGTCTCTGCGACATTCGCGGGGTGTACAGGTGTCAAATGCCTTCATTTTATGCAACTACACATTTTCAATACGATAAAACTGGTATCGCAGTTCTGCAGCGACTGATACGCCGACGTCTAGCGAAATCGAAAGATCGAGGATTCTCGGCGTTTCTGAGACTATGGCTGGGTGTACGGGTGTCAAAATTCTTCATAATACGATAAAACTGGTATCGCAGTTCTGTATCGATTGATACGTCGCATCTTAGCGAAATCGAAATCTCGATGATTCCGAGCGTTTCTGCGACATTCGCGGGGTGTACGGGTGTCAAAAACCTTTACTTTATGCAACTACACGTACTCAATACGATAAAACTGGTATCGTGGTGCTGCAGCGATGGATACGTCGAAGCTTAGCGAAATCGAAAGATCGCGGATTCCCGCCGTTTCTGAGAGTTTGGCTGGATCCACCGGTGTCAAAATTGTTCATTTTATGCAACTACACACTCTCAATACGATAAAACTGGTATCGCAGTTCTGTATCGATTGATACGTCGGATCTTAACGAAATCGAAAGATCGAGGATTCCGAGTTTTTCTGCGAAATTCGCGGGGTGTACGGGTGTCTAAATTCTTTGTTTCATGCAACTACACATTCTCAATACGATAAAACTGGTATCGTGGTACTGCAGCGATTGATACGACAAAGCTTAGCGAAATCGATAGATCGCGGATTCCCGCCGTTTCTGAGAGTTTGGCTGGGTGTACGGGTGTCAAAATTCTTCATTTTATGCAACTACACACTCTCAATACGATAAAACTGGAATCGCAGTTCTGTATCGATTGATACGTCGCATCTTAGCGAAATCGAAAGCTCGATGATTTCGTGCGTTTCTGCGACATTCGCGGGGTGTACGGATTTCAAATACCATTACTTTATGCAACTACACATACTCAATACGATAAAACTGGTATCGCAGTGCTGCAGCGATTGATACGTCGTAGCTTAGCGAAATCGAAAGATCGCGAATTCCCGCCGTTTCTAAGAGTTTGGCTGAGTGTACGGGTGTCAAAAGAATCCATTTTATGCAACTACACATTGTCAATACGATAAAATTGGTATCGCAGTTCTGCAGCGATTGATACGCCGAAGCATAGCGAAATCAAAAGATCGAGGATTCTCGGCGTTTCTGAGACTTTGGCTGGGTGTACGGGTGTCAAAAGCTTTATGCAACTACACATTCTCAATACGATAAAACTGGTATCGCAGTTCTGCAGCGATTGATACGTCGAAGCTTAGCGAAATCGAAAGATCGCGGATTCCCGCCGTTTCTGAGAGTTTGGCTTGGTGTACGGTTGTCAGAATTCTTCATTATATGCAACTACACACTCTCAATACGATAAAACTGGTATCGCAGTTGTGTATCGATTGATACGTCGGGTCTTAGCGAAATCGAAAGACCGAGGATTCCGAGCGTTTCTACGACATTCGCGGGATGTACGGGTGTTAGAAACCATTACTATATGCAACTACACATACTCAATACGATAAAACTGGTATCGCGGTGCTGCAGCGATTGATACGTCGTAGCTTAGCGAAATCGAAAGATCGCGGATTCCCGCCGTTTCTAAGAGTTTGGCTGAGTGTACGGGTGTCAAAAGCCTCCATTCTATGCAACTACACATTCTCAATACGATAAAACTGGTATCGCAGTTCTGCAGCGATTGATACGCCGAAGCATAGCGAAATCGAAAGATCGAGTATTCTCGTCGTTTCTGAGACCTTGGCTGGGTGTTCGGGTGTCAAAAGCCTTTACTTTATGCAACTACACATTCTCAATACGATAAAACTGGTATCGCAGTTCTGCAGCGATTGATACGCCGAAGCTTAGCGAAATCGAAAGATGGAGGATTCTCGGCGTTTCTGAGACTTTGGCTGGGTGTACGGGTGTCAAAATTCTTCATTTTATGCAACTACACACTTTCAATACGATAAAACTGGTATCGCAGTTCTCTATCGATTGATACGTCGAATCTTAGCGAAATCGAAAGATCGAGGTTTCCGAGTGTTTCTGCGACATTCGCGGGGTGTACGGATGTCAAAAACCATTACTTTATGCAACTACACATACTCAATACGATAAAACTGGTATCGCGGTGCTGCAGCGATTGATACGTCGTAGCTTAGCGAAATCGAAAGATCGCGGATTCCCGCCGTTTCTAAGAGTTTGGCTGAGTGTACGGGTGTCAAAAGCCTCCATTTTATGCAAGTACACATTCTCAATACGATAAAACTGGTATCGCAGTTCTGCAGCGATTGATACGTCGAAGCTTAGCGAAATCGAAAGATCGCGGATTCCCGCGTTTGTAGGAGTTTGGCTGGTTGTACGGGTGTCAGAATTCTTCATTTCATGCAACTACACACTCTCAATACGATAAAACTGGTATCGGAGTTCTGCAGCGATTGATACGCCGAAGCTTAGCGAAATCGAAAGATGGAGGATTCTCGTCGTTTCTGAGACTTTGGCTGGGTGTACGGGTGTCAAAATTCTTCATTTTATGCAACTATACATTCTGAATACGCTAAAACTGGTATCGCAGTTCTGTATCGATTTAAACGTCGCATCTTAGCGAAATCGAAAGCTCGATGATTCCGAGCGTTTCTGCGACAATTGCGAGGTGTTTTGGTGTCAAAAACCTTTACTTAATGCAACTACACATACTCAATACGATAAAACTGGTATCGTGGTGCTGCAGCGATTGATACGTCGAAGCTTGGCGAAATCGAAAAACCGAGGACTCCGAGCGTTTCTACGACATTCACGGGGTGTACGGGTGTCAAAAACCATTACTTTATGCAACTACACATACTCAATACGATAAAACTGGTATCGCGGTGCTGCAGCGATTGATACGTCGTAGCTTAGCGAAATCGAAAGATCGCGGATTCCCGCCGTTTCTAAGAGTTTGGCTGAGTGTACGGGTGTCAAAAGCCTCCATTTTATGCAACTACACATTCTCAATACGATAAAACTGGTATCGCAGTTTTGCAGCGATTGATACGCCGAAGCATAGCAAAATCGAAAGATCGAGTATTCTCGTCGTTTCTGAGACCTTGGCTGGGTGTACGGGTGTCAAAAGCCTTTACTTCATGCAACTACACATTCTCAATACGATTAAACTGGTATCGCAGTTCTGCAGCGGTTGATACGCCGAAGCTTAACGAAATCGAATGATCGAGGATTCCGACCGTTTCTGCGACATGCGCGGGGTGTACGGGTGTCAAAATTCTTTGTTTTATGCAACTACACACTCTCAATACGATAAAACTGGTATCGCGGTGCTGCAGCGATTGATACGTCGTAGCTTAGCGAAATCGAAAGATCGCGGATTCCCGCCGTTTCTAAGCGTTATGCTGGGTGTACGGGTGTCAGAATTCTTCATGATATGCAACTACACACTCTCAATACGATAAAACTGGTATCGCAGTTCTGTATCGATTGATACGTCGGATCTTAACGAAATCGAATGATCGAGGATTCCGACCGTTTCTGCGACATGCGCGGGGTGTACGGGTGTCAAAATTCTTTGTTTTATGCAACTACACACTCTCAATACGATAAAACTGGTATCGCAGTTCTGCAGCGATTGATACGTCGAAGCTTAGCGAAATCGAAAAATCGCGGATTCCCGCCGTTTCTGAAAGTTTGGTTGGGTGTACGGGTGTCAGAATTCTTCATGATATGCAACTACACACTCTCAATACGATAAAACTGGTATCGCAGTTCTGTATCGATTAATACGTCGGATCTTAGCGAAATCGAAAGACCGAGGATTCCGAGCGATTCTACGACATTCGCGGGATGTACGGGTTTCAAAAACCATTACTTTATGCAACTACACATACTCAATATGATAAAACTGGTATCGCGGTGCTGCAGCGATTGATACGTCGTAGCTTAGCGAAATCGAAAGATCGCGGATTCCCGCCGTTTCTAAGAGTTTGGCTGAGTGTACGGGTGTTAAAAGGCTTTACTTTATGCAACTACACATTCTCAATACGATAAAACTGGTATTGCAGTTCTGCAGCGATTGATACGCCGAAGCTTAGCGAAATCGAAAGATCGAGGATTCTCGGCGTTTCTGAGACTTTGGCTGCGTGTACGGGTGTCAAAATTCTTCATTTTATGCAACTATACACTCTGAATCCGATAAAACTGGTATCGCAGTTCTGCAGCGATTGATACGCCGACGCTTAGCGAAATCGAGAGATCGAGGATTCTCGGCGTTTCTGAGACTTTGGCTGGGTGTACGGGTGTCAAAATCCTTCATTCTATGCAACTAAACATTCTCAATACGATAAAACTGGTATCGCAGTTCTGTTTCGATTGATACGTCGAAGCTTAGCGAAATCGAAAGATCGCGGATTCCCGCCGTTTCTAAGAGTTTGGCTGAGTGTACGGGTATCAAACGCCTCCATTTTATGCAACTACACATTCTCAATACGATAAAACTGGTATCGCAGTTCTGCAGCGATTGATACGCCGAAGCATAGCGAAATCGAAAGATCGAGTATTCTCGTCGTTTCTGAGACCTTGGCTGGGTGTACGGGTGTCAAAAGCCTTTACTTTATGCAACTACACATTCTCAATACGATAAAACTGGTATCGCAGTTCTGCAGCGATTGATACGCCGAAGCTTAGCGAAATCGAAAGATGGAGGATTCTCGGCGTTTCTGAGACTTTGGCTGGGTGTACGGGTGTCAAAATTCTTCTATTTATGCAACTACACACTCTCAATACGATAAAACTGGTATCGCAGTTCTCTATCGATTGATACGTCGAATCTTAGCGAAATCGAAAGATCGAGGATTCCGAGTGTTTCTGCGACATTCGCGGGGTGTACGGGTGTCAAAAGCCTTCATTTTATGCAACTAGACATTCTCAATACGATAAAACTGGTATCGTGGTACTGCAGCGATTGATACGTCGAATCTTAGCGAAATCGAACGATCGCGGATTCCCGCCGTTTCTGAGAGTTTGGCTGGGTGTACGGGTGTCAAAATTCTTTATTTTATGCAACTACACACTCTCAATACGATAAAACTGGAATCGCAGTTCTGTATCGATTGATACGCCGAAGCTTAGCGAAATCGAAATATCGAGTATTCTCGTCGTTTCTGAGACCTTGGCTGGGTGTACGGGTGTCAAAAGCCTCTACTTTATGCAACTACACATTCTCAATACGATAAAACTGGAATTTCAGTTCTGCAGCGATTGATACGCCGAAGCTTAGCGAAATCGAAAGATCGCGGATTCCCGCCGTTTCTGAGAGTTTGTCTGGGTGTACGGGTATCAAAATTCTTCATTTTATGCAACTACACACTCTCAATACGATAAAACTGGTATCGCAGTTCTGTATCGATTGATACGTCGGATCTTAGCGAAATCGAAAGACCGAGGATTCCGAGTGTTTCTGCGACATTCGCGGGTTTTACGGGTGTCAAAATTCTTTGTTTCATTCAACTACACATTCTCAATACGATAAAACTGGTATCGTGGTATTGCAGCGATTGATACGACAAAGCTTAGCGAAATCGAAAGATCGCGGATTCCCGGCGTTTCTGTGAGTTTGGCTGGGTGTACGGGTGTCAAAATTCTTCATTTTATGCAACTACACACTCTTAATACGATAAAACTGGAATCGCAGTTCTGTATCGATTGATACGTCGCATCTTAGCGAAATCGAAAGCTCGATGATTCCGAGCGTTTCTACGACATTCGCGGGGTGTACGGATGTCAAAAACCATTACTTTATGCAACTACACATACTCAATACGATAAAACTGGTATCGCGGTGCTGCAGCGATTGATACGTCGTAGCTTAGCGAAATCGAAAGATCGCGGATTCCCGCCGTTTCTAAGAGTTTGGCTGAGTGTACGGGTATCAAAAGCCTCCATTTTATGCAACTACACATTCTCAATACGATAAAACTGGTATCGCAGTTCTGCAGCGATTGATACGCCGAAGCATAGCGAAATCGAAAGATCGAGTATTCTCGTCGTTTCTGAGACCTTGGCTGGGTGTTCGGGTGTCAAAAGCCTTTACTTTATGCAACTACACATTCTCAATACGATAAAACTGGTATCGCAGTTCTGCAGCGATTGATACGCCGAAGCTTAGCGAAATCGAAAGATGGAGGATTCTCGGCGTTTCTGAGACTTTGGCTGGGTGTACGGGTGTCAAAATTCTTCATTTTATGCAACCACACACTCTCAATACGATAAAACTGGTATCGCAGTTCTCTATCGATTGATACGTCGAATCTTAGCGAAATCTTAAGATCGAGGATTCCGAGTGTTTCTGCGACATTCGCGGGGTGTACGGATGTCAAAAACCATAACTCTATGCAACTACACATACTCAATACGATAAAACTGGTATCGCGGTGCTGCAGCGATTGATACGTCGTAGCTTAGCGAAATCGAAAGATCGCGGATTCCCGCCGTTTCTAAGAGTTTGGCTGAGTGTACGGGTGTCAAAAGCCTCCATTTTATGCAACTACACATTCTCAATACAATAAAACTGGTATTGCAGTTCTGCAGCGGATGATACGCCGAAGCTTAGCGAAATCGAAAGATGGAGGACTCTCGGCTTTTCTGAGACTTTGGCTAGGTGTACGGGTGTCAAAATTTATCATTTCATGCAACTACACACTCTCAATACGATAAAACTGGTATCGCAGTTCTGTATCGATTGATACGTCGAATCTTAGCGAAATCGAAAGATCGAGGATTCCGAGCGTCTCTGCGACATTCGCGGGGTGTACAGGTGTCAAAAGCCTTCATTTTATGCAACTACACATTTTCAATACGATAAAACTGGTATCGCAGTTCTGCAGCGACTGATACGCCGACGCTTAGCGAAATCGAAAGATCGAGGATTCTCGGCGTTTCTGAGACTATGGCTGGGTGTACGGGTGTCAAAATTCTTCATTTTATGCAACTACACACTCTGAATACGATAAAACTGGTATCGCAGTTCTGTATCGATTGATACGTCGCATCTTAGCGAAATCGAAATCTCGATGATTCCGAGCGTTTCTGCGACATTCGCGGGGTGTACGGGTGTCAAAGACCTTTACTTTATGCAACTACACATACTCAATACGATAAAACTGGTATCGTGGTGCTGCAGCGATAGATACGTCGAAGCTTAGCGAAATCGAAAGATCGCGGATTCCCGCCGTTTCTGAGAGTTTGGCTGGATCCACCGGTGTCAAAATTGTTCATTTTATGCAACTACACACTCTCAATACGATAAAACTGGTATCGCAGTTCTGTATCGATTGATACGTCGGATCTTAACGAAATCGAAAGATCGAGGATTCCGAGTTTTTCTGGGAAATTCGCGGGGTGTACGGGTGTCTAAATTCTTTGTTTCATGCAACTACACATTCTCAATACGATAAAACTGGTATCGTGATACTGCAGCGATTGATACGTCGAAGCTTAGCGAAATCGAGAGATCGCGGATTCCCGCCGTTTCTGAGAGTTTGGCTGGGTGTACGGGTGTCAAAATTCTTCATTTTATGCCACTACACACTCTCAATACGATAAAACTGGTATCGCGGTTCTGTATCGATTGATACGTCGCATCTTAGCGAAATTGAAAGATCGAGGATTCCGAGCGTCTCTGCGACATTCGCGGGGTGTACAGGTGTCAAATGCCTTCATTTTATGCAACTACACATTTTCAATACGATAAAACTGGTATCGCAGTTCTGCAGCGACTGATACGCCGACGTCTAGCGAAATCGAAAGATCGAGGATTCTCGGCGTTTCTGAGACTATGGCTGGGTGTACGGGTGTCAAAATTCTTCATAATACGATAAAACTGGTATCGCAGTTCTGTATCGATTGATACGTCGCATCTTAGCGAAATCGAAATCTCGATGATTCCGAGCGTTTCTGCGACATTCGCGGGGTGTACGGGTGTCAAAAACCTTTACTTTATGCAACTACACGTACTCAATACGATAAAACTGGTATCGTGGTGCTGCAGCGATGGATACGTCGAAGCTTAGCGAAATCGAAAGATCGCGGATTCCCGCCGTTTCTGAGAGTTTGGCTGGATCCACCGGTGTCAAAATTGTTCATTTTATGCAACTACACACTCTCAATACGATAAAACTGGTATCGCAGTTCTGTATCGATTGATACGTCGGATCTTAACGAAATCGAAAGATCGAGGATTCCGAGTTTTTCTGCGAAATTCGCGGGGTGTACGGGTGTCTAAATTCTTTGTTTCATGCAACTACACATTCTCAATACGATAAAACTGGTATCGTGGTACTGCAGCGATTGATACGACAAAGCTTAGCGAAATCGATAGATCGCGGATTCCCGCCGTTTCTGAGAGTTTGGCTGGGTGTACGGGTGTCAAAATTCTTCATTTTATGCAACTACACACTCTCAATACGATAAAACTGGAATCGCAGTTCTGTATCGATTGATACGTCGCATCTTAGCGAAATCGAAAGCTCGATGATTTCGAGCGTTTCTGCGACATTCGCGGGGTGTACGGATTTCAAATACCATTACTTTATGCAACTACACATACTCAATACGATAAAACTGGTATCGCAGTGCTGCAGCGATTGATACGTCGTAGCTTAGCGAAATCGAAAGATCGCGAATTCCCGCCGTTTCTAAGAGTTTGGCTGAGTGTACGGGTGTCAAAAGAATCCATTTTATGCAACTACACATTGTCAATACGATAAAATTGGTATCGCAGTTCTGCAGCGATTGATACGCCGAAGCATAGCGAAATCAAAAGATCGAGGATTCTCGGCGTTTCTGAGACTTTGGCTGGGTGTACGGGTGTCAAAAGCTTTATGCAACTACACATTCTCAATACGATAAAACTGGTATCGCAGTTCTGCAGCGATTGATACGTCGAAGCTTAGCGAAATCGAAAGATCGCGGATTCCCGCCGTTTCTGAGAGTTTGGCTTGGTGTACGGTTGTCAGAATTCTTCATTATATGCAACTACACACTCTCAATACGATAAAACTGGTATCGCAGTTGTGTATCGATTGATACGTCGGGTCTTAGCGAAATCGAAAGACCGAGGATTCCGAGCGTTTCTACGACATTCGCGGGATGTACGGGTGTTAGAAACCATTACTATATGCAACTACACATACTCAATACGATAAAACTGGTATCGCGGTGCTGCAGCGATTGATACGTCGTAGCTTAGCGAAATCGAAAGATCGCGGATTCCCGCCGTTTCTAAGAGTTTGGCTGAGTGTACGGGTGTCAAAAGCCTCCATTCTATGCAACTACACATTCTCAATACGATAAAACTGGTATCGCAGTTCTGCAGCGATTGATACGCCGAAGCATAGCGAAATCGAAAGATCGAGTATTCTCGTCGTTTCTGAGACCTTGGCTGGGTGTTCGGGTGTCAAAAGCCTTTACTTTATGCAACTACACATTCTCAATACGATAAAACTGGTATCGCAGTTCTGCAGCGATTGATACGCCGAAGCTTAGCGAAATCGAAAGATGGAGGATTCTCGGCGTTTCTGAGACTTTGGCTGGGTGTACGGGTGTCAAAATTCTTCATTTTATGCAACTACACACTTTCAATACGATAAAACTGGTATCGCAGTTCTCTATCGATTGATACGTCGAATCTTAGCGAAATCGAAAGATCGAGGTTTCCGAGTGTTTCTGCGACATTCGCGGGGTGTACGGATGTCAAAAACCATTACTTTATGCAACTACACATACTCAATACGATAAAACTGGTATCGCGGTGCTGCAGCGATTGATACGTCGTAGCTTAGCGAAATCGAAAGATCGCGGATTCCCGCCGTTTCTAAGAGTTTGGCTGAGTGTACGGGTGTCAAAAGCCTCCATTTTATGCAAGTACACATTCTCAATACGATAAAACTGGTATCGCAGTTCTGCAGCGATTGATACGTCGAAGCTTAGCGAAATCGAAAGATCGCGGATTCCCGCGTTTGTAGGAGTTTGGCTGGTTGTACGGGTGTCAGAATTCTTCATTTCATGCAACTACACACTCTCAATACGATAAAACTGGTATCGGAGTTCTGCAGCGATTGATACGCCGAAGCTTAGCGAAATCGAAAGATGGAGGATTCTCGTCGTTTCTGAGACTTTGGCTGGGTGTACGGGTGTCAAAATTCTTCATTTTATGCAACTATACATTCTGAATACGCTAAAACTGGTATCGCAGTTCTGTATCGATTTAAACGTCGCATCTTAGCGAAATCGAAAGCTCGATGATTCCGAGCGTTTCTGCGACAATTGCGAGGTGTTTTGGTGTCAAAAACCTTTACTTAATGCAACTACACATACTCAATACGATAAAACTGGTATCGTGGTGCTGCAGCGATTGATACGTCGAAGCTTGGCGAAATCGAAAAACCGAGGATTCCGAGCGTTTCTACGACATTCACGGGGTGTACGGGTGTCAAAAACCATTACTTTATGCAACTACACATACTCAATACGATAAAACTGGTATCGCGGTGCTGCAGCGATTGATACGTCGTAGCTTAGCGAAATCGAAAGATCGCGGATTCCCGCCGTTTCTAAGAGTTTGGCTGAGTGTACGGGTGTCAAAAGCCTCCATTTTATGCAACTACACATTCTCAATACGATAAAACTGGTATCGCAGTTTTGCAGCGATTGATACGCCGAAGCATAGCAAAATCGAAAGATCGAGTATTCTCGTCGTTTCTGAGACCTTGGCTGGGTGTACGGGTGTCAAAAGCCTTTACTTCATGCAACTACACATTCTCAATACGATTAAACTGGTATCGCAGTTCTGCAGCGGTTGATACGCCGAAGCTTAACGAAATCGAATGATCGAGGATTCCGACCGTTTCTGCGACATGCGCGGGGTGTACGGGTGTCAAAATTCTTTGTTTTATGCAACTACACACTCTCAATACGATAAAACTGGTATCGCGGTGCTGCAGCGATTGATACGTCGTAGCTTAGCGAAATCGAAAGATCGCGGATTCCCGCCGTTTCTAAGCGTTATGCTGGGTGTACGGGTGTCAGAATTCTTCATGATATGCAACTACACACTCTCAATACGATAAAACTGGTATCGCAGTTCTGTATCGATTGATACGTCGGATCTTAACGAAATCGAATGATCGAGGATTCCGACCGTTTCTGCGACATGCGCGGGGTGTACGGGTGTCAAAATTCTTTGTTTTATGCAACTACACACTCTCAATACGATAAAACTGGTATCGCAGTTCTGCAGCGATTGATACGTCGAAGCTTAGCGAAATCGAAAAATCGCGGATTCCCGCCGTTTCTGAAAGTTTGGTTGGGTGTACGGGTGTCAGAATTCTTCATGATATGCAACTACACACTCTCAATACGATAAAACTGGTATCGCAGTTCTGTATCGATTAATACGTCGGATCTTAGCGAAATCGAAAGACCGAGGATTCCGAGCGATTCTACGACATTCGCGGGATGTACGGGTTTCAAAAACCATTACTTTATGCAACTACACATACTCAATATGATAAAACTGGTATCGCGGTGCTGCAGCGATTGATACGTCGTAGCTTAGCGAAATCGAAAGATCGCGGATTCCCGCCGTTTCTAAGAGTTTGGCTGAGTGTACGGGTGTTAAAAGGCTTTACTTTATGCAACTACACATTCTCAATACGATAAAACTGGTATTGCAGTTCTGCAGCGATTGATACGCCGAAGCTTAGCGAAATCGAAAGATCGAGGATTCTCGGCGTTTCTGAGACTTTGGCTGCGTGTACGGGTGTCAAAATTCTTCATTTTATGCAACTATACACTCTGAATCCGATAAAACTGGTATCGCAGTTCTGCAGCGATTGATACGCCGACGCTTAGCGAAATCGAGAGATCGAGGATTCTCGGCGTTTCTGAGACTTTGGCTGGGTGTACGGGTGTCAAAATCCTTCATTCTATGCAACTAAACATTCTCAATACGATAAAACTGGTATCGCAGTTCTGTTTCGATTGATACGTCGAAGCTTAGCGAAATCGAAAGATCGCGGATTCCCGCCGTTTCTAAGAGTTTGGCTGAGTGTACGGGTATCAAACGCCTCCATTTTATGCAACTACACATTCTCAATACGATAAAACTGGTATCGCAGTTCTGCAGCGATTGATACGCCGAAGCATAGCGAAATCGAAAGATCGAGTATTCTCGTCGTTTCTGAGACCTTGGCTGGGTGTACGGGTGTCAAAAGCCTTTACTTTATGCAACTACACATTCTCAATACGATAAAACTGGTATCGCAGTTCTGCAGCGATTGATACGCCGAAGCTTAGCGAAATCGAAAGATGGAGGATTCTCGGCGTTTCTGAGACTTTGGCTGGGTGTACGGGTGTCAAAATTCTTTGTTTCATTCAACTACACATTCTCAATACGATAAAACTGGTATCGTGGTATTGCAGCGATTGATACGACAAAGCTTAGCGAAATCGAAAGATCGCGGATTCCCGGCGTTTCTGTGAGTTTGGCTGGGTGTACGGGTGTCAAAATTCTTCATTTTATGCAACTACACACTCTTAATACGATAAAACTGGAATCGCAGTTCTGTATCGATTGATACGTCGCATCTTAGCGAAATCGAAAGCTCGATGATTCCGAGCGTTTCTACGACATTCGCGGGGTGTACGGATGTCAAAAACCATTACTTTATGCAACTACACATACTCAATACGATAAAACTGGTATCGCGGTGCTGCAGCGATTGATACGTCGTAGCTTAGCGAAATCGAAAGATCGCGGATTCCCGCCGTTTCTAAGAGTTTGGCTGAGTGTACGGGTATCAAAAGCCTCCATTTTATGCAACTACACATTCTCAATACGATAAAACTGGTATCGCAGTTCTGCAGCGATTGATACGCCGAAGCATAGCGAAATCGAAAGATCGAGTATTCTCGTCGTTTCTGAGACCTTGGCTGGGTGTTCGGGTGTCAAAAGCCTTTACTTTATGCAACTACACATTCTCAATACGATAAAACTGGTATCGCAGTTCTGCAGCGATTGATACGCCGAAGCTTAGCGAAATCGAAAGATGGAGGATTCTCGGCGTTTCTGAGACTTTGGCTGGGTGTACGGGTGTCAAAATTCTTCATTTTATGCAACCACACACTCTCAATACGATAAAACTGGTATCGCAGTTCTCTATCGATTGATACGTCGAATCTTAGCGAAATCTTAAGATCGAGGATTCCGAGTGTTTCTGCGACATTCGCGGGGTGTACGGATGTCAAAAACCATAACTCTATGCAACTACACATACTCAATACGATAAAACTGGTATCGCGGTGCTGCAGCGATTGATACGTCGTAGCTTAGCGAAATCGAAAGATCGCGGATTCCCGCCGTTTCTAAGAGTTTGGCTGAGTGTACGGGTGTCAAAAGCCTCCATTTTATGCAACTACACATTCTCAATACAATAAAACTGGTATTGCAGTTCTGCAGCGGATGATACGCCGAAGCTTAGCGAAATCGAAAGATGGAGGACTCTCGGCTTTTCTGAGACTTTGGCTAGGTGTACGGGTGTCAAAATTTATCATTTCATGCAACTACACACTCTCAATACGATAAAACTGGTATCGCAGTTCTGTATCGATTGATACGTCGAATCTTAGCGAAATCGAAAGATCGAGGATTCCGAGCGTCTCTGCGACATTCGCGGGGTGTACAGGTGTCAAAAGCCTTCATTTTATGCAACTACACATTTTCAATACGATAAAACTGGTATCGCAGTTCTGCAGCGACTGATACGCCGACGCTTAGCGAAATCGAAAGATCGAGGATTCTCGGCGTTTCTGAGACTATGGCTGGGTGTACGGGTGTCAAAATTCTTCATTTTATGCAACTACACACTCTGAATACGATAAAACTGGTATCGCAGTTCTGTATCGATTGATACGTCGCATCTTAGCGAAATCGAAATCTCGATGATTCCGAGCGTTTCTGCGACATTCGCGGGGTGTACGGGTGTCAAAGACCTTTACTTTATGCAACTACACATACTCAATACGATAAAACTGGTATCGTGGTGCTGCAGCGATAGATACGTCGAAGCTTAGCGAAATCGAAAGATCGCGGATTCCCGCCGTTTCTGAGAGTTTGGCTGGATCCACCGGTGTCAAAATTGTTCATTTTATGCAACTACACACTCTCAATACGATAAAACTGGTATCGCAGTTCTGTATCGATTGATACGTCGGATCTTAACGAAATCGAAAGATCGAGGATTCCGAGTTTTTCTGGGAAATTCGCGGGGTGTACGGGTGTCTAAATTCTTTGTTTCATGCAACTACACATTCTCAATACGATAAAACTGGTATCGTGGTACTGCAGCGAGTGATGAGACAAAGCTTAGCGAAATCGATAGATCGCGGATTCCCGCCGTTTCTGAGAGTTTGGCTGGGTGTACGGGTGTTAAAATTCTTCATTTTATGCAACTACACACTCTCAATACGATAAAACTGGAATCGCAGTTCTGTATCGATTGATACGTCGCATCTTAGCGAAATCGAAAGCTCGATGATTCCGAGCGTTTCTGCGACATTCGCGGGGTGTACGGATTTCAAATATCATGACTTTATGCAACTACACGTACTCAATACGATAAAACTGGTATCGCAGTGCTGCAGCGATTGATACGTCGTAGCTTAGCGAAATCGAAAGATCGCGAATTCCCGCCGTTTCTAAGAGTTTGGCTGAGTGTACGGGTGTCAAAAGCCTCCATTTTATGCAACTACACATTGTCAATACGATAAAATTGGTATCGCAGTTCTGCAGCGATTGATACGCCGAAGCATAGCGAAATCAAAAGATCGAGGATTCTCGGCGTTTCTGAGACTTTGGCTGGGTGTACGGGTGTCAAAAGCTTTATGCAACTACACATTCTCAATACGATAAAACTGGTATCGCAGTTCTGCAGCGATTGATACGTCGAAGCTTAGCGAAATCGAAAGATCGCGGATTCCCGCCGTTTCTGAGAGTTTGGCTTGGTGTACGGTAGTCAGAATTCTTCATTATATGCAACTACACACTCTCAATACGATAAAACTGGTATCGCAGTCGTGTATCGATTGATACGTCGGGTCTTAGCGAAATCGAAAGACCGAGGATTCCGAGCATTTCTACGACATTCGCGGGATGTACGGGTGTTAAAAACCATTACTTTATGCAACTACACATACTCAATACGATAAAACTGGTATCGCGGTGCTGCAGCGATTGATACGTCGTAGCTTAGCGAAATCGAAAGATCGCGGATTCCCGCCGTTTCTAAGAGTTTGGCTGAGTGTACGGGTGTCAAAAGCCTCCATTTTATGCAACTACACATTCTCAATACGATAAAACTGGTATCGCAGTTCTGCAGCGATTGATACGCCGAAGCATAGTGAAATCGGATGATCGAGTATTCTCGTCGTTTCTGAGACCTTGGCTGGGTGTACGGGTGTCAAAAGCCTTTACTTTATGCAACTACACATTCTCAATACGATAAAACTGGTATCGCAGTTCTGCAGCGATTGATACGCCGATGTTTAGCGAAATCGAAAGATGGAGGATTCTCGGCGTTTCTGAGACTTTGGCTGGGTGTACGGGTGTCAAAATTCTTCATTTTATGCAACTACACACTCTCAATACGATAAAACTGGAATCGCAGTTCTGTATCGATTGATACGTCGCATCTCAGCGAAATCGAAAGCTCGATGATTCCGAGCGTTTCTGCGACATTCGCGGGGTGTTCGGATGTCAAAAACCATTCCTTTATGCAACTACACATACTCAATACGATAAAACTGGTATCGCGGTGCTGCAGCGATTGATACGTCGTATCTTAGCGATATTGAAAGATCGCGGATTCCCGCCGTTTCTAAGAGTTTGGCTGAATGTACGGGTGTCAAAAGCCTCCATTTTATGCAACTACACATTCTCAATACGATAAAACTGGTATCGCAGTTCTGCAGCGATTGATACGCCGAAGCATAGCGAAATCGGAAGATCGAGTATTCTCGTCGTTTCTGAGACCTTGGCTGGGTGTACCGGTGTCAAAATCCTTCATTCTATGCAACTCAACATTCTTAATACGATAAAACTGGTATCGCAGTTCTGTTTCGATTGATACGTCGAAGCTTAGCGAAATCGAAAGATCGCGGATTCCCGCCGTTTCTAAGCGTTATGCTGGGTGTACGGGTGTCAGAATTCTTCATGATATGCAACTACACACTCTCAATACGATAAAACTGGTATCGCAGTTCTGTATCGATTGATACGTCGGATCTTAACGAAATCGAATGATCGAGGATTCCGACCGTTTCTGCGACATGCGCGGGGTGTACGGGTGTCAAAATTCTTTGTTTTATGCAACTACACACTCTCAATACGATAAAACTGGTATCGCAGTTCTGCAGCGATTGATACGTCGAAGCTTAGCGAAATCGAAAAATCGCGGATTCCCGCCGTTTCTGAAAGTTTGGTTGGGTGTACGGGTGTCAGAATTCTTCATGATATGCAACTACACACTCTCAATACGATTAAACTGGTATCGCAGTTCTGTATCGATTAATACGTCGGATCTTAGCGAAATCGGAAGACCGAGGATTCCGAGCGTTTCTACGACATTCGCGGGATGTACGGGTTTCAAAAACCATTACTTTATGCAACTACACATACTCAATATGATAAAACTGGTATCGCGGTGCTGCAGCGATTGATACGTCGTAGCTTAGCGAAATCGAAAGATCGCGGATTCCCGCCGTTTCTAAGAGTTTGGCTGAGTGTACGGGTGTCAAAAGCCTTTACTTTATGCAACTACACATTCTCAATACGATAAAACTGGTATCGCAGTTCTGCAGTGATTGATACGCCGAAGCTTAGCGAAATCGAAAGATGGAGGATTCTCGGCGTTTCTGAGACTTTGGCTGGATCCACCGGTGTCAAAATTGTTCATTTTATGCAACTACACACTCTCAATACGATAAAACTGGTATCGCAGTTCTGTATCGATTGATACGTCGGATCTTAACGAAATCGAACGATCGAGGATTCCGAGTTTTTCTGCGAAATTCGCGGGGTGTACGGGTGTCTAAATTCTTTGTTTCATGCAACTACAAATTCTCAATACGATAAAACTGGTATCGTGGTACTGCAGCGATTGATACGACAAAGCTTAGCGAAATCGATAGATCGCGGATTCCCGCCGTTTCTGAGAGTTTGTCTGGGTGTACGGGTGTCAAAATTCTTCATTTTATGCAACTACACACTCTCAATACGATAAAACTGGAATCGCAGTTCTGTATCGATTGATACGTCGCATCTTAGCGAAATCGAAAGCTCGATGATTCCGAGCGTTTCTGCGACATTCGCGGGGTGTACGGATTTCAAATACCATTACTTTATGCAACTACACATACTCAATACGATAAAACTGGTATCGCAGTGCTGCAGCGATTGATACGTCGTAGCTTAGCGAAATCGAAAGATCGCGAATTCCCGCCGTTTCTAAGAGTTTGGCTGAGTGTACGGGTGTCAAAAGCCTCCATTTTATGCAACTACACACTGTCAATACGATAAAATTGGTATCGCAGTTCTGCAGCGATTGATACGCCGAAGCATAGCGAAATCAAAAGATCGAGGATTCTCGGCGTTTCTGAGACTTTGGCTGGGTGTACGGGTGTCAAAAGCTTTATGCAACTACACATTCTCAATACGATAAAACTGGTATCGCAGTTCTGCAGCGATTGATACGTCGAAGCTTAGCAAAATCGAAGGATCGCGGATTCCCGCCGTTTCTGAGAGTTTGGCTTGGTGTACGGTTGTAAGAATTCTTCAGTATATGCAACTACACACTCTCAATACGATAAAACTGGTATCGCAGTTGTGTATCGATTGATACGTCGGGTCTTAGCGAAATCGATAGACCGAGGATTCCGAGCGTTTCTACGACATTCGCGGGATGTACGGGTGTTAAAAACCATTACTTTATGCAACTACACATACTCAATACGATAAAACTGGTATCGCGGTGCTGCAGCGATTGATACGTCGTAGCTTAGCGAAATCGAAAGATCGCGGATTCCCGCCGTTTCTAAGAGTTTGGCTGAGTGTACGGGTGTCAAAAGCCTCCATTTTATGCAACTACACATTCTCAATACGATAAAACTGGTATCGCAGTTCTGCAGCGATTGATACGCCGAAGCATAGTAAAATCGGAAGATCGAGTATTCTCGTCGTTTCTGAGACCTTGGCTGGGTGTACGGGTGTCAAAAGCCTTTACTTTATGCAACTACACATTCTCAATACGATAAAACTGGTATCGCAGTTCTGCAGCGATTGATACGCCGATGCTTAGCGAAATCGAAAGATGGAGGATTCTCGGCGTTTCTGAGACTTTGGCTGGGTGTACGGGTGTCAAAATTCTTCTATTTATGAAACTACACACTCTCAATACGATAAAACTGGTATCGCAGTTCTCTATCGATTGATACGTCGAATCTTAGCGAAATCGAAAGCTCGATGATTCCGAGCGTTTCTGCGACATTCGCGGGGTGTACGGATTTCAAATACCATTACTTTATGCAACTACACATACTCAATACGATAAAACTGGTATCGCAGTGCTGCAGCGATTGATACGTCGTAGCTTAGCGAAATCGAAAGATCGCGAATTCCCGCCGTTTCTAAGAGTTTGGCTGAGTGTACGGGTGTCAAAAGCCTCCATTTTATGCAACTACACATTGTCAATACGATAGAATTGGTATCGCAGTTCTGCAGCGATTGATACGCCGAAGCATAGCGAAATCAAAAGATCGAGGATTCTCGGCGTTTCTGAGACTTTGGCTGGGTGTACGGGTGTCAAAAGCTTTATGCAACTACACATTCTCAATACGATAAAACTGGTATCGCAGTTCTGCAGCGACTGATACGCCGACGCTTAGCGAAATCGAAAGATCGAGGATTCTCGGCGTTTCTGAGAGTTTGGCTTGGTGTACGGTTGTCAGAATTCTTCATTATATGCAACTACACACTCTCAATACGATAAAACTGGTATCGCAGTTGTGTATCGATTGATACGTCGGGTCTTAGCGAAATCGAAAGACCGAGGATTCCGAGCGTTTCTACGACATTCGCGGGATGTACGGGTGTTAAAAACCATTACTTTATGCAACTACACATACTCAATACGATAAAACTGGTATCGCGGTGCTGCAGCGATTGATACGTCGTAGCTTAGCGAAATCGAAAGATCGCGGATTCCCGCCGTTTCTAAGAGTTTGGCTGAGTGTACGGGTGTCAAAAGCCTCCATTTTATGCAACTACACATTCTCAAGACGATAAAACTGGTATCGCAGTTCTGCAGCGATTGATACGCCGAAGCATAGCGAAATCGAAAGATCGAGTATTCTCGTCGTTTCTGAGACCTTTGCTGGGTGTTCGGGTGTCAAAAGCCTTTACTTTATGCAACTACACATTCTCAATACGATAAAACTGGTATCGCAGTTCTGCAGCGATTGATACGCCGAAGCTTAGCGAAATCGAAAGATGGAGGATTCTCGGCGTTTCTGAGACTTTGGCTGGGTGTACGGGTGTCAAAATTCTTCATTTTATGCAACTACACACTTTCAATACGATAAAACTGGTATCGCAGTTCTCTATCGATTGATACGTCGAATCTTAGCGAAATCGAAAGATCGAGGTTTCCGAGTGTTTCTGCGACATTCGCGGGGTGTACGGATGTCAAAAACCATTACTCTATGCAACTACACATACTCAATACGATAAAACTGGTATCGCGGTGCTTCAGCGATTGATACGTCGTAGCTTAGCGAAATCGAAAGATCGCGGATTCCCGCCGTTTCTAAGAGTTTGGCTGAGTGAACGGGTGTCAAAAGCCTCCATTTTATGCAACTACACATTCTCAATACGATAAAACTGGTATCGCAGTTCTGCAGCGATTGATACGTCGAAGCTTAGCGAAATCGAAAGATCGCGGATTCCCGCGTTTGTAGGAGTTTGGCTGGTTGTACGGGTGTCAGAATTCTTCATTTCATGCAACTACACACTCTCAATACGATAAAACTGGTATCGGAGTTCTGCAGCGATTGATACGCCGAAGCTTAGCGAAATCGAAAGATGGAGGATTCTCGTCGTTTCTGAGACTTTGGCTGGGTGTACGGTTGTCAAAATTCTTCATTTTATGCAACTATACATTCTGAATACGCTAAAACTTCTATCGCAGTTCTGTATCGATTGATACGTCGAATCTTAGCGAAATCGAAAGATCGAGGATTCCGAGCGTTTCTGCGACATTCGCGGGGTGTACGGGTGTCAAAGACCTTTACTTTATGCAACTACACATACTCAATACGATAAAACTGGTATCGTGGTGCTGCAGCGATGGATACGTCGAAGCTTAGCGAAATCGAAAGATCGCGGATTCCCGCCGTTTCTGAGAGTTTGGATGGATCCACCGGTGTCAAAATTGTTCATTTTATGCAACTACACACTCTCAATACGATAAAACTGGTATCGCAGTTCTGTATCGATTGATACGTCGGATCTTAACGAAATCGAAAGATCGAGGATTCCGAGTTTTTCTGCGAAATTCGCGGGGTGTACGGGTGTCTAAATTCTTTGTTTCATGCAACTACACATTCTCAATACGATAAAACTGGTATCGTGGTACTGCAGCGATTGATACGACAAAGCTTAGCGAAATCGATAGATCGCGGATTCCCGCCGTTTCTGAGAGTTTGGCTGGGTGTACGGGTGTCAAAATTCTTCATTTTATGCAACTACACACTCTCAATACGATAAAACTGGAATCGCAGTTCTGTATCGATTGATACGTCGCATCTTAGCGAAATCGAAAGCTCGATGATTCCGAGCGTTTCTGCGACATTCGCGGGGTGTACGGATTTCAAATACCATTACTTTATGCAACTACACATACTCAATACGATAAAACTGGTATCGCAGTTCTGCAGCGATTGATACGCCGAAGCATAGCGAAATCGAAAGATCGAGTATTCTCGTCGTTTCTGAGACCTTGGCTGGGTGTTCGGGTGTCAAAAGCCTTTACTTTATGCAACTACACATTCTCAATACGATAAAACTGGTATCGCAGTTCTGCAGCGATTGATACGCCGAAGCTTAGCGAAATCGAAAGATGGAGGATTCTCGGCGTTTCTGAGACTTTGGCTGGGTGTACGGGTGTCAAAATTCTTCATTTTATGCAACTACACACTTTCAATACGATAAAACTGGTATCGCAGTTCTCTATCGATTGATACGTCGAATCTTAGCGAAATCGAAAGATCGAGGTTTCCGAGTGTTTCTGCGACATTCGCGGGGTGTACGGATGTCAAAAACCATTACTCTATGCAACTACACATACTCAATACGATAAAACTGGTATCGCGGTGCTTCAGCGATTGATACGTCGTAGCTTAGCGAAATCGAAAGATCGCGGATTCCCGCCGTTTCTAAGAGTTTGGCTGAGTGAACGGGTGTCAAAAGCCTCCATTTTATGCAACTACACATTCTCAATACGATAAAACTGGTATCGCAGTTCTGCAGCGATTGATACGTCGAAGCTTAGCGAAATCGAAAGATCGCGGATTCCCGCGTTTGTAGGAGTTTGGCTGGTTGTAGGGGTGTCAGAATTCTTCATTTCATGCAACTACACACTCTCAATACGATAAAACTGGTATCGGAGTTCTGCAGCGATTGATACGCCGAAGCTTAGCGAAATCGAAAGATGGAGGATTCTCGTCGTTTCTGAGACTTTGGCTGGGTGTACGGTTGTCAAAATTCTTCATTTTATGCAACTATACATTCTGAATACGCTAAAACTGGTATCGCAGTTCTGTATCGATTGATACGTCGAATCTTAGCGAAATCGAAAGATCGAGGATTCCGAGCGTTTCTGCGACATTCGCGGGGTGTACGGGTGTCAAAGACCTTTACTTTATGCAACTACACATACTCAATACGATAAAACTGGTATCGTGGTGCTGCAGCGATGGATACGTCGAAGCTTAGCGAAATCGAAAGATCGCGGATTCCCGCCGTTTCTGAGAGTTTGGATGGATCCACCGGTGTCAAAATTGTTCATTTTATGCAACTACACACTCTCAATACGATAAAACTGGTATCGCAGTTCTGTATCGATTGATACGTCGGATCTTAACGAAATCGAAAGATCGAGGATTCCGAGTTTTTCTGCGAAATTCGCGGGGTGTACGGGTGTCTAAATTCTTTGTTTCATGCAACTACACATTCTCAATACGATAAAACTGGTATCGTGGTACTGCAGCGATTGATACGACAAAGCTTAGCGAAATCGATAGATCGCGGATTCCCGCCGTTTCTGAGAGTTTGGCTGGGTGTACGGGTGTCAAAATTCTTCATTTTATGCAACTACACACTCTCAATACGATAAAACTGGAATCGCAGTTCTGTATCGATTGATACGTCGCATCTTAGCGAAATCGAAAGCTCGATGATTCCGAGCGTTTCTGCGACATTCGCGGGGTGTACGGATTTCAAATACCATTACTTTATGCAACTACACATACTCAATACGATAAAACTGGTATCGCAGTGCTGCAGCGATTGATACGTCGTAGCTTAGCGAAATCGAAAGATCGCGAATTCCCGCCGTTTCTAAGAGTTTGGCTGAGTGTACGGGTGTCAAAAGCCTCCATTTTATGCAACTACACATTGTCAATACGATAAAATTGGTATCGCAGTTCTGCAGCGATTGATACGCCGAAGCATAGCGAAATCAAAAGATCGAGGATTCTCGGCGTTTCTGAGACTTTGGCTGGGTGTACGGGTGTCAAAAGCTTTATGCAACTACACATTCTCAATACGATAAAACTGGTATCGCAGTTCTGCAGCGATTGATACGTCGAAGCTTAGCGAAATCGAAAGATCGCGGATTCCCGCCGTTTCTGAGAGTTTGGCTTGGTGTACGGTTGTCAGAATTCTTCATTATATGCAACTACACACTCTCAATACGATAAAACTGGTATCGCAGTTGTGTATCGATTGATACGTCGGGTCTTAGCGAAATCGAAAGACCGAGGATTCCGAGCGTTTCTACGACATTCGCGGGATGTACGGGTGTTAAAAACCATTACTTTATGCAACTACACATACTCAATACGATAAAACTGGTATCGCGGTGCTGCAGCGATTGATACGTCGTAGCTTAGCGAAATCGAAAGATCGCGGATTCCCGCCGTTTCTAAGAGTTTGGCTGAGTTTACGGGTGTCAAAAGCCTCCATTTTATGCAACTACACATTCTCAATACAATAAAACTGGTATTGCAGTTCTGCAGCGGATGATACGTCGAAGCTTAGCGAAATCGAAAGATCGCGGATTCCCGCCGTTTCTGAGAGTTTGGCTGGATCCACGGGTGTCAAAATTCGTCATTTTATGCAACTACACACTCTCAATACGATAAAACTGGTATCGCAGTTCTGTATCGATTGATACGTCGGATCTTAGCGAAATCGAAAGACCGAGGATTCCGAGCGTTTCTACGACATTCGCCGGGTGTACGGGTGTCAAAAGCCTTTGCTGTCAGAGACTACACATTCTCAATACGATAAAACTGGTATCGTGGTACTGCAGCGATTGATACGTCGAAGCTTAGCGAAATCGAAAGATCGCGGATTCCCGCCGTTTCTGAGAGTTTGTCTGGGTGTACGGGTGTCAAAATTCTTCATTTTATGCAACTACACACTCTTAATACGATAAAACTGGAATCGTAGTTCTGTATCGATTGATACGTCGCATCTTAGCGAAATCGAAAGCTCGATGATTCCGAGCGTTTCTGCGACATTCGCGGGGTGTACGGATGTCAAAAACCATTACTTTATGCAACTACACATACTCAATACGATAAAACTGGTATCGCGGTGCTGCAGCGATTGATACGTCGTAGCTTAGCGAAATCGAAACATCGCGGATTCCCGCCGTTTCTAAGAGTTTGGCTGAGTGTACGGGTGTCAAAAGCCTCCATTTTATGCAACTACACATTCTCAATACGATAAAACTGGTATCGCAGTTCTGCAGCGATTGATACGCCGAAGCATAGCGAAATCGAAAGATCGAGTATTCTCGTCGTTTCTGAGACCTTGGCTGGGTGTTCGGGTGTCAAAAGCCTTTACTTTATGCAACTACACATTCTCAATACGATAAAACTGGTATCGCAGTTCTGCAGCGATTGATACGCCGAAGCTTAGCGAAATCGAAAGATGGAGGATTCTCGGCGTTTCTGAGACTTTGGCTGGGTGTACGGGTGTCAAAATTCTTCATTTTATGCAACTACACACTCTCAATACGATAAAACTGGTATCGCAGTTCTCTATCGATTGATACGTCGAATCTTAGCGAAATCGAAAGATCGAGGATTCCGAGTGTTTCTGCGACATTCGCGGGGTGTACGGATGTCAAAAACCATAACTCTATGCAACTACACATACTCAATACGATAAAACTGGTATCGCGGTGCTGCAGCGATTGATACGTCGTAGCTTAGCGAAATCGAAAGATCGCGGATTCCCGCTGTTTCTAAGAGTTTGGCTGAGTGTACGGGTGTCAAAAGCCTCCATTTTATGCAACTACACATTCTCAATACAATAAAACTGGTATTGCAGTTCTGCAGCGGATGATACGCCGAAGCTTAGCGAAATCGAAAGATGGAGGACTCTCGGCTTTTCTGAGACTTTGGCTAGGTGTACGGGTGTCAAAATTTATCATTTCATGCAACTACACACTCTCAATACGATAAAACTGGTATCGCAGTTCTGTATCGATTGATACGTCGAATCTTAGCGAAATCGAAAGATCGAGGATTCCGAGCGTCTCTGCGACATTCGCGGGGTGTACAGGTGTCAAAAGCCTTCATTTTATGCAACTACACATTTTCAATACGATAAAACTGGTATCGCAGTTCTGCAGCGACTGATACGCCGACGCTTAGCGAAATCGAAAGATCGAGGATTCTCGGCGTTTCTGAGACTATGGCTGGGTGTACGGGTGTCAAAATTCTTCATTTTATTCAACTACACACTCTGAATACGATAAAACTGGTATCGCAGTTCTGTATCGATTGATACGTCGCATCTTAGCGAAATCGAAATCTCGATGATTCCGAGCGTTTCTGCGACATTCGCGGGGTGTACGGGTGTCAAAAACCTTTACTTTATGCAACTACACATACTCAATACGATAAAACTCGTATCGTGGTGCTGCAGCGATGGATACGTCGAATCTTAGCGAAATCGAAAGATCGCGGATTCCCGCCGTTTCTGAGAGTTTGGCTGGATCCACCGGTGTCAAAATTGTTCATTTTATGCAACTACACACTCTCAATACGATAAAACTGGTATCGCAGTTTTGTATCGATTGATACGTCGGGTCTTAGCGAAATCGATAGACCGAGGATTCCGAGCGTTTCTACGACATTCGCGGGATGTACGGGTGTTAAAAACCATTACTTTATGCAACTACACATACTCAATACGATAAAACTGGTATCGCGGTGCTGCAGCGATTGATACGTCGTAGCTTAGCGAAATCGAAAGATCGCGGATTCCCGCCGTTTCTAAGAGTTTAGCTGAGTGTACGGGTGTCAAAAGCCTCCATTTTATGCAACTACACATTCTCAATACGATAAAACTGGTATCGCAGTTCTGCAGCGATTGATACGCCGAAGCATAGTGAAATCGGAAGATCGAGTATTCTCGTCGTTTCTGAGACCTTGGCTGGGTGTACGGGTGTCAAAAGCCTTTACTTTATGCAACTACACATTCTCAATACGATAAAACTGGTATCGCAGTTCTGCAGCGATTGATACGCCGATGCTTAGCGAAATCGAAAGATGGAGGATTCTCGGCGTTTCTGAGACTTTGGCTGGGTGTACGGGTGTCAAAATTCTTCTATTTATGAAACTACACACTCTCAATACGATAAAACTGGTATCGCAGTTCTCTATCGAATGATACGTCGAATCTTAGCGAAATCGAAAGCTCGAAGATTCCGAGCGTTTCTGCGACATTCGCGGGGTGTACGGATTTCAAATACCATTACTTTATGCAACTACACATACTCAATACGATAAAACTGGTATCGCAGTGCTGCAGCGATTGATACGTCGTAGCTTAGCGAAATCGAAAGATCGCGAATTCCCGCCGTTTCTAAGAGTTTGGCTGAGTGTACGGGTGTCAAAAGCCTCCATTTTATGCAACTACACATTGTCAATACGATAGAATTATTATCGGAGTTCTGCAGCGATTGATACGTCGAAGCATAGCGAAATCAAAAGATCGAGGATTCTCGGCGTTTCTGAGAATTTGGCTGGGTGTACGGGTGTCAAAAGCTTTATGCCACTACACATTCTCAATACGATAAAACTGGTATCGCAGTTCTGCAGCGATTGATACGTCGAAGCTTAGCGAAATCGAAAGATCGCGGATTCCCGCCGTTTCTGAGAGTTTGGCTTGGTGTACGGTTGTCAGAATTCTTCATTATATGCAACTACACACTCTCAATACGATAAAACTGGTATCGCAGTTGTGTATCGATTGATACGTCGGGTCTTAGCGAAATCGAAAGACCGAGGATTCCGAGCGTTTCTACGACATTCGCGGGATGTACGGGTGTTAAAAACCATTACTTTATGCAACTACACATACTCAATACGATAAAACTGGTATCGCGGTGCTGCAGCGATTGATACGTCGTAGCTTAGCGAAATCGAAAGATCGCGGATTCCCGCCGTTTCTAAGAGTTTGGCTGAGTGTACGGGTGTCAAAAGCCTCCATTTTATGCAACTACACATTCTCAAGACGATAAAACTGGTATCGCAGTTCTGCAGCGATTGATACGCCGAAGCATAGCGAAATCGAAAGATCGAGTATTCTCGTCGTTTCTGAGACCTTGGCTGGGTGTTCGGGTGTCAAAAGCCTTTACTTTATGCAACTACACATTCTCAATACGATAAAACTGGTATCGCAGTTCTGCAGCGATTGATACGCCGAAGCTTAGCGAAATCGAAAGATGGAGGACTCTCGGCTTTTATGAGACTTTGGCTAGGTGTACGGGTGTCAAAATTTATCATTTCATGCAACTACACACTCTCAATACGATAAAACTGGTATCGCAGTTCTCTATCGATTGATACGTCGAATCTTAGCGAAATCGAAAGATCGAGGATTCCGAGTGTTTCTGCGACATTCGCGGGGTGTACGGGTGTCAAAATTCTTTGTTTCATGCAACTACACATTCTCAATACGATAAAACTGGTATCGTGATACTGCAGCGATTGATACGTCGAAGCATAGCGAAATCGAGAGATCGCGGATTCCCGCCGTTTCTGAGAGTTTGGCTGGGTGTACGGGTGTCAAAATTCTTCATTTTATGCAACTACACACTCTCAATACGATAAAACTGGAATCGCAGTTCTGTATCGATTGATACGTCGCATCTTAGCGAAATCGAAAGCTCGATGATTCCGAGCGTTTCTGCGACATTCGCGGGGTGTACGGATTTCAAATACCATTACTTTATGCAACTACACATACTCAATACGATAAAACTGGTATCGCAGTGCTGCAGCGATTGATACGTCGTAGCTTAGCGAAATCGAAAGATCGCGAATTCCCGCCGTTTCTAAGAGTTTGGCTGAGTGTACGGGTGTCAAAAGCCTCCATTTTATGCAACTACACATTGTCAATACGATAAAATTCGTATCGCAGTTCTGCAGCGATTGATACGCCGAAGCATAGCGAAATCAAAAGATCGAGGATTCTCGGCGTTTCTGAGACTTTGGCTGGGTGTACGGGTGTCAAAAGCTTTATGCAACTACACATTCTCAATACGATAAAACTGGTATCGCAGTTCTGCAGCGATTGATACGTCGAAGCTTAGCGAAATCGAAAGATCGCGGATTCCCGCCGTTTCTGAGAGTTTGGCTTGGTGTACGGTTGTCAGAATTCTTCATTATATGCAACTACACACTCTCAATACGATAAAACTGGTATCGCAGTTGTGTATCGATTGATACGTCGGGTCTTAGCGAAATCGAAAGACCGAGGATTCCGAGCGTTTCTATGACATTCGCGGGATGTACGGGTGTTAAAAACCATTACTTTATGCAACTACACATACTCAATACGATAAAACTGGTATCGCGGTGCTGCAGCGATTGATACGTCGTAGCTTAGCGAAACCGAAAGATCGCGGATTCCCGCCGTTTCTAAGAGTTTGGCTGAGTGTACGGGTGTCAAAAGCCTCCATTTTATGCAACTACACATTCTCAATACGATAAAACTGGTATCGCAGTTCTGCAGCGATTGATACGCCGAAGAATAGCGAAATCGAAAGATCGAGTATTCTCGTCGTTTCTGAGACCTTGGCTGGGTGTTCGGGTGTCAAAAGCCTTTACTTTATGCAACTACACATTCTCAATACGATAAAACTGGTATCGCAGTTCTGCAGCGATTGATACGCCGAAGCTTAGCGAAATCGAAAGATGGAGGATTCTCGGCGTTTCTGAGACCTTGGCTGGGTGTTCGGGTGTCAAAAGCCTTTACTTTATGCAACTACACATTCTCAATACGATAAAACTGGTATCGCAGTTCTGCAGCGATTGATACGCCGAAGCTTAGCGAAATCGAAAGATGGAGGACTCTCGGCTTTTATGAGACTTTGGCTAGGTGTACGGGTGTCAAAATTTATCATTTCATGCAACTACACACTCTCAATACGATAAAACTGGTATCGCAGTTCTCTATCGATTGATACGTCGAAGCTTAGCGAAATCGAAAGATCGCGGATTCCCGCCGTTTCTGAAGAGTTTGGCTGGGTGTACGGGTGTCAAAATTCTTCATTTTATGCAACTACACACTCTCAATACGATAAAACTGGTATCGCGGTTCTGTATCGATTGATACGTCGCATCTTAGCGAAATTGAAAGATCGAGGATTCCGAGCGTCTCTGCGACATTCGCGGGGTGTACGGGTGTCAAAAACCTTTACTTTATGCAACTACACATACTCAATACGATAAAACTGGTATCGTGGTGCTGCAGCGATGGATACGTCGAAGCTTAGCGAAATCGAAAGATCGCGGATTCCCGCCGTTTCTGAGAGTTTGGCTGGATCCACCGGTGTCAAAATTGTTCATTTTATGCAACTACACATTGTCAATACGATAAAGGTGGTATCGCAGTTCTGCAGCGATTGATACGCCGAAGCATAGCGAAATCGAAAGATCGAGGATTCTCGGCGTTTCTGAGACTTTGGCTGGGTGTACGGGTGTCAAAAGCTTTATGCAACTACACATTCTCAATACGATAAAACTGGTATCGCAGTTCTGCAGCGATTGATACGACGAAGCTTAGCGAAATCGAAAGATCGCGGATTCCCGCCGTTTCTGAGAGTTTGGCTTGGTGTACGGTTATCAGAATTCTTCATTATATGCAACTACACACTCTCAATACGATAAAACTGGTATCGCAGTTATGTATCGATTGATACGTCGGGTCTTAGCGAAATCGAAAGACCGCGGATTCCGAGCGTTTCTACGACATTCGCGGGATGTACGGGTGTTAAAAACCATTACTTTATGCAACTACACATACTCAATACGATAAAACTGGTATCGCGGTGCTGCAGCGATTGATACGTCGAATCTTAGCGAAATCGAAAGATCGCGGATTCCCGCCGTTTCTGAGAGTTTGGCTGGGCTTACGGATGTCAAAATTCTTCATTTTATGCACCTACACACTCTCAATACGATAAAACTGGAATCGCAGTTCTGTATCGATTGATACGTCGCATCTTAGCGAAATCGAAAGCTCGATGATTCCGAGCGTTTCTGCGACATTCGCGGGGTGTACGGATGTCAAACACCATTACTTTATGCAACTACACATACTCAATACGATAAAACTGGTATCGCGGTGCTGCAGCGATTGATACGTCGTAGCTTAGCGAAATCGAAAGATCGCGGATTCCCGCCGTTTCTAAGAGTTTGGCTGAGTGTACGGGTGTCAAAAGCCTCCATTTTATGCAACTACACATTCTCAATACGATAAAACTGGTATCGCAGTTCTGCAGCGATTGATACGCCGAAGCATAGCGAAATCGAAAGATCGAGTATTCTCGTCGTTTCTGAGACCTTGGCTGGGTGTTCGGGTGTCAAAAGCCTTTACTTTATGCAACTACACATTCTCAATACGATAAAACTGGTATCGCAGTTCTGCAGCGATTGATACGCCGAAGCTTAGCGAAATCGAAAGATGGAGGACTCTCGGCTTTTATGAGACTTTGGCTAGGTGTACGGGTGTCAAAATTTATCATTTCATGCAACTACACACTCTCAATACGATAAAACTGGTATCGCAGTTCTCTATCGATTGATACGTCGAATCTTAGCGAAATCGAATGATCGAGGATTCCGAGTGTTTCTGCGACATTCGCGGGGTGTACGGGTGTCAAAATTCTTTGTTTCATGCAACTACACATTCTCAATACGATAAAACTGGTATCGTGATACTGCAGCGATTGATACGTCGAAGCATAGCGAAATCGAGAGATCGCGGATTCCCGCCGTTTCTGAGAGTTTGGCTGGGTGTACGGGTGTCAAAATTCTTCATTTTATGCAACTACACACTCTCAATACGATAAAACTGGAATCGCAGTTCTGTATCGATTGATACGTCGCATCTTAGCGAAATCGAAAGCTCGATGATTCCGAGCGTTTCTGCGACATTCGCGGGGTGTACGGATATCAAATACCATTACTTTATGCAACTACACATACTCAATACGATAAAACTGGTATCGCAGTGCTGCAGCGATTGATACGTCGTAGCTTAGCGAAATCGAAAGATCGCGAATTCCCGCCGTTTCTAAGAGTTCGGCTGAGTGTACGGGTGTCAAAAGCCTCCATTTTATGCAACTACACATTGTCAATACGATAAAATTCGTATCGCAGTTCTGCAGCGATTGATACGCCGAAGCATAGCGAAATCAAAAGATCGAGGATTCTCGGCGTTTCTGAGACTTTGGCTGGGTGTACGGGTGTCAAAAGCTTTATGCAACTACACATTCTCAATACGATAAAACTGGTATCGCAGTTCTGCAGCGATTGATACGTCGAAGCTTAGCGAAATCGAAAGATCGCGGATTCCCGCCGTTTCTGAGAGTTTGGCTTGGTGTACGGTTGTCAGAATTCTTCATTATATGCAACTACACACTCTCAATACGATAAAACTGGTATCGCAGTTGTGTATCGATTGATACGTCGGGTCTTAGCGAAATCGAAGGACCGAGGGTTCCGAGCGTTTCTATGACATTCGCGGGATGTACGGGTGTTAAAAACCATTACTTTATGCAACTACACATACTCAATACGATAAAACTGGTATCGCGGTGCTGCAGCGATTGATACGTCGTAGCTTAGCGAAACCGAAAGATCGCGGATTCCCGCCGTTTCTAAGAGTTTGGCTGAGTGTACGGGTGTCAAAAGCCTCCATTTTATGCAACTACACATTCTCAATACGATAAAACTGGTATCGCAGTTCTGCAGCGATTGATACGCCGAAGAATAGCGAAATCGAAAGATCGAGTATTCTCGTCGTTTCTGAGACCTTGGCTGGGTGTTCGGGTGTCAAAAGCCTTTACTTTATGCAACTACACATTCTCAATACGATAAAACTGGGATCGCAGTTCTGCAGCGATTGATACGCCGAAGCTTAGCGAAATCGAAAGATGGAGGATTCTCGGCGTTTCTGAGACTTTGGCTGGGTGTACGGGTGTCAAAATTCTTCATTTTATGCAACTACACACTCTCAATACGATAAAACTGGAATCGCAGTTCTGTATCGATTGATACGTCGCATCTTAGCGAAATCGAAAGCTCGATGATTCCGAGCGTTTCTGCGACATTCGCGGGGTGTACGGGTGTCAAAAACCTTTACTTTATGCAACTACACATACTCAATACGATAAAACTGGTATCGTGGTGCTGCAGCGATGGATACGTCGAAGCTTAGCGAAATCGAAAGATCGCGGATTCCCGCCGTTTCTGAGAGTTTGGCTGGATCCACCGGTGTCAAAATTGTTCATTTTATGCAACTACACATTGTCAATACGATAAAGGTGGTATCGCAGTTCTGCAGCGATTGATACGCCGAAGCATAGCGAAATCGAAAGATCGAGGATTCTCGGCGTTTCTGAGACTTTGGCTGGGTGTACGGGTGTCAAAAGCTTTATGCAACTACACATTCTCAATACGATAAAACTGGTATCGCAGTTCTGCAGCGATTGATACGACGAAGCTTAGCGAAATCGAAAGATCGCGGATTCCCGCCGTTTCTGAGAGTTTGGCTTGGTGTACGGTTATCAGAATTCTTCATTATATGCAACTACACACTCTCAATACGATAAAACTGGTATCGCAGTTATGTATCGATTGATACGTCGGGTCTTAGCGAAATCGAAAGACCGAGGATTCCGAGCGTTTCTACGACATTCGCGGGATGTACGGGTGTTAAAAACCATTACTTTATGCAACTACACATACTCAATACGATAAAACTGGTATCGCGGTGCTGCAGCGATTGATACGTCGAATCTTAGCGAAATCGAAAGATCGCGGATTCCCGCCGTTTCTGAGAGTTTGGCTGGGTTTACGGATGTCAAAATTCTTCATTTTATGCACCTACACACTCTCAATACGATAAAACTGGAATCGCAGTTCTGTATCGATTGATACGTCGCATCTTAGCGAAATCGAAAGCTCGATGATTCCGAGCGTTTCTGCGACATTCGCGGGGTGTACGGATGTCAAACACCATTACTTTATGCAACTACACATACTCAATACGATAAAACTGGTATCGCGGTGCTGCAGCGATTGATACGTCGTAGCTTAGCGAAATCGAAAGATCGCGGATTCCCGCCGTTTCTAAGAGTTTGGCTGAGTGTACGGGTGTCAAAAGCCTCCATTTTATGCAACTACACATTCTCAATACGATAAAACTGGTATCGCAGTTCTGCAGCGATTGATACGCCGAAGCATAGCGAAATCGAAAGATCGAGTATTCTCGTCGTTTCTGAGACCTTGGCTGGGTGTTCGGGTGTCAAAAGCCTTTACTTTATGCAACTACACATTCTCAATACGATAAAACTGGTATCGCAGTTCTGCAGCGATTGATACGCCGAAGCTTAGCGAAATCGAAAGATGGAGGACTCTCGGCTTTTATGAGACTTTGGCTAGGTGTACGGGTGTCAAAATTTATCATTTCATGCAACTACACACTCTCAATACGATAAAACTGGTATCGCAGTTCTCTATCGATTGATACGTCGAATCTTAGAAAAATCGAAAGATCGAGGATTCCGAGTGTTTCTGCGACATTCGCGGGGTGTACGGGTGTCAAAATTCTTTGTTCCATGCAACTACACATTCTCAATACGATAAAACTGGTATCGTGATACTGCAGCGATTGATACGTCGAAGCATAGCGAAATCGAGAGATCGCGGATTCCCGCCGTTTCTGAGAGTTTGGCTGGGTGTACGGGTGTCAAAATTCTTCATTTTATGCAACTACACACTCTCAATACGATAAAACTGGAATCGCAGTTCTGTATCGATTGATACGTCGCATCTTAGCGAAATCGAAAGCTCGATGATTCCGAGCGTTTCTGCGACATTCGCGGGGTGTACGGATTTCAAATACCATTACTTTATGCAACTACACATACTCAATACGATAAAACTGGTATCGCAGTGCTGCAGCGATTGATACGTCGTAGCTTAGCGAAATCGAAAGATCGCGAATTCCCGCCGTTTCTAAGAGTTTGGCTGAGTGTACGGGTGTCAAAAGCCTCCATTTTATGCAACTACACATTGTCAATACGATAAAATTCGTATCGCAGTTCTGCAGCGATTGATACGCCGAAGCATAGCGAAATCAAAAGATCGAGGATTCTCGGCGTTTCTGAGACTTTGGCTGGGTGTACGGGTGTCAAAAGCTTTATGCAACTACACATTCTCAATACGATAAAACTGGTATCGCAGTTCTTCAGCGATTGATACGTCGAAGCTTAGCGAAATCGAAAGATCGCGGATTCCCGCCGTTTCTGAGAGTTTGGCTTGGTGTACGGTTGTCAGAATTCTTCATTATATGCAACTACACACTCTCAATACGATAAAACTGGTATCGCAGTTGTGTATCGATTGATACGTCGGGTCTTAGCGAAATCGAAAGACCGAGGATTCCGAGCGTTTCTATGACATTCGCGGGATGTACGGGTGTTAAAAACCATTACTTTATGCAACTACACATACTCAATACGATAAAACTGGTATCGCGGTGCTGCAGCGATTGATACGTCGTAGCTTAGCGAAACCGAAAGATCGCGGATTCCCGCCGTTTCTAAGAGTTTGGCTGAGTGTACGGGTGTCAAAAGCCTCCATTTTATGCAACTACACATTCTCAATACGATAAAACTGGTATCGCAGTTCTGCAGCGATTGATACGCCGAAGAATAGCGAAATCGAAAGATCGAGTATTCTCGTCGTTTCTGAGACCTTGGCTGGGTGTTCGGGTGTCAAAAGCCTTTACTTTATGCAACTACACATTCTCAATACGATAAAACTGGTATCGCAGTTCTGCAGCGATTGATACGCCGAAGCTTAGCGAAATCGAAAGATGGAGGATTCTCGGCGTTTCTGAGACTTTGGCTGGGTGTACGGGTGTCAAAATTCTTCATTTTATGCAACTACACACTCTCAATACGATAAAACTGGAATCGCAGTTCTGTATCGATTGATACGTCGCATCTTAGCGAAATCGAAAGCTCGATGATTCCGAGCGTTTCTGCGACATTCGCGGGGTGTACGGGTGTCAAAAACCTTTACTTTATGCAACTACACATACTCAATACGATAAAACTGGTATCGTGGTGCTGCAGCGATGGATACGTCGAAGCTTAGCGAAATCGAAAGATCGCGGATTCCCGCCGTTTCTGAGAGTTTGGCTGGATCCACCGGTGTCAAAATTGTTCATTTTATGCAACTACACATTGTCAATACGATAAAGGTGGTATCGCAGTTCTGCAGCGATTGATACGCCGAAGCATAGCGAAATCGAAAGATCGAGGATTCTCGGCGTTTCTGAGACTTTGGCTGGGTGTACGGGTGTCAAAAGCTTTATGCAACTACACATTCTCAATACGATAAAACTGGTATCGCAGTTCTGCAGCGATTGATACGACGAAGCTTAGCGAAATCGAAAGATCGCGGATTCCCGCCGTTTCTGAGAGTTTGGCTTGGTGTACGGTTATCAGAATTCTTCATTATATGCAACTACACACTCTCAATACGATAAAACTGGTATCGCAGTTATGTATCGATTGATACGTCGGGTCTTAGCGAAATCGAAAGACCGAGGATTCCGAGCGTTTCTACGACATTCGCGGGATGTACGGGTGTTAAAAACCATTACTTTATGCAACTACACATACTCAATACGATAAAACTGGTATCGCGGTGCTGCAGCGATTGATACGTCGAATCTTAGCGAAATCGAAAGATCGCGGATTCCCGCCGTTTCTGAGAGTTTGGCTGGGTTTACGGATGTCAAAATTCTTCATTTTATGCACCTACACACTCTCAATACGATAAAACTGGTATCGCAGTTCTCTATCGATTGATACGTCGAATCTTAGCGAAATCGAAAGATCGAGGATTCCGAGTGTTTCTGCGACATTCGCGGGGTGTACGGATGTCAAAAACCATAACTCTATGCAACTACACATACTCAATACGATAAAACTGGTATCGCGGTGCTGCAGCGATTGATACGTCGTAGCTTAGCGAAATCGAAAGATCGCGGATTCCCGCTGTTTCTAAGAGTTTGGCTGAGTGTACGGGTGTCAAAAGCCTCCATTTTATGCAACTACACATTCTCAATACAATAAAACTGGTATTGCAGTTCTGCAGCGGATGATACGCCGAAGCTTAGCGAAATCGAAAGATGGAGGACTCTCGGCTTTTCTGAGACTTTGGCTAGGTGTACGGGTGTCAAAATTTATCATTTCATGCAACTACACACTCTCAATACGATAAAACTGGTATCGCAGTTCTGTATCGATTGATACGTCGAATCTTAGCGAAATCGAAAGATCGAGGATTCCGAGCGTCTCTGCGACATTCGCGGGGTGTACAGGTGTCAAAAGCCTTCATTTTATGCAACTACACATTTTCAATACGATAAAACTGGTATCGCAGTTCTGCAGCGACTGATACGCCGACGCTTAGCGAAATCGAAAGATCGAGGATTCTCGGCGTTTCTGAGACTATGGCTGGGTGTACGGGTGTCAAAATTCTTCATTTTATTCAACTACACACTCTGAATACGATAAAACTGGTATCGCAGTTCTGTATCGATTGATACGTCGCATCTTAGCGAAATCGAAATCTCGATGATTCCGAGCGTTTCTGCGACATTCGCGGGGTGTACGGGTGTCAAAAACCTTTACTTTATGCAACTACACATACTCAATACGATAAAACTCGTATCGTGGTGCTGCAGCGATGGATACGTCGAATCTTAGCGAAATCGAAAGATCGCGGATTCCCGCCGTTTCTGAGAGTTTGGCTGGATCCACCGGTGTCAAAATTGTTCATTTTATGCAACTACACACTCTCAATACGATAAAACTGGTATCGCAGTTTTGTATCGATTGATACGTCGGGTCTTAGCGAAATCGATAGACCGAGGATTCCGAGCGTTTCTACGACATTCGCGGGATGTACGGGTGTTAAAAACCATTACTTTATGCAACTACACATACTCAATACGATAAAACTGGTATCGCGGTGCTGCAGCGATTGATACGTCGTAGCTTAGCGAAATCGAAAGATCGCGGATTCCCGCCGTTTCTAAGAGTTTAGCTGAGTGTACGGGTGTCAAAAGCCTCCATTTTATGCAACTACACATTCTCAATACGATAAAACTGGTATCGCAGTTCTGCAGCGATTGATACGCCGAAGCATAGTGAAATCGGAAGATCGAGTATTCTCGTCGTTTCTGAGACCTTGGCTGGGTGTACGGGTGTCAAAAGCCTTTACTTTATGCAACTACACATTCTCAATACGATAAAACTGGTATCGCAGTTCTGCAGCGATTGATACGCCGATGCTTAGCGAAATCGAAAGATGGAGGATTCTCGGCGTTTCTGAGACTTTGGCTGGGTGTACGGGTGTCAAAATTCTTCTATTTATGAAACTACACACTCTCAATACGATAAAACTGGTATCGCAGTTCTCTATCGAATGATACGTCGAATCTTAGCGAAATCGAAAGCTCGAAGATTCCGAGCGTTTCTGCGACATTCGCGGGGTGTACGGATTTCAAATACCATTACTTTATGCAACTACACATACTCAATACGATAAAACTGGTATCGCAGTGCTGCAGCGATTGATACGTCGTAGCTTAGCGAAATCGAAAGATCGCGAATTCCCGCCGTTTCTAAGAGTTTGGCTGAGTGTACGGGTGTCAAAAGCCTCCATTTTATGCAACTACACATTGTCAATACGATAGAATTATTATCGGAGTTCTGCAGCGATTGATACGTCGAAGCATAGCGAAATCAAAAGATCGAGGATTCTCGGCGTTTCTGAGAATTTGGCTGGGTGTACGGGTGTCAAAAGCTTTATGCAACTACACATTCTCAATACGATAAAACTGGTATCGCAGTTCTGCAGCGATTGATACGTCGAAGCTTAGCGAAATCGAAAGATCGCGGATTCCCGCCGTTTCTGAGAGTTTGGCTTGGTGTACGGTTGTCAGAATTCTTCATTATATGCAACTACACACTCTCAATACGATAAAACTGGTATCGCAGTTGTGTATCGATTGATACGTCGGGTCTTAGCGAAATCGAAAGACCGAGGATTCCGAGCGTTTCTACGACATTCGCGGGATGTACGGGTGTTAAAAACCATTACTTTATGCAACTACACATACTCAATACGATAAAACTGGTATCGCGGTGCTGCAGCGATTGATACGTCGTAGCTTAGCGAAATCGAAAGATCGCGGATTCCCGCCGTTTCTAAGAGTTTGGCTGAGTGTACGGGTGTCAAAAGCCTCCATTTTATGCAACTACACATTCTCAAGACGATAAAACTGGTATCGCAGTTCTGCAGCGATTGATACGCCGAAGCATAGCGAAATCGAAAGATCGAGTATTCTCGTCGTTTCTGAGACCTTGGCTGGGTGTTCGGGTGTCAAAAGCCTTTACTTTATGCAACTACACATTCTCAATACGATAAAACTGGTATCGCAGTTCTGCAGCGATTGATACGCCGAAGCTTAGCGAAATCGAAAGATGGAGGACTCTCGGCTTTTATGAGACTTTGGCTAGGTGTACGGGTGTCAAAATTTATCATTTCATGCAACTACACACTCTCAATACGATAAAACTGGTATCGCAGTTCTCTATCGATTGATACGTCGAATCTTAGCGAAATCGAAAGATCGAGGATTCCGAGTGTTTCTGCGACATTCGCGGGGTGTACGGGTGTCAAAATTCTTTGTTTCATGCAACTACACATTCTCAATACGATAAAACTGGTATCGTGATACTGCAGCGATTGATACGTCGAAGCATAGCGAAATCGAGAGATCGCGGATTCCCGCCGTTTCTGAGAGTTTGGCTGGGTGTACGGGTGTCAAAATTCTTCATTTTATGCAACTACACACTCTCAATACGATAAAACTGGAATCGCAGTTCTGTATCGATTGATACGTCGCATCTTAGCGAAATCGAAAGCTCGATGATTCCGAGCGTTTCTGCGACATTCGCGGGGTGTACGGATTTCAAATACCATTACTTTATGCAACTACACATACTCAATACGATAAAACTGGTATCGCAGTGCTGCAGCGATTGATACGTCGTAGCTTAGCGAAATCGAAAGATCGCGAATTCCCGCCGTTTCTAAGAGTTTGGCTGAGTGTACGGGTGTCAAAAGCCTCCATTTTATGCAACTACACATTGTCAATACGATAAAATTCGTATCGCAGTTCTGCAGCGATTGATACGCCGAAGCATAGCGAAATCAAAAGATCGAGGATTCTCGGCGTTTCTGAGACTTTGGCTGGGTGTACGGGTGTCAAAAGCTTTATGCAACTACACATTCTCAATACGATAAAACTGGTATCGCAGTTCTGCAGCGATTGATACGTCGAAGCTTAGCGAAATCGAAAGATCGCGGATTCCCGCCGTTTCTGAGAGTTTGGCTTGGTGTACGGTTGTCAGAATTCTTCATTATATGCAACTACACACTCTCAATACGATAAAACTGGTATCGCAGTTGTGTATCGATTGATACGTCGGGTCTTAGCGAAATCGAAAGACCGAGGATTCCGAGCGTTTCTATGACATTCGCGGGATGTACGGGTGTTAAAAACCATTACTTTATGCAACTACACATACTCAATACGATAAAACTGGTATCGCGGTGCTGCAGCGATTGATACGTCGTAGCTTAGCGAAACCGAAAGATCGCGGATTCCCGCCGTTTCTAAGAGTTTGGCTGAGTGTACGGGTGTCAAAAGCCTCCATTTTATGCAACTACACATTCTCAATACGATAAAACTGGTATCGCAGTTCTGCAGCGATTGATACGCCGAAGAATAGCGAAATCGAAAGATCGAGTATTCTCGTCGTTTCTGAGACCTTGGCTGGGTTTTCGGGTGTCAAAAGCCTTTACTTTATGCAACTACACATTCTCAATACGATAAAACTGGTATCGCAGTTCTGCAGCGATTGATACGCCGAAGCTTAGCGAAATCGAAAGATGGAGGATTCTCGGCGTTTCTGAGACCTTGGCTGGGTGTTCGGGTGTCAAAAGCCTTTACTTTATGCAACTACACATTCTCAATACGATAAAACTGGTATCGCAGTTCTGCAGCGATTGATACGCCGAAGCTTAGCGAAATCGAAAGATGGAGGACTCTCGGCTTTTATGAGACTTTGGCTAGGTGTACGGGTGTCAAAATTTATCATTTCATGCAACTACACACTCTCAATACGATAAAACTGGTATCGCAGTTCTCTATCGATTGATACGTCGAAGCTTAGCGAAATCGAAAGATCGCGGATTCCCGCCGTTTCTGAAGAGTTTGGCTGGGTGTACGGGTGTCAAAATTCTTCATTTTATGCAACTACACACTCTCAATACGATAAAACTGGTATCGCGGTTCTGTATCGATTGATACGTCGCATCTTAGCGAAATTGAAAGATCGAGGATTCCGAGCGTCTCTGCGACATTCGCGGGGTGTACGGGTGTCAAAAACCTTTACTTTATGCAACTACACATACTCAATACGATAAAACTGGTATCGTGGTGCTGCAGCGATGGATACGTCGAAGCTTAGCGAAATCGAAAGATCGCGGATTCCCGCCGTTTCTGAGAGTTTGGCTGGATCCACCGGTGTCAAAATTGTTCATTTTATGCAACTACACATTGTCAATACGATAAAGGTGGTATCGCAGTTCTGCAGCGATTGATACGCCGAAGCATAGCGAAATCGAAAGATCGAGGATTCTCGGCGTTTCTGAGACTTTGGCTGGGTGTACGGGTGTCAAAAGCTTTATGCAACTACACATTCTCAATACGATAAAACTGGTATCGCAGTTCTGCAGCGATTGATACGACGAAGCTTAGCGAAATCGAAAGATCGCGGATTCCCGCCGTTTCTGAGAGTTTGGCTTGGTGTACGGTTATCAGAATTCTTCATTATATGCAACTACACACTCTCAATACGATAAAACTGGTATCGCAGTTATGTATCGATTGATACGTCGGGTCTTAGCGAAATCGAAAGACCGCGGATTCCGAGCGTTTCTACGACATTCGCGGGATGTACGGGTGTTAAAAACCATTACTTTATGCAACTACACATACTCAATACGATAAAACTGGTATCGCGGTGCTGCAGCGATTGATACGTCGAATCTTAGCGAAATCGAAAGATCGCGGATTCCCGCCGTTTCTGAGAGTTTGGCTGGGCTTACGGATGTCAAAATTCTTCATTTTATGCACCTACACACTCTCAATACGATAAAACTGGAATCGCAGTTCTGTATCGATTGATACGTCGCATCTTAGCGAAATCGAAAGCTCGATGATTCCGAGCGTTTCTGCGACATTCGCGGGGTGTACGGATGTCAAACACCATTACTTTATGCAACTACACATACTCAATACGATAAAACTGGTATCGCGGTGCTGCAGCGATTGATACGTCGTAGCTTAGCGAAATCGAAAGATCGCGGATTCCCGCCGTTTCTAAGAGTTTGGCTGAGTGTACGGGTGTCAAAAGCCTCCATTTTATGCAACTACACATTCTCAATACGATAAAACTGGTATCGCAGTTCTGCAGCGATTGATACGCCGAAGCATAGCGAAATCGAAAGATCGAGTATTCTCGTCGTTTCTGAGACCTTGGCTGGGTGTTCGGGTGTCAAAAGCCTTTACTTTATGCAACTACACATTCTCAATACGATAAAACTGGTATCGCAGTTCTGCAGCGATTGATACGCCGAAGCTTAGCGAAATCGAAAGATGGAGGACTCTCGGCTTTTATGAGACTTTGGCTAGGTGTACGGGTGTCAAAATTTATCATTTCATGCAACTACACACTCTCAATACGATAAAACTGGTATCGCAGTTCTCTATCGATTGATACGTCGAATCTTAGCGAAATCGAATGATCGAGGATTCCGAGTGTTTCTGCGACATTCGCGGGGTGTACGGGTGTCAAAATTCTTTGTTTCATGCAACTACACATTCTCAATACGATAAAACTGGTATCGTGATACTGCAGCGATTGATACGTCGAAGCATAGCGAAATCGAGAGATCGCGGATTCCCGCCGTTTCTGAGAGTTTGGCTGGGTGTACGGGTGTCAAAATTCTTCATTTTATGCAACTACACACTCTCAATACGATAAAACTGGAATCGCAGTTCTGTATCGATTGATACGTCGCATCTTAGCGAAATCGAAAGCTCGATGATTCCGAGCGTTTCTGCGACATTCGCGGGGTGTACGGATATCAAATACCATTACTTTATGCAACTACACATACTCAATACGATAAAACTGGTATCGCAGTGCTGCAGCGATTGATACGTCGTAGCTTAGCGAAATCGAAAGATCGCGAATTCCCGCCGTTTCTAAGAGTTCGGCTGAGTGTACGGGTGTCAAAAGCCTCCATTTTATGCAACTACACATTGTCAATACGATAAAATTCGTATCGCAGTTCTGCAGCGATTGATACGCCGAAGCATAGCGAAATCAAAAGATCGAGGATTCTCGGCGTTTCTGAGACTTTGGCTGGGTGTACGGGTGTCAAAAGCTTTATGCAACTACACATTCTCAATACGATAAAACTGGTATCGCAGTTCTGCAGCGATTGATACGTCGAAGCTTAGCGAAATCGAAAGATCGCGGATTCCCGCCGTTTCTGAGAGTTTGGCTTGGTGTACGGTTGTCAGAATTCTTCATTATATGCAACTACACACTCTCAATACGATAAAACTGGTATCGCAGTTGTGTATCGATTGATACGTCGGGTCTTAGCGAAATCGAAGGACCGAGGGTTCCGAGCGTTTCTATGACATTCGCGGGATGTACGGGTGTTAAAAACCATTACTTTATGCAACTACACATACTCAATACGATAAAACTGGTATCGCGGTGCTGCAGCGATTGATACGTCGTAGCTTAGCGAAACCGAAAGATCGCGGATTCCCGCCGTTTCTAAGAGTTTGGCTGAGTGTACGGGTGTCAAAAGCCTCCATTTTATGCAACTACACATTCTCAATACGATAAAACTGGTATCGCAGTTCTGCAGCGATTGATACGCCGAAGAATAGCGAAATCGAAAGATCGAGTATTCTCGTCGTTTCTGAGACCTTGGCTGGGTGTTCGGGTGTCAAAAGCCTTTACTTTATGCAACTACACATTCTCAATACGATAAAACTGGTATCGCAGTTCTGCAGCGATTGATACGCCGAAGCTTAGCGAAATCGAAAGATGGAGGATTCTCGGCGTTTCTGAGACTTTGGCTGGGTGTACGGGTGTCAAAATTCTTCATTTTATGCAACTACACACTCTCAATACGATAAAACTGGAATCGCAGTTCTGTATCGATTGATACGTCGCATCTTAGCGAAATCGAAAGCTCGATGATTCCGAGCGTTTCTGCGACATTCGCGGGGTGTACGGGTGTCAAAAACCTTTACTTTATGCAACTACACATACTCAATACGATAAAACTGGTATCGTGGTGCTGCAGCGATGGATACGTCGAAGCTTAGCGAAATCGAAAGATCGCGGATTCCCGCCGTTTCTGAGAGTTTGGCTGGATCCACCGGTGTCAAAATTGTTCATTTTATGCAACTACACATTGTCAATACGATAAAGGTGGTATCGCAGTTCTGCAGCGATTGATACGCCGAAGCATAGCGAAATCGAAAGATCGAGGATTCTCGGCGTTTCTGAGACTTTGGCTGGGTGTACGGGTGTCAAAAGCTTTATGCAACTACACATTCTCAATACGATAAAACTGGTATCGCAGTTCTGCAGCGATTGATACGACGAAGCTTAGCGAAATCGAAAGATCGCGGATTCCCGCCGTTTCTGAGAGTTTGGCTTGGTGTACGGTTATCAGAATTCTTCATTATATGCAACTACACACTCTCAATACGATAAAACTGGTATCGCAGTTATGTATCGATTGATACGTCGGGTCTTAGCGAAATCGAAAGACCGAGGATTCCGAGCGTTTCTACGACATTCGCGGGATGTACGGGTGTTAAAAACCATTACTTTATGCAACTACACATACTCAATACGATAAAACTGGTATCGCGGTGCTGCAGCGATTGATACGTCGAATCTTAGCGAAATCGAAAGATCGCGGATTCCCGCCGTTTCTGAGAGTTTGGCTGGGTTTACGGATGTCAAAATTCTTCATTTTATGCACCTACACACTCTCAATACGATAAAACTGGAATCGCAGTTCTGTATCGATTGATACGTCGCATCTTAGCGAAATCGAAAGCTCGATGATTCCGAGCGTTTCTGCGACATTCGCGGGGTGTACGGATGTCAAACACCATTACTTTATGCAACTACACATACTCAATACGATAAAACTGGTATCGCGGTGCTGCAGCGATTGATACGTCGTAGCTTAGCGAAATCGAAAGATCGCGGATTCCCGCCGTTTCTAAGAGTTTGGCTGAGTGTACGGGTGTCAAAAGCCTCCATTTTATGCAACTACACATTCTCAATACGATAAAACTGGTATCGCAGTTCTGCAGCGATTGATACGCCGAAGCATAGCGAAATCGAAAGATCGAGTATTCTCGTCGTTTCTGAGACCTTGGCTGGGTGTTCGGGTGTCAAAAGCCTTTACTTTATGCAACTACACATTCTCAATACGATAAAACTGGTATCGCAGTTCTGCAGCGATTGATACGCCGAAGCTTAGCGAAATCGAAAGATGGAGGACTCTCGGCTTTTATGAGACTTTGGCTAGGTGTACGGGTGTCAAAATTTATCATTTCATGCAACTACACACTCTCAATACGATAAAACTGGTATCGCAGTTCTCTATCGATTGATACGTCGAATCTTAGAAAAATCGAAAGATCGAGGATTCCGAGTGTTTCTGCGACATTCGCGGGGTGTACGGGTGTCAAAATTCTTTGTTCCATGCAACTACACATTCTCAATACGATAAAACTGGTATCGTGATACTGCAGCGATTGATACGTCGAAGCATAGCGAAATCGAGAGATCGCGGATTCCCGCCGTTTCTGAGAGTTTGGCTGGGTGTACGGGTGTCAAAATTCTTCATTTTATGCAACTACACACTCTCAATACGATAAAACTGGAATCGCAGTTCTGTATCGATTGATACGTCGCATCTTAGCGAAATCGAAAGCTCGATGATTCCGAGCGTTTCTGCGACATTCGCGGGGTGTACGGATTTCAAATACCATTACTTTATGCAACTACACATACTCAATACGATAAAACTGGTATCGCAGTGCTGCAGCGATTGATACGTCGTAGCTTAGCGAAATCGAAAGATCGCGAATTCCCGCCGTTTCTAAGAGTTTGGCTGAGTGTACGGGTGTCAAAAGCCTCCATTTTATGCAACTACACATTGTCAATACGATAAAATTCGTATCGCAGTTCTGCAGCGATTGATACGCCGAAGCATAGCGAAATCAAAAGATCGAGGATTCTCGGCGTTTCTGAGACTTTGGCTGGGTGTACGGGTGTCAAAAGCTTTATGCAACTACACATTCTCAATACGATAAAACTGGTATCGCAGTTCTTCAGCGATTGATACGTCGAAGCTTAGCGAAATCGAAAGATCGCGGATTCCCGCCGTTTCTGAGAGTTTGGCTTGGTGTACGGTTGTCAGAATTCTTCATTATATGCAACTACACACTCTCAATACGATAAAACTGGTATCGCAGTTGTGTATCGATTGATACGTCGGGTCTTAGCGAAATCGAAAGACCGAGGATTCCGAGCGTTTCTATGACATTCGCGGGATGTACGGGTGTTAAAAACCATTACTTTATGCAACTACACATACTCAATACGATAAAACTGGTATCGCGGTGCTGCAGCGATTGATACGTCGTAGCTTAGCGAAACCGAAAGATCGCGGATTCCCGCCGTTTCTAAGAGTTTGGCTGAGTGTACGGGTGTCAAAAGCCTCCATTTTATGCAACTACACATTCTCAATACGATAAAACTGGTATCGCAGTTCTGCAGCGATTGATACGCCGAAGAATAGCGAAATCGAAAGATCGAGTATTCTCGTCGTTTCTGAGACCTTGGCTGGGTGTTCGGGTGTCAAAAGCCTTTACTTTATGCAACTACACATTCTCAATACGATAAAACTGGTATCGCAGTTCTGCAGCGATTGATACGCCGAAGCTTAGCGAAATCGAAAGATGGAGGATTCTCGGCGTTTCTGAGACTTTGGCTGGGTGTACGGGTGTCAAAATTCTTCATTTTATGCAACTACACACTCTCAATACGATAAAACTGGAATCGCAGTTCTGTATCGATTGATACGTCGCATCTTAGCGAAATCGAAAGCTCGATGATTCCGAGCGTTTCTGCGACATTCGCGGGGTGTACGGGTGTCAAAAACCTTTACTTTATGCAACTACACATACTCAATACGATAAAACTGGTATCGTGGTGCTGCAGCGATGGATACGTCGAAGCTTAGCGAAATCGAAAGATCGCGGATTCCCGCCGTTTCTGAGAGTTTGGCTGGATCCACCGGTGTCAAAATTGTTCATTTTATGCAACTACACATTGTCAATACGATAAAGGTGGTATCGCAGTTCTGCAGCGATTGATACGCCGAAGCATAGCGAAATCGAAAGATCGAGGATTCTCGGCGTTTCTGAGACTTTGGCTGGGTGTACGGGTGTCAAAAGCTTTATGCAACTACACATTCTCAATACGATAAAACTGGTATCGCAGTTCTGCAGCGATTGATACGACGAAGCTTAGCGAAATCGAAAGATCGCGGATTCCCGCCGTTTCTGAGAGTTTGGCTTGGTGTACGGTTATCAGAATTCTTCATTATATGCAACTACACACTCTCAATACGATAAAACTGGTATCGCAGTTATGTATCGATTGATACGTCGGGTCTTAGCGAAATCGAAAGACCGAGGATTCCGAGCGTTTCTACGACATTCGCGGGATGTACGGGTGTTAAAAACCATTACTTTATGCAACTACACATACTCAATACGATAAAACTGGTATCGCGGTGCTGCAGCGATTGATACGTCGAATCTTAGCGAAATCGAAAGATCGCGGATTCCCGCCGTTTCTGAGAGTTTGGCTGGGTTTACGGATGTCAAAATTCTTCATTTTATGCACCTACACACTCTCAATACGATAAAACTGGAATCGCAGTTCTGTATCGATTGATACGTCGCATCTTAGCGAAATCGAAAGCTCGATGATTCCGAGCGTTTCTGCGACATTCGCGGGGTGTACGGATGTCAAACACCATTACTTTATGCAACTACACATACTCAATACGATAAAACTGGTATCGCGGTGCTGCAGCGATTGATACGTCGTAGCTTAGCGAAATCGAAAGATCGCGGATTCCCGCCGTTTCTAAGAGTTTGGCTGAGTGTACGGGTGTCAAAAGCCTCCATTTTATGCAACTACACATTCTCAATACGATAAAACTGGTATCGCAGTTCTGCAGCGATTGATACGCCGAAGCATAGCGAAATCGAAAGATCGAGTATTCTCGTCGTTTCTGAGACCTTGGCTGGGTGTTCGGGTGTCAAAAGCCTTTACTTTATGCAACTACACATTCTCAATACGATAAAACTGGTATCGCAGTTCTGCAGCGATTGATACGCCGAAGCTTAGCGAAATCGAAAGATGGAGGACTCTCGGCTTTTATGAGACTTTGGCTAGGTGTACGGGTGTCAAAATTTATCATTTCATGCAACTACACACTCTCAATACGATAAAACTGGTATCGTGATACTGCAGCGATTGATACGTCGAAGCATAGCGAAATCGAGAGATCGCGGATTCCCGCCGTTTCTGAGAGTTTGGCTGGGTGTACGGGTGTCAAAATTCTTCATTTTATGCAACTACACACTCTCAATACGATAAAACTGGAATCGCAGTTCTGTATCGATTGATACGTCGCATCTTAGCGAAATCGAAAGCTCGATGATTCCGAGCGTTTCTGCGACATTCGCGGGGTGTACGGATATCAAATACCATTACTTTATGCAACTACACATACTCAATACGATAAAACTGGTATCGCAGTGCTGCAGCGATTGATACGTCGTAGCTTAGCGAAATCGAAAGATCGCGAATTCCCGCCGTTTCTAAGAGTTTGGCTGAGTGTACGGGTGTCAAAAGCCTCCATTTTATGCAACTACACATTGTCAATACGATAAAATTCGTATCGCAGTTCTGCAGCGATTGATACGCCGAAGCATAGCGAAATCAAAAGATCGAGGATTCTCGGCGTTTCTGAGACTTTGGCTGGGTGTACGGGTGTCAAAAGCTTTATGCAACTACACATTCTCAATACGATAAAACTGGTATCGCAGTTCTGCAGCGATTGATACGTCGAAGCTTAGCGAAATCGAAAGATCGCGGATTCCCGCCGTTTCTGAGAGTTTGGCTTGGTGTACGGTTGTCAGAATTCTTCATTATATGCAACTACACACTCTCAATACGATAAAACTGGTATCGCAGTTGTGTATCGATTGATACGTCGGGTCTTAGCGAAATCGAAAGACCGAGGATTCCGAGCGTTTCTATGACATTCGCGGGATGTACGGGTGTTAAAAACCATTACTTTATGCAACTACACATACTCAATACGATAAAACTGGTATCGCGGTGCTGCAGCGATTGATACGTCGTAGCTTAGCGAAACCGAAAGATCGCGGATTCCCGCCGTTTCTAAGAGTTTGGCTGAGTGTACGGGTGTCAAAAGCCTCCATTTTATGCAACTACACATTCTCAATACGATAAAACTGGTATCGCAGTTCTGCAGCGATTGATACGCCGAAGAATAGCGAAATCGAAAGATCGAGTATTCTCGTCGTTTCTGAGACCTTGGCTGGGTGTTCGGGTGTCAAAAGCCTTTACTTTATGCAACTACACATTCTCAATACGATAAAACTGGTATCGCAGTTCTGCAGCGATTGATACGCCGAAGCTTAGCGAAATCGAAAGATGGAGGATTCTCGGCGTTTCTGAGACTTTGGCTGGGTGTACGGGTGTCAAAATTCTTCATTTTATGCAACTACACACTCTCAATACGATAAAACTGGAATCGCAGTTCTGTATCGATTGATACGTCGCATCTTAGCGAAATCGAAAGCTCGATGATTCCGAGCGTTTCTGCGACATTCGCGGGGTGTACGGGTGTCAAAAACCTTTACTTTATGCAACTACACATACTCAATACGATAAAACTGGTATCGTGGTGCTGCAGCGATGGATACGTCGAAGCTTAGCGAAATCGAAAGATCGCGGATTCCCGCCGTTTCTGAGAGTTTGGCTGGATCCACCGGTGTCAAAATTGTTCATTTTATGCAACTACACATTGTCAATACGATAAAGGTGGTATCGCAGTTCTGCAGCGATTGATACGCCGAAGCATAGCGAAATCGAAAGATCGAGGATTCTCGGCGTTTCTGAGACTTTGGCTGGGTGTACGGGTGTCAAAAGCTTTATGCAACTACACATTCTCAATACGATAAAACTGGTATCGCAGTTCTGCAGCGATTGATACGACGAAGCTTAGCGAAATCGAAAGATCGCGGATTCCCGCCGTTTCTGAGAGTTTGGCTTGGTGTACGGTTATCAGAATTCTTCATTATATGCAACTACACACTCTCAATACGATAAAACTGGTATCGCAGTTATGTATCGATTGATACGTCGGGTCTTAGCGAAATCGAAAGACCGAGGATTCCGAGCGTTTCTACGACATTCGCGGGATGTACGGGTGTTAAAAACCATTACTTTATGCAACTACACATACTCAATACGATAAAACTGGTATCGCGGTGCTGCAGCGATTGATACGTCGAATCTTAGCGAAATCGAAAGATCGCGGATTCCCGCCGTTTCTGAGAGTTTGGCTGGGTTTACGGATGTCAAAATTCTTCATTTTATGCACCTACACACTCTCAATACGATAAAACTGGAATCGCAGTTCTGTATCGATTGATACGTCGCATCTTAGCGAAATCGAAAGCTCGATGATTCCGAGCGTTTCTGCGACATTCGCGGGGTGTACGGATGTCAAACACCATTACTTTATGCAACTACACATACTCAATACGATAAAACTGGTATCGCGGTGCTGCAGCGATTGATACGTCGTAGCTTAGCGAAATCGAAAGATCGCGGATTCCCGCCGTTTCTAAGAGTTTGGCTGAGTGTACGGGTGTCAAAAGCCTCCATTTTATGCAACTACACATTCTCAATACGATAAAACTGGTATCGCAGTTCTGCAGCGATTGATACGCCGAAGCATAGCGAAATCGAAAGATCGAGTATTCTCGTCGTTTCTGAGACCTTGGCTGGGTGTTCGGGTGTCAAAAGCCTTTACTTTATGCAACTACACATTCTCAATACGATAAAACTGGTATCGCAGTTCTGCAGCGATTGATACGCCGAAGCTTAGCGAAATCGAAAGATGGAGGACTCTCGGCTTTTATGAGACTTTGGCTAGGTGTACGGGTGTCAAAATTTATCATTTCATGCAACTACACACTCTCAATACGATAAAACTGGTATCGCAGTTCTCTATCGATTGATACGTCGAATCTTAGAAAAATCGAAAGATCGAGGATTCCGAGTGTTTCTGCGACATTCGCGGGGTGTACGGGTGTCAAAATTCTTTGTTTCATGCAACTACACATTCTCAATACGATAAAACTGGTATCGTGATACTGCAGCGATTGATACGTCGAAGCATAGCGAAATCGAGAGATCGCGGATTCCCGCCGTTTCTGAGAGTTTGGCTGGGTGTACGGGTGTCAAAATTCTTCATTTTATGCAACTACACACTCTCAATACGATAAAACTGGAATCGCAGTTCTGTATCGATTGATACGTCGCATCTTAGCGAAATCGAAAGCTCGATGATTCCGAGCGTTTCTGCGACATTCGCGGGGTGTACGGATTTCAAATACCATTACTTTATGCAACTACACATACTCAATACGATAAAACTGGTATCGCAGTGCTGCAGCGATTGATACGTCGTAGCTTAGCGAAATCGAAAGATCGCGAATTCCCGCCGTTTCTAAGAGTTTGGCTGAGTGTACGGGTGTCAAAAGCCTCCATTTTATGCAACTACACATTGTCAATACGATAAAATTCGTATCGCAGTTCTGCAGCGATTGATACGCCGAAGCATAGCGAAATCAAAAGATCGAGGATTCTCGGCGTTTCTGAGACTTTGGCTGGGTGTACGGGTGTCAAAAGCTTTATGCAACTACACATTCTCAATACGATAAAACTGGTATCGCAGTTCTTCAGCGATTGATACGTCGAAGCTTAGCGAAATCGAAAGATCGCGGATTCCCGCCGTTTCTGAGAGTTTGGCTTGGTGTACGGTTGTCAGAATTCTTCATTATATGCAACTACACACTCTCAATACGATAAAACTGGTATCGCAGTTGTGTATCGATTGATACGTCGGGTCTTAGCGAAATCGAAAGACCGAGGATTCCGAGCGTTTCTATGACATTCGCGGGATGTACGGGTGTTAAAAACCATTACTTTATGCAACTACACATACTCAATACGATAAAACTGGTATCGCGGTGCTGCAGCGATTGATACGTCGTAGCTTAGCGAAACCGAAAGATCGCGGATTCCCGCCGTTTCTAAGAGTTTGGCTGAGTGTACGGGTGTCAAAAGCCTCCATTTTATGCAACTACACATTCTCAATACGATAAAACTGGTATCGCAGTTCTGCAGCGATTGATACGCCGAAGAATAGCGAAATCGAAAGATCGAGTATTCTCGTCGTTTCTGAGACCTTGGCTGGGTGTTCGGGTGTCAAAAGCCTTTACTTTATGCAACTACACATTCTCAATACGATAAAACTGGTATCGCAGTTCTGCAGCGATTGATACGCCGAAGCTTAGCGAAATCGAAAGATGGAGGACTCTCGGCTTTTATGAGACTTTGGCTAGGTGTACGGGTGTCAAAATTTATCATTTCATGCAACTACACACTCTCAATACGATAAAACTGGTATCGCAGTTCTCTATCGATTGATACGTCGAATCTTAGCGAAATCGAAAGATCGAGGATTCCGAGTGTTTCTGCGACATTCGCGGGGTGTACGGGTGTCAAAATTCTTTGTTTCATGCAACTACACATTCTCAATACGATAAAACTGGTATCGTGATACTGCAGCGATTGATACGTCGAAGCATAGCGAAATCGAGAGATCGCGGATTCCCGCCGTTTCTGAGAGTTTGGCTGGGTGTACGGGTGTCAAAATTCTTCATTTTATGCAACTACACACTCTCAATACGATAAAACTGGAATCGCAGTTCTGTATCGATTGATACGTCGCATCTTAGCGAAATCGAAAGCTCGATGATTCCGAGCGTTTCTGCGACATTCGCGGGGTGTACGGATATCAAATACCATTACTTTATGCAACTACACATACTCAATACGATAAAACTGGTATCGCAGTGCTGCAGCGATTGATACGTCGTAGCTTAGCGAAATCGAAAGATCGCGAATTCCCGCCGTTTCTAAGAGTTTGGCTGAGTGTACGGGTGTCAAAAGCCTCCATTTTATGCAACTACACATTGTCAATACGATAAAATTCGTATCGCAGTTCTGCAGCGATTGATACGCCGAAGCATAGCGAAATCAAAAGATCGAGGATTCTCGGCGTTTCTGAGACTTTGGCTGGGTGTACGGGTGTCAAAAGCTTTATGCAACTACACATTCTCAATACGATAAAACTGGTATCGCAGTTCTGCAGCGATTGATACGTCGAAGCTTAGCGAAATCGAAAGATCGCGGATTCCCGCCGTTTCTGAGAGTTTGGCTTGGTGTACGGTTGTCAGAATTCTTCATTATATGCAACTACACACTCTCAATACGATAAAACTGGTATCGCAGTTGTGTATCGATTGATACGTCGGGTCTTAGCGAAATCGAAAGACCGAGGATTCCGAGCGTTTCTATGACATTCGCGGGATGTACGGGTGTTAAAAACCATTACTTTATGCAACTACACATACTCAATACGATAAAACTGGTATCGCGGTGCTGCAGCGATTGATACGTCGTAGCTTAGCGAAACCGAAAGATCGCGGATTCCCGCCGTTTCTAAGAGTTTGGCTGAGTGTACGGGTGTCAAAAGCCTCCATTTTATGCAACTACACATTCTCAATACGATAAAACTGGTATCGCAGTTCTGCAGCGATTGATACGCCGAAGAATAGCGAAATCGAAAGATCGAGTATTCTCGTCGTTTCTGAGACCTTGGCTGGGTGTTCGGGTGTCAAAAGCCTTTACTTTATGCAACTACACATTCTCAATACGATAAAACTGGTATCGCAGTTCTGCAGCGATTGATACGCCGAAGCTTAGCGAAATCGAAAGATGGAGGATTCTCGGCGTTTCTGAGACTTTGGCTGGGTGTACGGGTGTCAAAATTCTTCATTTTATGCAACTACACACTCTCAATACGATAAAACTGGAATCGCAGTTCTGTATCGATTGATACGTCGCATCTTAGCGAAATCGAAAGCTCGATGATTCCGAGCGTTTCTGCGACATTCGCGGGGTGTACGGGTGTCAAAAACCTTTACTTTATGCAACTACACATACTCAATACGATAAAACTGGTATCGTGGTGCTGCAGCGATGGATACGTCGAAGCTTAGCGAAATCGAAAGATCGCGGATTCCCGCCGTTTCTGAGAGTTTGGCTGGATCCACCGGTGTCAAAATTGTTCATTTTATGCAACTACACATTGTCAATACGATAAAGGTGGTATCGCAGTTCTGCAGCGATTGATACGCCGAAGCATAGCGAAATCGAAAGATCGAGGATTCTCGGCGTTTCTGAGACTTTGGCTGGGTGTACGGGTGTCAAAAGCTTTATGCAACTACACATTCTCAATACGATAAAACTGGTATCGCAGTTCTGCAGCGATTGATACGACGAAGCTTAGCGAAATCGAAAGATCGCGGATTCCCGCCGTTTCTGAGAGTTTGGCTTGGTGTACGGTTATCAGAATTCTTCATTATATGCAACTACACACTCTCAATACGATAAAACTGGTATCGCAGTTATGTATCGATTGATACGTCGGGTCTTAGCGAAATCGAAAGACCGAGGATTCCGAGCGTTTCTACGACATTCGCGGGATGTACGGGTGTTAAAAACCATTACTTTATGCAACTACACATACTCAATACGATAAAACTGGTATCGCGGTGCTGCAGCGATTGATACGTCGAATCTTAGCGAAATCGAAAGATCGCGGATTCCCGCCGTTTCTGAGAGTTTGGCTGGGTTTACGGATGTCAAAATTCTTCATTTTATGCACCTACACACTCTCAATACGATAAAACTGGAATCGCAGTTCTGTATCGATTGATACGTCGCATCTTAGCGAAATCGAAAGCTCGATGATTCCGAGCGTTTCTGCGACATTCGCGGGGTGTACGGATGTCAAACACCATTACTTTATGCAACTACACATACTCAATACGATAAAACTGGTATCGCGGTGCTGCAGCGATTGATACGTCGTAGCTTAGCGAAATCGAAAGATCGCGGATTCCCGCCGTTTCTAAGAGTTTGGCTGAGTGTACGGGTGTCAAAAGCCTCCATTTTATGCAACTACACATTCTCAATACGATAAAACTGGTATCGCAGTTCTGCAGCGATTGATACGCCGAAGCATAGCGAAATCGAAAGATCGAGTATTCTCGTCGTTTCTGAGACCTTGGCTGGGTGTTCGGGTGTCGAAAGCCTTTACTTTATGCAACTACACATTCTCAATACGATAAAACTGGTATCGCAGTTCTGCAGCGATTGATACGCCGAAGCTTAGCGAAATCGAAAGATGGAGGACTCTCGGCTTTTATGAGACTTTGGCTAGGTGTACGGGTGTCAAAATTTATCATTTCATGCAACTACACACTCTCAATACGATAAAACTGGTATCGCAGTTCTCTATCGATTGATACGTCGAATCTTAGAAAAATCGAAAGATCGAGGATTCCGAGTGTTTCTGCGACATTCGCGGGGTGTACGGGTGTCAAAATTCTTTGTTTCATGCAACTACACATTCTCAATACGATAAAACTGGTATCGTGATACTGCAGCGATTGATACGTCGAAGCATAGCGAAATCGAGAGATCGCGGATTCCCGCCGTTTCTGAGAGTTTGGCTGGGTGTACGGGTGTCAAAATTCTTCATTTTATGCAACTACACACTCTCAATACGATAAAACTGGAATCGCAGTTCTGTATCGATTGATACGTCGCATCTTAGCGAAATCGAAAGCTCGATGATTCCGAGCGTTTCTGCGACATTCGCGGGGTGTACGGATTTCAAATACCATTACTTTATGCAACTACACATACTCAATACGATAAAACTGGTATCGCAGTGCTGCAGCGATTGATACGTCGTAGCTTAGCGAAATCGAAAGATCGCGAATTCCCGCCGTTTCTAAGAGTTTGGCTGAGTGTACGGGTGTCAAAAGCCTCCATTTTATGCAACTACACATTGTCAATACGATAAAATTCGTATCGCAGTTCTGCAGCGATTGATACGCCGAAGCATAGCGAAATCAAAAGATCGAGGATTCTCGGCGTTTCTGAGACTTTGGCTGGGTGTACGGGTGTCAAAAGCTTTATGCAACTACACATTCTCAATACGATAAAACTGGTATCGCAGTTCTTCAGCGATTGATACGTCGAAGCTTAGCGAAATCGAAAGATCGCGGATTCCCGCCGTTTCTGAGAGTTTGGCTTGGTGTACGGTTGTCAGAATTCTTCATTATATGCAACTACACACTCTCAATACGATAAAACTGGTATCGCAGTTGTGTATCGATTGATACGTCGGGTCTTAGCGAAATCGAAAGACCGAGGATTCCGAGCGTTTCTATGACATTCGCGGGATGTACGGGTGTTAAAAACCATTACTTTATGCAACTACACATACTCAATACGATAAAACTGGTATCGCGGTGCTGCAGCGATTGATACGTCGTAGCTTAGCGAAACCGAAAGATCGCGGATTCCCGCCGTTTCTAAGAGTTTGGCTGAGTGTACGGGTGTCAAAAGCCTCCATTTTATGCAACTACACATTCTCAATACGATAAAACTGGTATCGCAGTTCTGCAGCGATTGATACGCCGAAGAATAGCGAAATCGAAAGATCGAGTATTCTCGTCGTTTCTGAGACCTTGGCTGGGTGTTCGGGTGTCAAAAGCCTTTACTTTATGCAACTACACATTCTCAATACGATAAAACTGGTATCGCAGTTCTGCAGCGATTGATACGCCGAAGCTTAGCGAAATCGAAAGATGGAGGATTCTCGGCGTTTCTGAGACTTTGGCTGGGTGTACGGGTGTCAAAATTCTTCATTTTATGCAACTACACACTCTCAATACGATAAAACTGGAATCGCAGTTCTGTATCGATTGATACGTCGCATCTTAGCGAAATCGAAAGCTCGATGATTCCGAGCGTTTCTGCGACATTCGCGGGGTGTACGGGTGTCAAAAACCTTTACTTTATGCAACTACACATACTCAATACGATAAAACTGGTATCGTGGTGCTGCAGCGATGGATACGTCGAAGCTTAGCGAAATCGAAAGATCGCGGATTCCCGCCGTTTCTGAGAGTTTGGCTGGATCCACCGGTGTCAAAATTGTTCATTTTATGCAACTACACATTGTCAATACGATAAAGGTGGTATCGCAGTTCTGCAGCGATTGATACGCCGAAGCATAGCGAAATCGAAAGATCGAGGATTCTCGGCGTTTCTGAGACTTTGGCTGGGTGTACGGGTGTCAAAAGCTTTATGCAACTACACATTCTCAATACGATAAAACTGGTATCGCAGTTCTGCAGCGATTGATACGACGAAGCTTAGCGAAATCGAAAGATCGCGGATTCCCGCCGTTTCTGAGAGTTTGGCTTGGTGTACGGTTATCAGAATTCTTCATTATATGCAACTACACACTCTCAATACGATAAAACTGGTATCGCAGTTATGTATCGATTGATACGTCGGGTCTTAGCGAAATCGAAAGACCGAGGATTCCGAGCGTTTCTACGACATTCGCGGGATGTACGGGTGTTAAAAACCATTACTTTATGCAACTACACATACTCAATACGATAAAACTGGTATCGCGGTGCTGCAGCGATTGATACGTCGAATCTTAGCGAAATCGAAAGATCGCGGATTCCCGCTGTTTCTGAGAGTTTGGCTGGGTTTACGGATGTCAAAATTCTTCATTTTATGCACCTACACACTCTCAATACGATAAAACTGGAATCGCAGTTCTGTATCGATTGATACGTCGCATCTTAGCGAAATCGAAAGCTCGATGATTCCGAGCGTTTCTGCGACATTCGCGGGGTGTACGGATGTCAAACACCATTACTTTATGCAACTACACATACTCAATACGATAAAACTGGTATCGCGGTGCTGCAGCGATTGATACGTCGTAGCTTAGCGAAATCGAAAGATCGCGGATTCCCGCCGTTTCTAAGAGTTTGGCTGAGTGTACGGGTGTCAAAAGCCTCCATTTTATGCAACTACACATTCTCAATACGATAAAACTGGTATCGCAGTTCTGCAGCGATTGATACGCCGAAGCATAGCGAAATCGAAAGATCGAGTATTCTCGTCGTTTCTGAGACCTTGGCTGGGTGTTCGGGTGTCAAAAGCCTTTACTTTATGCAACTACACATTCTCAATACGATAAAACTGGTATCGCAGTTCTGCAGCGATTGATACGCCGAAGCTTAGCGAAATCGAAAGATGGAGGACTCTCGGCTTTTATGAGACTTTGGCTAGGTGTACGGGTGTCAAAATTTATCATTTCATGCAACTACACACTCTCAATACGATAAAACTGGTATCGCAGTTCTCTATCGATTGATACGTCGAATCTTAGCGAAATCGAAAGATCGAGGATTCCGAGTGTTTCTGCGACATTCGCGGGGTGTACGGGTGTCAAAATTCTTTGTTTCATGCAACTACACATTCTCAATACGATAAAACTGGTATCGTGATACTGCAGCGATTGATACGTCGAAGCATAGCGAAATCGAGAGATCGCGGATTCCCGCCGTTTCTGAGAGTTTGGCTGGGTGTACGGGTGTCAAAATTCTTCATTTTATGCAACTACACACTTTCAATACGATAAAACTGGAATCGCAGTTCTGTATCGATTGATACGTCGCATCTTAGCGAAATCGAAAGCTCGATGATTCCGAGCGTTTCTGCGACATTCGCGGGGTGTACGGATTTCAAATACCATTACTTTATGCAACTACACATACTCAATACGATAAAACTGGTATCGCAGTGCTGCAGCGATTGATACGTCGTAGCTTAGCGAAATCGAAAGATCGCGAATTCCCGCCGTTTCTAAGAGTTTGGCTGAGTGTACGGGTGTCAAAAGCCTCCATTTTATGCAACTACACATTGTCAATACGATAAAATTCGTATCGCAGTTCTGCAGCGATTGATACGCCGAAGCATAGCGAAATCAAAAGATCGAGGATTCTCGGCGTTTCTGAGACTTTGGCTGGGTGTACGGGTGTCAAAAGCTTTATGCAACTACACATTCTCAATACGATAAAACTGGTATCGCAGTTCTTCAGCGATTGATACGTCGAAGCTTAGCGAAATCGAAAGATCGCGGATTCCCGCGTTTCTGAGAGTTTGGCTTGGTGTACGGTTGTCAGAATTCTTCATTATATGCAACTACACACTCTCAATACGATAAAACTGGTATCGCAGTTGTGTATCGATTGATACGTCGGGTCTTAGCGAAATCGAAAGACCGAGGATTCCGAGCGTTTCTATGACATTCGCGGGATGTACGGGTGTTAAAAACCATTACTTTATGCAACTACACATACTCAATACGATAAAACTGGTATCGCGGTGCTGCAGCGATTGATACGTCGTAGCTTAGCGAAACCGAAAGATCGCGGATTCCCGCCGTTTCTAAGAGTTTGGCTCAGTGTACGGGTGTCAAAAGCCTCCATTTTATGCAACTACACATTCTCAATACGATAAAACTGGTATCGCAGTTCTGCAGCGATTGATACGCCGAAGAATAGCGAAATCGAAAGATCGAGTATTCTCGTCGTTTCTGAGACCTTGGCTGGGTGTTCGGGTGTCAAAAGCCTTTACTTTATGCAACTACACATTCTCAATACGATAAAACTGGTATCGCAGTTCTGCAGCGATTGATACGCCGAAGCTTAGCGAAATCGAAAGATGGAGGATTCTCGGCGTTTCTGAGACCTTGGCTGGGTGTTCGGGTGTCAAAAGCCTTTACTTTATGCAACTACACATTCTCAATACGATAAAACTGGTATCGCAGTTCTGCAGCGATTGATACGCCGAAGCTTAGCGAAATCGAAAGATGGAGGACTCTCGGCTTTTATGAGACTTTGGCTAGGTGTACGGGTGTCAAAATTTATCATTTCATGCAACTACACACTCTCAATACGATAAAACTGGTATCGCAGTTCTCTATCGATTGATACGTCGAAGCTTAGCGAAATCGAAAGATCGCGGATTCCCGCCGTTTCTGAAGAGTTTGGCTGGGTGTACGGGTGTCAAAATTCTTCATTTTATGCAACTACACACTCTCAATACGATAAAACTGGTATCGCGGTTCTGTATCGATTGATACGTCGCATCTTAGCGAAATTGAAAGATCGAGGATTCCGAGCGTCTCTGCGACATTCGCGGGGTGTACGGGTGTCAAAAACCTTTACTTTATGCAACTACACATACTCAATACGATAAAACTGGTATCGTGGTGCTGCAGCGATGGATACGTCGAAGCTTAGCGAAATCGAAAGATCGCGGATTCCCGCCGTTTCTGAGAGTTTGGCTGGATCCACCGGTGTCAAAATTGTTCATTTTATGCAACTACACATTGTCAATACGATAAAGGTGGTATCGCAGTTCTGCAGCGATTGATACGACGAAGCTTAGCGAAATCGAAAGATCGCGGATTCCCGCCGTTTCTGAGAGTTTGGCTTGGTGTACGGTTATCAGAATTCTTCATTATATGCAACTACACACTCTCAATACGATAAAACTGGTATCGCAGTTATGTATCGATTGATACGTCGGGTCTTAGCGAAATCGAAAGACCGAGGATTCCGAGCGTTTCTACGACATTCGCGGGATGTACGGGTGTTAAAAACCATTACTTTATGCAACTACACATACTCAATACGATAAAACTGGTATCGCGGTGCTGCAGCGATTGATACGTCGAATCTTAGCGAAATCGAAAGATCGCGGATTCCCGCCGTTTCTGAGAGTTTGGCTGGGTTTACGGATGTCAAAATTCTTCATTTTATGCACCTACACACTCTCAATACGATAAAACTGGAATCGCAGTTCTGTATCGATTGATACGTCGCATCTTAGCGAAATCGAAAGCTCGATGATTCCGAGCGTTTCTGCGACATTCGCGGGGTGTACGGATGTCAAACACCATTACTTTATGCAACTACACATACTCAATACGATAAAACTGGTATCGCGGTGCTGCAGCGATTGATACGTCGTAGCTTAGCGAAATCGAAAGATCGCGGATTCCCGCCGTTTCTAAGAGTTTGGCTGAGTGTACGGGTGTCAAAAGCCTCCATTTTATGCAACTACACATTCTCAATACGATAAAACTGGTATCGCAGTTCTGCAGCGATTGATACGCCGAAGCATAGCGAAATCGAAAGATCGAGTATTCTCGTCGTTTCTGAGACCTTGGCTGGGTGTTCGGGTGTCAAAAGCCTTTACTTTATGCAACTACACATTCTCAATACGATAAAACTGGTATCGCAGTTCTGCAGCGATTGATACGCCGAAGCTTAGCGAAATCGAAAGATGGAGGACTCTCGGCTTTTATGAGACTTTGGCTAGGTGTACGGGTGTCAAAATTTATCATTTCATGCAACTACACACTCTCAATACGATAAAACTGGTATCGCAGTTCTCTATCGATTGATACGTCGAATCTTAGCGAAATCGAAAGATCGAGGATTCCGAGTGTTTCTGCGACATTCGCGGGGTGTACGGGTGTCAAAATTCTTTGTTTCATGCAACTACACATTCTCAATACGATAAAACTGGTATCGTGATACTGCAGCGATTGATACGTCGAAGCATAGCGAAATCGAGAGATCGCGGATTCCCGCCGTTTCTGAGAGTTTGGCTGGGTGTACGGGTGTCAAAATTCTTCATTTTATGCAACTACACACTCTCAATACGATAAAACTGGAATCGCAGTTCTGTATCGATTGATACGTCGCATCTTAGCGAAATCGAAAGCTCGATGATTCCGAGCGTTTCTGCGACATTCGCGGGGTGTACGGATTTCAAATACCATTACTTTATGCAACTACACATACTCAATACGATAAAACTGGTATCGCAGTGCTGCAGCGATTGATACGTCGTAGCTTAGCGAAATCGAAAGATCGCGAATTCCCGCCGTTTCTAAGAGTTTGGCTGAGTGTACGGGTGTCAAAAGCCTCCATTTTATGCAACTACACATTGTCAATACGATAAAATTCGTATCGCAGTTCTGCAGCGATTGATACGCCGAAGCATAGCGAAATCAAAAGATCGAGGATTCTCGGCGTTTCTGAGACTTTGGCTGGGTGTACGGGTGTCAAAAGCTTTATGCAACTACACATTCTCAATACGATAAAACTGGTATCGCAGTTCTGCAGCGATTGATACGTCGAAGCTTAGCGAAATCGAAAGATCGCGGATTCCCGCCGTTTCTGAGAGTTTGGCTTGGTGTACGGTTGTCAGAATTCTTCATTATATGCAACTACACACTCTCAATACGATAAAACTGGTATCGCAGTTGTGTATCGATTGATACGTCGGGTCTTAGCGAAATCGAAAGACCGAGGATTCCGAGCGTTTCTATGACATTCGCGGGATGTACGGGTGTTAAAAACCATTACTTTATGCAACTACACATACTCAATACGATAAAACTGGTATCGCGGTGCTGCAGCGATTGATACGTCGTAGCTTAGCGAAACCGAAAGATCGCGGATTCCCGCCGTTTCTAAGAGTTTGGCTGAGTGTACGGGTGTCAAAAGCCTCCATTTTATGCAACTACACATTCTCAATACGATAAAACTGGTATCGCAGTTCTGCAGCGATTGATACGCCGAAGAATAGCGAAATCGAAAGATCGAGTATTCTCGTCGTTTCTGAGACCTTGGCTGGGTGTTCGGGTGTCAAAAGCCTTTACTTTATGCAACTACACATTCTCAATACGATAAAACTGGTATCGCAGTTCTGCAGCGATTGATACGCCGAAGCTTAGCGAAATCGAAAGATGGAGGATTCTCGGCGTTTCTGAGACTTTGGCTGGGTGTACGGGTGTCAAAATTCTTCATTTTATGCAACTACACACTCTCAATACGATAAAACTGGTATCGCAGTTCTCTATCGATTGATACGTCGAATCTTAGCGAAATCGAAATCTCGATGATTCCGAGCGTTTCTGCGACATTCGCGGGGTGTACGGGTGTCAAAAACCTTTACTTTATGCAACTACACATACTCAATACGATAAAACTGGTATCGTGGTGCTGCAGCGATGGATACGTCGAAGCTTAGCGAAATCGAAAGATCGCGGATTCCCGCCGTTTCTGAGAGTTTGGCTGGATCCACCGGTGTCAAAATTGTTCATTTTATGCAACTACACACTCTCAATACGATAAAACTGGTATCGCAGTTCTGTATCGATTGATACGTCGGATCTTAACGAAATCGAAAGATCGAGGATTCCGAGTTTTTCTGCGAAATTCGCGGGGTGTACGGGTGTCTAAATTCTTTGTTTCATGCAACTACACATTCTCAATACGATAAAACTGGTATCGTGGTACTGCAGCGATTGATACGACAAAGCTTAGCGAAATCGATAGATCGCGGATTCCCGCCGTTTCTGAGAGTTTGGCTGGGTGTACGGGTGTCAAAATTCTTCATTTTATGCAACTACACACTCTCAATACGATAAAACTGGAATCGCAGTTCTGTATCGATTGATACGTCGCATCTTAGCGAAATCGAAAGCTCGATGATTTCGAGCGTTTCTGCGACATTCGCGGGGTGTACGGATTTCAAATACCATTACTTTATGCAACTACACATACTCAATACGATAAAACTGGTATCGCAGTGCTGCAGCGATTGATACGTCGTAGCTTAGCGAAATCGAAAGATCGCGAATTCCCGCCGTTTCTAAGAGTTTGGCTGAGTGTACGGGTGTCAAAAGAATCCATTTTATGCAACTACACATTGTCAATACGATAAAATTGGTATCGCAGTTCTGCAGCGATTGATACGCGGAAGCATAGCGAAATCAAAAGATCGAGGATTCTCGGCGTTTCTGAGACTTTGGCTGGGTGTACGGGTGTCAAAAGCTTTATGCAACTACACATTCTCAATACGATAAAACTGGTATCGCAGTTCTGCAGCGATTGATACGTCGAAGCTTAGCGAAATCGAAAGATCGCGGATTCCCGCCGTTTCTGAGAGTTTGGCTTGGTGTACGGTTGTCAGAATTCTTCATTATATGCAACTACACACTCTCAATACGATAAAACTGGTATCGCAGTTGTGTATCGATTGATACGTCGGGTCTTAGCGAAATCGAAAGACCGAGGATTCCGAGCGTTTCTACGACATTCGCGGGATGTACGGGTGTTAGAAACCATTACTATATGCAACTACACATACTCAATACGATAAAACTGGTATCGCGGTGCTGCAGCGATTGATACGTCGTAGCTTAGCGAAATCGAAAGATCGCGGATTCCCGCCGTTTCTAAGAGTTTGGCTGAGTGTACGGGTGTCAAAAGCCTCCATTCTATGCAACTACACATTCTCAATACGATAAAACTGGTATCGCAGTTCTGCAGCGATTGATACGCCGAAGCATAGCGAAATCGAAAGATCGAGTATTCTCGTCGTTTCTGAGACCTTGGCTGGGTGTTCGGGTGTCAAAAGCCTTTACTTTATGCAACTACACATTCTCAATACGATAAAACTGGTATCGCAGTTCTGCAGCGATTGATACGCCGAAGCTTAGCGAAATCGAAAGATGGAGGATTCTCGGCGTTTCTGAGACTTTGGCTGGGTGTACGGGTGTCAAAATTCTTCATTTTATGCAACTACACACTTTCAATACGATAAAACTGGTATCGCAGTTCTCTATCGATTGATACGTCGAATCTTAGCGAAATCGAAAGATCGAGGTTTCCGAGTGTTTCTGCGACATTCGCGGGGTGTACGGATGTCAAAAACCATTACTTTATGCAACTACACATACTCAATACGATAAAACTGGTATCGCGGTGCTGCAGCGATTGATACGTCGTAGCTTAGCGAAATCGAAAGATCGCGGATTCCCGCCGTTTCTAAGAGTTTGGCTGAGTGTACGGGTGTCAAAAGCCTCCATTTTATGCAACTACACATTCTCAATACGATAAAACTGGTATCGCAGTTCTGCAGCGATTGATACGTCGAAGCTTAGCGAAATCGAAAGATCGCGGATTCCCGCGTTTGTAGGAGTTTGGCTGGTTGTACGGGTGTCAGAATTCTTCATTTCATGCAACTACACACTCTCAATACGATAAAACTGGTATCGGAGTTCTGCAGCGATTGATACGCCGAAGCTTAGCGAAATCGAAAGATGGAGGATTCTCGTCGTTTCTGAGACTTTGGCTGGGTGTACGGGTGTCAAAATTCTTCATTTTATGCAACTATACATTCTGAATACGCTAAAACTGGTATCGCAGTTCTGTATCGATTTAAACGTCGCATCTTAGCGAAATCGAAAGCTCGATGATTCCGAGCGTTTCTGCGACAATTGCGAGGTGTTTTGGTGTCAAATACCTTTACTTAATGCAACTACACATACTCAATACGATAAAACTGGTATCGTGGTGCTGCAGCGATTGATACGTCGAAGCTTGGCGAAATCGAAAAACCGAGGATTCCGAGCGTTTCTACGACATTCACGGGGTGTACGGGTGTCAAAAACCATTACTTTATGCAACTACACATACTCAATACGATAAAACTGGTATCGCGGTGCTGCAGCGATTGATACGTCGTAGCTTAGCGAAATCGAAAGATCGCGGATTCCCGCCGTTTCTAAGAGTTTGGCTGAGTGTACGGGTGTCAAAAGCCTCCATTTTATGCAACTACACATTCTCAATACGATAAAACTGGTATCGCAGTTTTGCAGCGATTGATACGCCGAAGCATAGCAAAATCGAAAGATCGAGTATTCTCGTCGTTTCTGAGACCTTGGCTGGGTGTACGGGTGTCAAAAGCCTTTACTTTATGCAACTACACATTCTCAATACGATTAAACTGGTATCGCAGTTCTGCAGCGGTTGATACGCCGAAGCTTAACGAAATCGAATGATCGAGGATTCCGACCGTTTCTGCGACATGCGCGGGGTGTACGGGTGTCAAAATTCTTTGTTTTATGCAACTACACACTCTCAATACGATAAAACTGGTATCGCGGTGCTGCAGCGATTGATACGTCGTAGCTTAGCGAAATCGAAAGATCGCGGATTCCCGCCGTTTCTAAGCGTTATGCTGGGTGTACGGGTGTCAGAATTCTTCATGATATGCAACTACACACTCTCAATACGATAAAACTGGTATCGCAGTTCTGTATCGATTGATACGTCGGATCTTAACGAAATCGAATGATCGAGGATTCCGACCGTTTCTGCGACATGCGCGGGGTGTACGGGTGTCAAAATTCTTTGTTTTATGCAACTACACACTCTCAATACGATAAAACTGGTATCGCAGTTCTGCAGCGATTGATACGTCGAAGCTTAGCGAAATCGAAAAATCGCGGATTCCCGCCGTTTCTGAAAGTTTGGTTGGGTGTACGGGTGTCAGAATTCTTCATGATATGCAACTACACACTCTCAATACGATAAAACTGGTATCGCAGTTCTGTATCGATTAATACGTCGGATCTTAGCGAAATCGAAAGACCGAGGATTCCGAGCGATTCTACGACATTCGCGGGATGTACGGGTTTCAAAAACCATTACTTTATGCAACTACACATACTCAATATGATAAAACTGGTATCGCGGTGCTGCAGCGATTGATACGTCGTAGCTTAGCGAAATCGAAAGATCGCGGATTCCCGCCGTTTCTAAGAGTTTGGCTGAGTGTACGGGTGTTAAAAGGCTTTACTTTATGCAACTACACATTCTCAATACGATAAAACTGGTATTGCAGTTCTGCAGCGATTGATACGCCGAAGCTTAGCGAAATCGAAAGATCGAGGATTCTCGGCGTTTCTGAGACTTTGGCTGCGTGTACGGGTGTCAAAATTCTTCATTTTATGCAACTATACACTCTGAATCCGATAAAACTGGTATCGCAGTTCTGCAGCGATTGATACGCCGACGCTTAGCGAAATCGAGAGATCGAGGATTCTCGGCGTTTCTGAGACTTTGGCTGGGTGTACGGGTGTCAAAATCCTTCATTCTATGCAACTAAACATTCTCAATACGATAAAACTGGTATCGCAGTTCTGTTTCGATTGATACGTCGAAGCTTAGCGAAATCGAAAGATCGCGGATTCCCGCCGTTTCTAAGAGTTTGGCTGAGTGTACGGGTATCAAACGCCTCCATTTTATGCAACTACACATTCTCAATACGATAAAACTGGTATCGCAGTTCTGCAGCGATTGATACGCCGAAGCATAGCGAAATCGAAAGATCGAGTATTCTCGTCGTTTCTGAGACCTTGGCTGGGTGTACGGGTGTCAAAAGCCTTTACTTTATGCAACTACACATTCTCAATACGATAAAACTGGTATCGCAGTTCTGCAGCGATTGATACGCCGAAGCTTAGCGAAATCGAAAGATGGAGGATTCTCGGCGTTTCTGAGACTTTGGCTGGGTGTACGGGTGTCAAAATTCTTCTATTTATGCAACTACACACTCTCAATACGATAAAACTGGTATCGCAGTTCTCTATCGATTGATACGTCGAATCTTAGCGAAATCGAAAGATCGAGGATTCCGAGTGTTTCTGCGACATTCGCGGGGTGTACGGGTGTCAAAAGCCTTCATTTTATGCAACTAGACATTCTCAATACGATAAAACTGGTATCGTGGTACTGCAGCGATTGATACGTCGAATCTTAGCGAAATCGAACGATCGCGGATTCCCGCCGTTTCTGAGAGTTTGGCTGGGTGTACGGGTGTCAAAATTCTTTATTTTATGCAACTACACACTCTCAATACGATAAAACTGGAATCGCAGTTCTGTATCGATTGATACGCCGAAGCTTAGCGAAATCGAAATATCGAGTATTCTCGTCGTTTCTGAGACCTTGGCTGGGTGTACGGGTGTCAAAAGCCTCTACTTTATGCAACTACACATTCTCAATACGATAAAACTGGAATTGCAGTTCTGCAGCGATTGATACGCCGAAGCTTAGCGAAATCGAAAGATCGCGGATTCCCGCCGTTTCTGAGAGTTTGTCTGGGTGTACGGGTATCAAAATTCTTCATTTTATGCAACTACACACTCTCAATACGATAAAACTGGTATCGCAGTTCTGTATCGATTGATACGTCGGATCTTAGCGAAATCGAAAGACCGAGGATTCCGAGTGTTTCTGCGACATTCGCGGGTTTTACGGGTGTCAAAATTCTTTGTTTCATTCAACTACACATTCTCAATACGATAAAACTGGTATCGTGGTATTGCAGCGATTGATACGACAAAGCTTAGCGAAATCGAAAGATCGCGGATTCCCGGCGTTTCTGTGAGTTTGGCTGGGTGTACGGGTGTCAAAATTCTTCATTTTATGCAACTACACACTCTTAATACGATAAAACTGGAATCGCAGTTCTGTATCGATTGATACGTCGCATCTTAGCGAAATCGAAAGCTCGATGATTCCGAGCGTTTCTACGACATTCGCGGGGTGTACGGATGTCAAAAACCATTACTTTATGCAACTACACATACTCAATACGATAAAACTGGTATCGCGGTGCTGCAGCGATTGATACGTCGTAGCTTAGCGAAATCGAAAGATCGCGGATTCCCGCCGTTTCTAAGAGTTTGGCTGAGTGTACGGGTATCAAAAGCCTCCATTTTATGCAACTACACATTCTCAATACGATAAAACTGGTATCGCAGTTCTGCAGCGATTGATACGCCGAAGCATAGCGAAATCGAAAGATCGAGTATTCTCGTCGTTTCTGAGACCTTGGCTGGGTGTTCGGGTGTCAAAAGCCTTTACTTTATGCAACTACACATTCTCAATACGATAAAACTGGTATCGCAGTTCTGCAGCGATTGATACGCCGAAGCTTAGCGAAATCGAAAGATGGAGGATTCTCGGCGTTTCTGAGACTTTGGCTGGGTGTACGGGTGTCAAAATTCTTCATTTTATGCAACCACACACTCTCAATACGATAAAACTGGTATCGCAGTTCTCTATCGATTGATACGTCGAATCTTAGCGAAATCTTAAGATCGAGGATTCCGAGTGTTTCTGCGACATTCGCGGGGTGTACGGATGTCAAAAACCATAACTCTATGCAACTACACATACTCAATACGATAAAACTGGTATCGCGGTGCTGCAGCGATTGATACGTCGTAGCTTAGCGAAATCGAAAGATCGCGGATTCCCGCCGTTTCTAAGAGTTTGGCTGAGTGTACGGGTGTCAAAAGCCTCCATTTTATGCAACTACACATTCTCAATACAATAAAACTGGTATTGCAGTTCTGCAGCGGATGATACGCCGAAGCTTAGCGAAATCGAAAGATGGAGGACTCTCGGCTTTTCTGAGACTTTGGCTAGGTGTACGGGTGTCAAAATTTATCATTTCATGCAACTACACACTCTCAATACGATAAAACTGGTATCGCAGTTCTGTATCGATTGATACGTCGAATCTTAGCGAAATCGAAAGATCGAGGATTCCGAGCGTCTCTGCGACATTCGCGGGGTGTACAGGTGTCAAAAGCCTTCATTTTATGCAACTACACATTTTCAATACGATAAAACTGGTATCGCAGTTCTGCAGCGACTGATACGCCGACGCTTAGCGAAATCGAAAGATCGAGGATTCTCGGCGTTTCTGAGACTATGGCTGGGTGTACGTGTGTCAAAATTCTTCATTTTATGCAACTACACACTCTGAATACGATAAAACTGGTATCGCAGTTCTGTATCGATTGATACGTCGCATCTTAGCGAAATCGAAATCTCGATGATTCCGAGCGTTTCTGCGACATTCGCGGGGTGTACGGGTGTCAAAGACCTTTACTTTATGCAACTACACATACTCAATACGATAAAACTGGTATCGTGGTGCTGCAGCGATAGATACGTCGAAGCTTAGCGAAATCGAAAGATCGCGGATTCCCGCCGTTTCTGAGAGTTTGGCTGGATCCACCGGTGTCAAAATTGTTCATTTTATGCAACTACACACTCTCAATACGATAAAACTGGTATCGCAGTTCTGTATCGATTGATACGTCGGATCTTAACGAAATCGAAAGATCGAGGATTCCGAGTTTTTCTGGGAAATTCGCGGGGTGTACGGGTGTCTAAATTCTTTGTTTCATGCAACTACACATTCTCAATACGATAAAACTGGTATCGTGGTACTGCAGCGATTGATGAGACAAAGCTTAGCGAAATCGATAGATCGCGGATTCCCGCCGTTTCTGAGAGTTTGGCTGGGTGTACGGGTGTCAAAATTCTTCATTTTATGCAACTACACACTCTCAATACGATAAAACTGGAATCGCAGTTCTGTATCGATTGATACGTCGCATCTTAGCGAAATCGAAAGCTCGATGATTCCGAGCGTTTCTGCGACATTCGCGGGGTGTACGGATTTCAAATATCATGACTTTATGCAACTACACGTACTCAATACGATAAAACTGGTATCGCAGTTCTGTATCGATTGATACGTCGCATCTTAGCGAAATCGAAAGCTCGATGATTCCGAGCGTTTCTGCGACATTCGCGGGGTGTACGGATTTCAAATACCATTACTTTATGCAACTACACATACTCAATACGATAAAACTGGTATCGCAGTGCTGCAGCGATTGATACGTCGTAGCTTAGCGAAATCGAAAGATCGCGAATTCCCGCCGTTTCTAAGAGTTTGGCTGAGTGTACGGGTGTCAAAAGCCTCCATTTTATGCAACTACACATTGTCAATACGATAAAATTCGTATCGCAGTTCTGCAGCGATTGATACGCCGAAGCATAGCGAAATCAAAAGATCGAGGATTCTCGGCGTTTCTGAGACTTTGGCTGGGTGTACGGGTGTCAAAAGCTTTATGCAACTACACATTCTCAATACGATAAAACTGGTATCGCAGTTCTGCAGCGATTGATACGTCGAAGCTTAGCGAAATCGAAAGATCGCGGATTCCCGCCGTTTCTGAGAGTTTGGCTTGGTGTACGGTTGTCAGAATTCTTCATTATATGCAACTACACACTCTCAATACGATAAAACTGGTATCGCAGTTGTGTATCGATTGATACGTCGGGTCTTAGCGAAATCGAAAGACCGAGGATTCCGAGCGTTTCTATGACATTCGCGGGATGTACGGGTGTTAAAAACCATTACTTTATGCAACTACACATACTCAATACGATAAAACTGGTATCGCGGTGCTGCAGCGATTGATACGTCGTAGCTTAGCGAAACCGAAAGATCGCGGATTCCCGCCGTTTCTAAGAGTTTGGCTGAGTGTACGGGTGTCAAAAGCCTCCATTTTATGCAACTACACATTCTCAATACGATAAAACTGGTATCGCAGTTCTGCAGCGATTGATACGCCGAAGAATAGCGAAATCGAAAGATCGAGTATTCTCGTCGTTTCTGAGACCTTGGCTGGGTGTTCGGGTGTCAAAAGCCTTTACTTTATGCAACTACACATTCTCAATACGATAAAACTGGTATCGCAGTTCTGCAGCGATTGATACGCCGAAGCTTAGCGAAATCGAAAGATGGAGGACTCTCGGCTTTTATGAGACTTTGGCTAGGTGTACGGGTGTCAAAATTTATCATTTCATGCAACTACACACTCTCAATACGATAAAACTGGTATCGCAGTTCTCTATCGATTGATACGTCGAATCTTAGCGAAATCGAAAGATCGAGGATTCCGAGTGTTTCTGCGACATTCGCGGGGTGTACGGGTGTCAAAATTCTTTGTTTCATGCAACTACACATTCTCAATACGATAAAACTGGTATCGTGATACTGCAGCGATTGATACGTCGAAGCATAGCGAAATCGAGAGATCGCGGATTCCCGCCGTTTCTGAGAGTTTGGCTGGGTGTACGGGTGTCAAAATTCTTCATTTTATGCAACTACACACTCTCAATACGATAAAACTGGAATCGCAGTTCTGTATCGATTGATACGTCGCATCTTAGCGAAATCGAAAGCTCGATGATTCCGAGCGTTTCTGCGACATTCGCGGGGTGTACGGATTTCAAATACCATTACTTTATGCAACTACACATACTCAATACGATAAAACTGGTATCGCAGTGCTGCAGCGATTGATACGTCGTAGCTTAGCGAAATCGAAAGATCGCGAATTCCCGCCGTTTCTAAGAGTTTGGCTGAGTGTACGGGTGTCAAAAGCCTCCATTTTATGCAACTACACATTGTCAATACGATAAAATTCGTATCGCAGTTCTGCAGCGATTGATACGCCGAAGCATAGCGAAATCAAAAGATCGAGGATTCTCGGCGTTTCTGAGACTTTGGCTGGGTGTACGGGTGTCAAAAGCTTTATGCAACTACACATTCTCAATACGATAAAACTGGTATCGCAGTTCTGCAGCGATTGATACGTCGAAGCTTAGCGAAATCGAAAGATCGCGGATTCCCGCCGTTTCTGAGAGTTTGGCTTGGTGTACGGTTGTCAGAATTCTTCATTATATGCAACTACACACTCTCAATACGATAAAACTGGTATCGCAGTTGTGTATCGATTGATACGTCGGGTCTTAGCGAAATCGAAAGACCGAGGATTCCGAGCGTTTCTATGACATTCGCGGGATGTACGGGTGTTAAAAACCATTACTTTATGCAACTACACATACTCAATACGATAAAACTGGTATCGCGGTGCTGCAGCGATTGATACGTCGTAGCTTAGCGAAACCGAAAGATCGCGGATTCCCGCCGTTTCTAAGAGTTTGGCTGAGTGTACGGGTGTCAAAAGCCTCCATTTTATGCAACTACACATTCTCAATACGATAAAACTGGTATCGCAGTTCTGCAGCGATTGATACGCCGAAGAATAGCGAAATCGAAAGATCGAGTATTCTCGTCGTTTCTGAGACCTTGGCTGGGTGTTCGGGTGTCAAAAGCCTTTACTTTATGCAACTACACATTCTCAATACGATAAAACTGGTATCGCAGTTCTGCAGCGATTGATACGCCGAAGCTTAGCGAAATCGAAAGATGGAGGATTCTCGGCGTTTCTGAGACTTTGGCTGGGTGTACGGGTGTCAAAATTCTTCATTTTATGCAACTACACACTCTCAATACGATAAAACTGGTATCGCAGTTCTCTATCGATTGATACGTCGAATCTTAGCGAAATCGAAATCTCGATGATTCCGAGCGTTTCTGCGACATTCGCGGGGTGTACGGGTGTCAAAAACCTTTACTTTATGCAACTACACATACTCAATACGATAAAACTGGTATCGTGGTGCTGCAGCGATGGATACGTCGAAGCTTAGCGAAATCGAAAGATCGCGGATTCCCGCCGTTTCTGAGAGTTTGGCTGGATCCACCGGTGTCAAAATTGTTCATTTTATGCAACTACACACTCTCAATACGATAAAACTGGTATCGCAGTTCTGTATCGATTGATACGTCGGATCTTAACGAAATCGAAAGATCGCGGATTCCGAGTTTTTCTGCGAAATTCGCGGGGTGTACGGGTGTCTAAATTCTTTGTTTCATGCAACTACACATTCTCAATACGATAAAACTGGTATCGTGGTACTGCAGCGATTGATACGACAAAGCTTAGCGAAATCGATAGATCGCGGATTCCCGCCGTTTCTGAGAGTTTGGCTGGGTGTACGGGTGTCAAAATTCTTCATTTTATGCAACTACACACTCTCAATACGATAAAACTGGAATCGCAGTTCTGTATCGATTGATACGTCGCATCTTAGCGCAATCGAAAGCTCGATGATTCTGAGCGTTTCTGCGACATTCGCGGGGTGTACGGATTTCAAATACCATTACTTTATGCAACTACACATACTCAATACGATAAAACTGGTATCGCAGTGCTGCAGCGATTGATACGTCGTAGCTTAGCGAAATCGAAAGATCGCGAATTCCCGCCGTTTCTAAGAGTTTGGCTGAGTGTACGGGTGTCAAAAGAATCCATTTTATGCAACTACACATTGTCAATACGATAAAATTGGTATCGCAGTTCTGCAGCGATTGATACGCCGAAGCATAGCGAAATCAAAAGATCGAGGATTCTCGGCGTTTCTGAGACTTTGGCTGGGTGTACGGGTGTCAAAAGCTTTATGCAACTACACATTCTCAATACGATAAAACTGGTATCGCAGTTCTGCAGCGATTGATACGTCGAAGCTTAGCGAAATCGAAAGATCGCGGATTCCCGCCGTTTCTGAGAGTTTGGCTTGGTGTACGGTTGTCAGAATTCTTCATTATATGCAACTACACACTCTCAATACGATAAAACTGGTATCGCAGTTGTGTATCGATTGATACGTCGGGTCTTAGCGAAATCGAAAGACCGAGGATTCCGAGCGTTTCTACGACATTCGCGGGATGTACGGGTGTTAGAAACCATTACTATATGCAACTACACATACTCAATACGATAAAACTGGTATCGCGGTGCTGCAGCGATTGATACGTCGTAGCTTAGCGAAATCGAAAGATCGCGGATTCCCGCCGTTTCTAAGAGTTTGGCTGAGTGTACGGGTGTCAAAAGCCTCCATTCTATGCAACTACACATTCTCAATACGATAAAACTGGTATCGCAGTTCTGCAGCGATTGATACGCCGAAGCATAGCGAAATCGAAAGATCGAGTATTCTCGTCGTTTCTGAGACCTTGGCTGGGTGTTCGGGTGTCAAAAGCCTTTACTTTATGCAACTACACATTCTCAATACGATAAAACTGGTATCGCAGTTCTGCAGCGATTGATACGCCGAAGCTTAGCGAAATCGAAAGATGGAGGATTCTCGGCGTTTCTGAGACTTTGGCTGGGTGTACGGGTGTCAAAATTCTTCATTTTATGCAACTACACACTTTCAATACGATAAAACTGGTATCGCAGTTCTCTATCGATTGATACGTCGAATCTTAGCGAAATCGAAAGATCGAGGTTTCCGAGTGTTTCTGCGACATTCGCGGGGTGTACGGATGTCAAAAACCATTACTTTATGCAACTACACATACTCAATACGATAAAACTGGTATCGCGGTGCTGCAGCGATTGATACGTCGTAGCTTAGCGAAATCGAAAGATCGCGGATTCCCGCCGTTTCTAAGAGTTTGGCTGAGTGTACGGGTGTCAAAAGCCTCCATTTTATGCAACTACACATTCTCAATACGATAAAACTGGTATCGCAGTTCTGCAGCGATTGATACGTCGAAGCTTAGCGAAATCGAAAGATCGCGGATTCCCGCGTTTGTAGGAGTTTGGCTGGTTGTACGGGTGTCAGAATTCTTCATTTCATGCAACTACACACTCTCAATACGATAAAACTGGTATCGGAGTTCTGCAGCGATTGATACGCCGAAGCTTAGCGAAATCGAAAGATGGAGGATTCTCGTCGTTTCTGAGACTTTGGCTGGGTGTACGGGTGTCAAAATTCTTCATTTTATGCAACTATACATTCTGAATACGCTAAAACTGGTATCGCAGTTCTGTATCGATTTAAACGTCGCATCTTAGCGAAATCGAAAGCTCGATGATTCCGAGCGTTTCTGCGACAATTGCGAGGTGTTTTGGTGTCAAAAACCTTTACTTAATGCAACTACACATACTCAATACGATAAAACTGGTATCGTGGTGCTGCAGCGATTGATACGTCGAAGCTTGGCGAAATCGAAAAACCGAGGATTCCGAGCGTTTCTACGACATTCACGGGGTGTACGGGTGTCAAAAACCATTACTTTATGCAACTACACATACTCAATACGATAAAACTGGTATCGCGGTGCTGCAGCGATTGATACGTCGTAGCTTAGCGAAATCGAAAGATCGCGGATTCCCGCCGTTTCTAAGAGTTTGGCTGAGTGTACGGGTGTCAAAAGCCTCCATTTTATGCAACTACACATTCTCAATACGATAAAACTGGTATCGCAGTTTTGCAGCGATTGATACGCCGAAGCATAGCAAAATCGAAAGATCGAGTATTCTCGTCGTTTCTGAGACCTTGGCTGGGTGTACGGGTGTCAAAAGCCTTTACTTTATGCAACTACACATTCTCAATACGATTAAACTGGTATCGCAGTTCTGCAGCGGTTGATACGCCGAAGCTTAACGAAATCGAATGATCGAGGATTCCGACCGTTTCTGCGACATGCGCGGGGTGTACGGGTGTCAAAATTCTTTGTTTTATGCAACTACACACTCTCAATACGATAAAACTGGTATCGCGGTGCTGCAGCGATTGATACGTCGTAGCTTGGCGAAATCGAAAGATCGCGGATTCCCGCCGTTTCTAAGCGTTATGCTGGGTGTACGGGTGTCAGAATTCTTCATGATATGCAACTACACACTCTCAATACGATAAAACTGGTATCGCAGTTCTGTATCGATTGATACGTCGGATCTTAACGAAATCGAATGATCGAGGATTCCGACCGTTTCTGCGACATGCGCGGGGTGTACGGGTGTCAAAATTCTTTGTTTTATGCAACTACACACTCTCAATACGATAAAACTGGTATCGCAGTTCTGCAGCGATTGATACGTCGAAGCTTAGCGAAATCGAAAAATCGCGGATTCCCGCCGTTTCTGAAAGTTTGGTTGGGTGTACGGGTGTCAGAATTCTTCATGATATGCAACTACACACTCTCAATACGATAAAACTGGTATCGCAGTTCTGTATCGATTAATACGTCGGATCTTAGCGAAATCGAAAGACCGAGGATTCCGAGCGATTCTACGACATTCGCGGGATGTACGGGTTTCAAAAACCATTACTTTATGCAACTACACATACTCAATATGATAAAACTGGTATCGCGGTGCTGCAGCGATTGATACGTCGTAGCTTAGCGAAATCGAAAGATCGCGGATTCCCGCCGTTTCTAAGAGTTTGGCTGAGTGTACGGGTGTTAAAAGGCTTTACTTTATGCAACTACACATTCTCAATACGATAAAACTGGTATTGCAGTTCTGCAGCGATTGATACGCCGAAGCTTAGCGAAATCGAAAGATCGAGGATTCTCGGCGTTTCTGAGACTTTGGCTGCGTGTACGAGTGTCAAAATTCTTCATTTTATGCAACTATACACTCTGAATCCGATAAAACTGGTATCGCAGTACTGCAGCGATTGATACGCCGACGCTTAGCGAAATCGAGAGATCGAGGATTCTCGGCGTTTCTGAGACTTTGGCTGGGTGTACGGGTGTCAAAATCCTTCATTCTATGCAACTAAACATTCTCAATACGATAAAACTGGTATCGCAGTTCTGTTTCGATTGATACGTCGAAGCTTAGCGAAATCGAAAGATCGCGGATTCCCGCCGTTTCTAAGAGTTTGGCTGAGTGTACGGGTATCAAACGCCTCCATTTTATGCAACTACACATTCTCAATACGATAAAACTGGTATCGCAGTTCTGCAGCGATTGATACGTCGAATCTTAGCGAAATCGAAAGATCGAGGATTCCGAGTGTTTCTGCGACATTCGCGGGGTGTACGGGTGTCAAAAGCCTTCATTTTATGCAACTAGACATTCTCAATACGATAAAACTGGTATCGTGGTACTGCAGCGATTGATACGTCGAATCTTAGCGAAATCGAACGATCGCGGATTCCCGCCGTTTCTGAGAGTTTGGCTGGGTGTACGGGTGTCAAAATTCTTTATTTTATGCAACTACACACTCTCAATACGATAAAACTGGAATCGCAGTTCTGTATCGATTGATACGCCGAAGCTTAGCGAAATCGAAATATCGAGTATTCTCGTCGTTTCTGAGACCTTGGCTGGGTGTACGGGTGTCAAAAGCCTCTACTTTATGCAACTACACATTCTCAATACGATAAAACTGGAATTGCAGTTCTGCAGCGATTGATACGCCGAAGCTTAGCGAAATCGAAAGATCGCGGATTCCCGCCGTTTCTGAGAGTTTGTCTGGGTGTACGGGTATCAAAATTCTTCATTTTATGCAACTACACACTCTCAATACGATAAAACTGGTATCGCAGTTCTGTATCGATTGATACGTCGGATCTTAGCGAAATCGAAAGACCGAGGATTCCGAGTGTTTCTGCGACATTCGCGGGTTTTACGGGTGTCAAAATTCTTTGTTTCATTCAACTACACATTCTCAATACGATAAAACTGGTATCGTGGTATTGCAGCGATTGATACGACAAAGCTTAGCGAAATCGAAAGATCGCGGATTCCCGGCGTTTCTGTGAGTTTGGCTGGGTGTACGGGTGTCAAAATTCTTCATTTTATGCAACTACACACTCTTAATACGATAAAACTGGAATCGCAGTTCTGTATCGATTGATACGTCGCATCTTAGCGAAATCGAAAGCTCGATGATTCCGAGCGTTTCTACGACATTCGCGGGGTGTACGGATGTCAAAAACCATTACTTTATGCAACTACACATACTCAATACGATAAAACTGGTATCGCGGTGCTGCAGCGATTGATACGTCGTAGCTTAGCGAAATCGAAAGATCGCGGATTCCCGCCGTTTCTAAGAGTTTGGCTGAGTGTACGGGTATCAAAAGCCTCCATTTTATGCAACTACACATTCTCAATACGATAAAACTGGTATCGCAGTTCTGCAGCGATTGATACGCCGAAGCATAGCGAAATCGAAAGATCGAGTATTCTCGTCGTTTCTGAGACCTTGGCTGGGTGTTCGGGTGTCAAAAGCCTTTACTTTATGCAACTACACATTCTCAATACGATAAAACTGGTATCGCAGTTCTGCAGCGATTGATACGCCGAAGCTTAGCGAAATCGAAAGATGGAGGATTCTCGGCGTTTCTGAGACTTTGGCTGGGTGTACGGGTGTCAAAATTCTTCATTTTATGCAACCACACACTCTCAATACGATAAAACTGGTATCGCAGTTCTCTATCGATTGATACGTCGAATCTTAGCGAAATCTTAAGATCGAGGATTCCGAGTGTTTCTGCGACATTCGCGGGGTGTACGGATGTCAAAAACCATAACTCTATGCAACTACACATACTCAATACGATAAAACTGGTATCGCGGTGCTGCAGCGATTGATACGTCGTAGCTTAGCGAAATCGAAAGATCGCGGATTCCCGCCGTTTCTAAGAGTTTGGCTGAGTGTACGGGTGTCAAAAGCCTCCATTTTATGCAACTACACATTCTCAATACAATAAAACTGGTATTGCAGTTCTGCAGCGGATGATACGCCGAAGCTTAGCGAAATCGAAAGATGGAGGACTCTCGGCTTTTCTGAGACTTTGGCTAGGTGTACGGGTGTCAAAATTTATCATTTCATGCAACTACACACTCTCAATACGATAAAACTGGTATCGCAGTTCTGTATCGATTGATACGTCGAATCTTAGCGAAATGGAAAGATCGAGGATTCCGAGCGTCTCTGCGACATTCGCGGGGTGTACAGGTGTCAAAAGCCTTCATTTTATGCAACTACACATTTTCAATACGATAAAACTGGTATCGCAGTTCTGCAGCGACTGATACGCCGACGCTTAGCGAAATCGAAAGATCGAGGATTCTCGGCGTTTCTGAGACTATGGCTGGGTGTACGTGTGTCAAAATTCTTCATTTTATGCAACTACACACTCTGAATACGATAAAACTGGTATCGCAGTTCTGTATCGATTGATACGTCGCATCTTAGCGAAATCGAAATCTCGATGATTCCGAGCGTTTCTGCGACATTCGCGGGGTGTACGGGTGTCAAAGACCTTTACTTTATGCAACTACACATACTCAATACGATAAAACTGGTATCGTGGTGCTGCAGCGATAGATACGTCGAAGCTTAGCGAAATCGAAAGATCGCGGATTCCCGCCGTTTCTGAGAGTTTGGCTGGATCCACCGGTGTCAAAATTGTTCATTTTATGCAACTACACACTCTCAATACGATAAAACTGGTATCGCAGTTCTGTATCGATTGATACGTCGGATCTTAACGAAATCGAAAGATCGAGGATTCCGAGTTTTTCTGGGAAATTCGCGGGGTGTACGGGTGTCTAAATTCTTTGTTTCATGCAACTACACATTCTCAATACGATAAAACTGGTATCGTGGTACTGCAGCGATTGATGAGACAAAGCTTAGCGAAATCGATAGATCGCGGATTCCCGCCGTTTCTGAGAGTTTGGCTGGGTGTACGGGTGTCAAAATTCTTCATTTTATGCAACTACACACTCTCAATACGATAAAACTGGTATCGCAGTTCTGCAGCGATTGATACGTCGAAGCTTAGCGAAATCGAAAGATCGCGGATTCCCGCCGTTTCTGAGAGTTTGGCTTGGTGTACGGTAGTCAGAATTCTTCATTATATGCAACTACACACTCTCAATACGATAAAACTGGTATCGCAGTCGTGTATCGATTGATACGTCGGGTCTTAGCGAAATCGAAAGACCGAGGATTCCGAGCGTTTCTACGACATTCGCGGGATGTACGGGTGTTAAAAACCATTACTTTATGCAACTACACATACTCAATACGATAAAACTGGTATCGCGGTGCTGCAGCGATTGATACGTCGTAGCTTAGCGAAATCGAAAGATCGCGGATTCCCGCCGTTTCTAAGAGTTTGGCTGAGTGTACGGGTGTCAAAAGCCTCCATTTTATGCAACTACACATTCTCAATACGATAAAACTGGTATCGCAGTTCTGCAGCGATTGATACGCCGAAGCATAGTGAAATCGGAAGATCGAGTATTCTCGTCGTTTCTGAGACCTTGGCTGGGTGTACGGGTGTCAAAAGCCTTTACTTTATGCAACTACACATTCTCAATACGATAAAACTGGTATCGCAGTTCTGCAGCGATTGATACGCCGATGTTTAGCGAAATCGAAAGATGGAGGATTCTCGGCGTTTCTGAGACTTTGGCTGGGTGTACGGGTGTCAAAATTCTTCATTTTATGCAACTACACACTCTCAATACGATAAAACTGGAATCGCAGTTCTGTATCGATTGATACGTCGCATCTCAGCGAAATCGAAAGCTCGATGATTCCGAGCGTTTCTGCGACATTCGCGGGGTGTTCGGATGTCAAAAACCATTCCTTTATGCAACTACACATACTCAATACGATAAAACTGGTATCGCGGTGCTGCAGCGATTGATACGTCGTATCTTAGCGATATTGAAAGATCGCGGATTCCCGCCGTTTCTAAGAGTTTGGCTGAATGTACGGGTGTCAAAAGCCTCCATTTTATGCAACTACACATTCTCAATACGATAAAACTGGTATCGCAGTTCTGCAGCGATTGATACGCCGAAGCATAGCGAAATCGGAAGATCGAGTATTCTCGTCGTTTCTGAGACCTTGGCTGGGTGTACCGGTGTCAAAATCCTTCATTCTATGCAACTCAACATTCTTAATACGATAAAACTGGTATCGCAGTTCTGTTTCGATTGATACGTCGAAGCTTAGCGAAATCGAAAGATCGCGGATTCCCGCCGTTTCTAAGCGTTATGCTGGGTGTACGGGTGTCAGAATTCTTCATGATATGCAACTACACACTCTCAATACGATAAAACTGGTATCGCAGTTCTGTATCGATTGATACGTCGGATCTTAACGAAATCGAATGATCGAGGATTCCGACCGTTTCTGCGACATGCGCGGGGTGTACGGGTGTCAAAATTCTTTGTTTTATGCAACTACACACTCTCAATACGATAAAACTGGTATCGCAGTTCTGCAGCGATTGATACGTCGAAGCTTAGCGAAATCGAAAAATCGCGGATTCCCGCCGTTTCTGAAAGTTTGGTTGGGTGTACGGGTGTCAGAATTCTTCATGATATGCAACTACACACTCTCAATACGATTAAACTGGTATCGCAGTTCTGTATCGATTAATACGTCGGATCTTAGCGAAATCGGAAGACCGAGGATTCCGAGCGTTTCTACGACATTCGCGGGATGTACGGGTTTCAAAAACCATTACTTTATGCAACTACACATACTCAATATGATAAAACTGGTATCGCGGTGCTGCAGCGATTGATACGTCGTAGCTTAGCGAAATCGAAAGATCGCGGATTCCCGCCGTTTCTAAGAGTTTGGCTGAGTGTACGGGTGTTAAAATGCTTTACTTTATGCAACTACACATTCTCAATACGATAAAACTGGTATTGCAGTTCTGCAGCGATTGATACGCCGAAGCTTAGCGAAATCGAAAGATCGAGGATTCTCGGCGTTTCTGAGACTTTGGCTGCGTGTACGGGTGTCAAAATTCTTCATTTTATGCAACTATACACTCTGAATCCGATAAAACTGGTATCGCAGTTCTGCAGCGATTGATACGCCGACGCTTAGCGAAATCGAGAGATCGAGGATTCTCGGCGTTTCTGAGACTTTGGCTGGGTGTACGGGTGTCAAAATCCTTCATTCTATGCAACTAAACATTCTCAATACGATAAAACTGGTATCGCAGTTCTGTTTCGATTGATACGTCGAAGCTTAGCGAAATCGAAAGCTCGATGATTCCGAGCGTTTCTGCGACATTCGCGGGGTGTACGGATGTCAAAAACCATTACTTTATGCAACTACACATACTCAATACGATAAAACTGGTATCGCGGTGCTGCAGCGATTGATACGTCGTAGCTTAGCGAAATCGAAAGATCGCGGATTCCCGCCGTTTCTAAGAGTTTGGCTGAGTGTACGGGTGTCAAAAGCCTCCATTTTATGCAACTACACATTCTCAATACGATAAAACTGGTATCGCAGTTCTGCAGCGATTGATACGCCGAAGCATAGCGAAATCGAAAGATCGAGTATTCTCGTCGTTTCTGAGACCTTGGCTGGGTGTCCGGGTGTCAAAAGCCTTTACTTTATGCAACTACACATTCTCAATACGATAAAACTGGTATCGCAGTTCTGCAGTGATTGATACGCCGAAGCTTAGCGAAATCGAAAGATGGAGGATTCTCGGCGTTTCTGAGACTTTGGCTGGATCCACCGGTGTCAAAATTGTTCATTTTATGCAACTACACACTCTCAATACGATAAAACTGGTATCGCAGTTCTGTATCGATTGATACGTCGGATCTTAACGAAATCGAAAGATCGAGGATTCCGAGTTTTTCTGCGAAATTCGCGGGGTGTACGGGTGTCTAAATTCTTTGTTTCATGCAACTACAAATTCTCAATACGATAAAACTGGTATCGTGGTACTGCAGCGATTGATACGACAAAGCTTAGCGAAATCGATAGATCGCGGATTCCCGCCGTTTCTGAGAGTTTGTCTGGGTGTACGGGTGTCAAAATTCTTCATTTTATGCAACTACACACTCTCAATACGATAAAACTGGAATCGCAGTTCTGTATCGATTGATACGTCGCATCTTAGCGAAATCGAAAGCTCGATGATTCCGAGCGTTTCTGCGACATTCGCGGGGTGTACGGATTTCAAATACCATTACTTTATGCAACTACACATACTCAATACGATAAAACTGGTATCGCAGTGCTGCAGCGATTGATACGTCGTAGCTTAGCGAAATCGAAAGATCGCGAATTCCCGCCGTTTCTAAGAGTTTGGCTGAGTGTACGGGTGTCAAAAGCCTCCATTTTATGCAACTACACACTGTCAATACGATAAAATTGGTATCGCAGTTCTGCAGCGATTGATACGCCGAAGCATAGCGAAATCAAAAGATCGAGGATTCTCGGCGTTTCTGAGACTTTGGCTGGGTGTACGGGTGTCAAAAGCTTTATGCAACTACACATTCTCAATACGATAAAACTGGTATCGCAGTTCTGCAGCGATTGATACGTCGAAGCTTAGCAAAATCGAAGGATCGCGGATTCCCGCCGTTTCTGAGAGTTTGGCTTGGTGTACGGTTGTAAGAATTCTTCATTATATGCAACTACACACTCTCAATACGATAAAACTGGTATCGCAGTTGTGTATCGATTGATACGTCGGGTCTTAGCGAAATCGATAGACCGAGGATTCCGAGCGTTTCTACGACATTCGCGGGATGTACGGGTGTTAAAAACCATTACTTTATGCAACTACACATACTCAATACGATAAAACTGGTATCGCGGTGCTGCAGCGATTGATACGTCGTAGCTTAGCGAAATCGAAAGATCGCGGATTCCCGCCGTTTCTAAGAGTTTGGCTGAGTGTACGGGTGTCAAAAGCCTCCATTTTATGCAACTACACATTCTCAATACGATAAAACTGGTATCGCAGTTCTGCAGCGATTGATACGCCGAAGCATAGTAAAATCGGAAGATCGAGTATTCTCGTCGTTTCTGAGACCTTGGCTGGGTGTACGGGTGTCAAAAGCCTTTACTTTATGCAACTACACATTCTCAATACGATAAAACTGGTATCGCAGTTCTGCAGCGATTGATACGCCGATGCTTAGCGAAATCGAAAGATGGAGGATTCTCGGCGTTTCTGAGACTTTGGCTGGGTGTACGGGTGTCAAAATTCTTCTATTTATGAAACTACACACTCTCAATACGATAAAACTGGTATCGCAGTTCTCTATCGATTGATACGTCGAATCTTAGCGAAATCGAAAGCTCGATGATTCCGAGCGTTTCTGCGACATTCGCGGGGTGTACGGATTTCAAATACCATTACTTTATGCAACTACACATACTCAATACGATAAAACTGGTATCGCAGTGCTGCAGCGATTGATACGTCGTAGCTTAGCGAAATCGAAAGATCGCGAATTCCCGCCGTTTCTAAGAGTTTGGCTGAGTGTACGGGTGTCAAAAGCCTCCATTTTATGCAACTACACATTGTCAATACGATAGAATTGGTATCGCAGTTCTGCAGCGATTGATACGCCGAAGCATAGCGAAATCAAAAGATCGAGGATTCTCGGCGTTTCTGAGACTTTGGCTGGGTGTACGGGTGTCAAAAGCTTTATGCAACTACACATTCTCAATACGATAAAACTGGTATCGCAGTTCTGCAGCGACTGATACGCCGACGCTTAGCGAAATCGAAAGATCGAGGATTCTCGGCGTTTCTGAGACTATGGCTGGGTGTACGGGTGTCAAAATTCTTCATTTTATGCAACTACACACTCTGAATACGATAAAACTGGTATCGCAGTTCTGTATCGATTGATACGTCGCATCTTAGCGAAATCGAAATCTCGATGATTCCGAGCGTTTCTGCGACATTCGCGGGGTGTACGGGTGTCAAAAACCTTTACTTTATGCAACTACACATACTCAATACGATAAAACTGGTATCGTGGTGCTGCAGCGATGGATACGTCGAAGCTTAGCGAAATCGAAAGATCGCGGATTCCCGCCGTTTCTGAGAGTTTGGCTGGATCCACCGGTGTCAAAATTGTTCATTTTATGCAACTACACACTCTCAATACGATAAAACTGGTATCGCAGTTCTGTATCGATTGATACGTCGGATCCTAACGAAATCGAAAGATCTAGGATTCCGAGTTTTTCTGCGAAATTCGCGGGGTGTACGGGTGTCTAAATTCTTTGTTTCATGCAACTACACATTGTCAATACGATAAAATTGGTATCGCAGTTCTGCAGCGATTGATACGCCGAAGCATAGCGAAATCAAAAGATCGAGGATTCTCGGCGTTTCTGAGACTTTGGCTGGGTGTACGGGTGTCAAAAGCTTTATGCAACTACACATTCTCAATACGATAAAACTGGTATCGCAGTTCTGCAGCGATTGATACGTCGAAGCTTAGCGAAATCGAAAGATCGCGGATTCCCGCCGTTTCTGAGAGTTTGGCTTGGTGTACGGGTGTCAAAATTCTTCATTTTATGCAACTACACACTCTCAATACGATAAAACTGGAATCGCAGTTCTGTATCGATTGATACGTCGGGTCTTAGCGAAATCGATAGACCGAGGATTCCGAGCGTTTCTACGACATTCGCGGGATGTACGGGTGTTAAAAACCATTACTTTATGCAACTACACATACTCAATACGATAAAACTGGTATCGCGGTGCTGCAGCGATTGATACGTCGTAGCTTAGCGAAATCGAAAGATCGCGGATTCCCGCCGTTTCTAAGAGTTTAGCTGAGTGTACGGGTGTCAAAAGCCTCCATTTTATGCAACTACACATTCTCAATACGATAAAACTGGTATCGCAGTTCTGCAGCGATTGATACGCCGAAGCATAGTGAAATCGGAAGATCGAGTATTCTCGTCGTTTCTGAGACCTTGGCTGGGTGTACGGGTGTCAAAAGCCTTTACTTTATGCAACTACACATTCTCAATACGATAAAACTGGTATCGCAGTTCTGCAGCGATTGATACGCCGATGCTTAGCGAAATCGAAAGATGGAGGATTCTCGGCGTTTCTGAGACTTTGGCTGGGTGTACGGGTGTCAAAATTCTTCTATTTATGAAACTACACACTCTCAATACGATAAAACTGGTATCGCAGTTCTCTATCGAATGATACGTCGAATCTTAGCAAAATCGAAAGCTCGAAGATTCCGAGCGGTTCTGCGACATTCGCGGGGTGTACGGATTTCAAATACCATTACTTTATGCAACTACACATACTCAATACGATAAAACTGGTATCGCAGTGCTGCAGCGATTGATACGTCGTAGCTTAGCGAAATCGAAAGATCGCGAATTCCCGCCGTTTCTAAGAGTTTGGCTGAGTGTACGGGTGTCAAAACCCTCCATTTTATGCAACTACACATTGTCAATACGATAGAATTATTATCGGAGTTCTGCAGCGATTGATACGTCGAAGCATAGCGAAATCAAAAGATCGAGGATTCTCGGCGTTTCTGAGACTTTGGCTGGGTGTACGGGTGTCAAAAGCTTTATGCAACTACACATTCTCAATACGATAAAACTGGTATCGCAGTTCTGCAGCGATTGATACGTCGAAGCTTAGCGAAATCGAAAGATCGCGGATTCCCGCCGTTTCTGAGAGTTTGGCTTGGTGTACGGTTGTCAGAATTCTTCATTATATGCAACTACACACTCTCAATACGATAAAACTGGTATCGCAGTTGTGTATCGATTGATACGTCGGGTCTTAGCGAAATCGAAAGACCGAGGATTCCGAGCGTTTCTACGACATTCGCGGGATGTACGGGTGTTAAAAACCATTACTTTATGCAACTACACATACTCAATACGATAAAACTGGTATCGCGGTGCTGCAGCGATTGATACGTCGTAGCTTAGCGAAATCGAAAGATCGCGGATTCCCGCCGTTTCTAAGAGTTTGGCTGAGTGTACGGGTGTCAAAAGCCTCCATTTTATGCAACTACACATTCTCAAGACGATAAAACTGGTATCGCAGTTCTGCAGCGATTGATACGCCGAAGCATAGCGAAATCGAAAGATCGAGTATTCTCGTCGTTTCTGAGACCTTTGCTGGGTGTTCGGGTGTCAAAAGCCTTTACTTTATGCAACTACACATTCTCAATACGATAAAACTGGTATCGCAGTTCTGCAGCGATTGATACGCCGAAGCTTAGCGAAATCGAAAGATGGAGGATTCTCGGCGTTTCTGAGACTTTGGCTGGGTGTACGGGTGTCAAAATTCTTCATTTTATGCAACTACACACTTTCAATACGATAAAACTGGTATCGCAGTTCTCTATCGATTGATACGTCGAATCTTAGCGAAATCGAAAGATCGAGGTTTCCGAGTGTTTCTGCGACATTCGCGGGGTGTACGGATGTCAAAAACCATTACTCTATGCAACTACACATACTCAATACGATAAAACTGGTATCGCGGTGCTTCAGCGATTGATACGTCGTAGCTTAGCGAAATCGAAAGATCGCGGATTCCCGCCGTTTCTAAGAGTTTGGCTGAGTGAACGGGTGTCAATAGCCTCCATTTTATGCAACTACACATTCTCAATACGATAAAACTGGTATCGCAGTTCTGCAGCGATTGATACGTCGAAGCTTAGCGAAATCGAAAGATCGCGGATTCCCGCGTTTGTAGGAGTTTGGCTGGTTGTACGGGTGTCAGAATTCTTCATTTCATGCAACTACACACTCTCAATACGATAAAACTGGTATCGGAGTTCTGCAGCGATTGATACGCCGAAGCTTGGCGAAATCGAAAGATGGAGGATTCTCGTCGTTTCTGAGACTTTGGCTGGGTGTACGGTTGTCAAAATTCTTCATTTTATGCAACTATACATTCTGAATACGCTAAAACTGGTATCGCAGTTCTGTATCGATTGATACGTCGAATCTTAGCGAAATCGAAAGATCGAGGATTCCGAGCGTTTCTGCGACATTCGCGGGGTGTACGGGTGTCAAAGACCTTTACTTTATGCAACTACACATACTCAATACGATAAAACTGGTATCGTGGTGCTGCAGCGATGGATACGTCGAAGCTTAGCGAAATCGAAAGATCGCGGATTCCCGCCGTTTCTGAGAGTTTGGATGGATCCACCGGTGTCAAAATTGTTCATTTTATGCAACTACACACTCTCAATACGATAAAACTGGTATCGCAGTTCTGTATCGATTGATACGTCGGATCTTAACGAAATCGAAAGATCGAGGATTCCGAGTTTTTCTGCGAAATTCGCGGGGTGTACGGGTGTCTAAATTCTTTGTTTCATGCAACTACACATTCTCAATACGATAAAACTGGTATCGTGGTACTGCAGCGATTGATACGACAAAGCTTAGCGAAATCGATAGATCGCGGATTCCCGCCGTTTCTGAGAGTTTGGCTGGGTGTACGGGTGTCAAAATTCTTCATTTTATGCAACTACACACTCTCAATACGATAAAACTGGAATCGCAGTTCTGTATCGATTGATACGTCGCATCTTAGCGAAATCGAAAGCTCGATGATTCCGAGCGTTTCTGCGACATTCGCGGGGTGTACGGATTTAAAATACCATTACTTTATGCAACTACACATACTCAATACGATAAAACTGGTATCGCAGTTCTGCAGCGATTGATACGCCGAAGCATAGCGAAATCGAAAGATCGAGTATTCTCGTCGTTTCTGAGACCTTGGCTGGGTGTTCGGGTGTCAAAAGCCTTTACTTTATGCAACTACACATTCTCAATACGATAAAACTGGTATCGCAGTTCTGCAGCGATTGATACGCCGAAGCTTAGCGAAATCGAAAGATGGAGGATTCTCGGCGTTTCTGAGACTTTGGCTGGGTGTACGGGTGTAAAAATTCTTCATTTTATGCAACTACACACTTTCAATACGATAAAACTGGTATCGCAGTTCTCTATCGATTGATACGTCGAATCTTAGCGAAATCGAAAGATCGAGGTTTCCGAGTGTTTCTGCGACATTCGCGGGGTGTACGGATGTCAAAAACCATTACTCTATGCAACTACACATACTCAATACGATGAAACTGGTATCGCGGTGCTTCAGCGATTGATACGTCGTAGCTTAGCGAAATCGAAAGATCGCGGATTCCCGCCGTTTCTAAGAGTTTGGCTGAGTGAACGGGTGTCAAAAGCCTCCATTTTATGCAACTACACATTCTCAATACGATAAAACTGGTATCGCAGTTCTGCAGCGATTGATACGTCGAAGCTTAGCGAAATCGAAAGATCGCGGATTCCCGCGTTTGTAGGAGTTTGGCTGGTTGTACGGGTGTCAGAATTCTTCATTTCATGCAACTACACACTCTCAATACGATAAAACTGGTATCGGAGTTCTGCAGCGATTGATACGCCGAAGCTTAGCGAAATCGAAAGATGGAGGATTCTCGTCGTTTCTGAGACTTTGGCTGGGTGTACGGTTGTCAAAATTCTTCATTTTATGCAACTATACATTCTGAATACGCTAAAACTGGTATCGCAGTTCTGTATCGATTGATACGTCGAATCTTAGCGAAATCGAAAGATCGAGGATTCCGAGCGTTTCTGCGACATTCGCGGGGTGTACGGGTGTCAAAGACCTTTACTTTATGCAACTACACATACTCAATACGATAAAACTGGTATCGTGGTGCTGCAGCGATGGATACGTCGAAGCTTAGCGAAATCGAAAGATCGCGGATTCCCGCCGTTTCTGAGAGTTTGGATGGATCCACCGGTGTCAAAATTGTTCATTTTATGCAACTACACACTCTCAATACGATAAAACTGGTATCGCAGTTCTGTATCGATTGATACGTCGGATCTTAACGAAATCGAAAGATCGAGGATTCCGAGTTTTTCTGCGAAATTCGCGGGGTGTACGGGTGTCTAAATTCTTTGTTTCATGCAACTACACATTCTCAATACGATAAAACTGGTATCGTGGTACTGCAGCGATTGATACGACAAAGCTTAGCGAAATCGATAGATCGCGGATTCCCGCCGTTTCTGAGAGTTTGGCTGGGTGTACGGGTGTCAAAATTCTTCATTTTATGCAACTACACACTCTCAATACGATAAAACTGGTATCGCAGTTCTCTATCGATTGATACGTCGAATCTTAGCGAAATCGAAAGATCGAGGATTCCGAGTGTTTCTGCGACATTCGCGGGGTGTACGGATGTCAAAAACCATAACTCTATGCAACTACACATACTCAATACGATAAAACTGGTATCGCGGTGCTGCAGCGATTGATACGTCGTAGCTTAGCGAAATCGAAAGATCGCGGATTCCCGCCGTTTCTAAGAGTTTGGCTGAGTGTACGGGTGTCAAAAGCCTCCATTTTATGCAACTACACATTCTCAATACAACAAAACTGGTATTGCAGTTCTGCAGCGGATGATACGCCGAAGCTTAGCGAAATCGAAAGATGGAGGACTCTCGGCTTTTCTGAGACTTTGGCTAGGTGTACGGGTGTCAAAATTTATCATTTCATGCAACTACACACTCTCAATACGATAAAACTGGTATCGCAGTTCTGTATCGATTGATACGTCGAATCTTAGCGAAATCGAAAGATCGAGGATTCCGAGCGTCTCTGCGACATTCGCGGGGTGTACAGGTGTCAAAAGCCTTCATTTTATGCAACTACACATTTTCAATACGATAAAACTGGTATCGCAGTTCTGCAGCGACTGATACGCCGACGCTTAGCGAAATCGAAAGATCGAGGATTCTCGGCGTTTCTGAGACTATGGCTGGGTGTACGGGTGTCAAAATTCTTCATTTTATTCAACTACACACTCTGAATACGATAAAACTGGAATCGCAGTTCTGTATCGATTGATACGTCGCATCTTAGCGAAATCGAAAGCTCGACTATTCCGAGCGTTTCTGCGACATTCGCGGGGTGTACGGATGTCAAAAACCATTACTTTATGCAACTACACATACTCAATACGATAAAACTGGTATCGCGGTGTTGCAGCGATTGATACGTCGTAGCTTAGCGAAATCGAAAGATCGCGGATTCCCGCCGTTTCTAAGAGTTTGGCTGAGTGTACGGGTGTCAAAAGCCTCCATTTTATGCAACTACACATTCTCAATACAATAAAACTGGTATTGCAGTTCTGCAGCGGATGATACGCCGAAGCTTAGCGAAATCGAAAGATGGAGGACTATCGGCTTTTCTGAGACTTTGGCTAGGTGTACGGGTGTCAAAATTTATCATTTCATGTAACTACACACTCTCAATACGATAAAACTGGTATCGCAGTTCTGTATCGATTGATACGTCGAATCTTAGCGAAATCGAAAGATCGAGGATTCCGAGTGTTTCTGCGACATTCGCGGGGTGTACGGGTGTCAAAATTCTTTGTTTCATGCAACTACACATTCTCAATACGATAAAACTGGTATCGTGATACTGCAGCGATTGATACGTCGAAGCTTAGCGAAATCGAAAGATCGCGGATTCCCGCCGTTTCTGAAGAGTTTGGCTGGGTGTACGGGTGTCAAAATTCTTCATTTTATGCAACTACACACTCTCAATACGATAAAACTGGTATCGCGGTTCTGTATCGATTGATACGCAGAAGCATAGCGAAATCGAAAGATCGAGGATTCTCGGCGTTTCTGAGACTTTGGCTGGGTGTACGGGTGTCAAAAGCTTTATGCAACTACACATTCTCAATACGATAAAACTGGTATCGCAGTTCTGCAGCGATTGATACGACGAAGCTTAGCGAAATCGAAAGATCGCGGATTCCCGCCGTTTCTGAGAGTTTGGCTTGGTGTACGGTTATCAGAATTCTTCATTATATGCAACTACACACTCTCAATACGATAAAACTGGTATCGCAGTTATGTATCGATTGATACGTCGGGTCTTAGCGAAATCGAAAGACCGAGGATTCCGAGCGTTTCTACGACATTCGCGGGATGTACGGGTGTTAAAAACCATTACTTTATGCAACTACACATACTCAATACGATAAAACTGGTATCGCGGTGCTGCAGCGATTGATACGTCGAATCTTAGCGAAATCGAAAGATCGCGGATTCCCGCCGTTTCTGAGAGTTTGGCTGGGTTTACGGATGTCAAAATTCTTCATTTTATGCACCTACACACTCTCAATACGATAAAACTGGAATCGCAGTTCTGTATCGATTGATACGTCGCATCTTAGCGAAATCGAAAGCTCGATGATTCCGAGCGTTTCTGCGACATTCGCGGGGTGTACGGATGTCAAACACCATTACTTTATGCAACTACACATACTCAATACGATAAAACTGGTATCGCGGTGCTGCAGCGATTGATACGTCGTAGCTTAGCGAAATCGAAAGATCGCGGATTCCCGCCGTTTCTAAGAGTTTGGCTGAGTGTACGGGTGTCAAAAGCCTCCATTTTATGCAACTACACATTCTCAATACGATAAAACTGGTATCGCAGTTCTGCAGCGATTGATACGCCGAAGCATAGCGAAATCGAAAGATCGAGTATTCTCGTCGTTTCTGAGACCTTGGCTGGGTGTTCGGGTGTCAAAAGCCTTTACTTTATGCAACTACACATTCTCAATACGATAAAACTGGTATCGCAGTTCTGCAGCGATTGATACGCCGAAGCTTAGCGAAATCGAAAGATGGAGGACTCTCGGCTTTTATGAGACTTTGGCTAGGTGTACGGGTGTCAAAATTTATCATTTCATGCAACTACACACTCTCAATACGATAAAACTGGTATCGCAGTTCTCTATCGATTGATACGTCGAATCTTAGCGAAATCGAAAGATGGAGGATTCCGAGTGTTTCTGCGACATTCGCGGGGTGTACGGGTGTCAAAATTCTTTGTTTCATGCAACTACACATTCTCAATACGATAAAACTGGTATCGTGATACTGCAGCGATTGATACGTCGAAGCATAGCGAAATCGAGAGATCGCGGATTCCCGCCGTTTCTGAGAGTTTGGCTGGGTGTACGGGTGTCAAAATTCTTCATTTTATGCAACTACACACTCTCAATACGATAAAACTGGAATCGCAGTTCTGTATCGATTGATACGTCGCATCTTAGCGAAATCGAAAGCTCGATGATTCCGAGCGTTTCTGCGACATTCGCGGGGTGTACGGATTTCAAATACCATTACTTTATGCAACTACACATACTCAATACGATAAAACTGGTATCGCAGTGCTGCAGCGATTGATACGTCGTAGCTTAGCGAAATCGAAAGATCGCGAATTCCCGCCGTTTCTAAGAGTTTGGCTGAGTGTACGGGTGTCAAAAGCCTCCATTTTATGCAACTACACATTGTCAATACGATAAAATTCGTATCGCAGTTCTGCAGCGATTGATACGCCGAAGCATAGCGAAATCAAAAGATCGAGGATTCTCGGCGTTTCTGAGACTTTGGCTGGGTGTACGGGTGTCAAAAGCTTTATGCAACTACACATTCTCAATACGATAAAACTGGTATCGCAGTTCTGCAGCGATTGATACGTCGAAGCTTAGCGAAATCGAAAGATCGCGGATTCCCGCCGTTTCTGAGAGTTTGGCTTGGTGTACGGTTGTCAGAATTCTTCATTATATGCAACTACACACTCTCAATACGATAAAACTGGTATCGCAGTTGTGTATCGATTGATACGTCGGGTCTTAGCGAAATCGAAAGACCGAGGATTCCGAGCGTTTCTATGACATTCGCGGGATGTACGGGTGTTAAAAACCATTACTTTATGCAACTACACATACTCAATACGATAAAACTGGTATCGCGGTGCTGCAGCGATTGATACGTCGTAGCTTAGCGAAACCGAAAGATCGCGGATTCCCGCCGTTTCTAAGAGTTTGGCTGAGTGTACGGGTGTCAAAAGCCTCCATTTTATGCAACTACACATTCTCAATACGATAAAACTGGTATCGCAGTTCTGCAGCGATTGATACGCCGAAGAATAGCGAAATCGAAAGATCGAGTATTCTCGTCGTTTCTGAGACCTTGGCTGGGTGTTCGGGTGTCAAAAGCCTTTACTTTATGCAACTACACATTCTCAATACGATAAAACTGGTATCGCAGTTCTGCAGCGATTGATACGCCGAAGCTTAGCGAAATCGAAAGATGGAGGATTCTCGGCGTTTCTGAGACTTTGGCTGGGTGTACGGGTGTCAAAATTCTTCATTTTATGCAACTACACACTCTCAATACGATAAAACTGGTATCGCAGTTCTCTATCGATTGATACGTCGAATCTTAGCGAAATCGAAAGATCGAGGATTCCGAGTGTTTCTGCGACATTCGCGGGGTGTACGGATGTCAAAAACCATTACTCTATGCAACTACACATACTCAATACGATAAAACTGGTATCGCGGTGCTGCAGCGATTGATACGTCGTAGCTTAGGGAAATCGAAAGATCGCGGATTCCCGCCGTTTCTAAGAGTTTGGCTGAGTGTACGGGTGTCAAAAGCCTCCATTTTATGCAACTACACATTCTCAATACAATAACACTGGTATTGCAGTTCTGCAGCGGATGATACGCCGAAGCTTAGCGAAATCGAAAGATGGAGGACTCTCGGCTTTTCTGAGACTTTGGCTAGGTGTACGGGTGTCAAAATTTATCATTTCATGCAACTACACACTCTCAATACGATAAAACTGGTATCGCAGTTCTGTATCGATTGATACGTCGAATCTTAGCGAAATCGAAAGATCGAGGATTCCGAGTGTTTCTGCGACATTCGCGGGGTGTACGGGTGTCAAAATTCTTTGTTTCATGCAACTACACATTCTCAATACGATAAAACTGGTATCGTGATACTGCAGCGATTGATACGTCGAAGCTTAGCGAAATCGAGAGATCGCGGATTCCCGCCGTTTCTGAGAGTTTGGCTGGGTGTACGGGTGTCAAAATTCTTCATTTTATGCCACTACACACTCTCAATACGATAAAACTGGTATCGCGGTTCTGTATCGATTGATACGTCGCATCTTAGCGAAATTGAAAGATCGAGGATTCCGAGCGTCTCTGCGACATTCGCGGGGTGTACAGGTGTCAAATGCCTTCATTTTATGCAACTACACATTTTCAATACGATAAAACTGGTATCGCAGTTCTGCAGCGACTGATACGCCGACGTCTAGCGAAATCGAAAGATCGAGGATTCTCGGCGTTTCTGAGACTATGGCTGGGTGTACGGGTGTCAAAATTCTTCATAATACGATAAAACTGGTATCGCAGTTCTGTATCGATTGATACGTCGCATCTTAGCGAAATCGAAATCTCGATGATTCCGAGCGTTTCTGCGACATTCGCGGGGTGTACGGGTGTCAAAAACCTTTACTTTATGCAACTACACATACTCAATACGATAAAACTGGTATCGTGGTGCTGCAGCGATGGATACGTCGAAGCTTAGCGAAATCGAAAGATCGCGGATTCCCGCCGTTTCTGAGAGTTTGGCTGGATCCACCGGTGTCAAAATTGTTCATTTTATGCAACTACACACTCTCAATACGATAAAACTGGTATCGCAGTTCTGTATCGATTGATACGTCGGATCTTAACGAAATCGAAAGATCGAGGATTCCGAGTTTTTCTGCGAAATTCGCGGGGTGTACGGGTGTCTAAATTCTTTGTTTCATGCAACTACACATTCTCAATACGATAAAACTGGTATCGTGGTACTGCAGCGATTGATACGACAAAGCTTAGCGAAATCGATAGATCGCGGATTCCCGCCGTTTCTGAGAGTTTGGCTGGGTGTACGGGTGTCAAAATTCTTCATTTTATGCAACTACACACTCTCAATACGATAAAACTGGAATCGCAGTTCTGTATCGATTGATACGTCGCATCTTAGCGAAATCGAAAGCTCGATGATTTCGAGCGTTTCTGCGACATTCGCGGGGTGTACGGATTTCAAATACCATTACTTTATGCAACTACACATACTCAATACGATAAAACTGGTATCGCAGTGCTGCAGCGATTGATACGTCGTAGCTTAGCGAAATCGAAAGATCGCGAATTCCCGCCGTTTCTAAGAGTTTGGCTGAGTGTACGGGTGTCAAAAGAATCCATTTTATGCAACTACACATTGTCAATACGATAAAATTGGTATCGCAGTTCTGCAGCGATTGATACGCCGAAGCATAGCGAAATCAAAAGATCGAGGATTCTCGGCGTTTCTGAGACTTTGGCTGGGTGTACGGGTGTCAAAAGCTTTATGCAACTACACATTCTCAATACGATAAAACTGGTATCGCAGTTCTGCAGCGATTGATACGTCGAAGCTTAGCGAAATCGAAAGATCGCGGATTCCCGCCGTTTCTGAGAGTTTGGCTTGGTGTACGGTTGTCAGAATTCTTCATTATATGCAACTACACAATCTCAATACGATAAAACTGGTATCGCAGTTGTGTATCGATTGATACGTCGGGTCTTAGCGAAATCGAAAGACCGAGGATTCCGAGCGTTTCTACGACATTCGCGGGATGTACGGGTGTTAGAAACCATTACTATATGCAACTACACATACTCAATACGATAAAACTGGTATCGCGGTGCTGCAGCGATTGATACGTCGTAGCTTAGCGAAATCGAAAGATCGCGGATTCCCGCCGTTTCTAAGAGTTTGGCTGAGTGTACGGGTGTCAAAAGCCTCCATTCTATGCAACTACACATTCTCAATACGATAAAACTGGTATCGCAGTTCTGCAGCGATTGATACGCCGAAGCATAGCGAAATCGAAAGATCGAGTATTCTCGTCGTTTCTGAGACCTTGGCTGGGTGTTCGGGTGTCAAAAGCCTTTACTTTATGCAACTACACATTCTCAATACGATAAAACTGGTATCGCAGTTCTGCAGCGATTGATACGCCGAAGCTTAGCGAAATCGAAAGATGGAGGATTCTCGGCGTTTCTGAGACTTTGGCTGGGTGTACGGGTGTCAAAATTCTTCATTTTATGCAACTACACACTTTCAATACGATAAAACTGGTATCGCAGTTCTCTATCGATTGATACGTCGAATCTTAGCGAAATCGAAAGATCGAGGTTTCCGAGTGTTTCTGCGACATTCGCGGGGTGTACGGATGTCAAAAACCATTACTTTATGCAACTACACATACTCAATACGATAAAACTGGTATCGCGGTGCTGCAGCGATTGATACGTCGTAGCTTAGCGAAATCGAAAGATCGCGGATTCCCGCCGTTTCTAAGAGTTTGGCTGAGTGTACGGGTGTTAAAATGCTTTACTTTATGCAACTACACATTCTCAATACGATAAAACTGGTATCGCAGTTCTGCAGCGATTGATACGCCGATGCTTAGCGAAATCGAAAGATGGAGGATTCTCGGCGTTTCTGAGACTTTGGCTGGGTGTACGGGTGTCAAAATTCTTCTATTTATGAAACTACACACTCTCAATACGATAAAACTGGTATCGCAGTTCTCTATCGATTGATACGTCGAATCTTAGCGAAATCGAAAGCTCGATGATTCCGAGCGTTTCTGCGACATTCGCGGGGTGTACGGATTTCAAATACCATTACTTTATGCAACTACACATACTCAATACGATAAAACTGGTATCGCAGTGCTGCAGCGATTGATACGTCGTAGCTTAGCGAAATCGAAAGATCGCGAATTCCCGCCGTTTCTAAGAGTTTGGCTGAGTGTACGGGTGTCAAAAGCCTCCATTTTATGCAACTACACATTGTCAATACGATAGAATTGGTATCGCAGTTCTGCAGCGATTGATACGCCGAAGCATAGCGAAATCAAAAGATCGAGGATTCTCGGCGTTTCTGAGACTTTGGCTGGGTGTACGGGTGTCAAAAGCTTTATGCAACTACACATTCTCAATACGATAAAACTGGTATCGCAGTTCTGCAGCGACTGATACGCCGACGCTTAGCGAAATCGAAAGATCGAGGATTCTCGGCGTTTCTGAGACTATGGCTGGGTGTACGGGTGTCAAAATTCTTCATTTTATGCAACTACACACTCTGAATACGATAAAACTGGTATCGCAGTTCTGTATCGATTGATACGTCGCATCTTAGCGAAATCGAAATCTCGATGATTCCGAGCGTTTCTGCGACATTCGCGGGGTGTACGGGTGTCAAAAACCTTTACTTTATGCAACTACACATACTCAATACGATAAAACTGGTATCGTGGTGCTGCAGCGATGGATACGTCGAAGCTTAGCGAAATCGAAAGATCGCGGATTCCCGCCGTTTCTGAGAGTTTGGCTGGATCCACCGGTGTCAAAATTGTTCATTTTATGCAACTACACACTCTCAATACGATAAAACTGGTATCGCAGTTCTGTATCGATTGATACGTCGGATCCTAACGAAATCGAAAGATCTAGGATTCCGAGTTTTTCTGCGAAATTCGCGGGGTGTACGGGTGTCTAAATTCTTTGTTTCATGCAACTACACATTGTCAATACGATAAAATTGGTATCGCAGTTCTGCAGCGATTGATACGCCGAAGCATAGCGAAATCAAAAGATCGAGGATTCTCGGCGTTTCTGAGACTTCGGCTGGGTGTACGGGTGTCAAAACTTTATGCAACTACACATTCTCAATACGATAAAACTGGTATCGCAGTTCTGCAGCGATTGATACGTCGAAGCTTAGCGAAATCGAAAGATCGCGGATTCACGCCGTTTCTGAGAGTTTGGCTGGGTGTACGGGTGTCAAAATTCTTCATTTTATGCAACTACACACTCTCAATACGATAAAACTGGTATCGCGGTTCTGTATCGATTGATAGGTCGCATCTTAGCGAAATTGAAAGATCGAGGATTCTGAGCGTCTCTGCGACATTCGCGGGGTGTACAGGTGTCAAAAGCCTTCATTTTATGCAACTACACATTTTCAATACGATAAAACTGGTATCGCAGTTCTGCAGCGACTGATACGCCGACGCTTAGCGAAATCGAAAGATCGAGGATTCTCGGCGTTTCTGAGACTATGGCTGGGTGTACGGGTGTCAAAATTCTTCATTTTATGCAACTACACACTCTGAATACGATAAAACTGGTATCGCAGTTCTGTATCGATTGATACGTCGCATCTTAGCGAAATCGAAATCTCGATGATTCCGAGCGTTTCTGCGACATTCGCGGGGTGTACGGGTGTCAAAAACCTTTACTTTATGCAACTACACATACTCAATACGATAAAACTGGTATCGTGGTGCTGCAGCGATGGATTCGTCGAAGCTTAGCGAAATCGAAAGATCGCGGATTCCCGCCGTTTCTGAGAGTTTGGCTGGATCCACCGGTGTCAAAATTGTTCATTTTATGCAACTACACACTCTCAATACGATAAAACTGGTATCGCAGTTCTGTATCGATTGATACGTCGGATCTTAACGAAATCGAAAGATCGAGGATTCCGAGTTTTTCTGCGAAATTCGCGGGGTGTACGGGTGTCTAAATTCTTTGTTTCATGCAACTACACATTGTCAATACGATAAAATTGGTATCGCAGTTCTGCAGCGATTGATACGCCGAAGCATAGCGAAATCAAAAGATCGAGGATTCTCGGCGTTTCTGAGACTTCGGCTGGGTGTACGGGTGTCAAAAGCTTTATGCAACTACACATTCTCAATACGATAAAACTGGTATCGCAGTTCTGCAGCGATTGATACGTCGAAGCTTAGCGAAATCGAAAGATCGCGGATTCCCGCCGTTTCTGAGAGTTTGGCTTGGTGTACGGTTGTCAGAATTCTTCATTATATGCAACTACACACTCTCAATACGATAAAACTGGTATCGCAGTTGTGTATCGATTGATACGTCGGGTCTTAGCGAAATCGAAAGACCGAGGATTCCGAGCGTTTCTACGACCTTCGCGGGATGTACGGGTGTTAAAAACCATTACTTTATGCAACTACACATACTCAATACGATAAAACTGGTATCGCGGTGCTGCAGCGATTGATACGTCGTAGCTTAGCGAAATCGAAAGATCGCGGATTCCCGCCGTTTCTAAGAGTTTGGCTGAGTGTACGGGTGTCAAAAGCCTCCATTTTATGCAACTACACATTCTCAATACGATAAAACTGGTATCGCAGTTCTGCAGCGATTGATACGCCGAAGCATAGTGAAATCGGAAGATCGAGTATTCTCGTCGTTTCTGAGACCTTGGCTGGGTGTACGGGTGTCAAAAGCCTTTACTTTATGCAACTACACATTCTCAATACGATAAAACTGGTATCGCAGTTCTGCAGCGATTGATACGCCGATGCTTAGCGAAATCGAAAGATGGAGGATTCTCGGCGTTTCTGAGACTTTGGCTGGGTGTACGGGTGTCAAAATTCTTCTATTTATGAAACTACACACTCTCAATACGATAAAACTGGTATCGCAGTTCTCTATCGATTGATACGTCGAATCTTAGCGAAATCGAAAGCTCGAAGATTCCGAGCGTTTCTGCGACATTCGCGGGGTGTACGGATTTCAAATACCATTACTTTATGCAACTACACATACTCAATACGATAAAACTGGTATCGCAGTGCTGCAGCGATTGATACGTCGTAGCTTAGCGAAATCGAAAGATCGCGAATTCCCGCCGTTTCTAAGAGTTTGGCTGAGTGTACGGGTGTCAAAAGCCTCCATTTTATGCAACTACACATTGTCAATACGATAGAATTGGTATCGCAGTTCTGCAGCGATTGATACGTCGAAGCATAGCGAAATCAAAAGATCGAGGATTCTCGGCGTTTCTGAGACTTTGGCTGGGTGTACGGGTGTCAAAAGCTTTATGCAACTACACATTCTCAATACGATAAAACTGGTATCGCAGTTCTGCAGCGATTGATACGTCGAAGCTTAGCGAAATCGAAAGATCGCGGATTCCCGCCGTTTCTGAGAGTTTGGCTTGGTGTACGGGTGTCAAAATTCTTCATTTTATGCAACTACACACTCTCAATACGATAAAACTGGAATCGCAGTTCTGTATCGATTGATACGTCGCATCTTAGCGAAATCGAAAGCTCGATGATTCCGAGCGTTTCTGCGACATTCGCGGGGTGTACGGATTTCAAATACCATTACTTTATGCAACTACACATACTCAATACGATAAAACTGGTATCGCAGTGCTGCAGCGATTGATACGTCGTAGCTTAGCGAAATCGAAAGATCGCGAATTCCCGCCGTTTCTAAGAGTTTGGCTGAGTGTACGGGTGTCAAAAGCCTCCATTTTATGCAACTACACACTGTCAATACGATAAAATTGGTATCGCAGTTCTGCAGCGATTGATACGCCGAAGCATAGCGAAATCAAAAGATCGAGGATTCTCGGCGTTTCTGAGACTTTGGCTGGGTGTACGGGTGTCAAAAGCTTTATGCAACTACACATTCTCAATACGATAAAACTGGTATCGCAGATCTGCAGCGATTGATACGTCGAAGCTTAGCGAAATCGAAAGATCGCGGATTCCCGCCGTTTCTGAGAGTTTGGCTTGGTGTACGGTTGTAAGAATTCTTCATTATATGCAACTACACACTCTCAATACGATAAAACTGGTATCGCAGTTTTGTATCGATTGATACGTCGGGTCTTAGCGAAATCGATAGACCGAGGATTCCGAGCGTTTCTACGACATTCGCGGGATGTACGGGTGTTAAAAACCATTACTTTATGCAACTACACATACTCAATACGATAAAACTGGTATCGCGGTGCTGCAGCGATTGATACGTCGTAGCTTAGCGAAATCGAAAGATCGCGGATTCCCGCCGTTTCTAAGAGTTTAGCTGAGTGTACGGGTGTCAAAAGCCTCCATTTTATGCAACTACACATTCTCAATACGATAAAACTGGTATCGCAGTTCTGCAGCGATTGATACGCCGAAGCATAGTGAAATCGGAAGATCGAGTATTCTCGTCGTTTCTGAGACCTTGGCTGGGTGTACGGGTGTCAAAAGCCTTTACTTTATGCAACTACACATTCTCAATACGATAAAACTGGTATCGCAGTTCTGCAGCGATTGATACGCCGATGCTTAGCGAAATCGAAAGATGGAGGATTCTCGGCGTTTCTGAGACTTTGGCTGGGTGTACGGGTGTCAAAATTCTTCTATTTATGAAACTACACACTCTCAATACGATAAAACTGGTATCGCAGTTCTCTATCGAATGATACGTCGAATCTTAGCAAAATCGAAAGCTCGAAGATTCCGAGCGTTTCTGCGACATTCGCGGGGTGTACGGATTTCAAATACCATTACTTTATGCAACTACACATACTCAATACGATAAAACTGGTATCGCAGTGCTGCAGCGATTGATACGTCGTAGCTTAGCGAAATCGAAAGATCGCGAATTCCCGCCGTTTCTAAGAGTTTGGCTGAGTGTACGGGTGTCAAAAGCCTCCATTTTATGCAACTACACATTGTCAATACGATAGAATTATTATCGGAGTTCTGCAGCGATTGATACGTCGAAGCATAGCGAAATCAAAAGATCGAGGATTCTCGGCGTTTCTGAGACTTTGGCTGGGTGTACGGGTGTCAAAAGCTTTATGCAACTACACATTCTCAATACGATAAAACTGGTATCGCAGTTCTGCAGCGATTGATACGTCGAAGCTTAGCGAAATCGAAAGATCGCGGATTCCCGCCGTTTCTGAGAGTTTGGCTTGGTGTACGGTTGTCAGAATTCTTCATTATATGCAACTACACACTCTCAATACGATAAAACTGGTATCGCAGTTGTGTATCGATTGATACGTCGGGTCTTAGCGAAATCGAAAGACCGAGGATTCCGAGCGTTTCTACGACATTCGCGGGATGTACGGGTGTTAAAAACCATTACTTTATGCAACTACACATACTCAATACGATAAAACTGGTATCGCGGTGCTGCAGCGATTGATACGTCGTAGCTTAGCGAAATCGAAAGATCGCGGATTCCCGCCGTTTCTAAGAGTTTGGCTGAGTGTACGGGTGTCAAAAGCCTCCATTTTATGCAACTACACATTCTCAAGACGATAAAACTGGTATCGCAGTTCTGCAGCGATTGATACGCCGAAGCATAGCGAAATCGAAAGATCGAGTATTCTCGTCGTTTCTGAGACCTTTGCTGGGTGTTCGGGTGTCAAAAGCCTTTACTTTATGCAACTACACATTCTCAATACGATAAAACTGGTATCGCAGTTCTGCAGCGATTGATACGCCGAAGCTTAGCGAAATCGAAAGATGGAGGATTCTCGGCGTTTCTGAGACTTTGGCTGGGTGTACGGGTGTCAAAATTCTTCATTTTATGCAACTACACACTTTCAATACGATAAAACTGGTATCGCAGTTCTCTATCGATTGATACGTCGAATCTTAGCGAAATCGAAAGATCGAGGTTTCCGAGTGTTTCTGCGACATTCGCGGGGTGTACGGATGTCAAAAACCATTACTCTATGCAACTACACATACTCAATACGATAAAACTGGTATCGCGGTGCTTCAGCGATTGATACGTCGTAGCTTAGCGAAATCGAAAGATCGCGGATTCCCGCCGTTTCTAAGAGTTTGGCTGAGTGAACGGGTGTCAAAAGCCTCCATTTTATGCAACTACACATTCTCAATACGATAAAACTGGTATCGCAGTTCTGCAGCGATTGATACGTCGAAGCTTAGCGAAATCGAAAGATCGCGGATTCCCGCGTTTGTAGGAGTTTGGCTGGTTGTACGGGTGTCAGAATTCTTCATTTCATGCAACTACACACTCTCAATACGATAAAACTGGTATCGGAGTTCTGCAGCGATTGATACGCCGAAGCTTAGCGAAATCGAAAGATGGAGGATTCTCGTCGTTTCTGAGACTTTGGCTGGGTGTACGGTTGTCAAAATTCTTCATTTTATGCAACTATACATTCTGAATACGCTAAAACTGGTATCGCAGTTCTGTATCGATTGATACGTCGAATCTTAGCGAAATCGAAAGATCGAGGATTCCGAGCGTTTCTGCGACATTCGCGGGGTGTACGGGTGTCAAAGACCTTTACTTTATGCAACTACACATACTCAATACGATAAAACTGGTATCGTGGTGCTGCAGCGATGGATACGTCGAAGCTTAGCGAAATCGAAAGATCGCGGATTCCCGCCGTTTCTGAGAGTTTGGATGGATCCACCGGTGTCAAAATTGTTCATTTTATGCAACTACACACTCTCAATACGATAAAACTGGTATCGCAGTTCTGTATCGATTGATACGTCGGATCTTAACGAAATCGAAAGATCGAGGATTCCGAGTTTTTCTGCGAAATTCGCGGGGTGTACGGGTGTCTAAATTCTTTGTTTCATGCAACTACACATTCTCAATACGATAAAACTGGTATCGTGGTACTGCAGCGATTGATACGACAAAGCTTAGCGAAATCGATAGATCGCGGATTCCCGCCGTTTCTGAGAGTTTGGCTGGGTGTACGGGTGTCAAAATTCTTCATTTTATGCAACTACACACTCTCAATACGATAAAACTGGAATCGCAGTTCTGTATCGATTGATACGTCGCATCTTAGCGAAATCGAAAGCTCGATGATTCCGAGCGTTTCTGCGACATTCGCGGGGTGTACGGATTTCAAATACCATTACTTTATGCAACTACACATACTCAATACGATAAAACTGGTATCGCAGTTCTGCAGCGATTGATACGCCGAAGCATAGCGAAATCGAAAGATCGAGTATTCTCGTCGTTTCTGAGACCTTGGCTGGGTGTTCGGGTGTCAAAAGCCTTTACTTTATGCAACTACACATTCTCAATACGATAAAACTGGTATCGCAGTTCTGCAGCGATTGATACGCCGAAGCTTAGCGAAATCGAAAGATGGAGGATTCTCGGCGTTTCTGAGACTTTGGCTGGGTGTACGGGTGTCAAAATTCTTCATTTTATGCAACTACACACTTTCAATACGATAAAACTGGTATCGCAGTTCTCTATCGATTGATACGTCGAATCTTAGCGAAATCGAAAGATCGAGGTTTCCGAGTGTTTCTGCGACATTCGCGGGGTGTACGGATGTCAAAAACCATTACTCTATGCAACTACACATACTCAATACGATAAAACTGGTATCGCGGTGCTTCAGCGATTGATACGTCGTAGCTTAGCGAAATCGAAAGATCGCGGATTCCCGCCGTTTCTAAGAGTTTGGCTGAGTGAACGGGTGTCAAAAGCCTCCATTTTATGCAACTACACATTCTCAATACGATAAAACTGGTATCGCAGTTCTGCAGCGATTGATACGTCGAAGCTTAGCGAAATCGAAAGATCGCGGATTCCCGCGTTTGTAGGAGTTTGGCTGGTTGTACGGGTGTCAGAATTCTTCATTTCATACAACTACACACTCTCAATACGATAAAACTGGTATCGGAGTTCTGCAGCGATTGATACGCCGAAGCTTAGCGAAATCGAAAGATGGAGGATTCTCGTCATTTCTGAGACTTTGGCTGGGTGTACGGTTGTCAAAATTCTTCATTTTATGCAACTATACATTCTGAATACGCTAAAACTGGTATCGCAGTTCTGTATCGATTGATACGTCGAATCTTAGCGAAATCGAAAGATCGAGGATTCCGAGCGTTTCTGCGACATTCGCGGGGTGTACGGGTGTCAAAGACCTTTACTTTATGCAACTACACATACTCAATACGATAAAACTGGTATCGTGGTGCTGCAGCGATGGATACGTCGAAGCTTAGCGAAATCGAAAGATCGCGGATTCCCGCCGTTTCTGAGAGTTTGGATGGATCCACCGGTGTCAAAATTGTTCATTTTATGCAACTACACACTCTCAATACGATAAAACTGGTATCGCAGTTCTGTATCGATTGATACGTCGGATCTTAACGAAATCGAAAGATCGAGGATTCCGAGTTTTTCTGCGAAATTCGCGGGGTGTACGGGTGTCTAAATTCTTTGTTTCATGCAACTACACATTCTCAATACGATAAAACTGGTATCGTGGTACTGCAGCGATTGATACGACAAAGCTTAGCGAAATCGATAGATCGCGGATTCCCGCCGTTTCTGAGAGTTTGGCTGGGTGTACGGGTGTCAAAATTCTTCATTTTATGCAACTACACACTCTCAATACGATAAAACTGGAATCGCAGTTCTGTATCGATTGATACGTCGCATCTTAGCGAAATCGAAAGCTCGATGATTCCGAGCGTTTCTGCGACATTCGCGGGGTGTACGGATTTCAAATACCATTACTTTATGCAACTACACATACTCAATACGATAAAACTGGTATCGCAGTGCTGCAGCGATTGATACGTCGTAGCTTAGCGAAATCGAAAGATCGCGAATTCCCGCCGTTTCTAAGAGTTTGGCTGAGTGTACGGGTGTCAAAAGCCTCCATTTTATGCAACTACACATTGTCAATACGATAAAATTGGTATCGCAGTTCTGCAGCGATTGATACGCCGAAGCATAGCGAAATCAAAAGATCGAGGATTCTCGGCGTTTCTGAGACTTTGGCTGGGTGTACGGGTGTCAAAAGCTTTATGCAACTACACATTCTCAATACGATAAAACTGGTATCGCAGTTCTGCAGCGATTGATACGTCGAAGCTTAGCGAAATCGAAAGATCGCGGATTCCCGCCGTTTCTGAGAGTTTGGCTTGGTGTACGGTTGTCAGAATTCTTCATTATATGCAACTACACACTCTGAATACGATAAAACTGGTATCGCAGTTGTGTATCGATTGATACGTCGGGTCTTAGCGAAATCGAAAGACCGAGGATTCCGAGCGTTTCTACGACATTCGCGGGATGTACGGGTGTTAAAAACCATTACTTTATGCAACTACACATACTCAATACGATAAAACTGGTATCGCGGTGCTGCAGCGATTGATACGTCGTAGCTTAGCGAAATCGAAAGATCGCGGATTCCCGCCGTTTCTAAGAGTTTGGCTGAGTGTACGGGTGTCAAAAGCCTCCATTTTATGCAACTACACATTCTCAATACAATAAAACTGGTATTGCAGTTCTGCAGCGGATGATACGTCGAAGCTTAGCGAAATCGAAAGATCGCGGATTCCCGCCGTTTCTGAGAGTTTGGCTGGATCCACGGGTGTCAAAATTCGTCATTTTATGCAACTACACACTCTCAATACGATAAAACTGGTATCGCAGTTCTGTATCGATTGATACGTCGGATCTTAGCGAAATCGAAAGACCGAGGATTCCGAGCGTTTCTACGACATTCGCCGGGTGTACGGGTGTCAAAAGCCTTTGCTGTCAGAGACTACACATTCTCAATACGATAAAACTGGTATCGTGGTACTGCAGCGATTGATACGTCGAAGCTTAGCGAAATCGAAAGATCGCGGATTCCCGCCGTTTCTGAGAGTTTGTCTGGGTGTACGGGTGTCAAAATTCTTCATTTTATGCAACTACACACTCTTAATACGATAAAACTGGAATCGTAGTTCTGTATCGATTGATACGTCGCATCTTAGCGAAATCGAAAGCTCGATGATTCCGAGCGTTTCTGCGACATTCGCGGGGTGTACGGATGTCAAAAACCATTACTTTATGCAACTACACATACTCAATACGATAAAACTGGTATCGCGGTGCTGCAGCGATTGATACGTCGTAGCTTAGCGAAATCGAAAGATCGCGGATTCCCGCCGTTTCTAAGAGTTTGGCTGAGTGTACGGGTGTCAAAAGCCTCCATTTTATGCAACTACACATTCTCAATACGATAAAACTGGTATCGCAGTTCTGCAGCGATTGATACGCCGAAGCATAGCGAAATCGAAAGATCGAGTATTCTCGTCGTTTCTGAGACCTTGGCTGGGTGTTCGGGTGTCAAAAGCCTTTACTTTATGCAACTACACATTCTCAATACGATAAAACTGGTATCGCAGTTCTGCAGCGATTGATATGCCGAAGCTTAGCGAAATCGAAAGATGGAGGATTCTCGGCGTTTCTGAGACTTTGGCTGGGTGTACGGGTGTCAAAATTCTTCATTTTATGCAACTACACACTCTCAATACGATAAAACTGGTATCGCAGTTCTCTATCGATTGATACGTCGAATCTTAGCGAAATCGAAAGATCGAGGATTCCGAGTGTTTCTGCGACATTCGCGGGGTGTACGGATGTCAAAAACCATAACTCTATGCAACTACACATACTCAATACGATAAAACTGGTATCGCGGTGCTGCAGCGACTGATACGCCGACGCTTAGCGAAATCGAAAGATCGAGGATTCTCGGCGTTTCTGAGACTATGGCTGGGTGTACGGGTGTCAAAATTCTTCATTTTATTCAACTACACACTCTGAATACGATAAAACTGGTATCGCAGTTCTGTATCGATTGATACGTCGCATCTTAGCGAAATCGAAATCTCGATGATTCCGAGCGTTTCTGCGACATTCGCGGGGTGTACGGGTGTCAAAAACCTTTACTTTATGCAACTACACATACTCAATACGATAAAACTCGTATCGTGGTGCTGCAGCGATGGATACGTCGAATCTTAGCGAAATCGAAAGATCGCGGATTCCCGCCGTTTCTGAGAGTTTGGCTGGATCCACCGGTGTCAAAATTGTTCATTTTATGCAACTACACACTCTCAATACGATAAAACTGGTATCGCAGTTTTGTATCGATTGATACGTCGGGTCTTAGCGAAATCGATAGACCGAGGATTCCGAGCGTTTCTACGACATTCGCGGGATGTACGGGTGTTAAAAACCATTACTTTATGCAACTACACATACTCAATACGATAAAACTGGTATCGCGGTGCTGCAGCGATTGATACGTCGTAGCTTAGCGAAATCGAAAGATCGCGGATTCCCGCCGTTTCTAAGAGTTTAGCTGAGTGTACGGGTGTCAAAAGCCTCCATTTTATGCAACTACACATTCTCAATACGATAAAACTGGTATCGCAGTTCTGCAGCGATTGATACGCCGAAGCATAGTGAAATCGGAAGATCGAGTATTCTCGTCGTTTCTGAGACCTTGGCTGGGTGTACGGGTGTCAAAAGCCTTTACTTTATGCAACTACACATTCTCAATACGATAAAACTGGTATCGCAGTTCTGCAGCGATTGATACGCCGATGCTTAGCGAAATCGAAAGATGGAGGATTCTCGGCGTTTCTGAGACTTTGGCTGGGTGTACGGGTGTCAAAATTCTTCTATTTATGAAACTACACACTCTCAATACGATAAAACTGGTATCGCAGTTCTCTATCGAATGATACGTCGAATCTTAGCGAAATCGAAAGCTCGAAGATTCCGAGCGTTTCTGCGACATTCGCGGGGTGTACGGATTTCAAATACCATTACTTTATGCAACTACACATACTCAATACGATAAAACTGGTATCGCAGTGCTGCAGCGATTGATACGTCGTAGCTTAGCGACATCGAAAGATCGCGAATTCCCGCCGTTTCTAAGAGTTTGGCTGAGTGTACGGGTGTCAAAAACCTCCGTTTTATGCAACTACACATTGTCAATACGATAGAATTATTATCGGAGTTCTGCAGCGATTGATACGTCGAAGCATAGCGAAATCAAAAGATCGAGGATTCTCGGCGTTTCTGAGACTTTGGCTGGGTGTACGGGTGTCAAAAGCTTTATGCAACTACACATTCTCAATACGATAAAACTGGTATCGCAGTTCTGCAGCGATTGATACGTCGAAGCTTAGCGAAATCGAAAGATCGCGGATTCCCGCCGTTTCTGAGAGTTTGGCTTGGTGTACGGTTGTCAGAATTCTTCATTATATGCAACTACACACTCTCAATACGATAAAACTGGTATCGCAGTTGTGTATCGATTGATACGTCGGGTCTTAGCGAAATCGAAAGACCGAGGATTCCGAGCGTTTCTACGACATTCGCGGGATGAACGGGTGTTAAAAACCATTACTTTATGCAACTACACATACTCAATACGATAAAACTGGTATCGCGGTGCTGCAGCGATTGATACGTCGTAGCTTAGCGAAATCGAAAGATCGCGGATTCCCGCCGTTTCTAAGAGTTTGGCTGAGTGTACGGGTGTCAAAAGCCTCCATTTTATGCAACTACACATTCTCAAGACGATAAAACTGGTATCGCAGTTCTGCAGCGATTGATACGCCGAAGCATAGCGAAATCGAAAGATCGAGTATTCTCGTCGTTTCTGAGACCTTGGCTGGGTGTTCGGGTGTCAAAAGCCTTTACTTTATGCAACTACACATTCTCAATACGATAAAACTGGTATCGCAGTTCTGCAGCGATTGATACGCCGAAGCTTAGCGAAATCGAAAGATGGAGGATTCTCGGCGTTTCTGAGACTTTGGCTGGGTGTACGGGTGTCAAAATTCTTCATTTTATGCAACTACACACTTTCAATACGATAAAACTGGTATCGCAGTTCTCTATCGATTGATACGTCGAATCTTAGCGAAATCGAAAGATCGAGGTTTCCGAGTGTTTCTGCGACATTCGCGGGGTGTACGGATGTCAAAAACCATTACTCTATGCAACTACACATACTCAATACGATAAAACTGGTATCGCGGTGCTTCAGCGATTGATACGTCGTAGCTTAGCGAAATCGAAAGATCGCGGATTCCCGCCGTTTCTAAGAGTTTGGCTGAGTGAACGGGTGTCAAAAGCCTCCATTTTATGCAACTACACATTCTCAATACGATAAAACTGGTATCGCAGTTCTGCAGCGATTGATACGTCGAAGCTTAGCGAAATCGAAAGATCGCGGATTCCCGCGTTTGTAAGAGTTTGGCTGGTTGTACGGGTGTCAGAATTCTTCATTTCATGCAACTACACACTCTCAATACGATAAAACTGGTATCGGAGTTCTGCAGCGATTGATACGCCGAAGCTTAGCGAAATCGAAAGATGGAGGATTCTCGTCGTTTCTGAGACTTTGGCTGGGTGTACGGTTGTCAAAATTCTTCATTTTATGCAACTATACATTCTGAATACGCTAAAACTGGTATCGCAGTTCTGTATCGATTGATACGTCGAATCTTAGCGAAATCGAAAGATCGAGGATTCCGAGCGTTTCTGCGACATTCGCGGGGTGTACGGGTGTCAAAGACCTTTACTTTATGCAACTACACATACTCAATACGATAAAACTGGTATCGTGGTGCTGCAGCGATGGATACGTCGAAGCTTAGCGAAATCGAAAGATCGCGGATTCCCGCCGTTTCTGAGAGTTTGGATGGATCCACCGGTGTCAAAATTGTTCATTTTATGCAACTACACACTCTCAATACGATAAAACTGGTATCGCAGTTCTGTATCGATTGATACGTCGGATCTTAACGAAATCGAAAGATCGAGGATTCCGAGTTTTTCTGCGAAATTCGCGGGGTGTACGGGTGTCTAAATTCTTTGTTTCATGCAACTACACATTCTCAATACGATAAAACTGGTATCGTGGTACTGCAGCGATTGATACGACAAAGCTTAGCGAAATCGATAGATCGCGGATTCCCGCCGTTTCTGAGAGTTTGGCTGGGTGTACGGGTGTCAAAATTCTTCATTTTATGCAACTACACACTCTCAATACGATAAAACTGGAATCGCAGTTCTGTATCGATTGATACGTCGCATCTTAGCGAAATCGAAAGCTCGATGATTCCGAGCGTTTCTGCGACATTCGCGGGGTGTACGGATTTCAAATACCATTACTTTATGCAACTACACATACTCAATACGAAAAAACTGGTATCGCAGTGCTGCAGCGATTGATACGTCGTAGCTTAGCGAAATCGAAAGATCGCGAATTCCCGCCGTTTCTAAGAGTTTGGCTGAGTGTACGGGTGTCAAAAGCCTCCATTTTATGCAACTACACATTGTCAATACGATAAAATTGGTATCGCAGTTCTGCAGCGATTGATACGCCGAAGCATAGCGAAATCAAAAGATCGAGGATTCTCGGCGTTTCTGAGACTTTGGCTGGGTGTACGGGTGTCAAAAGCTTTATGCAACTACACATTCTCAATACGATAAAACTGGTATCGCAGTTCTGCAGCGATTGATACGTCGAAGCTTAGCGAAATCGAAAGATCGCGGATTCCCGCCGTTTCTGAGAGTTTGGCTTGGTGTACGGTTGTCAGAATTCTTCATTATATGCAACTACACACTCTCAATACGATAAAACTGGTATCGCAGTTGTGTATCGATTGATACGTCGGGTCTTAGCGAAATCGAAAGACCGAGGATTCCGAGCGTTTCTACGACATTCGCGGGATGTACGGGTGTTTAAAACCATTACTTTATGCAACTACACATACTCAATACGATAAAACTGGTATCGCGGTGCTGCAGCGATTGATACGTCGTAGCTTAGCGAAATCGAAAGATCGCGGATTCCCGCCGTTTCTAAGAGTTTGGCTGAGTGTACGGGTGTCAAAAGCCTCCATTTTATGCAACTACACATTCTCAATACAATAAAACTGGTATTGCAGTTCTGCAGCGGATGATACGCCGAAGCTTAGCGAAATCGAAAGATGGAGGATTCTCGGCGTTTCTGAGACTTTGGCTGGGTGTACGGGGGTCAAAATTCTTCATTTTATGCAACTACACATTCTCAATACAATAAAACTGGTATTGCAGTTCTGCAGCGGATGATACGTCGAAGCTTAGCGAAATCGAAAGATCGCGGATTCCCGCCGTTTCTGAGAGTTTGGCTGGATCCACGGGTGTCAAAATTCGTCATTTTATGCAACTACACACTCTCAATACGATAAAACTGGTATCGCAGTTCTGTATCGATTGATACGTCGGATCTTAGCGAAATCGAAAGACCGAGGATTCCGAGCGTTTCTACGACATTCGCCGGGTGTACGGGTGTCAAAAGCCTTTGCTGTCAGAGACTACACATTCTCAATACGATAAAACTGGTATCGTGGTACTGCAGCGATTGATACGTCGAAGCTTAGCGAAATCGAAAGATCGCGGATTCCCGCCGTTTCTGAGAGTTTGTCTGGGTGTACGGGTGTCAAAATTCTTCATTTTATGCAACTACACACTCTTAATACGATAAAACTGGAATCGCAGTTCTGTATCGATTGATACGTCGCATCTTAGCGAAATCGAAAGCTCGATGATTCCGAGCGTTTCTGCGACATTCGCGGGGTGTACGGATGTCAAAAACCATTACTTTATGCAACTACACATACTCAATACGATAAAACTGGTATCGCGGTGCTGCAGCGATTGATACGTCGTAGCTTAGCGAAATCGAAAGATCGCGGATTCCCGCCGTTTCTAAGAGTTTGGCTGAGTGTACGGGTGTCAAAAGCCTCCATTTTATGCAACTACACATTCTCAATACGATAAAACTGGTATCGCAGTTCTGCAGCGATTGATACGCCGAAGCATAGCGAAATCGAAAGATCGAGTATTCTCGTCGTTTCTGAGACCTTGGCTGGGTGTTCGGGTGTCAAAAGCCTTTACTTTATGCAACTACACATTCTCAATACGATAAAACTGGTATCGCAGTTCTGCAGCGATTGATACGCCGAAGCTTAGCGAAATCGAAAGATGGAGGATTCTCGGCGTTTCTGAGACTTTGGCTGGGTGTACGGGTGTCAAAATTCTTCATTTTATGCAACTACACACTCTCAATACGATAAAACTGGTATCGCAGTTCTCTATCGATTGATACGTCGAATCTTAGCGAAATCGAAAGATCGAGGATTCCGAGTGTTTCTGCGACATTCGCGGGGTGTACGGATGTCAAAAACCATAACTCTATGCAACTACACATACTCAATACGATAAAACTGGTATCGCGGTGCTGCAGCGATTGATACGTCGTAGCTTAGCGAAATCGAAAGATCGCGGATTCCCGCCGTTTCTAAGAGTTTGGCTGAGTGTACGGGTGTCAAAAGCCTCCATTTTATGCAACTACACATTCTCAATACAATAAAACTGGTATTGCAGTTCTGCAGCGGATGATACGCCGAAGCTTAGCGAAATCGAAAGATGGAGGACTCTCGGCTTTTCTGAGACTTTGGCTAGGTGTACGGGTGTCAAAATTTATCATTTCATGCAACTACACACTCTCAATACGATAAAACTGGTATCGCAGTTCTGTATCGATTGATACGTCGAATCTTAGCGAAATCGAAAGATCGAGGATTCCGAGCGTCTCTGCGACATTCGCGGGGTGTACAGGTGTCAAAAGCCTTCATTTTATGCAACTACACATTTTCAATACGATAAAACTGGTATCGCAGTTCTGCAGCGACTGATACGCCGACGCTTAGCGAAATCGAAAGATCGAGGATTCTCGGCGTTTCTGAGACTATGGCTGGGTGTACGGGTGTCAAAATTCTTCATTTTATTCAACTACACACTCTGAATACGATAAAACTGGTATCGCAGTTCTGTATCGATTGATACGTCGCATCTTAGCGAAATCGAAATCTCGATGATTCCGAGCGTTTCTGCGACATTCGCGGGGTGTACGGGTGTCAAAAACCTTTACTTTATGCAACTACACATACTCAATACGATAAAACTCGTATCGTGGTGCTGCAGCGATGGATACGTCGAATCTTAGCGAAATCGAAAGATCGCGGATTCCCGCCGTTTCTGAGAGTTTGGCTGGATCCACCGGTGTCAAAATTGTTCATTTTATGCAACTACACACTCTCAATACGATAAAACTGGTATCGCAGTTCTGTATCGATTGATACGTCGGATCTTAACGAAATCGAAAGATCGAGGATTCCGAGTTTTTCTGCGAAATTCGCGGGGTGTACGGGTGTCTAAATTCTTTGTTTCATGCAACTACAAATTCTCAATACGATAAAACTGGTATCGTGGTACTGCAGTGATTGATACGACAAAGCTTAGCGAAATCGATAGATCGCGGATTCCCGCCGTTTCTGAGAGTTTGGCTGGGTGTACGGGTGTCAAAATTCTTCATTTTATGCAACTACACACTCTCAATACGATAAAACTGGAATCGCAGTTCTGTATCGATTGATACGTCGCATCTTAGCGAAATCGAAAGCTCGATGATTCCGAGCGTTTCTGCGACATTCGCGGGGTGTACGGATTTCAAATACCATTACTTTATGCAACTACACATACTCAATACGATAAAACTGGTATCGCAGTGCTGCAGCGATTGATACGTCGTAGCTTAGCGAAATCGAAAGATCGCGAATTCCCGCCGTTTCTAAGAGTTTGGCTGAGTGTACGGGTGTCAAAAGCCTCCATTTTATGCAACTACACATTGTCAATACGATAAAATTGGTATCGCAGTTCTGCAGCGATTGATACGCCGAAGCATAGCGAAATCAAAAGATCGAGGATTCTCGGCGTTTCTGAGACTTTGGCTGGGTGTACGGGTGTCAAAAGCTTTATGCAACTACACATTCTCAATACGATAAAACTGGTATCGCAGTTCTGCAGCGATTGATACGTCGAAGCTTAGCGAAATCGAAAGATCGCGGATTCCCGCCGTTTCTGAGAGTTTGGCTTGGTGTACGGTTGTCAGAATTCTTCATTATATGCAACTACACACTCTCAATACGATAAAACTGGTATCGCAGTTGTGTATCGATTGATACGTCGGGTCTTAGCGAAATCGAAAGACCGAGGATTCCGAGCGTTTCTACGACATTCGCGGGATGTACGGGTGTTTAAAACCATTACTTTATGCAACTACACATACTCAATACGATAAAACTGGTATCGCGGTGCTGCAGCGATTGATACGTCGTAGCTTAGCGAAATCGAAAGATCGCGGATTCCCGCCGTTTCTAAGAGTTTGGCTGAGTGTACGGGTGTCAAAAGCCTCCATTTTATGCAACTACACATTCTCAATACAATAAAACTGGTATTGCAGTTCTGCAGCGGATGATACGCCGAAGCTTAGCGAAATCGAAAGATGGAGGATTCTCGGCGTTTCTGAGACTTTGGCTGGGTGTACGGGGGTCAAAATTCTTCATTTTATGCAACTACACATTCTCAATACAATAAAACTGGTATTGCAGTTCTGCAGCGGATGATACGTCGAAGCTTAGCGAAATCGAAAGATCGCGGATTCCCGCCGTTTCTGAGAGTTTGGCTGGATCCACGGGTGTCAAAATTCGTCATTTTATGCAACTACACACTCTCAATACGATAAAACTGGTATCGCAGTTCTGTATCGATTGATACGTCGGATCTCAGCGAAATCGAAAGACCGAGGATTCCGAGCGTTTCTACGACATTCGCCGGGTGTACGGGTGTCAAAAGCCTTTGCTTTCAGAGACTACACATTCTCAATACGATAAAACTGGTATCGTGGTACTGCAGCGATTGATACGTCGAAGCTTAGCGAAATCGAAAGATCGCGGATTCCCGCCGTTTCTGAGAGTTTGTCTGGGTGTACGGGTGTCAAAATTCTTCATTTTATGCAACTACACACTCTTAATACGATAAAACTGGAATCGCAGTTCTGTATCGATTGATACGTCGCATCTTAGCGAAATCGAAAGCTCGATGATTCCGAGCGTTTCTGCGACATTCGCGGGGTGTACGGATGTCAAAAACCATTACTTTATGCAACTACACATACTCAATACGATAAAACTGGTATCGCGGTGCTGCAGCGATTGATACGTCGTAGCTTAGCGAAATCGAAAGATCGCGGATTCCCGCCGTTTCTAAGAGTTTGGCTGAGTGTACGGGTGTCAAAAGCCTCCATTTTATGCAACTACACATTCTCAATACGATAAAACTGGTATCGCAGTTCTGCAGCGATTGATACGCCGAAGCATAGCGAAATCGAAAGATCGAGTATTCTCGTCGTTTCTGAGACCTTGGCTGGGTGTTCGGGTGTCAAAAGCCTTTACTTTATGCAACTACACATTCTCAATACGATAAAACTGGTATCGCAGTTCTGCAGCGATTGATACGCCGAAGCTTAGCGAAATCGAAAGATGGAGGATTCTCGGCGTTTCTGAGACTTTGGCTGGGTGTACGGGTGTCAAAATTCTTCATTTTATGCAACTACACACTCTCAATACGATAAAACTGGTATCGCAGTTCTCTATCGATTGATACGTCGAATCTTAGCGAAATCGAAAGATCGAGGATTCCGAGTGTTTCTGCGACATTCGCGGGGTGTACGGATGTCAAAAACCATAACTCTATGCAACTACACATACTCAATACGATAAAACTGGTATCGCGGTGCTGCAGCGATTGATACGTCGTAGCTTAGCGAAATCGAAAGATCGCGGATTCCCGCCGTTTCTAAGAGTTTGGCTGAGTGTACGGGTGTCAAAAGCCTCCATTTTATGCAACTACACATTCTCAATACAATAAAACTGGTATTGCAGTTCTGCAGCGGATGATACGCCGAAGCTTAGCGAAATCGAAAGATGGAGGACTCTCGGCTTTTCTGAGACTTTGGCTAGGTGTACGGGTGTCAAAATTTATCATTTCATGCAACTACACACTCTCAATACGATAAAACTGGTATCGCAGTTCTGTATCGATTGATACGTCGAATCTTAGCGAAATCGAAAGATCGAGGATTCCGAGCGTCTCTGCGACATTCGCGGGGTGTACAGGTGTCAAAAGCCTTCATTTTATGCAACTACACATTTTCAATACGATAAAACTGGTATCGCAGTTCTGCAGCGACTGATACGCCGACGCTTAGCGAAATCGAAAGATCGAGGATTCTCGGCGTTTCTGAGACTATGGCTGGGTGTACGGGTGTCAAAATTCTTCATTTTATTCAACTACACACTCTGAATACGATAAAACTGGTATCGCAGTTCTGTATCGATTGATACGTCGCATCTTAGCGAAATCGAAATCTCGATGATTCCGAGCGTTTCTGCGACATTCGCGGGGTGTACGGGTGTCAAAAACCTTTACTTTATGCAACTACACATACTCAATACGATAAAACTCGTATCGTGGTGCTGCAGCGATGGATACGTCGAATCTTAGCGAAATCGAAAGATCGCGGATTCCCGCCGTTTCTGAGAGTTTGGCTGGATCCACCGGTGTCAAAATTGTTCATTTTATGCAACTACACACTCTCAATACGATAAAACTGGTATCGCAGTTTTGTATCGATTGATACGTCGGGTCTTAGCGAAATCGATAGACCGAGGATTCCGAGCGTTTCTACGACATTCGCGGGATGTACGGGTGTTAAAAACCATTACTTTATGCAACTACACATACTCAATACGATAAAACTGGTATCGCGGTGCTGCAGCGATTGATACGTCGTAGCTTAACGAAATCGAAAGATCGCGGATTCCCGCCGTTTCTAAGAGTTTAGCTGAGTGTACGGGTGTCAAAAGCCTCCATTTTATGCAACTACACATTCTCAATACGATAAAACTGGTATCGCAGTTCTGCAGCGATTGATACGCCGAAGCATAGTGAAATCGGAAGATCGAGTATTCTCGTCGTTTCTGAGACCTTGGCTGGGTGTACGGGTGTCAAAAGCCTTTACTTTATGCAACTACACATTCTCAATACGATAAAACTGGTATCGCCGTTCTGCAGCGATTGATACGCCGATGCTTAGCGAAATCGAAAGATGGAGGATTCTCGGCGTTTCTGAGACTTTGGCTGGGTGTACGGGTGTCAAAATTCTTCTATTTATGAAACTACACACTCTCAATACGATAAAACTGGTATCGCAGTTCTCTATCGAATGATACGTCGAATCTTAGCGAAATCGAAAGCTCGAAGATTCCGAGCGTTTCTGCGACATTCGCGGGGTGTACGGATTTCAAATACCATTACTTTATGCAACTACACATACTCAATACGATAAAACTGGTATCGCAGTGCTGCAGCGATTGATACGTCGTAGCTTAGCGACATCGAAAGATCGCGAATTCCCGCCGTTTCTAAGAGTTTGGCTGAGTGTACGGGTGTCAAAAACCTCCGTTTTATGCAACTACACATTGTCAATACGATAGAATTATTATCGGAGTTCTGCAGCGATTGATACGTCGAAGCATAGCGAAATCAAAAGATCGAGGATTCTCGGCGTTTCTGAGACTTTGGCTGGGTGTACGGGTGTCAAAAGCTTTATGCAACTACACATTCTCAATACGATAAAACTGGTATCGCAGTTCTGCAGCGATTGATACGTCGAAGCTTAGCGAAATCGAAAGATCGCGGATTCCCGCCGTTTCTGAGAGTTTGGCTTGGTGTACGGTTGTCAGAATTCTTCATTATATGCAACTACACACTCTCAATACGATAAAACTGGTATCGCAGTTGTGTATCGATTGATACGTCGGGTCTTAGCGAAATCGAAAGACCGAGGATTCCGAGCGTTTCTACGACATTCGCGGGATGAACGGGTGTTAAAAACCATTACTTTATGCAACTACACATACTCAATACGATAAAACTGGTATCGCGGTGCTGCAGCGATTGATACGTCGTAGCTTAGCGAAATCGAAAGATCGCGGATTCCCGCCGTTTCTAAGAGTTTGGCTGAGTGTACGGGTGTCAAAAGCCTCCATTTTATGCAACTACACATTCTCAAGACGATAAAACTGGTATCGCAGTTCTGCAGCGATTGATACGCCGAAGCATAGCGAAATCGAAAGATCGAGTATTCTCGTCGTTTCTGAGACCTTGGCTGGGTGTTCGGGTGTCAAAAGCCTTTACTTTATGCAACTACACATTCTCAATACGATAAAACTGGTATCGCAGTTCTGCAGCGATTGATACGCCGAAGCTTAGCGAAATCGAAAGATGGAGGATTCTCGGCGTTTCTGAGACTTTGGCTGGGTGTACGGGTGTCAAAATTCTTCATTTTATGCAACTACACACTTTCAATACGATAAAACTGGTATCGCAGTTCTCTATCGATTGATACGTCGAATCTTAGCGAAATCGAAAGATCGAGGTTTCCGAGTGTTTCTGCGACATTCGCGGGGTGTACGGATGTCAAAAACCATTACTCTATGCAACTACACATACTCAATACGATAAAACTGGTATCGCGGTGCTTCAGCGATTGATACGTCGTAGCTTAGCGAAATCGAAAGATCGCGGATTCCCGCCGTTTCTAAGAGTTTGGCTGAGTGAACGGGTGTCAAAAGCCTCCATTTTATGCAACTACACATTCTCAATACGATAAAACTGGTATCGCAGTTCTGCAGCGATTGATACGTCGAAGCTTAGCGAAATCGAAAGATCGCGGATTCCCGCGTTTGTAAGAGTTTGGCTGGTTGTACGGGTGTCAGAATTCTTCATTTCATGCAACTACACACTCTCAATACGATAAAACTGGTATCGGAGTTCTGCAGCGATTGATACGCCGAAGCTTAGCGAAATCGAAAGATGGAGGATTCTCGTCGTTTCTGAGACTTTGGCTGGGTGTACGGTTGTCAAAATTCTTCATTTTATGCAACTATACATTCTGAATACGCTAAAACTGGTATCGCAGTTCTGTATCGATTGATACGTCGAATCTTAGCGAAATCGAAAGATCGAGGATTCCGAGCGTTTCTGCGACATTCGCGGGGTGTACGGGTGTCAAAGACCTTTACTTTATGCAACTACACATACTCAATACGATAAAACTGGTATCGTGGTGCTGCAGCGATGGATACGTCGAAGCTTAGCGAAATCGAAAGATCGCGGATTCCCGCCGTTTCTGAGAGTTTGGATGGATCCACCGGTGTCAAAATTGTTCATTTTATGCAACTACACACTCTCAATACGATAAAACTGGTATCGCAGTTCTGTATCGATTGATACGTCGGATCTTAACGAAATCGAAAGATCGAGGATTCCGAGTTTTTCTGCGAAATTCGCGGGGTGTACGGGTGTCTAAATTCTTTGTTTCATGCAACTACACATTCTCAATACGATAAAACTGGTATCGTGGTACTGCAGCGATTGATACGACAAAGCTTAGCGAAATCGATAGATCGCGGATTCCCGCCGTTTCTGAGAGTTTGGCTGGGTGTACGGGTGTCAAAATTCTTCATTTTATGCAACTACACACTCTCAATACGATAAAACTGGAATCGCAGTTCTGTATCGATTGATACGTCGCATCTTAGCGAAATCGAAAGCTCGATGATTCCGAGCGTTTCTGCGACATTCGCGGGGTGTACGGATTTCAAATACCATTACTTTATGCAACTACACATACTCAATACGAAAAAACTGGTATCGCAGTGCTGCAGCGATTGATACGTCGTAGCTTAGCGAAATCGAAAGATCGCGAATTCCCGCCGTTTCTAAGAGTTTGGCTGAGTGTACGGGTGTCAAAAGCCTCCATTTTATGCAACTACACATTGTCAATACGATAAAATTGGTATCGCAGTTCTGCAGCGATTGATACGCCGAAGCATAGCGAAATCAAAAGATCGAGGATTCTCGGCGTTTCTGAGACTTTGGCTGGGTGTACGGGTGTCAAAAGCTTTATGCAACTACACATTCTCAATACGATAAAACTGGTATCGCAGTTCTGCAGCGATTGATACGTCGAAGCTTAGCGAAATCGAAAGATCGCGGATTCCCGCCGTTTCTGAGAGTTTGGCTTGGTGTACGGTTGTCAGAATTCTTCATTATATGCAACTACACACTCTCAATACGATAAAACTGGTATCGCAGTTGTGTATCGATTGATACGTCGGGTCTTAGCGAAATCGAAAGACCGAGGATTCCGAGCGTTTCTACGACATTCGCGGGATGTACGGGTGTTTAAAACCATTACTTTATGCAACTACACATACTCAATACGATAAAACTGGTATCGCGGTGCTGCAGCGATTGATACGTCGTAGCTTAGCGAAATCGAAAGATCGCGGATTCCCGCCGTTTCTAAGAGTTTGGCTGAGTGTACGGGTGTCAAAAGCCTCCATTTTATGCAACTACACATTCTCAATACAATAAAACTGGTATTGCAGTTCTGCAGCGGATGATACGCCGAAGCTTAGCGAAATCGAAAGATGGAGGATTCTCGGCGTTTCTGAGACTTTGGCTGGGTGTACGGGGGTCAAAATTCTTCATTTTATGCAACTACACATTCTCAATACAATAAAACTGGTATTGCAGTTCTGCAGCGGATGATACGTCGAAGCTTAGCGAAATCGAAAGATCGCGGATTCCCGCCGTTTCTGAGAGTTTGGCTGGATCCACGGGTGTCAAAATTCGTCATTTTATGCAACTACACACTCTCAATACGATAAAACTGGTATCGCAGTTCTGTATCGATTGATACGTCGGATCTCAGCGAAATCGAAAGACCGAGGATTCCGAGCGTTTCTACGACATTCGCCGGGTGTACGGGTGTCAAAAGCCTTTGCTTTCAGAGACTACACATTCTCAATACGATAAAACTGGTATCGTGGTACTGCAGCGATTGATACGTCGAAGCTTAGCGAAATCGAAAGATCGCGGATTCCCGCCGTTTCTGAGAGTTTGTCTGGGTGTACGGGTGTCAAAATTCTTCATTTTATGCAACTACACACTCTTAATACGATAAAACTGGAATCGCAGTTCTGTATCGATTGATACGTCGCATCTTAGCGAAATCGAAAGCTCGATGATTCCGAGCGTTTCTGCGACATTCGCGGGGTGTACGGATGTCAAAAACCATTACTTTATGCAACTACACATACTCAATACGATAAAACTGGTATCGCGGTGCTGCAGCGATTGATACGTCGTAGCTTAGCGAAATCGAAAGATCGCGGATTCCCGCCGTTTCTAAGAGTTTGGCTGAGTGTACGGGTGTCAAAAGCCTCCATTTTATGCAACTACACATTCTCAATACGATAAAACTGGTATCGCAGTTCTGCAGCGATTGATACGCCGAAGCATAGCGAAATCGAAAGATCGAGTATTCTCGTCGTTTCTGAGACCTTGGCTGGGTGTTCGGGTGTCAAAAGCCTTTACTTTATGCAACTACACATTCTCAATACGATAAAACTGGTATCGCAGTTCTGCAGCGATTGATACGCCGAAGCTTAGCGAAATCGAAAGATGGAGGATTCTCGGCGTTTCTGAGACTTTGGCTGGGTGTACGGGTGTCAAAATTCTTCATTTTATGCAACTACACACTCTCAATACGATAAAACTGGTATCGCAGTTCTCTATCGATTGATACGTCGAATCTTAGCGAAATCGAAAGATCGAGGATTCCGAGTGTTTCTGCGACATTCGCGGGGTGTACGGATGTCAAAAACCATAACTCTATGCAACTACACATACTCAATACGATAAAACTGGTATCGCGGTGCTGCAGCGATTGATACGTCGTAGCTTAGCGAAATCGAAAGATCGCGGATTCCCGCCGTTTCTAAGAGTTTGGCTGAGTGTACGGGTGTCAAAAGCCTCCATTTTATGCAACTACACATTCTCAATACAATAAAACTGGTATTGCAGTTCTGCAGCGGATGATACGCCGAAGCTTAGCGAAATCGAAAGATGGAGGACTCTCGGCTTTTCTGAGACTTTGGCTAGGTGTACGGGTGTCAAAATTTATCATTTCATGCAACTACACACTCTCAATACGATAAAACTGGTATCGCAGTTCTGTATCGATTGATACGTCGAATCTTAGCGAAATCGAAAGATCGAGGATTCCGAGCGTCTCTGCGACATTCGCGGGGTGTACAGGTGTCAAAAGCCTTCATTTTATGCAACTACACATTTTCAATACGATAAAACTGGTATCGCAGTTCTGCAGCGACTGATACGCCGACGCTTAGCGAAATCGAAAGATCGAGGATTCTCGGCGTTTCTGAGACTATGGCTGGGTGTACGGGTGTCAAAATTCTTCATTTTATTCAACTACACACTCTGAATACGATAAAACTGGTATCGCAGTTCTGTATCGATTGATACGTCGCATCTTAGCGAAATCGAAATCTCGATGATTCCGAGCGTTTCTGCGACATTCGCGGGGTGTACGGGTGTCAAAAACCTTTACTTTATGCAACTACACATACTCAATACGATAAAACTCGTATCGTGGTGCTGCAGCGATGGATACGTCGAATCTTAGCGAAATCGAAAGATCGCGGATTCCCGCCGTTTCTGAGAGTTTGGCTGGATCCACCGGTGTCAAAATTGTTCATTTTATGCAACTACACACTCTCAATACGATAAAACTGGTATCGCAGTTTTGTATCGATTGATACGTCGGGTCTTAGCGAAATCGATAGACCGAGGATTCCGAGCGTTTCTACGACATTCGCGGGATGTACGGGTGTTAAAAACCATTACTTTATGCAACTACACATACTCAATACGATAAAACTGGTATCGCGGTGCTGCAGCGATTGATACGTCGTAGCTTAACGAAATCGAAAGATCGCGGATTCCCGCCGTTTCTAAGAGTTTAGCTGAGTGTACGGGTGTCAAAAGCCTCCATTTTATGCAACTACACATTCTCAATACGATAAAACTGGTATCGCAGTTCTGCAGCGATTGATACGCCGAAGCATAGTGAAATCGGAAGATCGAGTATTCTCGTCGTTTCTGAGACCTTGGCTGGGTGTACGGGTGTCAAAAGCCTTTACTTTATGCAACTACACATTCTCAATACGATAAAACTGGTATCGCAGTTCTGCAGCGATTGATACGCCGATGCTTAGCGAAATCGAAAGATGGAGGATTCTCGGCGTTTCTGAGACTTTGGCTGGGTGTACGGGTGTCAAAATTCTTCTATTTATGAAACTACACACTCTCAATACGATAAAACTGGTATCGCAGTTCTCTATCGAATGATACGTCGAATCTTAGCGAAATCGAAAGCTCGAAGATTCCGAGCGTTTCTGCGACATTCGCGGGGTGTACGGATTTCAAATACCATTACTTTATGCAACTACACATACTCAATACGATAAAACTGGTATCGCAGTGCTGCAGCGATTGATACGTCGTAGCTTAGCGACATCGAAAGATCGCGAATTCCCGCCGTTTCTAAGAGTTTGGCTGAGTGTACGGGTGTCAAAAACCTCCGTTTTATGCAACTACACATTGTCAATACGATAGAATTATTATCGGAGTTCTGCAGCGATTGATACGTCGAAGCATAGCGAAATCAAAAGATCGAGGATTCTCGGCGTTTCTGAGACTTTGGCTGGGTGTACGGGTGTCAAAAGCTTTATGCAACTACACATTCTCAATACGATAAAACTGGTATCGCAGTTCTGCAGCGATTGATACGTCGAAGCTTAGCGAAATCGAAAGATCGCGGATTCCCGCCGTTTCTGAGAGTTTGGCTTGGTGTACGGTTGTCAGAATTCTTCATTATATGCAACTACACACTCTCAATACGATAAAACTGGTATCGCAGTTGTGTATCGATTGATACGTCGGGTCTTAGCGAAATCGAAAGACCGAGGATTCCGAGCGTTTCTACGACATTCGCGGGATGAACGGGTGTTAAAAACCATTACTTTATGCAACTACACATACTCAATACGATAAAACTGGTATCGCGGTGCTGCAGCGATTGATACGTCGTAGCTTAGCGAAATCGAAAGATCGCGGATTCCCGCCGTTTCTAAGAGTTTGGCTGAGTGTACGGGTGTCAAAAGCCTCCATTTTATGCAACTACACATTCTCAAGACGATAAAACTGGTATCGCAGTTCTGCAGCGATTGATACGCCGAAGCATAGCGAAATCGAAAGATCGAGTATTCTCGTCGTTTCTGAGACCTTGGCTGGGTGTTCGGGTGTCAAAAGCCTTTACTTTATGCAACTACACATTCTCAATACGATAAAACTGGTATCGCAGTTCTGCAGCGATTGATACGCCGAAGCTTAGCGAAATCGAAAGATGGAGGATTCTCGGCGTTTCTGAGACTTTGGCTGGGTGTACGGGTGTCAAAATTCTTCATTTTATGCAACTACACACTTTCAATACGATAAAACTGGTATCGCAGTTCTCTATCGATTGATACGTCGAATCTTAGCGAAATCGAAAGATCGAGGTTTCCGAGTGTTTCTGCGACATTCGCGGGGTGTACGGATGTCAAAAACCATTACTCTATGCAACTACACATACTCAATACGATAAAACTGGTATCGCGGTGCTTCAGCGATTGATACGTCGTAGCTTAGCGAAATCGAAAGATCGCGGATTCCCGCCGTTTCTAAGAGTTTGGCTGAGTGAACGGGTGTCAAAAGCCTCCATTTTATGCAACTACACATTCTCAATACGATAAAACTGGTATCGCAGTTCTGCAGCGATTGATACGTCGAAGCTTAGCGAAATCGAAAGATCGCGGATTCCCGCGTTTGTAAGAGTTTGGCTGGTTGTACGGGTGTCAGAATTCTTCATTTCATGCAACTACACACTCTCAATACGATAAAACTGGTATCGGAGTTCTGCAGCGATTGATACGCCGAAGCTTAGCGAAATCGAAAGATGGAGGATTCTCGTCGTTTCTGAGACTTTGGCTGGGTGTACGGTTGTCAAAATTCTTCATTTTATGCAACTATACATTCTGAATACGCTAAAACTGGTATCGCAGTTCTGTATCGATTGATACGTCGAATCTTAGCGAAATCGAAAGATCGAGGATTCCGAGCGTTTCTGCGACATTCGCGGGGTGTACGGGTGTCAAAGACCTTTACTTTATGCAACTACACATACTCAATACGATAAAACTGGTATCGTGGTGCTGCAGCGATGGATACGTCGAAGCTTAGCGAAATCGAAAGATCGCGGATTCCCGCCGTTTCTGAGAGTTTGGATGGATCCACCGGTGTCAAAATTGTTCATTTTATGCAACTACACACTCTCAATACGATAAAACTGGTATCGCAGTTCTGTATCGATTGATACGTCGGATCTTAACGAAATCGAAAGATCGAGGATTCCGAGTTTTTCTGCGAAATTCGCGGGGTGTACGGGTGTCTAAATTCTTTGTTTCATGCAACTACACATTCTCAATACGATAAAACTGGTATCGTGGTACTGCAGCGATTGATACGACAAAGCTTAGCGAAATCGATAGATCGCGGATTCCCGCCGTTTCTGAGAGTTTGGCTGGGTGTACGGGTGTCAAAATTCTTCATTTTATGCAACTACACACTCTCAATACGATAAAACTGGAATCGCAGTTCTGTATCGATTGATACGTCGCATCTTAGCGAAATCGAAAGCTCGATGATTCCGAGCGTTTCTGCGACATTCGCGGGGTGTACGGATTTCAAATACCATTACTTTATGCAACTACACATACTCAATACGAAAAAACTGGTATCGCAGTGCTGCAGCGATTGATACGTCGTAGCTTAGCGAAATCGAAAGATCGCGAATTCCCGCCGTTTCTAAGAGTTTGGCTGAGTGTACGGGTGTCAAAAGCCTCCATTTTATGCAACTACACATTGTCAATACGATAAAATTGGTATCGCAGTTCTGCAGCGATTGATACGCCGAAGCATAGCGAAATCAAAAGATCGAGGATTCTCGGCGTTTCTGAGACTTTGGCTGGGTGTACGGGTGTCAAAAGCTTTATGCAACTACACATTCTCAATACGATAAAACTGGTATCGCAGTTCTGCAGCGATTGATACGTCGAAGCTTAGCGAAATCGAAAGATCGCGGATTCCCGCCGTTTCTGAGAGTTTGGCTTGGTGTACGGTTGTCAGAATTCTTCATTATATGCAACTACACACTCTCAATACGATAAAACTGGTATCGCAGTTGTGTATCGATTGATACGTCGGGTCTTAGCGAAATCGAAAGACCGAGGATTCCGAGCGTTTCTACGACATTCGCGGGATGTACGGGTGTTTAAAACCATTACTTTATGCAACTACACATACTCAATACGATAAAACTGGTATCGCGGTGCTGCAGCGATTGATACGTCGTAGCTTAGCGAAATCGAAAGATCGCGGATTCCCGCCGTTTCTAAGAGTTTGGCTGAGTGTACGGGTGTCAAAAGCCTCCATTTTATGCAACTACACATTCTCAATACAATAAAACTGGTATTGCAGTTCTGCAGCGGATGATACGCCGAAGCTTAGCGAAATCGAAAGATGGAGGATTCTCGGCGTTTCTGAGACTTTGGCTGGGTGTACGGGGGTCAAAATTCTTCATTTTATGCAACTACACATTCTCAATACAATAAAACTGGTATTGCAGTTCTGCAGCGGATGATACGTCGAAGCTTAGCGAAATCGAAAGATCGCGGATTCCCGCCGTTTCTGAGAGTTTGGCTGGATCCACGGGTGTCAAAATTCGTCATTTTATGCAACTACACACTCTCAATACGATAAAACTGGTATCGCAGTTCTGTATCGATTGATACGTCGGATCTTAGCGAAATCGAAAGACCGAGGATTCCGAGCGTTTCTACGACATTCGCCGGGTGTACGGGTGTCAAAAGCCTTTGCTGTCAGAGACTACACATTCTCAATACGATAAAACTGGTATCGTGGTACTGCAGCGATTGATACGTCGAAGCTTAGCGAAATCGAAAGATCGCGGATTCCCGCCGTTTCTGAGAGTTTGTCTGGGTGTACGGGTGTCAAAATTCTTCATTTTATGCAACTACACACTCTTAATACGATAAAACTGGAATCGCAGTTCTGTATCGATTGATACGTCGCATCTTAGCGAAATCGAAAGCTCGATGATTCCGAGCGTTTCTGCGACATTCGCGGGGTGTACGGATGTCAAAAACCATTACTTTATGCAACTACACATACTCAATACGATAAAACTGGTATCGCGGTGCTGCAGCGATTGATACGTCGTAGCTTAGCGAAATCGAAAGATCGCGGATTCCCGCCGTTTCTAAGAGTTTGGCTGAGTGTACGGGTGTCAAAAGCCTCCATTTTATGCAACTACACATTCTCAATACGATAAAACTGGTATCGCAGTTCTGCAGCGATTGATACGCCGAAGCATAGCGAAATCGAAAGATCGAGTATTCTCGTCGTTTCTGAGACCTTGGCTGGGTGTTCGGGTGTCAAAAGCCTTTACTTTATGCAACTACACATTCTCAATACGATAAAACTGGTATCGCAGTTCTGCAGCGATTGATACGCCGAAGCTTAGCGAAATCGAAAGATGGAGGATTCTCGGCGTTTCTGAGACTTTGGCTGGGTGTACGGGTGTCAAAATTCTTCATTTTATGCAACTACACACTCTCAATACGATAAAACTGGTATCGCAGTTCTCTATCGATTGATACGTCGAATCTTAGCGAAATCGAAAGATCGAGGATTCCGAGTGTTTCTGCGACATTCGCGGGGTGTACGGATGTCAAAAACCATAACTCTATGCAACTACACATACTCAATACGATAAAACTGGTATCGCGGTGCTGCAGCGATTGATACGTCGTAGCTTAGCGAAATCGAAAGATCGCGGATTCCCGCCGTTTCTAAGAGTTTGGCTGAGTGAACGGGTGTCAAAAGCCTCCATTTTATGCAACTACACATTCTCAATACGATAAAACTGGTATCGCAGTTCTGCAGCGATTGATACGTCGAAGCTTAGCGAAATCGAAAGATCGCGGATTCCCGCGTTTGTAAGAGTTTGGCTGGTTGTACGGGTGTCAGAATTCTTCATTTCATGCAACTACACACTCTCAATACGATAAAACTGGTATCGGAGTTCTGCAGCGATTGATACGCCGAAGCTTAGCGAAATCGAAAGATGGAGGATTCTCGTCGTTTCTGAGACTTTGGCTGGGTGTACGGTTGTCAAAATTCTTCATTTTATGCAACTATACATTCTGAATACGCTAAAACTGGTATCGCAGTTCTGTATCGATTGATACGTCGAATCTTAGCGAAATCGAAAGATCGAGGATTCCGAGCGTTTCTGCGACATTCGCGGGGTGTACGGGTGTCAAAGACCTTTACTTTATGCAACTACACATACTCAATACGATAAAACTGGTATCGTGGTGCTGCAGCGATGGATACGTCGAAGCTTAGCGAAATCGAAAGATCGCGGATTCCCGCCGTTTCTGAGAGTTTGGATGGATCCACCGGTGTCAAAATTGTTCATTTTATGCAACTACACACTCTCAATACGATAAAACTGGTATCGCAGTTCTGTATCGATTGATACGTCGGATCTTAACGAAATCGAAAGATCGAGGATTCCGAGTTTTTCTGCGAAATTCGCGGGGTGTACGGGTGTCTAAATTCTTTGTTTCATGCAACTACACATTCTCAATACGATAAAACTGGTATCGTGGTACTGCAGCGATTGATACGACAAAGCTTAGCGAAATCGATAGATCGCGGATTCCCGCCGTTTCTGAGAGTTTGGCTGGGTGTACGGGTGTCAAAATTCTTCATTTTATGCAACTACACACTCTCAATACGATAAAACTGGAATCGCAGTTCTGTATCGATTGATACGTCGCATCTTAGCGAAATCGAAAGCTCGATGATTCCGAGCGTTTCTGCGACATTCGCGGGGTGTACGGATTTCAAATACCATTACTTTATGCAACTACACATACTCAATACGAAAAAACTGGTATCGCAGTGCTGCAGCGATTGATACGTCGTAGCTTAGCGAAATCGAAAGATCGCGAATTCCCGCCGTTTCTAAGAGTTTGGCTGAGTGTACGGGTGTCAAAAGCCTCCATTTTATGCAACTACACATTGTCAATACGATAAAATTGGTATCGCAGTTCTGCAGCGATTGATACGCCGAAGCATAGCGAAATCAAAAGATCGAGGATTCTCGGCGTTTCTGAGACTTTGGCTGGGTGTACGGGTGTCAAAAGCTTTATGCAACTACACATTCTCAATACGATAAAACTGGTATCGCAGTTCTGCAGCGATTGATACGTCGAAGCTTAGCGAAATCGAAAGATCGCGGATTCCCGCCGTTTCTGAGAGTTTGGCTTGGTGTACGGTTGTCAGAATTCTTCATTATATGCAACTACACACTCTCAATACGATAAAACTGGTATCGCAGTTGTGTATCGATTGATACGTCGGGTCTTAGCGAAATCGAAAGACCGAGGATTCCGAGCGTTTCTACGACATTCGCGGGATGTACGGGTGTTTAAAACCATTACTTTATGCAACTACACATACTCAATACGATAAAACTGGTATCGCGGTGCTGCAGCGATTGATACGTCGTAGCTTAGCGAAATCGAAAGATCGCGGATTCCCGCCGTTTCTAAGAGTTTGGCTGAGTGTACGGGTGTCAAAAGCCTCCATTTTATGCAACTACACATTCTCAATACAATAAAACTGGTATTGCAGTTCTGCAGCGGATGATACGCCGAAGCTTAGCGAAATCGAAAGATGGAGGATTCTCGGCGTTTCTGAGACTTTGGCTGGGTGTACGGGGGTCAAAATTCTTCATTTTATGCAACTACACATTCTCAATACAATAAAACTGGTATTGCAGTTCTGCAGCGGATGATACGTCGAAGCTTAGCGAAATCGAAAGATCGCGGATTCCCGCCGTTTCTGAGAGTTTGGCTGGATCCACGGGTGTCAAAATTCGTCATTTTATGCAACTACACACTCTCAATACGATAAAACTGGTATCGCAGTTCTGTATCGATTGATACGTCGGATCTTAGCGAAATCGAAAGACCGAGGATTCCGAGCGTTTCTACGACATTCGCCGGGTGTACGGGTGTCAAAAGCCTTTGCTGTCAGAGACTACACATTCTCAATACGATAAAACTGGTATCGTGGTACTGCAGCGATTGATACGTCGAAGCTTAGCGAAATCGAAAGATCGCGGATTCCCGCCGTTTCTGAGAGTTTGTCTGGGTGTACGGGTGTCAAAATTCTTCATTTTATGCAACTACACACTCTTAATACGATAAAACTGGAATCGCAGTTCTGTATCGATTGATACGTCGCATCTTAGCGAAATCGAAAGCTCGATGATTCCGAGCGTTTCTGCGACATTCGCGGGGTGTACGGATGTCAAAAACCATTACTTTATGCAACTACACATACTCAATACGATAAAACTGGTATCGCGGTGCTGCAGCGATTGATACGTCGTAGCTTAGCGAAATCGAAAGATCGCGGATTCCCGCCGTTTCTAAGAGTTTGGCTGAGTGTACGGGTGTCAAAAGCCTCCATTTTATGCAACTACACATTCTCAATACGATAAAACTGGTATCGCAGTTCTGCAGCGATTGATACGCCGAAGCATAGCGAAATCGAAAGATCGAGTATTCTCGTCGTTTCTGAGACCTTGGCTGGGTGTTCGGGTGTCAAAAGCCTTTACTTTATGCAACTACACATTCTCAATACGATAAAACTGGTATCGCAGTTCTGCAGCGATTGATACGCCGAAGCTTAGCGAAATCGAAAGATGGAGGATTCTCGGCGTTTCTGAGACTTTGGCTGGGTGTACGGGTGTCAAAATTCTTCATTTTATGCAACTACACACTCTCAATACGATAAAACTGGTATCGCAGTTCTCTATCGATTGATACGTCGAATCTTAGCGAAATCGAAAGATCGAGGATTCCGAGTGTTTCTGCGACATTCGCGGGGTGTACGGATGTCAAAAACCATAACTCTATGCAACTACACATACTCAATACGATAAAACTGGTATCGCGGTGCTGCAGCGATTGATACGTCGTAGCTTAGCGAAATCGAAAGATCGCGGATTCCCGCCGTTTCTAAGAGTTTGGCTGAGTGTACGGGTGTCAAAAGCCTCCATTTTATGCAACTACACATTCTCAATACAATAAAACTGGTATTGCAGTTCTGCAGCGGATGATACGCCGAAGCTTAGCGAAATCGAAAGATGGAGGACTCTCGGCTTTTCTGAGACTTTGGCTAGGTGTACGGGTGTCAAAATTTATCATTTCATGCAACTACACACTCTCAATACGATAAAACTGGTATCGCAGTTCTGTATCGATTGATACGTCGAATCTTAGCGAAATCGAAAGATCGAGGATTCCGAGCGTCTCTGCGACATTCGCGGGGTGTACAGGTGTCAAAAGCCTTCATTTTATGCAACTACACATTTTCAATACGATAAAACTGGTATCGCAGTTCTGCAGCGACTGATACGCCGACGCTTAGCGAAATCGAAAGATCGAGGATTCTCGGCGTTTCTGAGACTATGGCTGGGTGTACGGGTGTCAAAATTCTTCATTTTATTCAACTACACACTCTGAATACGATAAAACTGGTATCGCAGTTCTGTATCGATTGATACGTCGCATCTTAGCGAAATCGAAATCTCGATGATTCCGAGCGTTTCTGCGACATTCGCGGGGTGTACGGGTGTCAAAAACCTTTACTTTATGCAACTACACATACTCAATACGATAAAACTCGTATCGTGGTGCTGCAGCGATGGATACGTCGAATCTTAGCGAAATCGAAAGATCGCGGATTCCCGCCGTTTCTGAGAGTTTGGCTGGATCCACCGGTGTCAAAATTGTTCATTTTATGCAACTACACACTCTCAATACGATAAAACTGGTATCGCAGTTCTGTATCGATTGATACGTCGGATCTTAACGAAATCGAAAGATCGAGGATTCCGAGTTTTTCTGCGAAATTCGCGGGGTGTACGGGTGTCTAAATTCTTTGTTTCATGCAACTACAAATTCTCAATACGATAAAACTGGTATCGTGGTACTGCAGTGATTGATACGACAAAGCTTAGCGAAATCGATAGATCGCGGATTCCCGCCGTTTCTGAGAGTTTGGCTGGGTGTACGGGTGTCAAAATTCTTCATTTTATGCAACTACACACTCTCAATACGATAAAACTGGAATCGCAGTTCTGTATCGATTGATACGTCGCATCTTAGCGAAATCGAAAGCTCGATGATTCCGAGCGTTTCTGCGACATTCGCGGGGTGTACGGATTTCAAATACCATTACTTTATGCAACTACACATACTCAATACGATAAAACTGGTATCGCAGTGCTGCAGCGATTGATACGTCGTAGCTTAGCGAAATCGAAAGATCGCGAATTCCCGCCGTTTCTAAGAGTTTGGCTGAGTGTACGGGTGTCAAAAGCCTCCATTTTATGCAACTACACATTGTCAATACGATAAAATTGGTATCGCAGTTCTGCAGCGATTGATACGCCGAAGCATAGCGAAATCAAAAGATCGAGGATTCTCGGCGTTTCTGAGACTTTGGCTGGGTGTACGGGTGTCAAAAGCTTTATGCAACTACACATTCTCAATACGATAAAACTGGTATCGCAGTTCTGCAGCGATTGATACGTCGAAGCTTAGCGAAATCGAAAGATCGCGGATTCCCGCCGTTTCTGAGAGTTTGGCTTGGTGTACGGTTGTCAGAATTCTTCATTATATGCAACTACACACTCTCAATACGATAAAACTGGTATCGCAGTTGTGTATCGATTGATACGTCGGGTCTTAGCGAAATCGAAAGACCGAGGATTCCGAGCGTTTCTACGACATTCGCGGGATGTACGGGTGTTTAAAACCATTACTTTATGCAACTACACATACTCAATACGATAAAACTGGTATCGCGGTGCTGCAGCGATTGATACGTCGTAGCTTAGCGAAATCGAAAGATCGCGGATTCCCGCCGTTTCTAAGAGTTTGGCTGAGTGTACGGGTGTCAAAAGCCTCCATTTTATGCAACTACACATTCTCAATACAATAAAACTGGTATTGCAGTTCTGCAGCGGATGATACGCCGAAGCTTAGCGAAATCGAAAGATGGAGGATTCTCGGCGTTTCTGAGACTTTGGCTGGGTGTACGGGGGTCAAAATTCTTCATTTTATGCAACTACACATTCTCAATACAATAAAACTGGTATTGCAGTTCTGCAGCGGATGATACGTCGAAGCTTAGCGAAATCGAAAGATCGCGGATTCCCGCCGTTTCTGAGAGTTTGGCTGGATCCACGGGTGTCAAAATTCGTCATTTTATGCAACTACACACTCTCAATACGATAAAACTGGTATCGCAGTTCTGTATCGATTGATACGTCGGATCTCAGCGAAATCGAAAGACCGAGGATTCCGAGCGTTTCTACGACATTCGCCGGGTGTACGGGTGTCAAAAGCCTTTGCTTTCAGAGACTACACATTCTCAATACGATAAAACTGGTATCGTGGTACTGCAGCGATTGATACGTCGAAGCTTAGCGAAATCGAAAGATCGCGGATTCCCGCCGTTTCTGAGAGTTTGTCTGGGTGTACGGGTGTCAAAATTCTTCATTTTATGCAACTACACACTCTTAATACGATAAAACTGGAATCGCAGTTCTGTATCGATTGATACGTCGCATCTTAGCGAAATCGAAAGCTCGATGATTCCGAGCGTTTCTGCGACATTCGCGGGGTGTACGGATGTCAAAAACCATTACTTTATGCAACTACACATACTCAATACGATAAAACTGGTATCGCGGTGCTGCAGCGATTGATACGTCGTAGCTTAGCGAAATCGAAAGATCGCGGATTCCCGCCGTTTCTAAGAGTTTGGCTGAGTGTACGGGTGTCAAAAGCCTCCATTTTATGCAACTACACATTCTCAATACGATAAAACTGGTATCGCAGTTCTGCAGCGATTGATACGCCGAAGCATAGCGAAATCGAAAGATCGAGTATTCTCGTCGTTTCTGAGACCTTGGCTGGGTGTTCGGGTGTCAAAAGCCTTTACTTTATGCAACTACACATTCTCAATACGATAAAACTGGTATCGCAGTTCTGCAGCGATTGATACGCCGAAGCTTAGCGAAATCGAAAGATGGAGGATTCTCGGCGTTTCTGAGACTTTGGCTGGGTGTACGGGTGTCAAAATTCTTCATTTTATGCAACTACACACTCTCAATACGATAAAACTGGTATCGCAGTTCTCTATCGATTGATACGTCGAATCTTAGCGAAATCGAAAGATCGAGGATTCCGAGTGTTTCTGCGACATTCGCGGGGTGTACGGATGTCAAAAACCATAACTCTATGCAACTACACATACTCAATACGATAAAACTGGTATCGCGGTGCTGCAGCGATTGATACGTCGTAGCTTAGCGAAATCGAAAGATCGCGGATTCCCGCCGTTTCTAAGAGTTTGGCTGAGTGTACGGGTGTCAAAAGCCTCCATTTTATGCAACTACACATTCTCAATACAATAAAACTGGTATTGCAGTTCTGCAGCGGATGATACGCCGAAGCTTAGCGAAATCGAAAGATGGAGGACTCTCGGCTTTTCTGAGACTTTGGCTAGGTGTACGGGTGTCAAAATTTATCATTTCATGCAACTACACACTCTCAATACGATAAAACTGGTATCGCAGTTCTGTATCGATTGATACGTCGAATCTTAGCGAAATCGAAAGATCGAGGATTCCGAGCGTCTCTGCGACATTCGCGGGGTGTACAGGTGTCAAAAGCCTTCATTTTATGCAACTACACATTTTCAATACGATAAAACTGGTATCGCAGTTCTGCAGCGACTGATACGCCGACGCTTAGCGAAATCGAAAGATCGAGGATTCTCGGCGTTTCTGAGACTATGGCTGGGTGTACGGGTGTCAAAATTCTTCATTTTATTCAACTACACACTCTGAATACGATAAAACTGGTATCGCAGTTCTGTATCGATTGATACGTCGCATCTTAGCGAAATCGAAATCTCGATGATTCCGAGCGTTTCTGCGACATTCGCGGGGTGTACGGGTGTCAAAAACCTTTACTTTATGCAACTACACATACTCAATACGATAAAACTCGTATCGTGGTGCTGCAGCGATGGATACGTCGAATCTTAGCGAAATCGAAAGATCGCGGATTCCCGCCGTTTCTGAGAGTTTGGCTGGATCCACCGGTGTCAAAATTGTTCATTTTATGCAACTACACACTCTCAATACGATAAAACTGGTATCGCAGTTCTGTATCGATTGATACGTCGGATCTTAACGAAATCGAAAGATCGAGGATTCCGAGTTTTTCTGCGAAATTCGCGGGGTGTACGGGTGTCTAAATTCTTTGTTTCATGCAACTACAAATTCTCAATACGATAAAACTGGTATCGTGGTACTGCAGTGATTGATACGACAAAGCTTAGCGAAATCGATAGATCGCGGATTCCCGCCGTTTCTGAGAGTTTGGCTGGGTGTACGGGTGTCAAAATTCTTCATTTTATGCAACTACACACTCTCCATACGATAAAACTGGAATCGCAGTTCTGTATCGATTGATACGTCGCATCTTAGCGAAATCGAAAGCTCGATGATTCCGAGCGTTTCTGCGACATTCGCGGGGTGTACGGATTTCAAATACCATTACTTTATGCAACTACACATACTCAATACGATAAAACTGGTATCGCAGTGCTGCAGCGATTGATACGTCGTAGCTTAGCGAAATCGAAAGATCGCGAATTCCCGCCGTTTCTAAGAGATTGGCTGAGTGTACGGGTGTCAAAAGCCTCCATTTTATGCAACTACACATTGTCAATACGATAAAATTGGTATCGCAGTTCTGCAGCGATTGATACGCCGAAGCATAGCGAAATCAAAAGATCGAGGATTCTCGGCGTTTCTGAGACTTTGGCTGGGTGTACGGGTGTCAAAAGCTTTATGCAACTACACATTCTCAATACGATAAAACTGGTATCGCAGTTCTGCAGCGATTGATACGCCGAAGCTTAGCGAAATCGAAAGATGGAGGATTCTCGGCGTTTCTGAGACTTTGGCTGGGTGTACGGTTGTCAAAATTCTTCATTTTATGCAACTACACACTTTCAATACGATAAAACTGGTATCGCAGTTCTCTATCGATTGATACGTCGAATCTTAGCGAAATCGAAAGATCGAGGTTTCCGAGTGTTTCTGCGACATTCGCGGGGTGTACGGATGTCAAAAACCATTACTCTATGCAACTACACATACTCAATACGATAAAACTGGTATCGCGGTGCTTCAGCGATTGATACGTCTTAGCTTAGCGAAATCGAAAGATCGCGGATTCCCGCCGTTTCTAAGAGTTTGGCTGAGTGAACGGGTGTCAAAAGCCTCCATTTTATGCAACTACACATTCTCAATACGATAAAACTGGTATCGCAGTTCTGCAGCGATTGATACGTCGAAGCTTAGCGAAATCGAAAGATCGCGGATTCCCGCGTTTGTAGGAGTTTGGCTGGTTGTACGGGTGTCAGAAGTCTTCATTTCATGCAACTACACACTCTCAATACGATAAAACTAGTATCGGAGTTCTGCAGCGATTGATACGCCGAAGCTTAGCGAAATCGAAAGATGGAGGATTCTCGTCGTTTCTGAGACTTTGGCTGGGTGTACGGGTGTCAAAATTCTTCATTTTATGCAACTATACATTCTGAATACGCTAAAACTGGTATCGCAGTTCTGTATCGATTGATACGTCGAATCTTAGCGAAATCGAAAGATCGAGGATTCCGAGCGTCTCTGCGACATTCGCGGGGTGTACAGGTGTCAAAAGCCTTCATTTTATGCAACTACACATTTTCAATACGATAAAACTGGTATCGCAGTTCTGCAGCGACTTATACGCCGACGCTTAGCGAAATCGAAAGATCGAGGATTCTCGGCGTTTCTGAGACTATGGCTGGGTGTACGGGTGTCAAAATTCTTCATTTTATGCAACTACAAACTCTGAATACGATAAAACTGGTATCGCAGTTCTGTATCGATTGATACGTCGCATCTTAGCGAAATCGAAATCTCGATGATTCCGAGCGTTTCTGCGACATTTGCGGGGTGTACGGGTGTTAAAGACCTTTACTTTATGCAACTACACATACTCAATACGATAAAACTGGTATCGTGGTGCTGCAGCGATGGATACGTCGAAGCTTAGCGAAATCGAAAGATCGCGGATTCCCGCCGTTTCTGAGAGTTTGGATGGATCCACCGGTGTCAAAATTGTTCATTTTATGCAACTACACACTCTCAATACGATAAAACTGGTATCGCAGTTCTGTATCGATTGATACGTCGGATCTTAACGAAATCGAAAGATCGAGGATTCCGAGTTTTTCTGCGAAATTCGCGGGGTGTACGGGTGTCTAAATTCTTTGTTTCATGCAACTACACATTCTCAATACGATAAAACTGGTATCGTGGTACTGCAGCGATTGATGAGACAAAGCTTAGCGAAATCGATAGATCGCGGATTCCCGCCGTTTCTGAGAGTTTGGCTGGGTGTACGGGTGTCAAAATTCTTCATTTTATGCAACTACACACTCTCAATACGATAAAACTGGAATCGCAGTTCTGTATCGATTGATACGTCGCATCTTAGCGAAATCGTAAGCTCGATGATTCCGAGCGTTTCTGCGACATTCGCGGGGTGTACGGATTTCAAATACCATTACTTTATGCAACTACACATACTCAATACGATAAAACTGGTATCGCAGTGCTGCAGCGATTGATACGTCGTAGCTTAGCGAAATCGAAAGATCGCGAATTCCCGCCGTTTCTAAGAGTTTGGCTGAGTGTACGGGTGTCAAAAGCCTCCATTTTATGCAACTACACATTGTCAATACGATAAAATTGGTATCGCAGTTCTGCAGCGATTGATACGCCGAAGCATAGCGAAATCAAAAGATCGAGGATTCTCGGCGTTTCTGAGACTTTGGCTGGGTGTACGGGGGTCAAAATTCTTCATTTTATGCAACTACACATTCTCAATACAATAAAACTGGTATTGCAGTTCTGCAGCGGATGATACGTCGAAGCTTAGCGAAATCGAAAGATCGCGGATTCCCGCCGTTTCTGAGAGTTTGGCTGGATCCACGGGTGTCAAAATTCGTCATTTTATGCAACTACACACTCTCAATACGATAAAACTGGTATCGCAGTTCTGTATCGATTGATACGTCGGATCTCAGCGAAATCGAAAGACCGAGGATTCCGAGCGTTTCTACGACATTCGCCGGGTGTACGGGTGTCAAAAGCCTTTGCTTTCAGAGACTACACATTCTCAATACGATAAAACTGGTATCGTGGTACTGCAGCGATTGATACGTCGAAGCTTAGCGAAATCGAAAGATCGCGGATTCCCGCCGTTTCTGAGAGTTTGTCTGGGTGTACGGGTGTCAAAATTCTTCATTTTATGCAACTACACACTCTTAATACGATAAAACTGGAATCGCAGTTCTGTATCGATTGATACGTCGCATCTTAGCGAAATCGAAAGCTCGATGATTCCGAGCGTTTCTGCGACATTCGCGGGGTGTACGGATGTCAAAAACCATTACTTTATGCAACTACACATACTCAATACGATAAAACTGGTATCGCGGTGCTGCAGCGATTGATACGTCGTAGCTTAGCGAAATCGAAAGATCGCGGATTCCCGCCGTTTCTAAGAGTTTGGCTGAGTGTACGGGTGTCAAAAGCCTCCATTTTATGCAACTACACATTCTCAGCACGATAAAACTGGTATCGCAGTTCTGCAGCGATTGATACGCCGAAGCATAGCGAAATCGAAAGATCGAGTATTCTCGTCGTTTCTGAGACCTTGGCTGGGTGTTCGGGTGTCAAAAGCCTTTACTTTATGCAACTACACATTCTCAATACGATAAAACTGGTATCGCAGTTCTGCAGCGATTGATACGCCGAAGCTTAGCGAAATCGAAAGATGGAGGATTCTCGGCGTTTCTGAGACTTTGGCTGGGTGTACGGGTGTCAAAATTCTTCATTTTATGCAACTACACACTCTCAATACGATAAAACTGGTATCGCAGTTCTCTATCGATTGATACGTCGAATCTTAGCGAAATCGAAAGATCGAGGATTCCGAGTGTTTCTGCGACATTCGCGGGGTGTACGGATGTCAAAAACCATAACTCTATGCAACTACACATACTCAATACGATAAAACTGGTATCGCGGTGCTGCAGCGATTGATACGTCGTAGCTTAGCGAAATCGAAAGATCGCGGATTCCCGCCGTTTCTAAGAGTTTGGCTGAGTGTACGGGTGTCAAAAGCCTCCATTTTATGCAACTACACATTCTCAATACAATAAAACTGGTATTGCAGTTCTGCAGCGGATGATACGCGGAAGCTTAGCGAAATCGAAAGATGGAGGACTCTCGGCTTTTCTGAGACTTTGGCTAGGTGTACGGGTGTCAAAATTTATCATTTCATGCAACTACACACTCTCAATACGATAAAACTGGTATCGCAGTTCTGTATCGATTGATACGTCGAATCTTAGCGAAATCGAAAGATCGAGGATTCCGAGCGTCTCTGCGACATTCGCGGGGTGTAGAGGTGTCAAAAGCCTTCATTTTATGCAACTACACATTTTCAATACGATAAAACTGGTATCGCAGTTCTGCAGCGACTGATACGCCGACGCTTAGCGAAATCGAAAGATCGAGGATTCTCGGCGTTTCTGAGACTATGGCTGGGTGTACGGGTGTCAAAATTCTCCATTTTATGCAACTACACACTCTGAATACGATAAAACTGGTATCGCAGTTCTGTATCGATTGATACGTCGCATCTTAGCGAAATCGAAATCTCGATGATTCCGAGCGTTTCTGCGACATTCGCGGGGTGTACGCGTGTCAAAAACCTTTACTTTATGCAACTACACATACTCAATACGATAAAACTCGTATCGTTGTGCTGCAGCGATGGATACGTCGAAGCTTAGCGAAATCGAAAGATCGCGGATTCCCGCCGTTTCTGAGAGTTTGGCTGGATCCACCGGTGTCAAAATTGTTCATTTTATGCAAGTACACACTCTCAATACGATAAAACTGGTATCGCAGTTCTGTATCGATTGATACGTCGGATCTTAACGAAATCGAAAGATCGAGGATTCCGAGTTTTTCTGCGAAATTCGCGGGGTGTACGGGTGTCTAAATTCTTTGTTTCATGCAACTACAAATTCTCAATACGATAAAACTGGTATCGTGGTACTGCAGCGATTGATACGACAAAGCTTAGCGAAATCGATAGATCGCGGATTCCCGCCGTTTCTGAGAGTTTGGCTGGGTGTACGGGTGTCAAAATTCTTCATTTTATGCAACTACACACTCTCAATACGATAAAACTGGAATCGCAGTTCTGTATCGATTGATACGTCGCATCTTAGCGAAATCGAAAGCTCGATGATTCCGAGCGTTTCTGCGACATTCGCGGGGTGTACGGATTTCAAATACCATTACTTTATGCAACTACACATACTCAATACGATAAAACTGGTATCGCAGTGCTGCAGCGATTGATACGTCGTAGCTTAGCGAAATCGAAAGATCGCGAATTCCCGCCGTTTCTAAGAGATTGGCTGAGTGTACGGGTGTCGAAAGCCTCCATTTTATGCAACTACACATTGTCAATACGATAAAATTGGTATCGCAGTTCTGCAGCGATTGATACGCCGAAGCATAGCGAAATCAAAAGATAGAGGATTCTCGGCGTTTCTGAGACTTTGGCTGGGTGTACGGGTGTCAAAAGCTTTATGCAACTACACATTCTCAATACGATAAAACTGGTATCGCAGTTCTGCAGCGATTGATACGTCGAAGCTTAGCGAAATCGAAAGATCGCGGATTCCCGCCGTTTCTGAGAGTTTGGCTTGGTGTACGGTTGTAAGAATTCTTCATTATATGCAACTACACACTCTCAATACGATAAAACTGGTATCGCAGTTGTGTATCGATTGATACGTCGGGTCTTAGCGAAATCGATAGACCGAGGATTCCGAGCGTTTCTACGACATTCGCGGGATGTACGGGTGTTAAAAACCATTACTTTATGCAACTACACATACTCAATACGATAAAACTGGTATCGCGGTGCTGCAGCGATTGATACGTCGTAGCTTAGCGAAATCGAAAGATCGCGGATTACCGCCGTTTCTAAGAGTTTGGCTGAGTGTACGGGTGTCAAAAGCCTCCATTTTATGCAACTACACATTCTCAATACGATAAAACTGGTATCGCAGTTCTGCAGCGATTGATACGCCGAAGCATAGTGAAATCGGAAGATCGAGTATTCTCGTCGTTTCTGAGACCTTGGCTGGGTGTACGGGTATCAAAAGCCTTTACTTTATGCAACTACACATTCTCAATACGATAAAACTGGTATCGCAGTTCTGCAGCGATTGATACGCCGATGCTTAGCGAAATCGAAAGATGGAGGATTCTCGGCGTTTCTGAGACTTTGGCTGAGTGTACGGGTGTCAAAATTCTTCTATTTATGCAACTACACATACTCAATACGATAAAACTCGTATCGTGGTGCTGCAGCGATGGATACGTCGAAGCTTAGCGAAATCGAAAGATCGCGGATTCCCGCCGTTTCTGAGAGTTTGGCTGGATCCACCGGTGTCAAAATTGTTCATTTTATGCAACTACACACTCTCAATACGATAAAACTGGTATCGCAGTTCTGTATCGATTGATACGTCGGATCTTAACGAAATCGAAAGATCGAGGATTCCGAGTTTTTCTGCGAAATTCGCGGGGTGTACGGGTGTCTAAATTCTTTGTTTCATGCAACTACAAATTCTCAATACGATAAAACTGGTATCGTGGTACTGCAGCGATTGATACGACAAAGCTTAGCGAAATCGATAGATCGCGGATTCCCGCCGTTTCTGAGAGTTTGGATGGGTGTACGGGTGTCAAAATTCTTCATTTTATGCAACTACACACTCTCAATACGATAAAACTGGAATCGCAGTTCTGTATCGATTGATACGTCGCATCTTAGCGAAATCGAAAGCTCGATGATTCCGAGCGTTTCTGCGACATTCGCGGGGTGTACGGATTTCAAATACCATTACTTTATGCAACTACACATACTCAATACGATAAAACTGGTATCGCAGTGCTGCAGCGATTGATACGTCGTAGCTTAGCGAAATCGAAAGATCGCGAATTCCCGCCGTTTCTAAGAGATTGGCTGAGTGTACGGGTGTCAAAAGCCTCCATTTTATGCAACTACACATTGTCAATACGATAAAATTGGTATCGCAGTTCTGCAGCGATTGATACGCCGAAGCATAGCGAAATCAAAAGATCGAGGATTCTCGGCGTTTCTGAGACTTTGGCTGGGTGTACGGGTGTCAAAAGCTTTATGCAACTACACATTCTCAATACGATAAAACTGGTATCGCAGTTCTGCAGCGATTGACACGTCGAAGCTTAGCGAAATCGAAAGATCGCGGATTCCCGCCGTTTCTGAGAGTTTGGCTTGGTTTACGGTTGTAAGAATTCTTCATTATATGCAACTACACACTCTCAATACGATAAAACTGGTATCGCAGTTGTGTATCGATTGATACGTCGGGTCTTAGCGAAATCGATAGACCGAGGATTCCGAGCGTTTCTACGACATTCGCGGGATGTACGGGTGTTAAAAACCATTACTTTATGCAACTACACATACTCAATACGATAAAACTGGTATCGCGGTGCTGCAGCTATTGATACGCCGATGCTTAGCGAAATCGAAAGATGGAGGATTCTCGGCGTTTCTGAGACTTTGGCTGGGTGTACGGGTGTCAAAAGCCTTTACTTTATGCAACTACACATTCTCAATACGATAAAACTGGTATCGCAGTTCTGCAGCGATTGATACGCCGAAGCATAGTGAAATCGGAAGATCGAGTATTCTCGTCGTTTCTGAGACCTTGGCTGGGTGTACGGGTGTCAAAAGCCTTTACTTTATGCAACTACACATTCTCAATACGATAAAACTGGTATCGCAGTTCTGCAGCGATTGATACGCCGATGCTTAGCGAAATCGAAAGATGGAGGATTCTCGGCGTTTCTGAGACTTTGGCTGGGTGTACGGGTGTCAAAATTCTTCTATTTATGCAACTACACATACTCAATACGATAAAACTCGTATCGTGGTGCTGCAGCGATGGATACGTCGAAGCTTAGCGAAATCGAAAGATCGCGGATTCCCGCCGTTTCTGAGAGTTTGGCTGGATCCACCGGTCTCAAAATTGTTCATTTTATGCAACTACACACTCTCAATACGATAAAACTGGTATCGCAGTTCTGTATCGATTGATACGTCGGATCTTAACGAAATCGAAAGATCGAGGATTCCGAGTTTTTCTGCGAAATTCGCGGGGTGTACGGGTGTCTAAATTCTTTGTTTCATGCAACTACAAATTCTCAATACGATAAAACTGGTATCGTGGTACTGCAGCGATTGATACGACAAAGCTTAGCGAAATCGATAGATCGCGGATTCCCGCCGTTTCTGAGAGTTTGGATGGGTGTACGGGTGTCAAAATTCTTCATTTTATGCAACTACACACTCTCAATACGATAAAACTGGAATCGCAGTTCTGTATCGATTGATACGTCGCATCTTAGCGAAATCGAAAGCTCGATGATTCCGAGCGTTTCTGCGACATTCGCGGGGTGTACGGATTTCAAATACCATTACTTTATGCAACTACACATACTCAATACGATAAAACTGGTATCGCAGTGCTGCAGCGATTGATACGTCGTAGCTTAGCGAAATCGAAAGATCGCGAATTCCCGCCGTTTCTAAGAGATTGGCTGAGTGTACGGGTGTCAAAAGCCTCCATTTTATGCAACTACACATTGTCAATACGATAAAATTGGTATCGCAGTTCTGCAGCGATTGATACGCCGAAGCATAGCGAAATCAAAAGATCGAGGATTCTCGGCGTTTCTGAGACTTTGGCTGGGTGTACGGGTGTCAAAAGCTTTATGCAACTACACATTCTCAATACGATAAAACTGGTATCGCAGTTCTGCAGCGATTGACACGTCGAAGCTTAGCGAAATCGAAAGATCGCGGATTCCCGCCGTTTCTGAGAGTTTGGCTTGGTTTACGGTTGTAAGAATTCTTCATTATATGCAACTACACACTCTCAATACGATAAAACTGGTATCGCAGTTGTGTATCGATTGATACGTCGGGTCTTAGCGAAATCGATAGACCGAGGATTCCGAGCGTTTCTACGACATTCGCGGGATGTACGGGTGTTAAAAACCATTACTTTATGCAACTACACATACTCAATACGATAAAACTGGTATCGCGGTGCTGCAGCTATTGATACGCCGATGCTTAGCGAAATCGAAAGATGGAGGATTCTCGGCGTTTCTGAGACTTTGGCTGGGTGTACGGGTGTCAAAAGCCTTTACTTTATGCAACTACACATTCTCAATACGATAAAACTGGTATCGCAGTTCTGCAGCGATTGATACGCCGAAGCATAGTGAAATCGGAAGATCGAGTATTCTCGTCGTTTCTGAGACCTTGGCTGGGTGTACGGGTGTCAAAAGCCTTTACTTTATGCAACTACACATTCTCAATACGATAAAACTGGTATCGCAGTTCTGCAGCGATTGATACGCCGATGCTTAGCGAAATCGAAAGATGGAGGATTCTCGGCGTTTCTGAGACTTTGGCTGGGTGTACGGGTGTCAAAATTCTTCTATTTATGCAACTACACATACTCAATACGATAAAACTCGTATCGTGGTGCTGCAGCGATGGATACGTCGAAGCTTAGCGAAATCGAAAGATCGCGGATTCCCGCCGTTTCTGAGAGTTTGGCTGGATCCACCGGTGTCAAAATTGTTCATTTTATGCAACTACACACTCTCAATACGATAAAACTGGTATCGCAGTTCTGTATCGATTGATACGTCGGATCTTAACGAAATCGAAAGATCGAGGATTCCGAGTTTTTCTGCGAAATTCGCGGGGTGTACGGGTGTCTAAATTCTTTGTTTCATGCAACTACAAATTCTCAATACGATAAAACTGGTATCGTGGTACTGCAGCGATTGATACGACAAAGCTTAGCGAAATCGATAGATCGCGGATTCCCGCCGTTTCTGAGAGTTTGGCTGGGTGTACGGGTGTCAAAATTCTTCATTTTATGCAACTACACACTCTCAATACGATAAAACTGGAATCGCAGTTCTGTATCGATTGATACGTCGCATCTTAGCGAAATCGAAAGCTCGATGATTCCGAGCGTTTCTGCGACATTCGCGGGGTGTACGGATTTCAAATACCATTACTTTATGCAACTACACATACTCAATACGATAAAACTGGTATCGCAGTGCTGCAGCGATTGATACGTCGTAGCTTAGCGAAATCGAAAGATCGCGAATTCCCGCCGTTTCTAAGAGATTGGCTGAGTGTACGGGTGTCAAAAGCCTCCATTTTATGCAACTACACATTGTCAATACGATTAAATTTGTATCGCAGTTCTGCAGCGATTGATACGCCGAAGCATAGCGAAATCAAAAGATCGAGGATTCTCGGCGTTTCTGAGACTTTGGCTGGGTGTACGGGTGTCAAAAGCTTTATGCAACTACACATTCTCAATACGATAAAACTGGTATCGCAGTTCTGCAGCGATTGATACGTCGAAGCTTAGCGAAATCGAAAGATCGCGGATTCCCGCCGTTTCTGAGAGTTTGGCTTGGTGTACGGTTGTAAGAATTCTTCATTATATGCAACTACACACTCTCAATACGATAAAACTGGTATCGCAGTTGTGTATCGATTGATACGTCGGGTCTTAGCGAAATCGATAGACCGAGGATTTCGAGCGTTTCTACGACATTCGCGGGATGTACGGGTGTTAAAAACCATTACTTCATGCAACTACACATACTCAATACGATAAAACTGGTATCGCGGTGCTGCAGCGATTGATACGTCGTAGCTTAGCGAAATCGAAAGATCGCGGATTCCCGCCGTTTCTAAGAGTTTGGCTGAGTGTACGGGTGTCAAAAGCCTCCATTTTATGCAACTACACATTCTCAATACGATAAAACTGGTATCGCAGTTCTGCAGCGATTGATACGCCGAAGCATAGTGAAATCGGAAGATCGAGTATTCTCGTCGTTTCTGAGACCTTGGCTGGGTGTACGGGTGTCAAAAGCCTTTACTTTATGCAACTACACATTCTCAATACGATAAAACTGGTATCGCAGTTCTGCAGCGATTGATACGCCGATGCTTAGCGAAATCGAAAGATGGAGGATTCTCGGCGTTTCTGAGACTTTGGCTGGGTGTACGGGTGTCAAAATTCTTCTATTTATGAAACTACACACTCTCAATACGATAAAACTGGTATCGCAGTTCTCTATCGATTGATACGTCGAATCTTAGCGAAATCGAAAGCTCGATGATTCCGAGCGTTTCTGCGACATTCGCGGGGTGTACGGATTTCAAATACCATTACTTTATGCAACTACACATACTCAATACGATAAAACTGGTATCGCAGTGCTGCAGCGATTGATACGTCGTAGCTTAGCGAAATCGAAAGATCGCGAATTCCCGCCGTTTCTAAGAGTTTGGCTGAGTGTACGGGTGTCAAAAGCCTCCATTTTATGCAACTACACATTGTCAATACGATAAAATTGGTATCGCAGTTCTGCAGCGATTGATACGCCGAAGCATAGCGAAATCAAAAGATCGAGGATTCTCGGCGTTTCTGAGACTTTGGCTGGGTGTACGGGTGTCAAAAGCTTTATGCAACTACACATTCTCAATACGATAAAACTGGTATCGCAGTTCTGCAGCGATTGATACGTCGAAGCTTAGCGAAATCGAAAGATTGCGGATTCCCGCCGTTTCTGAGAGTTTGGCTTGGTGTACGGTTGTCAGAATTCTTCATTATATGCAACTACACACTCTCAATACGATAAAACTGGTATCGCAGTTGTGTATCGATTGATACGTCGGGTCTTAGCGAAATCGAAAGACCGAGGATTCCGAGCGTTTCTACGACATTCGCGGGATGTACGGGTGTTAAAAACCATTACTTTATGCAACTACACATACTTAATACGATAAAACTGGTATCGCGGTGCTGCAGCGATTGATACGTCGTAGCTTAGCGAAATCGAAAGATCGCGGATTCCCGCCGTTTCTAAGAGTTTGGCTGAGTGTACGGGTGTCAAAAGCCTCCATTTTATGCAACTACACATTCTCAATACGATAAAACTGGTATCGCAGTTCTGCAGCGATTGATACGCCGAAGCATAGTGAAATCGGAAGATCGAGTATTCTCGTCGTTTCTGAGACCTTGGCTGGGTGTACGGGTGTCAAAAGCCTTTACTTTATGCAACTACACATTCTCAATACGATAAAACTGGTATCGCAGTTCTGCATGCGATTGATACGCCGATGCTTAGCGAAATCGAAAGATGGAGGATTCTCGGCGTTTCTGAGACTTTGGCTGGGTGTACGGGTGTCAAAATTCTTCTATTTATGAAACTACACACTCTCAATACGATAAAACTGGTATCGCAGTTCTCTATCGATTGATACGTCGAATCTTAGCGAAATCGAAAGATCGAGGATTCCGAGTGTTTCTGCGACATTCGCGGGGTGTACGGGTGTCAAAATTCTTTGTTTCATGCAACTAGACATTCTCAATACGATAAAACTGGTATCGTGGTACTGCAGCGATTGATACGTCGAATCTTAGCGAAATGGAAAGATCGCGGATTCCCGCCGTTTCTGAGAGTTTGGCTGGGTTTACGGATGTCAAAATTCTTCATTTTATGCAACTACACACTCTCAATACGATAAAACTGGTATCGCAGTTCTGCAGCGATTGATACGCCGAAGCATAGTGAAATCGAAAGATCGCGGATTCCCGCCGTTTCTAAGAGTTTGGCTGAGTGTACGGGTGTCAAAAGCCTCCATTTTATGCAACTACACATTCTCAATACGATAAAACTGGTATCGCAGTTCTGCAGCGATTGATACGCCGAAGCTTAGCGAAATCGAAAGATGGAGGATTCTCGGCGTTTCTGAGACTTTGGCTGGGTGTACGGGTGTCAAAATTCTTCATTTTATGCAACTACACACTCTCAATACGATAAAACTGGTATCGCAGTTCTCTATCGATTGATACGTCGAATCTTAGCGAAATCGAAAGATCGAGGATTCCGAGTGTTTCTGCGACATTCCCGGGGTGTACGGATGTCAAAAACCATTACTCTATGCAACTACACATACTCAATACGATAAAACTGGTATCGCGGTGCTGCAGCGATTGATACGTCGTAGCTTAGCGAAATCGAAAGATCGCGGATTCCCGCAGTTTCTAAGAGTTTGGCTGAGTGTACGGGTGTCAAAAGCCTCCATTTTATGCAACTACACATTCTCAATACAATAAAACTGGTATTGCAGTTCTGCAGCGGATGATACGCCGAAGCTTAGCGAAATCGAAAGATGGAGGACTCTCGGCTTTTCTGAGACTTTGGCTAGGTGTACGGGTGTCAAAATTTATCATTCCATGCAACTACACACTCTCAATACGATAAAACTGGTATCGCGGTTCTGTATCGATTGATACGTCGCATCTTAGCGAAATTGAAAGATCGAGGATTCCGAGCGTCTCTGCGACATTCGCGGGGTGTACAGGTGTCAAAAGCCTTCATTTTATGCAACTACACATTTTCAATACGATAAAACTGGTATCGCAGTTCTGCAGCGACTGATACGCCGACGCTTAGCGAAATCGAAAGATCGAGGATTCTCGGCGTTTCTGAGACTATGGCTGGGTGTACGGGTGTCAAAATTCTTCATTTTATGCAACTACACACTCTGAATACGATAAAACTGGTATCGGAGTTCTGTATCGATTGATACGTCGCATCTTAGCGAAATCGAAATCTCGATGATTCCGAGCGTTTCTGCGACATTCGCGGGGTGTACGGGTGTCAAAAACGTTTACTTTATGCAACTACACATACTCAATACGATAAAACTGGTATCGTGGTGCTGCAGCGATGGATACGTCGAAGCTTAGCGAAATCGAAAGATCGCGGATTCCCGCCGTTTCTGAGAGTTTGGCTGGATCCACCGGTGTCAAAATTGTTCATTTTATGCAACTACACACTCTCAATACGATAAAACTGGTATCGCAGTTCTGTATCGATTGATACGTCGGATCTTAACGAAATCGAAAGATCGAGGATTCCGAGTTTTTCTGCGAAATTCGCGGGGTTTTTTTTTTTTTTTTTTTTTTTTTTTTTTTTTTTTTTTCCCACCTCCACCCCCGCCGTTCCTTGATTTCATTATACCGGCGGTCAAATTTACTTATCATTTCGCGACATGCGTACGTTTGTTTATGCGTCGTGAGAAGACGCATGATCCAAATTTTCATTTTTATAATGTTTGTTTCTGGGTATTTAGTTTAATTTGTTTGTACAATCGATTAATTTTCATTTCTATCACATTCTACTTATTTCTATTTCGTTTTGTATTCCTATTCCCTAGGCTAAATCCTTTTCCTTTGATTCCTCTTCTCCGTTATCATTTTGGCGTAATTTCTAAAAATCTTAAACGCCTCTTCATGTTCAATTAAGTTTTCCTTGTTCAGGACTGATATCCCCCATTTTTCGAGCATTTCCATAGCGTTGATGCGTTCGATATCGTATTCAGGGCAGCAGAATAGCATGTGTTCCGGCGTTTCACGCTCTCCGCATTTGCAGTTACTATTCGATGATAAGTTTAGATCTTTTAATTTGCTGTTGAACGCTCCATGTCCTGTTAGGTACTGCGTCACGTAAAAGTCTGGAATCACCCATTCTGATTTAAGTCGCTTCTGAACAGTTTGAAAGTATTCGAACGTCGTCCGTCCTTTCGTACTGTGCGTCCAGTTATCCTGCCATATTTCCACAAACAGTTCATTAACACGTTCGTACACCTCCTTGACTGTCAACCCCTCGACTGTTCGACTTTCGTCCGACCATACCACTGAGAATTCTTTCACCGTGAAATCAATTTTCCTTCTGATTTTGAAATATATTGTTTTCTTTGCAATCTCGATTTCGATAGGCAGTACGCCGGCTACAACTGGTAAACAGTCTGTCGATGCTGTTCTATACGCCTTGGTCAATCTGATCAACGCTAGACGCTGCGAGCTTGCTAATGTTTTGCGCATTCCCTCAGTTATTTTATCTGACCATCCGTTTGCGGCGTAGGTCATGATTGGTACATAAACACCCGTGTAAACTGTTTTCATTGCCTTGTGACCCAATCCCCACTTGTTCTTTGCAACTCGTCCTAGGTTGCCGAAAATTTTCTTTGTTTTTTCACATATGCTCTTGATGTGAGAGTTTATTTTGAGTCCACTATCGAATTCCACTCCCAGATACTTAACTTTATTAACTACGCTTAGAGGCTCATTTCTGATCTTCAAGTTTATATTTCTTACTGAACCCTTGATGTTGCCCTTCAGCCACATCATCGTTGTTTTTTGTGTTGACAGTGTCAGTTTGTTCTTTTCGCACCATTTCGAAACTTTCGAGATTGCCGCGCGTGCACGCAGTTCAATTTCTGCGTGATTGTTCCCGAATATAATCAACACTTGATCGTCTGCATAAGCTATTGTATCTACATTCGTCATTCCATTGAAGGATTTTAAATTCTGGTCGAAGATTAGATTCCACATGAACGGACCCAGAATAGATCCTTGCGGACAGCCTTTCGTAATTTGTTTCGTCACGGATTTCCCGCCCTCTTGAATCATTGCAGTCCTCGACGTTAGGTAGTCTTGTATCAATTTGTATAGATTTTTCGGGCAGCCCCGGATTTTCAATTCGTGAAGGACACTTGGCCACCACACGTTGTCGAATGCTCCTGCTACATCGATGAATATTCCAAGTGCTAACCTTTGTTTAGCGTTGGTGATTTTATATCTGAGTGCTGTGATAGCATCCTCTGTACTCATTCTAGGTTTAAAGCCAAACTGTTTGTCGCATCCGTAGTTTTCTTGTAGCGGCCGTAGTCTTTTCAATATTAGTCGTTCCAGGATTTTGCCGAGGATCGGCAACAGACTTATGGGTCGATACGATTTCGGGTCTGACGGGTCGCGTCCTGCTCCTTTCGGAATAAGGATGATCTTCGCTTTTTTCCATTTCTCTGGGAATATCCCCAAATCGAGACAGCAGTTAAAAACGTTTTCGAGAGCGGTTCCGATTTTCGGCCATGATCTTTTCACGGCAAGAGTTTCGATATTGTCAGGTCCTGGAGCCTTGTTATTTTTCATTTGCTTAATCGCTATTTGAATGTCTTCATGACTGAAGTCAGGGCAATTTTCCGTATCGGGTAGTACTTCTGATTCTATTCTCATGGTGTTTTGTATGTCCGACTCATTCTCCCGTACATCATCCGGGATAACAGTGGCCAGGACTGTTTCAGCCGCTGATGTCCAGTCGATCACATATTTATCATTTGTTCGAATCGAGCATAGAGCTTCATGCGTATTAATTTTGTTTCTGAGAAGTTTGTAGACTATACCCCAGGGATTTAAGTTTCCTTCTCGTTCGACGAATTCTCGCCAGCTGCTCATTTTTGCTACATCGACGGCTTTTCGGTATTGTCGCTTTCTTTCCCTGTATTCTAGTCTTAACATTTCTTTGACGTCGCGATTTCGACAAGATTGGTATGCTCTGCGACTTCTATACGTTCGTTTTTTCAAAACCGTGAGTTCCGGTGTCCACCACGGCACTGTCTTTGGCCGACGAAATTGTTTTCTCGGTATGGATCGCTTGGATGCATTACTGATGACTTTTTCAATCGTTCTGATCAGTTCAAGAGCTTCGTCCCTTGTTGTCGGTTTCGTATTGCTTTCGTCTTTCCATAGTTTCCCTAAAGTATCGTCAAACATTTTCCAATTCGCACGAGCTACAGCATAGCGCAACGGTCCGGTATGTTCTGTTTGAGTATTTGTTTGCTTCAGCCAATCGCATGTCATTAAAATCACGCGGTGATCGCTCGATGTCCAGTTTCGCTGGACTGACCAATTGCCGATAACGCATATGTGGTTCAGGGTTTCTAAAGTTATATCAATGTTCGATTCGCCACATAAGGACGCGTACGTGTACGGTTCATTCGGTTCATTGACAACGGTTAGGTTGTGCTCTGCAAGAAATAATTCGACCTTTCTACCACGGTTGTCGACTTTACCACTATACCACATGTGAGACTTAGCATTACTATCAGTGCCTATTACAATCTTCTTCCCACGGAGTTGTCTGAGTACCATGTCCAGGTGCTGCAAGTGTCCATCGATATTTTCAGAGAACCGAAAATATGCACTGATGAAATATATTGACTGATTCCGTTTACTGATTTCAGCACAAACACAGTAGGCATTACTAAGATGCTTCAAATGCAGAATCGTGAAATTTCGTGACGTGACAGCTATTGCGGCCCATGGCTTTTCATCCAATTCATTTGCCGCCATAATAGAAGTCTTGATGTCAAACCCAGCAACGCGACCGTTATATGAGTACGGTTCTTGTAGAAGTAACAAGTCAATCGATTTCTCAGTGATTTTTGTGCGTAATTCCGATGAAACATGTCTTGATCCATGCATATTTAGCTGAATTATTCGGAAGTCATTACAGGCCATAATCTATCTTGTTGACTAACTTTTCTAAAGCAAACTTGTATGCGGGGCAGCTTTTATCTAGAACAGAGTGTTCCATAGGTTTTTTAAACCGTTTACACGTGGCGCATTTTGCGGGTTCAGATTTCTTCTGGCAGTCTGATGTCCTGTGCCCGTCTTCGGCGCAATGTCCACAGGATGGTCGCTCTTGGCGACAAAACTTCGCAACGTGACCATAAACTTGGCATTGATAACACCGGCTTAACCCGATGAAGTCCTGAATCCGACAGAACTGCCACTCTATATAAATACGACCAATTCTTCGAATTTTATTCCGGAATTCAGGGCTGACTTCAGCAACCCAGTTTGTCAGATCTTCCCTTCTCTTTCCAACGCGGAACAGAAGCTTGAGTGCGGTATTAAACTGAGATTTCTCCATACCTTCGACGAGGTCAGGATTCTGTTCGTAGATTGCATCTTTAACTGCGTCTTCGTTGAGAGAGTTCTGCACGTCATAGATCAAAATCCGAGGTTCTTTTTTCCCGATTCGTTCCATCTTGAATCCCCGTTCCTTAAGGTCCGAATTTGTTGCAATTTTGGCCAGGTCGAGTTTGGTTTCGGTTTCGATTAAGATGCCATTATCCTTAATTTTCCGGAGATTTTTCACATGAATTTTGCTCACTTTAGGGTCAATCGTTTTCATAATCTCTTTTTTCGTATCCTCGCTTGATTTGCAGTTCATGTTTTCGCTTGGTCGGATGATAACTAACTGCGGGGTGCCTTTTATGGGTCTGTTAATTTTGCTGAGGGCCGGAAACTTCTGATTAGAAGTGCGCACTTTGTCTGCGTATGATGAACCTAGAGCACTGGCGACTGGCATGTTGGTCCGTTCTTCTAGTCGACCGAGTAGCCGGCTGTTTTCCGTCGAGATTTTTCTGACGATATCAGTCAAGCATGAAATATTCTTCAGGAGATATCTCGCTTGATCTTGAGTAACTCCTGATGCACTATCGAGACAGTAGTCTGTCAGTTCTTCTTTGACACTAACAGCCTGACGGATGAGGTCATCCGTAGTGAGAACAGGGTACACTCCAGTAAAGTCCTGGGCTTTTCGTTTCAGGCGCTTTCGTGAGTCGTGCGAGACTGTTGATCTGGCATCACCACTTGCTACACTTTGGAGGCTATGACGATTTTGCTCACACTCCATTTCTGATTCGTCGTCGGTGAAACCGAAAGAAAAATGTTTCGACTTAGAAAGCCTGTCACTAGGAACGTCTTTTCTTGATGACGTATGTGCGTGTTGCTGGCTTTGTTGTGCTGCTATTTCTTTCTGTTGTTGTTTGTTTGATTGTTTAGTTTTATTAGATTTATCCATATTTTATCCCACGAGAGAGGTCGGAAATAAGGTACACAGAGTCCCACAGAGCCGCCTTGCGGAACCCGAGCAATTATTTACAACTGTGAGGTCGCCAACCGCCACAGAGGTCACGTTCGAGACAGGGTGTTAACCCTCCCTGCCAACGTCCATCGCCACGTAGATACAGCTTAGCCTAGGGTTGACTCGGGTCCGCGGGTTCGTCACGCCCGTCCCCTTTCGGGGGTCCCTGCGGGGAAATTCGCGGGGTATACGGGTGTCTAAATTCTTTGTTTCATGCAACTACACATTGTCAATACGATAAAATTGGTATCGCAGTTCTGCAACGATTGATACGCCGAAGCATAGCGAAATCAAAAGATCGAGGATTCTCGGCGTTTCTGAGACTTCGGCTGGGTGTACGGGTGTCAAAAGCTTTATGCAACTACACATTCTCAATACGATAAAACTGGTATCGCGGTTCTGTATCGATTGATACGTCGCATCTTAGCGAAATTGAAAGATCGAGGATTCCGAGCGTCTCTGCGACATTCGCGGGGTGTACAGGTGTCAAAAGCCTTCATTTTATGCAACTACACATTTTCAATACGATAAAACTGGTATCGAAGTTCTGCAGCGACTGATACGCCGACGCTTAGCGAAATCGAAAGATCGAGGATTCTCGGCGTTTCTGAGACTATGGCTGGGTGTACGGGTGTCAAAATTCTTCATTTTATGCAACTACACACTCTGAATACGATAAAACTGGTATCGCAGTTCTGTATCGATTGATACGTCGCATCTTGGCGAAATCGAAATCTCGATGATTCCGAGCGTTTCTGCGACATTCGCGGGGTGTACGGGTGTCAAAAACCTTTACTTTATGCAACTACACATACTCAATACGATAAAACTGGTATCGTGGTGCTGCAGCGATGGATACGTCGAAGCTTAGCGAAATCGAAAGATCGCGGATTCCCGCCGTTTCTGAGAGTTTGGCTGGATCCACCGGTGTCAAAATTGTTCATTTTATGCAACTACACACTCTCAATACGATAAAACTGGTATCGCAGTTCTGTATCGATTGATACGTCGGATCTTAACGAAATCGAAAGATCGAGGATTCCGAGTTTTTCTGCGAAATTCGCGGGGTGTACGGGTGTCTAAATTCTTTGTTTCATGCAACTACAAATTCTCAATACGATAAAACTGGTATCGTGGTACTGCAGTGATTGATACGACAAAGCTTAGCGAAATCGATAGATCGCGGATTCCCGCCGTTTCTGAGAGTTTGGCTGGGTGTACGGGTGTCAAAATTCTTCATTTTATGCAACTACACACTCTCCATACGATAAAACTGGAATCGCAGTTCTGTATCGATTGATACGTCGCATCTTAGCGAAATCGAAAGCTCGATGATTCCGAGCGTTTCTGCGACATTCGCGGGGTGTACGGATTTCAAATACCATTACTTTATGCAACTACACATACTCAATACGATAAAACTGGTATCGCAGTGCTGCAGCGATTGATACGTCGTAGCTTAGCGAAATCGAAAGATCGCGAATTCCCGCCGTTTCTAAGAGATTGGCTGAGTGTACGGGTGTCAAAAGCCTCCATTTTATGCAACTACACATTGTCAATACGATAAAATTGGTATCGCAGTTCTGCAGCGATTGATACGCCGAAGCATAGCGAAATCAAAAGATCGAGGATTCTCGGCGTTTCTGAGACTTTGGCTGGGTGTACGGGTGTCAAAAGCTTTATGCAACTACACATTCTCAATACGATAAAACTGGTATCGCAGTTCTGCAGCGATTGATACGCCGAAGCTTAGCGAAATCGAAAGATGGAGGATTCTCGGCGTTTCTGAGACTTTGGCTGGGTGTACGGGTGTCAAAATTCTTCATTTTATGCAACTACACACTTTCAATACGATAAAACTGGTATCGCAGTTCTCTATCGATTGATACGTCGAATCTTAGCGAAATCGAAAGATCGAGGTTTCCAAGTGTTTCTGCGACATTCGCGGGGTGTACGGATGTCAAAAACCATTACTCTATGCAACTACACATACTCAATACGATAAAACTGGTATCGCGGTGCTTCAGCGATTGATACGTCGTAGCTTAGCGAAATCGAAAGATCGCGGATTCCCGCCGTTTCTAAGAGTTTGGCTGAGTGAACGGGTGTCAAAAGCCTCCATTTTATGCAACTACACATTCTCAATACGATAAAACTGGTATCGCAGTTCTGCAGCGATTGATACGTCGAAGCTTAGCGAAATCGAAAGATCGCGGATTCCCGCGTTTGTAGGAGTTTGGCTGGTTGTACGGGTGTCAGAATTCTTCATTTCATGCAACTACACACTCTCAATACGATAAAACTGGTATCGGAGTTCTGCAGCGATTGATACGCCGAAGCTTAGCGAAATCGAAAGATGGAGGATTCTCGTCGTTTCTGAGACTTTGGCTGGGTGTACGGGTGTCAAAATTCTTCATTTTATGCAACTATACATTCTGAATACGCTAAAACTGGTATCGCAGTTCTGTATCGATTGATACGTCGAATCTTAGCGAAATCGAAAGATCGAGGATTCCGAGCGTCTCTGCGACATTCGCGGGGTGTACAGGTGTCAAAAGCCTTCATTTTATGCAACTACACATTTTCAATACGATAAAACTGGTATCGCAGTTCTGCAGCGACTTATACGCCGACGCTTAGCGAAATCGAAAGATCGAGGATTCTCGGCGTTTCTGAGACTATGGCTGGGTGTACGGGTGTCAAAATTCTTCATTTTATGCAACTACAAACTCTGAATACGATAAAACTGGTATCGCAGTTCTGTATCGATTGATACGTCGCATCTTAGCGAAATCGAAATCTCGATGATTCCGAGCGTTTCTGCGACATTTGCGGGGTGTACGGGTGTCAAAGACCTTTACTTTATGCAACTACACATACTCAATACGATAAAACTGGTATCGTGGTGCTGCAGCGATGGATACGTCGAAGCTTAGCGAAATCGAAAGATCGCGGATTTCCGCCGTTTCTGAGAGTTTGGATGGATCCACCGGTGTCAAAATTGTTCATTTTATGCAACTACACACTCTCAATACGATAAAACTGGTATCGCAGTTCTGTATCGATTGATACGTCGGATCTTAACGAAATCGAAAGATCGAGGATTCCGAGTTTTTCTGCGAAATTCGCGGGGTGTACGGGTGTCTAAATTCTTTGTTTCATGCAACTACACATTCTCAATACGATAAAACTGGTATCGTGGTACTGCAGCGATTGATGAGACAAAGCTTAGCGAAATCGATAGATCGCGGATTCCCGCCGTTTCTGAGAGTTTGGCTGGGTGTACGGGTGTCAAAATTCTTCATTTTATGCAACTACACACTCTCAATACGATAAAACTGGAATCGCAGTTCTGTATCGATTGATACGTCGCATCTTAGCGAAATCGTAAGCTCGATGATTCCGAGCGTTTCTGCGACATTCGCGGGGTGTACGGATTTCAAATACCATTACTTTATGCAACTACACATACTCAATACGATAAAACTGGTATCGCAGTGCTGCAGCGATTGATACGTCGTAGCTTAGCGAAATCGAAAGATCGCGAATTCCCGCCGTTTCTAAGAGTTTGGCTGAGTGTACGGGTGTCAAAAGCCTCCATTTTATGCAACTACACATTGTCAATACGATAAAATTGGTATCGCAGTTCTGCAGCGATTGATACGCCGAAGCATAGCGAAATCAAAAGATCGAGGATTCTCGGCGTTTCTGAGACTTTGGCTGGGTGTACGGGGGTCAAAATTCTTCATTTTATGCAACTACACATTCTCAATACAATAAAACTGGTATTGCAGTTCTGCAGCGGATGATACGTCGAAGCTTAGCGAAATCGAAAGATCGCGGATTCCCGCCGTTTCTGAGAGTTTGGCTGGATCCACGGGTGTCAAAATTCGTCATTTTATGCAACTACACACTCTCAATACGATAAAACTGGTATCGCAGTTCTGTATCGATTGATACGTCGGATCTCAGCGAAATCGAAAGACCGAGGATTCCGAGCGTTTCTACGACATTCGCCGGGTGTACGGGTGTCAAAAGCCTTTGCTTTCAGAGACTACACATTCTCAATACGATAAAACTGGTATCGTGGTACTGCAGCGATTGATACGTCGAAGCTTAGCGAAATCGAAAGATCGCGGATTCCCGCCGTTTCTGAGAGTTTGTCTGGGTGTACGGGTGTCAAAATTCTTCATTTTATGCAACTACACACTCTTAATACGATAAAACTGGAATCGCAGTTCTGTATCGATTGATACGTCGCATCTTAGCGAAATCGAAAGCTCGATGATTCCGAGCGTTTCTGCGACATTCGCGGGGTGTACGGATGTCAAAAACCATTACTTTATGCAACTACACATACTCAATACGATAAAACTGGTATCGCGGTGCTGCAGCGATTGATACGTCGTAGCTTAGCGAAATCGAAAGATCGCGGATTCCCGCCGTTTCTAAGAGTTTGGCTGAGTGTACGGGTGTCAAAAGCCTCCATTTTATGCAACTACACATTCTCAATACGATAAAACTGGTATCGCAGTTCTGCAGCGATTGATACGCCGAAGCATAGCGAAATCGAAAGATCGAGTATTCTCGTCGTTTCTGAGACCTTGGCTGGGTGTTCGGGTGTCAAAAGCCTTTACTTTATGCAACTACACATTCTCAATACGATAAAACTGGTATCGCAGTTCTGCAGCGATTGATACGCCGAAGCTTAGCGAAATCGAAAGATGGAGGATTCTCGGCGTTTCTGAGACTTTGGCTGGGTGTACGGGTGTCAAAATTCTTCATTTTATGCAACTACACACTCTCAATACGATAAAACTGGTATCGCAGTTCTCTATCGATTGATACGTCGAATCTTAGCGAAATCGAAAGATCGAGGATTCCGAGTGTTTCTGCGACATTCGCGGGGTGTACGGATGTCAAAAACCATAACTCTATGCAACTACACATACTCAATACGATAAAACTGGTATCGCGGTGCTGCAGCGATTGATACGTCGTAGCTTAGCGAAATCGAAAGATCGCGGATTCCCGCCGTTTCTAAGAGTTTGGCTGAGTGTACGGGTGTCAAAAGCCTCCATTTTATGCAACTACACATTCTCAATACAATAAAACTGGTATTGCAGTTCTGCAGCGGATGATACGCGGAAGCTTAGCGAAATCGAAAGATGGAGGACTCTCGGCTTTTCTGAGACTTTGGCTAGGTGTACGGGTGTCAAAATTTATCATTTCATGCAACTACACACTCTCAATACGATAAAACTGGTATCGCAGTTCTGTATCGATTGATACGTCGAATCTTAGCGAAATCGAAAGATCGAGGATTCCGAGCGTCTCTGCGACATTCGCGGGGTGTACAGGTGTCAAAAGCCTTCATTTTATGCAACTACACATTTTCAATACGATAAAACTGGTATCGCAGTTCTGCAGCGACTGATACGCCAACGCTTAGCGAAATCGAAAGATCGAGGATTCTCGGCGTTTCTGAGACTATGGCTGGGTGTACGGGTGTCAAAATTCTCCATTTTATGCAACTACACACTCTGAATACGATAAAACTGGTATCGCAGTTCTGTATCGATTGATACGTCGCATCTTAGCGAAATCGAAATCTCGATGATTCCGAGCGTTTCTGCGACATTCGCGGGGTGTACGCGTGTCAAAAACCTTTACTTTATGCAACTACACATACTCAATACGATAAAACTCGTATCGTTGTGCTGCAGCGATGGATACGTCGAAGCTTAGCGAAATCGAAAGATCGCGGATTCCCGCCGTTTCTGAGAGTTTGGCTGGATCCACCGGTGTCAAAATTGTTCATTTTATGCAACTACACACTCTCAATACGATAAAACTGGTATCGCAGTTCTGTATCGATTGATACGTCGGATCTTAACGAAATCGAAAGATCGAGGATTCCGAGTTTTTCTGCGAAATTCGCGGGGTGTACGGGTGTCTAAATTCTTTGTTTCATGCAACTACAAATTCTCAATACGATAAAACTGGTATCGTGGTACTGCAGCGATTGATACGACAAAGCTTAGCGAAATCGATAGATCGCGGATTCCCGCCGTTTCTGAGAGTTTGGCTGGGTGTACGGGTGTCAAAATTCTTCATTTTATGCAACTACACACTCTCAATACGATAAAACTGGAATCGCAGTTCTGTATCGATTGATACGTCGCATCTTAGCGAAATCGAAAGCTCGATGATTCCGAGCGTTTCTGCGACATTCGCGGGGTGTACGGATTTCAAATACCATTACTTTATGCAACTACACATACTCAATACGATAAAACTGGTATCGCAGTGCTGCAGCGATTGATACGTCGTAGCTTAGCGAAATCGAAAGATCGCGAATTCCCGCCGTTTCTAAGAGATTGGCTGAGTGTACGGGTGTCGAAAGCCTCCATTTTATGCAACTACACATTGTCAATACGATCAAATTGGTATCGCAGTTCTGCAGCGATTGATACGCCGAAGCATAGCGAAATCAAAAGATAGAGGATTCTCGGCGTTTCTGAGACTTTGGCTGGGTGTACGGGTGTCAAAAGCTTTATGCAACTACACATTCTCAATACGATAAAACTGGTATCGCAGTTCTGCAGCGATTGATACGTCGAAGCTTAGCGAAATCGAAAGATCGCGGATTCCCGCCGTTTCTGAGAGTTTGGCTTGGTGTACGGTTGTAAGAATTCTTCATTATATGCAACTACACACTCTCAATACGATAAAACTGGTATCGCAGTTGTGTATCGATTGATACGTCGGGTCTTAGCGAAATCGATAGACCGAGGATTCCGAGCGTTTCTACGACATTCGCGGGATGTACGGGTGTTAAAAACCATTACTTTATGCAACTACACATACTCAATACGATAAAACTGGTATCGCGGTGCTGCAGCGATTGATACGTCGTAGCTTAGCGAAATCGAAAGATCGCGGATTACCGCCGTTTCTAAGAGTTTGGCTGAGTGTACGGGTGTCAAAAGCCTCCATTTTATGCAACTACACATTCTCAATACGATAAAACTGGTATCGCAGTTCTGCAGCGATTGATACGCCGAAGCATAGTGAAATCGGAAGATCGAGTATTCTCGTCGTTTCTGAGACCTTGGCTGGGTGTACGGGTATCAAAAGCCTTTACTTTATGCAACTACACATTCTCAATACGATAAAACTGGTATCGCAGTTCTGCAGCGATTGATACGCCGATGCTCAGCGAAATCGAAAGATGGAGGATTCTCGGCGTTTCTGAGACTTTGGCTGGGTGTACGGGTGTCAAAATTCTTCTATTTATGCAACTACACATACTCAATACGATAAAACTCGTATCGTGGTGCTGCAGCGATGGATACGTCGAAGCTTAGCGAAATCGAAAGATCGCGGATTCCCGCCGTTTCTGAGAGTTTGGCTGGATCCACCGGTGTCAAAATTGTTCATTTTATGCAACTACACACTCTCAATACGATAAAACTGGTATCGCAGTTCTGTATCGATTGATACGTCGGATCTTAACGAAATCGAAAGATCGAGGATTCCGAGTTTTTCTGCGAAATTCGCGGGGTGTACGGGTGTCTAAATTCTTTGTTTCATGCAACTACAAATTCTCAATACGATAAAACTGGTATCGTGGTACTGCAGCGATTGATACGACAAAGCTTAGCGAAATCGATAGATCGCGGATTCCCGCCGTTTCTGAGAGTTTGGATGGGTGTACGGGTGTCAAAATTCTTCATTTTATGCAACTACACACTCTCAATACGATAAAACTGGAATCGCAGTTCTGTATCGATTGATACGTCGCATCTTAGCGAAATCGAAAGCTCGATGATTCCGAGCGTTTCTGCGACATTCGCGGGGTGTACGGATTTCAAATACCATTACTTTATGCAACTACACATACTCAATACGATAAAACTGGTATCGCAGTGCTGCAGCGATTGATACGTCGTAGCTTAGCGAAATCGAAAGATCGCGAATTCCCGCCGTTTCTAAGAGATTGGCTGAGTGTACGGGTGTCAAAAGCCTCCATTTTATGCAACTACACATTGTCAATACGATAAAATTGGTATCGCAGTTCTGCAGCGATTGATACGCCGAAGCATAGCGAAATCAAAAGATCGAGGATTCTCGGCGTTTCTGAGACTTTGGCTGGGTGTACGGGTGTCAAAAGCTTTATGCAACTACACATTCTCAATACGATAAAACTGGTATCGCAGTTCTGCAGCGATTGACACGTCGAAGCTTAGCGAAATCGAAAGATCGCGGATTCCCGCCGTTTCTGAGAGTTTGGCTTGGTTTACGGTTGTAAGAATTCTTCATTATATGCAACTACACACTCTCAATACGATAAAACTGGTATCGCAGTTGTGTATCGATTGATACGTCGGGTCTTAGCGAAATCGATAGACCGAGGATTCCGAGCGTTTCTACGACATTCGCGGGATGTACGGGTGTTAAAAACCATTACTTTATGCAACTACACATACTCAATACGATAAAACTGGTATCGCGGTGCTGCAGCTATTGATACGCCGATGCTTAGCGAAATCGAAAGATGGAGGATTCTCGGCGTTTCTGAGACTTTGGCTGGGTGTACGGGTGTCAAAAGCCTTTACTTTATGCAACTACACATTCTCAATACGATAAAACTGGTATCGCAGTTCTGCAGCGATTGATACGCCGAAGCATAGTGAAATCGGAAGATCGAGTATTCTCGTCGTTTCTGAGACCTTGGCTGGGTGTACGGGTGTCAAAAGCCTTTACTTTATGCAACTACACATTCTCAATACGATAAAACTGGTATCGCAGTTCTGCAGCGATTGATACGCCGATGCTTAGCGAAATCGAAAGATGGAGGATTCTCGGCGTTTCTGAGACTTTGGCTGGGTGTACGGGTGTCAAAATTCTTCTATTTATGCAACTACACATACTCAATACGATAAAACTCGTATCGTGGTGCTGCAGCGATGGATACGTCGAAGCTTAGCGAAATCGAAAGATCGCGGATTCCCGCCGTTTCTGAGAGTTTGGCTGGATCCACCGGTGTCAAAATTGTTCATTTTATGCAACTACACACTCTCAATACGATAAAACTGGTATCGCAGTTCTGTATCGATTGATACGTCGGATCTTAACGAAATCGAAAGATCGAGGATTCCGAGTTTTTCTGCGAAATTCGCGGGGTGTACGGGTGTCTAAATTCTTTGTTTCATGCAACTACAAATTCTCAATACGATAAAACTGGTATCGTGGTACTGCAGCGATTGATACGACAAAGCTTAGCGAAATCGATAGATCGCGGATTCCCGCCGTTTCTGAGAGTTTGGATGGGTGTACGGGTGTCAAAATTCTTCATTTTATGCAACTACACACTCTCAATACGATAAAACTGGAATCGCAGTTCTGTATCGATTGATACGTCGCATCTTAGCGAAATCGAAAGCTCGATGATTCCGAGCGTTTCTGCGACATTCGCGGGGTGTACGGATTTCAAATACCATTACTTTATGCAACTACACATACTCAATACGATAAAACTGGTATCGCAGTGCTGCAGCGATTGATACGTCGTAGCTTAGCGAAATCGAAAGATCGCGAATTCCCGCCGTTTCTAAGAGATTGGCTGAGTGTACGGGTGTCAAAAGCCTCCATTTTATGCAACTACACATTGTCAATACGATAAAATTGGTATCGCAGTTCTGCAGCGATTGATACGCCGAAGCATAGCGAAATCAAAAGATCGAGGATTCTCGGCGTTTCTGAGACTTTGGCTGGGTGTACGGGTGTCAAAAGCTTTATGCAACTACACATTCTCAATACGATAAAACTGGTATCGCAGTTCTGCAGCGATTGACACGTCGAAGCTTAGCGAAATCGAAAGATCGCGGATTCCCGCCGTTTCTGAGAGTTTGGCTTGGTTTACGGTTGTAAGAATTCTTCATTATATGCAACTACACACTCTCAATACGATAAAACTGGTATCGCAGTTGTGTATCGATTGATACGTCGGGTCTTAGCGAAATCGATAGACCGAGGATTCCGAGCGTTTCTACGACATTCGCGGGATGTACGGGTGTTAAAAACCATTACTTTATGCAACTACACATACTCAATACGATAAAACTGGTATCGCGGTGCTGCAGCTATTGATACGCCGATGCTTAGCGAAATCGAAAGATGGAGGATTCTCGGCGTTTCTGAGACTTTGGCTGGGTGTACGGGTGTCAAAAGCCTTTACTTTATGCAACTACACATTCTCAATACGATAAAACTGGTATCGCAGTTCTGCAGCGATTGATACGCCGAAGCATAGTGAAATCGGAAGATCGAGTATTCTCGTCGTTTCTGAGACCTTGGCTGGGTGTACGGGTGTCAAAAGCCTTTACTTTATGCAACTACACATTCTCAATACGATAAAACTGGTATCGCAGTTCTGCAGCGATTGATACGCCGATGCTTAGCGAAATCGAAAGATGGAGGATTCTCGGCGTTTCTGAGACTTTGGCTGGGTGTACGGGTGTCAAAATTCTTCTATTTATGCAACTACACATACTCAATACGATAAAACTCGTATCGTGGTGCTGCAGCGATGGATACGTCGAAGCTTAGCGAAATCGAAAGATCGCGGATTCCCGCCGTTTCTGAGAGTTTGGCTGGATCCACCGGTGTCAAAATTGTTCATTTTATGCAACTACACACTCTCAATACGATAAAACTGGTATCGCAGTTCTGTATCGATTGATACGTCGGATCTTAACGAAATCGAAAGATCGAGGATTCCGAGTTTTTCTGCGAAATTCGCGGGGTGTACGGGTGTCTAAATTCTTTGTTTCATGCAACTACAAATTCTCAATACGATAAAACTGGTATCGTGGTACTGCAGCGATTGATACGACAAAGCTTAGCGAAATCGATAGATCGCGGATTCCCGCCGTTTCTGAGAGTTTGGCTGGGTGTACGGGTGTCAAAATTCTTCATTTTATGCAACTACACACTCTCAATACGATAAAACTGGAATCGCAGTTCTGTATCGATTGATACGTCGCATCTTAGCGAAATCGAAAGCTCGATGATTCCGAGCGTTTCTGCGACATTCGCGGGGTGTACGGATTTCAAATACCATTACTTTATGCAACTACACATACTCAATACGATAAAACTGGTATCGCAGTGCTGCAGCGATTGATACGTCGTAGCTTAGCGAAATCGAAAGATCGCGAATTCCCGCCGTTTCTAAGAGATTGGCTGAGTGTACGGGTGTCAAAAGCCTCCATTTTATGCAACTACACATTGTCAATACGATAAAATTGGTATCGCAGTTCTGCAGCGATTGATACGCCGAAGCATAGCGAAATCAAAAGATCGAGGATTCTCGGCGTTTCTGAGACTTTGGCTGGGTGTACGGGTGTCAAAAGCTTTATGCAACTACACATTCTCAATACGATAAAACTGGTATCGCAGTTCTGCAGCGATTGACACGTCGAAGCTTAGCGAAATCGAAAGATCGCGGATTCCCGCCGTTTCTGAGAGTTTGGCTTGGTTTACGGTTGTAAGAATTCTTCATTATATGCAACTACACACTCTCAATACGATAAAACTGGTATCGCAGTTGTGTATCGATTGATACGTCGGGTCTTAGCGAAATCGATAGACCGAGGATTCCGAGCGTTTCTACGACATTCGCGGGATGTACGGGTGTTAAAAACCATTACTTTATGCAACTACACATACTCAATACGATAAAACTGGTATCGCGGTGCTGCAGCTATTGATACGCCGATGCTTAGCGAAATCGAAAGATGGAGGATTCTCGGCGTTTCTGAGACTTTGGCTGGGTGTACGGGTGTCAAAAGCCTTTACTTTATGCAACTACACATTCTCAATACGATAAAACTGGTATCGCAGTTCTGCAGCGATTGATACGCCGAAGCATAGTGAAATCGGAAGATCGAGTATTCTCGTCGTTTCTGAGACCTTGGCTGGGTGTACGGGTGTCAAAAGCCTTTACTTTATGCAACTACACATTCTCAATACGATAAAACTGGTATCGCAGTTCTGCAGCGATTGATACGCCGATGCTTAGCGAAATCGAAAGATGGAGGATTCTCGGCGTTTCTGAGACTTTGGCTGGGTGTACGGGTGTCAAAATTCTTCTATTTATGCAACTACACATACTCAATACGATAAAACTCGTATCGTGGTGCTGCAGCGATGGATACGTCGAAGCTTAGCGAAATCGAAAGATCGCGGATTCCCGCCGTTTCTGAGAGTTTGGCTGGATCCACCGGTGTCAAAATTGTTCATTTTATGCAACTACACACTCTCAATACGATAAAACTGGTATCGCAGTTCTGTATCGATTGATACGTCGGATCTTAACGAAATCGAAAGATCGAGGATTCCGAGTTTTTCTGCGAAATTCGCGGGGTGTACGGGTGTCTAAATTCTTTGTTTCATGCAACTACAAATTCTCAATACGATAAAACTGGTATCGTGGTACTGCAGCGATTGATACGACAAAGCTTAGCGAAATCGATAGATCGCGGATTCCCGCCGTTTCTGAGAGTTTGGATGGGTGTACGGGTGTCAAAATTCTTCATTTTATGCAACTACACACTCTCAATACGATAAAACTGGAATCGCAGTTCTGTATCGATTGATACGTCGCATCTTAGCGAAATCGAAAGCTCGATGATTCCGAGCGTTTCTGCGACATTCGCGGGGTGTACGGATTTCAAATACCATTACTTTATGCAACTACACATACTCAATACGATAAAACTGGTATCGCAGTGCTGCAGCGATTGATACGTCGTAGCTTAGCGAAATCGAAAGATCGCGAATTCCCGCCGTTTCTAAGAGATTGGCTGAGTGTACGGGTGTCAAAAGCCTCCATTTTATGCAACTACACATTGTCAATACGATAAAATTGGTATCGCAGTTCTGCAGCGATTGATACGCCGAAGCATAGCGAAATCAAAAGATCGAGGATTCTCGGCGTTTCTGAGACTTTGGCTGGGTGTACGGGTGTCAAAAGCTTTATGCAACTACACATTCTCAATACGATAAAACTGGTATCGCAGTTCTGCAGCGATTGACACGTCGAAGCTTAGCGAAATCGAAAGATCGCGGATTCCCGCCGTTTCTGAGAGTTTGGCTTGGTTTACGGTTGTAAGAATTCTTCATTATATGCAACTACACACTCTCAATACGATAAAACTGGTATCGCAGTTGTGTATCGATTGATACGTCGGGTCTTAGCGAAATCGATAGACCGAGGATTCCGAGCGTTTCTACGACATTCGCGGGATGTACGGGTGTTAAAAACCATTACTTTATGCAACTACACATACTCAATACGATAAAACTGGTATCGCGGTGCTGCAGCTATTGATACGCCGATGCTTAGCGAAATCGAAAGATGGAGGATTCTCGGCGTTTCTGAGACTTTGGCTGGGTGTACGGGTGTCAAAAGCCTTTACTTTATGCAACTACACATTCTCAATACGATAAAACTGGTATCGCAGTTCTGCAGCGATTGATACGCCGAAGCATAGTGAAATCGGAAGATCGAGTATTCTCGTCGTTTCTGAGACCTTGGCTGGGTGTACGGGTGTCAAAAGCCTTTACTTTATGCAACTACACATTCTCAATACGATAAAACTGGTATCGCAGTTCTGCAGCGATTGATACGCCGATGCTTAGCGAAATCGAAAGATGGAGGATTCTCGGCGTTTCTGAGACTTTGGCTGGGTGTACGGGTGTCAAAATTCTTCTATTTATGCAACTACACATACTCAATACGATAAAACTCGTATCGTGGTGCTGCAGCGATGGATACGTCGAAGCTTAGCGAAATCGAAAGATCGCGGATTCCCGCCGTTTCTGAGAGTTTGGCTGGATCCACCGGTGTCAAAATTGTTCATTTTATGCAACTACACACTCTCAATACGATAAAACTGGTATCGCAGTTCTGTATCGATTGATACGTCGGATCTTAACGAAATCGAAAGATCGAGGATTCCGAGTTTTTCTGCGAAATTCGCGGGGTGTACGTGTGTCTAAATTCTTTGTTTCATGCAACTACAAATTCTCAATACGATAAAACTGGTATCGTGGTACTGCAGCGATTGATACGACAAAGCTTAGCGAAATCGATAGATCGCGGATTCCCGCCGTTTCTGAGAGTTTGGCTGGGTGTACGGGTGTCAAAATTCTTCATTTTATGCAACTACACACTCTCAATACGATAAAACTGGAATCGCAGTTCTGTATCGATTGATACGTCGCATCTTAGCGAAATCGAAAGCTCGATGATTCCGAGCGTTTCTGCGACATTCGCGGGGTGTACGGATTTCAAATACCATTACTTTATGCAACTACACATACTCAATACGATAAAACTGGTATCGCAGTGCTGCAGCGATTGATACGTCGTAGCTTAGCGAAATCGAAAGATCGCGAATTCCCGCCGTTTCTAAGAGATTGGCTGAGTGTACGGGTGTCAAAAGCCTCCATTTTATGCAACTACACATTGTCAATACGATAAAATTGGTATCGCAGTTCTGCAGCGATTGATACGCCGAAGCATAGCGAAATCAAAAGATCGAGGATTCTCGGCGTTTCTGAGACTTTGGCTGGGTGTACGGGTGTCAAAAGCTTTATGCAACTACACATTCTCAATACGATAAAACTGGTATCGCAGTTCTGCAGCGATTGCTACGTCGAAGCTTAGCGAAATCGAAAGATCGCGGATTCCCGCCGTTTCTGAGAGTTTGGCTTGGTGTACGGTTGTAAGAATTCTTCATTATATGCAACTACACACTCTCAATACGATAAAACTGGTATCGCAGTTGTGTATCGATTGATACGTCGGGTCTTAGCGAAATCGATAGACCGAGGATTTCGAGCGTTTCTACGACATTCGCGGGATGTACGGGTGTTAAAAACCATTACTTCATGCAACTACACATACTCAATACGATAAAACTGGTATCGCGGTGCTGCAGCGATTGATACGTCGTAGCTTAGCGAAATCGAAAGATCGCGGATTCCCGCCGTTTCTAAGAGTTTGGCTGAGTGTACGGGTGTCAAAAGCCTCCATTTTATGCAACTACACATTCTCAATACGATAAAACTGGTATCGCAGTTCTGCAGCGATTGATACGCCGAAGCATAGTGAAATCGGAAGATCGAGTATTCTCGTCGTTTCTGAGACCTTGGCTGGGTGTACGGGTGTCAAAAGCCTTTACTTTATGCAACTACACATTCTCAATACGATAAAACTGGTATCGCAGTTCTGCATGCGATTGATACGCCGATGCTTAGCGAAATCGAAAGATGGAGGATTCTCGGCGTTTCTGAGACTTTGGCTGGGTGTACGGGTGTCAAAATTCTTCTATTTATGAAACTACACACTCTCAATACGATAAAACTGGTATCGCAGTTCTCTATCGATTGATACGTCGAATCTTAGCGAAATCGAAAGATCGAGGATTCCGAGTGTTTCTGCGACATTCGCGGGGTGTACGGGTGTCAAAATTCTTTGTTTCATGCAACTAGACATTCTCAATACGATAAAACTGGTATCGTGGTACTGCAGCGATTGATACGTCGAATCTTAGCGAAATGGAAAGATCGCGGATTCCCGCCGTTTCTGAGAGTTTGGCTGGGTTTACGGATGTCAAAATTCTTCATTTTATGCAACTACACACTCTCAATACGATAAAACTGGTATCGCAGTTCTGCAGCGATTGATACGCCGAAGCATAGTGAAATCGAAAGATCGCGGATTCCCGCCGTTTCTAAGAGTTTGGCTGAGTGTACGGGTGTCAAAAGCCTCCATTTTATGCAACTACACATTCTCAATACGATAAAACTGGTATCGCAGTTCTGCAGCGATTGATACGCCGAAGCTTAGCGAAATCGAAAGATGGAGGATTCTCGGCGTTTCTGAGACTTTGGCTGGGTGTACGGGTGTCAAAATTCTTCATTTTATGCAACTACACACTCTCAATACGATAAAACTGGTATCGCAGTTCTCTATCGATTGATACGTCGAATCTTAGCGAAATCGAAAGATCGAGGATTCCGAGTGTTTCTGCGACATTCCCGGGGTGTACGGATGTCAAAAACCATTACTCTATGCAACTACACATACTCAATACGATAAAACTGGTATCGCGGTGCTGCAGCGATTGATACGTCGTAGCTTAGCGAAATCGAAAGATCGCGGATTCCCGCAGTTTCTAAGAGTTTGGCTGAGTGTACGGGTGTCAAAAGCCTCCATTTTATGCAACTACACATTCTCAATACAATAAAACTGGTATTGCAATTCTGCAGCGGATGATACGCCGAAGCTTAGCGAAATCGAAAGATGGAGGACTCTCGGCTTTTCTGAGACTTTGGCTAGGTGTACGGGTGTCAAAATTTATCATTCCATGCAACTACACACTCTCAATACGATAAAACTGGTATCGCGGTTCTGTATCGATTGATACGTCGCATCTTAGCGAAATTGAAAGATCGAGGATTCCGAGCGTCTCTGCGACATTCGCGGGGTGTACAGGTGTCAAAAGCCTTCATTTTATGCAACTACACATTTTCAATACGATAAAACTGGTATCGCAGTTCTGCAGCGACTGATACGCCGACGCTTAGCGAAATCGAAAGATCGAGGATTCTCGGCGTTTCTGAGACTATGGCTGGGTGTACGGGTGTCAAAATTCTTCATTTTATGCAACTACACACTCTGAATACGATAAAACTGGTATCGGAGTTCTGTATCGATTGATACGTCGCATCTTAGCGAAATCGAAATCTCGATGATTCCGAGCGTTTCTGCGACATTCGCGGGGTGTACGGGTGTCAAAAACGTTTTCATTATGCAACTACACATACTCAATACGATAAAACTGGTATCGTGGTGCTGCAGCGATGGATACGTCGAAGCTTAGCGAAATCGAAAGATCGCGGATTCCCGCCGTTTCTGAGAGTTTGGCTGGATCCACCGGTGTCAAAATTGTTCATTTTATGCAACTACACACTCTCAATACGATAAAACTGGTATCGCAGTTCTGTATCGATTGATACGTCGGATCTTAACGAAATCGAAAGATCGAGGATTCCGAGTTTTTCTGCGAAATTCGCGGGGTTTTTTTTTTTTTTTTTTTTTTTTTTTTTTTCCCACCTCCACCCCCGCCGTTCCTTGATTTCATTATACCGGCGGTCAAATTTACTTATCATTTCGCGACATGCGTACGTTTGTTTATGCGTCGTGAGAAGACGCATGATCCAAATTTTCATTTTTATAATGTTTGTTTCTGGGTATTTAGTTTAATTTGTTTGTACAATCGATTAATTTTCATTTCTATCACATTCTACTTATTTCTATTTCGTTTTGTATTCCTATTCCCTAGGCTAAATCCTTTTCCTTTGATTCCTCTTCTCCGTTATCATTTTGGCGTAATTTCTAAAAATCTTAAACGCCTCTTCATGTTCAATTAAGTTTTCCTTGTTCAGGACTGATATCCCCCATTTTTCGAGCATTTCCATAGCGTTGATGCGTTCGATATCGTATTCAGGGCAGCAGAATAGCATGTGTTCCGGCGTTTCACGCTCTCCGCATTTGCAGTTACTATTCGATGATAAGTTTAGATCTTTTAATTTGCTGTTGAACGCTCCATGTCCTGTTAGGTACTGCGTCACGTAAAAGTCTGGAATCACCCATTCTGATTTAAGTCGCTTCTGAACAGTTTGAAAGTATTCGAACGTCGTCCGTCCTTTCGTACTGTGCGTCCAGTTATCCTGCCATATTTCCACAAACAGTTCATTAACACGTTCGTACACCTCCTTGACTGTCAACCCCTCGACTGTTCGACTTTCGTCCGACCATACCACTGAGAATTCTTTCACCGTGAAATCAATTTTCCTTCTGATTTTGAAATATATTGTTTTCTTTGCAATCTCGATTTCGATAGGCAGTACGCCGGCTACAACTGGTAAACAGTCTGTCGATGCTGTTCTATACGCCTTGGTCAATCTGATCAACGCTAGACGCTGCGAGCTTGCTAATGTTTTGCGCATTCCCTCAGTTATTTTATCTGACCATCCGTTTGCGGCGTAGGTCATGATTGGTACATAAACACCCGTGTAAACTGTTTTCATTGCCTTGTGACCCAATCCCCACTTGTTCTTTGCAACTCGTCCTAGGTTGCCGAAAATTTTCTTTGTTTTTTCACATATGCTCTTGATGTGAGAGTTTATTTTGAGTCCACTATCGAATTCCACTCCCAGATACTTAACTTTATTAACTACGCTTAGAGGCTCATTTCTGATCTTCAAGTTTATATTTCTTACTGAACCCTTGATGTTGCCCTTCAGCCACATCATCGTTGTTTTTTGTGTTGACAGTGTCAGTTTGTTCTTTTCGCACCATTTCGAAACTTTCGAGATTGCCGCGCGTGCACGCAGTTCAATTTCTGCGTGATTGTTCCCGAATATAATCAACACTTGATCGTCTGCATAAGCTATTGTATCTACATTCGTCATTCCATTGAAGGATTTTAAATTCTGGTCGAAGATTAGATTCCACATGAACGGACCCAGAATAGATCCTTGCGGACAGCCTTTCGTAATTTGTTTCGTCACGGATTTCCCGCCCTCTTGAATCATTGCAGTCCTCGACGTTAGGTAGTCTTGTATCAATTTGTATAGATTTTTCGGGCAGCCCCGGATTTTCAATTCGTGAAGGACACTTGGCCACCACACGTTGTCGAATGCTCCTGCTACATCGATGAATATTCCAAGTGCTAACCTTTGTTTAGCGTTGGTGATTTTATATCTGAGTGCTGTGATAGCATCCTCTGTACTCATTCTAGGTTTAAAGCCAAACTGTTTGTCGCATCCGTAGTTTTCTTGTAGCGGCCGTAGTCTTTTCAATATTAGTCGTTCCAGGATTTTGCCGAGGATCGGCAACAGACTTATGGGTCGATACGATTTCGGGTCTGACGGGTCGCGTCCTGCTCCTTTCGGAATAAGGATGATCTTCGCTTTTTTCCATTTCTCTGGGAATATCCCCAAATCGAGACAGCAGTTAAAAACGTTTTCGAGAGCGGTTCCGATTTTCGGCCATGATCTTTTCACGGCAAGAGTTTCGATATTGTCAGGTCCTGGAGCCTTGTTATTTTTCATTTGCTTAATCGCTATTTGAATGTCTTCATGACTGAAGTCAGGGCAATTTTCCGTATCGGGTAGTACTTCTGATTCTATTCTCATGGTGTTTTGTATGTCCGACTCATTCTCCCGTACATCATCCGGGATAACAGTGGCCAGGACTGTTTCAGCCGCTGATGTCCAGTCGATCACATATTTATCATTTGTTCGAATCGAGCATAGAGCTTCATGCGTATTAATTTTGTTTCTGAGAAGTTTGTAGACTATACCCCAGGGATTTAAGTTTCCTTCTCGTTCGACGAATTCTCGCCAGCTGCTCATTTTTGCTACATCGACGGCTTTTCGGTATTGTCGCTTTCTTTCCCTGTATTCTAGTCTTAACATTTCTTTGACGTCGCGATTTCGACAAGATTGGTATGCTCTGCGACTTCTATACGTTCGTTTTTTCAAAACCGTGAGTTCCGGTGTCCACCACGGCACTGTCTTTGGCCGACGAAATTGTTTTCTCGGTATGGATCGCTTGGATGCATTACTGATGACTTTTTCAATCGTTCTGATCAGTTCAAGAGCTTCGTCCCTTGTTGTCGGTTTCGTATTGCTTTCGTCTTTCCATAGTTTCCCTAAAGTATCGTCAAACATTTTCCAATTCGCACGAGCTACAGCATAGCGCAACGGTCCGGTATGTTCTGTTTGAGTATTTGTTTGCTTCAGCCAATCGCATGTCATTAAAATCACGCGGTGATCGCTCGATGTCCAGTTTCGCTGGACTGACCAATTGCCGATAACGCATATGTGGTTCAGGGTTTCTAAAGTTATATCAATGTTCGATTCGCCACATAAGGACGCGTACGTGTACGGTTCATTCGGTTCATTGACAACGGTTAGGTTGTGCTCTGCAAGAAATAATTCGACCTTTCTACCACGGTTGTCGACTTTACCACTATACCACATGTGAGACTTAGCATTACTATCAGTGCCTATTACAATCTTCTTCCCACGGAGTTGTCTGAGTACCATGTCCAGGTGCTGCAAGTGTCCATCGATATTTTCAGAGAACCGAAAATATGCACTGATGAAATATATTGACTGATTCCGTTTACTGATTTCAGCACAAACACAGTAGGCATTACTAAGATGCTTCAAATGCAGAATCGTGAAATTTCGTGACGTGACAGCTATTGCGGCCCATGGCTTTTCATCCAATTCATTTGCCGCCATAATAGAAGTCTTGATGTCAAACCCAGCAACGCGACCGTTATATGAGTACGGTTCTTGTAGAAGTAACAAGTCAATCGATTTCTCAGTGATTTTTGTGCGTAATTCCGATGAAACATGTCTTGATCCATGCATATTTAGCTGAATTATTCGGAAGTCATTACAGGCCATAATCTATCTTGTTGACTAACTTTTCTAAACCAAACTTGTATGCGGGGCAGCTTTTATCTAGAACAGAGTGTTCCATAGGTTTTTTAAACCGTTTACACGTGGCGCATTTTGCGGGTTCAGATTTCTTCTGGCAGTCTGATGTCCTGTGCCCGTCTTCGGCGCAATGTCCACAGGATGGTCGCTCTTGGCGACAAAACTTCGCAACGTGACCATAAACTTGGCATTGATAACACCGGCTTAACCCGATGAAGTCCTGAATCCGACAGAACTGCCACTCTATATAAATACGACCAATTCTTCGAATTTTATTCCGGAATTCAGGGCTGACTTCAGCAACCCAGTTTGTCAGATCTTCCCTTCTCTTTCCAACGCGGAACAGAAGCTTGAGTGCGGTATTAAACTGAGATTTCTCCATACCTTCGACGAGGTCAGGATTCTGTTCGTAGATTGCATCTTTAACTGCGTCTTCGTTGAGAGAGTTCTGCACGTCATAGATCAAAATCCGAGGTTCTTTTTTCCCGATTCGTTCCATCTTGAATCCCCGTTCCTTAAGGTCCGAATTTGTTGCAATTTTGGCCAGGTCGAGTTTGGTTTCGGTTTCGATTAAGATGCCATTATCCTTAATTTTCCGGAGATTTTTCACATGAATTTTGCTCACTTTAGGGTCAATCGTTTTCATAATCTCTTTTTTCGTATCCTCGCTTGATTTGCAGTTCATGTTTTCGCTTGGTCGGATGATAACTAACTGCGGGGTGCCTTTTATGGGTCTGTTAATTTTGCTGAGGGCCGGAAACTTCTGATTAGAAGTGCGCACTTTGTCTGCGTATGATGAACCTAGAGCACTGGCGACTGGCATGTTGGTCCGTTCTTCTAGTCGACCGAGTAGCCGGCTGTTTTCCGTCGAGATTTTTCTGACGATATCAGTCAAGCATGAAATATTCTTCAGGAGATATCTCGCTTGATCTTGAGTAACTCCTGATGCACTATCGAGACAGTAGTCTGTCAGTTCTTCTTTGACACTAACAGCCTGACGGATGAGGTCATCCGTAGTGAGAACAGGGTACACTCCAGTAAAGTCCTGGGCTTTTCGTTTCAGGCGCTTTCGTGAGTCGTGCGAGACTGTTGATCTGGCATCACCACTTGCTACACTTTGGAGGCTATGACGATTTTGCTCACACTCCATTTCTGATTCGTCGTCGGTGAAACCGAAAGAAAAATGTTTCGACTTAGAAAGCCTGTCACTAGGAACGTCTTTTCTTGATGACGTATGTGCGTGTTGCTGGCTTTGTTGTGCTGCTATTTCTTTCTGTTGTTGTTTGTTTGATTGTTTAGTTTTATTAGATTTATCCATATTTTATCCCACGAGAGAGGTCGGAAATAAGGTACACAGAGTCCCACAGAGCCGCCTTGCGGAACCCGAGCAATTATTTACAACTGTGAGGTCGCCAACCGCCACAGAGGTCACGTTCGAGACAGGGTGTTAACCCTCCCTGCCAACGTCCATCGCCACGTAGATACAGCTTAGCCTAGGGTTGACTCGGGTCCGCGGGTTCGTCACGCCCGTCCCCTTTCGGGGGTCCCTGCGGGGAAATTCGCGGGGTATACGGGTGTCTAAATTCTTTGTTTCATGCAACTACACATTGTCAATACGATAAAATTGGTATCGCAGTTCTGCAGCGATTGATACGCCGAAGCATAGCGAAATCAAAAGATCGAGGATTCTCGGCGTTTCTGAGACTTCGGCTGGGTGTACGGGTGTCAAAAGCTTTATGCAACTACACATTCTCAATACGATAAAACTGGTATCGCGGTTCTGTATCGATTGATACGTCGCATCTTAGCGAAATTGAAAGATCGAGGATTCCGAGCGTCTCTGCGACATTCGCGGGGTGTACAGGTGTCAAAAGCCTTCATTTTATGCAACTACACATTTTCAATACGATAAAACTGGTATCGAAGTTCTGCAGCGACTGATACGCCGACGCTTAGCGAAATCGAAAGATCGAGGATTCTCGGCGTTTCTGAGACTATGGCTGGGTGTACGGGTGTCAAAATTCTTCATTTTATGCAACTACACACTCTGAATACGATAAAACTGGTATCGCAGTTCTGTATCGATTGATACGTCGCATCTTGGCGAAATCGAAATCTCGATGATTCCGAGCGTTTCTGCGACATTCGCGGGGTGTACGGGTGTCAAAAACCTTTACTTTATGCAACTACACATACTCAATACGATAAAACTGGTATCGTGGTGCTGCAGCGATGGATACGTCGAAGCTTAGCGAAATCGAAAGATCGCGGATTCCCGCCGTTTCTGAGAGTTTGGCTGGATCCACCGGTGTCAAAATTGTTCATTTTATGCAACTACACACTCTCAATACGATAAAACTGGTATCGCAGATCTGTATCGATTGATACGTCGGATCTTAACGAAATCGAAAGATCGAGGATTCCGAGTTTTTCTGCGAAATTCGCGGGGTGTACGGGTGTCTAAATTCTTTGTTTCATGCAACTACAAATTCTCAATACGATAAAACTGGTATCGTGGTACTGCAGCGATTGATACGACAAAGCTTAGCGAAATCGATAGATCGCGGATTCCCGCCGTTTCTGAGAGTTTGGGTGGGTGTACGGGTGTCAAAATTCTTCATTTTATGCAACTACACACTCTCAATACGATAAAACTGGAATCGCAGTTCTGTATCGATTGATACGTCGCATCTTAGCAAAATCGAAAGCTCGATGATTCCGAGCGTTTCTGCGACATTCGCGGGGTGTACGGATTTCAAATACCATTACTTTATGCAACTACACATACTCAATACGATAAAACTGGTATCGCAGTGCTGCAGCGATTGATACGTCGTAGCTTAGCGAAATCGAAAGATCGCGAATTCCCGCCGTTTCTAAGAGATTGGCTGAGTGTACGGGTGTCAAACGCCTCCATTTTATGCAACTACACATTGTCAATACGATAAAATTGGTATCGCAGTTCTGCAGCGATTGATACGCCGAAGCATAGCGAAATCAAAAGATCGAGGATTCTCGGCGTTTCTGAGACTTTGGCTGGGTGTACGGGTGTCAAAAGCTTTATGCAACTACACATTCTCAATACGATAAAACTGGTATCGCAGTTCTGCAGCGATTGATACGTCGAAGCTTAGCGAAATCGCAAGATCGCGGATTCCCGCCGTTTCTGAGAGTTTGGCTTGGTGTACGGTTGTAAGAATTCTTCATTATATGCAACTACACACTCTCAATACGATAAAACTGGTATCGCAGTTGTGTATCGATTGATACGTCGGGTCTTAGCGAAATCGATAGACCGAGGATTCCGAGCGTTTCTACGACATTCGCGGCATGTACGGGTGTTAAAAACCATTACTTTATGCAACTACACATACTCAATACGATAAAACTGGTATCGCGGTGCTGCAGCGATTGATACGTCGTAGCTTAGCGAAATCGAAAGATCGCGGATTCCCGCCGTTTCTAAGAGTTTGGCTGAGTGTACGGGTGTCAAAAGCCTCCATTTTATGCAACTACACATTCTCAATACGATAAAACTGGTATCGCAGTTCTGCAGCGATTGATACGCCGAAGCATAGTGAAATCGGAAGATCGAGTATTCTCGTCGTTTCTGAGACCTTGGCTGGGTGTACGGGTGTCAAAAGCCTTTACTTTATGCAACTACACATTCTCAATACGATAAAACTGGTATCGCAGTTCTGCAGCGATTGATACGCCGATGCTTAGCGAAATCGAAAGATGGAGGATTCTCGGCGTTTCTGAGACTTTGGCTGGGTGTACGGGTGTCAAAATTCTTCTATTTATGCAACTACACATACTCAATACGATAAAACTCGTATCGTGGTGCTGCAGCGATGGATACGTCGAAGCTTAGCGAAATCGAAAGATCGCGGATTCCCGCCGTTTCTGAGAGTTTGGCTGGATCCACCGGTGTCAAAATTGTTCATTTTATGCAACTACACACTCTCAATACGATAAAACTGGTATCGCAGTTCTGTATCGATTGATACGTCGGATCTTAACGAAATCGAAAGATCGAGGATTCCGAGTTTTTCTGCGAAATTCGCGGGGTGTACGGGTGTCTAAATTCTTTGTTTCATGCAACTACAAATTCTCAATACGATAAAACTGGTATCGTGGTACTGCAGCGATTGATACGACAAAGCTTAGCGAAATCGATAGATCGCGGATTCCCGCCGTTTCTGAGAGTTTGGCTGGGTGTACGGGTGTCAAAATTCTTCAATTTATGCAACTACACACTCTCAATACGATAAAACTGGAATCGCAGTTCTGTATCGATTGATACGTCGCATCTTAGCGAAATCGAAAGCTCGATGATTCCGAGCGTTTCTGCGACATTCGCGGGGTGTACGGATTTCAAATACCATTACTTTATGCAACTACACATACTCAATACGATAAAACTGGTATCGCAGAGCTGCAGCGATTGATACGTCGTAGCTTAGCGAAATCGAAAGATCGCGAATTCCCGCCGTTTCTAAGAGATTGGCTGAGTGTACGGGTGTCAAAAGCCTCCATTTTATGCAACTACACATTGTCAATACGATAAAATTGGTATCGCAGTTCTGCAGCGATTGATACGCCGAAGCATAGCGAAATCAAAAGATCGAGGATTCTCGGCGTTTCTGAGACTTTGGCTGGGTGTACGGGTGTCAAAAGCTTTATGCAACTACACATTCTCAATACGATAAAACTGGTATCGCAGTTCTGCAGCGATTGATACGCCGATGCTTAGCGAAATCGAAAGATGGAGGATTCTCGGCGTTTCTGAGACTTTGGCTGGGTGTACGGGTGTCAAAATTCTTCTATTTATGAAACTACACACTCTCAATACGATAAAACTGGTATCGCAGTTCTCTATCGAATGATACGTCGAATCTTAGCGAAATCGAAAGCTCGAAGATTCCGAGCGTTTCTGCGACATTCGCGGGGTGTACGGATTTCAAATACCATTACTTTATGCAACTACACATACTCAATACGATAAAACTGGTATCGCAGTGCTGCAGCGATTGATACGTCGAAGCTTAGCGAAATCGAAAGATCGCGAATTCCCGCCGTTTCTAAGAGTTTGGCTGAGTGTACGGGTGTCAAAAGCCTCCATTTTATGCAACTACACATTGTCAATACGATAGAATTGGTATCGGAGTTCTGCAGCGATTGATACGTCGAAGCATAGCGAAATCAAAAGATCGAGGATTCTCGGCGTTTCTGAGACTTTGGCTGGGTGTACGGGTGTCAAAAGCTTTATGCAACTACACATTCTCAATACGATAAAACTGGTATCGCAGTTCTGCAGCGATTGATACGTCGAAGCTTAGCGAAATCGAAAGATCGCGGATTCCCGCCGTTTCTGAGAGTTTGGCTCGGTGTACGGTTGTCAGAATTCTTCATTATATGCAACTACACACTCTCAATACGATAAAACTGGTATCGCAGTTGTGTATCGATTGATACGTCGGGTCTTAGCGAAATCGAAAGACCGAGGATTCCGAGCGTTTCTACGACATTCGCGGGATGTACGGGTGTTAAAAACCATTACTTTATGCAACTACACATACTCAATACGATAAAACTGGTATCGCGGTGCTGCAGCGATTGATACGTCGTAGCTTAGCGAAATCGAAAGATCGCGGATTCCCGCCGTTTCTAAGAGTTTGGCTGAGTGTACGGGTGTCAAAAGCCTCCATTTTATGCAACTACACATTCTCAAGACGATAAAACTGGTATCGCAGTTCTGCAGCGATTGATACGCCGAAGCATAGCGAAATCGAAAGATCGAGTATTCTCGTCGTTTCTGAGACCTTGGCTGGGTGTTCGGGTGTCAAAAGCCTTTACTTTATGCAACTACACATTCTCAATACGATAAAACTGGTATCGCAGTTCTGCAGCGATTGATACGCCGAAGCTTAGCGAAATCGAAAGATGGAGGATTCTCGGCGTTTCTGAGACTTTGGGCGGGTGTACGGGTGTCAAAATTCTTCATTTTATGCAACTACACACTCTCAATACGATAAAACTGGAATCGCAGTTCTGTATCGATTGATACGTCGCATCTTAGCGAAATCGAAAGCTCGATGATTCCGAGCGTTTCTGCGACATTCGCGGGGTGTACGGATTTCCAATACCATTACTTTATGCAACTACACATACTCAATACGATAAAACTGGTATCGCAGTGATGCAGCGATTGATACGTCGTAGCTTAGCGAAATCGAAAGATCGCGAATTCCCGCCGTTTCTAAGAGTTTGGCTGAGTGTACGGGTGTCAAAAGCCTCCATTTTATGCAACTACACATTGTCAATACGATAAAATTGGTATCGCAGTTCTGCAGCGATTGATACGCCGAAGCATAGCGAAATCAAAAGATCGAGGATTCTCGGCGTTTCTGAGACTTTGGCTGGGTGTACGGGTGTCAAAAGCTTTATGCAACTACACATTCTCAATACGATAAAACTGGTATCGCAGTTCTGCAGCGATTGATACGTCGAAGCTTAGCGAAATCGAAAGATCGCGGATTCCCGCCGTTTCTGAGAGTTTGGCTTGGTGTACGGTTGTCAGAATTCTTCATTATATGCAACTACACACTCTCAATACGATAAAACTGGTATCGCAGTTGTGTATCGATTGATACGTCGGGTCTTAGCGAAATCGAAAGACCGAGGATTCCGAGCGTTTCTACGACATTCGCGGGATGTACGGGTGTTAAAAACCATTACTTTATGCAACTACACATACTCAATACGATAAAACTGGTATCGCGGTGCTGCAGCGATTGATACGTCGTAGCTTAGCGAAATCGAAAGATCGCGGATTCCCGCCGTTTCTAAGAGTTTGGCTGAGTGTACGGGTGTCAAAAGCCTCCATTTTATGCAACTACACATTCTCAATACAATAAAACTGGTATTGCAGTTCTGCAGCGGATGATACGCCGAAGCTTAGCGAAATCGAAAGATGGAGGATTCTCGGCGTTTCTGAGACTTTGGCTGGGTGTACGGGGGTCAAAATTCTTCATTTTATGCAACTACACATTCTCAATACAATAAAACTGGTATTGCAGTTCTGCAGCGGATGATACGTCGAAGCTTAGCGAAATCGAAAGATCGCGGATTCCCGCCGTTTCTGAGAGTTTGGCTGGTATCCACGGGTGTCAAAATTCGTCATTTTATGCAACTACACACTCTCAATACGATAAAACTGGTATCGCAGTTCTGTATCGATTGATACGTCGGATCTTAGCGAAATCGAAAGACCGAGGATTCCGAGCGTTTCTACGACATTCGCCGGGTGTACGGGTGTCAAAAGCCTTTGCTTTCAGAGACTACACATTCTCAATACGATAAAACTGGTATCGTGGTACTGCAGCGATTGATACGTCGAAGCTTAGCGAAATCGAAAGATCGCGGATTCCCGCCGTTTCTGAGAGTTTGTCTGGGTGTACGGGTGTCAAAATTCTTCATTTTATGCAACTACACACTCTTAATACGATAAAACTGGAATCGCAGTTCTGTATCGATTGATACGTCGCATCTTAGCGAAATCGAAAGCTCGATGATTCCGAGCGTTTCTGCGACATTCGCGGGGTGTACGGATGTCAAAAACCATTACTTTATGCAACTACACATACTCAATACGATAAAACTGGTATCGCGGTGCTGCAGCGATTGATACGTCGTAGCTTAGCGAAATCGAAAGATCGCGGATTCCCGCCGTTTCTAAGAGTTTGGCTGAGTGTACGGGTGTCAAAAGCCTCCATTTTATGCAACTACACATTCTCAATACGATAAAACTGGTATCGCAGTTCTGCAGCGATTGATACGCCGAAGCATAGCGAAATCGAAAGATCGAGTATTCTCGTCGTTTCTGAGACCTTGGCTGGGTGTTCGGGTGTCAAAAGCCTTTACTTTATGCAACTACACATTCTCAATACGATAAAACTGGTATCGCAGTTCTGCAGCGATTGATACGCCGAAGCTTAGCGAAATCGAAAGATGGAGGATTCTCGGCGTTTCTGAGACTTTGGCTGGGTGTACGGGTGTCAAAATTCTTCATTTTATGCAACTACACACTCTCAATACGATAAAACTGGTATCGCAGTTCTCTATCGATTGATACGTCGAATCTTAGCGAAATCGAAAGATCGAGGATTCCGAGTGTTTCTGCGACATTCGCGGGGTGTACGGATGTCAAAAGCCTTCATTTTATGCAACTACACATTTTCAATACGATAAAACTGGTATCGCAGTTCTGCAGCGACTGATACGCCGACGCTTAGCGAAATCGAAAGATCGAGGATTCTCGGCGTTTCTGAGACTATGGCTGGGTGTACGGGTGTCAAAATTCTTCATTTTATGCAACTACACACTCTGAATACGATAAAACTGGTATCGCACTTCTGTATCGATTGATACGTCGCATCTTAGCGAAATCGAAATCTCGATGATTCCGAGCGTTTCTGCGACATTCGCGGGGTGTACGGGTGTCAAAAACCTTTACTTTATGCAACTACACATACTCAATACGATAAAACTCGTATCGTGGTGCTGCAGCGATGGATACGTCGAAGCTTAGCGAAATCGAAAGATCGCGGATTCCCGCCGTTTCTGAGAGTTTGGCTGGATCCACCGGTGTCAAAATTGTTCATTTTATGCAACTACACACTCTCAATACGATAAAACTGGTATCGCAGTTCTGTATCGATTGATACGTCGGATCTTAACGAAATCGAAAGATCGAGGATTCCGAGTTTTTCTGCGAAATTCGCGGGGTGTACGGGTGTCTAAATTCTTTGTTTCATGCAACTACAAATTCTCAATACGATAAAACTGGTATCGTGGTACTGCAGCGATTGATACGACAAAGCTTAGCGAAATCGATAGATCGCGGATTCCCGCCGTTTCTGAGAGTTTGGCTGGGTGTACGGGTGTCAAAATTCTTCATTTTATGCAACTACACACTCTCAATACGATAAAACTGGAATCGCAGTTCTGTATCGATTGATAAGTCGCATCTTAGCGAAATCGAAAGCTCGATGATTCCGAGCGTTTCTGCGACATTCGCGGGGTGTACGGATTTCAAATACCATTACTTTATGCAACTACACATACTCAATACGATAAAACTGGTATCGCAGTGCTGCAGCGATTGATACGTCGTAGCTTAGCGAAATCGAAAGATCGCGAATTCCCGCCGTTTCTAAGAGATTGGCTGAGTGTACGGGTGTCAAAAGCCTCCATTTTATGCAACTACACATTGTCAATACGATAAAATTGGTATCGCAGTTCTGCAGCGATTGATACGCCGAAGCATAGCGAAATCAAAAGATCGAGGATTCTCGGCGTTTCTGAGACTTTGGCTGGGTGTACGGGTGTCAAAAGCTTTATGCAACTACACATTCTCAATACGATAAAACTGGTATCGCAGTTCTGCAGCGATTGATACGTCGAAGCTTAGCGAAATCGAAAGATCGCGGATTCCCGCCGTTTCTGAGAGTTTGGCTTGGTGTACGTTTGTAAGAATTCTTCATTATATGCAACTACACACTCTCAATACGATAAAACTGGTATCGCAGTTGTGTATCGATTGATACGTCGGGTCTTAGCGAAATCGATAGACCGAGGATTCCGAGCGTTTCTACGACATTCGCGGGATGTACGGGTGTTAAAAACCATTACTTTATGCAACTACACATACTCAATACGATAAAACTGGTATCGCGGTGCTGCAGCGATTGATACGTCGTAGCTTAGCGAAATCGAAAGATCGCGGATTCCCGCCGTTTCTAAGAGTTTGGCTGAGTGTACGGGTGTCAAAAGCCTCCATTTTATGCAACTACACATTCTCAATACGATAAAACTGGTATCGCAGTTCTGCAGCGATTGATACGCCGAAGCATAGTGAAATCGGAAGATCGAGTATTCTCGTCGTTTCTGAGACCTTAGCTGGGTGTACGGGTGTCAAAATTCTTCTATTTATGAAACTACACACTCTCAATACGATAAAACTGGAATCGCAGTTCTCTATCGATTGATACGTCGAATCTTAGCGAAATCGAAAGCTCGATGATTCCGAGCGTTTCTGCGACATTCGCGGGGTGTACGGATTTCAAATACCATTACTTTATGCAACTACACATACTCAATACGATAAAACTGGTATCGCAGTGCTGCAGCGATTGATACGTCGTAGCTTAGCGAAATCGAAAGATCGCGAATTCCCGCCGTTTCTAAGAGTTTGGCTGAGTGTACGGGTGTCAAAAGCCTCCATTTTATGCAACTACACATTGTCAATACGATAAAATTGGTATCGCAGTTCTGCAGCGATTGATACGCCGAAGCATAGCGAAATCAAAAGATCGAGGATTCTCGGCGTTTCTGAAACTTTGGCTGGGTGTACGGGTGTCAAAAGCTTTATGCAACTACACATTCTCAATACGATAAAACTGGTATCGCAGTTCTGCAGCGATTGATACGTCGAAGCTTAGCGAAATCGAAAGATTGCGGATTCCCGCCGTTTCTGAGAGTTTGGCTTGGTGTACGGTTGTCAGAATTCTTCATTATATGCAACTACACACTCTCAATACGATAAAACTGGTATCGCAGTTGTGTATCGATTGATACGTCGGGTCTTAGCGAAATCGAAAGACCGAGGATTCCGAGCGTTTCTACGACATTCGCGGGATGTACGGGTGTTAAAAACCATTACTTTATGCAACTACACATACTTAATACGATAAAACTGGTATCGCGGTGCTGCAGCGATTGATACGTCGTAGCTTAGCGAAATCGAAAGATCGCGGATTCCCGCCGTTTCTAAGAGTTTGGCTGAGTGTACGGGTGTCAAAAGCCTCCATTTTATGCAACTACACATTCTCAATACGATAAAACTGGTATCGCAGTTCTGCAGCGATTGATACGCCGAAGCATAGTGAAATCGGAAGATCGAGTATTCTCGTCGTTTCTGAGACCTTGGCTGGGTGTACGGGTGTCAAAATCCTTTACTTTATGCAACTACACATTCTCAATACGATAAAACTGGTATCGCAGTTCTGCAGCGATTGATACGCCGATGCTTAGCGAAATCGAAAGATGGAGGATTCTCGGCGTTTCTGAGACTTTGGCTGGGTGTACGGGTGTCAAAATTCTTCTATTTATGAAACTACACACTCTCAATACGATATAACTGGTATCGCAGTTCTCTATCGATTGATACGTCGAATCTTAGCGAAATCGAAAGATCGAGGATTCCGAGTGTTTCTGCGACATTCGCGGGGTGTACGGGTGTCAAAATTCTTTGTTTCATGCAACTAGACATTCTCAATACGATAAAACTGGTATCGTGGTACTGCAGCGATTGATACGTCGAATCTTAGCGAAATGGAAAGATCGCGGATTCCCGCCGTTTCTGAGAGTTCGGCTGGGTTTACGGATGTCAAAATTCTTCATTTTATGCAACTACACACTCTCAATACGATAAAACTGGTATCGCAGTTCTGCAGCGATTGATACGCCGAAGCATAGTGAAATCGAAAGATCGCGGATTCCCGCCGTTTCTAAGAGTTTGGCTGAGTGTACGGGTGTCAAAAGCCTCCATTTTATGCAACTACACATACTCAATACGATAAAACTCGTATCGTGGTGCTGCAGCGATGGATACGTCGAAGCTTAGCGAAATCGAAAGATCGCGGATTCCCGCCGTTTCTGAGAGTTTGGCTGGATCCACCGGTGTCAAAATTGTTCATTTTATGCAACTACACACTCTCAATACGATAAAACTGGTATCGCAGTTCTGTATCGATTGATACGTCGGATCTTAACGAAATCGAAAGATCGAGGATTCCGAGTTCTTCTGCGAAATTCGCGGGGTGTACGGGTGTCTAAATTCTTCGTTTCATGCAACTACAAATTCTCAATACGATAAAACTGGTATCGTGGTACTGCAGCGATTGATACGACAAAGCTTAGCGAAATCGATAGATCGCGCATTCCCGCCGTTTCTGAGAGTTTGGCTGGGTGTACGGGTGTCAAAATTCTTTATTTTATGCAACTACACACTCTCAATACGACAAAACTGGAATCGCAGTTCTGTATCGATTGATACGTCGCATCTTAGCGAAATCGAAAGCTCGATGATTCCGAGCGTTTCTGCGACATTCGCGGGGTGTACGGATTTCAAATACCATTACTTTATGCAACTACACATACTCAATACGATAAAACTGGTATCGCAGTGCTGCAGCGATTGATACGTCGTAGCTTAGCGAAATCGAAAGATCGCGAATTCCCGCCGTTTGTAAGAGATTGGCTGAGTGTACGGGTGTCAAAAGCCTCCATTTTATGCAACTACACATTGTCAATACGATAAAATTGGTATCGCAGTTCTGCAGCGATTGATACGCCGAAGCATAGCGAAATCAAAAGATAGAGGATTCTCGGCGTTTCTGAGACTTTGGCTGGGTGTACGGGTGTCAAAAGCTTTATGCAACTACACATTCTCAATACGATAAAACTGGTATCGCAGTTCTGCAGCGATTGATACGTCGAAGCTCAGCGAAATCGAAAGATCGCGGATTCCCGCCGTTTCTGAGAGTTTGGCTTGGTGTACGGTTGTAAGAATTCTTCATTATATGCAACTACACACTCTCAATACGATAAAACTGGTATCGCAGTTGTGTATCGATTGATACGTCGGGTCTTAGCGAAATCGATAGACCGAGGATTCCGAGCGTTTCTACGACATTCGCGGGATGTACGGGTGTTAAAAACCATTACTTTATGCAACTACACATACTCAATACGATAAAACTGGTATCGCGGTGCTGCAGCGATTGATACGTCGTAGCTTAGCGAAATCGAAAGATCGCGGATTACCGCCGTTTCTAAGAGTTTGGCTGAGTGTACGGGTGTCAAAAGCCTCCATTTTATGCAACTACACATTCTCAATACGATAAAACTGGTATCGCAGTTCTGCAGCGATTGATACGCCGAAGCATAGTGAAATCGGAAGATCGAGTATTCTCGTCGTTTCTGAGACCTTGGCTGGGTGTACGGGTGTCAAAAGCCTTTACTTTATGCAACTACACATTCTCAATACGATAAAACTGGTATCGCAGTTCTGCAGCGATTGATACGCCGATGCTTAGCGAAATCGAAAGATGGAGGATTCTCGGCGTTTCTGAGACTTTGGCTGGGTGTACGGGTGTCAAAATTCTTCTATTTATGCAACTACACATACTCAATACGATAAAACTCGTATCGTGGTGCTGCAGCGATGGATACGTCGAAGCTTAGCGAAATCGAAAGATCGCGGATTCCCGCCGTTTCTGAGAGTTTGGCTGGATCCACCGGTGTCAAAATTGTTCATTTTATGCAACTACACACTCTCAATACGATAAAACTGGTATCGCAGTTCTGTATCGATTGATACGTCGGATCTTAACGAAATCGAAAGATCGAGGATTCCGAGTTTTTCTGCGAAATTCGCGGGGTGTACGGGTGTCTAAATTCTTTGTTTCATGCAACTACAAATTCTCAATACGATAAAACTGGTATCGTGGTACTGCAGCGATTGATACGACAAAGCTTAGCGAAATCGATAGATCGCGGATTCCCGCCGTTTCTGAGAGTTTGGCTGGGTGTACGGGTGTCAAAATTCTTCATTTTATGCAACTACACACTCTCAATACGATAAAACTGGAATCGCAGTTCTGTATCGATTGATACGTCGCATCTTAGCGAAATCGAAAGCTCGATGATTCCGAGCGTTTCTGCGACATTCGCGGGGTGTACGGATTTCAAATACCATTACTTTATGCAACTACACATACTCAATACGATAAAACTGGTATCGCAGAGCTGCAGCGATTGATACGTCGTAGCTTAGCGAAATCGAAAGATCGCGAATTCCCGCCGTTTCTAAGAGATTGGCTGAGTGTACGGGTGTCAAAAGCCTCCATTTTATGCAACTACACATTGTCAATACGATAAAATTGGTATCGCAGTTCTGCAGCGATTGATACGCCGAAGCATAGCGAAATCAAAAGATCGAGGATTCTCGGCGTTTCTGAGACTTTGGCTGGGTGTACGGGTGTCAAAAGCTTTATGCAACTACACATTCTCAATACGATAAAACTGGTATCGCAGTTCTGCAGCGATTGATACGCCGATGCTTAGCGAAATCGAAAGATGGAGGATTCTCGGCGTTTCTGAGACTTTGGCTGGGTGTACGGGTGTCAAAATTCTTCTATTTATGAAACTACACACTCTCAATACGATAAAACTGGTATCGCAGTTCTCTATCGAATGATACGTCGAATCTTAGCGAAATCGAAAGCTCGAAGATTCCGAGCGTTTCTGCGACATTCGCGGGGTGTACGGATTTCAAATACCATTACTTTATGCAACTACACATACTCAATACGATAAAACTGGTATCGCAGTGCTGCAGCGATTGATACGTCGAAGCTTAGCGAAATCGAAAGATCGCGAATTCCCGCCGTTTCTAAGAGTTTGGCTGAGTGTACGGGTGTCAAAAGCCTCCATTTTATGCAACTACACATTGTCAATACGATAGAATTGGTATCGGAGTTCTGCAGCGATTGATACGTCGAAGCATAGCGAAATCAAAAGATCGAGGATTCTCGGCGTTTCTGAGACTTTGGCTGGGTGTACGGGTGTCAAAAGCTTTATGCAACTACACATTCTCAATACGATAAAACTGGTATCGCAGTTCTGCAGCGATTGATACGTCGAAGCTTAGCGAAATCGAAAGATCGCGGATTCCCGCCGTTTCTGAGAGTTTGGCTCGGTGTACGGTTGTCAGAATTCTTCATTATATGCAACTACACACTCTCAATACGATAAAACTGGTATCGCAGTTGTGTATCGATTGATACGTCGGGTCTTAGCGAAATCGAAAGACCGAGGATTCCGAGCGTTTCTACGACATTCGCGGGATGTACGGGTGTTAAAAACCATTACTTTATGCAACTACACATACTCAATACGATAAAACTGGTATCGCGGTGCTGCAGCGACTGATACGTCGTAGCTTAGCGAAATCGAAAGATCGCGGAATCCCGCCGTTTCTAAGAGTTTGGCTGAGTGTACGGGTGTCAAAAGCCTCCATTTTATGCAACTACACATTCTCAAGACGATAAAACTGGTATCGCAGTTCTGCAGCGATTGATACGCCGAAGCATAGCGAAATCGAAAGATCGAGTATTCTCGTCGTTTCTGAGACCTTGGCTGGGTGTTCGGGTGTCAAAAGCCTTTACTTTATGCAACTACACATTCTCAATACGATAAAACTGGTATCGCAGTTCTGCAGCGATTGATACGCCGAAGCTTAGCGAAATCGAAAGATGGAGGATTCTCGGCGTTTCTGAGACTTTGGCTGGGTGTACGGGTGTCAAAATTCTTCATTTTATGCAACTACACACTCTCAATACGATAAAACTGGAATCGCAGTTCTGTATCGATTGATACGTCGCATCTTAGCGAAATCGAAAGCTCGATGATTCCGAGCGTTTCTGCGACATTCGCGGGGTGTACGGATTTCCAATACCATTACTTTATGCAACTACACATACTCAATACGATAAAACTGGTATCGCAGTGATGCAGCGATTGATACGTCGTAGCTTAGCGAAATCGAAAGATCGCGAATTCCCGCCGTTTCTAAGAGTTTGGCTGAGTGTACGGGTGTCAAAAGCCTCCATTTTATGCAACTACACATTGTCAATACGATAAAATTGGTATCGCAGTTCTGCAGCGATTGATACGCCGAAGCATAGCGAAATCAAAAGATCGAGGATTCTCGGCGTTTCTGAGACTTTGGCTGGGTGTACGGGTGTCAAAAGCTTTATGCAACTACACATTCTCAATACGATAAAACTGGTATCGCAGTTCTGCAGCGATTGATACGTCGAAGCTTAGCGAAATCGAAAGATCGCGGATTCCCGCCGTTTCTGAGAGTTTGGCTTGGTGTACGGTTGTCAGAATTCTTCATTATATGCAACTACACACTCTCAATACGATAAAACTGGTATCGCAGTTGTGTATCGATTGATACGTCGGGTCTTAGCGAAATCGAAAGACCGAGGATTCCGAGCGTTTCTACGACATTCGCGGGATGTACGGGTGTTAAAAACCATTACTTTATGCAACTACACATACTCAATACGATAAAACTGGTATCGCGGTGCTGCAGCGATTGATACGTCGTAGCTTAGCGAAATCGAAAGATCGCGGATTCCCGCCGTTTCTAAGAGTTTGGCTGAGTGTACGGGTGTCAAAAGCCTCCATTTTATGCAACTACACATTCTCAATACAATAAAACTGGTATTGCAGTTCTGCAGCGGATGATACGCCGAAGCTTAGCGAAATCGAAAGATGGAGGATTCTCGGCGTTTCTGAGACTTTGGCTGGGTGTACGGGGGTCAAAATTCTTCATTTTATGCAACTACACATTCTCAATACAATAAAACTGGTATTGCAGTTCTGCAGCGGATGATACGTCGAAGCTTAGCGAAATCGAAAGATCGCGGATTCCCGCCGTTTCTGAGAGTTTGGCTGGTATCCACGGGTGTCAAAATTCGTCATTTTATGCAACTACACACTCTCAATACGATAAAACTGGTATCGCAGTTCTGTATCGATTGATACGTCGGATCTTAGCGAAATCGAAAGACCGAGGATTCCGAGCGTTTCTACGACATTCGCCGGGTGTACGGGTGTCAAAAGCCTTTGCTTTCAGAGACTACACATTCTCAATACGATAAAACTGGTATCGTGGTACTGCAGCGATTGATACGTCGAAGCTTAGCGAAATCGAAAGATCGCGGATTCCCGCCGTTTCTGAGAGTTTGTCTGGGTGTACGGGTGTCAAAATTCTTCATTTTATGCAACTACACACTCTTAATACGATAAAACTGGAATCGCAGTTCTGTATCGATTGATACGTCGCATCTTAGCGAAATCGAAAGCTCGATGATTCCGAGCGTTTCTGCGACATTCGCGGGGTGTACGGATGTCAAAAACCATTACTTTATGCAACTACACATACTCAATACGATAAAACTGGTATCGCGGTGCTGCAGCGATTGATACGTCGTAGCTTAGCGAAATCGAAAGATCGCGGATTCCCGCCGTTTCTAAGAGTTTGGCTGAGTGTACGGGTGTCAAAAGCCTCCATTTTATGCAACTACACATTCTCAATACGATAAAACTGGTATCGCAGTTCTGCAGCGATTGATACGCCGAAGCATAGCGAAATCGAAAGATCGAGTATTCTCGTCGTTTCTGAGACCTTGGCTGGGTGTTCGGGTGTCAAAAGCCTTTACTTTATGCAACTACACATTCTCAATACGATAAAACTGGTATCGCAGTTCTGCAGCGATTGATACGCCGAAGCTTAGCGAAATCGAAAGATGGAGGATTCTCGGCGTTTCTGAGACTTTGGCTGGGTGTACGGGTGTCAAAATTCTTCATTTTATGCAACTACACACTCTCAATACGATAAAACTGGTATCGCAGTTCTCTATCGATTGATACGTCGAATCTTAGCGAAATCGAAAGATCGAGGATTCCGAGTGTTTCTGCGACATTCGCGGGGTGTACGGATGTCAAAAGCCTTCATTTTATGCAACTACACATTTTCAATACGATAAAACTGGTATCGCAGTTCTGCAGCGACTGATACGCCGACGCTTAGCGAAATCGAAAGATCGAGGATTCTCGGCGTTTCTGAGACTATGGCTGGGTGTACGGGTGTCAAAATTCTTCATTTTATGCAACTACACACTCTGAATACGATAAAACTGGTATCGCACTTCTGTATCGATTGATACGTCGCATCTTAGCGAAATCGAAATCTCGATGATTCCGAGCGTTTCTGCGACATTCGCGGGGTGTACGGGTGTCAAAAACCTTTACTTTATGCAACTACACATACTCAATACGATAAAACTCGTATCGTGGTGCTGCAGCGATGGATACGTCGAAGCTTAGCGAAATCGAAAGATCGCGGATTCCCGCCGTTTCTGAGAGTTTGGCTGGATCCACCGGTGTCAAAATTGTTCATTTTATGCAACTACACACTCTCAATACGATAAAACTGGTATCGCAGTTCTGTATCGATTGATACGTCGGATCTTAACGAAATCGAAAGATCGAGGATTCCGAGTTTTTCTGCGAAATTCGCGGGGTGTACGGGTGTCTAAATTCTTTGTTTCATGCAACTACAAATTCTCAATACGATAAAACTGGTATCGTGGTACTGCAGCGATTGATACGACAAAGCTTAGCGAAATCGATAGATCGCGGATTCCCGCCGTTTCTGAGAGTTTGGCTGGGTGTACGGGTGTCAAAATTCTTCATTTTATGCAACTACACACTCTCAATACGATAAAACTGGAATCGCAGTTCTGTATCGATTGATAAGTCGCATCTTAGCGAAATCGAAAGCTCGATGATTCCGAGCGTTTCTGCGACATTCGCGGGGTGTACGGATTCCAAATACCATTACTTTATGCAACTACACATACTCAATACGATAAAACTGGTATCGCAGTGCTGCAGCGATTGATACGTCGTAGCTTAGCGAAATCGAAAGATCGCGAATTCCCGCCGTTTCTAAGAGATTGGCTGAGTGTACGGGTGTCAAAAGCCTCCATTTTATGCAACTACACATTGTCAATACGATAAAATTGGTATCGCAGTTCTGCAGCGATTGATACGCCGAAGCATAGCGAAATCAAAAGATCGAGGATTCTCGGCGTTTCTGAGACTTTGGCTGGGTGTACGGGTGTCAAAAGCTTTATGCAACTACACATTCTCAATACGATAAAACTGGTATCGCAGTTCTGCAGCGATTGATACGTCGAAGCTTAGCGAAATCGAAAGATCGCGGATTCCCGCCGTTTCTGAGAGTTTGGCTTGGTGTACGTTTGTAAGAATTCTTCATTATATGCAACTACACACTCTCAATACGATAAAACTGGTATCGCAGTTGTGTATCGATTGATACGTCGGGTCTTAGCGAAATCGATAGACCGAGGATTCCGAGCGTTTCTACGACATTCGCGGGATGTACGGGTGTTAAAAACCATTACTTTATGCAACTACACATACTCAATACGATAAAACTGGTATCGCGGTGCTGCAGCGATTGATACGTCGTAGCTTAGCGAAATCGAAAGATCGCGGATTCCCGCCGTTTCTAAGAGTTTGGCTGAGTGTACGGGTTTCAAAAGCCTCCATTTTATGCAACTACACATTCTCAATACGATAAAACTGGTATCGCAGTTCTGCAGCGATTGATACGCCGAAGCATAGTGAAATCGGAAGATCGAGTATTCTCGTCGTTTCTGAGACCTTGGCTGGGTGTACGGGTGTCAAAATCCTTTACTTTATGCAACTACACATTCTCAATACGATAAAACTGGTATCGCAGTTCTGCAGCGATTGATACGCCGATGCTTAGCGAAATCGAAAGATGGAGGATTCTCGGCGTTTCTGAGACTTTGGCTGGGTGTACGGGTGTCAAAATTCTTCTATTTATGAAACTACACACTCTCAATACGATATAACTGGTATCGCAGTTCTCTATCGATTGATACGTCGAATCTTAGCGAAATCGAAAGATCGAGGATTCCGAGTGTTTCTGCGACATTCGCGGGGTGTACGGGTGTCAAAATTCTTTGTTTCATGCAACTAGACATTCTCAATACGATAAAACTGGTATCGTGGTACTGCAGCGATTGATACGTCGAATCTTAGCGAAATGGAAAGATCGCGGATTCCCGCCGTTTCTGAGAGTTCGGCTGGGTTTACGGATGTCAAAATTCTTCATTTTATGCAACTACACACTCTCAATACGATAAAACTGGTATCGCAGTTCTGCAGCGATTGATACGCCGAAGCATAGTGAAATCGAAAGATCGCGGATTCCCGCCGTTTCTAAGAGTTTGGCTGAGTGTACGGGTGTCAAAAGCCTCCATTTTATGCAACTACACATACTCAATACGATAAAACTCGTATCGTGGTGCTGCAGCGATGGATACGTCGAAGCTTAGCGAAATCGAAAGATCGCGGATTCCCGCCGTTTCTGAGAGTTTGGCTGGATCCACCGGTGTCAAAATTGTTCATTTTATGCAACTACACACTCTCAATACGATAAAACTGGTATCGCAGTTCTGTATCGATTGATACGTCGGATCTTAACGAAATCGAAAGATCGAGGATTCCGAGTTTTTCTGCGAAATTCGCGGGGTGTACGGGTGTCTAAATTCTTCGTTTCATGCAACTACAAATTCTCAATACGATAAAACTGGTATCGTGGTACTGCAGCGATTGATACGACAAAGCTTAGCGAAATCGATAGATCGCGCATTCCCGCCGTTTCTGAGAGTTTGGCTGGGTGTACGGGTGTCAAAATTCTTCATTTTATGCAACTACACACTCTCAATACGACAAAACTGGAATCGCAGTTCTGTATCGATTGATACGTCGCATCTTAGCGAAATCGAAAGCTCGATGATTCCGAGCGTTTCTGCGACATTCGCGGGGTGTACGGATTTCAAATACCATTACTTTATGCAACTACACATACTCAATACGATAAAACTGGTATCGCAGTGCTGCAGCGATTGATACGTCGTAGCTTAGCGAAATCGAAAGATCGCGAATTCCCGCCGTTTGTAAGAGATTGGCTGAGTGTACGGGTGTCAAAAGCCTCCATTTTATGCAACTACACATTGTCAATACGATAAAATTGGTATCGCAGTTCTGCAGCGATTGATACGCCGAAGCATAGCGAAATCAAAAGATAGAGGATTCTCGGCGTTTCTGAGACTTTGGCTGGGTGTACGGGTGTCAAAAGCTTTATGCAACTACACATTCTCAATACGATAAAACTGGTATCGCAGTTCTGCAGCGATTGATACGTCGGAGCTCAGCGAAATCGAAAGATCGCGGATTCCCGCCGTTTCTGAGAGTTTGGCTTGGTGTACGGTTGTAAGAATTCTTCATTATATGCAACTACACACTCTCAATACGATAAAACTGGTATCGCAGTTGTGTATCGATTGATACGTCGGGTCTTAGCGAAATCGATAGACCGAGGATTCCGAGCGTTTCTACGACATTCGCGGGATGTACGGGTGTTAAAAACCATTACTTTATGCAACTACACATACTCAATACGATAAAACTGGTATCGCGGTGCTGCAGCGATTGATACGTCGTAGCTTAGCGAAATCGAAAGATCGCGGATTACCGCCGTTTCTAAGAGTTTGGCTGAGTGTACGGGTGTCAAAAGCCTCCATTTTATGCAACTACACATTCTCAATACGATAAAACTGGTATCGCAGTTCTGCAGCGATTGATACGCCGAAGCATAGTGAAATCGGAAGATCGAGTATTCTCGTCGTTTCTGAGACCTTGGCTGGGTGTACGGGTGTCAAAAGCCTTTACTTTATGCAACTACACATTCTCAATACGATAAAACTGGTATCGCAGTTCTGCAGCGATTGATACGCCGATGCTTAGCGAAATCGAAAGATGGAGGATTCTCGGCGTTTCTGAGACTTTGGCTGGGTGTACGGGTGTCAAAATTCTTCTATTTATGCAACTACACATACTCAATACGATAAAACTCGTATCGTGGTGCTGCAGCGATGGATACGTCGAAGCTTAGCGAAATCGAAAGATCGCGGATTCCCGCCGTTTCTGAGAGTTTGGCTGGATCCACCGGTGTCAAAATTGTTCATTTTATGCAACTACACACTCTCAATACGATAAAACTGGTATCGCAGTTCTGTATCGATTGATACGTCGGATCTTAACGAAATCGAAAGATCGAGGATTCCGAGTTTTTCTGCGAAATTCGCGGGGTGTACGGGTGTCTAAATTCTTTGTTTCATGCAACTACAAATTCTCAATACGATAAAACTGGTATCGTGGTACTGCAGCGATTGATACGACAAAGCTTAGCGAAATCGATAGATCGCGGATTCCCGCCGTTTCTGAGAGTTTGGCTGGGTGTACGGGTGTCAAAATTCTTCATTTTATGCAACTACACACTCTCAATACGATAAAACTGGAATCGCAGTTCTGTATCGATTGATACGTCGCATCTTAGCGAAATCGAAAGCTCGATGATTCCGAGCGTTTCTGCGACATTCGCGGGGTGTACGGATTTCAAATACCATTACTTTATGCAACTACACATACTCAATACGATAAAACTGGTATCGCAGTGCTGCAGCGATTGATACGTCGTAGCTTAGCGAAATCGAAAGATCGCGAATTCCCGCCGTTTCTAAGAGATTGGCTGAGTGTACGGGTGTCAAAAGCCTCCATTTTATGCAACTACACATTGTCAATACGATAAAATTGGTATCGCAGTTCTGCAGCGATTGATACGCCGAAGCATAGCGAAATCAAAAGATCGAGGATTCTCGGCGTTTCTGAGACTTTGGCTGGGTGTACGGGTGTCAAAAGCTTTATGCAACTACACATTCTCAATACGATAAAACTGGTATCGCAGTTCTGCAGCGATTGATACGTCGAAGCTTAGCGAAATCGAAAGATCGCGGATTCCCGCCGTTTCTGAGAGTTTGGCTTGGTGTACGGTTGTAAGAATTCTTCATTATATGCAACTACACACTCTCAATACGATAAAACTGGTATCGCAGTTGTGTATCGATTGATACGTCGGATCTTAGCGAAATCGATAGACCGAGGATTCCGAGCGTTTCTACGACATTCGCGGGATGTACGGGTGTTAAAAACCATTACTTCATGCAACTACACATACTCAATACGATAAAACTGGTATCGCGGTGCTGCAGCGATTGATACGTCGTAGCTTAGCGAAATCGAAAGATCGCGGATTCCCGCCGTTTCTAAGAGTTTGGCTGAGTGCCCGGGTGTCAAAAGCCTCCATTTTATGCAACTACACATTCTCAATACGATAAAACTGGTATCGCAGTTCTGCAGCGATTGATACGCCGAAGCATAGTGAAATCGGAAGATCGAGTATTCTCGTCGTTTCTGAGACCTTGGCTGGGTGTACGGGTGTCAAAAGCCTTTACTTTATGCAACTACACATTCTCAATACGATAAAACTGGTATCGCAGTTCTGCAGCGATTGATACGCCGATGCTTAGCGAAATCGAAAGATGGAGGATTCTCGGCGTTTCTGAGACTTTGGCTGGGTGTACGGGTGTCAAAATTCTTCTATTTATGAAACTACACACTCTCAATACGATAAAACTGGTATCGCAGTTCTCTATCGATTGATACGTCGAATCTTAGCGAAATCGAAAGCTCGCGGATTCCCGCCGTTTCTGAGAGTTTGGCTTGGTGTACGGTCGTAAGAATTCTTCATTATATGCAACTACACACTCTCAATACGATAAAACTGGTATCGCAGTTGTGTATCGATTGATACGTCGGGTCTTAGCGAAATCGATAGACCGAGGATTCCGAGCGTTTCTACGACATTCGCGGGATGTACGGGTGTTAAAAACCATTACTTCATGCAACTACACATACTCATTACGATAAAACTGGTATCGCGGTGCTGCAGCGATTGATACGTCGTAGCTTAGCGAAATCGAAAGATCGCGGATTCCCGCCGTTTCTAAGAGTTTGGCTGAGTGTACGGGTGTCAAAAGCCTCCATTTTATGCAACTACACATTCTCAATACGATAAAACTGGTATCGCAGTTCTGCAGCGATTGATACGCCGAAGCATAGTGAAATCGGAAGATCGAGTATTCTCGTCGTTTCTGAGACCTTGGCTGGGTGTACGGGTGTCAAAAGCCTTTACTTTATGCAACTACACATTCTCAATACGATAAAACTGGTATCGCAGTTCTGCAGCGATTGATACGCCGATGCTTAGCGAAATCGAAAGATGGAGGATTCTCGGCGTTTCTGAGACTTTGGCTGGGTGTACGGGTGTCAAAATTCTTCTATTTATGAAACTACACACTCTCAATACGATAAAACTGGTATCGCAGTTCTCTATCGATTGATACGTCGAATCTTAGCGAAATCGAAAGCTCGATGATTCCGAGCGTTTCTGCGACATTCGCGGGGTGTACGGATTTCAAATACCATTACTTTATGCAACTACACATACTCAATACGATAAAACTGGTATCGCAGTGCTGCAGCGATTGATACGTCGTAGCTTAGCGAAATCGAAAGATCGCGAATTCCCGCCGTTTCTAAGAGTTTGGCTGAGTGTACGGGTGTCGAAAGCCTCCATTTTATGCAACTACACATTGTCAATACGATAAAATTGGTATCGCAGTTCTGCAGCGATTGATACGCCGAAGCATAGCGAAATCAAAAGATCGAGGATTCTCGGCGTTTCTGAGACTTTGGCTGGGTGTACGGGTGTCAAAAGCCTTTACTTTATGCAACTACACATTCTCAATACGATAAAACTGGTATCGCAGTTCTGCAGCGATTGATACGCCGATGCTTAGCGAAATCGAAAGATGGAGGATTCTCGGCGTTTCTGAGACTTTGGCTGGGTGTACGGGTGTCAAAATTCTTCTATTTATGAAACTACACACTCTCAATACGATAAAACTGGTATCGCAGTTCTCTATCGATTGATACGTCGAATCTTAGCGGAATCGAAAGATCGAGGATTCCGAGTGTTTCTGCGACATTCGCGGGGTGTACGGGTGTCAAAATTCTTTGTTTCATGCAACTAGACATTCTCAATACGATAAAACTGGTATCGCAGTTCTGCAGCGATTGATACGCCGATGCTTAGCGAAATCGAAAGATGGAGGATTCTCGGCGTTTCTGAGACTTTGGCTGGGTGTACGGGTGTCAAAATTCTTCTATTTATGAAACTACACACTCTCAATACGATAAAACTGGTATCGCAGTTCTCTATCGATTGATACGTCGAATCTTAGCGAAATCGAAAGCTCGATGATTCCGAGCGTTTCTGCGACATTCGCGGGGTGTACGGATTTCAAATACCATTACTTTATGCAACTACACATACTCAATACGATAAAACTGGTATCGCAGTGCTGCAGCGATTGATACGTCGTAGCTTAGCGAAATCGAAAGATCGCGAATTCCCGCCGTTTCTAAGAGTTTGGCTGAGTGTACGGGTGTCGAAAGCCTCCATTTTATGCAACTACACATTGTCAATACGATAAAATTGGTATCGCAGTTCTGCAGCGATTGATACGCCGAAGCATAGCGAAATCAAAAGATCGAGGATTCTCGGCGTTTCTGAGACTTTGGCTGGGTGTACGGGTGTCAAAAGCCTTTACTTTATGCAACTACACATTCTCAATACGATAAAACTGGTATCGCAGTTCTGCAGCGATTGATACGCCGATGCTTAGCGAAATCGAAAGATGGAGGATTCTCGGCGTTTCTGAGACTTTGGCTGGGTGTACGGGTGTCAAAATTCTTCTATTTATGAAACTACACACTCTCAATACGATAAAACTGGTATCGCAATTCTCTATCGATTGATACGTCGAATCTTAGCGAAATCGAAAGATCGAGGATTCCGAGTGTTTCTGCGACATTCGCGGGGTGTACGGGTGTCAAAATTCTTTGTTTCATGCAACTAGACATTCTCAATACGATAAAACTGGTATCGTGGTACTGCAGCGATTGATACGTCGAATCTTAGCGAAATGGAAAGATCGCGGATTCCCGCCGTTTCTGAGAGTTTGGCTGGGTTTACGGATGTCAAATTTCTTCATTTTATGCAACTACACACTCTCAATACGATAAAACTGGTATCGCAGTTCTGCAGCGATTGATACGCCGAAGCATAGTGAAATCGAAAGATCGCGGATTCCCGCCGTTTCTAAGAGTTTGGCTGAGTGTACGGGTGTCAAAAGCCTCCATTTTATGCAACTACACATTCTCAATACGATAAAACTGGTATCGCAGTTCTGCAGCGATTGATACGCCGAAGCTTAGCGAAATCGAAAGATGGAGGATTCTCGGCGTTTCTGAGACTTTGGCTGGGTGTACGGGTGTCAAAATTCTTCATTTTATGCAACTACACACTCTCAATACGATAAAACTGGTATCGCAGTTCTCTATCGATTGATACGTCGAATCTTAGCGAAATCGAAAGATCGAGGATTCCGAGTGTTTCTGCGACATTCGCGGGGTGTACGGATGTCAAAAACCATTACTCTATGCAACTACACATACTCAATACGATAAAACTGGTATCGCGGTGCTGCAGCGATTGATACGTCGTAGCTTAGCGAAATCGAAAGATCGCGGATTCCCGCCGTTTCTGAGAGTTTGGCTTGGTGTACGGTTGTCAGAATTCTTCATTATATGCAACTACACACTCTCAATACGATAAAACTGGTATCGCAGTTGTGTATCGATTGATACGTCGGGTCTTAGCGAAATCGAAAGACCGAGGATTCCGAGCGTTTCTACGACATTCGCGGGATGTACGGGTGTTAAAAACCATTACTTTATGCAACTACACATACTTAATACGATAAAACTGGTATCGCGGTGCTGCAGCGATTGATACGTCGTAGCTTAGCGAAATCGAAAGATCGCGGATTCCCGCCGTTTCTAAGAGTTTGGCTGAGTGTACGGGTGTCAAAAGCCTCCATTTTATGCAACTACACATTCTCAATACGATAAAACTGGTATCGCAGTTCTGCAGCGATTGATACGCCGAAGCATAGTGAAATCGGAAGATCGAGTATTCTCGTCGTTTCTGAGACCTTGGCTGGGTGTACGGGTGTCAAAAGCCTTTACTTTATGCAACTACACATTCTCAATACGATAAAACTGGTATCGCAGTTCTGCAGCGATTGATACGCCGATGCTTAGCGAAATCGAAAGATGGAGGATTCTCGGCGTTTCTGAGACTTTGGCTGGGTGTACGGGTGTCAAAATTCTTCTATTTATGAAACTACACACTCTCAATACGATAAAACTGGTATCGCAGTTCTCTATCGATTGATACGTCGAATCTTAGCGAAATCGAAAGATCGAGGATTCCGAGTGTTTCTGCGACATTCGCGGGGTGTACGGGTGTCAAAATTCTTTGTTTCATGCAACTAGACATTCTCAATACGATAAAACTGGTATCGTGGTACTGCAGCGATTGATACGTCGAATCTTAGCGAAATGGAAACATCGCGGATTCCCGCCGTTTCTGAGAGTTTGGCTGGGTTTACGGATGTCAAATTTCTTCATTTTATGCAACTACACACTCTCAATACGATAAAACTGGTATCGCAGTTCTGCAGCGATTGATACGCCGAAGCATAGTGAAATCGAAAGATCGCGGATTCCCGCCGTTTCTAAGAGTTTGGCTGAGTGTACGGGTGTCAAAAGCCTCCATTTTATGCAACTACACATTCTCAATACGATAAAACTGGTATCGCAGTTCTGCAGCGATTGATACGCCGAAGCTTAGCGAAATCGAAAGATGGAGGATTCTCGGCGTTTCTGAGACTTTGGCTGGGTGTACGGGTGTCAAAATTCTTCATTTTATGCAACTACACACTCTCAATACGATAAAACTGGTATCGCAGTTCTCTATCGATTGATACGTCGAATCTTAGCGAAATCGAAAGATCGAGGATTCCGAGTGTTTCTGCGACATTCGCGGGGTGTACGGATGTCAAAAACCATTACTCTATGCAACTACACATACTCAATACGATAAAACTGGTATCGCGGTGCTGCAGCGATTGATACGTCGTAGCTTAGCGAAATCGAAAGATCGCGGATTCCCGCCGTTTCTAAGAGTTTGGCTGAGTGTACGGGTGTCAAAAGCCTCCATTTTATGCAACTACACATTCTCAATACAATAAAACTGGTATTGCAGTTCTGCAGCGGATGATACGCCGAAGCTTAGCGAAATCGAAAGATGGAGGACTTTCGGCTTTTCTGAGACTTTGGCTAGGTGTACGGGTGTCAAAATTTATCATTTCAGGCAACTACACACTCTCAATACGATAAAACTGGTATCGCGGTTCTGTATCGATTGATACGTCGCATCTTAGCGAAATTGAAAGATCGAGGATTCCGAGCGTCTCTGCGACATTCGCGGGGTGTACAGGTGTCAAAAGCCTTCATTTTATGCAACTACACATTTTCAATACGATAAAACTGGTATCGCAGTTCTGCAGCGACTGATACGCCGACGCTTAGCGAAATCGAAAGATCGAGGATTCTCGGCGTTTCTGAGACTATGGCTGGGTGTACGGGTGTCAAAATTCTTCATTTTATGCAACTACACACTCTGAATACGATAAAACTGGTATCGGAGTTCTGTATCGATTGATACGTCGCATCTTAGCGAAATCGAAATCTCGATGATTCCGAGCGTTTCTGCGACATTCGCGGGGTGTACGGGTGTCAAAAACGTTTACTTTATGCAACTACACATACTCAATACGATAAAACTGGTATCGTGGTGCTGCAGCGATGGATACGTCGAAGCTTAGCGAAATCGAAAGATCGCGGATTCCCGCCGTTTCTGAGAGTTTGGCTGGATCCACCGGTGTCAAAATTGTTCATTTTATGCAACTACACACTCTCAATACGATAAAACTGGTATCGCAGTTCTGTATCGATTGATACGTCGGATCTTAACGAAATCGAAAGATCGAGGATTCCGAGTTTTTCTGCGAAATTCGCGGGGTGTACGGGTGTCTAAATTCTTTGTTTCATGCAACTACACATTGTCAATACGATAAAATTGGTATCGCAGTTCTGCAGCGATTGATACGCCGAAGCATAGCGAAATCAAAAGATCGAGGATTCTCGGCGTTTCTGAGACTTCGGCTGGGTGTACGGGTGTCAAAAGCTTTATGCAACTACACATTCTCAATACGATAAAACTGGTATCGCAGTTCTGCAGCGATTGATACGTCGAAGCTTAGCGAAATCGAAAGATCGCGGATTCCCGCCGTTTCTGAGAGTTTGGCTGGGTGTACGGGTGTCAAAATTCTTCATTTTATGCAACTACACATTCTCAATACGATAAAACTGGTATCGCGGTTCTGTATCGATTGATACGTCGCATCTTAGCGAAATTGAATGATCGAGGATTCCGAGCGTCTCTGCGACATTCGCGGGGTGTACAGGTGTCAAAAGCCTTCATTTTATGCAACTACACATTTTCAATACGATAAAACTGGTATCGCAGTTCTGCAGCGACTGATACGCCGACGCTTAGCGAAATCGAAAGATCGAGGATTCTCGGCGTTTCTGAGACTATGGCTGGGTGTACGGGTGTCAAAATTCTTCATTTTATGCAACTACACACTCTGAATACGATAAAACTGGTATCGCAGTTCTGTATCGATTGATACGTCGCATCTTGGCGAAATCGAAATCTCGATGATTCCGAGCGTTTCTGCGACATTCGCGGGGTGTACGGGTGTCAAAAACCTTTACTTTATGCAACTACACATACTCAATACGATAAAACTGGTATCGTGGTGCTGCAGCGATGGATACGTCGAAGCTTAGCGAAATCGAAAGATCGCGGATTCCCGCCGTTTCTGAGAGTTTGGCTGGATCCACCGGTGTCAAAATTGTTCATTTTATGCAACTACACACTCTCAATACGATAAAACTGGTATCGCAGATCTGTATCGATTGATACGTCGGATCTTAACGAAATCGAAAGATCGAGGATTCCGAGTTTTTCTGCGAAATTCGCGGGGTGTACGGGTGTCTAAATTCTTTGTTTCATGCAACTACAAATTCTCAATACGATAAAACTGGTATCGTGGTACTGCAGCGATTGATACGACAAAGCTTAGCGAAATCGATAGATCGCGGATTCCCGCCGTTTCTGAGAGTTTGGGTGGGTGTACGGGTGTCAAAATTCTTCATTTTATGCAACTACACACTCTCAATACGATAAAACTGGACTCGATGATTCCGAGCGTTTCTGCGACATTCGCGGGGTGTACGGATTTCAAATACCATTACTTTATGCAACTACACATACTCAATACGATAAAACTGGTATCGCAGTTCTGCAGCGATTGATACGTCGAAGCTTAGCGAAATCGCAAGATCGCGGATTCCCGCCGTTTCTGAGAGTTTGGCTTGGTGTACGGTTGTAAGAATTCTTCATTATATGCAACTACACACTCTCAATACGATAAAACTGGTATCGCAGTTGTGTATCGATTGATACGTCGGGTCTTAGCGAAATCGATAGACCGAGGATTCCGAGCGTTTCTACGACATTCGCGGGATGTACGGGTGTTAAAAACCATTACTTTATGCAACTACACATACTCAATACGATAAAACTGGTATCGCGGTGCTGCAGCGATTGATACGTCGTAGCTTAGCGAAATCGAAAGATCGCGGATTCCCGCCGTTTCTAAGAGTTTGGCTGAGTGTACGGGTGTCAAAAGCCTCCATTTTATGCAACTACACATTCTCAATACGATAAAACTGGTATCGCAGTTCTGCAGCGATTGATACGCCGAAGCATAGTGAAATCGGAAGATCGAGTATTCTCGTCGTTTCTGAGACCTTGGCTGGGTGTACGGGTGTCAAAAGCCTTTACTTTATGCAACTACACATTCTCAATACGATAAAACTGGTATCGCAGTTCTGCAGCGATTGATACGCCGATGCTTAGCGAAATCGAAAGATGGAGGATTCTCGGCGTTTCTGAGACTTTGGCTGGGTGTACGGGTGTCAAAATTCTTCTATTTATGCAACTACACATACTCAATACGATAAAACTCGTATCGTGGTGCTGCAGCGATGGATACGTCGAAGCTTAGCGAAATCGAAAGATCGCGGATTCCCGCCGTTTCTGAGAGTTTGGCTGGATCCACCGGTGTCAAAATTGTTCATTTTATGCAACTACACACTCTCAATACGATAAAACTGGTATCGCAGTTCTGTATCGATTGATACGTCGGATCTTAACGAAATCGAAAGATCGAGGATTCCGAGTTTTTCTGCGAAATTCGCGGGGTGTACGGGTGTCTAAATTCTTTGTTTCATGCAACTACACATTCTCAATACGATAAAACTGGTATCGTGGTACTGCAGCGATTGATGAGACAAAGCTTAGCGAAATCGATAGATCGCGGATTCCCGCCGTTTCTGAGAGTTTGGCTGGGTGTACGGGTGTCAAAATTCTTCATTTTATGCAACTACACACTCTCAATACGATAAAACTGGAATCGCAGTTCTGTATCGATTGATACGTCGCATCTTAGCGAAATCGAAAGCTCGATGATTCCGAGCGTTTCTGCGACATTCGCGGGGTGTACGGATTTCAAATACCATTACTTTATGCAACTACACATACTCAATACGATAAAACTGGTATCGCGGTGCTTCAGCGATTGATACGTCGTAGCTTAGCGAAATCGAAAGATCGCGGATTCCCGCCGTTTCTAAGAGTTTGGCTGAGTGAACGGGTGTCAAAAGCCTCCATTTTATGCAACTACACATTCTCAATACGATAAAACTGGTATCGCAGTTCTGCAGCGATTGATACGTCGAAGCTTAGCGAAATCGAAAGATCGCGGATTCCCGCGTTTGTAGGAGTTTGGCTGGTTGTACGGGTGTCAGAATTCTTCATTTCATGCAACTACACACTCTCAATACGATAAAACTGGTATCGGAGTTCTGCAGCGATTGATACGCCGAAGCTTAGCGAAATCGAAAGATGGAGGATTCTCGTCGTTTCTGAGACTTTGGCTGGGTGTACGGGTGTCAAAATTCTTCATTTTATGCAACTATACATTCTGAATACGCTAAAACTGGTATCGCAGTTCTGTATCGATTGATACCTCGAATCTTAGCGAAATCGAAAGATCGAGGATTCCGAGCGTCTCTGCGACATTCGCGGGGTGTACAGGTGTCAAAAGCCTTCATTTTATGCAACTACACATTTTCAATACGATAAAACTGGTATCGCAGTTCTGCAGCGACTGATACGCCGACGCTTAGCGAAATCGAAAGATCGAGGATTCTCGGCGTTTCTGAGACTATGGCTGGGTGTACGGGTGTCAAAATTCTTCATTTTATGCAACTACACACTCTGAATACGATAAAACTGGTATCGCAGTTCTGTATCGATTGATACGTCGCATCTTAGCGAAATCGAAATCTCGATGATTCCGAGCGTTTCTGCGACATTCGCGGGGTGTACGGATTTCAAATACCATTACTTTATGCAACTACACATACTCAATACGATAAAACTGGTATCGCAGTGCTGCAGCGATTGATACGTCGTAGCTTAGCGAAATCGAAAGATCGCGAATTCCCGCCGTTTCTAAGAGTTTGGCTGAGTGTACGGGTGTCAAAAGCCTCCATTTTATGCAACTACACATTGTCAATACGATAAAATTGGTATCGCAGTTCTGCAGCGATTGATACGCCGAAGCATAGCGAAATCAAAAGATCGAGGATTCTCGGCGTTTCTGAGACTTTGGCTGGGTGTACGGGTGTCAAAAGCTTTATGCAACTACACATTCTCAATACGATAAAACTGGTATCGCAGTTCTGCAGCGATTGATACGTCGAAGCTTAGCGAAATCGAAAGATCGCGGATTCCCGCCGTTTCTGAGAGTTTGGCTTGGTGTACGGTTGTCAGAATTCTTCATTATATGCAACTACACACTCTCAATACGATAAAACTGGTATCGCAGTTGTGTATCGATTGATACGTCGGGTCTTAGCGAAATCGAAAGACCGAGGATTCCGAGCGTTTCTACGACATTCGCGGGATGTACGGGTGTTAAAAACCATTACTTTATGCAACTACACATACTCAATACGATAAAACTGGTATCGCGGTGCTGCAGCGATTGATACGTCGTAGCTTAGCGAAATCGAAAGATCGCGGATTCCCGCCGTTTCTAAGAGTTTGGCTGAGTGTACGGGTGTCAAAAGCCTCCATTTTATGCAACTACACATTCTCAATACGATAAAACTGGTATCGCAGTTCTGCAGCGATTGATACGCCGAAGCATAGTGAAATCGAAAGATCGAGTATTCTCGTCGTTTCTGAGACCTTGGCTGGGTGTACGGGTGTCAAAAGCCTTTACTTTATGCAACTACACATTCTCAATACGATAAAACTGGTATCGCAGTTCTGCAGCGATTGATACGCCGATGCTTAGCGAAATCGAAAGATGGAGGATTCTCGGCGTTTCTGAGACTTTGGCTGGGTGTATGGGTGTCAAAATTCTTCTATTTATGAAACTACACACTCTCAATACGATAAAACTGGTATCGCAGTTCTGTATCGATTGATACGTCGAATTTTAGAGAAATCGAAAGATCGAGGATTCCGAGTGTTTCTGCGACATTCGCGGGGTGTACGGGTGTCAAAATTCTTTGTTTCATGCAACTAGACATTCTCAATACGATAAAACTGGTATCGTGGTACTGCAGCGATTGATACGTCGAATCTTAGCGAAATCGAAAGATCGCGGATTCCCGCCGTTTCTGAGAGTTTGGCTGGGTGTACGGATGTCAAAATTCTTCATTTTATGCAACTACACACTCTCAATACGATCAAACTGGAATCGCAGTTCTGTATCGATTGATACGTCGCATCTTAGCGAAATCGAAAGCTCCATGATTCCGAGCGTTTCTGCGACATTCGCGGGGTGTACGGGTGTCTAAATTCTTTGTTTCATGCAACTACACATTCTCAATACAATAAAACTGGTATCGTGGTACTGCAGCGATTGATACGACGAAGCTTAGCGAAATCGAAAGATCGCGGATTCCCGCCGTTTCTAAAAGTTTGGCCCCCTCCGCGGGACTGCCACCTTGCTGTGGTGGAGGGGCTTGCGTGTCCTCGTGATCTACCAAGCTATACCAGCGGGGGCTTCGGCCCCTGACAGGGATTCCCATGCTGGGCTGGTTGGTAGTGAAGGACCAGACTAAGAGCAGTCCACCGAGGAGTAAACCTCGTTATAAAAGAATCCGGAATCTTGCGATGTTAGCCACCGTGTCTATAGGATGTATGGCTCCCCGTTAGTGAGTCACAAACGGTGCCCTTCGAATACCGGGCAACCTCCGATTGTACCCAGCCTTCCTTTGGCATGCAGGCTCTGCCACTGGTGACCCCTCCTTCCTAGCATTATCGTGGGATAAAAAATGAATACCAACCCTATAAATAACCAAAAAAACATAGAGGAACCCTCCTCTCTAAACAGGGACCGAGCTAATTCGATATTTGTTTCTACAAATACACGATATTTTGTTATCAAGAGGTTAGACAGTAATTTTGATTCTGTTAGTCCGTTTCTAATAGAACGTGTACTAAAAGGAGAAATTGGAAAAGCAAAAAGTGTGAACAAGTGTCGTGAAGGTCTGATGGTCGAAGTTTATAACTCGAAGCAATCTGACATTTTGTCAAAATTGAAGAAGTTTGGAGATTACTCGGTAAAAGTGGAACCTCACACTACACTCAATACCAGTAAGGGCCAAGTTACATGTCGCGATCTATTGAACTGCTCATCGGAAGAAATACTCGAAAACCTCTCTGAACAGGGAGTGATCGATGTTCGCAGACGTACGATCATGAAAAATGGAAACCGCATTGATACCTCTACGTTGATACTAACCTTTGACTCACCCGTCTTGCCCAAGCAAATTACTGCTGGTTACCTGTCACTTCCAGTGACAGCCTGGATCCCTCCGCCATTACGTTGTTATAGATGTCAAAAATTCGGTCATGCATCTTCTGTCTGTCAGAATGTTGAAATATGCGCCTGCGGACGAAAGCCCCATGGTGAGGATCCCTGCCAAGACCCACAGCAATGCGTAAATTGCAATGGGCCGCATTCGGCAAGGTCAAATCAATGTCCAATTTTCAAAGAGGAAACAGCCATTCAACGTATCAAGACGCTTGACCATATAACCTATCGGGAAGCCAAGATGAAATACAAGGAAAGTGTTCGTACGTATCCCACCGTGTCGTATGCAAGAGCAGCATCGTCAAATGTTCATTCAGTACAACCGACGTTCAACATTCAAGAACTTGTTGCAGCTCTAATCCCGGAACTGACCCGTGCTCTACAATCGCATTTGAGAACAGACAACACACTCGATCTTCATAACGCTCCCGTGCCTATCAGCCCTGCAACGAGTAAGACAAATCAGCGGGAGTCATATGTCTCTCTGTCAAACCAGATTCCAACGTCAGTCCTTCGACACGCAACGAAAACTTCTGAGCAAAGTGATAAATCTATGCCGTTCGACACTACTAAAGTCGCCGAATGGTTTACTAAGAACTCAAGCAAAAATAGACCTCGTGAAAAACTAAAGCGCACTAGCTCACAAGCAACTACTCCCGCCCCTTCTGTCGCGTCATTAGGAGACGATAGTCCAGTTAACGATTCGACCGACAGTTCAACTGGAAATAAACCTCCAAAGAAGAAAATTGCTCCTAAGGAGCATCTCACACCCATCGAACCAACAAAAGCCGATGCATCGTCTTCGGAAGCTGAGTCTGAGAAAATCTTCGATGTAAGGTCAAAAGGTGGTACGAATGTCAGTAAGAAACCTCCTAAGAACAAGCGGACTCCGCAATGATATAACTGTTTGGAACAATACTATCCGACAACATATCGTTCATAATTCGTGAGCAATCTGCACAATACTATTTAATATCTGTAACAAACCATATCAAGTACAAACACTAACACACTAAAATGGTAAATATAATTCAATGGAATTGTAATGGATTGATAAATCATATGCCTGAACTGCAGATGTTGATCTCCCAGCTTATTCCGATGATACTATGTATTCAGGAAACTCGGTTCAAACCAACCGATAATACTAACCTTCGTGAATTCGATATGTATAGAACCGACTGTACTACGGGACTGAATGCAAATGGAGGAGTTGCTATTCTGATTAGAAAGTCTATCTTATCACGAAGGATTGCAATACGAACCTCACTCCAGGTCGTGGCCGTCCAATTACTATCACACTCTTATATTACGATTTGCTGTATCTACCTACCTGATAATAGCTGGGAATACGATGACCTTCTGACCGTTGTCTCACAACTTCCAACCCCATTTCTTTTACTTGGCGACTTCAATGCGCACAACTGCTTATGGGGATCTGCGAAAACTAATACACGAGGAAGAATCATTGAAAAGCTTATGGAAGAAACGAATACAGTACTTCTGAATAATGGCGACGACACCCATTTCTCTGCGCGCAATGGTACATTTTCAGCCATCGATCTTTCAATAGGCAGCCCTCGTATCGCAGCTAACTTCTCGTGGACAACAATTCCGGACCTATACGGAAGTGATCACTATCCGATTATTATTTCAGACGATACCCCACAAAATGTAATGCAGCTGCCTAAAAAATGGCTAACACATCTTGCCGATTGGCAACTATTTGGAGAATCCATGAGAAGGCTCCAGATCCCAGAGAACATCTCAACTGCAGTTGAAAGTATTTCGGATACCATTATCGACGCCGCTAATGCCTCAATCCCCAAGTCATCGGGCAAACTCCGACCAAAAAAACTTCCATGGTGGAATAAAGATATCGCGAAATTAGTTAATTCAAAAAAACGCGCCCTGAATCATTTCAAAAGGTCTCCTACCACCGAAAATCTAATACTGTTCAAAAAACTACGTGCAAAAGCGAAACGACAGATTAGAGAGGCAAAACAGACATCATGGCAGAACTATGTCGCTTCAATCCGACCGGCCACAACAATCAGAACCATTTGGTCGAGGTTAAAAGCAATTTCCGGGAATACATTCAAGGAAATTGGACCAATAATGACCTCGCATGGACATGTTACGAATGATCCGACAATGATGACTGAAATACTTGCCAACCACTTCGCATCAGTCAGCAAATCACGAAACTATAATGCTGAATTCCAACTGATAAAATCTCAACTGGAAAACAGCTTAGAATTTGGCACAAATGAAAACCTATCTTACAATGCCGCATTTACGATGGAAGAACTAGACGACACACTGAGATGCACTAACAACTCTGCACCCGGCCCTGATAACATTCCAGCACTGATGATTAAAAATTTACCCAAACATATGAAAGTAACGTTACTTGAGATATACAATAAAATGTGGCAACAAGGAATTTATCCAAAACAATGGAAGCAAGCAATCGTCATACCGATCCTAAAGGAAAAAAAATCTCGATCAGACCCATCAAGCTATCGGCCAATATCACTTACAAGCAACATGAGTAAAATTTTTGAAAAGATGGTAAACAATCGTCTTGTATGGTGGTTGGAAACTCAGCAGCTATTGTCACGGGATCAATCCGGGTTTCGACGCTATCACTCCACAATTGACCAACTGGCAAACCTGGAATATTCTATCCAACGAAGCTATCTCGAAAACGACCATCTTGTTGCGGTATTCTTCGACCTTGAAAAAGCATACGACATGACATGGAGACATGGGATCCTTAAAAATCTACATGAATGGGGTTTAAGGGGAAATCTTGCGTACTTTATCAGAAATTTCCTGACTGATCGACAATTTGTAGTGAGAATAGGCGATAGTCTCTCTTCACTGCACAAGCTAGAAAACGGAATTCCACAGGGGTCGACCATAAGCGTAACATTATTTCTTTGTGCAGTAAACGGGATAACCAGAGGACTCTGTCCACAAATCGGAAAATGTTTATACGTTGATGATCTTGTCATCTTCACACAAGGAAAATATATGTCAATAATCCGAAATCGACTACAGGCAGCCATTGATCATGTCAACAAATTCGCAAAGGACAGAGGATTTCGATTTTCCCAAAGCAAAACAGTATGCGTCGACTTTAATCGGATACGGAATCCAATGTTTAAGCCAAGACTCCACTTAAATAACTCACCTATAGAAGTCGTCGAGTCAGTGAAATTCCTTGGTCTAATTTTCGATAGAAAACTGACATGGGGAAATCATGTAGATAGCTTGGTGAATCGATGCAAAAAAGGCTTAAACATCATGAGGTGCATATCAAATATGAGCTGGGGAGCAAGCAGAATATCGTTATTAACCATATATAAAACACTAATTCGCTCAAAGATCGACTATGGAAGTATGATTTATGCATCAGCAAGGAGCTCCATACTTAAGAAATTAGATCCAATCCAAAACGCTGCAATACGATATGCGACAGGAGCGTTTCGAACAAGTCCAACTGAATGCTTACAATGTGAGGCAGCTATAGTACCACTTGATTTGAGACGAAATCAACTGCTTCTGAATTATGCAGTAAACGTATGGACAAGGCAGTCAAACATACACAACGCAATCCTCTTCAATGAAGATCTCAGGCGACAATACAGTGAACGACCGTCATTAACAATGCCATTCAGCACCAGAACCCAAAAGCTAATTATCGAGACCTCATTGAACCTGCAACCAACTTATTCACGAGGATTTTGTGCTATTCCGCCGTGGCTGATACCACGACCCAAATGTTATTTGGAACTACTCAGTTCAACAAAAAAATCTGAGACAACCGCAGAGCAATATAAGGGTGAATTTCTGCAACTAGTCGAAAAAAATCCGGAAGCACTGTGTATCTTCACAGACGGATCCAAAACTGAAGAAAAAGTTGGTTGTGCGGTAGTGTGCAACAATGAAGTGCGAAAGTGGAAACTTCCATCGATAGCGAGTATATACACGGCTGAAATGTTTGCAATCTCCCAAGCTCTCCATCTATGCGAAGAAAAGTGCCATAAGGTATTTCTAGTGTGTACAGACTCCCTCAGCTCAGTTATGGGTATCGCCGATATGTTTTCATCTGATCCTCTGATACAAGATATTTCAGCACAACGATGGAAACTTCATAATCTCGGAAAAGAAATAGTATTTGTATGGGTACCCGGACACATAGGAATATGCGGCAATGAAAGAGCGGATAAAGAAGCGAAAAACGCCGCAGAGAATGCAGACAGAAAAATGCAATGGATACGCCCGGATGACCTTAAAGTATATGTCCAAAGTTACGCTAATGAGGCTTGGCAGAAGAGATGGGACTCTAATAATTCAAAACTAAAGAAAATAAAAAAAGATGTAGGTGATTGGTCTTCACGAACCGCTATGAAAAGACGGGATCTGGTAGTGATGACTCGCCTAAGAATAGGGCATACGAAATTGACATGCAGTTACATGCTGGAAGGAAAGATGGAACAAAAATGCATTGAATGCGATGTAAAGTTAGATATAAATCATATATTTGTAGAATGTCGGAAATATAGTCAGATACGACGAAATCTGGGACTAAGTGACAACATAAAAAACATATTGGCGAATGAAACAGAAGCAATAAAAAAAGTACTAAGATTCTGCAAAGAAACAAACATATACAAACTCATATAAGATCAAATAAACGTGAAAAGTAAAAATAACAAAATAAATAAATATATAAATAAATAAATAAAATAATGGGATAACCAGAAGAGGGCTAATGGCCAAAGTAGCCGATGCCTATACGAAAAAAAAAAAAAAAAAAAAAAAAAAAAAACTGGTATTGCAGTTCTGCAGCGGATGATACGCCGAAGCTTAGCGAAATCGAAAGATGGAGGATTCTCGGCGTTTCTGAGAGTTGGCTGGGTGTACGGGGGTCAAAATTCTTCATTTTATGCAACTACACATTCTCAATACAATAAAACTGGTATTGCAGTTCTGCAGCGGATGATACGTCGAAGCTTAGCGAAATCGAAAGATCGCGGATTCCCGCCGTTTCTGAGAGTTTGGCTGGATCCACGGGTGTCAAAATTCGTCATTTTATGCAACTACACACTCTCAATACGATAAAACTGGTATCGCAGTTCTGTATCGATTGATACGTCGGATCTTAACGAAATCGAAAGATCGAGGATTCCGAGTTTTTCTGCGAAATTCGCGGGGTGTACGGGTGTCTAAATTCTTTGTTTCATGCAACTACAAATTCTCAATACGATAAAACTGGTATCGTGGTACTGCAGCGATTGATACGACAAAGCTTAGCGAAATCGATAGATCGCGGATTCCCGCCGTTTCTGAGAGTTTGGATGGGTGTACGGGTGTCAAAATTCTTCATTTTATGCAACTACACACTCTCAATACGATAAAACTGGAATCGCAGTTCTGTATCGATTGATACGTCGCATCTTAGCGAAATCGAAAGCTCGATGATTCCGAGCGTTTCTGCGACATTCGCGGGGTGTACGGATTTCAAATACCATTACTTTATGCAACTACACATACTCAATACGATAAAACTGGTATCGCAGTGCTGCAGCGATTGATACGTCGTAGCTTAGCGAAATCGAAAGATCGCGAATTCCCGCCGTTTCTAAGAGATTGGCTGAGTGTACGGGTGTCAAAAGCCTCCATTTTATGCAACTACACATTGTCAATACGATAAAATTGGTATCGCAGTTCTGCAGCGATTGATACGCCGAAGCATAGCGAAATCAAAAGATCGAGGATTCTCGGCGTTTCTGAGACTTTGGCTGGGTGTACGGGTGTCAAAAGCTTTATGCAACTACACATTCTCAATACGATAAAACTGGTATCGCAGTTCTGCAGCGATTGATACGTCGAAGCTTAGCGAAATCGAAAGATCGCGGATTCCCGCCGTTTCTGAGAGTTTGGCTTGGTGTACGGTTGTAAGAATTCTTCATTATATGCAACTACACACTCTCAATACGATAAAACTGGTATCGCAGTTGTGTATCGATTGATACGTCGAAGCATAGTGAAATCGGAAGATCGAGTATTCTCGTCGTTTCTGAGACCTTGGCTGGGTGTACGGGTGTCAAAAGCCTTTACTTTATGCAACTACACATTCTCAATACGATAAAACTGGTATCGCAGTTCTGCAGCGATTGATACGCCGATGCTTAGCGAAATCGAAAGATGGAGGATTCTCGGCGTTTCTGAGACTTTGGCTGGGTGTACGGGTGTCAAAATTCTTCTATTTATGCAACTACACATACTCAATACGATAAAACTCGTATCGTGGTGCTGCAGCGATGGATACGTCGAAGCTTAGCGAAATCGAAAGATCGCGGATTCCCGCCGTTTCTGAGAGTTTGGCTGGATCCACCGGTGTCAAAATTGTTCATTTTATGCAACTACACACTCTCAATACGATAAAACTGGTATCGCAGTTCTGTATCGATTGATACGTCGGATCTTAACGAAATCGAAAGATCGAGGATTCCGAGTTTTTCTGCGAAATTCGCGGGGTGTACGGGTGTCTAAATTCTTTGTTTCATGCAACTACAAATTCCCAATACGATAAAACTGGTATCGTGGTACTGCAGCGATTGATACGACAAAGCTTAGCGAAATCGATAGATCGCGGATTCCCGCCGTTTCTGAGAGTTTGGCTGGGTGTACGGGTGTCAAAATTCTTTATTTTATGCAACTACACACTCTCAATACGATAAAACTGGAATCGCAGTTCTGTATCGATTGATACGTCGCATCTTAGCGAAATCGAAAGCTCGATGATTCCGAGCGTTTCTGCGACATTCGCGGGGTCTACGGATTTCAAATACCATTACTTTATGCAACTACACATACTCAATACGATAAAACTGGTATCGCAGTGCTGCAGCGATTGATACGTCGTAGCTTAGCGAAATCGAAAGATCGCGAATTCCCGCCGTTTCTAAGAGATTGGCTGAGTGTACGGGTGTCAAAAGCCTCCATTTTATGCAACTACACATTGTCAATACGATAAAATTGGTATCGCAGTTCTGCAGCGATTGATACGCCGAAGCATAGCGAAATCAAAAGATCGAGGATTCTCGGCGTTTCTGAGACTTTGACTGGGTGTACGGGTGTCAAAAGCTTTACGCAACTACACATTCTCAATACGATAAAACTGGTATCGCAGTTCTGCAGCGATTGATACGTCGAAGCTTAGCGAAATCGAAAGATCGCGGATTCCCGCCGTTTCTGAGAGTTTGGCTTGGTGTACGGTTGTAAGAATTCTTCATTATATGCAACTACACACTCTCAATACGATAAAACTGGTATCGCAGTTGTGTATCGATTGATACGTCGGGTCTTAGCGAAATCGATAGACCGAGGATTCCGAGCGTTTCTACGACATTCGCGGGATGTACGGGTGTTAAAAACCATTACTTTATGCAACTACACATACTCAATACGATAAAACTGGTATCGCGGTGCTGCAGCGATTGATACGTCGTAGCTTAGCGAAATCGAAAGATCGCGGATTCCCGCCGTTTCTAAGAGTTTGGCTGAGTGTACGGGTGTCAAAAGCCTCCATTTTATGCAACTACACATTCTCAATACGATAAAACTGGTATCGCAGTTCTGCAGCGATTGATACGCCGAAGCATAGTGAAATCGGAAGATCGAGTATTCTCGTCGTTTCTGAGACCTTGGCTGGGTGTACGGGTGTCAAAAGCCTTTACTTTATGCAACTACACATTCTCAATACGATAAAACTGGTATCGCAGTTCTGCAGCGATTGATACGCCGATGCTTAGCGAAATCGAAAGATGGAGGATTCTCGGCGTTTCTGAGACTTTGGCTGGGTGTACGGGTGTCAAAATTCTTCTATTTATGAAACTACACACTCTCAATACGATAAAACTGGTATCGCAGTTCTCTATCGAATGATACGTCGAATCTTAGCGAAATCGAAAGCTCGAAGATTCCGAGCGTTTCTGCGACATTCGCGGGGTGTACGGATTTCAAATACCATTACTTTATGCAACTACACATACTCAATACGATAAAACTGGTATCGCAGTGCTGCAGCGATTGATACGTCGTAGCTTAGCGAAATCGAAAGATCGCGAATTCCCGCCGTTTCTAAGAGTTTGGCTGAGTGTACGGGTGTCAAAAGCCTCCATTTTATGCAACTACACATTGTCAATACGATAGAATTGGTATCGGAGTTCTGCAGCGATTGATACGTCGAAGCATAGCGAAATCAAAAGATCGAGGATTCTCGGCGTTTCTGAGACTTTGGCTGGGTGTACGGGTGTCAAAAGCTTTATGCAACTACATATTCTCAATACGATAAAACTGGTATCGCAGTTCTGCAGCGATTGATACGTCGAAGCTTAGCGAAATCGAAAGATCGCGGATTCCCGCCGTTTCTGAGAGTTTGGCTCGGTGTACGGTTGTCAGAATTCTTCATTATATGCAACTACACACTCTCAATACGATAAAACTGGTATCGCAGTTGTGTATCGATTGATACGTCGGGTCTTAGCGAAATCGAAAGACCGAGGATTCCGAGCGTTTCTACGACATTCGCGGGATGTACGGGTGTTAAAAACCATTACTTTATGCAACTACACATACTCAATACGATAAAACTGGTATCGCGGTGCTGCAGCGATTGATACGTCGTAGCTTAGCGAAATCGAAAGATCGCGGATTCCCGCCGTTTCTAAGAGTTTGGCTGAGTGTACGGGTGTCAAAAGCCTCCATTTTATGCAACTACACATTCTCAAGACGATAAAACTGGTATCGCAGTTCTGCAGCGATTGATACGCCGAAGCATAGCGAAATCGAAAGATCGAGTATTCTCGTCGTTTCTGAGACCTTGGCTGGGTGTTCGGGTGTCAAAAGCCTTTACTTTATGCAACTACACATTCTCAATACGATAAAACTGGTATCGCAGTTCTGCAGCGATTGATACGCCGAAGCTTAGCGAAATCGAAAGATGGAGGATTCTCGGCGTTTCTGAGACTTTGGCTGGGTGTACGGGTGTCAAAATTCTTCATTTTATGCAACTACACACTTTCAATACGATAAAACTGGTATCGCAGTTCTCTATCGATTGATACGTCGAATCTTAGCGAAATCGAAAGATCGAGGTTTCCGAGTGTTTCTGCGACATTCGCGGGGTGTACGGATGTCAAAAACCATTACTCTATGCAACTACACATACTCAATACGATAAAACTGGTATCGCGGTGCTTCAGCGATTGATACGTCGTAGCTTAGCGAAATCGAAAGATCGCGGATTCCCGCCGTTTCTAAGAGTTTGGCTGAGTGAACGGGTGTCAAAAGCCTCCATTTTATGCAACTACACATTCTCAATACGATAAAACTGGTATCGCAGTTCTGCAGCGATTGATACGTCGAAGCTTAGCGAAATCGAAAGATCGCGGATTCCCGCGTTTGTAGGAGTTTGGCTGGTTGTACGGGTGTCAGAATTCTTCATTTCATGCAACTACACACTCTCAATACGATAAAACTGGTATCGGAGTTCTGCAGCGATTGATACGCCGAAGCTTAGCGAAATCGAAAGATGGAGGATTCTCGTCGTTTCTGAGACTTTGGCTGGGTGTACGGGTGTCAAAATTCTTCATTTTATGCAACTATACATTCTGAATACGCTAAAACTGGTATCGCAGTTCTGTATCGATTGATACGTCGAATCTTAGCGAAATCGAAAGATCGAGGATTCCGAGCGTCTCTGCGACATTCGCGGGGTGTACAGGTGTCAAAAGCCTTCATTTTATGCAACTACACATTTTCAATACGATAAAACTGGTATCGCAGTTCTGCAGCGTCTGATACGCCGACGCTTAGCGAAATCGAAAGATCGAGGATTCTCGGCGTTTCTGAGACTATGGCTGGGTGTACGGGTGTCAAAATTCTTCATTTTATGCAACTACACACTCTGAATACGATAAAACTGGTATCGCAGTTCTGTATCGATTGATACGTCGCATCTTAGCGAAATCGAAATCTCGATGATTCCGAGCGTTTCTGCGACATTCGCGGGGTGTACGGGTGTCGAAGACCTTTACTTTATGCAACTACACATACTCAATACGATAAAACTGGTATCGTGGTGCTGCAGCGATGGATACGTCGAAGCTTAGCGAAATCGAAAGATCGCGGATTCCCGCCGTTTCTGAGAGTTTGGCTGGGTGTACGGGTGTCAAAATTCTTCATTTTATGCAACTACACACTCTCAATACGATAAAACTGGAATCGCTGTTCTGTATCGATTGATACGTCGCATCTTAGCGAAATCGAAAGCTCGATGATTCCGAGCGTTTCTGCGACATTCGCGGGGTGTACGGATGTCAAAAACCATTACTTTATGCAACTACACATACTCAATACGATAAAACTGGTATCGCGGTGCTGCAGCGATTGATACGTCGTAGCTTAGCGAAATCGAAAGATCGCGGATTCCCGCCGTTTCTAAGAGTTTGGCTGAGTGTACGGGTGTCAAAAGCCTCCATTTTATGCAACTACACATTCTCAATACGATAAAACTGGTATCGCAGTTCTGCAGCGATTGATACGCCGAAGCATAGCGAAATCGAAAGATCGAGTATTCTCGTCGTTTCTGAGACCTTGGCTGGGTGTTCGGGTGTCAAAAGCCTTTACTTTATGCAACTACACATTCTCAATACGATAAAACTGGTATCGCAGTTCTGCAGCGATTGATACGCCGAAGCTTAGCGAAATCGAAAGATGGAGGATTCTCGGCGTTTCTGAGACTTTGGCTGGGTGTACGGGTGTCAAAATTCTTCATTTTATGCAACTACACACTCTCAATACGATAAAACTGGTATCGCAGTTCTCTATCGATTGATACGTCGAATCTTAGCGAAATCGAAAGATCGAGGATTCCGAGTGTTTCTGCGACATTCGCGGGGTGTACGGATGTCAAAAGCCTTCATTTTATGCAACTACACATTTTCAATACGATAAAACTGGTATCGCAGTTCTGCAGCGACTGATACGCCGACGCTTAGCGAAATCGAAAGATCGAGGATTCTCGGCGTTTCTGAGACTATGGCTGGGTGTACGGGTGTCAAAATTCTTCATTTTATGCAACTACACACTCTGAATACGATAAAACTGGTATCGCACTTCTGTATCGATTGATACGTCGCATCTTAGCGAAATCGAAATCTCGATGATTCCGAGCGTTTCTGCGACATTCGCGGGGTGTACGGGTGTCAAAAACCTTTACTTTATGCAACTACACATACTCAATACGATAAAACTCGTATCGTGGTGCTGCAGCGATGGATACGTCGAAGCTTAGCGAAATCGAAAGATCGCGGATTCCCGCCGTTTCTGAGAGTTTGGCTGGATCCACCGGTGTCAAAATTGTTCATTTTATGCAACTACACACTCTCAATACGATAAAACTGGTATCGCAGTTCTGTATCGATTGATACGTCGGATCTTAACGAAATCGAAAGATCGAGGATTCCGAGTTTTTCTGCGAAATTCGCGGGGTGTACGGGTGTCTAAATTCTTTGTTTCATGCAACTACAAATTCTCAATACGATAAAACTGGTATCGTGGTACTGCAGCGATTGATACGACAAAGCTTAGCGAAATCGATAGATCGCGGATTCCCGCCGTTTCTGAGAGTTTGGCTGGGTGTACGGGTGTCAAAATTCTTCATTTTATGCAACTACACATTCTCAATACGATAAAACTGGAATCGCAGTTCTGTATCGATTGATAAGTCGCATCTTAGCGAAATCGAAAGCTCGATGATTCCGAGCGTTTCTGCGACATTCGCGGGGTGTACGGATTTCAAATACCATTACTTTATGCAACTACACATACTCAATACGATAAAACTGGTATCGCAGTGCTGCAGCGATTGATACGTCGTAGCTTAGCGAAATCGAAAGATCGCGAATTCCCGCCGTTTCTAAGAGATTGGCTGAGTGTACGGGTGTCAAAAGCCTCCATTTTATGCAACTACACATTGTCAATACGATAAAATTGGTATCGCAGTTCTGCAGCGATTGATACGCCGAAGCATAGCGAAATCAAAAGATCGAGGATTCTCGGCGTTTCTGAGACTTTGGCTGGGTGTACGGGTGTCAAAAGCTTTATGCAACTACACATTCTCAATACGATAAAACTGGTATCGCAGTTCTGCAGCGATTGATACGTCGAAGCTTAGCGAAATCGAAAGATCGCGGATTCCCGCCGTTTCTGAGAGTTTGGCTTGGTGTACGTTTGTAAGAATTCTTCATTATATGCAACTACACACTCTCAATACGATAAAACTGGTATCGCAGTTGTGTATCGATTGATACGTCGGGTCTTAGCGAAATCGATAGACCGAGGATTCCGAGCGTTTCTACGACATTCGCGGGATGTACGGGTGTTAAAAACCATTACTTTATGCAACTACACATACTCAATACGATAAAACTGGTATCGCGGTGCTGCAGCGATTGATACGTCGTAGCTTAGCGAAATCGAAAGATCGCGGATTCCCGCCGTTTCTAAGAGTTTGGCTGAGTGTACGGGTGTCAAAAGCCTCCATTTTATGCAACTACACATTCTCAATACGATAAAACTGGTATCGCAGTTCTGCAGCGATTGATACGCCGAAGCATAGTGAAATCGGAAGATCGAGTATTCTCGTCGTTTCTGAGACCTTGGCTGGGTGTACGGGTGTCAAAATTCTTCTATTTATGAAACTACACACTCTCAATACGATAAAACTGGTATCGCAGTTCTCTATCGATTGATACGTCGAATCTTAGCGAAATCGAAAGCTCGATGATTCCGAGCGTTTCTGCGACATTCGCGGGGTGTACGGATTTCAAATACCATTACTTTATGCAACTACACATACTCAATACGATAAAACTGGTATCGCAGTGCTGCAGCGATTGATACGTCGTAGCTTAGCGAAATCGAAAGATCGCGAATTCCCGCCGTTTCTAAGAGTTTGGCTGAGTGTACGGGTGTCAAAAGCCTCCATTTTATGCAACTACACATTGTCAATACGATAAAATTGGTATCGCAGTTCTGCAGCGATTGATACGCCGAAGCATAGCGAAATCAAAAGATCGAGGATTCTCGGCGTTTCTGAAACTTTGGCTGGGTGTACGGGTGTCAAAAGCTTTATGCAACTACACATTCTCAATACGATAAAACTGGTATCGCAGTTCTGCAGCGATTGATACGTCGAAGCTTAGCGAAATCGAAAGATTGCGGATTCCCGCCGTTTCTGAGAGTTTGGCTTGGTGTACGGTTGTCAGAATTCTTCATTATATGCAACTACACACTCTCAATACGATAAAACTGGTATCGCAGTTGTGTATCGATTGATACGTCGGGTCTTAGCGAAATCGAAAGACCGAGGATTCCGAGCGTTTCTACGACATTCGCGGGATGTACGGGTGTTAAAAACCATTACTTTATGCAACTACACATACTTAATACGATAAAACTGGTATCGCGGCGCTGCAGCGATTGATACGTCGTAGCTTAGCGAAATCGAAAGATCGCGGATTCCCGCCGTTTCTAAGAGTTTGGCTGAGTGTACGGGTGTCAAAAGCCTCCATTTTATGCAACTACACATTCTCAATACGATAAAACTGGTATCGCAGTTCTGCAGCGATTGATACGCCGAAGCATAGTGAAATCGGAAGATCGAGTATTCTCGTCGTTTCTGAGACCTTGGCTGGGTGTACGGGTGTCAAAAGCCTTTACTTTATGCAACTACACATTCTCAATACGATAAAACTGGTATCGCAGTTCTGCAGCGATTGATACGCCGATGCTTAGCGAAATCGAAAGATGGAGGATTCTCGGCGTTTCTGAGACTTTGGCTGGGTGTACGGGTGTCAAAATTCTTCTATTTATGAAACTACACACTCTCAATACGATATAACTGGTATCGCAGTTCTCTATCGATTGATACGTCGAATCTTAGCGAAATCGAAAGATCGAGGATTCCGAGTGTTTCTGCGACATTCGCGGGGTGTACGGGTGTCAAAATTCTTTGTTTCATGCAACTAGACATTCTCAATACGATAAAACTGGTATCGTGGTACTGCAGCGATTGATACGTCGAATCTTAGCGAAATGGAAAGATCGCGGATTCCCGCCGTTTCTGAGAGTTTGGCTGGGTTTACGGATGTCAAAATTCTTCATTTTATGCAACTACACACTCTCAATACGATAAAACTGGTATCGCAGTTCTGCAGCGATTGATACGCCGAAGCATAGTGAAATCGAAAGATCGCGGATTCCCGCCGTTTCTAAGAGTTTGGCTGAGTGTACGGGTGTCAAAAGCCTCCATTTTATGCAACTACACATTCTCAATACGATAAAACTGGTATCGCAGTTCTGCAGCGATTGATACGCCGAAGCTTAGCGAAATCGAAAGATGGAGGATTCTCGGCGTTTCTGAGACTTTGGCTGGGTTTACGGGTGTCAAAATTCTTCATTTTATGCAACTACACACTCTCAATACGATAAAACTGGTATCGCAGTTCTCTATCGATTGATACGTCGAATCTTAGCGAAATCGAAAGATCGAGGATTCCGAGTGTTTCTGCGACATTCGCGGGGTGTACGGATGTCAAAAACCATTACTCTACGCAACTACACATACTCAATACGATAAAACTGGTATCGCGATGCTGCAGCGATTGATACGTCGTAGCTTAGCGAAATCGAAAGATCGCGGATTCCCGCCGTTTCTAAGAGTTTGGCTGAGTGTACGGGTGTCAAAAGCCTCCATTTTATGCAACTACACATTCTCAATACAATAAAACTGGTATTGCAGTTCTGCAGCGGATGATACGCCGAAGCTTAGCGAAATCGAAAGATGGAGGACTCTCGGCTTTTCTGAGACTTTGGCTAGGTGTACGGGTGTCAAAATTTATCATTTCATGCAACTACACACTCTCAATACGATAAAACTGGTATCGCAGTTCTGTATCGATTGATACGTCGAATCTTAGCGAAATCGAAAGATCGAGGATTCCGAGCGTGTCTGCGACATTCGCGGGGTGTACAGGTGTCAAAAGCCTTCATTTTATGCAACTACACATTTTCAATACGATAAAACTGGTATCGCAGTTCTGCAGCGACCGATACGCCGACGCTTAGCGAAATCGAAAGATCGAGGATTCTCGGCGTTTCTGAGACTATGGCTGGGTGTACGGGTGTCAAAATTCTTCATTTTATGCAACTACACACTCTGAATACGATAAAACTGGTATCGCAGTTCTGTATCGATTGATACGTCGCATCTTAGCGAAATCGAAATCTCGATGATTCCGAGCGTTTCTGCGACATTCGCGGGGTGTACGGGTGTCAAAAACCTTTACTTTATGCAACTACACATACTCAATACGATAAAACTCGTATCGTGGTGCTGCAGCGATGGATACGTCGAAGCTTAGCGAAATCGAAAGATCGCGGATTCCCGCCGTTTCTGAGAGTTTGGCTGGATCCACCGGTGTCAAAATTGTTCATTTTATGCAACTACACACTCTCAATACAATAAAACTGGTATCGCAGTTCTGTATCGATTGATACGTCGGATCTTAACGAAATCGAAAGATCGAGGATTCCGAGTTTTCCTGCGAAATTCGCGGGGTGTACGGGTGTCTAAATTCTTTGTTTCATGCAACTACAAATTCTCAATACGATAAAACTGGTATCGTGGTACTGCAGCGATTGATACGACAAAGCTTAGCGATATCGATAGATCGCGGATTCCCGCCGTTTCTGAGAGTTTGGCTGGGTGTACGGGTGTCAAAATTCTTCATTTTATGCAACTACACACTCTCAATACGATAAAACTGGAATCGCAGTTCTGTATCGATTGATACGTCGCATCTTAGCGAAATCGAAAGCTCGATGATTCCGAGCGTTTCTGCGACATTCGCGGGGTGTACGGATTTCAAATACCATTACTTTATGCAACTACACATACTCAATACGATAAAACTGGTATCGCAGTGCTGCAGCAATTGATACGTCGTAGCTTAGCGAAATCGAAAGATCGCGAATTCCCGCCGTTTCTAAGAGATTGGCTGAGTGTACGGGTGTCAAAAGCCTCCATTTTATGCAACTACACATTGTCAATACGATAAAATTGGTATCGCAGTTCTGCAGCGATTGATACGCCGAAGCATAGCGAAATCAAAAGATCGAGGATTCTCGGCGTTTCTGAGACTTTGGCTGGGTGTACGGGTGTCAAAAGCTTTATGCAACTACACATTCTCAATACGATAAAACTGGTATCGCAGTTCTGCAGCGATTGATACGCCGAAGCTTAGCGAAATCGAAAGATGGAGGATTCTCGGCGTTTCTGAGACTTTGGCTGGGTGTACGGGTGTCAAAATTCTTCATTTTATGCAACTACACACTTTCAATACGATAAAACTGGTATCGCAGTTCTCTATCGATTGATACGTCGAATCTTAGCGAAATCGAAAGATCGAGGTTTCCGAGTGTTTCTGCGACATTCGCGGGGTGTACGGATGTCAAAAACCATTACTCTATGCAACTACACATACTCAATACGATAAAACTGGTATCGCGGTGCTTCAGCGATTGATACGTCGTAGCTTAGCGAAATCGAAAGATCGCGGATTCCCGCCGTTTCTAAGAGTTTGGCTGAGTGAACGGGTGTCAAAAGCCTCCATTTTATGCAACTACACATTCTCAATACGATAAAACTGGTATCGCAGTTCTGCAGCGATTGATACGTCGAAGCTTAGCGAAATCGAAAGATCGCGGATTCCCGCGTTTGTAGGAGTTTGGCTGGTTGTACGGGTGTCAGAATTCTTCATTTCATGCAACTACACACTCTCAATACGATAAAACTGGTATCGGAGTTCTGCAGCGATTGATACGCCGAAGCTTAGCGAAATCGAAAGATGGAGGATTCTCGTCGTTTCTGAGACTTTGGCTGGGTGTACGGGTGTCAAAATTCTTCATTTTATGCAACTATACATTCTGAATAAGCTAAAACTGGTATCGCAGTTCTGTATCGATTGATACGTCGAATCTTAGCGAAATCGAAAGATCGAGGATTCCGAGCGTCTCTGCGACATTCGCGGGGTGTACAGGTGTCAAAAGCCTTCATTTTATGCAACTACACATTTTCAATACGATAAAACTGGTATCGCAGTTCTGCAGCGACTGATACGCCGACGCTTAGCGAAATCGAAAGATCGAGGATTCTCGGCGTTTCTGAGACTATGGCTGGGTGTACGGGTGTCAAAATTCTTCATTTTATGCAACTACACACTCTGAATACGATAAAACTGGTATCGCAGTTCTGTATCGATTGATACGTCGCATCTTAGCGAAATCGAAATCTCGATGATTCCGAGCGTTTCTGCGACATTCGCGGGGTGTACGGGTGTCAAAGACCTTTACTTTATGCAACTACACATACTCAATACGATAAAACTGGTATCGTGGTGCTGCAGCGATGGATACGTCGAAGCTTAGCGAAATCGAAAGATCGCGGATTCCCGCCGTTTCTGAGAGTTTGGATGGATCCACCGGTGTCAAAATTGTTCATTTTATGCAACTACACACTCTCAATACGATAAAACTGGTATCGCAGTTCTGTATCGATTGATACGTCGGATCTTAACGAAATCGAAAGATCGAGGATTCCGAGTTTTTCTGCGAAATTCGCGGAGTGTACGGGTGTCTAAATTCTTTGTTTCATGCAACTACACATTCTCAATACGATAAAACTGGTATCGTGGTACTGCAGCGATTGATGAGACAAAGCTTAGCGAAATCGATAGATCGCGGATTCCCGCCGTTTCTGAGAGTTTGGCTGGGTGTACGGGTGTCAAAATTCTTCATTTTATGCAACTACACACTCTCAATACGATAAAACTGGAATCGCAGTTCTGTATCGATTGATACGTCGCATCTTAGCGAAATCGAAAGCTCGATGATTCCGAGCGTTTCTGCGACATTCGCGGGGTGTACGGATTTCAAATACCATTACTTTATGCAACTACACATACTCAATACGATAAAACTGGTATCGCGGTGCTGCAGCGATTGATACGTCGTAGCTTAGCGAAATCGAAAGATCGCGGATTCCCGCCGTTTCTAAGAGTTTGGCTGAGTGTACGGGTGTCAAAAGCCTCCATTTTATGCAACTACACATTCTCAATACAATAAAACTGGTATTGCAGTTCTGCAGCGGATGATACGCCGAAGCTTAGCGAAATCGAAAGATGGAGGACTCTCGGCTTTTCTGAGACTTTGGCTAGGTGTACGGGTGTCAAAATTTATCATTTCATGCAACTACACACTCTCAATACGATAAAACTGGTATCGCAGTTCTGTATCGATTGATACGTCGAATCTTAGCGAAATCGAAAGATCGAGGATTCCGAGCGTGTCTGCGACATTCGCGGGGTGTACAGGTGTCAAAAGCCTTCATTTTATGCAACTACACATTTTCAATACGATAAAACTGGTATCGCAGTTCTGCAGCGACCGATACGCCGACGCTTAGCGAAATCGAAAGATCGAGGATTCTCGGCGTTTCTGAGACTATGGCTGGGTGTACGGGTGTCAAAATTCTTCATTTTATGCAACTACACACTCTGAATACGATAAAACTGGTATCGCAGTTCTGTATCGATTGATACGTCGCATCTTAGCGAAATCGAAATCTCGATGATTCCGAGCGTTTCTGCGACATTCGCGGGGTGTACGGGTGTCAAAAACCTTTACTTTATGCAACTACACATACTCAATACGATAAAACTCGTATCGTGGTGCTGCAGCGATGGATACGTCGAAGCTTAGCGAAATCGAAAGATCGCGGATTCCCGCCGTTTCTGAGAGTTTGGCTGGATCCACCGGTGTCAAAATTGTTCATTTTATGCAACTACACACTCTCAATACGATAAAACTGGTATCGCAGTTCTGTATCGATTGATACGTCGGATCTTAACGAAATCGAAAGATCGAGGATTCCGAGTTTTCCTGCGAAATTCGCGGGGTGTACGGGTGTCTAAATTCTTTGTTTCATGCAACTACAAATTCTCAATACGATAAAACTGGTATCGTGGTACTGCAGCGATTGATACGACAAAGCCTAGCGATATCGATAGATCGCGGATTCCCGCCGTTTCTGAGAGTTTGGCTGGGTGTACGGGTGTCAAAATTCTTCATTTTATGCAACTACACACTCTCAATACGATAAAACTGGAATCGCAGTTCTGTATCGATTGATACGTCGCATCTTAGCGAAATCGAAAGCTCGATGATTCCGAGCGTTTCTGCGACATTCGCGGGGTGTACGGATTTCAAATACCATTACTTTATGCAACTACACATACTCAATACGATAAAACTGGTATCGCAGTGCTGCAGCAATTGATACGTCGTAGCTTAGCGAAATCGAAAGATCGCGAATTCCCGCCGTTTCTAAGAGATTGGCTGAGTGTACGGGTGTCAAAAGCCTCCATTTTATGCAACTACACATTGTCAATACGATAAAATTGGTATCGCAGTTCTGCAGCGATTGATACGCCGAAGCATAGCGAAATCAAAAGATCGAGGATTCTCGGCGTTTCTGAGACTTTGGCTGGGTGTACGGGTGTCAAAAGCTTTATGCAACTACACATTCTCAATACGATAAAACTGGTATCGCAGTTCTGCAGCGATTGATACGCCGAAGCTTAGCGAAATCGAAAGATGGAGGATTCTCGGCGTTTCTGAGACTTTGGCTGGGTGTACGGGTGTCAAAATTCTTCATTTTATGCAACTACACACTTTCAATACGATAAAACTGGTATCGCAGTTCTCTATCGATTGATACGTCGAATCTTAGCGAAATCGAAAGATCGAGGTTTCCGAGTGTTTCTGCGACATTCGCGGGGTGTACGGATGTAAAAAACCATTACTCTATGCAACTACACATACTCAATACGATAAAACTGGTATCGCGGTGCTTCAGCGATTGATACGTCGTAGCTTAGCGAAATCGAAAGATCGCGGATTCCCGCCGTTTCTAAGAGTTTGGCTGAGTGAACGGGTGTCAAAAGCCTCCATTTTATGCAACTACACATTCTCAATACGATAAAACTGGTATCGCAGTTCTGCAGCGATTGATACGTCGAAGCTTAGCGAAATCGAAAGATCGCGGATTCCCGCGTTTGTAGGAGTTTGGCTGGTTGTACGGGTGTCAGAATTCTTCATTTCATGCAACTACACACTCTCAATACGATAAAACTGGTATCGGAGTTCTGCAGCGATTGATACGCCGAAGCTTAGCGAAATCGAAAGATGGAGGATTCTCGTCGTTTCTGAGACTTTGGCTGGGTGTACGGGTGTCAAAATTCTTCATTTTATGCAACTATACATTCTGAATAAGCTAAAACTGGTATCGCAGTTCTGTATCGATTGATACGTCGAATCTTAGCGAAATCGAAAGATCGAGGATTCCGAGCGTCTCTGCGACATTCGCGGGGTGTACAGGTGTCAAAAGCCTTCATTTTATGCAACTACACATTTTCAATACGATAAAACTGGTATCGCAGTTCTGCAGCGACTGATACGCCGACGCTTAGCGAAATCGAAAGATCGAGGATTCTCGGCGTTTCTGAGACTATGGCTGGGTGTACGGGTGTCAAAATTCTTCATTTTATGCAACTACACACTCTGAATACGATAAAACTGGTATCGCAGTTCTGTATCGATTGATACGTCGCATCTTAGCGAAATCGAAATCTCGATGATTCCGAGCGTTTCTGCGACATTCGCGGGGTGTACGGGTGTCAAAGACCTTTACTTTATGCAACTACACATACTCAATACGATAAAACTGGTATCGTGGTGCTGCAGCGATGGATACGTCGAAGCTTAGCGAAATCGAAAGATCGCGGATTCCCGCCGTTTCTGAGAGTTTGGATGGATCCACCGGTGTCAAAATTGTTCATTTTATGCAACTACACACTCTCAATACGATAAAACTGGTATCGCAGTTCTGTATCGATTGATACGTCGGATCTTAACGAAATCGAAAGATCGAGGATTCCGAGTTTTTCTGCGAAATTCGCGGAGTGTACGGGTGTCTAAATTCTTTGTTTCATGCAACTACACATTCTCAATACGATAAAACTGGTATCGTGGTACTGCAGCGATTGATGAGACAAAGCTTAGCGAAATCGATAGATCGCGGATTCCCGCCGTTTCTGAGAGTTTGGCTGGGTGTACGGGTGTCAAAATTCTTCATTTTATGCAACTACACACTCTCAATACGATAAAACTGGAATCGCAGTTCTGTATCGATTGATACGTCGCATCTTAGCGAAATCGAAAGCTCGATGATTCCGAGCGTTTCTGCGACATTCGCGGGGTGTACGGATTTCAAATACCATTACTTTATGCAACTACACATACTCAATACGATAAAACTGGTATCGCAGTGCTGCAGCGATTGATACGTCGTAGCTTAGCGAAATCGAAAGATCGCGAATTCCCGCCGTTTCTAAGAGATTGGCTGAGTGTACGGGTGTCAAAAGCCTCCATTTTATGCAACTACACATTGTCAATACGATAAAATTGGTATCGCAGTTCTGCAGCGATTGATACGCCGAAGCATAGCGAAATCAAAAGATCGAGGATTCTCGGCGTTTCTGAGACTTTGGCTGGGTGTACGGGTGTCAAAAGCTTTATGCAACTACACATTCTCAATACGATAAAACTGGTATCGCAGTTCTGCAGCGATTGATACGCCGAAGCTTAGCGAAATCGAAAGATGGAGGATTCTCGGCGTTTCTGAGACTTTGGCTGGGTGTACGGGTGTCAAAATTCTTCATTTTATGCAACTACACACTTTCAATACGATAAAACTGGTATCGCAGTTCTCTATCGATTGATACGTCGAATCTTAGCGAAATCGAAAGATCGAGGTTTCCGAGTGTTTCTGCGACATTCGCGGGGTGTACGGATGTCAAAAACCATTACTCTATGCAACTACACATACTCAATACGATAAAACTGGTATCGCGGTGCTTCAGCGATTGATACGTCGTAGCTTAGCGAAATCGAAAGATCGCGGATTCCCGCCGTTTCTAAGAGTTTGGCTGAGTGAACGGGTGTCAAAAGCCTCCATTTTATGCAACTACACATTCTCAATACGATAAAACTGGTATCGCAGTTCTGCAGCGATTGATACGTCGAAGCTTAGCGAAATCGAAAGATCGCGGATTCCCGCGTTTGTAGGAGTTTGGCTGGTTGTACGGGTGTCAGAATTCTTCATTTCATGCAACTACACACTCTCAATACGATAAAACTGGTATCGGAGTTCTGCAGCGATTGATACGCCGAAGCTTAGCGAAATCGAAAGATGGAGGATTCTCGTCGTTTCTGAGACTTTGGCTGGGTGTACGGGTGTCAAAATTCTTCATTTTATGCAACTATACATTCTGAATACGCTAAAACTGGTATCGCAGTTCTGTATCGATTGATACCTCGAATCTTAGCGAAATCGAAAGATCGAGGATTCCGAGCGTCTCTGCGACATTCGCGGGGTGTACAGGTGTCAAAAGCCTTCATTTTATGCAACTACACATTTTCAATACGATAAAACTGGTATCGCAGTTCTGCAGCGACTGATACGCCGACGCTTAGCGAAATCGAAAGATCGAGGATTCTCGGCGTTTCTGAGACTATGGCTGGGTGTACGGGTGTCAAAATTCTTCATTTTATGCAACTACACACTCTGAATACGATAAAACTGGTATCGCAGTTCTGTATCGATTGATACGTCGCATCTTAGCGAAATCGAAATCTCGATGATTCCGAGCGTTTCTGCGACATTCGCGGGGTGTACGGATTTCAAATACCATTACTTTATGCAACTACACATACTCAATACGATAAAACTGGTATCGCAGTGCTGCAGCGATTGATACGTCGTAGCTTAGCGAAATCGAAAGATCGCGAATTCCCGCCGTTTCTAAGAGTTTGGCTGAGTGTACGGGTGTCAAAAGCCTCCATTTTATGCAACTACACATTGTCAATACGATAAAATTCGTATCGCAGTTCTGCAGCGATTGATACGCCGAAGCATAGCGAAATCAAAAGATCGAGGATTCTCGGCGTTTCTGAGACTTTGGCTGGGTGTACGGGTGTCAAAAGCTTTATGCAACTACACATTCTCAATACGATAAAACTGGTATCGCAGTTCTGCAGCGATTGATACGTCGAAGCTTAGCGAAATCGAAAGATCGCGGATTCCCGCCGTTTCTGAGAGTTTGGCTTGGTGTACGGTTGTCAGAATTCTTCATTATATGCAACTACACACTCTCAATACGATAAAACTGGTATCGCAGTTGTGTATCGATTGATACGTCGGGTCTTAGCGAAATCGAAAGACCGAGGATTCCGAGCGTTTCTACGACATTCGCGGGATGTACGGGTGTTAAAAACCATTACTTTATGCAACTACACATACTCAATACGATAAAACTGGTATCGCGTCGCTGCAGCGATTGATACGTCGTAGCTTAGCGAAATCGAAAGATCGCGGATTCCCGCCGTTTCTAAGAGTTTGGCTGAGTGTACGGGTGTCAAAAGCCTCCATTTTATGCAACTACACATTCTCAATACAATAAAACTGGTATTGCAGTTCTGCAGCGGATGATACGCCGAAGCTTAGCGAAATCGAAAGATGGAGGATTCTCGGCGTTTCTGAGAGTTGGCTGGGTGTACGGGGGTCAAAATTCTTCATTTTATGCAACTACACATTCTCAATACAATAAAACTGGTATTGCAGTTCTGCAGCGGATGATACGTCGAAGCTTAGCGAAATCGAAAGATCGCGGATTCCCGCCGTTTCTGAGAGTTTGGCTGGATCCACGGGTGTCAAAATTCGTCATTTTATGCAACTACACACTCTCAATACGATAAAACTGGTATCGCAGTTCTGTATCGATTGATACGTCGGATCTTAGCGAAATCGAAAGACCGAGGATTCCGAGCGTTTCTACGACATTCGCCGGGTGTACGGGTGTCAAAAGCCTTTGCTTTCAGAGACTACACATTCTCAATACGATAAAACTGGTATCGTGGTACTGCAGCGATTGATACGTCGAAGCTTAGCGAAATCGAAAGATCGCGGATTCCCGCCGTTTCTGAGAGTTTGTCTGGGTGTACGGGTGTCAAAATTCTTCATTTTATGCAACTACACACTCTTAATACGATAAAACTGGAATCGCAGTTCTGTATCGATTGATACGTCGCATCTTAGCGAAATCGAAAGCTCGATGATTCCGAGCGTTTCTGCGACATTCGCGGGGTGTACGGATGTCAAAAACCATTACTTTATGCAACTACACATACTCAATACGATAAAACTGGTATCGCGGTGCTGCAGCGATTGATACGTCGTAGCTTAGCGAAATCGAAAGATCGCGGATTCCCGCCGTTTCTAAGAGTTTGACTGAGTGTACGGGTGTCAAAAGCCTCCATTTTATGCAACTACACATTCTCAATACGATAAAACTGGTATCGCAGTTCTGCAGCGATTGATACGCCGAAGCATAGCGAAATCGAAAGATCGAGTATTCTCGTCGTTTCTGAGACCTTGGCTGGGTGTTCGGGTGTCAAAAGCCTTTACTTTATGCAACTACACATTCTCAATACGATAAAACTGGTATCGCAGTTCTGCAGCGATTGATACGCCGAAGCTTAGCGAAATCGAAAGATGGAGGATTCTCGGCGTTTCTGAGACTTTGGCTGGGTGTACGGGTGTCAAAATTCTTCATTTTATGCAACTACACACTCTCAATACGATAAAACTGGTATCGCAGTTCTCTATCGATTGATACGTCGAATCTTAGCGAAATCGAAAGATCGAGGATTCCGAGTGTTTCTGCGACATTCGCGGGGTGTACGGATGTCAAAAACCATAACTCTATGCAACTACACATACTCAATACGATAAAACTGGTATCGCGGTGCTGCAGCGATTGATACGTCGTAGCTTAGCGAAATCGAAAGATCGCGGATTCCCGCCGTTTCTAAGAGTTTGGCTGAGTGTACGGGTGTCAAAAGCCTCCATTTTATGCAACTACACATTCTCAATACAATAAAACTGGTATTGCAGTTCTGCAGCGGATGATACGCCGAAGCTTAGCGAAATCGAAAGATGGAGGACTCTCGGCTTTTCTGAGACTTTGGCTAGGTGTACGGGTGTCAAAATTTATCATTTCATGCAACTACACACTCTCAATACGATAAAACTGGTATCGCAGTTCTGTATCGATTGATACGTCGAATCTTAGCGAAATCGAAAGATCGAGGATTCCGAGCGTCTCTGCGACATTCGCGGGGTGTACAGGTGTCAAAAGCCTTCATTTTATGCAACTACACATTTTCAATACGATAAAACTGGTATCGCAGTTCTGCAGCGACTGATACGCCGACGCTTAGCGAAATCGAAAGATCGAGGATTCTCGGCGTTTCTGAGACTATGGCTGGGTGTACGGGTGTCAAAATTCTTCATTTTATGCAACTACACACTCTGAATACGATAAAACTGGTATCGCAGTTCTGTATCGATTGATACGTCGCATCTTAGCGAAATCGAAATCTCGATGATTCCGAGCGTTTCTGCGACATTCGCGGGGTGTACGGGTGTCAAAAACCTTTACTTTATGCAACTACACATACTCAATACGATAAAACTCGTATCGTGGTGCTGCAGCGATGGATACGTCGAAGCTTAGCGAAATCGAAAGATCGCGGATTCCCGCCGTTTCTGAGAGTTTGGCTGGATCCACCGGTGTCAAAATTGTTCATTTTATGCAACTACACACTCTCAATACGATAAAACTGGTATCGCAGTTCTGTATCGATTGATACGTCGGATCTTAACGAAATCGAAAGATCGAGGATTCCGAGTTTTTCTGCGAAATTCGCGGGGTGTACGGGTGTCTAAATTCTTTGTTTCATGCAACTTCAAATTCTCAATACGATAAAACTGGTATCGTGGTACTGCAGCGATTGATACGACAAAGCTTAGCGAAATCGATAGATCGCGGATTCCCGCCGTTTCTGAGAGTTTGGATGGGTGTACGGGTGTCAAAATTCTTCATTTTATGCAACTACACACTCTCAATACGATAAAACTGGAATCGCAGTTCTGTATCGATTGATACGTCGCATCTTAGCGAAATCGAAAGCTCGATGATTCCGAGCGTTTCTGCGACATTCGCGGGGTGTACGGATTTCAAATACCATTACTTTATGCAACTACACATACTCAATACGATAAAACTGGTATCGCAGTGCTGCAGCGATTGATACGTCGTAGCTTAGCGAAATCGAAAGATCGCGAATTCCCGCCGTTTCTAAGAGATTGGCTGAGTGTACGGGTGTCAAAAGCCTCCATTTTATGCAACTACACATTGTCAATACGATAAAATTGGTATCGCAGTTCTGCAGCGATTGATACGCCGAAGCATAGCGAAATCAAAAGATCGAGGATTCTCGGCGTTTCTGAGACTTTGGCTGGGTGTACGGGTGTCAAAAGCTTTATGCAACTACACATTCTCAATACGATAAAACTGGTATCGCAGTTCTGCAGCGATTGATACGTCGAAGCTTAGCGAAATCGAAAGATCGCGGATTCCCGCCGTTTCTGAGAGTTTGGCTTGGTGTACGGTTGTAAGAATTCTTCATTATATGCAACTACACACTCTCAATACGATAAAACTGGTATCGCAGTTGTGTATCGATTGATACGTCGGGTCTTAGCGAAATCGATAGACCGAGGATTCCGAGCGTTTCTACGACATTCGCGGGATGTACGGGTGTTAAAAACCATTACTTTATGCAACTACACATACTCAATACGATAAAACTGGTATCGCGGTGCTGCAGCGATTGATACGTCGTAGCTTAGCGAAATCGAAAGATCGCGGATTCCCGCCGTTTCTAAGAGTTTGGCTGAGTGTACGGGTGTCAAAAGCCTCCATTTTATGCAACTACACATTCTCAATACGATAAAACTGGTATCGCAGTTCTGCAGCGATTGATACGCCGAAGCATAGTGAAATCGGAAGATCGAGTATTCTCGTCGTTTCTGAGACCTTGGCTGGGTGTACGGGTGTCAAAAGCCTTTACTTTATGCAACTACACATTCTCAATACGATAAAACTGGTATCGCAGTTCTGCAGCGATTGATACGCCGAAGCTTAGCGAAATCGAAAGATGGAGGATTCTCGGCGTTTCTGAGACTTTGGCTGGGTGTACGGGTGTCAAAATTCTTCATTTTATGCAACTACACACTCTCAATACGATAAAACTGGTATCGCAGTTCTCTATCGATTGATACGTCGAATCTTAGCGAAATCGAAAGATCGAGGATTCCGAGTGTTTCTGCGACATTCGCGGGATGTACGGGTGTTAAAAACCATTACTTTATGCAACTACACATACTCAATACGATAAAACTGGTATCGCGGTGCTGCAGCGATTGATACGTCGTAGCTTAGCGAAATCGAAAGATCGCGGATTCCCGCCGTTTCTAAGAGTTTGGCTGAGTGTACGGGTGTCAAAAGCCTCCATTTTATGCAACTACACATTCTCAATACGATAAAACTGGTATCGCAGTTCTGCAGCGATTGATACGCCGAAGCATAGTGAAATCGGAAGATCGAGTATTCTTGTCGTTTCTGAGACCTTGGCTGGGTGTACGGGTGTCAAAATTCTTCATTTTATGCAACTACACACTCTCAATACGATAAAACTGGTATCGCGGTTCTGTATCGATTGATACGTCGCATCTTAGCGAAATTGAAAGATCGAGGATTCCGAGCGTCTCTGCGACATTCGCGGGGTGTACAGGTGTCAAAAGCCTTCATTTTATGCAACTACACATTTTCAATACGATAAAACTGGTATCGCAGTTCTGCAGCGACTGATACGCCGACGCTTAGCGAAATCGAAAGATCGAGGATTCTCGGCGTTTCTGAGACTATGGCTGGGTGTACGGGTGTCAAAATTCTTCATTTTATGCAACTACACACTCTGAATACGATAAAACTGGTATCGCAGTTCTGTATCGATTGATACGTCGCATCTTGGCGAAATCGAAATCTCGATGATTCCGAGCGTTTCTGCGACATTCGCGGGGTGTACGGGTGTCAAAAACCTTTACTTTATGCAACTACACATACTCAATACGATAAAACTGGTATCGTGGTGCTGCAGCGATGGATACGTCGAAGCTTAGCGAAATCGAAAGATCGCGGATTCCCGCCGTTTCTGAGAGTTTGGCTGGATCCACCGGTGTCAAAATTGTTCATTTTATGCAACTACACACTCTCAATACGATAAAACTGGTATCGCAGATCTGTATCGATTGATACGTCGGATCTTAACGAAATCGAAAGATCGAGGATTCCGAGTTTTTCTGCGAAATTCGCGGGGTGTACGGGTGTCTAAATTCTTTGTTTCATGCAACTACAAATTCTCAATACGATAAAACTGGTATCGTGGTACTGCAGCGATTGATACGACAAAGCTTAGCGAAATCGATAGATCGCGGATTCCCGCCGTTTCTGAGAGTTTGGGTGGGTGTACGGGTGTCAAAATTCTTCATTTTATGCAACTACACACTCTCAATACGATAAAACTGGAATCGCAGTTCTGTATCGATTGATACGTCGCATCTTAGCGAAATCGAAAGCTCGATGATTCCGAGCGTTTCTGCGACATTCGCGGGGTGTACGGATTTCAAATACCATTACTTTATGCAACTACACATACTCAATACGATAAAACTGGTATCGCAGTGCTGCAGCGATTGATACGTCGTAGCTTAGCGAAATCGAAAGATCGCGAATTCCCGCCGTTTCTAAGAGATTGGCTGAGTGTACGGGTGTCAAAAGCCTCCATTTTATGCAACTACACATTGTAAATATGATAAAATTGGTATCGCAGTTCTGCAGCGATTGATACGCCGAAGCATAGCGAAATCAAAAGATCGAGGATTCTCCGCGTTTCTGAGACTTTGGCTGGGTGTACGGGTGTCAAAAGCTTTATGCAACTACACATTCTCAATACGATAAAACTGGTATCGCAGTTCTGCAGCGATTGATACGTCGAAGCTTAGCGAAATCGCAAGATCGCGGATTCTCGGCGTTTCTGAGACTTTGGCTGGGTGTACGGGTGTCAAAATTCTTCATTTTATGCAACTACACACTCTCAATACGATAAAACTGGTATCGCAGTTCTCTATCGATTGATACGTCGAATCTTAGCGAAATCGAAAGATCGAGGATTCCGAGTGTTTCTGCGACATTCGCGGGGTGTACGGATGTCAAAAGCCTTCATTTTATGCAACTACACACTCTCAATACGATAAAACTGGTATCGCAGATCTGTATCGATTGATACGTCGGATCTTAACGAAATCGAAAGATCGAGGATTCCGAGTTTTTCTGCGAAATTCGCGGGGTGTACGGGTGTCTAAATTCTTTGTTTCATGCAACTACAAATTCTCAATACGATAAAACTGGTATCGTGGTACTGCAGCGATTGATACGACAAAGCTTAGCGAAATCGATAGATCGCGGATTCCCGCCGTTTCTGAGAGTTTGGCTGGGTGTACGGGTGTCAAAAGCCTCCATTTTATGCAACTACACATTCTCAATACGATAAAACTGGTATCGCAGTTCTGCAGCGATTGATACGCCGATGCTTAGCGAAATCGAAAGATGGAGGATTCTCGGCGTTTCTGAGACTTTGGCTGGGTGTACGGGTGTCAAAATTCTTCTATTTATGAAACTACACACTCTCAATACGATATAACTGGTATCGCAGTTCTCTATCGATTGATACGTCGAATCTTAGCGAAATCGAAAGATCGAGGATTCCGAGTGTTTCTGCGACATTCGCGGGGTGTACGGGTGTCAAAATTCTTTGTTTCATGCAACTAGACATTCTCAATACGATAAAACTGGTATCGTGGTACTGCAGCGATTGATACGTCGAATCTTAGCGAAATGGAAAGATCGCGGATTCCCGCCGTTTCTGAGAGTTTGGCTGGGTTTACGGATGTCAAAATTCTTCATTTTATGCAACTACACACTCTCAATACGATAAAACTGGTATCGCGGTTCTGTATCGATTGATACGTCGCATCTTAGCGAAATTGAAAGATCGAGGATTCCGAGCGTCTCTGCGACATTCGCGGGGTGTACAGGTGTCAAAAGCCTTCATTTTATGCAACTACACATTTTCAATACGATAAAACTGGTATCGCAGTTCTGCAGCGACTGATACGCCGACGCTTAGCGAAATCGAAAGATCGAGGATTCTCGGCGTTTCTGAGACTATGGCTGGGTGTACGGGTGTCAAAATTCTTCATTTTATGCAACTACACACTCTGAATACGATAAAACTGGTATCGCAGTTCTGTATCGATTGATACGTCGCATCTTGGCGAAATCGAAATCTCGATGATTCCGAGCGTTTCTGCGACATTCGCGGGGTGTACGGGTGTCAAAAACCTTTACTTTATGCAACTACACATACTCAATACGATAAAACTGGTATCGTGGTGCTGCAGCGATGGATACGTCGAAGCTTAGCGAAATCGAAAGATCGCGGATTCCCGCCGTTTCTGAGAGTTTGGCTGGATCCACCGGTGTCAAAATTGTTCATTTTATGCAACTACACACTCTCAATACGATAAAACTGGTATCGCAGATCTGTATCGATTGATACGTCGGATCTTAACGAAATCGAAAGATCGAGGATTCCGAGTTTTTCTGCGAAATTCGCGGGGTGTACGGGTGTCTAAATTCTTTGTTTCATGCAACTACAAATTCTCAATACGATAAAACTGGTATCGTGGTACTGCAGCGATTGATACGACAAAGCTTAGCGAAATCGATAGATCGCGGATTCCCGCCGTTTCTGAGAGTTTGGATGGGTGTACGGGTGTCAAAATTCTTCATTTTATGCAACTACACACTCTCAATACGATAAAACTGGAATCGCAGTTCTGTATCGATTGATACGTCGCATCTTAGCGAAATCGAAAGCTCGATGATTCCGAGCGTTTCTGCGACATTCGCGGGGTGTACGGATTTCAAATACCATTACTTTATGCAACTACACATACTCAATACGATAAAACTGGTATCGCAGTGCTGCAGCGATTGATACGTCGTAGCTTAGCGAAATCGAAAGATCGCGAATTCCCGCCGTTTCTAAGAGATTGGCTGAGTGTACGGGTGTCAAAAGCCTCCATTTTATGCAACTACACATTGTCAATACGATAAAATTGGTATCGCAGTTCTGCAGCGATTGATACGCCGAAGCATATCGAAATCAAAAGATCGAGGATTCTCGGCGTTTCTGAGACTTTGGCTGGGTGTACGGGTGTCAAAAGCTTTATGCAACTACACATTCTCAATACGATAAAACTGGTATCGCAGTTCTGCAGCGATTGATACGTCGAAGCTTAGCGAAATCGAAAGATCGCGGATTCCCGCCGTTTCTGAGAGTTTGGCTTGGTGTACGGTTGTAAGAATTCTTCATTATATGCAACTACACACTCTCAATACGATAAAACTGGTATCGCAGTTGTGTATCGATTGATACGTCGGGTCTTAGCGAAATCGATAGACCGAGGATTCCGAGCGTTTCTACGACATTCGCGGGATGTACGGGTGTTAAAAACCATTACTTTATGCAACTACACATACTCAATACGATAAAACTGGTATCGCGGTGCTGCAGCGATTGATACGTCGTAGCTTAGCGAAATCGAAAGATCGCGGATTCCCGCCGTTTCTAAGAGTTTGGCTGAGTGTACGGGTGTCAAAAGCCTCCATTTTATGCAACTACACATTCTCAATACGATAAAACTGGTATCGCAGTTCTGCAGCGATTGATACGCCGAAGCATAGTGAAATCGGAAGATCGAGTATTCTCGTCGTTTCTGAGACCTTGGCTGGGTGTACGGGTGTCAAAAGCCTTTACTTTATGCAACTACACATTCTCAATACGATAAAACTGGTATCGCAGTTCTGCAGCGATTGATACGCCGAAGCTTAGCGAAATCGAAAGATGGAGGATTCTCGGCGTTTCTGAGACTTTGGCTGGGTGTACGGGTGTCAAAATTCTTCATTTTATGCAACTACACACTCTCAATACGATAAAACTGGTATCGCAGTTCTCTATCGATTGATACGTCGAATCTTAGCGAAATCGAAAGATCGAGGATTCCGAGTGTTTCTGCGACATTCGCGGGATGTACGGGTGTTAAAAACCATTACTTTATGCAACTACACATACTCAATACGATAAAACTGGTATCGCGGTGCTGCAGCGATTGATACGTCGTAGCTTAGCGAAATCGAAAGATCGCGGATTCCCGCCGTTTCTAAGAGTTTGGCTGAGTGTACGGGTGTCAAAAGCCTCCATTTTATGCAACTACACATTCTCAATACGATAAAACTGGTATCGCAGTTCTGCAGCGATTGATACGCCGAAGCATAGTGAAATCGGAAGATCGAGTATTCTTGTCGTTTCTGAGACCTTGGCTGGGTGTACGGGTGTCAAAATTCTTCATTTTATGCAACTACACACTCTCAATACGATAAAACTGGTATCGCGGTTCTGTATCGATTGATACGTCGCATCTTAGCGAAATTGAAAGATCGAGGATTCCGAGCGTCTCTGCGACATTCGCGGGGTGTACAGGTGTCAAAAGCCTTCATTTTATGCAACTACACATTTTCAATACGATAAAACTGGTATCGCAGTTCTGCAGCGACTGATACGCCGACGCTTAGCGAAATCGAAAGATCGAGGATTCTCGGCGTTTCTGAGACTATGGCTGGGTGTACGGGTGTCAAAATTCTTCATTTTATGCAACTACACACTCTGAATACGATAAAACTGGTATCGCAGTTCTGTATCGATTGATACGTCGCATCTTGGCGAAATCGAAATCTCGATGATTCCGAGCGTTTCTGCGACATTCGCGGGGTGTACGGGTGTCAAAAACCTTTACTTTATGCAACTACACATACTCAATACGATAAAACTGGTATCGTGGTGCTGCAGCGATGGATACGTCGAAGCTTAGCGAAATCGAAAGATCGCGGATTCCCGCCGTTTCTGAGAGTTTGGCTGGATCCACCGGTGTCAAAATTGTTCATTTTATGCAACTACACACTCTCAATACGATAAAACTGGTATCGCAGATCTGTATCGATTGATACGTCGGATCTTAACGAAATCGAAAGATCGAGGATTCCGAGTTTTTCTGCGAAATTCGCGGGGTGTACGGGTGTCTAAATTCTTTGTTTCATGCAACTACAAATTCTCAATACGATAAAACTGGTATCGTGGTACTGCAGCGATTGATACGACAAAGCTTAGCGAAATCGATAGATCGCGGATTCCCGCCGTTTCTGAGAGTTTGGGTGGGTGTACGGGTGTCAAAATTCTTCATTTTATGCAACTACACACTCTCAATACGATAAAACTGGAATCGCAGTTCTGTATCGATTGATACGTCGCATCTTAGCGAAATCGAAAGCTCGATGATTCCGAGCGTTTCTGCGACATTCGCGGGGTGTACGGATTTCAAATACCATTACTTTATGCAACTACACATACTCAATACGATAAAACTGGTATCGCAGTGCTGCAGCGATTGATACGTCGTAGCTTAGCGAAATCGAAAGATCGCGAATTCCCGCCGTTTCTAAGAGATTGGCTGAGTGTACGGGTGTCAAAAGCCTCCATTTTATGCAACTACACATTGTCAATACGATAAAATTGGTATCGCAGTTCTGCAGCGATTGATACGCCGAAGCATAGCGAAATCAAAAGATCGAGGATTCTCCGCGTTTCTGAGACTTTGGCTGGGTGTACGGGTATCAAAAGCTTTATGCAACTACACATTCTCAATACGATAAAACTGGTATCGCAGTTCTGCAGCGATTGATACGTCGAAGCTTAGCGAAATCGCAAGATCGCGGATTCCCGCCGTTTCTGAGAGTTTGGCTTGGTGTACGGTTGTAAGAATTCTTCATTATATGCAACTACACACTCTCAATACGATAAAACTGGTATCGCAGTTGTGTATCGATTGATACGTCGGGTCTTAGCGAAATCGATAGACCGAGGATTCCGAGCGTTTCTACGACATTCGCGGGATGTACGGGTGTTAAAAACCATTACTTTATGCAACTACACATACTCAATACGATAAAACTGGTATCGCGGTGCTGCAGCGATTGATACGTCGTAGCTTAGCGAAATCGAAAGATCGCGGATTCCCGCCGTTTCTAAGAGTTTGGCTGAGTGTACGGGTGTCAAAAGCCTCCATTTTATGCAACTACACATTCTCAATACGATAAAACTGGTATCGCAGTTCTGCAGCGATTGATACGCCGAAGCATAGTGAAATCGGAAGATCGAGTATTCTCGTCGTTTCTGAGACCTTGGCTGGGTGTACGGGTGTCAAAAGCCTTTACTTTATGCAACTACACATTCTCAATACGATAAAACTGGTATCGCAGTTCTGCAGCGATTGATACGCCGATGCTTAGCGAAATCGAAAGATGGAGGATTCTCGGCGTTTCTGAGACTTTGGCTGGGTGTACGGGTGTCAAAATTCTTCTATTTATGCAACTACACATACTCAATACGATAAAACTCGTATCGTGGTGCTGCAGCGATGGATACGTCGAAGCTTAGCGAAATCGAAAGATCGCGGATTCCCGCCGTTTCTGAGAGTTTGGCTGGATCCACCGGTGTCAAAATTGTTCATTTTATGCAACTACACACTCTCAATACGATAAAACTGGTATCGCAGTTCTGTATCGATTGATACGTCGGATCTTAACGAAATCGAAAGATCGAGGATTCCGAGTTTTTCTGCGAAATTCGCGGGGTGTACGGGTGTCTAAATTCTTTGTTTCATGCAACTACAAATTCCCAATACGATAAAACTGGTATCGTGGTACTGCAGCGATTGATACGACAAAGCTTAGCGAAATCGATAGATCGCGGATTCCCGCCGTTTCTGAGAGTTTGGCTGGGTGTACGGGTGTCAAAATTCTTTATTTTATGCAACTACACACTCTCAATACGATAAAACTGGAATCGCAGTTCTGTATCGATTGATACGTCGCATCTTAGCGAAATCGAAAGCTCGATGATTCCGAGCGTTTCTGCGACATTCGCGGGGTCTACGGATTTCAAATACCATTACTTTATGCAACTACACATACTCAATACGATAAAACTGGTATCGCAGTGCTGCAGCGATTGATACGTCGTAGCTTAGCGAAATCGAAAGATCGCGAATTCCCGCCGTTTCTAAGAGATTGGCTGAGTGTACGGGTGTCAAAAGCCTCCATTTTATGCAACTACACATTGTCAATACGATAAAATTGGTATCGCAGTTCTGCAGCGATTGATACGCCGAAGCATAGCGAAATCAAAAGATCGAGGATTCTCGGCGTTTCTGAGACTTTGACTGGGTGTACGGGTGTCAAAAGCCTTTACTTTATGCAACTACACATTCTCAATACGATAAAACTGGTATCGCAGTTCTGCAGCGATTGATACGTCGAAGCTTAGCGAAATCGAAAGATCGCGGATTCCCGCCGTTTCTGAGAGTTTGGCTTGGTGTACGGTTGTAAGAATTCTTCATTATATGCAACTACACACTCTCAATACGATAAAACTGGTATCGCAGTTGTGTATCGATTGATACGTCGGGTCTTAGCGAAATCGATAGACCGAGGATTCCGAGCGTTTCTACGACATTCGCGGGATGTACGGGTGTTAAAAACCATTACTTTATGCAACTACACATACTCAATACGATAAAACTGGTATCGCGGTGCTGCAGCGATTGATACGTCGTAGCTTAGCGAAATCGAAAGATCGCGGATTCCCGCCGTTTCTAAGAGTTTGGCTGAGTGTACGGGTGTCAAAAGCCTCCATTTTATGCAACTACACATTCTCAATACGATAAAACTGGTATCGCAGTTCTGCAGCGATTGATACGCCGAAGCATAGTGAAATCGGAAGATCGAGTATTCTCGTCGTTTCTGAGACCTTGGCTGGGTGTACGGGTGTCAAAAGCCTTTACTTTATGCAACTACACATTCTCAATACGATAAAACTGGTATCGCAGTTCTGCAGCGATTGATACGCCGATGCTTAGCGAAATCGAAAGATGGAGGATTCTCGGCGTTTCTGAGACTTTGGCTGGGTGTACGGGTGTCAAAATTCTTCTATTTATGAAACTACACACTCTCAATACGATAAAACTGGTATCGCAGTTCTCTATCGAATGATACGTCGAATCTTAGCGAAATCGAAAGCTCGAAGATTCCGAGCGTTTCTGCGACTTTCGCGGGGTGTACGGATTTCAAATACCATTACTTTATGCAACTACACATACTCAATACGATAAAACTGGTATCGCAGTGCTGCAGCGATTGATACGTCGTAGCTTAGCGAAATCGAAAGATCGCGAATTCCCGCCGTTTCTAAGAGTTTGGCTGAGTGTACGGGTGTCAAAAGCCTCCATTTTATGCAACTACACATTGTCAATACGATAGAATTGGTATCGGAGTTCTGCAGCGATTGATACGTCGAAGCATAGCGAAATCAAAAGATCGAGGATTCTCGGCGTTTCTGAGACTTTGGCTGGGTGTACGGGTGTCAAAAGCTTTATGCAACTACACATTCTCAATACGATAAAACTGGTATCGCAGTTCTGCAGCGATTGATACGTCGAAGCTTAGCGAAATCGAAAGATCGCGGATTCCCGCCGTTTCTGAGAGTTTGGCTCGGTGTACGGTTGTCAGAATTCTTCATTATATGCAACTACACACTCTCAATACGATAAAACTGGTATCGCAGTTGTGTATCGATTGATACGTCGGGTCTTAGCGAAATCGAAAGACCGAGGATTCCGAGCGTTTCTACGACATTCGCGGGATGTACGGGTGTTAAAAACCATTACTTTATGCAACTACACATACTCAATACGATAAAACTGGTATCGCGGTGCTGCAGCGATTGATACGTCGTAGCTTAGCGAAATCGAAAGATCGCGGATTCCCGCCGTTTCTAAGAGTTTGGCTGAGTGTACGGGTGTCAAAAGCCTCCATTTTATGCAACTACACATTCTCAAGACGATAAAACTGGTATCGCAGTTCTGCAGCGATTGATACGCCGAAGCATAGCGAAATCGAAAGATCGAGTATTCTCGTCGTTTCTGAGACCTTGGCTGGGTGTTCGGGTGTCAAAAGCCTTTACTTTATGCAACTACACATTCTCAATACGATAAAACTGGTATCGCAGTTCTGCAGCGATTGATACGCCGAAGCTTAGCGAAATCGAAAGATGGAGGATTCTCGGCGTTTCTGAGACTTTGGCTGGGTGTACGGGTGTCAAAATTCTTCATTTTATGCAACTACACACTTTCAATACGATAAAACTGGTATCGCAGTTCTCTATCGATTGATACGTCGAATCTTAGCGAAATCGAAAGATCGAGGTTTCCGAGTGTTTCTGCGACATTCGCGGGGTGTACGGATGTCAAAAACCATTACTCTATGCAACTACACATACTCAATACGATAAAACTGGTATCGCGGTGCTTCAGCGATTGATACGTCGTAGCTTAGCGAAATCGAAAGATCGCGGATTCCCGCCGTTTCTAAGAGTTTGGCTGAGTGAACGGGTGTCAAAAGCCTCCATTTTATGCAACTACACATTCTCAATACGATAGAACTGGTATCGCAGTTCTGCAGCGATTGATACGTCGAAGCTTAGCGAAATCGAAAGATCGCGGATTCCCGCGTTTGTAGGAGTTTGGCTGGTTGTACGGGTGTCAGAATTCTTCATTTCATGCAACTACACACTCTCAATACGATAAAACTGGTATCGGAGTTCTGCAGCGATTGATACGCCGAAGCTTAGCGAAATCGAAAGATGGAGGATTCTCGTCGTTTCTGAGACTTTGGCTGGGTGTACGGGTGTCAAAATTCTTCATTTTATGCAACTATACATTCTGAATACGCTAAAACTGGTATCGCAGTTCTGTATCGATTGATACGTCGAATCTTAGCGAAATCGAAAGATCGAGGATTCCGAGCGTCTCTGCGACATTCGCGGGGTGTACAGGTGTCAAAAGCCTTCATTTTATGCAACTACACATTTTCAATACGATAAAACTGGTATCGCAGTTCTGCAGCGTCTGATACGCCGACGCTTAGCGAAATCGAAAGATCGAGGATTCTCGGCGTTTCTGAGACTATGGCTGGGTGTACGGGTGTCAAAATTCTTCATTTTATGCAACTACACACTCTGAATACGATAAAACTGGTATCGCAGTTCTGTATCGATTGATACGTCGCATCTTAGCGAAATCGAAATCTCGATGATTCCGAGCGTTTCTGCGACATTCGCGGGGTGTACGGGTGTCAAAGACCTTTACTTTATGCAACTACACATACTCAATACGATAAAACTGGTATCGTGGTGCTGCAGCGATGGATACGTCGAAGCTTAGCGAAATCGAAAGATCGCGGATTCCCGCCGTTTCTGAGAGTTTGGCTGGGTGTACGGGTGTCAAAATTCTTCATTTTATGCAACTACACACTCTCAATACGATAAAACTGGAATCGCAGTTCTGTATCGATTGATACGTCGCATCTTAGCGAAATCGAAAGCTCGATGATTCCGAGCGTTTCTGCGACATTCGCGGGGTGTACGGATTTCCAATACCATTACTTTATGCAACTACACATACTCAATACGATAAAACTGGTATCGCAGTGCTGCAGCGATTGATACGTCGTAGCTTAGCGAAATCGAAAGATCGCGAATTCCCGCCGTTTCTAAGAGTTTGGCTGAGTGTACGGGTGTCAAAAGCCTCCATTTTATGCAACTACACATTGTCAATACGATAAAATTGGTATCGCAGTTCTGCAGCGATTGATACGCCGAAGCATAGCGAAATCAAAAGATCGAGGATTCTCGGCGTTTCTGAGACTTTGGCTGGGTGTACGGGTGTCAAAAGCTTTATGCAACTACACATTCTCAATACGATAAAACTGGTATCACAGTTCTGCAGCGATTGATACGTCGAAGCTTAGCGAAATCGAAAGATCGCGGATTCCCGCCGTTTCTGAGAGTTTGGCTTGGTGTACGGTTGTCAGAATTCTTCATTATATGCAACTACACACTCTCAATACGATAAAACTGGTATCGCAGTTGTGTATCGATTGATACGTCGGGTCTTAGCGAAATCGAAAGACCGAGGATTCCGAGCGTTTCTACGACATTCGCGGGATGTACGGGTGTTAAAAACCATTACTTTATGCAACTACACATACTCAATACGATAAAACTGGTATCGCGGTGCTGCAGCGATTGATACGTCGTAGCTTAGCGAAATCGAAAGATCGCGGATTTCCGCCGTTTCTAAGAGTTTGGCTGAGTGTACGGGTGTCAAAAGCCTCCATTTTATGCAACTACACATTCTCAATACAATAAAACTGGTATTGCAGTTCTGCAGCGGATGATACGCCGAAGCTTAGCGAAATCGAAAGATGGAGGATTCTCGGCGTTTCTGAGACTTTGGCTGGGTGTACGGGGGTCAAAATTCTTCATTTTATGCAACTACACATTCTCAATACAATAAAACTGGTATTGCAGTTCTGCAGCGGATGATACGTCGAAGCTTAGCGAAATCGAAAGATCGCGGATTCCCGCCGTTTCTGAGAGTTTGGCTGGATCCACGGGTGTCAAAATTCGTCATTTTATGCAACTACACACTCTCAATACGATAAAACTGGTATCGCAGTTCTGTATCGATTGATACGTCGGATCTTAGCGAAATCGAGAGACCGAGGATTCCGAGCGTTTCTACGACATTCGCCGGGTGTACGGGTGTCAAAAGCCTTTGCTTTCAGAGACTACACATTCTCAATACGATAAAACTGGTATCGTGGTACTGCAGCGATTGATACGACAAAGCTTAGCGAAATCGATAGATCGCGGATTCCCGCCGTTTCTGAGAGTTTGGGTGGGTGTACGGGTGTCAAAATTCTTCATTTTATGCAACTACACACTCTCAATACGATAAAACTGGAATCGCAGTTCTGTATCGATTGATACGTCGCATCTTAGCGAAATCGAAAGCTCGATGATTCCGAGCGTTTCTGCGACATTCGCGGGGTGTACGGATGTCAAAAACCATTACTTTATGCAACTACACATACTCAATACGATAAAACTGGTATCGCGGTGCTGCAGCGATTGATACGTCGTAGCTTAGCGAAATCGAAAGATCGCGGATTCCCGCCGTTTCTAAGAGTTTGGCTGAGTGTACGGGTGTCAAAAGCCTCCATTTTATGCAACTACACATTCTCAATACGATAAAACTGGTATCGCAGTTCTGCAGCGATTGATACGCCGAAGCATAGCGAAATCGAAAGATCGAGTATTCTCGTCGTTTCTGAGACCTTGGCTGGGTGTTCGGGTGTCAAAAGCCTTTACTTTATGCAACTACACATTCTCAATACGATAAAACTGGTATCGCAGTTCTGCAGCGATTGATACGCCGAAGCTTAGCGAAATCGAAAGATGGAGGATTCTCGGCGTTTCTGAGACTTTGGCTGGGTGTACGGGTGTCAAAATTCTTCATTTTATGCAACTACACACTCTCAATCTGATAAAACTGGTATCGCAGTTCTCTATCGATTGATACGTCGAATCTTAGCGAAATCGAAAGATCGAGGATTCCGAGTGTTTCTGCGACATTCGCGGGGTGTACGGATGTCAAAAACCATAACTCTATGCAACTACACATACTCAATACGATAAAACTGGTATCGCGGTGCTGCAGCGATTGATACGTCGTAGCTTAGCGAAATCGAAAGATCGCGGATTCCCGCCGTTTCTAAGAGTTTGGCTGAGTGTACGGGTGTCAAAAGCCTCCATTTTATGCAACTACACATTCTCAATACAATAAAACTGGTATTGCAGTTCTGCAGCGGATGATACGCCGAAGCTTAGCGAAATCGAAAGATGGAGGACTCTCGGCTTTTCTGAGACTTTGGCTAGGTGTACGGGTGTCAAAATTTATCATTTCATGCAACTACACACTCTCAATACGATAAAACTGGTATCGCAGTTCTGTATCGATTGATACGTCGAATCTTAGCGAAATCGAAAGATCGAGGATTCCGAGCGTCTCTGCGACATTCGCGGGGTGTACAGGTGTCAAAAGCCTTCATTTTATGCAACTACACATTTTCAATACGATAAAACTGGTATCGCAGTTCTGCAGCGACTGATACGCCGACGCTTAGCGAAATCGAAAGATCGAGGATTCTCGGCGTTTCTGAGACTATGGCTGGGTGTACGGGTGTCAAAATTCTTCATTTTATGCAACTACACACTCTGAATACGATAAAACTGGTATCGCAGTTCTGTATCGATTGATACGTCGCATCTTAGCGAAATCGAAATCTCGATGATTCCGAGCGTTTCTGCGACATTCGCGGGGTGTACGGGTGTCAAAAACCTTTACTTTATGCAACTACACATACTCAATACGATAAAACTCGTATCGTGGTGCTGCAGCGATGGATACGTCGAAGCTTAGCGAAATCGAAAGATCGCGGATTCCCGCCGTTTCTGAGAGTTTGGCTGGATCCACCGGTGTCAAAATTGTTCATTTTATGCAACTACACACTCTCAATACGATAAAACTGGTATCGCAGTTCTGTATCGATTGATACGTCGGATCTTAACGAAATCGAAAGATCAAGGATTCCGAGTTTTTCTGCGAAATTCGCGGGGTGTACGGGTGTCTAAATTCTTTGTTTCATGCAACTACAAATTCTCAATACGATAAAACTGGTATCGTGGTACTGCAGCGATTGATACGACAAAGCTTAGCGAAATCGATAGATCGCGGATTCCCGCCGTTTCTGAGAGTTTGGATGGGTGTACGGGTGTCAAAATTCTTCATTTTATGCAACTACACACTCTCAATACGATAAAACTGGAATCGCAGTTCTGTATCGATTGATACGTCGCATCTTAGCGAAATCGAAAGCTCGATGATTCCGAGCGTTTCTGCGACATTCGCGGGGTGTACGGATTTCAAATACCATTACTTTATGCAACTACACATACTCAATACGATAAAACTGGTATCGCAGTGCTGCAGCGATTGATACGTCGTAGCTTAGCGAAATCGAAAGATCGCGAATTCCCGCCGTTTCTAAGAGATTGGCTGAGTGTACGGGTGTCAAAAGCCTCCATTTTATGCAACTACACATTGTCAATACGATAAAATTGGTATCGCAGTTCTGCAGCGATTGATACGCCGAAGCATAGCGAAATCAAAAGATCGAGGATTCTCGGCGTTTCTGAGACTTTGGCTGGGTGTACGGGTGTCAAAAGCTTTATGCAACTACACATTCTCAATACGATAAAACTGGTATCGCAGTTCTGCAGCGATTGATACGTCGAAGCTTAGCGAAATCGAAAGATCGCGGATTCCCGCCGTTTCTGAGAGTTTGGCTTGGTGTACGGTTGTAAGAATTCTTCATTATATGCAACTACACACTCTCAATACGATAAAACTGGTATCGCAGTTGTGTATCGATTGATACGTCGGGTCTTAGCGAAATCGATAGACCGAGGATTCCGAGCGTTTCTACGACATTCGCGGGATGTACGGGTGTTAAAAACCATTACTTTATGCAACTACACATACTCAATACGATAAAACTGGTATCGCGGTGCTGCAGCGATTGATACGTCGTAGCTTAGCGAAATCGAAAGATCGCGGATTCCCGCCGTTTCTAAGAGTTTGGCTGAGTGTACGGGTGTCAAAAGCCTCCATTTTATGCAACTACACATTCTCAAGACGATAAAACTGGTATCGCAGTTCTGCAGCGATTGATACGCCGAAGCATAGCGAAATCGAAAGATCGAGTATTCTCGTCGTTTCTGAGACCTTGGCTGGGTGTTCGGGTGTCAAAAGCCTTTACTTTATGCAACTACACATTCTCAATACGATAAAACTGGTATCGCAGTTCTGCAGCGATTGATACGCCGAAGCTTAGCGAAATCGAAAGATGGAGGATTCTCGGCGTTTCTGAGACTTTGGCTGGGTGTACGGGTGTCAAAATTCTTCATTTTATGCAACTACACACTTTCAATACGATAAAACTGGTATCGCAGTTCTCTATCGATTGATACGTCGAATCTTAGCGAAATCGAAAGATCGAGGTTTCCGAGTGTTTCTGCGACATTCGCGGGGTGTACGGATGTCAAAAACCATTACTCTATGCAACTACACATACTCAATACGATAAAACTGGTATCGCGGTGCTTCAGCGATTGATACGTCGTAGCTTAGCGAAATCGAAAGATCGCGGATTCCCGCCGTTTCTAAGAGTTTGGCTGAGTGAACGGGTGTCAAAAGCCTCCATTTTATGCAACTACACATTCTCAATACGATAGAACTGGTATCGCAGTTCTGCAGCGATTGATACGTCGAAGCTTAGCGAAATCGAAAGATCGCGGATTCCCGCGTTTGTAGGAGTTTGGCTGGTTGTACGGGTGTCAGAATTCTTCATTTCATGCAACTACACACTCTCAATACGATAAAACTGGTATCGGAGTTCTGCAGCGATTGATACGCCGAAGCTTAGCGAAATCGAAAGATGGAGGATTCTCGTCGTTTCTGAGACTTTGGCTGGGTGTACGGGTGTCAAAATTCTTCATTTTATGCAACTATACATTCTGAATACGCTAAAACTGGTATCGCAGTTCTGTATCGATTGATACGTCGAATCTTAGCGAAATCGAAAGATCGAGGATTCCGAGCGTCTCTGCGACATTCGCGGGGTGTACAGGTGTCAAAAGCCTTCATTTTATGCAACTACACATTTTCAATACGATAAAACTGGTATCGCAGTTCTGCAGCGTCTGATACGCCGACGCTTAGCGAAATCGAAAGATCGAGGATTCTCGGCGTTTCTGAGACTATGGCTGGGTGTACGGGTGTCAAAATTCTTCATTTTATGCAACTACACACTCTGAATACGATAAAACTGGTATCGCAGTTCTGTATCGATTGATACGTCGCATCTTAGCGAAATCGAAATCTCGATGATTCCGAGCGTTTCTGCGACATTCGCGGGGTGTACGGGTGTCAAAGACCTTTACTTTATGCAACTACACATACTCAATACGATAAAACTGGTATCGTGGTGCTGCAGCGATGGATACGTCGAAGCTTAGCGAAATCGAAAGATCGCGGATTCCCGCCGTTTCTGAGAGTTTGGCTGGGTGTACGGGTGTCAAAATTCTTCATTTTATGCAACTACACACTCTCAATACGATAAAACTGGAATCGCAGTTCTGTATCGATTGATACGTCGCATCTTAGCGAAATCGAAAGCTCGATGATTCCGAGCGTTTCTGCGACATTCGCGGGGTGTACGGATTTCCAATACCATTACTTTATGCAACTACACATACTCAATACGATAAAACTGGTATCGCAGTGCTGCAGCGATTGATACGTCGTAGCTTAGCGAAATCGAAAGATCGCGAATTCCCGCCGTTTCTAAGAGTTTGGCTGAGTGTACGGGTGTCAAAAGCCTCCATTTTATGCAACTACACATTGTCAATACGATAAAATTGGTATCGCAGTTCTGCAGCGATTGATACGCCGAAGCATAGCGAAATCAAAAGATCGAGGATTCTCGGCGTTTCTGAGACTTTGGCTGGGTGTACGGGTGTCAAAAGCTTTATGCAACTACACATTCTCAATACGATAAAACTGGTATCACAGTTCTGCAGCGATTGATACGTCGAAGCTTAGCGAAATCGAAAGATCGCGGATTCCCGCCGTTTCTGAGAGTTTGGCTTGGTGTACGGTTGTCAGAATTCTTCATTATATGCAACTACACACTCTCAATACGATAAAACTGGTATCGCAGTTGTGTATCGATTGATACGTCGGGTCTTAGCGAAATCGAAAGACCGAGGATTCCGAGCGTTTCTACGACATTCGCGGGATGTACGGGTGTTAAAAACCATTACTTTATGCAACTACACATACTCAATACGATAAAACTGGTATCGCGGTGCTGCAGCGATTGATACGTCGTAGCTTAGCGAAATCGAAAGATCGCGGATTTCCGCCGTTTCTAAGAGTTTGGCTGAGTGTACGGGTGTCAAAAGCCTCCATTTTATGCAACTACACATTCTCAATACAATAAAACTGGTATTGCAGTTCTGCAGCGGATGATACGCCGAAGCTTAGCGAAATCGAAAGATGGAGGATTCTCGGCGTTTCTGAGACTTTGGCTGGGTGTACGGGGGTCAAAATTCTTCATTTTATGCAACTACACATTCTCAATACAATAAAACTGGTATTGCAGTTCTGCAGCGGATGATACGTCGAAGCTTAGCGAAATCGAAAGATCGCGGATTCCCGCCGTTTCTGAGAGTTTGGTTGGATCCACGGGTGTCAAAATTCGTCATTTTATGCAACTACACACTCTCAATACGATAAAACTGGTATCGCAGTTCTGTATCGATTGATACGTCGGATCTTAGCGAAATCGAGAGACCGAGGATTCCGAGCGTTTCTACGACATTCGCCGGGTGTACGGGTGTCAAAAGCCTTTGCTTTCAGAGACTACACATTCTCAATACGATAAAACTGGTATCGTGGTACTGCAGCGATTGATACGACAAAGCTTAGCGAAATCGATAGATCGCGGATTCCCGCCGTTTCTGAGAGTTTGGGTGGGTGTACGGGTGTCAAAATTCTTCATTTTATGCAACTACACACTCTCAATACGATAAAACTGGAATCGCAGTTCTGTATCGATTGATACGTCGCATCTTAGCGAAATCGAAAGCTCGATGATTCCGAGCGTTTCTGCGACATTCGCGGGGTGTACGGATGTCAAAAACCATTACTTTATGCAACTACACATACTCAATACGATAAAACTGGTATCGCGGTGCTGCAGCGATTGATACGTCGTAGCTTAGCGAAATCGAAAGATCGCGGATTCCCGCCGTTTCTAAGAGTTTGGCTGAGTGTACGGGTGTCAAAAGCCTCCATTTTATGCAACTACACATTCTCAATACGATAAAACTGGTATCGCAGTTCTGCAGCGATTGATACGCCGAAGCATAGCGAAATCGAAAGATCGAGTATTCTCGTCGTTTCTGAGACCTTGGCTGGGTGTTCGGGTGTCAAAAGCCTTTACTTTATGCAACTACACATTCTCAATACGATAAAACTGGTATCGCAGTTCTGCAGCGATTGATACGCCGAAGCTTAGCGAAATCGAAAGATGGAGGATTCTCGGCGTTTCTGAGACTTTGGCTGGGTGTACGGGTGTCAAAATTCTTCATTTTATGCAACTACACACTCTCAATCTGATAAAACTGGTATCGCAGTTCTCTATCGATTGATACGTCGAATCTTAGCGAAATCGAAAGATCGAGGATTCCGAGTGTTTCTGCGACATTCGCGGGGTGTACGGATGTCAAAAACCATAACTCTATGCAACTACACATACTCAATACGATAAAACTGGTATCGCGGTGCTGCAGCGATTGATACGTCGTAGCTTAGCGAAATCGAAAGATCGCGGATTCCCGCCGTTTCTAAGAGTTTGGCTGAGTGTACGGGTGTCAAAAGCCTCCATTTTATGCAACTACACATTCTCAATACAATAAAACTGGTATTGCAGTTCTGCAGCGGATGATACGCCGAAGCTTAGCGAAATCGAAAGATGGAGGACTCTCGGCTTTTCTGAGACTTTGGCTAGGTGTACGGGTGTCAAAATTTATCATTTCATGCAACTACACACTCTCAATACGATAAAACTGGTATCGCAGTTCTGTATCGATTGATACGTCGAATCTTAGCGAAATCGAAAGATCGAGGATTCCGAGCGTCTCTGCGACATTCGCGGGGTGTACAGGTGTCAAAAGCCTTCATTTTATGCAACTACACATTTTCAATACGATAAAACTGGTATCGCAGTTCTGCAGCGACTGATACGCCGACGCTTAGCGAAATCGAAAGATCGAGGATTCTCGGCGTTTCTGAGACTATGGCTGGGTGTACGGGTGTCAAAATTCTTCATTTTATGCAACTACACACTCTGAATACGATAAAACTGGTATCGCAGTTCTGTATCGATTGATACGTCGCATCTTAGCGAAATCGAAATCTCGATGATTCCGAGCGTTTCTGCGACATTCGCGGGGTGTACGGGTGTCAAAAACCTTTACTTTATGCAACTACACATACTCAATACGATAAAACTCGTATCGTGGTGCTGCAGCGATGGATACGTCGAAGCTTAGCGAAATCGAAAGATCGCGGATTCCCGCCGTTTCTGAGAGTTTGGCTGGATCCACCGGTGTCAAAATTGTTCATTTTATGCAACTACACACTCTCAATACGATAAAACTGGTATCGCAGTTCTGTATCGATTGATACGTCGGATCTTAACGAAATCGAAAGATCAAGGATTCCGAGTTTTTCTGCGAAATTCGCGGGGTGTACGGGTGTCTAAATTCTTTGTTTCATGCAACTACAAATTCTCAATACGATAAAACTGGTATCGTGGTACTGCAGCGATTGATACGACAAAGCTTAGCGAAATCGATAGATCGCGGATTCCCGCCGTTTCTGAGAGTTTGGATGGGTGTACGGGTGTCAAAATTCTTCATTTTATGCAACTACACACTCTCAATACGATAAAACTGGAATCGCAGTTCTGTATCGATTGATACGTCGCATCTTAGCGAAATCGAAAGCTCGATGATTCCGAGCGTTTCTGCGACATTCGCGGGGTGTACGGATTTCAAATACCATTACTTTATGCAACTACACATACTCAATACGATAAAACTGGTATCGCAGTGCTGCAGCGATTGATACGTCGTAGCTTAGCGAAATCGAAAGATCGCGAATTCCCGCCGTTTCTAAGAGATTGGCTGAGTGTACGGGTGTCAAAAGCCTCCATTTTATGCAACTACACATTGTCAATACGATAAAATTGGTATCGCAGTTCTGCAGCGATTGATACGCCGAAGCATAGCGAAATCAAAAGATCGAGGATTCTCGGCGTTTCTGAGACTTTGGCTGGGTGTACGGGTGTCAAAAGCTTTATGCAACTACACATTCTCAATACGATAAAACTGGTATCGCAGTTCTGCAGCGATTGATACGTCGAAGCTTAGCGAAATCGAAAGATCGCGGATTCCCGCCGTTTCTGAGAGTTTGGCTTGGTGTACGGTTGTAAGAATTCTTCATTATATGCAACTACACACTCTCAATACGATAAAACTGGTATCGCAGTTGTGTATCGATTGATACGTCGGGTCTTAGCGAAATCGATAGACCGAGGATTCCGAGCGTTTCTACGACATTCGCGGGATGTACGGGTGTTAAAAACCATTACTTTATGCAACTACACATACTCAATACGATAAAACTGGTATCGCGGTGCTGCAGCGATTGATACGTCGTAGCTTAGCGAAATCGAAAGATCGCGGATTCCCGCCGTTTCTAAGAGTTTGGCTGAGTGTACGGGTGTCAAAAGCCTCCATTTTATGCAACTACACATTCTCAATACGATAAAACTGGTATCGCAGTTCTGCAGCGATTGATACGCCGAAGCATAGTGAAATCGGAAGATCGAGTATTCTCGTCGTTTCTGAGACCTTGGCTGGGTGTACGGGTGTCAAAAGCCTTTACTTTATGCAACTACACATTCTCAATACGATAAAACTGGTATCGCAGTTCTGCAGCGATTGATACGCCGAAGCTTAGCGAAATCGAAAGATGGAGGATTCTCGGCGTTTCTGAGACTTTGGCTGGGTGTACGGGTGTCAAAATTCTTCATTTTATGCAACTACACACTCTCAATACGATAAAACTGGTATCGCAGTTCTCTATCGATTGATACGTCGAATCTTAGCGAAATCGAAAGATCGAGGATTCCGAGTGTTTCTGCGACATTCGCGGGATGTACGGGTGTTAAAAACCATTACTTTATGCAACTACACATACTCAATACGATAAAACTGGTATCGCGGTGCTGCAGCGATTGATACGTCGTAGCTTAGCGAAATCGAAAGATCGCGGATTCCCGCCGTTTCTAAGAGTTTGGCTGAGTGTACGGGTGTCAAAAGCCTCCATTTTATGCAACTACACATTCTCAATACGATAAAACTGGTATCGCAGTTCTGCAGCGATTGATACGCCGAAGCATAGTGAAATCGGAAGATCGAGTATTCTTGTCGTTTCTGAGACCTTGGCTGGGTGTACGGGTGTCAAAATTCTTCATTTTATGCAACTACACACTCTCAATACGATAAAACTGGTATCGCGGTTCTGTATCGATTGATACGTCGCATCTTAGCGAAATTGAAAGATCGAGGATTCCGAGCGTCTCTGCGACATTCGCGGGGTGTACAGGTGTCAAAAGCCTTCATTTTATGCAACTACACATTTTCAATACGATAAAACTGGTATCGCAGTTCTGCAGCGACTGATACGCCGACGCTTAGCGAAATCGAAAGATCGAGGATTCTCGGCGTTTCTGAGACTATGGCTGGGTGTACGGGTGTCAAAATTCTTCATTTTATGCAACTACACACTCTGAATACGATAAAACTGGTATCGCAGTTCTGTATCGATTGATACGTCGCATCTTGGCGAAATCGAAATCTCGATGATTCCGAGCGTTTCTGCGACATTCGCGGGGTGTACGGGTGTCAAAAACCTTTACTTTATGCAACTACACATACTCAATACGATAAAACTGGTATCGTGGTGCTGCAGCGATGGATACGTCGAAGCTTAGCGAAATCGAAAGATCGCGGATTCCCGCCGTTTCTGAGAGTTTGGCTGGATCCACCGGTGTCAAAATTGTTCATTTTATGCAACTACACACTCTCAATACGATAAAACTGGTATCGCAGATCTGTATCGATTGATACGTCGGATCTTAACGAAATCGAAAGATCGAGGATTCCGAGTTTTTCTGCGAAATTCGCGGGGTGTACGGGTGTCTAAATTCTTTGTTTCATGCAACTACAAATTCTCAATACGATAAAACTGGTATCGTGGTACTGCAGCGATTGATACGACAAAGCTTAGCGAAATCGATAGATCGCGGATTCCCGCCGTTTCTGAGAGTTTGGGTGGGTGTACGGGTGTCAAAATTCTTCATTTTATGCAACTACACACTCTCAATACGATAAAACTGGAATCGCAGTTCTGTATCGATTGATACGTCGCATCTTAGCGAAATCGAAAGCTCGATGATTCCGAGCGTTTCTGCGACATTCGCGGGGTCTACGGATTTCAAATACCATTACTTTATGCAACTACACATACTCAATACGATAAAACTGGTATCGCAGTGCTGCAGCGATTGATACGTCGTAGCTTAGCGAAATCGAAAGATCGCGAATTCCCGCCGTTTCTAAGAGATTGGCTGAGTGTACGGGTGTCAAAAGCCTCCATTTTATGCAACTACACATTGTCAATACGATAAAATTGGTATCGCAGTTCTGCAGCGATTGATACGCCGAAGCATAGCGAAATCAAAAGATCGAGGATTCTCCGCGTTTCTGAGACTTTGGCTGGGTGTACGGGTGTCAAAAGCTTTATGCAACTACACATTCTCAATACGATAAAACTGGTATCGCAGTTCTGCAGCGATTGATACGTCGAAGCTTAGCGAAATCGAAAGATCGCGGATTCCCGCCGTTTCTGAGAGTTTGGCTTGGTGTACGGTTGTAAGAATTCTTCATTATATGCAACTACACACTCTCAATACGATAAAACTGGTATCGCAGTTGTGTATCGATTGATACGTCGGGTCTTAGCGAAATCGATAGACCGAGGATTCCGAGCGTTTCTACGACATTCGCGGGATGTACGGGTGTTAAAAACCATTACTTTATGCAACTACACATACTCAATACGATAAAACTGGTATCGCGGTGCTGCAGCGATTGATACGTCGTAGCTTAGCGAAATCGAAAGATCGCGGATTCCCGCCGTTTCTAAGAGTTTGGCTGAGTGTACGGGTGTCAAAAGCCTCCATTTTATGCAACTACACATTCTCAATACGATAAAACTGGTATCGCAGTTCTGCAGCGATTGATACGCCGAAGCATAGTGAAATCGGAAGATCGAGTATTCTCGTCGTTTCTGAGACCTTGGCTGGGTGTACGGGTGTCAAAAGCCTTTACTTTATGCAACTACACATTCTCAATACGATAAAACTGGTATCGCAGTTCTGCAGCGATTGATACGCCGATGCTTAGCGAAATCGAAAGATGGAGGATTCTCGGCGTTTCTGAGACTTTGGCTGGGTGTACGGGTGTCAAAATTCTTCTATTTATGCAACTACACATACTCAATACGATAAAACTCGTATCGTGGTGCTGCAGCGATGGATACGTCGAAGCTTAGCGAAATCGAAAGATCGCGGATTCCCGCCGTTTCTGAGAGTTTGGCTGGATCCACCGGTGTCAAAATTGTTCATTTTATGCAACTACACACTCTCAATACGATAAAACTGGTATCGCAGTTCTGTATCGATTGATACGTCGGATCTTAACGAAATCGAAAGATCGAGGATTCCGAGTTTTTCTGCGAAATTCGCGGGGTGTACGGGTGTCTAAATTCTTTGTTTCATGCAACTACAAATTCCCAATACGATAAAACTGGTATCGTGGTACTGCAGCGATTGATACGACAAAGCTTAGCGAAATCGATAGATCGCGGATTCCCGCCGTTTCTGAGAGTTTGGCTGGGTGTACGGGTGTCAAAATTCTTTATTTTATGCAACTACACACTCTCAATACGATAAAACTGGAATCGCAGTTCTGTATCGATTGATACGTCGCATCTTAGCGAAATCGAAAGCTCGATGATTCCGAGCGTTTCTGCGACATTCGCGGGGTCTACGGATTTCAAATACCATTACTTTATGCAACTACACATACTCAATACGATAAAACTGGTATCGCAGTGCTGCAGCGATTGATACGTCGTAGCTTAGCGAAATCGAAAGATCGCGAATTCCCGCCGTTTCTAAGAGATTGGCTGAGTGTACGGGTGTCAAAAGCCTCCATTTTATGCAACTACACATTGTCAATACGATAAAATTGGTATCGCAGTTCTGCAGCGATTGATACGCCGAAGCATAGCGAAATCAAAAGATCGAGGATTCTCGGCGTTTCTGAGACTTTGACTGGGTGTACGGGTGTCAAAAGCTTTATGCAACTACACATTCTCAATACGATAAAACTGGTATCGCAGTTCTGCAGCGATTGATACGTCGAAGCTTAGCGAAATCGAAAGATCGCGGATTCCCGCCGTTTCTGAGAGTTTGGCTTGGTGTACGGTTGTAAGAATTCTTCATTATATGCAACTACACACTCTCAATACGATAAAACTGGTATCGCAGTTGTGTATCGATTGATACGTCGGGTCTTAGCGAAATCGATAGACCGAGGATTCCGAGCGTTTCTACGACATTCGCGGGATGTACGGGTGTTAAAAACCATTACTTTATGCAACTACACATACTCAATACGATAAAACTGGTATCGCGGTGCTGCAGCGATTGATACGTCGTAGCTTAGCGAAATCGAAAGATCGCGGATTCCCGCCGTTTCTAAGAGTTTGGCTGAGTGTACGGGTGTCAAAAGCCTCCATTTTATGCAACTACACATTCTCAATACGATAAAACTGGTATCGCAGTTCTGCAGCGATTGATACGCCGAAGCATAGTGAAATCGGAAGATCGAGTATTCTCGTCGTTTCTGAGACCTTGGCTGGGTGTACGGGTGTCAAAAGCCTTTACTTTATGCAACTACACATTCTCAATACGATAAAACTGGTATCGCAGTTCTGCAGCGATTGATACGCCGATGCTTAGCGAAATCGAAAGATGGAGGATTCTCGGCGTTTCTGAGACTTTGGCTGGGTGTACGGGTGTCAAAATTCTTCTATTTATGAAACTACACACTCTCAATACGATAAAACTGGTATCGCAGTTCTCTATCGAATGATACGTCGAATCTTAGCGAAATCGAAAGCTCGAAGATTCCGAGCGTTTCTGCGACATTCGCGGGGTGTACGGATTTCAAATACCATTACTTTATGCAACTACACATACTCAATACGATAAAACTGGTATCGCAGTGCTGCAGCGATTGATACGTCGTAGCTTAGCGAAATCGAAAGATCGCGAATTCCCGCCGTTTCTAAGAGTTTGGCTGAGTGTACGGGTGTCAAAAGCCTCCATTTTATGCAACTACACATTGTCAATACGATAGAATTGGTATCGGAGTTCTGCAGCGATTGATACGTCGAAGCATAGCGAAATCAAAAGATCGAGGATTCTCGGCGTTTCTGAGACTTTGGCTGGGTGTACGGGTGTCAAAAGCTTTATGCAACTACACATTCTCAATACGATAAAACTGGTATCGCAGTTCTGCAGCGATTGATACGTCGAAGCTTAGCGAAATCGAAAGATCGCGGATTCCCGCCGTTTCTGAAAGTTTGGCTCGGTGTACGGTTGTCAGAATTCTTCATTATATGCAACTACACACTCTCAATACGATAAAACTGGTATCGCAGTTGTGTATCGATTGATACGTCGGGTCTTAGCGAAATCGAAAGACCGAGGATTCCGAGCGTTTCTACGACATTCGCGGGATGTACGGGTGTTAAAAACCATTACTTTATGCAACTACACATACTCAATACGATAAAACTGGTATCGCGGTGCTGCAGCGATTGATACGTCGTAGCTTAGCGAAATCGAAAGATCGCGGATTCCCGCCGTTTCTAAGAGTTTGGCTGAGTGTACGGGTGTCAAAAGCCTCCATTTTATGCAACTACACATTCTCAAGACGATAAAACTGGTATCGCAGTTCTGCAGCGATTGATACGCCGAAGCATAGCGAAATCGAAAGATCGAGTATTCTCGTCGTTTCTGAGACCTTGGCTGGGTGTTCGGGTGTCAAAAGCCTTTACTTTATGCAACTACACATTCTCAATACGATAAAACTGGTATCGCAGTTCTGCAGCGATTGATACGCCGAAGCTTAGCGAAATCGAAAGATGGAGGATTCTCGGCGTTTCTGAGACTTTGGCTGGGTGTACGGGTGTCAAAATTCTTCATTTTATGCAACTACACACTTTCAATACGATAAAACTGGTATCGCAGTTCTCTATCGATTGATACGTCGAATCTTAGCGAAATCGAAAGATCGAGGTTTCCGAGTGTTTCTGCGACATTCGCGGGGTGTACGGATGTCAAAAACCATTACTCTATGCAACTACACATACTCAATACGATAAAACTGGTATCGCGGTGCTTCAGCGATTGATACGTCGTAGCTTAGCGAAATCGAAAGATCGCGGATTCCCGCCGTTTCTAAGAGTTTGGCTGAGTGAACGGGTGTCAAAAGCCTCCATTTTATGCAACTACACATTCTCAATACGATAGAACTGGTATCGCAGTTCTGCAGCGATTGATACGTCGAAGCTTAGCGAAATCGAAAGATCGCGGATTCCCGCGTTTGTAGGAGTTTGGCTGGTTGTACGGGTGTCAGAATTCTTCATTTCATGCAACTACACACTCTCAATACGATAAAACTGGTATCGGAGTTCTGCAGCGATTGATACGCCGAAGCTTAGCGAAATCGAAAGATGGAGGATTCTCGTCGTTTCTGAGACTTTGGCTGGGTGTACGGGTGTCAAAATTCTTCATTTTATGCAACTATACATTCTGAATACGCTAAAACTGGTATCGCAGTTCTGTATCGATTGATACGTCGAATCTTAGCGAAATCGAAAGATCGAGGATTCCGAGCGTCTCTGCGACATTCGCGGGGTGTACAGGTGTCAAAAGCCTTCATTTTATGCAACTACACATTTTCAATACGATAAAACTGGTATCGCAGTTCTGCAGCGTCTGATACGCCGACGCTTAGCGAAATCGAAAGATCGAGGATTCTCGGCGTTTCTGAGACTATGGCTGGGTGTACGGGTGTCAAAATTCTTCATTTTATGCAACTACACACTCTCAATACGATAAAACTGGAATCGCAGTTCTGTATCGATTGATACGTCGCATCTTAGCGAAATCGAAAGCTCGATGATTCCGAGCGTTTCTGCGACATTCGCGGGGTGTACGGATTTCCAATACCATTACTTTATGCAACTACACATACTCAATACGATAAAACTGGTATCGCAGTGCTGCAGCGATTGATACGTCGTAGCTTAGCGAAATCGAAAGATCGCGAATTCCCGCCGTTTCTAAGAGTTTGGCTGAGTGTACGGGTGTCAAAAGCCTCCATTTTATGCAACTACACATTGTCAATACGATAAAATTGGTATCGCAGTTCTGCAGCGATTGATACGCCGAAGCATAGCGAAATCAAAAGATCGAGGATTCTCGGCGTTTCTGAGACTTTGGCTGGGTGTACGGGTGTCAAAAGCTTTATGCAACTACACATTCTCAATACGATAAAACTGGTATCGCAGTTCTGCAGCGATTGATACGTCGAAGCTTAGCGAAATCGAAAGATCGCGGATTCCCGCCGTTTCTGAGAGTTTGGCTTGGTGTACGGTTGTCAGAATTCTTCATTATATGCAACTACACACTCTCAATACGATAAAACTGGTATCGCAGTTGTGTATCGATTGATACGTCGGGTCTTAGCGAAATCGAAAGACCGAGGATTCCGAGCGTTTCTACGACATTCGCGGGATGTACGGGTGTTAAAAACCATTACTTTATGCAACTACACATACTCAATACGATAAAACTGGTATCGCGGTGCTGCAGCGATTGATACGTCGTAGCTTAGCGAAATCGAAAGATCGCGGATTTCCGCCGTTTCTAAGAGTTTGGCTGAGTGTACGGGTGTCAAAAGCCTCCATTTTATGCAACTACACATTCTCAATACAATAAAACTGGTATTGCAGTTCTGCAGCGGATGATACGCCGAAGCTTAGCGAAATCGAAAGATGGAGGATTCTCGGCGTTTCTGAGACTTTGGCTGGGTGTACGGGGGTCAAAATTCTTCATTTTATGCAACTACACATTCTCAATACAATAAAACTGGTATTGCAGTTCTGCAGCGGATGATACGTCGAAGCTTAGCGAAATCGAAAGATCGCGGATTCCCGCCGTTTCTGAGAGTTTGGCTGGATCCACGGGTGTCAAAATTCGTCATTTTATGCAACTACACACTCTCAATACGATAAAACTGGTATCGCAGTTCTGTATCGATTGATACGTCGGATCTTAGCGAAATCGAAAGACCGAGGATTCCGAGCGTTTCTACGACATTCGCCGGGTGTACGGGTGTCAAAAGCCTTTGCTTTCAGAGACTACACATTCTCAATACGATAAAACTGGTATCGTGGTACTGCAGCGATTGATACGTCGAAGCTTAGCGAAATCGAAAGATCGCGGATTCCCGCCGTTTCTGAGAGTTTGTCTGGGTGTACGGGTGTCAAAATTCTTCATTTTATGCAACTACACACTCTTAATACGATAAAACTGGAATCGCAGTTCTGTATCGATTGATACGCCGAAGCATAGCGAAATCGAAAGATCGAGTATTCTCGTCGTTTCTGAGACCTTGGCTGGGTGTTCGGGTGTCAAAAGCCTTTACTTTATGCAACTACACATTCTCAATACGATAAAACTGGTATCGCAGTTCTGCAGCGATTGATACGCCGAAGCTTAGCGAAATCGAAAGATGGAGGATTCTCGGCGTTTCTGAGACTTTGGCTGGGCGTACGGGTGTCAAAATTCTTCATTTTATGCAACTACACACTCTCAATACGATAAAACTGGTATCGCAGTTCTCTATCGATTGATACGTCGAATCTTAGCGAAATCGAAAGATCGAGGATTCCGAGTGTTTCTGCGACATTCGCGGGGTGTACGGATGTCAAAAACCATAACTCTATGCAACTACACATACTCAATACGATAAAACTGGTATCGCGGTGCTGCAGCGATTGATACGTCGTAGCTTAGCGAAATCGAAAGATCGCGGATTCCCGCCGTTTCTAAGAGTTTGGCTGAGTGTACGGGTGTCAAAAGCCTCCATTTTATGCAACTACACATTCTCAATACAATAAAACTGGTATTGCAGTTCTGCAGCGGATGATACGCCGAAGCTTAGCGAAATCGAAAGATGGAGGACTCTCGGCTTTTCTGAGACTTTGGCTAGGTGTACGGGTGTCAAAATTTATCATTTCATGCAACTACACACTCTCAATACGATAAAACTGGTATCGCAGTTCTGTATCGATTGATACGTCGAATCTTAGCGAAATCGAAAGATCGAGGATTCCGAGCGTCTCTGCGACATTCGCGGGGTGTACAGGTGTCAAAAGCCTTCATTTTATGCAACTACACATTTTCAATACGATAAAACTGGTATCGCAGTTCTGCAGCGACTGATACGCCGACGCTTAGCGAAATCGAAAGATCGAGGATTCTCGGCGTTTCTGAGACTATGGCTGGGTGTACGGGTGTCAAAATTCTTCATTTTATGCAACTACACACTCTGAATACGATAAAACTGGTATCGCAGTTCTGTATCGATTGATACGTCGCATCTTAGCGAAATCGAAATCTCGATGATTCCGAGCGTTTCTGCGACATTCGCGGGGTGTACGGGTGTCAAAAACCTTTACTTTATGCAACTACACATACTCAATACGATAAAACTCGTATCGTGGTGCTGCAGCGATGGATACGTCGAAGCTTAGCGAAATCGAAAGATCGCGGATTCCCGCCGTTTCTGAGAGTTTGGCTGGATCCACCGGTGTCAAAATTGTTCATTTTATGCAACTACACACTCTCAATACGATAAAACTGGTATCGCAGTTCTGTATCGATTGATACGTCGGATCTTAACGAAATCGAAAGATCAAGGATTCCGAGTTTTTCTGCGAAATTCGCGGGGTGTACGGGTGTCTAAATTCTTTGTTTCATGCAACTACAAATTCTCAATACGATAAAACTGGTATCGTGGTACTGCAGCGATTGATACGACAAAGCTTAGCGAAATCGATAGATCGCGGATTCCCGCCGTTTCTGAGAGTTTGGATGGGTGTACGGGTGTCAAAATTCTTCATTTTATGCAACTACACACTCTCAATACGATAAAACTGGAATCGCAGTTCTGTATCGATTGATACGTCGCATCTTAGCGAAATCGAAAGCTCGATGATTCCGAGCGTTTCTGCGACATTCGCGGGGTGTACGGATTTCAAATACCATTACTTTATGCAACTACACATACTCAATACGATAAAACTGGTATCGCAGTGCTGCAGCGATTGATACGTCGTAGCTTAGCGAAATCGAAAGATCGCGAATTCCCGCCGTTTCTAAGAGATTGGCTGAGTGTACGGGTGTCAAAAGCCTCCATTTTATGCAACTACACATTGTCAATACGATAAAATTGGTATCGCAGTTCTGCAGCGATTGATACGCCGAAGCATAGCGAAATCAAAAGATCGAGGATTCTCGGCGTTTCTGAGACTTTGGCTGGGTGTACGGGTGTCAAAAGCTTTATGCAACTACACATTCTCAATACGATAAAACTGGTATCGCAGTTCTGCAGCGATTGATACGTCGAAGCTTAGCGAAATCGAAAGATCGCGGATTCCCGCCGTTTCTGAGAGTTTGGCTGGATCCACGGGTGTCAAAATTCGTCATTTTATGCAACTACACACTCTCAATACGATAAAACTGGTATCGCAGTTCTGTATCGATTGATACGTCGGATCTTAGCGAAATCGAAAGACCGAGGATTCCGAGCGTTTCTACGACATTCGCCGGGTGTACGGGTGTCAAAAGCCTTTGCTTTCAGAGACTACACATTCTCAATACGATAAAACTGGTATCGTGGTACTGCAGCGATTGATACGTCGAAGCTTAGCGAAATCGAAAGATCGCGGATTCCCGCCGTTTCTGAGAGTTTGTCTGGGTGTACGGGTGTCAAAATTCTTCATTTTATGCAACTACACACTCTTAATACGATAAAACTGGAATCGCAGTTCTGTATCGATTGATACGCCGAAGCATAGCGAAATCGAAAGATCGAGTATTCTCGTCGTTTCTGAGACCTTGGCTGGGTGTTCGGGTGTCAAAAGCCTTTACTTTATGCAACTACACATTCTCAATACGATAAAACTGGTATCGCAGTTCTGCAGCGATTGATACGCCGAAGCTTAGCGAAATCGAAAGATGGAGGATTCTCGGCGTTTCTGAGACTTTGGCTGGGCGTACGGGTGTCAAAATTCTTCATTTTATGCAACTACACACTCTCAATACGATAAAACTGGTATCGCAGTTCTCTATCGATTGATACGTCGAATCTTAGCGAAATCGAAAGATCGAGGATTCCGAGTGTTTCTGCGACATTCGCGGGGTGTACGGATGTCAAAAACCATAACTCTATGCAACTACACATACTCAATACGATAAAACTGGTATCGCGGTGCTGCAGCGATTGATACGTCGTAGCTTAGCGAAATCGAAAGATCGCGGATTCCCGCCGTTTCTAAGAGTTTGGCTGAGTGTACGGGTGTCAAAAGCCTCCATTTTATGCAACTACACATTCTCAATACAATAAAACTGGTATTGCAGTTCTGCAGCGGATGATACGCCGAAGCTTAGCGAAATCGAAAGATGGAGGACTCTCGGCTTTTCTGAGACTTTGGCTAGGTGTACGGGTGTCAAAATTTATCATTTCATGCAACTACACACTCTCAATACGATAAAACTGGTATCGCAGTTCTGTATCGATTGATACGTCGAATCTTAGCGAAATCGAAAGATCGAGGATTCCGAGCGTCTCTGCGACATTCGCGGGGTGTACAGGTGTCAAAAGCCTTCATTTTATGCAACTACACATTTTCAATACGATAAAACTGGTATCGCAGTTCTGCAGCGACTGATACGCCGACGCTTAGCGAAATCGAAAGATCGAGGATTCTCGGCGTTTCTGAGACTATGGCTGGGTGTACGGGTGTCAAAATTCTTCATTTTATGCAACTACACACTCTGAATACGATAAAACTGGTATCGCAGTTCTGTATCGATTGATACGTCGCATCTTAGCGAAATCGAAATCTCGATGATTCCGAGCGTTTCTGCGACATTCGCGGGGTGTACGGGTGTCAAAAACCTTTACTTTATGCAACTACACATACTCAATACGATAAAACTCGTATCGTGGTGCTGCAGCGATGGATACGTCGAAGCTTAGCGAAATCGAAAGATCGCGGATTCCCGCCGTTTCTGAGAGTTTGGCTGGATCCACCGGTGTCAAAATTGTTCATTTTATGCAACTACACACTCTCAATACGATAAAACTGGTATCGCAGTTCTGTATCGATTGATACGTCGGATCTTAACGAAATCGAAAGATCAAGGATTCCGAGTTTTTCTGCGAAATTCGCGGGGTGTACGGGTGTCTAAATTCTTTGTTTCATGCAACTACAAATTCTCAATACGATAAAACTGGTATCGTGGTACTGCAGCGATTGATACGACAAAGCTTAGCGAAATCGATAGATCGCGGATTCCCGCCGTTTCTGAGAGTTTGGATGGGTGTACGGGTGTCAAAATTCTTCATTTTATGCAACTACACACTCTCAATACGATAAAACTGGAATCGCAGTTCTGTATCGATTGATACGTCGCATCTTAGCGAAATCGAAAGCTCGATGATTCCGAGCGTTTCTGCGACATTCGCGGGGTGTACGGATTTCAAATACCATTACTTTATGCAACTACACATACTCAATACGATAAAACTGGTATCGCAGTGCTGCAGCGATTGATACGTCGTAGCTTAGCGAAATCGAAAGATCGCGAATTCCCGCCGTTTCTAAGAGATTGGCTGAGTGTACGGGTGTCAAAAGCCTCCATTTTATGCAACTACACATTGTCAATACGATAAAATTGGTATCGCAGTTCTGCAGCGATTGATACGCCGAAGCATAGCGAAATCAAAAGATCGAGGATTCTCGGCGTTTCTGAGACTTTGGCTGGGTGTACGGGTGTCAAAAGCTTTATGCAACTACACATTCTCAATACGATAAAACTGGTATCGCAGTTCTGCAGCGATTGATACGTCGAAGCTTAGCGAAATCGAAAGATCGCGGATTCCCGCCGTTTCTGAGAGTTTGGCTTGGTGTACGGTTGTAAGAATTCTTCATTATATGCAACTACACACTCTCAATACGATAAAACTGGTATCGCAGTTGTGTATCGATTGATACGTCGGGTCTTAGCGAAATCGATAGACCGAGGATTCCGAGCGTTTCTACGACATTCGCGGGATGTACGGGTGTTAAAAACCATTACTTTATGCAACTACACATACTCAATACGATAAAACTGGTATCGCGGTGCTGCAGCGATTGATACGTCGTAGCTTAGCGAAATCGAAAGATCGCGGATTCCCGCCGTTTCTAAGAGTTTGGCTGAGTGTACGGGTGTCAAAAGCCTCCATTTTATGCAACTACACATTCTCAATACGATAAAACTGGTATCGCAGTTCTGCAGCGATTGATACGCCGAAGCATAGTGAAATCGGAAGATCGAGTATTCTCGTCGTTTCTGAGACCTTGGCTGGGTGTTCGGGTGTCAAAAGCCTTTACTTTATGCAACTACACATTCTCAATACGATAAAACTGGTATCGCAGTTCTGCAGCGATTGATACGCCGAAGCTTAGCGAAATCGAAAGATGGAGGATTCTCGGCGTTTCTGAGACTTTGGCTGGGCGTACGGGTGTCAAAATTCTTCATTTTATGCAACTACACACTCTCAATACGATAAAACTGGTATCGCAGTTCTCTATCGATTGATACGTCGAATCTTAGCGAAATCGAAAGATCGAGGATTCCGAGTGTTTCTGCGACATTCGCGGGGTGTACGGATGTCAAAAACCATAACTCTATGCAACTACACATACTCAATACGATAAAACTGGTATCGCGGTGCTGCAGCGATTGATACGTCGTAGCTTAGCGAAATCGAAAGATCGCGGATTCCCGCCGTTTCTAAGAGTTTGGCTGAGTGTACGGGTGTCAAAAGCCTCCATTTTATGCAACTACACATTCTCAATACAATAAAACTGGTATTGCAGTTCTGCAGCGGATGATACGCCGAAGCTTAGCGAAATCGAAAGATGGAGGACTCTCGGCTTTTCTGAGACTTTGGCTAGGTGTACGGGTGTCAAAATTTATCATTTCATGCAACTACACACTCTCAATACGATAAAACTGGTATCGCAGTTCTGTATCGATTGATACGTCGAATCTTAGCGAAATCGAAAGATCGAGGATTCCGAGCGTCTCTGCGACATTCGCGGGGTGTACAGGTGTCAAAAGCCTTCATTTTATGCAACTACACATTTTCAATACGATAAAACTGGTATCGCAGTTCTGCAGCGACTGATACGCCGACGCTTAGCGAAATCGAAAGATCGAGGATTCTCGGCGTTTCTGAGACTATGGCTGGGTGTACGGGTGTCAAAATTCTTCATTTTATGCAACTACACACTCTGAATACGATAAAACTGGTATCGCAGTTCTGTATCGATTGATACGTCGCATCTTAGCGAAATCGAAATCTCGATGATTCCGAGCGTTTCTGCGACATTCGCGGGGTGTACGGGTGTCAAAAACCTTTACTTTATGCAACTACACATACTCAATACGATAAAACTCGTATCGTGGTGCTGCAGCGATGGATACGTCGAAGCTTAGCGAAATCGAAAGATCGCGGATTCCCGCCGTTTCTGAGAGTTTGGCTGGATCCACCGGTGTCAAAATTGTTCATTTTATGCAACTACACACTCTCAATACGATAAAACTGGTATCGCAGTTCTGTATCGATTGATACGTCGGATCTTAACGAAATCGAAAGATCAAGGATTCCGAGTTTTTCTGCGAAATTCGCGGGGTGTACGGGTGTCTAAATTCTTTGTTTCATGCAACTACAAATTCTCAATACGATAAAACTGGTATCGTGGTACTGCAGCGATTGATACGACAAAGCTTAGCGAAATCGATAGATCGCGGATTCCCGCCGTTTCTGAGAGTTTGGATGGGTGTACGGGTGTCAAAATTCTTCATTTTATGCAACTACACACTCTCAATACGATAAAACTGGAATCGCAGTTCTGTATCGATTGATACGTCGCATCTTAGCGAAATCGAAAGCTCGATGATTCCGAGCGTTTCTGCGACATTCGCGGGGTGTACGGATTTCAAATACCATTACTTTATGCAACTACACATACTCAATACGATAAAACTGGTATCGCAGTGCTGCAGCGATTGATACGTCGTAGCTTAGCGAAATCGAAAGATCGCGAATTCCCGCCGTTTCTAAGAGATTGGCTGAGTGTACGGGTGTCAAAAGCCTCCATTTTATGCAACTACACATTGTCAATACGATAAAATTGGTATCGCAGTTCTGCAGCGATTGATACGCCGAAGCATAGCGAAATCAAAAGATCGAGGATTCTCGGCGTTTCTGAGACTTTGGCTGGGTGTACGGGTGTCAAAAGCTTTATGCAACTACACATTCTCAATACGATAAAACTGGTATCGCAGTTCTGCAGCGATTGATACGTCGAAGCTTAGCGAAATCGAAAGATCGCGGATTCCCGCCGTTTCTGAGAGTTTGGCTTGGTGTACGGTTGTAAGAATTCTTCATTATATGCAACTACACACTCTCAATACGATAAAACTGGTATCGCAGTTGTGTATCGATTGATACGTCGGGTCTTAGCGAAATCGATAGACCGAGGATTCCGAGCGTTTCTACGACAATCGCGGGATGTACGGGTGTTAAAAACCATTACTTTATGCAACTACACATACTCAATACGATAAAACTGGTATCGCGGTGCTGCAGCGATTGATACGTCGTAGCTTAGCGAAATCGAAAGATCGCGGATTCCCGCCGTTTCTAAGAGTTTGGCTGAGTGTACGGGTGTCAAAAGCCTCCATTTTATGCAACTACACATTCTCAATACGATAAAACTGGTATCGCAGTTCTGCAGCGATTGATACGCCGAAGCATAGTGAAATCGGAAGATCGAGTATTCTCGTCGTTTCTGAGACCTTGGCTGGGTGTTCGGGTGTCAAAAGCCTTTACTTTATGCAACTACACATTCTCAATACGATAAAACTGGTATCGCAGTTCTGCAGCGATTGATACGCCGAAGCTTAGCGAAATCGAAAGATGGAGGATTCTCGGCGTTTCTGAGACTTTGGCTGGGCGTACGGGTGTCAAAATTCTTCATTTTATGCAACTACACACTCTCAATACGATAAAACTGGTATCGCAGTTCTCTATCGATTGATACGTCGAATCTTAGCGAAATCGAAAGATCGAGGATTCCGAGTGTTTCTGCGACATTCGCGGGGTGTACGGATGTCAAAAACCATAACTCTATGCAACTACACATACTCAATACGATAAAACTGGTATCGCGGTGCTGCAGCGATTGATACGTCGTAGCTTAGCGAAATCGAAAGATCGCGGATTCCCGCCGTTTCTAAGAGTTTGGCTGAGTGTACGGGTGTCAAAAGCCTCCATTTTATGCAACTACACATTCTCAATACAATAAAACTGGTATTGCAGTTCTGCAGCGGATGATACGCCGAAGCTTAGCGAAATCGAAAGATGGAGGACTCTCGGCTTTTCTGAGACTTTGGCTAGGTGTACGGGTGTCAAAATTTATCATTTCATGCAACTACACACTCTCAATACGATAAAACTGGTATCGCAGTTCTGTATCGATTGATACGTCGAATCTTAGCGAAATCGAAAGATCGAGGATTCCGAGCGTCTCTGCGACATTCGCGGGGTGTACAGGTGTCAAAAGCCTTCATTTTATGCAACTACACATTTTCAATACGATAAAACTGGTATCGCAGTTCTCTATCGATTGATACGTCGAATCTTAGCGAAATCGAAAGATCGAGGATTCCGAGTGTTTCTGCGACATTCGCGGGATGTACGGGTGTTAAAAACCATTACTTTATGCAACTACACATACTCAATACGATAAAACTGGTATCGCGGTGCTGCAGCGATTGATACGTCGTAGCTTAGCGAAATCGAAAGATCGCGGATTCCCGCCGTTTCTAAGAGTTTGGCTGAGTGTACGGGTGTCAAAAGCCTCCATTTTATGCAACTACACATTCTCAATACGATAAAACTGGTATCGCAGTTCTGCAGCGATTGATACGCCGAAGCATAGTGAAATCGGAAGATCGAGTATTCTTGTCGTTTCTGAGACCTTGGCTGGGTGTACGGGTGTCAAAATTCTTCATTTTATGCAACTACACACTCTCAATACGATAAAACTGGTATCGCGGTTCTGTATCGATTGATACGTCGCATCTTAGCGAAATTGAAAGATCGAGGATTCCGAGCGTCTCTGCGACATTCGCGGGGTGTACAGGTGTCAAAAGCCTTCATTTTATGCAACTACACATTTTCAATACGATAAAACTGGTATCGCAGTTCTGCAGCGACTGATACGCCGACGCTTAGCGAAATCGAAAGATCGAGGATTCTCGGCGTTTCTGAGACTATGGCTGGGTGTACGGGTGTCAAAATTCTTCATTTTATGCAACTACACACTCTGAATACGATAAAACTGGTATCGCAGTTCTGTATCGATTGATACGTCGCATCTTGGCGAAATCGAAATCTCGATGATTCCGAGCGTTTCTGCGACATTCGCGGGGTGTACGGGTGTCAAAAACCTTTACTTTATGCAACTACACATACTCAATACGATAAAACTGGTATCGTGGTGCTGCAGCGATGGATACGTCGAAGCTTAGCGAAATCGAAAGATCGCGGATTCCCGCCGTTTCTGAGAGTTTGGCTGGATCCACCGGTGTCAAAATTGTTCATTTTATGCAACTACACACTCTCAATACGATAAAACTGGTATCGCAGATCTGTATCGATTGATACGTCGGATCTTAACGAAATCGAAAGATCGAGGATTCCGAGTTTTTCTGCGAAATTCGCGGGGTGTACGGGTGTCTAAATTCTTTGTTTCATGCAACTACAAATTCTCAATACGATAAAACTGGTATCGTGGTACTGCAGCGATTGATACGACAAAGCTTAGCGAAATCGATAGATCGCGGATTCCCGCCGTTTCTGAGAGTTTGGGTGGGTGTACGGGTGTCAAAATTCTTCATTTTATGCAACTACACACTCTCAATACGATAAAACTGGAATCGCAGTTCTGTATCGATTGATACGTCGCATCTTAGCGAAATCGAAAGCTCGATGATTCCGAGCGTTTCTGCGACATTCGCGGGGTGTACGGATTTCAAATACCATTACTTTATGCAACTACACATACTCAATACGATAAAACTGGTATCGCAGTGCTGCAGCGATTGATACGTCGTAGCTTAGCGAAATCGAAAGATCGCGAATTCCCGCCGTTTCTAAGAGATTGGCTGAGTGTACGGGTGTCAAAAGCCTCCATTTTATGCAACTACACATTGTAAATATGATAAAATTGGTATCGCAGTTCTGCAGCGATTGATACGCCGAAGCATAGCGAAATCAAAAGATCGAGGATTCTCCGCGTTTCTGAGACTTTGGCTGGGTGTACGGGTGTCAAAAGCTTTATGCAACTACACATTCTCAATACGATAAAACTGGTATCGCAGTTCTGCAGCGATTGATACGTCGAAGCTTAGCGAAATCGCAAGATCGCGGATTCTCGGCGTTTCTGAGACTTTGGCTGGGTGTACGGGTGTCAAAATTCTTTATTTTATGCAACTACACACTCTCAATACGATAAAACTGGTATCGCAGTTCTCTATCGATTGATACGTCGAATCTTAGCGAAATCGAAAGATCGAGGATTCCGAGTGTTTCTGCGACATTCGCGGGGTGTACGGATGTCAAAAGCCTTCATTTTATGCAACTACACACTCTCAATACGATAAAACTGGTATCGCAGATCTGTATCGATTGATACGTCGGATCTTAACGAAATCGAAAGATCGAGGATTCCGAGTTTTTCTGCGAAATTCGCGGGGTGTACGGGTGTCTAAATTCTTTGTTTCATGCAACTACAAATTCTCAATACGATAAAACTGGTATCGTGGTACTGCAGCGATTGATACGACAAAGCTTAGCGAAATCGATAGATCGCGGATTCCCGCCGTTTCTGAGAGTTTGGCTGGGTGTACGGGTGTCAAAAGCCTCCATTTTATGCAACTACACATTCTCAATACGATAAAACTGGTATCGCAGTTCTGCAGCGATTGATACGCCGATGCTTAGCGAAATCGAAAGATGGAGGATTCTCGGCGTTTCTGAGACTTTGGCTGGGTGTACGGGTGTCAAAATTCTTCTATTTATGAAACTACACACTCTCAATACGATATAACTGGTATCGCAGTTCTCTATCGATTGATACGTCGAATCTTAGCGAAATCGAAAGATCGAGGATTCCGAGTGTTTCTGCGACATTCGCGGGGTGTACGGGTGTCAAAATTCTTTGTTTCATGCAACTAGACATTCTCAATACGATAAAACTGGTATCGTGGTACTGCAGCGATTGATACGTCGAATCTTAGCGAAATGGAAAGATCGCGGATTCCCGCCGTTTCTGAGAGTTTGGCTGGGTTTACGGATGTCAAAATTCTTCATTTTATGCAACTACACACTCTCAATACGATAAAACTGGTATCGCGGTTCTGTATCGATTGATACGTCGCATCTTAGCGAAATTGAAAGATCGAGGATTCCGAGCGTCTCTGCGACATTCGCGGGGTGTACAGGTGTCAAAAGCCTTCATTTTATGCAACTACACATTTTCAATACGATAAAACTGGTATCGCAGTTCTGCAGCGACTGATACGCCGACGCTTAGCGAAATCGAAAGATCGAGGATTCTCGGCGTTTCTGAGACTATGGCTGGGTGTACGGGTGTCAAAATTCTTCATTTTATGCAACTACACACTCTGAATACGATAAAACTGGTATCGCAGTTCTGTATCGATTGATACGTCGCATCTTGGCGAAATCGAAATCTCGATGATTCCGAGCGTTTCTGCGACATTCGCGGGGTGTACGGGTGTCAAAAACCTTTACTTTATGCAACTACACATACTCAATACGATAAAACTGGTATCGTGGTGCTGCAGCGATGGATACGTCGAAGCTTAGCGAAATCGAAAGATCGCGGATTCCCGCCGTTTCTGAGAGTTTGGCTGGATCCACCGGTGTCAAAATTGTTCATTTTATGCAACTACACACTCTCAATACGATAAAACTGGTATCGCAGATCTGTATCGATTGATACGTCGGATCTTAACGAAATCGAAAGATCGAGGATTCCGAGTTTTTCTGCGAAATTCGCGGGGTGTACGGGTGTCTAAATTCTTTGTTTCATGCAACTACAAATTCTCAATACGATAAAACTGGTATCGTGGTACTGCAGCGATTGATACGACAAAGCTTAGCGAAATCGATAGATCGCGGATTCCCGCCGTTTCTGAGAGTTTGGATGGGTGTACGGGTGTCAAAATTCTTCATTTTATGCAACTACACACTCTCAATACGATAAAACTGGAATCGCAGTTCTGTATCGATTGATACGTCGCATCTTAGCGAAATCGAAAGCTCGATGATTCCGAGCGTTTCTGCGACATTCGCGGGGTGTACGGATTTCAAATACCATTACTTTATGCAACTACACATACTCAATACGATAAAACTGGTATCGCAGTGCTGCAGCGATTGATACGTCGTAGCTTAGCGAAATCGAAAGATCGCGAATTCCCGCCGTTTCTAAGAGATTGGCTGAGTGTACGGGTGTCAAAAGCCTCCATTTTATGCAACTACACATTGTCAATACGATAAAATTGGTATCGCAGTTCTGCAGCGATTGATACGCCGAAGCATAGCGAAATCAAAAGATCGAGGATTCTCGGCGTTTCTGAGACTTTGGCTGGGTGTACGGGTGTCAAAAGCTTTATGCAACTACACATTCTCAATACGATAAAACTGGTATCGCAGTTCTGCAGCGATTGATACGTCGAAGCTTAGCGAAATCGAAAGATCGCAGATTCCCGCCGTTTCTGAGAGTTTGGCTTGGTGTACGGTTGTAAGAATTCTTCATTATATGCAACTACACACTCTCAATACGATAAAACTGGTATCGCAGTTGTGTATCGATTGATACGTCGGGTCTTAGCGAAATCGATAGACCGAGGATTCCGAGCGTTTCTACGACATTCGCGGGATGTACGGGTGTTAAAAACCATTACTTTATGCAACTACACATACTCAATACGATAAAACTGGTATCGCGGTGCTGCAGCGATTGATACGTCGTAGCTTAGCGAAATCGAAAGATCGCGGATTCCCGCCGTTTCTAAGAGTTTGGCTGAGTGTACGGGTGTCAAAAGCCTCCATTTTATGCAACTACACATTCTCAATACGATAAAACTGGTATCGCAGTTCTGCAGCGATTGATACGCCGAAGCATAGTGAAATCGGAAGATCGAGTATTCTCGTCGTTTCTGAGACCTTGGCTGGGTGTACGGGTGTCAAAAGCCTTTACTTTATGCAACTACACATTCTCAATACGATAAAACTGGTATCGCAGTTCTGCAGCGATTGATACGCCGAAGCTTAGCGAAATCGAAAGATGGAGGATTCTCGGCGTTTCTGAGACTTTGGCTGGGTGTACGGGTGTCAAAATTCTTCATTTTATGCAACTACACACTCTCAATACGATAAAACTGGTATCGCAGTTCTCTATCGATTGATACGTCGAATCTTAGCGAAATCGAAAGATCGAGGATTCCGAGTGTTTCTGCGACATTCGCGGGATGTACGGGTGTTAAAAACCATTACTTTATGCAACTACACATACTCAATACGATAAAACTGGTATCGCGGTGCTGCAGCGATTGATACGTCGTAGCTTAGCGAAATCGAAAGATCGCGGATTCCCGCCGTTTCTAAGAGTTTGGCTGAGTGTACGGGTGTCAAAAGCCTCCATTTTATGCAACTACACATTCTCAATACGATAAAACTGGTATCGCAGTTCTGCAGCGATTGATACGCCGAAGCATAGTGAAATCGGAAGATCGAGTATTCTTGTCGTTTCTGAGACCTTGGCTGGGTGTACGGGTGTCAAAATTCTTCATTTTATGCAACTACACACTCTCAATACGATAAAACTGGTATCGCGGTTCTGTATCGATTGATACGTCGCATCTTAGCGAAATTGAAAGATCGAGGATTCCGAGCGTCTCTGCGACATTCGCGGGGTGTACAGGTGTCAAAAGCCTTCATTTTATGCAACTACACATTTTCAATACGATAAAACTGGTATCGCAGTTCTGCAGCGACTGATACGCCGACGCTTAGCGAAATCGAAAGATCGAGGATTCTCGGCGTTTCTGAGACTATGGCTGGGTGTACGGGTGTCAAAATTCTTCATTTTATGCAACTACACACTCTGAATACGATAAAACTGGTATCGCAGTTCTGTATCGATTGATACGTCGCATCTTGGCGAAATCGAAATCTCGATGATTCCGAGCGTTTCTGCGACATTCGCGGGGTGTACGGGTGTCAAAAACCTTTACTTTATGCAACTACACATACTCAATACGATAAAACTGGTATCGTGGTGCTGCAGCGATGGATACGTCGAAGCTTAGCGAAATCGAAAGATCGCGGATTCCCGCCGTTTCTGAGAGTTTGGCTGGGTGTACGGGTGTCAAAATTCTTCATTTTATGCAACTACACACTCTCAATACGATAAAACTGGAATCGCAGTTCTGTATCGATTGATACGTCGCATCTTAGCGAAATCGAAAGCTCGATGATTCCGAGCGTTTCTGCGACATTCGCGGGGTGTACGGATTTCCAATACCATTACTTTATGCAACTACACATACTCAATACGATAAAACTGGTATCGCAGTGCTGCAGCGATTGATACGTCGTAGCTTAGCGAAATCGAAAGATCGCGAATTCCCGCCGTTTCTAAGAGTTTGGCTGAGTGTACGGGTGTCAAAAGCCTCCATTTTATGCAACTACACATTGTCAATACGATAAAATTGGTATCGCAGTTCTGCAGCGATTGATACGCCGAAGCATAGCGAAATCAAAAGATCGAGGATTCTCGGCGTTTCTGAGACTTTGGCTGGGTGTACGGGTGTCAAAAGCTTTATGCAACTACACATTCTCAATACGATAAAACTGGTATCACAGTTCTGCAGCGATTGATACGTCGAAGCTTAGCGAAATCGAAAGATCGCGGATTCCCGCCGTTTCTGAGAGTTTGGCTTGGTGTACGGTTGTCAGAATTCTTCATTATATGCAACTACACACTCTCAATACGATAAAACTGGTATCGCAGTTGTGTATCGATTGATACGTCGGGTCTTAGCGAAATCGAAAGACCGAGGATTCCGAGCGTTTCTACGACATTCGCGGGATGTACGGGTGTTAAAAACCATTACTTTATGCAACTACACATACTCAATACGATAAAACTGGTATCGCGGTGCTGCAGCGATTGATACGTCGTAGCTTAGCGAAATCGAAAGATCGCGGATTTCCGCCGTTTCTAAGAGTTTGGCTGAGTGTACGGGTGTCAAAAGCCTCCATTTTATGCAACTACACATTCTCAATACAATAAAACTGGTATTGCAGTTCTGCAGCGGATGATACGCCGAAGCTTAGCGAAATCGAAAGATGGAGGATTCTCGGCGTTTCTGAGACTTTGGCTGGGTGTACGGGGGTCAAAATTCTTCATTTTATGCAACTACACATTCTCAATACAATAAAACTGGTATTGCAGTTCTGCAGCGGATGATACGTCGAAGCTTAGCGAAATCGAAAGATCGCGGATTCCCGCCGTTTCTGAGAGTTTGGCTGGATCCACGGGTGTCAAAATTCGTCATTTTATGCAACTACACACTCTCAATACGATAAAACTGGTATCGCAGTTCTGTATCGATTGATACGTCGGATCTTAGCGAAATCGAGAGACCGAGGATTCCGAGCGTTTCTACGACATTCGCCGGGTGTACGGGTGTCAAAAGCCTTTGCTTTCAGAGACTACACATTCTCAATACGATAAAACTGGTATCGTGGTACTGCAGCGATTGATACGACAAAGCTTAGCGAAATCGATAGATCGCGGATTCCCGCCGTTTCTGAGAGTTTGGGTGGGTGTACGGGTGTCAAAATTCTTCATTTTATGCAACTACACACTCTCAATACGATAAAACTGGAATCGCAGTTCTGTATCGATTGATACGTCGCATCTTAGCGAAATCGAAAGCTCGATGATTCCGAGCGTTTCTGCGACATTCGCGGGGTGTACGGATGTCAAAAACCATTACTTTATGCAACTACACATACTCAATACGATAAAACTGGTATCGCGGTGCTGCAGCGATTGATACGTCGTAGCTTAGCGAAATCGAAAGATCGCGGATTCCCGCCGTTTCTAAGAGTTTGGCTGAGTGTACGGGTGTCAAAAGCCTCCATTTTATGCAACTACACATTCTCAATACGATAAAACTGGTATCGCAGTTCTGCAGCGATTGATACGCCGAAGCATAGCGAAATCGAAAGATCGAGTATTCTCGTCGTTTCTGAGACCTTGGCTGGGTGTTCGGGTGTCAAAAGCCTTTACTTTATGCAACTACACATTCTCAATACGATAAAACTGGTATCGCAGTTCTGCAGCGATTGATACGCCGAAGCTTAGCGAAATCGAAAGATGGAGGATTCTCGGCGTTTCTGAGACTTTGGCTGGGTGTACGGGTGTCAAAATTCTTCATTTTATGCAACTACACACTCTCAATCTGATAAAACTGGTATCGCAGTTCTCTATCGATTGATACGTCGAATCTTAGCGAAATCGAAAGATCGAGGATTCCGAGTGTTTCTGCGACATTCGCGGGGTGTACGGATGTCAAAAACCATAACTCTATGCAACTACACATACTCAATACGATAAAACTGGTATCGCGGTGCTGCAGCGATTGATACGTCGTAGCTTAGCGAAATCGAAAGATCGCGGATTCCCGCCGTTTCTAAGAGTTTGGCTGAGTGTACGGGTGTCAAAAGCCTCCATTTTATGCAACTACACATTCTCAATACAATAAAACTGGTATTGCAGTTCTGCAGCGGATGATACGCCGAAGCTTAGCGAAATCGAAAGATGGAGGACTCTCGGCTTTTCTGAGACTTTGGCTAGGTGTACGGGTGTCAAAATTTATCATTTCATGCAACTACACACTCTCAATACGATAAAACTGGTATCGCAGTTCTGTATCGATTGATACGTCGAATCTTAGCGAAATCGAAAGATCGAGGATTCCGAGCGTCTCTGCGACATTCGCGGGGTGTACAGGTGTCAAAAGCCTTCATTTTATGCAACTACACATTTTCAATACGATAAAACTGGTATCGCAGTTCTGCAGCGACTGATACGCCGACGCTTAGCGAAATCGAAAGATCGAGGATTCTCGGCGTTTCTGAGACTATGGCTGGGTGTACGGGTGTCAAAATTCTTCATTTTATGCAACTACACACTCTGAATACGATAAAACTGGTATCGCAGTTCTGTATCGATTGATACGTCGCATCTTAGCGAAATCGAAATCTCGATGATTCCGAGCGTTTCTGCGACATTCGCGGGGTGTACGGGTGTCAAAAACCTTTACTTTATGCAACTACACATACTCAATACGATAAAACTCGTATCGTGGTGCTGCAGCGATGGATACGTCGAAGCTTAGCGAAATCGAAAGATCGCGGATTCCCGCCGTTTCTGAGAGTTTGGCTGGATCCACCGGTGTCAAAATTGTTCATTTTATGCAACTACACACTCTCAATACGATAAAACTGGTATCGCAGTTCTGTATCGATTGATACGTCGGATCTTAACGAAATCGAAAGATCAAGGATTCCGAGTTTTTCTGCGAAATTCGCGGGGTGTACGGGTGTCTAAATTCTTTGTTTCATGCAACTACAAATTCTCAATACGATAAAACTGGTATCGTGGTACTGCAGCGATTGATACGACAAAGCTTAGCGAAATCGATAGATCGCGGATTCCCGCCGTTTCTGAGAGTTTGGATGGGTGTACGGGTGTCAAAATTCTTCATTTTATGCAACTACACACTCTCAATACGATAAAACTGGAATCGCAGTTCTGTATCGATTGATACGTCGCATCTTAGCGAAATCGAAAGCTCGATGATTCCGAGCGTTTCTGCGACATTCGCGGGGTGTACGGATTTCAAATACCATTACTTTATGCAACTACACATACTCAATACGATAAAACTGGTATCGCAGTGCTGCAGCGATTGATACGTCGTAGCTTAGCGAAATCGAAAGATCGCGAATTCCCGCCGTTTCTAAGAGATTGGCTGAGTGTACGGGTGTCAAAAGCCTCCATTTTATGCAACTACACATTGTCAATACGATAAAATTGGTATCGCAGTTCTGCAGCGATTGATACGCCGAAGCATAGCGAAATCAAAAGATCGAGGATTCTCGGCGTTTCTGAGACTTTGGCTGGGTGTACGGGTGTCAAAAGCTTTATGCAACTACACATTCTCAATACGATAAAACTGGTATCGCAGTTCTGCAGCGATTGATACGTCGAAGCTTAGCGAAATCGAAAGATCGCGGATTCCCGCCGTTTCTGAGAGTTTGGCTTGGTGTACGGTTGTAAGAATTCTTCATTATATGCAACTACACACTCTCAATACGATAAAACTGGTATCGCAGTTGTGTATCGATTGATACGTCGGGTCTTAGCGAAATCGATAGACCGAGGATTCCGAGCGTTTCTACGACATTCGCGGGATGTACGGGTGTTAAAAACCATTACTTTATGCAACTACACATACTCAATACGATAAAACTGGTATCGCGGTGCTGCAGCGATTGATACGTCGTAGCTTAGCGAAATCGAAAGATCGCGGATTCCCGCCGTTTCTAAGAGTTTGGCTGAGTGTACGGGTGTCAAAAGCCTCCATTTTATGCAACTACACATTCTCAATACGATAAAACTGGTATCGCAGTTCTGCAGCGATTGATACGCCGAAGCATAGTGAAATCGGAAGATCGAGTATTCTCGTCGTTTCTGAGACCTTGGCTGGGTGTACGGGTGTCAAAAGCCTTTACTTTATGCAACTACACATTCTCAATACGATAAAACTGGTATCGCAGTTCTGCAGCGATTGATACGCCGAAGCTTAGCGAAATCGAAAGATGGAGGATTCTCGGCGTTTCTGAGACTTTGGCTGGGTGTACGGGTGTCAAAATTCTTCATTTTATGCAACTACACACTCTCAATACGATAAAACTGGTATCGCAGTTCTCTATCGATTGATACGTCGAATCTTAGCGAAATCGAAAGATCGAGGATTCCGAGTGTTTCTGCGACATTCGCGGGATGTACGGGTGTTAAAAACCATTACTTTATGCAACTACACATACTCAATACGATAAAACTGGTATCGCGGTGCTGCAGCGATTGATACGTCGTAGCTTAGCGAAATCGAAAGATCGCGGATTCCCGCCGTTTCTAAGAGTTTGGCTGAGTGTACGGGTGTCAAAAGCCTCCATTTTATGCAACTACACATTCTCAATACGATAAAACTGGTATCGCAGTTCTGCAGCGATTGATACGCCGAAGCATAGTGAAATCGGAAGATCGAGTATTCTTGTCGTTTCTGAGACCTTGGCTGGGTGTACGGGTGTCAAAATTCTTCATTTTATGCAACTACACACTCTCAATACGATAAAACTGGTATCGCGGTTCTGTATCGATTGATACGTCGCATCTTAGCGAAATTGAAAGATCGAGGATTCCGAGCGTCTCTGCGACATTCGCGGGGTGTACAGGTGTCAAAAGCCTTCATTTTATGCAACTACACATTTTCAATACGATAAAACTGGTATCGCAGTTCTGCAGCGACTGATACGCCGACGCTTAGCGAAATCGAAAGATCGAGGATTCTCGGCGTTTCTGAGACTATGGCTGGGTGTACGGGTGTCAAAATTCTTCATTTTATGCAACTACACACTCTGAATACGATAAAACTGGTATCGCAGTTCTGTATCGATTGATACGTCGCATCTTGGCGAAATCGAAATCTCGATGATTCCGAGCGTTTCTGCGACATTCGCGGGGTGTACGGGTGTCAAAAACCTTTACTTTATGCAACTACACATACTCAATACGATAAAACTGGTATCGTGGTGCTGCAGCGATGGATACGTCGAAGCTTAGCGAAATCGAAAGATCGCGGATTCCCGCCGTTTCTGAGAGTTTGGCTGGATCCACCGGTGTCAAAATTGTTCATTTTATGCAACTACACACTCTCAATACGATAAAACTGGTATCGCAGATCTGTATCGATTGATACGTCGGATCTTAACGAAATCGAAAGATCGAGGATTCCGAGTTTTTCTGCGAAATTCGCGGGGTGTACGGGTGTCTAAATTCTTTGTTTCATGCAACTACAAATTCTCAATACGATAAAACTGGTATCGTGGTACTGCAGCGATTGATACGACAAAGCTTAGCGAAATCGATAGATCGCGGATTCCCGCCGTTTCTGAGAGTTTGGGTGGGTGTACGGGTGTCAAAATTCTTCATTTTATGCAACTACACACTCTCAATACGATAAAACTGGAATCGCAGTTCTGTATCGATTGATACGTCGCATCTTAGCGAAATCGAAAGCTCGATGATTCCGAGCGTTTCTGCGACATTCGCGGGGTGTACGGATTTCAAATACCATTACTTTATGCAACTACACATACTCAATACGATAAAACTGGTATCGCAGTGCTGCAGCGATTGATACGTCGTAGCTTAGCGAAATCGAAAGATCGCGAATTCCCGCCGTTTCTAAGAGATTGGCTGAGTGTACGGGTGTCAAAAGCCTCCATTTTATGCAACTACACATTGTCAATACGATAAAATTGGTATCGCAGTTCTGCAGCGATTGATACGCCGAAGCATAGCGAAATCAAAAGATCGAGGATTCTCCGCGTTTCTGAGACTTTGGCTGGGTGTACGGGTGTCAAAAGCTTTATGCAACTACACATTCTCAATACGATAAAACTGGTATCGCAGTTCTGCAGCGATTGATACGTCGAAGCTTAGCGAAATCGAAAGATCGCGGATTCCCGCCGTTTCTGAGAGTTTGGCTTGGTGTACGGTTGTAAGAATTCTTCATTATATGCAACTACACACTCTCAATACGATAAAACTGGTATCGCAGTTGTGTATCGATTGATACGTCGGGTCTTAGCGAAATCGATAGACCGAGGATTCCGAGCGTTTCTACGACATTCGCGGGATGTACGGGTGTTAAAAACCATTACTTTATGCAACTACACATACTCAATACGATAAAACTGGTATCGCGGTGCTGCAGCGATTGATACGTCGTAGCTTAGCGAAATCGAAAGATCGCGGATTCCCGCCGTTTCTAAGAGTTTGGCTGAGTGTACGGGTGTCAAAAGCCTCCATTTTATGCAACTACACATTCTCAATACGATAAAACTGGTATCGCAGTTCTGCAGCGATTGATACGCCGAAGCATAGTGAAATCGGAAGATCGAGTATTCTCGTCGTTTCTGAGACCTTGGCTGGGTGTACGGGTGTCAAAAGCCTTTACTTTATGCAACTACACATTCTCAATACGATAAAACTGGTATCGCAGTTCTGCAGCGATTGATACGCCGATGCTTAGCGAAATCGAAAGATGGAGGATTCTCGGCGTTTCTGAGACTTTGGCTGGGTGTACGGGTGTCAAAATTCTTCTATTTATGCAACTACACATACTCAATACGATAAAACTCGTATCGTGGTGCTGCAGCGATGGATACGTCGAAGCTTAGCGAAATCGAAAGATCGCGGATTCCCGCCGTTTCTGAGAGTTTGGCTGGATCCACCGGTGTCAAAATTGTTCATTTTATGCAACTACACACTCTCAATACGATAAAACTGGTATCGCAGTTCTGTATCGATTGATACGTCGGATCTTAACGAAATCGAAAGATCGAGGATTCCGAGTTTTTCTGCGAAATTCGCGGGGTGTACGGGTGTCTAAATTCTTTGTTTCATGCAACTACAAATTCCCAATACGATAAAACTGGTATCGTGGTACTGCAGCGATTGATACGACAAAGCTTAGCGAAATCGATAGATCGCGGATTCCCGCCGTTTCTGAGAGTTTGGCTGGGTGTACGGGTGTCAAAATTCTTTATTTTATGCAACTACACACTCTCAATACGATAAAACTGGAATCGCAGTTCTGTATCGATTGATACGTCGCATCTTAGCGAAATCGAAAGCTCGATGATTCCGAGCGTTTCTGCGACATTCGCGGGGTCTACGGATTTCAAATACCATTACTTTATGCAACTACACATACTCAATACGATAAAACTGGTATCGCAGTGCTGCAGCGATTGATACGTCGTAGCTTAGCGAAATCGAAAGATCGCGAATTCCCGCCGTTTCTAAGAGATTGGCTGAGTGTACGGGTGTCAAAAGCCTCCATTTTATGCAACTACACATTGTCAATACGATAAAATTGGTATCGCAGTTCTGCAGCGATTGATACGCCGAAGCATAGCGAAATCAAAAGATCGAGGATTCTCGGCGTTTCTGAGACTTTGACTGGGTGTACGGGTGTCAAAAGCTTTATGCAACTACACATTCTCAATACGATAAAACTGGTATCGCAGTTCTGCAGCGATTGATACGTCGAAGCTTAGCGAAATCGAAAGATCGCGGATTCCCGCCGTTTCTGAGAGTTTGGCTTGGTGTACGGTTGTAAGAATTCTTCATTATATGCAACTACACACTCTCAATACGATAAAACTGGTATCGCAGTTGTGTATCGATTGATACGTCGGGTCTTAGCGAAATCGATAGACCGAGGATTCCGAGCGTTTCTACGACATTCGCGGGATGTACGGGTGTTAAAAACCATTACTTTATGCAACTACACATACTCAATACGATAAAACTGGTATCGCGGTGCTGCAGCGATTGATACGTCGTAGCTTAGCGAAATCGAAAGATCGCGGATTCCCGCCGTTTCTAAGAGTTTGGCTGAGTGTACGGGTGTCAAAAGCCTCCATTTTATGCAACTACACATTCTCAATACGATAAAACTGGTATCGCAGTTCTGCAGCGATTGATACGCCGAAGCATAGTGAAATCGGAAGATCGAGTATTCTCGTCGTTTCTGAGACCTTGGCTGGGTGTACGGGTGTCAAAAGCCTTTACTTTATGCAACTACACATTCTCAATACGATAAAACTGGTATCGCAGTTCTGCAGCGATTGATACGCCGATGCTTAGCGAAATCGAAAGATGGAGGATTCTCGGCGTTTCTGAGACTTTGGCTGGGTGTACGGGTGTCAAAATTCTTCTATTTATGAAACTACACACTCTCAATACGATAAAACTGGTATCGCAGTTCTCTATCGAATGATACGTCGAATCTTAGCGAAATCGAAAGCTCGAAGATTCCGAGCGTTTCTGCGACATTCGCGGGGTGTACGGATTTCAAATACCATTACTTTATGCAACTACACATACTCAATACGATAAAACTGGTATCGCAGTGCTGCAGCGATTGATACGTCGTAGCTTAGCGAAATCGAAAGATCGCGAATTCCCGCCGTTTCTAAGAGTTTGGCTGAGTGTACGGGTGTCAAAAGCCTCCATTTTATGCAACTACACATTGTCAATACGATAGAATTGGTATCGGAGTTCTGCAGCGATTGATACGTCGAAGCATAGCGAAATCAAAAGATCGAGGATTCTCGGCGTTTCTGAGACTTTGGCTGGGTGTACGGGTGTCAAAAGCTTTATGCAACTACACATTCTCAATACGATAAAACTGGTATCGCAGTTCTGCAGCGATTGATACGTCGAAGCTTAGCGAAATCGAAAGATCGCGGATTCCCGCCGTTTCTGAAAGTTTGGCTCGGTGTACGGTTGTCAGAATTCTTCATTATATGCAACTACACACTCTCAATACGATAAAACTGGTATCGCAGTTGTGTATCGATTGATACGTCGGGTCTTAGCGAAATCGAAAGACCGAGGATTCCGAGCGTTTCTACGACATTCGCGGGATGTACGGGTGTTAAAAACCATTACTTTATGCAACTACACATACTCAATACGATAAAACTGGTATCGCGGTGCTGCAGCGATTGATACGTCGTAGCTTAGCGAAATCGAAAGATCGCGGATTCCCGCCGTTTCTAAGAGTTTGGCTGAGTGTACGGGTGTCAAAAGCCTCCATTTTATGCAACTACACATTCTCAAGACGATAAAACTGGTATCGCAGTTCTGCAGCGATTGATACGCCGAAGCATAGCGAAATCGAAAGATCGAGTATTCTCGTCGTTTCTGAGACCTTGGCTGGGTGTTCGGGTGTCAAAAGCCTTTACTTTATGCAACTACACATTCTCAATACGATAAAACTGGTATCGCAGTTCTGCAGCGATTGATACGCCGAAGCTTAGCGAAATCGAAAGATGGAGGATTCTCGGCGTTTCTGAGACTTTGGCTGGGTGTACGGGTGTCAAAATTCTTCATTTTATGCAACTACACACTTTCAATACGATAAAACTGGTATCGCAGTTCTCTATCGATTGATACGTCGAATCTTAGCGAAATCGAAAGATCGAGGTTTCCGAGTGTTTCTGCGACATTCGCGGGGTGTACGGATGTCAAAAACCATTACTCTATGCAACTACACATACTCAATACGATAAAACTGGTATCGCGGTGCTTCAGCGATTGATACGTCGTAGCTTAGCGAAATCGAAAGATCGCGGATTCCCGCCGTTTCTAAGAGTTTGGCTGAGTGAACGGGTGTCAAAAGCCTCCATTTTATGCAACTACACATTCTCAATACGATAGAACTGGTATCGCAGTTCTGCAGCGATTGATACGTCGAAGCTTAGCGAAATCGAAAGATCGCGGATTCCCGCGTTTGTAGGAGTTTGGCTGGTTGTACGGGTGTCAGAATTCTTCATTTCATGCAACTACACACTCTCAATACGATAAAACTGGTATCGGAGTTCTGCAGCGATTGATACGCCGAAGCTTAGCGAAATCGAAAGATGGAGGATTCTCGTCGTTTCTGAGACTTTGGCTGGGTGTACGGGTGTCAAAATTCTTCATTTTATGCAACTATACATTCTGAATACGCTAAAACTGGTATCGCAGTTCTGTATCGATTGATACGTCGAATCTTAGCGAAATCGAAAGATCGAGGATTCCGAGCGTCTCTGCGACATTCGCGGGGTGTACAGGTGTCAAAAGCCTTCATTTTATGCAACTACACATTTTCAATACGATAAAACTGGTATCGCAGTTCTGCAGCGTCTGATACGCCGACGCTTAGCGAAATCGAAAGATCGAGGATTCTCGGCGTTTCTGAGACTATGGCTGGGTGTACGGGTGTCAAAATTCTTCATTTTATGCAACTACACACTCTGAATACGATAAAACTGGTATCGCAGTTCTGTATCGATTGATACGTCGCATCTTAGCGAAATCGAAATCTCGATGATTCCGAGCGTTTCTGCGACATTCGCGGGGTGTACGGGTGTCAAAGACCTTTACTTTATGCAACTACACATACTCAATACGATAAAACTGGTATCGTGGTGCTGCAGCGATGGATACGTCGAAGCTTAGCGAAATCGAAAGATCGCGGATTCCCGCCGTTTCTGAGAGTTTGGCTGGGTGTACGGGTGTCAAAATTCTTCATTTTATGCAACTACACACTCTCAATACGATAAAACTGGAATCGCAGTTCTGTATCGATTGATACGTCGCATCTTAGCGAAATCGAAAGCTCGATGATTCCGAGCGTTTCTGCGACATTCGCGGGGTGTACGGATTTCCAATACCATTACTTTATGCAACTACACATACTCAATACGATAAAACTGGTATCGCAGTGCTGCAGCGATTGATACGTCGTAGCTTAGCGAAATCGAAAGATCGCGAATTCCCGCCGTTTCTAAGAGTTTGGCTGAGTGTACGGGTGTCAAAAGCCTCCATTTTATGCAACTACACATTGTCAATACGATAAAATTGGTATCGCAGTTCTGCAGCGATTGATACGCCGAAGCATAGCGAAATCAAAAGATCGAGGATTCTCGGCGTTTCTGAGACTTTGGCTGGGTGTACGGGTGTCAAAAGCTTTATGCAACTACACATTCTCAATACGATAAAACTGGTATCGCAGTTCTGCAGCGATTGATACGTCGAAGCTTAGCGAAATCGAAAGATCGCGGATTCCCGCCGTTTCTGAGAGTTTGGCTTGGTGTACGGTTGTCAGAATTCTTCATTATATGCAACTACACACTCTCAATACGATAAAACTGGTATCGCAGTTGTGTATCGATTGATACGTCGGGTCTTAGCGAAATCGAAAGACCGAGGATTCCGAGCGTTTCTACGACATTCGCGGGATGTACGGGTGTTAAAAACCATTACTTTATGCAACTACACATACTCAATACGATAAAACTGGTATCGCGGTGCTGCAGCGATTGATACGTCGTAGCTTAGCGAAATCGAAAGATCGCGGATTTCCGCCGTTTCTAAGAGTTTGGCTGAGTGTACGGGTGTCAAAAGCCTCCATTTTATGCAACTACACATTCTCAATACAATAAAACTGGTATTGCAGTTCTGCAGCGGATGATACGCCGAAGCTTAGCGAAATCGAAAGATGGAGGATTCTCGGCGTTTCTGAGACTTTGGCTGGGTGTACGGGGGTCAAAATTCTTCATTTTATGCAACTACACATTCTCAATACAATAAAACTGGTATTGCAGTTCTGCAGCGGATGATACGTCGAAGCTTAGCGAAATCGAAAGATCGCGGATTCCCGCCGTTTCTGAGAGTTTGGCTGGATCCACGGGTGTCAAAATTCGTCATTTTATGCAACTACACACTCTCAATACGATAAAACTGGTATCGCAGTTCTGTATCGATTGATACGTCGGATCTTAGCGAAATCGAAAGACCGAGGATTCCGAGCGTTTCTACGACATTCGCCGGGTGTACGGGTGTCAAAAGCCTTTGCTTTCAGAGACTACACATTCTCAATACGATAAAACTGGTATCGTGGTACTGCAGCGATTGATACGTCGAAGCTTAGCGAAATCGAAAGATCGCGGATTCCCGCCGTTTCTGAGAGTTTGTCTGGGTGTACGGGTGTCAAAATTCTTCATTTTATGCAACTACACACTCTTAATACGATAAAACTGGAATCGCAGTTCTGTATCGATTGATACGCCGAAGCATAGCGAAATCGAAAGATCGAGTATTCTCGTCGTTTCTGAGACCTTGGCTGGGTGTTCGGGTGTCAAAAGCCTTTACTTTATGCAACTACACATTCTCAATACGATAAAACTGGTATCGCAGTTCTGCAGCGATTGATACGCCGAAGCTTAGCGAAATCGAAAGATGGAGGATTCTCGGCGTTTCTGAGACTTTGGCTGGGCGTACGGGTGTCAAAATTCTTCATTTTATGCAACTACACACTCTCAATACGATAAAACTGGTATCGCAGTTCTCTATCGATTGATACGTCGAATCTTAGCGAAATCGAAAGATCGAGGATTCCGAGTGTTTCTGCGACATTCGCGGGGTGTACGGATGTCAAAAACCATAACTCTATGCAACTACACATACTCAATACGATAAAACTGGTATCGCGGTGCTGCAGCGATTGATACGTCGTAGCTTAGCGAAATCGAAAGATCGCGGATTCCCGCCGTTTCTAAGAGTTTGGCTGAGTGTACGGGTGTCAAAAGCCTCCATTTTATGCAACTACACATTCTCAATACAATAAAACTGGTATTGCAGTTCTGCAGCGGATGATACGCCGAAGCTTAGCGAAATCGAAAGATGGAGGACTCTCGGCTTTTCTGAGACTTTGGCTAGGTGTACGGGTGTCAAAATTTATCATTTCATGCAACTACACACTCTCAATACGATAAAACTGGTATCGCAGTTCTGTATCGATTGATACGTCGAATCTTAGCGAAATCGAAAGATCGAGGATTCCGAGCGTCTCTGCGACATTCGCGGGGTGTACAGGTGTCAAAAGCCTTCATTTTATGCAACTACACATTTTCAATACGATAAAACTGGTATCGCAGTTCTGCAGCGACTGATACGCCGACGCTTAGCGAAATCGAAAGATCGAGGATTCTCGGCGTTTCTGAGACTATGGCTGGGTGTACGGGTGTCAAAATTCTTCATTTTATGCAACTACACACTCTGAATACGATAAAACTGGTATCGCAGTTCTGTATCGATTGATACGTCGCATCTTAGCGAAATCGAAATCTCGATGATTCCGAGCGTTTCTGCGACATTCGCGGGGTGTACGGGTGTCAAAAACCTTTACTTTATGCAACTACACATACTCAATACGATAAAACTCGTATCGTGGTGCTGCAGCGATGGATACGTCGAAGCTTAGCGAAATCGAAAGATCGCGGATTCCCGCCGTTTCTGAGAGTTTGGCTGGATCCACCGGTGTCAAAATTGTTCATTTTATGCAACTACACACTCTCAATACGATAAAACTGGTATCGCAGTTCTGTATCGATTGATACGTCGGATCTTAACGAAATCGAAAGATCAAGGATTCCGAGTTTTTCTGCGAAATTCGCGGGGTGTACGGGTGTCTAAATTCTTTGTTTCATGCAACTACAAATTCTCAATACGATAAAACTGGTATCGTGGTACTGCAGCGATTGATACGACAAAGCTTAGCGAAATCGATAGATCGCGGATTCCCGCCGTTTCTGAGAGTTTGGATGGGTGTACGGGTGTCAAAATTCTTCATTTTATGCAACTACACACTCTCAATACGATAAAACTGGAATCGCAGTTCTGTATCGATTGATACGTCGCATCTTAGCGAAATCGAAAGCTCGATGATTCCGAGCGTTTCTGCGACATTCGCGGGGTGTACGGATTTCAAATACCATTACTTTATGCAACTACACATACTCAATACGATAAAACTGGTATCGCAGTGCTGCAGCGATTGATACGTCGTAGCTTAGCGAAATCGAAAGATCGCGAATTCCCGCCGTTTCTAAGAGATTGGCTGAGTGTACGGGTGTCAAAAGCCTCCATTTTATGCAACTACACATTGTCAATACGATAAAATTGGTATCGCAGTTCTGCAGCGATTGATACGCCGAAGCATAGCGAAATCAAAAGATCGAGGATTCTCGGCGTTTCTGAGACTTTGGCTGGGTGTACGGGTGTCAAAAGCTTTATGCAACTACACATTCTCAATACGATAAAACTGGTATCGCAGTTCTGCAGCGATTGATACGTCGAAGCTTAGCGAAATCGAAAGATCGCGGATTCCCGCCGTTTCTGAGAGTTTGGCTGGATCCACGGGTGTCAAAATTCGTCATTTTATGCAACTACACACTCTCAATACGATAAAACTGGTATCGCAGTTCTGTATCGATTGATACGTCGGATCTTAGCGAAATCGAAAGACCGAGGATTCCGAGCGTTTCTACGACATTCGCCGGGTGTACGGGTGTCAAAAGCCTTTGCTTTCAGAGACTACACATTCTCAATACGATAAAACTGGTATCGTGGTACTGCAGCGATTGATACGTCGAAGCTTAGCGAAATCGAAAGATCGCGGATTCCCGCCGTTTCTGAGAGTTTGTCTGGGTGTACGGGTGTCAAAATTCTTCATTTTATGCAACTACACACTCTTAATACGATAAAACTGGAATCGCAGTTCTGTATCGATTGATACGCCGAAGCATAGCGAAATCGAAAGATCGAGTATTCTCGTCGTTTCTGAGACCTTGGCTGGGTGTTCGGGTGTCAAAAGCCTTTACTTTATGCAACTACACATTCTCAATACGATAAAACTGGTATCGCAGTTCTGCAGCGATTGATACGCCGAAGCTTAGCGAAATCGAAAGATGGAGGATTCTCGGCGTTTCTGAGACTTTGGCTGGGCGTACGGGTGTCAAAATTCTTCATTTTATGCAACTACACACTCTCAATACGATAAAACTGGTATCGCAGTTCTCTATCGATTGATACGTCGAATCTTAGCGAAATCGAAAGATCGAGGATTCCGAGTGTTTCTGCGACATTCGCGGGGTGTACGGATGTCAAAAACCATAACTCTATGCAACTACACATACTCAATACGATAAAACTGGTATCGCGGTGCTGCAGCGATTGATACGTCGTAGCTTAGCGAAATCGAAAGATCGCGGATTCCCGCCGTTTCTAAGAGTTTGGCTGAGTGTACGGGTGTCAAAAGCCTCCATTTTATGCAACTACACATTCTCAATACAATAAAACTGGTATTGCAGTTCTGCAGCGGATGATACGCCGAAGCTTAGCGAAATCGAAAGATGGAGGACTCTCGGCTTTTCTGAGACTTTGGCTAGGTGTACGGGTGTCAAAATTTATCATTTCATGCAACTACACACTCTCAATACGATAAAACTGGTATCGCAGTTCTGTATCGATTGATACGTCGAATCTTAGCGAAATCGAAAGATCGAGGATTCCGAGCGTCTCTGCGACATTCGCGGGGTGTACAGGTGTCAAAAGCCTTCATTTTATGCAACTACACATTTTCAATACGATAAAACTGGTATCGCAGTTCTGCAGCGACTGATACGCCGACGCTTAGCGAAATCGAAAGATCGAGGATTCTCGGCGTTTCTGAGACTATGGCTGGGTGTACGGGTGTCAAAATTCTTCATTTTATGCAACTACACACTCTGAATACGATAAAACTGGTATCGCAGTTCTGTATCGATTGATACGTCGCATCTTAGCGAAATCGAAATCTCGATGATTCCGAGCGTTTCTGCGACATTCGCGGGGTGTACGGGTGTCAAAAACCTTTACTTTATGCAACTACACATACTCAATACGATAAAACTCGTATCGTGGTGCTGCAGCGATGGATACGTCGAAGCTTAGCGAAATCGAAAGATCGCGGATTCCCGCCGTTTCTGAGAGTTTGGCTGGATCCACCGGTGTCAAAATTGTTCATTTTATGCAACTACACACTCTCAATACGATAAAACTGGTATCGCAGTTCTGTATCGATTGATACGTCGGATCTTAACGAAATCGAAAGATCAAGGATTCCGAGTTTTTCTGCGAAATTCGCGGGGTGTACGGGTGTCTAAATTCTTTGTTTCATGCAACTACAAATTCTCAATACGATAAAACTGGTATCGTGGTACTGCAGCGATTGATACGACAAAGCTTAGCGAAATCGATAGATCGCGGATTCCCGCCGTTTCTGAGAGTTTGGATGGGTGTACGGGTGTCAAAATTCTTCATTTTATGCAACTACACACTCTCAATACGATAAAACTGGAATCGCAGTTCTGTATCGATTGATACGTCGCATCTTAGCGAAATCGAAAGCTCGATGATTCCGAGCGTTTCTGCGACATTCGCGGGGTGTACGGATTTCAAATACCATTACTTTATGCAACTACACATACTCAATACGATAAAACTGGTATCGCAGTGCTGCAGCGATTGATACGTCGTAGCTTAGCGAAATCGAAAGATCGCGAATTCCCGCCGTTTCTAAGAGATTGGCTGAGTGTACGGGTGTCAAAAGCCTCCATTTTATGCAACTACACATTGTCAATACGATAAAATTGGTATCGCAGTTCTGCAGCGATTGATACGCCGAAGCATAGCGAAATCAAAAGATCGAGGATTCTCGGCGTTTCTGAGACTTTGGCTGGGTGTACGGGTGTCAAAAGCTTTATGCAACTACACATTCTCAATACGATAAAACTGGTATCGCAGTTCTGCAGCGATTGATACGTCGAAGCTTAGCGAAATCGAAAGATCGCGGATTCCCGCCGTTTCTGAGAGTTTGGCTTGGTGTACGGTTGTAAGAATTCTTCATTATATGCAACTACACACTCTCAATACGATAAAACTGGTATCGCAGTTGTGTATCGATTGATACGTCGGGTCTTAGCGAAATCGATAGACCGAGGATTCCGAGCGTTTCTACGACATTCGCGGGATGTACGGGTGTTAAAAACCATTACTTTATGCAACTACACATACTCAATACGATAAAACTGGTATCGCGGTGCTGCAGCGATTGATACGTCGTAGCTTAGCGAAATCGAAAGATCGCGGATTCCCGCCGTTTCTAAGAGTTTGGCTGAGTGTACGGGTGTCAAAAGCCTCCATTTTATGCAACTACACATTCTCAATACGATAAAACTGGTATCGCAGTTCTGCAGCGATTGATACGCCGAAGCATAGTGAAATCGGAAGATCGAGTATTCTCGTCGTTTCTGAGACCTTGGCTGGGTGTTCGGGTGTCAAAAGCCTTTACTTTATGCAACTACACATTCTCAATACGATAAAACTGGTATCGCAGTTCTGCAGCGATTGATACGCCGAAGCTTAGCGAAATCGAAAGATGGAGGATTCTCGGCGTTTCTGAGACTTTGGCTGGGCGTACGGGTGTCAAAATTCTTCATTTTATGCAACTACACACTCTCAATACGATAAAACTGGTATCGCAGTTCTCTATCGATTGATACGTCGAATCTTAGCGAAATCGAAAGATCGAGGATTCCGAGTGTTTCTGCGACATTCGCGGGGTGTACGGATGTCAAAAACCATAACTCTATGCAACTACACATACTCAATACGATAAAACTGGTATCGCGGTGCTGCAGCGATTGATACGTCGTAGCTTAGCGAAATCGAAAGATCGCGGATTCCCGCCGTTTCTAAGAGTTTGGCTGAGTGTACGGGTGTCAAAAGCCTCCATTTTATGCAACTACACATTCTCAATACAATAAAACTGGTATTGCAGTTCTGCAGCGGATGATACGCCGAAGCTTAGCGAAATCGAAAGATGGAGGACTCTCGGCTTTTCTGAGACTTTGGCTAGGTGTACGGGTGTCAAAATTTATCATTTCATGCAACTACACACTCTCAATACGATAAAACTGGTATCGCAGTTCTGTATCGATTGATACGTCGAATCTTAGCGAAATCGAAAGATCGAGGATTCCGAGCGTCTCTGCGACATTCGCGGGGTGTACAGGTGTCAAAAGCCTTCATTTTATGCAACTACACATTTTCAATACGATAAAACTGGTATCGCAGTTCTGCAGCGACTGATACGCCGACGCTTAGCGAAATCGAAAGATCGAGGATTCTCGGCGTTTCTGAGACTATGGCTGGGTGTACGGGTGTCAAAATTCTTCATTTTATGCAACTACACACTCTGAATACGATAAAACTGGTATCGCAGTTCTGTATCGATTGATACGTCGCATCTTAGCGAAATCGAAATCTCGATGATTCCGAGCGTTTCTGCGACATTCGCGGGGTGTACGGGTGTCAAAAACCTTTACTTTATGCAACTACACATACTCAATACGATAAAACTCGTATCGTGGTGCTGCAGCGATGGATACGTCGAAGCTTAGCGAAATCGAAAGATCGCGGATTCCCGCCGTTTCTGAGAGTTTGGCTGGATCCACCGGTGTCAAAATTGTTCATTTTATGCAACTACACACTCTCAATACGATAAAACTGGTATCGCAGTTCTGTATCGATTGATACGTCGGATCTTAACGAAATCGAAAGATCAAGGATTCCGAGTTTTTCTGCGAAATTCGCGGGGTGTACGGGTGTCTAAATTCTTTGTTTCATGCAACTACAAATTCTCAATACGATAAAACTGGTATCGTGGTACTGCAGCGATTGATACGACAAAGCTTAGCGAAATCGATAGATCGCGGATTCCCGCCGTTTCTGAGAGTTTGGATGGGTGTACGGGTGTCAAAATTCTTCATTTTATGCAACTACACACTCTCAATACGATAAAACTGGAATCGCAGTTCTGTATCGATTGATACGTCGCATCTTAGCGAAATCGAAAGCTCGATGATTCCGAGCGTTTCTGCGACATTCGCGGGGTGTACGGATTTCAAATACCATTACTTTATGCAACTACACATACTCAATACGATAAAACTGGTATCGCAGTGCTGCAGCGATTGATACGTCGTAGCTTAGCGAAATCGAAAGATCGCGAATTCCCGCCGTTTCTAAGAGATTGGCTGAGTGTACGGGTGTCAAAAGCCTCCATTTTATGCAACTACACATTGTCAATACGATAAAATTGGTATCGCAGTTCTGCAGCGATTGATACGCCGAAGCATAGCGAAATCAAAAGATCGAGGATTCTCGGCGTTTCTGAGACTTTGGCTGGGTGTACGGGTGTCAAAAGCTTTATGCAACTACACATTCTCAATACGATAAAACTGGTATCGCAGTTCTGCAGCGATTGATACGTCGAAGCTTAGCGAAATCGAAAGATCGCGGATTCCCGCCGTTTCTGAGAGTTTGGCTTGGTGTACGGTTGTAAGAATTCTTCATTATATGCAACTACACACTCTCAATACGATAAAACTGGTATCGCAGTTGTGTATCGATTGATACGTCGGGTCTTAGCGAAATCGATAGACCGAGGATTCCGAGCGTTTCTACGACATTCGCGGGATGTACGGGTGTTAAAAACCATTACTTTATGCAACTACACATACTCAATACGATAAAACTGGTATCGCGGTGCTGCAGCGATTGATACGTCGTAGCTTAGCGAAATCGAAAGATCGCGGATTCCCGCCGTTTCTAAGAGTTTGGCTGAGTGTACGGGTGTCAAAAGCCTCCATTTTATGCAACTACACATTCTCAATACGATAAAACTGGTATCGCAGTTCTGCAGCGATTGATACGCCGAAGCATAGTGAAATCGGAAGATCGAGTATTCTCGTCGTTTCTGAGACCTTGGCTGGGTGTTCGGGTGTCAAAAGCCTTTACTTTATGCAACTACACATTCTCAATACGATAAAACTGGTATCGCAGTTCTGCAGCGATTGATACGCCGAAGCTTAGCGAAATCGAAAGATGGAGGATTCTCGGCGTTTCTGAGACTTTGGCTGGGCGTACGGGTGTCAAAATTCTTCATTTTATGCAACTACACACTCTCAATACGATAAAACTGGTATCGCAGTTCTCTATCGATTGATACGTCGAATCTTAGCGAAATCGAAAGATCGAGGATTCCGAGTGTTTCTGCGACATTCGCGGGGTGTACGGATGTCAAAAACCATAACTCTATGCAACTACACATACTCAATACGATAAAACTGGTATCGCGGTGCTGCAGCGATTGATACGTCGTAGCTTAGCGAAATCGAAAGATCGCGGATTCCCGCCGTTTCTAAGAGTTTGGCTGAGTGTACGGGTGTCAAAAGCCTCCATTTTATGCAACTACACATTCTCAATACAATAAAACTGGTATTGCAGTTCTGCAGCGGATGATACGCCGAAGCTTAGCGAAATCGAAAGATGGAGGACTCTCGGCTTTTCTGAGACTTTGGCTAGGTGTACGGGTGTCAAAATTTATCATTTCATGCAACTACACACTCTCAATACGATAAAACTGGTATCGCAGTTCTGTATCGATTGATACGTCGAATCTTAGCGAAATCGAAAGATCGAGGATTCCGAGCGTCTCTGCGACATTCGCGGGGTGTACAGGTGTCAAAAGCCTTCATTTTATGCAACTACACATTTTCAATACGATAAAACTGGTATCGCAGTTCTGCAGCGACTGATACGCCGACGCTTAGCGAAATCGAAAGATCGAGGATTCTCGGCGTTTCTGAGACTATGGCTGGGTGTACGGGTGTCAAAATTCTTCATTTTATGCAACTACACACTCTGAATACGATAAAACTGGTATCGCAGTTCTGTATCGATTGATACGTCGCATCTTAGCGAAATCGAAATCTCGATGATTCCGAGCGTTTCTGCGACATTCGCGGGGTGTACGGGTGTCAAAAACCTTTACTTTATGCAACTACACATACTCAATACGATAAAACTCGTATCGTGGTGCTGCAGCGATGGATACGTCGAAGCTTAGCGAAATCGAAAGATCGCGGATTCCCGCCGTTTCTGAGAGTTTGGCTGGATCCACCGGTGTCAAAATTGTTCATTTTATGCAACTACACACTCTCAATACGATAAAACTGGTATCGCAGTTCTGTATCGATTGATACGTCGGATCTTAACGAAATCGAAAGATCAAGGATTCCGAGTTTTTCTGCGAAATTCGCGGGGTGTACGGGTGTCTAAATTCTTTGTTTCATGCAACTACAAATTCTCAATACGATAAAACTGGTATCGTGGTACTGCAGCGATTGATACGACAAAGCTTAGCGAAATCGATAGATCGCGGATTCCCGCCGTTTCTGAGAGTTTGGATGGGTGTACGGGTGTCAAAATTCTTCATTTTATGCAACTACACACTCTCAATACGATAAAACTGGAATCGCAGTTCTGTATCGATTGATACGTCGCATCTTAGCGAAATCGAAAGCTCGATGATTCCGAGCGTTTCTGCGACATTCGCGGGGTGTACGGATTTCAAATACCATTACTTTATGCAACTACACATACTCAATACGATAAAACTGGTATCGCAGTGCTGCAGCGATTGATACGTCGTAGCTTAGCGAAATCGAAAGATCGCGAATTCCCGCCGTTTCTAAGAGATTGGCTGAGTGTACGGGTGTCAAAAGCCTCCATTTTATGCAACTACACATTGTCAATACGATAAAATTGGTATCGCAGTTCTGCAGCGATTGATACGCCGAAGCATAGCGAAATCAAAAGATCGAGGATTCTCGGCGTTTCTGAGACTTTGGCTGGGTGTACGGGTGTCAAAAGCTTTATGCAACTACACATTCTCAATACGATAAAACTGGTATCGCAGTTCTGCAGCGATTGATACGTCGAAGCTTAGCGAAATCGAAAGATCGCGGATTCCCGCCGTTTCTGAGAGTTTGGCTTGGTGTACGGTTGTAAGAATTCTTCATTATATGCAACTACACACTCTCAATACGATAAAACTGGTATCGCAGTTGTGTATCGATTGATACGTCGGGTCTTAGCGAAATCGATAGACCGAGGATTCCGAGCGTTTCTACGACATTCGCGGGATGTACGGGTGTTAAAAACCATTACTTTATGCAACTACACATACTCAATACGATAAAACTGGTATCGCGGTGCTGCAGCGATTGATACGTCGTAGCTTAGCGAAATCGAAAGATCGCGGATTCCCGCCGTTTCTAAGAGTTTGGCTGAGTGTACGGGTGTCAAAAGCCTCCATTTTATGCAACTACACATTCTCAATACGATAAAACTGGTATCGCAGTTCTGCAGCGATTGATACGCCGAAGCATAGTGAAATCGGAAGATCGAGTATTCTCGTCGTTTCTGAGACCTTGGCTGGGTGTACGGGTGTCAAAAGCCTTTACTTTATGCAACTACACATTCTCAATACGATAAAACTGGTATCGCAGTTCTGCAGCGATTGATACGCCGAAGCTTAGCGAAATCGAAAGATGGAGGATTCTCGGCGTTTCTGAGACTTTGGCTGGGTGTACGGGTGTCAAAATTCTTCATTTTATGCAACTACACACTCTCAATACGATAAAACTGGTATCGCAGTTCTCTATCGATTGATACGTCGAATCTTAGCGAAATCGAAAGATCGAGGATTCCGAGTGTTTCTGCGACATTCGCGGGATGTACGGGTGTTAAAAACCATTACTTTATGCAACTACACATACTCAATACGATAAAACTGGTATCGCGGTGCTGCAGCGATTGATACGTCGTAGCTTAGCGAAATCGAAAGATCGCGGATTCCCGCCGTTTCTAAGAGTTTGGCTGAGTGTACGGGTGTCAAAAGCCTCCATTTTATGCAACTACACATTCTCAATACGATAAAACTGGTATCGCAGTTCTGCAGCGATTGATACGCCGAAGCATAGTGAAATCGGAAGATCGAGTATTCTTGTCGTTTCTGAGACCTTGGCTGGGTGTACGGGTGTCAAAATTCTTCATTTTATGCAACTACACACTCTCAATACGATAAAACTGGTATCGCGGTTCTGTATCGATTGATACGTCGCATCTTAGCGAAATTGAAAGATCGAGGATTCCGAGCGTCTCTGCGACATTCGCGGGGTGTACAGGTGTCAAAAGCCTTCATTTTATGCAACTACACATTTTCAATACGATAAAACTGGTATCGCAGTTCTGCAGCGACTGATACGCCGACGCTTAGCGAAATCGAAAGATCGAGGATTCTCGGCGTTTCTGAGACTATGGCTGGGTGTACGGGTGTCAAAATTCTTCATTTTATGCAACTACACACTCTGAATACGATAAAACTGGTATCGCAGTTCTGTATCGATTGATACGTCGCATCTTGGCGAAATCGAAATCTCGATGATTCCGAGCGTTTCTGCGACATTCGCGGGGTGTACGGGTGTCAAAAACCTTTACTTTATGCAACTACACATACTCAATACGATAAAACTGGTATCGTGGTGCTGCAGCGATGGATACGTCGAAGCTTAGCGAAATCGAAAGATCGCGGATTCCCGCCGTTTCTGAGAGTTTGGCTGGATCCACCGGTGTCAAAATTGTTCATTTTATGCAACTACACACTCTCAATACGATAAAACTGGTATCGCAGATCTGTATCGATTGATACGTCGGATCTTAACGAAATCGAAAGATCGAGGATTCCGAGTTTTTCTGCGAAATTCGCGGGGTGTACGGGTGTCTAAATTCTTTGTTTCATGCAACTACAAATTCTCAATACGATAAAACTGGTATCGTGGTACTGCAGCGATTGATACGACAAAGCTTAGCGAAATCGATAGATCGCGGATTCCCGCCGTTTCTGAGAGTTTGGGTGGGTGTACGGGTGTCAAAATTCTTCATTTTATGCAACTACACACTCTCAATACGATAAAACTGGAATCGCAGTTCTGTATCGATTGATACGTCGCATCTTAGCGAAATCGAAAGCTCGATGATTCCGAGCGTTTCTGCGACATTCGCGGGGTGTACGGATTTCAAATACCATTACTTTATGCAACTACACATACTCAATACGATAAAACTGGTATCGCAGTGCTGCAGCGATTGATACGTCGTAGCTTAGCGAAATCGAAAGATCGCGAATTCCCGCCGTTTCTAAGAGATTGGCTGAGTGTACGGGTGTCAAAAGCCTCCATTTTATGCAACTACACATTGTAAATATGATAAAATTGGTATCGCAGTTCTGCAGCGATTGATACGCCGAAGCATAGCGAAATCAAAAGATCGAGGATTCTCCGCGTTTCTGAGACTTTGGCTGGGTGTACGGGTGTCAAAAGCTTTATGCAACTACACATTCTCAATACGATAAAACTGGTATCGCAGTTCTGCAGCGATTGATACGTCGAAGCTTAGCGAAATCGCAAGATCGCGGATTCTCGGCGTTTCTGAGACTTTGGCTGGGTGTACGGGTGTCAAAATTCTTTATTTTATGCAACTACACACTCTCAATACGATAAAACTGGTATCGCAGTTCTCTATCGATTGATACGTCGAATCTTAGCGAAATCGAAAGATCGAGGATTCCGAGTGTTTCTGCGACATTCGCGGGGTGTACGGATGTCAAAAGCCTTCATTTTATGCAACTACACACTCTCAATACGATAAAACTGGTATCGCAGATCTGTATCGATTGATACGTCGGATCTTAACGAAATCGAAAGATCGAGGATTCCGAGTTTTTCTGCGAAATTCGCGGGGTGTACGGGTGTCTAAATTCTTTGTTTCATGCAACTACAAATTCTCAATACGATAAAACTGGTATCGTGGTACTGCAGCGATTGATACGACAAAGCTTAGCGAAATCGATAGATCGCGGATTCCCGCCGTTTCTGAGAGTTTGGCTGGGTGTACGGGTGTCAAAAGCCTCCATTTTATGCAACTACACATTCTCAATACGATAAAACTGGTATCGCAGTTCTGCAGCGATTGATACGCCGATGCTTAGCGAAATCGAAAGATGGAGGATTCTCGGCGTTTCTGAGACTTTGGCTGGGTGTACGGGTGTCAAAATTCTTCTATTTATGAAACTACACACTCTCAATACGATATAACTGGTATCGCAGTTCTCTATCGATTGATACGTCGAATCTTAGCGAAATCGAAAGATCGAGGATTCCGAGTGTTTCTGCGACATTCGCGGGGTGTACGGGTGTCAAAATTCTTTGTTTCATGCAACTAGACATTCTCAATACGATAAAACTGGTATCGTGGTACTGCAGCGATTGATACGTCGAATCTTAGCGAAATGGAAAGATCGCGGATTCCCGCCGTTTCTGAGAGTTTGGCTGGGTTTACGGATGTCAAAATTCTTCATTTTATGCAACTACACACTCTCAATACGATAAAACTGGTATCGCGGTTCTGTATCGATTGATACGTCGCATCTTAGCGAAATTGAAAGATCGAGGATTCCGAGCGTCTCTGCGACATTCGCGGGGTGTACAGGTGTCAAAAGCCTTCATTTTATGCAACTACACATTTTCAATACGATAAAACTGGTATCGCAGTTCTGCAGCGACTGATACGCCGACGCTTAGCGAAATCGAAAGATCGAGGATTCTCGGCGTTTCTGAGACTATGGCTGGGTGTACGGGTGTCAAAATTCTTCATTTTATGCAACTACACACTCTGAATACGATAAAACTGGTATCGCAGTTCTGTATCGATTGATACGTCGCATCTTGGCGAAATCGAAATCTCGATGATTCCGAGCGTTTCTGCGACATTCGCGGGGTGTACGGGTGTCAAAAACCTTTACTTTATGCAACTACACATACTCAATACGATAAAACTGGTATCGTGGTGCTGCAGCGATGGATACGTCGAAGCTTAGCGAAATCGAAAGATCGCGGATTCCCGCCGTTTCTGAGAGTTTGGCTGGATCCACCGGTGTCAAAATTGTTCATTTTATGCAACTACACACTCTCAATACGATAAAACTGGTATCGCAGATCTGTATCGATTGATACGTCGGATCTTAACGAAATCGAAAGATCGAGGATTCCGAGTTTTTCTGCGAAATTCGCGGGGTGTACGGGTGTCTAAATTCTTTGTTTCATGCAACTACAAATTCTCAATACGATAAAACTGGTATCGTGGTACTGCAGCGATTGATACGACAAAGCTTAGCGAAATCGATAGATCGCGGATTCCCGCCGTTTCTGAGAGTTTGGATGGGTGTACGGGTGTCAAAATTCTTCATTTTATGCAACTACACACTCTCAATACGATAAAACTGGAATCGCAGTTCTGTATCGATTGATACGTCGCATCTTAGCGAAATCGAAAGCTCGATGATTCCGAGCGTTTCTGCGACATTCGCGGGGTGTACGGATTTCAAATACCATTACTTTATGCAACTACACATACTCAATACGATAAAACTGGTATCGCAGTGCTGCAGCGATTGATACGTCGTAGCTTAGCGAAATCGAAAGATCGCGAATTCCCGCCGTTTCTAAGAGATTGGCTGAGTGTACGGGTGTCAAAAGCCTCCATTTTATGCAACTACACATTGTCAATACGATAAAATTGGTATCGCAGTTCTGCAGCGATTGATACGCCGAAGCATAGCGAAATCAAAAGATCGAGGATTCTCGGCGTTTCTGAGACTTTGGCTGGGTGTACGGGTGTCAAAAGCTTTATGCAACTACACATTCTCAATACGATAAAACTGGTATCGCAGTTCTGCAGCGATTGATACGTCGAAGCTTAGCGAAATCGAAAGATCGCGGATTCCCGCCGTTTCTGAGAGTTTGGCTTGGTGTACGGTTGTAAGAATTCTTCATTATATGCAACTACACACTCTCAATACGATAAAACTGGTATCGCAGTTGTGTATCGATTGATACGTCGGGTCTTAGCGAAATCGATAGACCGAGGATTCCGAGCGTTTCTACGACATTCGCGGGATGTACGGGTGTTAAAAACCATTACTTTATGCAACTACACATACTCAATACGATAAAACTGGTATCGCGGTGCTGCAGCGATTGATACGTCGTAGCTTAGCGAAATCGAAAGATCGCGGATTCCCGCCGTTTCTAAGAGTTTGGCTGAGTGTACGGGTGTCAAAAGCCTCCATTTTATGCAACTACACATTCTCAATACGATAAAACTGGTATCGCAGTTCTGCAGCGATTGATACGCCGAAGCATAGTGAAATCGGAAGATCGAGTATTCTCGTCGTTTCTGAGACCTTGGCTGGGTGTACGGGTGTCAAAAGCCTTTACTTTATGCAACTACACATTCTCAATACGATAAAACTGGTATCGCAGTTCTGCAGCGATTGATACGCCGAAGCTTAGCGAAATCGAAAGATGGAGGATTCTCGGCGTTTCTGAGACTTTGGCTGGGTGTACGGGTGTCAAAATTCTTCATTTTATGCAACTACACACTCTCAATACGATAAAACTGGTATCGCAGTTCTCTATCGATTGATACGTCGAATCTTAGCGAAATCGAAAGATCGAGGATTCCGAGTGTTTCTGCGACATTCGCGGGATGTACGGGTGTTAAAAACCATTACTTTATGCAACTACACATACTCAATACGATAAAACTGGTATCGCGGTGCTGCAGCGATTGATACGTCGTAGCTTAGCGAAATCGAAAGATCGCGGATTCCCGCCGTTTCTAAGAGTTTGGCTGAGTGTACGGGTGTCAAAAGCCTCCATTTTATGCAACTACACATTCTCAATACGATAAAACTGGTATCGCAGTTCTGCAGCGATTGATACGCCGAAGCATAGTGAAATCGGAAGATCGAGTATTCTTGTCGTTTCTGAGACCTTGGCTGGGTGTACGGGTGTCAAAATTCTTCATTTTATGCAACTACACACTCTCAATACGATAAAACTGGTATCGCGGTTCTGTATCGATTGATACGTCGCATCTTAGCGAAATTGAAAGATCGAGGATTCCGAGCGTCTCTGCGACATTCGCGGGGTGTACAGGTGTCAAAAGCCTTCATTTTATGCAACTACACATTTTCAATACGATAAAACTGGTATCGCAGTTCTGCAGCGACTGATACGCCGACGCTTAGCGAAATCGAAAGATCGAGGATTCTCGGCGTTTCTGAGACTATGGCTGGGTGTACGGGTGTCAAAATTCTTCATTTTATGCAACTACACACTCTGAATACGATAAAACTGGTATCGCAGTTCTGTATCGATTGATACGTCGCATCTTGGCGAAATCGAAATCTCGATGATTCCGAGCGTTTCTGCGACATTCGCGGGGTGTACGGGTGTCAAAAACCTTTACTTTATGCAACTACACATACTCAATACGATAAAACTGGTATCGTGGTGCTGCAGCGATGGATACGTCGAAGCTTAGCGAAATCGAAAGATCGCGGATTCCCGCCGTTTCTGAGAGTTTGGCTGGATCCACCGGTGTCAAAATTGTTCATTTTATGCAACTACACACTCTCAATACGATAAAACTGGTATCGCAGATCTGTATCGATTGATACGTCGGATCTTAACGAAATCGAAAGATCGAGGATTCCGAGTTTTTCTGCGAAATTCGCGGGGTGTACGGGTGTCTAAATTCTTTGTTTCATGCAACTACAAATTCTCAATACGATAAAACTGGTATCGTGGTACTGCAGCGATTGATACGACAAAGCTTAGCGAAATCGATAGATCGCGGATTCCCGCCGTTTCTGAGAGTTTGGGTGGGTGTACGGGTGTCAAAATTCTTCATTTTATGCAACTACACACTCTCAATACGATAAAACTGGAATCGCAGTTCTGTATCGATTGATACGTCGCATCTTAGCGAAATCGAAAGCTCGATGATTCCGAGCGTTTCTGCGACATTCGCGGGGTGTACGGATTTCAAATACCATTACTTTATGCAACTACACATACTCAATACGATAAAACTGGTATCGCAGTGCTGCAGCGATTGATACGTCGTAGCTTAGCGAAATCGAAAGATCGCGAATTCCCGCCGTTTCTAAGAGATTGGCTGAGTGTACGGGTGTCAAAAGCCTCCATTTTATGCAACTACACATTGTCAATACGATAAAATTGGTATCGCAGTTCTGCAGCGATTGATACGCCGAAGCATAGCGAAATCAAAAGATCGAGGATTCTCCGCGTTTCTGAGACTTTGGCTGGGTGTACGGGTGTCAAAAGCTTTATGCAACTACACATTCTCAATACGATAAAACTGGTATCGCAGTTCTGCAGCGATTGATACGTCGAAGCTTAGCGAAATCGAAAGATCGCGGATTCCCGCCGTTTCTGAGAGTTTGGCTTGGTGTACGGTTGTAAGAATTCTTCATTATATGCAACTACACACTCTCAATACGATAAAACTGGTATCGCAGTTGTGTATCGATTGATACGTCGGGTCTTAGCGAAATCGATAGACCGAGGATTCCGAGCGTTTCTACGACATTCGCGGGATGTACGGGTGTTAAAAACCATTACTTTATGCAACTACACATACTCAATACGATAAAACTGGTATCGCGGTGCTGCAGCGATTGATACGTCGTAGCTTAGCGAAATCGAAAGATCGCGGATTCCCGCCGTTTCTAAGAGTTTGGCTGAGTGTACGGGTGTCAAAAGCCTCCATTTTATGCAACTACACATTCTCAATACGATAAAACTGGTATCGCAGTTCTGCAGCGATTGATACGCCGAAGCATAGTGAAATCGGAAGATCGAGTATTCTCGTCGTTTCTGAGACCTTGGCTGGGTGTACGGGTGTCAAAAGCCTTTACTTTATGCAACTACACATTCTCAATACGATAAAACTGGTATCGCAGTTCTGCAGCGATTGATACGCCGATGCTTAGCGAAATCGAAAGATGGAGGATTCTCGGCGTTTCTGAGACTTTGGCTGGGTGTACGGGTGTCAAAATTCTTCTATTTATGCAACTACACATACTCAATACGATAAAACTCGTATCGTGGTGCTGCAGCGATGGATACGTCGAAGCTTAGCGAAATCGAAAGATCGCGGATTCCCGCCGTTTCTGAGAGTTTGGCTGGATCCACCGGTGTCAAAATTGTTCATTTTATGCAACTACACACTCTCAATACGATAAAACTGGTATCGCAGTTCTGTATCGATTGATACGTCGGATCTTAACGAAATCGAAAGATCGAGGATTCCGAGTTTTTCTGCGAAATTCGCGGGGTGTACGGGTGTCTAAATTCTTTGTTTCATGCAACTACAAATTCCCAATACGATAAAACTGGTATCGTGGTACTGCAGCGATTGATACGACAAAGCTTAGCGAAATCGATAGATCGCGGATTCCCGCCGTTTCTGAGAGTTTGGCTGGGTGTACGGGTGTCAAAATTCTTTATTTTATGCAACTACACACTCTCAATACGATAAAACTGGAATCGCAGTTCTGTATCGATTGATACGTCGCATCTTAGCGAAATCGAAAGCTCGATGATTCCGAGCGTTTCTGCGACATTCGCGGGGTCTACGGATTTCAAATACCATTACTTTATGCAACTACACATACTCAATACGATAAAACTGGTATCGCAGTGCTGCAGCGATTGATACGTCGTAGCTTAGCGAAATCGAAAGATCGCGAATTCCCGCCGTTTCTAAGAGATTGGCTGAGTGTACGGGTGTCAAAAGCCTCCATTTTATGCAACTACACATTGTCAATACGATAAAATTGGTATCGCAGTTCTGCAGCGATTGATACGCCGAAGCATAGCGAAATCAAAAGATCGAGGATTCTCGGCGTTTCTGAGACTTTGACTGGGTGTACGGGTGTCAAAAGCTTTATGCAACTACACATTCTCAATACGATAAAACTGGTATCGCAGTTCTGCAGCGATTGATACGTCGAAGCTTAGCGAAATCGAAAGATCGCGGATTCCCGCCGTTTCTGAGAGTTTGGCTTGGTGTACGGTTGTAAGAATTCTTCATTATATGCAACTACACACTCTCAATACGATAAAACTGGTATCGCAGTTGTGTATCGATTGATACGTCGGGTCTTAGCGAAATCGATAGACCGAGGATTCCGAGCGTTTCTACGACATTCGCGGGATGTACGGGTGTTAAAAACCATTACTTTATGCAACTACACATACTCAATACGATAAAACTGGTATCGCGGTGCTGCAGCGATTGATACGTCGTAGCTTAGCGAAATCGAAAGATCGCGGATTCCCGCCGTTTCTAAGAGTTTGGCTGAGTGTACGGGTGTCAAAAGCCTCCATTTTATGCAACTACACATTCTCAATACGATAAAACTGGTATCGCAGTTCTGCAGCGATTGATACGCCGAAGCATAGTGAAATCGGAAGATCGAGTATTCTCGTCGTTTCTGAGACCTTGGCTGGGTGTACGGGTGTCAAAAGCCTTTACTTTATGCAACTACACATTCTCAATACGATAAAACTGGTATCGCAGTTCTGCAGCGATTGATACGCCGATGCTTAGCGAAATCGAAAGATGGAGGATTCTCGGCGTTTCTGAGACTTTGGCTGGGTGTACGGGTGTCAAAATTCTTCTATTTATGAAACTACACACTCTCAATACGATAAAACTGGTATCGCAGTTCTCTATCGAATGATACGTCGAATCTTAGCGAAATCGAAAGCTCGAAGATTCCGAGCGTTTCTGCGACATTCGCGGGGTGTACGGATTTCAAATACCATTACTTTATGCAACTACACATACTCAATACGATAAAACTGGTATCGCAGTGCTGCAGCGATTGATACGTCGTAGCTTAGCGAAATCGAAAGATCGCGAATTCCCGCCGTTTCTAAGAGTTTGGCTGAGTGTACGGGTGTCAAAAGCCTCCATTTTATGCAACTACACATTGTCAATACGATAGAATTGGTATCGGAGTTCTGCAGCGATTGATACGTCGAAGCATAGCGAAATCAAAAGATCGAGGATTCTCGGCGTTTCTGAGACTTTGGCTGGGTGTACGGGTGTCAAAAGCTTTATGCAACTACACATTCTCAATACGATAAAACTGGTATCGCAGTTCTGCAGCGATTGATACGTCGAAGCTTAGCGAAATCGAAAGATCGCGGATTCCCGCCGTTTCTGAAAGTTTGGCTCGGTGTACGGTTGTCAGAATTCTTCATTATATGCAACTACACACTCTCAATACGATAAAACTGGTATCGCAGTTGTGTATCGATTGATACGTCGGGTCTTAGCGAAATCGAAAGACCGAGGATTCCGAGCGTTTCTACGACATTCGCGGGATGTACGGGTGTTAAAAACCATTACTTTATGCAACTACACATACTCAATACGATAAAACTGGTATCGCGGTGCTGCAGCGATTGATACGTCGTAGCTTAGCGAAATCGAAAGATCGCGGATTCCCGCCGTTTCTAAGAGTTTGGCTGAGTGTACGGGTGTCAAAAGCCTCCATTTTATGCAACTACACATTCTCAAGACGATAAAACTGGTATCGCAGTTCTGCAGCGATTGATACGCCGAAGCATAGCGAAATCGAAAGATCGAGTATTCTCGTCGTTTCTGAGACCTTGGCTGGGTGTTCGGGTGTCAAAAGCCTTTACTTTATGCAACTACACATTCTCAATACGATAAAACTGGTATCGCAGTTCTGCAGCGATTGATACGCCGAAGCTTAGCGAAATCGAAAGATGGAGGATTCTCGGCGTTTCTGAGACTTTGGCTGGGTGTACGGGTGTCAAAATTCTTCATTTTATGCAACTACACACTTTCAATACGATAAAACTGGTATCGCAGTTCTCTATCGATTGATACGTCGAATCTTAGCGAAATCGAAAGATCGAGGTTTCCGAGTGTTTCTGCGACATTCGCGGGGTGTACGGATGTCAAAAACCATTACTCTATGCAACTACACATACTCAATACGATAAAACTGGTATCGCGGTGCTTCAGCGATTGATACGTCGTAGCTTAGCGAAATCGAAAGATCGCGGATTCCCGCCGTTTCTAAGAGTTTGGCTGAGTGAACGGGTGTCAAAAGCCTCCATTTTATGCAACTACACATTCTCAATACGATAGAACTGGTATCGCAGTTCTGCAGCGATTGATACGTCGAAGCTTAGCGAAATCGAAAGATCGCGGATTCCCGCGTTTGTAGGAGTTTGGCTGGTTGTACGGGTGTCAGAATTCTTCATTTCATGCAACTACACACTCTCAATACGATAAAACTGGTATCGGAGTTCTGCAGCGATTGATACGCCGAAGCTTAGCGAAATCGAAAGATGGAGGATTCTCGTCGTTTCTGAGACTTTGGCTGGGTGTACGGGTGTCAAAATTCTTCATTTTATGCAACTATACATTCTGAATACGCTAAAACTGGTATCGCAGTTCTGTATCGATTGATACGTCGAATCTTAGCGAAATCGAAAGATCGAGGATTCCGAGCGTCTCTGCGACATTCGCGGGGTGTACAGGTGTCAAAAGCCTTCATTTTATGCAACTACACATTTTCAATACGATAAAACTGGTATCGCAGTTCTGCAGCGTCTGATACGCCGACGCTTAGCGAAATCGAAAGATCGAGGATTCTCGGCGTTTCTGAGACTATGGCTGGGTGTACGGGTGTCAAAATTCTTCATTTTATGCAACTACACACTCTGAATACGATAAAACTGGTATCGCAGTTCTGTATCGATTGATACGTCGCATCTTAGCGAAATCGAAATCTCGATGATTCCGAGCGTTTCTGCGACATTCGCGGGGTGTACGGGTGTCAAAGACCTTTACTTTATGCAACTACACATACTCAATACGATAAAACTGGTATCGTGGTGCTGCAGCGATGGATACGTCGAAGCTTAGCGAAATCGAAAGATCGCGGATTCCCGCCGTTTCTGAGAGTTTGGCTGGGTGTACGGGTGTCAAAATTCTTCATTTTATGCAACTACACACTCTCAATACGATAAAACTGGAATCGCAGTTCTGTATCGATTGATACGTCGCATCTTAGCGAAATCGAAAGCTCGATGATTCCGAGCGTTTCTGCGACATTCGCGGGGTGTACGGATTTCCAATACCATTACTTTATGCAACTACACATACTCAATACGATAAAACTGGTATCGCAGTGCTGCAGCGATTGATACGTCGTAGCTTAGCGAAATCGAAAGATCGCGAATTCCCGCCGTTTCTAAGAGTTTGGCTGAGTGTACGGGTGTCAAAAGCCTCCATTTTATGCAACTACACATTGTCAATACGATAAAATTGGTATCGCAGTTCTGCAGCGATTGATACGCCGAAGCATAGCGAAATCAAAAGATCGAGGATTCTCGGCGTTTCTGAGACTTTGGCTGGGTGTACGGGTGTCAAAAGCTTTATGCAACTACACATTCTCAATACGATAAAACTGGTATCGCAGTTCTGCAGCGATTGATACGTCGAAGCTTAGCGAAATCGAAAGATCGCGGATTCCCGCCGTTTCTGAGAGTTTGGCTTGGTGTACGGTTGTCAGAATTCTTCATTATATGCAACTACACACTCTCAATACGATAAAACTGGTATCGCAGTTGTGTATCGATTGATACGTCGGGTCTTAGCGAAATCGAAAGACCGAGGATTCCGAGCGTTTCTACGACATTCGCGGGATGTACGGGTGTTAAAAACCATTACTTTATGCAACTACACATACTCAATACGATAAAACTGGTATCGCGGTGCTGCAGCGATTGATACGTCGTAGCTTAGCGAAATCGAAAGATCGCGGATTTCCGCCGTTTCTAAGAGTTTGGCTGAGTGTACGGGTGTCAAAAGCCTCCATTTTATGCAACTACACATTCTCAATACAATAAAACTGGTATTGCAGTTCTGCAGCGGATGATACGCCGAAGCTTAGCGAAATCGAAAGATGGAGGATTCTCGGCGTTTCTGAGACTTTGGCTGGGTGTACGGGGGTCAAAATTCTTCATTTTATGCAACTACACATTCTCAATACAATAAAACTGGTATTGCAGTTCTGCAGCGGATGATACGTCGAAGCTTAGCGAAATCGAAAGATCGCGGATTCCCGCCGTTTCTGAGAGTTTGGCTGGATCCACGGGTGTCAAAATTCGTCATTTTATGCAACTACACACTCTCAATACGATAAAACTGGTATCGCAGTTCTGTATCGATTGATACGTCGGATCTTAGCGAAATCGAAAGACCGAGGATTCCGAGCGTTTCTACGACATTCGCCGGGTGTACGGGTGTCAAAAGCCTTTGCTTTCAGAGACTACACATTCTCAATACGATAAAACTGGTATCGTGGTACTGCAGCGATTGATACGTCGAAGCTTAGCGAAATCGAAAGATCGCGGATTCCCGCCGTTTCTGAGAGTTTGTCTGGGTGTACGGGTGTCAAAATTCTTCATTTTATGCAACTACACACTCTTAATACGATAAAACTGGAATCGCAGTTCTGTATCGATTGATACGCCGAAGCATAGCGAAATCGAAAGATCGAGTATTCTCGTCGTTTCTGAGACCTTGGCTGGGTGTTCGGGTGTCAAAAGCCTTTACTTTATGCAACTACACATTCTCAATACGATAAAACTGGTATCGCAGTTCTGCAGCGATTGATACGCCGAAGCTTAGCGAAATCGAAAGATGGAGGATTCTCGGCGTTTCTGAGACTTTGGCTGGGCGTACGGGTGTCAAAATTCTTCATTTTATGCAACTACACACTCTCAATACGATAAAACTGGTATCGCAGTTCTCTATCGATTGATACGTCGAATCTTAGCGAAATCGAAAGATCGAGGATTCCGAGTGTTTCTGCGACATTCGCGGGGTGTACGGATGTCAAAAACCATAACTCTATGCAACTACACATACTCAATACGATAAAACTGGTATCGCGGTGCTGCAGCGATTGATACGTCGTAGCTTAGCGAAATCGAAAGATCGCGGATTCCCGCCGTTTCTAAGAGTTTGGCTGAGTGTACGGGTGTCAAAAGCCTCCATTTTATGCAACTACACATTCTCAATACAATAAAACTGGTATTGCAGTTCTGCAGCGGATGATACGCCGAAGCTTAGCCAAATCGAAAGATGGAGGACTCTCGGCTTTTCTGAGACTTTGGCTAGGTGTACGGGTGTCAAAATTTATCATTTCATGCAACTACACACTCTCAATACGATAAAACTGGTATCGCAGTTCTGTATCGATTGATACGTCGAATCTTAGCGAAATCGAAAGATCGAGGATTCCGAGCGTCTCTGCGACATTCGCGGGGTGTACAGGTGTCAAAAGCCTTCATTTTATGCAACTACACATTTTCAATACGATAAAACTGGTATCGCAGTTCTGCAGCGACTGATACGCCGACGCTTAGCGAAATCGAAAGATCGAGGATTCTCGGCGTTTCTGAGACTATGGCTGGGTGTACGGGTGTCAAAATTCTTCATTTTATGCAACTACACACTCTGAATACGATAAAACTGGTATCGCAGTTCTGTATCGATTGATACGTCGCATCTTAGCGAAATCGAAATCTCGATGATTCCGAGCGTTTCTGCGACATTCGCGGGGTGTACGGGTGTCAAAAACCTTTACTTTATGCAACTACACATACTCAATACGATAAAACTCGTATCGTGGTGCTGCAGCGATGGATACGTCGAAGCTTAGCGAAATCGAAAGATCGCGGATTCCCGCCGTTTCTGAGAGTTTGGCTGGATCCACCGGTGTCAAAATTGTTCATTTTATGCAACTACACACTCTCAATACGATAAAACTGGTATCGCAGTTCTGTATCGATTGATACGTCGGATCTTAACGAAATCGAAAGATCAAGGATTCCGAGTTTTTCTGCGAAATTCGCGGGGTGTACGGGTGTCTAAATTCTTTGTTTCATGCAACTACAAATTCTCAATACGATAAAACTGGTATCGCAGTGCTGCAGCGATTGATACGTCGTAGCTTAGCGAAATCGAAAGATCGCGAATTCCCGCCGTTTCTAAGAGTTTGGATGGGTGTACGGGTGTCAAAAGCCTCCATTTTATGCAACTACACATTGTCAATACGATAAAATTGGTATCGCAGTTCTGCAGCGATTGATACGCCGAAGCATAGCGAAATCAAAAGATCGAGGATTCTCGGCGTTTCTGAGACTTTGGCTGGGTGTACGGGTGTCAAAAGCTTTATGCAACTACACATTCTCAATACGATAAAACTGGTATCGCAGTTCTGCAGCGATTGATACGTCGAAGCTTAGCGAAATCGAAAGATCGCGGATTCCCGCCGTTTCTGAGAGTTTGGCTTGGTGTACGGTTGTAAGAATTCTTCATTATATGCAACTACACACTCTCAATACGATAAAACTGGTATCGCAGTTGTGTATCGATTGATACGTCGGGTCTTAGCGAAATCGATAGACCGAGGATTCCGAGCGTTTCTACGACATTCGCGGGATGTACGGGTGTTAAAAACCATTACTTTATGCAACTACACATACTCAATACGATAAAACTGGTATCGCGGTGCTGCAGCGATTGATACGTCGTAGCTTAGCGAAATCGAAAGATCGCGGATTCCCGCCGTTTCTAAGAGTTTGGCTGAGTGTACGGGTGTCAAAAGCCTCCATTTTATGCAACTACACATTCTCAATACGATAAAACTGGTATCGCAGTTCTGCAGCGATTGATACGCCGAAGCATAGTGAAATCGGAAGATCGAGTATTCTCGTCGTTTCTGAGACCTTGGCTGGGTGTACGGGTGTCAAAAGCCTTTACTTTATGCAACTACACATTCTCAATACGATAAAACTGGTATCGCAGTTCTGCAGCGATTGATACGCCGAAGCTTAGCGAAATCGAAAGATGGAGGATTCTCGGCGTTTCTGAGACTTTGGCTGGGTGTACGGGTGTCAAAATTCTTCATTTTATGCAACTACACACTCTCAATACGATAAAACTGGTATCGCAGTTCTCTATCGATTGATACGTCGAATCTTAGCGAAATCGAAAGATCGAGGATTCCGAGTGTTTCTGCGACATTCGCGGGATGTACGGGTGTTAAAAACCATTACTTTATGCAACTACACATACTCAATACGATAAAACTGGTATCGCGGTGCTGCAGCGATTGATACGTCGTAGCTTAGCGAAATCGAAAGATCGCGGATTCCCGCCGTTTCTAAGAGTTTGGCTGAGTGTACGGGTGTCAAAAGCCTCCATTTTATGCAACTACACATTCTCAATACGATAAAACTGGTATCGCAGTTCTGCAGCGATTGATACGCCGAAGCATAGTGAAATCGGAAGATCGAGTATTCTTGTCGTTTCTGAGACCTTGGCTGGGTGTACGGGTGTCAAAATTCTTCATTTTATGCAACTACACACTCTCAATACGATAAAACTGGTATCGCGGTTCTGTATCGATTGATACGTCGCATCTTAGCGAAATTGAAAGATCGAGGATTCCGAGCGTCTCTGCGACATTCGCGGGGTGTACAGGTGTCAAAAGCCTTCATTTTATGCAACTACACATTTTCAATACGATAAAACTGGTATCGCAGTTCTGCAGCGACTGATACGCCGACGCTTAGCGAAATCGAAAGATCGAGGCTTCTCGGCGTTTCTGAGACTATGGCTGGGTGTACGGGTGTCAAAATTCTTCATTTTATGCAACTACACACTCTGAATACGATAAAACTGGTATCGCAGTTCTGTATCGATTGATACGTCGCATCTTGGCGAAATCGAAATCTCGATGATTCCGAGCGTTTCTGCGACATTCGCGGGGTGTACGGGTGTCAAAAACCTTTACTTTATGCAACTACACATACTCAATACGATAAAACTGGTATCGTGGTGCTGCAGCGATGGATACGTCGAAGCTTAGCGAAATCGAAAGATCGCGGATTCCCGCCGTTTCTGAGAGTTTGGCTGGATCCACCGGTGTCAAAATTGTTCATTTTATGCAACTACACACTCTCAATACGATAAAACTGGTATCGCAGATCTGTATCGATTGATACGTCGGATCTTAACGAAATCGAAAGATCGAGGATTCCGAGTTTTTCTGCGAAATTCGCGGGGTGTACGGGTGTCTAAATTCTTTGTTTCATGCAACTACAAATTCTCAATACGATAAAACTGGTATCGTGGTACTGCAGCGATTGATACGACAAAGCTTAGCGAAATCGATAGATCGCGGATTCCCGCCGTTTCTGAGAGTTTGGGTGGGTGTACGGGTGTCAAAATTCTTCATTTTATGCAACTACACACTCTCAATACGATAAAACTGGAATCGCAGTTCTGTATCGATTGATACGTCGCATCTTAGCGAAATCGAAAGCTCGATGATTCCGAGCGTTTCTGCGACATTCGCGGGGTGTACGGATTTCAAATACCATTACTTTATGCAACTACACATACTCAATACGATAAAACTGGTATCGCAGTGCTGCAGCGATTGATACGTCGTAGCTTAGCGAAATCGAAAGATCGCGAATTCCCGCCGTTTCTAAGAGATTGGCTGAGTGTACGGGTGTCAAAAGCCTCCATTTTATGCAACTACACATTGTAAATATGATAAAATTGGTATCGCAGTTCTGCAGCGATTGATACGCCGAAGCATAGCGAAATCAAAAGATCGAGGATTCTCCGCGTTTCTGAGACTTTGGCTGGGTGTACGGGTGTCAAAAGCTTTATGCAACTACACATTCTCAATACGATAAAACTGGTATCGCAGTTCTGCAGCGATTGATACGTCGAAGCTTAGCGAAATCGCAAGATCGCGGATTCTCGGCGTTTCTGAGACTTTGGCTGGGTGTACGGGTGTCAAAATTCTTCATTTTATGCAACTACACACTCTCAATACGATAAAACTGGTATCGCAGTTCTCTATCGATTGATACGTCGAATCTTAGCGAAATCGAAAGATCGAGGATTCCGAGTGTTTCTGCGACATTCGCGGGGTGTACGGATGTCAAAAGCCTTCATTTTATGCAACTACACACTCTCAATACGATAAAACTGGTATCGCAGATCTGTATCGATTGATACGTCGGATCTTAACGAAATCGAAAGATCGAGGATTCCGAGTTTTTCTGCGAAATTCGCGGGGTGTACGGGTGTCTAAATTCTTTGTTTCATGCAACTACAAATTCTCAATACGATAAAACTGGTATCGTGGTACTGCAGCGATTGATACGACAAAGCTTAGCGAAATCGATAGATCGCGGATTCCCGCCGTTTCTGAGAGTTTGGCTGGGTGTACGGGTGTCAAAAGCCTCCATTTTATGCAACTACACATTCTCAATACGATAAAACTGGTATCGCAGTTCTGCAGCGATTGATACGCCGATGCTTAGCGAAATCGAAAGATGGAGGATTCTCGGCGTTTCTGAGACTTTGGCTGGGTGTACGGGTGTCAAAATTCTTCTATTTATGAAACTACACACTCTCAATACGATATAACTGGTATCGCAGTTCTCTATCGATTGATACGTCGAATCTTAGCGAAATCGAAAGATCGAGGATTCCGAGTGTTTCTGCGACATTCGCGGGGTGTACGGGTGTCAAAATTCTTTGTTTCATGCAACTAGACATTCTCAATACGATAAAACTGGTATCGTGGTACTGCAGCGATTGATACGTCGAATCTTAGCGAAATGGAAAGATCGCGGATTCCCGCCGTTTCTGAGAGTTTGGCTGGGTTTACGGATGTCAAAATTCTTCATTTTATGCAACTACACACTCTCAATACGATAAAACTGGTATCGCGGTTCTGTATCGATTGATACGTCGCATCTTAGCGAAATTGAAAGATCGAGGATTCCGAGCGTCTCTGCGACATTCGCGGGGTGTACAGGTGTCAAAAGCCTTCATTTTATGCAACTACACATTTTCAATACGATAAAACTGGTATCGCAGTTCTGCAGCGACTGATACGCCGACGCTTAGCGAAATCGAAAGATCGAGGATTCTCGGCGTTTCTGAGACTATGGCTGGGTGTACGGGTGTCAAAATTCTTCATTTTATGCAACTACACACTCTGAATACGATAAAACTGGTATCGCAGTTCTGTATCGATTGATACGTCGCATCTTGGCGAAATCGAAATCTCGATGATTCCGAGCGTTTCTGCGACATTCGCGGGGTGTACGGGTGTCAAAAACCTTTACTTTATGCAACTACACATACTCAATACGATAAAACTGGTATCGTGGTGCTGCAGCGATGGATACGTCGAAGCTTAGCGAAATCGAAAGATCGCGGATTCCCGCCGTTTCTGAGAGTTTGGCTGGATCCACCGGTGTCAAAATTGTTCATTTTATGCAACTACACACTCTCAATACGATAAAACTGGTATCGCAGATCTGTATCGATTGATACGTCGGATCTTAACGAAATCGAAAGATCGAGGATTCCGAGTTTTTCTGCGAAATTCGCGGGGTGTACGGGTGTCTAAATTCTTTGTTTCATGCAACTACAAATTCTCAATACGATAAAACTGGTATCGTGGTACTGCAGCGATTGATAGGACAAAGCTTAGCGAAATCGATAGATCGCGGATTCCCGCCGTTTCTGAGAGTTTGGATGGGTGTACGGGTGTCAAAATTCTTCATTTTATGCAACTACACACTCTCAATACGATAAAACTGGAATCGCAGTTCTGTATCGATTGATACGTCGCATCTTAGCGAAATCGAAAGCTCGATGATTCCGAGCGTTTCTGCGACATTCGCGGGGTGTACGGATTTCAAATACCATTACTTTATGCAACTACACATACTCAATACGATAAAACTGGTATCGCAGTGCTGCAGCGATTGATACGTCGTAGCTTAGCGAAATCGAAAGATCGCGAATTCCCGCCGTTTCTAAGAGATTGGCTGAGTGTACGGGTGTCAAAAGCCTCCATTTTATGCAACTACACATTGTCAATACGATAAAATTGGTATCGCAGTTCTGCAGCGATTGATACGCCGAAGCATAGCGAAATCAAAAGATCGAGGATTCTCGGCGTTTCTGAGACTTTGGCTGGGTGTACGGGTGTCAAAAGCTTTATGCAACTACACATTCTCAATACGATAAAACTGGTATCGCAGTTCTGCAGCGATTGATACGTCGAAGCTTAGCGAAATCGAAAGATCGCGGATTCCCGCCGTTTCTGAGAGTTTGGCTTGGTGTACGGTTGTAAGAATTCTTCATTATATGCAACTACACACTCTCAATACGATAAAACTGGTATCGCAGTTGTGTATCGATTGATACGTCGGGTCTTAGCGAAATCGATAGACCGAGGATTCCGAGCGTTTCTACGACATTCGCGGGATGTACGGGTGTTAAAAACCATTACTTTATGCAACTACACATACTCAATACGATAAAACTGGTATCGCGGTGCTGCAGCGATTGATACGTCGTAGCTTAGCGAAATCGAAAGATCGCGGATTCCCGCCGTTTCTAAGAGTTTGGCTGAGTGTACGGGTGTCAAAAGCCTCCATTTTATGCAACTACACATTCTCAATACGATAAAACTGGTATCGCAGTTCTGCAGCGATTGATACGCCGAAGCATAGTGAAATCGGAAGATCGAGTATTCTCGTCGTTTCTGAGACCTTGGCTGGGTGTACGGGTGTCAAAAGCCTTTACTTTATGCAACTACACATTCTCAATACGATAAAACTGGTATCGCAGTTCTGCAGCGATTGATACGCCGAAGCTTAGCGAAATCGAAAGATGGAGGATTCTCGGCGTTTCTGAGACTTTGGCTGGGTGTACGGGTGTCAAAATTCTTCATTTTATGCAACTACACACTCTCAATACGATAAAACTGGTATCGCAGTTCTCTATCGATTGATACGTCGAATCTTAGCGAAATCGAAAGATCGAGGATTCCGAGTGTTTCTGCGACATTCGCGGGATGTACGGGTGTTAAAAACCATTACTTTATGCAACTACACATACTCAATACGATAAAACTGGTATCGCGGTGCTGCAGCGATTGATACGTCGTAGCTTAGCGAAATCGAAAGATCGCGGATTCCCGCCGTTTCTAAGAGTTTGGCTGAGTGTACGGGTGTCAAAAGCCTCCATTTTATGCAACTACACATTCTCAATACGATAAAACTGGTATCGCAGTTCTGCAGCGATTGATACGCCGAAGCATAGTGAAATCGGAAGATCGAGTATTCTTGTCGTTTCTGAGACCTTGGCTGGGTGTACGGGTGTCAAAATTCTTCATTTTATGCAACTACACACTCTCAATACGATAAAACTGGTATCGCGGTTCTGTATCGATTGATACGTCGCATCTTAGCGAAATTGAAAGATCGAGGATTCCGAGCGTCTCTGCGACATTCGCGGGGTGTACAGGTGTCAAAAGCCTTCATTTTATGCAACTACACATTTTCAATACGATAAAACTGGTATCGCAGTTCTGCAGCGACTGATACGCCGACGCTTAGCGAAATCGAAAGATCGAGGATTCTCGGCGTTTCTGAGACTATGGCTGGGTGTACGGGTGTCAAAATTCTTCATTTTATGCAACTACACACTCTGAATACGATAAAACTGGTATCGCAGTTCTGTATCGATTGATACGTCGCATCTTGGCGAAATCGAAATCTCGATGATTCCGAGCGTTTCTGCGACATTCGCGGGGTGTACGGGTGTCAAAAACCTTTACTTTATGCAACTACACATACTCAATACGATAAAACTGGTATCGTGGTGCTGCAGCGATGGATACGTCGAAGCTTAGCGAAATCGAAAGATCGCGGATTCCCGCCGTTTCTGAGAGTTTGGCTGGATCCACCGGTGTCAAAATTGTTCATTTTATGCAACTACACACTCTCAATACGATAAAACTGGTATCGCAGATCTGTATCGATTGATACGTCGGATCTTAACGAAATCGAAAGATCGAGGATTCCGAGTTTTTCTGCGAAATTCGCGGGGTGTACGGGTGTCTAAATTCTTTGTTTCATGCAACTACAAATTCTCAATACGATAAAACTGGTATCGTGGTACTGCAGCGATTGATACGACAAAGCTTAGCGAAATCGATAGATCGCGGATTCCCGCCGTTTCTGAGAGTTTGGGTGGGTGTACGGGTGTCAAAATTCTTCATTTTATGCAACTACACACTCTCAATACGATAAAACTGGAATCGCAGTTCTGTATCGATTGATACGTCGCATCTTAGCGAAATCGAAAGCTCGATGATTCCGAGCGTTTCTGCGACATTCGCGGGGTGTACGGATTTCAAATACCATTACTTTATGCAACTACACATACTCAATACGATAAAACTGGTATCGCAGTGCTGCAGCGATTGATACGTCGTAGCTTAGCGAAATCGAAAGATCGCGAATTCCCGCCGTTTCTAAGAGATTGGCTGAGTGTACGGGTGTCAAAAGCCTCCATTTTATGCAACTACACATTGTCAATACGATAAAATTGGTATCGCAGTTCTGCAGCGATTGATACGCCGAAGCATAGCGAAATCAAAAGATCGAGGATTCTCCGCGTTTCTGAGACTTTGGCTGGGTGTACGGGTGTCAAAAGCTTTATGCAACTACACATTCTCAATACGATAAAACTGGTATCGCAGTTCTGCAGCGATTGATACGTCGAAGCTTAGCGAAATCGCAAGATCGCGGATTCCCGCCGTTTCTGAGAGTTTGGCTTGGTGTACGGTTGTAAGAATTCTTCATTATATGCAACTACACACTCTCAATACGATAAAACTGGTATCGCAGTTGTGTATCGATTGATACGTCGGGTCTTAGCGAAATCGATAGACCGAGGATTCCGAGCGTTTCTACGACATTCGCGGGATGTACGGGTGTTAAAAACCATTACTTTATGCAACTACACATACTCAATACGATAAAACTGGTATCGCGGTGCTGCAGCGATTGATACGTCGTAGCTTAGCGAAATCGAAAGATCGCGGATTCCCGCCGTTTCTAAGAGTTTGGCTGAGTGTACGGGTGTCAAAAGCCTCCATTTTATGCAACTACACATTCTCAATACGATAAAACTGGTATCGCAGTTCTGCAGCGATTGATACGCCGAAGCATAGTGAAATCGGAAGATCGAGTATTCTCGTCGTTTCTGAGACCTTGGCTGGGTGTACGGGTGTCAAAAGCCTTTACTTTATGCAACTACACATTCTCAATACGATAAAACTGGTATCGCAGTTCTGCAGCGATTGATACGCCGATGCTTAGCGAAATCGAAAGATGGAGGATTCTCGGCGTTTCTGAGACTTTGGCTGGGTGTACGGGTGTCAAAATTCTTCTATTTATGCAACTACACATACTCAATACGATAAAACTCGTATCGTGGTGCTGCAGCGATGGATACGTCGAAGCTTAGCGAAATCGAAAGATCGCGGATTCCCGCCGTTTCTGAGAGTTTGGCTGGATCCACCGGTGTCAAAATTGTTCATTTTATGCAACTACACACTCTCAATACGATAAAACTGGTATCGCAGTTCTGTATCGATTGATACGTCGGATCTTAACGAAATCGAAAGATCGAGGATTCCGAGTTTTTCTGCGAAATTCGCGGGGTGTACGGGTGTCTAAATTCTTTGTTTCATGCAACTACAAATTCCCAATACGATAAAACTGGTATCGTGGTACTGCAGCGATTGATACGACAAAGCTTAGCGAAATCGATAGATCGCGGATTCCCGCCGTTTCTGAGAGTTTGGCTGGGTGTACGGGTGTCAAAATTCTTTATTTTATGCAACTACACACTCTCAATACGATAAAACTGGAATCGCAGTTCTGTATCGATTGATACGTCGCATCTTAGCGAAATCGAAAGCTCGATGATTCCGAGCGTTTCTGCGACATTCGCGGGGTCTACGGATTTCAAATACCATTACTTTATGCAACTACACATACTCAATACGATAAAACTGGTATCGCAGTGCTGCAGCGATTGATACGTCGTAGCTTAGCGAAATCGAAAGATCGCGAATTCCCGCCGTTTCTAAGAGATTGGCTGAGTGTACGGGTGTCAAAAGCCTCCATTTTATGCAACTACACATTGTCAATACGATAAAATTGGTATCGCAGTTCTGCAGCGATTGATACGCCGAAGCATAGCGAAATCAAAAGATCGAGGATTCTCGGCGTTTCTGAGACTTTGACTGGGTGTACGGGTGTCAAAAGCTTTATGCAACTACACATTCTCAATACGATAAAACTGGTATCGCAGTTCTGCAGCGATTGATACGTCGAAGCTTAGCGAAATCGAAAGATCGCGGATTCCCGCCGTTTCTGAGAGTTTGGCTTGGTGTACGGTTGTAAGAATTCTTCATTATATGCAACTACACACTCTCAATACGATAAAACTGGTATCGCAGTTGTGTATCGATTGATACGTCGGGTCTTAGCGAAATCGATAGACCGAGGATTCCGAGCGTTTCTACGACATTCGCGGGATGTACGGGTGTTAAAAACCATTACTTTATGCAACTACACATACTCAATACGATAAAACTGGTATCGCGGTGCTGCAGCGATTGATACGTCGTAGCTTAGCGAAATCGAAAGATCGCGGATTCCCGCCGTTTCTAAGAGTTTGGCTGAGTGTACGGGTGTCAAAAGCCTCCATTTTATGCAACTACACATTCTCAATACGATAAAACTGGTATCGCAGTTCTGCAGCGATTGATACGCCGAAGCATAGTGAAATCGGAAGATCGAGTATTCTCGTCGTTTCTGAGACCTTGGCTGGGTGTACGGGTGTCAAAAGCCTTTACTTTATGCAACTACACATTCTCAATACGATAAAACTGGTATCGCAGTTCTGCAGCGATTGATACGCCGATGCTTAGCGAAATCGAAAGATGGAGGATTCTCGGCGTTTCTGAGACTTTGGCTGGGTGTACGGGTGTCAAAATTCTTCTATTTATGAAACTACACACTCTCAATACGATAAAACTGGTATCGCAGTTCTCTATCGAATGATACGTCGAATCTTAGCGAAATCGAAAGCTCGAAGATTCCGAGCGTTTCTGCGACATTCGCGGGGTGTACGGATTTCAAATACCATTACTTTATGCAACTACACATACTCAATACGATAAAACTGGTATCGCAGTGCTGCAGCGATTGATACGTCGTAGCTTAGCGAAATCGAAAGATCGCGAATTCCCGCCGTTTCTAAGAGTTTGGCTGAGTGTACGGGTGTCAAAAGCCTCCATTTTATGCAACTACACATTGTCAATACGATAGAATTGGTATCGGAGTTCTGCAGCGATTGATACGTCGAAGCATAGCGAAATCAAAAGATCGAGGATTCTCGGCGTTTCTGAGACTTTGGCTGGGTGTACGGGTGTCAAAAGCTTTATGCAACTACACATTCTCAATACGATAAAACTGGTATCGCAGTTCTGCAGCGATTGATACGTCGAAGCTTAGCGAAATCGAAAGATCGCGGATTCCCGCCGTTTCTGAGAGTTTGGCTCGGTGTACGGTTGTCAGAATTCTTCATTATATGCAACTACACACTCTCAATACGATAAAACTGGTATCGCAGTTGTGTATCGATTGATACGTCGGGTCTTAGCGAAATCGAAAGACCGAGGATTCCGAGCGTTTCTACGACATTCGCGGGATGTACGGGTGTTAAAAACCATTACTTTATGCAACTACACATACTCAATACGATAAAACTGGTATCGCGGTGCTGCAGCGATTGATACGTCGTAGCTTAGCGAAATCGAAAGATCGCGGATTCCCGCCGTTTCTAAGAGTTTGGCTGAGTGTACGGGTGTCAAAAGCCTCCATTTTATGCAACTACACATTCTCAAGACGATAAAACTGGTATCGCAGTTCTGCAGCGATTGATACGCCGAAGCATAGCGAAATCGAAAGATCGAGTATTCTCGTCGTTTCTGAGACCTTGGCTGGGTGTTCGGGTGTCAAAAGCCTTTACTTTATGCAACTACACATTCTCAATACGATAAAACTGGTATCGCAGTTCTGCAGCGATTGATACGCCGAAGCTTAGCGAAATCGAAAGATGGAGGATTCTCGGCGTTTCTGAGACTTTGGCTGGGTGTACGGGTGTCAAAATTCTTCATTTTATGCAACTACACACTTTCAATACGATAAAACTGGTATCGCAGTTCTCTATCGATTGATACGTCGAATCTTAGCGAAATCGAAAGATCGAGGTTTCCGAGTGTTTCTGCGACATTCGCGGGGTGTACGGATGTCAAAAACCATTACTCTATGCAACTACACATACTCAATACGATAAAACTGGTATCGCGGTGCTTCAGCGATTGATACGTCGTAGCTTAGCGAAATCGAAAGATCGCGGATTCCCGCCGTTTCTAAGAGTTTGGCTGAGTGAACGGGTGTCAAAAGCCTCCATTTTATGCAACTACACATTCTCAATACGATAGAACTGGTATCGCAGTTCTGCAGCGATTGATACGTCGAAGCTTAGCGAAATCGAAAGATCGCGGATTCCCGCGTTTGTAGGAGTTTGGCTGGTTGTACGGGTGTCAGAATTCTTCATTTCATGCAACTACACACTCTCAATACGATAAAACTGGTATCGGAGTTCTGCAGCGATTGATACGCCGAAGCTTAGCGAAATCGAAAGATGGAGGATTCTCGTCGTTTCTGAGACTTTGGCTGGGTGTACGGGTGTCAAAATTCTTCATTTTATGCAACTATACATTCTGAATACGCTAAAACTGGTATCGCAGTTCTGTATCGATTGATACGTCGAATCTTAGCGAAATCGAAAGATCGAGGATTCCGAGCGTCTCTGCGACATTCGCGGGGTGTACAGGTGTCAAAAGCCTTCATTTTATGCAACTACACATTTTCAATACGATAAAACTGGTATCGCAGTTCTGCAGCGTCTGATACGCCGACGCTTAGCGAAATCGAAAGATCGAGGATTCTCGGCGTTTCTGAGACTATGGCTGGGTGTACGGGTGTCAAAATTCTTCATTTTATGCAACTACACACTCTGAATACGATAAAACTGGTATCGCAGTTCTGTATCGATTGATACGTCGCATCTTAGCGAAATCGAAATCTCGATGATTCCGAGCGTTTCTGCGACATTCGCGGGGTGTACGGGTGTCAAAGACCTTTACTTTATGCAACTACACATACTCAATACGATAAAACTGGTATCGTGGTGCTGCAGCGATGGATACGTCGAAGCTTAGCGAAATCGAAAGATCGCGGATTCCCGCCGTTTCTGAGAGTTTGGCTGGGTGTACGGGTGTCAAAATTCTTCATTTTATGCAACTACACACTCTCAATACGATAAAACTGGAATCGCAGTTCTGTATCGATTGATACGTCGCATCTTAGCGAAATCGAAAGCTCGATGATTCCGAGCGTTTCTGCGACATTCGCGGGGTGTACGGATTTCCAATACCATTACTTTATGCAACTACACATACTCAATACGATAAAACTGGTATCGCAGTGCTGCAGCGATTGATACGTCGTAGCTTAGCGAAATCGAAAGATCGCGAATTCCCGCCGTTTCTAAGAGTTTGGCTGAGTGTACGGGTGTCAAAAGCCTCCATTTTATGCAACTACACATTGTCAATACGATAAAATTGGTATCGCAGTTCTGCAGCGATTGATACGCCGAAGCATAGCGAAATCAAAAGATCGAGGATTCTCGGCGTTTCTGAGACTTTGGCTGGGTGTACGGGTGTCAAAAGCTTTATGCAACTACACATTCTCAATACGATAAAACTGGTATCGCAGTTCTGCAGCGATTGATACGTCGAAGCTTAGCGAAATCGAAAGATCGCGGATTCCCGCCGTTTCTGAGAGTTTGGCTTGGTGTACGGTTGTCAGAATTCTTCATTATATGCAACTACACACTCTCAATACGATAAAACTGGTATCGCAGTTGTGTATCGATTGATACGTCGGGTCTTAGCGAAATCGAAAGACCGAGGATTCCGAGCGTTTCTACGACATTCGCGGGATGTACGGGTGTTAAAAACCATTACTTTATGCAACTACACATACTCAATACGATAAAACTGGTATCGCGGTGCTGCAGCGATTGATACGTCGTAGCTTAGCGAAATCGAAAGATCGCGGATTCCCGCCGTTTCTAAGAGTTTGGCTGAGTGTACGGGTGTCAAAAGCCTCCATTTTATGCAACTACACATTCTCAATACAATAAAACTGGTATTGCAGTTCTGCAGCGGATGATACGCCGAAGCTTAGCGAAATCGAAAGATGGAGGATTCTCGGCGTTTCTGAGACTTGGCTGGGTGTACGGGGGTCAAAATTCTTCATTTTATGCAACTACACATTCTCAATACAATAAAACTGGTATTGCAGTTCTGCAGCGGATGATACGTCGAAGCTTAGCGAAATCGAAAGATCGCGGATTCCCGCCGTTTCTGAGAGTTTGGCTGGATCCACGGGTGTCAAAATTCGTCATTTTATGCAACTACACACTCTCAATACGATAAAACTGGTATCGCAGTTCTGTATCGATTGATACGTCGGATCTTAGCGAAATCGAAAGACCGAGGATTCCGAGCGTTTCTACGACATTCGCCGGGTGTACGGGTGTCAAAAGCCTTTGCTTTCAGAGACTACACATTCTCAATACGATAAAACTGGTATCGTGGTACTGCAGCGATTGATACGTCGAAGCTTAGCGAAATCGAAAGATCGCGGATTCCCGCCGTTTCTGAGAGTTTGTCTGGGTGTACGGGTGTCAAAATTCTTCATTTTATGCAACTACACACTCTTAATACGATAAAACTGGAATCGCAGTTCTGTATCGATTGATACGTCGCATCTTAGCGAAATCGAAAGCTCGATGATTCCGAGCGTTTCTGCGACATTCGCGGGGTGTACGGATGTCAAAAACCATTACTTTATGCAACTACACATACTCAATACGATAAAACTGGTATCGCGGTGCTGCAGCGATTGATACGTCGTAGCTTAGCGAAATCGAAAGATCGCGGATTCCCGCCGTTTCTAAGAGTTTGGCTGAGTGTACGGGTGTCAAAAGCCTCCATTTTATGCAACTACACATTCTCAATACGATAAAACTGGTATCGCAGTTCTGCAGCGATTGATACGCCGAAGCATAGCGAAATCGAAAGATCGAGTATTCTCGTCGTTTCTGAGACCTTGGCTGGGTGTTCGGGTGTCAAAAGCCTTTACTTTATGCAACTACACATTCTCAATACGATAAAACTGGTATCGCAGTTCTGCAGCGATTGATACGCCGAAGCTTAGCGAAATCGAAAGATGGAGGATTCTCGGCGTTTCTGAGACTTTGGCTGGGTGTACGGGTGTCAAAATTCTTTATTTTATGCAACTACACACTCTCAATACGATAAAACTGGTATCGCAGTTCTCTATCGATTGATACGTCGAATCTTAGCGAAATCGAAAGATCGAGGATTCCGAGTGTTTCTGCGACATTCGCGGGGTGTACGGATGTCAAAAACCATAACTCTATGCAACTACACATACTCAATACGATAAAACTGGTATCGCGGTGCTGCAGCGATTGATACGTCGTAGCTTAGCGAAATCGAAAGATCGCGGATTCCCGCCGTTTCTAAGAGTTTGGCTGAGTGTACGGGTGTCAAAAGCCTCCATTTTATGCAACTACACATTCTCAATACAATAAAACTGGTATTGCAGTTCTGCAGCGGATGATACGCCGAAGCTTAGCGAAATCGAAAGATGGAGGACTCACGGCTTTTCTGAGACTTTGGCTAGGTGTACGGGTGTCAAAATTTATCATTTCATGCAACTACACACTCTCAATACGATAAAACTGGTATCGCAGTTCTGTATCGATTGATACGTCGAATCTTAGCGAAATCGAAAGATCGAGGATTCCGAGCGTCTCTGCGACATTCGCGGGGTGTACAGGTGTCAAAAGCCTTCATTTTATGCAACTACACATTTTCAATACGATAAAACTGGTATCGCAGTTCTGCAGCGACTGATACGCCGACGCTTAGCGAAATCGAAAGATCGAGGATTCTCGGCGTTTCTGAGACTATGGCTGGGTGTACGGGTGTCAAAATTCTTCATTTTATGCAACTACACACTCTGAATACGATAAAACTGGTATCGCAGTTCTGTATCGATTGATACGTCGCATCTTAGCGAAATCGAAATCTCGATGATTCCGAGCGTTTCTGCGACATTCGCGGGGTGTACGGGTGTCAAAAACCTTTACTTTATGCAACTACACATACTCAATACGATAAAACTCGTATCGTGGTGCTGCAGCGATGGATACGTCGAAGCTTAGCGAAATCGAAAGATCGCGGATTCCCGCCGTTTCTGAGAGTTTGGCTGGATCCACCGGTGTCAAAATTGTTCATTTTATGCAACTACACACTCTCAATACGATAAAACTGGTATCGCAGTTCTGTATCGATTGATACGTCGGATCTTAACGAAATCGAAAGATCAAGGATTCCGAGTTTTTCTGCGAAATTCGCGGGGTGTACGGGTGTCTAAATTCTTTGTTTCATGCAACTACAAATTCTCAATACGATAAAACTGGTATCGTGGTACTGCAGCGATTGATACGACAAAGCTTAGCGAAATCGATAGATCGCGGATTCCCGCCGTTTCTGAGAGTTTGGATGGGTGTACGGGTGTCAAAATTCTTCATTTTATGCAACTACACACTCTCAATACGATAAAACTGGAATCGCAGTTCTGTATCGATTGATACGTCGCATCTTAGCGAAATCGAAAGCTCGATGATTCCGAGCGTTTCTGCGACATTCGCGGGGTGTACGGATTTCAAATACCATTACTTTATGCAACTACACATACTCAATACGATAAAACTGGTATCGCAGTGCTGCAGCGATTGATACGTCGTAGCTTAGCGAAATCGAAAGATCGCGAATTCCCGCCGTTTCTAAGAGATTGGCTGAGTGTACGGGTGTCAAAAGCCTCCATTTTATGCAACTACACATTGTCAATACGATAAAATTGGTATCGCAGTTCTGCAGCGATTGATACGCCGAAGCATAGCGAAATCAAAAGATCGAGGATTCTCGGCGTTTCTGAGACTTTGGCTGGGTGTACGGGTGTCAAAAGCTTTATGCAACTACACATTCTCAATACGATAAAACTGGTATCGCAGTTCTGCAGCGATTGATACGTCGAAGCTTAGCGAAATCGAAAGATCGCGGATTCCCGCCGTTTCTGAGAGTTTGGCTTGGTGTACGGTTGTAAGAATTCTTCATTATATGCAACTACACACTCTCAATACGATAAAACTGGTATCGCAGTTGTGTATCGATTGATACGTCGGGTCTTAGCGAAATCGATAGACCGAGGATTCCGAGCGTTTCTACGACATTCGCGGGATGTACGGGTGTTAAAAACCATTACTTTATGCAACTACACATACTCAATACGATAAAACTGGTATCGCGGTGCTGCAGCGATTGATACGTCGTAGCTTAGCGAAATCGAAAGATCGCGGATTCCCGCCGTTTCTAAGAGTTTGGCTGAGTGTACGGGTGTCAAAAGCCTCCATTTTATGCAACTACACATTCTCAATACGATAAAACTGGTATCGCAGTTCTGCAGCGATTGATACGCCGAAGCATAGTGAAATCGGAAGATCGAGTATTCTCGTCGTTTCTGAGACCTTGGCTGGGTGCACGGGTGTCAAAAGCCTTTACTTTATGCAACTACACATTCTCAATACGATAAAACTGGTATCGCAGTTCTGCAGCGATTGATACGCCGAAGCTTAGCGAAATCGAAAGATGGAGGATTCTCGGCGTTTCTGAGACTTTGGCTGGGTGTACGGGTGTCAAAATTCTTCATTTTATGCAACTACACACTCTCAATACGATAAAACTGGTATCGCAGTTCTCTATCGATTGATACGTCGAATCTTAGCGAAATCGAAAGATCGAGGATTCCGAGTGTTTCTGCGACATTCGCGGGATGTACGGGTGTTAAAAACCATTACTTTATGCAACTACACATACTCAATACGATAAAACTGGTATCGCGGTGCTGCAGCGATTGATACGTCGTAGCTTAGCGAAATCGAAAGATCGCGGATTCCCGCCGTTTCTAAGAGTTTGGCTGAGTGTACGGGTGTCAAAAGCCTCCATTTTATGCAACTACACATTCTCAATACGATAAAACTGGTATCGCAGTTCTGCAGCGATTGATACGCCGAAGCATAGTGAAATCGGAAGATCGAGTATTCTTGTCGTTTCTGAGACCTTGGCTGGGTGTACGGGTGTCAAAATTCTTCATTTTATGCAACTACACACTTTCAATACGATAAAACTGGTATCGCAGTTCTCTATCGATTGATACGTCGAATCTTAGCGAAATCGAAAGATCGAGGTTTCCGAGTGTTTCTGCGACATTCGCGGGGTGTACGGATGTCAAAAACCATTACTCTATGCAACTACACATACTCAATACGATAAAACTGGTATCGCGGTGCTTCAGCGATTGATACGTCGTAGCTTAGCGAAATCGAAAGATCGCGGATTCCCGCCGTTTCTAAGAGTTTGGCTGAGTGAACGGGTGTCAAAAGCCTCCATTTTATGCAACTACACATTCTCAATACGATAGAACTGGTATCGCAGTTCTGCAGCGATTGATACGTCGAAGCTTAGCGAAATCGAAAGATCGCGGATTCCCGCGTTTGTAGGAGTTTGGCTGGTTGTACGGGTGTCAGAATTCTTCATTTCATGCAACTACACACTCTCAATACGATAAAACTGGTATCGGAGTTCTGCAGCGATTGATACGCCGAAGCTTAGCGAAATCGAAAGATGGAGGATTCTCGTCGTTTCTGAGACTTTGGCTGGGTGTACGGGTGTCAAAATTCTTCATTTTATGCAACTATACATTCTGAATACGCTAAAACTGGTATCGCAGTTCTGTATCGATTGATACGTCGAATCTTAGCGAAATCGAAAGATCGAGGATTCCGAGCGTCTCTGCGACATTCGCGGGGTGTACAGGTGTCAAAAGCCTTCATTTTATGCAACTACACATTTTCAATACGATAAAACTGGTATCGCAGTTCTGCAGCGTCTGATACGCCGACGCTTAGCGAAATCGAAAGATCGAGGATTCTCGGCGTTTCTGAGACTATGGCTGGGTGTACGGGTGTCAAAATTCTTCATTTTATGCAACTACACACTCTGAATACGATAAAACTGGTATCGCAGTTCTGTATCGATTGATACGTCGCATCTTAGCGAAATCGAAATCTCGATGATTCCGAGCGTTTCTGCGACATTCGCGGGGTGTACGGGTGTCAAAGACCTTTACTTTATGCAACTACACATACTCAATACGATAAAACTGGTATCGTGGTGCTGCAGCGATGGATACGTCGAAGCTTAGCGAAATCGAAAGATCGCGGATTCCCGCCGTTTCTGAGAGTTTGGCTGGGTGTACGGGTGTCAAAATTCTTCATTTTATGCAACTACACACTCTCAATACGATAAAACTGGAATCGCAGTTCTGTATCGATTGATACGTCGCATCTTAGCGAAATCGAAAGCTCGATGATTCCGAGCGTTTCTGCGACATTCGCGGGGTGTACGGATTTCCAATACCATTACTTTATGCAACTACACATACTCAATACGATAAAACTGGTATCGCAGTGCTGCAGCGATTGATACGTCGTAGCTTAGCGAAATCGAAAGATCGCGAATTCCCGCCGTTTCTAAGAGTTTGGCTGAGTGTACGGGTGTCAAAAGCCTCCATTTTATGCAACTACACATTGTCAATACGATAAAATTGGTATCGCAGTTCTGCAGCGATTGATACGCCGAAGCATAGCGAAATCAAAAGATCGAGGATTCTCGGCGTTTCTGAGACTTTGGCTGGGTGTACGGGTGTCAAAAGCTTTATGCAACTACACATTCTCAATACGATAAAACTGGTATCGCAGTTCTGCAGCGATTGATACGTCGAAGCTTAGCGAAATCGAAAGATCGCGGATTCCCGCCGTTTCTGAGAGTTTGGCTTGGTGTACGGTTGTCAGAATTCTTCATTATATGCAACTACACACTCTCAATACGATAAAACTGGTATCGCAGTTGTGTATCGATTGATACGTCGGGTCTTAGCGAAATCGAAAGACCGAGGATTCCGAGCGTTTCTACGACATTCGCGGGATGTACGGGTGTTAAAAACCATTACTTTATGCAACTACACATACTCAATACGATAAAACTGGTATCGCGGTGCTGCAGCGATTGATACGTCGTAGCTTAGCGAAATCGAAAGATCGCGGATTCCCGCCGTTTCTAAGAGTTTGGCTGAGTGTACGGGTGTCAAAAGCCTCCATTTTATGCAACTACACATTCTCAATACAATAAAACTGGTATTGCAGTTCTGCAGCGGATGATACGCCGAAGCTTAGCGAAATCGAAAGATGGAGGATTCTCGGCGTTTCTGAGACTTGGCTGGGTGTACGGGGGTCAAAATTCTTCATTTTATGCAACTACACATTCTCAATACAATAAAACTGGTATTGCAGTTCTGCAGCGGATGATACGTCGAAGCTTAGCGAAATCGAAAGATCGCGGATTCCCGCCGTTTCTGAGAGTTTGGCTGGATCCACGGGTGTCAAAATTCGTCATTTTATGCAACTACACACTCTCAATACGATAAAACTGGTATCGCAGTTCTGTATCGATTGATACGTCGGATCTTAGCGAAATCGAAAGACCGAGGATTCCGAGCGTTTCTACGACATTCGCCGGGTGTACGGGTGTCAAAAGCCTTTGCTTTCAGAGACTACACATTCTCAATACGATAAAACTGGTATCGTGGTACTGCAGCGATTGATACGTCGAAGCTTAGCGAAATCGAAAGATCGCGGATTCCCGCCGTTTCTGAGAGTTTGTCTGGGTGTACGGGTGTCAAAATTCTTCATTTTATGCAACTACACACTCTTAATACGATAAAACTGGAATCGCAGTTCTGTATCGATTGATACGTCGCATCTTAGCGAAATCGAAAGCTCGATGATTCCGAGCGTTTCTGCGACATTCGCGGGGTGTACGGATGTCAAAAACCATTACTTTATGCAACTACACATACTCAATACGATAAAACTGGTATCGCGGTGCTGCAGCGATTGATACGTCGTAGCTTAGCGAAATCGAAAGATCGCGGATTCCCGCCGTTTCTAAGAGTTTGGCTGAGTGTACGGGTGTCAAAAGCCTCCATTTTATGCAACTACACATTCTCAATACGATAAAACTGGTATCGCAGTTCTGCAGCGATTGATACGCCGAAGCATAGCGAAATCGAAAGATCGAGTATTCTCGTCGTTTCTGAGACCTTGGCTGGGTGTTCGGGTGTCAAAAGCCTTTACTTTATGCAACTACACATTCTCAATACGATAAAACTGGTATCGCAGTTCTGCAGCGATTGATACGCCGAAGCTTAGCGAAATCGAAAGATGGAGGATTCTCGGCGTTTCTGAGACTTTGGCTGGGTGTACGGGTGTCAAAATTCTTCATTTTATGCAACTACACACTCTCAATACGATAAAACTGGTATCGCAGTTCTCTATCGATTGATACGTCGAATCTTAGCGAAATCGAAAGATCGAGGATTCCGAGTGTTTCTGCGACATTCGCGGGGTGTACGGATGTCAAAAACCATAACTCTATGCAACTACACATACTCAATACGATAAAACTGGTATCGCGGTGCTGCAGCGATTGATACGTCGTAGCTTAGCGAAATCGAAAGATCGCGGATTCCCGCCGTTTCTAAGAGTTTGGCTGAGTGTACGGGTGTCAAAAGCCTCCATTTTATGCAACTACACATTCTCAATACAATAAAACTGGTATTGCAGTTCTGCAGCGGATGATACGCCGAAGCTTAGCGAAATCGAAAGATGGAGGACTCTCGGCTTTTCTGAGACTTTGGCTAGGTGTACGGGTGTCAAAATTTATCATTTCATGCAACTACACACTCTCAATACGATAAAACTGGTATCGCAGTTCTGTATCGATTGATACGTCGAATCTTAGCGAAATCGAAAGATCGAGGATTCCGAGCGTCTCTGCGACATTCGCGGGGTGTACAGGTGTCAAAAGCCTTCATTTTATGCAACTACACATTTTCAATACGATAAAACTGGTATCGCAGTTCTGCAGCGACTGATACGCCGACGCTTAGCGAAATCGAAAGATCGAGGATTCTCGGCGTTTCTGAGACTATGGCTGGGTGTACGGGTGTCAAAATTCTTCATTTTATGCAACTACACACTCTGAATACGATAAAACTGGTATCGCAGTTCTGTATCGATTGATACGTCGCATCTTAGCGAAATCGAAATCTCGATGATTCCGAGCGTTTCTGCGACATTCGCGGGGTGTACGGGTGTCAAAAACCTTTACTTTATGCAACTACACATACTCAATACGATAAAACTCGTATCGTGGTGCTGCAGCGATGGATACGTCGAAGCTTAGCGAAATCGAAAGATCGCGGATTCCCGCCGTTTCTGAGAGTTTGGCTGGATCCACCGGTGTCAAAATTGTTCATTTTATGCAACTACACACTCTCAATACGATAAAACTGGTATCGCAGTTCTGTATCGATTGATACGTCGGATCTTAACGAAATCGAAAGATCAAGGATTCCGAGTTTTTCTGCGAAATTCGCGGGGTGTACGGGTGTCTAAATTCTTTGTTTCATGCAACTACAAATTCTCAATACGATAAAACTGGTATCGTGGTACTGCAGCGATTGATACGACAAAGCTTAGCGAAATCGATAGATCGCGGATTCCCGCCGTTTCTGAGAGTTTGGATGGGTGTACGGGTGTCAAAATTCTTCATTTTATGCAACTACACACTCTCAATACGATAAAACTGGAATCGCAGTTCTGTATCGATTGATACGTCGCATCTTAGCGAAATCGAAAGCTCGATGATTCCGAGCGTTTCTGCGACATTCGCGGGGTGTACGGATTTCAAATACCATTACTTTATGCAACTACACATACTCAATACGATAAAACTGGTATCGCAGTGCTGCAGCGATTGATACGTCGTAGCTTAGCGAAATCGAAAGATCGCGAATTCCCGCCGTTTCTAAGAGATTGGCTGAGTGTACGGGTGTCAAAAGCCTCCATTTTATGCAACTACACATTGTCAATACGATAAAATTGGTATCGCAGTTCTGCAGCGATTGATACGCCGAAGCATAGCGAAATCAAAAGATCGAGGATTCTCGGCGTTTCTGAGACTTTGGCTGGGTGTACGGGTGTCAAAAGCTTTATGCAACTACACATTCTCAATACGATAAAACTGGTATCGCAGTTCTGCAGCGATTGATACGTCGAAGCTTAGCGAAATCGAAAGATCGCGGATTCCCGCCGTTTCTGAGAGTTTGGCTTGGTGTACGGTTGTAAGAATTCTTCATTATATGCAACTACACACTCTCAATACGATAAAACTGGTATCGCAGTTGTGTATCGATTGATACGTCGGGTCTTAGCGAAATCGATAGACCGAGGATTCCGAGCGTTTCTACGACATTCGCGGGATGTACGGGTGTTAAAAACCATTACTTTATGCAACTACACATACTCAATACGATAAAACTGGTATCGCGGTGCTGCAGCGATTGATACGTCGTAGCTTAGCGAAATCGAAAGATCGCGGATTCCCGCCGTTTCTAAGAGTTTGGCTGAGTGTACGGGTGTCAAAAGCCTCCATTTTATGCAACTACACATTCTCAATACGATAAAACTGGTATCGCAGTTCTGCAGCGATTGATACGCCGAAGCATAGTGAAATCGGAAGATCGAGTATTCTCGTCGTTTCTGAGACCTTGGCTGGGTGTACGGGTGTCAAAAGCCTTTACTTTATGCAACTACACATTCTCAATACGATAAAACTGGTATCGCAGTTCTGCAGCGATTGATACGCCGAAGCTTAGCGAAATCGAAAGATGGAGGATTCTCGGCGTTTCTGAGACTTTGGCTGGGTGTACGGGTGTCAAAATTCTTCATTTTATGCAACTACACACTCTCAATACGATAAAACTGGTATCGCAGTTCTCTATCGATTGATACGTCGAATCTTAGCGAAATCGAAAGATCGAGGATTCCGAGTGTTTCTGCGACATTCGCGGGATGTACGGGTGTTAAAAACCATTACTTTATGCAACTACACATACTCAATACGATAAAACTGGTATCGCGGTGCTGCAGCGATTGATACGTCGTAGCTTAGCGAAATCGAAAGATCGCGGATTCCCGCCGTTTCTAAGAGTTTGGCTGAGTGTACGGGTGTCAAAAGCCTCCATTTTATGCAACTACACATTCTCAATACGATAAAACTGGTATCGCAGTTCTGCAGCGATTGATACGCCGAAGCATAGTGAAATCGGAAGATCGAGTATTCTTGTCGTTTCTGAGACCTTGGCTGGGTGTACGGGTGTCAAAATTCTTCATTTTATGCAACTACACACTCTCAATACGATAAAACTGGTATCGCGGTTCTGTATCGATTGATACGTCGCATCTTAGCGAAATTGAAAGATCGAGGATTCCGAGCGTCTCTGCGACATTCGCGGGGTGTACAGGTGTCAAAAGCCTTCATTTTATGCAACTACACATTTTCAATACGATAAAACTGGTATCGCAGTTCTGCAGCGACTGATACGCCGACGCTTAGCGAAATCGAAAGATCGAGGATTCTCGGCGTTTCTGAGACTATGGCTGGGTGTACGGGTGTCAAAATTCTTCATTTTATGCAACTACACACTCTGAATACGATAAAACTGGTATCGCAGTTCTGTATCGATTGATACGTCGCATCTTGGCGAAATCGAAATCTCGATGATTCCGAGCGTTTCTGCGACATTCGCGGGGTGTACGGGTGTCAAAAACCTTTACTTTATGCAACTACACATACTCAATACGATAAAACTGGTATCGTGGTGCTGCAGCGATGGATACGTCGAAGCTTAGCGAAATCGAAAGATCGCGGATTCCCGCCGTTTCTGAGAGTTTGGCTGGATCCACCGGTGTCAAAATTGTTCATTTTATGCAACTACACACTCTCAATACGATAAAACTGGTATCGCAGATCTGTATCGATTGATACGTCGGATCTTAACGAAATCGAAAGATCGAGGATTCCGAGTTTTTCTGCGAAATTCGCGGGGTGTACGGGTGTCTAAATTCTTTGTTTCATGCAACTACAAATTCTCAATACGATAAAACTGGTATCGTGGTACTGCAGCGATTGATACGACAAAGCTTAGCGAAATCGATAGATCGCGGATTCCCGCCGTTTCTGAGAGTTTGGGTGGGTGTACGGGTGTCAAAATTCTTCATTTTATGCAACTACACACTCTCAATACGATAAAACTGGAATCGCAGTTCTGTATCGATTGATACGTCGCATCTTAGCGAAATCGAAAGCTCGATGATTCCGAGCGTTTCTGCGACATTCGCGGGGTGTACGGATTTCAAATACCATTACTTTATGCAACTACACATACTCAATACGATAAAACTGGTATCGCAGTGCTGCAGCGATTGATACGTCGTAGCTTAGCGAAATCGAAAGATCGCGAATTCCCGCCGTTTCTAAGAGATTGGCTGAGTGTACGGGTGTCAAAAGCCTCCATTTTATGCAACTACACATTGTCAATACGATAAAATTGGTATCGCAGTTCTGCAGCGATTGATACGCCGAAGCATAGCGAAATCAAAAGATCGAGGATTCTCCGCGTTTCTGAGACTTTGGCTGGGTGTACGGGTGTCAAAAGCTTTATGCAACTACACATTCTCAATACGATAAAACTGGTATCGCAGTTCTGCAGCGATTGATACGTCGAAGCTTAGCGAAATCGCAAGATCGCGGATTCCCGCCGTTTCTGAGAGTTTGGCTTGGTGTACGGTTGTAAGAATTCTTCATTATATGCAACTACACACTCTCAATACGATAAAACTGGTATCGCAGTTGTGTATCGATTGATACGTCGGGTCTTAGCGAAATCGATAGACCGAGGATTCCGAGCGTTTCTACGACATTCGCGGGATGTACGGGTGTTAAAAACCATTACTTTATGCAACTACACATACTCAATACGATAAAACTGGTATCGCGGTGCTGCAGCGATTGATACGTCGTAGCTTAGCGAAATCGAAAGATCGCGGATTCCCGCCGTTTCTAAGAGTTTGGCTGAGTGTACGGGTGTCAAAAGCCTCCATTTTATGCAACTACACATTCTCAATACGATAAAACTGGTATCGCAGTTCTGCAGCGATTGATACGCCGAAGCATAGTGAAATCGGAAGATCGAGTATTCTCGTCGTTTCTGAGACCTTGGCTGGGTGTACGGGTGTCAAAAGCCTTTACTTTATGCAACTACACATTCTCAATACGATAAAACTGGTATCGCAGTTCTGCAGCGATTGATACGCCGATGCTTAGCGAAATCGAAAGATGGAGGATTCTCGGCGTTTCTGAGACTTTGGCTGGGTGTACGGGTGTCAAAATTCTTCTATTTATGCAACTACACATACTCAATACGATAAAACTCGTATCGTGGTGCTGCAGCGATGGATACGTCGAAGCTTAGCGAAATCGAAAGATCGCGGATTCCCGCCGTTTCTGAGAGTTTGGCTGGATCCACCGGTGTCAAAATTGTTCATTTTATGCAACTACACACTCTCAATACGATAAAACTGGTATCGCAGTTCTGTATCGATTGATACGTCGGATCTTAACGAAATCGAAAGATCGAGGATTCCGAGTTTTTCTGCGAAATTCGCGGGGTGTACGGGTGTCTAAATTCTTTGTTTCATGCAACTACAAATTCCCAATACGATAAAACTGGTATCGTGGTACTGCAGCGATTGATACGACAAAGCTTAGCGAAATCGATAGATCGCGGATTCCCGCCGTTTCTGAGAGTTTGGCTGGGTGTACGGGTGTCAAAATTCTTTATTTTATGCAACTACACACTCTCAATACGATAAAACTGGAATCGCAGTTCTGTATCGATTGATACGTCGCATCTTAGCGAAATCGAAAGCTCGATGATTCCGAGCGTTTCTGCGACATTCGCGGGGTCTACGGATTTCAAATACCATTACTTTATGCAACTACACATACTCAATACGATAAAACTGGTATCGCAGTGCTGCAGCGATTGATACGTCGTAGCTTAGCGAAATCGAAAGATCGCGAATTCCCGCCGTTTCTAAGAGATTGGCTGAGTGTACGGGTGTCAAAAGCCTCCATTTTATGCAACTACACATTGTCAATACGATAAAATTGGTATCGCAGTTCTGCAGCGATTGATACGCCGAAGCATAGCGAAATCAAAAGATCGAGGATTCTCGGCGTTTCTGAGACTTTGACTGGGTGTACGGGTGTCAAAAGCTTTATGCAACTACACATTCTCAATACGATAAAACTGGTATCGCAGTTCTGCAGCGATTGATACGTCGAAGCTTAGCGAAATCGAAAGATCGCGGATTCCCGCCGTTTCTGAGAGTTTGGCTTGGTGTACGGTTGTAAGAATTCTTCATTATATGCAACTACACACTCTCAATACGATAAAACTGGTATCGCAGTTGTGTATCGATTGATACGTCGGGTCTTAGCGAAATCGATAGACCGAGGATTCCGAGCGTTTCTACGACATTCGCGGGATGTACGGGTGTTAAAAACCATTACTTTATGCAACTACACATACTCAATACGATAAAACTGGTATCGCGGTGCTGCAGCGATTGATACGTCGTAGCTTAGCGAAATCGAAAGATCGCGGATTCCCGCCGTTTCTAAGAGTTTGGCTGAGTGTACGGGTGTCAAAAGCCTCCATTTTATGCAACTACACATTCTCAATACGATAAAACTGGTATCGCAGTTCTGCAGCGATTGATACGCCGAAGCATAGTGAAATCGGAAGATCGAGTATTCTCGTCGTTTCTGAGACCTTGGCTGGGTGTACGGGTGTCAAAAGCCTTTACTTTATGCAACTACACATTCTCAATACGATAAAACTGGTATCGCAGTTCTGCAGCGATTGATACGCCGATGCTTAGCGAAATCGAAAGATGGAGGATTCTCGGCGTTTCTGAGACTTTGGCTGGGTGTACGGGTGTCAAAATTCTTCTATTTATGAAACTACACACTCTCAATACGATAAAACTGGTATCGCAGTTCTCTATCGAATGATACGTCGAATCTTAGCGAAATCGAAAGCTCGAAGATTCCGAGCGTTTCTGCGACATTCGCGGGGTGTACGGATTTCAAATACCATTACTTTATGCAACTACACATACTCAATACGATAAAACTGGTATCGCAGTGCTGCAGCGATTGATACGTCGTAGCTTAGCGAAATCGAAAGATCGCGAATTCCCGCCGTTTCTAAGAGTTTGGCTGAGTGTACGGGTGTCAAAAGCCTCCATTTTATGCAACTACACATTGTCAATACGATAGAATTGGTATCGGAGTTCTGCAGCGATTGATACGTCGAAGCATAGCGAAATCAAAAGATCGAGGATTCTCGGCGTTTCTGAGACTTTGGCTGGGTGTACGGGTGTCAAAAGCTTTATGCAACTACACATTCTCAATACGATAAAACTGGTATCGCAGTTCTGCAGCGATTGATACGTCGAAGCTTAGCGAAATCGAAAGATCGCGGATTCCCGCCGTTTCTGAGAGTTTGGCTCGGTGTACGGTTGTCAGAATTCTTCATTATATGCAACTACACACTCTCAATACGATAAAACTGGTATCGCAGTTGTGTATCGATTGATACGTCGGGTCTTAGCGAAATCGAAAGACCGAGGATTCCGAGCGTTTCTACGACATTCGCGGGATGTACGGGTGTTAAAAACCATTACTTTATGCAACTACACATACTCAATACGATAAAACTGGTATCGCGGTGCTGCAGCGATTGATACGTCGTAGCTTAGCGAAATCGAAAGATCGCGGATTCCCGCCGTTTCTAAGAGTTTGGCTGAGTGTACGGGTGTCAAAAGCCTCCATTTTATGCAACTACACATTCTCAAGACGATAAAACTGGTATCGCAGTTCTGCAGCGATTGATACGCCGAAGCATAGCGAAATCGAAAGATCGAGTATTCTCGTCGTTTCTGAGACCTTGGCTGGGTGTTCGGGTGTCAAAAGCCTTTACTTTATGCAACTACACATTCTCAATACGATAAAACTGGTATCGCAGTTCTGCAGCGATTGATACGCCGAAGCTTAGCGAAATCGAAAGATGGAGGATTCTCGGCGTTTCTGAGACTTTGGCTGGGTGTACGGGTGTCAAAATTCTTCATTTTATGCAACTACACACTTTCAATACGATAAAACTGGTATCGCAGTTCTCTATCGATTGATACGTCGAATCTTAGCGAAATCGAAAGATCGAGGTTTCCGAGTGTTTCTGCGACATTCGCGGGGTGTACGGATGTCAAAAACCATTACTCTATGCAACTACACATACTCAATACGATAAAACTGGTATCGCGGTGCTTCAGCGATTGATACGTCGTAGCTTAGCGAAATCGAAAGATCGCGGATTCCCGCCGTTTCTAAGAGTTTGGCTGAGTGAACGGGTGTCAAAAGCCTCCATTTTATGCAACTACACATTCTCAATACGATAGAACTGGTATCGCAGTTCTGCAGCGATTGATACGTCGAAGCTTAGCGAAATCGAAAGATCGCGGATTCCCGCGTTTGTAGGAGTTTGGCTGGTTGTACGGGTGTCAGAATTCTTCATTTCATGCAACTACACACTCTCAATACGATAAAACTGGTATCGGAGTTCTGCAGCGATTGATACGCCGAAGCTTAGCGAAATCGAAAGATGGAGGATTCTCGTCGTTTCTGAGACTTTGGCTGGGTGTACGGGTGTCAAAATTCTTCATTTTATGCAACTATACATTCTGAATACGCTAAAACTGGTATCGCAGTTCTGTATCGATTGATACGTCGAATCTTAGCGAAATCGAAAGATCGAGGATTCCGAGCGTCTCTGCGACATTCGCGGGGTGTACAGGTGTCAAAAGCCTTCATTTTATGCAACTACACATTTTCAATACGATAAAACTGGTATCGCAGTTCTGCAGCGTCTGATACGCCGACGCTTAGCGAAATCGAAAGATCGAGGATTCTCGGCGTTTCTGAGACTATGGCTGGGTGTACGGGTGTCAAAATTCTTCATTTTATGCAACTACACACTCTGAATACGATAAAACTGGTATCGCAGTTCTGTATCGATTGATACGTCGCATCTTAGCGAAATCGAAATCTCGATGATTCCGAGCGTTTCTGCGACATTCGCGGGGTGTACGGGTGTCAAAGACCTTTACTTTATGCAACTACACATACTCAATACGATAAAACTGGTATCGTGGTGCTGCAGCGATGGATACGTCGAAGCTTAGCGAAATCGAAAGATCGCGGATTCCCGCCGTTTCTGAGAGTTTGGCTGGGTGTACGGGTGTCAAAATTCTTCATTTTATGCAACTACACACTCTCAATACGATAAAACTGGAATCGCAGTTCTGTATCGATTGATACGTCGCATCTTAGCGAAATCGAAAGCTCGATGATTCCGAGCGTTTCTGCGACATTCGCGGGGTGTACGGATTTCCAATACCATTACTTTATGCAACTACACATACTCAATACGATAAAACTGGTATCGCAGTGCTGCAGCGATTGATACGTCGTAGCTTAGCGAAATCGAAAGATCGCGAATTCCCGCCGTTTCTAAGAGTTTGGCTGAGTGTACGGGTGTCAAAAGCCTCCATTTTATGCAACTACACATTGTCAATACGATAAAATTGGTATCGCAGTTCTGCAGCGATTGATACGCCGAAGCATAGCGAAATCAAAAGATCGAGGATTCTCGGCGTTTCTGAGACTTTGGCTGGGTGTACGGGTGTCAAAAGCTTTATGCAACTACACATTCTCAATACGATAAAACTGGTATCGCAGTTCTGCAGCGATTGATACGTCGAAGCTTAGCGAAATCGAAAGATCGCGGATTCCCGCCGTTTCTGAGAGTTTGGCTTGGTGTACGGTTGTCAGAATTCTTCATTATATGCAACTACACACTCTCAATACGATAAAACTGGTATCGCAGTTGTGTATCGATTGATACGTCGGGTCTTAGCGAAATCGAAAGACCGAGGATTCCGAGCGTTTCTACGACATTCGCGGGATGTACGGGTGTTAAAAACCATTACTTTATGCAACTACACATACTCAATACGATAAAACTGGTATCGCGGTGCTGCAGCGATTGATACGTCGTAGCTTAGCGAAATCGAAAGATCGCGGATTTCCGCCGTTTCTAAGAGTTTGGCTGAGTGTACGGGTGTCAAAAGCCTCCATTTTATGCAACTACACATTCTCAATACAATAAAACTGGTATTGCAGTTCTGCAGCGGATGATACGCCGAAGCTTAGCGAAATCGAAAGATGGAGGATTCTCGGCGTTTCTGAGACTTTGGCTGGGTGTACGGGGGTCAAAATTCTTCATTTTATGCAACTACACATTCTCAATACAATAAAACTGGTATTGCAGTTCTGCAGCGGATGATACGTCGAAGCTTAGCGAAATCGAAAGATCGCGGATTCCCGCCGTTTCTGAGAGTTTGGCTGGATCCACGGGTGTCAAAATTCGTCATTTTATGCAACTACACACTCTCAATACGATAAAACTGGTATCGCAGTTCTGTATCGATTGATACGTCGGATCTTAGCGAAATCGAAAGACCGAGGATTCCGAGCGTTTCTACGACATTCGCCGGGTGTACGGGTGTCAAAAGCCTTTGCTTTCAGAGACTACACATTCTCAATACGATAAAACTGGTATCGTGGTACTGCAGCGATTGATACGTCGAAGCTTAGCGAAATCGAAAGATCGCGGATTCCCGCCGTTTCTGAGAGTTTGTCTGGGTGTACGGGTGTCAAAATTCTTCATTTTATGCAACTACACACTCTTAATACGATAAAACTGGAATCGCAGTTCTGTATCGATTGATACGTCGCATCTTAGCGAAATCGAAAGCTCGATGATTCCGAGCGTTTCTGCGACATTCGCGGGGTGTACGGATGTCAAAAACCATTACTTTATGCAACTACACATACTCAATACGATAAAACTGGTATCGCGGTGCTGCAGCGATTGATACGTCGTAGTGTTACGTCCTGGGAGTTCAAATTGAATTTTTAAAAACTATATGTAAACTCGCACGGAGAACGATCGACAGATCAACTAATGTTGGCCTCTAGTTTAAACAGGAATGTGCCTATTAAGGATAGAGACCGCGTCTGGTTTACTGTGAATCTTTTTTAGAAAAACCCTGTTATAATATTTAATTGGCTTACCTTGTTGTTGTACAGCAAAGATGAGCGGTTGGGGCGTAGCGGGTTTAGTCGAGGGTGACTACTGGAATCTCCCTGATGAAGACCACGTCGTTGGAGACCCCTACTGTATCGACGGATGGGCGGCAGTTACGAGCAGCAGTACCGACTGGAATTCTCTTGGTAGGGCAGATCTCGTTCTTACCGACGACCGGTGCTGGATTGGTAATGCAGGAACGGATGAAGCTGACCAACTCGTCTGGCAATGCAGAGGAAACTGGGAAGAACCAGCACCCCGGAAACTTCACAACGACGCGATTGAATTTTACGACCGAGACGATTTGTGGCTTTCCGACGGATTTAGGTGTAACTGATTCCAAACCGGTAACTTTCGAAACGATTGGCGATAGATTGTTCAATTCGCGAGTGAGTCCGGCCTTGTTGTGCCCACGGGGACGACCTGGCAAATTAAGCGCTACTGCAATTGCACGTCGAAGTTGGAATTTTTCGCCCAGCGCGACGTCTGCCCATTTGAATTTATTATTTCAGGAAAATGAAAGTGCAGGCCGTTGCACGTTTCATTAAATGAATATAAAAGAATGGGTTGGAGGAATGGATCTCGTGCAAGCCTTTGCACAGAGTAAGGAGGGATAGGATCCAAAGTGCAAGCCGTTGCACGTTGTGAATCCTTGGATAGTTGAGGAATTAAATATTAACAACAAATTCAAATAAACGGCAGTACGGCGGCAATTCAAATAAACGGGTGATTGGAATAAAAGAAATGTAGAGTTAAATTGAAAATTCTTGATTATTATTAATATTTAAAACACGATACACGCAAACACAGTTAAATTTTAATTTATAACGCGCTACAATAGGTCGCGGAGTCCCGATACTCACTTAAAATTTAGAGCTCGCCCTAAGTGCAAGATAATATTTTAAGAAAAGTAATACTTATGACAAACTGGATAATTGTCGCGATCTTTGCTACCGATTCGTATAGTACGGTGCTTCTCGATGCGCGGCGTCCGGAGTGTCGGCGGAGACTGGCTTGCATACTGCGAGTCTCGTATATATATTCTAAGTCGTGGGCTACCCCCACTCTAGTCGCTACACGCGTGGACTAAGGCCCGCGCTGCGCGTGCATACTGTTTACACTTTATTAATTCGGAGATTATAATACTAGGAATAAACCTTCGAACAAAGGGACATTTGATACCTTTGATTAAACATCCTGTGTAGATTACTGTCCTGTTTAGTCTCATGCTTGCTCTTTGGTTTATTCCGAATATTATTTACAATGATTTCAATATTCGTTATTTTACGTTATTATAATAGTAAGATCTATTGGTTATTTTAGTCAATGAGCAACCAGCATTCGGGATATTGCGATTACATTTTATGCCTTCAGTGATTTCATGAATTTTTATATTGTTAATAACATGTTTATTGATTTATTCGTATTTGTGAAGCTGATATTTTATTTATCCTGAATACTGGTTTAAACTACAGTCCTCGATGAATATTTTGTGAATCTATTTGTTAATTATAGTTGTAGCAAATATGGCTACATAATTATTGAAACAAGGTAATTATAATTATTTAATATTCTGTTTATTATTTACTATATGTATATGTATATGGGTATTATAACTATTGTATATTATTTAAATATATATAGTAGTGAATGTTTGTTAAGCAGTGGTTAAATAATAAATATAGTTTTTATAATTTTCTATGCCTGCTTATTTTCCCACGCTTTCTTACTTTCACTATGTTCTGTTTTCTATCAGTCCTTTTCACTGCACTGGGTCGGCTAGACGGCGCCTAGGCATTTCAAGGGCTTGCACGTGAGGCTAGAAATGCATCGTAGAGCTGCTCTGGAGTTCTCAAGTGGTTGCACGTGCGCTGCACCGGTGTTGGATGGCGCCTGGATGTCGCGTGGTCCTCCGTGGGAATTCAGCTTTTTCGGAATTTTGGTTAACAGAGAGAGAATCTCTGTCGTGTGTCAGAGGGGATTATGTATCTTGTATTTCAACGGAGAGAATCCTCTGACTTCCCAAATGCTGATGGTAAGTACTATAAGTTGTATGGTCGGTTTGTAGTTCCACAGTCGGTATGTTATTCTGCAGTCGGTAAGTTCCTCGGCTGCTGGTAAGTTGCCCGACTGTTGGTAATTGAACCGATGGTTGGTAAGTCTTTCGACTGTCGGTAATTGAACCGATGGTCGGTAATTCATCTGATGGTAAGTCTTCCGACTGTCGGTAATGGAACCGATGGTCGGTAATAAAACCAACGGTTGGTAAGTGAATCGGTGGTTGGTAATAATATCAACGGCCGATAACTGTACTGATGGTCGGTAAAATCCCGATGGTAAGTCGTCCGGCTGTCGGTAATTGGATTGACAGTCGGTAATTGATCCTGCTGATGGTAATGTATGTTACCTTTATAGTTGAAAAGTTTTTTCTGTACTGCTTTTTAGACCCACGACGTCACATCTCCCCCCTTTTAGACGGAAGCAGTGCCATGGCTCTGCTGACGAGAGGCGTACAGCCTAGCAGAAAGTTGTGGGTCTACTAGGTCAGTCGCGTGTTCTTGTTGTAGGTCAGGGTAGAGTGTTACTTTGCCGTCGTTTATTTCTACTGCTTCGTTGGCTTCATTGCTGGCTGGAACAGTTGTCCGCTTCTGGTGTGCAAGTGATACCAATAAGTTGGTTACCGAACTCCAAATGGCTCCAATAAGATGAATACTCCATCCGTACAGCGAATGTAGAGCGTATCCATGAATGATGGTGTCGATTAAAATTTTGATGAACTTAATGATTAGGAATAATCCGATTACTCCGGCGCTGGCTGTGCCGAATTTAAGAAACACATTCCACATTTTATCGGCGGCGTTTTCAGCAATATGGTTTAAAGTGTTTTCATCCAATAATCCTCGGATTGAGATGCTCCCTTGAGGTATTTGGTAACCGACTGATCCACGGGCTAAATGATTAAGTAAGGCTGGCTTTTCCGCAGGAAACATTATTCTGTCCCGCAGTTTGTTGACATCTGTATCAGAGTAAATTCCGGTGGTGGCGAGATTACCAGCAGATACATATTTCCATGTCGGTCTATTCATTGGTTGTAGGACTTGTGGTCGCATGACTTCAATCGGGTGTGGAGTAAGACGATACCATGTTCCTTCGATTAAATATTGGGTTGGAAGCATGGGGTCGCATTCCATTTGTGTGCCAGTCTTGACTAGCATTCTTGATGTAGTTGTAAGAAAGTATGATGAATTTCTATAGGTGACTGGCAATTCTTGGTAGCACTCTTCGGTTTTTCGTAATTGGCAGTGGATGGGCACACATTTGATTATATGCGCAACCTCTCCAGCTATAGCGGCCATGTAACCTGGACCCTTCATGATGGTGTAAGCAAATTTTTCTGGAAGAATTGCTGCAATTGCCAGTGCATTTTGCATGACCTTCCTTTCCAAGTTACATCTTTGTGTGACGACATCCCGATATAGGTCTTTCATTTGAGCTTTTACGTGTTTTTCAACGTATATAAATTTAGAGTTGATATATGAAAATATATCGAGATTGTTAACCGAAATTTGTTTTTTCATTGCAGGTGACTGTCCTTTAGCCGTTTCCACGATGAATAGTTTCGGGTGTTCAGTGCGGACAAGTATGTATCCACACACTTGGTATTCAGATTGTTTGGCTAATGCAAAGGTTGTTGATTCCGATTTTAATGTGTAAATTTCAGGCATGTGCACTCCGTTCTCTATTGATTCCATTCTGTTGGCCATTCCCTCGAATAGTACATCGTATTGGTTGAAGCTGCATGATTCGGTTGGCGCTGTTTTCCAGAATGCACTATTTCCATGGGCATCAATGCAGCTGCCGTCATTGAGGTTACATTGGGTTCCAGCTTGGAGTATAATTTTTGAAGCTTTCAAGTCGACAGTTGCACGGTAATTATAAAGTGCGATTTTTACAGATGCCTGCACCACTACGTCGTCCCATGTCCCATATGGATCACTGTATTGGGTTCCGGAGCAAGTTCCGTCGTTGGCGATGGATCCTCCCATCGTGATGCTCCTAGTTGTTGTTTCGTTGCGACGCAAGCCCACAATTTCCGAAGAAAAACTGAGGCGTATCATCCCCATTTCGTGCAGGTGTTGACAGGATGTTGCATCGAAGTCATAGAGGTAAGTTTGACGTCCTCCTTGAACAATAGAGGTATGCGAATGCATTCCGCAATGGTAAATTGTTCTATCAATTTCAACCTTGCATTGCGTGACTTCGGTGTCTTCGAATTCTGATAGCTGTAATAGTTGTATGTAGACAGGTTTGGATTTCGGTTGGACCATAGCGATGTCACATATCCCAACCTCATTCAGCGAGATGGTTGTAGTGTTTAAAGACGAGCCTCCACAATCGTATCCTACGATTGCGTTTGTTTGATGGAAGAACCCGCAAAACACTAGCATAATGAAGAGTGGAACAGCTGCCCATCTCTTGTAGCCTGATGATGTTGTTGTTGTCGTTTGGGTAGAACTGGTGGTTGTACTCTTTCTATTAAATTTCTTCCTTGGTGCTTTCCTTTTTGCAGGCGGAGTCCTTTTGTTTCGACGATACCATGGAAGTTGACTCTCTTGATTGTATTTGCGTTTGAATTCGTCATAGGAGTGTGGAACCCCATAGTATTCTCCATGGAAGAAGATGAGTTCGATTTTATTGGCCTCAATGATGCTGATTCCCCTCGTCCCTTCCAACGTGTAATGGAATTCTTCGCGATCCTGGTCGAAAAATAGAGCTTTTCCTCTGTGGAAGTGCTGCCATCGATCGCAAAAGCAGATTATGAAGTCGAAGTCGAATTTTGGCCAATCTTCGGGTATCATTAAGGTCTCCATTCCGTAGTCTGCAACAGAGATTGTATTACTGTCGCAACTTTGTTAGACGTAATTTGTTTGTATGAACTAGCTTATCGCGTCCGCGATATCTAATCTTCACGTTTCCGCCGGAGAGAACTTCGGTGACTTCGCATGGTTCGGTGTATTGGTCGCCGAATTTGCCATCTCTGGGTTCTTTTAACATTACTACAATGTCGCCAATTCCAAAATTTTGCGGATTTATTCTTCTATCGTAGTATTGTTTCGACTTCTGTTTCGCTGATATCAGGTTAGCGGCTGCTAGTTCTTGCAATTCTTGGATTTTTGTGAATAAGTTTTTCAGGTATTCAGCATATGTCGGGTTTGAATGCTCCTCCACTTGTATGTTGCTTGACGGCTGACGGGCCAATCTTCCAAAGACCAACTCAAATGGAGTGAAACCGGTACCCTCGTGCTGACTCGTATTGTAAGAAAACATTGCCATGTCGATAAACTCGTCCCAATCATTATTTTTGTCCACATATTGTTTCAGGTATTCCGTGAGAACATGGTGGGAGCGTTCGATCGATCCGTTTGTCTGCGGATGGAAGGCGGTAGTTGTACAGAGGCGAATCTTAAATTTTCTCGCGATGGCTTTCATTAAGCTCGAACAGAAGTTAGCACCCTGGTCCGTGAGAATTGCCTTAGGTGCGCCGAAAATTGTGATGAATGCACGACAGAAAGCGTCGGCGATGTCCACTGATGTTGTTTTTTCCAAAGGGACTGCCAAGGAATACTTAGTCAACAAATCTTGAATGGTGAGTATGTAAGACTTGTTATGTTTCGTTGTAGGAAGAGGACCCACGACATCCATGGCGATCTTGTCGAAGGCGTTCCCTGGTGTGTCCGTTATGATCATCGGCTGCTTCGTTTTGATGCGTACGAGTTTCTTCAGCTGACAGCCACGACACTGTTGAATGTATTCCTGAATGTCTACTTTCATATTTCGCCAGACGTATCGTTCTCTAATGCGATTGAAGGTCTTGGTGACGCCTTTATGACCTCCAACTAAAGAATCGTGTGCTTCGCGTATAATTTCTTGTCTGTTTTCTCTAGGTGGTATGGTTACAAGTTGTTTATAAATAACAAGCAACAATGGAATTTCTAAAAGGTAATTTCGAAGGTTCCCGAAGATGTCAGCCCAGGGGATATTATCAATACATTCTGTTCTTGCAACGCTTAATGAATTCATATTTAGTTCTGTTATTACATCTCTAAGTGATTCTAACGCGTCTTTCAGATCTTCTATTGATGTGAGTGCTCGCAGATCACATTTAATTGGTAATGCAATAACAAGTTTTGAACCATTATGAGCGACTTTGGCTCGTGATAAACGTAAGTCTCTAAACTCAGGTAAGGTACCAACGAATGCCAAGTCTTTAGCACCCTCATCGATAGGTTGGCCCTTAGTTGTAACAAATATCAATACATTGTTTCTACATGTAGATAGTCTATCGCGTGATTCCTTTATTGTAAATTTATTAATTTCTTTTTCTTTATTTGCAGGTAACTTGAATGGAATGGTTGCACGATCGAAAATATCGCTTTCTGCGACGGACTCATCAGAGGAGTCATTATCGTCGTCGTCATTATTGTTGACGGAAGGTGTGGGCGACGCTGATCTTTCATTGTCGTCATTATTCTTATATAATGGTAAGTCTACCGAATCAGCGGGCGTTTGAAACATATCGTCTTCAATGGACGTACTAGGTTTTGATTGAGCACCATGATTTTCTTCATGATTACTTTCGGAGTCGGCCGGCTGTTTGGGTACACTATTGCTACGCTTGTTATTCTTATTCTTATCTCGGTCTTTATTTCTACTTGGTCGGCTCTCAAATATAAGCAGTTCGTCATCGGTGCTTGAATCGTTTGGTTCTTTCAACGGGGTTAAGACTAGGACAGATCTGTCAGGCGGGTTTCGCGATAAAGCATCGGCGTTTGCGTTCGCCCGACCGGGTTTATAAACAATTTTGTACTGATAGTTTTCTAGCTTGAGACGCCAATGAACCAGACGATTCGCAGGATCCTTTACGGAGTGAAGCCATACGAGCGGTCTATGATCAGTTATTAGCGTAAATTCTCGACCGTAAATGTAATGACGAAATTGTGCTACACAATAAACTATGGCAAGTAATTCTTTTTCGATTGTTGAGTATTTTTCCTCGGCGGCAGAAAGTGTCCGCGAAGTATATGAAATTGGTCGGTCTTTACCGACTTGACCTTGGCTTATTACTCCTCCGATAGCTGAATTTGAGGCATCTGTTGTAACAATGAATGGTTGTGTAAAGTCTGGATATTGTAGCACTGGCTCCTTACAAAGTGCGTCTTTTAATTTTTGGAATGCCTCTTCTTGAGGCTTACCCCATTTGAAAATAGATCCCTTTTTTAATAACTGTGTTAGTGGTCTTGAAATTCCTGAAAAGTTCTCGATAAATCTGCGATAATAACCGGCTAAGCCTAAAAATTGCTTAATTTTTGTAGGGCTTGTTGGCTGTGGATAATTTTTGACTGATTCTAATTTTGCGGGATCAGGGCGAACCCCGTCCTCACTTATAATATGACCCAAGTAAGAAACTTCTTTGCGTAAAAATTCGCATTTGTCTGGTTGTAGTTTTAGATTTGCTTTTCGTAGTCTGTCTGCCAATTTTCGTAATTTTATTTCATGTTCCTGAAGGGAACTTGCATATACAACGATATCGTCCAGGTAAACGAAAAGTTCAGTGCCCTGAAGACCACACAGAACTCGGTCCATCAGCCTTTGAAAGGTGGCAGGTGCGTTTTTGAGTCCAAATGGCATCCTGCTAAATTGATAATGGCCAAAAGGTGTGGAAAAGGCTGTTTTAGGTGCGTCGTCGGGATGAACTCTGATTTGATGAAACCCACTTGCAAGATCAAAAACAGAAAAGTACTTCGCACTACCCAATTGATCTAATATTTCAGTTATGTTAGGGAGCGGATATGCATCTCCCACTGTTTTTTCATTTAGACCGCGATAATCAATTACCATACGCCATCTGGGTCTATTCAGCGAATCGGCCTTCTTCGGGACAATCCACAAGGGTGAGCTGTAGGGTGATTCCGATGGCTCGATAATTTGATTGTTAATTAATTCACCAACCTGTTTTGTTATTTCATCTTTGTGAATAGGAGGGAACCGATATTGGCGAGTGAATACAGGTTGATCATCACTAGTTATAATTTTATGTTCAATAACGTCTGTTGAACCAAGTGGTTCTCCAGGTATATGGAATAAATCAAAAGTGTCCGTTAATAATTTGTCGATGCTTTTCAACTCTTCATCGTTGAGATGGTCGAGCCTAAGCAGGGCTTTTACTTTATTAATGCGGTCGATATTATTGTTATTACTAACGTTAGCAACTGAGATTTGTTGCTCATTGCCGCACGAGAATTCCTGCAATGCAACAAATGGTACATTGAGTGTTACGTTGGCTTCTGTGGTGTTAAAGATTTTTAATTGGGCCGTTCCGTTGCAATTCGTAACAACTGCCTCGCCGGCATAAATCCCTTTTCCGTAATTAAGACGAGGTATGTATCCCTCTTTTATTTCAGGATTTTTGACTCGAACTTGACAAATCATTGAGGATCTAGCAGGGACGGTAAATGTTTCTTTATTTTTAAACGGGAGGTTACCAGTTTTCCAGATAACCGCCTCTCTATCATAATCTATTGCGGCTCTATTTACAACATGGAATTCTGAACCTAATATTGCATCTTGCTGAATTGAAAAATTATTTTTAACTACGTGAAATTCGCATTTTGTGCCTTGTATATCTATTGTTGTAGAACCGATTGTAAAAACTGGCTCCTCCGAAATTCCTTGCAATCTCAAAATATCATTGCCATTTATTCTCACGTTAGGGTTAAGTGCTTTGATTTTTACTAAGTTCGGATCGGCTCCTGAATCTACCAAAAAGTCTGATTTTCCGATTAATTGTGGTGATTCAATTTCCACCGTAGGGACAAATGAGCAAGTTTTTAATCGGACATTTGCTGTTCGCACGTTTCTATTGGGTGAGTTGGACGCTCTAGGGACCGCTGTGTCCGGCTCGCGCCCATATTTGCCGAACGGTCCTCCCCGTTTCCCGAATTCAGTGCGTTCTGGCGACGTTCGTTATTTTGGCGTGAATAGCAATTTTCACGCGTATGACCGGGTTTATTACAATAATTACATGCAATGCGATTTGGTTCTTGAGATGATGATTTGTACAATGGTTTGGGGCGCGCCTCGTTACGCGGGGGACGCTTATCGGGGAATTTCGCCCAACAATCCTCTGAATTATGATTACGTTGATTACAATGAATGCACGGGTTCCTCTCTTTATTCGTTGAGCTTACACCTGCTGATGGCGGGTTTCGCATTTCACCACGTGACTCTCTGAATTTTGACTTATCGCGCTCCATTTCCTTTTCTACCTTAATCGCGGCTGTAAAAGCAGAATTCAATTCACAGTATCCTTCTAACTGTAGACGTAGACGGAAATCTGGCGGAAGACCTGTGATAAAACAGTCTAAAGTTTCTGTTTGTAAATTGCGCATCTGTTCGGGTGAGAGTGGCTCTCCCCGATTGTTTGTCTCAGCGTCGATTATTGCCGAATGCAGATCTTTTACTCTGCTTATATAGTCGATAACGTGTTCGGACCGACCTTTGATAATATTCCCCAGTTCTCCCCTATATTGATTCAGGGATTTCGCGGAACCAAATAAAATTCGAAGACGTTCGCAAAACGCGTTAACAGTGAGAAAGGCGTCGTCCTCCATAGCTGTATAGGCCCGGCCTTTTAGTTTGTTTCGCAAAAGACGAGCGATAGTGATCTCTAAATTTGGAGCAAACATCTCTTTTACCCTTTTACAGGCTCTAATAAATTTTAACACAGGTATATTATCACCTGTAAATGACGGAACTGACTCTAGTACATCTTTAAATTGAAGATTTGGACTCGGCAAACTTATGTTTTCATATGAAGACGAATTGTTGCCTAAGATATCATTATTTACAGACGTAGTTGTCTGTTGTTGACTCAGACGAGGCTCTGGGATTGTAGCCCTAAGGTCTACCACCTCTTTTCTGAGTGAATTGAACTCCATCATTATAGAGCTTAACATTTGTTCTATTCTCGAACTTTCATTACTTATTCCACCAACAGCACCTAATGCTTCATTGGTGTTTTCGCGATTTAATCCAGCTCCGTCTTGGGCAGCTTGAATTTCTATTAATTTTTTATTTTCACGTTCCGCCATTTCGGCTTCGTGTTTTTGCAAAGACTTGTATCTTTCTTGACATTCTTTATCTCTAATTCGGATAGCTTCTTCTTGTTCTTGCAACCTTTGTTGTTTTTTGACAAGCTGCTCGTGCAGCGTTTTAACTTCCTCTTCCGAGAGGTTCTCTTTATTTTTGCTTCGCGTATCGATCGGCATTTTGAAATTTTATAAAAAGAAAAATTTGAAAGTAAGGCTTGGAAAATTCTATATAATTCAGAAATAGTTCAATTCAATTATTTATTTATCTGGTTTATATCGCTATTAAAATTTCTAATTTCGGAATGATTCACGAAACACAGACGATGCTATCCCACCGCTGTCACCAGAAAATTTAACCTGTTACGTCCTGGGAGTTCAAATTGAATTTTTAAAAACTATATGTAAACTCGCACGGAGAACGATCGACAGATCAACTAATGTTGGCCTCTAGTTTAAACAGGAATGTGCCTATTAAGGATAGAGACCGCGTCTGGTTTACTGTGAATCTTTTTTAGAAAAACCCTGTTATAATATTTAATTGGCTTACCTTGTTGTTGTACAGCAAAGATGAGCGGTTGGGGCGTAGCGGGTTTAGTCGAGGGTGACTACTGGAATCTCCCTGATGAAGACCACGTCGTTGGAGACCCCTACTGTATCGACGGATGGGCGGCAGTTACGAGCAGCAGTACCGACTGGAATTCTCTTGGTAGGGCAGATCTCGTTCTTACCGACGACCGGTGCTGGATTGGTAATGCAGGAACGGATGAAGCTGACCAACTCGTCTGGCAATGCAGAGGAAACTGGGAAGAACCAGCACCCCGGAAACTTCACAACGACGCGATTGAATTTTACGACCGAGACGATTTGTGGCTTTCCGACGGATTTAGGTGTAACTGATTCCAAACCGGTAACTTTCGAAACGATTGGCGATAGATTGTTCAATTCGCGAGTGAGTCCGGCCTTGTTGTGCCCACGGGGACGACCTGGCAAATTAAGCGCTACTGCAATTGCACGTCGAAGTTGGAATTTTTCGCCCAGCGCGACGTCTGCCCATTTGAATTTATTATTTCAGGAAAATGAAAGTGCAGGCCGTTGCACGTTTCATTAAATGAATATAAAAGAATGGGTTGGAGGAATGGATCTCGTGCAAGCCTTTGCACAGAGTAAGGAGGGATAGGATCCAAAGTGCAAGCCGTTGCACGTTGTGAATCCTTGGATAGTTGAGGAATTAAATATTAACAACAAATTCAAATAAACGGCAGTACGGCGGCAATTCAAATAAACGGGTGATTGGAATAAAAGAAATGTAGAGTTAAATTGAAAATTCTTGATTATTATTAATATTTAAAACACGATACACGCAAACACAGTTAAATTTTAATTTATAACGCGCTACAATAGGTCGCGGAGTCCCGATACTCACTTAAAATTTAGAGCTCGCCCTAAGTGCAAGATAATATTTTAAGAAAAGTAATACTTATGACAAACTGGATAATTGTCGCGATCTTTGCTACCGATTCGTATAGTACGGTGCTTCTCGATGCGCGGCGTCCGGAGTGTCGGCGGAGACTGGCTTGCATACTGCGAGTCTCGTATATATATTCTAAGTCGTGGGCTACCCCCACTCTAGTCGCTACACGCGTGGACTAAGGCCCGCGCTGCGCGTGCATACTGTTTACACTTTATTAATTCGGAGATTATAATACTAGGAATAAACCTTCGAACAAAGGGACATTTGATACCTTTGATTAAACATCCTGTGTAGATTACTGTCCTGTTTAGTCTCATGCTTGCTCTTTGGTTTATTCCGAATATTATTTACAATGATTTCAATATTCGTTATTTTACGTTATTATAATAGTAAGATCTATTGGTTATTTTAGTCAATGAGCAACCAGCATTCGGGATATTGCGATTACATTTTATGCCTTCAGTGATTTCATGAATTTTTATATTGTTAATAACATGTTTATTGATTTATTCGTATTTGTGAAGCTGATATTTTATTTATCCTGAATACTGGTTTAAACTACAGTCCTCGATGAATATTTTGTGAATCTATTTGTTAATTATAGTTGTAGCAAATATGGCTACATAATTATTGAAACAAGGTAATTATAATTATTTAATATTCTGTTTATTATTTACTATATGTATATGTATATGGGTATTATAACTATTGTATATTATTTAAATATATATAGTAGTGAATGTTTGTTAAGCAGTGGTTAAATAATAAATATAGTTTTTATAATTTTCTATGCCTGCTTATTTTCCCACGCTTTCTTACTTTCACTATGTTCTGTTTTCTATCAGTCCTTTTCACTGCACTGGGTCGGCTAGACGGCGCCTAGGCATTTCAAGGGCTTGCACGTGAGGCTAGAAATGCATCGTAGAGCTGCTCTGGAGTTCTCAAGTGGTTGCACGTGCGCTGCACCGGTGTTGGATGGCGCCTGGATGTCGCGTGGTCCTCCGTGGGAATTCAGCTTTTTCGGAATTTTGGTTAACAGAGAGAGAATCTCTGTCGTGTGTCAGAGGGGATTATGTATCTTGTATTTCAACGGAGAGAATCCTCTGACTTCCCAAATGCTGATGGTAAGTACTATAAGTTGTATGGTCGGTTTGTAGTTCCACAGTCGGTATGTTATTCTGCAGTCGGTAAGTTCCTCGGCTGCTGGTAAGTTGCCCGACTGTTGGTAATTGAACCGATGGTTGGTAAGTCTTTCGACTGTCGGTAATTGAACCGATGGTCGGTAATTCATCTGATGGTAAGTCTTCCGACTGTCGGTAATGGAACCGATGGTCGGTAATAAAACCAACGGTTGGTAAGTGAATCGGTGGTTGGTAATAATATCAACGGCCGATAACTGTACTGATGGTCGGTAAAATCCCGATGGTAAGTCGTCCGGCTGTCGGTAATTGGATTGACAGTCGGTAATTGATCCTGCTGATGGTAATGTATGTTACCTTTATAGTTGAAAAGTTTTTTCTGTACTGCTTTTTAGACCCACGACGTCACAGTAGCTTAGCGAAATCGAAAGATCGCGGATTCCCGCCGTTTCTAAGAGTTTGGCTGAGTGTACGGGTGTCAAAAGCCTCCATTTTATGCAACTACACATTCTCAATACGATAAAACTGGTATCGCAGTTCTGCAGCGATTGATACGCCGAAGCATAGCGAAATCGAAAGATCGAGTATTCTCGTCGTTTCTGAGACCTTGGCTGGGTGTTCGGGTGTCAAAAGCCTTTACTTTATGCAACTACACATTCTCAATACGATAAAACTGGTATCGCAGTTCTGCAGCGATTGATACGCCGAAGCTTAGCGAAATCGAAAGATGGAGGATTCTCGGCGTTTCTGAGACTTTGGCTGGGTGTACGGGTGTCAAAATTCTTCATTTTATGCAACTACACACTCTCAATACGATAAAACTGGTATCGCAGTTCTCTATCGATTGATACGTCGAATCTTAGCGAAATCGAAAGATCGAGGATTCCGAGTGTTTCTGCGACATTCGCGGGGTGTACGGATGTCAAAAACCATAACTCTATGCAACTACACATACTCAATACGATAAAACTGGTATCGCGGTGCTGCAGCGATTGATACGTCGTAGCTTAGCGAAATCGAAAGATCGCGGATTCCCGCCGTTTCTAAGAGTTTGGCTGAGTGTACGGGTGTCAAAAGCCTCCATTTTATGCAACTACACATTCTCAATACAATAAAACTGGTATTGCAGTTCTGCAGCGGATGATACGCCGAAGCTTAGCGAAATCGAAAGATGGAGGACTCTCGGCTTTTCTGAGACTTTGGCTAGGTGTACGGGTGTCAAAATTTATCATTTCATGCAACTACACACTCTCAATACGATAAAACTGGTATCGCAGTTCTGTATCGATTGATACGTCGAATCTTAGCGAAATCGAAAGATCGAGGATTCCGAGCGTCTCTGCGACATTCGCGGGGTGTACAGGTGTCAAAAGCCTTCATTTTATGCAACTACACATTTTCAATACGATAAAACTGGTATCGCAGTTCTGCAGCGACTGATACGCCGACGCTTAGCGAAATCGAAAGATCGAGGATTCTCGGCGTTTCTGAGACTATGGCTGGGTGTACGGGTGTCAAAATTCTTCATTTTATGCAACTACACACTCTGAATACGATAAAACTGGTATCGCAGTTCTGTATCGATTGATACGTCGCATCTTAGCGAAATCGAAATCTCGATGATTCCGAGCGTTTCTGCGACATTCGCGGGGTGTACGGGTGTCAAAAACCTTTACTTTATGCAACTACACATACTCAATACGATAAAACTCGTATCGTGGTGCTGCAGCGATGGATACGTCGAAGCTTAGCGAAATCGAAAGATCGCGGATTCCCGCCGTTTCTGAGAGTTTGGCTGGATCCACCGGTGTCAAAATTGTTCATTTTATGCAACTACACACTCTCAATACGATAAAACTGGTATCGCAGTTCTGTATCGATTGATACGTCGGATCTTAACGAAATCGAAAGATCAAGGATTCCGAGTTTTTCTGCGAAATTCGCGGGGTGTACGGGTGTCTAAATTCTTTGTTTCATGCAACTACAAATTCTCAATACGATAAAACTGGTATCGTGGTACTGCAGCGATTGATACGACAAAGCTTAGCGAAATCGATAGATCGCGGATTCCCGCCGTTTCTGAGAGTTTGGATGGGTGTACGGGTGTCAAAATTCTTCATTTTATGCAACTACACACTCTCAATACGATAAAACTGGAATCGCAGTTCTGTATCGATTGATACGTCGCATCTTAGCGAAATCGAAAGCTCGATGATTCCGAGCGTTTCTGCGACATTCGCGGGGCGTACGGATTTCAAATACCATTACTTTATGCAACTACACATACTCAATACGATAAAACTGGTATCGCAGTGCTGCAGCGATTGATACGTCGTAGCTTAGCGAAATCGAAAGATCGCGAATTCCCGCCGTTTCTAAGAGATTGGCTGAGTGTACGGGTGTCAAAAGCCTCCATTTTATGCAACTACACATTGTCAATACGATAAAATTGGTATCGCAGTTCTGCAGCGATTGATACGCCGAAGCATAGCGAAATCAAAAGATCGAGGATTCTCGGCGTTTCTGAGACTTTGGCTGGGTGTACGGGTGTCAAAAGCTTTATGCAACTACACATTCTCAATACGATAAAACTGGTATCGCAGTTCTGCAGCGATTGATACGTCGAAGCTTAGCGAAATCGAAAGATCGCGGATTCCCGCCGTTTCTGAGAGTTTGGCTTGGTGTACGGTTGTAAGAATTCTTCATTATATGCAACTACACACTCTCAATACGATAAAACTGGTATCGCAGTTGTGTATCGATTGATACGTCGGGTCTTAGCGAAATCGATAGACCGAGGATTCCGAGCGTTTCTACGACATTCGCGGGATGTACGGGTGTTAAAAACCATTACTTTATGCAACTACACATACTCAATACGATAAAACTGGTATCGCGGTGCTGCAGCGATTGATACGTCGTAGCTTAGCGAAATCGAAAGATCGCGGATTCCCGCCGTTTCTAAGAGTTTGGCTGAGTGTACGGGTGTCAAAAGCCTCCATTTTATGCAACTACACATTCTCAATACGATAAAACTGGTATCGCAGTTCTGCAGCGATTGATACGCCGAAGCATAGTGAAATCGGAAGATCGAGTATTCTCGTCGTTTCTGAGACCTTGGCTGGGTGTACGGGTGTCAAAAGCCTTTACTTTATGCAACTACACATTCTCAATACGATAAAACTGGTATCGCAGTTCTGCAGCGATTGATACGCCGATGCTTAGCGAAATCGAAAGATGGAGGATTCTCGGCGTTTCTGAGACTTTGGCTGGGTGTACGGGTGTCAAAATTCTTCTATTTATGCAACTACACATACTCAATACGATAAAACTCGTATCGTGGTGCTGCAGCGATGGATACGTCGAAGCTTAGCGAAATCGAAAGATCGCGGATTCCCGCCGTTTCTGAGAGTTTGGCTGGATCCACCGGTGTCAAAATTGTTCATTTTATGCAACTACACACTCTCAATACGATAAAACTGGTATCGCAGTTCTGTATCGATTGATACGTCGGATCTTAACGAAATCGAAAGATCGAGGATTCCGAGTTTTTCTGCGAAATTCGCGGGGTGTACGGGTGTCTAAATTCTTTGTTTCATGCAACTACAAATTCCCAATACGATAAAACTGGTATCGTGGTACTGCAGCGATTGATACGACAAAGCTTAGCGAAATCGATAGATCGCGGATTCCCGCCGTTTCTGAGAGTTTGGCTGGGTGTACGGGTGTCAAAATTCTTTATTTTATGCAACTACACACTCTCAATACGATAAAACTGGAATCGCAGTTCTGTATCGATTGATACGTCGCATCTTAGCGAAATCGAAAGCTCGATGATTCCGAGCGTTTCTGCGACATTCGCGGGGTCTACGGATTTCAAATACCATTACTTTATGCAACTACACATACTCAATACGATAAAACTGGTATCGCAGTGCTGCAGCGATTGATACGTCGTAGCTTAGCGAAATCGAAAGATCGCGAATTCCCGCCGTTTCTAAGAGATTGGCTGAGTGTACGGGTGTCAAAAGCCTCCATTTTATGCAACTACACATTGTCAATACGATAAAATTGGTATCGCAGTTCTGCAGCGATTGATACGCCGAAGCATAGCGAAATCAAAAGATCGAGGATTCTCGGCGTTTCTGAGACTTTGACTGGGTGTACGGGTGTCAAAAGCTTTATGCAACTACACATTCTCAATACGATAAAACTGGTATCGCAGTTCTGCAGCGATTGATACGTCGAAGCTTAGCGAAATCGAAAGATCGCGGATTCCCGCCGTTTCTGAGAGTTTGGCTTGGTGTACGGTTGTAAGAATTCTTCATTATATGCAACTACACACTCTCAATACGATAAAACTGGTATCGCAGTTGTGTATCGATTGATACGTCGGGTCTTAGCGAAATCGATAGACCGAGGATTCCGAGCGTTTCTACGACATTCGCGGGATGTACGGGTGTTAAAAACCATTACTTTATGCAACTACACATACTCAATACGATAAAACTGGTATCGCGGTGCTGCAGCGATTGATACGTCGTAGCTTAGCGAAATCGAAAGATCGCGGATTCCCGCCGTTTCTAAGAGTTTGGCTGAGTGTACGGGTGTCAAAAGCCTCCATTTTATGCAACTACACATTCTCAATACGATAAAACTGGTATCGCAGTTCTGCAGCGATTGATACGCCGAAGCATAGTGAAATCGGAAGATCGAGTATTCTCGTCGTTTCTGAGACCTTGGCTGGGTGTACGGGTGTCAAAAGCCTTTACTTTATGCAACTACACATTCTCAATACGATAAAACTGGTATCGCAGTTCTGCTGTTACGTCCTGGGAGTTCAAATTGAATTTTTAAAAACTATATGTAAACTCGCACGGAGGACGATCGACAGATCAACTAATGTTGGCCTCTAGTTTAAACAGGAATGTGCCTATTAAGGATAGAGACCGCGTCTGGTTTACTGTGAATCTTTTAGAAAAACTCTGTTATAATATTTAATTGGCTTACCTTGTTGTTGTACAGCAAAGATGAGCGGTTGGGGCGTAGCGGGTTTAGTCGAGGGTGACAACTGGAATCTCCCTGATGAAGACCACGTCGTTGGAGACCCCTACTGTATCGACGGATGGGCGGCAGATACGAGCAGCAGTACCGACTGGAATTCTCTTGGTAGGGCAGATCTCGTTCTTACCGGCGACCGGTGCTGGATTGGTAATGCAGGAACGGATGAAGCTGACCAACTCATCTGGCAATGCAGAAGAAACTGGGAAGAACCAGCACCCCGGAAACTTCACAACGACGCGATTGAATTTCACGACCGAGACGATTTGTGGCTTTCCGACGGATTTAGGTGTAGTCGATTCCAAACTGGTAACTTCCGAAACAATTGGCGAAAGATTGTTCAATTCACGAGTGAGTCCGGCTTTGTTGTGCCCACGGGGACGACCTGGCAAATTAAGCGCTACTGCAATTGCACGTCGAAGTTGAAATTTTCGCCCAGCTCGACGTCTGCCCATTTGAATTTATTATTTCAGGAAAATGAAAGTGCAGGCCGTTGCACGTTTCATTTAATGAATATAAAAGAATGGGTTGGAGGAATGGATCTCGTGCAAGCCTTTGCACAGAGTAAGGAGGGATAGGATCCAAAGTGCAAGCCGTTGCACGTTGTGAATCCTTGGATAGTTGAGGAATTAAATATTAACAACAAATTCAAATAAACGGCAGTACGGCGGCAATTCAAATAAACGGGTGATTGGAATAAAAGAAATGTAGAGTTAAATTGAAAATTCTTGATTATTATTAATATTTAAAACACGATACACGCAAACACAGTTAAATTTTAATTTATAACGCGCTACAATAGGTCGCGGAGTCCCGATACTCACTTAAAATTTAGAGCTCGCCCTAAGTGCAAGATAATATTTTAAGAAAAGTAATACTTATGACAAACTGGATAATTGTCGCGATCTTTGCTACCGATTCGTATAGTACGGTGCTTCTCGATGCGCGGCGTCCGGAGTGTCGGCGGAGACTGGCTTGCATACTGCGAGTCTCGTATATATATTCTAAGTAGTGGGCTACCCCCACTCTAGTCGCTACACGCGTGGACTAAGGCCCGCGATGCGCGTGCATACTGTTTACAGTTTATTAATTCGGAGATTATAATACTAGGAATAAACCTTCGAACAAAGGGACATTTGATACCTTTGATTAAACATCCTGTGTAGATTACTGTCCTGTTTAGTCTCGTGCTTGCTCTTTGGTTTATTCCGAATATTATTCACAATGATTTTAATATTCATTATTTTACGTTATTATAATAGTAAGATCTATTGATTATTTTAGTCAACGAGCAACCAGCATTCGGGATATTGCGATTACATCTTATGCCTTCAGTGATTTCATGAATTTTTATATTGTTAATAACATGTTTATTGATTTATTCATATTTGTGAAGCTGATATTTCATTTATCCTGAATACTGGTTTAAACTACAGTCCTCGATGAATATTTTGTGAATCTATTTCGTAATTTGTTAATTATAGTTGTAGCAAATATGGTTACATAATTATTGAAACAAAGTAATTATAATTATTTAATATTCTGTATATTATTTACTATATGTATATGTATATGGGTATTATAACTATTGTATGTTATTTAAATATATATAGTAGTGAATGTTTGTTAAGCAGTGGCTAAATAACAAATATAGTTTTTATAATTTTCAATGCTTGCTTATTTTCCCACGCTTTCTTACTTTCACTATGTTCTGTTTTCTATCAGACCTTTTCACTGCACTGGGTCGGCTAGACGGCGCCTAGGCATTTCAAGGGCTTGCACGTGAGGCTAGAGATGCATCGTAGAGCTGCTCTGGAGTTCTCAAGTGGTTGCACATGCTCTGCACCGGTGTTGGATGGCGCCTGGATGTCGCGTGGTCCTCCGTGGGAATTCAGCTTTTCCGGAATTTTGGTTATCAGAGAGAGAATCTCTGTCGTGTGTGAGAGAGGAGTATGTATCCTGTATTTTCAATGGAGGGAATCCTCTGACTTCCCAAATGCTGATGGTAAGTAGTATAAGTTGTATGGTCGGTATGTAGTTCCACAGTCGGTAAGTTCCTCGGCTGCTGGTAAGTTGCCCGACTGTTGGAAATTGAACCGATGGTTGGTAAGTCTTTCGACTGTCGGTAATGGAACCGATGGTCGGTAATAAAACCAACGGTTGGTAAGTGAATCGGTGGTTGGTAATAATATCAACGGCCGATAACTGTACTGATGGTCGGTAAAATCCTGATGATAAGTCATCCGGCTGTCGGTAATTGGATTGACAGTAGGTAATTGGTCCTGCTGACGGTAATGTATGTTACCTGTTATAGTTGAAAAGTTTTGCAGGAGTGCTTTTTAGACCCACGACGTCACACTGCAGCGATTGATACGCCGATGCTTAGCGAAATCGAAAGATGGAGGATTCTCGGCGTTTCTGAGACTTTGGCTGGGTGTACGGGTGTCAAAATTCTTCTATTTATGAAACTACACACTCTCAATACGATAAAACTGGTATCGCAGTTCTCTATCGAATGATACGTCGAATCTTAGCGAAATCGAAAGCTCGAAGATTCCGAGCGTTTCTGCGACATTCGCGGGGTGTACGGATTTCAAATACCATTACTTTATGCAACTACACATACTCAATACGATAAAACTGGTATCGCAGTGCTGCAGCGATTGATACGTCGTAGCTTAGCGAAATCGAAAGATCGCGAATTCCCGCCGTTTCTAAGAGTTTGGCTGAGTGTACGGGTGTCAAAAGCCTCCATTTTTTGCAACTACACATTGTCAATACGATAGAATTGGTATCGGAGTTCTGCAGCGATTGATACGTCGAAGCATAGCGAAATCAAAAGATCGAGGATTCTCGGCGTTTCTGAGACTTTGGCTGGGTGTACGGGTGTCAAAAGCTTTATGCAACTACACATTCTCAATACGATAAAACTGGTATCGCAGTTCTGCAGCGATTGATACGTCGAAGCTTAGCGAAATCGAAAGATCGCGGATTCCCGCCGTTTCTGAGAGTTTGGCTCGGTGTACGGTTGTCAGAATTCTTCATTATATGCAACTACACACTCTCAATACGATAAAACTGGTATCGCAGTTGTGTATCGATTGATACGTCGGGTCTTAGCGAAATCGAAAGACCGAGGATTCCGAGCGTTTCTACGACATTCGCGGGATGTACGGGTGTTAAAAACCATTACTTTATGCAACTACACATACTCAATACGATAAAACTGGTATCGCGGTGCTGCAGCGATTGATACGTCGTAGCTTAGCGAAATCGAAAGATCGCGGATTCCCGCCGTTTCTAAGAGTTTGGCTGAGTGTACGGGTGTCAAAAGCCTCCATTTTATGCAACTACACATTCTCAAGACGATAAAACTGGTATCGCAGTTCTGCAGCGATTGATACGCCGAAGCATAGCGAAATCGAAAGATCGAGTATTCTCGTCGTTTCTGAGACCTTGGCTGGGTGTTCGGGTGTCAAAAGCCTTTACTTTATGCAACTACACATTCTCAATACGATAAAACTGGTATCGCAGTTCTGCAGCGATTGATACGCCGAAGCTTAGCGAAATCGAAAGATGGAGGATTCTCGGCGTTTCTGAGACTTTGGCTGGGTGTACGGGTGTCAAAATTCTTCATTTTATGCAACTACACACTTTCAATACGATAAAACTGGTATCGCAGTTCTCTATCGATTGATACGTCGAATCTTAGCGAAATCGAAAGATCGAGGTTTCCGAGTGTTTCTGCGACATTCGCGGGGTGTACGGATGTCAAAAACCATTACTCTATGCAACTACACATACTCAATACGATAAAACTGGTATCGCGGTGCTTCAGCGATTGATACGTCGTAGCTTAGCGAAATCGAAAGATCGCGGATTCCCGCCGTTTCTAAGAGTTTGGCTGAGTGAACGGGTGTCAAAAGCCTCCATTTTATGCAACTACACATTCTCAATACGATAGAACTGGTATCGCAGTTCTGCAGCGATTGATACGTCGAAGCTTAGCGAAATCGAAAGATCGCGGATTCCCGCGTTTGTAGGAGTTTGGCTGGTTGTACGGGTGTCAGAATTCTTCATTTCATGCAACTACACACTCTCAATACGATAAAACTGGTATCGGAGTTCTGCAGCGATTGATACGCCGAAGCTTAGCGAAATCGAAAGATGGAGGATTCTCGTCGTTTCTGAGACTTTGGCTGGGTGTACGGGTGTCAAAATTCTTCATTTTATGCAACTATACATTCTGAATACGCTAAAACTGGTATCGCAGTTCTGTATCGATTGATACGTCGAATCTTAGCGAAATCGAAAGATCGAGGATTCCGAGCGTCTCTGCGACATTCGCGGGGTGTACAGGTGTCAAAAGCCTTCATTTTATGCAACTACACATTTTCAATACGATAAAACTGGTATTGCAGTTCTGCAGCGTCTGATACGCCGACGCTTAGCGAAATCGAAAGATCGAGGATTCTCGGCGTTTCTGAGACTATGGCTGGGTGTACGGGTGTCAAAATTCTTCATTTTATGCAACTACACACTCTGAATACGATAAAACTGGTATCGCAGTTCTGTATCGATTGATACGTCGCATCTTAGCGAAATCGAAATCTCGATGATTCCGAGCGTTTCTGCGACATTCGCGGGGTGTACGGGTGTCAAAGACCTTTACTTTATGCAACTACACATACTCAATACGATAAAACTGGTATCGTGGTGCTGCAGCGATGGATACGTCGAAGCTTAGCGAAATCGAAAGATCGCGGATTCCCGCCGTTTCTGAGAGTTTGGCTGGGTGTACGGGTGTCAAAATTCTTCATTTTATGCAACTACACACTCTCAATACGATAAAACTGGAATCGCAGTTCTGTATCGATTGATACGTCGCATCTTAGCGAAATCGAAAGCTCGATGATTCCGAGCGTTTCTGCGACATTCGCGGGGTGTACGGATTTCCAATACCATTACTTTATGCAACTACACATACTCAATACGATAAAACTGGTATCGCAGTGCTGCAGCGATTGATACGTCGTAGCTTAGCGAAATCGAAAGATCGCGAATTCCCGCCGTTTCTAAGAGTTTGGCTGAGTGTACGGGTGTCAAAAGCCTCCATTTTATGCAACTACACATTGTCAATACGATAAAATTGGTATCGCAGTTCTGCAGCGATTGATACGCCGAAGCATAGCGAAATCAAAAGATCGAGGATTCTCGGCGTTTCTGAGACTTTGGCTGGGTGTACGGGTGTCAAAAGCTTTATGCAACTACACATTCTCAATACGATAAAACTGGTATCGCAGTTCTGCAGCGATTGATACGTCGAAGCTTAGCGAAATCGAAAGATCGCGGATTCCCGCCGTTTCTGAGAGTTTGGCTTGGTGTACGGTTGTCAGAATTCTTCATTATATGCAACTACACACTCTCAATACGATAAAACTGGTATCGCAGTTGTGTATCGATTGATACGTCGGGTCTTAGCGAAATCGAAAGACCGAGGATTCCGAGCGTTTCTACGACATTCGCGGGATGTACGGGTGTTAAAAACCATTACTTTATGCAACTACACATACTCAATACGATAAAACTGGTATCGCGGTGCTGCAGCGATTGATACGTCGTAGCTTAGCGAAATCGAAAGATCGCGGATTTCCGCCGTTTCTAAGAGTTTGGCTGAGTGTACGGGTGTCAAAAGCCTCCATTTTATGCAACTACACATTCTCAATACAATAAAACTGGTATTGCAGTTCTGCAGCGGATGATACGCCGAAGCTTAGCGAAATCGAAAGATGGAGGATTCTCGGCGTTTCTGAGACTTTGGCTGGGTGTACGGGGGTCAAAATTCTTCATTTTATGCAACTACACATTCTCAATACAATAAAACTGGTATTGCAGTTCTGCAGCGGATGATACGTCGAAGCTTAGCGAAATCGAAAGATCGCGGATTCCCGCCGTTTCTGAGAGTTTGGCTGGATCCACGGGTGTCAAAATTCGTCATTTTATGCAACTACACACTCTCAATACGATAAAACTGGTATCGCAGTTCTGTATCGATTGATACGTCGGATCTTAGCGAAATCGAAAGACCGAGGATTCCGAGCGTTTCTACGACATTCGCCGGGTGTACGGGTGTCAAAAGCCTTTGCTTTCAGAGACTACACATTCTCAATACGATAAAACTGGTATCGTGGTACTGCAGCGATTGATACGTCGAAGCTTAGCGAAATCGAAAGATCGCGGATTCCCGCCGTTTCTGAGAGTTTGTCTGGGTGTACGGGTGTCAAAATTCTTCATTTTATGCAACTACACACTCTTAATACGATAAAACTGGAATCGCAGTTCTGTATCGATTGATACGTCGCATCTTAGCGAAATCGAAAGCTCGATGATTCCGAGCGTTTCTGCGACATTCGCGGGGTGTACGGATGTCAAAAACCATTACTTTATGCAACTACACATACTCAATACGATAAAACTGGTATCGCGGTGCTGCAGCGATTGATACGTCGTAGCTTAGCGAAATCGAAAGATCGCGGATTCCCGCCGTTTCTAAGAGTTTGGCTGAGTGTACGGGTGTCAAAAGCCTCCATTTTATGCAACTACACATTCTCAATACGATAAAACTGGTATCGCAGTTCTGCAGCGATTGATACGCCGAAGCATAGCGAAATCGAAAGATCGAGTATTCTCGTCGTTTCTGAGACCTTGGCTGGGTGTTCGGGTGTCAAAAGCCTTTACTTTATGCAACTACACATTCTCAATACGATAAAACTGGTATCGCAGTTCTGCAGCGATTGATACGCCGAAGCTTAGCGAAATCGAAAGATGGAGGATTCTCGGCGTTTCTGAGACTTTGGCTGGGTGTACGGGTGTCAAAATTCTTCATTTTATGCAACTACACACTCTCAATACGATAAAACTGGTATCGCAGTTCTCTATCGATTGATACGTCGAATCTTAGCGAAATCGAAAGATCGAGGATTCCGAGTGTTTCTGCGACATTCGCGGGGTGTACGGATGTCAAAAACCATAACTCTATGCAACTACACATACTCAATACGATAAAACTGGTATCGCGGTGCTGCAGCGATTGATACGTCGTAGCTTAGCGAAATCGAAAGATCGCGGATTCCCGCCGTTTCTAAGAGTTTGGCTGAGTGTACGGGTGTCAAAAGCCTCCATTTTATGCAACTACACATTCTCAATACAATAAAACTGGTATTGCAGTTCTGCAGCGGATGATACGCCGAAGCTTAGCGAAATCGAAAGATGGAGGACTCTCGGCTTTTCTGAGACTTTGGCTAGGTGTACGGGTGTCAAAATTTATCATTTCATGCAACTACACACTCTCAATACGATAAAACTGGTATCGCAGTTCTGTATCGATTGATACGTCGAATCTTAGCGAAATCGAAAGATCGAGGATTCCGAGCGTCTCTGCGACATTCGCGGGGTGTACAGGTGTCAAAAGCCTTCATTTTATGCAACTACACATTTTCAATACGATAAAACTGGTATCGCAGTTCTGCAGCGACTGATACGCCGACGCTTAGCGAAATCGAAAGATCGAGGATTCTCGGCGTTTCTGAGACTATGGCTGGGTGTACGGGTGTCAAAATTCTTCATTTTATGCAACTACACACTCTGAATACGATAAAACTGGTATCGCAGTTCTGTATCGATTGATACGTCGCATCTTAGCGAAATCGAAATCTCGATGATTCCGAGCGTTTCTGCGACATTCGCGGGGTGTACGGGTGTCAAAAACCTTTACTTTATGCAACTACACATACTCAATACGATAAAACTCGTATCGTGGTGCTGCAGCGATGGATACGTCGAAGCTTAGCGAAATCGAAAGATCGCGGATTCCCGCCGTTTCTGAGAGTTTGGCTGGATCCACCGGTGTCAAAATTGTTCATTTTATGCAACTACACACTCTCAATACGATAAAACTGGTATCGCAGTTCTGTATCGATTGATACGTCGGATCTTAACGAAATCGAAAGATCAAGGATTCCGAGTTTTTCTGCGAAATTCGCGGGGTGTACGGGTGTCTAAATTCTTTGTTTCATGCAACTACAAATTCTCAATACGATAAAACTGGTATCGTGGTACTGCAGCGATTGATACGACAAAGCTTAGCGAAATCGATAGATCGCGGATTCCCGCCGTTTCTGAGAGTTTGGATGGGTGTACGGGTGTCAAAATTCTTCATTTTATGCAACTACACACTCTCAATACGATAAAACTGGAATCGCAGTTCTGTATCGATTGATACGTCGCATCTTAGCGAAATCGAAAGCTCGATGATTCCGAGCGTTTCTGCGACATTCGCGGGGTGTACGGATTTCAAATACCATTACTTTATGCAACTACACATACTCAATACGATAAAACTGGTATCGCAGTGCTGCAGCGATTGATACGTCGTAGCTTAGCGAAATCGAAAGATCGCGAATTCCCGCCGTTTCTAAGAGATTGGCTGAGTGTACGGGTGTCAAAAGCCTCCATTTTATGCAACTACACATTGTCAATACGATAAAATTGGTATCGCAGTTCTGCAGCGATTGATACGCCGAAGCATAGCGAAATCAAAAGATCGAGGATTCTCGGCGTTTCTGAGACTTTGGCTGGGTGTACGGGTGTCAAAAGCTTTATGCAACTACACATTCTCAATACGATAAAACTGGTATCGCAGTTCTGCAGCGATTGATACGTCGAAGCTTAGCGAAATCGAAAGATCGCGGATTCCCGCCGTTTCTGAGAGTTTGGCTTGGTGTACGGTTGTAAGAATTCTTCATTATATGCAACTACACACTCTCAATACGATAAAACTGGTATCGCAGTTGTGTATCGATTGATACGTCGGGTCTTAGCGAAATCGATAGACCGAGGATTCCGAGCGTTTCTACGACATTCGCGGGATGTACGGGTGTTAAAAACCATTACTTTATGCAACTACACATACTCAATACGATAAAACTGGTATCGCGGTGCTGCAGCGATTGATACGTCGTAGCTTAGCGAAATCGAAAGATCGCGGATTCCCGCCGTTTCTAAGAGTTTGGCTGAGTGTACGGGTGTCAAAAGCCTCCATTTTATGCAACTACACATTCTCAATACGATAAAACTGGTATCGCAGTTCTGCAGCGATTGATACGCCGAAGCATAGTGAAATCGGAAGATCGAGTATTCTCGTCGTTTCTGAGACCTTGGCTGGGTGTACGGGTGTCAAAAGCCTTTACTTTATGCAACTACACATTCTCAATACGATAAAACTGGTATCGCAGTTCTGCAGCGATTGATACGCCGAAGCTTAGCGAAATCGAAAGATGGAGGATTCTCGGCGTTTCTGAGACTTTGGCTGGGTGTACGGGTGTCAAAATTCTTCATTTTATGCAACTACACACTCTCAATACGATAAAACTGGTATCGCAGTTCTCTATCGATTGATACGTCGAATCTTAGCGAAATCGAAAGATCGAGGATTCCGAGTGTTTCTGCGACATTCGCGGGATGTACGGGTGTTAAAAACCATTACTTTATGCAACTACACATACTCAATACGATAAAACTGGTATCGCGGTGCTGCAGCGATTGATACGTCGTAGCTTAGCGAAATCGAAAGATCGCGGATTCCCGCCGTTTCTAAGAGTTTGGCTGAGTGTACGGGTGTCAAAAGCCTCCATTTTATGCAACTACACATTCTCAATACGATAAAACTGGTATCGCAGTTCTGCAGCGATTGATACGCCGAAGCATAGTGAAATCGGAAGATCGAGTATTCTTGTCGTTTCTGAGACCTTGGCTGGGTGTACGGGTGTCAAAATTCTTCATTTTATGCAACTACACACTCTCAATACGATAAAACTGGTATCGCGGTTCTGTATCGATTGATACGTCGCATCTTAGCGAAATTGAAAGATCGAGGATTCCGAGCGTCTCTGCGACATTCGCGGGGTGTACAGGTGTCAAAAGCCTTCATTTTATGCAACTACACATTTTCAATACGATAAAACTGGTATCGCAGTTCTGCAGCGACTGATACGCCGACGCTTAGCGAAATCGAAAGATCGAGGATTCTCGGCGTTTCTGAGACTATGGCTGGGTGTACGGGTGTCAAAATTCTTCATTTTATGCAACTACACACTCTGAATACGATAAAACTGGTATCGCAGTTCTGTATCGATTGATACGTCGCATCTTGGCGAAATCGAAATCTCGATGATTCCGAGCGTTTCTGCGACATTCGCGGGGTGTACGGGTGTCAAAAACCTTTACTTTATGCAACTACACATACTCAATACGATAAAACTGGTATCGTGGTGCTGCAGCGATGGATACGTCGAAGCTTAGCGAAATCGAAAGATCGCGGATTCCCGCCGTTTCTGAGAGTTTGGCTGGATCCACCGGTGTCAAAATTGTTCATTTTATGCAACTACACACTCTCAATACGATAAAACTGGTATCGCAGATCTGTATCGATTGATACGTCGGATCTTAACGAAATCGAAAGATCGAGGATTCCGAGTTTTTCTGCGAAATTCGCGGGGTGTACGGGTGTCTAAATTCTTTGTTTCATGCAACTACAAATTCTCAATACGATAAAACTGGTATCGTGGTACTGCAGCGATTGATACGACAAAGCTTAGCGAAATCGATAGATCGCGGATTCCCGCCGTTTCTGAGAGTTTGGGTGGGTGTACGGGTGTCAAAATTCTTCATTTTATGCAACTACACACTCTCAATACGATAAAACTGGAATCGCAGTTCTGTATCGATTGATACGTCGCATCTTAGCGAAATCGAAAGCTCGATGATTCCGAGCGTTTCTGCGACATTCGCGGGGTGTACGGATTTCAAATACCATTACTTTATGCAACTACACATACTCAATACGATAAAACTGGTATCGCAGTGCTGCAGCGATTGATACGTCGTAGCTTAGCGAAATCGAAAGATCGCGAATTCCCGCCGTTTCTAAGAGATTGGCTGAGTGTACGGGTGTCAAAAGCCTCCATTTTATGCAACTACACATTGTAAATATGATAAAATTGGTATCGCAGTTCTGCAGCGATTGATACGCCGAAGCATAGCGAAATCAAAAGATCGAGGATTCTCCGCGTTTCTGAGACTTTGGCTGGGTGTACGGGTGTCAAAAGCTTTATGCAACTACACATTCTCAATACGATAAAACTGGTATCGCAGTTCTGCAGCGATTGATACGTCGAAGCTTAGCGAAATCGCAAGATCGCGGATTCTCGGCGTTTCTGAGACTTTGGCTGGGTGTACGGGTGTCAAAATTCTTCATTTTATGCAACTACACACTCTCAATACGATAAAACTGGTATCGCAGTTCTCTATCGATTGATACGTCGAATCTTAGCGAAATCGAAAGATCGAGGATTCCGAGTGTTTCTGCGACATTCGCGGGGTGTACGGATGTCAAAAGCCTTCATTTTATGCAACTACACACTCTCAATACGATAAAACTGGTATCGCAGATCTGTATCGATTGATACGTCGGATCTTAACGAAATCGAAAGATCGAGGATTCCGAGTTTTTCTGCGAAATTCGCGGGGTGTACGGGTGTCTAAATTCTTTGTTTCATGCAACTACAAATTCTCAATACGATAAAACTGGTATCGTGGTACTGCAGCGATTGATACGACAAAGCTTAGCGAAATCGATAGATCGCGGATTCCCGCCGTTTCTGAGAGTTTGGCTGGGTGTACGGGTGTCAAAAGCCTCCATTTTATGCAACTACACATTCTCAATACGATAAAACTGGTATCGCAGTTCTGCAGCGATTGATACGCCGATGCTTAGCGAAATCGAAAGATGGAGGATTCTCGGCGTTTCTGAGACTTTGGCTGGGTGTACGGGTGTCAAAATTCTTCTATTTATGAAACTACACACTCTCAATACGATATAACTGGTATCGCAGTTCTCTATCGATTGATACGTCGAATCTTAGCGAAATCGAAAGATCGAGGATTCCGAGTGTTTCTGCGACATTCGCGGGGTGTACGGGTGTCAAAATTCTTTGTTTCATGCAACTAGACATTCTCAATACGATAAAACTGGTATCGTGGTACTGCAGCGATTGATACGTCGAATCTTAGCGAAATGGAAAGATCGCGGATTCCCGCCGTTTCTGAGAGTTTGGCTGGGTTTACGGATGTCAAAATTCTTCATTTTATGCAACTACACACTCTCAATACGATAAAACTGGTATCGCGGTTCTGTATCGATTGATACGTCGCATCTTAGCGAAATTGAAAGATCGAGGATTCCGAGCGTCTCTGCGACATTCGCGGGGTGTACAGGTGTCAAAAGCCTTCATTTTATGCAACTACACATTTTCAATACGATAAAACTGGTATCGCAGTTCTGCAGCGACTGATACGCCGACGCTTAGCGAAATCGAAAGATCGAGGATTCTCGGCGTTTCTGAGACTATGGCTGGGTGTACGGGTGTCAAAATTCTTCATTTTATGCAACTACACACTCTGAATACGATAAAACTGGTATCGCAGTTCTGTATCGATTGATACGTCGCATCTTGGCGAAATCGAAATCTCGATGATTCCGAGCGTTTCTGCGACATTCGCGGGGTGTACGGGTGTCAAAAACCTTTACTTTATGCAACTACACATACTCAATACGATAAAACTGGTATCGTGGTGCTGCAGCGATGGATACGTCGAAGCTTAGCGAAATCGAAAGATCGCGGATTCCCGCCGTTTCTGAGAGTTTGGCTGGATCCACCGGTGTCAAAATTGTTCATTTTATGCAACTACACACTCTCAATACGATAAAACTGGTATCGCAGATCTGTATCGATTGATACGTCGGATCTTAACGAAATCGAAAGATCGAGGATTCCGAGTTTTTCTGCGAAATTCGCGGGGTGTACGGGTGTCTAAATTCTTTGTTTCATGCAACTACAAATTCTCAATACGATAAAACTGGTATCGTGGTACTGCAGCGATTGATACGACAAAGCTTAGCGAAATCGATAGATCGCGGATTCCCGCCGTTTCTGAGAGTTTGGGTGGGTGTACGGGTGTCAAAATTCTTCATTTTATGCAACTACACACTCTCAATACGATAAAACTGGAATCGCAGTTCTGTATCGATTGATACGTCGCATCTTAGCGAAATCGAAAGCTCGATGATTCCGAGCGTTTCTGCGACATTCGCGGGGTGTACGGATTTCAAATACCATTACTTTATGCAACTACACATACTCAATACGATAAAACTGGTATCGCAGTGCTGCAGCGATTGATACGTCGTAGCTTAGCGAAATCGAAAGATCTCGAATTCCCGCCGTTTCTAAGAGATTGGCTGAGTGTACGGGTGTCAAAAGCCTCCATTTTATGCAACTACACATTGTAAATACGATAAAATTGGTATCGCAGTTCTGCAGCGATTGATACGCCGAAGCATAGCGAAATCAAAAGATCGAGGATTCTCCGCGTTTCTGAGACTTTGGCTGGGTGTACGGGTGTCAAAAGCTTTATGCAACTACACATTCTCAATACGATAAAACTGGTATCGCAGTTCTGCAGCGATTGATACGTCGAAGCTTAGCGAAATCGCAAGATCGCGGATTCCCGCCGTTTCTGAGAGTTTGGCTTGGTGTACGGTTGTAAGAATTCTTCATTATATGCAACTACACACTCTCAATACGATAAAACTGGTATCGCAGTTGTGTATCGATTGATACGTCGGGTCTTAGCGAAATCGATAGACCGAGGATTCCGAGCGTTTCTACGACATTCGCGGGATGTACGGGTGTTAAAAACCATTACTTTATGCAACTACACATACTCAATACGATAAAACTGGTATCGCGGTGCTGCAGCGATTGATACGTCGTAGCTTAGCGAAATCGAAAGATCGCGGATTCCCGCCGTTTCTAAGAGTTTGGCTGAGTGTACGGGTGTCAAAAGCCTCCATTTTATGCAACTACACATTCTCAATACGATAAAACTGGTATCGCAGTTCTGCAGCGATTGATACGCCGAAGCATAGTGAAATCGGAAGATCGAGTATTCTCGTCGTTTCTGAGACCTTGGCTGGGTGTACGGGTGTCAAAAGCCTTTACTTTATGCAACTACACATTCTCAATACGATAAAACTGGTATCGCAGTTCTGCAGCGATTGATACGCCGATGCTTAGCGAAATCGAAAGATGGAGGATTCTCGGCGTTTCTGAGACTTTGGCTGGGTGTACGGGTGTCAAAATTCTTCTATTTATGCAACTACACATACTCAATACGATAAAACTCGTATCGTGGTGCTGCAGCGATGGATACGTCGAAGCTTAGCGAAATCGAAAGATCGCGGATTCCCGCCGTTTCTGAGAGTTTGGCTGGATCCACCGGTGTCAAAATTGTTCATTTTATGCAACTACACACTCTCAATACGATAAAACTGGTATCGCAGTTCTGTATCGATTGATACGTCGGATCTTAACGAAATCGAAAGATCGAGGATTCCGAGTTTTTCTGCGAAATTCGCGGGGTGTACGGGTGTCTAAATTCTTTGTTTCATGCAACTACAAATTCCCAATACGATAAAACTGGTATCGTGGTACTGCAGCGATTGATACGACAAAGCTTAGCGAAATCGATAGATCGCGGATTCCCGCCGTTTCTGAGAGTTTGGCTGGGTGTACGGGTGTCAAAATTCTTTATTTTATGCAACTACACACTCTCAATACGATAAAACTGGAATCGCAGTTCTGTATCGATTGATACGTCGCATCTTAGCGAAATCGAAAGCTCGATGATTCCGAGCGTTTCTGCGACATTCGCGGGGTCTACGGATTTCAAATACCATTACTTTATGCAACTACACATACTCAATACGATAAAACTGGTATCGCAGGGCTGCAGCGATTGATACGTCGTAGCTTAGCGAAATCGAAAGATCGCGAATTCCCGCCGTTTCTAAGAGATTGGCTGAGTGTACGGGTGTCAAAAGCCTCCATTTTATGCAACTACACATTGTCAATACGATAAAATTGGTATCGCAGTTCTGCAGCGATTGATACGCCGAAGCATAGCGAAATCAAAAGATCGAGGATTCTCGGCGTTTCTGAGACTTTGACTGGGTGTACGGGTGTCAAAAGCTTTATGCAACTACACATTCTCAATACGATAAAACTGGTATCGCAGTTCTGCAGCGATTGATACGTCGAAGCTTAGCGAAATCGAAAGATCGCGGATTCCCGCCGTTTCTGAGAGTTTGGCTTGGTGTACGGTTGTAAGAATTCTTCATTATATGCAACTACACACTCTCAATACGATAAAACTGGTATCGCAGTTGTGTATCGATTGATACGTCGGGTCTTAGCGAAATCGATAGACCGAGGATTCCGAGCGTTTCTACGACATTCGCGGGATGTACGGGTGTTAAAAACCATTACTTTATGCAACTACACATACTCAATACGATAAAACTGGTATCGCGGTGCTGCAGCGATTGATACGTCGTAGCTTAGCGAAATCGAAAGATCGCGGATTCCCGCCGTTTCTAAGAGTTTGGCTGAGTGTACGGGTGTCAAAAGCCTCCATTTTATGCAACTACACATTCTCAATACGATAAAACTGGTATCGCAGTTCTGCAGCGATTGATACGCCGAAGCATAGTGAAATCGGAAGATCGAGTATTCTCGTCGTTTCTGAGACCTTGGCTGGGTGTACGGGTGTCAAAAGCCTTTACTTTATGCAACTACACATTCTCAATACGATAAAACTGGTATCGCAGTTCTGCAGCGATTGATACGCCGATGCTTAGCGAAATCGAAAGATGGAGGATTCTCGGCGTTTCTGAGACTTTGGCTGGGTGTACGGGTGTCAAAATTCTTCTATTTATGCAACTACACACTCTCAATACGATAAAACTGGTATCGCAGTTCTCTATCGAATGATACGTCGAATCTTAGCGAAATCGAAAGCTCGAAGATTCCGAGCGTTTCTGCGACATTCGCGGGGTGTACGGATTTCAAATACCATTACTTTATGCAACTACACATACTCAATACGATAAAACTGGTATCGCAGTGCTGCAGCGATTGATACGTCGTAGCTTAGCGAAATCGAAAGATCGCGAATTCCCGCCGTTTCTAAGAGTTTGGCTGAGTGTACGGGTGTCAAAAGCCTCCATTTTATGCAACTACACATTGTCAATACGATAGAATTGGTATCGGAGTTCTGCAGCGATTGATACGTCGAAGCATAGCGAAATCAAAAGATCGAGGATTCTCGGCGTTTCTGAGACTTTGGCTGGGTGTACGGGTGTCAAAAGCTTTATGCAACTACACATTCTCAATACGATAAAACTGGTATCGCAGTTCTGCAGCGATTGATACGTCGAAGCTTAGCGAAATCGAAAGATCGCGGATTCCCGCCGTTTCTGAGAGTTTGGCTCGGTGTACGGTTGTCAGAATTCTTCATTATATGCAACTACACACTCTCAATACGATAAAACTGGTATCGCAGTTGTGTATCGATTGATACGTCGGGTCTTAGCGAAATCGAAAGACCGAGGATTCCGAGCGTTTCTACGACATTCGCGGGATGTACGGGTGTTAAAAACCATTACTTTATGCAACTACACATACTCAATACGATAAAACTGGTATCGCGGTGCTGCAGCGATTGATACGTCGTAGCTTAGCGAAATCGAAAGATCGCGGATTCCCGCCGTTTCTAAGAGTTTGGCTGAGTGTACGGGTGTCAAAAGCCTCCATTTTATGCAACTACACATTCTCAAGACGATAAAACTGGTATCGCAGTTCTGCAGCGATTGATACGCCGAAGCATAGCGAAATCGAAAGATCGAGTATTCTCGTCGTTTCTGAGACCTTGGCTGGGTGTTCGGGTGTCAAAAGCCTTTACTTTATGCAACTACACATTCTCAATACGATAAAACTGGTATCGCAGTTCTGCAGCGATTGATACGCCGAAGCTTAGCGAAATCGAAAGATGGAGGATTCTCGGCGTTTCTGAGACTTTGGCTGGGTGTACGGGTGTCAAAATTCTTCATTTTATGCAACTACACACTTTCAATACGATAAAACTGGTATCGCAGTTCTCTATCGATTGATACGTCGAATCTTAGCGAAATCGAAAGATCGAGGTTTCCGAGTGTTTCTGCGACATTCGCGGGGTGTACGGATGTCAAAAACCATTACTCTATGCAACTACACATACTCAATACGATAAAACTGGTATCGCGGTGCTTCAGCGATTGATACGTCGTAGCTTAGCGAAATCGAAAGATCGCGGATTCCCGCCGTTTCTAAGAGTTTGGCTGAGTGAACGGGTGTCAAAAGCCTCCATTTTATGCAACTACACATTCTCAATACGATAGAACTGGTATCGCAGTTCTGCAGCGATTGATACGTCGTAGCTTAGCGAAATCGAAAGATCGCGGATTTCCGCCGTTTCTAAGAGTTTGGCTGAGTGTACGGGTGTCAAAAGCCTCCATTTTATGCAACTACACATTCTCAATACAATAAAACTGGTATTGCAGTTCTGCAGCGGATGATACGCCGAAGCTTAGCGAAATCGAAAGATGGAGGATTCTCGGCGTTTCTGAGACTTTGGCTGGGTGTACGGGGGTCAAAATTCTTCATTTTATGCAACTACACATTCTCAATACAATAAAACTGGTATTGCAGTTCTGCAGCGGATGATACGTCGAAGCTTAGCGAAATCGAAAGATCGCGGATTCCCGCCGTTTCTGAGAGTTTGGCTGGATCCACGGGTGTCAAAATTCGTCATTTTATGCAACTACACACTCTCAATACGATAAAACTGGTATCGCAGTTCTGTATCGATTGATACGTCGGATCTTAGCGAAATCGAAAGACCGAGGATTCCGAGCGTTTCTACGACATTCGCCGGGTGTACGGGTGTCAAAAGCCTTTGCTTTCAGAGACTACACATTCTCAATACGATAAAACTGGTATCGTGGTACTGCAGCGATTGATACGTCGAAGCTTAGCGAAATCGAAAGATCGCGGATTCCCGCCGTTTCTGAGAGTTTGTCTGGGTGTACGGGTGTCAAAATTCTTCATTTTATGCAACTACACACTCTTAATACGATAAAACTGGAATCGCAGTTCTGTATCGATTGATACGTCGCATCTTAGCGAAATCGAAAGCTCGATGATTCCGAGCGTTTCTGCGACATTCGCGGGGTGTACGGATGTCAAAAACCATTACTTTATGCAACTACACATACTCAATACGATAAAACTGGTATCGCGGTGCTGCAGCGATTGATACGTCGTAGCTTAGCGAAATCGAAAGATCGCGGATTCCCGCCGTTTCTAAGAGTTTGGCTGAGTGTACGGGTGTCAAAAGCCTCCATTTTATGCAACTACACATTCTCAATACGATAAAACTGGTATCGCAGTTCTGCAGCGATTGATACGCCGAAGCATAGCGAAATCGAAAGATCGAGTATTCTCGTCGTTTCTGAGACCTTGGCTGGGTGTTCGGGTGTCAAAAGCCTTTACTTTATGCAACTACACATTCTCAATACGATAAAACTGGTATCGCAGTTCTGCAGCGATTGATACGCCGAAGCTTAGCGAAATCGAAAGATGGAGGATTCTCGGCGTTTCTGAGACTTTGGCTGGGTGTACGGGTGTCAAAATTCTTCATTTTATGCAACTACACACTCTCAATACGATAAAACTGGTATCGCAGTTCTCTATCGATTGATACGTCGAATCTTAGCGAAATCGAAAGATCGAGGATTCCGAGTGTTTCTGCGACATTCGCGGGGTGTACGGATGTCAAAAGCCTTCATTTTATGCAACTACACATTTTCAATACGATAAAACTGGTATCGCAGTTCTGCAGCGACTGATACGCCGACGCTTAGCGAAATCGAAAGATCGAGGATTCTCGGCGTTTCTGAGACTATGGCTGGGTGTACGGGTGTCAAAATTCTTCATTTTATGCAACTACACACTCTGAATACGATAAAACTGGTATCGCACTTCTGTATCGATTGATACGTCGCATCTTAGCGAAATCGAAATCTCGATGATTCCGAGCGTTTCTGCGACATTCGCGGGGTGTACGGGTGTCAAAAACCTTTACTTTATGCAACTACACATACTCAATACGATAAAACTCGTATCGTGGTGCTGCAGCGATGGATACGTCGAAGCTTAGCGAAATCGAAAGATCGCGGATTCCCGCCGTTTCTGAGAGTTTGGCTGGATCCACCGGTGTCAAAATTGTTCATTTTATGCAACTACACACTCTCAATACGATAAAACTGGTATCGCAGTTCTGTATCGATTGATACGTCGGATCTTAACGAAATCGAAAGATCGAGGATTCCGAGTTTTTCTGCGAAATTCGCGGGGTGTACGGGTGTCTAAATTCTTTGTTTCATGCAACTACAAATTCTCAATACGATAAAACTGGTATCGTGGTACTGCAGCGATTGATACGACAAAGCTTAGCGAAATCGATAGATCGCGGATTCCCGCCGTTTCTGAGAGTTTGGCTGGGTGTACGGGTGTCAAAAGCCTCCATTTTATGCAACTACACATTCTCAATACGATAAAACTGGTATCGCAGTTCTGCAGCGATTGATACGCCGATGCTTAGCGAAATCGAAAGATGGAGGATTCTCGGCGTTTCTGAGACTTTGGCTGGGTGTACGGGTGTCAAAATTCTTCTATTTATGAAACTACACACTCTCAATACGATATAACTGGTATCGCAGTTCTCTATCGATTGATACGTCGAATCTTAGCGAAATCGAAAGATCGAGGATTCCGAGTGTTTCTGCGACATTCGCGGGGTGTACGGGTGTCAAAATTCTTTGTTTCATGCAACTAGACATTCTCAATACGATAAAACTGGTATCGTGGTACTGCAGCGATTGATACGTCGAATCTTAGCGAAATGGAAAGATCGCGGATTCCCGCCGTTTCTGAGAGTTTGGCTGGGTTTACGGATGTCAAAATTCTTCATTTTATGCAACTACACACTCTCAATACGATAAAACTGGTATCGCAGTTCTGCAGCGATTGATACGCCGAAGCATAGTGAAATCGAAAGATCGCGGATTCCCGCCGTTTCTAAGCGTTTGGCTGAGTGTACGGGTGTCAAAAGCCTCCATTTTATGCAACTACACATTCTCAATACGATAAAACTGGTATCGCAGTTCTGCAGCGATTGATACGCCGAAGCTTAGCGAAATCGAAAGATGGAGGATTCTCGGCGTTTCTGAGACTTTGGCTGGGTTTACGGGTGTCAAAATTCTTCATTTTATGCAACTACACACTCTCAATACGATAAAACTGGTATCGCAGTTCTCTATCGATTGATACGTCGAATCTTAGCGAAATCGAAAGATCGAGGATTCCGAGTGTTTCTGCGACATTCGCGGGGTGTACGGATGTCAAAAACCATTACTCTACGCAACTACACATACTCAATACGATAAAACTGGTATCGCGATGCTGCAGCGATTGATACGTCGTAGCTTAGCGAAATCGAAAGATCGCGGATTCCCGCCGTTTCTAAGAGTTTGGCTGAGTGTACGGGTGTCAAAAGCCTCCATTTTATGCAACTACACATTCTCAATACAATAAAACTGGTATTGCAGTTCTGCAGCGGATGATACGCCGAAGCTTAGCGAAATCGAAAGATGGAGGACTCTCGGCTTTTCTGAGACTTTGGCTAGGTGTACGGGTGTCAAAATTTATCATTTCATGCAACTACACACTCTCAATACGATAAAACTGGTGTCGCGGTTCTGTATCGATTGATACGTCGCATCTTAGCGAAATTGAAAGATCGAGGATTCCGAGCGTCTCTGCGACATTCGCGGGGTGTACAGGTGTCAAAAGCCTTCATTTTATGCAACTACACATTTTCAATACGATAAAACTGGTATCGCAGTTCTGCAGCGACTGATACGCCGACGCTTAGCGAAATCGAAAGATCGAGGATTCTCGGCGTTTCTGAGACTATGGCTGGGTGTACGGGTGTCAAAATTCTTCATTTTATGCAACTAAACACTCTGAATACGATAAAACTGGTATCGGAGTTCTGTATCGATTGATACGTCGCATCTTAGCGAAATCGAAATCTCGATGATTCCGAGCGTTTCTGCGACATTCGCGGGGTGTACGGGTGTCAAAAACGTTTACTTTATGCAACTACACATACTCAATACGATAAAACTGGTATCGCAGTTCTGTATCGATTGATACGTCGGATCTTAACGAAATCGAAAGATCGAGGATTCCGAGTTTTTCTGCGAAATTCGCGGGGTGTACGGGTGTCTAAATTCTTTGTTTCATGCAACTACAAATTCTCAATACGATAAAACTGGTATCGTGGTACTGCAGCGATTGATACGACAAAGCTTAGCGAAATCGATAGATCGCGGATTCCCGCCGTTTCTGAGAGTTTGGCTGGGTGTACGGGTGTCAAAATTCTTCATTTTATGCAACTACACACTCTCAATACGATAAAACTGGAATCGCAGTTCTGTATCGATTGATACGTCGCATCTTAGCGAAATCGAAAGCTCGATGATTCCGAGCGTTTCTGCGACATTCGCGGGGTGTACGGATTTCAAATACCATTACTTTATGCAACTACACATACTCAATACGATAAAACTGGTATCGCAGTGCTGCAGCGATTGATACGTCGTAGCTTAGCGAAATCGAAAGATCGCGAATTCCCGCCGTTTCTAAGAGATTGGCTGAGTGTACGGGTGTCAAAAGCCTCCATTTTATGCAACTACACATTGTCAATACGATAAAATTGGTATCGCAGTTCTGCAGCGATTGATACGCCGAAGCATAGCGAAATCAAAAGATAGAGGATTCTCGGCGTTTCTGAGACTTTGGCTGGGTGTACGGGTGTCAAAAGCTTTATGCAACTACACATTCTCAATACGATAAAACTGGTATCGCAGTTCTGCAGCGATTGATACGTCGAAGCTTAGCGAAATCGAAAGATCGCGGATTCCCGCCGTTTCTGAGAGTTTGGCTGGGTGTACGGGTGTCAAAATTCTTCATTTTATGCAACTACACACTCTCAATACGATAAAACTGGTATCGCGGTTCTGTATCGATTGATACGTCGCATCTTAGCGAAATTGAAAGATCGAGGATTCCGAGCGTCTCTGCGACATTCGCGGGGTGTACAGGTGTCAAAAGCCTTCATTTTATGCAACTACACATTTTCAATACGATAAAACTGGTATCGCAGTTCTGCAGCGACTGATACGCCGACGCTTAGCGAAATCGAAAGATCGAGGATTCTCGGCGTTTCTGAGACTATGGCTGGGTGTACGGGTGTCAAAATTCTTCATTTTATGCAACTACACACTCTGAATACGATAAAACTGGTATCGCAGTTCTGTATCGATTGATACGTCGCATCTTGGCGAAATCGAAATCTCGATGATTCCGAGCGTTTCTGCGACATTGCGGGGTCTACGGGTGTCAAAAACCTTTACTTTATGCAACTACACATACTCAATACGATAAAACTGGTATCGTGGTGCTGCAGCGATGGATACGTCGAAGCTTAGCGAAATCGAAAGATCGCGGATTCCCGCCGTTTCTGAGAGTTTGGCTGGATCCACCGGTGTCAAAATTGCTCATTTTATGCAACTACACACTCTCAATACGATAAAACTGGTATCGCAGATCTGTATCGATTGATACGTCGGATCTTAACGAAATCGAAAGATCGAGGATTCCGAGTTTTTCTGCGAAATTCGCGGGGTGTACGGGTGTCTAAATTCTTTGTTTCATGCAACTACAAATTCTCAATACGATAAAACTGGTATCGTGGTACTGCAGCGATTGATACGACAAAGCTTAGCGAAATCGATAGATCGCGGATTCCCGCCGTTTCTGAGAGTTTGGGTGGGTGTACGGGTGTCATAATTCTTCATTTTATGCAACTACACACTCTCAATACGATAAAACTGGAATCGCAGTTCTGTATCGATTGATACGTCGCATCTTAGCGAAATCGAAAGCTCGATGATTCCGAGCGTTTCTGCGACATTCGCGGGGTGTACGGATTTCAAATACCGTTACTTTATGCAACTACACATACTCAATACGATAAAACTGGTATCGCAGTGCTGCAGCGATTGATACGTCGTAGCTTAGCGAAATCGAAAGATCGCGAATTCCCGCCGTTTCTAAGAGATTGGCTGAGTGTACGGGTGTCAAAAGCCTCCATTTTATGCAACTACACATTGTCAATACGATAAAATTGGTATCGCAGTTCTGCAGCGATTGATACGCCGAAGCATAGCGAAATCAAAAGATCGAGGATTCTCGGCGTTTCTGAGACTTTGGCTGGGTGTACGGGTGTCAAAAGCTTTATGCAACTACACATTCTCAATACGATAAAACTGGTATCGCAGTTCTGCAGCGATTGATACGTCGAAGCTTAGCGAAATCGCAAGATCGCGGATTCCCGCCGTTTCTGAGGGTTTGGCTTGGTGTACGGTTGTAAGAATTCTTCATTATATGCAACTACACACTCTCAATACGATAAAACTGGTATCGCAGTTGTGTATCGATTGATACGTCGGGTCTTAGCGAAATCGATAGACCGAGGATTCCGAGCGTTTCTACGACATTCGCGGGATGTACGGGTGTTAAAAACCATTACTTTATGCAACTACACATACTCAATACGATAAAACTGGTATCGCGGTGCTGCAGCGATTGATACGTCGTAGCTTAGCGAAATCGAAAGATCGCGGATTCCCGCCGTTTCTAAGAGTTTGGCTGAGTGTACGGGTGTCAAAAGCCTCCATTTTATGCAACTACACATTCTCAATACGATAAAACTGGTATCGCAGTTCTGCAGCGATTGATACGCCGAAGCATAGTGAAATCGGAAGATCGAGTATTCTCGTCGTTTCTGAGACCTTGGCTGGGTGTACGGGTGTCAAAAGCCTTTACTTTATGCAACTACACATTCTCAATACGATAAAACTGGTATCGCAGTTCTGCAGCGATTGATACGCCGATGCTTAGCGAAATCGAAAGATGGAGGATTCTCGGCGTTTCTGAGACTTTGGCTGGGTGTACGGGTGTCAAAATTCTTCTATTTATGCAACTACACATACTCAATACGATAAAACTCGTATCGTGGTGCTGCAGCGATGGATACGTCGAAGCTTAGCGAAATCGAAAGATCGCGGATTCCCGCCGTTTCTGAGAGTTTGGCTGGATCCACCGGTGTCAAAATTGTTCATTTTATGCAACTACACACTCTCAATACGATAAAACTGGTATCGCAGTTCTGTATCGATTGATACGTCGGATCTTAACGAAATCGAAAGATCGAGGATTCCGAGTTTTTCTGCGAAATTCGCGGGGTGTACGGGTGTCTAAATTCTTTGTTTCATGCAACTACAAATTCTCAATACGATAAAACTGGGATCGTGGTACTGCAGCGATTGATACGACAAAGCTTAGCGAAATCGATAGATCGCGGATTCCCGCCGTTTCTGAGAGTTTGGCTGGGTGTACGGGTGTCCAAATTCTTCATTTTATGCAACTACACACTCTCAATACGATAAAACTGGAATCGCAGTTCTGTATCGATTGATACGTCGCATCTTAGCGAAATCGAAAGCTCGATGATTCCGAGCGTTTCTGCGACATTCGCGGGGTGTACGGATTTCAAATACCATTACTTTATGCAACTACACATACTCAATACGATAAAACTGGTATCGCAGTGCTGCAGCGATTGATACGTCGTAGCTTAGCGAAATAGAAAGATCGCGAATTCCCGCCGTTTCTAAGAGATTGGCTGAGTGTACGGGTGTCAAAAGACTCCATTTTATGCAACTACACATTGTCAATACGATAAAATTGGTATCGCAGTTCTGCAGCGATTGATACGCCGAAGCATAGCGAAATCAAAAGATCGAGGATTCTCGGCGTTTCTGAGACTTTGGCTGCGTGTACGGGTGTCAAAAGCTTTATGCAACTACACATTCTCAATACGATAAAACTGGTATCGCAGTTCTGCAGCGATTGATACGTCGAAGCTTAGCGAAATCGAAAGATCGCGGATTCCCGCCGTTTCTGAGAGTTTGGCTTGGTGTACGGTTGTAAGAATTCTTCATTATATGCAACTACACACTCTCAATACGATAAAACTGGTATTGCAGTTGTGTATCGATTGATACGTCGGGTCTTAGCGAAATCGATAGACCGAGGATTCCGAGCGTTTCTACGACATTCGCGGGATGTACGGGTGTTAAAAACCATTACTTTATGCAACTACACATACTCAATACGATAAAACTGGTATCGCGGTGCTGCAGCGATTGATACGTCGTAGCTTAGCGAAATCGAAAGATCGCGGATTCCCGCCGTTTCTAAGAGTTTGGCTGAGTGTACGGGTGTCAAAAGCCTCCATTTTATGCAACTACACATTCTCAATACGATAAAACTGGTATCGCAGTTCTGCAGCGATTGATACGCCGAAGCATAGTGAAATCGGAGGATCGAGTATTCTCGTCGTTTCTGAGACCTTGGCTGGGTGTACGGGTGTCAAAAGCCTTTACTTTATGCAACTACACATTCTCAATACGATAAAACTGGTATCGCAGTTCTGCAGCGATTGATACGCCGATGCTTAGCGAAATCGAAAGATGGAGGATTCTCGGCGTTTCTGAGACTTTGGCTGGGTGTACGGGTGTCAAAATTCTTCATTTTATGCAACTACACACTTTCAATACGATAAAACTGGTATCGCAGTTCTCTATCGATTGATACGTCGAATCTTAGCGAAATCGAAAGATCGAGGTTTCCGAGTGTTTCTGCGACATTCGCGGGGTGTACGGATGTCAAGAACCATTACTCTATGCAACTACACATACTCAATACGATAAAACTGGTATCGCGGTGCTTCAGCGATTGATACGTCGTAGCTTAGCGAAATCGAAAGATCGCGGATTCCCGCCGTTTCTAAGAGTTTGGCTGAGTGAACGGGTGTCAAAAGCCTCCATTTTATGCAACTACACATTCTCAATACGATAAAACTGGTATCGCAGTTCTGCAGCGATTGATACGTCGAAGCTTAGCGAAATCGAAAGATCGCGGATTCCCGCGTTTGTAGGAGTTTGGCTGGTTGTACGGGTGTCAGAATTCTTTATTTCATGCAACTACACACTCTCAATACGATAAAACTGGTATCGGAGTTCTGCAGCGATTGATACGCCGAAGCTTAGCGAAATCGAAAGATGGAGGATTCTCGTCGTTTCTGAGACTTTGGCTGGGTGTACGGTTGTCAAAATTCTTCATTTTATGCAACTATACATTCTGAATATGCTAAAACTGGTATCGCAGTTCTGTATCGATTGATACGTGGAATCTTAGCGAAATCGAAAGATCGAGGATTCCGAGCGTTTCTGCGACATTCGCGGGGTGTACGGGTGTCAAAGACCTTTACTTTATGCAACTACACATACTCAATACGATAAAACTGGTATCGTGGGGCTGCAGCGATGGATACGTCGAAGCTTAGCGAAATCGAAAGATCGCGGATTCCCGCCGTTTCTGAGAGTTTGGATGGATCCACCGGTGTCAAAATTGTTCATTTTATGCAACTACACACTCTCAATACGAAAAAACTGGTATCGCAGTTCTGTATCGATTGATACGTCGGATCTTAACGAAATCGAAAGATCGAGGATTCCGAGTTTTTCTGCGAAATTCGCGGGGTGTACGGGTGTCTAAATTCTTTGTTTCATGCAACTACACATTCTCAATACGATAAAACTGGTATCGTGGTACTGCAGCGATTGATGAGACAAAGCTTAGCGAAATCGATAGATCGCGGATTCCCGCCGTTTCTGAGAGTTTGGCTGGGTGTACGGGTGTCAAAATTCTTCATTTTATGCAACTACACACTCTCAATACGATAAAACTGGAATCGCAGTTCTGTATCGATTGATACGTCGCATCTTAGCGAAATCGTAAGCTCGATGATTCCGAGCGTTTCTGCGACATTCGCGTGGTGTACGGATTTCAAATACCATTACTTTATGCAACTACACATACTCAATACGATAAAACTGGTATCGCAGTCCTGCAGCGATTGATACGTCGTAGCTTAGCGAAATCGAAAGATCGCGAATTCCCGCCGTTTCTAAGAGTTTGGCTGAGTGTACGGGTGTCAAAAGCCTCCATTTTATGCAACTACACATTGTCAATACGATAAAATTGGTATCGCAGTTCTGCAGCGATTGATACGCCGAAGCATAGCGAAATCAAAAGATCGAGGATTCTCGGCGTTTCTGAGACTTTGGCTGGGTGTACGGGTGTCAAAAGCTTTATGCAACTACACATTCTCAATATGATAAAACTGGTATCGCAGTTCTGCAGCGATTGATACGTCGAAGCTTAGCGAAATCGAAAGATCGCGGATTCCCGCCGTTTCTGAGAGTTTGGCTTGGTGTACGTTTGTCAGAATTCTTCATTATATGCAACTACACACTCTCAATACGATAAAACTGGTATCGCAGTTGTGTATCGATTGATACGTCGCATCTTAGCGAAATCGAAAGCTCGATGATTCCGAGCGTTTCTGCGACATTCGCGGGGTGTACGGGTGTCAAAAACCTTTACTTTATGCAACTACACATACTCAATACGATAAAACTCGTATCGTGGTGCTGCAGCGATGGATACGTCGAAGCTTAGCGAAATCGAAAGATCGCGGATTCCCGCCGTTTCTAAGAGTTTGGCTGAGTGTACGGGTGTCAAAAGCCTCCATTTTATGCAACTACACATTCTCAATACAATAAAACTGGTATTGCAGTTCTGCAGCGGATGATACGCCGAAGCTTAGCGAAATCGAAAGATGGAGGACTCTCGGCTTTTCTGAGACTTTGGCTAGGTGTACGGGTGTCAAAATTTATCATTTCATGCAACTACACACTCTCAATACGATAAAACTGGTATCGCAGTTCTGTATCGATTGATACGTCGAATCTTAGCGAAATCGAAAGATCGAGGATTCCGAGCGTCTCTGCGACATTCGCGGGGTGTACAGGTGTCAAAAGCCTTCATTTTATGCAACTACACATTTTCAATACGATAAAACTGGTATCGCAGTTCTGCAGCGACTGATACGCCGACGCTTAGCGAAATCGAAAGATCGAGGATTCTCGGCGTTTCTGAGACTATGGCTGGGTGTACGGGTGTCAAAATTCTTCATTTTATGCAACTACACACTCTCAATACGATAAAACTGGAATCGCAGTTCTGTATCGATTGATACGTCGCATCTTAGCGAAATCGAATGCTCGATGATTCCGAGCGTTTCTGCGACATTCGCGGGGTGTACGGATTTCAAATACCATTACTTTATGCAACTACACATACTCAATACGATAAAACTGGTATCGCAGTGCTGCAGCGATTGATACGTCGTAGCTTAGCGAAATCGAAAGATCGCGAATTCCCGCCGTTTCTAAGAGATTGGCTGAGTGTACGGGTGTCAAAAGCCTCCATTTTATGCAACTACACATTCTCAATACGATAAAACTGGTATCGCAGTTCTGCAGCGATTGATACGCCGAAGCATAGTGAAATCGGAAGATCGAGTATTCTCGTCGTTTCTGAGACCTTGGCTGGGTGTACGGGTGTCAAAAGCCTTTACTTTATGCAACTACACATTCTCAATACGATAAAACTGGTATCGCAGTTCTGCAGCGATTGATACGCCGATGCTTAGCGAAATCGAAAGATGGAGGATTCTCGGCGTTTCTGAGACTTTGGCTGGGTGTACGGGTGTCAAAATTCTTCTATTTATGCAACTACACATACTCAATACGATAAAACTCGTATCGTGGTGCTGCAGCGATGGATACGTCGAAGCTTAGCGAAATCGAAAGATCGCGGATTCCCGCCGTTTCTGAGAGTTTGGCTGGATCCACCGGTGTCAAAATTGTTCATTTTATGCAACTACACACTCTCAATACGATAAAACTGGTATCGCAGTTCTGTATCGATTGATACGTCGGATCTTAACGAAATCGAAAGATCGAAGATTCCGAGTTTTTCTGCGAAATTCGCGGGGTGTACGGGTGTCTAAATTCTTTGTTTCATGCAACTACAAATTCTCAATACGATAAAACTGGTATCGTGGTACTGCAGCGATTGATACGACAAAGCTTAGCGAAATCGATAGATCGCGGATTCCCGCCGTTTCTGAGAGTTTGGCTGGGTGTACGGGTGTCAAAATTCTTCATTTTATGCAACTACACACTCTCAATACGATAAAACTGGAATCGCAGTTCTGTATCGATTGATACGTCGAATCTTAGCGAAATCGAAAGATCGAGGATTCCGAGCGTCTCTGCGACATTCGCGGGGTGTACAGGTGTCAAAGGCCTTCATTTTATGCAACTACACATTTTCAATACGATAAAACTGGTATCGCAGTTCTGCAGCGACTGATACGCCGACGCTTAGCGAAATCGAAAGATCGAGGATTCTCGGCGTTTCTGAGACTATGGCTGGGTGTACGGGTGTCAAAATTCTTCATTTTATGCAAATACACACTCTGAATACGATAAAACTGGTATCGCAGTTCTGTATCGATTGATACGTCGCATCTTAGCGAAATCGAAATCTCGATGATTCCGAGCGTTTCTGCGACATTCGCGGGGTGTACGGGTGTCAAAGACCTTTACTTTATGCAACTACACATACTCAATACGATAAAACTGGTATCGTGGTGCTGCAGCGATGGATACGTCGAAGCTTAGCGAAATCGAAAGATGGAGGATTCTCGTCGTTTCTGAGACTTTGGCTGGGTGTACGGGTGTCAAAATTCTTCATTTTATGCAACTATACATTCTGAATACGCTAAAACTGGTATCGCAGTTCTGTATCGATTGATACGTCGAATCTTAGCGAAATCGAAAGATCGAGGATTCCGAGCGTCTCTGCGACATTCGCGGGGTGTACAGGTGTCAAAGGCCTTCATTTTATGCAACTACACATTCTCAATACGATAAAACTGGTATCGCAGTTCTGCAGCGATTGATACGTCGAAGCTTAGCGAAATCGAAAGATCGCGGATTCCCGCGTTTGTAGGAGTTTGGCTGGTTGTACGGGTGTCAGAATTCTTCATTTCATGCAACTACACACTCTCAATACGATAAAACTGGTATCGGAGTTCTGCAGCGATTGATACGCCGAAGCTTAGCGAAATCGAAAGATGGAGGATTCTCGTCGTTTCTGAGACTTTGGCTGGGTGTACGGGTGTCAAAATTCTTCATTTTATGCAACTATACATTCTGAATACGCTAAAACTGGTATCGCAGTTCTGTATCGATTGATACGTCGAATCTTAGCGAAATCGAAAGATCGAGGATTCCGAGCGTCTCTGCGACATTCGCGGGGTGTACAGGTGTCAAAGGCCTTCATTTTATGCAACTACACATTTTCAATACGATAAAACTGGTATCGCAGTTCTGCAGCGACTGATACGCCGACGCTTAGCGAAATCGAAAGATCGAGGATTCTCGGCGTTTCTGAGACTATGGCTGGGTGTACGGGTGTCAAAATTCTTCATTTTATGCAAATACACACTCTGAATACGATAAAACTGGTATCGCAGTTCTGTATCGATTGATACGTCGCATCTTAGCGAAATCGAAATCTCGATGATTCCGAGCGTTTCTGCGACATTCGCGGGGTGTACGGGTGTCAAAGACCTTTACTTTATGCAACTACACATACTCAATACGATAAAACTGGTATCGTGGTGCTGCAGCGATGGATACGTCGAAGCTTAGCGAAATCGAAAGATCGCGGATTCCCGCCGTTTCTGAGAGTTTGGATGGATCCACCGGTGTCAAAATTGTTCATTTTATGCAACTACACACTCTCAATACGATAAAACTGGTATCGCAGTTCTGTATCGATTGATACGTCGGATCTTAACGAAATCGAAAGATCGAGGATTCCGAGTTTTTCTGCGAAATTCGCGGAGTGTACGGGTGTCTAAATTCTTTGTTTCATGCAACTACACATTCTCAATACGATAAAACTGGTATCGTGGTACTGCAGCGATTGATGAGACAAAGCTTAGCGAAATCGATAGATCGCGGATTCCCGCCGTTTCTGAGAGTTTGGCTGGGTGTACGGGTGTCAAAATTCTTCATTTTATGCAACTACACACTCTCAATACGATAAAACTGGAATCGCAGTTCTGTATCGATTGATACGTCGCATCTTAGCGAAATCGAAAGCTCGATGATTCCGAGCGTTTCTGCGACATTCGCGGGGTGTACGGATTCCAAATACCATTACTTTATGCAACTACACATACTCAATACGATAAAACTGGTATCGCAGTGCTGCAGCGATTGATACGTCGTAGCTTAGCGAAATCGAAAGATCGCGAATTCCCGCCGTTTCTAAGAGTTTGGCTGAGTGTACGGGTGTCAAAAGCCTCCATTTTATGCAACTACACATTGTCAATACGATAAAATTGGTATCGCAGTTCTGCAGCGATTGATACGCCGAAGCATAGCGAAATCAAAAGATCGAGGATTCTCGGCGTTTCTGAGACTTTGGCTGGGTGTACGGGTGTCAAAAGCTTTATGCAACTACACATTCTCAATACGATAAAACTGGTATCGCAGTTTTGCAGCGATTGATACGTCGAAGCTTAGCGAAATCGAAAGATCGCGGATTCCCGCCGTTTCTGAGAGTTTGGCTTGGTGTACGGTTGTCAGAATTCTTCATTATATGCAACTACACACTCTCAATACGATAAAACTGGTATCGCAGTTGTGTATCGATTGATACGTCGGGTCTTAGCGAAATCGAAAGACCGAGGATTCCGAGCGTTTCTACGACATTCGCGGGATGTACGGGTGTTAAAAACCATTACTTTATGCAACTACACATACTCAATACGATAAAACTGGTATCGCGGTGCTGCAGCGATTGATACGTCGTAGCTTAGCGAAATCGAAAGATCGCGGATTCCCGCCGTTTCTAAGAGTTTGGCTGAGTGTACGGGTGTCAAAAGCCTCCATTTTATGCAACTACACATTCTCAATACAATAAAACTGGTATTGCAGTTCTGCAGCGGATGATACGTCGAAGCTTAGCGAAATCGAAAGATCGCGGATTCCCGCCGTTTCTGAGAGTTTGGCTGGATCCACGGGTGTCAAAATTCGTCATTTTATGCAACTACACACTCTCAATACGATAAAACTGGTATCGCAGTTCTGTATCGATTGATACGTCGGATCTTAGCGAAATCGAAAGACCGAGGATTCCGAGCGTTTCTACGACATTCGCCGGGTGTACGGGTGTCAAAAGCCTTTGCTTTCAGAGACTACACATTCTCAATACGATAAAACTGGTATCGTGGTACTGCAGCGATTGATACGTCGAAGCTTAGCGAAATCGAAAGATCGCGGATTCCCGCCGTTTCTGAGAGTTTGTCTGGGTGTACGGGTGTCAAAATTCTTCATATTATGCAACTACACACTCTTAATACGATAAAACTGGAATCGCAGTTCTGTATCGATTGATACGTCGCATCTTAGCGAAATCGAAAGCTCGATGATTCCGAGCGTTTCTGCGACATTCGCGGGGTGTACGGATGTCAAAAACCATTACTTTATGCAACTACACATACTCAATACGATAAAACTGGTATCGCGGTGCTGCAGCGATTGATACGTCGTAGCTTAGCGAAATCGAAAGATCGCGGATTCCCGCCGTTTCTAAGAGTTTGGCTGAGTGTACGGGTGTCAAAAGCCTCCATTTTATGCAACTACACATTCTCAATACGATAAAACTGGTATCGCAGTTCTGCAGCGATTGATACGCCGAAGCATAGCGAAATCGAAAGATCGAGTATTCTCGTCGTTTCTGAGACCTTGGCTGGGTGTTCGGGTGTCAAAAGCCTTTACTTTATGCAACTACACATTCTCAATACGATAAAACTGGTATCGCAGTTCTGCAGCGATTGATACGCCGAAGCTTAGCGAAATCGAAAGATGGAGGATTCTCGGCGTTTCTGAGACTTTGGCTGGGTGTACGGGTGTCAAAATTCTTCATTTTATGCAACTACACACTCTCAATACGATAAAACTGGTATCGCAGTTCTCTATCGATTGATACGTCGAATCTTAGCGAAATCGAAAGATCGAGGATTCCGAGTGTTTCTGCGACATTCGCGGGGTGTACGGATGTCAAAAACCATAACTCTATGCAACTACACATACTCAATACGATAAAACTGGTATCGCGGTGCTGCAGCGATTGATACGTCGTAGCTTAGCGAAATCGAAAGATCGCGGATTCCCGCCGTTTCTAAGAGTTTGGCTGAGTGTACGGGTGTCAAAAGCCTCCATTTTATGCAACTACACATTCTCAATACAATAAAACTGGTATTGCAGTTCTGCAGCGGATGATACGCCGAAGCTTAGCGAAATCAAAAGATGGAGGACTCTCGGCTTTTCTGAGACTTTGGCTAGGTGTACGGGTGTCAAAATTTATCATTTCATGCAACTACACACTCTCAATACGATAAAACTGGTATCGCAGTTCTGTATCGATTGATACGTCGAATCTTAGCGAAATCGAAAGATCGAGGATTCCGAGCGTCTCTGCGACATTCGCGGGGTGTACAGGTGTCAAAAGCCTTCATTTTATGCAACTACACATTTTCAATACGATAAAACTGGTATCGCAGTTCTGCAGCGACCGATACGCCGACGCTTAGCGAAATCGAAAGATCGAGGATTCTCGGCGTTTCTGAGACTATGGCTGGGTGTACGGGTGTCAAAATTCTTCATTTTATGCAACTACACACTCTGAATACGATAAAACTGGTATCGCAGTTCTGTATCGATTGATACGTCGCATCTTAGCGAAATCGAAATCTCGATGATTCCGAGCGTTTCTGCGACATTCGCGGGGTGTACGGGTGTCAAAAACCTTTACTTTATGCAACTACACATACTCAATACGATAAAACTCGTATCGTGGTGCTGCAGCGATGGATACGTCGAAGCTTAGCGAAATCGAAAGATCGCGGATTCCCGCCGTTTCTGAGAGTTTGGCTGGATCCACCGGTGTCAAAATTGTTCATTTTATGCAACTACACACTCTCAATACGATAAAACTGGTATCGCAGTTCTGTATCGATTGATACGTCGGATCTTAACGAAATCGAAAGATCGAGGATTCCGAGTTTTTCTGCGAAATTCGCGGGGTGTACGGGTGTCTAAATTCTTTGTTTCATGCAACTACAAATTTTCAATACGATAAAACTGGTATCGTCGTACTGCAGCGATTGATACGACAAAGCTTAGCGAAATCGATAGATCGCGGATTCCCGCCGTTTCTGAGAGTTTGGCTGGGTGTACGGGTGTCAAAATTCTTCATTTTATGCAACTACACACTCTCAATACGATAAAACTGGAATCGCAGTTCTGTATCGATTGATACGTCGCATCTTAGCGAAATCGAAAGCTCGATCATTCCGAGCGTTTCTGCGACATTCGCGGGGTGTACGGATTTCAAATACCATTACTTTATGCAACTACACATACTCAATACGATAAAACTGGTATCGCAGTGCTGCAGCGATTGATACGTCGTAGCTTAGCGAAATCGAAAGATCGCGAATTCCCGCCGTTTCTAAGAGATTGGCTGAGTGTACGGGTGTCAAAAGCCTCCATTTTATGCAACTACACATTGTCAATACGATAAAATTGGTATCGCAGTTCTGCAGCGATTGATACGCCGAAGCATAGCGAAATCAAAAGATCGAGGATTCTCGGCGTTTCTGAGACTTTGGCTGGGTGTACGGGTGTCAAAAGCTTTATGCAACTACACATTCTCAATACGATAAAACTGGTATCGCAGTTCTGCAGCGGTTGATACGCCGAAGCTTAGCGAAATCGAAAGATGGAGGATTCTCGGCGTTTCTGAGACTTTGGCTGGGTGTACGGGTGTCAAAATTCTTCATTTTATGCAACTACACACTTTCAATACGATAAAACTGGTATCGCAGTTCTCTATCGATTGATACGTCGAATCTTAGCGAAATCGAAAGATCGAGGTTTCCGAGTGTTTCTGCGACATTCGCGGGGTGTACGGATGTCAAAAACCATTACTCTATGCAACTACACATACTCAATACGATAAAACTGGTATCGCGGTGCTTCAGCGATTGATACGTCGTAGCTTAGCGAAATCGAAAGATCGCGGATTCCCGCCGTTTCTAAGAGTTTGGCTGAGTGAACGGGTGTCAAAAGCCTCCATTTTATGCAACTACACATTCTCAATACGATAAAACTGGTATCGCAGTTCTGCAGCGATTGATACGTCGAAGCTTAGCGAAATCGAAAGATCGCGGATTCCCGCGTTTGTAGGAGTTTGGCTGGTTGTACGGGTGTCAGAATTCTTCATTTCATGCAACTGCACACTCTCAATACGATAAAACTGGTATCGGAGTTCTGCAGCGATTGATACGCCGAAGCTTAGCGAAATCGAAAGATGGAGGATTCTCGTCGTTTCTGAGACTTTGGCTGGGTGTACGGGTGTCAAAATTCTTCATTTTATGCAACTATACATTCTGAATACGCTAAAACTGGTATCGCAGTTCTGTATCGATTGATACGTCGAATCTTAGCGAAATCGAAAGATCGAGGATTCCGAGCGTCTCTGCGACATTCGCGGGGTGTACAGGTGTCAAAGGCCTTCATTTTATGCAACTACACATTTTCAATACGATAAAACTGGTATCGCAGTTCTGCAGCGACTGATACGCCGACGCTTAGCGAAATCGAAAGATCGAGGATTCTCGGCGTTTCTGAGACTATGGCTGGGTGTACGGGTGTCAAAATTCTTCATTTTATGCAACTACACACTCTGAATACGATAAAACTGGTATCGCAGTTCTGTATCGATTGATACGTCGCATCTTAGCGAAATCGAAATCTCGATGATTCCGAGCGTTTCTGCGACATTCGCGGGGTGTACGGGTGTCAAAGACCTTTACTTTATGCAACTACACATACTCAATACGATAAAACTGGTATCGTGGTGCTGCAGCGATGGATACGTCGAAGCTTAGCGAAATCGAAAGATCGCGGATTCCCGCCGTTTCTGAGAGTTTGGATGGATCCACCGGTGTCAAAATTGTTCATTTTATGCAACTACACACTCTCAATACGATAAAACTGGTATCGCAGTTCTGTATCGATTGATACGTCGGATCTTAACGAAATCGAAAGATCGAGGATTCCGAGTTTTTCTGCGAAATTCGCGGAGTGTACGGGTGTCTAAATTCTTTGTTTCATGCAACTACACATTCTCAATACGATAAAACTGGTATCGTGGTACTGCAGCGATTGATGAGACAAAGCTTAGCGAAATCGATAGATCGCGGATTCCCGCCGTTTCTGAGAGTTTGGCTGGGTGTACGGGTGTCAAAATTCTTCATTTTATGCAACTACACACTCTCAATACGATAAAACTGGAATCGCAGTTCTGTATCGATTGATACGTCGCATCTTAGCGAAATCGAAAGCTCGATGATTCCGAGCGTTTCTGCGACATTCGCGGGGTGTACGGATTCCAAATACCATTACTTTATGCAACTACACATACTCAATACGATAAAACTGGTATCGCAGTGCTGCAGCGATTGATACGTCGTAGCTTAGCGAAATCGAAAGATCGCGAATTCCCGCCGTTTCTAAGAGTTTGGCTGAGTGTACGGGTGTCAAAAGCCTCCATTTTATGCAACTACACATTGTCAATACGATAAAATTGGTATCGCAGTTCTGCAGCGATTGATACGCCGAAGCATAGCGAAATCAAAAGATCGAGGATTCTCGGCGTTTCTGAGACTTTGGCTGGGTGTACGGGTGTCAAAAGCTTTATGCAACTACACATTCTCAATACGATAAAACTGGTATCGCAGTTCTGCAGCGATTGATACGTCGAAGCTTAGCGAAATCGAAAGATCGCGGATTCCCGCCGTTTCTGAGAGTTTGGCTTGGTGTACGGTTGTCAGAATTCTTCATTATATGCAACTACACACTCTCAATACGATAATACTGGTATCGCAGTTGTGTATCGATTGATACGTCGGGTCTTAGCGAAATCGAAAGACCGAGGATTCCGAGCGTTTCTACGACATTCGCGGGATGTACGGGTGTTAAAAACCATTACTTTATGCAACTACACATACTCAATACGATAAAACTGGTATCGCGGTGCTGCAGCGATTGATACGTCGTAGCTTAGCGAAATCGAAAGATCGCGGATTCCCGCCGTTTCTAAGAGTTTGGCTGAGTGTACGGGTGTCAAAAGCCTCCATTTTATGCAACTACACATTCTCAATACAATAAAACTGGTATTGCAGTTCTGCAGCGGATGATACGCCGAAGCTTAGCGAAATCGAAAGATGGAGGATTCTCGGCGTTTCTGAGACTTTGGCTGGGTGTACGGGGGTCAAAATTCTTCATTTTATGCAACTACACATTCTCAATACAATAAAACTGGTATTGCAGTTCTGCAGCGGATGATACGTCGAAGCTTAGCGAAATCGAAAGATCGCGGATTCCCGCCGTTTCTGAGAGTTTGGCTGGATCCACGGGTGTCAAAATTCGTCATTTTATGCAACTACACACTCTCAATACGATAAAACTGGTATCGCAGTTCTGTATCGATTGATACGTCGGATCTTAGCGAAATCGAAAGACCGAGGATTCCGAGCGTTTCTACGACATTCGCCGGGTGTACGGGTGTCAAAAGCCTTTGCTTTCAGAGACTACACATTCTCAATACGATAAAACTGGTATCGTGGTACTGCAGCGATTGATACGTCGAAGCTTAGCGAAATCGAAAGATCGCGGATTCCCGCCGTTTCTGAGAGTTTGTCTGGGTGTACGGGTGTCAAAATTCTTCATTTTATGCAACTACACACTCTTAATACGATAAAACTGGAATCGCAGTTCTGTATCGATTGATACGTCGCATCTTAGCGAAATCGAAAGCTCGATGATTCCGAGCGTTTCTGCGACATTCGCGGGGTGTACGGATGTCAAAAACCATTACTTTATGCAACTACACATACTCAATACGATAAAACTGGTATCGCGGTGCTGCAGCGATTGATACGTCGTAGCTTAGCGAAATCGAAAGATCGCGGATTCCCGCCGTTTCTAAGAGTTTGGCTGAGTGTACGGGTGTCAAAAGCCTACATTTTATGCAACTACACATTCTCAATACGATAAAACTGGTATCGCAGTTCTGCAGCGATTGATACGCCGAAGCATAGCGAAATCGAAAGATCGAGTATTCTCGTCGTTTCTGAGACCTTGGCTGGGTGTTCGGGTGTCAAAAGCCTTTACTTTATGCAACTACACATTCTCAATACGATAAAACTGGTATCGCAGTTCTGCAGCGATTGATACGCCGAAGCTTAGCGAAATCGAAAGATGGAGAATTCTCGGCGTTTCTGAGACTTTGGCTGGGTGTACGGGTGTCAAAATTCTTCATTTTATGCAACTACACACTCTCAATACGATAAAACTGGTATCGCAGTTCTCTATCGATTGATACGTCGAATCTTAGCGAAATCGAAAGATCGAGGATTCCGAGTGTTTCTGCGACATTCGCGGGGTGTACGGATGTCAAAAACCATAACTCTATGCAACTACACATACTCAATACGATAAAACTGGTATCGCGGTGCTGCAGCGATTGATACGTCGTAGCTTAGCGAAATCGAAAGATCGCGGATTCCCGCCGTTTCTAAGAGTTTGGCTGAGTGTACGGGTGTCAAAAGCCTCAGTTTTATGCAACTACACATTCTCAATACAATAAAACTGGTATTGCAGTTCTGCAGCGGATGATACGCCGAAGCTTAGCGAAATCGAAAGATGGAGGACTCTCGGCTTTTCTGAGACTTTGGCTAGGTGTACGGGTGTCAAAATTTATCATTTCATGCAACTACACACTCTCAATACGATAAAACTGGTATCGCAGTTCTGTATCGATTGATACGTCGAATCTTAGCGAAATCGAAAGATCGAGGATTCCGAGCGTCTCTGCGACATTCGCGGGGTGTACAGGTGTCAAAAGCCTTCATTTTATGCAACTACACATTTTCAATACGATAAAACTGGTATCGCAGTTCTGCAGCGACTGATACGCCGACGCTTAGCGAAATCGAAAGATCGAGGATTCTCGGCGTTTCTGAGACTATGGCTGGGTGTACGGGTGTCAAAATTCTTCATTTTATGCAACTACACACTCTGAATACGATAAAACTGGTATCGCAGTTCTGTATCGATTGATACGTCGCATCTTAGCGAAATCGAAATCTCGATGATTCCGAGCGTTTCTGCGACATTCGCGGGGTGTACGGGTGTCAAAAACCTTTACTTTATGCAACTACACATACTCAATACGATAAAACTCGTATCGTGGTGCTGCAGCGATGGATACGTCGAAGCTTAGCGAAATCGAAAGATCGCGGATTCCCGCCGTTTCTGAGAGTTTGGCTGGATCCACCGGTGTCAAAATTGTTCATTTTATGCAACTACACACTCTCAATACGATAAAACTGGTATCGCAGTTCTGTATCGATTGATACGTCGGATCTTAACGAAATCGAAAGATCGATGATTCCGAGTTTTTCTGCGAAATTCGGGGGGTGTACGGGTGTCTAAATTCTTTGTTTCATGCAACTACAAATTCTCAATACGATAAAACTGGTATCGTGGTACTGCAGCGATTGATACGACAAAGCTTAGCGAAATCGATAGATCGCGGATTCCCGCCGTTTCTGAGAGTTTGGATGGGTGTACGGGTGTCAAAATTCTTCATTTTATGCAACTACACACTCTCAATACGATAAAACTGGAATCGCAGTTCTGTATCGATTGATACGTCGCATCTTAGCGAAATCGAAAGCTCGATGATTCCGAGCGTTTCTGCGACATTCGCGGGGTGTACGGATTTCAAATACCATTACTTTATGCAACTACACATACTCAATACGATAAAACTGGTATCGCAGTGCTGCAGCGATTGATACGTCGTAGCTTAGCGAAAACGAAAGATCGCGAATTCCCGCCGTTTCTAAGAGATTGGCTGAGTGTACGGGTGTCAAAAGCCTCCATTTTATGCAACTACACATTGTCAATACGATAAAATTGGTATCGCAGTTCTGCAGCGATTGATACGCCGAAGCATAGCGAAATCAAAAGATCGAGGATTCTCGGCGTTTCTGAGACTTTGGCTGGGTGTACGGGTGTCAAAAGCTTTATGCAACTACACATTCTCAATACGATAAAACTGGTATCGCAGTTCTGCAGCGATTGATACGTCGAAGCTTAGCGAAATCGAAAGATCGCGGATTCCCGCCGTTTCTGAGAGTTTGGCTTGGTGTACGGTTGTAAGAATTCTTCATTATATGCAACTACACACTCTCAATACGATAAAACTGGTATCGCAGTTGTGTATCGATTGATACGTCGGGTCTTAGCGAAATCGATAGACCGAGGATTCCGAGCGTTTCTACGACATTCGCGGGATGTACGGGTGTTAAAAACCATTACTTTATGCAACTACACATACTCAATACGATAAAACTGGTATCGCGGTGCTGCAGCGATTGATACGTCGTAGCTTAGCGAAATCGAAAGATCGCGGATTCCCGCCGTTTCTAAGAGTTTGGCTGAGTGTACGGGTGTCAAAAGCCTCCATTTTATGCAACTACACATTCTCAATACGATAAAACTGGTATCGCAGTTCTGCAGCGATTGATACGCCGAAGCATAGTGAAATCGTAAGATCGAGTATTCTCGTCGTTTCTGAGACCTTGGCTGGGTGTACGGGTGTCAAAAGCCTTTACTTTATGCAACTACACATTCTCAATACGATAAAACTGGTATCGCAGTTCTGCAGCGATTGATACGCCGATGCTTAGCGAAATCGAAAGATGGAGGATTCTCGGCGTTTCTGAGACTTTGGCTGGGTGTACGGGTGTCAAAATTCTTCTATTTATGCAACTACACATACTCAATACGATAAAACTCGTATCGTGGTGCTGCAGCGATGGATACGTCGAAGCTTAGCGAAATCGAAAGATCGCGGATTCCCGCCGTTTCTGAGAGTTTGGCTGGATCCACCGGTGTCAAAATTGTTCATTTTATGCAACTACACACTCTCAATACGATAAAACTCGTATCGCAGTTCTGTATCGATTGATACGTCGGATCTTAACGAAATCGAAAGATCGAGGATTCCGAGTTTTTCTGCGAAATTCGCGGGGTGTACGGGTGTCTAAATTCTTTGTTTCATGCAACTACAAATTCTCAATACGATAAAACTGGTATCGTGGTACTGCAGCGATTGATACGACAAAGCTTAGCGAAATCGATAGATCGCGGATTCCCGCCGTTTCTGAGAGTTTGGCTGGGTGTACGGGTGTCAAAATTCTTCATTTTATGCAACTACACACTCTCAATACGATAAAACTGGAATCGCAGTTCTGTATCGATTGATACGTCGCATCTTAGCGAAATAGAAAGCTCGATGATTCCGAGCGTTTCTGCGACATTCGCGGGGTGTACGGATTTCAAATACCATTACTTTATGCAACTACACATACTCAATACGATAAAACTGGTATCGCAGTGCTGCAGCGATTGATACGTCGTAGCTTAGCGAAATCGAAAGATCGCGAATTCCCGCCGTTTCTAAGAGATTGGCTGAGTGTACGGGTGTCAAAAGCCTCCATTTTATGCAACTACACATTGTCAATACGATAAATTTGGTATCGCAGTTCTGCAGCGATTGATACGCCGAAGCATAGCGAAATCAAAAGATCGAGGATTCTCGGCGTTTCTGAGACTTTGGCTGGGTGTACGGGTGTCAAAAGCTTTATGCAACTACACATTCTCAATACGATAAAACTGGTATCGCAGTTCTGCAGCGATTGATACGTCGAAGCTTAGCGAAATCGAAAGATCGCGGATTCCCGCCGTTTCTAAGAGTTTGGCTTGGTGTACGGTTGTAAGAATTCTTCATTATATGCAACTACACACTCTCAATACGATAAAACTGGTATCGCAGTTGTGTATCGATTGATACGTCGGGTCTTAGCGAAATCGATAGACCGAGGATTCCGAGCGTTTCTACGACATTCGCGGGATGTACGGGTGTTAAAAACCATTACTTCATGCAACTACACATACTCAATACGATAAAACTGGTATCGCGGTGCTGCAGCGATTGATACGTCGTAGCTTAGCGAAATCGAAAGATCGCGGATTCCCGCCGTTTCTAAGAGTTTGGCTGAGTGTACGGGTGTCAAAAGCCTCCATTTTATGCAACTACACATTCTCAATACGATAAAACTGGTATCGCAGTTCTGCAGCGATTGATACGCCGAAGCATAGTGAAATCGGAAGATCGAGTATTCTCGTCGTTTCTGAGACCTTGGCTGGGTGTACGGGTGTCAAAAGCCTTTACTTTATGCAACTACACATTCTCAATACGATAAAACTGGTATCGCAGTTCTGCAGCGATTGATACGCCGATGCTTAGCGAAATCGAAAGATGGAGGATTCTCGGCGTTTCTGAGACTTTGGCTGGGTGTACGGGTGTCAAAATTCTTCTATTTATGAAACTACACACTCTCAATACGATAAAACTGGTATCGCAGTTCTCTATCGATTGATACGTCGAATCTTAGCGAAATCGAAAGCTCGATGATTCCGAGCGTTTCTGCGACATTCGCGGGGTGTACGGATTTCAAATACCATTACTTTATGCAACTACACATACTCAATACGATAAAACTGGTATCGCAGTGCTGCAGCGATTGATACGTCGTAGCTTAGCGAAATCGAAAGATCGCGAATTCCCGCCGTTTCTAAGAGTTTGGCTGAGTGTACGGGTGTCAAAAGCCTCCATTTTATGCAACTACACATTGTCAATACGATAAAATTGGTATCGCAGTTCTGCAGCGATTGATACGCCGAAGCATAGCGAAATCAAAAGATCGAGGATTCTCGGCGTTTCTGAGACTTTGGCTGGGTGTACGGGTGTCAAAAGCTTTATGCAACTACACATTCTCAATACGATAAAACTGGTATCGCAGTTCTGCAGCGATTGATACGTCGAAGCTTAGCGAAATCGAAAGATTGCGGATTCCCGCCGTTTCTGAGAGTTTGGCTTGGTGTACGGTTGTCAGAATTCTTCATTATATGCAACTACACACTCTCAATACGATAAAACTGGTATCGCAGTTGTGTATCGATTGATACGTCGGGTCTTAGCGAAATCGAAAGACCGAGGATTCCGAGCGTTTCTACGACATTCGCGGGATGTACGGGTGTTAAAAACCATTACTTTATGCAACTACACATACTTAATACGATAAAACTGGTATCGCGGTGCTGCAGCGATTGATACGTCGTAGCTTAGCGAAATCGAAAGATCGCGGATCCCCGCCGTTTCTAAGAGTTTGGCTGAGTGTACGGGTGTCAAAAGCCTCCATTTTATGCAACTACACATTCTCAATACGATAAAACTGGTATCGCAGTTCTGCAGCGATTGATACGCCGAAGCATAGTGAAATCGGAAGATCGAGTATTCTCGTCGTTTCTGAGACCTTGGCTGGGTGTACGGGTGTCAAAAGCCTTTACTTTATGCAACTACACATTCTCAATACGATAAAACTGGTATCGCAGTTCTGCAGCGATTGATACGCCGATGCTTAGCGAAATCGAAAGATGGAGGATTCTCGGCGTTTCTGAGACTTTGGCTGGGTGTACGGGTGTCAAAATTCTTCTATTTATGCAACTACACATACTCAATACGATAAAACTCGTATCGTGGTGCTGCAGCGATGGATACGTCGAAGCTTAGCGAAATCGAAAGATCGCGGATTCCCGCCGTTTCTGAGAGTTTGGCTGGATCCACCGGTGTCAAAATTGTTCATTTTATGCAACTACACACTCTCAATACGATAAAACTGGTATCGCAGTTCTGTATCGATTGATACGTCGGATCTTAACGAAATCGAAAGATCGAGGATTCCGAGTTTTTCTGCGAAATTCGCGGGGTGTACGGGTGTCTAAATTCTTTGTTTCATGCAACTACAAATTCTCAATACGATAAAACTGGGATCGTGGTACTGCAGCGATTGATACGACAAAGCTTAGCGAAATCGATAGATCGCGGATTCCCGCCGTTTCTGAGAGTTTGGCTGGGTGTACGGGTGTCCAAATTCTTCATTTTATGCAACTACACACTCTCAATACGATAAAACTGGAATCGCAGTTCTGTATCGATTGATACGTCGCATCTTAGCGAAATCGAAAGCTCGATGATTCCGAGCGTTTCTGCGACATTCGCGGGGTGTACGGATTTCAAATACCATTACTTTATGCAACTACACATACTCAATACGATAAAACTGGTATCGCAGTGCTGCAGCGATTGATACGTCGTAGCTTAGCGAAATAGAAAGATCGCGAATTCCCGCCGTTTCTAAGAGATTGGCTGAGTGTACGGGTGTCAAAAGCCTCCATTTTATGCAACTACACATTGTCAATACGATAAAATTGGTATCGCAGTTCTGCAGCGATTGATACGCCGAAGCATAGCGAAATCAAAAGATCGAGGATTCTCGGCGTTTCTGAGACTTTGGCTGCGTGTACGGGTGTCAAAAGCTTTATGCAACTACACATTCTCAATACGATAAAACTGGTATCGCAGTTCTGCAGCGATTGATACGTCGAAGCTTAGCGAAATCGAAAGATCGCGGATTCCCGCCGTTTCTGAGAGTTTGGCTTGGTGTACGGTTGTAAGAATTCTTCATTATATGCAACTACACACTCTCAATACGATAAAACTGGTATTGCAGTTGTGTATCGATTGATACGTCGGGTCTTAGCGAAATCGATAGACCGAGGATTCCGAGCGTTTCTACGACATTCGCGGGATGTACGGGTGTTAAAAACCATTACTTTATGCAACTACACATACTCAATACGATAAAACTGGTATCGCGGTGCTGCAGCGATTGATACGTCGTAGCTTAGCGAAATCGAAAGATCGCGGATTCCCGCCGTTTCTAAGAGTTTGGCTGAGTGTACGGGTGTCAAAAGCCTCCATTTTATGCAACTACACATTCTCAATACGATAAAACTGGTATCGCAGTTCTGCAGCGATTGATACGCCGAAGCATAGTGAAATCGGAGGATCGAGTATTCTCGTCGTTTCTGAGACCTTGGCTGGGTGTACGGGTGTCAAAAGCCTTTACTTTATGCAACTACACATTCTCAATACGATAAAACTGGTATCGCAGTTCTGCAGCGATTGATACGCCGATGCTTAGCGAAATCGAAAGATGGAGGATTCTCGGCGTTTCTGAGACTTTGGCTGGGTGTACGGGTGTCAAAATTCTTCTATTTATGAAACTACACACTCTCAATACGATAAAACTGGTATCGCAGTTCTCTATCGATTGATACGTCGAATCTTAGCGAAATCGAAAGCTCGATGATTCCGAGCGTTTCTGCGACATTCGCGGGGTGTACGGATTTCAAATACCATTACTTTATGCAACTACACATACTCAATACGATAAAACTGGTATCGCAGTGCTGCAGCGATTGATACGTCGTAGCTTAGCGAAATCGAAAGATCTCGAATTCCCGCCGTTTCTAAGAGTTTGGCTGAGTGTACGGGTGTCAAAAGCCTCCATTTTATGCAACTACACATTGTCAATACGATAAAATTGGTATCGCAGTTCTGCAGCGATTGATACGCCGAAGCATAGCGAAATCAAAAGATCGAGGATTCTCGGCGTTTCTGAGACTTTGGCTGGGTGTACGGGTGTCAAAAGCTTTATGCAACTACACATTCTCAATACGATAAAACTGGTATCGCAGTTCTGCAGCGATTGATACGTCGAAGCTTAGCGAAATCGAAAGATTGCGGATTCCCGCCGTTTCTGAGAGTTTGGCTTGGTGTACGGTTGTCAGAATTCTTCATTATATGCAACTACACACTCTCAATACGATAAAACTGGTATCGCAGTTGTGTATCGATTGATACGTCGGGTCTTAGCGAAATCGAAAGACCGAGGATTCCGAGCGTTTCTACGACATTCGCGGGATGTACGGGTGTTAAAAACCGTTACTTTATGCAACTACACATACTTAATACGATAAAACTGGTATCGCGGTGCTGCAGCGATTGATACGTCGTAGCTTAGCGAAATCGAAAGATCGCGGATTCCCGCCGTTTCTAAGAGTTTGGCTGAGTGTACGGGTGTCAAAAGCCTCCATTTTATGCAACTACACATTCTCAATACGATAAAACTGGTATCGCAGTTCTGCAGCGATTGATACGCCGAAGCATAGTGAAATCGGAAGATCGAGTATTCTCGTCGTTTCTGAGACCTTGGCTGGGTGTACGGGTGTCAAAAGCCTTTACTTTATGCAACTACACATTCTCAATACGATAAAACTGGTATCGCAGTTCTGCAGCGATTGATACGCCGATGCTTAGCGAAATCGAAAGATGGAGGATTCTCGGCGTTTCTGAGACTTTGGCTGGGTGTACGGGTGTCAAAATTCTTCATTTTATGCAACTACACACTTTCAATACGATAAAACTGGTATCGCAGTTCTCTATCGATTGATACGTCGAATCTTAGCGAAATCGAAAGATCGAGGTTTCCGAGTGTTTCTGCGACATTCGCGGGGTGTACGGATGTCAAGAACCATTACTCTATGCAACTACACATACTCAATACGATAAAACTGGTATCGCGGTGCTTCAGCGATTGATACGTCGTAGCTTAGCGAAATCGAAAGATCGCGGATTCCCGCCGTTTCTAAGAGTTTGGCTGAGTGAACGGGTGTCAAAAGCCTCCATTTTATGCAACTACACATTCTCAATACGATAAAACTGGTATCGCAGTTCTGCAGCGATTGATACGTCGAAGCTTAGCGAAATCGAAAGATCGCGGATTCCCGCGTTTGTAGGAGTTTGGCTGGTTGTACGGGTGTCAGAATTCTTTATTTCATGCAACTACACACTCTCAATACGATAAAACTGGTATCGGAGTTCTGCAGCGATTGATACGCCGAAGCTTAGCGAAATCGAAAGATGGAGGATTCTCGTCGTTTCTGAGACTTTGGCTGGGTGTACGGTTGTCAAAATTCTTCATTTTATGCAACTATACATTCTGAATATGCTAAAACTGGTATCGCAGTTCTGTATCGATTGATACGTGGAATCTTAGCGAAATCGAAAGATCGAGGATTCCGAGCGTTTCTGCGACATTCGCGGGGTGTACGGGTGTCAAAGACCTTTACTTTATGCAACTACACATACTCAATACGATAAAACTGGTATCGTGGGGCTGCAGCGATGGATACGTCGAAGCTTAGCGAAATCGAAAGATCGCGGATTCCCGCCGTTTCTGAGAGTTTGGATGGATCCACCGGTGTCAAAATTGTTCATTTTATGCAACTACACACTCTCAATACGAAAAAACTGGTATCGCAGTTCTGTATCGATTGATACGTCGGATCTTAACGAAATCGAAAGATCGAGGATTCCGAGTTTTTCTGCGAAATTCGCGGGGTGTACGGGTGTCTAAATTCTTTGTTTCATGCAACTACACATTCTCAATACGATAAAACTGGTATCGTGGTACTGCAGCGATTGATGAGACAAAGCTTAGCGAAATCGATAGATCGCGGATTCCCGCCGTTTCTGAGAGTTTGGCTGGGTGTACGGGTGTCAAAATTCTTCATTTTATGCAACTACACACTCTCAATACGATAAAACTGGAATCGCAGTTCTGTATCGATTGATACGTCGCATCTTAGCGAAATCGTAAGCTCGATGATTCCGAGCGTTTCTGCGACATTCGCGTGGTGTACGGATTTCAAATACCATTACTTTATGCAACTACACATACTCAATACGATAAAACTGGTATCGCAGTGCTGCAGCGATTGATACGTCGTAGCTTAGCGAAATCGAAAGATCGCGAATTCCCGCCGTTTCTAAGAGTTTGGCTGAGTGTACGGGTGTCAAAAGCCTCCATTTTATGCAACTACACATTGTCAATACGATAAAATTGGTATCGCAGTTCTGCAGCGATTGATACGCCGAAGCATAGCGAAATCAAAAGATCGAGGATTCTCGGCGTTTCTGAGACTTTGGCTGGGTGTACGGGTGTCAAAAGCTTTATGCAACTACACATTCTCAATATGATAAAACTGGTATCGCAGTTCTGCAGCGATTGATACGTCGAAGCTTAGCGAAATCGAAAGATCGCGGATTCCCGCCGTTTCTGAGAGTTTGGCTTGGTGTACGTTTGTCAGAATTCTTCATTATATGCAACTACACACTCTCAATACGATAAAACTGGTATCGCAGTTGTGTATCGATTGATACGTCGCATCTTAGCGAAATCGAAAGCTCGATGATTCCGAGCGTTTCTGCGACATTCGCGGGGTGTACGGGTGTCAAAAACCTTTACTTTATGCAACTACACATACTCAATACGATAAAACTCGTATCGTGGTGCTGCAGCGATGGATACGTCGAAGCTTAGCGAAATCGAAAGATCGCGGATTCCCGCCGTTTCTAAGAGTTTGGCTGAGTGTACGGGTGTCAAAAGCCTCCATTTTATGCAACTACACATTCTCAATACAATAAAACTGGTATTGCAGTTCTGCAGCGGATGATACGCCGAAGCTTAGCGAAATCGAAAGATGGAGGACTCTCGGCTTTTCTGAGACTTTGGCTAGGTGTACGGGTGTCAAAATTTATCATTTCATGCAACTACACACTCTCAATACGATAAAACTGGTATCGCAGTTCTGTATCGATTGATACGTCGAATCTTAGCGAAATCGAAAGATCGAGGATTCCGAGCGTCTCTGCGACATTCGCGGGGTGTACAGGTGTCAAAAGCCTTCATTTTATGCAACTACACATTTTCAATACGATAAAACTGGTATCGCAGTTCTGCAGCGACTGATACGCCGACGCTTAGCGAAATCGAAAGATCGAGGATTCTCGGCGTTTCTGAGACTATGGCTGGGTGTACGGGTGTCAAAATTCTTCATTTTATGCAACTACACACTCTCAATACGATAAAACTGGAATCGCAGTTCTGTATCGATTGATACGTCGCATCTTAGCGAAATCGAAAGCTCGATGATTCCGAGCGTTTCTGCGACATTCGCGGGGTGTACGGATTTCAAATACCATTACTTTATGCAACTACACATACTCAATACGATAAAACTGGTATCGCAGTGCTGCAGCGATTGATACGTCGTAGCTTAGCGAAATCGAAAGATCGCGAATTCCCGCCGTTTCTAAGAGATTGGCTGAGTGTACGGGTGTCAAAAGCCTCCATTTTATGCAACTACACATTCTCAATACGATAAAACTGGTATCGCAGTTCTGCAGCGATTGATACGCCGAAGCATAGTGAAATCGGAAGATCGAGTATTCTCGTCGTTTCTGAGACCTTGGCTGGGTGTACGGGTGTCAAAAGCCTTTACTTTATGCAACTACACATTCTCAATACGATAAAACTGGTATCGCAGTTCTGCAGCGATTGATACGCCGATGCTTAGCGAAATCGAAAGATGGAGGATTCTCGGCGTTTCTGAGACTTTGGCTGGGTGTACGGGTGTCAAAATTCTTCTATTTATGCAACTACACATACTCAATACGATAAAACTCGTATCGTGGTGCTGCAGCGATGGATACGTCGAAGCTTAGCGAAATCGAAAGATCGCGGATTCCCGCCGTTTCTGAGAGTTTGGCTGGATCCACCGGTGTCAAAATTGTTCATTTTATGCAACTACACACTCTCAATACGATAAAACTGGTATCGCAGTTCTGTATCGATTGATACGTCGGATCTTAACGAAATCGAAAGATCGAAGATTCCGAGTTTTTCTGCGAAATTCGCGGGGTGTACGGGTGTCTAAATTCTTTGTTTCATGCAACTACAAATTCTCAATACGATAAAACTGGTATCGTGGTACTGCAGCGATTGATACGACAAAGCTTAGCGAAATCGATAGATCGCGGATTCCCGCCGTTTCTGAGAGTTTGGCTGGGTGTACGGGTGTCAAAATTCTTCATTTTATGCAACTACACACTCTCAATACGATAAAACTGGAATCGCAGTTCTGTATCGATTGATACGTCGAATCTTAGCGAAATCGAAAGATCGAGGATTCCGAGCGTCTCTGCGACATTCGCGGGGTGTACAGGTGTCAAAGGCCTTCATTTTATGCAACTACACATTTTCAATACGATAAAACTGGTATCGCAGTTCTGCAGCGACTGATACGCCGACGCTTAGCGAAATCGAAAGATCGAGGATTCTCGGCGTTTCTGAGACTATGGCTGGGTGTACGGGTGTCAAAATTCTTCATTTTATGCAAATACACACTCTGAATACGATAAAACTGGTATCGCAGTTCTGTATCGATTGATACGTCGCATCTTAGCGAAATCGAAATCTCGATGATTCCGAGCGTTTCTGCGACATTCGCGGGGTGTACGGGTGTCAAAGACCTTTACTTTATGCAACTACACATACTCAATACGATAAAACTGGTATCGTGGTGCTGCAGCGATGGATACGTCGAAGCTTAGCGAAATCGAAAGATGGAGGATTCTCGTCGTTTCTGAGACTTTGGCTGGGTGTACGGGTGTCAAAATTCTTCATTTTATGCAACTATACATTCTGAATACGCTAAAACTGGTATCGCAGTTCTGTATCGATTGATACGTCGAATCTTAGCGAAATCGAAAGATCGAGGATTCCGAGCGTCTCTGCGACATTCGCGGGGTGTACAGGTGTCAAAGGCCTTCATTTTATGCAACTACACATTCTCAATACGATAAAACTGGTATCGCAGTTCTGCAGCGATTGATACGTCGAAGCTTAGCGAAATCGAAAGATCGCGGATTCCCGCGTTTGTAGGAGTTTGGCTGGTTGTACGGGTGTCAGAATTCTTCATTTCATGCAACTACACACTCTCAATACGATAAAACTGGTATCGGAGTTCTGCAGCGATTGATACGCCGAAGCTTAGCGAAATCGAAAGATGGAGGATTCTCGTCGTTTCTGAGACTTTGGCTGGGTGTACGGGTGTCAAAATTCTTCATTTTATGCAACTATACATTCTGAATACGCTAAAACTGGTATCGCAGTTCTGTATCGATTGATACGTCGAATCTTAGCGAAATCGAAAGATCGAGGATTCCGAGCGTCTCTGCGACATTCGCGGGGTGTACAGGTGTCAAAGGCCTTCATTTTATGCAACTACACATTTTCAATACGATAAAACTGGTATCGCAGTTCTGCAGCGACTGATACGCCGACGCTTAGCGAAATCGAAAGATCGAGGATTCTCGGCGTTTCTGAGACTATGGCTGGGTGTACGGGTGTCAAAATTCTTCATTTTATGCAAATACACACTCTGAATACGATAAAACTGGTATCGCAGTTCTGTATCGATTGATACGTCGCATCTTAGCGAAATCGAAATCTCGATGATTCCGAGCGTTTCTGCGACATTCGCGGGGTGTACGGGTGTCAAAGACCTTTACTTTATGCAACTACACATACTCAATACGATAAAACTGGTATCGTGGTGCTGCAGCGATGGATACGTCGAAGCTTAGCGAAATCGAAAGATCGCGGATTCCCGCCGTTTCTGAGAGTTTGGATGGATCCACCGGTGTCAAAATTGTTCATTTTATGCAACTACACACTCTCAATACGATAAAACTGGTATCGCAGTTCTGTATCGATTGATACGTCGGATCTTAACGAAATCGAAAGATCGAGGATTCCGAGTTTTTCTGCGAAATTCGCGGAGTGTACGGGTGTCTAAATTCTTTGTTTCATGCAACTACACATTCTCAATACGATAAAACTGGTATCGTGGTACTGCAGCGATTGATGAGACAAAGCTTAGCGAAATCGATAGATCGCGGATTCCCGCCGTTTCTGAGAGTTTGGCTGGGTGTACGGGTGTCAAAATTCTTCATTTTATGCAACTACACACTCTCAATACGATAAAACTGGAATCGCAGTTCTGTATCGATTGATACGTCGCATCTTAGCGAAATCGAAAGCTCGATGATTCCGAGCGTTTCTGCGACATTCGCGGGGTGTACGGATTCCAAATACCATTACTTTATGCAACTACACATACTCAATACGATAAAACTGGTATCGCAGTGCTGCAGCGATTGATACGTCGTAGCTTAGCGAAATCGAAAGATCGCGAATTCCCGCCGTTTCTAAGAGTTTGGCTGAGTGTACGGGTGTCAAAAGCCTCCATTTTATGCAACTACACATTGTCAATACGATAAAATTGGTATCGCAGTTCTGCAGCGATTGATACGCCGAAGCATAGCGAAATCAAAAGATCGAGGATTCTCGGCGTTTCTGAGACTTTGGCTGGGTGTACGGGTGTCAAAAGCTTTATGCAACTACACATTCTCAATACGATAAAACTGGTATCGCAGTTTTGCAGCGATTGATACGTCGAAGCTTAGCGAAATCGAAAGATCGCGGATTCCCGCCGTTTCTGAGAGTTTGGCTTGGTGTACGGTTGTCAGAATTCTTCATTATATGCAACTACACACTCTCAATACGATAAAACTGGTATCGCAGTTGTGTATCGATTGATACGTCGGGTCTTAGCGAAATCGAAAGACCGAGGATTCCGAGCGTTTCTACGACATTCGCGGGATGTACGGGTGTTAAAAACCATTACTTTATGCAACTACACATACTCAATACGATAAAACTGGTATCGCGGTGCTGCAGCGATTGATACGTCGTAGCTTAGCGAAATCGAAAGATCGCGGATTCCCGCCGTTTCTAAGAGTTTGGCTGAGTGTACGGGTGTCAAAAGCCTCCATTTTATGCAACTACACATTCTCAATACAATAAAACTGGTATTGCAGTTCTGCAGCGGATGATACGCCGAAGCTTAGCGAAATCGAAAGATGGAGGATTCTCGGCGTTTCTGAGACTTTGGCTGGGTGTACGGGGGTCAAAATTCTTCATTTTATGCAACTACACATTCTCAATACAATAAAACTGGTATTGCAGTTCTGCAGCGGATGATACGTCGAAGCTTAGCGAAATCGAAAGATCGCGGATTCCCGCCGTTTCTGAGAGTTTGGCTGGATCCACGGGTGTCAAAATTCGTCATTTTATGCAACTACACACTCTCAATACGATAAAACTGGTATCGCAGTTCTGTATCGATTGATACGTCGGATCTTAGCGAAATCGAAAGACCGAGGATTCCGAGCGTTTCTACGACATTCGCCGGGTGTACGGGTGTCAAAAGCCTTTGCTTTCAGAGACTACACATTCTCAATACGATAAAACTGGTATCGTGGTACTGCAGCGATTGATACGTCGAAGCTTAGCGAAATCGAAAGATCGCGGATTCCCGCCGTTTCTGAGAGTTTGTCTGGGTGTACGGGTGTCAAAATTCTTCATATTATGCAACTACACACTCTTAATACGATAAAACTGGAATCGCAGTTCTGTATCGATTGATACGTCGCATCTTAGCGAAATCGAAAGCTCGATGATTCCGAGCGTTTCTGCGACATTCGCGGGGTGTACGGATGTCAAAAACCATTACTTTATGCAACTACACATACTCAATACGATAAAACTGGTATCGGAGTGCTGCAGCGATTGATACGTCGTAGCTTAGCGAAATCGAAAGATCGCGGATTCCCGCCGTTTCTAAGAGTTTGGCTGAGTGTACGGGTGTCAAAAGCCTCCATTTTATGCAACTACACATTCTCAATACGATAAAACTGGTATCGCAGTTCTGCAGCGATTGATACGCCGAAGCATAGCGAAATCGAAAGATCGAGTATTCTCGTCGTTTCTGAGACCTTGGCTGGGTGTTCGGGTGTCAAAAGCCTTTACTTTATGCAACTACACATTCTCAATACGATAAAACTGGTATCGCAGTTCTGCAGCGATTGATACGCCGAAGCTTAGCGAAATCGAAAGATGGAGGATTCTCGGCGTTTCTGAGACTTTGGCTGGGTGTACGGGTGTCAAAATTCTTCATTTTATGCAACTACACACTCTCAATACGATAAAACTGGTATCGCAGTTCTCTATCGATTGATACGTCGAATCTTAGCGAAATCGAAAGATCGAGGATTCCGAGTCTTTCTGCGACATTCGCGGGGTGTACGGATGTCAAAAACCATAACTCTATGCAACTACACATACTCAATACGATAAAACTGGTATCGCGGTGCTGCAGCGATTGATACGTCGTAGCTTAGCGAAATCGAAAGATCGCGGATTCCCGCCGTTTCTAAGAGTTTGGCTGAGTGTACGGGTGTCAAAAGCCTCCATTTTATGCAACTACACATTGTCAATACGATAAAATTGGTATCGCAGTTCTGCAGCGATTGATACGCCGAAGCATAGCGAAATCAAAAGATCGAGGATTCTCGGCGTTTCTGAGACTTTGGCTGGGTGTACGGGTGTCAAAAGCTTTATGCAACTACACATTCTCAATACGATAAAACTGGTATCGCAGTTCTGCAGCGATTGATACGTCGAAGCTTAGCGAAATCGAAAGATTGCGGATTCCCGCCGTTTCTGAGAGTTTGGCTTGGTGTACGGTTGTCAGAATTCTTCATTATATGCAACTACACACTCTCAATACGATAAAACTGGTATCGCAGTTGTGTATCGATTGATACGTCGGGTCTTAGCGAAATCGAAAGACCGAGGATTCCGAGCGTTTCTACGACATTCGCGGGATGTACGGGTGTTAAAAACCGTTACTTTATGCAACTACACATACTTAATACGATAAAACTGGTATCGCGGTGCTGCAGCGATTGATACGTCGTAGCTTAGCGAAATCGAAAGATCGCGGATTCCCGCCGTTTCTAAGAGTTTGGCTGAGTGTACGGGTGTCAAAAGCCTCCATTTTATGCAACTACACATTCTCAATACGATAAAACTGGTATCGCAGTTCTGCAGCGATTGATACGCCGAAGCATAGTGAAATCGGAAGATCGAGTATTCTCGTCGTTTCTGAGACCTTGGCTGGGTGTACGGGTGTCAAAAGCCTTTACTTTATGCAACTACACATTCTCAATACGATAAAACTGGTATCGCAGTTCTGCAGCGATTGATACGCCGATGCTTAGCGAAATCGAAAGATGGAGGATTCTCGGCGTTTCTGAGACTTTGGCTGGGTGTACGGGTGTCAAAATTCTTCATTTTATGCAACTACACACTTTCAATACGATAAAACTGGTATCGCAGTTCTCTATCGATTGATACGTCGAATCTTAGCGAAATCGAAAGATCGAGGTTTCCGAGTGTTTCTGCGACATTCGCGGGGTGTACGGATGTCAAGAACCATTACTCTATGCAACTACACATACTCAATACGATAAAACTGGTATCGCGGTGCTTCAGCGATTGATACGTCGTAGCTTAGCGAAATCGAAAGATCGCGGATTCCCGCCGTTTCTAAGAGTTTGGCTGAGTGAACGGGTGTCAAAAGCCTCCATTTTATGCAACTACACATTCTCAATACGATAAAACTGGTATCGCAGTTCTGCAGCGATTGATACGTCGAAGCTTAGCGAAATCGAAAGATCGCGGATTCCCGCGTTTGTAGGAGTTTGGCTGGTTGTACGGGTGTCAGAATTCTTTATTTCATGCAACTACACACTCTCAATACGATAAAACTGGTATCGGAGTTCTGCAGCGATTGATACGCCGAAGCTTAGCGAAATCGAAAGATGGAGGATTCTCGTCGTTTCTGAGACTTTGGCTGGGTGTACGGTTGTCAAAATTCTTCATTTTATGCAACTATACATTCTGAATATGCTAAAACTGGTATCGCAGTTCTGTATCGATTGATACGTGGAATCTTAGCGAAATCGAAAGATCGAGGATTCCGAGCGTTTCTGCGACATTCGCGGGGTGTACGGGTGTCAAAGACCTTTACTTTATGCAACTACACATACTCAATACGATAAAACTGGTATCGTGGGGCTGCAGCGATGGATACGTCGAAGCTTAGCGAAATCGAAAGATCGCGGATTCCCGCCGTTTCTGAGAGTTTGGATGGATCCACCGGTGTCAAAATTGTTCATTTTATGCAACTACACACTCTCAATACGAAAAAACTGGTATCGCAGTTCTGTATCGATTGATACGTCGGATCTTAACGAAATCGAAAGATCGAGGATTCCGAGTTTTTCTGCGAAATTCGCGGGGTGTACGGGTGTCTAAATTCTTTGTTTCATGCAACTACACATTCTCAATACGATAAAACTGGTATCGTGGTACTGCAGCGATTGATGAGACAAAGCTTAGCGAAATCGATAGATCGCGGATTCCCGCCGTTTCTGAGAGTTTGGCTGGGTGTACGGGTGTCAAAATTCTTCATTTTATGCAACTACACACTCTCAATACGATAAAACTGGAATCGCAGTTCTGTATCGATTGATACGTCGCATCTTAGCGAAATCGTAAGCTCGATGATTCCGAGCGTTTCTGCGACATTCGCGTGGTGTACGGATTTCAAATACCATTACTTTATGCAACTACACATACTCAATACGATAAAACTGGTATCGCAGTGCTGCAGCGATTGATACGTCGTAGCTTAGCGAAATCGAAAGATCGCGAATTCCCGCCGTTTCTAAGAGTTTGGCTGAGTGTACGGGTGTCAAAAGCCTCCATTTTATGCAACTACACATTGTCAATACGATAAAATTGGTATCGCAGTTCTGCAGCGATTGATACGCCGAAGCATAGCGAAATCAAAAGATCGAGGATTCTCGGCGTTTCTGAGACTTTGGCTGGGTGTACGGGTGTCAAAAGCTTTATGCAACTACACATTCTCAATATGATAAAACTGGTATCGCAGTTCTGCAGCGATTGATACGTCGAAGCTTAGCGAAATCGAAAGATCGCGGATTCCCGCCGTTTCTGAGAGTTTGGCTTGGTGTACGTTTGTCAGAATTCTTCATTATATGCAACTACACACTCTCAATACGATAAAACTGGTATCGCAGTTGTGTATCGATTGATACGTCGCATCTTAGCGAAATCGAAAGCTCGATGATTCCGAGCGTTTCTGCGACATTCGCGGGGTGTACGGGTGTCAAAAACCTTTACTTTATGCAACTACACATACTCAATACGATAAAACTCGTATCGTGGTGCTGCAGCGATGGATACGTCGAAGCTTAGCGAAATCGAAAGATCGCGGATTCCCGCCGTTTCTAAGAGTTTGGCTGAGTGTACGGGTGTCAAAAGCCTCCATTTTATGCAACTACACATTCTCAATACAATAAAACTGGTATTGCAGTTCTGCAGCGGATGATACGCCGAAGCTTAGCGAAATCGAAAGATGGAGGACTCTCGGCTTTTCTGAGACTTTGGCTAGGTGTACGGGTGTCAAAATTTATCATTTCATGCAACTACACACTCTCAATACGATAAAACTGGTATCGCAGTTCTGTATCGATTGATACGTCGAATCTTAGCGAAATCGAAAGATCGAGGATTCCGAGCGTCTCTGCGACATTCGCGGGGTGTACAGGTGTCAAAAGCCTTCATTTTATGCAACTACACATTTTCAATACGATAAAACTGGTATCGCAGTTCTGCAGCGACTGATACGCCGACGCTTAGCGAAATCGAAAGATCGAGGATTCTCGGCGTTTCTGAGACTATGGCTGGGTGTACGGGTGTCAAAATTCTTCATTTTATGCAACTACACACTCTCAATACGATAAAACTGGAATCGCAGTTCTGTATCGATTGATACGTCGCATCTTAGCGAAATCGAAAGCTCGATGATTCCGAGCGTTTCTGCGACATTCGCGGGGTGTACGGATTTCAAATACCATTACTTTATGCAACTACACATACTCAATACGATAAAACTGGTATCGCAGTGCTGCAGCGATTGATACGTCGTAGCTTAGCGAAATCGAAAGATCGCGAATTCCCGCCGTTTCTAAGAGATTGGCTGAGTGTACGGGTGTCAAAAGCCTCCATTTTATGCAACTACACATTCTCAATACGATAAAACTGGTATCGCAGTTCTGCAGCGATTGATACGCCGAAGCATAGTGAAATCGGAAGATCGAGTATTCTCGTCGTTTCTGAGACCTTGGCTGGGTGTACGGGTGTCAAAAGCCTTTACTTTATGCAACTACACATTCTCAATACGATAAAACTGGTATCGCAGTTCTGCAGCGATTGATACGCCGATGCTTAGCGAAATCGAAAGATGGAGGATTCTCGGCGTTTCTGAGACTTTGGCTGGGTGTACGGGTGTCAAAATTCTTCTATTTATGCAACTACACATACTCAATACGATAAAACTCGTATCGTGGTGCTGCAGCGATGGATACGTCGAAGCTTAGCGAAATCGAAAGATCGCGGATTCCCGCCGTTTCTGAGAGTTTGGCTGGATCCACCGGTGTCAAAATTGTTCATTTTATGCAACTACACACTCTCAATACGATAAAACTGGTATCGCAGTTCTGTATCGATTGATACGTCGGATCTTAACGAAATCGAAAGATCGAAGATTCCGAGTTTTTCTGCGAAATTCGCGGGGTGTACGGGTGTCTAAATTCTTTGTTTCATGCAACTACAAATTCTCAATACGATAAAACTGGTATCGTGGTACTGCAGCGATTGATACGACAAAGCTTAGCGAAATCGATAGATCGCGGATTCCCGCCGTTTCTGAGAGTTTGGCTGGGTGTACGGGTGTCAAAATTCTTCATTTTATGCAACTACACACTCTCAATACGATAAAACTGGAATCGCAGTTCTGTATCGATTGATACGTCGAATCTTAGCGAAATCGAAAGATCGAGGATTCCGAGCGTCTCTGCGACATTCGCGGGGTGTACAGGTGTCAAAGGCCTTCATTTTATGCAACTACACATTTTCAATACGATAAAACTGGTATCGCAGTTCTGCAGCGACTGATACGCCGACGCTTAGCGAAATCGAAAGATCGAGGATTCTCGGCGTTTCTGAGACTATGGCTGGGTGTACGGGTGTCAAAATTCTTCATTTTATGCAAATACACACTCTGAATACGATAAAACTGGTATCGCAGTTCTGTATCGATTGATACGTCGCATCTTAGCGAAATCGAAATCTCGATGATTCCGAGCGTTTCTGCGACATTCGCGGGGTGTACGGGTGTCAAAGACCTTTACTTTATGCAACTACACATACTCAATACGATAAAACTGGTATCGTGGTGCTGCAGCGATGGATACGTCGAAGCTTAGCGAAATCGAAAGATGGAGGATTCTCGTCGTTTCTGAGACTTTGGCTGGGTGTACGGGTGTCAAAATTCTTCATTTTATGCAACTATACATTCTGAATACGCTAAAACTGGTATCGCAGTTCTGTATCGATTGATACGTCGAATCTTAGCGAAATCGAAAGATCGAGGATTCCGAGCGTCTCTGCGACATTCGCGGGGTGTACAGGTGTCAAAGGCCTTCATTTTATGCAACTACACATTCTCAATACGATAAAACTGGTATCGCAGTTCTGCAGCGATTGATACGTCGAAGCTTAGCGAAATCGAAAGATCGCGGATTCCCGCGTTTGTAGGAGTTTGGCTGGTTGTACGGGTGTCAGAATTCTTCATTTCATGCAACTACACACTCTCAATACGATAAAACTGGTATCGGAGTTCTGCAGCGATTGATACGCCGAAGCTTAGCGAAATCGAAAGATGGAGGATTCTCGTCGTTTCTGAGACTTTGGCTGGGTGTACGGGTGTCAAAATTCTTCATTTTATGCAACTATACATTCTGAATACGCTAAAACTGGTATCGCAGTTCTGTATCGATTGATACGTCGAATCTTAGCGAAATCGAAAGATCGAGGATTCCGAGCGTCTCTGCGACATTCGCGGGGTGTACAGGTGTCAAAGGCCTTCATTTTATGCAACTACACATTTTCAATACGATAAAACTGGTATCGCAGTTCTGCAGCGACTGATACGCCGACGCTTAGCGAAATCGAAAGATCGAGGATTCTCGGCGTTTCTGAGACTATGGCTGGGTGTACGGGTGTCAAAATTCTTCATTTTATGCAAATACACACTCTGAATACGATAAAACTGGTATCGCAGTTCTGTATCGATTGATACGTCGCATCTTAGCGAAATCGAAATCTCGATGATTCCGAGCGTTTCTGCGACATTCGCGGGGTGTACGGGTGTCAAAGACCTTTACTTTATGCAACTACACATACTCAATACGATAAAACTGGTATCGTGGTGCTGCAGCGATGGATACGTCGAAGCTTAGCGAAATCGAAAGATCGCGGATTCCCGCCGTTTCTGAGAGTTTGGATGGATCCACCGGTGTCAAAATTGTTCATTTTATGCAACTACACACTCTCAATACGATAAAACTGGTATCGCAGTTCTGTATCGATTGATACGTCGGATCTTAACGAAATCGAAAGATCGAGGATTCCGAGTTTTTCTGCGAAATTCGCGGAGTGTACGGGTGTCTAAATTCTTTGTTTCATGCAACTACACATTCTCAATACGATAAAACTGGTATCGTGGTACTGCAGCGATTGATGAGACAAAGCTTAGCGAAATCGATAGATCGCGGATTCCCGCCGTTTCTGAGAGTTTGGCTGGGTGTACGGGTGTCAAAATTCTTCATTTTATGCAACTACACACTCTCAATACGATAAAACTGGAATCGCAGTTCTGTATCGATTGATACGTCGCATCTTAGCGAAATCGAAAGCTCGATGATTCCGAGCGTTTCTGCGACATTCGCGGGGTGTACGGATTCCAAATACCATTACTTTATGCAACTACACATACTCAATACGATAAAACTGGTATCGCAGTGCTGCAGCGATTGATACGTCGTAGCTTAGCGAAATCGAAAGATCGCGAATTCCCGCCGTTTCTAAGAGTTTGGCTGAGTGTACGGGTGTCAAAAGCCTCCATTTTATGCAACTACACATTGTCAATACGATAAAATTGGTATCGCAGTTCTGCAGCGATTGATACGCCGAAGCATAGCGAAATCAAAAGATCGAGGATTCTCGGCGTTTCTGAGACTTTGGCTGGGTGTACGGGTGTCAAAAGCTTTATGCAACTACACATTCTCAATACGATAAAACTGGTATCGCAGTTTTGCAGCGATTGATACGTCGAAGCTTAGCGAAATCGAAAGATCGCGGATTCCCGCCGTTTCTGAGAGTTTGGCTTGGTGTACGGTTGTCAGAATTCTTCATTATATGCAACTACACACTCTCAATACGATAAAACTGGTATCGCAGTTGTGTATCGATTGATACGTCGGGTCTTAGCGAAATCGAAAGACCGAGGATTCCGAGCGTTTCTACGACATTCGCGGGATGTACGGGTGTTAAAAACCATTACTTTATGCAACTACACATACTCAATACGATAAAACTGGTATCGCGGTGCTGCAGCGATTGATACGTCGTAGCTTAGCGAAATCGAAAGATCGCGGATTCCCGCCGTTTCTAAGAGTTTGGCTGAGTGTACGGGTGTCAAAAGCCTCCATTTTATGCAACTACACATTCTCAATACAATAAAACTGGTATTGCAGTTCTGCAGCGGATGATACGCCGAAGCTTAGCGAAATCGAAAGATGGAGGATTCTCGGCGTTTCTGAGACTTTGGCTGGGTGTACGGGGGTCAAAATTCTTCATTTTATGCAACTACACATTCTCAATACAATAAAACTGGTATTGCAGTTCTGCAGCGGATGATACGTCGAAGCTTAGCGAAATCGAAAGATCGCGGATTCCCGCCGTTTCTGAGAGTTTGGCTGGATCCACGGGTGTCAAAATTCGTCATTTTATGCAACTACACACTCTCAATACGATAAAACTGGTATCGCAGTTCTGTATCGATTGATACGTCGGATCTTAGCGAAATCGAAAGACCGAGGATTCCGAGCGTTTCTACGACATTCGCCGGGTGTACGGGTGTCAAAAGCCTTTGCTTTCAGAGACTACACATTCTCAATACGATAAAACTGGTATCGTGGTACTGCAGCGATTGATACGTCGAAGCTTAGCGAAATCGAAAGATCGCGGATTCCCGCCGTTTCTGAGAGTTTGTCTGGGTGTACGGGTGTCAAAATTCTTCATATTATGCAACTACACACTCTTAATACGATAAAACTGGAATCGCAGTTCTGTATCGATTGATACGTCGCATCTTAGCGAAATCGAAAGCTCGATGATTCCGAGCGTTTCTGCGACATTCGCGGGGTGTACGGATGTCAAAAACCATTACTTTATGCAACTACACATACTCAATACGATAAAACTGGTATCGCGGTGCTGCAGCGATTGATACGTCGTAGCTTAGCGAAATCGAAAGATCGCGGATTCCCGCCGTTTCTAAGAGTTTGGCTGAGTGTACGGGTGTCAAAAGCCTCCATTTTATGCAACTACACATTCTCAATACGATAAAACTGGTATCGCAGTTCTGCAGCGATTGATACGCCGAAGCATAGCGAAATCGAAAGATCGAGTATTCTCGTCGTTTCTGAGACCTTGGCTGGGTGTTCGGGTGTCAAAAGCCTTTACTTTATGCAACTACACATTCTCAATACGATAAAACTGGTATCGCAGTTCTGCAGCGATTGATACGCCGAAGCTTAGCGAAATCGAAAGATGGAGGATTCTCGGCGTTTCTGAGACTTTGGCTGGGTGTACGGGTGTCAAAATTCTTCATTTTATGCAACTACACACTCTCAATACGATAAAACTGGTATCGCAGTTCTCTATCGATTGATACGTCGAATCTTAGCGAAATCGAAAGATCGAGGATTCCGAGTCTTTCTGCGACATTCGCGGGGTGTACGGATGTCAAAAACCATAACTCTATGCAACTACACATACTCAATACGATAAAACTGGTATCGCGGTGCTGCAGCGATTGATACGTCGTAGCTTAGCGAAATCGAAAGATCGCGGATTCCCGCCGTTTCTAAGAGTTTGGCTGAGTGTACGGGTGTCAAAAGCCTCCATTTTATGCAACTACACATTCTCAATACAATAAAACTGGTATTGCAGTTCTGCAGCGGATGATACGCCGAAGCTTAGCGAAATCAAAAGATGGAGGACTCTCGGCTTTTCTGAGACTTTGGCTAGGTGTACGGGTGTCAAAATTTATCATTTCATGCAACTACACACTCTCAATACGATAAAACTGGTATCGCAGTTCTGTATCGATTGATACGTCGAATCTTAGCGAAATCGAAAGATCGAGGATTCCGAGCGTCTCTGCGACATTCGCGGGGTGTACAGGTGTCAAAAGCCTTCATTTTATGCAACTACACATTTTCAATACGATAAAACTGGTATCGCAGTTCTGCAGCGACCGATACGCCGACGCTTAGCGAAATCGAAAGATCGAGGATTCTCGGCGTTTCTGAGACTATGGCTGGGTGTACGGGTGTCAAAATTCTTCATTTTATGCAACTACACACTCTGAATACGATAAAACTGGTATCGCAGTTCTGTATCGATTGATACGTCGCATCTTAGCGAAATCGAAATCTCGATGATTCCGAGCGTTTCTGCGACATTCGCGGGGTGTATGGGTGTCAAAAACCTTTACTTTATGCAACTACACATACTCAATACGATAAAACTCGTATCGTGGTGCTGCAGCGATGGATACGTCGAAGCTTAGCGAAATCGAAAGATCGCGGATTCCCGCCGTTTCTGAGAGTTTGGCTGGATCCACCGGTGTCAAAATTGTTCATTTTATGCAACTACACACTCTCAATACGATAAAACTGGTATCGCAGTTCTGTATCGATTGATACGTCGGATCTTAACGAAATCGAAAGATCGAGGATTCCGAGTTTTTCTGCGAAATTCGCGGGGTGTACGGGTGTCTAAATTCTTTGTTTCATGCAACTACAAATTTTCAATACGATAAAACTGGTATCGTCGTACTGCAGCGATTGATACGACAAAGCTTAGCGAAATCGATAGATCGCGGATTCCCGCCGTTTCTGAGAGTTTGGCTGGGTGTACGGGTGTCAAAATTCTTCATTTTATGCAACTACACACTCTCAATACGATAAAACTGGAATCGCAGTTCTGTATCGATTGATACGTCGCATCTTAGCGAAATCGAAAGCTCGATGATTCCGAGCGTTTCTGCGACATTCGCGGGGTGTACGGATTTCAAATACCATTACTTTATGCAACTACACATACTCAATACGATAAAACTGGTATCGCAGTGCTGCAGCGATTGATACGTCGTAGCTTAGCGAAATCGAAAGATCGCGAATTCCCGCCGTTTCTAAGAGATTGGCTGAGTGTACGGGTGTCAAAAGCCTCCATTTTATGCAACTACACATTGTCAATACGATAAAATTGGTATCGCAGTTCTGCAGCGATTGATACGCCGAAGCATAGCGAAATCAAAAGATCGAGGATTCTCGGCGTTTCTGAGACTTTGGCTGGGTGTACGGGTGTCAAAAGCTTTATGCAACTACACATTCTCAATACGATAAAACTGGTATCGCAGTTCTGCAGCGGTTGATACGCCGAAGCTTAGCGAAATCGAAAGATGGAGGATTCTCGGCGTTTCTGAGACTTTGGCTGGGTGTACGGGTGTCAAAATTCTTCATTTTATGCAACTACACACTTTCAATACGATAAAACTGGTATCGCAGTTCTCTATCGATTGATACGTCGAATCTTAGCGAAATCGAAAGATCGAGGTTTCCGAGTGTTTCTGCGACATTCGCGGGGTGTACGGATGTCAAAAACCATTACTCTATGCAACTACACATACTCAATACGATAAAACTGGTATCGCGGTGCTTCAGCGATTGATACGTCGTAGCTTAGCGAAATCGAAAGATCGCGGATTCCCGCCGTTTCTAAGAGTTTGGCTGAGTGAACGGGTGTCAAAAGCCTCCATTTTATGCAACTACACATTCTCAATACGATAAAACTGGTATCGCAGTTCTGCAGCGATTGATACGTCGAAGCTTAGCGAAATCGAAAGATCGCGGATTCCCGCGTTTGTAGGAGTTTGGCTGGTTGTACGGGTGTCAGAATTCTTCATTTCATGCAACTGCACACTCTCAATACGATAAAACTGGTATCGGAGTTCTGCAGCGATTGATACGCCGAAGCTTAGCGAAATCGAAAGATGGAGGATTCTCGTCGTTTCTGAGACTTTGGCTGGGTGTACGGGTGTCAAAATTCTTCATTTTATGCAACTATACATTCTGAATACGCTAAAACTGGTATCGCAGTTCTGTATCGATTGATACGTCGAATCTTAGCGAAATCGAAAGATCGAGGATTCCGAGCGTCTCTGCGACATTCGCGGGGTGTACAGGTGTCAAAGGCCTTCATTTTATGCAACTACACATTTTCAATACGATAAAACTGGTATCGCAGTTCTGCAGCGACTGATACGCCGACGCTTAGCGAAATCGAAAGATCGAGGATTCTCGGCGTTTCTGAGACTATGGCTGGGTGTACGGGTGTCAAAATTCTTCATTTTATGCAACTACACACTCTGAATACGATAAAACTGGTATCGCAGTTCTGTATCGATTGATACGTCGCATCTTAGCGAAATCGAAATCTCGATGATTCCGAGCGTTTCTGCGACATTCGCGGGGTGTACGGGTGTCAAAGACCTTTACTTTATGCAACTACACATACTCAATACGATAAAACTGGTATCGTGGTGCTGCAGCGATGGATACGTCGAAGCTTAGCGAAATCGAAAGATCGCGGATTCCCGCCGTTTCTGAGAGTTTGGATGGATCCACCGGTGTCAAAATTGTTCATTTTATGCAACTACACACTCTCAATACGATAAAACTGGTATCGCAGTTCTGTATCGATTGATACGTCGGATCTTAACGAAATCGAAAGATCGAGGATTCCGAGTTTTTCTGCGAAATTCGCGGAGTGTACGGGTGTCTAAATTCTTTGTTTCATGCAACTACACATTCTCAATACGATAAAACTGGTATCGTGGTACTGCAGCGATTGATGAGACAAAGCTTAGCGAAATCGATAGATCGCGGATTCCCGCCGTTTCTGAGAGTTTGGCTGGGTGTACGGGTGTCAAAATTCTTCATTTTATGCAATTACACACTCTCAATACGATAAAACTGGAATCGCAGTTCTGTATCGATTGATACGTCGCATCTTAGCGAAATCGAAAGCTCGATGATTCCGAGCGTTTCTGCGACATTCGCGGGGTGTACGGATTCCAAATACCATTACTTTATGCAACTACACATACTCAATACGATAAAACTGGTATCGCAGTGCTGCAGCGATTGATACGTCGTAGCTTAGCGAAATCGAAAGATCGCGAATTCCCGCCGTTTCTAAGAGTTTGGCTGAGTGTACGGGTGTCAAAAGCCTCCATTTTATGCAACTACACATTGTCAATACGATAAAATTGGTATCGCAGTTCTGCAGCGATTGATACGCCGAAGCATAGCGAAATCAAAAGATCGAGGATTCTCGGCGTTTCTGAGACTTTGGCTGGGTGTACGGGTGTCAAAAGCTTTATGCAACTACACATTCTCAATACGATAAAACTGGTATCGCAGTTCTGCAGCGATTGATACGTCGAAGCTTAGCGAAATCGAAAGATCGCGGATTCCCGCCGTTTCTGAGAGTTTGGCTTGGTGTACGGTTGTCAGAATTCTTCATTATATGCAACTACACACTCTCAATACGATAATACTGGTATCGCAGTTGTGTATCGATTGATACGTCGGGTCTTAGCGAAATCGAAAGACCGAGGATTCCGAGCGTTTCTACGACATTCGCGGGATGTACGGGTGTTAAAAACCATTACTTTATGCAACTACACATACTCAATACGATAAAACTGGTATCGCGGTGCTGCAGCGATTGATACGTCGTAGCTTAGCGAAATCGAAAGATCGCGGATTCCCGCCGTTTCTAAGAGTTTGGCTGAGTGTACGGGTGTCAAAAGCCTCCATTTTATGCAACTACACATTCTCAATACAATAAAACTGGTATTGCAGTTCTGCAGCGGATGATACGCCGAAGCTTAGCGAAATCGAAAGATGGAGGATTCTCGGCGTTTCTGAGACTTTGGCTGGGTGTACGGGGGTCAAAATTCTTCATTTTATGCAACTACACATTCTCAATACAATAAAACTGGTATTGCAGTTCTGCAGCGGATGATACGTCGAAGCTTAGCGAAATCGAAAGATCGCGGATTCCCGCCGTTTCTGAGAGTTTGGCTGGATCCACGGGTGTCAAAATTCGTCATTTTATGCAACTACACACTCTCAATACGATAAAACTGGTATCGCAGTTCTGTATCGATTGATACGTCGGATCTTAGCGAAATCGAAAGACCGAGGATTCCGAGCGTTTCTACGACATTCGCCGGGTGTACGGGTGTCAAAAGCCTTTGCTTTCAGAGACTACACATTCTCAATACGATAAAACTGGTATCGTGGTACTGCAGCGATTGATACGTCGAAGCTTAGCGAAATCGAAAGATCGCGGATTCCCGCCGTTTCTGAGAGTTTGTCTGGGTGTACGGGTGTCAAAATTCTTCATTTTATGCAACTACACACTCTTAATACGATAAAACTGGAATCGCAGTTCTGTATCGATTGATACGTCGCATCTTAGCGAAATCGAAAGCTCGATGATTCCGAGCGTTTCTGCGACATTCGCGGGGTGTACGGATGTCAAAAACCATTACTTTATGCAACTACACATACTCAATACGATAAAACTGGTATCGCGGTGCTGCAGCGATTGATACGTCGTAGCTTAGCGAAATCGAAAGATCGCGGATTCCCGCCGTTTCTAAGAGTTTGGCTGAGTGTACGGGTGTCAAAAGCCTACATTTTATGCAACTACACATTCTCAATACGATAAAACTGGTATCGCAGTTCTGCAGCGATTGATACGCCGAAGCATAGCGAAATCGAAAGATCGAGTATTCTCGTCGTTTCTGAGACCTTGGCTGGGTGTTCGGGTGTCAAAAGCCTTTACTTTATGCAACTACACATTCTCAATACGATAAAACTGGTATCGCAGTTCTGCAGCGATTGATACGCCGAAGCTTAGCGAAATCGAAAGATGGAGAATTCTCGGCGTTTCTGAGACTTTGGCTGGGTGTACGGGTGTCAAAATTCTTCATTTTATGCAACTACACACTCTCAATACGATAAAACTGGTATCGCAGTTCTCTATCGATTGATACGTCGAATCTTAGCGAAATCGAAAGATCGAGGATTCCGAGTGTTTCTGCGACATTCGCGGGGTGTACGGATGTCAAAAACCATAACTCTATGCAACTACACATACTCAATACGATAAAACTGGTATCGCGGTGCTGCAGCGATTGATACGTCGTAGCTTAGCGAAATCGAAAGATCGCGGATTCCCGTCGTTTCTAAGAGTTTGGCTGAGTGTACGGGTGTCAAAAGCCTCAGTTTTATGCAACTACACATTCTCAATACAATAAAACTGGTATTGCAGTTCTGCAGCGGATGATACGCCGAAGCTTAGCGAAATCGAAAGATGGAGGACTCTCGGCTTTTCTGAGACTTTGGCTAGGTGTACGGGTGTCAAAATTTATCATTTCATGCAACTACACACTCTCAATACGATAAAACTGGTATCGCAGTTCTGTATCGATTGATACGTCGAATCTTAGCGAAATCGAAAGATCGAGGATTCCGAGCGTCTCTGCGACATTCGCGGGGTGTACAGGTGTCAAAAGCCTTCATTTTATGCAACTACACATTTTCAATACGATAAAACTGGTATCGCAGTTCTGCAGCGACTGATACGCCGACGCTTAGCGAAATCGAAAGATCGAGGATTCTCGGCGTTTCTGAGACTATGGCTGGGTGTACGGGTGTCAAAATTCTTCATTTTATGCAACTACACACTCTGAATACGATAAAACTGGTATCGCAGTTCTGTATCGATTGATACGTCGCATCTTAGCGAAATCGGAATCTCGATGATTCCGAGCGTTTCTGCGACATTCGCGGGGTGTACGGGTGTCAAAAACCTTTACTTTATGCAACTACACATACTCAATACGATAAAACTCGTATCGTGGTGCTGCAGCGATGGATACGTCGAAGCTTAGCGAAATCGAAAGATCGCGGATTCCCGCCGTTTCTGAGAGTTTGGCTGGATCCACCGGTGTCAAAATTGTTCATTTTATGCAACTACACACTCTCAATACGATAAAACTGGTATCGCAGTTCTGTATCGATTGATACGTCGGATCTTAACGAAATCGAAAGATCGATGATTCCGAGTTTTTCTGCGAAATTCGGGGGGTGTACGGGTGTCTAAATTCTTTGTTTCATGCAACTACAAATTCTCAATACGATAAAACTGGTATCGTGGTACTGCAGCGATTGATACGACAAAGCTTAGCGAAATCGATAGATCGCGGATTCCCGCCGTTTCTGAGAGTTTGGATGGGTGTACGGGTGTCAAAATTCTTCATTTTATGCAACTACACACTCTCAATACGATAAAACTGGAATCGCAGTTCTGTATCGATTGATACGTCGCATCTTAGCGAAATCGAAAGCTCGATGATTCCGAGCGTTTCTGCGACATTCGCGGGGTGTACGGATTTCAAATACCATTACTTTATGCAACTACACATACTCAATACGATAAAACTGGTATCGCAGTGCTGCAGCGATTGATACGTCGTAGCTTAGCGAAAACGAAAGATCGCGAATTCCCGCCGTTTCTAAGAGATTGGCTGAGTGTACGGGTGTCAAAAGCCTCCATTTTATGCAACTACACATTGTCAATACGATAAAATTGGTATCGCAGTTCTGCAGCGATTGATACGCCGAAGCATAGCGAAATCAAAAGATCGAGGATTCTCGGCGTTTCTGAGACTTTGGCTGGGTGTACGGGTGTCAAAAGCTTTATGCAACTACACATTCTCAATACGATAAAACTGGTATCGCAGTTCTGCAGCGATTGATACGTCGAAGCTTAGCGAAATCGAAAGATCGCGGATTCCCGCCGTTTCTGAGAGTTTGGCTTGGTGTACGGTTGTAAGAATTCTTCATTATATGCAACTACACACTCTCAATACGATAAAACTGGTATCGCAGTTGTGTATCGATTGATACGTCGGGTCTTAGCGAAATCGATAGACCGAGGATTCCGAGCGTTTCTACGACATTCGCGGGATGTACGGGTGTTAAAAACCATTACTTTATGCAACTACACATACTCAATACGATAAAACTGGTATCGCGGTGCTGCAGCGATTGATACGTCGTAGCTTAGCGAAATCGAAAGATCGCGGATTCCCGCCGTTTCTAAGAGTTTGGCTGAGTGTACGGGTGTCAAAAGCCTCCATTTTATGCAACTACACATTCTCAATACGATAAAACTGGTATCGCAGTTCTGCAGCGATTGATACGCCGAAGCATAGTGAAATCGTAAGATCGAGTATTCTCGTCGTTTCTGAGACCTTGGCTGGGTGTACGGGTGTCAAAAGCCTTTACTTTATGCAACTACACATTCTCAATACGATAAAACTGGTATCGCAGTTCTGCAGCGATTGATACGCCGATGCTTAGCGAAATCGAAAGATGGAGGATTCTCGGCGTTTCTGAGACTTTGGCTGGGTGTACGGGTGTCAAAATTCTTCTATTTATGCAACTACACATACTCAATACGATAAAACTCGTATCGTGGTGCTGCAGCGATGGATACGTCGAAGCTTAGCGAAATCGAAAGATCGCGGATTCCCGCCGTTTCTGAGAGTTTGGCTGGATCCACCGGTGTCAAAATTGTTCATTTTATGCAACTACACACTCTCAATACGATAAAACTCGTATCGCAGTTCTGTATCGATTGATACGTCGGATCTTAACGAAATCGAAAGATCGAGGATTCCGAGTTTTTCTGCGAAATTCGCGGGGTGTACGGGTGTCTAAATTCTTTGTTTCATGCAACTACAAATTCTCAATACGATAAAACTGGTATCGTGGTACTGCAGCGATTGATACGACAAAGCTTAGCGAAATCGATAGATCGCGGATTCCCGCCGTTTCTGAGAGTTTGGCTGGGTGTACGGGTGTCAAAATTCTTCATTTTATGCAACTACACACTCTCAATACGATAAAACTGGAATCGCAGTTCTGTATCGATTGATACGTCGCATCTTAGCGAAATAGAAAGCTCGATGATTCCGAGCGTTTCTGCGACATTCGCGGGGTGTACGGATTTCAAATACCATTACTTTATGCAACTACACATACTCAATACGATAAAACTGGTATCGCAGTGCTGCAGCGATTGATACGTCGTAGCTTAGCGAAATCGAAAGATCGCGAATTCCCGCCGTTTCTAAGAGATTGGCTGAGTGTACGGGTGTCAAAAGCCTCCATTTTATGCAACTACACATTGTCAATACGATAAATTTGGTATCGCAGTTCTGCAGCGATTGATACGCCGAAGCATAGCGAAATCAAAAGATCGAGGATTCTCGGCGTTTCTGAGACTTTGGCTGGGTGTACGGGTGTCAAAAGCTTTATGCAACTACACATTCTCAATACGATAAAACTGGTATCGCAGTTCTGCAGCGATTGATACGTCGAAGCTTAGCGAAATCGAAAGATCGCGGATTCCCGCCGTTTCTAAGAGTTTGGCTTGGTGTACGGTTGTAAGAATTCTTCATTATATGCAACTACACACTCTCAATACGATAAAACTGGTATCGCAGTTGTGTATCGATTGATACGTCGGGTCTTAGCGAAATCGATAGACCGAGGATTCCGAGCGTTTCTACGACATTCGCGGGATGTACGGGTGTTAAAAACCATTACTTCATGCAACTACACATACTCAATACGATAAAACTGGTATCGCGGTGCTGCAGCGATTGATACGTCGTAGCTTAGCGAAATCGAAAGATCGCGGATTCCCGCCGTTTCTAAGAGTTTGGCTGAGTGTACGGGTGTCAAAAGCCTCCATTTTATGCAACTACACATTCTCAATACGATAAAACTGGTATCGCAGTTCTGCAGCGATTGATACGCCGAAGCATAGTGAAATCGGAAGATCGAGTATTCTCGTCGTTTCTGAGACCTTGGCTGGGTGTACGGGTGTCAAAAGCCTTTACTTTATGCAACTACACATTCTCAATACGATAAAACTGGTATCGCAGTTCTGCAGCGATTGATACGCCGATGCTTAGCGAAATCGAAAGATGGAGGATTCTCGGCGTTTCTGAGACTTTGGCTGGGTGTACGGGTGTCAAAATTCTTCTATTTATGAAACTACACACTCTCAATACGATAAAACTGGTATCGCAGTTCTCTATCGATTGATACGTCGAATCTTAGCGAAATCGAAAGCTCGATGATTCCGAGCGTTTCTGCGACATTCGCGGGGTGTACGGATTTCAAATACCATTACTTTATGCAACTACACATACTCAATACGATAAAACTGGTATCGCAGTGCTGCAGCGATTGATACGTCGTAGCTTAGCGAAATCGAAAGATCGCGGATTCCCGCCGTTTCTAAGAGTTTGGCTGAGTGTACGGGTGTCAAAAGCCTCCATTTTATGCAACTACACATTCTCAATACGATAAAACTGGTATCGCAGTTCTGCAGCGATTGATACGCCGAAGCATAGTGAAATCGGAAGATCGAGTATTCTCGTCGTTTCTGAGACCTTGGCTGGGTGTACGGGTGTCAAAAGCCTTTACTTTATGCAACTACACATTCTCAATACGATAAAACTGGTATCGCAGTTCTGCAGCGATTGATACGCCGATGCTTAGCGAAATCGAAAGATGGAGGATTCTCGGCGTTTCTGAGACTTTGGCTGGGTGTACGGGTGTCAAAATTCTTCTATTTATGAAACTACACACTCTCAATACGATAAAACTGGTATCGCAGTTCTCTATCGATTGATACGTCGAATCTTAGCGAAATCGAAAGCTCGATGATTCCGAGCGTTTCTGCGACATTCGCGGGGTGTACGGATTTCAAATACCATTACTTTATGCAACTACACATACTCAATACGATAAAACTGGTATCGCAGTGCTGCAGCGATTGATACGTCGTAGCTTAGCGAAATCGAAAGATCGCGAATTCCCGCCGTTTCTAAGAGTTTGGCTGAGTGTACGGGTGTCAAAAGCCTCCATTTTATGCAACTACACATTGTCAATACGATAAAATTGGTATCGCAGTTCTGCAGCGGATGATACGTCGAAGCTTAGCGAAATCGAAAGATCGCGGATTCCCGCCGTTTCTGAGAGTTTGGCTGGATCCACGGGTGTCAAAATTCGTCATTTTATGCAACTACACACTCTCAATACGATAAAACTGGTATCGCAGTTCTGTATCGATTGATACGTCGGATCTTAGCGAAATCGAAAGACCGAGGATTCCGAGCGTTTCTACGACATTCGCCGGGTGTACGGGTGTCAAAAGCCTTTGCTTTCAGAGACTACACATTCTCAATACGATAAAACTGGTATCGTGGTACTGCAGCGATTGATACGTCGAAGCTTAGCGAAATCGAAAGATCGCGGATTCCCGCCGTTTCTGAGAGTTTGTCTGGGTGTACGGGTGTCAAAATTCTTCATTTTATGCAACTACACACTCTTAATACGATAAAACTGGAATCGCAGTTCTGTATCGATTGATACGTCGCATCTTAGCGAAATCGAAAGCTCGATGATTCCGAGCGTTTCTGCGACATTCGCGGGGTGTACGGATGTCAAAAACCATTACTTTATGCAACTACACATACTCAATACGATAAAACTGGTATCGCGGTGCTGCAGCGATTGATACGTCGTAGCTTAGCGAAATCGAAAGATCGCGGATTCCCGCCGTTTCTAAGAGTTTGGCTGAGTGTACGGGTGTCAAAAGCCTACATTTTATGCAACTACACATTCTCAATACGATAAAACTGGTATCGCAGTTCTGCAGCGATTGATACGCCGAAGCATAGCGAAATCGAAAGATCGAGTATTCTCGTCGTTTCTGAGACCTTGGCTGGGTGTTCGGGTGTCAAAAGCCTTTACTTTATGCAACTACACATTCTCAATACGATAAAACTGGTATCGCAGTTCTGCAGCGATTGATACGCCGAAGCTTAGCGAAATCGAAAGATGGAGAATTCTCGGCGTTTCTGAGACTTTGGCTGGGTGTACGGGTGTCAAAATTCTTCATTTTATGCAACTACACACTCTCAATACGATAAAACTGGTATCGCAGTTCTCTATCGATTGATACGTCGAATCTTAGCGAAATCGAAAGATCGAGGATTCCGAGTGTTTCTGCGACATTCGCGGGGTGTACGGATGTCAAAAACCATAACTCTATGCAACTACACATACTCAATACGATAAAACTGGTATCGCGGTGCTGCAGCGATTGATACGTCGTAGCTTAGCGAAATCGAAAGATCGCGGATTCCCGTCGTTTCTAAGAGTTTGGCTGAGTGTACGGGTGTCAAAAGCCTCAGTTTTATGCAACTACACATTCTCAATACAATAAAACTGGTATTGCAGTTCTGCAGCGGATGATACGCCGAAGCTTAGCGAAATCGAAAGATGGAGGACTCTCGGCTTTTCTGAGACTTTGGCTAGGTGTACGGGTGTCAAAATTTATCATTTCATGCAACTACACACTCTCAATACGATAAAACTGGTATCGCAGTTCTGTATCGATTGATACGTCGAATCTTAGCGAAATCGAAAGATCGAGGATTCCGAGCGTCTCTGCGACATTCGCGGGGTGTACAGGTGTCAAAAGCCTTCATTTTATGCAACTACACATTTTCAATACGATAAAACTGGTATCGCAGTTCTGCAGCGACTGATACGCCGACGCTTAGCGAAATCGAAAGATCGAGGATTCTCGGCGTTTCTGAGACTATGGCTGGGTGTACGGGTGTCAAAATTCTTCATTTTATGCAACTACACACTCTGAATACGATAAAACTGGTATCGCAGTTCTGTATCGATTGATACGTCGCATCTTAGCGAAATCGGAATCTCGATGATTCCGAGCGTTTCTGCGACATTCGCGGGGTGTACGGGTGTCAAAAACCTTTACTTTATGCAACTACACATACTCAATACGATAAAACTCGTATCGTGGTGCTGCAGCGATGGATACGTCGAAGCTTAGCGAAATCGAAAGATCGCGGATTCCCGCCGTTTCTGAGAGTTTGGCTGGATCCACCGGTGTCAAAATTGTTCATTTTATGCAACTACACACTCTCAATACGATAAAACTGGTATCGCAGTTCTGTATCGATTGATACGTCGGATCTTAACGAAATCGAAAGATCGATGATTCCGAGTTTTTCTGCGAAATTCGGGGGGTGTACGGGTGTCTAAATTCTTTGTTTCATGCAACTACAAATTCTCAATACGATAAAACTGGTATCGTGGTACTGCAGCGATTGATACGACAAAGCTTAGCGAAATCGATAGATCGCGGATTCCCGCCGTTTCTGAGAGTTTGGATGGGTGTACGGGTGTCAAAATTCTTCATTTTATGCAACTACACACTCTCAATACGATAAAACTGGAATCGCAGTTCTGTATCGATTGATACGTCGCATCTTAGCGAAATCGAAAGCTCGATGATTCCGAGCGTTTCTGCGACATTCGCGGGGTGTACGGATTTCAAATACCATTACTTTATGCAACTACACATACTCAATACGATAAAACTGGTATCGCAGTGCTGCAGCGATTGATACGTCGTAGCTTAGCGAAAACGAAAGATCGCGAATTCCCGCCGTTTCTAAGAGATTGGCTGAGTGTACGGGTGTCAAAAGCCTCCATTTTATGCAACTACACATTGTCAATACGATAAAATTGGTATCGCAGTTCTGCAGCGATTGATACGCCGAAGCATAGCGAAATCAAAAGATCGAGGATTCTCGGCGTTTCTGAGACTTTGGCTGGGTGTACGGGTGTCAAAAGCTTTATGCAACTACACATTCTCAATACGATAAAACTGGTATCGCAGTTCTGCAGCGATTGATACGTCGAAGCTTAGCGAAATCGAAAGATCGCGGATTCCCGCCGTTTCTGAGAGTTTGGCTTGGTGTACGGTTGTAAGAATTCTTCATTATATGCAACTACACACTCTCAATACGATAAAACTGGTATCGCAGTTGTGTATCGATTGATACGTCGGGTCTTAGCGAAATCGATAGACCGAGGATTCCGAGCGTTTCTACGACATTCGCGGGATGTACGGGTGTTAAAAACCATTACTTTATGCAACTACACATACTCAATACGATAAAACTGGTATCGCGGTGCTGCAGCGATTGATACGTCGTAGCTTAGCGAAATCGAAAGATCGCGGATTCCCGCCGTTTCTAAGAGTTTGGCTGAGTGTACGGGTGTCAAAAGCCTCCATTTTATGCAACTACACATTCTCAATACGATAAAACTGGTATCGCAGTTCTGCAGCGATTGATACGCCGAAGCATAGTGAAATCGTAAGATCGAGTATTCTCGTCGTTTCTGAGACCTTGGCTGGGTGTACGGGTGTCAAAAGCCTTTACTTTATGCAACTACACATTCTCAATACGATAAAACTGGTATCGCAGTTCTGCAGCGATTGATACGCCGATGCTTAGCGAAATCGAAAGATGGAGGATTCTCGGCGTTTCTGAGACTTTGGCTGGGTGTACGGGTGTCAAAATTCTTCTATTTATGCAACTACACATACTCAATACGATAAAACTCGTATCGTGGTGCTGCAGCGATGGATACGTCGAAGCTTAGCGAAATCGAAAGATCGCGGATTCCCGCCGTTTCTGAGAGTTTGGCTGGATCCACCGGTGTCAAAATTGTTCATTTTATGCAACTACACACTCTCAATACGATAAAACTCGTATCGCAGTTCTGTATCGATTGATACGTCGGATCTTAACGAAATCGAAAGATCGAGGATTCCGAGTTTTTCTGCGAAATTCGCGGGGTGTACGGGTGTCTAAATTCTTTGTTTCATGCAACTACAAATTCTCAATACGATAAAACTGGTATCGTGGTACTGCAGCGATTGATACGACAAAGCTTAGCGAAATCGATAGATCGCGGATTCCCGCCGTTTCTGAGAGTTTGGCTGGGTGTACGGGTGTCAAAATTCTTCATTTTATGCAACTACACACTCTCAATACGATAAAACTGGAATCGCAGTTCTGTATCGATTGATACGTCGCATCTTAGCGAAATAGAAAGCTCGATGATTCCGAGCGTTTCTGCGACATTCGCGGGGTGTACGGATTTCAAATACCATTACTTTATGCAACTACACATACTCAATACGATAAAACTGGTATCGCAGTGCTGCAGCGATTGATACGTCGTAGCTTAGCGAAATCGAAAGATCGCGAATTCCCGCCGTTTCTAAGAGATTGGCTGAGTGTACGGGTGTCAAAAGCCTCCATTTTATGCAACTACACATTGTCAATACGATAAATTTGGTATCGCAGTTCTGCAGCGATTGATACGCCGAAGCATAGCGAAATCAAAAGATCGAGGATTCTCGGCGTTTCTGAGACTTTGGCTGGGTGTACGGGTGTCAAAAGCTTTATGCAACTACACATTCTCAATACGATAAAACTGGTATCGCAGTTCTGCAGCGATTGATACGTCGAAGCTTAGCGAAATCGAAAGATCGCGGATTCCCGCCGTTTCTAAGAGTTTGGCTTGGTGTACGGTTGTAAGAATTCTTCATTATATGCAACTACACACTCTCAATACGATAAAACTGGTATCGCAGTTGTGTATCGATTGATACGTCGGGTCTTAGCGAAATCGATAGACCGAGGATTCCGAGCGTTTCTACGACATTCGCGGGATGTACGGGTGTTAAAAACCATTACTTCATGCAACTACACATACTCAATACGATAAAACTGGTATCGCGGTGCTGCAGCGATTGATACGTCGTAGCTTAGCGAAATCGAAAGATCGCGGATTCCCGCCGTTTCTAAGAGTTTGGCTGAGTGTACGGGTGTCAAAAGCCTCCATTTTATGCAACTACACATTCTCAATACGATAAAACTGGTATCGCAGTTCTGCAGCGATTGATACGCCGAAGCATAGTGAAATCGGAAGATCGAGTATTCTCGTCGTTTCTGAGACCTTGGCTGGGTGTACGGGTGTCAAAAGCCTTTACTTTATGCAACTACACATTCTCAATACGATAAAACTGGTATCGCAGTTCTGCAGCGATTGATACGCCGATGCTTAGCGAAATCGAAAGATGGAGGATTCTCGGCGTTTCTGAGACTTTGGCTGGGTGTACGGGTGTCAAAATTCTTCTATTTATGAAACTACACACTCTCAATACGATAAAACTGGTATCGCAGTTCTCTATCGATTGATACGTCGAATCTTAGCGAAATCGAAAGCTCGATGATTCCGAGCGTTTCTGCGACATTCGCGGGGTGTACGGATTTCAAATACCATTACTTTATGCAACTACACATACTCAATACGATAAAACTGGTATCGCAGTGCTGCAGCGATTGATACGTCGTAGCTTAGCGAAATCGAAAGATCGCGAATTCCCGCCGTTTCTAAGAGTTTGGCTGAGTGTACGGGTGTCAAAAGCCTCCATTTTATGCAACTACACATTGTCAATACGATAAAATTGGTATCGCAGTTCTGCAGCGATTGATACGCCGAAGCATAGCGAAATCAAAAGATCGAGGATTCTCGGCGTTTCTGAGACTTTGGCTGGGTGTACGGGTGTCAAAAGCTTTATGCAACTACACATTCTCAATACGATAAAACTGGTATCGCAGTTCTGCAGCGATTGATACGTCGAAGCTTAGCGAAATCGAAAGATTGCGGATTCCCGCCGTTTCTGAGAGTTTGGCTTGGTGTACGGTTGTCAGAATTCTTCATTATATGCAACTACACACTCTCAATACGATAAAACTGGTATCGCAGTTGTGTATCGATTGATACGTCGGGTCTTAGCGAAATCGAAAGACCGAGGATTCCGAGCGTTTCTACGACATTCGCGGGATGTACGGGTGTTAAAAACCATTACTTTATGCAACTACACATACTTAATACGATAAAACTGGTATCGCGGTGCTGCAGCGATTGATACGTCGTAGCTTGGCGAAATCGAAAGATCGCGGATTCCCGCCGTTTCTAAGAGTTTGGCTGAGTGTACGGGTGTCAAAAGCCTCCATTTTATGCAACTACACATTCTCAATACGATAAAACTGGTATCGCAGTTCTGCAGCGATTGATACGCCGTTGCTTAGCGAAATCGAAAGATGGAGGATTCTCGGCGTTTCTGAGACTTTGGCTGGGTGTACGGGTGTCAAAATTCTTCTATTTATGAAACTACACACTCTCAATACGATAAAACTGGTATCGCAGTTCTCTATCGATTGATACGTCGAATCTTAGCGAAATCGAAAGATCGAGGATTCCGAGTGTTTCTGCGACATTCGCGGGGTGTACGGGTGTCAAAATTCTTTGTTTCATGCAACTAGACATTCTCAATACGATAAAACTGGTATCGTGGTACTGCAGCGATTGATACGTCGAATCTTAGCGAAATGGAAAGATCGCGGATTCCCGCCGTTTCTGAGAGTTTGGCTGGGTTTACGGATGTCAAAGTTCTTCATTTTATGCAACTACACACTCTCAATACGATAAAACTGGTATCGCAGTTCTGCAGCGATTGATACGCCGAAGCATAGTGAAATCGAAAGATCGCGGATTCCCGCCGTTTCTAAGAGTTTGGCTGAGTGTACGGGTGTCAAAAGCCTCCATTTTATGCAACTACACATTCTCAATACGATAAAACTGGTATCGCAGTTCTGCAGCGATTGATACGCCGAAGCTTAGCGAAATCGAAAGATGGAGGATTCTCGGCGTTTCTGAGACTTTGGCTGGGTGTACGGGTGTCAAAATTCTTCATTTTATGCAACTACACACTCTCAATACGATAAAACTGGTATCGCAGTTCTCTATCGATTGATACGTCGAATCTTAGCGAAATCGAAAGATCGAGGATTCCGAGTGTTTCTGCGACATTCGCGGGGTGTACGGATGTCAAAAACCATTACTCTATGCAACTACACATACTCAATACGATAAAACTGGTATCGCGGTGCTGCAGCGATTGATACGTCGTAGCTTAGCGAAATCGAAAGATCGCGGATTCCCGCCGTTTCTAAGAGTTTGGCTGAGTGTACGGGTGTCAAAAGCCTCCATTTTATGCAACTACACATTCTCAATACAATAAATCTGGTATTGCAGTTCTGCAGCGGATGATACGCCGAAGCTTAGCGAAATCGAAAGATGGAGGACTCTCGGCTTTTCTGAGACTTTGGCTAGGTGTACGGGTGACAAAATTTATCATTTCATGCAACTACACACTCTCAATACGATAAAACTGGTATCGCGGTTCTGTATCGATTGATACGTCGCATCTTAGCGAAATTGAAAGATCGAGGATTCCGAGCGTCTCTGCGACATTCGCGGGGTGTACAGGTGTCAAAAGCCTTCATTTTATGCAACTACACATTTTCAATACGATAAAACTGGTATCGCAGTTCTGCAGCGACTGATACGCCGACGCTTAGCGAAATCGAAAGATCGAGGATTCTCGGCGTTTCTGAGACTATGGCTGGGTGTACGGGTGTCAAAATTCTTCATTTTATGCAACTACACACTCTGAATACGATAAAACTGGTATCGGAGTTCTGTATCGATTGATACGTCGCATCTTAGCGAAATCGAAATCTCGATGATTCCGAGCGTTTCTGCGACATTCGCGGGGTGTACGGGTGTCAAAAACGTTTACTTTATGCAACTACACATACTCAATACGATAAAACTGGTATCGTGGTGCTGCAGCGATGGATACGTCGAAGCTTAGCGAATTCGAAAGATCGCGGATTCCCGCCGTTTCTGAGAGTTTGGCTGGATCCACCGGTGTCAAAATTGTTCATTTTATGCAACTACACACTCTCAATACGATAAAACTGGTATCGCAGTTCTGTATCGATTGATACGTCGGATCTTAACGAAATCGAAAGATCGAGGATTCCGAGTTTTTCTGCGAAATTCGCGGGGTGTACGGGTGTCTAAATTCTTTGTTTCATGCAACTACACATTGTCAATACGATAAATTTGGTATCGCAGTTCTGCAGCGATTGATACGCCGAAGCATAGCGAAATCAGAAGATCGAGGATTCTCGGCGTTTCTGAGACTTTGGCTGGGTGTACGGGTGTCAAAAGCTTTATGCAACTACACATTCTCAATACGATAAAACTGGTATCGCAGTTCTGCAGCGATTGATACGTCGAAGCTTAGCGAAATCGAAAGATCGCGGATTCCCGCCGTTTCTAAGAGTTTGGCTTGGTGTACGGTTGTAAGAATTCTTCATTATATGCAACTACACACTCTCAATACGATAAAACTGGTATCGCAGTTGTGTATCGATTGATACGTCGGGTCTTAGCGAAATCGATAGACCGAGGATTCCGAGCGTTTCTACGACATTCGCGGGATGTACGGGTGTTAAAAACCATTACTTCATGCAACTACACATACTCAATACGATAAAACTGGTATCGCGGTGCTGCAGCGATTGATACGTCGTAGCTTAGCGAAATCGAAAGATCGCGGATTCCCGCCGTTTCTAAGAGTTTGGCTGAGTGTACGGGTGTCAAAAGCCTCCATTTTATGCAACTACACATTCTCAATACGATAAAACTGGTATCGCAGTTCTGCAGCGATTGATACGCCGAAGCATAGTGAAATCGGAAGATCGAGTATTCTCGTCGTTTCTGAGACCTTGGCTGGGTGTACGGGTGTCAAAAGCCTTTACTTTATGCAACTACACATTCTCAATACGATAAAACTGGTATCGCAGTTCTGCAGCGATTGATACGCCGATGCTTAGCGAAATCGAAAGATGGAGGATTCTCGGCGTTTCTGAGACTTTGGCTGGGTGTACGGGTGTCAAAATTCTTCTATTTATGAAACTACACACTCTCAATACGATAAAACTGGTATCGCAGTTCTCTATCGATTGATACGTCGAATCTTAGCGAAATCGAAAGCTCGATGATTCCGAGCGTTTCTGCGACATTCGCGGGGTGTACGGATTTCAAATACCATTACTTTCTGCAACTACACATACTCAATACGATAAAACTGGTATCGCAGTGCTGCAGCGATTGATACGTCGTAGCTTAGCGAAATCGAAAGATCGCGAATTCCCGCCGTTTCTAAGAGTTTGGCTGAGTGTACGGGTGTCAAAAGCCTCCATTTTATGCAACTACACATTGTCAATACGATAAAATTGGTATCGCAGTTCTGCAGCGATTGATACGCCGAAGCATAGCGAAATCAAAAGATCGAGGATTCTCGGCGTTTCTGAGACTTTGGCTGGGTGTACGGGTGTCAAAAGCTTTATGCAACTACACATTCTCAATACGATAAAACTGGTATCGCAGTTCTGCAGCGATTGATACGTCGAAGCTTAGCGAAATCGAAAGATTGCGGATTCCCGCCGTTTCTGAGAGTTTGGCTTGGTGTACGGTTGTCAGAATTCTTCATTATATGCAACTACACACTCTCAATACGATAAAACTGGTATCGCAGTTGTGTATCGATTGATACGTCGGGTCTTAGCGAAATCGAAAGACCGAGGATTCCGAGCGTTTCTACGACATTCGCGGGATGTACGGGTGTTAAAAACCATTACTTTATGCAACTACACATACTTAATACGATAAAACTGGTATCGCGGTGCTGCAGCGATTGATACGTCGTAGCTTAGCGAAATCGAAAGATCGCGGATTCCCGCCGTTTCTAAGAGTTTGGCTGAGTGTACGGGTGTCAAAAGCCTCCATTTTATGCAACTACACATTCTCAATACGATAAAACTGGTATCGCAGTTCTGCAGCGATTGATACGCCGATGCTTAGCGAAATCGAAAGATGGAGGATTCTCGGCGTTTCTGAGACTTTGGCTGGGTGTACGGGTGTCAAAATTCTTCTATTTATGAAACTACACACTCTCAATACGATAAAACTGGTATCGTGGTACTGCAGCGATTGATACGTCGAATCTTAGCGAAATCGAAAGATCGAGGATTCCGAGTGTTTCTGCGACATTCGCGGGGTGTACGGGTGTCAAAATTCTTTGTTTCATGCAACTAGACATTCTCAATACGATAAAACTGGTATCGTGGTACTGCAGCGATTGATACGTCGAATCTTAGCGAAATGGAAAGATCGCGGATTCCCGCCGTTTCTGAGAGTTTGGCTGGGTTTACGGATGTCAAAGTTCTTCATTTTATGCAACTACACACTCTCAATACGATAAAACTGGTATCGCAGTTCTGCAGCGATTGATACGCCGAAGCATAGTGAAATCGAAAGATCGCGGATTCCCGCCGTTTCTAAGTGTTTGGCTGAGTGTACGGGTGTCAAAAGCCTCCATTTTATGCAACTACACATTCTCAATACGATAAAACTGGTATCGCAGTTCTGCAGCGATTGATACGCCGAAGCTTAGCGAAATCGAAAGATGGAGGATTCTCGGCGTTTCTGAGACTTTGGCTGGGTGTACGGGTGTCAAAATTCTTCATTTTATGCAACTACACACTCTCAATACGATAAAACTGGTATCGCAGTTCTCTATCGATTGATACGTCGAATCGTAGCGAAATCGAAAGATCGAGGATTCCGAGTGTTTCTGCGACATTCGCGGGGTGTACGGATGTCAAAAACCATTACTCTATGCAACTACACATACTCAATACGATAAAACTGGTATCGCGGTGCTGCAGCGATTGATACGTCGTAGCTTAGCGAAATCGAAAGATCGCGGATTCCCGCCGTTTCTAAGAGTTTGGCTGAGTGTACGGGTGTCAAAAGCCTCCATTTTATGCAACTACACATTCTCAATACAATAAAACTGGTATTGCAGTTCTGCAGCGGATGATACGCCGAAGCTTAGCGAAATCGAAAGATGGAGGACTCTCGGCTTTTCTGAGACTTTGGCTAGGTGTACGGGTGTCAAAATTTATCATTTCATGCAACTACACACTCTCAATACGATAAAACTGGTATCGCGGTTCTGTATCGATTGATACGTCGCATCTTAGCGAAATTGAAAGATCGAGGATTCCGAGCGTCTCTGCGACATTCGCGGGGTGTACAGGTGTCAAAAGCCTTCATTTTATGCAACTACACATTTTCAATACGATAAAACTGGTATCGCAGTTCTGCAGCGACTGATACGCCGACGCTTAGCGAATTCGAAAGATCGAGGATTCTCGGCGTTTCTGAGACTATGGCTGGGTGTACGGGTGTCAAAATTCTTCATTTTATGCAACTACACACTCTGAATACGATAAAACTGGTATCGGAGTTCTGTATCGATTGATACGTCGCATCTTAGCGAAATCGAAATCTCGATGATTCCGAGCGTTTCTGCGACATTCGCGGGGTGTACGGGTGTCAAAAACGTTTACTTTATGCAACTACACATACTCAATACGATAAAACTGGTATCGTGGTGCTGCAGCGATGGATACGTCGAAGCTTAGCGAATTCGAAAGATCGCGGATTCCCGCCGTTTCTGAGAGTTTGGCTGGATCCACCGGTGTCAAAATTGTTCATTTTATGCAACTACACACTCTCAATACGATAAAACTGGTATCGCAGTTCTGTATCGATTGATACGTCGGATCTTAACGAAATCGAAAGATCGAGGATTCCGAGTTTTTCTGCGAAATTCGCGGGGTGTACGGGTGTCTAAATTCTTTGTTTCATGCAACTACACATTGTCAATACGATAAAATTGGTATCGCAGTTCTGCAGCGATTGATACGCCGAAGCATAGCGAAATCAAAAGATCGAGGATTCTCGGCGTTTCTGAGACTTCGGCTGGGTGTACGGGTGTCAAAAGCTTTATGCCACTACACATTCTCAATACGATAAAACTGGTATCGCAGTTCTGCAGCGATTGATACGTCGAAGCTTAGCGAAATCGAAAGATCGCGGATTCCCGCCGTTTCTGAGAGTTTGGCTGGGTGTACGGGTGTCAAAATTCTTCATTTTATGCAACTACACACTCTCAATACGATAAAACTGGTATCGCGGTTCTGTATCGATTGATACGTCGCATCTTAGCGAAATTGAAAGATCGAGGATTCCGAGCGTCTCTGCGACATTCGCGGGGTGTACAGGTGTCAAAAGCCTTCATTTTATGCAACTACACATTTTCAATACGATAAAACTGGTATCGCAGTTCTGCAGCGACTGATACGCCGACGCTTAGCGAAATCGAAAGATCGAGGATTCTCGGCGTTTCTGAGACTATGGCTGGGTGTACGGGTGTCAAAATTCTTCATTTTATGCAACTACACACTCTGAATACGATAAAACTGGTATCGCAGTTCTGTATCGATTGATACGTCGCATCTTGGCGAAATCGAAATCTCGATGATTCCGAGCGTTTCTGCGACATTCGCGGGGTGTACGGGTGTCAAAAACCTTTACTTTATGCAACTACACATACTCAATACGATAAAACTGGTATCGTGGTGCTGCAGCGATGGATACGTCGAAGCTTAGCGAAATCGAAAGATCGCGGATTCCCGCCGTTTCTGAGAGTTTGGCTGGATCCACCGGTGTCAAAATTGTTCATTTTATGCAACTACACACTCTCAATACGATAAAACTGGTATCGCAGATCTGTATCGATTGATACGTCGGATCTTAACGAAATCGAAAGATCGAGGATTCCGAGTTTTTCTGCGAAATTCGCGGGGTGTACGGGTGTCTAAATTCTTTGTTTCATGCAACTACAAATTCTCAATACGATAAAACTGGTATCGTGATACTGCAGCGATTGATACGACAAAGCTTAGCGAAATCGATAGATCGCGGATTCCCGCCGTTTCTGAGAGTTCGGGTGGGTGTACGGGTGTCAAAATTCTTCATTTTATGCAACTACACACTCTCAATACGATAAAACTGGAATCGCAGTTCTGTATCGATTGATACGTCGCATCTTAGCGAAATCGAAAGCTCGATGATTCCGAGCGTTTCTGCGACATTCGCGGGGTGTACGGATTTCAAATACCATTACTTTATGCAACTACACATACTCAATACGATAAAACTGGTATCGCAGTGCTGCAGCGATTGATACGTCGTAGCTTAGCGAAATCGAAAGATCGCGAATTCCCGCCGTTTCTAAGAGATTGGCTGAGTGTACGGGTGTCAAAAGCCTCCATTTTATGCAACTACACATTGTCAATACGATAAAATTGGTATCGCAGTTCTGCAGCGATTGATACGCCGAAGCATAGCGAAATCAAAAGATCGAGGATTCTCGGCGTTTCTGAGACTTTGGCTGGGTGTACGGGTGTCAAAAGCTTTATGCAACTACACATTCTCAATACGATAAAACTGGTATCGCAGTTCTGCAGCGATTGATACGTCGAAGCTTAGCGAAATCGCAAGATCGCGGATTCCCGCCGTTTCTGAGAGTTTGGCTTGGTGTACGGTTGTAAGAATTCTTCATTATATGCAACTACACACTCTCAATACGATAAAACTGGTATCGCAGTTGTGTATCGATTGATACGTCGGGTCTTAGCGAAATCGATAGACCGAGGATTCCGAGCGTTTCTACGACATTCGCGGGATGTACGGGTGTTAAAAACCATTACTTTATGCAACTACACATACTCAATACGATAAAACTGGTATCGCGGTGCTGCAGCGATTGATACGTCGTAGCTTAGCGAAATCGAAAGATCGCGGATTCCCGCCGTTTCTAAGAGTTTGGCTGAGTGTACGGGTGTCAAAAGCCTCCATTTTATGCAACTACACATTCTCAATACAATAAAACTGGTATTGCAGTTCTGCAGCGGATGATACGCCGAAGCTTAGCGAAATCGAAAGATCGCGGATTCCCGCCGTTTCTGAGAGTTTGGATGGATCCACCGGTGTCCAAATTGTTCATTTTATGCAACTACACACTCTCAATACGAAAAAACTGGTATCGCAGTTCTGTATCGATTGATACGTCGGATCTTAACGAAATCGAAAGATCGAGGATTCCGAGTTTTTCTGCGAAATTCGCGGGGTGTACGGGTGTCTAAATTCTTTGTTTCATGCAACTACACATTCTCAATACGATAAAACTGGTATCGTGGTACTGCAGCGATTGATGAGACAAAGCTTAGCGAAATCGATAGATCGCGGATTCCCGCCGTTTCTGAGAGTTTGGCTGGGTGTACGGGTGTCAAAATTCTTCATTTTATGCAACTACACACTCTCAATACGATAAAACTGGAATCGCAGTTCTGTATCGATTGATACGTCGCATCTTAGCGAAATCGTAAGCTCGATGATTCCGAGCGTTTCTGCGACATTCGCGTGGTGTACGGATTTCAAATACCATTACTTTATGCAACTACACATACTCAATACGATAAAACTGGTATCGCAGTGCTGCAGCGATTGATACGTCGTAGCTTAGCGAAATCGAAAGATCGCGAATTCCCGCCGTTTCTAAGAGTTTGGCTGAGTGTACGGGTGTCAAAAGCCTCCATTTTATGCAACTACACATTGTCAATACGATAAAATTGGTATCGCAGTTCTGCAGCGATTGATACGCCGAAGCATAGCGAAATCAAAAGATCGAGGATTCTCGGCGTTTCTGAGACTTTGGCTGGGTGTACGGGTGTCAAAAGCTTTATGCAACTACACATTCTCAATATGATAAAACTGGTATCGCAGTTCTGCAGCGATTGATACGTCGAAGCTTAGCGAAATCGAAAGATCGCGGATTCCCGCCGTTTCTGAGAGTTTGGCTTGGTGTACGGTTGTCAGAATTCTTCATTATATGCAACTACACACTCTCAATACGATAAAACTGGTATCGCAGTTGTGTATCGATTGATACGTCGGGTCTTAGCGAAATCGAAAGACCGAGGATTCCGAGCGTTTCTACGACATTCGCGGGATGTACGGGTGTTAAAAACCATTACTTTATGCAACTACACATACTCAATACGATAAAACTGGTATCGCGGTGCTGCAGCGATTGATACGTCGTAGCTTAGCGAAATCGAAAGATCGCGGATTCCCGCCGTTTCTAAGAGTTTGGCTGAGTGTACGGGTGTCGAAAGCCTCCATTTTATGCAACTACACATTCTCAATACAATAAAACTGGTATTGCAGTTCTGCAGCGGATGATACGCCGAAGCTTAGCGAAATCGAAAGATGGAGGATTCTCGGCGTTTCTGAGACTTTGGCTGGGTGTACGGGGGTCAAAATTCTTCATTTTATGCAACTACACATTCTCAATACAATAAAACTGGTATTGCAGTTCTGCAGCGGATGATACGTCGAAGCTTAGCGAAATCGAAAGATCGCGGATTCCCGCCGTTTCTGAGAGTTTGGCTGGATCCACGGGTGTCAAAATTCGTCATTTTATGCAACTACACACTCTCAATACGATAAAACTGGTATCGCAGTTCTGTATCGATTGATACGTCGGATCTCAGCGAAATCGAAAGACCGAGGATTCCGAGCGTTTCTACGACATTCGCCGGGTGTACGGGTGTCAAAAGCCTTCGCTTTCAGAGACTACACATTCTCAATACGATAAAACTGGTATCGTGGTACTGCAGCGATTGATACGTCGAAGCTTAGCGAAATCGAAAGATCGCGGATTCCCGCCGTTTCTGAGAGTTTGTCTGGGTGTACGGGTGTCAAAATTCTTCATTTTATGCAACTACACACTCTTAATACGATAAAACTGGAATCGCAGTTCTGTATCGATTGATACGTCGCATCTTAGCGAAATCGAAAGCTCGATGATTCCGAGCGTTTCTGCGACATTCGCGGGGTGTACGGGTGTCAAAAACCTTTACTTTATGCAACTACACATACTCAATACGATAAAACTCGTATCGTGGTGCTGCAGCGATGGATACGTCGAAGCTTAGCGAAATCGAAAGATCGCGGATTCCCGCCGTTTCTAAGAGTTTGGCTGAGTGTACGGGTGTCAAAAGCCTCCATTTTATGCAACTACACATTCTCAATACAATAAAACTGGTATTGCAGTTCTGCAGCGGATGATACGCCGAAGCTTAGCGAAATCGAAAGATGGAGGACTCTCGGCTTTTCTGAGACTTTGGCTAGGTGTACGGGTGTCAAAATTTATCATTTCATGCAACTACACACTCTCAATACGATAAAACTGGTATCGCAGTTCTGTATCGATTGATACGTCGAATCTTAGCGAAATCGAAAGATCGAGGATTCCGAGCGTCTCTGCGACATTCGCGGGGTGTACAGGTGTCAAAAGCCTTCATTTTATGCAACTACACATTTTCAATACGATAAAACTCGTATCGCAGTTCTGCAGCGACTGATACGCCGACGCTTAGCGAAATCGAAAGATCGAGGATTCTCGGCGTTTCTGAGACTATGGCTGGGTGTACGGGTGTCAAAATTCTTCATTTTATGCAACTACACACTCTCAATACGATAAAACTGGAATCGCAGTTCTGTATCGATTGATACGTCGCATCTTAGCGAAATCGAAAGCTCGATGATTCCGAGCGTTTCTGCGACATTCGCGGGGTGTACGGATTTCAAATACCATTACTTTATGCAACTACACATACTCAATACGATAAAACTGGTATCGCAGTGCTGCAGCGATTGATACGTCGTAGCTTAGCGAAATCGAAAGATCGCGAATTCCCGCCGTTTCTAAGAGATTGGCTGAGTGTACGGGTGTCAAAAGCCTCCATTTTATGCAACTACACATTGTCAATACGATAAAATTGGTATCGCAGTTCTGCAGCGATTGATACGCCGAAGCATAGCGAAATCAAAAGATCGAGGATTCTCGGCGTTTCTGAGACTTTGGCTGGGTGTACGGGTGTCAAAAGCTTTATGCAACTACACATTCTCAATACGATAAAACTGGTATCGCAGTTCTGCAGCGGTTGATACGCCGAAGCTTAGCGAAATCGAAAGATGGAGGACTCTCGGCTTTTCTGAGACTTTGGCTAGGTGTACGGGTGTCAAAATTTATCATTTCATGCAACTACACACTCTCAATACGATAAAACTGGTATCGCAGTTCTGTATCGATTGATACGTCGAATCTTAGCGAAATCGAAAGATCGAGGATTCCGAGCGTCTCTGCGACATTCGCGGGGTGTACAGGTGTCAAAAGCCTTCATTTTATGCAACTACACATTTTCAATACGATAAAACTGGTATCGTCGTACTGCAGCGATTGATACGACAAAGCTTAGCGAAATCGATAGATCGCGGATTCCCGCCGTTTCTGAGAGTTTGGCTGGGTGTACGGGTGTCAAAATTCTTCATTTTATGCAACTACACACTCTCAATACGATAAAACTGGAATCGCAGTTCTGTATCGATTGATACGTCGCATCTTAGCGAAATCGAAAGCTCGATGATTCCGAGCGTTTCTGCGACATTCGCGGGGTGTACGGATTTCAAATACCATTACTTTATGCAACTACACATACTCAATACGATAAAACTGGTATCGCAGTGCTGCAGCGATTGATACGTCGTAGCTTAGCGAAATCGAAAGATCGCGAATTCCCGCCGTTTCTAAGAGATTGGCTGAGTGTACGGGTGTCAAAAGCCTCCATTTTATGCAACTACACATTGTCAATACGATAAAATTGGTATATCAGTTCTGCAGCGATTGATACGCCGAAGCATAGCGAAATCAAAAGATCGAGGATTCTCGGCGTTTCTGAGACTTTGGCTGGGTGTACGGGTGTCAAAAGCTTTATGCAACTACACATTCTCAATACGATAAAACTGGTATCGCAGTTCTGCAGCGGTTGATACGCCGAAGCTTAGCGAAATCGAAAGATGGAGGATTCTCGGCGTTTCTGAGACTTTGGCTGGGTGTACGGGTGTCAAAATTCTTCATTTTATGCAACTACACACTTTCAATACGATAAAACTGGTATCGCAGTTCTCTATCGATTGATACGTCGAATCTTAGCGAAATCGAAAGATCGAGGTTTCCGAGTGTTTCTGCGACATTCGCGGGGTGTACGGATGTCAAAAACCATTACTCTATGCAACTACACATACTCAATACGATAAAACTGGTATCGCGGTGCTTCAGCGATTGATACGTCGTAGCTTAGCGAAATCGAAAGATCGCGGATTCCCGCCGTTTCTAAGAGTTTGGCTGAGTGAACGGGTGTCAAAAGCCTCCATTTTATGCAACTACACATTCTCAATACGATAAAACTGGTATCGCAGTTCTGCAGCGATTGATACGTCGAAGCTTAGCGAAATCGAAAGATCGCGGATTCCCGCGTTTGTAGGAGTTTGGCTGGTTGTACGGGTGTCAGAATTCTTCATTTCATGCAACTACACACTCTCAATACGATAAAACTGGTATCGGAGTTCTGCAGCGATTGATACGCCGAAGCTTAGCGAAATCGAAAGATGGAGGATTCTCGTCGTTTCTGAGACTTTGGCTGGGTGTACGGGTGTCAAAATTCTTCATTTTATGCAACTATACATTCTGAATACGCTAAAACTGGTATCGCAGTTCTGTATCGATTGATACGTCGAATCTTAGCGAAATCGAAAGATCGAGGATTCCGAGCGTCTCTGCGACATTCGCGGGGTGTACAGGTGTCAAAGGCCTTCATTTTATGCAACTACACATTTTCAATACGATAAAACTGGTATCGCAGTTCTGCAGCGACTGATACGCCGACGCTTAGCGAAATCGAAAGATCGAGGATTCTCGGCGTTTCTGAGACTATGGCTGGGTGTACGGGTGTCAAAATTCTTCATTTTATGCAACTACACACTCTGAATACGATAAAACTGGTATCGCAGTTCTGTATCGATTGATACGTCGCATCTTAGCGAAATCGAAATCTCGATGATTCCGAGCGTTTCTGCGACATTCGCGGGGTGTACGGGTGTCAAAGACCTTTACTTTATGCAACTACACATACTCAATACGATAAAACTGGTATCGTGGTGCTGCAGCGATGGATACGTCGAAGCTTAGCGAAATCGAAAGATCGCGGATTCCCGCCGTTTCTGAGAGTTTGGATGGATCCACCGGTGTCAAAATTGTTCATTTTATGCAACTACACACTCTCAATACGATAAAACTGGTATCGCAGTTCTGTATCGATTGATACGTCGGATCTTAACGAAATCGAAAGATCGAGGATTCCGAGTTTTTCTGCGAAATTCGCGGAGTGTACGGGTGTCTAAATTCTTTGTTTCATGCAACTACACATTCTCAATACGATAAAACTGGTATCGTGGTACTGCAGCGATTGATGAGACAAAGCTTAGCGAAATCGATAGATCGCGGATTCCCGCCGTTTCTGAGAGTTTGGCTGGGTGTACGGGTGTCAAAATTCTTCATTTTATGCAACTACACACTCTCAATACGATAAAACTGGAATCGCAGTTCTGTATCGATTGATACGTCGCATCTTAGCGAAATCGAAAGCTCGATGATTCCGAGCGTTTCTGCGACATTCGCGGGGTGTACGGATTCCAAATACCATTACTTTATGCAACTACACATACTCAATACGATAAAACTGGTATCGCAGTGCTGCAGCGATTGATACGTCGTAGCTTAGCGAAATCGAAAGATCGCGAATTCCCGCCGTTTCTAAGAGTTTGGCTGAGTGTACGGGTGTCAAAAGCCTCCATTTTATGCAACTACACATTGTCAATACGATAAAATTGGTATCGCAGTTCTGCAGCGATTGATACGCCGAAGCATAGCGAAATCAAAAGATCGAGGATTCTCGGCGTTTCTGAGACTTTGGCTGGGTGTACGGGTGTCAAAAGCTTTATGCAACTACACATTCTCAATACGATAAAACTGGTATCGCAGTTCTGCAGCGATTGATACGTCGAAGCTTAGCGAAATCGAAAGATCGCGGATTCCCGCCGTTTCTGAGAGTTTGGCTTGGTGTACGGTTGTCAGAATTCTTCATTATATGCAACTACACACTCTCAATACGATAATACTGGTATCGCAGTTGTGTATCGATTGATACGTCGGGTCTTAGCGAAATCGAAAGACCGAGGATTCCGAGCGTTTCTACGACATTCGCGGGATGTACGGGTGTTAAAAACCATTACTTTATGCAACTACACATACTCAATACGATAAAACTGGTATCGCGGTGCTGCAGCGATTGATACGTCGTAGCTTAGCGAAATCGAAAGATCGCGGATTCCCGCCGTTTCTAAGAGTTTGGCTGAGTGTACGGGTGTCAAAAGCCTCCATTTTATGCAACTACACATTCTCAATACAATAAAACTGGTATTGCAGTTCTGCAGCGGATGATACGCCGAAGCTTAGCGAAATCGAAAGATGGAGGATTCTCGGCGTTTCTGAGACTTTGGCTGGGTGTACGGGGGTCAAAATTCTTCATTTTATGCAACTACACATTCTCAATACAATAAAACTGGTATTGCAGTTCTGCAGCGGATGATACGTCGAAGCTTAGCGAAATCGAAAGATCGCGGATTCCCGCCGTTTCTGAGAGTTTGGCTGGATCCACGGGTGTCAAAATTCGTCATTTTATGCAACTACACACTCTCAATACGATAAAACTGGTATCGCAGTTCTGTATCGATTGATACGTCGGATCTTAACGAAATCGAAAGATCGATGATTCCGAGTTTTTCTGCGAAATTCGGGGGGTGTACGGGTGTCTAAATTCTTTGTTTCATGCAACTACAAATTCTCAATACGATAAAACTGGTATCGTGGTACTGCAGCGATTGATACGACAAAGCTTAGCGAAATCGATAGATCGCGGATTCCCGCCGTTTCGGAGAGTTTGGATGGGTGTACGGGTGTCAAAATTCTTCATTTTATGCAACTACACACTCTCAATACGATAAAACTGGAATCGCAGTTCTGTATCGATTGATACGTCGCATCTTAGCGAAATCGAAAGCTCGATGATTCCGAGCGTTTCTGCGACATTCGCGGGGTGTACGGATTTCAAATACCATTACTTTATGCAACTACACATACTCAATACGATAAAACTGGTATCGCAGTGCTGCAGCGATTGATACGTCGTAGCTTAGCGAAAACGAAAGATCGCGAATTCCCGCCGTTTCTAAGAGATTGGCTGAGTGTACGGGTGTCAAAAGCCTCCATTTTATGCAACTACACATTGTCAATACGATAAAATTGGTATCGCAGTTCTGCAGCGATTGATACGCCGAAGCATAGCGAAATCAAAAGATCGAGGATTCTCGGCGTTTCTGAGACTTTGGCTGGGTGTACGGGTGTCAAAAGCTTTATGCAACTACACATTCTCAATACGATAAAACTGGTATCGCAGTTCTGCAGCGATTGATACGTCGAAGCTTAGCGAAATCGAAAGATCGCGGATTCCCGCCGTTTCTGAGAGTTTGGCTTGGTGTACGGTTGTAAGAATTCTTCATTATATGCAACTACACACTCTCAATACGATAAAACTGGTATCGCAGTTGTGTATCGATTGATACGTCGGGTCTTAGCGAAATCGATAGACCGAGGATTCCGAGCGTTTCTACGACATTCGCGGGATGTACGGGTGTTAAAAACCATTACTTTATGCAACTACACATACTCAATACGATAAAACTGGTATCGCGGTGCTGCAGCGATTGATACGTCGTAGCTTAGCGAAATCGAAAGATCGCGGATTCCCGCCGTTTCTAAGAGTTTGGCTGAGTGTACGGGTGTCAAAAGCCTCCATTTTATGCAACTACACATTCTCAATACGATAAAACTGGTATCGCAGTTCTGCAGCGATTGATACGCCGAAGCATAGTGAAATCGTAAGATCGAGTATTCTCGTCGTTTCTGAGACCTTGGCTGGGTGTACGGGTGTCAAAAGCCTTTACTTTATGCAACTACACATTCTCAATACGATAAAACTGGTATCGCAGTTCTGCAGCGATTGATACGCCGATGCTTAGCGAAATCGAAAGATGGAGGATTCTCGGCGTTTCTGAGACTTTGGCTGGGTGTACGGGTGTCAAAATTCTTCTATTTATGCAACTACACATACTCAATACGATAAAACTCGTATCGTGGTGCTGCAGCGATGGATACGTCGAAGCTTAGCGAAATCGAAAGATCGCGGATTCCCGCCGTTTCTGAGAGTTTGGCTGGATCCACCGGTGTCAAAATTGTTCATTTTATGCAACTACACACTCTCAATACGATAAAACTCGTATCGCAGTTCTGTATCGATTGATACGTCGGATCTTAACGAAATCGAAAGATCGAGGATTCCGAGTTTTTCTGCGAAATTCGCGGGGTGTACGGGTGTCTAAATTCTTTGTTTCATGCAACTACAAATTCTCAATACGATAAAACTGGTATCGTGGTACTGCAGCGATTGATACGACAAAGCTTAGCGAAATCGATAGATCGCGGATTCCCGCCGTTTCTGAGAGTTTGGCTGGGTGTACGGGTGTCAAAATTCTTCATTTTATGCAACTACACACTCTCAATACGATAAAACTGGAATCGCAGTTCTGTATCGATTGATACGTCGCATCTTAGCGAAATAGAAAGCTCGATGATTCCGAGCGTTTCTGCGACATTCGCGGGGTGTACGGATTTCAAATACCATTACTTTATGCAACTACACATACTCAATACGATAAAACTGGTATCGCAGTGCTGCAGCGATTGATACGTCGTAGCTTAGCGAAATCGAAAGATCGCGAATTCCCGCCGTTTCTAAGAGATTGGCTGAGTGTACGGGTGTCAAAAGCCTCCATTTTATGCAACTACACATTGTCAATACGATAAATTTGGTATCGCAGTTCTGCAGCGATTGATACGCCGAAGCATAGCGAAATCAAAAGATCGAGGATTCTCGGCGTTTCTGAGACTTTGGCTGGGTGTACGGGTGTCAAAAGCTTTATGCAACTACACATTCTCAATACGATAAAACTGGTATCGCAGTTCTGCAGCGATTGATACGTCGAAGCTTAGCGAAATCGAAAGATCGCGGATTCCCGCCGTTTCTAAGAGTTTGGCTTGGTGTACGGTTGTAAGAATTCTTCATTATATGCAACTACACACTCTCAATACGATAAAACTGGTATCGCAGTTGTGTATCGATTGATACGTCGGGTCTTAGCGAAATCGATAGACCGAGGATTCCGAGCGTTTCTACGACATTCGCGGGATGTACGGGTGTTAAAAACCATTACTTCATGCAACTACACATACTCAATACGATAAAACTGGTATCGCGGTGCTGCAGCGATTGATACGTCGTAGCTTAGCGAAATCGAAAGATCGCGGATTCCCGCCGTTTCTAAGAGTTTGGCTGAGTGTACGGGTGTCAAAAGCCTCCATTTTATGCAACTACACATTCTCAATACGATAAAACTGGTATCGCAGTTCTGCAGCGATTGATACGCCGAAGCATAGTGAAATCGGAAGATCGAGTATTCTCGTCGTTTCTGAGACCTTGGCTGGGTGTACGGGTGTCAAAAGCCTTTACTTTATGCAACTACACATTCTCAATACGATAAAACTGGTATCGCAGTTCTGCAGCGATTGATACGCCGATGCTTAGCGAAATCGAAAGATGGAGGATTCTCGGCGTTTCTGAGACTTTGGCTGGGTGTACGGGTGTCAAAATTCTTCTATTTATGAAACTACACACTCTCAATACGATAAAACTGGTATCGCAGTTCTCTATCGATTGATACGTCGAATCTTAGCGAAATCGAAAGCTCGATGATTCCGAGCGTTTCTGCGACATTCGCGGGGTGTACGGATTTCAAATACCATTACTTTATGCAACTACACATACTCAATACGATAAAACTGGTATCGCAGTGCTGCAGCGATTGATACGTCGTAGCTTAGCGAAATCGAAAGATCGCGAATTCCCGCCGTTTCTAAGAGTTTGGCTGAGTGTACGGGTGTCAAAAGCCTCCATTTTATGCAACTACACATTGTCAATACGATAAAATTGGTATCGCAGTTCTGCAGCGATTGATACGCCGAAGCATAGCGAAATCAAAAGATCGAGGATTCTCGGCGTTTCTGAGACTTTGGCTGGGTGTACGGGTGTCAAAAGCTTTATGCAACTACACATTCTCAATACGATAAAACTGGTATCGCAGTTCTGCAGCGATTGATACGTCGAAGCTTAGCGAAATCGAAAGATTGCGGATTCCCGCCGTTTCTGAGAGTTTGGCTTGGTGTACGGTTGTCAGAATTCTTCATTATATGCAACTACACACTCTCAATACGATAAAACTGGTATCGCAGTTGTGTATCGATTGATACGTCGGGTCTTAGCGAAATCGAAAGACCGAGGATTCCGAGCGTTTCTACGACATTCGCGGGATGTACGGGTGTTAAAAACCATTACTTTATGCAACTACACATACTTAATACGATAAAACTGGTATCGCGGTGCTGCAGCGATTGATACGTCGTAGCTTGGCGAAATCGAAAGATCGCGGATTCCCGCCGTTTCTAAGAGTTTGGCTGAGTGTACGGGTGTCAAAAGCCTCCATTTTATGCAACTACACATTCTCAATACGATAAAACTGGTATCGCAGTTCTGCAGCGATTGATACGCCGATGCTTAGCGAAATCGAAAGATGGAGGATTCTCGGCGTTTCTGAGACTTTGGCTGGGTGTACGGGTGTCAAAATTCTTCTATTTATGAAACTACACACTCTCAATACGATAAAACTGGTATCGCAGTTCTCTATCGATTGATACGTCGAATCTTAGCGAAATCGAAAGATCGAGGATTCCGAGTGTTTCTGCGACATTCGCGGGGTGTACGGGTGTCAAAATTCTTTGTTTCATGCAACTAGACATTCTCAATACGATAAAACTGGTATCGTGGTACTGCAGCGATTGATACGTCGAATCTTAGCGAAATGGAAAGATCGCGGATTCCCGCCGTTTCTGAGAGTTTGGCTGGGTTTACGGATGTCAAAGTTCTTCATTTTATGCAACTACACACTCTCAATACGATAAAACTGGTATCGCAGTTCTGCAGCGATTGATACGCCGAAGCATAGTGAAATCGAAAGATCGCGGATTCCCGCCGTTTCTAAGAGTTTGGCTGAGTGTACGGGTGTCAAAAGCCTCCATTTTATGCAACTACACATTCTCAATACGATAAAACTGGTATCGCAGTTCTGCAGCGATTGATACGCCGAAGCTTAGCGAAATCGAAAGATGGAGGATTCTCGGCGTTTCTGAGACTTTGGCTGGGTGTACGGGTGTCAAAATTCTTCATTTTATGCAACTACACACTCTCAATACGATAAAACTGGTATCGCAGTTCTCTATCGATTGATACGTCGAATCTTAGCGAAATCGAAAGATCGAGGATTCCGAGTGTTTCTGCGACATTCGCGGGGTGTACGGATGTCAAAAACCATTACTCTATGCAACTACACATACTCAATACGATAAAACTGGTATCGCGGTGCTGCAGCGATTGATACGTCGTAGCTTAGCGAAATCGAAAGATCGCGGATTCCCGCCGTTTCTAAGAGTTTGGCTGAGTGTACGGGTGTCAAAAGCCTCCATTTTATGCAACTACACATTCTCAATACAATAAATCTGGTATTGCAGTTCTGCAGCGGATGATACGCCGAAGCTTAGCGAAATCGAAAGATGGAGGACTCTCGGCTTTTCTGAGACTTTGGCTAGGTGTACGGGTGTCAAAATTTATCATTTCATGCAACTACACACTCTCAATACGATAAAACTGGTATCGCGGTTCTGTATCGATTGATACGTCGCATCTTAGCGAAATTGAAAGATCGAGGATTCCGAGCGTCTCTGCGACATTCGCGGGGTGTACAGGTGTCAAAAGCCTTCATTTTATGCAACTACACATTTTCAATACGATAAAACTGGTATCGCAGTTCTGCAGCGACTGATACGCCGACGCTTAGCGAAATCGAAAGATCGAGGATTCTCGGCGTTTCTGAGACTATGGCTGGGTGTACGGGTGTCAAAATTCTTCATTTTATGCAACTACACACTCTGAATACGATAAAACTGGTATCGGAGTTCTGTATCGATTGATACGTCGCATCTTAGCGAAATCGAAATCTCGATGATTCCGAGCGTTTCTGCGACATTCGCGGGGTGTACGGGTGTCAAAAACGTTTACTTTATGCAACTACACATACTCAATACGATAAAACTGGTATCGTGGTGCTGCAGCGATGGATACGTCGAAGCTTAGCGAATTCGAAAGATCGCGGATTCCCGCCGTTTCTGAGAGTTTGGCTGGATCCACCGGTGTCAAAATTGTTCATTTTATGCAACTACACACTCTCAATACGATAAAACTGGTATCGCAGTTCTGTATCGATTGATACGTCGGATCTTAACGAAATCGAAAGATCGAGGATTCCGAGTTTTTCTGCGAAATTCGCGGGGTGTACGGGTGTCTAAATTCTTTGTTTCATGCAACTACACATTGTCAATACGATAAATTTGGTATCGCAGTTCTGCAGCGATTGATACGCCGAAGCATAGCGAAATCAAAAGATCGAGGATTCTCGGCGTTTCTGAGACTTTGGCTGGGTGTACGGGTGTCAAAAGCTTTATGCAACTACACATTCTCAATACGATAAAACTGGTATCGCAGTTCTGCAGCGATTGATACGTCGAAGCTTAGCGAAATCGAAAGATCGCGGATTCCCGCCGTTTCTAAGAGTTTGGCTTGGTGTACGGTTGTAAGAATTCTTCATTATATGCAACTACACACTCTCAATACGATAAAACTGGTATCGCAGTTGTGTATCGATTGATACGTCGGGTCTTAGCGAAATCGATAGACCGAGGATTCCGAGCGTTTCTACGACATTCGCGGGATGTACGGGTGTTAAAAACCATTACTTCATGCAACTACACATACTCAATACGATAAAACTGGTATCGCGGTGCTGCAGCGATTGATACGTCGTAGCTTAGCGAAATCGAAAGATCGCGGATTCCCGCCGTTTCTAAGAGTTTGGCTGAGTGTACGGGTGTCAAAAGCCTCCATTTTATGCAACTACACATTCTCAATACGATAAAACTGGTATCGCAGTTCTGCAGCGATTGATACGCCGAAGCATAGTGAAATCGGAAGATCGAGTATTCTCGTCGTTTCTGAGACCTTGGCTGGGTGTACGGGTGTCAAAAGCCTTTACTTTATGCAACTACACATTCTCAATACGATAAAACTGGTATCGCAGTTCTGCAGCGATTGATACGCCGATGCTTAGCGAAATCGAAAGATGGAGGATTCTCGGCGTTTCTGAGACTTTGGCTGGGTGTACGGGTGTCAAAATTCTTCTATTTATGAAACTACACACTCTCAATACGATAAAACTGGTATCGCAGTTCTCTATCGATTGATACGTCGAATCTTAGCGAAATCGAAAGCTCGATGATTCCGAGCGTTTCTGCGACATTCGCGGGGTGTACGGATTTCAAATACCATTACTTTATGCAACTACACATACTCAATACGATAAAACTGGTATCGCAGTGCTGCAGCGATTGATACGTCGTAGCTTAGCGAAATCGAAAGATCGCGAATTCCCGCCGTTTCTAAGAGTTTGGCTGAGTGTACGGGTGTCAAAAGCCTCCATTTTATGCAACTACACATTGTCAATACGATAAAATTGGTATCGCAGTTCTGCAGCGATTGATACGCCGAAGCATAGCGAAATCAAAAGATCGAGGATTCTCGGCGTTTCTGAGACTTTGGCTGGGTGTACGGGTGTCAAAAGCTTTATGCAACTACACATTCTCAATACGATAAAACTGGTATCGCAGTTCTGCAGCGATTGATACGTCGAAGCTTAGCGAAATCGAAAGATTGCGGATTCCCGCCGTTTCTGAGAGTTTGGCTTGGTGTACGGTTGTCAGAATTCTTCATTATATGCAACTACACACTCTCAATACGATAAAACTGGTATCGCAGTTGTGTATCGATTGATACGTCGGGTCTTAGCGAAATCGAAAGACCGAGGATTCCGAGCGTTTCTACGACATTCGCGGGATGTACGGGTGTTAAAAACCATTACTTTATGCAACTACACATACTTAATACGATAAAACTGGTATCGCGGTGCTGCAGCGATTGATACGTCGTAGCTTGGCGAAATCGAAAGATCGCGGATTCCCGCCGTTTCTAAGAGTTTGGCTGAGTGTACGGGTGTCAAAAGCCTCCATTTTATGCAACTACACATTCTCAATACGATAAAACTGGTATCGCAGTTCTGCAGCGATTGATACGCCGATGCTTAGCGAAATCGAAAGATGGAGGATTCTCGGCGTTTCTGAGACTTTGGCTGGGTGTACGGGTGTCAAAATTCTTCTATTTATGAAACTACACACTCTCAATACGATAAAACTGGTATCGCAGTTCTCTATCGATTGATACGTCGAATCTTAGCGAAATCGAAAGATCGAGGATTCCGAGTGTTTCTGCGACATTCGCGGGGTGTACGGGTGTCAAAATTCTTTGTTTCATGCAACTAGACATTCTCAATACGATAAAACTGGTATCGTGGTACTGCAGCGATTGATACGTCGAATCTTAGCGAAATGGAAAGATCGCGGATTCCCGCCGTTTCTGAGAGTTTGGCTGGGTTTACGGATGTCAAAGTTCTTCATTTTATGCAACTACACACTCTCAATACGATAAAACTGGTATCGCAGTTCTGCAGCGATTGATACGCCGAAGCATAGTGAAATCGAAAGATCGCGGATTCCCGCCGTTTCTAAGAGTTTGGCTGAGTGTACGGGTGTCAAAAGCCTCCATTTTATGCAACTACACATTCTCAATACGATAAAACTGGTATCGCAGTTCTGCAGCGATTGATACGCCGAAGCTTAGCGAAATCGAAAGATGGAGGATTCTCGGCGTTTCTGAGACTTTGGCTGGGTGTACGGGTGTCAAAATTCTTCATTTTATGCAACTACACACTCTCAATACGATAAAACTGGTATCGCAGTTCTCTATCGATTGATACGTCGAATCTTAGCGAAATCGAAAGATCGAGGATTCCGAGTGTTTCTGCGACATTCGCGGGGTGTACGGATGTCAAAAACCATTACTCTATGCAACTACACATACTCAATACGATAAAACTGGTATCGCGGTGCTGCAGCGATTGATACGTCGTAGCTTAGCGAAATCGAAAGATCGCGGATTCCCGCCGTTTCTAAGAGTTTGGCTGAGTGTACGGGTGTCAAAAGCCTCCATTTTATGCAACTACACATTCTCAATACAATAAATCTGGTATTGCAGTTCTGCAGCGGATGATACGCCGAAGCTTAGCGAAATCGAAAGATGGAGGACTCTCGGCTTTTCTGAGACTTTGGCTAGGTGTACGGGTGTCAAAATTTATCATTTCATGCAACTACACACTCTCAATACGATAAAACTGGTATCGCGGTTCTGTATCGATTGATACGTCGCATCTTAGCGAAATTGAAAGATCGAGGATTCCGAGCGTCTCTGCGACATTCGCGGGGTGTACAGGTGTCAAAAGCCTTCATTTTATGCAACTACACATTTTCAATACGATAAAACTGGTATCGCAGTTCTGCAGCGACTGATACGCCGACGCTTAGCGAAATCGAAAGATCGAGGATTCTCGGCGTTTCTGAGACTATGGCTGGGTGTACGGGTGTCAAAATTCTTCATTTTATGCAACTACACACTCTGAATACGATAAAACTGGTATCGGAGTTCTGTATCGATTGATACGTCGCATCTTAGCGAAATCGAAATCTCGATGATTCCGAGCGTTTCTGCGACATTCGCGGGGTGTACGGGTGTCAAAAACGTTTACTTTATGCAACTACACATACTCAATACGATAAAACTGGTATCGTGGTGCTGCAGCGATGGATACGTCGAAGCTTAGCGAATTCGAAAGATCGCGGATTCCCGCCGTTTCTGAGAGTTTGGCTGGATCCACCGGTGTCAAAATTGTTCATTTTATGCAACTACACACTCTCAATACGATAAAACTGGTATCGCAGTTCTGTATCGATTGATACGTCGGATCTTAACGAAATCGAAAGATCGAGGATTCCGAGTTTTTCTGCGAAATTCGCGGGGTGTACGGGTGTCTAAATTCTTTGTTTCATGCAACTACACATTGTCAATACGATAAATTTGGTATCGCAGTTCTGCAGCGATTGATACGCCGAAGCATAGCGAAATCAAAAGATCGAGGATTCTCGGCGTTTCTGAGACTTTGGCTGGGTGTACGGGTGTCAAAAGCTTTATGCAACTACACATTCTCAATACGATAAAACTGGTATCGCAGTTCTGCAGCGATTGATACGTCGAAGCTTAGCGAAATCGAAAGATCGCGGATTCCCGCCGTTTCTAAGAGTTTGGCTTGGTGTACGGTTGTAAGAATTCTTCATTATATGCAACTACACACTCTCAATACGATAAAACTGGTATCGCAGTTGTGTATCGATTGATACGTCGGGTCTTAGCGAAATCGATAGACCGAGGATTCCGAGCGTTTCTACGACATTCGCGGGATGTACGGGTGTTAAAAACCATTACTTCATGCAACTACACATACTCAATACGATAAAACTGGTATCGCGGTGCTGCAGCGATTGATACGTCGTAGCTTAGCGAAATCGAAAGATCGCGGATTCCCGCCGTTTCTAAGAGTTTGGCTGAGTGTACGGGTGTCAAAAGCCTCCATTTTATGCAACTACACATTCTCAATACGATAAAACTGGTATCGCAGTTCTGCAGCGATTGATACGCCGAAGCATAGTGAAATCGGAAGATCGAGTATTCTCGTCGTTTCTGAGACCTTGGCTGGGTGTACGGGTGTCAAAAGCCTTTACTTTATGCAACTACACATTCTCAATACGATAAAACTGGTATCGCAGTTCTGCAGCGATTGATACGCCGATGCTTAGCGAAATCGAAAGATGGAGGATTCTCGGCGTTTCTGAGACTTTGGCTGGGTGTACGGGTGTCAAAATTCTTCTATTTATGAAACTACACACTCTCAATACGATAAAACTGGTATCGCAGTTCTCTATCGATTGATACGTCGAATCTTAGCGAAATCGAAAGCTCGATGATTCCGAGCGTTTCTGCGACATTCGCGGGGTGTACGGATTTCAAATACCATTACTTTATGCAACTACACATACTCAATACGATAAAACTGGTATCGCAGTGCTGCAGCGATTGATACGTCGTAGCTTAGCGAAATCGAAAGATCGCGAATTCCCGCCGTTTCTAAGAGTTTGGCTGAGTGTACGGGTGTCAAAAGCCTCCATTTTATGCAACTACACATTGTCAATACGATAAAATTGGTATCGCAGTTCTGCAGCGATTGATACGCCGAAGCATAGCGAAATCAAAAGATCGAGGATTCTCGGCGTTTCTGAGACTTTGGCTGGGTGTACGGGTGTCAAAAGCTTTATGCAACTACACATTCTCAATACGATAAAACTGGTATCGCAGTTCTGCAGCGATTGATACGTCGAAGCTTAGCGAAATCGAAAGATTGCGGATTCCCGCCGTTTCTGAGAGTTTGGCTTGGTGTACGGTTGTCAGAATTCTTCATTATATGCAACTACACACTCTCAATACGATAAAACTGGTATCGCAGTTGTGTATCGATTGATACGTCGGGTCTTAGCGAAATCGAAAGACCGAGGATTCCGAGCGTTTCTACGACATTCGCGGGATGTACGGGTGTTAAAAACCATTACTTTATGCAACTACACATACTTAATACGATAAAACTGGTATCGCGGTGCTGCAGCGATTGATACGTCGTAGCTTAGCGAAATCGAAAGATCGCGGATTCCCGCCGTTTCTAAGAGTTTGGCTGAGTGTACGGGTGTCAAAAGCCTCCATTTTATGCAACTACACATTCTCAATACGATAAAACTGGTATCGCAGTTCTGCAGCGATTGATACGCCGATGCTTAGCGAAATCGAAAGATGGAGGATTCTCGGCGTTTCTGAGACTTTGGCTGGGTGTACGGGTGTCAAAATTCTTCTATTTATGAAACTACACACTCTCAATACGATAAAACTGGTATCGCAGTTCTCTATCGATTGATACGTCGAATCTTAGCGAAATCGAAAGATCGAGGATTCCGAGTGTTTCTGCGACATTCGCGGGGTGTACGGGTGTCAAAATTCTTTGTTTCATGCAACTAGACATTCTCAATACGATAAAACTGGTATCGTGGTACTGCAGCGATTGATACGTCGAATCTTAGCGAAATGGAAAGATCGCGGATTCCCGCCGTTTCTGAGAGTTTGGCTGGGTTTACGGATGTCAAAGTTCTTCATTTTATGCAACTACACACTCTCAATACGATAAAACTGGTATCGCAGTTCTGCAGCGATTGATACGCCGAAGCATAGTGAAATCGAAAGATCGCGGATTCCCGCCGTTTCTAAGAGTTTGGCTGAGTGTACGGGTGTCAAAAGCCTCCATTTTATGCAACTACACATTCTCAATACGATAAAACTGGTATCGCAGTTCTGCAGCGATTGATACGCCGAAGCTTAGCGAAATCGAAAGATGGAGGATTCTCGGCGTTTCTGAGACTTTGGCTGGGTGTACGGGTGTCAAAATTCTTCATTTTATGCAACTACACACTCTCAATACGATAAAACTGGTATCGCAGTTCTCTATCGATTGATACGTCGAATCTTAGCGAAATCGAAAGATCGAGGATTCCGAGTGTTTCTGCGACATTCGCGGGGTGTACGGATGTCAAAAACCATTACTCTATGCAACTACACATACTCAATACGATAAAACTGGTATCGCGGTGCTGCAGCGATTGATACGTCGTAGCTTAGCGAAATCGAAAGATCGCGGATTCCCGCCGTTTCTAAGAGTTTGGCTGAGTGTACGGGTGTCAAAAGCCTCCATTTTATGCAACTACACATTCTCAATACAATAAATCTGGTATTGCAGTTCTGCAGCGGATGATACGCCGAAGCTTAGCGAAATCGAAAGATGGAGGACTCTCGGCTTTTCTGAGACTTTGGCTAGGTGTACGGGTGTCAAAATTTATCATTTCATGCAACTACACACTCTCAATACGATAAAACTGGTATCGCGGTTCTGTATCGATTGATACGTCGCATCTTAGCGAAATTGAAAGATCGAGGATTCCGAGCGTCTCTGCGACATTCGCGGGGTGTACAGGTGTCAAAAGCCTTCATTTTATGCAACTACACATTTTCAATACGATAAAACTGGTATCGCAGTTCTGCAGCGACTGATACGCCGACGCTTAGCGAAATCGAAAGATCGAGGATTCTCGGCGTTTCTGAGACTATGGCTGGGTGTACGGGTGTCAAAATTCTTCATTTTATGCAACTACACACTCTGAATACGATAAAACTGGTATCGGAGTTCTGTATCGATTGATACGTCGCATCTTAGCGAAATCGAAATCTCGATGATTCCGAGCGTTTCTGCGACATTCGCGGGGTGTACGGGTGTCAAAAACGTTTACTTTATGCAACTACACATACTCAATACGATAAAACTGGTATCGTGGTGCTGCAGCGATGGATACGTCGAAGCTTAGCGAATTCGAAAGATCGCGGATTCCCGCCGTTTCTGAGAGTTTGGCTGGATCCACCGGTGTCAAAATTGTTCATTTTATGCAACTACACACTCTCAATACGATAAAACTGGTATCGCAGTTCTGTATCGATTGATACGTCGGATCTTAACGAAATCGAAAGATCGAGGATTCCGAGTTTTTCTGCGAAATTCGCGGGGTGTACGGGTGTCTAAATTCTTTGTTTCATGCAACTACACATTGTCAATACGATAAATTTGGTATCGCAGTTCTGCAGCGATTGATACGCCGAAGCATAGCGAAATCAAAAGATCGAGGATTCTCGGCGTTTCTGAGACTTTGGCTGGGTGTACGGGTGTCAAAAGCTTTATGCAACTACACATTCTCAATACGATAAAACTGGTATCGCAGTTCTGCAGCGATTGATACGTCGAAGCTTAGCGAAATCGAAAGATCGCGGATTCCCGCCGTTTCTAAGAGTTTGGCTTGGTGTACGGTTGTAAGAATTCTTCATTATATGCAACTACACACTCTCAATACGATAAAACTGGTATCGCAGTTGTGTATCGATTGATACGTCGGGTCTTAGCGAAATCGATAGACCGAGGATTCCGAGCGTTTCTACGACATTCGCGGGATGTACGGGTGTTAAAAACCATTACTTCATGCAACTACACATACTCAATACGATAAAACTGGTATCGCGGTGCTGCAGCGATTGATACGTCGTAGCTTAGCGAAATCGAAAGATCGCGGATTCCCGCCGTTTCTAAGAGTTTGGCTGAGTGTACGGGTGTCAAAAGCCTCCATTTTATGCAACTACACATTCTCAATACGATAAAACTGGTATCGCAGTTCTGCAGCGATTGATACGCCGAAGCATAGTGAAATCGGAAGATCGAGTATTCTCGTCGTTTCTGAGACCTTGGCTGGGTGTACGGGTGTCAAAAGCCTTTACTTTATGCAACTACACATTCTCAATACGATAAGACTGGTATCGCAGTTCTGCAGCGATTGATACGCCGATGCTTAGCGAAATCGAAAGATGGAGGATTCTCGGCGTTTCTGAGACTTTGGCTGGGTGTACGGGTGTCAAAATTCTTCTATTTATGAAACTACACACTCTCAATACGATAAAACTGGTATCGCAGTTCTCTATCGATTGATACGTCGAATCTTAGCGAAATCGAAAGCTCGATGATTCCGAGCGTTTCTGCGACATTCGCGGGGTGTACGGATTTCAAATACCATTACTTTATGCAACTACACATACTCAATACGATAAAACTGGTATCGCAGTGCTGCAGCGATTGATACGTCGTAGCTTAGCGAAATCGAAAGATCGCGAATTCCCGCCGTTTCTAAGAGTTTGGCTGAGTGTACGGGTGTCAAAAGCCTCCATTTTATGCAACTACACATTGTCAATACGATAAAATTGGTATCGCAGTTCTGCAGCGATTGATACGCCGAAGCATAGCGAAATCAAAAGATCGAGGATTCTCGGCGTTTCTGAGACTTTGGCTGGGTGTACGGGTGTCAAAAGCTTTATGCAACTACACATTCTCAATACGATAAAACTGGTATCGCAGTTCTGCAGCGATTGATACGTCGAAGCTTAGCGAAATCGAAAGATTGCGGATTCCCGCCGTTTCTGAGAGTTTGGCTTGGTGTACGGTTGTCAGAATTCTTCATTATATGCAACTACACACTCTCAATACGATAAAACTGGTATCGCAGTTGTGTATCGATTGATACGTCGGGTCTTAGCGAAATCGAAAGACCGAGGATTCCGAGCGTTTCTACGACATTCGCGGGATGTACGGGTGTTAAAAACCATTACTTTATGCAACTACACATACTTAATACGATAAAACTGGTATCGCGGTGCTGCAGCGATTGATACGTCGTAGCTTAGCGAAATCGAAAGATCGCGGATTCCCGCCGTTTCTAAGAGTTTGGCTGAGTGTACGGGTGTCAAAAGCCTCCATTTTATGCAACTACACATTCTCAATACGATAAAACTGGTATCGCAGTTCTGCAGCGATTGATACGCCGATGCTTAGCGAAATCGAAAGATGGAGGATTCTCGGCGTTTCTGAGACTTTGGCTGGGTGTACGGGTGTCAAAATTCTTCTATTTATGAAACTACACACTCTCAATACGATAAAACTGGTATCGCAGTTCTCTATCGATTGATACGTCGAATCTTAGCGAAATCGAAAGATCGAGGATTCCGAGTGTTTCTGCGACATTCGCGGGGTGTACGGGTGTCAAAATTCTTTGTTTCATGCAACTAGACATTCTCAATACGATAAAACTGGTATCGTGGTACTGCAGCGATTGATACGTCGAATCTTAGCGAAATGGAAAGATCGCGGATTCCCGCCGTTTCTGAGAGTTTGGCTGGGTTTACGGATGTCAAAGTTCTTCATTTTATGCAACTACACACTCTCAATACGATAAAACTGGTATCGCAGTTCTGCAGCGATTGATACGCCGAAGCATAGTGAAATCGAAAGATCGCGGATTCCCGCCGTTTCTAAGAGTTTGGCTGAGTGTACGGGTGTCAAAAGCCTCCATTTTATGCAACTACACATTCTCAATACGATAAAACTGGTATCGCAGTTCTGCAGCGATTGATACGCCGAAGCTTAGCGAAATCGAAAGATGGAGGATTCTCGGCGTTTCTGAGACTTTGGCTGGGTGTACGGGTGTCAAAATTCTTCATTTTATGCAACTACACACTCTCAATACGATAAAACTGGTATCGCAGTTCTCTATCGATTGATACGTCGAATCGTAGCGAAATCGAAAGATCGAGGATTCCGAGTGTTTCTGCGACATTCGCGGGGTGTACGGATGTCAAAAACCATTACTCTATGCAACTACACATACTCAATACGATAAAACTGGTATCGCGGTGCTGCAGCGATTGATACGTCGTAGCTTAGCGAAATCGAAAGATCGCGGATTCCCGCCGTTTCTAAGAGTTTGGCTGAGTGTACGGGTGTCAAAAGCCTCCATTTTATGCAACTACACATTCTCAATACAATAAAACTGGTATTGCAGTTCTGCAGCGGATGATACGCCGAAGCTTAGCGAAATCGAAAGATGGAGGACTCTCGGCTTTTCTGAGACTTTGGCTAGGTGTACGGGTGTCAAAATTTATCATTTCATGCAACTACACACTCTCAATACGATAAAACTGGTATCGCGGTTCTGTATCGATTGATACGTCGCATCTTAGCGAAATTGAAAGATCGAGGATTCCGAGCGTCTCTGCGACATTCGCGGGGTGTACAGGTGTCAAAAGCCTTCATTTTATGCAACTACACATTTTCAATACGATAAAACTGGTATCGCAGTTCTGCAGCGACTGATACGCCGACGCTTAGCGAATTCGAAAGATCGAGGATTCTCGGCGTTTCTGAGACTATGGCTGGGTGTACGGGTGTCAAAATTCTTCATTTTATGCAACTACACACTCTGAATACGATAAAACTGGTATCGGAGTTCTGTATCGATTGATACGTCGCATCTTAGCGAAATCGAAATCTCGATGATTCCGAGCGTTTCTGCGACATTCGCGGGGTGTACGGGTGTCAAAAACGTTTACTTTATGCAACTACACATACTCAATACGATAAAACTGGTATCGTGGTGCTGCAGCGATGGATACGTCGAAGCTTAGCGAATTCGAAAGATCGCGGATTCCCGCCGTTTCTGAGAGTTTGGCTGGATCCACCGGTGTCAAAATTGTTCATTTTATGCAACTACACACTCTCAATACGATAAAACTGGTATCGCAGTTCTGTATCGATTGATACGTCGGATCTTAACGAAATCGAAAGATCGAGGATTCCGAGTTTTTCTGCGAAATTCGCGGGGTGTACGGGTGTCTAAATTCTTTGTTTCATGCAACTACACATTGTCAATACGATAAAATTGGTATCGCAGTTCTGCAGCGATTGATACGCCGAAGCATAGCGAAATCAAAAGATCGAGGATTCTCGGCGTTTCTGAGACTTCGGCTGGGTGTACGGGTGTCAAAAGCTTTATGCCACTACACATTCTCAATACGATAAAACTGGTATCGCAGTTCTGCAGCGATTGATACGTCGAAGCTTAGCGAAATCGAAAGATCGCGGATTCCCGCCGTTTCTGAGAGTTTGGCTGGGTGTACGGGTGTCAAAATTCTTCATTTTATGCAACTACACACTCTCAATACGATAAAACTGGTATCGCGGTTCTGTATCGATTGATACGTCGCATCTTAGCGAAATTGAAAGATCGAGGATTCCGAGCGTCTCTGCGACATTCGCGGGGTGTACAGGTGTCAAAAGCCTTCATTTTATGCAACTACACATTTTCAATACGATAAAACTGGTATCGCAGTTCTGCAGCGACTGATACGCCGACGCTTAGCGAAATCGAAAGATCGAGGATTCTCGGCGTTTCTGAGACTATGGCTGGGTGTACGGGTGTCAAAATTCTTCATTTTATGCAACTACACACTCTGAATACGATAAAACTGGTATCGCAGTTCTGTATCGATTGATACGTCGCATCTTGGCGAAATCGAAATCTCGATGATTCCGAGCGTTTCTGCGACATTCGCGGGGTGTACGGGTGTCAAAAACCTTTACTTTATGCAACTACACATACTCAATACGATAAAACTGGTATCGTGGTGCTGCAGCGATGGATACGTCGAAGCTTAGCGAAATCGAAAGATCGCGGATTCCCGCCGTTTCTGAGAGTTTGGCTGGATCCACCGGTGTCAAAATTGTTCATTTTATGCAACTACACACTCTCAATACGATAAAACTGGTATCGCAGATCTGTATCGATTGATACGTCGGATCTTAACGAAATCGAAAGATCGAGGATTCCGAGTTTTTCTGCGAAATTCGCGGGGTGTACGGGTGTCTAAATTCTTTGTTTCATGCAACTACAAATTCTCAATACGATAAAACTGGTATCGTGATACTGCAGCGATTGATACGACAAAGCTTAGCGAAATCGATAGATCGCGGATTCCCGCCGTTTCTGAGAGTTCGGGTGGGTGTACGGGTGTCAAAATTCTTCATTTTATGCAACTACACACTCTCAATACGATAAAACTGGAATCGCAGTTCTGTATCGATTGATACGTCGCATCTTAGCGAAATCGAAAGCTCGATGATTCCGAGCGTTTCTGCGACATTCGCGGGGTGTACGGATTTCAAATACCATTACTTTATGCAACTACACATACTCAATACGATAAAACTGGTATCGCAGTGCTGCAGCGATTGATACGTCGTAGCTTAGCGAAATCGAAAGATCGCGAATTCCCGCCGTTTCTAAGAGATTGGCTGAGTGTACGGGTGTCAAAAGCCTCCATTTTATGCAACTACACATTGTCAATACGATAAAATTGGTATCGCAGTTCTGCAGCGATTGATACGCCGAAGCATAGCGAAATCAAAAGATCGAGGATTCTCGGCGTTTCTGAGACTTTGGCTGGGTGTACGGGTGTCAAAAGCTTTATGCAACTACACATTCTCAATACGATAAAACTGGTATCGCAGTTCTGCAGCGATTGATACGTCGAAGCTTAGCGAAATCGCAAGATCGCGGATTCCCGCCGTTTCTGAGAGTTTGGCTTGGTGTACGGTTGTAAGAATTCTTCATTATATGCAACTACACACTCTCAATACGATAAAACTGGTATCGCAGTTGTGTATCGATTGATACGTCGGGTCTTAGCGAAATCGATAGACCGAGGATTCCGAGCGTTTCTACGACATTCGCGGGATGTACGGGTGTTAAAAACCATTACTTTATGCAACTACACATACTCAATACGATAAAACTGGTATCGCGGTGCTGCAGCGATTGATACGTCGTAGCTTAGCGAAATCGAAAGATCGCGGATTCCCGCCGTTTCTAAGAGTTTGGCTGAGTGTACGGGTGTCAAAAGCCTCCATTTTATGCAACTACACATTCTCAATACAATAAAACTGGTATTGCAGTTCTGCAGCGGATGATACGCCGAAGCTTAGCGAAATCGAAAGATCGCGGATTCCCGCCGTTTCTGAGAGTTTGGATGGATCCACCGGTGTCAAAATTGTTCATTTTATGCAACTACACACTCTCAATACGAAAAAACTGGTATCGCAGTTCTGTATCGATTGATACGTCGGATCTTAACGAAATCGAAAGATCGAGGATTCCGAGTTTTTCTGCGAAATTCGCGGGGTGTACGGGTGTCTAAATTCTTTGTTTCATGCAACTACACATTCTCAATACGATAAAACTGGTATCGTGGTACTGCAGCGATTGATGAGACAAAGCTTAGCGAAATCGATAGATCGCGGATTCCCGCCGTTTCTGAGAGTTTGGCTGGGTGTACGGGTGTCAAAATTCTTCATTTTATGCAACTACACACTCTCAATACGATAAAACTGGAATCGCAGTTCTGTATCGATTGATACGTCGCATCTTAGCGAAATCGTAAGCTCGATGATTCCGAGCGTTTCTGCGACATTCGCGTGGTGTACGGATTTCAAATACCATTACTTTATGCAACTACACATACTCAATACGATAAAACTGGTATCGCAGTGCTGCAGCGATTGATACGTCGTAGCTTAGCGAAATCGAAAGATCGCGAATTCCCGCCGTTTCTAAGAGTTTGGCTGAGTGTACGGGTGTCAAAAGCCTCCATTTTATGCAACTACACATTGTCAATACGATAAAATTGGTATCGCAGTTCTGCAGCGATTGATACGCCGAAGCATAGCGAAATCAAAAGATCGAGGATTCTCGGCGTTTCTGAGACTTTGGCTGGGTGTACGGGTGTCAAAAGCTTTATGCAACTACACATTCTCAATATGATAAAACTGGTATCGCAGTTCTGCAGCGATTGATACGTCGAAGCTTAGCGAAATCGAAAGATCGCGGATTCCCGCCGTTTCTGAGAGTTTGGCTTGGTGTACGGTTGTCAGAATTCTTCATTATATGCAACTACACACTCTCAATACGATAAAACTGGTATCGCAGTTGTGTATCGATTGATACGTCGGGTCTTAGCGAAATCGAAAGACCGAGGATTCCGAGCGTTTCTACGACATTCGCGGGATGTACGGGTGTTAAAAACCATTACTTTATGCAACTACACATACTCAATACGATAAAACTGGTATCGCGGTGCTGCAGCGATTGATACGTCGTAGCTTAGCGAAATCGAAAGATCGCGGATTCCCGCCGTTTCTAAGAGTTTGGCTGAGTGTACGGGTGTCAAAAGCCTCCATTTTATGCAACTACACATTCTCAATACAATAAAACTGGTATTGCAGTTCTGCAGCGGATGATACGCCGAAGCTTAGCGAAATCGAAAGATGGAGGATTCTCGGCGTTTCTGAGACTTTGGCTGGGTGTACGGGTGTCAAAATTCTTCATTTTATGCAACTACACACTTTCAATACGATAAAACTGGTATCGCAGTTCTCTATCGATTGATACGTCGAATCTTAGCGAAATCGAAAGATCGAGGTTTCCGAGTGTTTCTGCGACATTCGCGGGGTGTACGGATGTCAAAAACCATTACTCTATGCAACTACACATACTCAATACGATAAAACTGGTATCGCGGTGCTTCAGCGATTGATACGTCGTAGCTTAGCGAAATCGAAAGATCGCGGATTCCCGCCGTTTCTAAGAGTTTGGCTGAGTGAACGGGTGTCAAAAGCCTCCATTTTATGCAACTACACATTCTCAATACGATAAAACTGGTATCGCAGTTCTGCAGCGATTGATACGTCGAAGCTTAGCGAAATCGAAAGATCGCGGATTCCCGCGTTTGTAGGAGTTTGGCTGGTTGTACGGGTGTCAGAATTCTTCATTTCATGCAACTACACACTCTCAATACGATAAAACTGGTATCGGAGTTCTGCAGCGATTGATACGCCGAAGCTTAGCGAAATCGAAAGATGGAGGATTCTCGTCGTTTCTGAGACTTTGGCTGGGTGTACGGGTGTCAAAATTCTTCATTTTATGCAACTATACATTCTGAATACGCTAAAACTGGTATCGCAGTTCTGTATCGATTGATACGTCGAATCTTAGCGAAATCGAAAGATCGAGGATTCCGAGCGTCTCTGCGACATTCGCGGGGTGTACAGGTGTCAAAGGCCTTCATTTTATGCAACTACACATTTTCAATACGATAAAACTGGTATCGCAGTTCTGCAGCGGTTGATACGCCGAAGCTTAGCGAAATCGAAAGATGGAGGATTCTCGGCGTTTCTGAGACTTTGGCTGGGTGTACGGGTGTCAAAATTCTTCATTTTATGCAACTACACACTTTCAATACGATAAAACTGGTATCGCAGTTCTCTATCGATTGATACGTCGAATCTTAGCGAAATCGAAAGATCGAGGTTTCCGAGTGTTTCTGCGACATTCGCGGGGTGTACGGATGTCAAAAACCATTACTCTATGCAACTACACATACTCAATACGATAAAACTGGTATCGCGGTGCTTCAGCGATTGATACGTCGTAGCTTAGCGAAATCGAAAGATCGCGGATTCCCGCCGTTTCTAAGAGTTTGGCTGAGTGAACGGGTGTCAAAAGCCTCCATTTTATGCAACTACACATTCTCAATACGATAAAACTGGTATCGCAGTTCTGCAGCGATTGATACGTCGAAGCTTAGCGAAATCGAAAGATCGCGGATTCCCGCGTTTGTAGGAGTTTGGCTGGTTGTACGGGTGTCAGAATTCTTCATTTCATGCAACTACACACTCTCAATACGATAAAACTGGTATCGGAGTTCTGCAGCGATTGATACGCCGAAGCTTAGCGAAATCGAAAGATGGAGGATTCTCGTCGTTTCTGAGACTTTGGCTGGGTGTACGGGTGTCAAAATTCTTCATTTTATGCAACTATACATTCTGAATACGCTAAAACTGGTATCGCAGTTCTGTATCGATTGATACGTCGAATCTTAGCGAAATCGAAAGATCGAGGATTCCGAGCGTCTCTGCGACATTCGCGGGGTGTACAGGTGTCAAAGGCCTTCATTTTATGCAACTACACATTTTCAATACGATAAAACTGGTATCGCAGTTCTGCAGCGACTGATACGCCGACGCTTAGCGAAATCGAAAGATCGAGGATTCTCGGCGTTTCTGAGACTATGGCTGGGTGTACGGGTGTCAAAATTCTTCATTTTATGCAACTACACACTCTGAATACGATAAAACTGGTATCGCAGTTCTGTATCGATTGATACGTCGCATCTTAGCGAAATCGAAATCTCGATGATTCCGAGCGTTTCTGCGACATTCGCGGGGTGTACGGGTGTCAAAGACCTTTACTTTATGCAACTACACATACTCAATACGATAAAACTGGTATCGTGGTGCTGCAGCGATGGATACGTCGAAGCTTAGCGAAATCGAAAGATCGCGGATTCCCGCCGTTTCTGAGAGTTTGGATGGATCCACCGGTGTCAAAATTGTTCATTTTATGCAACTACACACTCTCAATACGATAAAACTGGTATCGCAGTTCTGTATCGATTGATACGTCGGATCTTAACGAAATCGAAAGATCGAGGATTCCGAGTTTTTCTGCGAAATTCGCGGAGTGTACGGGTGTCTAAATTCTTTGTTTCATGCAACTACACATTCTCAATACGATAAAACTGGTATCGTGGTACTGCAGCGATTGATGAGACAAAGCTTAGCGAAATCGATAGATCGCGGATTCCCGCCGTTTCTGAGAGTTTGGCTGGGTGTACGGGTGTCAAAATTCTTCATTTTATGCAACTACACACTCTCAATACGATAAAACTGGAATCGCAGTTCTGTATCGATTGATACGTCGCATCTTAGCGAAATCGAAAGCTCGATGATTCCGAGCGTTTCTGCGACATTCGCGGGGTGTACGGATTCCAAATACCATTACTTTATGCAACTACACATACTCAATACGATAAAACTGGTATCGCAGTGCTGCAGCGATTGATACGTCGTAGCTTAGCGAAATCGAAAGATCGCGAATTCCCGCCGTTTCTAAGAGTTTGGCTGAGTGTACGGGTGTCAAAAGCCTCCATTTTATGCAACTACACATTGTCAATACGATAAAATTGGTATCGCAGTTCTGCAGCGATTGATACGCCGAAGCATAGCGAAATCAAAAGATCGAGGATTCTCGGCGTTTCTGAGACTTTGGCTGGGTGTACGGGTGTCAAAAGCTTTATGCAACTACACATTCTCAATACGATAAAACTGGTATCGCAGTTCTGCAGCGATTGATACGTCGAAGCTTAGCGAAATCGAAAGATCGCGGATTCCCGCCGTTTCTGAGAGTTTGGCTTGGTGTACGGTTGTCAGAATTCTTCATTATATGCAACTACACACTCTCAATACGATAATACTGGTATCGCAGTTGTGTATCGATTGATACGTCGGGTCTTAGCGAAATCGAAAGACCGAGGATTCCGAGCGTTTCTACGACATTCGCGGGATGTACGGGTGTTAAAAACCATTACTTTATGCAACTACACATACTCAATACGATAAAACTGGTATCGCGGTGCTGCAGCGATTGATACGTCGTAGCTTAGCGAAATCGAAAGATCGCGGATTCCCGCCGTTTCTAAGAGTTTGGCTGAGTGTACGGGTGTCAAAAGCCTCCATTTTATTCAACTACACATTCTCAATACAATAAAACTGGTATTGCAGTTCTGCAGCGGATGATACGCCGAAGCTTAGCGAAATCGAAAGATGGAGGATTCTCGGCGTTTCTGAGACTTTGGCTGGGTGTACGGGGGTCAAAATTCTTCATTTTATGCAACTACACATTCTCAATACAATAAAACTGGTATTGCAGTTCTGCAGCGGATGATACGTCGAAGCTTAGCGAAATCGAAAGATCGCGGATTCCCGCCGTTTCTGAGAGTTTGGCTGGATCCACGGGTGTCAAAATTCGTCATTTTATGCAACTACACACTCTCAATACGATAAAACTGGTATCGCAGTTCTGTATCGATTGATACGTCGGATCTTAGCGAAATCGAAAGACCGAGGATTCCGAGCGTTTCTACGACATTCGCCGGGTGTACGGGTGTCAAAAGCCTTTGCTTTCAGAGACTACACATTCTCAATACGATAAAACTGGTATCGTGGTACTGCAGCGATTGATACGTCGAAGCTTAGCGAAATCGAAAGATCGCGGATTCCCGCCGTTTCTGAGAGTTTGTCTGGGTGTACGGGTGTCAAAATTCTTCATTTTATGCAACTACACACTCTTAATACGATAAAACTGGAATCGCAGTTCTGTATCGATTGATACGTCGCATCTTAGCGAAATCGAAAGCTCGATGATTCCGAGCGTTTCTGCGACATTCGCGGGGTGTACGGATGTCAAAAACCATTACTTTATGCAACTACACATACTCAATACGATAAAACTGGTATCGCGGTGCTGCAGCGATTGATACGTCGTAGCTTAGCGAAATCGAAAGATCGCGGATTCCCGCCGTTTCTAAGAGTTTGGCTGAGTGTACGGGTGTCAAAAGCCTCCATTTTATGCAACTACACATTCTCAATACGATAAAACTGGTATCGCAGTTCTGCAGCGATTGATACGCCGAAGCATAGCGAAATCGAAAGATCGAGTATTCTCGTCGTTTCTGAGACCTTGGCTGGGTGTTCGGGTGTCAAAAGCCTTTACTTTATGCAACTACACATTCTCAATACGATAAAACTGGTATCGCAGTTCTGCAGCGATTGATACGCCGAAGCTTAGCGAAATCGAAAGATGGAGAATTCTCGGCGTTTCTGAGACTTTGGCTGGGTGTACGGGTGTCAAAATTCTTCATTTTATGCAACTACACACTCTCAATACGATAAAACTGGTATCGCAGTTCTCTATCGATTGATACGTCGAATCTTAGCGAAATCGAAAGATCGAGGATTCCGAGTGTTTCTGCGACATTCGCGGGGTGTACGGATGTCAAAAACCATAACTCTATGCAACTACACATACTCAATACGATAAAACTGGTATCGCGGTGCTGCAGCGATTGATACGTCGTAGCTTAGCGAAATCGAAAGATCGCGGATTCCCGCCGTTTCTAAGAGTTTGGCTGAGTGTACGGGTGTCAAAAGCCTCAGTTTTATGCAACTACACATTCTCAATACAATAAAACTGGTATTGCAGTTCTGCAGCGGATGATACGCCGAAGCTTAGCGAAATCGAAAGATGGAGGACTCTCGGCTTTTCTGAGACTTTGGCTAGGTGTACGGGTGTCAAAATTTATCATTTCATGCAACTACACACTCTCAATACGATAAAACTGGTATCGCAGTTCTGTATCGATTGATACGTCGAATCTTAGCGAAATCGAAAGATCGAGGATTCCGAGCGTCTCTGCGACATTCGCGGGGTGTACAGGTGTCAAAAGCCTTCATTTTATGCAACTACACATTTTCAATACGATAAAACTGGTATCGCAGTTCTGCAGCGACTGATACGCCGACGCTTAGCGAAATCGAAAGATCGAGGATTCTCGGCGTTTCTGAGACTATGGCTGGGTGTACGGGTGTCAAAATTCTTCATTTTATGCAACTACACACTCTGAATACGATAAAACTGGTATCGCAGTTCTGTATCGATTGATACGTCGCATCTTAGCGAAATCGAAATCTCGATGATTCCGAGCGTTTCTGCGACATTCGCGGGGTGTACGGGTGTCAAAAACCTTTACTTTATGCAACTACACATACTCAATACGATAAAACTCGTATCGTGGTGCTGCAGCGATGGATACGTCGAAGCTTAGCGAAATCGAAAGATCGCGGATTCCCGCCGTTTCTGAGAGTTTGGCTGGATCCACCGGTGTCAAAATTGTTCAGTTTATGCAACTACACACTCTCAATACGATAAAACTGGTATCGCAGTTCTGTATCGATTGATACGTCGGATCTTAACGAAATCGAAAGATCGATGATTCCGAGTTTTTCTGCGAAATTCGGGGGGTGTACGGGTGTCTAAATTCTTTGTTTCATGCAACTACAAATTCTCAATACGATAAAACTGGTATCGTGGTACTGCAGCGATTGATACGACAAAGCTTAGCGAAATCGATAGATCGCGGATTCCCGCCGTTTCTGAGAGTTTGGATGGGTGTACGGGTGTCAAAATTCTTCATTTTATGCAACTACACACTCTCAATACGATAAAACTGGAATCGCAGTTCTGTATCGATTGATACGTCGCATCTTAGCGAAATCGAAAGCTCGATGATTCCGAGCGTTTCTGCGACATTCGCGGGGTGTACGGATTTCAAATACCATTACTTTATGCAACTACACATACTCAATACGATAAAACTGGTATCGCAGTGCTGCAGCGATTGATACGTCGTAGCTTAGCGAAAACGAAAGATCGCGAATTCCCGCCGTTTCTAAGAGATTGGCTGAGTGTACGGGTGTCAAAAGCCTCCATTTTATGCAACTACACATTGTCAATACGATAAAATTGGTATCGCAGTTCTGCAGCGATTGATACGCCGAAGCATAGCGAAATCAAAAGATCGAGGATTCTCGGCGTTTCTGAGACTTTGGCTGGGTGTACGGGTGTCAAAAGCTTTATGCAACTACACATTCTCAATACGATAAAACTGGTATCGCAGTTCTGCAGCGATTGATACGTCGAAGCTTAGCGAAATCGAAAGATCGCGGATTCCCGCCGTTTCTGAGAGTTTGGCTTGGTGTACGGTTGTAAGAATTCTTCATTATATGCAACTACACACTCTCAATACGATAAAACTGGTATCGCAGTTGTGTATCGATTGATACGTCGGGTCTTAGCGAAATCGATAGACCGAGGATTCCGAGCGTTTCTACGACATTCGCGGGATGTACGGGTGTTAAAAACCATTACTTTATGCAACTACACATACTCAATACGATAAAACTGGTATCGCGGTGCTGCAGCGATTGATACGTCGTAGCTTAGCGAAATCGAAAGATCGCGGATTCCCGCCGTTTCTAAGAGTTTGGCTGAGTGTACGGGTGTCAAAAGCCTCCATTTTATGCAACTACACATTCTCAATACGATAAAACTGGTATCGCAGTTCTGCAGCGATTGATACGCCGAAGCATAGTGAAATCGTAAGATCGAGTATTCTCGTCGTTTCTGAGACCTTGGCTGGGTGTACGGGTGTCAAAAGCCTTTACTTTATGCAACTACACATTCTCAATACGATAAAACTGGTATCGCAGTTCTGCAGCGATTGATACGCCGATGCTTAGCGAAATCGAAAGATGGAGGATTCTCGGCGTTTCTGAGACTTTGGCTGGGTGTACGGGTGTCAAAATTCTTCTATTTATGCAACTACACATACTCAATACGATAAAACTCGTATCGTGGTGCTGCAGCGATGGATACGTCGAAGCTTAGCGAAATCGAAAGATCGCGGATTCCCGCCGTTTCTGAGAGTTTGGCTGGATCCACCGGTGTCAAAATTGTTCATTTTATGCAACTACACACTCTCAATACGATAAAACTGGTATCGCAGTTCTGTATCGATTGATACGTCGGATCTTAACGAAATCGAAAGATCGAGGATTCCGAGTTTTTCTGCGAAATTCGCGGGGTGTACGGGTGTCTAAATTCTTTGTTTCATGCAACTACAAATTCTCAATACGATAAAACTGGTATCGTGGTACTGCAGCGATTGATACGACAAAGCTTAGCGAAATCGATAGATCGCGGATTCCCGCCGTTTCTGAGAGTTTGGCTGGGTGTACGGGTGTCAAAATTCTTCATTTTATGCAACTACACACTCTCAATACGATAAAACTGGAATCGCAGTTCTGTATCGATTGATACGTCGCATCTTAGAGAAATCGAAAGCTCGATGATTCCGAGCGTTTCTGCGACATTCGCGGGGTGTACGGATTTCAAATACCATTACTTTATGCAACTACACATACTCAATACGATAAAACTGGTATCGCAGTGCTGCAGCGATTGATACGTCGTAGCTTAGCGAAATCGAAAGATCGCGAATTCCCGCCGTTTCTAAGAGATTGGCTGAGTGTACGGGTGTCAAAAGCCTCCATTTTATGCAACTACACATTGTCAATACGATAAATTTGGTATCGCAGTTCTGCAGCGATTGATACGCCGAAGCATAGCGAAATCAAAAGATCGAGGATTCTCGGCGTTTCTGAGACTTTGGCTGGGTGTACGGGTGTCAAAAGCTTTATGCAACTACACATTCTCAATACGATAAAACTGGTATCGCAGTTCTGCAGCGATTGATACGTCGAAGCTTAGCGAAATCGAAAGATCGCGGATTCCCGCCGTTTCTAAGAGTTTGGCTTGGTGTACGGTTGTAAGAATTCTTCATTATATGCAACTACACACTCTCAATACGATAAAACTGGTATCGCAGTTGTGTATCGATTGATACGTCGGGTCTTAGCGAAATCGATAGACCGAGGATTCCGAGCGTTTCTACGACATTCGCGGGATGTACGGGTGTTAAAAACCATTACTTCATGCAACTACACATACTCAATACGATAAAACTGGTATCGCGGTGCTGCAGCGATTGATACGTCGTAGCTTAGCGAAATCGAAAGATCGCGGATTCCCGCCGTTTCTAAGAGTTTGGCTGAGTGTACGGGTGTCAAAAGCCTCCATTTTATGCAACTACACATTCTCAATACGATAAAACTGGTATCGCAGTTCTGCAGCGATTGATACGCCGAAGCATAGTGAAATCGGAAGATCGAGTATTCTCGTCGTTTCTGAGACCTTGGCTGGGTGTACGGGTGTCAAAAGCCTTTACTTTATGCAACTACACATTCTCAATACGATAAAACTGGTATCGCAGTTCTGCAGCGATTGATACGCCGATGCTTAGCGAAATCGAAAGATGGAGGATTCTCGGCGTTTCTGAGACTTTGGCTGGGTGTACGGGTGTCAAAATTCTTCTATTTATGAAACTACACACTCTCAATACGATAAAACTGGTATCGCAGTTCTCTATCGATTGATACGTCGAATCTTAGCGAAATCGAAAGCTCGATGATTCCGAGCGTTTCTGCGACATTCGCGGGGTGTACGGATTTCAAATACCATTACTTTATGCAACTACACATACTCAATACGATAAAACTGGTATCGCAGTGCTGCAGCGATTGATACGTCGTAGCTTAGCGAAATCGAAAGATCGCGAATTCCCGCCGATTCTAAGAGTTTGGCTGAGTGTACGGGTGTCAAAAGCCTCCATTTTATGCAACTACACATTGTCAATACGATAAAATTGGTATCGCAGTTCTGCAGCGATTGATACGCCGAAGCATAGCGAAATCAAAAGATCGAGGATTCTCGGCGTTTCTGAGACTTTGGCTGGGTGTACGGGTGTCAAAAGCTTTATGCAACTACACATTCTCAATACGATAAAACTGGTATCGCAGTTCTGCAGCGATTGATACGTCGAAGCTTAGCGAAATCGAAAGATTGCGGATTCCCGCCGTTTCTGAGAGTTTGGCTTGGTGTACGGTTGTCAGAATTCTTCATTATATGCAACTACACACTCTCAATACGATAAAACTGGTATCGCAGTTGTGTATCGATTGATACGTCGGGTCTTAGCGAAATCGAAAGACCGAGGATTCCGAGCGTTTCTACGACATTCGCGGGATGTACGGGTGTTAAAAACCATTACTTTATGCAACTACACATACTTAATACGATAAAACTGGTATCGCGGTGCTGCAGCGATTGATACGTCGTAGCTTAGCGAAATCGAAAGATCGCGGATTCCCGCCGTTTCTAAGAGTTTGGCTGAGTGTACGGGTGTCAAAAGCCTCCATTTTATGCAACTACACATTCTCAATACGATAAAACTGGTATCGCAGTTCTGCAGCGATTGATACGCCGATGCTTAGCGAAATCGAAAGATGGAGGATTCTCGGCGTTTCTGAGACTTTGGCTGGGTGTACGGGTGTCAAAATTCTTCTATTTATGAAACTACACACTCTCAATACGATAAAACTGGTATCGCAGTTCTCTATCGATTGATACGTCGAATCTTAGCGAAATCGAAAGATCGAGGATTCCGAGTGTTTCTGCGACATTCGCGGGGTGTACGGGTGTCAAAATTCTTTGTTTCATGCAACTAGACATTCTCAATACGATAAAACTGGTATCGTGGTACTGCAGCGATTGATACGTCGAATCTTAGCGAAATGGAAAGATCGCGGATTCCCGCCGTTTCTGAGAGTTTGGCTGGGTTTACGGATGTCAAAGTTCTTCATTTTATGCAACTACACACTCTCAATACGATAAAACTGGTATCGCAGTTCTGCAGCGATTGA